>OX465089.1:25572440-28151656 GCA_949987675.1 Chymomyza fuscimana | reverse complement strand
TTTGGAGTAATTTGTTTAAAAATCCGCCAGAATACTCCAATAAAAAAAGTGCTTAACATTTTAAAAATTTCAAATTTACATATATGACACACGCAGTGTGACCGATAAAACCTTAGAGAGTAAAATATATATGTGCTCCAAATTTAGCATTTTATTATTTTACAGATATGTCCCACACATACGCTAAAATGTCTTATCTTCAAATAAATTGTAAGATGAATACATTAACCCTTTCAAACGGCCGATTTATTTTTACGATTTTCAACTTTTCGCAAAGTTTATACAACACGATTAGGTGGCATCAACCTTTGATAGCCGAGCTTATCAGAATGATGCACAGATTCAATCTGTTGATATAAATAGGCCGTCGAGAAAGCATTTCAAACCAAGTCAAACCATTGCACACAATGCAGCAGTATCAAATTCTGGTATTCCTTACGGCTTTGATCATAGCTCTGATCTCTGCCTATCCCATTGAAAAGGACACCGTACCCCAGGAAGATGCTTTCGAAGAGGATGATAGCGACTTTATTTACGATGTGGATGATACTGCGCCTGAAGGCCAGAATCCTATGCACATGGGAGACCATTTTGAGGGTGACATGATATTAAACGATGAGCAACGAGAGTATTTTATGAATCCCAATGCACGTAACGCTTTGAGAAGCCCCACTTATCACTGGCCAAATGCAGTAGCCATCTACAGATTCCTGGATTTATGTAAGTTAAATGTACTGTCCAACTTGTGTGGATACCAAATCAAGTAAAACGTTCCATCCACAGCGGACAATGATAAATTTTTGGTTACCCGTGCCATGGGTCGCATTCAAAATAAGACATGTATAACATTTAAGGAAACCACAGCTACGACTGGACCCCAAATGGTCATACAAAAAACCAGTCCTGGCTGCGGCTCTGCAATCGGTTATCAAGGTGTACCCCAAACTGTCAACCTGGGTGAGGGCTGTATGAGCCATGGTATCATCATACACGAATTGCTTCATGCACTTTCTTTTATTCATATGCAAAGTGCTTTCAAACGCGATAATTTCGTGACCATTAACTGGGAAAACATACAAGAGGGCAGAGAGTCCAATTTTAACAAGTATGACAGCTCTGTAGCAATGAATTTTGGTATTGCATATGACTATAATAGTGTAATGCACTATAGTAGAACTGAGTTCTCTAAGAATGGTAAGGAAACTGTAACTCCAAAGGATAAGACAGCAGTTATTGGCCAAAGGAACGGAATGTCTTCGCTGGATATTAAAAGGCTTAACAAAGTCTACTGCAGTTGAAGGGGGCTTAAATCTGTTTAAATATTGGAAATTTTATTGTAAAAAGTCTTACATGGCTTAACATTTTTTGAAATAAATAAATAATAATAAATGATTTCAGTTGAAGGAACAACGACCTTTTTATATGGTGCAGTTTACATGCAACTACATTGCAGTGACGTCAACAAAATGGCGGAATTTTACCAACGGAAGCCATAGGCAACTTTAAACAATGGCCGCTCTTGGCTCTGAAATTCTCTCTGGTCTCATGCAGGTATTGAATTGTCGCTCAGTTCATCGATGCCGTTCTGAAAATTGTTCAGTTCGGCTGTTAATGCTCTCTTAGCCGAAGCAATTTTGTCTTCGGCTGTGCGCTTTCTCCCGCTCCTGCTGCTCCTTAATGTTTTTGTTGCTTGATTATAGCATATACTTGATTACAATTCTTTCCAAATTACCAAATGTAAGCAGCTTTTACCAAAAAAACCAACAAAGTACAATCTATAGGCTAAATATGTTCACCAAAATAATTTATATGTAGACGCATATGATAAATATTTTATTTTTTGGATACTTCCCTTTGGAAGATACTAACCAAAAGGCCGGGAATAACTTTTCATTTTTTCCGCAAATCTTTTGCTATTAAAATTCAATACAATACATTGCAGGAAAAAAGAAAAAACTTGATCTGTACGCACATATAAAGAATCCGAAGCCCAAGTTTAATTACAGTATGAGAGCTACTAACCTTAAAGATTCTATTTATATAATTGTAAAGTAGAAGTTAATTCTAAGTTATAAAAGTTTTGTGGCCATAGCAACGTAGGCCTTCAGGCTGAAAAACCTTAAAGATATAGGCATTCCATACAGACGGACGGACGTCCCTATCTATATCAATTTTTTTCCTCTATATTGCAGGTAAGTTTAAGGAATCTCCGGCGTCTCCTTGTAAATGTCACAAACTAAATATACACTTTACCATAAGTACAGGGTTTTAAAATTTGAGCTCGTAAAGAACTTCGGAAATTATAGCCAAAAATAGGTAAATTTCTATACTTTTGCGCTGAAGTCCCACTAAAGCTAAGTTTGATCAAAATTGGTCCACTATTACAAATAGCTACCATACAAAAACTGAACCAGTTTCCTGCACAGGCAAAATCGAGCAATTCTTTGCGTCACCTTGAAAAATGCTTTACATCATTAGCCACCTAGGGCCTGCTAAAATCAGGGCCATTGAGAAAAAAGTACAAGGCCTGGAGTAACTTTTTGCTGTAGAATTCAAAGTTTTAAATGCTTTAGTAAACTATGGGTCCAGGGACCTTCTTCAGGGTCCGCCCTTCCTCCCTCTAACCCCCTGTCAACAGCACTGGCTACAATTATTGCACTTTGAATCTATATGTAGAGTAAAGTGAAATGTGCCTCTAGTGAACAAATTTGGAACTTGGTTTTACTTTACGCTTCCTACATACAACGTAGCATCAAAAAGGAGTAGGACTAAATTTCTGTAGTTCGGTTGGACAATCTAGGCGTGGTAGTAGGTAGGCTTCCAGTCTCCGTTCGTTAACCTCTGTTAAGAAGTGTCGTCGCAATCCACGATAGATACAAATTTTTTTTTCCACCCAGTGGCGGATCCACGGGTGGTTTTCGGCTCCGGACCCCCCCAAAAGTTGTCAAAATAGGTTGTAAGTCTTTTGGGAGCTCTGATATATATATACACTTCGAAGTGAAGAACCCCACCCAAGACCAAATCATAGATCCGCACCTGATTCCGCCATTAAACTCTGCGTCAAACTCGGGAAAACCACGACGGAGACCCTCGGAATGAGTAAGGACGTCTAAGGGGATTGCATCCATGAGCCGCTCAAAAGTGTTTGAGTGGTATAAGCTGTTTCTGGAAGGCGGGAGCTCGTCGAAGACGACAACTTTAAAAATTTATGAAAATATGGCTTAAGAGAAGTCGCTTCTGGACTCTGGGTGACGCATACATATTCTGCGGCCAGACATTGCCAATTTTTGGAAGCTCTGTTGCTGTTGAGAGAGTTTCTGGCCAAGTTGAGGGTTGCCACGTTGCGCCACTACGCTTACAATACAGATCTGGCATCGCCGGACTTCTGCCTCTTTTCTCGGCGTAAGCGGGATCTCAAGGGTAACCAATACAGCTCTGCAGAAGACGTCCAAGCCCCGGTGACGGCAGCTCTGAAGGGGGTCACGGAAAGCAAGTTCCAGGGCCTTAGAGTGAAAATCCGTGACCGGGGGGAAAATGTACCGGCCCCTTCCCTCCATTACACCTTTAGCTTGAATCATTGAGTTCTGTAAGTACGACGATCTTTTTCACTCGAAAAAGACAATGCATCGGAACAGAATCTTTTTAGCAGAACAGCAGTCATAATTTTATTCATTATGCTTTTTGTATTGTTACTTCGTTACGAGTTTTACATGGATAACATTTTTAAATTCAGGTACACATAAAACATTTTTATTGGCTCTCAATATTTAAACGAAATTTTAATCACTAGCAAGAGATAAGTTACAAGTTTACTTTCCTTGCTTTGATCGAAGCGAATGTCTCGAAAATGACACCAAAAACCAGTTTTCTTGCTTATTCGGAATCTGAGCATAAAGGAGCCAGTCCTGAAACTCGCAATTAGGTTGCGCAAGAGCGATGGTAGTTCTTCACTCTTGAAAGGACGCTAAATGACGCAACTGACACTGGCAAAGTGCAAAATATCCTTAAAGCAATACAAATATTTGGAAAAATTGTTTCCAAAATTTCTTAATACGTTTTTTAAATGAATTATTTCAACTGATAAATCTTGAAACACATCTTTGGGATATTTTTTGATAAATTCAAATGCAGCTTTTTCGACGTCCTCGGCTGACATACACAGGAACTGCCACAAAAACGAAAATGAGGCGTTGATGTAAATTGGTCGGTTATTCCATGATCAAGTAAGAAGTGTTTTTTTTAAATTTTATTATGACAGTAATTACACCGGGACCCTGAGAAAATTCCGGGCTCGGGGGAACCCCCCCCCCCCCCCATTTCTCCCCTCTCTCGACAGTGCTGCTTCGAGGACAACTTGGGACTAGTTGGGGAAAGACTTGTAAGTTGACACAGCTTGTAAGTTGGGACACCTGGTTGATTTTGATGTTCCAGCAATCAAAATACCAAAATTCCACCTGTCTTCGATTGCAAATACGCCGTAAACAATTTTAATGTGTTTTTGATACGAACAGACTCAAAAACGCAGTATGTGTGTGTGACAAAATATAAAAATTGTTTTTAAAAAAATCGGAAAATAAAAACATTATTTTTAATTGCGCTCAAAAAGTGATCGAATCAAAATAAAAAAGATGGCGTACGTTAAAGTCGGGCGCAGACGACTTTGGGATACCCTGTACCACTGCTTGCAATAAAATCCGGTAAATTGCTTACGAACACCAAAAGACATTTGATTGCCAAATTAGATTATGATACCTTCATAAACAACCAAAAACAGACAAATTTTTAATCAAAAACTTTTTTTCGACCGATCGGCCCTATGGGAGCTATATGATATAGTCAACCGATTTTGATAAAATTTGGTACAGTGTTGAAGATCTCTAAAAAACTTCTGAATGCCAAATTTGGTTACAATATCTTCACAAGCAAACGAAACACAACGAATTTTGTGCAAAAAACGTTTTTTTGACCAATTGGCCCTATGGAAGCTATATGATATAGTCAACCGATTTTGATAAAATTTGGTACAGTGTTGAAAATCTCTAAAAAACTTCTTAATGCCAAATTTGGTTACAATATCTTCACAAACAAACGAAACACAACAAATTTTGTACAAAAAGCGTTTTTTTGACCGATTGGCCCTATGGGAGCTATATAATATAGTCAACCGATTTTGATCAAATTTGGTACAGTGTTGAACATCTCCAAAAAACTTCTGAATGCCAAATTTGGTTACAATATCTTTACAAATAAACGAAACACCACGAATTTTGTACAAAACACGATTTTGTGACCGATTGGTCCTATGGGAGCTATATGATATAGTCAACCGATTTTGATCAAATTTGGTACAGTGCTTGGGAACTCTAAAAAACTTCTTAATGTCAAATTTGGTTACAATATCTTCACAAAGAAACGAAACACAACGAATTTTGTACAAAAAACAAATTTTCGACCGATCGATCCTATGGGACCTATATGATATAGTCAACCGATTTTGATAAAATTCGGATTTTATTGCAAGCAGTGGTACAGGGTATCCCAAAGTCGTCTGCGCCCGACTTTAACGTACGCCATCTTTTTACATTGCTATGTTATTTACATGATTTATTTATTGTGTGGAATTAACATTGAAACTAATTTGAATTGTTTTTAGTGCATTTTTCTGCCATTTTCGGATATATTTTTTCAATATTTTCCATAATAATTCATTTTTAGTAATGATTTAGACTTCTCTGGAAAGTTACATTTTTCTTGTTTTTTTTTTTAATTCAATTTAATGTTCAGTTATATTTAAAATCAATAAATTTTCATAAATTTTAGGAATCATGCGTTTTTATTTCAGTTTACTCAAATTTTCAGCGATTTTTACAGCTGTGACAACTTACAAGCCTTTTTTTTGGTGGTCGTTTTCAAGCTCTTTTGAAAATTGTCTGTAAAATGTTTATTTTTATAAATTTTAAATGATTCTAGCTCTTTCTTTTCTTTTTCCAATGGTGATGCCTATGTGTATTCAATGTCGAGATATAGCTAAAAAAAGCTATGGTGTGTCAACTTACAAGCCTTTCCCCTACCGATTAGTTCATTAAAAAAAAATGCAATTAATGCAGTCCTACAACTTAAAAGTTAACTATTTATAACCATAGCTGTGAACTGATGGAGTGGAATTCAAGCGTAATTAATCAAACTCCTACGCTGTACAAGTTAAAAAAAAAATAAAGCACTTGAAAGAAGGAATACAATAGCGTTAATATGCTTTGGGGATATTTTATAGACACCTTTCCGCTTCGTGGATTCGTGGAAACCAAAACAAAGACAAACTGCTTGAAATCCATAAAACTTGTGCAAATAATGCGACAGACCATGACCTATTTGAGCCAAAAGCACAAGCTTCCATAAAATTTCTATCCATAATGCTCAAGCTCATGTACTCGTACTCCGGCCATACCCTTGGTACTTGGATATTAAACAATAAGAATCTTGACAAAGCACAACAAAAAGCAGCAAATATGCAATTCAGTTGAATGCAAGAGCTGCCAACTTAATTTATATTGTTATTTAAAATGCAAGCGAGCAGCAAAGAATAATGCCAAGTTGCTTTAATTTTAAAACTTGACAAATTGAATGTTTGTCAAGGCACTGAGATAGCTGCAGCGATGATTGAGTGTATGAGTGATGCAGATAGAGCTGTGGGTGTGCTATGCAGCACTGGTTCTAGCAGCAGAAACACACACAAAAGAAAAGTGTTGCAAAATGTGCAGAAGCATATAATGTTACAGCTGTTAACTCAATTGACAGATGGCAAATTAAAATGGTCAAAAGTTCAATTGTGCAGTGCTTGAAAAATGTTTGATAACTTCCGTTTTTGGCCAAGGTGTTGTGGGCCGACAATTAGCATGCCCGGCACGAGTCAACAAATGGCCAGCAATAAAGGCCAAAAATTAAAACGGGCTAGCAACAGAAACGTGCCATGGTCAAAACTAAAGCTTATCCAAGTTTTTCGGCTATAAAAGCGGCTACTCTGGGTTTTGGAACATCATACAACTTTGTTCTGTTGCAAAAGTCGCAGTTGAAGCTAAACGCACAAAAACAAAAAAACTAATCAAGATGTACAAGTTTGTAAGTAAACAATTGGATTAACTACCAGCTACAAGTTAGCTATAAGATACACTCTTTCCCCCTTAGTTCGCCTACTGCCTGTTCGCTATTGTCGCCTTGGCTGCTGCCAAGCCACAGATATTGACCTATAACACAGCTCCGCTACTCTCTGCCTCTCCTTATGCCTACACCAGCGGCGTCTATGCTGCCTCGCCCTATGCCGCCTACAGCACTGCCTATGCCACGCCCTATGCTGGCGCCTACAGCGCTTATCCCTACAGCTCATTGTATCTGAGACGTTGATGGACTCTGGAACTTCATCCATTAGGCTCTAATCACTTGACAATTCGCTGACAACTTTTACTTTTGACAAATAAAGCAACAAAAAATACGAAACGGCCAAAACTATTGCCAGCTATTATTTGTTTGGGCACAAAAGCTAGATACCATTTCAGCCATCATCATCATTAATTCATTTGGGCTTTTAATTGAACTTTCCACATTTTAGTTTGTTTTTATTGCCAACGGAAATGTTTGGAAAATGTTGACCAGAGCTTGCTTTGCTTTCAGCTGCTGTACATATGAGAATTCTTTTTCAGTTTTAAAACTTAATTAATTAAAAGTGCATTAGATTATGCATTAGACGCCTAACATGCTAATTTGAAGTTATAAAAGAATGAAATATTCTGATGTTCAAATACTACACTGAGGAAAAAAACTTAGTATTACGTACTAGCAACTTGATTGCTGTAAATCATAAGCTGCAGCATTTCGATCTTATTTTAAGTATTTTAGTTTTTTTAGTCCGAAATTCTTGAATGAAGTATGATGGAAAATAGGCACAAAATGTTTTTGAAATAAGTATATAAATTATTTTTTAAATACATTTTAAACTTCAATTGAAATAACATAATACTCAATATAAAAAGATGGCGTACGTTAAAGTCGGGCGCGGACGACTTTGGGATACCCTGTACCACTGCTTGCAATAAAATCCGGTTAATTGCTTACGAACACCAAAAGACATTTGATTGCCAAATTAGATTATGGTACCTTCATAAACAACCAAAAACAGACGAATTTTTAATCAAAAACGTTTTTTTGACCGATTTGCCCTATGGGAGCTATATAATATAGTCAACCGATTTTGATAAAATTTGGTACAGTGTTGAAAATCTCTAAAAAACTTCTGATTGCCAAATTTGGTTACAATATCTGCACAAACAAACGAAACAAAACGAATTTTGTGCAAAAAACGTTTTTTTGACCGATTGGCCCTATGGGAGCTATATAATATAGTCAACTGATTTTTATCAAATTTGGTACAGTGCTTGGGAACTCTAAAAAACTTCTTTATGCCAAATGTGGTTACGGTATGTTCACAAATAAACGAAACACAACGAATTTTGTCAAAAACACGATTTTTTTGACCGATTGGTCCTATGGGAGCTATATGACATAGTCAACCGATTTTGATCAAATTTGGTATAGTGCTTGCGAACTCTAAAAAACTTCTTAATGTCAAATTTGGTTACAATATCTTAACAAACAAACGAAACACAACGAATTATGTACAAAAAACAAATTTTCGACCGATCGATCCTATGGGACCTATAGGATATAGTCAACCGATTTTGATAAAATTTGGTACAGTGCTGGGGGTTTCTAAAAAACTTCCGATTGCCAAATTTGGTTATGATATCTTCATAAGCAAACGAATTATCCATCTAAAACTTTTGCTTTTTTTCGAGGTCCTCTGAAACACCCCTATGGGAGCTGTATAATGTAGTCCCGATATCAAAAAAATATAATAAAATTGTCTCCTATGGATTAATAAGGGATCTTATCCGAAAGTTTGGTTGCTCTAGCTCTTACCATCTCTGAGATCTAGGCGTTCATACGGACAGACGGACATGGGTATATCGACTTCTCTAGTCACTCTGATCATACTTTAGGTAACTTTGGGGGGTCTCCGACTTCTCCTTCTGTACGTTACATACATTTTCGGCTTGCACAAACACAATATACCCTTTGTACCATACGGTACAGGGTATAAATATAATGTTCTTAAAACAAGTTCAAAAAATTTTGATCCAAATTATTCGCATCTTGAACAAGTTTACATTTACTCTTAAGGTAAGTACATAATGTTCTAGGGTAAGTAAATAATGTTCTAGAAACAAATCAATAAAATTGTATTTATTTGAATCGAGTATAAAATAAAGTTAAAAATGAGTAAAATATAATCTCAAATCAAGAGTTTAAAATTTTGATACAAAATTTTAGAGTCTTAAATCAATATTTGTTTTGGCTACAAATTTGTTTTTTTTTTTATTTTCTTTGTCGAACTAATTTTTTTGTATTTTTACCATATTTCATGTAAAACCGGATCTATTTTCATTTCAGATTCCTTTTCTCTTAATTCAAGTATATTTTGGGATTATTTTAGTGGTTGTGTTTCGAGTAGTAAACTAAATTTTCTATATTTTAAAATTTTTTTACTCAATTTTAGTATTTTCGAGGGAAAAAAATATTTTTTTTTTAAGATTGGCTTTATAAGATTGGAAATTCTTAATTCAAGGACAAAGATTAAGATTAGCTTTATAAGATTTGGAATTCTTAATTCAAGTACAAACAGTTTTAATTTTAGACCGACTTTTTTTTCAGTGTATATGTGCATTTTTTTGAGCATCTGTTACTAAATATCATTATTTTAAAGAATTGAGTAACATAAAAATTGCAAAAAAAATTAGACCATTAAGTTAACAATCGTAAGTAAAAATATATTCCTCTGCTATAATTTAATTATTCTTATATCGCGCAGTATAGAAGAGACAACATTTTTCAAGAAATAAATTAAATTTAAACATGTTCCAAAATTAAAGTCAAAGCTTTTTTCTTTTTTTTTAGCAGTCTAAAAACAAAATTTGCTTCGAGTTGAAATAAAGATGTGGTCACGATACGTCTCGACGCTTCGCAACTTTAACGCTTAGCGATCATACTCTCTCACACCTCAAAAATAATTTATTGCGATTATCTTCGATGTTTATGGTCCGATTACTATTATTTACTATCTATTTACTGCATATACAAACTAAAGCTGCAACTTTGAAATTTTTTAAACTATGTCGCCTCAACATTATTCGGTTGAGGCAGGGAGACATGAGAAGACCAAATGTAAAGCTTTTTTATCCAAAGATCGAGATGTTCATACAGACGGGCAGACATGTCTTGATCAATTTTGTTTTCTCTCTGACAATATTAGAGGTGACCTCCTAAGGGTCTGCGGCGTCTCTTTATCTTATCTCATCTCATCATATCATATCTCATCTTTTTTCATCTCATCGTATCTCATCGAATCTCATCAGTTCTCATTTTACCCCATCTTATATCATCTTATCGCATTTGATCTCATCTTATCTCATCTCATTTCATCTTATCTCGTCGTATCTCATCTTATCTCATCTTATCGCATTTGATCTCATCTTATCTCATCTTATCTCATCTTATCTCATCTTATCTCATCTTATCTCATCTTATCTCATCTTATCTCATCTTATCTCATCTTATCTCATCTTATCTCATCTTATCTCATCTTATCTCATCTTATCTCATCTTATCTCATCTTATCTCATCTTATCTCATCTTATCTCATCTTATCTCATCTTATCTCATCTTATCTCATCTTATCTCATCTTATCTCATCTTATCTCATCTTATCTCATCTTATCTCATCTTATATCATCTTATCTCATCTTATCTCATCTTATCTCATCTTATCTCATCTTATCTAATCTTATCTCATCTTATCTCATCTTATCTCATCTTATCTCATCTTATCTCATCTTATCTCATCTTATCTCATCTTATCTCGTCTTATCTCATCTTATCTCATCTTATCTCATCTTATCTCATCTTATCTCACCTCATCTCATCTTATCTCACCTCATTTCATCTTATCTCATCTCATTTCATCTTATCTCATCTTATCTCATCTTATCTCATTTCATCTTATCTCATTGTACCTCATCATATCTCATCTTATCTCCAACTCTTGAAAAAACACCATTAATGATACAAATACATATTGTAAAAATATAAAACAGCTATTTTTTAACCTTTTATGTGACCTGATTGTACAAACAATCCCTCAACTTTAAATCACTGTTTTTCAACATTTCGTATTCTTTTACGTAGTATAATGGATTGCTTTGATTGAAATCTCATTGTAAAAATTGTTCTATGAAGCGGAAAAACTCTTAATGTAAAAGCCCCAACTCGCCTACATTTTTTGGCTTATTAACCCGCTAAAGACACACCGATGACGAAGTATTAATTTTTGCAGTACATTGTTAAAGTATGTATTTATTAGAAGAGATCTGTACTTATGACAGAAAATAATATTCTCTACAATTGCACCGATTTAGTTGCCGAATTTTTCGAATTGACAGCATTTTGTTGTCTTTTGTCTTTGCCAGATCAATTTAATTTTTTTTTTAAATAATTACGAAACCGTAAACAAATTAAGAAGTTGGAAGTTTAAATTTGGAAAAACTAATTTCTAAGACGTACATAAATGATCACCATTTATGTAAAAATTTGTATTTCTTCAAATCCTTCGTTCCAAAATCAAATAGTTTTTGTTTATTGATTATATCTGCAAAAAAAGTTGTTTTCGCACTATCCTCAGTTTTAAGTTCTTGAAAGATTCAATAAAACTCTTTTACACTTTAATTATTCTATGCGCCAAGATCCCTCAAGATACAACATGTAAAAAATAATTTTTAGTACAAATTGTATCTTCTTTTATGTGTTGCACGTTCCAGGCTCAAATGACTATACTCACTAAAAGATTGCTTCTACAATATATTTATGTAAAAGATTTGTGTTTCTATCAAATGCACTGGTATTGGAATTTGTGTCAGTCATATATCATGTTGCATAGTTTTGGGCGACACATGAAAAGTGGAGGCTGTCATTGGCATTTGGTTTTTGAAATGTGCAAATTATGGCAACTAAGTTGCTTAATGCTCTGCCTGCTCTAAAAACGCACTAACTCTCTCTAACACAGATACACATAGACACAAACACATAGACATATTTGCACATTTGCATATTTACTGCTGCACAAATATTGTGTGGCATGCTTTTAGGAGCACGCATGAAACATTGTGCACCGTGTGTTCGGGGCATATGAAAATTGCATCAATTTGCGATAAAAACATAGTTGTACACAGTTGTGTTGTCTGTGTATAAGTTTTTACAAGTTTTTTGCCATTTATTTATTGCACTCAAGCATAAAGAAATTTATTTAAAGAAAATGCTAATTTTTATTTTTTAAATTTACATGCCAAGTGTATCTTTTATCTAACATGCAATTTATAACAGATAATAAATACTATGCGCGTGTAACAAAACAAGCTTTAGTTTGAAATAAATTATTTAATACAAGTACATGCGTCTGCTGGCATTGATTTTCCCTACCATAATCATTATAAAATTAGCTACCCACATTGAATTTATTTTAGGCCTACGCAAAACCCCTTATAAAGCTTTCAATTTCACTTAAATTTCACTTATCCCACAATGACGCAAACCAAGGTGCTTTTTAGTGCTGCCAGCTTATAGAAGTCCCTCATCAACATCAGCAACGTTTTGTGGCATCATTGAAAACGTATAAAACTTTGCCAGAGTGCAAGCCAAAATTTAAATTCAAAAGAAATTTGCCAAATAAATAAAATAAATGTACGTTGTCATTTTTAAATGAGAAACTAAAGTTTTGGAAACGGAATAAGGTCACTAAACTTGTTAGCTAGTTTTGTTTATGTTTTAGGGTACAGTAGACACTTGTGCAAACGAAATTTAAAATAAGTTTTGCTTAAACGTTTCGACTTTAATTACCATATTTTTTTCATATTTTAACTTCGGACTTTAGTTTTATAATATTTCTGAATGCCAAAAATATCAATAAATTGGGAAGTTTCCCGAAAGTTGTTTAATATACTATCTTTAGACTCAAATTCTGTCGCAGCTGAAGCATCAATGGACAGGTATTGAAAAAAAGTTCACATAAATGTGTCAACTATTGCAAAACAATACACAACTTGGTTCAATTTTGAAGAAAAAGTTTTGGATTTTAACGGCAATATATGCCAATATGCATCTCGAGTTCTAGAAGGTTCCACCTCCTTTGCAGTATAAAAAAACGAAAAAGGCAGTTTAAAGATTTTAACTTCAAATATTATCGGGGTGCCTAGGAAGATAAGCTCGGCTATCAAAGGTTGATGCCACCTACTCATGTTGTATAAACTTTGCGAAAAGTTGAAAATCGTAAAAATAAATCGGCCGTTTGAAAGGGTTAATGTATTCATCTTGCAATTTATTTGAAGATAGGAAATTGCAGCGTTAATGTAGGACAAATCTGTAAAATAATAAAACGCTAAATGTGGAGCACATATATATTTTACTCTCTTCGGTTTTATCGGTCACACTGCGTGCGTCATATATGTAAATTTGAAATTTTGATAATGTTAAACCCTTTTTTTATTGGAGTATTCTGGCGGATTTTTAAACAAATTACTCCAAAACCGCTTGATCCTTGTAACAAAAAACAAAAAAAAAATATATAGATTTTTTCCAAATTCTAAAATTTTTGCAGTTACATTTTTCGCCACACAGATAGCTGATTCTATGCCAAAAAGCATAGATCGAAAGCCAATAAAATTTGTGGCTGTTCGCTGATTAAGGTAAAAAATAAAAGGTAGCACTTAAGCCAAATTTCTCCAGTGCAGTTGGAGAGAGTTGTGACTCATAAGTCGCAAAATCGATCGCAGCGCTTTGTAGCGAAAATGTGAGGAAGCGTCTCCACAGATAGTACGATAGCTATTCCATATGGTAGAAGGGCTTATAAATGGATAGAGCTTCTGGTTCGGATTATACATACTTTCAAGCAATTTTGAAAATTGCAATATATAATCGCTCTATATAATAAATTAAACGATTTTTTTCTGCATCATTGTTATACCCTTTTCCTTAAGATACAAAGGAGAAGTCGGAGATACCCTTATAGTTACCTAAAGTATAATCAGGGTGACTAGAGAAGTCGTTACACCCATGTCCGTCTGTCCGTACGTATGAATTCCTTGATCTAAGAGATAGTCAGGAGCAGAAGTAGATACCTTAAAGTAAATTCTTACATAGGCCTTAGCAAATTTGCTTGATTTTTTAGAGTACCTTGTTTAAAGTCTAAAAAAATGCATTAAACGCCTCAAAATTCCAAATTTACATATATCTTAATGACGTACACAGCGTGACTGATAAACCCTTAGAGAGTAAAATATATATGTGCTCCAAATTTAGCATTTTATTACTTTACAGATTTGTCCCACATTTACGCTTAAATTTCTTATCTTCAAATAAATTGCAAGATGAATACATTAACCCTTTCAAACGGCCGATTTATTTTTACGATTTTCAACTTTTCGCAAAGTTTATACAACATGAGTAGGTGGCATCAACCTTTGATAGCCGAGCTTATTAGAATGATGCACAGATTCAATCTGTTGATATAAATAGGCCGTCGAGAAAGCATTTCAAACCAAGTCAAACCATTGCACACAATGCAGCAGTATCAAATTCTAGTATTCCTTACGGCTTTGATCATAGCTCTGATCTCTGCGTATCCCATTGAAAAGGACACCGTACCCCAGGAAGATGTTTTCGAAGAGGATGATGGCGACTTTATTTACGATGTGGATGATACTGCGCCTGAAGGCCAGAATCCTATGCACATGGGAGACCATTTTGAGGGTGACATGATATTAAACGATGAGCAACGAGAGTATTTTATGAATCCCAATGCACGTAACGCTTTGAGAAGCCCCACTTATCACTGGCCAAATGCAGTAGCCATCTACAGATTCCTGGATTTATGTAAGTTAAATGTACTGTCCAACTTGTATGGATACCATATCAAATAAAACGTTCCATCCACAGCGGACAATGATAAATTTTTAGTTACCCGTGCCATGGGTCGCATTCAAAATAAGACATGTATAACATTTAAGGAAACCACAGATACGACTGGACCCCAAATGGTCATACAAAAAACCAGTCCTGGCTGCGGCTCTGCAATCGGTTATCAAGGTGTACCCCAAACTGTCAACCTGGGTGAGGGCTGTATGAGCCATGGTATCATCATACACGAATTGCTTCATGCACTTTCTTTTATTCATATGCAAAGTGCTTTCAAACGCGATAATTTCGTGACCATTAACTGGGAAAACATACAAGAGGGCAGAGAGTCCAATTTTAACAAGTATGATAGCTCTGTAGCAATGAATTTTGGTATTGCATATGACTATAATAGTGTAATGCACTATAGTAGAACTGAGTTCTCTAAGAATGGTAAAGAAACTGTTACTCCAAAGGATAAGACAGCAGTTATTGGCCAAAGGAACGGAATGTCTTCGCTGGATATTAAAAGGCTTAACAAAGTCTACTGCAGTTGAAGGGGGTTTAAATCTGTTTAAATATTGGGAATTTTATTGTAAAAAGTCTAACATGGCTTAAGATTTGTTGAAATAAATAAATAATAATAAATGATTTCAGTTGAAAGAACAACGACCTTTTTATATGGTGCAGCTTACATGCAACTACATTGCAGTGACGTAAACAAAATGGCGGACTTCTTGCCAACGGAAGCCATAGGCCACTTTAAACAATGGACGCCGTTGCTTTTGACATTCTCTTTGATTTCGTGCTCTTTGCTCAGAAAAATATTGTTTATTGAAAATGCAACATGTGAATGAAATTTTTCCAGCCCATGCCATCGTCGATTGGCATTATATATTCGAACAAAAAGTTAAAATAATTGCAATAATTGCAAATATTACAAGTTGTGAATGCGAATTTCTCTGTACATGTATTTTTTAGTAGTAGCTTTTGAATTCAATAGTTAATTAGTTTTGCGCAACTTAAATGCGTTCACTGTACTGAATATTCAGTACATGGACTACATTAAAAAAATTTTTAAATCTAATTTGCGTTCAGGGACCTGACGGCATGGAAATCGTGAACCAATGCATCCATGTCAAAGTGGGGGACGCAAAGGAGCGTAAAAAATTACATCGGAACCCTCCCACGGCACTTCATGTACCCAATCAACACACAACAACATTAACTATGAGCATATCACATCCCATGCACGCTCAGAGTGACACACACGCACTGACACCCACAAGTGCCCACACAGATACACACACACAAACACTTAGCGTGTAGGCACATAATGAACACAATTATTTATGAACGCTGGCGCCTAACAAAATTCCATTGCATACTTTTTGGCTGCCGCCACAAAGCATTAAACAGCTGAGAGCAAGTTAATATTATGTGAGAGCGAGAGTGTTTGTGTTTATGCTAGTGTGTGTATATAAGCGTGTCCTCGCACTTATTTACATATCACGTCATTATCAGACATAAAGCTTCACTTTGAGGCCAATACAAGTTATGTATTAACTCACATTATCAGCCCGTATATATCGTAACAAGAAGGATGTTAACGTAAGTATGATATATTATAGTTGTGTGCATAATCAGTACGTCAATGTCAGGCAAACATTATAAAAAAAAATAAAGAAATTGAATCTATTTATAGCAGCTTAATGATACATATCAGGTACATTTTTAAAATTGCACAAATTTTAACGTCATCTGCGCCTTAATTTTTTAATGATTTGCAAAATAGTAGCAAAACGTGGATTCCCTAATAAACAAAATATGTTGTAAGTTTCTTTGAAAATGAAAACAAAAAAAATGTTCTCGAAAACTATAAAATCCATTGAGCTAAAGCGAAAAAAAGTGTTCAGTTTCTTTTTGGTACATGCCTTATGTTCCTAATTCTATAACCCGAAAACGGAGCATCCGATTTTCGGTTGTTTTCCATAAGGTCACTTTGTTCTAGTTACGTCGTCAAGAAAAATACATTCGGAACAATTTAAAGCCCTACTTTCAGATTATTATTATTTCAGATTTTAGCCTACAGCGAATTTGAGGCAATGTAGAATTTAATGTCACGGCTTCTTCAAATTTTATTTAGTCATTTTTTTTTATTTGTACATTTTTTTTAAGACTCAAAAATTAAATAAACATTTCTATTTGAATTTGAGGAAACGTAGAATTTTCATTTTTTTTTTTAAAGGGAAATTATTACTTTCTAATTCGAGTTTCTAATATGAGTTTTAAAATAGAACGTTAATAAATATTAAATTTTTTTTAAATTTAAAAAATAAAATATGTTTTGCATTTGAACTTTCCCAGAATTTATTAATTTTTAATTCGAGTTTGTAATTCATATTCGGTCATATTCGTTTTGAAATCGAATGTTTGGTGCTCCCAATTTCACCAAATCGATTTTTTCATGTGGTTTGAAACCGAATGTTTTATAGCAAGAGAAATTAAAACGAATCGGCAAAATAGGTTGAAAAAAGTACGTATTTTATACTGAAATAATTTTTTAAATATTCTTTGATATTCTTTGATTATATATATATATAGAATTTTTTTTGTGTTCGTGTTTGTGCACATATCATACACGAACACATGGCGATAGGTGCGACACGGTTCCCGAATTACACAAAGAAACTTTCCCTTGTAATTTCAATAAATATTGTTGCTAAAGTAATATTTTTGTTTAATTTTTTTTTAAAGATAGAATAATAAAGAACTAACTATATTTTAATGTAGATGAAATGTAAACTACATATAGTAATTAAAAAGTGCAGAGCTGCGGCAACCATGTCAGCTGTTTGGTATCAAACAAAAATAATTTCGCGCCAACACAACAGAGGAATTTATCAGAAAAATAAGGGTAATATACGAATTTATCGAAAATAATAAGGGAAGTTATCGGCAAAAAAATTCGATTTTCGGAGCACGCACAAACGAATCAGAATAAAATTGTTCGGTTTGGTTTTTTCGTTTTTAGTTTACACGAAAAAGGAACCTTCCTTCTTAAGCACCGTTTTCGAGATATTTTCGAAAAACATGTTTTTTGGCACTTTTTCCACTTATTCCTCAATATCTCGTAAACAAAATTTTGTATCGACATGAAAGACGATTAGATCGAAAGGTGTTGATGTCTTTTATGTCGATACAAAATTTTGTTAACGAGATATTGAAGAATAACTGAATAAAGAGCCCAAAAACATGTTTTTTGAAAAAATCTCGAAAACGGTGCTTAAGAAAAAAAAATCGATTGTGATTTTCGTGTTTCGCCATCCAACATTACCCTAAAAAACACTGATCCTTAAATTTGTAAGCTAGTGTTATTCTTAAAATTACTTTTTTTTTTTTTGTTTTTTTAAGGTTAGGGTCCATATCTTTACTAGTTGAAATTTACGATCATTTTTAAAAATTGCATATTTTTTCGAAGTAAATTGCTGCAATTACTCATGATTTAGCTTTCAGTAAGCTTTTGTTTTTAAATTGCTAGGGAGTTTCCGTTTTTAGAGCTTTACGATTTCAATAAGCTTTTGATGGCAAAGATCGGTTGGTCTCTGTTTTATCAAAAGTTTTACTGTCATTATGAAATGCGCCTTCTAAATCATTTAAAACATAGAATGGAAGACCAACTCAAACAAAATTACTGTTCAGCAAATTTTGTAAATGAATATCAAGATGTCAAATGTCACTTAGAATATAGTATATAGTGAAAATTTAAATATCAAAAGTGCTTGCCTGAAACCACTGTTCTAAAGCAAGTGAACTTTCGGTCAGTATAACTTTTGCCGAATCTATTATACTAGTATATTATATATGAGTTTTAGGGAGTTATATTTGTTATGTATATACATTACTCATACTTATTTGTATTGTATCGCATAATGGGACTTACAACAATACCTTGACACCTCCGCAAGTTATGTATTACATCGTTTTATCTGGCATCTTTTATGTAAATATTCATATGACATTTATGTAAATTATCCGTCCATCAATGTCAAACTTACCTGCAAAAGAAAAAGAAATCAAATCAATTGTATACAAGTAAGAAAAGATTGAGATATTGTATATTATAATAATTTGTAAACATTTGACATTTTAAGTATTATTATTTTTTTAAGAATTATTAATACAATGATTACAATAATTACAATTTATTTAGAAATAAAGCTTCTAGAAATAAATTCAATAGAAAATAGTAAGAAGGGTTTCTTAATTTCGGCCATATTGAAGTCTTTCAAAGTGTTGATATGAGCCAGCTTGTTTTAGACTAATAATCAAAACTATTGTAAGTTTTTGTCGACAATACTGCCAACAAAAGCAATATATATATATATATGGCTTCATTTCGACTCTAATACGCTTTCAAAGGACATTTCAATTTAATTGAAATTGAATGAACTAGGACATGTACCTTTACAAGATTAATTTTAAATCTTACATGTATTTTCAAGTGCTTTATTTACTTAATTTTTGATTTTATTTATAAAGAGTTTAGGCTTAACCTGTGTAGCTGAGATATTTACTATTTATTTTTTAATTAAATTATAAAGTTAACAGCTTAAAATATCAAAGTGGGTAAGAAAAATAAGATGGAAATTCTATAACTATTTAAAATTTGCAATCAAAAATATTTGCGATTATCTGTATGAAAAGTGTATGTGTTTTTTCTTTTCATTTTTAGCTCATGCAAAAAAGTGATGTATTATTTATTTTTTTAATTTTAAAATGAAATTTAAATATTGCTAGGTATTTTATTTTGTACTACTTCTAAGTGAAATTAAAGACATTTGAAAACCTTTAGAAATTGGAAATCTAGTAAATACTAAACGACTGCAGCACCTAGTGAACCTAAACTGGTGAAAAACTGATATCCAAGCTCAGACTTCCCCCCAACACCTTGTCCCTTATTCTGTATATGCGCGTTTTTATCTCTCTGTGAGCTCTTGTATCTTTTGCGTACTTTTGACTGCACATATTGTTTATAGTCTGTATTTTTTTCTTGCCATTGTAGCTTTGTTGTTATTGCTTCCTTTTTTTTTTTGTTGTCGCTGCCTTGTTTACCAATCAAGCTAAGTAAATGCGATTTTTCACATTGTGTATATACATATTGTGACAGGCCAAAATAAATTATAATTGATGCGTTGTCTGACGATGTCAGATAAGTGTTGGAAATTCACAGGAACTCACATAAAAATATTTAAAAGGAAGGAAATGACGTCAACTGTACGAGTTGATGCTCAATCAGGTATGCCACAGAAGTATATTTGCGTAGGTGACACAGGAGCATCGAAGAAACCCAACAAAAAATTCGACTTTTTGTTGTAGCAAGCTTTATGGTATTCCACATTTTTTCTAGATCTATATTTGGTCCCCATTATGCTGCTTCAAGGTAAAAAATAAAAAAATCGTTAAAAAATAAATTGCGGCCGAGTTTGAGATATTCTGTATCATCACAACAAAGCAATAAAAAAAAAGATGGCGTACGCTAAAATCGAGCGCGTTCGAGCTTGAGATATCCTCTGCCAACACAACAAAGAAATAAATAAATTAGGCGAAAAAAAAAATTAATTACCGAATTTGGTTACGATATCTTACTTTCATAAAAAATCGAATTATATCCTTAAAACGTTGTTATGACCGAGCGGTCCCATTAGAGCTATATGTTTTTATAGCCGATTTTAATTAAGGCTACAGTGCTTGGGACTCTTAAGAACTTCTTATTGCCGATGTCTTTATAAACAAACCAGACTTTTTTTTGACCGGTCCTATATGATATAGCATACCGATTTTGATAAAATTTGGTACAGTGCACTGTGGGCCCATCATTTTTAGAGTGATGAAATTTTACACACGTGTTCCTAAAGGATTGAAATATTTTTCTAGGAAGTTTGAGCAACCTCAGATTTTTTTAAGATATAGAAAATCTAGACCAAAATTGGAAAAAAACAAAAACTAACTACTCGAATAGTAATAATTAAGCTCAATTTTATTTTTTCTCTGAAGTAATATTTATAAATAATAAAGTGAATGAAGATTTCGTAGCTACATGGTAAATGCAGGTTTTTTTTTTCTGTAAATTATCGCGAAATATGGGCTAAAATACCAAATGTCAACTTTGATTGCCCATAACTTAAAAACCACTATTTATAATTTAATAATTTTTTTTTTCACAGGATACCTTAATATGTCTTAAATCATAATAAATTGTAATTTTGTCCAAATATTCACTTTCTTCTGGGGGACTTTTGGCCAAAATCTGACTACGCGGGTCCAGTTCTTGGACGCTATAAAACTTTTGAAAGCCAATTATAGCTATGATATGTAATGAGGCATTTTAAATATAAGCCGTATATCGAAGGTTCGGCTTTTACCATATATATTTCGGGGGAAGAATTCCAAAACTTATTTTTTTGGATAAAAAAAATTTTAATTTGAATGGCCCCGACCATTTCTAGGCATATAGACGGAATATCAGACAATAGTGAGAGACTTGCAGCTAGCAAAATCATGGTGGAGTAGGTCAAGGATATGCGGGAAATTCTCTACAGTGCCTTATTTATAACAGGACAAATGCGGACATCTACGTGGACCATTTATATACTCTCCTAATTAGATTTTTTAACAAGGTAATGCCCCAATCCATACGGCCCACAAGAGAAAAGGCTTCCTTTCGTCCAGAAAAGTACCATAATTGGAATGGCCGACAATCGAAGACCTATGGGAAACGCTTTACAACCAGTTTTACAAAAAGGGTCGGCAGTTCAGGCTGACCTTAAAAGGACTTTGCTCAAAGAGTGGGCGCCTCACCCCTGCAAAAACTGGCTATCTCCATGCCAAAGCGTATCAACCTAGTCATAAACAATAATAGAAGACAAATAAAACATTAATTAAGAAAAAAATTACAAACTTACTTACTAATTTAAAATTTAGATTTATGCACATATACTTATTTCCGATGAAGTAATATTGTTTTATTAATTTTTTATTTTTTTTTGTTTTTGGGTGCAACACGTCAACCCTGTGATAACTATCAGTTAACGATATGTCGATGTCAACAGGACGTAGTATCGCAGATCAGGGAGACGGCCAGAGCTCTGGCGGAAAGAGAATGGGACACGATGTCCGGTTGTCGCATCTCCCGAGCATTCTGGCCAAGGTATAATACAAAGCGAACATCTGAACTACTGCGCTTTTATAAAAACAGGAACAGGATGGTGGTAGTTGTGATGGGCACTGCACCATTGGCCATATGGCTGACAGGCTCCACGTTCCCCATCATGACTTCTGCCGCAGCTGCGGAGACGAGGAGGAGACAGAAAGCATCCAACACCTGCTATGCGACTGCCGAGCGCTTCTAAGAAGACGAACCCACTTTCTGGATAGACCATTCTTTGAGGATATATGATCCTCCTACACCCCTTCCCCTTCCCCTCCCCTTCTCCAATTCCCCTCCTCCTTCTGTCACAACTAGGCAACACAATGGACCTCATGGTCTCTGGCTGATCTTCAGTCACTAACTAAGCTGCCTACTCAACCTAAACTAACCTTGTGCATCCTTTTTTTGGGTTGAATCAGAAAAACTAATTAAAAATAATTATCAATAAATATCTTATTGGAAGTTGGATAAATAGAATCTAACAATATCAATATATATTTAAAATATTAATTCTATATAAAATACGTGCACCTTTTGAACGAATTTTTCCAATTTATTTTGATTTCTTTGCGACAAAAATTTATTTTTGGTGAAATTGGGAGCACAAAAAGTGTGAAATCAAATCGAATATTTTATTTGTTTTCGTTATCCGGAGCACGGCTGTATATTTCGAAATATTATTGTAACTTGTACAACTTGTATATAATTTATGTATAACTTTTTTTTTGATTTTTATAACTAATTTTTGCCATTTAAATAAACTAAAATGTACATGTAAATTTAACTCGGATCCGACCTGCAAGAGCAATAGAAAAATTTAAAAATTCCAATTTTATACATCCTGTACCACCCACAAAATGTTTTTGTAACATTCTTCTCAAATTTGTTTACAAAAAGTGACTACGCTTTTTGCTTGAAAGCCCGTCATTTAAGCAGCGCTTCCATCATGCCCCCTATAAATATGCTTTAACAAATTTATTTAAATTTAAAATGATAAATGATTATGAAAACTAATTAATTGCTTGATTATTAGCAACTCAAATGATCGCCCACCACCCCTCCACTTGGCTATACTTGGTGTCAACAAAAACTGTTTTTCCCACAATCCACTGAGTCAACTTAAGAGCGGGCAACAAGTAAATGAGTACAAAGTTCTGCCACAGCACAACCTTCCAGCAATCCCTCCCTCAAACCACTTCAGAGTGTTTTGCCAATTTCATAAAGCAAATGGCGTCTGCTTAGGATAAAACAACAACAACAACTGATACTACAATAAGATAAACAACAACAACAATGAAAACTTGATAGCTAACGAGCAGGACGATAAGGCACGATTAACCCAACAAGCATTTTCAGCACTTGACGCCATTTAATTTTTTAGTGGCAAAGAGAGAGGCAGGAAACGAAGTGCTGGGCTTTTTGCCAGCCTGTCTAGTCATTAAAAATTCATTGCTTAATTCAATGGCGAGCAGCAAAATGAACGCATGCACAAAAAATAACAAAATAAAAACAAAAAATAAACGAAAGAGAGAGTAAGTTTGTAGGAGTAGATACATTTGGATACACTACACAAAGTGTTAGGGTAGGCAAAGAAGTTGTTTCAAAAAAAATTTGTTTTTACAGTATGTTGATTTTTATAATATAAAACGAAAACGAATAAAATATTTGTTTTGATTTCACATGTTTGGTATTCCCAAATTAACCAAAAATAATTTTTTTGGTGTTATGAATGCAACTACTTTGTTGCAAGAGAAATGAATAAAATAGCTTCAAAAGAGCACGTACTTAAAACTGAAGTATTTAAAAACTTTTTTTTTTGATATCACAGAATATTATTTAATTTAGATTTATATATGTGGGAAAACACTACTTGGGTATATGTTTTTGATATACAATCAATCAACATAGATTGCCATATCGATAACTTATAGGTTATGCGATAGGCTTGATGTGTTGCAAGTCAGATTGGGTGGCAGAACAAGCTATATTTGAAATATTTGCATATTCCTTCTACGAACTTTCCAATTGGAATTTTTTTTTTTTTGGTGAAATTCGATATTTATACTTATAAGTTCCCTAAATTTTTACCGATTTTGATGAAACTCGAATGTTACGTCAAATAAGTTATTTAAAGTATATGGGGTAAGTTTCAAGTTGGTATGTAAAGGGGTGTGGGAGAAAACAGGGTAAATCGATTGCGGGGGGTGGGGGGACCACATCGATAAAATTTGGATGTGGATTTGTTTATTAGAGTCACATGAATCAGCTTACCAAAAATTGTGATTCTAGGTCACTTGTAACCATAATTACGAGGAGTCAAATATTGACGCAGTTTATAGGCAAGGGGGATGAAATTTGTACATTTTTGACTATAACTTTTGCTATATTTGTCCGATTTTGTTTATTTTTTACTCACATGATGCATGTAACCACAACGCATCGCTCTGTTACATTTCAGATGAAAATATTAAACGGTGTGGCTAAAAACCGCGAAACTCTACTGCGGGGGAACGGGGGAAGATAATGACATGATTCAACAAACATGGCTCAATCGCTACCCGAGGTTATGATAAGCATTTTGGTATAAAGGACTTGGGGTCTGCCACGCCTAATTCTGTCCGTTACATACATTGCAAAAATCTAGTATACCCTTTGTACCTAAAGGTACAGGGTATAAAAAGGCTAAACTTAAGGGGTTATATATCCTTATATTCTAGCGAATAAAAAGGATTTTGCAAAAACAATTTTTTCCAATTGTTAAAGTTTAAAGATATTTTTTTTAAACTTCATTTCTTTATCTGCAATCACGAAAAAAAATTTTTTGCTTACATTTTTTGCTTATATAATGACCCGGTCTCTTTAGAGATCACTCGCAAAAATTTTATATGCAAAAAACTGATACCTCTGTACCTCTTGAGAAACTAATTTTTGTTAGAAAATAACTTTTAAAATAAAATTAAAAAAACAAAAAGTAACATCTACAGTTACAGTCCGATTTCGAAGAATTCTCTTTCAGCTTAAAGCTTAACATAATTTTTAAAATTTATTTTCCTTCATAAAAAGCAATCCAAAAAATTTTTAATTTTGAAAAATGGTCGAAAATTACACTTTTTCTCGACTTTGGTTGATGTAACTTCAATAATTTTTACTTAATCTGTACATATATATATATATATATAACACGAAAATTACAACTTTTTTTTTCTTAAGCACCGTTTTCGAGATTTTTTCGAAAAACATTTTTTTGGACACTTTTTTCAGTTATTCGTCAATATCTCGTGAACAAAATTTTGTATCGACATGAAAGACATGAAATATCGAAAGGCATTGATGTGCTCTTTACGGTAAATGTCGATACAAAATTTTGTTCACGAGATATTGACGAATAACTGAAAAAAGTGCCCAAAAAAATGTTTTTCGAAAAAATCTCGAAAACGGTGCTTAAGAAAAAAAAAAGTTGTCATTTTCGTGTTTCTCGACCCAAAATTGCCCAAAAAAATACTTTTTTACGAAGGTTCACTCGATGACCCTCAAGTTTGTAAACTAGTGTAATTGATTACTCTCTACTCTTTTTCCAAAGAAAAAGTTTTTTTCGTATATTGTCCAGATTTATCTCTAGCGACTGTTTTCTGTTTCCCAATCTGAAGCAATTTGTCGGTAGAAGAATTGGGTCAAGTGAAGAGAAACGACTGTTATATGCATGGAATAAAAGTATTGGAAAAATGTAAATGTCTCGGTTCAGTCATACCCATAACTTCGGAAAATTTTTCACGATTTCTCTGTAGTTTTAACTTTAAAATTTAGCTGGTGCAAAGATCCAAATAACTTTCTTGATACGGCACTGACAAATGCATCGGAGTACTACGCATAAGACCTGATCCCAATTTCGACTGAAATCTTAATTTGTTTGTTTCATTTTTTGCTTATTTTTTTTTTGTTTCACATTTTTCTTATGTATTTAAATTTTTTCCAAACAGCAATGAGTGACAATTTTTACAGCGCTATGATCCTTAAGTTAGTTAGAAATATTATGTATCATTCATGATCGTTTTTATATTGAAAGAACTCAACTCACTCAACTATCTATATCTTTACTTTTAAGAAGCTACAGCTGTGCCTTGTACTTTTTATGTTAAAGTGAAGCTACCCTACGTCAAGATAAAATAAAAAGAATAAAAATGGCGTCAGACCTCTGTTAAAAATGCAAAGCAACAACATCCGTTTCCTCTCTTTGGAATGGCACTTCAGTAGACGCTTCTTTTTTTGTTTTTGTTTTAGCTGCTGTTGTTGTTGGTGCTGCAAGAGAGCCGCGCTTCGTTTGCGTCGCATTGGTGATAAATGTTTGGCCTATTAACGGCACAAATCAAGGTGATGACGAGCTTCCAAGGGGCCGCCAAGTGGGCCAAGAGAACCAACTGATTCCAGTTGTCTGACTTTGCCTCTGTTGCTGACGTTGATGTTGACAGCTTCGTTGAATTGGCAATTCACTGACACACACACTTGCACCACTTACATATACACACACTCACACACGCACACATGCGGCAAAGTCTGGCGTTAAATTGAAATGGGTTTGTTGCATGCCCCATCCAAACAATTCGCCATGCTGGGTACTTGAAAATCTCTCGAGATAAAGGCAACACTTTTGCCTTTGACGCTTTTGCGCAACGTGGCGTATAATCGATTTTATTTCAATTTAGTTTTATTGCTAGAACTCAAAAATTGCACATCCGACACGTTGCCAGCACGCAAAACATTCGTTGATTAACTAAAAATCAATTGCAGTCCATAGAAAACAGTATGTGAATATTTTTCATGTTCACATGTTCACCAGGTAAAAACATTTAGAAGGTCAAAAAAATTAAATAAACATTTTGGCATCGAGAGGTTGCAACTATGTGGACTTGAGCAACGCTTAAAGCAACATAAAACGCATAAATCAATACCACAAACTGTGGCAAGGTAAGACAGCACAACAAAGCACACTGGAGAAATATTCGCGAAACTGGGTGAGAAGCGAAGGTAAGAACATACAAAAAAAGAAAAAAGTAAGATTAATAAATAAAAAATGGAATAGAGCTAAATATACAAGTTTAAACTTGAGTTCTGGATGGGTCTGAGATTGATCTGCCGAATAGACTGATATAATAAAAATTAAAATACAAACAAGAAAAATATTTTTTTAATAGTAAATATAGTAATATAAATATTCGGCCGTGCTCCGGAAAACAAATCGGAACATTGTGTTCCGATTCGTTTTGAAACCAAATTTTTAGTGCTCCCAATTTCACCAAAACGAATTTTTTATGTGATTTGAAACCGAATGTGCACATACACGAACACATTGCTTTATCGATAACCGATAAGTACAAAAGTGTTGCTGTGTTACAAAAATAAAAATTTCAAAGAACTAGCAATATTTTAATGAAAATATAATGTAAACAATATAAAGTAATAGAAAGTGTCAGAGATGCGGCAACCATGTTAAAGATCATCAGCTGTTTTGTATCTAACATAAATATGAGAACATATTGGAAAAAATAAGCGAAATAGACAAATTTATCGAAAAAAAGGGAAATATGCAAAGTTACCGACAACAAAAACATCGTTTTCCGTAGCACGCAAGCACGAATCGGGATAAAATTGTTCGTTTTCGTTTTCCGGAGCACGGCCGATTATATGAAAAACAAAATTTTAGTTCTAATAACTAATATTATAAATAAAGATAACCTTTTTTAAAATGTGTTCATATTTCTAAAGTTAACTTCTTAGCATTTTTCGGCTGATCGTCTGGCTCTGACGTTTACCATAAGCGAAAAAATAATGGGTGACAATAAAGTCGGACGCGGATGAATTTGAGTCACCCTGCACCATCACAAAAAAAAAACAAATAAATAAATTAAACGATTTTAATATAATTAGGAAAAGTGCTTAGATACTCCAAGTAACTATTGATTGTCGAATTTGAATACGAAATCTTCGTTAAAAAACAAATTATGCCCTAAAAACTTTTCTTTCCACCGATCGTTTCTTTGTAGGTTATATAACGTAGTGAACTGATTTTTGGTAAAAAAAAAAAACTTCCGAGGTTACGATATCTTCATAAACAATCGAATTCGGCCTCTAATTTTTTTCGAGTTGCTCTTTAACACCCCCATCTTTGATAAAGGAATGGAAGAAAGTTCCTACTAGTTTCTAGTCCTAGTTCCTACCCTTCACGGAAACATGAAGGAACAGTGATGTAGTCTGCAGTCTACAGCCAACAAATCATTTTTTTTTTTTTTTTGCACACCTAATCTTTTGTCTGGATGTCGGTTATGTGAGCTTTTTTGTAGAATCTCTGTAAATCTTTACCCTATATTTACAATAACTTTATCTATCTTATCAACATCTTTATAAATGGAACATTGTTTTAAAAAATAATTATGTGCTATGGACTCAATTTTTATAAACAAAGTTAAGTACATTTATTTTCATAAAATGTTTTGTATTTGCAGCATTCAGCCCTGCTGTAAATGGGTCTTAACATACTTCTACTTTCTAGCTTCATCGTTTATATAAAAATAAAAAAGATAGGTCGAAGTTTTGCTTTATAAAAAAAAAGCTGGTCTCCGTAAAGACTATATGCGTTTTGGAAAACGAAAACAACCAAATTTTATTTGTTTTCGTTTTTGCGTGCGCCGCATTTAACATTTTTTGTTATCGATATCTTTTGATATTTCCCTTAATCATTTTTAGCACAGCTCTGAACCTTCCGATTACTGCACATCGTTTACATAATCGTTTGATTTAAATATTGTTAGTACTTAATTATTTCATCTTTTAAATGAATTTACACAATAATATTACTTTAGCAACCATATCAATGAAAATTAACCACAGTTTACTTATTTTTATAACAAGGGAAATTTTTTTTATGCAAGTCATGAACCATTTTTTATGCAAGACTGGAGCCACAGATATATCTTGCCAATTCGATTTTATTTCTCTTGCAACAAAACATTTTGTTTCGAACCACAAAAAAAATTTGTTTTGGTGACATTCGTTTTGGTTTTCCGAAGCCCAGCCAAGTATTTCCTTTTGTTTCTCAGCGCACCCATTAAATTATAATTGGCTTAAATATTTCTTTAAGAGTGTAAGAACTTCGTTGTCGAGAACGAAAAACCTTAATCATCGTATTACTTTACGCATAATTTGCGCTTTTGTATTGCTCAATCTGTCTAGAAATTCCAAGCAAGCCCATAAATTAAAGCCATAGCTGAGCTCTGCATCTATTTCTCTTTTATGTAGCACATTCCACATGATATGTGTTAAGCATTTAGCTGACCTTGTTATTTCTTTCATTTCTTTTATATAATATCAGTTTGGCTCGAAACGGCCTAACAATTTAGTGAGTAAACATCGGTATGACCTTGTTTGTCCTGTCTAGTCAATGTAAACAAAACATTTCTGGCATTTGTGGTTAATAAAGTAGCAAATATGTTAGGTCAGGGTGGCCATTACGTGCTCTTACTCTATACACCTTAGCTAAAAGCAAGTAAAAGGCTTTGTCAACTTCTTGGCCAAGTTATGAAAAGCTTGCGCTGCATATTAAACAAGACAGCTTTGATATTATATGCACTGAAAAAAAAAAATCACAAGCAAAACGTGCGTAAAATAAGAAAAATACAGATTCAGATGAATCGTCCTGAAAATTATTACTTAAGGGTTAAGGGTAA
Organism: Chymomyza fuscimana; assembly: GCA_949987675.1. NCBI lineage: Eukaryota > Metazoa > Arthropoda > Insecta > Diptera > Drosophilidae > Chymomyza > Chymomyza fuscimana. Next base: position 28,121,680 of record OX465089.1, on the reverse strand, counting down.
GCTTTATGCCTTGTCATTGCCGAAAATTGAGAAAAAATTTATGATTTTTTCATACCATATAATAAAAAATATAAACCTTTTCCAGTATCATATTGGTGGCTCAAGTAAGTGAACAATTAAATTCGCAAAAAATTTTCGTTTTTGTAAACAGCGACAATTTTTCAAAAGTACATTTTTAAGGCTAAAATTTTGTAAATAAACAAAATTTTTTGACGAAATCAAAAGTAATCAACAAACAAGGAATCTTAAATTTAATTTAAAAAAAAAAAAACTCGAATGATCCGGTAAAATTGTTCGCTAGAGACGAAGCGAACTATAATTTTAAAATCAAAGTTTTAGGCTTTTTAGGCTCTTCGTCTACTTTTTAAAGCCGTATGGTGGGTTTTGATATTTCAAAATGGCGGAGCTACAATGGCCGCCAAAGCAAAGTAACTCCATAATTTAATCACTATTTTTATTCATATTCTTGGAAAAACATTTTTGCAACCACTTTTATATGCCATTCAGACACTTATGTGGTAGCTGGTTATAAGTACTTTATAAGTTTTTAAAAATTTCAAAATGGCGGACCTAAGTTATGGTTTTTCATTTTTGTGTTTAAAGTTCGAGTTGGGTAAGCAAATATGGGTTTTCGGGGACGCTTATCACGAATCTGGGGTTAGAACTTTTAAATTGCAAACTGGCGACTCTAAGAATGATTTTTTAGGTTTTCGACAACCATCTTAGGTCCGCCATTTTGTAATTTTGAAATTGTGCTTTTTTAACAGAGAATGACCCATTTATATGGACCTGCAAATTAGAAATGAATATGGATCCTTCAAAGCAAAAAAAAAATACTTCTTTTTTTCAGATTTAAAAAATTTTAACATAAAAGGGATTGTCTTCAGAGTTGACCATTTGTCGGAAAAAAATGCAAAAAGGCAATAGTGCCCTCGTAAGACATGCAAGCAGATTGTAGGTTTTTTATTATTATTATTATTATTATATAGAGCAAGATTACAAATAAATTTCTAACCTAGCTTAGGGGGTATAGCGCTGGCTACTTAGGCCTTTGGCTATACTTTTGTAAGTTATGCGATAAGCTTAAACTGAAACTGGGACAGAAAAATTCAATATACTATTCATCTGAATACGCTGTACTCCGCATGAGTCCTCCAAAGCATCCTTGGAGAAACTTCCGTACAATAAGTTTTTTAGTCTTATTTTCTATTTATTGTACAAATAGTATTTTAGTTGAAAAGATCGTTAGAAAAGTGTAACCACTAAGAAAAACATTACTAATAGGATGGTTGGGAAGCAAATCTTATGGGCGATCCTAATCTCATACATCTCTAATGCTTGCTGGCATTTTGAAAATTTGCCAGACTGTCCAGATCTACGAAGAAAGGTTTTGCCTGAAGCTGTTGTATGCTTTCTATCTCCTCCCCATCTCCGCTGCTACGACAGAAGTCGTGATGTAGAACATACATTCTCTAAGCCACTAAGCCTTTGGTGCAGTGCCCGCCACCCTGCTCTCATAAGCTACCTCAAAGTCTGCAAATATTTAAGAGTTTTTCCACGAATTATTATATAAAAGTCAACATCGCCATTTTATATGATTTCTCAGTGTATGTGCTTGGAATACAAGTTCGAGGTTCTGGATGTTGGGTCTGTCTCACTTAATGCATTTAATTACAAAGCGAATAACAAATAAAGTCGAGCAACGAACTTCTAACAAGCCAAAGGCAAACAAACTAACCAAAAAATCCACCTGCCGAGGAAATATGACGGGAACTTAGCTAGGCCTCGAACATGGCTGGGCATGGACATGATACGTAAGCCAAGTCAGCCAAGTCATCAAAAGGCCAAGTTGGGCGCGTCCAAGTATTGCTTTTAATGTGATTTGCCTGCCACTCAATAAACTGAGCAAATAGGTCGTCGAGGGGGTGGTCATCAAATTGTGAGAGATGAAACGTCAGTTGGGGCAGTTTTGAATGCAATTATATGCACTACATGAAGAGAGAGCTGATGATGATGGGCGTAGCGAGCAGCAGGGGTCAGATGACAGACAAGGTAAGTAGGACAACATAAATAAATAAACAGCGAGGCAGCAAACTTTGTCATTACACAACGAATAACAACAACAAAGAAGAGAAGAAACAAAAAAAACAGAAGATGGCAGAAAAGCAGCGAAACGGTAAGCAAAGGATAAAGTGAAAGGAAAAGCCACTTTGATTGTTTTAAGTAAACGCCCGGCATTAAATTTTCAAAGCTTCAATTTGAGGCAGAACCAACCACGCCCCCAATGTTTTAACAAAATGCCGCATAGCTTTAGTTTGCCAACACTTGTAAGTGTTGTAAAGGAGCAGTATATTAAGTTGATGGAGGGGTTTGTAACAGACATATAACTGAATCGAATCGCTGAAAGATTTTGAAGCAGTAGAATAAACCATTGTGACATATTTAAGTGTAGAGAAGATAAATTGAATGGAAAAGCCAAGATTTGTTTGTGATTGGATTGATCTAGCATCTAGCACTTTAAACAAATAGTTGTGGACTCTGGGATCAATCTTAACCTGCTCCAAGTTTATTTTATAGATTCCTTGCATGTTTATTGGCTTCCTTATTCTTTTTTCAATCAATTGGCAGTGGTACTCAAATCCGGAAACTTAAGAGCTTTTATGTTTCTAGTTGACTTTTTCATTATAACAACTTTTCGTCTAAAATTAAAAATTTCCAAATAATTTCTTAAAGTTCTCCAGCGAACAGCGTATTTGGGCTTTGGTAACCTAGATCTCGCCATTTTGTAAATTTCACTCTCATTTTTGGCATTTTTAGCCAACAAATTTGTCGCACGAGGGTTTTACACACCTAAACACACCCACACACACACTGGCACAAAGTCCTTAAGGTTCAAGGACTCACTTCATCTTTTATTACATTTGATTTGGTATGTGTAGGCATGCTTCTATCTCTAGGTGTGTGTGTGTCTGCGCTCGTGTGTGTGTGAGTGTGCGAATAAAGATAATCTTTGCGGTGCGCATTTTTATGGTAATTTCGGTTGTTGAAAAGCTAAATAAAACAAGAGCAAAAACCTACACGGGCCATCACGACTATGATATACCCTTTCTAGAGTTTGCTTGGAAATTTTTGGGTCTCCAAAGGTCAAAATATTTTTTTTTTCAAAAATCTGAAGTCTTTCCATATAAGACGGAGAAATATTGAACCAGTAATTTCAACTTTAAGCCTTTTATTCAAATGTTTTGAATAAAATAGAAATGTATCACGAAAACATTTTTTTGCGCACAAACTTAATATGCCCTAGACCCAAGTTACAGGGTATAAAAAATACCTAGGCTCATTTTGTTGTTTCAGTTGTCGGCTTTTACTCTGCTTGTTGTTGTCGTTGTTGTGGCGCATAAAAAAGAAATTGGCACGGAATTAAGTCGTATTTTTTACCCATCTTGCTGTAGGTAAACAGCATGATAGAATAGCATTGGTTTTGAATGAAAAAACAAAATTTGATTCAACGTGGAATCATGAAACAAAAATCTTTGCCAAGAAAAGTTCACATGGGCGTAACTTGGAAATGTTACACAAAATTATTAGGCAACCAAATTGAGCTAAAATTTAAATGTTAAATTGTTAAATTAAATTAATATAAAGCAGCTTAAATATTATAATAAAAACCTAAAGGAGCAAGTATTGTTAATTAATTTTTAGAGCTGCTTTAGTGTGGCTCAGTCTTTTAATGAAGTAAAACTTGAAAAGCTGTTATAAATTAATTAAAACAATTTTGTTTTATTCATTCATTCTCTATTCATTGCCTTTTTTAGAATAATTCAATACCTTTTTAGCTGGAGCATTCTCATACCATCCAAGCGAATATTGTATGCGTCTGAATAGGTCAGTGTCGCCGTAAAGCTCATACAGCTAGTGGTTCATTTGAATTCGGATATAACCATCCACATTTATCAGTCCGAAGATCCGTCGAAGGACTTTACTCTCGAAAGCCCTAATGTTGCTTTATCGAATGTTGACAATATCCATGCTGCAGCACCATAAAGAAGCACGGATATAATAAGGGATCTGTAAAGGCATATTTTTGTGTGTCGAGAGACTCTACTCTTGATCTCCTTACTGAGCCCAAAGTAACACCGGTTTACAAGAGTTATCCAGCCACTCTCTTTGTTCCCAATTAGACGAAATCCTTAACAACTTCGAAGTTGTAACTATCTAAGCCACGTGGTGTTGTGTCCTTACTTGTAGATAGAAGGTATTTCGTCTTGTCCATGTTTACCGCCCTTTTTCGACTTTTTCTCAATTTACGAGAAAACTCCGCTTACTGCTCGTACGTTGGTACCAATAATGTCTTATTAAAGATAGTGCCTGATCTACTGACATCGCTCCGACGCTGGATGGCTTCCAACAAAAGATTTAAAAAGCCGCATGTTAGTGTATCACCCTGCCTGCAGTCTCGTTTGGCATCGAATGGTTCGGAGAGGTCTTTTCCTATTAAAACGGAACTGCAAGAGTTTCTCAACGTTATCATACAAAGCCAAACTAGCTTTGCGGGGATACCAAGCTCAGACATGACTGCGAACAACTTTATTCCATCAAAAAAAGCAGCTTTGAAGTCGACAAGGAGATGGTGAGTGTCGATTTGCTTTTCACTAGTCTTCTCCAGAATTTGTCGCAATGTGAATATGTGGTCTATCGTCAATCTGCGCCCATAGTATCCTTCACAAGGGAACTAGGGGAGCAAACATCTGTATTTATTCAGATAACCAAGCTGCTATTAAGGCATTATCATCATGGAGCATTGCCTCCAGGATGTTTAAAAAATGCCATAATTACTTCCAACTCCTGTCCTCCCGGAACAAAGTCATGCTATGTTATGTACCTGGACACTCAGGAGTGGATGGTAACACGATCGCTGACGATCTAGCATGACAGGGTGCCTCCACCCTGACTATATCTCCTGCGCTCTCCTGTGGTATTGGTTGATCCACAATTAAGACCATGGTAAACAAATGGGCTGCAGGAGAACATAGGAGATACTGGTTCTCCTTACCGGGGCTGCGTCAAGCAAAAGCGCTTGTCAAACCTCTGGATATGATCAAGACAAAAGGTTTTGCAGAGCGGACTTAAAACTCCTGGTAGCATACCTATCTGGCCACTACACTGTTAGATACCATCTACAGAAAATTGGCCTATGGGATTCTTCAGAGTGCAGACTCTGTCTCGAGGTCGATGAAACCACCAGACATATTCTCTGTGACTGCCCAGCGCTGGTGTGGGACAGAGCCTGTCACATGGGAAAGGAACGGATTAGTCCGTTCCATATTAGGTCAATACCAACAAAATACCTACTGCTATTCATGCGGAACGCGGAAAGTCTTTTGCCGTAATTTATGGGTATGGTACAAAAGATCTTCTGGTCGCAGTGCCCTACCTCTTTGTGAGGAACCCATCGAGGAAAAACAAAAAAAAAAGCTTAGACTTCAATCGAGGGGCATGCTTTCTTCAGACCATGTTTTGCACAAGAGCTGATGCATGCACCTAATCAACTCTCCGCCGCCAGTCTTCAATAACTCGGCTGGCAGGCCATCAGCGCCTGCTGGTTTGCCGTTCTTCTTCGTTAAGTCGGGACACCATCATTTCCGATTGACTATGTTAGGACATCTTCTGTATCGGAGGTATTTTGTTCATCTTCCCCTACTAAAAGCTTACAGAAATGGTTCTTCCATCGTCTAAGCAATTTCTCTGATTTCCGTTTTCGTTTTAACAGAAATATGGCCCCGGCTTAAAATCTTCAGTACGACTTTTCAACTTGTAAAATGGTTTGGCATCTTTTCTGCTTCTGCTACTTATATTCTTGACTCCTAAGTGGAGCATAGAGTCTTTCTGCTTCTATAGATTCTATTTCTTTCCATTTGCGCTTTTCTTGCTCCTTCTTTTTGCGTCTAAAAAGGCGTTTCTATTCCCTTTACTTTTTCTTCTAGCGCTCCATTTAAAAAATATAACAAGTTTATTCTAGATTTTAATGTAACAGTCCTTTTGCCTGTTACATGCTCATAAGAAAGCGCATTGTACGCAGGTGACGTTGGTTCATTCATGTCGATATCTTAGAGAGATCCATATACATATTATTAAGATCGGATAAAAACTTAAAACACATAAGCAAAATTGTAATAAATTAACACAACAAACTGTACCAATATTCCATTTTATTACATTTATAAACATGCTATTCACTCATGTGAACCCAATAAAAAAGAAAATGTTTACATTTTCAAAAACTGCCAACAGTTCACTGTTCCAGCCTACGTCCTTGACCAAGGACATTTCTTTTATTGTCATATAGCTTTCAGCCTTCAACTTCAACAAACAAGTTTCACAAAAATACCAAACGAATAAAATTTAATTAAACAAAAGTTTAACAAACTAGCTTCCATTTGTGATAAGTAGCTACTAATTAGCTTTCAGCGACCCCCATTCAATCAATAATGATCTCGTGAACTTATGCCACAATGGCACAAAAGTGGCGCAGATTGCAAAAGAAATTGACATTGCATTCACGTATTGGCCAGAGAGCTTCAGGGATAAAAAAAAAAAAACCAACGAACCACCACAACTCAATACCCTTAATTACTTTACAAACGAGAAACGGAAAGATGTTTCTGCAGCATCCTTGGTAATATGGAACGCTGCCAAAGAGCACAAATGACTACTACTACAACTACTACAACAATAAAAGCGCGAAATCAATACATGAAACATTAAGTAAAGCGCCAAAGACACGCCAAGGAGTCATTACAGCACCTATATAGTGTGAGTGTGAGTGCGTGTGTGAGTGCGTGTGTGTGTACATGTGTGTATCTATGTGTGTTTGCTTGCGTGTTTGTTTATGCGTGGATGCGTGTCTGTTTGTGTGGGCTCTTGATTAAAGCGTTGCCAACGTCAATGCTGACGCTGTACAGTCTGTCATAAATGGCGCCATATTGACAAAAATAAGAGCACAATCGATGCGAATGAAACAAAAGCAAAAGTTGCCACGACATTACGCCCTGAATCAACAATAATCTGAGGAACACCTAATCTATAAGATGCCGAAATTGACATACTCTCAGATCTGTTTTTTTGCCTCCTTTAAAAACTTGTATTAATGAGAAGCAAAAAACATGCTGGTGGGATCAGCTTGGCCTAATCCATTCATCAATTGCGACCTCTGAAGGCATTGATAAGGCGCCCGCAATAAGATGATCGGTACGACAAGTTGATTTTGCTCCAAAACTTTTTGAGATACACTCAAATCCAATCACCAGACATCGCTCCATCTTATTACCACTTATCGCGGTCCATGGCGCAAGGCTTGTCAGAGCAGTACTTCGACAATTATTTCGAATCGGGGAAATGGATTGATTTTGTCAGACAAATGCGAAAGTATCAGGAAATGAATCGATTTATTTATCGAATCTAAAATTTAAGAATTCTCGACGTGGAAGAATGGAAGAACTTTGAGTGCAGCTTATTTCAGGCCGTGGTTTGTTAAGCGCCAAGACCGCTGGCTAGACACTTCAGACGGAAGTCCAAGAAACGTAGCTATTCTTATCAACAGGGAGGCCGCTATCAAGGCTCTCTCAACGCATACTATGAAAAGTAAGCTTCAATCAGAGAGATAATAATTCCCTGACTTGACTATTTTATCAGTTGCCCCTAGGTGGAGTATGGGGATCTCTATTAATAACTGTTCGAAGAGAACAGGGACCTACAGTTTATAGCCGAATCCGAACGGCGGTGTCTTGAATAAATAGAGATTTTCTTGGGCAAATAGCGTCTTTTTGCTAGCGATGCCAGGGCTAGGCAAATGTACCAGTGCCTCTGCGAGGAATCTAACCACCGACCATCAGATTACAAAGCGAGTGTGCTATCGATGCCAGAGAGATAGTCAGAACAAAAACAGAACGTAAACTCTATCCAGTTGTCACATCTCCGGCCAATGTATAATCCCAAGCGAACATCTGAACTCTTGCAATTTCACACGAACAGGAGCAGGATCGTAACAGGAGCTGAAACGAGGTACTGTGCCATCACGTCTCTGATCTGTTGTAGCTGCGGACGCCAGGAGGAGATGGTTTGCATCCAACAGCAGCTGTGCGACTGCCCTGCACCCCCAATGTCCCAATCCAATGTATGGGAAAACCCTTCTTCGAAAATCAGAACTGTCCGGCAAGTGTGCCCTTGGTGGGCCTGGCTCTTTTTATCGAATACTAAAAATGCTTCGGGAAGGAAGGCGATTAAGAAGATTAGGAGCGCCCATCAGATTCCTCCTAAAGCTATACGCTACGGCTACGGTTGCTGCGATTGCGAAAAATGTATCATTAGCGTCACCATCCATCCACCATACTCTTACAAGATCTGACAACTCTAGACTCTCTATTTTCAATTTCCAAACCTGATGAAATGAGTGGACGGTAAGAGATTTGGATTGAATGAAGAGGTCATAACTAAAAAGCGGCCAAGTGTATCGAGCTAAAAGGAGTGATAAAAAAAGATTTTTGTACTTTTTACAAAAATTCCCGTTATTTCCATATTTTTTCTCCAATTTTGATGAACAGGCACTCATTTTTTTTTGTAACCAATCGGACTTTTATGGCAAGGAAACAAACTGTATGAAAAAATTTGTTTTCTTGGAGTATTAATTGTTCAAAATAGTGCTGCAAGTAACATCGATGTTATATCGATGCATCGATGTTTTTTATTTTTTTCCCATCATCGATATTTTTATTTCGATTTTCGATTAGGTACACTAGTTTACACGAAAAATTAACGTTTGTAATTTTGGGCCGAGAAACACGAAAATTACATTCATTTTTTTTTTTTCTTAAGAACCGTTTTCGAGATTGTTTCGAAAAACATGTTTTTTGGCACTTTTTCAGTTATTCGTCAATATCTCGTGAACATATCAACATCATACATCATATTTGTATCGACATGAAAGACAATTAAATCGAAAAGTATTGATGTGCTCTTTACGGTGATACACGATATGTACAGATTAAGTAAAAATTGTTGAAGTTACAAGCAACCAAAATCGAAATAAAGTGTAATTTTCGACCATTTTTCAAAATTACAAATAAAAGTAAAAATTTTTAAAAATTATGTTAAGCTTTAGGCTGAAAGAAAATTCTGAAACGAACATTTCGAGCCTAAGATTTTCGAAATCGGATAGATGTTAATGAAATTCGTTAGTGCATTCTAAATCGTCTATCGCACTAACGAATATCATTTATTCATACTTGCGACCATTGTCGATTGTTGAAGACAAAGGTTTTCGCCATTTTGTTTAAACATTAGATCCTCGCTATGACCTGCCGTCACTTACTATACTAAAAGATGTGTTAATGGCACATCTTTTTAATGATATGAAATCGAAATTAAAAACCATTCTCGAGGATGTAAGACATCAAGGGCTACTTAAAGACCACTTGCAATTTTATCACCGAAAATTTCGAGTTAAAGAGTGCAGTTCTTTTTACAAAAAACCCGCTTGATGAGACAAATCACTCGGCGACATATGTATCAAGCACATTGCAAGATATCCTGAGTGAATGGCAGGTTTTGGATAAAGTGATTGCCATTGTTACGGACAATGCCAAAAATATGGTCAAAGCATGTGAGCTAATTGAGAAATGTCACGTTCCATGCTTTGCACATTCCATCAACTTAATTGTTCAAGGCCGTCTGGCGCAAAACCATATCCAGCCAATTTTGGCTAAGTACAAACGCATAGTTAGCTTTTTTAAATGCAGCACAATTGCTTATGCCAAATTTAAAGAAGCCCAAAAGATGGATAACCCATGCAGTTTGAAACAAGAGTGTCTCACTCGATGCAATAGTGCCTACTACTTCGGATTCAGCTGCTCAAAATCCATAAGGGGTGCCCCTGTCACATGTAAAGTTTATACAACTTTTTTTGCGGTCTGTATTATCTTTTGTTTTCGTTACATAACCTTTTGGATTGTTATTTATTATTTATTTGTGGCATTTGAAAAAAGTTCTTACTTGTTATTTATTATTATTAAGGCAAATGCAAATTTTTTGCATGTTTAGGTAGTTGAACTGAAATCATCCAGATAGGAATGTAAACTTTTCCTTTGTGATATGTATTAGGTACCAACTAAAAAACACTTAATGTAATGAAATTTTTACCAGTTACGGGTTTTGTAGATATAGACTTAAACTTTGTATATATTTGCTTGAAATCTTCGGAAAAGAAACTGACTGCCACGCTTCACGAAATTTTGGCACATAAATTAAATATCATTGCCTACCCATTGAGGAGTTGTCAGCAGAAGCCCAGGAATCGAGAAATAAGGATTTTAAAAAATTCAGAAGTATGAATACATGTAAAATATCACGATCAAGGGAAAACGAGGATCTTTTTAATATGTTGGCAGCCTCTTCAGATCCACTAGTTGCATCCCTTAAACATGCGAGATCTAGTACAGAATTAGCAAATAGTTATTCAAATAAATGTCTTATATTCTTTCAAATGTAAATGTGTATGATTATTTAAAAAAAAATAATGATAAGACAAACATAAACCAACTTCTAAAACATATTACGCAGCTCTCAGATATCATGTCATGCATGGGTACTTATGAACATTTTTCTTTCAACTACAATTTAGTTTATTAAAATATCTCAATTGGTTTAGAAAATATGATTTTCGCAACGTTTTTTTTAGCTTCCGTGCCACTGTGCAACGTATCTTGTGCAATCTCCTACTTTTGTGAGAAAGCTTACAAACCCTCAAACATCTTCAATATACCCGCGGCAAGAGCATACAAACAAGAACAAGCTAATCAAATCGCAAATGCCATAAAATGGCGTTAAAATAAATGCCTTTTTTGGCGCACAAATCGATGTGAGCATTTAAAGCATATTAGCCAGCTTATGTACATATACACATAAGGGAGGCAAATCCAGGATTGACAGGAAGAGGAAGTATAAAGGAAAGATAGGATGTTGACAGAAACGGCTTTAAAGTGTAATTTAATTAGGCGCCAAACAAAATGCACGACAAATACAGACTGCAGGAAAAGGCAAACAAGCAAAATGGCGTCATAGAGCGCACAGTAACTGAGCGAGGAGGGCTGATGGGAACAATAGGGCGGCATGAAGTTGTAAAAATTTAACAGAGTCGCTCAACTGCATTTTTTTTAATGGGTACTAACTAGAAAATCAATTCCAATACGTTTTATACTGTATTAACGATATTAAAAAAATGTGTAGCATACTTCCGGGCGAGCGTTAAAAATTATGCTACGCCCATAGAGAGATAATTGCCCAGAAATGTGTATTTACGCTATGCTAATGAGCATTTAATTAGTTTTAATGAGAGCATTAGTTTGGGTTTTGTATTTCAAAAAGCCAAAAACGAGTAGGTGAAATAATAATATCGTAAACGGCTGCAACGATTTCGATGATTATTTTTTGTGTGTTACGGAAAGGTTATTTCTTCTTATACGCAAACGATTTGGTTAGCTTATATTTACTTCATAGTTCTCGTAAGCTGAACCATTAATATAACTAGTGTAATTCTCATTTGTATGAATAGTGTGTTGAAAATTACCAAGATCGAATGTAAACTTGAAAAGATATAGGCAAAAGTGTATCAGTTTTAGACCGCCACTTTGTACTCACTTGTTTATAGTTTATCGAAATTTCAAATATAGAAAAAAAAAATTTGCGAGATAATTACTGGCAAAAAAAAGCGGCTGAAAGGTGTCGATAACGAGAATAACTATGAGAGAGATGATTTGGATAAGCAGTTCATTCTAAAGAGTTTCACTTCCAAATACGTAATTTGGAAGAACTTCCATTAAAAATATTATTTTGTAAGAAGGAATCAAAAAGAAAGAAAACAGTGAATATATTTTTATTTGTTTCTTGCTTTACTTGCAAATAAAATCCATGCACGGTATATTTTTTGCTTTTTATTCGGTTCAATATAAATAAAACTGCAATCTCCTACAGAGCAGTTGTTTTGCAAGCGAAACGAGCAGGAGGCAGAACCCCCTAGTATACAATAAAATTTAAATAACATGGGTAACGCTGTTTTGATTTTTGATCTGAGAACGATTTCTTAAGCTTAATGATGCAATTAAACCGGTCTACAAATACCGGGGTCATGTCAGTTGTTGGAAAGCTAAGCGTCATTTCCGAAGTAATTTGCTGCGTAGAATCCGAATCCGGGGTCAGAATTGGCACATCACGTCAGGATTTTGAGATATTTGAGGTTATGTACCCGAAAAACGGCGTAACTTCGAATAGCCATAACTTTGCGAAAAAAAATCGTAATTGATCTCTTGAACTCTTAAATTAAAGAGTAAGAGTGGTACTAAATGATGTAACTGGAGAGACAGACCACAAAAAACGCCGTTTTATGTCTCAAAATCCTAACGTGATGGGCCAATTCTGATCCCGGATTCGGATTCTACGCAGCAAATTACTTCGAAAATTACCCTTAGCTTTCCAACAACTAAACCATGTTGACCTGTGTTATTGAATGTTTTTAGTCTTTTAAACAATTTTAGTCTCTCTAAACCGTTTATTTTTTTTAACCATCATTTTTTTTAAAAAACTATGAATTTTCTTGTTTTTTAAAGTATATTCCTTAAATATGACAATTCAGTTTTTTGATTTTGAAAACACTGCTTTTGATCCCTTCTTTACTTGCTTTAAAAATTTATCAAATCGACTTGTTGAAAAAATGTTAAAAACAAAACGAAAATAAAATTTTATCGACTTTAAAAATTCGAAATGAAAATTCATATATGGGCATTTCCACAGAAATGTCAACCAGGGTGAAAAAATACAATGTTAAGAAAAGAGGGATTTTTTTCTACATTGTAAGTCAGAAATGGGTTAAATTTGATAACACATTGATTTTACAGCTTTTCTTATTTATTTGCATAAATAATTGGCCTGAAAACTGAAGGTATTTAGGTTTTTCTTGTTTTTACTACTTTTTGAGTGATTTTCAGTCTAATTTGTTAAGGTTTCTCATTTACTTTTTTTAAACATTTATATTTTCTTATTATTAATGTAAATACAAGAACTTTGAAAAATTACTTGAAGAAATTCATAAAACTAAAGAGGTGGAAAAATATGTCGCGTACTGAATGGTCACGTACTTAATCAGACTTAAGGAAAGGTTCTTTCAAATTTGGCCAAAAAGAAGGCAAAGTTTGGGAATTATTGGTGCCATGATGAAAAGACATACAAACTTCCTGTTTTGATTGTTAAATGCGATTTTTATTGTACAATAATTGGAAATTTTTTTCGCGACGAAATTCAAAATGGCGGCTGAAAAATGGCGGCTCTTGTCTGCCTCTGCCCGCAGAATATCGTCCCCGCATTTCAGATCTCCAGCCTCTTGTAGTGAACCGAAATGAAAAATGTTTTTTGTTTATTGAAGTAAATGAAATTCTCTATGCCTTATACTAAATCATAATGAGTTTTGACGAAAAATCAACTAAAATGTGGACGATCGAAAAAAAAAATTTATTTTTTTTCACTTTTTTTATGATTTGACCTTGCTTAAAAATAACAATTTAACACTTTTCATGTATATTGTTAGTATAAGGCATACAAAAAATTATATCCTTTCAAACATGGCTTAAATGAAGGGAATCGGAACAATAGATCGAGAGCCATGCTTGAAATGCGAACGAAAAACATGGTTCCGAGAAAAACGCGTTTAAAGTTTTTAGAACGTCCTTCAGTGCGAGCGACTTAGGTGCGTTCAAAACGCTATATTTCTATAAATATCGATCGCATCAAAAAATCCTTTCATACACATATTCTACGAATTTGTAGCTTTCATTTTTTGTAAAAAAAAAAAATCGATTTTCTCGATTTAATTTGAAAGAACCTCCCCTTAAGCTTATTAAAAAGAAACTAGTATATACATTTTAACAAAATAAAGTGTAAAAGAAAGCTACAATATTTCACATTAGTTAAAAATTAATTGCTTTTAAATATTTTGTATTATTTCGAAGATTTTTACATTTTTGTGGATGCAGTCGCGAAACGACTTCTATTTTTGTCGCGTACTAAATCCCAGGTTTATTGCCAATATATTGGAAACAATAAATAAACAGATCTTTTACACTACATATACAGCTACAAAAAGAGTATCAAGAAATAAACACAAGAAAACAAAATTTTCCTTTTTTCTTTACTTTTTTGCACTTTAAAGGCTTACGAATGTCGCGTACTGCAATCCTGGAAATGCCCATATATAATAATATAATATTGTATTACATAAAAAAAATGTTTTTTCCCGAAAATTTGTTTTAGTTTTGTATTAATAAAAAAAAAAATTAATTACAGCTTTTTATGCAATATTAATAAAAAAAAATTTTATTTTTTTATGTAATATGTATTATAAAAAAAAAATTTTTGATTAAAAAACAACCGAAAGTCCAACATACGGTAAAAATAATTTTTAATAAATAGCATAAAATACTAATTATATATAATACATAAAATAATACATTAAAAAAATTGTTTTCGACTTAAAAAACAATCAAAACTCCAACATACGTAAACAAAATTTTGCAACTAAAAAAATAACACAAAGCAATAAAAAAAAATGTATTGCTATGATAAATGTAAAAAAAAATTTATATATAAATTTTAATATATAAAAAACTGAGAAATATTATAAGAAAGACATTTTTCGAATATTAACAGCCAAACTACCCAATAAAGTTGCCCAAAAATTTGGTATCTACACGAAAATCCAAACTATTTAAAAAAAAATGATTATATTATTTGTAACAAAATCTAAAAAATTCAAATAAATAGCATCTAGCATAAAAAAGAAAGAACATTTTTTTTAATGTTGCTTATGTTGCAATTTTGATTTTTCGAGGGTTTTTATGTAGAAACTACCCTTCAAAAAATTAGTTTACAGAACCGATTTGATCTAAAATCAATTTGAATTGTTAAAAATAATGTCAAAAAATTCTGACGATGAAATTTCAAAAAAAAAAAAAAAATAAAAATAGTTATTGTATTATTTTAATTAAGAAATATGTATACATATTAATAGCATAAACTTTGAATAAGTAATGAAGATGCAATAAATTGAATTGAATTAAACTAGACTTAAAAAATAAAATTTTTATAAAATAGAAATTGAATAGAACTAAACTTAAAAAATAAAATTTTTATAAAATAAAATGTTGTAAGTTTGTGTTAACAAAAATAATACATTAATTTATTTTTCATTTATTGATATTATTTTTTAGAATACAAATTTATTTCAAATGAATTCATTTAATGTAAACTGATCTGATGAAGGTTTCGTTTTAGATGAAAAGCGTAAAAAAGTAATTTCATTAAAAAAAATATTTTTTGAAAAATTTTAATTTTAATGAGAGATGCTATTAATGTGAATTTTTGTAGAAAATCGTACATCGGTATTTGTAATTACAAGAAATTTTTGCTGCTTTAAATAATTATATAATTTCGTATGCTTTCGTCACAGCAAGTTGGGAATTTGGAATGCAGTTCCGATTTTTAAGCGACTCTGGCTAAAAGCAAAAAAGACACAACGATCCTAATACCCTCATATACCCTTATATACTCCCAAATACGTAGTAACATCTAATTAGTATGCCATCAATCAGGCATCAATATATCATCCTAAACTCACCTCGATACATGGGAAACTCGCCATCGCTGTGGCTATGACAGAGCATAATCGGTGAACGGCAACGGGATGCGGCCACAAGAATGCCTGTCTTATGCTTGCCGCTGCTTTTCACAACACTCAACGTGGCAGATGTGGATGCCACTGTCGCTGTTGCATTAGAGTGGCCACTGACTGAACTGCTAGTTTGTGTCTTCTGTTGGCCGCCCGCGGCTAATGTTGCATTCTGTCCAGCAGCAGCTTGTGCTGGTGTCATGGTAGCGGAAACGGAATAGGAGCGCGCCACGTGCGTCAATGTGCGACGCCTCAAATTGGTGGCATTGGAGTTGGTCCGATAATGATGCTGTGGCGTTGAGTACTGGCAATGAAAGCCAGTTTTTTGCTTTTGTTGTTGTTGTTGCTGCTGCTGCTGCTGCTGCTGCTGCAGTGCGGAGCCAGCCGCTGCTGCTTTGGCAGCCACATATTGCTGCAATTGCAGTTGTTGATAATTGATAGAAGCGCTGGCCAATGTGGCGGGTGTGCCGCCCAGCGACAAATGATGCTGCAACGGCGGATGCTGTGGGCCATGTGAATGATGCTGGGCATGATGCTGATGTGGCTGTTGTTGAAATGGCGGATGCGAGTGTTGATGTTGCAGCAGTTGGCGTTGCTGTTGTTGCTGCTGCGCAACGGCAGCGATTTGAAATTGTTGCTGCAATTGTTGCAATAAATCATGTTGCAGCTGTTGTTGTTGCTCCGTTGGCTTATCGTTGCCGTTGCCGCTGCCGCCGCCAACGCCAGGCTGCACCTGCTTCTCCCATGGTCCGTTGCTATCACTATTGTAATCCAGTTTGTTGGCTTTGAAGCTGCAAAACACTTACGCCTTCAAATGGCTGGCATTCATTGAGCCGCCACTGACATGTGGTTTGTGCGTTGTTGCCACTTCATCAACTGCTCACGTGCCACACGCAAGGCCAAGCTACAGCATCTAGAGCAGTGCAGCAGCGCCAGTAGACGTGCCCAATTAAAAGCGCAAACAGGCAAAACGGAAAAACGGGCCAACGGAAACGGAAATAACACTGAGAGCGCGTAATGGGCGTGCAGCAAGATGGCGGCGTAGTAGTCTGTTGACTGACTGCTAATTAAAGTGCCGCACGCAGGACCTCAACTGGTTAATTACAGCACATTAAAAAGAGCCAAAAGCAAGTACAACTTAGTGCTAAAAACCGTTTATGAAATGTAATAAAATAAAATCTGTTTAAAACGCTTTAAAAAATAAAAAAAAAAATGATGCTATATAAATACACACACAGACCCACACAGATAAACAGCTGACGTTTTATT
Organism: Chymomyza fuscimana; assembly: GCA_949987675.1. Classification (NCBI taxonomy): domain Eukaryota; kingdom Metazoa; phylum Arthropoda; class Insecta; order Diptera; family Drosophilidae; genus Chymomyza; species Chymomyza fuscimana. The sequence continues at coordinate 28,104,645 of OX465089.1, read as the reverse complement.
TATACACCAATGTACTGTTTATGTATGAGTGTGTGTTTGCCTTAGAGCCTGTTGTCTCGTATGTATGTCAAAACCAAAGCACAGGACCTACTTCCACACACACACACACACACAACACTATAAAACACACAGACACCGACACACACTTAGAAGAACTTAATCAAAGGCGCACGCGACGCTCAATGCACGTGTAGGCAACAATAGAAGACCTGGACCACGACCAGGCACAACCAGAACGTTTGGCCAATATACGACGACTGATTGTGCCAAGCTTTGTTATCCTGTAAAAAGCTACCAGCCGAAGACTCCATTGCAGCCGAGTGTACAATGAGAGTGAGAGCAAAGCACAAAAAAGCACAACAGCTTGGACCAGTTTTCCAAAGTCAACAGCTTGTGTGGGTGGCCAACCAGCAGCACGAGGTTAACAAGGCTAATACGTAGGATGACTCTTTCAAAAAGTACAGCGAGAAAAAACTGGCGGTAATAAAGCCAGAAACGGCTAGCAAGTCTTTTTCTACTTATTAGCTCATATTTATATCCGAAGATTACTCAAAATCATAGCACGTAAGGTAAAGCCATTAAAAACTCTTTATAACTAACATATCTAGTGCGTTTATTATATAGTGCAGAAATGCAGAAGTGCCCGGCCAGCAACATGAGCAAAAACAAGCAGCTGTTTTTGCTACTGTCGTATGGCGTGCTTTTTATTTGTTAGGACGAATTAACTAAGTTTCGGATATTTTATCAGTACAATATATCTTTACTGAAAAGAAGTTACAACTTCAATTGTTAAAATCATTTAATGGTATCAGTTTGGTCATGGGCTATTTATTTATCACAAGATATGTGTAAAGACTATATAATTACATATACCAATTTTTTGGCCATTTGCAGATTTCAAATGTAATAGTTGTTACTCAATACAGTTTAACTATGTCTGGTAAAATTATCGTTTCCAAAAAAAATTAACTTAATAGATTGTAAATTAAATAATTAAAAAGAAAATGTGATACAGTGCGGTGCCCGAAAGTGTGATACCCCGAAGGAAAAAATATTTTCCTGTACATTTCTTCTAAAAACTATCCAGAACGAATTTTTATACCTATAAGTTTCATAAACATATACAGATGAGCTTTGAGTCCAGCAACACCGGGCTACATGCCATACAACTCGTGACACAATCCCATTATTGCGCGGCAATTTCGACGAGAGGGTTATTTCGCGTAACATCGATCACAATGGGCCGGCTAATCGTGCGATTTGACTCCTTAGGACTATTTTCTTTGGGTTTTTTTGCAAAGGCAGCAACAATTCGAGAGCGTAAGAACAACATTCGGCCCGTAATTGCAGCAATTGGACACATTTTACTGAGAAAAGTCATCGAAAATTACGGCGTTCGCATACGGCCCTGTAGAGCCAGGCGCGGCCGACATTTTGGCGATATTATTTTACATACATAAATGAGTAGTTTCAAACTTGCATTTACAAAATTTCTTTTTGAATATACCAATAAAATGCAATTAACAAACAAACCAACAGATGGCCCACCCTATACCATCAGCTGGTAAAGTTTTGTGTCTTTAGCGCTTAAAATCTCCGAGATATATGTGTTCATACAGACAGATGGACAGAAGATGGGCATATTTCAATCGCTACCCGACGTTTGGTTGATCTTGTTCTTACCATCTAGGAGATCCAGGCGTTTATACAAACGGTCAGACAGACAGACGGTCATGGGACTTATCTAATCGCTCTGACCATACTTTAGGAAACTTTGGGGGTCTCCGACGACGGCTTCTGTATGTGATATACACTTTCGTAGTACCGTGTAATAGTGTAAATAAAAATGTATCCTCGGAATGGAAAAATGACAAGGCAAAGCTCGCTTTACTAAATGCTCAATTTGACAATTTATAAGAAATTTATTATTCAAAAAGATAATTAAGTTCAAAGGTCACAAAAATCGATTTTGGTCAAAACAAATTTTAGTATATCCTATCATTTATTAATGTACAAAAATTTGTCCTTATTATAAATATTACAATAGTATATATGTACGTACAGAGTATGGTAATCCTAGTTGGTTATACAGTTTCGACCATTACTAACGAAACATCCAACAAGTAATATTAATTTTTCGCATAAAAATGTCTATAGTATCGCGACTTTATTTATTATTTTACGGACTTAGTTTCCCATGATTAATTTTGAGATGCATTCTATATACATATATCTATCTAAGGTAGAAACTGGTGGGTACGGTCCTAATCAAAAGACAAATGGAGATGTTGCCAACTTCCTTCGAAGACTGAATTATTCAGAATAGGCTTGACAAACGTTGACATCACATTTACTTGGACTTGGCGATTACTTACAGCATGTATTTGTTTTTGTAACTTTTCAACTCCTCAACTCAATACAAAGCGTGAATACCCTAATCGTTAAACTAATATTGGCTTGTACAAATTTGAACCAAAAAATAGTCAAAAAGTTAAAAAGACTTTCGTTAACACCAAAAAAATTCACAACTTTAATCAAGAAATTAGAAGAGTGGTTGCAATTTCGAAATTGCCTTAGGGTTCATTAAGGAAATTAAAAGGAATACAATATATTTTTTTTCCAATACTACGCCTAACAAAAACAAAAAAAATAAAAGTTAAAAAAAACTCGAAAGTCATTTTTAAACTTTTGCTTACATCTAATATGAGAATGCATATAAAAATCTTATATAAATCTAAAATGTTTCTTAAAACAACTGCAGAAAAAATTATATATAATATATTTATGTAAAGCAATACCTTTATCATCATCTCTCTAGTCATTACGTATTAGAAATAATTTAAGTTAACTATTCACAAAAAATGTCACTAAATTATATTTTTATAAAAAAAGAAACATCGTATCTTCTTACTTTAATCGACTGGGCTACCTAGAGTCATACTTGTTTAATAATTTAATTTATTTTTAATAACTACAAAATACTTTTTATAACTTTTAAAGATAACTTTATATCGAGGATTGTTAATGCTATATTAAAAATACAAATTTCGTAACTATTTATCTGTTTTTCGAACAAATTCCTATGTTTTATATGCTATATTTCTCTTAATAAATAAAATTTCAAAACTACACTCCTTCACTGAGGTTATTTTTATACCCTGTACCGTATGGTACAAAGGGTATATTGTGTTTGTGCAAGCCGAAAATGTATGTAACGTACAGAAGGAGAAGTCGGAGACCCCCCAAAGTTACCTAAAGTATGATCAGAGTGACTAGAGACGTCGATATACCCATGTCCGTCTGTCCGTCTGTCCGTCTGTCCGTCTGTCCGTATGAACGCCTAGATCTCAGAGATGGTAAGATCTAGAGCAACCAAACTTTCAGATAAGATCCCTTATTAATCCATAGGAGACAAGTTTATTTTATTTTTTTGATATCGGGACTACATTATATAGCTCCCATAGGGGTGTTTCAGAGGACCTCGAAAAAAACCAAAAGTTTTAGATGGATAATTCGTTTGTTTATGAAGATATCGTAACCAAATTTGGCACACAATAGTTTTTTAGAGTTCCTAAGCACTGTACCAAATTTTATCAAAATCGGTTGACTATATCATATAGCTCCCATAGGACCAATCGGTCAAAAAAACGTTTTTTCTACAAAATTCATTGTGTTTCGTTTGTTTGTGAAGATATCGTAATCAAATTTGGCATTCGGGAGTTTTTTATGGATCTTCAACACTGTAACAAATTTTATCAAAATCGGTTGACTATACCATATAGCTCCCATAGGACCAATCGGTCAAAAAAACGTTTTTTCTACAAAATTCGTTGTGTTTCGTTTGTTTGTGAAGATATTGTAACCAAATTTGGCATTCAGAAGTTTTTTAGAGATCTTCAACACTGTAGCAAATTTTTACCAAATCGGTTGACTATATCATATAGCTCCCATAGGACCAATCGGTCAAAAAAACATTTTTTTTACAAAATTCGTTGTGTTTCGTTTATTTGTTAAGATATTGTAACCAAATTTGGTGTTTGTCAGTTTTTTAGGGATACCCAGCACTGTACCAAATTTGATCCAAATCGATTGACTATATTATATAGCTCCCATAGGACAGATCGGTCGAAAAAACGTATTTTGAACAAAATTCTTTTTGTTTAGTTTGTTTATGAAGATATCGTAACCAAATTCGGCAATTGGAAGTTTTTTAGAGTGCCTAAGCACAGTACCAAATTTGATCAAAATCGGTTGACTATATAATATAGCTCCCATAGGACCGATCGGTCAAAAACAAGTTTTTTGAAGAAAATTCGTTGTGTTTCGTTTGTTTATAAAAATATTGTAACTGAATTTGGCAAAGAAATTGTTTTTGGTGTTCGTAAGTAATATATCGGACTTGATTGCAATGTGGTGGTACAGGGTATCCCAAAGTCGTCCGCGCCCGACTTTAACGTACGCCATCTTTTTGAAAGATTACATGTAATAACAAATTTTTAGAGAATTAATTTAAACTTTAAAACTAATAATGCGAAAATAATTCAAAAAATCACATAACCAGAAAAAAAAAGATCATAAAAAAAAATTTAAAAAAAACCCATGAAAAAATAACTAAACTAAAACCTAACTAATAAAGTTAATAATTAAAGTAATTTTATCAGAATACATTAATATATTATTCAGTAAAAAACTGAAATTAAACCTAGAACTATAAATAGCCATAAAATATTTGTATTTGACACGAAATTTAAAAAACTACCATAAATCGCTAAGCTTTCATTTATTTATAATAAACTTTTCTCTCAGTGTAGTTGGTCTTAACCCAAGGATAACCTACACTGAAGCTGTAGCTGACAAAGGAATATGCGGCGGCAACTGTTTCTGAAAGTTATTTTTGCTGGCTGAGAGTATGTTTTGCAACTTTTTTATTGTTTGACGTTGAAAAGTACAAACACTTAAATACATATGTATGTACATATATACTCAGTAGACAAGGGGAAATATTGAAAAAAGTGGAACAGTGGGGTGCATACTGTGACCAAAGTAGATTTTGAAAGTTTACGCTGATCAATGTGTCACTTAAAGATATAACGAGGGAAAAGAATTTATGCGCCTTAGTAACAAAATATTTTTATAATAGAAACTTAGAATTAACTTCTACTTTATAATTATATATACAAATAATTCATAAAAAGGACATATAATACACGTATGACACTAAGATATATTTTTTTTCATAACACTAGAGAACTCTTTAAAGAGGCAGTGTGTAAACGTATTGAAACAATAATTATTTTGTTTGTTAAATATACGAATTTTTTTAATTACGCTAATAAACGATATAAAAAATATAAATAAAAAATAGAAACTTACTCAAATACTTTCAAAAGAAAATTTTTACGCTTTTTGATATCTTCAATTGTATTATACTATTATACTTAATTTTATTCCCAAAAAATTTTAATATCTATCTCCAATGTACAAGGGTAACGATTTAATTAAAATTTTATAATATGAATTATATTTATTATATTTTATATATATAGGAACGTAAATAGTTTTATATTATAAAAAACGAATTCTAAAAAGATACATCATTATATAAACACTAAATACATACGTATGTATTCTGTATGATAATGCAATTAATTAATAAATTTTATTTTATTTCCATGACATTGTTTTTAATGTTATACAAGTAAAATTTAAAAAAAATTTGCTTTTAAAAAAAAAAATTTTATTTTGTAAATTATAAAAAACAGAAATATTTTTATTTTTTTTACAAAATGAACTTAGATATTTATACTGTGTAGTAAAACTAAAAAAAATTAATATTTAAATATTTAAGAAAATTTAAAAAAAAAGTAAAAAAAAAATGTTATAAGCCTAAACTTAAATAAAAAAAAAAAAAAATTATTATAAAATTGGGATTATTTATCGAGTTATCGATAATTCAATATTACATTTTAAGACTTTAATTCAGAAATTCGAATAAAGATATCTACACAAATTTTTTTTTCATGAAAGATACAATTGTGAATACGAAAAAAAGAATGTGACGTTTTTTTTAAACAATTTTTTTTTGGCATTACCTCGTCTCCAGATATTCTAGATCAAAGGTACCAAAAAAATCAAGTAAATAATAATAATTTACAATTTTTAAGAATGTGCCAAAAAGTTTTAGGTCGCAAAATTTGCAAAATTTAATTTAATGTGACGTCACATAGTCTATAACCAGCGGATGTTCAAGACGACTCTAAAGATACTTCATTTTGTCAAATTATGATAAGCGTTTTAAAAGTTACAAGCGGAGAGGGAGAGGGTGGCCGCCGCTGATTTTTAAACCGTCGATATCAATAGTCCACCGCATAAAAAGTTTCCTTTTTACCATCATATAACGCCTGTAAAATTTAAAGACGATCCCAAAGTATTTGATGGACACTAAAATAGGTCAAAGGTCATACAAAAAGTCTGTTAAGTAGGCACTTTTTTTTCTAATTTCGAAAAATGGTTAAGGATGCCAAAAAATGTAAAAATTTGTAAACTAGTGTAAATCAATTTTAGAGCTTACCAAAATAATGCAGGCCGGCTCAATATTTATATAAAATTATTTTTAGAGAGACATATGACTGTTTGAACCACAATTTGTTTGATTGGAAACAATTTTTAGAAGGTTATGTAGAACAATACAGTCAAAAACGAAAAAAGTGAAAATTATGCCCTTTCAACTATTTTAGTGTCCATCAAATACTTTCGGATCGTCTTTAAATTTTATAGGCGCTATATGCAGGTAAAAAGGAAACTTTGAAGGCGGTGGGGTTATTAACATCGTGAGATGTTGCAAAAATGGCCAAACTAATTAACATAAATACATACAAGTCCAACATATAAACCTTCTCGTAAAGTTTTAGCTTATTAGGTTAGGTTAGGACGGCAGTTGGGACTGACGTTCCAACTCACATAGGCCTGTTGCGATACCGCTGCGGTGGACTATTCACCCCTCTTCCCCACTCAAGAGGTCTCCTGTATGAGATGAGTCCGCCATCCGGCGGCCTGGATGAACCTTAGAAGGCATTTTGGACTCTGTTCGGAGAGCTGAGATAAATCATCAAGGAAGTGTGACTTTAGAAAGCGGAACCTAGTCCTGCACAGTCCAGGGCAGTAACAGAAAAGGTGCTCCACTGTCTCCAGCTCCTCCTCATCGTCACAGCTTCTACAGAAGTCATGGTGGGGAGCATTTAGCTTGGATGCATGGATCCCCACCAGCCAATGTCCTGTGATCGCACGTATGATGTTCGAGCACTGGGCTCTATTCAAACGACAAAGTTCCTTGGTTCTTTTCGTGCTGTATGTCGGCCAGGTTTGCCTTGATATTCTACACGTGTTCGATGTCCGCTTCCACGTTTGGTTTGCAGAGAGAGCGAAGTAATTTCGTATTCTCAGTTTGCAGCTGGCCATGGGTATACCCAGGCCCGCCTTGTCCTGAAGGACGATGCTGGTAGTTCCTTGTCTAGCCAGTTCGATATCCCTATGTCCAGGGACCCATATGAGGTGGATTGAAAACTGCGAGAGATAAGCGGCAGTTATTCACTGACTTCATGCACGATGTCAATGAAGCTAGGGACTTGATAGCCGCCTGGCTGTCCGAGTAGATACAAATGTTCTTATTTCGTACTCGTAGGTTTCTTTTAGCTTATTACGTTTTGGCTTTTTTGAAGTAAAGCCGACATATACATTTAAGCATTAAATGTCTATCAAATAAATCAGTATAATTAACTCTTAAAACCCCAATTAAGTCAGTTACTTGAATGCTTAACTGACCTATCCATGTCGTGACAACTCGAGTAATTACTGCCTTGGCATAAAATTTCTTTGTTTTGCAACCGCTCTAAAATCTCAACACTGTTCCTACGAATAAACCAATGGAGGCAGTAATAAAACCATAGTTGGGTGAACGAACCCCACACATGGACCAAACAGCTGCTACTGTTGCTCCTGATACCTTGGATTCGTTTGCTGCTGAGCATCTGCGGAGCTTTCGCTGTAAGCTTTTCGAGAGACAGCGAAAACTTCAAACTGGAACCCCCTTAAGTGTGGGAGCATATAAAAAAATCAAAAAACAAAAAAAAAACCAAACATGAGTCAAACAAACCCAGAGGAATTTTATACTTCAACTCGTGTTATTATTATTTATTTATGCATTTGTCATTGTGTTTGTCTCCTTTTTTTTAGTGCTTGTTTTTTATTTTGATAAAGTTGTTCTGTAGCAGAGACCAGAGAGAGGGTTGGGCAATATATAACACATAAATAAGATAGAGAGGGGTATGATGATAAGACCGCAGAGAAAGTCGATATCGTAATACAAACACGTAATAGGCGCACAGCAAAGAGCAGCAAACGTCAAACGAGCAACCTCAAAGTAAAACCAAAAACAACAAACGGGCAAAGTCTGATTGCTCCCAATTCTGTTCAGGGTTGGGGCTAAAGGGGGTTACACTATACCCTTGGCTACCCTTCGTGGGATGTTCACATGGCGTGTGATTCACTGCGCTTTAGTTATGCAAAAACAAAAAAAAGTTCAAAGACCCACCCTTATTTACAACACTGGGCGTATGAGTAATTAAATTTACAAATACAATTATATGCACTTACCCAAAGTATCACGATCGTAGAAATAACTGCTGTCAAAGCTTTTGGTGCTAATGCAATCCACTGGTGTTGGTGTGGGCTCAAAAATATTATACAAATCAGACAATCTGGAACCGGACGAGCGTGGAGAGCTGGGCGCAGTTGTGACGATTATGGCTGGCAAATCAAAACGGAAATATTTAAAAAATAAAAAAAATACAAAATAAAAAGTTTGCATATCAAGACTTTAAAAACAATAAAAATTTTATTAATTTTTGTAATAAAAGTTGATGTATGCTTTATACCCTAACAATAATTAGCACAAAAAATAAAAGTCATCTAGTAACAGTGCGATTTAATCAAAAATGTTTAAATTTGACTAAATAAAATTCAAAATACGATATGTGCCTAATTATCAAAATTATGTTGTACTTTGATTTTTAATTAAATATGAAATGCATTTTACAAATGTACAAGCAATTCTTTACTTAGGCAGATGATAAACAATTCAACAATAAATTTAAAAATTTCAGTGTTTTAATACCACCTAAAGACAGTATTTTTTATGTGCATTACCGTGTGAGCTTAATTATCAAAACTATCTCGAACTTTTGTCGTTAGGATAACACGGCCCAGTAATCCAAGCTTTTCTTCTATGCAGATATTGTATATTATTATTTGCATATTCTAATGTATCATATCACAAAAAGCCCGAGAACTTTTCTTATTGAGTTAAAACTTTTTTGTATTTCCTAAAATAAAGTTTAGCAAAAAATAACCATAAAAGTTTAATTACTTTTATTCATACATGTTTTTCATCGCAAGCAGTTAGTTTTTCGAAATTTTCCGAATACGTTTTGAGGCTTCCAAACACTTAGATCTCATTATTTCCTATTGGATTTTATATAAAGCATATGTACCACCTTTTGAATAATGTGAGGAGTTCATGTGTTAAACATATTTTAAGGTATTTTGCAAGCTATCCGACGTTCTGTGTTTTTTTTACCTCGGATTCGGATTCAGCAACCCCAAAAACTTATAAAAAAAATCGTTATAAGCCATAATTCGAGAAAAATATTTGATGGGGCTTTTACAGGTTTTCTCTCTCATCCCTTGGATGTTTGGGATTTTTTGCTCTCGATTCGTATGCAGCGGCTCAAAATCCATATGGGTAGCCATGATACAGGCAAGGTTGTATTACAATAGTCCGGTAGTGCTTCGTCTGAAAATTACACTAGCTTACAAATTTAAGGGTCATCGAGTAAAAAGTGTTTTTTAAGGTAACTTTGGGTCGAGAAACACGTAAATGACAACCTTTTTTTTATACCCTGTACCTATAGGTACAAAGGGTATACTAGATTTGTGCAATGTATGTAACGGACAGAAGGAGGCGCGGCAGACCCCAAGTCCTTTATACCAAAATGCTTATCATAACCTCGGGTAGCGATTGAGCCATGTCCGTCTGTCCGTCCGTCTGTCCGTCCGTCTGTCCGTCCGTATGAACGCCTAGATCTCGGAGACTATAAGAGCTAGAGACACGGAACTTTACCTGCTGGTGCGCATATTTCCTAAGCAGATGAAGTTTGTTGAATCATGTCAATATCTTTCCCCGTTCCCCCGCTGAAGATTTTCGCGGTTTTTAGCCACACCGTTTAATATTTTCATTTGAAATTTAACAGAGCGATGCGTTGTGGATACATGCATCTATGTGTAAAAAATGAACAAAATCGGACAAATACAGCAAAAGTTTTAGTCAAAAATGTTCAAATTTCACCACCCTTGCCTATAAACTGCATCAATATTTGACTCCTCGTAATTATGGTTACAAGTGACCTAGAATCACAATTTTTGGTAAGCTAATTCATGTGGCTCTAAAAAACAAATCCACATCCAAATTTTATCGATGTGGTCCCCCCACCCCCCGCAATCGATTTACTGTGTTTTCTCCCACACCCCTCTACATACCAACTTGAAACTTACCCCATATACTTTAATTAAATTCTTTGACGTAATATTAGAGTTTCATCAAAATCGGTAATAATTTAGGGAACTTATAGGTATAAATATCGAATTTCACCAAAAAAAAAAAAATCCAATTGGAAGGTTCTTAGAAGGAATATGCAGGAAAAATTTTTTCGAGACAAAAGGTACAGGGTATTCCACTGTCGGGCACCGCCTCGACTGTACCACATTTTTTTATTAAGCACCGTTTTCGAGATTTTTTCGAAAAACATGTTTTTGGGCATTTTTTTCATTTATTCGTTAATACTTCGTGAACAAAATTTTGACTCGGCATGAAAGAAAAATGTTCGTAAAAGAATTCTCTTTCAGCATTAAGGAGTCTAATGGGATATCCCAAATGGGATTTTTTTTTATATTTTTTTGCCATTCCGTGCATAATTTTTTTTGCATTCTGCGTATAAGCCTTTATTATTATTATTATTTATTTCCTTGAACTTTATCTTTCACAGCACAAAGGCCTTTATGCTTAACATAATTTAAAAAAAGTGCTTAAGAAAAAAAGGTTGTAATTTTCGTGTTTCTCGACCCAAAATTACCCTAAAAAACACTTTTCTACGAAGGTTCATTTTTCGTGTAAACTAACTTTAACTTATAACTTTTCGGTTTCATACGCATATAATACGCAATATTGACTTCCATGTTACGATGCTTAGGGAAATTCAAATTTCACAACAAAAAATTTCGCAAGAAAATATCTGGTTTCTGGCAAACCACCAATTTTCGACGATCTTCACGAAAGTTGTCGGGGAGCGAATGATGGTGAGTAAATTCTGAAATCTACTGGTGTTTTTTGCCAGTAAACTAACATATCAATGATTTGCACACTATTCACCAATACTTTCTTGTGAATCCCAACTTGCCTTAAGCTGAAATTATCGCTTAGCTCCTCAAACTGATCGTTTCTCTATACTTCCGCTGGGTCTATCCGATCATCTGGTCAAAAGTCCCTATTTATAATATTTTAGCACTTTTGCACAATTTTTACATAAATACTAGAGGGACTATTTTGGATCCTTCTACTAGAAATTGGAATAAACTAACTATAATCTTGGTATAAGTTTGTGCATATGTATGTATCGGGCAGAAGAAGGCATATCTTACCCTATAAACTACGCATACTATGGATCAGCATGGACAGCGGACTCAGAATACCTCTGAGACAATTAGAGCTAGAGAATCCAAATTTTGCCAATTTTTCTGCAGGCAGATCAAGTGGACACGGACACTATCTTATCGTAGATTCAATTTTTTTTTACTTCTGATCCCTTCTACCTATTTTTAAAACTTCTTGTGGAAAAGCTATATTAAATAAGCATCCGAAAGCGTATGCGTAACACTGTTGCGGCACCAAACCAAATGTAATAGCACCCAAATACCCCCTGGGTAATGGGACATAGGCGTGCGATTGTCACATCCCACGAACACTATAGGGAAGGTACAATACAAAGCGAAGATACGAGCTCCTGCTGTTCGTCAATAACTCGACCAGGATGCTGACAGGAGCTGTAACGTTGTCCGAGTTGGAAAAAGAGGTCTGTTCTATCCCTTCAGTTCGGCTCAGGCCTGAATTAGTCATGCAATCATGCCTGAATTTTCAGTAGCAGCCATGAATCTACGCATTCATTTGTCTCTGAATTTAAAACATGCATTCAGGCCTGAAGCTTAGCCGTAACAATCATGCCTGAAATCAGGGGTGAATTTCTTTAAAAACTCGGACATGAATTCAGTGCTGATTTATTTTTAAAAGTCAGGTCTAAATAAAACACTGGAACAAATATTCTTCATACATTTTTAACAAAATTTATTTTTATTTATCAATTTTAATTTTTCAGGCCTGAACGACCGAACTGCAGGGATCCGGAGGACGAGCAGTACATAACAGGCAGAAGCATATGTGGCAGACCATGAGAAGGTTATACCCTAAATGCTTGTCATACTTAACCTCGGTTGGGGATTGAGCCATGCATGTTTTTCGTTCATTTAATATTTCAGAGACCAAGAAGAGCTGCAGATATCAAAATTTTACCAAAAGATTCAAATACTTTTAAATCATATTTATTTTAAAAACATAGTAATATCATTTTTTCTGAGCAAGTTTTTGAGAATCATAAGGCTTATAGCTATATAATAAGGATATATATATAGACAAAATCAAAACTATTAAACCAAATGTAAACACATTAAATTTATACAGAGATAAGTTGTCAATGCTTACAAGCCCATACCTTAACCTTCTTATACATAAAATAAACATACATATATATATATATAGTTTGTACTATATATATAGTGGTTACATTTCATTTGCGCAAGCTTCCAAAGCGCTGTCTTCTATGCTTAGCCCTTTTACTATGGTAATTCAAGCGACGATTCACATTGGCCACTACATTCAACTGATTGTTATTGAAGTAATCGAAAATCTGCTCATACAGCTCATCTGGTAATCCCAATAAAGTTGGTTGTCTGTGCACTTGCACGGAACTCAATTGCTGGGCACGCATAGGTTGAAAAACTTTCTGCCGCAATTGATAGCAAAACTCATCCATATGACGTAAACGGTTAAAGAGTGGCTTATCCTTAAGCTGCATGTTGAGTATGTAGTGTGCTATGGGTAAGCATATGCTATGGCCAGGCTCTGTGGAGCTAAGCATGGGACTTAGAGTGACCATAAGCAGATCACCCAAAACCACAGCCAACAGACGCGACTTGAGTGCAGTCACAACAGACTCCTCCGACGATAAGCCTTCCACAAGTGTGCGCAGTTCCATGCTATAGGCGCTACCTTCAAACTGCTTGGCATAGTTAGCTGGCAAGCTGGTGAGCAGCTGCACATTGCCGGCATGGTAGCAGCCAACGGCAGGTACTATTTTCAAAAGATGACGCTTTTGTGCAAACGTTTGTTCCTCCACATAGCCGCACTCCAAGGCCACCAAATAGATGAGCAAAACCATTAGCTCCGTTTGGGGCAGCTTGCACTGCTCATAGTGGCTCAATAGCTGCAGCACGTGCAGCGGCACAGAGTCCGGCGTGGCGTGCTCCAGGGACAACGGGGGTGACGGCCGATCAGCCATGGTCGGATTGCGTATGTCAGACGCTGCAATGAGGCAATGTTTTTTTATGCAATGAGAGAAGAGCTACGCACTAGGCTTCTTTTGTTGTTGTATCTGTTGATATTGGTGTAGTATTTGGAGCTAGTTGGGTAGCTTGTGCAATGTGGGATTACAACGATAAGATTAGATTACAGTTTAAGGGATATTTTTTTTAAGAGCGATAGAACTTTTTTATATCAAATGATGACACAGGTATTCACGCATGCAAGTTACAAAAAAACAAAAATTGCAATGCAAAAAGACTGAGGAAAAAATGTTTTATGACCTTTTATTTAGGTCCCTCTTCTACTTCATATGAACTAAGGATATGTCGAACATGATTTCTTTCCTTATGCGCCAGTGTGTACAATACTATTTGTATTAAAAAATCAAAAAAAAATCGGGCATGTTGAAATAACAAAAATGGTGACCAGTAAAGGTGGCGCCAAACATTGGCATACCCAGCAAACATTTTTCCCAAAAAGGGTTTAGCTGGATAAGGTACTGGAAACTGCCCCCAGCGATTTTTGAAAATTATTGATGCAGTTGAATGCATAAGGCAAAAGAAAAAAATGTCGAAAAAAAATTAAAGTTTTTAAACTTAATGCGTTACGGCTTAATTTAAAAAACGTGTTTTTCGATTTTATTTAATTGTGACTAAATTACTGCATATTTTTGAAGCAATTTTTTTGTTTAATCTAAGTTGGCAACAGGGCTATTTAAAAAAATTTATTTAATTTTGTTTTAAACAACACATTTTCTTAAAAAAAAATTTGAAATTTTCTATAAAAAAAAAAAAATTTGAAATTTTCTTTAAAAAAAAAAAAATTTGAAATTTTTTTTAAAAACATTTAAAAATTTTTGTTTTTTTTAACATTGTTCCACCAAATCGATTCATATTCACGCCAAATAAAGAACGTATAAAAAACTGGTAATTGATATATTTAAGGATAATACTTAAAAAAAAAATAAGAAAATTTCATATTTCTTTTAAGAAAATGTGTTGGCTAAAAAAAAAATGTTAATTTTTTTAAATTTTATTTTTAAACAGATCTGTTTCAAACTTAGATTTCAAAAAATATTGGTTCAAAAATATTCAGTAGTTTAGTCACAATTAAATAAAAATGAAAAACATATTTTTTAAATTAAGCCATAACGCGTTAAGTTTAAAAACTCAAATTTTGCGAAACATTTTTTTCCATTATGCATCGAACTGCATCATTAGTTTTCAAAAATCGCTGGGGGCAGTTTCCAGTACCTTATCCAGCTAAACCCTTAATTTTTAATCAAAATTTTTTATCGATAAGTTGAGCGGCTTGTACGTGTTTAAGGCAAAAGGTTTGTGCGGGTAGTAGGAGAAAATTGAAGCTTTGTTTATTTGGCTCACAAGAGTTAAATATAAATCAAGTGAAATTTTGTTGCCGTATATAGGGGGAGTATTGCGACAAAGTTGCATCGCGATTTTGGTTCTATGGATCATTCCACGAAACTTTGCGGAGGAAACCATAGCTCTAAAAGAAATTTCGAGCTTCCCAAAAAAATCTTTCAAAACAGATATACCTTAGTGCGCTAGGGGGCCCAAAAAATCAACAAGGGCGCATCACGATTTTGGTTTTACGGGTCATTTCTGGAATGACGAAGAAAAATCAAATGAATGGATTTCGAGCCTCTCACTTTTTCAAAATAGTTATAAAATGCATGCATGGATGCAGGGTACTCCACTGTCAGGCAATGGTTTAAATTTTGTTAAGTAATGTTTTTGCTTAGTTAAATATAATTAGTCACAGATCTATATATCAGTTAAATAAGATGAATGATATATGATGAACAAAAAATGAAATAAAAAAGTTTGTTTACGTAGTTCGAAAATTTTCGCACGGAATGAGAAAACTTCATATAAAAAAAAAATCCTAAATGGGATATCCAAAATATATATATGTAATATAATATTTAAAAATTTCATCGAAAAGAATTCCAAAATAAATCAAAAAAAATTATAACATTATATATAATTATAACACCACTATCCGGACACGCCTTGCCTGCAAAACATATTTTTAACAGTCTAGCTTTCATAGACGAAAGAAGCTAGATATCATGTCGGCGATCAACATAACTCTTGAAAAAGAAGAGATTTGCTGAGACTACTCCAAGTTCAAAAATATATGAACGGAAAAAGCTGTATTCTATTAAACAGAGTTTAATAAGGACTATCTAGTCTATGTGTGACTCCCCCAGGGGCAACCGCTACAACCTAATAAGGAATATATAAGAATCGGTCACTCTAACTTTTAAATGGTGCATGCATGCAAAATTTCCGGTCGCAAAAAAATTCCTACATATGTTCAATATAACCTACCAAAGTGTGCAACATTTGCATTTTAAGATTAGCTGAAATGGGTGGGATGCAATGCTCTTAAAAAAGTTCTATCGTTCCAAAAAAAAACCCGTACAAAATATACAAATTCATGCTACAATCAAATATTAATTTCTAGCAAATTTTTAGCTACAATCAATATTATACATATTTACATACTATTAAACACACAACACAAAAAAACTCAAATTCAAACTCAAAACGCTTGATAACAATACGCGCAAATATGCAAAGTTTAGCAACACTGGCATTTTTTACCGTTACTCAAGTAACAAATAACGTTTAAAAATAACAATACAATAGAATACAGCTATTATATCAAAAGCAGAACGCAAAAAAAAAAGAGAACTTAAATCTATAACAAATAACGTTAAGAATTTGACAAATTTTAATGCCGGCATATTAACTTTGTTGTATTATTATTATTATTGTTGTTGTTGTTGGGGCTTAATACTAACCTTGTGGAACCGCTTTGTTGCCGCCCTCGTTGCGCGCAACAACAACTTGTTGCTCTGTGACTGTTGCAGACGACTGCGCTGCTAGCTGCGCAGCTGACGTTGTGGGTTGCTCTTTTTCTGGGCTGCCGGCAGCCTTTTTTTGCTCAGTTGACATTTTATTTACACACAATTTTGTATTTTTTTTTTATGCCTTACATATGTGTGGGCTTTTAATACATACGTTTTAATTTTTTTTTTGATTTAAAACCTGCCGCTTACTTTTTTTTTTTTACTCAACAGAATGACAATCAAATTGCACTCACACACACAAACGCGCGCATTTACATGCATATATATATACGCATATATATTAAACGGAAGCCGCAGCGCTGCTTTTGCAAGCGCTTTTCATGGCGTTTTGTATTATTTAAAACGAACTCTATTAAATGCTTGCACATTTAAGGCACTTATAAATAATAAAACCAAAAAACTTAACACAAATTAAGCGCACACGACGACGGTCAACAAAAAAATTTTGGCAAATTTGCAAAACAGCTGTCTTAAGTTGTTGCCAACTAGCTTGTACAAATGTTGCCAACTAAGCACATGTACGCACTTTACAACACTTTCCATGCAACAAACAGCTGTTTGGCTCACTGTTAGCTTGCTTTTGTTTTGTTTATAAAGTTTATTTATTAAAATGACCAATCCGGATGAAATTTATTTAGTTACACAAGCGAAAAGTTTTCGCAAAAGTGATCCCTGCGCTGCCAAAGCCTGGATACTAACTGCAAAGTCTTTGTTTCCCAATGCTTTTAATGTGCAATTCGAAGCTTATCTACTGGAGCGTGATGGTAAAAATTACGAGGAAGCCGCTAAATGTTTTAGCATTGTGTAAGCATAAATTTAACAAAATAAGCAAAATTAAACATTATATATTTACACAACAGCGCCAGCAACTTTCCCAACCAGCATGCGCAGCTTTGGCAGGAGATAAACGCCTTAACCAGCGCCTTGCGGCAGAACGAAAGTGAGAGCACGCCGGAGCATGATTTTTATAGTAAAATGTTTAAACATTTAACGCCCGAAGTGCAGCATAATGTCTTTATGCATACCATCAATCACACGGAAAACAAATTGGAGCAGTGCAAATTGCTTATACTCATGTTAAACAAGTTTCCTAAGACGACCACAACACAGACTGTGCGTAGATACTTCATACTACTATAAGCCATAATATATGACAACTGTTGCTTTATTATTCTTACAGCCACGTTTGTTGGAAATGCTAGCCGAGGGCATGAAAACTGATGCGGATATGTATCAACGCATGTTGGTTGAGGAGGTGCTGCCACTAATACAACACAAGCCGCCGGAACTTGTGCCGGTACTCGCCTGTCGTTTATACACCAGCTCCTTGGAATACTATTTGCGTCAGATTATGGATAACGAGAAATGCGACACTGCGGAGGCATGGAAAAACATATTTAAAGTGCTCATGCTTTGTGGTCAAATGATGCGCTGGGAACCCTTTCTGCCCTTTAATGCCAAGCAAAACCAGAATGTTTATTGGGAAAAGTTAGTGGATATACTATCAGGCAGTCCCGCCGGCAGCTCTCAGGTTTTGTTTTATGCCACAACACTTTTCATATACTCGCTACATGGCTACATACGTAACTGCAAACTGAGAATTGAGGATGCCGACATAAGCCACGTTTTGGTAGAGGGTTTTATCGAATGGAAGCCACTGGATAGCGTGGATTCTCAAAATCTAGAGTCGCAGCCGCCCAAGTTCTCGTTAACCACCACTATTAGCCAGGAGCTGTCCAAGGCATTTTTGCATGCCGCCCAGTGCTGGCAGTTGCTCAACACAGATCAATTTCAGCGCGACTTTAGTCAGCTTATGTTGGCACTGCCTTTGGCACCTTGGATAAGCCGTTTCCTCTTTGATTTGGCCATCTACTTTGGACATCGCGATGAGGCCAATAAGCTTATGAGCGAACTGAATACACAAAACACGCTGGTACAGAGTCTACAGATACTTAGCTTGAATCTAATGCAGGGCAGCATGACTTTGCAGGGCTTTCAATGTATTTTAAAGATACTGGCCGAATTGCCTGCTACCTCTGGACAATTGTTGGAAAATGTTACATTAAAGGGCCAGCGACACATGATCTTTTTGCCGCTGACACGGAACGCCTTGGTGCAATATTGCACTAGAGCTATCATCAATACGCTAAGCGTGAGTAGTTAAAAGTATTTCATAGTAATTAAAATGATCTTGGAACGTTTTGCATTGAACCTATTACAATCCAATCGAGTCGTTGTTATACTGCATTCATTCCATGTTACTTTGGCATTACTTGTTAAAAGCAAAACGATTGGATTCATAATAATACACATCATTCTGAATCATTGGAGTCATTTTAAATCTATTTAACAACTTTTTTATTTTACAGCGCAAATTATACGAACCTAATTGCTCGGATCGTCTTTTGGGCGATCTGCTCGTCTTGCTGCAGCTCAGCTCTGTAAATGATATGTTACTGAAGCAACAAATCTTCAATCTCATCAAACAGCACAAGTCCTTCAACTTACGCATCTTATCGAACTACATCATCGCTACAGAATTAATTGAGGAGCTATCTTACATCTGGCACACACAGCAAGATGATGCAAATTTCGAGCTAACTGGTTCCCCCAATAGCAATACAGCAATTTTAGCTGGACCCTCTCCACGTAGAATAGGCACAAGAGGAGCTGATAAAGGTGCTAGAGATGAATTCCGCGGCTTGATACGCCAACAAATAGCACGTGCCAATGAGAATGTCATCAGTTTGGTTGCAAATTTCATTAGTCAAGAGCACTTAACGTTGGCTCAGCATATTTTCGGTGTTGGTCATGTGGAGACCATAGTTATTAAGTGAAATTGAGTGCAGTCTGTGTAAAAGTAATTTTAAGAAAATAAACTTATATGAGTTTAATTTTATAAAAATTTCAAGAACTGATTCGAGCTTAAATTTCACAATCAAGGTACTGCCTAGATGTCTATTGACAAACTTAAGCTACAACAGGAAAGATTTTGCATAAAATCTCGAAAACGTTCTAGAATAAGAATTAATATTTAATCTTGCCATTCCGTAGCCCTTCCTATGAGTTTGTACATTTGTGTATTTGTTTTATATGGGTATCATTATATTTACAAAGATCTTAAAAAGAATCTCAAAACGTTTCGAAGTTACAATAGTTACCAAATGGTATATTTTTTGCTTATCCATATGTAATCCTTAACAATTGGCTTTAGAGCTCTTATTTGTATAAACATTTATATTCTTTGGATATCTAATAGGTACATATATTTTTTTTTACTAATAGCCTCTCAAATGATATGTGTCAACAATAATACGTTAATTACGACTTAACTTTGTTTTTGTGCACATTGATGTTGTATCACAAACGTAGTAACATGGTGCCAACAATTAGCGACTTTGTGTCGTCATCGCTTCCGGCTTTGGCTGGTGCTTGGCTTCGTCTTTAGTTACATCTATAAGTGCTTTGCCTTCCAACTTTTTTTGCTCCATTGTCTGCATGGCTTCCATGGGCAAATGTACGCCAAAATCATGCTTCATATACGATATTAGCACATTGTACACAGCTGTGCAGACATTAACAAAGGCCACACGATATTTAGTGTCCAGGTAGCGAAAGTTTACATACTGTGCCGCCGGCCAAGTAAGCCAATCAAGCATATAAACATAGGGAAACTTGGCTATCAGCTCGCGATTTGTTGCATCCAAAGATTGGCCCTCGAGAAAACAAATAGTGTAGAAGAATATAAAAATGCATATGGGCGACATGAACAACTGGTCTATGAGAATCTTATTAACTATAACACGAAATGAGCGCTGCGGCATAATGCGATCCATCCACTTGTACACATAATGATGCAAAGGACCCTGCAGCGCACCGGCTACAAACATGCGATAAATGCGCTCCATGTCGTAGCTATCATCAAGGCGTAGTCCATGTCTATACTCATACTCCTGGGCCACGACATCGCCCACAACCATAAGAAAACCAGAGCCTAGCACATTGGTGGCCAGCAAATACTTGCCAAACATCTTGGACCATATATTCTTGGTCCAGCGCACCAAAGCCAGAGCTTCGCTAGTCTCATTTTTTCCTTGTAGCTGCCGTTTGCATAATTGGGCGGGAATTACATCAGCTTTCTGACGCTTCGTTAGTCCAAAATATGTACGGCGCAGGCAATCGATTTGTCTAGGAGAGCTTTGGCGTAACTGTCGCTTAAGGCAGACGGCAAACATGCTGCCTTTGTGTGATCCGGACGACGGTGGTTAGGTAATTTGTAGGCACGTCGGGATTAAATACTCTATTTTGAATTTATTACATTAGAAATTTTGATTTGACTATCAGCCGTTGCCAGGGTGGAAAAGTAACCAAATACAACACAGGGTGTCTTATGTGGCTTTTTCGATAAGCAAGCACGGAAACGTTGATAAGTTGCAAATATTATCGATAATACAAAAGTTCACGAGCACGAAACTGACTCAAATTTAAAAGTTGCTATGATTGAATAAACTGAAAAAGTGGAATCTTTGACTTGAAAAAATTAAGTTTAATAATTAGACAGTTTGAAACTAAAACTGAATAGTACTTTCATTTAAGCAACAATACATAATTCAAAATTAAGCAAATTTTCAAAACAATAAACAACGTAAAATAAGAAATTTTAACAATTGGAGCTTCTATTGATCTGTTGCAGGTCGTAATCAGGTGTCGTTTGCTAAGCAGTTTTTATATTTTTTATCCCCATCGGTACGATATCATACATTTATAAATAGCCTTATATAATTAAATTTCGAAATCCTACAGAGCCGAAAAAATAAAGAAGGAATGATTTTACAAACAGTTTGCATAATTGCTGGCTATAAATGCTGATTCCAACCGTAATCTATTTTTATTGGATAAGAAAGGATTGCAAGGTAATTTAAAGTAAATGCTTTCTCTTCCTTAGTTTATAATAAGGTATTTTATTACTACTAGAAACTGGTGTTAGGAAGAAAATATATTTCTTAAATAAATAATACGCAGTTGGTTTTTGAACAATAGAACCCGTGAGTCACGGACTTAGTTCAAAAGTTCGTACCAATGACTCGTTCAAATGAACTAATGCGGCATGACACAACTCTAGCGGCGTCCAGTCGCTCTCTGCTTTGCTCTTCTTTTCGCGTTATTTATAGGCAGAATTTCTAAACTTTCACACAAACAACGCGCGCCAAATGTATTTGTGTCTTTTTGTAGCTAAAATAGCATAAAATTCCACTAAAACATAAAGTTCTTATTTAAAACAAATTTGAATGCACAATATATACGGCAAAACGGTGACGAAAGGTGCGACAATTTAAGGTTAGGTACGCCCAAATATATTTGCGCCGCCAAATGTTGGCAATAAATGGAACAAAATGTTTCAAGCAAAACTATAAAATGCAATTTTGTGAAAACGTTGACTAAACTGTTATTAATATTCCTTAGGATACCAAATAAAACCGCATTAAACTTTTAAATTGAAGCGCACCCCCTGCAGCGCCTTTAAAACCGTCAACTATGAGGCTGCTGTACGTCTTCGCGCTCATTTTGGCGGTGCGTTTGGCTTCTGTTTTTGTAGTACAGACCTACTATGTACCAGATGAATACTGGCAGAGTCTAGAAGTGGCACACAAGCTGACCTTTGGGTATGTAATGACAAACTTCAAATTAGTGTCACTAAGTTGGATCAAAAGTAACTATAATGTTATAAAATCCTTTTTAGCTATGGCTATCTTACATGGGAATGGGTACAGGGCATACGCAGCTACCTCTATCCCTTGCTTATAGCCGGTGTTTACAAAATACTCGCGCTTTTACAACTGGACAGCGTACAATTGCTTGTCCTGCTGCCGCGCATACTTCAGGCCTTGTTGACAACCTATTCGGATTATCGCTTTTATGTTTGGACTGGCAAGCGTAAGTGGGCTTTGTTTTTGATACTTGTGCCATGGTTTTGGTTCTACACGGGTTCTCGCACGCTGACCAACACTCTGGAAGCGTCGCTTACGACCATAGCGCTAAGTTATTATCCCTGGTGGGGTGAAAGTACCGTGTATTTGTGGCCTGCAGCCATCTGTTGCTTCTTGCGACCCACGGCAGGTATTGTTTGGCTGCCTCTGGCCTTCAACCATTTACGCAAAACCAAGCTTTCATTGTCGCAATTGTTTGTAAAGCGTCATCTCCCAATTGGGTAAGTTGAAAATTTTGGTATGCCATAAAGTTGTTAATAAATCGTATTCTTTTTATAGTTTGATTGTCTTTGGTCTTGGCATAGCCGTAGACAGCTATTGGCATGGCCGATTTATTGTCACTCCCTATGAATTCCTCAAGTACAATGTTGTCTACAATGTGGGCAGCTTCTATGGCTCACATGCTTGGCACTGGTACTTCACAGTTGGTCTGCCTACTGTGCTAGGCATTACCACTTTGCCCTTTATCTATGCTATTATCGAAACAGTGCGCAAACCCGAAAAGTATTTCATCAACAAGCAGCTACTAGTCACAATACTATTAACGCTGGTTACGTTAAGCTTGGTTGAGCACAAGGAGTTCCGTTTTGTGTCCCCACTGCTGCCACTTTGCCTATACGTGACCTCTGATGCCTTGTCACGTTTAAGCTATCGCGCCTCTCGTACTTTACTTTGGATTATAGCTGTGGTCATTGTAGTGGGCAATGTGTTGCCAGCATGGTATCTGAGCACCGTGCACCAAAAAGGGCCAATTCAGCTGATGCCTAAGTTGCATGATATTGCGCATGAATACCGCGATGAGCGCGATCATCGTGCCAATATACTCTATCTTATGCCCTGTCATTCAACGCCCTATTATAGGTAAGTCTTCAAATTAAATAACTTTTTAACAACTGCAATCCCCTCAAAAACAAAACATTTTGTCTTCCAGCCACATTCACGAAAATATTACAATGCGTTTCCTTACCTGCGAGCCAAATCTGCAACAAAAGCTCAATTACAAGGATGAAGCCGATCGTTTCTTTGACTCTCCAATGCACTGGCTTCGCTCCCATGTGCCCTCGCATCCACGCACTGCAATGCCCTCTCATGTTGTGTTCTTTGATTCGCTTAAGGATAAGATAAGCGATTTCCTCATCAACTACAAGCTTTTACACACAGTAGAGCATGCACAATACAACAAATTGATTGAGTCACAGGATCAATTGGACAATTGGTCCAGCGCGCTGGGTACCAAATCTCCCAAGCTAGAGTCTCTTTTGAAGCAAGTGCAAGCACGTACTGGCAGTGCTATATTGGTGTATCAGCGTATGCGTGTTGGCGAGGAAAATGCATTTAATAGAGAGGAATTTGAAGAGATCCCACAGCGTAATGCTGATGAAAATCAATTTAATTAGAAGGAAGAAATGATATTAAGAGTGTGACAAAAGTACTTTAAAGAAAGACTTGATACAAATCTAACCCTCCGTTCAAAGCAAAAAGCAACACAGATATTTACAAGTTTTTAATTTATTTATCTTGCCTTTGCAAAGTTTTTAAAACGTTTTCTTCTCAGAGACAAAGTGAAGTATAAAGATACTTATGAGTGGTATTGTTTAAACGCGTTTTGTATGTACCACTTTGTCTTAGTCCATAATAAGTATGCCACAAATTTAAAAAAAATATAGATATAAAACATGGAGAATACTTGCATGTGAGGCAATATAGTTATGTAGGCATATAGTTTTGAAATGCTCTTTTTTTTAGTTCGTGAAATAAAGGTATAGTCCAGAAGTTTATATATAGTGCGTGTATTCTTTATGGATTCAATTAATCAATTGAAGGATTTGTGCAGAAACGCTGGTAACTGCGGGGAATAAGCAGCATCGTTTATAAAAAAAAATAAAATATTTAAATAAGTATTAAAATGCAACTGGCCGTGTCTAATGCAAACTAGCACACATTTTATAGGTTTCAAAACATTTTGTTAAAAACCAATTTATTAAATTTCGAATTGTAGCCGCTTAAGCGCATGTGTTGAAAAACGCGTATTCGATTACTTATGCAAAAAGTTATCGATTGTGTCATCAGTAGCTTAAAATCAGTGTTGCCAAACTTGTTGGGCGAAGAAAAGTGTCTGTAAAGCAGCAGCAGCCGCGGTCGTCGTCGCAGTAATTAAACGCTTTTTAAACAATAAATCAAACAATTCCCCTCGATTTTTGCACAAGCGATCGCACGAATTACAAACACACATAATATGGCTGCTTCAATGAGAGCGCTGCTTAAAGTGCGAGGTAAGTAAAATGCTTGCAAAAATCTAGCCATTAAATGAATGTGCGCAAAATTATATAACTGCAAGATTTGTGGCATGAAAAACATAGTGCATAACAAGTGTCCTCACAAATAAGCGCCACAAATCAGCTTAATTTGAATTAATTGAAAAAATTAACAAACCGTAGTAAATGTAAAATAATAGCACCCAAAACGACGTGGCCGCTGTGTTGCGCTCGGTGTGTCAGCGTGAAGAAGAAGCAGAGAATCCGCATAGTTGTGGGCGGAGGGCGACAAGGGGCCATATTCAAGGTTGACCTGTGCATGTGACCGACCCCAAGGTAAATGAAAGTATTCTTTCAATTAGAGATGAGCGAGGGATGCAATATATGAGGTACAGCCAAATGTAATTTCTTAACTACTGAGATCTGCTATCTTCGGACATTTTCTTTACATGAAGACATTGGAAATGCACCATAAACTTTACATTCCTAATACCAAGCAATGGTTTGTTGTATTCTAGATCTGCTTTTAAAATCTTGAATCTTTTTGAACATGCGTTTCGTAAAACCTCCGGATACCGACTTATTTTTCGAGTCTACTAACTTGAGTCTAGAACTTTACAAGAAGGTTAGTTCCGATTAACTGACTTTCCGTACGTTATTTTTCTAAGATCCCTTTTACACCAAGAGTACTACTTTAATACCGGCCTAATTTAAACTCGTCTTCTTTTGACTCAAAAGCATTCCTTTACTGCAGTCCATAGAAATTTTCGTGAACGTTTTTTGTTTCTTAATCTTAGTTACTGCCCCACAGTGCAATCGTTAATTATAAATTTTTTTCTTTAGATGGCTTCGTTGCCGGCGTGCGTTGCAGCTCGCAATACAACAAGACCCGCGGCAATCTGAAGCTCAACGGCGATTCCCGTGTGATCTGCCAGGGCTTCACCGGCAAACAGGGTACCTTCCACAGTCAACAGGCGCTGGAGTATGGCACCAAGCTGGTCGGCGGTATTTCACCCAAAAAGGGTGGCACTGAACATCTGGGTTTGCCTGTGTTTGCTTCGGTAGCCGAAGCCAAGAAGGCTACTGATCCCCATGCCACCGTCATCTATGTACCACCACCAGGCGCTGCCGCAGCCATAATGGAAGCGCTGGAAGCTGAAATTCCACTAATTGTGTGCATTACCGAGGGTGTGCCTCAGCATGATATGGTGCGAGTAAAGCACGCTTTATTGCGGCAGGACAAATCTCGACTGGTTGGACCCAATTGCCCCGGTATTATTGCGCCCGAACAGGTTGGTATAAGAGATGCTGCATTGAAAGTTGATATTGTTTGACAGCACAGAGATAAGCTTGGGCTGGAGTACAAAGTTCAATGTGATTACGCGTTGGTCGGTTTTGCGCTTTGTTGTTCTCTGCGCCAATTTATATACGATTATTATTATTTATTTATCGTGCTGCTTATCGCATGGACTGTTTAACGTATTTTATGAACAATTAGTAAATGATTACCTTCTCTATTGCAACCCTATAGTGCAAGATTGGCATTATGCCTGGCCATATACACAAACGCGGCAATGTAGGCGTTGTCTCTCGTTCAGGCACCCTGACCTACGAAGCTGTGCATCAAACTACTGAGGTTGGTTTGGGTCAAACTCTCTGCGTGGGCATTGGTGGTGATCCTTTCAATGGCACAGATTTTATCGATTGTCTTGATGTGTTCCTCAAGGATCCCGAAACCAAGGGCATTATTCTGATTGGTGAAATCGGTGGTGTTGCTGAGGAGAAGGCCGCTGACTACTTGACTGAGTACAATACGGTAAGCATTTAGGCATGTTAAGGGCTTAACAAAACGATATTAATTTATCTTGTTTTTTTTTTACAGGGTATCAAGGCTAAGCCTGTAGTCTCGTTTATTGCTGGCGTCTCGGCGCCACCCGGTCGTCGTATGGGTCACGCCGGTGCCATTATTTCTGGTGGCAAAGGCGGTGCCAACGATAAGATTGCTGCGCTTGAAAATGCCGGCGTCATTGTGACTAGAAGTCCAGCCAAGATGGGTCACGAATTGTTCAAGGAAATGAAACGCTTGGAGCTAGTTTAGATAGACAATTAAAACTAATGCAAGTAAAGAACCATATGTATCGCAAGTACGACTCATGAAAGATATGATTATTATCTTAATAAGCAGAAAGTGTTTCAGAAAAACAAACAAATTGAGAATTATTATGTCGAAATCCTAAATAAATTATTGTAAAAACTTGAAATTCGTAAAAAATGAATTCCATTATGTATATATACTTTCAAAACTGCCGCAGAAATAACAAAACAAAAACCACCAAGAAAACAAAACTAAAAACTCAGCACCACGCACCAAAGATTGAAATTGTAATTTGCACCCGGCTTAAAGCACGAAATTTCTTTTAAATGTTGCCTTATTTTCAAAAATTAATTTAAAGAATAAATTAAACTATGTCTGAAGTTCAACAGCTGCAACCAATTTAAGTTGTGGCGTTCCTCGAAATATTTATGCGAATTGTATTTAAATTAAATAAATATTGGGTATCCGAAAATGTTCGGTTACAAATTTGATCAAAAATGAAACACTTTTTTTCTTATATTTGAAACAAGCTTTTGGTCGATAACCTTTTGCCATTTTTGGGCTAAAGCCATTATTCCATCTGTGTAGAACTTCTGGATTTTCTGAGCTAAAAACTGATCCAAGTGCGTTTTGCAGGCTTCCACGGAATTTAAATTTACACCATCAATAGAGTTTTGAAGAGATAAAAATAAATGATAAGGTGAAGGTGCAAGGTCCGGGCTATATGGTGGATGCATCAAAACTTTCCAGCCAAGCTCTCTCAGTTTCTGGCGGGTCAACAAATTTGTGTGTGGTCTGGCGTTGTCATGATGAAACACAACATATTTTCTGTTAATCAATTCTGGCCGTTTTAATTGAATTGCATGCTTTAATCTAGTTAATTGTTGATAGTAAAGAACAGAATCAATCGTTGGACCAGGCTCATAATGAACAATTCCCTTTCAATCCCACCAGACACACAGCATTACCTTTATTAATGTCATTCCTGGCTTTGCTACCGTTTGCAAAGCTTTACCTTGCTTCGACCATGATCCACGACTTTTTCAGTGATTGGTCGACCAGAGCGAGGTACATCTTTAACATCAAAACTATCAGATCAAAAGCGAGCAAACCACTTCGCTGCTGTTTTTCTAGTTACAGCATCGTCTCCGTTGACTTTACAAATTTTTTCAGCAACCTGTGGTGCATTCATACCTTTTCTATAATAGAAAAGCAAAATATGACGATAATAAAAAAGGATAACTTTTCACAGAACAATGCGATTTAAAGAAAGTCTTCTAACAAAATGAAGCATAAAATGTCCCTTTCACACAAGCTATAGCATTGCCAGTTAACCGAACTTTTTCAAATATCCAATATGAAAACGTTGTCCAAAAGAATAAAATCAAATCTTAATTAAAAGTAATTATGCTACAGTAGCCTGTGTACGAAGTTACAGGCTTCAAAAAATCATTTATGATAAAATAGCTTAATTCAAAATATTAACAAGTGGCGCCGAAAGTAGAAGTTGGCTAGTGTTGCTAAATTAGCGCATTCATTGCTATCGACATATCGATAGTATTCAACTCAAACAAAACTAACAGTGTTGCATAATCCACTAGTCAAGCTGTCAAAAGAACACTATTTAGCAAGTGTTGCGTAGCGCACAGAGCAATTTGTCAAAATACATTTATATTTTGCAAGTCTCGTTTTTCTTTGTGCAATTTATAAACATTTAGTGCACAAGTGTTAACAAAATAAATCCAAAATAGTAAAGCAGCTCTAGCTGCTGCTGCGAAAAAAGACATAAGACTTCGGGCAGTCTAACAAATAACAGAATAAAGCGATACAAACCAATAACCACCCCATCCACAACAATGCAAGTGTGCAAAATTTTACTGCTTGCAGGCAGCACAACTAAAAATGGTAAGTCCAAAAAGAATTTCGGCAACTTTTTTATTTCACAACTTTTTATGAAACAATTAGATGCATTTAACATAATTTTGCTAACTATGTTTATTTTAAATCAGAAAGCGTAATGCGAAACAATTTTCAAGGCAGACCATGGCTGGAACACCGGCTGCATTGTAAGTCTGGCCTTGCAGGCAGCCGCAAAGGGTTGTCTGCCGATTCTCGGAAATGTAATCGTACAACGAAAATCACGTCCAAGCACATACTTTGTACGATTCACAAATCTGTTAATTTTAAAGTTAATGCCTGTGACTTGGCTTTATATGTATAGCCTTTTGTATTTTGTATGCATTATGTACTTATGTATGTATATATGCACATATGTACATATATGTAATTAGTACGACGTCTAATACGCGAAAAATATGAATTATTTCTATAATACCAAGCGTACGATCATAAGTTATTAAAACATACTTAGCTGCGGTGCATGAGGCGTCATCTAAGCGTCACAGGCGGCATAGATAGCCTATTCTCGAAAACCAGCCTAAATCGTGGTCTTAGACTGTCCTTAGTGCTGGCTTCCTAAGCTTGGTTTAATTGAAATTTGTTGTTCCAGTGCTATTTGTTTGGTTTCAGTTCACTCGTTGCATCTTTAGAATTTATTTTTAGTAAATTCACTTGACTTACTTGAACAGCATAATAATAATCCGAACATGATAATCTGTCATTTTGCAAGAGATTCCAATTTAAAAATATGTGATTTCTTGAACATATTTATGCTTAAAGAATCCAAGTTTTGGCATAATCGAGTTCTGTTAGGGTATTTATGACCTGCCAGACCAGAATGCTTAATTGTAGTGTAGTGTTTAAAGCAAAGTGTATATAATCACAGTTACTCCGCGTTTTCTGCAAGAGACCCAGAAATTCCAGCATACATTTTCCATAGTTATTCAAAATTTCTATACCAAACATTGATAAAAATTTTGTTTTTTTTTTGTGGGTTTTTGAAAATTTATATACATATATCCAGGCCTGTCGAGAGGGGGGTGGGAAAGGGGGGATTCCCCCGGGCCCGGAGTTTTCTCAGGGGTCCGGTGTAATTTACTGTCGTACTGTCGTGATTAAAGCTAATACATAATGTAATATAGGGGCCGGTACATTTTTCCCCCGGGCCCGGATTTTCTCTCCACGGCCCTGCATATATCCCAATAATGTTTCTAATATGTATTATCTGAACATATTGACTGTTTTTAGATTTTTGTACATTTAAGGAATTCACAGATAGCAACGGGAGTTTTCAGCCTTTTCTTTGTAACAAAAAAATGTATTGTTTGTTTTTAAAATAGATTTGGAATGGCTGTGTGTTGTTGCCCTGCTCGGCTCGAGTGGTACTTAATTGAAAATCTATTTTGCGAAGAGCCATTTCCTTACCCCACTCAGCAGGCATCACATCAACAAACGATTGCGTCTTTTTTTTTATGTCGTCAGTTTGATAATATTTTCGTTGATTTTTCATCAACCCGGGCAAAAAGCAATGCGACGCATAAAAACGTAACTCTTAGCGCCCTGATGCCATTACTTTTGCCAAGATTTCTCTAGTATATAGTATTTATACAAGTATTTATATGCATATAACATATTTCTTGTACATATTTATATTTATATATTGGCTCTGCATTGATATTTACAAATGCTAACTGTAAATAAACTTTACTATAACTAAACACACAACACGCCTTGTGCTTTTTTGAATGTATACCCTTAAAAAGAGTTTATTGCTTTTTATATGACAAATTTAGTAAAAGAAAATGGTTATCTCTCTGCTATATAAAAAAGTTTTTTAAGCATTCGTTTTTATCCCGCCATTTTTTTTTCGCTGACTATGGTCATTAGATGGCGCTAACAAGTTGTTGGCGCTAGGTAGCGTATGCATGTTTTTGTCACTAGATGGCGTAAGCAAATTTTTGCATCTTTGTTTTCGCAATAATAGAAAAATTATTATTATTATAGAAAAATATTTTACATTAATGTATTATAAAAAAAAAAAATTCAAAAAAAAAATATACAAATTACTTTATTGATTTTCGGCCTAAAGGCCTTTGCATCTGGCTATATATACGTGTATTCTTTATAACTTAGAATTAATTTCTATCTTATAATTTTCTCAATAGCTAATTTAAAAAAAAAATTAAAATTAAAGTCGAGTAGCCCTGCTCTACTTACGATGTTTTTGTTTAGTAACGTGTTCTTCCGATATATTTCAAACACATTTAATTAAATTTCCGATTTCCAAAATTTTCAACTCTTAAAATATTATCAAAGGCTTTTTGCTTTTGATCCAAGTTATTTTTTTCTAACTTATGCTACCCACAATTTAACTTCTTACTTGGTATAAATGATGATCACGATTTTTGTATATAATAGGGAGATACATTAGATGTGGTCTAAACTACATAATATTTATAAATCTGTTCCAAATGCGCACTACTTACTGTGCTTTGATTCTAACAGTTTTCCTTAATTCAGGTTACATCAAACTATGTTGCATGTTTTGGATGTAAACAGTTTGGGTTGTGATATGAGTATTCCCAAAATTTTAGGTTCACATAACTCTATATACCGATTTGGTTGTACAAGCAGATTTACACAAAGATAGTTTTTAGAGGAATTTCTAGCCGAAACGATATTAAGTTTTTAACAGATTTTTTTTTTGCAAGAATGAGTCAAAAAATCGGGTTCAATATTTGCACAGCCCTTAGCTCTTAGAAGCACGCATGTCGGACAGACATACTGAGATACAGGGGTGGAACTGATTTTTTTCTTGGTGATCATCTTCCTGTATACTTTAAGAAGTCATTTTTTTAGGTGTTACAATATTTTACACCAAATAAAACTTATATATTTTACTACATAAGATATTGATGTGATAGGTACAGCCAATCTGTGGTTTCCCTGCTTAACCAGTTAAGCCAAATTTTATTTATTAAAATTATTGATCTGAATTTGTAATATTATTATTATTTTATTTAATCTTCCCAGCATAACCGGTTAAGTCCTTTAATATCCAATTTACACAAAATATTTATAGGTAATATTTAAAAGTAAATAATTGGAAATTTTTTTATTTCGAACAAATTTCTTCTACGGAGCTTGTAGGTTGAGTGAAATGCTAGAAAAATCGTCATGTAACAAATGAGGTGACAAATTTTTTAATTACTTCCAATTTTTTTTTGTTTTACGTGGAATGTTTTTTATTTGGAACGAAGTTCCTTTACATAGCTTATAGATAGAGTGTGATGATAGAAAAACCGTCCTCTACGGAGCTTGTAGGTAAAGTGAAATGATAACCACATCGTCACATAACGCAATGAGGTGCCGAGAAACATTTTTTAATTACTTAAAATATTTTTTTGTCATCGTGTACGGATGCATATTTACATTGCATCGAACTTTTCAAAGTTTTTAAGTGATTTATGTCAAAATTTTATGTTCATTATTATTATTATGTTTATAATTTTGCAATTATTTCTCTCCTGGCTTACAATCTTAAAACTTGCTCGCTGAGTTTCTGGTTTGTAGGTTATATGAACCAAACAATAGAAATAGTATATTAAATTTTTTTCGTTTTCGATTGTTTTTAATGGCTATATCTTGGAAATTTGAAATGCATTATACTTAACTGGTTATGCCAAAAAGCCACATCTAATAAAGTCTAGAACCATTTGGATAAATTAATTTTCTTGACAAAACTTCTCTTCACAAAGCTTAACTGAAAAAATAAAATAAATAAAACTGTTAACAAGTTAGAGTATAAAAGTTTCGGCACTTCTCAAAAATTATTCCCAAACTTTTCCGCGTTGCTTTTATTGTTGTTTCTCGATGATGCTATAAATGAAATGTCGTCGTCTATATTTTGTTGTTGTTGTTGTCTTTGATTCTTCTACTCTTAGTCAGTTGTTGCGCCTTTGTTCGTTCGTGTTCGATCAACTTGTTTCGTAGTCGCCGCTGTTTTTGCTCTGCTCCGATTCGCATCGTCAAGATTTTGTGTTTACATTTTTATTCTATATATATTTTATATACAATACATACTAAAGTATATACTTTACTAGGCATCTAAAAATTTGGTCTGCACACAAACAATGCACTTAAGAGTCGAGAAAGAGTATGCCAAGAATTTATACAAATTAATTTATGGCCAGTTCTATTATATTTTATATGTGTCAGTGTATTATGAATAATTACATATTTAATAGGCGTGGCAGTTACGCTTGTTGCCCCATTTTATTCAATGACTCAGGCCTATAAATACAATGTTGCAGGGTCTAAACGCAAATGCAATTCCCAAGGTAATTTAATCAGAAAGTTTTTTTCTGTCAGTTTGTAAAATATATATATGTAGGGAGAGCCTGATAACTGCTTTTTGCATATTTCATTAGTCCCGCAGGTACTTTTTGGTCCTTTTTGTCTAGGGTCAAACAATCAGAAGTATATGTGTGCGTGTGTGCGCCTCTATGTGAGCGCCTTTGTGTATGCAACACGAATTTTTATAGTTACTTGGGGCAGCAGCAACTTTAACCAGGAAAATTCACACACACGGCACACAATCTCAATCTCTCGGTCTCTCCCACATGCACACTCACACACACACCTAGTTAGCTGCTTTGCAGGCAGTTTTCTCTTGGGCCAAATTTTTCTCCTATGTCAGCTTAAAAGCAAGCTCATCCATCATATTGCATATATTATATTCTATGGATCAAGTTAAGTGAAGCGGGCCACTTTTTAATTCAATCTATTGAGTTGTAAAAACCACTTTTTAAAACGTAATTTATTTTTTATGAATATGTTTCTGGTGTCACTGAATCGGAATCCAAGGCTTAAAATCCCAGCACATTAGGGTTTTGACACTACCTTCAAAAAAATAAAGCACCTACCCCTTATTTTGCGAATTCGTGTATCCGAAGAGTTTATCGCTAAATCCCCAACACGTCAGAAATTTGACATAACCTTCTAAATATATTATGGGGTACATTGTCTGAGCGCCGAATTCGACATACAAAAGGAGATGTCGGAGACCCCCAAAGGTACCTATAGTATGTTCAGGGAGAACATCGAGAGCATAGAGAAGTCGATAAACCCATATCTTTTTTTGGTATCAGTGTTATATTATATAACTCCCAGAGCACCCCGGAAAAAACCAAAAGTTTTAGATGGCTGTAAACGCTATCGCTATATGTAAGATTCTTGATAATCCAAGATATTAAGCACTCAAATTTTCAAATATTTTGACCCACATTTATTTATAAAATAAGACACCAATGCATCATTTAAATAACTTAAAGACTTTTGTCTCATCTCTCGTTGGGGCCTCCAACAACACTTAACGCCTTTCATGGCCACGGGGGGCGAATTATTTAAATTGAGATTTTAGACATCTCCTGCGCCTAGTCGCCTTTAAAACATTTAACATTTTAATTGCCTCATAAAAGACAGACCCACAATGAGTGTGACAAAGCTGACAAGCTTGGATTTGTGCCTAATGAAAGAGTTGACAACGTTAGTTGGTAAAAGCATTTGACGCCTAATTAGATTATGGGCTATGAGGGAACGTCGCCTGAGCATCGATTTGTTGGGATTAATTGTACGGGCAATTGAATGTTGGTGGATTTAAAATATCTAATCAACTACTTAAGCAAAGACTTGATTTGGTTTATGGAATAGCATAGGCTAAGTGAGAAATTGGAAGTAATAGCTGTTGAGGTTATGATTGAAATTATTTTTCTGGACGGTTGAAAATAAAAGTTAAAAAAATGCCGAAAGAAAAGCTATTAAAAAAAAATTTGGGACGAAACGGAATACCTTATGGCTTTTACAGGGCGGCATCGAATTTGATAATTAGATTGGATCGTTGTCTTGAAACGTAATCATGCGAAAGAAAAGGCAACTATTTTTTCAAGAGCTGCAATGCTGTAATTATCAATTGTGTTTAGTTGAGTTTCTCGAAACATAAAACTTTAAGAAAAGTGAGTCAATAGATTTTCCAGTTTCCTAAGTGTCAAAAATCTCGAATGTAAAGCAAAAAATTGCTCCGAGATGGGGACCATATCGAATTTCCTTTCATGGGCCCATCTATGTGCATACAAACACACATATTTTAAGATAATTTCAATTATAAGCTATTTGTATGTGCACGCCACACAAACAGCTGATGACATATTGCAACACCAAGGGTGCGTTCACAAGCTTGCGTATTCAACACTTGCATCATTAAAATACCTGCTACAACTTATAAATACCTTAACTTTGAATTTTCCCAATACTATCTAGGTATTTTATTAATGAGAGTTGCAGTAATTTGAGATAAGAAAGCGATCTATATTTTTTCAACTATAACTCTTTTTAATGTCTAATTTGAAGAGCTTATAGAAAATAAGTTTGGGTGTATAATTGGTTGGGGAAAAAGTCATAAAGGCGGAAATGCCAGAGTAACGATTCGAGCAACCCTAATATGGAAGCGTATAGGTAAAATGCCAAATTGAAAATCTGAGCAATAATAATCAGCCTTTTACAACTATCGTAGGCTATTTAAAAGCATAAAAGATTAAGTTTTCAATAATTGTCAGTACAATATATATTTGCTGATGAAAGAAATTACAATTTGAATAATGTTTAAAAAAAAAAAAATATAATACTTTTTGGCGGTTAATTATAAAAAGCTTTTTAGTTTTCGATCGCACTAAATAATACCTAAATAAATAAAACAATATAAAAGATTGGTTCACCCTTGTATTTAATGGCGCATTTAACACTATTTCTACCAAGAGGTGTCAAAAGACACCTGTCAAATTTTGATTTAACATTATTATCTTAGTTTAAACATTTGCCAAACAAATTTTATTTTGTCTCGACAAATGATTAAACTAAGAGACTAATTTTAAGTTAAGTCTTTTGATACACCACGGTAGAAATAGTGTTTAAGAAATTCTTTTGAGCAAGCATGCGCTACTTTTAGTAGTCAAGTTTCTGTTTAGATCGTAAATGCACATTTTTTAGTGTAACTTTTTGTTGGAAACTTTGCCCTTTTACCATTATGCATTTATGCCAGATAAAGTGAATACCCCAATTATGTTTTTTGTACACGATGTTTCAAGCTTGGATTGAATCGAAGCAGATAAATCTCTTAAAGTTTTAACTATGTACTTGCACCCGTAGGTTAATTACCCGATTTACACTTAGGCTGTAAAGAAACCCGCCCTAACTTTGCACCAGATTGCAACATCAAAAGGTTGTTCACAAGCTTGTGCTTGCAACAATTGCTCAAATAGCGCTTAAACTTTTAAATTCCCTTACTTGAAATTTTCCCCAAACTATTTCATTACTTTATTAATAGGAACTTCATTGCTTTTAAAATACAAACATATTTTATAAATATTCCCTACCGGAAGTGTCTAATTAATATTTATTTAGCAAATGCAAAACTTTGAGCTCAATTAAAAGTTTGGATTGTGTTGCAACAGTTCTTGCTTAGGGCTTGGGGAACTCTAGTTGGGTTACTTGAAGATGGGTCTGTCTTAGTGTCCGTGACGACACACCCACTCGAGCACAGACAGTGACAAGGTTGACACAACAAACCGAGAGCCAAAGCTAAAGTCATTTCTCTCTCTCTCTCGTCTTTTGTCAAACTATTCTCTCTTATGCACATATACTAATACAAAAAAAAGCTGTGCATTGAGATTGCAGCAGCAGCAGCAGCGGCAGCGGAAGTGACCATACACAGCAGCCTCCACTTGGCCTCGACACGCAATGCGCTTTTAAGCTCACACACGTGCGGCAGGCTCCAATGCTTTTGTTGTTGTTGTTGTTTTTTTTAATGCTACGCGAGAACGTAAACTCTCTCATAAACGTTCTCGCTGACTCTCTTGTGACCCAAATAAGATGTCGTAATTGCAACAAAGCGCCACATTACGTTAGAAGCGCCCTGTTGTCTGCGTGAGAGAGCAGCAGAGCAACAGCCTTAGCAGTCACAGCAGCCACTTGTCGTCTCACTTCCTTCTTTGGCGCTGTCGTTGACTGGCTTTACGATAACGTTAGAGCGCAAAGTAAACAACGTTTATTGTTGTTCCAATTCCATATGTTTCACAGCACGCACAGCTTCTGCTGCTTTTGAATAATTTACTTATTACGACGCATTTACAAAACGCATTTATTATGTTCTTCCTGCCCATCAAACCTCAAGCCTTTGTACATATAAACAATTCTCTTGAGCTTTATCAAGCTAATCGATACATTATTTGATTATGGTTTGGTTCCAGAAAAATCTTATTTAATGCTGGGTTCATAAATCCGACGCTGTTGCATACTTTAAAGATTACACAGTATTTTTCAGTAGAGACGGCTGTAGAGGCTAGCCAGTTCTCTGCAGTTTCTTTTCGAAAACTTTGTTTAGCATGATACTTTTAAAAATAATAATGACATTCTCACGCTTTTCCAAAAAGGGGATTTTGTTGAGGATTGTCGGTATACTCAAGCAAATTTTTCTCTTAACGGCAAATTTTGTAACTCGATGTTGTTTCTAAATTAAAAACATATATGTACATTTGATTGTAACCATTTTTAAAGCATGTTTGTCTTAGCAAGAAGTTGTAGACACGTGTCCAAATTTCTACCTGCAGTCTTTAATAGTGTGGGTTCAAACTTCATCAGGGGAACACTGGAAAGATATAGACATGCATGCAACTTTATCTTTTAGTGTCTTTAGGTTTTATAGTCTGTAGTCGAATATTAAAGACGTCGTTCTTGCATAGACCAGCCAAATAAATAGCGATGGCAATAGGACCAATTTCAGGTAAGCTCAGAGGAAGTTTACCGGGTTTGAATGTCACTGCCTCGGTGACCACTCCTCGCCGACTTTGCGATCAAAGCTCTGCAGAGTATCCTTTCTTTTGTCAAAAGTATTGACTTGGATACAATTATCTAGATGCAAAAGCACCTAAAAAGGTTTGATCCTTTTCATAACTAGAGCCTTACCCAGCAGTTTTACTCAACATATGTCTTTCACACCCACGTCATCCAACTTCGACCATCGATTGTTATCGCTCTTCGTTTACGGCAATGGCCATGTGATTCTTGTCGTTTTTGAAGAAGTACAGTCCCATAATGCAGCCGTTCCACAATCTAAACTGCTCTTGCATTGCCACTTGGTGAACCTCGTGAGTATTGACATCGTCCTAAACCAGTATATTTTGCTTGGTTAAAGTACGCGCTCATCCATAAATGCTCGCCAGAACACACGGCGTTGTCTATCGGTTTCCTTAAACTTCTGACAAATTTTTTGTTGCCTGCGAAAGATCGAGATATTGAGCGCATTGCGGATATAACTGCCTCGGGTTCCTCTGAACACAGTGGTGAAATTTTCGGAAGAACTCGGATTTGGCCGCTAAATAGTAGACCATCCATTTTTCTAATAAAGTTTCATCGTTTGTACGAGTTGCTCGATGCTGAAGCATGCAACAACGATTTGTTTTTAGCTTCTGATGAAGAATAAAAGATAAAAAAGGAAAACGAAGAACATGACCGTCATGAACTGTTATAAACTACACGTTCTTATTGGAAAAAAACCCAGTAATTGTTTGTTACAGCATTTCTATCGTTTTACACCTGTCTTATGGTTAAAATGTAGGACAAAGCGCACACAAAGAGGCTACAGCTGCTCAATCACATAAAGAGTTAGTTAGTAGGCTTGACATGAATGGGGTTGGCTGTCTCTTGTCTCATAAAGACTTTAAGTGCAGCATATTACACACATATATATATAGGTATGTATACTAGGGTGGCCATTTTTGCAACATCTCACGCTTTTACTAACGCCACCCCCTAAAAAGTTTCCTTTTTACCTGCATATAGCGCCTGTAAAATTTAAAAACGATCCGAATGCATTTGATGGGTCCGGCAATAGGTCAAAGGTCATAAAAAAGTTTCATGTGAATGCATAAATAGCGACCAAATCGTAAGTTTGACAAAAACATGTTCCAAATATAATCAATGGGTAATTCAATTATCTACAGTCGAGAAAAAAAATTATCGAAATCAGTTTAGTATAACCAGAAATACTTACTGTTAAGTAAAGGGTTTTTTTTTTTTTTTTTTTTTTAATTTCGAAAAATGGTTTTTTCAAAATATCTCGAAGCCCGTTTCAAGAAAAAAAATTGTAACTGCATTTTCGGTTTTAGCATGTCATTTTACTACAGAAACGATTCAAAAATGTTAAGGATACGAACATTTTTTTTTATTTGTAAACTGGTTTAATTAGTCAATTTAATCAATTTTAGAGCTTACCAAATTTATTTAGGCCGACTCTATATTTTTTTAAAATTATGTTTTGATAGATATGAGACCTTTTGAACCATAATTTGTCTGATTGGTAACAAGATTTTAAAGTTTATGTAGAACAATACAGTCAAAAACGGGAAAAGTGCAAGTTATGACCTTTGACCTATTGCCGGACCCATCAAATACATTCGGGTCGTTTTTAAATTTTACAGGCGCTATATGCAGGTAGAAAGGAAACTTTTTAGGGGGTGGCGTTATTGATATCGACGGTTTAAAAATCCTCCATACCAGCGGCGGCCACCCTAATGTATACATGTAACCAACTACAGGTAACATACACATATGCACATATGTTTGTAACTTGGCTTTCCATTGGCCTCCTTGTGCGACATTGCAATGTGTTTAAGGTTGTCACATCATCATAATCATAAACATCATCATCATCACCATTACCATTCTTACACCAACTTGCCGCCCGCCTTCTTTCATCTATGTCAGTCATGTTGATGAGTTTGTTATGTATCTGCTCTTGCTTCATCTTCTCCTCCGCCTTTTGTCACTTGTTTTAGTTTGCAGTTCGTTTTAAAAGCTTTATTTTTTTTTATGATTCCCTTACTATGCATGACATAGAAAAAGCGCCCAATAAAAAAATACACAAACATCCTGTCAAGGATAAATGCATTTTGAGTTTCATAATTGACAGTTGAAAGCCATTTCTACATCATTTATGTGATGGATTGTAAAGTGTGTGTGTGTGTGTTGGTATGTGTAACAACTACTACTGTATATAAGTAAGTATATAAGTGTTTGGATGTGTATTTTGATCATTTCCTGTTGTAATTAAGCTGTGTTTTTTTTTTCTGTTATAACAAGTTTTTTATTGCCTGCATTTTGGCATTTAATTAAAATTGTACAACGTTAGGGGCTAGTCAGTTTGTACATACAGTAGGGAGTCATAAAAACGTCTAGTCCAATACGCTTTTAAAGTCATGCGGGAACTTGTACTGTGTAAATGAGATGATAAACCAAACTTTTGTTAAGGTTGTTCCTAAACAGATATATGCATGGATTTACAACCAAAGAAAGTTACAAGGTGTCGCAAACCAGTGCGCGAGTTTGGCTGTGCAGAAAACTGGCTCAATTTTTATATGGAAATAGTGAAATAGTGGACCAATTTTTATTTAACTTCACAGAAGCGTTTAGACTAAAACAAATTACAACTGGCATAAACTTGGTCACGATAGTTTCAAAAATGAGAAAAAAATTTGTAACTTGTATTTGTGTTTTTATTTGTTTCATATTACGCTTCGTCTTTGTGTTTTTATTTGTTTCATATTGTGTAAAGTTTGATCAGAATTGTTCCATTAATTCATGTAGCTACCATACAGAATTTGGACATGTGCTCTCTTTACTTTCTAATTGATAAGTTGAGAGAATACAATTAACAGGACCACATTCAAAAAATATTTGTTTTTCGACTGACTCTACTTGATTCAAAAAATCATTCACCCACATTGTCTGGATAAAACTGACATATTGGAAGGGATTAAGACAAATTTTGACTCACAGATACAGTCAAAAAAAAAAAATACATTAGTCGCAAAAATCAAGAGGCTCTCAGGAAATATCGAAACATGCTTATCATTTATGTATGAAACTTCGGTATCTCTAGCTGTTATAGTCTTCGATATCTAGGTGTTCATACAGACG
Organism: Chymomyza fuscimana; assembly: GCA_949987675.1. Lineage (NCBI taxonomy): Eukaryota > Metazoa > Arthropoda > Insecta > Diptera > Drosophilidae > Chymomyza > Chymomyza fuscimana. The sequence continues at coordinate 28,063,736 of OX465089.1, read as the reverse complement.
GACATGGCTCAATCGCTACCCGAGGTTATAAGCATTTTTGTATAAAGAACATGGGGTCTGCCACGCCTCCTTCTGTCCGTTACATACATTGCACAAATGTAGTATACCTTTGTACATATAGGTACAGGATAAAATGATGTATGTAGGTACATAAGTGATATTACTATTTATGAAAGTTTTGTTTCTCACCAGTTTTCTAAGACTTAAAATGTTGAGTAGTTTAGAAAGCTTCGATTAAGAATCCGACTTGTAAAAAATGATACTGGTTGAGAAGGTGTAATTTGAAAAACATGCTAAAAATACAATTTTTAAAAATACGCGAAATGATTGTTGAAACGGGTTTGGTACTTTAGACAGCACTAATATTTTTATTGCAAATAGGTTTTGTTAAAATGTCGAACTTTTCTAGAGACGAGTACTACATAAAACGTTCCCTAAACGTTTGAGCAGAGGAAAAAATTACTGATTAAACGTTAAAAAGCGATCCAATCTTCTCTGGTGCGAATTCGCTATAGAGAAGTTCGACTGTACGTAAAGTAAGTAGTCTATGTGAAATTAAATTTTTTATGAAAATAGGCGCTGCAACAGTGCAGAATATATTCTTTACAAAAGAAGACCGAAAAGTTTCTATTTTGCTTAACTTTACCGTGCGGACATACAATTTAATTTGTTAATTTACTGTTTCATTGAATATTCCATTTGAAACTTCCGACCATTATAAACATAAAAACCCCTAAAGAATTTTTTTCGCAATTTTTAAAACAAAAATCAAACAAACTTTGCCACAAACATTCCTGTTACACACGTACACGCACGCACATGCATAGATACAGGAGCAAACACAGATACACGCGCATACACATGGACACGCTCAAGGTCTTGCTGTGGCCTGCTTGGAAACCCAAACGATGTGTAAGAAGGATGCCCAGCGCGTACCAACAAATGCGAACAACTTACGCACCAATAAGGACAACAAAACCGAATAGAGTAACATAAGGAAGCGCCGAGAAGATACTCAGCATAAAAAGTAAGGTAAAAATGCCACCCCAAAATCAAATGGTACGCATTTGATAGAACTCTGCAACGGGGCAGCAAAGCAATGTAGTTGGGAGTAAGCGGTGCGGCGGGCACGGGGGAAACACCTAAAAACGCTTTAACCTGTTTTTTTTTTGCTCGTATTTTGTATATACATAGTATATATTTTTTTTTGTTGCTGTTGCTGCTGCTGCTGCTGCTTCACCCGAAGCTTTTACGCACTCGATTGCGCTCTTGCTTGCGCTCACCTTGCTACCCCCTGTTGTGTGACAAAATATGCAAAGAGTTGTGAGAGCGAGTGTAAACGAAGAGAGCGCATGGCGGCCTAGCTGGGCAGCCTTTGTGGCGGCGGCCCAGTATCCATTCTCGTTCGTGCCGCAGCAGTATCCATTCGGTCGTGTTCCCATAATGTCTGCCAGCGGAGCGCAGCGCTTGTCGTCGTCGCACTCGTCGCAGCCGTCGTCAACGTTGTCATTGTCACCAACACCAACAGCAGCAGCAGCAGCAGCAAAAGCAGCGCCCGAGCAGCAGCAGCTTAAAAATACATTTTCACAATGAAAATGAAGCAAGCGAGTGCAAGAGCAAGCAAATAGTTTTGTATTTACTTTAACTTTTTTTTGTTGGTGTATATTTTTGCGTTAAAATATATAAATAAATACAAAAAATATACGGCAAAAATTTTAAAGAACATGTATGAATAATATACACAAAAAAAAAACGAGCAAGAAGTGGCACGCGCTTAGCTATAAATTAAGCAAAAAAAAAAAAAAAAAAAGCACATACACACACACACACACATGCATATGCCTATGTACATATGCGCATATACAGGAAAAGGAAGCAGTGCTAGCAAAAGAAAAAAAGTGTTAGTGTTTAAAATAGCCCAAAAAGTGCGTGAAAGAAAACCCTAAAAACGTGAAAATTTCGTTGTTTAAAAACTGTTGAAAAATTTTCATACAAATTTAGTTTTTTTTTTAGTAGATTTTCCACTCGTGTAGGCTTTTTTTAATGGCTTGCCTTTTCTTTTCTTTTCTTTTTTTTTTGGCTTATTATACATACACACACACATGCAAACAGCAACACATAGAAAGCTTTGCACACTTTTAAATGCGCTGCCTGTGCCTCTATGTCGTCGGTTCGGTTTGGTTCTCGTTTTGGTTCGATACGATATGATACTTTGGCTCGTTTCGTTTCGTTTTTCAATTTGTATTGCGCGTCTGCGTTCCACAAACCCCCCCAACAAAAAAAAAAAAAAAAAAAAAAAAACTGCTTACAAATATAAAAAGTTTTTCCTGTAACTGCAATTCTAAAATAGTTTACACTGGCCCGAATATCCCTAAAGATAAAAAGTGGAAGAATAGAAATTAAATAATAAATAAATTTCAAGTGTTTGCATTTCTTTAATCAATTGCTGTGCTGCAATAACGGCATGCTTAACCCCCTAACGCAGTGCTCTCTCACACTTTGTATATATATATATATATATATATATATCACTCTGCCCTTACTCGTTTCGTAGCACTCTTCCTCTCCGGTACATGCGCTGTTTAACGCCTTATACTAGCATTTCTCAGCATTTTTTTGACAGCGCAACAAATTTCTAGTACAGCTATATTATGTATATAGCAATATATTTTTTTTTTTTTTGTTAGACGCCAATGCCGACCAAGCTATGGCAACCAACAGCTGCTAAGAACAGCAGGGAATGCAACAACAGACACGACGCCTTAGCATGCATTTGGTTTACTCTAGGAAGTTTTTATACCCTGCCCCGGTTTTGGTAATTCTTGAGCTAATGCAATTGGCTGGCTGTTGTCCCAAATTCATGGCGAACTTTGCCTCGTTTTTGTCTTGGTCGTTTCTGCTTCTTCTCAAGACCTGTTCGTGTGCCACACGTCGTATGAGTGTTTCTGTTGTTGTCGGGCACCTGACTTTTAGCAGCGTGTGCCATGCCATCGTCATCAACAACAATATAAACATTGCTGTCGCCGCTTTTTCAAGACATTCAGCATATTTCAGTTTTTATTTGAAATTTGTTGCATATTTTATGGGTATTTCCCAACACATATTTCCATATGCGGCGTTATTGAGTACTTATTAATTGAAATATTTTACGTGTTCTAAGAATAAAAATTATTTACCTAGCACGCAATTGACAGATTGGCTTGTACAAAATTTGTTATTCAAATTAGTGAAAGTCTCTACTAATCACTGTTTCAAATTTATACTTAAAAAATAACTATGAAATCTGTTTCGAATTTTGATTCGACTTGACAGTATTTTTTAAAAACTATTTTAATTTACTCTATCGAAGGAATTGAATTTATAACAAAGCAACATATGGTTTTCACATTCGTAATAGTGTTTCATTTCATTTTATTCCATATTTGAAGGCGAATGTTTCACTTACCCATTGTTCACTGTTTCTCTAGTTTCGGAATTAGGTTAAAAGAAAATTATTATATGGGAGGAACTTTTTAAAAAAAACGGATTAAACTTACTAAACTGAGAATTTTTGAAACTTCGTCTTTACAGAGTTTATCGGAGGAATTAAATTTATAATAAAATAAACATACGGTTTTCACACTCGTAATAGTAGTTCAAGTGTTTCATTTCATTTTATTCCATATTTAAAGGCAAATGTTTCACTTATCCAACTGTTCTTTCTGGCGGTTGGATTTACATGATCAGTGCTATTCGGGAATGTCTTTAATTAGCTTGTAAATACCGAAAAGGTAACACTGAAGCAGTTTCCTGCTACATGTCCATATGGCTCTGTTGTATATTATGTATAAGCCTCATGCAGGATCGATCTATTTACTTTATGAAGCAACCGTTCAGTTGGTATACTACCTTCTCAAATAGGAAAGGGGCTTTATTAATAAAATGAACCGTTGATGAGTTATAGCCTCATTTTTTTTTTTTACTTTTTTGGCCAAATCCGAGCGCCATCTGTTATATAGTTCCTTTTCGGCGATGCTCAACCTTCCCAAATTTACATGTTTTGATATTTTGGCTCTTGTTTTGAGTTTTAAGAATTAAATTTTTCACCTTTTCAATTTGTGAGCGACTACATTAAAAAAAAAAAACATTTTTTCCAGTTTTTTTTCAATGTTATTTTATCATTAAATTCTATCAGAATTATTGCATTCTTACTTTTTACCACCCAAAGTACATTCAACTTTTCTGGGTAAACAACCCCTAATAAATAATAAATCTTCTACCTAATGAAAATTAGCATAATTATAAGAAAAAGTGAAGAGACAACATGTTTAGATACAATAAGAACAACAGCAACAATAAATACAACAAAAACTGGTATATCTAAGGCAAAAAGCACCCCCAAAAGCGTATAGAGAAGGATTCGCGTAGTTTTTGGATTGTGCCAAAATGATGACACTAGGTCCGTGCAGTTTTTTAATATCAAAATAAATTGTAAACAAGGTCATCAATTTATGTGCGTGTGTGTGTGTGTGGCATTTACTTTTATATGGTTATAGATACACAAAACGAGCGATTCCGGATTCGCCTTACGACAATCGGTTTGTGCTTTTGCGCTCGTAATACTGCCCGAACCGTTTGGGAAACATTTTTTTTTTTTTAACTAGTAATTGTTTGGTTTTGTTATAAATCTGGTTTTCTTACAGCAAAATGTGTGCCACAAGCAAATTAAAGGAAACTTCATATAACCTGACCTAAAACATAAACTAAAGAAGATAAACATAAACAAAAATTCAAAAAAAAAAAAAAAAAAACTTACCAAAAAAATCACAACAAAAAGCTTTAAATAAATATTTTTAACTATACATACATAACTATAAGTGTACAATTATAAAATATAATAACTAAAATTAATCATAAATTAAATATAGCAAAGAAAATTTGCAAGTGCAGCCAAGACCAAATTCAAGTAAATATTAAATATATAATAAAATATATACATAAATTAAAGGAAAGCCTGCAGCTTGTGATTTTCGGTGATATGGTGTAAATGTGATAAATGTTATAACAAAACGTAAAAAGTTTTAATATAATTACAAAAAAAAAAGAAAACAATAAACAACTTTACTACCACAAGCAAAAGAACTCAAAGAATCAGCTTAGTAGTAAGAAGAAACCCTTGAAAAGTGCTCTGAAAAGTTCTCAACTTGTGTTTTCGAATTTCATTTTCGTTTGTTTATTGCAACAATTTTTCTACGAAAGTTAAACTTGTTATAAAAAACAACAACAATAATAACTATATACATCATACAATTTATATATACACACACACAACTAAGCCTTGTCGTCTTATATATAATAAAAACTAAAATAACTTAAGTGAAGCACAAAAAAAAAAAAAACAAAAATACAAAATTTTAATTATAATATTATTATAAAGAAAATATCTAAATAAAAACTGGCCCAAGCAGCGAAAACAACGCGTGGAATTTGTATATTCTGTTAACTGCACTGCCGCATATTTTTGACAAATATGATTTTAATAACTATTCAAAAACTCGTATAAACTTTTAAACGTAAATATTCTTATGAGCTCTTGAAATAACTTAAAAAGACAACAGCAACTGTAACGACGAGCAATTTTCCAAACTACTCTGCGATTTGTATAAGAAAAAAATGCAATAGTCTTTTTTTTCTTTCTCTCAACCTGAGGTAAATGTTAATAGAAAAGCTATAAAATGATTTATAAATGCTTTAATATATTAAGTCGGATTCGAAATCCGGAAAAGACCTGTATATACATTGTTGTAAAATGTGTAGAATTTTAAATTTTATCAAGATTTATTGGAATCATTTTGAGGCACTAATACCTGTATTTGTCACGAAATGAAAAATCTTTTTGAAAATAAAAGTTTTGGTCACCTGCTAAAATTCCAATTAAACTTCTTTACAAACATTTGAGTATAAAACCTGGCAAAAAAAGTGCAGATTTAAAGTAACATTCTGGACTTGTTTAAAATAGTCAAGCGAACGGTATCAATCAAAGCAAAACGGAAGGAATATAATTTGGGAAATAGTTAATAGAGTAGGTCTGAATTAATTCTGATTTTTTATAACTAATCGGCACAAATCCATAGTAATCCTCGAGATAGCACTCTCGTGCTCCGAGAAACGCGTATATCACGATTCCCACTGCGAACTCGCTCGTCAGGACTCCTGGCACACACCTTTTACATGGCGAAATCTTCGGTAATACACGTATTTTTTTTTTTGGAGTTAACTGAATCAGACCAATTTTTGTTTGCCGGTCAGAGTCCAGGAGCGCCTTTTCTTTGAACACTTTTTCATCAAGTTGATGTGCGACCGGCGTTCGTCTTTGACGAGCTCCTGCCTCTCCCGAAATCGCTTATAACTCTCGAACTCGAATCACTGTTGATCGGCTCATGGTAGCATCCCCTAAATCATTCCGAGGATCTCCGTCGCGGTTTTCTCGATCTTGAATCGCGACGAAATTTTGTAACAGGTTTACAGAAATCTCCACTTTCCTAAAGGCTATTGTTAAAAATTTCGATATCTCCGGCAGGGTCCCCACTATTACGCCTAGATTGTCCGACCGCTGTGTTCGCGCTACAAAAATTTAGTTAAATTTTTTGGTCCATCCCACCCTATATGTAATAAAAAACATTAATCAAATGTAGCTTCGATTTACCTGAATAGTTTTTCAGCCCGAAAGGACTTTTAAATTTTAACGATGATGCGTTTCACATTAAGAATATCTGGAATATGCCTTGATCCAAACGTATAGGATCTCATCGTCACTTATATTTAATGGATTCGTATACATATAAATTAATTAACATTCAATGTACTAAAAAAAAACGAGACGGTGGCCGACTGTGGAATACCCTGTGGTATCCGAATCTACGTATTCATACGGTCGGACATAGCTCACTCGTTATTCGAGGTAATGATAAGCCTTTTGGTGTGCAGAACATACGGTCAAATTTAGTAAACCCCTGACTCTTTGCGTAGACTAACTTAACTTAAGATCGAATTGAATGATGCAAACACAAAAACGAGTGATATTCTTTCTGTTATTACAAAAGTCATCTTCTCCTTCATAAAACCTACTGATATTAAGATTGATATTGTCCTGTTTCTTATACGATTTTTCCAATTAAAATCCTCAGACTTCATTCAAACGAAGTTATTGTCTATTTGAGTGATTTATTTAAACCAATTTAAATTGTTAAAGACATGTTTGTTGCTGTGCTTGTCTGATTGATAGATGTAGTGTTTGCTTAGATCGACCTAGATAATTATTTGTGTTTTCTTCAGCTGTATGTATTAACTATCTATTTTTCTATACGGTTCCTTTTGAATGGGAGTATTTCTGGTCTAACTTGCAAAAATCTTGTCGTTTCCAAGACCCATAACATAAACGTAAATTTTAAGAATCAAAATCTGAAACTCTCGGCATTTGCCCTTAATCTCTTCAACCTAAAAACATTGGAACTACATATCTTAGAATTATTTTTTTTCTGAAAATTTTCAATTTGTCGCATTAATAATGTAACTAATTATAAATCTCTTTCTTCTTATCTTTTATATTGACAGTACACTTTACATAAACTGTGATTATGAGTTCCACAAAATCTCAAGTAGCCCTTGCTACAAATATTCCAACCAACTTAAACTCCTCCTCCGGCGCCACAACAAACTCAGTAACGGCCACAGCAGGTGCAGAAGCGACGCCATCATCATCATTATCGTTGTCATCCATAGCAGCAGCAGGAACTGTAGCAGCGGCATCTACTACAGCAACCGTGACAGCGTCATCCACAACTACAATTACCACAACTGCTTCCAGCAATCACAACAACAACAGCAATAACAATAGCAGCAATACTAACTGCAACGAGGAACAGTCAGCCGCCAATTTGGGTCGCCAGAATAGTTTTGGCAATAGACGGGTAAGTTTCTGCTATATAAACAAAATGTCATGCACATGTCAACGTTTGCCACATGGCTGACCCATATCAATAGCAGGTCTCTCAATACTCGCGCGCTCTCTCTGGCGGAACTCTCTGTATGTTGCACATAAAACTGCAGCCATGAACTGACCCAAGTAGATGCTTCGCAGCAAGTTGCACGCATAAGATACACGCCCATTTGCGAACTGCGAAAAAAGAAAAAAAAAATATTTGTAAATCTGGGTCAGGTCAGGACAACATAACTTTGCAATGGCAAATATTATGTATACGCCACATGGGGTTGACAATATTCCAAGAAATGTTGACTATGCATTTATTAAGTATACAAAGGTATTACATATACTATCTATATAAGACATGATATGTATACATATTTAGCTAGGGAAATTCCCAATCGACCCAATTGCAATGTGTAAACGTGTTTTTGATTGGGGCTGCAAACGAGGAGACAACCGAAAGAGCGAGAGAAAGAGTAGAAAGACACGTACATAAGTATCGAGTATACTAGCATCATGCACTCACTCATTCAATTCATTCAGTTAGTCAGTTAGTCATACAGTTTTATGTTGAGTTCAAGGTTTATATGTGTGTGTGTGTGTGTGTGTGTGTCGGCGTTGTTTAACTAATACTAATGCTTTTGCAGAGATTAAGCATCAAAATTTATAGAGCTCATGCCTCGAAGCAACAACAATTTCAGTTATACATAGTATGTAGTATGTATATATGTACTGTGCAGCGAGCATTTATTCAGACTTCAATCGCTGTTGCTGCTGCTACCCTCAAGGTCGATTTATTGATTTTTCAAAAAATCACTGCAAAAGCCAAAGGCCAGCCAGAGGTACGGAAGTGTTTGAAGTTGAATTCAGTAATCATTTCAAATACTTTTTGCCTGCTCTCTTACTTTTTATAGTATTAGTACATAATATACTTAGTTACTATAATGCCGCGCCCAAAAGTATGCAACACTTTTTGTTGTCATTATTTTTTATCGTGTCATGAATTAGTTATTAAAGTTGTAGTTGTAATAATGTATTTAGTAATCAAGACTGCAGAGTTGTTGTTTAAATGGATTCGGAAAATATTGGTGAACTATATTTTCTATTCACTTTTTAACATTATTGTTTGTACTCGCTGTGTTTAAGATTTTACTTTTTTATTTATACATACTGATTTTGGTGAAGCTTCTAGTCAAAAAGGGATTTAATTTGGTAATTTTTTACCTTTATCTCCCGAAGTTTCCAAACTCTACCCACGGATGAGCCATAAAAAATTTTAAAATTAAATGTTATTAAGTATTGCGTGGAAAATGTAGAAGTACAATCTAAAATTCTGCAGGGTGCGCCAGCTTTTGTGTCGGTATGTAACCATTGAATAAGTTTGACATTTGGTAATCGATCGACTTGGTTAGACATGTTTTTGACACGACGGTTCAGTACAATTATGACCATGAATCACTACACGCCGAAAGAACGCGCCAAAATTATCACGCTGTACATTAAAAATATTCATGCAATCGTTTCAACTCAACGTGCATACCACCATCGAGATCTCTAGATTTGAACGCTCCCGACTTCTTTTTGAGGGGTTATTTGAGGAGAAAAGTGTACGCCAGCAATCCTCAGACGATTGACGAGCTCAAGACAAACTTTCGTGCCGAAAACAACGCTATACCGCCTGATGCTCGAAAAAATAATGGAAAACTCATTTGGCATCGGTGGCCACTTGATTGATGTTGTTTTCAAAAACTATAGTCCTCATATATAGTAATCGGTTGTGTTTTTTTTTCAAACTCAATGTTAACATACCGACATAAAAAATGGCGCACCCTGTAGTATTTGGAAGCCTTTCCTTTGTGACAAAATTTAATGCCTCTAACTATTTGGTCCTTGAGAAAGAGACAATTCGGACAGACGATCGGTTCCTGATCATTATAAACTGCACCGAAGATATAAAGGTATAATAATTGCATGTAACTATTTGAAATGGGCGTAAGTAGGCTTGGAAGACCCCAAAAAGTATGTACATTTTTGATAAAGTTGTCTTTATGAATAATTGTGGAGTAAACGAAGAGTTTCATCTGGAAAAAAAATATTTAATGGATGAAACTTTCAGGGATCGTTAGGCATCTTGTTCTAAGTCTAAAACCGAGCTTTTTCTATCAAACTTAGTTTATCCCTGAAAGTTTTATCCATTAAGTATTTTTTTTTCAATAAACGTCTTTTTTGAGCCTTTATTTATTGTACTATAACAGGATCTTAAAAATTAAATGTGTTAAAGTGCCCAAAAATTTTAGCAAAATATACGCGCAGATTAAGATCGATTTATGTCGATATCTTTGCTCGGAGATTTTCCGGTGTATACCCATAGCTACCCGGTCAAAACCTGACATAATTATACACCTTTTTAGTAAGGATAATTTGGCGCAAAAATCGGTTGGAAACTTCAAGTGTCATAATTAAAATATGATTCTTTTGAACCCTTCCTCTATAAACTGCACTTAAATCTAAGCAGCAAAGTCACCAAAATATTTCTGTTTACTAATGTAGACTAAAATATGAAAGTTCTCTTTACTTTGTAAGGATACCAACCGGCAACTGTTTTTTACTATTTACTCCGAAACTTTTCTTGCTATAGTCAAAACTTGCCATATAGCTTATCTCTTTTATTATTCATCCTTAGATGCAATTTTTTTCAAATCCAATAGCCAAAAATTACCAAATAGTCCTTTGCCTGGAATATCTTTTGAAAAACAGCTTGGACAGCGTTGGTACAGGGTATTTTAGAGTCGGACAGGCACCACTGTAGCATTCGCTAATTACATACTTAGAAATTAAGGAAAGTGCAGGGAATATTATGGTCTGGTTGTCTCGAAATAAATACAGAAGGCGTTACAGAGGTTTCGTGCGAAGTACTTAGCGGGCGGAGCCCCATCGTTTGTGTTTGCGGGTTCTTAATTTTATTTTTTTTTTACCTTAACTTTATATAAAGTATAGACCATAATAATGCGTAAAATCTTGATAAATAATAAGTTGAGTATTTGTTTGTTTTCGCATAACGCGCGCAAATTTCGCCCGATATAATTAGTTAGTTAGTTTTTCGGTAATATGTAGCGACACACAGTCTAAATAATTACAATGAGGTAATATGGTGTACTACCATAAAATCGAATAACACCTTTCAATGAAAACACTTCCCAAAGAACTGCAAAAAAAATTCCACTCTAAATCAATCTAAATCAAATCTAATGTTACTGCTTTTGTGATTTATCGAAATTTTCGAATATCAAAGAAGCAATATTTGGGGAAGACAATGTCTGCCGGAACCTCTAGTACTTTAAAAAGGATAGGATCGTTTTCCTGCCTTTGCGGAAAGTTAATATTATTATGATATAAGGTCAGTTCAAATGAAAGAATAACTTCAGGACAATGCATCGGTTCGGTGCACGCGAGAGATCGTCTAAAGAGCGGTTGGCTAAAGCGAAAGTTCCGCTTCTTTGGTATCCTGTCGTTTCCCAAACTTAAATTCTATTGGGAAATTTCTGAAAAGGCTAGGCAGTATTCTACCGTTGCAAAGGACTAGAAAACGTCAGCACAGCTACCCTGAAAAATATCAACAAATCAATAAATAGTGGGTGTCCCTATTAATTTGGGACACATTGTTTAAATGATTTATTTATATCTGCAGTTGGTAAAAGCTCTTGAAATTCTAAAATGCGCTTTTCGAAATAGTTTTAAGTCAAATTTGAAAAGCTTTTGGAACAACTCTATTTCGAGTATATATACTTTTAGTCCTTTCACTTGCAATCCTACTTGTTAAAACCCATAACTGGTAACTTGAGTCTCGCCTTTTGACTTTTATCAACTCACAATGACAGTTTATGGGTCATTAGCAAGTGTCCGAGGTAGAAGAGATAATGGATATATATAATTTAATGATGTCAGTCTTGGTCTACACACTGCATGCCTTTAGCTCATATAGAATTTTTTTCTTTTCCTAGAAAAATCAATGTGACGGCAATAATAAAGTGAAAAAAAAGAAATTAATATGCTTGGTTGACTTGCTGACTGACTTTCATACTGAAAAAGTGAATGAGTGTTTGATTAACTGAGCGAAAGAATGCAATAAGTGATGAGACAAAAGGACGTGCATGAATGTTTGATATAAGACATAATTATGAAGGTCACGAGTTGTTACATCCTTTGGGACGACATTGCTTTGAACGCTTGCAAATTAAATTAACGATGAAGATGAACGTCAAAACTGTACAGGGTATACATCCCAGCCTCGACTGTGTCACAATTCATTTTGTTAATAATTTTAACCATTACATTTGGGCTTAAATAAAAAAAAGCCTTATCGCCATCTTTCGTAGAAACATGTTTTCTATTGTCTCAGTAATTCTTTTTAACTTAAATTATATCGAAGTGTATTGCTTTCTGAAAGTTTCAACTTGGGCAACATTTGCTTTTTCATCTACCTTTAAACAAGATTTTAACAGATTTTTCACGCAAAGTTTTTTTTAGTTGGTTTTAAGCGTTTTAGATATTAGTTTTTTTTGTGGAGCTATAGATTTGGCTTTCTTTCGGTTCCCGTCACGAAATAAAATGAATTGCATGACTTGCAGCTGTATTGTTTAGATATCGACTATGTTTGAATGTCATAAATTTAGTTTGCAAAGAAATATAGTTATGAGTGACGTTATTTTTCGAATGTCATACAGTTTAAGTTAATCCCATAAACTTAACTCACGTTGCAAGCCAAAAAATTCCTTAAACCTTAACGAATTTCTTGCGCGTGCTTACGTCACGCGCCCATCTCTAGTGCGAGCATGCTTTGACTATATATACTGCCCTTCAGGAGCATACTGCTAGTAAAATGTCAAAAGGCTGCCGGCAAAGCCAAGCAATTTAGATGGCTGGCACGGCAACGCGAACATTTACGGTTGAAACGTTCCGTGCTGTTATTGCCTGGCATGGTTTTTCCCTCATGTGCTGGTCGGTCGTTAAGTTGCCTTTTCTCGCTCTTCTACTCTCCAGTTGACTTTCATGCCGTAGTTATTGCTTCTTTGGTTTGTTTTACATTTTAATGAGCAATGAAATAAAGTTTGGCAAACAATTGCATCATGGTTGTGCGGCGGCGTCGTAGTCATACTCATACTCTTCGGGTTTTTCGTCACCTTTCTTCATCAACTTTGGCATTCAATTAGTGGCAGCTAATTTGAAACTAATTGCAGTGGCACTGAGGGTAGTTTGAAATGGAATATGTAAAGCGAGTCACGAACACGATGAAGAGAGGCAAGACAAGACTGAACTGACCCAATATAGTTATAAAGCTTATTAAATTCGATTAATTCTATACGGATTTTTCTCAAATTTCATATTGCATCTTTTTCAAAAAACCCTTCCGTCAAAGCTTTCTAAGCTTTTTGGAGAAATGTTTTCGGAGTGGATACTTAACACTCTGTGTATGTGGAATCTCTGCATCAAGTCCAATAGCAATGATTTACAAATGAAACCAAACTGTGTAGATTATCTGGAAATATTTTACATCTTAAATATCTAATAGAAGCAAAAGCTACAACGTGAAATTTACTGAGAATAAACAATTGACATACGTTCCAAGTCGCTTCGATAAACTATTTCAAATTTATATATTTGTAATACTAATGTCGACTTTTATATTGTCCCACATAAGAGAAACCTGTTTGCGGAGTAAAGTTTTATTTTTGTATTATTTCTATGGTAATCCTTCTAAAGGAGCGCGTAGGCCATGTAGCGGTTTTATGCCTGGTCGCTATGAAATTCACAATTTTCTCATTCCCTTCGTCTTTTCTTTTTTTTCAGGGCAACATGAAGGGCAAACACTTGACGCGCAGTCATGCCATGCGTGAGTCCACCTCTCCGCCGCGCACGCCCACACCACGCGCTGCAGAGCAGCAACACCCCAGCGATGTCCATGAGCACAACAACAACAATGCCATTACAAACAATAACAATAACAAGTTGCTCGCACAATCATCCGGACGCGGAAACTCGCCTCTTATTGAGGCGCCCGCTGTAATTGTCACTAGTCAACAGTCGCAAGCCAAGCAGCCGCAACAAAATGTGGCCCTAAGCAATGAGGCTGAGTTTCCCAAGCTTTCGCCGCCCAAGAAGTCCGGAGGTGGTCAACATAATCGCACCAATAGTAACGGCAGCGGGAGCAATCATAGCGCCGGAGAAGGAGGAGCTACCAATCATAGTCGCATTGAATACAACAATAATAACAGCAATAAAAAATTTGTGGTAGATGTCAAGGCTAATGGTCTCGACGCTGCTGCGCCGCACAAACATCACAATAATGGTAACAACAACAACAACTCATCCAATTTGCTGTATAACTCGGGCATGAACTACAAAGCCTCGGAACGTCATGAACGCCATGAACGTCACGAAATGTCCAGTCAAAACAGTAATCTCTCTAGTAGCAACCACGAAGAGGAGCAGTACCACTATGAGCGTGGCTCAGGAGGCGGCAACAAAAAGCATCGTGCCAATACAAATTCAAAGGGTTCCAAGCCGCGTTTGAAGAATATTGGCGGCTCGTCGGGCAGTATTGATGGTGGTCAGAACTGTGTAGGCGGAGGTGGTAATGGCAACGGCGGCGGTGGTGTCGGCAACTCTACCATGAATTCTACCAATTCAAGCAACAACACATCGGGCTTCATATCGCGCGGTAAGTGCCAGCTAGACGGTCTTTTGCGCCCCTGTGGCACTCATGAGCACTTATTGATTCTAGTCTTTCACCAATCAGAGAATTCAACCGAACAGTATACGGATTATGGTGGCACCGACTTGCTTATGTTCTTCCGTGATACGCTCAATAAGAATCCCAAGGATAGGCATATATTGCTAAGGATTGAGAAGGATTTGATGGAATTTGTGCAGGATAAGGGGTAAAAATTGCTAAAGTATATAAATAATTTAATATTAATTAATGATTCCAATTAGTAGTCGTGGGTGTGAGTATCGCTTTCCGCCGGCTTCCTCGTACAACCGCATGTTAATACATCGCACTGCCGCATTTTTTGGCATGGAACACAATGTGGACTCGGAGACGCAGCAGTGCGTCATAGTAGCCGTCACCAAGGGTACTCGCATACCCGAGGTAAGTTGGCTAGGCTTTAAAACGTATTTTTTATGTGATATGCCATCTTATATTAGAAAATGTTACCCGCGCATTGCTTTAATTTTGCTATTTTCTCTTGCAGATTCGCTTCAAGTCGCTGGTACGTGGCGATCATCGTGATGATGCACGTAAATCCATTCTCAAGCGCGATACGCACAGCTTTGATGAGGTGCGACAGTCGACATATCTTTGTCCCGAACGTCTCATGCTGGATCGCAAGGCCAAGAGCTTTGAGGAACGTGAGGAGGACTATGATCGCGCGCGTAGTCGCATATTCAGTCGCACATCACAACAGGACGGCTATGGCCCTGGTGGCGGTAATGATGGCATCAATGAGGAATGCTATGGCTGGCACAATGCCGCAGAACAACAACAGCAGCAGCAGCAGCAACAACAGCCACAACCGCCACGTAACAAGCAGCGACCCAATGGCAAAATGTTGCAAATGCAAAACGTAAGCGAAATTCTCTTGAGACATTATTATTAACTAATGCAACTTATGCACTTGCAGTCTACGGAGTCACGCGATGGTGGCATGCGCTCAGGTGCTGGTGCCGTGCCCAAATCTCATGGCTTTGGCAGTTATGGTGGGCCACCAAGCAGCGGCGGACCGGGTTCTAACTCATTGCCACGCGGCGACTCAACTAATTCGAATAAAAGTGGACGCGGTGGGTTTGTCAAGCAAGATTCTACTGGCAGCCAAAGCACGCCTTGGCGTCTTTCGCCCTCGAGCAGCGGGTGAGTAACACAGCTCTTTATAATGCTCATGTCTCATCGTGAAGCTGGTTAGCTTCAAGTACAAGTTCACTTTCAACATCATCATCTGCTAGTATCAGTCTTTTTTTTTTTTTTGCCCTCATCTACCCTAACAAATAAATTTATTGAAAACTGTTGTTTAAAATTGCCAAAAACTTTTGTATTGCCACCCAACAACAAACAATCAACCCAACGATCAATGAACCGAACCACCGAACCAACCAATCAACCAACCATTTAAAAACCCAGCTATAAGACACGCACACAGTCCGTGCGCTCCGATTCCGTCACACCCTCGCCCACTGGCTACGGCAGCGACAGGCAAACGCCGGAGCTGGGGCAAACTTCCTCACAGGTTCAGGCCGGTTCCTCCATGCGCCATGCTCCAACAACAGCCACACAGCTACAGCAGACGTCCAGCAGTGGGCCAACGTCCGGACTTATCTGGGCCGTAACAGACATTTCGAATGTGCCAATAGGCAGCGTCCTCATAAATCCGCAAACCCTTCAACCAATTCTCAATGCAGACGGGTAATTTACAAAAACCAAAAACACCACAAATGCCACCAAAAAAAAAAATACTCTTATGTGAAATACAAAATTTCAAAATTCTTGCAAATTTTATTTTTTATCGTGCTATTTACTTTTGTTGCATTATACACTAACTCCTAACTCTCCACTGTACAAACAAATGAAGATATTTTCATGTGGCAGTCGTTTTTCTCCAGAGAGCAACTCATTAAGCTTTATGTCGTTAATTATTTTTCTTTAATTTTATTGTGAGTTAAGTTTGCAAAGTGTTTAATTTGAATGTTGACTTTTTGAAATAAATTTGGAAAAAATTACAAAAATGCTCAAACTTTAAAATAGCTTCCAAAAGTTGCCAAGCCGAAGAATTTAAACGGATTTTTTCAGAACTTATAAATTTCTGCTTAAAAAAAAATAAATTTTTAATACTTCTCTGAAAAGCGATTAACTAGTCTCGCTCTAGTACAACAGAAAATTTCAATATTGTAGCTATTTTCAAATCAACTTAAGATATGAATTCTCAATACTACTCTTAAACATTTTGCAGACTCCCTTTTTACGCTCATAAACTATTTCAAAATATTCTTTAAAGTTTTACTCATTGTCTGTGCAATATAATATACTTTTAATTTGTTACATATAATACAATAGCCATATATAAGTTTTTGAAATAGCTTTCGCCCGTATTAAAGTAGTTTTATGGGCGAATGCTTTTTCGGAAATGCCAGCCAATAATTATGATTATTTTAGCCATTTTATTGTGTGCAACATATTAGGTTTATCAACTTGTTAATGTTGTTTTTGTAAATTATCCTGACTAAGATCAATCAAAATATAATAACTATACCCATATTATAATCCAATATGGAACTGCGCTCTCCACAAGTTCAGCACTCACGCTTGTGTCGCTTTACTTCTCTCTTTCGCTCACTTAACACTACTCACCAAAATCACATAAAAAAAAAATGTTTCACCTTGCAATGCCTATTCGCACATCATTCAGCTTTTGTCTGGTGCGCTGCGCTGCTACGTTGTCTATTGTCATATGCTCTCTTTTTCTCTAACTGTGTAACGTGTGCTGCCAGAGTTATCGCCTTAAATGCATCGTTTGATTTTGTTGTTGTTGTTGTTGTGTTGTTTTTGGATTGATTACTTTTTATAATAACTCGATGCTAAGCCTGCGTTTGTCTACTTATATGCTACTGCCAAATATATACTGCCCAACCAAAGAACGTCGACTTTAGCACTTTTCGTTAGCTTAGCAACTCTATCAACGTGCCGTCCTGACTACTACAACTTCACTTTAAAAACTTTGGTTCCTTTTTTTATTCGAAAAACTATTCGAAAGTTGCATGATTTGAGCAAATACTTAACTCGACTCAACGAACACATTACTCCTATAAAGTTTTTTTTTTGGGATTCAAATTTTAATCTTGACTTTGCCTTTGTACTTACAGTTCTGTATACCACTATGACCCGTCCAACTTGCCACCAAATCAGGCACTGCAACACACTGGCAACAGCGGCGGCAATTCCAGCTATCAGTCCGGCGGTAACTACTCCAACTATCGCAAATCCTCGCCACATCAATTGCCGCCTCAGCAGCAGCAACAACCACAGCAGCAGCCACCGCAGCAGGTCTATGCCAATGAGATGTCCTGCAGCTCCACCGAGAGCTATGCCGAGGAGGCGCAATCACCGGGCCTAGAGTGCAACGATGGCTATGAATATGTCTCCGATTCGCAACAGCCTGCCGAAGAGCAGCTCGTGGCAACTGCCAAGGCCAATGAATGTGATAATTTGGCCAGCGCCACGGCCTGTCTGAGCATAACGACCGCAACCTCAACTAAGAACTATGATCGCATTGAAGTGCAAAAGTATAAGAATCAGGCCACCAGCCCCAACATACCCGAGTGTTGTGCCGGCGACAAGGAGCTAGAGAGCGTGCCTCAGGATTTGCAGCAAGTCGAAGAGGCTGCTGCTATTGTAGAGCTGCCAGCAATTCAGACGCCTGTGCCACAGCCTGCCCCGCAGCAGTCCGCAGTTCAGGTCAGTGCCAATTGTGATGCCGTCTCGTTGTCGCCTAGCTCCACGCCTTACAGTCAGTGTGAGACTATGGGCGCTAAGCCAGCCGGTTCGGAGGAGCCCAAAACTACAACTTGGACATATACGCAAAGTTATCAGGCGGCAGATGGTTCCACTGTGTTCCATACAACGACTACGCCCAATGGTGCTGCGCAATATTGCGCCACTACATATCAGCAAGGGGTATGTGTTTATAATCTTTTGAACAACTTATTATGTATTTCATTCAAAACAAATTTTTTTTATTCATTTTACAGCCCGATGGCAGCTTCTATGCAGTGCCCCAGAGCATGGTCTATGCTTATCCACAGGCAGCTGTAAGTAGCTTTACTTAACAGCCTCAGTTCCGAATGTATGTCTAATTTATTTAATTTTTTTTTGGCAGGAGGGCGAGATGCCAGGCACCTACATGATACCTGTTTACGATCCGGCCCAGCAGCAACGCGATGCCTCCGCAGCCGGCCTTATACCCGCTCAGGCTATATACCAAACTCCCGGTGGACCTGCCACTGCCGTAATGCCCATGCCCACAGCTACCTATCCAACTGCACAATTTGCAGCTGCACCAAATGGCGCACCTATTTATCAAACACCAGTCATTTACTCCAGTGAACAGTTTGCCACTGCCGCTGCTGCACCTGCAGGCGCCCAATTGCAGCAAATACCCATGGCCACGTATCCCATAAGCTACTCGTATCCCTACTATCATCCCATACCATACTATCTGCCGCAACAGGCCTTGGGTAATCCTGTAGCTGCAGCGCCTATACATACAGCACCGCCTACGGCTCAGTCTCAGCCGCACGCAGCAGTAGCCGCCGCTGCAGCAGCCAATGCTTCGCTCAATCAGGCTCAGATGGCGGGCGCCATAAATCTGACCACACCCACAGCGGCTGGACCGCAAACGGTTGTGAGCACAAATGCCAACGGCGCCCCAACCGGCGGCTATCAGCAGTCAACAGCAGCGTATATGGGCAACACACGCGTTAAACGCACACCCGGCGGAGGCTCTATACACTATAATCCCAGCTACTCGACGGCTGCAGCAGCGGCAGCACACACCAATGCTCAGCATGCTGCTGCTTCGGCTCAGTTAATGGCCGCTTTGCCTGGCTCGGGACCTGGAGGTGCAACAACAACGACATATCACGCTGTACCAACGCTAACCTTGGCACCGGCAGGCGCACATGGCGCAGCCGCAGCCAGTTCTGATCTCAGTGCCGCCGCAAATGGAGCGGCGCACGTTTATGCGCTGCCTGCACAACATGCCACGGCACTGATCCCAACGAACATCTTTCCCTATCAAGCCGCGCAGCCGCCTCAAGCCAATGCGGCTGCAGTTACAGCAGCCACGCTAATGCAGCAGCAGCCGCCGCCGCATGTGACGCAGACGCAACCACACACACATCATCTGATAACGGCTGCGCCCTTCTACCCGGCCAGCGCTTCGGCGCAAGAATCTGGCAATACAGCGGGCAATACCTATAATAACGGAAGTGTGGCTAGCCAGTCGGCACCCAGTACTCCACTCTCCCTGAATGCACCAGCGCTGATTACAGGACCTAATGGCAGACAGGCGCCGCTCTTTAGCACACCGCCTAGTAATGCGCCCAATGGTAGCAGCGGTAACAGCAGCAGCAGCGGAGGCTATCATAGCAATAGCTCTACGCCGCATTACTACCAGGGTCATGGAGCAGGTGGAGCTGGCAACGATTCCAGCAGTTATACGTCCTATGAGAAGCGCAACAATGGCGGCCGCAAGCCGTATCATGGTGGCGGTGGCTACAATCCGCGCCATTCGGTGCCACTGAATGCCGCAGTTGGTATTATTACCGGCGCGAAGACACCACTGCTAAACTCGAACAACGAGCCTACGCCACGTGCCTCGCCTAATCTGAGCAACCTTGGTGCCACTTCCTATCATCAGCATCGTGGCCCACATCCGATGAGCAAGCGTGCTGGGATGGACAACAAGCCCACGCAGTTGCCGCTTATTAGCGGTCCACCGCCCACTAGCTACACGCCCACCGGCACTGGCTATCATCCGGCCAATGAAAATAAACCGCCCGTGCGTCTTAATGCCGGTGCTGCCACCTTCCGCAGCCAGAAATCTATAAATTCTGATTTCCGACGCAGCGTTTCGCAGCGAAATTCGCCCAGCACAAATGGAGGCGGTGGAGCTAGTGCTGCTGCAGGCACGCCCACCGGTAGCAGCCACGAGAGCAGCAACAACTCGCCCAACAGTATTGCCATAGTTGCCTCTGTCAGCAACAACAGTAGCAGCAGCAGCGGCAACAGCGCTGCCAATACGCCCAATGCCGCCACATCTATGGGCGCCCCTACACAATATGTGGTTGTGGACCAGTCAGGAGCGTCCGTAAACACATCCCCGCCCTCACTATACGTGGGTGCTGGCGGAGGTGCTGGTGGTGGTCCACGTGCTTCGCACATTCCAGCTCATTTTCATCATGGTGCCGCCGGTGGTGCTGGCGGTCCACACGGCTCACAGCAAGCAGCAACTGCAGCGGTGTTAAGCGGTGTGGCAGCAGCAGCTGCACTCGGTGGCTACAATCCAAATGCAGCGTCTGGTGTGTACTTTAAGTACGGCCCAACGTACTTTGCGCATGTAAGTTAGCTTGAGTGAAGTAAAAGCGGGTATCTATTTTTGGGTTATAGTCTCGATAGTCGTCAAGTCTGTTTGTTCCAAGCCGGCAGTTCCCAATAGATTTACTAAAACCCAAAATAACAGGATTTTATTTTAATTACAAAAGAATTCAGAACTATAACCCAAAACTATAGCTATAAGTTTTTAAAAACACATCTAACTAAATATTAATCTGATTACAGCCTTCGATGGCCTTGCCAAATAGCCGCCGCTCGCCTTCTGCTGATATTAGGCCGCAAATGACGCAGATGTATCCCACAATGATGATACAAGGTGAGTCAACTGATGATATCTAGGAATTGAGTATGCGCCCACATCTTCAAGTTATTATGGTTTTCTGTATTGCAAAGAAGCAAAGTTGTTGTGTATCTATCTAATAACGTAACGTTAAAGAATAAAATTGTGTTGACAAAGAATGCTTTTCTTTCGAACTTATCGCGTAATCGCAAAACATATCTACATGAAAATCATATAAGACTTGATGGTTGTAGGTTATCTGCTTTGTTCTGTTTTTAATCCTTTATTTCTCTCTTAATTGCAGCGCCACCACGTCATCCCAGTCGTCATCCGAATCCAAACTACAAAGGTACGCGTCCACGGTAAAAAACGGAGAATCGCTGGAGGACGCTCAACCAAAAAGCATAAAAGCAGCAACAAACTAAACACATAACGGCATACCTAAGATTTAAATATAAAATACATAGAAACCTAAATCTAGTGGAACATAACGTAGTTGAAAAAAAAAAAACAAGAAACCGAGAGAAGCAGTAAAAACTATGGCCGCATATAAGGATGATACGGAAAGAGAGTGTAGTAGTGAGAGCAGAGTGTTGTTGGCCAGGTATGGGGTTATAGCAAGCCGGGACGAAGGGCTGCAAAACTGAAAAATGTTATCTTCCGCAAAAGCAAAGCAAGACACAATAAAAATGAAAAGCGAGCAAGAGCAAGAGATAAAGATGAAGAAGAAGCAACATAGCGTAACATAGTTAAGAAGTAATGTACGATATAGCTACGATAAAAAAAAACAACAAACAGAAAAACAAAAAAAAAATCAATGCTGTATATTTTGTGCCATTAAAAATAGTCTTAAAGAGGAACCGAAGAAGCAATAATTAAACACAACGACACCCCACAACAACAACAACAACACAAGCAGACAGACCAACACGCCCACAAAACACACAAAAAAGTCTCCCAAAAAACTATGACACACACACAAAATAAATAGTTATCGTTAAAACTTATTAAACTTATGGAATATACTACATGCCTATAATATATGCAATATATTGCCGAAAAAGCAGTAAAAAATAAAGAAAGAAAACAGCAGACAGACAGTACAGCAGTTTATTGAAAGTTGCAGATGAAGAAAAATGAAAGCAGACAGACATAAACGAGCCTCTAAATAGACTGACCAAAAACTCAAAAAATAAGCCGCGAGAGCTGTCGGAGAGTACCAAGGAAGAGCCACAGATATGCATGCGAACTTTTTGGTTCATGTCAATTAAAGTAATGCGCCCAGTTCGAAACGCTAAAGCAAGATCCAGTCCAGAGGCAGTCAAGCGTTTACATCTCTACCGCTTCCAAACTATAAGAAATAAATGAAAAAAAGAAAACAAAACATAGTAGCTGCTGCAATTTCATTCCGTTGAACTCTACTAAATATAAAAAAATTAAAGAAAAAAAAATTAATAGTACCTACAATAATTTAAAGTCTTGCTTTGGTGTATTTAATTAAATGCGTTTTAATTATGTTTAGTGCAAGAAAAAACACAAAACACACAACCAAAAGCAAAACTTATTGTTGTCAAAAAAAATGGGCGCAGCTTGCTTATATTTTGTTTTTGCAAAACTTTTCAAGCTCAGTTGGTCACAAAAACTCATAACTTAATTAAAAAATACACAGCTACAAAAAGGAAAAAAAAATGATTATTAAATTTATGAAATGAAGTTACATTATTATAATTTGTTATGCCATTTTTTGATTTGAATTTTTCATTACGTTTATGTTCTTTCGAAATAGAATTGAATTCGTTTTCTTTATTTTGTTCCTTATTAAATATGAAAAAAAAAAAAACAAAAAATTATGCTTAAGTAAATATTAAATTTAAATTGTTGGCTGCAGTTTATAATTTCATTATTAAGTGAAACCCATAAATGCGTTACGTAAGATCCAAGCAGCTACAAAAATATTGTTAAAAAAAATAATTAGCTTAGCATATAAAAAAAAAAAAAAATACTACATATATATATATATCTATATATATGTATAACTTATATAGGGACGTGAAAAAAGAAAAGCAAAATAAATATATTAGTTAAAGTTGCGTTGCCTTTTTGTTTATACTAACTACTTTTATTAGTTCTTTTAGCGTTTAAACTTTTACTTTTACTTCTGTACTTCTGCTCTGCTTGCATACAACGAATTAGCGCCAAATTATTGTGAGCTTTTACAGCCAAAACCAGTAAAAATCAGTTCTGAATATTGGCAAAAACTTCTAACTCAACTAAAATAATTAACACTGTATGTCTAAATGTACATAACAATAATTTACAACCAACAAAAAAAAAAAACTAAAAACTAATTGAAAATACCAAAAGCGACTAACGTACTTATATAGAGCCTAAGTCTAAGCTAAGTCGGTACAGTTTAGATGATATCGAAGCTGATCGTATATCATTATTATCATTTCATGTAGTTGCCATAGCAAGCAAATCTTATGAACTTTCAGCCAACATTAACATTAAAGTGCGCTAAAACATAAAATACTAAATAGAAAATGCTTCAAATTAAAACTTAAACATAAACAAAAGAATAAAAATAAAAACCAAAAGTACCAAATAAGTTAGAAAAAACTGCTCAAAAAATTAAAAAAAAAAAAAATACAAAAAAGGAAGCATACAAGTAACAGAAAAAAACAACCACAAAAGTATTGTACCACATAACACTTGAAAAACGCTTTGTTGGATAGTTCTGAGTGAGCTGGATATGGTATAAATTATGGAAACTCAAGATCCTGACGCTATGTATTGGATAATACCGAACATTTGCTCCTGTTGTGCATTTTTTTGTTTGTTGCTCTGTTTGTTATTGAAAAAAAGAAAAAAAAAAACCAAATGAAATGAAATATGTTGAGCGTAGTGTTGAGAACGTTATTAAAGAGAGTGTGTGAGTGTTGAAAAGTGAATTGTGAGTATAGGCTTAGAATTGCCGGCTACTAACACCGTAAAGAAAGTGAAAGAGAGTAATTATGGAAAGCGGTTTGAAGAAAAATGTTGATGAAAATAAAATTACACTAGGCAAGCCATAAGTGAAAATATGTTATACAGTATGTATTAATATTAATATTATTATGCATAATAATGATAAAAACTAACGGTAATAAATAGCGTTTTATGCGTTTATATAATTATATATATTTAGACGTCATATGGCCGATCAAATCATACAAACAACAACAACAGCAAACAACATGAGCCAACGCACTTTGATCAAATTGATAATGAGACAAAGACAAACGGAGTTTTTATTAATAAAAACGACCGACGATGATGATAATGATGATGCTAATTATGAATACGATCATGATTATCATTAAAACCAATGAAAATATGAAAAATAAATAAATAAAAATAAAATGTATTTATTTATTTTAATTTATATATATACACTAGAGAGTTATTACAAATATATATATACATAATGTATAAGAAGAAAACTCCATCTAATTGTTTATCAATCTGTTTTGGCAAAAGGTAGGTTTATCTTAGTTCAAACTCTATATTGCCTTAACCATATATCGTATTATGCATAATAAGCAGATATATTTAAAACCATAGAGTATTCTCTTCATCTTTAAATTTTGAGCTGGTAAATTAAAAGCAATTTGAGGTGTTTCTCTCGACTTTGAGACAAAGCGTGACCATTGACGTCATACTGCACCACACAGAATTTTTTTTTAGGAAATTTTAAGTACATTTTTTTCTATAAATCCTGACTATACAGTTCATATGCAGAAAGCGGTTTGAAACCCAAAAGCATGAGCCTCGTGAGCATTGGGACTATATCAGCATTTTGTTATTAATGCTCTTGAAATGAAAAATTTCTAATTCCACTTGCATTTCGAATTGTGAGTGTTATTAGTTGCAGGAAGTCAGTAAGAATTTGAGGAAACTTAGCTAAAGGTTATTCAAATATTATGAACAATATGAGTTACTACCTGGTTGTCCGAAAAGTCCAACAGTTAGAAGTTCTCTGAAAAAGCGCGTCCTCAATTTTTCTATGGTAGCTATACAAAATAATCGATCAATTTTTATTAAACTTCCCACAAATGTGTAGACCAATATATAACCCATAAAAATAAAAAATTTCTTTAAGTATCGCGACCAAATTTTGTTGATGTTTGATCAAAATTGGTCTACTATTTCATATAGCTACCATACAAAAATTGAACCAGTTTACTGCGCACTTCGTTGTAACACCTTGTAAAATTCATTACATCATGTTCGGCGATGCTTGTTCGTGATATTTCGCTAGTGATTCAATACCCGATTAGTTCATTTGTATTGAGTGCTCCGAACACAGGAACAGTTCTGAAGTATACAGGGCAGAGATGGCAGAAAAAAGAACCTTGGTGGTATAGGTAGGTAGGTTAAGACTGCAGTTAGGACGTAACGTCCTAACTCAATTAGGATAGAAAAATTGGCCGGTTGTGATACCGCAATGGTGGCCTTTCCTCCACCCTTCCACACTAGAGAGGTCCTCTAGATGCTCTAATTCACAGCCATCCGGTGGCCTGAATAAACCTCGAAATGCATTTCGGACTCCGGGATAATTCATTTAGGAAGTGTGACTTGAGGAAGCGGAACCTTCTTCTACACAGTCCCGGGCAGTTACAGAAGAGGTGCTCCACCGTCTCCAGCGCTTCCTCATCGCCACAACTTCTGCAGAAGTCATGGTGAGGAGCGTTAAGACTTAAAGCATGAGTTCCCACCAGCCAGTGATTGCTCGGATTACTTTCGAGCATTGAGCTCTGTTTAGACAGCAAGGTTCTTTGGTTCTTTTCCTGCAGTACACCGGGCAAGTTTGCCGTGAGATCCTGCACGTTTTAGATGTACTATTCCACGTTTGGTTTGCAGTGTGAGCGAAATGGGTTTTATGCTTTGTTTGCAGCTGGCCATAGGAATACCCAGACACTCCTTTTCCTAAAGGAGGATGCTGGTAGTTCCTTGTCTTGCTAGTTCGTCCGCAATGCAGTTTACCTCAATATCCCTGTGTCCCAGATGAGGTGGATAGAAAACTGTTCTGCCATCTCCTCCAGAGACGAGCGACAATTATGCACTGACTTCATGCATGTTGCAAAGAGGCGAGAGACTTTATGGCCGCCTGGATATCCGAATAAATACAGATAATACAGATTTGTTACATATTGGTAAGATTTTTATTGTTGTAAGAGCCTCCTGGATTGCAGTGACCTCAGCCTGAAAAACGCTGCAGTGATCCGGGAGTCGAAACAACATTCTAACGTTGAGTTTCAAATTCACTAATTCTAAAACAGTGAACCTAATCACTCTTTGAGTTCTCTCAGCAAGGTAATATTAAATCAATTTGAGAAAATTGGTTGCCAGGTTTCATGCAGAAGAAGGAGGACTTAGAGCACGCATTTACTAGACGTCTTCTACGGTGCCAAAGTTTGATAAGATATGGTAGCTGCTTCAAAATTCTTACAATGCAGCCTACAAGGAGTTGAGCTTATTGTAAAAGGTATAACGTTTCAAAGCTTTTACCAAAGCGGCACATTGGTGTATTTAGATAGCTTGAAACACTTCACAAAGTCTATAAAGACGAAAGAGAAGAATTAAATGCGCTTATGGTTTGAGCCATGTTAGACAATTTGCCACAATATTCCATCATTGGGTAAATTTTTTAAAAAGTCTTAACTTGTGCAAGCCGAGGTATCCATAAAGGCTGTGTCATCCGATGATTTGGCTAGGAATTGTTTGGGCTTTTAGCTCTGTTCTTTCTGTACTGGTTAGTTATGTGTTACTGCCACTCGGTCCGCCTGTTCCATTGCAATGGATGTCTTTCTTATAATTTTATAGCTGCGCTGCTAAAAAGTTTTAATTGCTGGTGGGAATGACTTAATTATCTGAACTGCTAAGTTAATTACTCTAGTGACTATAAAACCGGATGGACAATGGATACTTAAAAATGTACAACGAAAAAATGGCGGACGTTTGAGTCGACGTGCGGACCTTGAGAAACTCTTTACCATTTGCCTTTTTTTTTTTATGTACAATCCTCATAGGCAGCTTTACGCACGATTTAGATCTATGTATGAATTTGCCAAGGTCATGTAAATGTGGTGCCATCTTTTGCAGAGTGTATTCTTAGTCAGTTAGTCTGTCTTCTCTTCTTGTTTTTTATCGGGAGCGTTTCCACAAGTCTATTTGCGCAGGGGATACGATTGGCTATCTATAGAAAAAGGAGGTCTGGTACTCTATGGTCTATGGTAAAAAGAAGAAGAATAGCATATCTCCAGGTAGGCACTACGATCTACTAAAGAACAGTCCGTTCGGAGCGAAGCATTATACGTTTATTCAGAAACCAGTGTAGTCGATCCCTTTTGAACACCGCAGCGGCTTTGATAAAGTACTCGCAGCATGTTGGCCGCTGCATCCAGAGAAGTGCCTCATCTTAGCTAACAATCGTAGCCAGAATTGTGGATCTTAACGTAAAGCATATGCTGACAGTTTTGCTTCTATTGACGCCAAAGTTCCAACGTCTGGCCCAATTCTCAAATTGGTGGAGATGCAACTAAAATCTGTCTGCGGACATCGGACAGCGGATTGCAGACATCGTCGCGTAAGAGGCTAGAAGTATCTTCTGCGAGATGATACCCATATTGGGTCTGGGCGCAACAATATCGGCTATAAATATACTACACAGGAATGGTGCTAGGATACTTCCCTGGGGAGCTTCAGCTAGGCCTATTCTGGTTGGCGACTGAAGATCCCATATTTGGGTAAAGAATTTTTTGTTCTCAAACAGATGACTGAAAATATTTGCAGGCACCTTTGTCAGTAGACAGTGATGCTGGATGTCCAAAAAAAACTATATGACAGTATTTTCTTCCTTTAAATGTTTTGAGAATGATGTTCAACATGTTCATGGAAGACATTTTGTAATTGACCCCCAGGTAGTAGCTCTACTTTGGAGCAAATTTCTTGGTTCACACCTAATTTAATTCAGGAAATGATATTTTTGAATAAAAAAAATGATTTTTTAAACCAATATATAAAAAGACTCGTATTGGAGCTGAAAAATAGATTCGCAATTGATTCAGATGTGTCCATAAGAACAAATAAATTTTTTCGTTGAGCATATACTACCGCAGTACTGTTTATTTAATTTAGATTGAACATAACATTTTTTGGATTATAAAACTTTTAAAGCTAACAGGTTTCAGTTCAAGCCAAAGTTTGAACATCTTTTCCCCAGAAAATTAATATGTGGCCATTTTCGTCTTCGCACATAAGTTTTATACATTGGTTCGTGGCCGCTCCATCTATACGATCACAATTTCTGCCTAATAAAGCCTTACTGAATGTAACTGGTACATGGGGAACATCGTGATAAAAGATCACGATGTGAGGCTAAAGAAAGGCATACAAAAAAGTTGTAACAAGGATCTTATCTACAACAATCCCATGAAAACGTTAAAAAGTGTGTCGTTTAGAGACTTCTGACCTCTCATCCGCAAATGAAGTGGGCCCCTTAATGTTCTGGTGCCTCTTAGGGGCAGACTCCTAATGTATCTTCTTTCTATTCCCTTCTGGGTAATGAAACTAACTCTAAACTAAAGAGCTTAATTTATCAGATCACTTTATCTTTATCTCATAAAATAAGAATATAGCGTCATCTGCTAAAA
Organism: Chymomyza fuscimana; assembly: GCA_949987675.1. Lineage (NCBI taxonomy): Eukaryota > Metazoa > Arthropoda > Insecta > Diptera > Drosophilidae > Chymomyza > Chymomyza fuscimana. The sequence goes on along the minus strand of OX465089.1, from coordinate 28,034,634 downwards.
GGTTGATTACCAATAAATAACTTATATACACAAAAAAAGTATATAAATAAGAAAAGCTTCTTTATAAAACTAAGTGTTTCTTATGTGGTTTAAAGTTCAAACTTTGAACATTTCAACAGTTTGTAAAAATTTTTAATTTTTTTTGGTATTTATACCCTGTACCGTATGGTACAAAGTAGTGCTGGAGAAAACATCGATGATCGAAGCTTAAAATCTCTAGATGTTGGCCAACAGAGATGTTTCTCCAGCACTACTAAACACCCATTTGATCAGTGCAGAAGTGCTGGAGAAACATCTCTGTTGGCCGAGAACGATATATAGAGATTTTAAACCTCGATCATCGATGTTTTCTCCAGCACTAGTACAAAGGGTATATTAAGCAAGCCGAAAATGTATGTAACATATAGAAGGAGTCGTCGGAGACCCCCCAAAGTTAACCAAAGTATGATCAGGGTGACTAGAGAAGTCGATATATCCATGTCCGTCTGTCTGTATGAACACCTAGATCTCAGAGATGGTAAGAGCTAGAGCAACCAAATTTTCAGATTAAATGCGTTATTATGTCAGGGAGACAAGTTTATTTTATTTTGTTGATATCGGAGTTATATGTATAATATAGCTCCCATAGGGGTGTTTCAGAGGGCCTCGAAAAAACCCGAAAGTTTTAGATGGATATTTCGTTTGTTTATGAAGATATCGTAACTAAATTTGTCATTCGGAAGTTCTTTACAGTTCCCAAGACCTGTTCCAAATTTGGTCAAAATGGGTTGACTGTATTATATAGCCCCATAGGACCGATCGGTCCGTTTGTGGTGCAAAATTAATTTGGTTTAATTTGATTGTGAAGATATCGTAACCAAATTTAGCAGTCAGAAGTTTTTTGGAGCTCCCAATTATTGTACCAAATTTGATGAAAATCGCCCCCACCGACCGATCGGTCAAAAAAAAGTTTTTGTTGAAAATTCGACTGATTTTTGTTTGTTTATGAAAATATCGGCAAATAAAATTTCTTTTGGAGTTTTTAAGCAATGTATCGGATTTAATGGCAGTATGGTGGTACAGGGTATCCCAAAGTCGTCCGCGCCCGACTTTAACGTACGCCATCTTTTTTAAATTTGTTGGTTATTTTTGTTCATCAGATTTGTCTATAAAAATATTTTGTTGAGCTGATGGATCAAATTAAATTACTTTATGTACCTTAAAATTTCTTACTCAGGGATTAACCAGAAATTCCTTTCAACTGTATTTGAATTGTATTTTAATTTATTTTAAATATTCCCTGAAACCAAAGTTAAAAAGAAGATGTCTAACGATATGCCAAAAATATTCCTGTTGAAGTAATAAATCTATAAGAATATTTTTTAAGTTATGGATTTTGGAAACATTTTGAATTCAAGGCAAATCAATTCGCATATTCCTAGAAATGAATATAGAATAAATATTTTTAAAAATATGTTTCCCTTCTTCTTCTTAACTGACAACCCTAACTCAGCCTGGTGATTAGGGTGAACATTATCCGAGGCTTTTCTATCAACTTTCATTAAAGTCGATTTTTTACATGGGTGAATCTCAAGTCCTGCGCCACAACCTAATTGAATAGTTAGGAACCAGCCGCGCACTTTAATTTGCCATCCAACGGTTGTTAGGCGACAATCCAAACAAAACCACGAGTAGGTAGTGCGTCGGATTCAGGATCGTGCCAGCTTGAAATGCAATCAGACACTTTGCCTAGTGTACTCTCCCCCAATCTCTACAATATGTTTCGCTTAGTATTTTAATTAGAGGGCTTTCAATTCGTGTATTCTCTTAATTTTTTTATATACTGTACCGAAGATACAATGGTTTAATAATTTCATGCAAATGTATTTGGCAGGCGGAAGGAGGCGTGACAGACTCCATAAAGTATATATATTTTGTAGGAACAAAAGAATCTTAGAGGCAATAAGAGGTGTAGAGCCCAAATTTTAGCAGAAGATGCGCATTATCGTCAGACAGATCTATTTTGCTGATTCATTTCCATATCTTACCCGGTTTGGAGTTACACCATTTTCAACTTTTTATTTTAGCACATATGTTTAGTAAGCTATTAAAGTTAGAGCCAAATAAAACTATAGATCATAATTAACCCTACCAAAAGAGCCAATTGCGCTCTTGGAAGTTAATACTAAATAGTGTATTTCCGTTCATTCCGCACACCCCCCACTACTAAATGTAGTAATATATGGAAAGGGTGATTTAGAAGTTTGCCGAATATTGTTTGCTTGAATGAAAACTAAACATAAATTATGACAGCAGGCAATATGTCCCATCCAACTGTTTGATTTATGAGCAATGAAAACGCATTAGATACATAGTGAAAGAAGCCTAAGGCCCAACAATGTTCTTATTGTTATCCTTACGTGCCTCAATTTGCGGCACATGTTTGTAAGTCCAAGTATACATAATATTATATACAACTACTATTTACTACGTCAACTGGGAATACTTTGTGTGCATACAAAAGATATGCAAACATTGCGGCGCACCTAATAAGCCAGACAAACAAATGTATTACATCGGTATTTAAGCCAAGATACACTTGACCATTTTTATTATTGTGTGCTGCCCCTTCAGGCCCGGGGTTAGTCAATAAAACGTCAACTTGGCTTAACATCTTTATAACACGCGCAAATGAGCAAGGGAAGGTAGTACCCAAAAAAACATCCATGAACCACAAACAGACGTCGCTGAACCAAAACGGCAACAAATTACCCTGAAATTTCGTGTTTGGAAGTCACAAAGAGCTACACTGCAAGAAATTAAGGATCAGAATACTTTTGAGTGATTCTTTCTTTGGTGCACATTCTTTTTATGAGGAATTGACAATTGTAAGAGAGTGGGTTAAGATTACCATGTTTGCTTTAATTAGAAAATAAGATATAGTAATAATAATAATTGTAAGGGGAAAACTGCACTGCGAACCTTAGGAACTATTGTGCTCCCTACCAGCGCTAGAGCTCCTTGGCCAGTCCAATTACGGATATAAATTTAATTATCTGGGATGGTTCTAGTCCAGTTACGTAGCGCATCGGAATGCCCTTCTTCTGGCGAGAATGTCACACTCCGAAAGTATTTGTTGGGAGGATTCCTCCCTCATTTCGCAGAACCTACATGTGTTAGAGTCTACGATGCCCATCATGCTCAGGTGTTTCCTTAGCCTGCAGTGTGCCGTAAGTAACCCAGTAAGTATGCTAAGGGAGTTGTTGCCCAGGTCGGAGATTTTCTTGAACCTATTCAGATCATTGGAGCCGAGGAGCTGCTTGGACTGTCGTAAACCAGTTGTGCCAATCCAGTTTGAGTGTGATCTCTCCTCTTCTCGTAGCAGCTGTTTAATTGAGTGTCTGCCAATGCCACAAAAGGGTTCAGCCCCTATTAATTGTCTCGCAGCACCATTTCTTGCCAGCCATTCGTTCCCATGAATGTTGTTATGTCCTGGGATCCATCTAAGGGAAACGTTGTTCCAGTGTCCTAGATGGTTTAGTTTGGCTATGGTTTCCTGAACCAATTTTGAATTAATTTTTGAGCCCGTCACCGCGTTCATAGAGGCCTGACTGTCTGACAGAATAGCGATTTCTCTGCCCTTATACCTCCTAGATAGGTTTATGTCTGGACACCTACCTATTGCACTTACTTCTGCCTGAAATATGCTGGTGTACTTTCCCAGTGATTGTGACAGTCGCGTTCTTGGTCCCGCGACTCCCAAGTCGGTGCCTTCCTTTGTTAAAGACCCGTCCGTATACCACACAATGGTGCGTCTTTTCATAGGATGTATCTCCTCTAAGGTAGTCCATTTGATTTTCCTACTCATACTAGTGCTAAAGTTCATTTTGAAGTTGTACTCCGTGGTCATCTCATCTCTTGGTAGCAGAATTGAGCGCACGTTTTTCCAAGTTCGTCAGCGTCTCTAGCATTAAGCATGTGCCCTTTGCCAATTCCTTCGGCTGCCATTTTAAGCAATATTGCTTTCATTTGGAGTTTTATTATTATATGGAGTGGTGTTATGTCCACAAGAACCTCCAGCGCTTCGGTAGGACAGGTTCTCATGGCTCCTGTCATACACACACAGGCTAGCCTCTGTACTTTCTTGAGATCATGCTGGATGGAGGTAGTCCCCACCCCATCTCCCCATCCTTGGCTATAGCCAGCGAATAATCTTTGGCAACGTTCCCCACGATCTTCCAGCTATTCTTCTACACGTGTATAGTGCTCTAGTGCATTTAATTACAAATATCACTCCAAGGTATTTTACTTCCTTGCTCGTCGTAATGGGGCAGCCTCTGCGGTGGAGTTGCCGCATATTTGGTATTTTATACCGTCTGGTGCATGAGAAGATATGGTATTTTAAAAAAAAAAAAATTTATGTATTTTAATAAGTGAGAATATCCCATCCTTCAACTTTAATATACATGGATAAATTTATGTCAAATAACCCAAATTCAATACATCCTGAATAAATTTTCTGTACCATTTTGGTATTGCTCAAATTTATTTTTTGCTTACTTTAAATTCTTTAAGGTTTTAAATTCATTTCGTTACACTCATTTAATTTTTTTTTTTTAAGTCTTATTAACTTTAGAAAAAATTTGTGTTTGAATCATTTTTTTAATGTGTATGTGATTATTATTATTATTGAAAAACAAAATTTAGTTGAAAAAACTAAAATTAGAAACCGAAAAAATTAGTAGACTGATATTTTTTGTTTTGAAAATTGTTTCTAAAATTTTTCTTAAATTTTCTAAAATTTGAAACTTAATTTTGAATGCATTTCTGCATTTTTATAAATTTTTTTTTTTAATTTCGAACTATTTCATTTCTGCTACTAAAAGTTGCTTACAATTTTTTTCAGTGTTAGAAAAATTTTGTTTGGTGCCTAGGTATCTCCATCTAGCACAGCCGTCATATCTTGTCCTTGCCATCAAAATGGGCAATGTCAGATAGCTGCGCGATCCATAAATCTGCCAAAATGTGCGCCCCCAGCTTGTCTATAGCATATTGTTTGGGATCACTCAATAAAGAGCCAAATAAATAAATATTAAACCATCTATTGCTCGAAAAAGGATGAGTTTCGTTTAGAGGGTTCGACAATATGTTGCCGCACAAGAGCAGGTAAAGCAAGTTGCCCAAACCGGCAACCTGTTTCCCAGTTCTGATCCCAGAACAATGGTCAATAGCGATGACAAGTGCCGGAATGGGTCAGCGGCTGCTGTGGCTGCTGCTTCTGCTGTGCTGCGGTCAAAATCAAATGGTCTGCGCTTTTGTAACCCGGTGACATTTAAAAATTATGGCATGTAAATGGATTTATTTCCAGGAATCCGAGCCGCCAATGCGTTGACAGTCGGCATTGTGCGGTTAGAGCGGGGGCTACCGTTAATCAATTTAGAACCTGGCATTTAGTTAGCTGCTTACTATAGATAGATGAAGATATTCCCCGCTCTTGCTGTGTGTTGTCCAGCAGATGGACTTTGGATAAGATAGTTTAGGGTTGCGTTATAGTGTCGTGATGGAAATTGAGATAAGGCTGAAATGCTTATTTAAAAGTGAGAGCTGTCTATTTTAGAGAATGTGTAGCAGAACCCTTAAATTGACAAGCAAGAGTAAAAGTATTTTGTGACCAAACATTTTTTCATATTTAGAAATAATTTAGCATACTCACATACCAATTGATATTGAACCGGACTGCACGCGTTTTTTTCTTAAGTTGGGTCAACTGTCATGGACATCCATGCCAAGTTTGAGCGGGATGCGATAATTATTCTATGTTTGACAGCCGTTTGTTTACGACGCGAAAAGTTTGTGCCCCAACTTAAGAAAACAAAAATTACCGATTCAGTTCAAATCCACCAATCCGATTCAATATCAATATCGGTGAAAATAAGTGAAACGGACCATTTTTCCTCTGACCTTCTCCGATTTTTACAGATTCGGTAGAAATACTAGCCAATAGTAACCACAAAAATTTATATTTTCAAAATTCCGATTATTTATCGAGTTATCGATAACTGAAAATTTGGTTTTTCGTTTTTAGACTATTCTTTGACAAGCCATATCTTCGATAAAATATTAAATTAAAAAAATAAAATTTTATTTATTTTTTTTATTTATTTTTATTTAATTTTTTATCATTTTTAGTTTTTATATTTAAAATTCAAAAATGATCTCCCACTTTTAAAAAAAAGTGTTAATGTCATTTTATGCGTGTAAGTTCACTGCAAAAAACAAAATAAAAAAGATGGCGTACGTTAAAGTCGGGCGCGGACGACTTTGGGATACCCTGTACCACTGCTTGCAATCAAATCCGGTAAATTGCTTAAGAACACCAAAAGACATTTGATTGCCAAATTAGATTATGATACCTTCATAAACAACCAAAAACAGACGAATTTTTAATCAAAAACTTTTTTTCGACCGATCGGCCCTATGGGAGCTATATGATATAGTCAACCGATTTTGATAAAATTTGGTACAGTGTTGAAGATCTCTAAAAAACTTCTGAATGCCAAATTTGGTTACAATATCTTCACAAACAAACGAAACACAACGAATTTTGTACAAAAAACAAATTTTCGACCGATCGATCCTATGGGACCTATATGATATAGTCAACCGATTTTGATAAAATTTGGTACAGTGCTTGGGAACTCTAAAAAACTTCTTAATGTCAAATTAGGTTACAATATCTTCATAAGTAAACGAATTATCCATCTAAAACTTTTGCATTTTTTCGAGGTCCTCTGAAACATCCCTATGGGAGCTATATAATGTAGTCCCGATATCAAAAAAATAAAATAAACTTGTCTCCTATAGATTAATAAGCGATCTTATCTGAAAGTTTGGTTGCTCTAGCTCTTACCATCTCTGAGATCTAGGCGTTCATACGGACAGACGGACAGACGGACATGGGTATATCGACTTCTCTAGTCACTCTGATCATACTTTAGGTAACTTTGGGGGGTCTCCGACTTCTCCTTCTGTACGTTACATACATTTTCGGCTTGCACAAACACAATATACCCTTTGTACCATACGGTACAGGGTATAAAAACGTTCATCTCCGTTCTCGCAATACTTTTTGGATCTTCCGTATCTAAATGCAATACAGGATTGCTCACGGCAACAATGTGCTTTCCCAAAAATAATTTTTCTGATGAAATGGTAATGTGCAGCGACTTAGCCAGAATGTTGTTTCCCGACGTCTCCAATTTTTTCCCCGATGCAGTCAAATCTTTTTCTATGCCCAAAGTGGCCATTCCACCTTGCACGCTTAGTTTTGGCGCCGAATTCGTAAATATCGTCAGTATCGGATGAGTATATCGATATCGGATATATCGTCGAACATGGATATCGATACAAAATAGTCGACTTCCAAAGAAAGAATATCGATATTCCGATATATCGATACACTATCGCCCATCCCTACCTACCAGACTGGGCCAAGTACAGAACCCTGAGGAACTCCAGCACTAATGAACTTTTTATTTATTTATTTATACACTGTATGCTTAAAGTTAAAAACTAAAGCTACAGAGAGGAGGACAGCCATAGCTACTAAGGCTTTCGGCTGGTTCTTATTGAAATCTTATCATATAAAAATGTATTTTCTATTAAATTATTAAAAGGGTTTAGAAATATGTAATACACATATACAAATGCAATGATTAAGATATAATTATGATTTACGGTATAATGAAATATATCTACAAAAATTTTATAACTTTGGTTGTTTTGAGGAATTTAAGGATGTTTAAGAGATTTTTTGTTATATTTTTTACTATTTGTTTAAGCGGAGAATCAAATGAATGGACTATTTATTGTGTTAAATAATTTAGCTTGTAATTGATTGGTTCTTGTTTCAATTGTCGAAACGTTTGCCTCGAAGTATAAGTTGCTTATTGGTGTTGAGCAAAATGCTCCTAAAGCAATACTTTAATATTGGTTTTAATGGTTCTATTTTTTTTCGAGATGGTTGTCCGGCTATGTTGTTTGTATAATATTGGATTCGATGAATTCGAATTTTATGTCCAAAAGCACCACAGTACGTCAGGTTTCTACTATAACCTCCAGAACACTTTTTTCTATGTTTTATGAAGTTATATCAGTGCCCTGACGGGCTTGAGGTTTTTGAAGATCGAATTCGGAATCAGCGACCCCTAAAATATATAGAATGTATTGTGTTGCCTGCGAAGAATTTTTTTGAGTCCTGATGTGTTTTTGTGTTTTTGGGCTTGCTAAATCTGAGATCGAGAGGTCCATAAGAACCTAGCATATCAGATTTCTGAGATAACCAACAAAATTACCTGGTCTTATGTGGTTTATTGGGATTATGTTAAAACCATAGCGTGCTGGGGCTTATTTGACCTAAAATTCGGATTCAACGATTTCGCAAACATAAGGAAAACATGTTTTGACCACTAGATTCGAAAGTCGGTTTCTTTTTTGCGTGGCTGTGGAATTTATCGAAAATTGAAATATTGAAATACCGCGTATAGTATGCGTAATGCACAATGGGGCAGAACAACTTCTGGCGGTTCCTTTTTGGAATAGAATATACAAATTAATTAATCATACATACAACCAGGGCCGTAGAGAGAAAATCTGGGCCCGGGTGGAAAATGAACCGGCCCCTCTATTACACCTTTAGCTTGAATCACGAAAGTACGACAGTAATTACACCGGGCCCCTGAGAAAATTCCGGGCCCGTGGGGAATCCCCCCTTCACCCCACCCTCTCCACATGCCTAGATACAACACAGCAATTTTTCGCAACGTTTTCCATCTTTATACCAAATATTTTCTCCGCAATCCAAAATTTGTGAAAAAAATGTGCGCTGGGTTGACTCTACTTTGATCATTCCACTTGTTTAAACTTGGCAAACACTGTTTACAAGCATTTGCATGAGTAACTCACATACAAATGTTTTATATGCAGCTTAATAAATAAATTTTTATTGACACGCTATAAATGTTAAATTTAATATTAAAAGTTTATTAATTTTCTGTATCATAGCCTTAAGACAACTCTTTCATTAGCTTGCCTTAGTTATTTGCTTTGTACTATACAAGTAACATCTCGAACGGAAAGCCTTTCATGTACTACATGGCGTATGCGTGTTGAATACGCTAAAGCACTGTGGTGTGTGCATTTGTTAAGATTTAGTCTTTTGATATATGGAACTATTAAAGTGCCGCCTTTGTAATGCGGAAACATCAAAGTGCTGCACTCACACACACAGTTAATCGTTTACATACACACAAACACAAATACACACACACATACACATTGAACGAAAAGCTATAAAAATCACTTTGTTGCAAAAAGCGTAAGGACAGCAATGGCAGCAGCAGCGTCCATGAAGGCGGCGCATCATTGAAAAGTACGCAAAAAAAAGTAGATAGAGGAAGTCTTGTCCAAGAGTAACGAAGTTTAGGTACTCTGTATGTCACGGAACTCCCAAAAGGCTTAACGGACTTATATGTATTTTTATGCTCTGAAGCAAAGGTAAAGGGTACATTAACTTTAGGTTAATGTATGCTACATATAGTAGAACAGGCGACATTGGGACCCCCAAAGTTGCCTTCAATATGGAGGCGGACGCCCGTCTGTCTGCACGTCTACATCTTAGAGACTATCAGAGCTAGGATAACCAAACTTGATAACGTGGCTGCTTATGTGACCAGCTAGTTCAGATTTTTTTTACTTCTAGCAATCCTCTCTCCGTATTGGTAAAATGTAAAAAAGCAAAAACGCTTTCGATTAATCATCAGGATCATTAAATCGCCCCACAATAGCATTTTAGAGGCTGGCGTTCGAATCACCTCGCAATAGCTTAGATAAGGGTAGATCAGTTGGTTGAGTTGCGGCCTCAAAACTTAACGTTGCGACGTTTAAGATTCCTAGTCGAGGCAATTTATTTATTTTTTAATTTTTTTTTTTTTTTTTCCATTTTTATTACATTTATACTTATCTGAGCCATTTCCACGGCTACATACGCGACATTCATAGGCCTTTACCTTTGCAAAAAGCTAAAGAAAAATATATTTGGTGCAAAATGTAGGTTCTGTAGATTTGAGTTTTCGACTGAATCTATTTATTTAGAATTTCTTATATTGCTTGATTTAATGCAAATAATTAAAAAATCGTTTGTTGGGCAATGTCAAAATTTTTACATTTACCTATAAAATTAATCAGTTTTTTTCATCATAAAAACAAGAAGTATGTATTCTATTAAATATTATAAAAATGTAGAATAATTTTTGCCATCATTTGAAAAAAAATAAAAAAAAATGTTCATAAATTTTTTTTAAAAAACATTAAAAAATTTTTGTTTTTAGCATTGTTCCACCAAATCGAATTGATTCATATTTGCACCAAATAAAGAACGTATAAAAACACGTGCTTTAAAAAAAATTCTGATCGACATATTTAAGGAACATACTTAAAAAAAATAATAAAATTTTATATTTTTTTTTAAGAAAATGTCTTGGTTAAAAAAAAATTAAATATTTTAAATATTTAAAAAAATATTTTTTTTAAAAAAAAAAAATTAAATATTTTTTTTTTAAATAGACATATTGCCAACTTAGATTAAAAAAAAATTGGTTCAAAAATATTCAGTCACAACTAAATGAAAACGAAAAACACTTTTTTTTTAAATTAAGCCGTAACGCGTTAAGTTTTAAAAACTTTGCATTCTGCATCGAACTGCATCATTAGTTTTCAAAAATCGCTGGGGGCAGTTTCCAGTACCTTATCCATCTAGACCCTTTAACATTTTTTTAAACGTTTAATTGCAAGCTTAAGTGAAATATTATTATTTCTTTTTTACTTTTTTTTATTTTTTTTATTTTTTATAATAAACGCTCGTTAAATGTGCATTTAAACCACTCTAATAATCCCAGATGGTCGTTAGAGCATCAAATTAACAATTAAAATTAAATAATTTAAAAAAACATCTTTTTACGAATTAATCATATGTTTTTGTTAATATATATTTACATTATTCATTCATTATTCATTATTTTTTGAACAATTTTTTTCCAACTCTTTAAACTATAATAATAATAAATTAAATTTTTTTATTTCATTTTACAAGTTATATTATTTATGTTAATAATAAATAAAATAATAATTCAACAGAAGTGTGAAACAAAAACCTTAAAAAAGTTTAACTGGCTTTCAAAATGAAGTTGATAACAAGAAAAACATAAATATTTAAATTTTCAGGCCAATTTTTTGTAATTTATAATAAACAGTAAGAACTGCTGCAAAACCAATATATTAATAAATTTTATTATAAAAAATAATGTTTTTAGTTTTGGGACCCGATTGAGAATTCTGTGGAAATGCTAATATGCAAAAGTGTATCAATTTTAGAGCCTTTTCTCTATAAAGTTTTTTTTAATTCAAAGAACTTTGTACTAATCAAAAAAAAAACTTAAAATCCAAGCATAGCCGATCAAGCGATAATTAATTCTATGAAAGAAGTTGGTCTCCTCTGTATCCGAATCCCGAACAATTGCGACAGATTGCAATCAGCTGTTATTTGTTAATAAATTGAATCATCAAAAATGTAAAGTTCGCGTGTTCGACCCTATGGGATGCTTAGGCTTAAGAAACGGTTCAAGCGAAAAGCCTGTTTTTAGATTTTGCCTCTATAACTTTTTTTAATTTTTATTAATTCTAAATTCTAAACTTTTTCAAAGTATTTTTTTAATACCTAAAAATATTTTGTCCGTTAACTGTGTTTTCTTAACCCAGCTTTAAACACATTCAACGTGGGTTCGAGCTAAAAGTACTTTGATCTTTTTATAATTTATTAAACATTGTTTTCGCAGCATTTCTTACTTACTATCATTACAGTTAGTATTATTTTTCTCATAATTTATCATTTTTAATATAAATACTATTCCTTATAATATGTAGACATATTTTCTTATTATTAAAATAAATGCTACCACTTTTCAAAATTACTTGAAATAATCCTTATTACTAAAGTTATGGAAAAAAATTCGCGAGCTATAAAATACTTATGCTTCTAAAAATGAACTTATGTAAATATTTTTTTTACTTTTTTAATTGAAAATTAAATGCTTTGAAATATTGTTTCTTTTTTGACAGGTTTTTGAATATTTGTAGATGTAGTCGAAAACTGCTTCCATTTTTCGCTTGCTAAATCCCATATTTCGTGGCAATTTTTTTTTAAAAGTAAATCAATTTTTTTTTTATATTTAAAATTTATTTTTATGAATTTTAAAGTTATTTTTTATTAACAGTAAGAGTAATAACGTTTAATAGAAGCACTCAATATTTTGCTTTACTTAAAAATTAAATGCTCTAAAATATTTTTACTTTTTTAATTAAAAATTAAATGCTTTGAAATATTGTTTCTTTTTTGGCAGGTTTTTGAATATTTGTAGATGTAGTCGAAAACTGCTTCCATTTTTCGCTTGCTAAATCCCATATTTCGTGCCAATTTTTTTTTAAAAGTAAATCAATTTTTTTTTTATATTTAAAATTTATTTTTATGAATTTAAAAGTTATTTTTTATTAACAGTAAGAGAAATCCCTTTTGGTTGGCTTAAATGAATGTTTGTTAATTCATTTTTTAAAAAACTTTAAGATAAACTAGAGCTGCCACAATTTTTTTCAAATACCTCAAAGCAACCAAGTCAAAAAGCTTTAAAACGTGTCGCAAACAACTCGACAAACTTTTTATGCTGTGCCCCAAGTGCAGAGTATAGAACAGGAGCAACAACAACAAAAACCAGATAAAAAGTGCAATGCAATCAATTCAAAAGAGCTGTGCACAGCATCATGTACAACAAAAAAAAAAAAAAAACGAAGCAAAGCTAAAGCTTTTAAGGCTCTGAGTAGAGGCAGCATTTAATCCTGCAAAAAACTAAAAGCCCGTCAAGGCAGCATAAAATGATGTTAATCCTTAAATATGGTGCGCTTGAAGAGCTGATGATGTAAGGAATACAAATGCCCATTGAAAGATGTCAAGCGACTTTAAAGCGTAAACGATACAAAACAAAAAAAAACTAAAGTCTTATACATAGCTTTGCGCACAGTGTAGCCCATCAAGCGGTTTGACCCCAAAAAGTCAAGTGTGTATGGTGCACGTCCATTTTAACAGCGAAATGCCGCTGCCAAAGCTGCAGTCAAGCGTGGCAGTGGCAGCGGCAGCAGCAGCAACAACCACAGCTGCTACAAAAACAACTCAACGCCCAATGAAGACACACACACATGCAAACATAGGTGAGAGCTATAAGTCAGTCAGCTCTCCATTTGCGCTCAGCTTTGGCACGCGCCGGCGCACTCAATTGGCTGCAGCCAGCACAACAACAACAACACACACACACACACACACACACACACACAAATTTCACTCAAAATGGGGGACAACAATAAACTCGTTCTACTTTGAGCGCGGGGCGTTGCCAGAGCGCTTAAGTCATGGCAACCAATCAAATAACAACCCCGTGTTAAAGACATACAGACAATATGGACAACAGCTGAGCGAACCAGTTGAGCGAGTTTTATGCCACTCGAGTGCTTGCATGTGTGCGTGTGTGTGTGTGTGCGTGCTACCACTTTGGCCCGGCTTATAGCGGCCAGCACTTTACTGTGCTCTGAGTCGGCTCGTCTCTGTTATGCGACGGCAGTTCAAAAAGTGGCCTCGAAGGTATAACAACGTCGCTCGTTTGCCCGCTCGTTCGTTCGTGCGTTGCTCTCTTTGCTCGCTCGTCGTCGTGTTGCCAGACTACTACAAATTTTTGAGTACTGGATGCTGCTGATAAAACGCGTTTATGCTCTGCGCGCCTTTAACTTAACATACAACTAATACTACATACCTATGTATATTGGACCCATGATTTTGCGACGGCATTTCTCGTAAACGAAATCTTGTGACAATTTCGGCATAGTGCTTAAACTTCAGCTCGTACATAAGTGTTAATTAATGTCATAATATCATAGCTGAAAAAATTATTCAAAATATTTATATACAAATATTTGTAAAAATAAACCCAAAAAGAAAGTTTATCGTAAATAAATTTGTTAATGTAATGCTTGACTAAACTAATCAAGTTAACGTATACTATCAAGGATTGCCATTGTGCCAAGTGCATAAGCTGGCAAGATTATTTTTTCTTTCGATAGGCTTGGATTAAAAATCGCCAAAATTGTGGAGGCAATTAAAATGAAGGTGAGTTGCATATAAGTACTTACTATTTGGGAATTTCAATGCCAACTAAATATTGGCTGCCAAAACTAAGCAAATATTTTGTGACAAGTTGGATGACAGACTTAAGTCGTAATCTTGCAGGTGTCATAATAAGTATTTTTCTTAACTGGCCAATACAACCCCAACGCGTCTCAGCCTGGTCGACTTCAATGAAAGGTGCAAGAAAAGCCTCGGTGTCATAATGAAGAAACAAACTTTTTGAGAAAAGCACCATGTCCATTGTTTATTAGGCTCACATGGGTGCACTTACAAACTTCCAGGGTTCTAGCTTTACTAGCTTATTGACATTTTAGAAAATTTTTCTTTTAAGAAGAAGGCTTTTTAAATTCCAATTGTTAAATAATTAGCTGTATCTTTTGAAGTTTTCTACTTATATTGATGAATTTCAAATACGCACAACTCTAACAACAACTCTTTAGACGACAAACTTCATCTGCATTAATGCGCAGTTTTTTGTAAAACTCGATACCTCTATCGCTTATGTTTTTTAGAGATCTCGGTGTTTATACAACTCAGAAAGATGAGCAGATACATAAAATGTCGATATTGATTAATTTGCAAAAGTAACTTCAGTCTTTTTAAGATCTTAGATATCTAGATGTTTATACGCAAAAATAAGAACTGATATATAAATGCCGATATTGACTAATTTTCAAAAGTAACGTCGCCTTATCTTTATCTCTTATCTTACAATCTAGAAAATCCTCTACCTTATAGCTACAGAGTAAAAAAGAGCTAGTTATTATGCCTATTTGGGAATTTATTTCTTCTACCACGTAATGACATTTAAATTGAAAAGTGAATAAAATTTAGCCCCCTATGGTAAAATCCTGAATCCGCTACTGTTTTGTGGTGGAAAGATATCCATTACACTTCCACGGCATCTTCTTTTATGAAGTTTTAGTAGTTATTTTTATTTTATAAAGATGCTTCGATGCAGCCTGATCTGCATCCGTCCACTTCCTACAGTTCTATTTCACTTCAATATTTTGGGCTACGCGTTCCGTCGCGAATTTTTTGCAACTTTAAGTTATACCTGTATCTTCAATATCACAGCCTGAGCCATTATTTCAAAATATTCTAAAAATGTTCGTTTACGCGGTATTGAATATGAAAATTATATATAAATTAACTTGAAGCTTAAGCTTAATTTCCTAACAAATGCTTTATTGAGTTGTATTTTTGCATTAATATTTGTATTCATTACAATTATTATCTAATTAATTGGTACAAATATTGAAATGTCTTTAGAATCTGGTAGCTACGTTCAAAACCTTCAATTGATAACTTCAGGAAATACCAAGAAATCTACTGAAAAGCTTAGCCACAAAATTTGTTTATCAGCAAAGTTAAAATCTCAAATAGTTTGTTTAAAATAAAATATCTAGTGTCTTTTGTTACATCTGGGGGATTTTTTAATAACCAAGTTTTACTCCAGCTCGGTTTTTGTATTTTAAAAAATTATGTTCGATAAGTCTGTAGACATAAATTTGTTAACCAGCTCTTTAATATATTTAAATATAAATATCATTGATCTTAATATGGAGCATATAAAAACATATTAAATAAACTATGTATATCTAAGTATTTGATCTTAACTTAAGTTAGGAGTGTTTTACAAAGATATTCAGCATTAATATTAAATTTTTAACTGTTAAACTACACTTAAAAAAAAATTATGTAGCAAAAGATACGTTCAAACATTTTAGGATTATTTGTAGTTTTCAAATGTACAAAAATAATGCGATTATTTGTGATCTTCAAAAGTGTTTTGTATTTAAAAAGCTCTGAAAAGTTGTTCCAAAACGCTTGAAACCTTTTAATTAGTAACAAATGAACACAAAAAAAATGTCAATTTAATGTCTTCAAGATCTTCAAAACTACTTTTTTATACCTTTCTAAAACATCTTTTTAACTATAGCAGCTTCTTCAATATTCTAGCGCTAAAATTAAAAATTAAGTTCGGCTGGATTCTAATTGAGGTTGGAAGAAACTGTTTTGCTTGTATGAATTCCAATTTGTTTTTAACAGCTTTTTAAATATTTTAAAGGATTTCTAAAATCATTCAGCCCAAACAATATTTTTAAAGAATTTTAATTACTTTTTTATACCTTTTCAAACATCTTTTTAACCATATTGCAGCAGCTTCTTCAATATTCTAGCGCTAAAATATATTGCCTTGAGTTCGCAGTTTATTAAGTTTTAAAAAATTATATTATACCTTTAAGCAGTTTGATTTCAATTTTTCTTGTAATGCTCTTCTTTTTATGAAAACTTCTTTTATAATTGGAGCAAAGTATAAAAATTCTCAGTTTAAAGTGAAGTTTTGTTGGGAATTATTTTTAAGTAATTTTAAGGCCAGGGCTGTAAATCATTCGCCTGTTCTCTCGAATGAAATCGAAAAAATTAACCCCCCTTTTTTTTTGTTATATATTAACCTGAACTGTGTTCCGCCTAAAAGAACTTGGTTTAAAAAATACAAATTTTGAATCGGCTTACGATTTTTATGTTATAAACATAAGATATTCTGAATATACAATAAAAAAATGCTTTTTCTTTTTTGTAAATCTCGTATTAGATTGAAAAAAAGAAAAGAACACGCTTCAATTTGTTTTTTAATTTTAACCTTTCTGTACGCGTTTCCACCTAAAAGAACCAGGTTTAAAAAATAAAACTTCTTAAACGACTTACCATTTTTTTGTAGTCTTTATTAAATGTTATAAATAAAATAGTCCATGGCGCATGTAAAAAAAATACGCTTTAATTTTTTTTTTAATTTAAACCTGTACTGCATTCTTAAACCATTTCCGATTAAAAGAACTTGGTTAAAAAAAATCTTACTTTTCTATTTATTGAATGCTTAAAAATAATATATACCATAGCGCATGTAAAAAAGCCAGAATCGTAAATATATCATAATCTTTTTTGTACATCTTAAATTGAACGAACATAAAAAAAAAAAAAAAATTTTTTTTAAAGCTGCACTGCATTCTTAAACCATTTCCATCCAAAAGATCTTGGTTTAAAAAATAACAATTTTTCAATTACTTACCATTTTTTTTTTTTATTTATTTATTTATTATTATGGGAAAATATCTAAAGCAGGTTTTGGAAAAAACTATACAACTGAACAGTTTGGAATCTGAATCGAAATGAATATTCTATTCTACACTGATAAAAAAAATAAAATCTTAAATCAAGATTTTTGCATTCTTGATTGTAATTCTTAAAATGTGACCAAAAAATAAGACTTAAATTCTTGAATTAAAAAAAAAAAATCTTTAAATCAAGGATGGCATTCTTAAACTGACAACAAAAAAAGCTTGCGATACTTTAGTGACCATTTTTATGACAAGAAATCAGACCTTTTTTTTATCAGTGTACAAAAATAATTTTAATTTTGATAACTGCTGGTTTTTGAAGAAATTCTGAAATATATTTTCTTACAAAAGGTAAAAGGTATAGGACGAAAACTATCCTACACCTATCTTGACATCAAGCCTTATTTCGGGACATATTTTATTGCAGCTAAAAAATGAACAGGTATTCACCAATGCGATGCTATCTAAAAACTCTCCCAGTTCCCAGAGACGTCACCTAAGATTATCCCACACACAGACACACTCATTCCCTGCTTTCCTTTTTAATTGCTGCACGTGTAGGGCAACCTTTGTTTGACCTACAAAACGACAGCAACTAAATTTGAATAGGCTGCTGCTAGCATCTCGAACCCGCTGCGTGCAACATATCGGGATTTGCGGCTCCATAAAGCAACAGGCGGTGGCAGCGACAGCGTCGTTGGCGTCATCATCATCAACAACAACGGGACACGCGTCAGTTTAGAGTCTCCTAAAAAACAAAACTTTACCGAGCAGTGCGTTGGGCTAGGTGAACGTGTGGGGGTGTGGGGCTGTTTGGCAGGCAGACCAAACTGACCGGTTTTTAAGAGCGAACTAATAACTTTGGAAAAGCGATGAGTTTACAAAATTAAACCGAGCGCTATATGTATGTTAAGAGCAGTCAGTATATGCATTGACAGGGCAGTCCCATGTGGCATAGCCACCGCGAGTCGGTGAATATTAAAAGCACACAAATCTCCCCATGGGGCGCTTAACAAACAACATGGACTGCTGAGAGGCAGGCAGATGCAGATGTCGACGAGGTTGTACGAAACCCACATGTTAAGTTATGACTATTAAAAGAGCCGAGTTCGATTGTTTGATAGCCAAGTTTATCATTAGTTAACGTTTTTTAATTTCTATATCTCAAAGTCAAACGTCGCCTCAATGATATGGCACAAAAAGTCTTAGATACAATGCTTTCATTCAAAAAAATAACTACAAAAAAATAAAAATAATATAATGTACTACAAAATTGTGTTGTGTAGAAAAGTTTTGGGTTCGGTTTTGAACTCAAGCGTTTAATCGATTTTTACGTTGGATTCCTCAAAGATGCGCTCAGACAAACAAAAATTTTTGCCCATAGAACTCCCGCTGTGCAACTTTTGTGTGAACTCTGACGCAAGTTTCGCCACCCACAGGATTACTTGAGGCTTCCACAATCATGTTGTAAACTGTGTGAAATGACTGGCTTATATTTTTTTTTTTTTTTTTTTTGGTATTTATGAGTCTTTGGTATCAATAGGCTTTTATGCTTAGGCTCTTGATAAACAAAACTTTTTCATTACCATAGCAAATTAGACAAGGTGCTGACGCTTATTGGTTGCACATAAAAGGCCATGGGTGTTATAAATTCACAGGTTTTATTTATTTTTTTATTTTATATGGCTAAATTATGATACAAGTGGGTTTTGTTTTATAATTGAAATGAACCCAGCAATCCCACGCGCTAACTTGGTCTAAGGCTCTTTAGTGCTGTTTATATAGTGTATGGTATATAGTACATATAGTATACTTTTTTATAACTGTCAATATGCACAGCGGGCGGCATTTAAACGAATCAAGTCGCATCTTTGGATTTACCAAATCTTCAAATCAAATGTCAACAGTTCTTAACAACAAAGCCAACCAACAACAACAATAACTTAAGCTTTGGCTTAAGTCTCTGTCTTTTTTTTTTTTTTTTCTTTTTTTTTGACATCATAGATCTTGACCCGCCCCAGTTGTTGATCCCCAAACCCAACAGCAAATGACGCCACAAACCTTATGAATATTCAACATAAAGTGGCTTTTTTTCTATTCCTTCTTTTTATCTTTGACGGAGAAAGAGAGAAATAAAAAACGCATAAATATTTAAGCGTTTAAATGTTGCGGCGTTAAAAAAAACATATTTCAATAAACAAAATTTTTAAAGATTTTTTTTTTTCTTTATTTAATAATAATTCACTAGAGAATAAAAAGAGTACAACAAAAGAGAGGCTGTCGCCTGCCAAACTTTAATAGTTTGGAGTTGGGCACGTGGCCAAGGAACTTGGTATTTAAGTGTTAATACACTTGAGATCATACCAATAAGCTCATGTTGATAGTTCTTATAATTTTATGGGAAATTTTTGTATACAAAGGGGAATGTATTTTTTGAGTATATACAGAAAATACATATGTTTAATAGGGTGGGTCAATTTTTTTTGCCGATTCGCGGCGTCCCCTAGTTGTGTTCTACGGAGCAACTTTACCGAATTGCAGATTTTTAAAAATAGGTTTTTTCCCTATAACGACAAAATGTAACATTTTAATTCAATATTTGTATTTTTAAACCAAAACTTGTCATCTTTTTATGTGTATATGCGGGGTTTTGGGGTTTAAGGAATTCATTTTGATGTTTATTTTTACTTATGAGTGCCGCCAGAGGGCGTTTCATGCATATTTTGCCATTTTTTCGCTTCTTTTTCGAGAAAAATTACGAATTTCGAAAATTGAGAAATATTTGACTTTCTCGTATTGCAATCCAAATTTTTATTAGCCCAAAATGTTCGGCGTTGAAAATTAGAATAAACGACCTGTGTCAAAAAAAAAAAAATCGATTTCAAAAAATCGACCAAAAGAACACAGCATATTTTTTTCTTATTTCAATTTATTTTTTCTTCACAAAATTAAAGTTGCTTACAATTGTCCGTAGAGTACACCTAGGGAGCGACGCGAATCGACTTTTTCAGCTCCATACAAATTAACCTACCCTAATTCATTACAAAATTTTCCATTTTGTCTCTGGAATTGCTCCTAAGTTCCTGCTTAATTATTATTTTTTTTTTTTTTTTTTTTTTTTTTTTGATAGATGTTTATTTATTTTAGACAGTATTATTTGATTACTATTATAAACATTAGTTACAAATTTATTATTTAAAGCACTGACCCCGATGGGTACTCTAACACTATTTGCTGAAGAAAAGAGATTTTGAGCTTCTGAGCTTATTCAGTAGCTTTAAATATGGAATTTAGAAACAGCACTAAGTGACATCTCGAATTCAAAATAGTTCCCTCATTTTGATGAAACATGCATACATAAAGTTCTAAATAAGACCGTAAATACAAACATTCTATACAAGAATTTTGTACTTTAGGTTAGAGATTCTCAAGTTTTTTTTTTTTTTTTTCAAATACATGCATTTTTAGTTCAGTAAGAAAATATTTTCAATAAATGCTTCGTTTTTTTTTCGGAGTCTTGGATTCTAGTTGGAAAGCTCTGAAGCAGTGATGGAAAAACATCGATGTTTTCAATGTTTTTAATTAGAAAACATCGATAAATCGGTATATCAAAGTTTGATATAAACATAAAATATAAATTAAGATAATATAAGAAATGAATATTCTGTTCCGCCCAGAATTTTTGTCTCACAATTAAAAAAGACGAAAATTCGGGCCGCAACAAAGAATTCATTCCTTATATTATCTTAATTTAAACTTCGATATATCGACACATCGATGTTTTTCGGCTAAAAGCATCGAAAACGTCGATTTTTTTCCAGCACTGCTCTGAAGTAAATGGCAACATTTTATACTTAAATAATATGCATTTTATTTTTTTGTAATCCAGGAGCTAACTGCTCCACACGGCAATAAGCAGAACTGTTAAGAGGTGGAGGGGGGATTTCAGTGCGCCCGAAGCATTCCAAAGAGCCCATAGATTGGAAAAAAGTATTAAATACTTAAATTCTTTGGAAAAAAAGTGAGGTTGTCATCACCAGGGCCGTACTTTGCCTTTGACCAAGAATCAAGAAACGTCACTGGTTTTGTCATTTTGAAATTTGAAATATTTTGAACTCAAATATTCGATTTCAGCCGGATAACTAACTTCTATGGGTATCACAGTAAAAATGTAAAACGAATAATATTTCAAATGTGATACGATTTGGCAGATTTATCAAACCTTGATGTGGAAAGATTTATTTTTTTTGCAAAACATATAAGCGTAACTTGAGCAATAGATTAAAAACAGATAAAGAGCTGATAGGATCATTAATTTTTTCAATTTTAATCGCTTTACAAGCCAACTTATTATTAGTAGATTAAAATCATATCATTTCTTTAAATTTTTCGATGAAGGTTTGATTTTGTTTTATTTTTTGTGTAAAAGGTAAAGCCATTTATTTTTAGTGAAACTACGTCATTTATCTAGAATATTAATGAATATATATATTCTGCATAGTATTACAAAAATTTATTATAATTATTAACGTCTCTTGAACCACCTCTTTTTGAGGAACCCATGCAGGAAAAAAAACGTCTCTTGAAAAAAAAATTATTTAGTTTTCATAAAAAAACTTTTTTTTTTTAATTAAAACAAAAATTTGAATACAATTAAAAAAAAGAATAATTTTTTCTTACATTGCTGCACTGCGTAGCGGATCTAGGCGACGGAGAAGGATCTTGGATTTTCGATTTTATTCACCCATTAATTAAAATATCATTACGTGGTAGACTAAATCCTTGAAAGCTATTTCATCTTTCATTTGATCCACTAGATAATATATGAAAAGAAATAACAAGTTCTTGCAAAGCATCAGTAAAATAAAAGTACAAAGGTCTCCACTGGGTGTGGGGTTTGAATACGACTCTACCCTCCTTCGTCCGCCTCTGGTTGCACTAGAAAAGTGGATATAGACATGACCGTCCCTCTATCTCTCTTTTGAATTAGATTCCCGATTATATGTCACGGCAAACAATTTTATTTTATTTCTTTGATGTCGCTGTTATACTTAGCTCCTTAGAGGTATTTCAGCGCATCTCCAAAAAATCAAAAGTTTTAGATGAAATTTTGTTTATGCAGTTATCGTAACCAAGTTCGACAAAAAAAGTTTTTTGTAGTATCTAAGCACTATGCTTAATTGTATGGAAATCGGTGGACTTATTCAATTGTTTGTTGTGTTGGTAAAAGGTATCCCAAAGTCGTCTGCGCCATTTTTTTTTTGCATTGTAAGTGCCTTGAATTTATGGATATACTAACATTTATCACGTCTTTTTTATATTATTGTATTATCCATTTGAGCTTTTATAAGATTGCCTCAAGACCTAATCGCAATGAATGCCAGAATCATTCCACATATTATCTTAACTTTAAGTAAATTCTCATAAATCCTAAATCAAAAAACTGCTTAAAAAATATTACTTGGATTACTAAATGGAACAGCTGTGCCTTGTTATAAGTCCTTTGTTCAATGCAAACTCAAAGTCAGGCAATTCAACACCTTGGAATTAGTCTATTGACTTGGTTTGCCAATTGTCATCTGCTGCACAGAAGCATCTATCATATGATATGTATAAACGCGTGCCAGACATCTGAAAGTTTGTCTTGGACAGCTGCTTGACCAATGGTCTCCCACTGTCCATATTCATATAGCTAATAATTGGATTGCAACAAAGACACAGAGCCGGGACTACAAAGCAAACCAAAAACCAAACAAACAAAATGCCCAAATCCCGCCTAATTGACAACGGCGTGACAATGCTGACAAGAAGTCTACGCCTTGGACTTGGACAATGCCAGAATTCGAAATCTACGAAAAATGCATCTTGACTTAAGCCAATTGCCCCGATCAGAGACAAAAGACAAACAAATATCACACCTTTGTTTATGCCAGGCCACTTCACAAATACAATAGTAATCCCGACTGAGGTATAGGTCGAGTGGTTAGCATGTTTTTTTTTTTTTGGATGATAGTTGCGCATGCGCGGTGTGCGCCCAGCAGGTAAATGTGAAAATTTTTCGGAAAAACTGTTAAAACTAATGAAAATGAAATGCATTTTGCATTGGCAGCCGGCTTTATACCGCAAAAACCAAGAGAGATAGCAACCAGCATGGACAAAGCGTACTCGAGTGTCTTCTTTTTGGGTTTTATGTGCATTGTTCGTAGTCTGGGCAACAAATGCATCCACAAAATAGTCCTTAAAGGACGCTTAGTTGGGTTACAAATGATGCATGGCACACACGCACACACACACACACACACACACACACACACACACACACTCAACTGTGCTGCAAATAAAATTGTAAAATGCCACAAATCATTGTAACTCGTATCTGTGCATTGTATCTGTGGCAGCAGCCCCTCTTAACTCTCCTTGACAATTTAACAAAAACGTCAATGGGCAAGTTGAAAAACCCAAAAAGTCAGATGTGAAAATATGTTTGTATGTATGGATGTGCCTCTTTACCCGACGCAACATTGCCACAAAAACCGCCCCTAAACTGCAACCAGGCGCCGGTCTATGCCACTCGATGCGACGACTCCTGCCCTCGGCCCCTGCTCCTAAGCAGCCGTAACGAGCAGCATTTTGATTTTATTTTACAAATTTACAAACTTTCATCGTTTGCTAAAATAAATGTTTGCGTGTTGCATTCGATTGGTTTTCCTATTCGGTTTTTCCTTTTTTCCATCCTTTCTGCATTCTTTTTGCATTTTCTGTTGCTTTCTGGTTTTTTTTTTTTTTTTTGCCAAATTGGCTGAATACCATTTTCTCATTGTTTCGTGTGTGAAAATATTGTTATTTAATTGTTTAACAATTGAAATTCTATTGCTTTTGGGAACTTTCATTTTTATAGTCTCTAGACCCTTGTGGAGAGGATATAGGTTGGGCTTGTTTTTGCGTATTTGGAGGCCAAAATTTCATCATCTTGAAATATTAATAGCAGCAGGTACATCTACTAAAGCATTATTAGCCATTTTAAATAGAGGGTGATAATTTCGTAAAGGTTGGTTAATTATCCTTAATTAATTATTATTTAAAAAGGTATTTTATGCCGAAATTAATCGAAATATTTGTCAAGTTCATAAGGTCCGGCCAGTTTGTCTCTCATACTGGCTTCTATCTGTATCTATTCGAACTAATTATAATCGATTTCAAAATCTATGCACTTTTCCAATCATACATTATTAGTCAAAGCAACCTTTTTGACTAAATCTTCTGCCTAACGCGATTTTCCTTAACTTTATCAAGAATAGCACAGCCACACCAAAAAAAGTAGCTTGATCTGGAAGGCGCTAGATCCGAATCCAATTTCAGAATTGGGCAAACAGGTCTTGCTTCTATTCTAACCTACAAAATTTTTTCGAGATCGGTTGTCCGGCGATTTTTTTATAGGTTTTTCAGGATCGCTGAATCCGGATTCGAGATCAAAAAGATTCTGGGACGAGGCATATGTAATTCGTCGCGCTAAATCCAAATGTAATTTTTTTTTTTAACATATCTTCTGCCTAACACGCACATCGCGATTTTCCTTAGCTTTATCAAGAATAGCACAGCCACACAAAAATAAGTGGGTTAATCTGGAAGGGCTAAATCCGAATCCAATATCAGATTTGTGCCAACAGGACTTGCCTCTAACCTAACCAACCAATTTTTTTTCGAGACCGGTTATCCGGCGATTGTTTTATATCGAATTTGAGATCAAAAATATTAGGGAACATATTTCGAAGCCAATATTCCAATATTAGAATTTGGCCAACAGGACTGGCTTCTATTCTAACTTAAAAAAATTTGTTGAATTCGAGATCAAAAATATCCGGGTACGAGGCATATGTATGTATTTCGACGCGTTGAATCCGAATCCATCATCAGAATTGGGTCAACGGGTCTTGCTTTTATTCTAACCTAAAATTTTTTTTTCGAGACCGTTTATCTGGTGATTTTTTTATGTTTTTCGGTATCGCTGCATTTGAATTCGGTATCAAAAAGACCATAGCACTTCAGGTTCCTTCCTAAAAAAATATCTCGTCTTATGGCGTTCTTTGAGCGTATGTCAGAGCCCTGGCGTGCTGAGGGTTCTTGGACCCCAAAAACATACAGAGCATATGATCTGAATACGAAATTCGATTTTTTTTTTTGTGTGGCTGTGTAATGCTTAAGAATAAGTGCTTAATTAGGACTTCTATAGTACGAGTAGGTATCGGGAAAAGAGAGAACCAAAGACACATCTTTGTTATCTGGCGTACACATAGATACTTTGTAGGTCTGGCTAGTGTCTCCGAAGTTACCTAGGATAACTGAATTATTGAGTAGGCGGTAGCTAGACACCAATGACTGGGAAAAGTCTCTATTGAATAAGCGGAAGCCATGTTTCCAACTAGAGACTACAAAGACCGGGCAAAACATCTGCTAAGCTATTTAAAAACTGGTTTAAAAAAAAACCGCATAGTAACGCCTTTACGTTTGAGTTAAGATTTTTACAGGAGCCTGAGATGTTTCAATTTATAGACAACTCACATAAAGATTATTATTATGTATTTTTTATTTATTTATTCGAAGGGTACCACCAAGCTCATTTTATCTCAAAATATTATAAAAAAGGAATTTTTTCGTAAAATTAAACCATGTAAAAATAGATGGAACTAAGCCGCGTCTCTATTTATGAAAGAGATATATTGATTGATATATTCTGAACTATGTATAACTAAATTTGTCAAAAATTGGATGAACTTTAAACTAAAGATTTTGACAACGATTGCCCAAAAACAAATGTCATATTTTTTCGAAGTCTGGCTAAAAATTGATCACTGCGTCATATGAACTGATAACATAAAATCGATCTATTTGTTAACAGTTTTATATAAATAAATTAAATAAATAAATAATTGATTAAATTAAATTAAATAATAATAATAATTAAATAATACAAAATATTAAAAATTTTTAGTATATTAATGTACGGTGTCTGTTCGAAAAATTATTGGGTTCAATTATTTCGTTACTTTTGAGGAAGGTGGGTTCGTGGAAACTTCTCGCGCGGTTGCCGAGAATAAACATCTCCAATTGTCGGATCACCTTCGTGCTTTTCTAGAGTGGATTGCGTGTACAATAAATGAAAACTTAAACTTTGGAGCTTTAGCTCGTAATATGTCCTAATATGGGTGATCCATCGCTCCAAGGTTTATTTAACTAGATTTACGTAGTCTTAGTGTCAAGGATTTTGCTGCCAATTTTCGCTATCAATTAATAAATTAAAACTCCAAATTTTTAAATAAACTAAAATAACACCAAGTAAAAATTCTCAGAAAAAAAGATTATTCTCAACACTGTAAATATAAATTGTTTATATAGTAGCTTAAAAATTTGTTAAAGGAATAAGCAATATATAAACAAAATATATTATAATTAATAGAAACGATTGCAAATTGTATAATATTTTTTTTTCATAATTTTGAAAAATAGTGTACTCTGTCCTAAGGACAGAAAACATAAAAGTGATCTATTAATATTAAATGAACACTTTTTGTAGTTAAAGATACTCTAAATAAATTTCAATACGTATACAAAAATATATGCATTTGTATGTATGGGCATATCTAAGATTTCCGCCCAGATAAAGCGACGTAGTGGCGTTTTCTCACGCGTTTAAAACGCAGCGATTGTCAGTGTTCGTGCCGTCTGCAGTGTAGATCGATCAAGTGAGCCCTACTTAAATTAGCTGGTCACACTGAGCAGAAAATATTCAGACCAACTACTTTTTAAGTACCTACTATATTAACAAAATCGGCAACGATCTTAAAAGCTACTTTAAATGTATTGCTTGCCTAGTTAAATTTTATCAACACTAATTTGTTCTAAACTTTTAAAATTCCAAATAGCTTTGAAAACTATTTAACGTAAAATAGCTTATCCAAGACCATATAAACTTCATTATCTCGTAGTTTCCCAGCCATATATATACACTTACAGTAGCTTTCTTGAACTGGCCACGATTTGTTTTAGATTTTGGCTTGCCATCTGTTTTTCAGAACTGCCGCTTAATCTTTTAATGGGAATTTTTGAAAACTTCTAAATAAATTAAATGCTTAGCATCATAAAACAACTTGGCCGGACTACTACAATATGCATAAACAATATGTAGATATGTAGATGCTCCCACCTTCGAAAAAACAAAATAAAAAAAAATATATAGTCAAACATTGATTTATTGCCTAAACATAAACACAAACTTGGTTCGAAGCATAGTTTTTAATAAAAAATTTGAATAAAATAAGAGGCGCTTTTTGTGTGTCAAATGAAAATTGTGTGTATTTCTTTTTGTTTTATTTTTCTGAAATTTATTTTATTAATTTATGCAAAATTCAGATTTGGCTAATTAATTGTAGGCAATGTTCAATAAAACTTGTAGCTCTGTAAAACAAATGCGCTGCCGCTTATTGATGTTTAGTGACTGTGACATGTTGTTATAAAAAAAAATAGTGTATAAAACAAAAGCTTAATAAAAATATAATAAAAAAAATAAAAAAAACAACAACAAAGAGCGGCAATATTCAGTTATGATGAATGCGTTAAAAATGCGCGCTTTAAAAAATATAAAGAATAAATACAATAAAAAAAAAGGAATGAGCAAAGGGCGTAGAACAAGCAAAACGCGTGGCAAAAACGCTGGCGGCTAGCGCGCGATTTTCGTGCGTTTTTCTAGCGCTTAGGCGCAACTACAGTCAGATCTCGCTGTAGCGGCTACCGGACGATTTTTTTTTGCTGGTTTTCTAGCGTTTAGGCAACTACAGGCAGACCTCGACGTGATCGCAAAATTTTCTTCAGTTTTCTACTATTTAGACCTCGTTGTGTTGGATGATTTATTTGTTAAGCCGTTCTTTATAGGTACATCATATAGTATATGAGTTCAAAACAAACTGTCTGGTCTGTTTTTCTTAAAATCTCATCCGCCTCAGTTTCACTTGAAATGATCGCAAAAGCTGGAACTTTATGAATTTTACCCGTAGTTATTTTAAAATTTTTAAACAAAAGCGCAATTTGATTTATGTTTAAGAAATCTGTTTCAACTAAACATTAATTTGAAAGCCCAGCAAAATCTTTATTCGTCTTCAAGAAAATAATTTGTTTTTTTTATAGACTCAAACTGCTTTAATTTTGTTTTAACTTATTTTGAAATCGATAAAAATTGTATTTAATTTAAAAAAATCAGTTTCATACCTATTTTAAAGCCGATCAAAATCTTAAACTGTCTTCAAAAACAGAAATTTTTTGTAATTTTTTTGGCACCCCACGCTTTTTTTACGTTAATTGAATTATTTTATTAATAATTTAATTTCTAATTTAATCTTATTCCAAATTAATAAGTCGTTATTGATTGTCGGAATTTTCTATTGTTGTAATACAAACTCTTGATACTTCAAAATTGATTGAAATTCTTTTAGTATTAATAAAAATGTAATTTTCTTATTAACAAATTTCTTCTAAGCCTTCTTTAAATAAAAAATCAGTTTCACATCAATATCAACTTAATATAAATTTTAATTTAAAATTAATCAAAATTTTAATGTCTTCAAAAATTTTTAAAATTTTTTTGTAATTCCAAACTGCTTTAATTTTGCGTGCAATTCTTTTGAAATCGATTAAAAATGTAATTTTCTTATTGATCAATTCCAATAAGCCTGAGCAGAACTCCAAAATTATTTATTTATTTATTTATTAATTTAAATATATTATACAATAATATACTTAAGAACTAGAGTACTAGCAACAGTGGCCTGCGAGTCGAAGTCTAAAAATTATTAAGAAAGTTTTTAGTAGAAACGAATAAAGTTATGCTTTTTGGAGTTTTTGTTTCCAAAGACATAACCAAATGAATTTAAACTTCGTTAGCGCATTGTGGATTCAGAAAGTTGCAACGAAAATCAATATAAAATTCTTTGATGCTAGTGAAACCTGTACAGACAGCTAGCAATTTAGTTAAGTTGGTAACGTGAGAACCGTAGACATCATAAATAGAGGGTACTTTTTTGCGTTCCTAAAGAAGGAATGAGCGAGAGCATAAAAATGGGAAGTGCTTGAAATTGAGTAACCAACAGTTACCACAAGAAATACAATTTTATAATTAGTAATAATAATTAATTACAAATTAATGAAATAAATTAAATTAATGATTTTTAGAACATTAGAATTGAAAATTTTTTAGCAAAGTTTTACTAGAATAGCATTAAAAACAGTCCGTAGAGACCCAAACGTGGTTTCTCTTAGTTGATTTTAAAGTTTTTATGATCAATGTCTCAATTTAACAGTGTTTTGGCATATTTTGAACAGATTGCTGTTAACTTAAAATTTCGTCTTAAGAGATTTTTGGCACACCACAAAGTTTTTTCTAATTATAGCATATAATCTTTTTTTTAAGTAATGCGCTTTTAGTTTCAAAATAGTTTCTAGTCCAGAGTCTGATTCTGATATATCACCTCCTTAGTTTGTATAACTTGTTATCATAAAAGTTATCAGCTTAATTTTAAATAAAAAATTTGTAAATTTTAGGAATTATATTTTTAAAACAAAATTTACTCTTAACGAACCATTTTTTAATAAAAAAAAGTTACAGTAAACAATTTTACGATGGCTTAAAATATTTTTATATAGAGAAAATATCTTTAAAAGTGCAAATAAAATTTAAATTACACTGGTACATAGAAAACAAAAACAATAAAAAAATAATTTTTTTTTAATTATATAAAACAGATGGCATAAAAAGCATATTTTAATTACTTTAAGCCAAGTTTCCCATTGCGTTTATGCAACTATTTATTAAAATAATTTAAGTGACACTTTTAACGAGTCTTGACTGTATTTCGTTAGCGTTAAGCTTGGCAAATTTTTATTGCTTAGTTTGTTTGCACAACTGTCGATACATTTGCTAAAATTTATGCAAAAAAAAAAAAAATAATAATGTGAATTTAAAAATAAATACGAAAAAAAAGGCAACAAATTGTTTGTAGCACTTTGTAGCTGAAAGGTGTAAAGTTATGGCAAAGCTGCTACATAATATATTTACTTATATACTAAATTGAAATTGAAAAACAAAACTGGCATAAAATGTGCTCCAAATGTGTTTGTTAAGTAAAAAATCAAACATAAATTTACATATATAAAACTATTTAGCTTATCAGCTTAAAAGTTAAATTCAGCCCAAGGCGAATAAGAAATAAAAAAATATATGTACCTATATATGAGGCAAAAACCAAAACTCACGAATTGGGTTAGAAACCAAACTCTCTTAGCTAATGGGATGGAGGCAGTTCCTAAAGCGGCAATTCATACCAAAACTTTGCCACCGCAAGTTGAGTTCTTCAGACTTGATCAAGCGGAATGTCGTATCTGGTATCTACCAAAAAGCAATTTAAAATTTCATATCGAAACGTTGTCTATGCAAATGAACATTGCCACCTGTTTATGTTTATAGCTCTGGAAATGGCCAAAGCTGTCAGAGCAGTCGGCGCAGGCAGCGCAGTCGAGGAGTCAGTAGTCAAACGTTGACTGACTACGATCTTGAAACGGTATAAGCTGCATACGACTACTGACCAGTCTGATCAAACGATCTATCACTTGCTCTGGAGCCCAGTGTGTTCTCTCTGATATTTTATACCAAGACCTTTTGAGCGTCGTTTTTTTTTTTGTTGTATTTATTGTGGCTGCTTTCTGTGGCCTGCGGCAGCTGGATTGGATAATCTTGGTGGGAAAACGTGAGAACACAATAAACCGGCGCAATATATGCAAATCACTTTTAGTATAGACTCAAAACTAAAACGAAGAAAGTATTAAAATAAAATTTATTTCTTGATGTGTCAGCCCATATAAAAAAAAAAAAAATAAAATAAAGAAAAAAAAAAAAACTTCAATCTCAAACACAAAGGCCATGTTTGCCAACAACAAAAGCAACAGCAACAAATTCTTATAGAGGTTGTAAAATACACACACACACACATACATACACTCATACGTTAAATGGTGTGTTTTTATTTTTTTTGTCGATCAGCGGCGTCTTTTTTTTTTTTCGGTGTAATAAAGTGCGACATTTTAAGCCCGGCCAAAACGATCCCAGCCTCAGCATCAACGGCGACAGCAGCCGGGATAATAACTTGTCAACACACTCGGACAATATATCCATTAAAAGCTGTCGGCATTGTCAACGATCAGCAGATCACCGATCTGTGAATTTTTTTTTAAAAACATTTCGAAAACGTTGAAGAGAGTATATTAACTACTCCTAGCCGCTTAGTTTTATTTCTGCTTACTGTACTAGATTTTCATTTACGTTTTTCTCTAGTGACTAGACAGCAGACAGCACCGAAAAGAGGACAAGTGACGGTGACGCACTCCTTTTTCGCATAATATAAATTACTTTATTCATATAAAATAAAATTAAGTTAAACAGATATTTTTCCACACGGCTTCTTTAGAGATCACATGATGCAATGAATTTTAAAAGTTGCCGCAATGAAGAGTGGCTGCACAGAAAACTGGTTCAATTTTCGTATGGTAGCTACATGAAATAGTGAACCAATTTGGATCAAACTTAACTTAAATGTAATACCTGTGACATCATTTTGGTCACAATATTTAAACAAATAAACAAATTTTTCTACGATGTTAACGGCTTTTATGTGCATCATTTGTGTGAAGTTTGATTATAACTGGTTCACTAATTTAAATAGCTACCATACAAAAATTGAACCACTGCTCTCTTATTCAGAGAGACACGCTTTGCGTGACCTTCTAATTGTTGTATCAAGTAAAGAACTTAACGCCCGTGCGGAATTCTATTCAAAAGTTTATGTGCTGAAATGCAATTCGGAACTAAATGCGGAATGCTTCAAAATGAAATTTCGTTAAAAATTTTAGAACTTGATTAGAATCATGCATCCTTCTTGATATAGTTATATCTTGTATCACACTAAAAATTCAAAGATTTTCATAAATTTCTTATTCGCGCAGTTTGAGCTCGATATCTTACACTATATCAGCTTATATCTGAGACTATGGTATACAAATGGCACCAGAGTGCTAATTGGGCGAGATAAGAGCAAAAATATATCTAGTCTAAATGAACTTAATGCTAGTTTCATCCAAAAATAAATGAAATTCTTAATTATGCACTCACATGTCAATATTATCTCTAAAACATATGCATGCACAAGATCACATAAAGGGTGTTTTTTTCAGATCAATTAAGCGTGGGTCAGATTTTTAGCTTTTCAGCCAGATTAGTGGGAACTTTTGAATATTTTGCTTTAGCAATAACATACAAGTAGAAAAATATTTTTATTAAACTTTTAATTTTTCGGTTATGGTGCACCTTTCAGTGGTAATGCCCATAAGTATGACACTGACTCACGTATGATCAATTGTATTGTTAGAATTAATAAAGCAACACTTCTTAAGTTTTTGAAGAAGATCCAATCTTAACAGAGTATCAAAACTTTGTCGTCTTTTAAAACAACTTTTCATGCCGCCTTTTGATAGCCATATTTGAGTTCACTCATGAATTTGATGTAATTTTTTGTTTTTGGCATTTTAATTAGTTTTGTAAATTATGTTGTTATAAAATTCAGAAAATATCAAAATAAAATAATACTTGCAAAGAAAATTATTAAATTTTTAGCTTGTTCGTACGCTTGGATTCCCATAGTCTTTTTTTTTTTTTTTTTAAAAAAAAGGCACCTATATGGTATAAATCTTTTTACATTATAGAAACTAAGGGTAGCGTGCACTGTTTCGTTTACAGATACTTAACGGTTAGTTTGCATTTAACCAAACAAAAAAAAAAATAATAATAATAAAAAGGAAAGCAACAAAAACGAAGACTCACAAAATATACAACATTTTGCAGTCTGACCGACCGGTCATAAAAACGTTGGCAGCCCCTTACAGGCTCGCTCAGTCATTGGCCGTAAAATATTTTTACGATGTTACGCCAATGTTAGGCTTACTAAAAAAAAAAAAAAAGCAACAACGATTCCCGCGTTGATGATGACGATGAAGACGAAGATGACGACGACGACTACTAAGACGAAGACGACTATGAGAATGACAGTGGTGACGACTAATCCGCGGCATGCGTGTGTAAATACATAGCTGACAGAGAGTCATCTGCCGCAGCGCAGGGTATGCCGCATACAGCGGCTAGATAGCCTAGTCTTCCATGTCCAAGAGCCATCATAATATTTGTCTTGGTCCAAAAGCTTGCTCTCACTAGCGTCAGTCGCTAGAGATGGGCGGGTGGCTCATATTTTAGGCACGAAATCGAATTTAAAAATGCACGAAAGTCCAATTTTTAAAGACCTCTTTCTCTAGTTTCTTCCGCCAAGAAGTGCTTGAATTTGGCTGCGCAGAAAACTGGTTCAAATTTTATATGGCAGCTATAGGAAAGAATAGACGAACTTTGATCAAACTTAACACAAATATTTTAAAAAGAAGTGCGCTCAAAGATCATTTCGTGCTCATAGCAATAATTTTTACTCTATATGCTGAGTTTGTGAAAATTTTATTCTTAATTTAAGGCAAAAGTGGAACGATAAATTCTTATATGTTCTAGACATAATTAATCTTGTTTTGAGAAACTTGAAATTGGATGGTTTTTTTTTGCAAAATGTAATTTATGGAAAATATAGAACGAAAAAAGAGTGCTGAGCATCGTAAAGGAAAAAAATTAACACAGCCCGCTGGCGAAAACGATTTTTTTTGCCATGAAATCTAAGTATGCTGAAAATTTTGTTTAAAGGATCTTTAATCTTATTTTTAGTCGTATTTACAGAATTTTTAGTCTTGTTCTTAGAATTTGTGGTCTTATTATTGATTTTTTCCTAATTAAATACTTTTAATCTTATTTGAAGATTGCTAACATCTTAATTTGAGAATGTCTGGTCTTGCTTAAAATGAAAATCAAAAAATTTTTTTTTTTTTAATTAAGTCTATTGGTCTTAATGTTTGGCTATGGTTTTTTTTGGGAATTTGTGATCTTGTTTCAAAATTAAAATTGTATTATGATAAAACTCTAAATATAAGATTTTTTTTCATCTCTATTTAAAACTTCATGGTCATGATCTTAGAATTTTTGGTCTTGTTGAAAGTTTAGTATTTTTTCTTAATTCAAGAATTTTAACCTTATTAACAAAATTTTGTTCGAATTTGAAAAGTTACTGCCTTTTTTAAAAAATTAAAATCAAGCATTCGAAAATTTAATATTCGATTTTTTTGTCTTGTTGAAAGTTACATGAGTGCAAAAAAAAGTAATAAGAAAGAAATGCTATTAGAGATTACAATAAACTTGGTTACTTGGATTTATCTAATAAGCCTTGAAATAGATTTAAGTTATTTTTACGTAGGCTTAAAAAATGAATAATTTAACTTTCGATGACCTTGAACTTGTAATCCTGCCAAAACTAAGCAGTAAGCCAATTTCATATTTTTTGGCATCGCCAATCCCTGCTCTTCAAGTAATAGTGTTAAAAAAGGAAAATTTTAGTGTTGTCTTCTCTATATCGTTCCAAATTTCTCTATATATGTTCTGCTGAAGCAGTATATTGTATTTTTGATTAATTGAATTTAAATAAAAAAAAAAAAATTGTGTTTTGAGCGACAAATATTAGTGTTGTTAGCGGCATGAAACTACCACGCCTCTTTTAGTCTGGCGACAAAAGTTCGCCCGTGCGTGCTAGGGTTGCAACATGCCTCACTTAAAGCTCTCACGCACTCAGCGTGAAATTTGGCAACAAATGTATCTACTACCATCTCTAAAGAGAACTGCCCGAAACTGTTTGTCCATTTCAGGTGTATGTATGCGTGTATTCGCGTGTGTGTGATGTGTGAATATGTTGTGAAAATTGAATGGGGATATGCACATTTTGTCGCCAGTGATAAAATTTAATAACGCTGATAAATTCAGCAAAAACATGTTGGACCAAGCCCGCTCCATTGACATAAAGCGGTAATTAAGTTTCCGATGCAGTCAAAACCGCTGCAAAATACAGCGTATTATCCACACTCACGCACACACACACAAAGTGTATCTATGTGTATCTGTTTTATAAACATTTTATAGAAAAGCTTTCGCTTTAACTATTGTATCTGTTCTGGAACGTCTTTAGTTTAGTTTTCGTTTATGTGCATCATTAATTTTAATAGGTTTTTGTCATTTTACTGAAAAAAAAGTTTACAAGTTGTGAAACATTTATACGTAAAACATTTCTTTAATTTATTGAGGATATGACAGAAGTTCAATGAATACCCAGAGAAGACCACAATACGTGGGTGCTGCCATTCATAAAGTTGGCTCATTAAATAACAATCAGCTATGCACGCCGACGTGTTAATTGCTAAGATATACTTTAAATTATATACTAAAATATGCACATAAACCCACGAAAAATACGTAAATATCGTATTGAGAACAACGAAGCAAGATACGCTTTAATATTTTTTGTTTTAAATTGTAAATTGTTAGAATTGTTTTTGAAAATGTACCTTTTGTGACTCTCTGAAGCTGTGCTTCAATAAAAAACATGAATTTTTTGCAAAAATTTACATAAAATAATTCTTTCCTAGTGTAAGTTGTTTTAGGGCACTTTGCACTTTTACCTTTTTGCATTTATGCCCGACAAAGAGAACAATTTTTTTTGTATTTCTTGCTCAAAAATTGAGTTATGTAGTGCTAGAAATCGTTAAACAGAGTTGCCTACAGTTTCGTTTGTAAATTCTTGACATACCTATCTATCTTCATTGATAGCTGTCGGTTCTTAGACGTATTGAAAAAATTGTTTTGTTTTGATGGTTCGTTTTAAAAATTTGTCGCCTTGGTTAAAGGCGATTTCTGCTTAGGGACCTTAGGTTTTTTGCGTTAACCAATATACAAAAATATATAAATATATAGATCATATCGACGAATTAATAGTAAGTAGGTACTTATATGTTGATTGTTAAAAAAAAATTGAAAAGCCATCACCAACGAACTTCTTTCCGTTTGTCCTTTTTCAAGGAAAATAATTCAAGCTTTAGTAGGTACTTATAAAGTTGTAAATACTAAATAAAAAAATTAAGTCATTTTTATTTAATATAAATAAATTTTTTTTTATATACAAAACAATAGTTACAAAAAAAAAATATTTCGCATAAATACAAAAAATGAACGTAAAAGTATTATATACAAAATTGTCGGACGTGCTTGAAAAAACGAATCCGATTATTTAATTCGGATTCGTTTAGAAACCACCAAAATCTCAAATTCAGCAAAACGAAGTTTTTAAGTGGTTTGAATCCGACTAATTAAATCGATTTTTAAACTGCAATAATTTTTTAGATATTCTTTGATATTCTTGGATTATATTTATGCAAATTTCAAGTGAAATACTGATTAATAATTATTTTTTTTCTGATACAACCCAAAAAAATAGCATGCTCAACTAAAAACGATTTTTTTGCATAGGTTCACATGCACACACTCGGTTCATGTTGTACACAAAAAAGTATTCATGTCTTGCATAAAAATAAATTCCCTTGTAATAAAAATAGTTAAATTAACAAATTTCAATAAATTTTGTTGCTTAAGCTAATATTATTGTCTAAATTTATTTAAAAGACAGTTTAATAAAGTACTAGCAATATTTCAATCAAACGATATAAAGTAATGGAAAGGTTCAGATCTGTGCTAATAAAGTAAGATGAATATCAGGGTATACCAAAGTATAAGGCATGGACAACGAAAAATGTGAAATTGGGAGCACGCAAAAACGAAAACGTTAAAATTTGTTCGGTTTTGTGTTTCGGAGAACGGCTGAGAAATTATATATTATAACAATTATTATATGTTAAACAGTAAGAACGTATACGAACATATAGTATAGTAAACTCCAACATTTACCTAACTCACCTATTCTCAAATGTTCTTATATGTATAATAGGGCGGGTCAATTTGTATGGGGCCGAAAAAACCTTATGGGGCTCACTCGGATTTTGATTCTTTGGATAATTCTAAGCAAATTTGCCCAAGAAACTATGGGTCTAAAATGAATTTCGAGTCGCCCACTTTTTCAAAATAGGTTTTTTACGACATATTCAAAAATCGACTTAGAAATTCATTAGAAGGCCAAAAATCGATATTTTTTCTCTAGCCAAATGTGAATTTGGGCGTTTTTGGGGTCGAGGAATTCATTTTTGACATCTATTTTTAATTTTGGGTGCCGCCAGAGGGCGCTTTAGTGTTGGTTTTTGATTTTTTTCGGTTTTTTTTCTTCAAAAATTTTGAAAAAGTGGGCGACTCGAAATTCATTTTAGACCCATAGTTTCTTGGGCAAATTTGCTTAGAATTACCCAAAGAATCAAAATCCGAGTGAGCCCTTATACCGAAAAAAATTGACCCACCCTAATGTATAAATATAATTTTTTTTTTTTTTATATTTTTTTTAATGTTTATTTTGAACAATTTAATATTACCTAAAACTATTATAAAGGCAAATTTATATACATATATATAATATTTAAACCAAACAAATTAGCAATAAAAATTAAATTATTTAAGAAAAAAACATTCTTTTACGAATAATTCGAATATTACATTTTGATTATTTTTAGTCTATTCGATATTGTCATACATACTTACAGCGTACCTCATTTCGTTACGTGACGATTTTTTCTTTTCTTTTACACTACTCTCTCTAATCTCTTTTCAATAACAAAAAGTGTAAGTAAATAAATTGCTTATAATAAATAAATGGCTGATAATTGTGTATAAAAATAATTTTTTAAGCTTTATGTGGACTGCTTATTGCGTTACAAACTGCTTGAAGAATTTATAATACTCAGTTGCACTTACAGTGTATAAAAACAGCAGCTGTACTAATTTAATGCCAAAAAATTCAAGCTGCCTTATTGGAAAGTTGTACACGAATTGACCAAAATTTAACAGACTAGAAATTGAGGCACGTTTTTTTTTACGATTTATTTATATTTCTTTTTAATATTTTTATAGATATTTAAAGTTTTTTCTTAGACTTCATTGTCAAATGGCGCTTATGGTTTAGTTTTTTAAGGTTGTTGTTTTTGTTATGTCCGCCAATTTTTTAAAGCGCCTTAAGTGCGCCTAAAGAGTGTAAAAGGTCTTTGAGAAAACACTGCCATGACAAAAATACAAATAAACTTAAGATATTAAAAATGAAGTAGAAAAAAAAAAAATGCCCAACAAGTGGCCAAGTGGTGTACATTGTTGTAGCTATAAATATAATACCCACTGTTATTATATATATATGCAAGCTATATATTTCTATATTTTTTTTAGGATTTTTGTCAAGCGGCTTTGTCATGCTCGCAGCATTCTCACGCTGTTTTCATTTGTTGATTTCTTTATTTGGATTTGTCCCTCAAAAATAGTAAAGTAAAAAAAAAAAAGTAAAATACAAAAAATTGAAACCCCTCAGCATTAAGATGACAAGTCACATATGTGCCCATTGATAGAGCAGCTCTGTCAAGGGCTTCTCTGTGCTATGAGTTACCTATGAATCAATCAGTTGCTCTCCATTGATGACATGAAAATGATCAATGTAGCATGCAACCAAAAAGTAATCGATCTTTTAGGCGTGCAAAGATCATCTAGCTACTGTAAAGCATGCAGCAAGTTGTTGACATTTTCCATATTCTAACCTTAATTGATGATCCTTGGAAAACTTGCTTGCAGTTATTTTAGCAATCTTGTATCTTTTTTTTTGTACTTATTGTACCAAGTATCGGCTTTCTATTGAAGTATTAAATGGCAGCTTGTAAATTTTTATTGCATACTCTTGTGCGTCTTTCTTGGTGTTTTCGTTTTATAGCCACTATCTTTGGGGTTTCTTTCTTTTATTTTTTCTTTTGTAGCTTCAGTTTTATATTGTGCATCCAGCAGTGTTATTTATGACATTTTGGCAAAAGTTGCAAGGTGCAAGTTTATAATGTGGAATTTATTATAGCCCCTAAAGACAAAGAGCCACAAAAACAACAAGGTTTATAGATAATGCCACATGGCCAGTTAGCATGAACATGCGAGTTCTGGCTCAATTCATTTGTCACTAGCAAATGATTAAAGTGTAAGCAACGCGCAGGTAGATTATATCGAAATATTGGCACTTACGTATCGGATAGTACAAGCCCATAAATAGAGTTCAGCTTGACATTTATATTGAATTCACTTTTAGTGAATTTTTTGAAAGTATCTATAGAAATTAAGACGCTTTTGGAGGGGCTATACGATGCTAGTTTAATTTTTTTATAAGAAAACTATGTTTTTTTATAAATTTTTATATCTCGAAATCACTTAATGCACCTGTTTCTTTAAATCCGTAAGTACTTTTGATAGTTTCTGGGCTACAATTCATGGTTTTACCAAGATTCACGACTAAACTGTTCAAAACAGAGAAGAAAAAAATGTGGTACAGTCGAGGCGGTGCCCGACAGTGGAATACCCTGTACCTTTTGCGTAAAAAAAAAATTTTTCCTGCATATTCCATATAAGAACTTTCCAATTGGAATTTATTTTTTTTTTGGTGAAAATCGATATTTATACCTATAGGTTCCCTAAATTTTTACCCATTTTGATGAAACTCGAATGTTACAGCAAAGAACTTATTTAAAGTATACGGGGTAAGTTTCAAGTTGGTATGTTGAGGGGTGTGGGAGAAAACTAGGTAAATGGATTGCAGGGGGTGGGGGGACCGCATCGATAAAATTTGGATGTGGATTTGTTCATTAGAGCCACATGAATGAGCTTACCAAAAATTGTGATTCTAGGTCACTTGTAGCCATAATTGCGTAGAGTCAAATATTGACGCAGTTTATTGGCAAGGGGAGGTGAAATTTGCACAATTTTGACTATAACTTCTGTTGTATTTGTCCGATTTTGTTCATTTTTTTCACATAGATGCATATGCATGTATCCATAACGCATCGCTCTCTTAAATTTCAAATGAAAATATTAAACGGTGTGCCTAAAAACCGCGAAAATCTACAGCGGGGGAACGGGGAAAGATATTGACATGATTCAACAAACTTCATCTGCTTAGGAAATATGCTCACCAGCTGGTAAAGTTTCGTGTCTCTAGCTCTTATAGTCTCCGAGATCTAGGCGTTCACACGGACGTACAGACGGACATGGCTCAATCGCTACCCGAGGTTATGATAAGCATTTTGGTATAACGGACTTGGGGTCTGCCACGCCTCCTTCTGTCCGTTACATACATTGCACAAATCTAGTGTACCCTTTGTACCTATAGGTACAGGGTATAAAAATTCGCTCCGTCTGGGTCCAAAGTTCTGCGTATCTCTAATCAAAACTCGTGACTTTGTAATTGTATTTAGAAATACTAGATTAGGCATTTTGCAACTAAAGTGACTTACTTATTATTTCTTAAGACAATAACTAGTAATAATAATTAGCAAGTTATAGAGTTTAATTGGCCAAAAATTCCTCAAAGTTTTGCACAAAATTAAATTTACTGATCTAGGACATAGAATTTTTCAATAAATTGAATATTTGTTTGTTAATTTTTGCAAATTTTTATATACAAAGTACTATGTAATTTGGATTACAATAAAATATGTATTGTATGATAGTTTTCTCACCTATTGGAATAAATAAATAAACATATAGGTATATGTACAAACACTATCTTTTATAGATGTCTGTCAAAAGCTTTTTCGATCGATTTTCAACGGCCTCAAAAATAATTCCGAGTTTCCAACGTATCGCTTTTGACAAAAAGTTTGGCTAAGAGATATACAGGCATTTCCATTATGGCGTGACGTTACATTTGCTTAATTTTTAAAAAGTTTGATTATTTACATATATTTATTTATGCATAATAAAGTTTTTAGTAAAAATTACGACCACAATCGGAATTAACCATAAAAAGATATAAGCAAAATACGCTTGGCGTGACGTCACAAACAAAATATTTATTTTTTTCATTTGGATTGCAAAATCGTAATTTCTTGCCAACTTGGCAAAAATTTAAATAACATAAGTTAATTTTAAAAGCTCTTCAATTAAAAAGCCTTAGTTTCTGGCGTGACGTTATACGACAGGACTTAACTTAAATTTCCATTGAAATTTTTTTAACATTTTTTATACTCTGTACTTTATGCACATAGGGTATTAGTATTAGTATATGTAAAAATGTGCTTAACACCTAAAAGGAAACGTGTAAGACCCCATAATATTTATACCAAAATGATTACAATGAAAAAAGTAAACTATATCTCGAAGGGCAAAAGACGTAGGAGCTTCAAATGTGACCAAAAGATGGTCTTATGGTCTAGTTCTTCACTTGCATTCAGTATTTTGATATTGCCCTAATAGAATTTCGCGGTTTTTCCTTCCGCATTTCTAATACTTTGCTTCTATGTTAAAAGCGATTCGAAATTTCCCAAGCTGAAGAAGTCCCACTAAAAACAACCTTTAGGTTAATATGCTTAAATAACTAACAGTCACAAAAATAGCTATGTAGACCCATGTGAGCTAAAATATATAAATATTCACATGCCTGGCCCCGCACAATATTTTGCACCAAGCCGTTGCTCGTAGAAAGTTACAGCTCGACTCAGAACTTCCATTCATTATATTTCATATATTCATATATAATATAACTTAGGAAAAAATGAAGAAGCCCGACTAAAAAGATTTATTCAACATATGTTTGTGTAGAAATTAAGGAAATTGCAGCGATGTCCTGACCGTAGCCGTCCCCTGAGGTTTGGCTTGCAAAACAACCCTAGTTCAAAATTATTTATAACAAAAAAAAAAAACACAACTTTATAATTTCATAACTTTAAATCTTTCACTTTAATCACACAAGTAGAACGTACTATATTTTTGGTTAGCTTTTAAGTTTTCCGTCCGCGTGGAATTTTCTGTGGAAATGGCTGTATACCGTCGGATTGCTTTTCGCTGGTACTTCGATTATAATAGATATTTCTGGCATCCCACATATAAAAAAATCTAAACATTAATTTTTTAGAGTTATTCAGTTTCAATATAGTGCTTTATTTGAAATTAATATAGCCTGAAAAAATTTATGTAAGCTTTCATCACAAGTCCTTTTATAGCAAAAAGTTTTTGTCTTCGGAACTACTTTTAAGCAAACATATATCATGCCTTATAAAGCACTCAAAAAGGCGCGCCATTGCCATGTCTTGTGAAATTCCACTGAAAAAACAGCCATTTTGTTATAGAGCGGTATCCACAAGTTTCGACTAGGAATGCTCGTAAAGTCATGTTACAGATTTATGCACACACAGATACACCACACACACACACACACACACATACCACGCTGTACATATTGCACACTTGAGTAAATTACAGTCAAATGACATGGTTGCAAACGCCACTTTGGTTTTTGGTCTGGACGCACGTCTGACAACTGACAACTGACATATTTCCAAAAGTGGGCCCAGACATGACAACAATAACAACAGTCAGCCTACGTTGTCAAAATCTGTCCTTGTATCATAACGGGCAGGCGCAGGCAACTGTGTGTTGCGGTGAAAAACAAATTGCTGAAAACACCCCGTCAGATACAGATGGTTGTTGTTCCTGCAGAGGATTTCTGTTTTTTTTTTGTTTTTTTTTCTGTCTTTGGCGCTGTGTGAAAAGTTAAACGAAAGTGACAAGCAGGCAGAGGCAGACATATAGACGGACAGCGGGGCGAACGCGAAGCCAAGGGTAGCCAGTAACAGTAGTCAACGCGCAGGCTCATTGAAAAATCCCTCGGGTGGATTTTAGCCCAAGCGCTAAAGTCGCGACGCGTCGCTGCCGACGCTGACTGCGCTGCTGCGATTAAACGTGTCAGTTGAAAAGTTAAATGGCAGCCAACGCGGCTGCAAATTGAGCAGCCGCCATGACACGCACACTAAAACACACAGAGGCACACACGCACGCAAACACACACGCGTATAAGTGAGCTACATGTTGCTTTTATAGGTATATGTATATGTATGATGGTAGCCATATTGCTTTGCTATTTGTCTGTCTGTGTGTCTATTTTTATTTTCAAAGGAATTTCACAGCGCAAGGCGCGAATATCCCTTATAACTTTTAGTTGCCCCTATTTGTACTCACATAGATACACACACACGCACATGCATGTGTGAAGTCATATTTGGCAGCACGCATGTAAATATGAAAAAAAAAAAAATAGAAAAAAATTAAATGCTCATAAATAATGCGGACATGTTTTGTGGTCGTCGGGGGGTTTATTTAATTTATTGATTTAAATGCGTAGTTTGGTATGCCGCTTTTTTATTTTTACATACTATTGGGTACTAAACGACCTTAACGGACGGACTTTTATTATAAAAAAATAAATCTAAAACAAATCTATTGTACTTCTCGGTTGTCAGTATCAAAATGGGTTAGATTACCCTTTATTGGAGCAACATTTTTTTGATGCCGAATCTTTCACTCACAGGCCTGTCGAAAGAGGGCTGAAACATTTAAAAAAATTATACTAGTGGTACAATTTAAAAGGTGACGTGTGCAATTTAAACTACGCGTGGTTTTTAAATCGTTTATAAATTTTTTTCCATGGTGCGCTTAACTATTAACGTAATTTTTTTTTTTAAATTTAGTGCTAGTATCATTATTAGTATTTGAGTTACGCTTTTATGAACATCTCAAAGTGCATTTTTCGATTTTCACGGCCAAGAAAGCTTGAAAATGAGCATGGCGTGGAAAAAATCAAAGAACTTTTCGATGCTGTTGGATCAAATGGATCAGCAAAACCCATTTTGGGCCTCAAAGGCTTCAAATCTC
This sequence comes from Chymomyza fuscimana, assembly GCA_949987675.1. Lineage (NCBI taxonomy): Eukaryota > Metazoa > Arthropoda > Insecta > Diptera > Drosophilidae > Chymomyza > Chymomyza fuscimana. The sequence goes on along the minus strand of OX465089.1, from coordinate 27,990,371 downwards.
TTTTGGTCCCAAAACGATTAAAAACAAAAAATGCATTATGAGATATCTTATAAAAATTTGACAAATAAATGGTCAGATTTAGTATACATACATAAAATAAAGAGAGCAGGTTACTAGCCTTTCCTACTTAGATATTATTCGTATTTTTAAAAATTATTGTTAAAACAAAAAATTTTTTAAATATTTTAGCGGGCAAAAAATATGAGATATTTTAATGAAGACATTACTACGAAATTTCACAGAGTTGTCCTTAGTAATTGTAACAACCTAAGAAAAAAATATCTAACCGAGTTTTAATAGGATACGTCACCTTAAAATATTTACTCAGCAATATTTATTAAAAAATCATGCACGATTTTAATGGAAAGGTCATATTAATTGCGATTATACTTATATTTTTTCGATGAAGAGTGCGATTAAGTCCGTCGATAGTCCCCAACGGGAAACTAGTTGTTTCACGACGGCCCTGTCTTAGCGTGAAAATGGGCAAGCGGGGATAAAGGTGCAAAATTTTCCTCAAAAAGTAACTATTTGCATGGAAAAGTATATGGATGAATTATGACCCACTCAAATATTTTGTTTTAAATTTGCCAAATGAATTCTAAGGGTCTTTCATGTGTCTATATATCTACAATAAAAAATCTGGCAATAGTCCACATTTTGCTAAAATATATTATCTGCGATAACTTAAATATGTAAATATTAACAATTGGATTTTTTTTACAACCATAAAAAACGTCACCACACGCGATGAAATCGTTTGAACAACCTGCTCACTCGGGTTAGTTAGTCTCCCATTCACTGTATGTTCTTCTTCCTTTTTAGTAGTGCGTCTAATTTACTCGCTAGAAGTGTGTTTCGAAATTTATTTCGAGAATCTTCCTCTACTATTTCTAGAAACCTGGTCACTTCAACAACCTGGTCACTCTTTAGCTGCTTTAATATATTTTGGGTTCCTCGAAGCAGCATTTGTTTTCAAACTTCGTATTGTAGGACACTATTGTTTTTGCTCATTTTCTCTCTGAGTTTTCAAAAATAAAGCTCACATTTGTTGATAAAAGCGAGATTTCTGCAAAGAAAGCCTTTACATAGTGATTTATATAATGCTATAGAATTCCGCTGAAAATCTTTCAATGTTGAATATATCATAAAAAGTTCGAACAACGCTTAAGGCACTTAGATTAGATCATAGCTAATTTATTTCATAATTATATCCCGTGATGCAACAATTTGTTGGTCACGCAATGCGCTGGTCCGTTACTCGTGTCTCTCTGGAAAAGAGGGCGTAGGTTCAATTATTGTATGGTAGCTATATAAAATGATGGATTAATTTTGATCAAACTTCCCACAAATGTGTTATATAAAACGCACAAAAACACATAAATACCGACACTGGTCAAGTGTTTACTAGGTTTGTGCTATGTATATAACAAGCAGAAGGAGGCGTGGCAGACCAAATGCTCTTTATACCAAAATGCTTATCATAACATCGGGTAGCGGTATGTAGCTTAACATATGCCCGTCAAAATTCGAACCCTAACAAAGCTAAATAAATTTTTTTGCTGGCACTGCCGCGACTGTACCAAATTATTTTTTTTCAACTTATCCCGTATCCCTTAGATCTTTAAATTGCTTATGTTTGTAGAATAATGAGACCCTATTAACATAATTTGGTAACTCTAAGTGAACATCTTATCGTAAAAAAGCTTTTAAAAAGCTCAATTCCCCGAACTGCGTTTATATATCTCTTTAAAGGACTCTCTAATTGGGCCATTCTAAGCCTTTGCTTTGAACAGTTGACTTCACCTAGTGCCTCACCTAATGTTTCGTAGAAAATTTCAAAGCTGATAAATTTTTTATAAATAATCTCATGTCCAAATCTATTATAAAAAATTTCATATTTGTTTTAGTTTTTTTCCCGTGCATATTTTGGATAAATTGCGACTTCATAGCAACTGCTATTTTCTTAGATCTTTGCCGATTTGTATGCATTTATTTTTGTTTAATTTATTTTATTTGTAATGTATTTAAGATACCTCAGCTATTTGTACATCATTTTAATGTATCCACAACAAATAGGCGGCAAAAGTTGAAATAAAATTTCAGCAGCTATTTTTTTTGTATGTCAGTCAAACAGCATCCGGCATGCAAAATGTGTTAAAAAATAATTATATTGTAGGTACAATTGTTTTTAAAACTGCGATAATTAATTTGATAAACTGTTAAATATAAATAAAAATTTTTACTTTTTTCTAAGCGGTTGTTGTTGTGCTAGCTCTGATTAATGACCAAACATGAGAGTATTTATTTTTACTCTACTGCATTAATGAATGGAAAATATGCAAAATGCTTGCTATTAATTAAACGCTTAAAACAAATTGAATAAAAAAACAAAGCAGAGAAAAAAGCGTCTACGATAACCGTTAGCCGTCAACTGTAAAATTGATAAAAGGAAAATAAATTCATATATAATTAACAAATTTAAAAGCTGTTGAAATAATTGTTAAAAAGCTGACACATGGCAAAACAAAAAACTAAAAAAAAATTAATAATAAAAAATGTAACTTCAACTTCTCACTCGCAAAACATTGAAAGTCAATTTAATTTAATATTAAATGCATTTTTAAATTTGTTAAAAATGCTTTTTAAAGCAGAGTAACACGCATTTAAATATTCATTAGCAAAAAATATTCGTATCGCATTCGATCATAAATTTGCCATTTTCGAGGTAGCCAAAATGTCGACAGCAAAAAAATCGTTTCAAATAATATTTGCATACAATTTTCTAATTTATGATACAATTTTCAAAACAAAAGTTTAATCGATACATTTTTTTTGTGTTGCTTTGCCTTTTTGGAATTTTAATAGACATAACTTAAATGAAACAGCATAGCGTATATATGAGTAAAAAAAGTTAACTTACATTAGTCGCTGTTTCTATACTCTACCTGAAACTTTTTTTTTCTAAAACAGAGACAGTTAAAATATTTATCATCATAATCCTCAGCTTACCATAAATCTCGAAATTCGTAGAAATTGTCTCTAAAACAAAAATTTAATCAATTACAATTATTTTTAATAATATATTCGTCGATTTTCGCAAAAAATTTCATTCATTTTCCCCAAAAATAGTCGATAAGTCAAAAAAAAACACACACACAGCGCCCTCTGGCGACACATAAAAATAAATGTAAAATATTTATTCCTCAACTCCAAAAACCCCCGCACACATATTTGGCTAGAGAAAAGTGAGCAATTTTTGTTGCTTTTGAATCTAATCTAACTCGATTTTTAAATATTTTGAAAAAATCTATTTTAAAGCAGTGTGCAACTCGAAACATATTTCTTCGGAAAAATTTCTTGTAATGACGCATAGAGCCAAAATCGCAATGAGATTTTGTAGTTTTTTTCGCCGCCCTACAATTTGACCCACGCCGATATTTACTATATATTCTTCTATATTTTATCATTATTCTGTTATCATTCTATTCTGCCTTTCTTCAATTCATGAATCTTATTTTTTTATATTATACTTAAGATTTATGTATTTACATTTTTATGAGTTCACTTTATCTCATGAAATGAGCACTAAATCAAGAATAGACTTAGGTGCGTCTTTTTCCCTTACCCTGAAGAAACAGAAGGCAAAGCAGAGTCTGACTAGAAACTGTAACACAAAATCAAGGTTTCAATCTTATAGATCTCTTTTTTATTTGGTAAAATAACTAATAAAAAGTATTCATCTTCTAGACCCCGCACCAGAATTGCCTTTCACCCGCCCAAGGCTACTCAAAAAGAGAGCTAATCAGAGAGAAGATGAAGAGATTAACTTTTTTTTACACAATATGAGCTCCATCCCGAAAACAGACCTAGTTTTACTTTCTTTTCCTTAACAGAAGAAACAGGAGTCGGAATAGATTCTGACTAGAACAGATAATAGAACATCAAGGGTGCTATCTTATAGATCTCCACAAATCTAAAATTGACTGCTAGTTTCAACTTAGAGTAGAGTCATCCCACAGTACATTTTATTCAGTTGAAGGGTCCTATCTTAAAGATGTCTTCCAAAACTAGAATGAACTGGCTGTTTCATTATAGCCGGCCTAGAATGGGTAACAGGGTCCCAATTTATAGATCTTCTCATAACCCAGAACCGACTGGAAGTTTCGACTTTTTTTCTCTTATCCAGAAAAAAGCTCTGCTAGAAGGAGGGTCCTCTCAGAGCACACAAAAGAGTATTAAAAATTATTTCTTATAGAGAAAGGGTTTTCCAATTTACTTTTCAACTATTTTACTAGATTAAATGATCGCGTATAAATTTTCAGAGCTTTGTTTTTAAATTTTTTTAAGTTTATTTTTTATTTACATAATTATAATATGATAAAGTATTAATTCTAAATTACGACAGAGCTAAAGAGGTCTTTTCAAGCCTACAGTCATTTTGAATAATCGGTATTGAAATTGAAAACCGGCTTGGTTATACATGTTTTATATTATATACCTATACATACACATATAACATTAAATAAAAAATAATTAACACCGTGTTAGAAGTGAATAATTATTATAATAAAGAATTAATTCTAAATGGCAAAATAATTTATAGCCAGAGGCAAACATTTTGAATAATCGATATAGAAATTTGGAAAAGGAAAAACTATTAAATTAAAAAAAAAAATAATTCTAACAGGATTCGAAGGATGTTAATTTTATATGGTAACAAAAAGGTCTTAAATCTTCAAATTCCAATGCGTTCCAATGGCTTTGTACAAATCTTAGCCTGTTTCAAAAAGAAGTTCCTTCATGCCATATAATGACTGTAACTGCAACAAACTTCATAACAAACTAAAAATACCCTTTACCACGTAAAGAGTATCTAAAAATATATGTATATAAAACAGAAGCCGCAGCAGTAGTAGATTTATTGAACGATTTAACTTGAAAGTTTAACAAAAGCCAAGTCTGGAACTTCGTCACAGTTCCAGATCTAAAAAAAAAGCTATGCCCAAGCCGGTTCGATATGGCCACTATTTGGTTACCATTTCGGCTTTTTTTTTTCATATTCAATACGTCAACAAAAGAATAATAACACACAAAAAAATACAAAGATCAAGATTGCGGCTTGAAATGTTTTCATAAATATGCATTTGTGGGAAACACTTTGCATTTGTCACTAGATAAATTATGGCTTAAATTATATTACAACTCTCTATCCAAATCTTTACTAAAATTTGTTTATCTCTTTTCTTATATTTTTTTTTCTATAGACTGAGCTGCGTTCATGCGCAGCGTGCGGCGAGCCAATCTCGGATAGATTTTTTCTAGAGGTTGGGGGCTGCTCGTGGCACGCCCATTGCCTGCGATGTTGCATGTGCATGTGCCCCCTGGACAGACAACAGTCGTGCTTTATAAGAGAGCGCCAGGTCTACTGTAAGGCCGACTACAGCAAGTGAGTAGAGACATATAAAATATATTAAATAGGAATCTCTTGATTCAAAGTACGCCCTAATTTTAAAGTGAGTGAATTTTAAAGAGTGTATTTTATTCTAATAATTAAAGAGCGCTTGTTTTTATGAGCAGTTTGTAGGAATTATAAGAGCTCAGTTCGGTTGGGTTGATTTAATTTTAAGAGACTCAACTTGGAATCTGTAAAAAATCAACTTTCATTGCTTTATTCATAAACTTTTTTTATTTTAGTAAATAGTAGATTAGAATGGTTTAAGTTTTAATAATGGATGTTTTATTTATTTGAGACTAAAATATATACTATAGAACTTATGCACTAAAACTATAAATAAGTAGATATCGATACTCCCGACAAAGAACATGAAAGGGCTGAAAAGCTTTAGAGCTCCATAAGTAAAAAAACGCTCAAAGTATCGGGAACGTCGATTCGGTATGTTGAACCTAATCCTTTCCAAAAAGAAACGGAGAGTCAGCGTCAACTAAGAATGAATTTCCCTCGTCTCCATGGCTTGTCCTTAGTGATGGTAGATCAATTAGCAACAGACAACACTCGTAAGGGGGTAGCCTAACCATTATGGCCAGTTTAAGCTTGTGGGTTTCAGACCTGTGGTCCATATTCCAAAGTTCCGCAATACAAATGCAATAAACACTTCAAAAACTTTTGCGATCATCTTTTAGCTTCATAAGCCAAGAAGGCTTTTCCTTACGATTTATGCCGTACAAATTTTATTTTTGACCTATCGCTACTATGACCTATTTTGTGATCAAAAATGTTACAGTGTTTTGTTTAGAGTTCGCCTTACTACAGAAATCCAAATATGGTTAGAATGTCTTTAGAAACAAACGAATTATGCGTTTAAAAATGTTGGTCTTTTTCAAGCTGCGGCGTAATAACTCTTTGGAAGCTATATAATATTGCCTCGATATCGAAAAACTGAAATCAACTTGTGTCCTGATACTTAAAATGCGATCTAATTCAAAAGTTTGGTTGATTAAGCAGTTACAGCTTCAAGATCTAGGAGTTCAGGCATACTCACAGACGGATGGACTTTTCTAGATCAATTCCTTTTGTCCTGCCATATAGGAGGTAATGTTCGGGGATCTTCGATGTCCTCATCTGTCCTCAATGTTATATACCCTAAGGTATAAAAAAACAGGTTATAAAAACACGGTAGAACTTGGAGAAAACGCCGATTATAATAAAGTTATGAGGTCTTCTACTGAGAACCAACTAGCTCACAACTTTTTTTAAAAAACATTAACGTTAACATTAAACATTAACGGGTCTCGGATATCTTCTTCTCTATGTTATTATGCCCCTTACCCTTGGGATAGGTTACAAAAACACGGTAGATCTTGCATTATAAAAAATTTTAGTTTTGGCGTCTTCTACTGAGGACCAACTAGCTTAAAACTTTTTTATAAGACACTAATGTCCGGGGGCTTTCGATATCTTCTCTATGTTATATACCCCTCACCTTTTTGACAGGTTACAAAAGCAAGGTAGATCTCGGAGAAAACGCCGATTATAAAAAATGTAAGTTATGGGGTCTTTTACTGAGGACCAACTAGCTCCAAATTTTTTTATAAAACACTGACAATAAGCAAAAATATTTTTTTAATCTAAAGCTATAATTATACCCTGTACCGTATGGTACAAAGGGTATATTGTGCTTGTGCAAGCCGAAAATGTATGTAACGTACAGAAGGAGAAGTCGGAGACCCCCCAAAGTTACCTAAAGTATGATCAGAGTGACTAGAGAAGTCGATATACCCATGTCCGTCTGTCCGTATGAATGGTAAGAGCTAGAGCAACCAAACTTTCAGATAAGATCCCTTATTAATCCATAGGAGACAAGTTTATTTTATTTTTTTGATATCGGGACTACATTATATAGCTCCCATAGGGGTGTTTCAGAGGACCTCGAAAAAAAGCAAAAGTTTTAGCTGGATAATTCGTTTGCTTATGAAGATATCATAACCAAATTTGGCAATCGGACGTTTTTTAGAGTTCCCAAGCACTGTACCAAATTTGATCAAAATCGGTTGACTATATCATATAGCTCCCATAGGATCGATCGGTCGAAAATTAGTTTTTTGTACAAAATTCGTTGTGTTTCGTTTGTTTGTGAAGATATTGTAACCAAATTTGGCATTAAGAAGTTTTTTAGAGTTCCAAAGCACTGTACCAAATTTGATCAAAATCGGTTGACTATATCATATAGCTCCCATAGGACCAATCGGTCAAAAAAACGTATTTTGAACAAAATTCATTGTGTTTCGTTTGTTTGTGAAGACATCGTAACCAAATTCGGCAATCAATTGGCTTTTAGAGTGCTTAAGCAATATTTCGGACTTAATTGCAATTAGTGGTACAGGGTATCCCAAAGTCGTCTGCGCCCGACTTTAACGTACGCCATCGTTTTTTTTGTATATTTTTAATAAATAAGTCAAAAAAAAAATTATTTCTGGTTGTTTCGAAATTGATTGCGCCTTTATATTTAGATTGAGCTACTTAACATAAGACTTTTGGAAAATCCTCATAACTTGATATTATGTATGCCTTAGATGCAATCGTTAGAAGCTCTTTAGAGTATATACTTTTTCAAAAAGTTGTATTCAAACTTTTGTTCTATAACATACCTAAAAATTTCTTTATTGCGAGTGTTCACTGTACCGTGATATTCATATTTGCAAATGTAGTTATAAAAATGAAACTAGAAACTTTAAGCGAATTTTTATGGCTACATATTTAAATTTTATTTTACTTGCTTAAAGCTTTGCATATAAATTTTTTCTATAGAATTTTATAAAAGCAATGTCAAATAAAATTGTTTACTAATTTTATGCAGCATCATAAAAATGATAGCACATTGTATTTTACTCAAAATATGGAGCAATTTTTTTGATGTTTGGAAATACATTGACTATGCATTTTCTTTGGTTTTTATTGTCGTTTGTGATCATGTGTGAACAAGTGTTTTTCACATATTTTCCCACACTTTTACGACAATTGGTGGAAAGCAGGCAATGTTTAATTGTTACAATTTGATATAGAAGAGCGTAGAGCAACTTAATCCCTAGAGTAAACAAGCCTGCAGTAGGTGCAACCAACTTGAAACTTGCAAGCAAAGTATCTTACAGATACAGATATGCACTTGTATTGGGCGGTTGGAGAAGGGGGGGCCAAAACATTGTCGAACGCGTCAAACGAAATGAAAATAAACAAACAGACGCGCCGTGAGATGCTGTAAAAATATTTATTTTTCAAGTTAAGAATTTTAAGTGTGCATTGGACGTACGATGGAGACATCATCTTCATCATCATCTTTAGCAGCAACAGCAACAGCAACAACATCGTCATCCTGTTGTTGTTGTTCGGCTGTTGTAAAAATAAGCTCAAAAGTTGAACAATAGGCCAGATCCAGAGTGTAACCAACGTACTAAAAATGTACAACAAAAATATTACAAAAAAAAAGTTGCCAACTCATTTGGAAAAACGCACGAATGCGAGTAACTTCCGTTGGCAGCAAAAACGCGCCGGAAACGCGCGTAAAACGCCTGCAAGCTTATTAAAACGAAACGCTCAACAACTTTATTTATATGTTGAGTACTTTATGTACATACTAGCTATAACTATATATATATGTTTTATGTTTTTATGCGTCTCTCTTGATTTCATTGCAGAAATTTTGGCGCCAAGTGCTCCAAATGCTGTCGCGGCATATCCGCCTCCGACTGGGTAAGACGTGCACGTGAGTTGGTCTTTCATCTGGCATGCTTCGCCTGCGATCAGTGTGGACGGCAATTGTCCACCGGGGAACAGTTTGCGCTCATGGATGACCGTGTGCTTTGCAAGGCTCATTATCTGGAAACGGTTGAGGGTGGCACCACATCAAGTGACGGTAAGCAGAACTAAATCAAAAAAAATATGCACATAAAAAGGCACTAAAGGGCACTACATTTTTTTAAAGTCGACTAGGAAATGCTCTTAAATGATTCTTTGTGTAAAAAATAATAAATAATAGTTACTTGGACTTCTTAAATGGGCTTAGGGCTGCCAAAAGGGTGGTAGCGGAGATAGTTCTGAGATCTCCAAGTTTTCTAAGGAGCCTGTAGATTTAAAAAAAAACTTTATTTTTGTTTTCGAAAATTGAAAAATCAGAAAATCTTGGTTTTGAAATAATTCATTATTTTTCATTGTATTATGACCATTTTTTTTTTTGCCAAATGGAAATTCAATCGCCTTGGAAACATCGACAGTCACCAGACCCTATTTTTTACCATCGGCCCAGTTTTTGTCATTATATATGGAATACCGAATCATTTAAATGCCCGCCTGGAGTGCTTCAAAATAATATTTTGCCCAAAATCAAGATCTTTAAACAACACTCTCAGCAAACTCACATCGTAGTCACCTGGCTGTGTACCTATATAGCCTTCTCCAAATGCTGATGCATTTAGGCTATGTGGCAACTATATATAACCTTTATAGTTTCCCATATACCCTATATACTCTACCTTTGTTTATATTGCACATAAAGAAACCACATTAACTTCCTTCAATCGGTTCGCAATTTTGAACGCTTCAATTGTGACGACTGCGGATGCAACAGCTTTACCTTTAGCGCCAGGTTGCCAGGCCAGACTTAGGCCCAAAACCAGACCCAGAGTCAGAACCAAAGCAGCAGGCAATGTCGTTTGAATGACGTTTTCATATGTTCTAGCATTTTAGCCACGTTCAAATGAACACGGCACGTTCGACGGGGCGCGTCATCAACAATAACAACAACAACGACAGTGTCGCCAGTTGGTTGACGAAATCGTGTCATAACCGAGGCATATAAAGTCAAAACTCTAAATAGGCTGAGGCTGGTCCAAAAAGCAATCGAGAGACGACAATCTGTAGTTGGTAGTGTTGGACTTATGGACGGACACTTGGACGGACAGTCGTCGCCAGTTGTGACAGAAATCATGCGACGTGCTCTGCCTTTGCACTTGGTTGTGGTCCAGCATGATTGTTGTTGTAGGTTGTTGTCGTTATTGTTGTTGTTGTAGGTTGTGCGTCTGTTTACAAGCTGAGAATTTAAGCCTCGTAACGCATGCAACTGCATGCCGCTCAAAAGTTTTGTCATGCCTTTCAGTTGGCAATGCCACAGACCACCAACACTTTTTTTTTTTTGAACCAGGAATATCTTGCCGTCATAATAAAAAAAAACTTTGAAATTGTGTATAAAGCCACAGCTAGGGTCTGCACAAACTATAAACTGTTTTTGACATTTTCAATTTGGTCTACTGTCAAAATGCTTTTAGCCTTAAGAGTTGTATACCCAAAACTAAGAACGTTAATAGAGAGGAAAACGTGAGCAGGGCGATAAGCAAAACGAAGACCTAAACTACTCTAAAATTAGAATAACTTAGTTAATCTAACTAATTTTATAGTCGTTTAGTGACTGTCTTGCTTTCTAATAACTTGTAACCATTTATAAAGCAAAATTTCAGAATTTATGAAAAAAATTGAAAAGACTTTTCAAAAAAAAAGTGTTGCCTTCTAAAATAAATCTTTCATCTTGGGAAAGCCTGTTCTTAAAGACAGTCTTAGATACAAATACCTTTCTGCATAGAACCAGACCATACACGCTGCGACTGGTTGTACAACTCCTCTGTTTATCGAGCAGATTGTACAAACGATTACATCGTTGTATGAAATTTACTACGACAAATTTAAATGTTTTAATTTATCGATAAACGAATGAGTTGTACAAGCAGTCGCATCATGTGTAGCTTGAGTTTTATCCACTGTCTTTTTTGTTATCGATTTAAAATTAAAGAGCCAGACTATTACGCACAAATTTACAATTGTTGCTAGTACTTTAGTCCTTATCTATTGTTGGATGATTATGGCTAAAAATGAAAACAAATATTTATATAGTTTTAAATATTCTTTAATTTATATAAATTGATGCACGACTTGTCACTACGGTGTGTAAGAAAAAGGAAAAGGGCATCGGAAACGTAGTACATTCACCACACGTACACTCACCATAATTAGTATTATTTATAAATACGTCAAAAAATAAATCAGTGTGGTACCGATTGTGTTCGTATGCGTTAACGTATCGAGGTGAAACTTACACTATGTGATAGCCACACATCATACGGTGTGCACAATGTAAATGTCACCTCGATACGTTGAAATCATGCAGGTGAAAACTCAACGTTAAAATGTATCATGAAAGGGGGAATAGCAACCCTTAAACAACAATTCACTTGACATTATTTCAATTTTGTTGTACACATTTGTTTCAATATTTGATGGTACTAATTAGTTTTAAAATAACGCTATTGATGGCCACAAAATATCTTAATAATAATTTGGAAAGTTCGTATAAAAATTCAATATCTTAAATTCATCAATTCACAGTGCCATTAAAAGAAAAAATTATAATCTAAATTATTTGGAGTGACAAAAAATCTCCAGAGATTTTGAAAACGTCATAAGGGGATATCGGAAAACGTTTTAGCCATTTCCGCTTGTCCATCAGCTGTAGGCAGCTTAAGATAAGAATTGATCAAGAGATTTATGCGCTTCATCTATTGCTGCAAAGGTGCAACGGAACAAGAAGCTTTCTTGTACCAAAATACTTGACTTAAGTTCAGAAAACGTTTAAGCCTTATCCGCTCATGTATTCAGTACATCTGAACACCGAGCTTTCTGAGATTTTTAAAGCTAGAGACACAAAATTTAACCAATAGGTGCGCAGGTTAACATTCATTTATTCCTGTCGGAACTTCTTCCGTTCACTTTTTTTTAATTGATGAACATGTTAGAGGCACTAAATTTTGACCGACTCATGTGGGCTTAGTAAGCCAGGAAACGTTGACATTTTCAAAAATCATCTTCCTACAGCGTAGATCCTTGGCGCAAAAAGTTTTTTTGAGATAAAGTCTGTGCCGTCTGGGCGTCATCCTTACTAATTTAAATTTTTTTAAATGCGATAACAAAGTTATAGTCTCTTTTAGAGCTGCCTATGTGGTTTTAGTTCCTACACTTTAATATTAGTACATAAATTATAGACACTTTTGATCGCAAAAATCTTATTGATGAATCTCATCACGCACGTGAGTCACGCTCTCAACTCTAACCACTCAAATGACTCTTTTAGAGCTGCCTATATGCTTTTAGTTTATACACTTTAATATGAGTACATAAATTTCAAACACTTTTGATCGTAATAAGCTTTATCGCGCTCGTGAGTCACGCTCTCAACTCTAACCATACAAAAAAGATCTTATGCATTATTATTATTTTATTTGTTTGTTTGTTTTTGTTCTGGTTTATAGATGGCTGTGATGGTGATGGTTATCACAAGAGTAAAACGAAACGTGTACGCACCACCTTCACCGAGGAGCAACTGCAAGTGCTACAGGCCAACTTTCAAATTGACAGTAATCCGGATGGTCAGGATTTGGAGCGTATTGCCTCAGTGACGGGTCTCAGTAAGCGTGTGACGCAAGTTTGGTTTCAGAATTCGCGTGCACGCCAAAAAAAACACATACATGCTGGTAAGAATAAAAGTAAGTAGTGGATTAGTGCAGCATGCCCCGTAATAAGTAGTCTGTAGTAACCAAAGCAGTAGTCTCTAAAAAGATATTGATTGAAGGACTCGACAGGCTGGCCACAGTGGCAATAACTTGTCAAACCTGACGTCAGATTGCATATTTGTTGTTAAGAGGTTTTGCATATAGTGGCTAATAAAATTTTTATATATATTTTTTTTTTTTCTCTTGCTCTGCTACGTTGAAACCCAAACGATTTTTGATTGCAGTACGCGAACCGGAAGGAAGCTCATTTGCCCGTCATATTAACCTGCAGTTAACGTATTCATTTCAGAATAATGCACAGAACCCCATGCATATGAATGGCAATAAAGCCGGACTCTATCCAGCGCATGGTAAGTTGCAAATACTAAACAACTAACTTGTAGAAGTTATGCTCTAGAGATATGTGTTTGTTTTTTTTCTTCCTAATTAACAGAATCCTCTATGGATGAGCTGTCACAGGAATCCAGCGTGCACTGCCTGCCCAGCGAGGTGTGACTAGAGCAAAAGCCAACGCGCACACAGCGCTAGTTGGTTCCCAGTGCGATCTATAGCCATGATCGTACCCAGCCTGCTCATCTGTGTGCGCACTTTGATTGGCCCAAGAGTGCAAGACTCTAAATGATAAACGTCCTTTTCCTAGTCAAAATTTTATGTAAAGCATGAAAATAATCGAAAGTTATCAAAAAACATAAAGAACTACATAAACAAGAAATATTCAAAGAGGTTTAACTAAAAAAACAGCCACAGTTTTGAGACCCAGTTTGTATGCTTTAAGCATTTTCAAAAACTTTGGCAAGCAAACAACTGCAGAACTTGAGACATGAGTGCAGCAGCCTATCGAGTGCGCAGATTTCGTTATATCGATGATCGATAAATACATATATGGAAATTCCAGTAGCTCTTAAGTTTAAGCTTAGTTTAGTTAATTTAATTTAAATGAAATGCCCTTTAGTTTAATTGTTAAGTGTTTATTGCTTTCACTCTCTATAACACTAACTAGCTGTCCCTTTCGCTCGTGTGTCTGTGTTTAGTTATTAAGTAGCCGCCTATTTAACAACCAAGCTTTTGTAAAATAGTTTTTTCCAACCATGAGACAAATTGTTGTTATTGTTTATTTTCTTGTTTTTTAAATGTATAAATTATATAGTATATATATAGTAGTATAGCATATAATAACGCTCTAAAGCTAATGGTTTGGCATTTGTATATAGCATTATAGAAAAACAAAGCAAAAACATTGTCCAACCAAAATATACAACTAAAATTTAGTTAACACAAATTATATACAAAAAAACCAATTATCATTAAAAGAACGCATTGAAATCAATTAAAAGAAACAGAAAACATTTTTTAAAACTTGTTTGTGTTTATTTTGAATCTTTACTTAAAAGCTAAAGCTGCACTCAAAATGCATTTCCGCTTGTGTCCAGAGGCACATCATCACCTGTTGGCCAAGACAGCAGGCAGCAGGCAACAGACAAGAGGCAAATGCAGCAGACAGTGTGACGTCCCGGCTATAACCAAATAAAGGGCCAAGCAGCACACGTTGTAGACAGTTGGATCACTTGGCACTTGGCCGTTGGCCAACACTCAAGTTGCAAGTCATGTGGCAGCTTTCTAGTGCTGCCTGTTGCCTTGTGGCAAGTTGGCGTTAAGTGCCAAGACATATACAATATTAATTGAATTATAAGCCTGGCTTATGCAAAGATTTCCTGCAACAGCAATTTGTGTTGGATCATCATCATCATCAGCATCATCATTGCCAACATCTAGATTGTGAAACTAGTTGCAGCAATAGATCAAGGCATGACTTGGCAGCATTGCCAACACATTGCACTTGTTTATAGTATTAATTCTGTTGACTTGGCAACCCTTTTTTTTTGGTGAGCTATGAAAATATCAACAAATCGTCATCATTAATAATGATCACTTCAGGCTATACATTGTATATCATGTGTATCAGTATTTTTGGTGGTTCATTTGTCAAATTTTACTCTGCTCGATGGCTATCTCAATCCATTCGTAGTCATCGACACCAACAACAACAACACATCGTCATCATAGTTGTTGTTGTTGTTGTGGTTCCTGTTGTTGTTATTTGAGCAAACATTCAACACTTGAAGCGAGAATTTTTGTACCGACTACAACTCAATTTTTTTTTCTTTTTTTTTTTTTTTTGATCCAAACTTATCCACGGCGAAGACGCAGCGCGCAGCAAGGTATATGAAAATTATGAATGATGTGATACTTTTGCCATTGAGATGTTTTCACAGTCACAAACATGCCCCATACCTACATATATAGTATAGTTATAGCATACCTTGCCCATAGCTATGCTTATCCCATATCTTATTTGCTCTATCTACATCTCATGCGTATCTTGAAAATGAAAAAAAGAGCAGAGAGTGAGACATGCAAGTTTTGCTTGCTTGGCTGGTTTATGACTTTCGACTTGGTCTCTTCCATAGTTCCACTTGATCTCGGAGCCCCTTTGGCTTCTTTTTCTCTGGCTATCTGTTAGCTGTTATTTCTGCTGGAAATGAGCGATCGCATGCAATAATTTGTAGACTGGCTGTGGCACAGTGCAACGATTTGCTAAATTTCCAGTTCAGCTTGTTAAGAACTATCTGGTATCAGTAGGTGCACCCCCTCCTTAGTGGCTTAATTTTTTTTGAATGCAAAGTGAACGGCATTTGTGCAGGATGTTTGTGTCGATTATCCAGTGTCAATTAGTTTTTATAGAATTTTAACCTGGTGTTATTTCCAAAGCACCGAAAAAGGAAGTGTCACCACTCGAGCAGTATAATTTTGAAGGTAACAAGGATTATGGATCAAAGGGCATACAGTTGGCGTTCTTCAAAAAACACACTCGTTCTGTCTCAGATTCGGATTAATAATCTCTACTGGTATGCTGTTTAGATTTAAAATAAAATTTCTTTGAAGTTAGGATTAAGAGTAGACGACATTTGGGGACGAGGGATTCCCGCTGGGCGTGGATATTTTTGAAGGGCGCATAGATTTAGAAAAACTTTTAAACATTCAAGTCTTCGGGAAAAAGGAGGGGCCCGACGATTATCATCCCCGAGCCCGTAGTTTTCAGTCAAAGGCGCTGAGAGTAAGGAAGGTTATGCAAGGAAGTTTATACAAAAGTTAACAGGGACATCTAAAAGTTTATTTTTTTGATTACCAAGAAATGAGCTTTTATATAGCCTTATAGTATCCTATAAATTCCATTTGTTTGAAAAAGATCTCAATTCAATATTGTACTCCCACAAACCTCTCACAAGATTTCATTTTCAAAACCATACTTTTTTAAGCTATACCTATAAATGAATAAACAGGTAAGAATAATAAAATGTTTTGAAAAGACTGCACTGCGATCCTAGGGATATGTTGCGATCCCTGCTAATATAAAGGTATAAATTATTTTTTGTTTCTAAAAATTGACAACGAATATATGGGTTAAAATACCGAAATCCTCAAAATTTTTGTTTATTCGAAAGTGCCTTGCCAATTTTAGATTTTTCTTTCAATATTTAGGGAACTCTTTCTATGCGCGTCACCCGTAGAATCAAAGATGTTTGAAATAACTGGCACCACAAAACATAAGATACGTCTAACCTGAATCTAGGAAAACATATGAGATAAGGAACAAAACAAAAAGGTTTGAAACTTCAATAGATACAATCGTGGTACCAAAATTAGCACATCTAAGAACTAAAACACAAAAATTTTAAATTTTTTATATCTCAACGTAGTTTCCTTTCAATGTGATATCCTTTTTACAAAAACAACCGTGAAGCTCCTCAAAATGCATATTAACCTCCAACTCCACTTCTTCAAAGTTGCCAAATCTTTTAATATTATTATTTCGCCAGAGCAATAGGCCTTCAGTCTGAAAAAAAGTATATTTTATTTATTTTTATTTGTATTATTATTTATTTATTTTGTTTGTCTATAACTCCTTAAATTTAAATTGAAGCAGCAGTAAAAAAATTTTGCACATGTCATAAAAATCCTTGGATATCAAAAACGAATTATTTTGACGTTACGGCGGCTGCGCTTTACTTTTCTGCTGCAAATAACTTTTTAACCACTGTCAGGTCTACACATCATTTTTCAAAAATCATTCAAACACTTGTTAAATATTTTCTTAACCGATTGATGAACATTCTGCATCCATTCGGGATTATGTGTGTGAGTGAGTGTGTGTGTGGATACAACAAAAAAAAATTATTTTAGGTTTATCAATAGATGCCAGCATAATGGAAAAAGGCGTTGAATGCAACTCGGCTTCGATTTGGCCGTATCCCGGCATTGACTTATTACGATTTGTTGGCCTTTTCACGTCGAGTCGAGTCGGTCGCAAAATTAATTGATATCTGTGGTATGCGTATTGTTAGCACGCAGTATTTTTCAGATGAGAGATTGAAGATGTGGCCACGTTGTCTGCTCCATTGGCTTTTTGTTGCTGGTGCCGCCTATAAGACGACTGGCTGACATGCAACCACTTTGGCACTTTGATGATCGATTACAGAACGTGTTGAAGTTGTCTGTTGTTGTTGGTGGTGGTGTTGTTGTTGTTGTTGGTGTTGGTGTTGGTGTTGGCGTTGGCACGAACCAAAAACGATTCCCATTGAAAATAAGGTCAAGTGTGAGCAGTTCGATGATTGGTTATGCAAATTTTATATGAAGATGAGTGTTGCAATTTCGGCCTATTGCCACACGCACAAACAAAAGATGAAAACGCCTTTCAACACTGGCATTCCATCCAAGCGTTTCCATTCGAACATACCATTCAATTGACGAGTCGTGTTTGGCCGTGTGTGATTCATGCTGCTTGGCATTTTAATTGATTTTACCGAATTTCTTTCCATGAGCCCAACATGTGTCGAAAGTGCCACATAATTCAGCTGCCACACGTTCACATTGCGTGCCCAGGCTCCAAAGCGGAGCACCTAGCCAAGTGTAGCATTTATCATAGCTTGACCATTGGCCGCGTGGGTGTTGACCATGTTGGTGGTTATGGTTGTTGCTTGTTGTTGGCCAAGTCATGTGCCATGGCGGCGCGTTGGGGCACGTAAAAATGTAACACCAGTTAAGCACATGGCATATACGCACCAGTCTGCTCTTACACCTGCCTCTCCTCGCTCAACCACTCTGTCGCTCTCTCCCTTTCGGACGCACTCGCTCTTATGCTCTATGTTAGTTACACATAGACTCGAAAAGTTTACTTAACGGAGCAGCACAGGACACCCAACTGTGGTTTGGTTGGGCCAACAAGCCAAGCTCTTGACTGCCATTGCTTTTGTAATACTCTTAGTGATGGTACATAAGCTTGATCAGAAAATAAGCAGCATCTTGAGATTTCGAAATATTCGTTTCTTAACCTGAAGTGGACTCGAAATTTTTTGGTTTTTTGGCACTGAAGCCAGAAACCTGAACTGAAATTGGGATGTCATCTCTTCTGGAACCAAGAAACGTGTTAAATGTTAAAAAAACGGCGATGATTTTTTTAAAATTTTTTTAATGATAATTTCTATATAAAATTTTACTAGACAATTTTGATTTATTATTTGTGGCAATACCCATGCAGCGATATCGATAGGCAAGAGTGCCAAAACTTTATAAATTGACATGGAGCTTAATGGAAGCGTGTGCCATCGCTGGCTTTACATTATTTAGTTGTACCAGACAGTTTTGATGTATTTCTTAGTGTAATTTTGTTTCTTTTTCTTGAAGACTTATTCGTATTAAAGATATATGGTTCTACAAAAAATATATCAAATACAATGAGCTGTAGGATATTTTTTTAAAAAATCCCCACTTCGATTTCGAAATTTTGTTTAGTGCTTTTTGGATTTTAATATACGTTTTCAGTGTTCCTGAGAGTTTCCTTAACTAGATCATAGAAATATGTAAATCTTTTTCAGTGGTGCTTTTTGAAAAAATATGTATGCCACAAAAAAAACCTACTCGGTTGAATAATCGAACCTGGTACTCGATAGCCGCCTATAATTTTCAGATCCAAACACTATCAGCCTAGCTGCCCTAGATGGCTTTACTACAAATGTAATCTACTCGTTACGTGAGGTTTTTTCTACTATATGACTCTAAGCTCCTTTAAAGAACTTCTTTCTAAAAAGTTTGCGGTCTCTGCGCTTCCACAGGATGCGAGATATTTCCAAGTAGCTTCTACTTAAGCTTCCTTATTGTCGCATGAATCCTTCCAGAGCTCTAGAGTATATACACTTTGGATAAGAATTTTCTGTTTGCAAATTTTTGTTGTTATTGCTGCTTGTGTTGCAGCAGGGAAGACAAGACAACAGCAACAACAACACCAACAACCGACGACAACTTTGTAGTACTATGCCTCAATGTTTGTGGAAGCAACATTCGCATGCAAGTCAGCAAAGTTTGCATTGACACGCAGCAGCAACAACAACAACAACATCACCATCAACAACAACAACAACAACAACAACAACAACGTTCAATAGCCACCGCATTTGCATAAAGGTGTAAAGAGCTTAAGCGTTGGCCAGGATGGATGCGGAGAGTTCCATGCGATGCGGCCTATGTAGTGTGTGTGTGTGTGTGTGTGTTAGTGGTACTATGACGTCCGTTGCTCTGCTTGGTGTCATGGTGCCGAAAAAACCAGACAAACGCAAAGTGCACAGCATGGCAAACAGCAACATCAACAGCAACAAATATGTCATATCGCGTCGGAGTCCGAAAGTGGAATACTCTTTTCCCGAGTACACTTTTCCCGAGATAAATGTACCTATTACTGCATAATTAGATATATAAAATTCAAGTTGGTTTGTGTAACTACAGCCAAATTAATCTATCTAGGACAATGTAAGTCACCTTTAGATAAATTCCGGGGCTTGCAAGCAATTCCTGGAAACAAAGTAGTAATAAGATGGCAAGAGGTGGGGCAGCGAAAATACTAAAAGAGCCTGCGGCCTTTTGTGACATTTGCAGACACACACGAAATAGGAGTGATCCAAAGGGATTACAAACTGTGTCAACACGAGGGCCAAGCAGCTCCTACAATGAGACAGAAAAACATGCGATTTCAAAAGTACGCCAAGATCAGTTTCTTTATTAGATAGAAATTTTTAATTTGAGAATGTTTAGAATTATTTTAAAGTGAAGTGATCTCAATAGCACTCCGTGCTCAGCTAAGATAACGCTGAGATCGAGAATATTTTTTAAGAAAATATCCCTAAAGGCAAGAATTCTCTTACTCTTACTCTTATTACTGGCTAGGTTACTTACGGGACACTACAGACTAAGGAAACAGCAGAGTAATATGGGAAGCGTGATTTCGAATACATTTAGTTTTTGTGAAATCGAGGAAGAAACCTCACAATTCTTCTAATGTCCTGTTACTCCTAGTGGAGCATAGGGCCACTTTAGTTTGTTTTGGGCTTGGACTGGCTGAGCAGTTTAGGACCGAATATGGTTCTATGGCGTGTAGATCCAGGAGCTAGAGCACTCGAGTACTTGGCAGATCACCGACTGTGCCTGTTATGTACATAACACACCGAGATCATAATCTGCATACTGTAGAATAGCAAATTAAAAGGGATACCAGCCGATATAGAGATATATAGGGTGGGTCATTTGTTAGTTTGGTTCAAAAGACGCATCAATTGAAGCCCACGGACCATTATCAGCATCGTTTATTCGATCAATGGATGGGAGAAGAGCTAGATGAGTTTTCGTCAAAAAAAACAAATCATTGAAAATTCTGGTGATCACATATGGGTCTGTAGAAGCAGCGTCGCCGGCCAATTGGGCGATATTATTTTTGATACATAAATGAGTAGTTTCAAACTGGTATATACCCCTATATACATTTACCCAATTTTATTGGAAAATATGCAAATAAAATGCAACAAACAAATCAAAAGATGGCCCACCCTATATTAATACTAAGTGGCGATGAGTTTTCTTTTGGCATCCGTCAAAACCTAGATTTAGGAGAAGATAGACATTCTCTCTCTTCCTGTAGCGTGCGAACTCGTTATTCCGAATACAGTAGGTAAACATAAAACTAAAAGCTTTCGAACACTTTGGGTTAAACTGATATTAAGGGACTTCACTGGTTATGCAAGAAGATGGACTTATTACAAAAATAGAACAATAATCAAATATGTTATAATTAAAGGCCTATATATATATATATAATATGTCACAAACACTATCCGAGGTAATTCTAAAGTAACGTTTAAAAAAGATATGATATGCCACGCCAGGTGTGGATTAAGGATTCGGTCTTAGAGGGGGCTTTTTACTTCGAAGTGTATATATGTATGTATATAAGGGCTTGCAAAAAACGGTTAACCCCTTATTTCAATTTTGGGGTGGTGGTACGAACCCGAAACCCCCCACGCCCACCCTCACGTGGATCCGCTACTGCGCCACGCCTTCTTCAACCCTTTATATACGTTGCACAAACCCATAATACCCTCGACCCTATGGGTACAGAGTATAGCAACAACAACAACAACATTAAAGACAACAAGGAGGACGGCCAACTGCAGCCATATTCATGATGAAGATGGACGTGTTGCTGGTGGCTTCCACATCAGCAGCGCAGCGCCATGCAACAACAACAACAACCCCATTAGGCCGCACATAAGCTGCATGCATATTGGAGGCTCAACAACAAAAAAAAAAAAGCTCCTGTGGCGTCGGGTAGTTGCCACTGTTGCAGTTGCTGAGTTGCTGACTTATGGCAATTGCCAATGCAACATTTGTTGCAACTTGTTGTTGTTTCTGCTGCTGCTTGTTGCCAGTTGCTGTTGTACCCCCCGCAAACATTTGTTTCAACACGTACGCGCAAATGAGTTTACAAGGTGCGATATTCATGTTGCGCCCCTCGTTGTTGTTGCCACCGATGTTGTTGTTGTTGTTGCATTTGTTGTACTCGCTGTTGTCAATATTTACTACGCTCAGCTTTGGCAACATGTTGCCAAGAAAAGCTAAAACATGAAGCAATATCGAAATACAAGTCAACGAATTCTAAATACTCTTTTTGCTTAAGCATAGTTGGCTCGTGAAAGTCAGCTGCAATAAGAACGAATGAGATCGGGACTTTTTCGTCATCCCTAAATTCACGCAGTTGCCAAAAATACTCTAATCTTATCATTAAAAACTAAAAGCTAACACATTAAAAATATGTGATAAAACTAACAAAAAACAGGAATTTAATTTTTTATGTCTGCTTTAGGATGGGCACGAAGGCATCGAATTTTCTTCAAGTTCCTACTTCTAAATTAAAATCTCTAAAAGATTCGCTTTATCGTGATTAATCGACTGAATAATAATTTTATTTTATTTGGACAACTCTTGGGACTCAATTATAGGAATATAATAACAATTCCTGGTTTAAAGAAACTTAATTAACTTAGCAGTTAGTTCAAAACCTTCAAAATTAATTATTGTAAGATTCTTAAGTCCTTGATATCCTTTGAACGAGTGTAAGCTGAGGTTATCGATCGTATCAAATACCTTGGATTATCATTATATTGACTTTCGAAAAGATTATGTGTGAGCATCAGTTTCTCAAAGTCAAATCACTTATTAACACATTTTGGTTGATCTTCTAACATTTGGTTGACAACAGATTAAATTTTGTAACATGTAATAATAATCAGCTGTGCTCCGGAAAATGAATTGTTTTTCCCCTTTTATATTTTCATTATAAAATATTGCTAGTACTTTGGTATTCTGTTTTTTTAAATAAAAATAAAACAAAAATCGCACCAATCGGTCATGTGTTCGTGTATGATACGTTCACATATCCAAATTAAAAAATTCGTTTTGGATTTTGAATGCAAAAAAATTGTTTTCAAATAATTGGGAATAAATATCTAACTTGAAGTTGGCATAAATATAATCTAAGAATATCAAAGAATATTTACAAAATTATTTCAGTATAAAATTTTACTTTTTAAACCTATTTTGCCAATTCGTTTTAATTCTTCTTGCAACAAAACATTCGTTTTCAAACCACACGAAAAATTCGGTTTGGTGAAATTGGGAGCACCAAACATTCGGTTTCAAAACGAATCCGAATAAAATGTTCGGATTCGTTTTCCGGCGCACGGCCGAATAATGAAATTTAAAACTGTTGCGTAAAATGATTTACTGAACCGATAGGAATTCTTAAAAATTTCTAAGGAGACTAGATCCTGGAAACTTCGAAGAGCTTGATATTCTCAGCTAAGTGAATAAATGTACAAGTTCCAGTAGAAATACAATAACATTTCGGTGGGTAAGTACTCAAGTATCTAAGCTCGTAAAATTCCCCGTAATACGCCATTAATAATGATTTTTTCATCAATATTAGAAACGTGTGAAAGTGAGACTAAATTATAAAGTTTTAAAACTAACGTATAACTTAAGAAATGATTTTAAAAAAAATATTTTTTTTTAATCTTTCGATATAAGTACTTTCGAACACGCTATAACCAAGATAATTTAAAATTGTTGTTTTTTATTGCTTGCAGGCATAAAATGTAAACATTAGGGGTATTCACGGTTGCTGTTGAGTTAAGAAGTGGTCAAGTTGAGAGCTCTTGCAACAACAAAATGCACAGGCTTGAATTTTGACTCTCAACGCAACTTTTCAACCCTGACCCTATACTAGTTTATAGCTTTTAAGTTTAGTGTAAAATGTTACAAAATACGTAGTTTGTAATGGCCTGTACTACAATTTTTTTTTTATATCAATTTTGCGATTTTCCTCATGACTCAACAACTGTACTCATAAATTAACAAAAAGGGCGTTCACGCATTAGCTAGTTTAGTTTTTGTGCAACTTTTCAACTCCTCAACGCAACAGCAACCATAAATACCCCAATTTTCATATTTAAACTAGTGGGACCGTGACATCCCGACCTTAATATCTCCTCTAATTTTCTTTATTTCCACCACGGCGGGAACTGGGAAGTAGTACTCCCAAAAAAAAAATAAAAAAGAACTTATATATTTTAATCAACAAGAGTCTAAATACCAATAGTGGCTCTAACGATGAAATTCTGCTACAGAGAACTGGGAAAGATGTCGACAAACTTAATCTGCCTGCAGATAATCCTTTTGGCTATCTAGCTTCTATATTTTCCGAGTCTCTTAATGACAGAAAGATCTTAACAGGCTTACAGATGCCTGTTGCTACCTTTGGTTCATATCTTTCTTATATTTTCAATAAAGTTAATACTAGTAACTACAGAAAACTATTTTTCAATGCAATTCAATTTCATATCCTTTGGTCCTTTTTGATATTTTACAACTTACACAATCGACAAAGTAAAGCCGTAGACCTATCTTTACTACTCTGTGGTTGTTCTTAAAAATTAATTTTATAAATAGTCAAAATTTAGCTGTAAAGCTTCCTAAGACACCAGAATTACTAAAGAATACCAAAAACAGAGAAAAGTATAAGCTCACCCTCGTAAATATTAGCGCCTTTTACAACACTCTTTTGAGCAAGCATGCCATACTTTGCGCAGTCAAGGATCTGGGTGGCGCCGTTTACCATTTTGCATTTATGCTAGACTAAATCTAAATTTGATTATTTTTGTATTTTACAACACTGCGATGCCAAAACGCATATACACTTAAAATATTAGTGTATTAACACTTTAAGCATTGCTGGCTAATCGTATTTTTACGAATTTTATTAATAGTAAACAAAATAAAATAAAATAAATAAAAAAATGTTTTGCATGGCTTGTATTTTATTTCTTTATTTTTTCTATCCCTCTCTTTATACATAACATACTCTCGTACTATGCCTCTCTTTGTTGCTGCTTTTATAATTTTAATTAACGCATTCGTTGTTGGTCAGCTGCCTTGTTTGGGATCCTTCGGCAAGTTGTTGTTGTTGCAGTTGTTGCATTTGTTGTTGTTGTTGTTGCTACTGCGGCACTCTCAACATGCTAAAAGGTGTTAATTGGCGAAATTTCCATGTTGAGCCTACCAAAAACTGTCAGGATGTGCAGCTTGTCTTTGTTGTTGTTGTGTTTGTTGTGCCTTTGGGTTGTCGCTTTGAATGTTGTCAACAAGATTTGCTTTATTAGCCACTTTCGGGTGGTTGCATATGTAACACCAAAGAGCAACAGCAAAGTATCCAACAACTACGTTTGACCTGTTTTAAACTTATTTTTAATGAGGCTTATGCAAGTATCTGAAAGATTTTTTTGTTTATTGGTTTGAAGAAAGTACAGCATTGTTCAATTGTCACTGGGGTGTACAAATAATTAATATATTAGAAAATAAAATAAAGTTTAAGAAATAATTATCTAGTACAAATCTGTTGCTTATAGAAGCAGATAGAATAGTTGGCGAGTCTCCTTTGGTTCATGGTTTAGTAATATTTCTTCTATTTCCAAAACAGTGTTGAGAAAGTTGATAATAACTTGTTGATAATAATAAACCAGTGGGTAAACTTTTTTTTAGGATATGCGCCGACTCACATCATAAAGTGTTGAGAGACTAGGATGAATATGGGAATAAAAATATCTCACAATGGCTCAGGAATGCTCAAAGTGGAAGTTCAAGTTCCAGACTTAAGATAGAAAAAAGTGATGGAAGTCTGAGACCATTCGAAAGAAAGTTTAAAAAAATTTGTAAATAGAAAGAAAAAGGCTTCATTTTTTCCTTATAAAGAAAGAAAAAGACAATTTTCCTAATAAAATCTTCTCGTTCTAAAATAATTTTTACAACTTTCTCTCTTCCAGATAGCCTCAATTTCCAAAGACCTTATTTGTTTCTTTCGATGCTTTACGACTCCTATCGCAGCTGGACTTGCCAGAAAACTCACTCAGTACCTGGGAAAGCCTTTCTTCAAAGACATGGGCTGACTGACAATCGGCTTTGAGCGGACATGGTTTTTTTTTTGTTGAATCTTAGCGCGAGTAAAAATAAAGAAGGAATCCCAGTATTATATTTAAAGTTCAGGAGAGCGACCTCCAAGTCAATTGAATAATGAGACAAGATTTAAAAAGTTTCAGACCGGGATCCTTAAAAAGTTCAAGCAAGATGAGCAGATAACTTAACGCTAGTAAAGATAAAGAAGGAATCCCAGTACTATACTTAAAGTTCAGGAGAGCGGCCCCCAAGTCAATGGAAGAATAAAACAAGATTTTAAAAGTTTTAGATATGGATCGTCAAAAAGTTTAAGCAATATGAGCAGATCAGTTAACGCTAGTAAACATAGAAAAAGATTCCGTGTTGAATTTTTTTTTTTTCATATGATAATAACGTAAAAGCAGATTGGTCAAATGTGATGCTTAATGAAGAATTTAAAAGGAATGATGGGAGTGGAGGGATGCTATAGACTGTGAAAGCGACCCAACCCATGCCAATGAACCACATGGTCACGGTTATCTAGGTCTGAGCCGTGCAGTCTTACTAGCTTAACCTAACCTTGAAAAGAATTTGTTTCCTAAAAGTCTTTAACCTCTTTGGACCAACAGTTGGTAAATGCAAGAACCCCCCTTTGATTATCAAAGTCAACCTATGATCCAGCTATTCTAACATACTATACATACCTATACCTATGCACTTTTGTAGTTGGAATATGTATATCAATATCTCTACCTTCGAAATACTCCTACATATAGCTATATGTATATACATATATGTATATACTATACATATGTAAATATTTTCATGGTTTAATTTCATAAATTATGACAATTGCTTGGCCGACGCGCGCTGACACTCAACAATGTTGACGTTGATCATTGAAATCCCTAAGTTATAGCCCAACAAGTCCACTCTCTGGCGTTCCCCTCTCTATGTCACTCCCTGCTGCCGCCATAGTCCTTAACCCCATAAAAGCCAACATGAATTATACCAGACCGCCACAGCAAATCAACTTAAAGTGCGCAGCTGAGTGCGACAGGCAACAACAGAGCAAAAGCTCCTAAATTTTACTTAAGAACATGTGCGTTCAACGCCATCAATGGGACGGATCGCTGGCCAGATCTCTATACACACGATACCAACTCCAACACCGACTTTGGCTTGTGGCCTGTGACGATGACGATAATAATGATGATAATCATTAACACATTTTGCCGCACAGATCGTAAGCAACAATACGCCCCAACTTTTGGACTGACTTCCTTTAGAGATGGTGCAAAAAAAGAAGAAGAAGCTGAAGAGAAAAAGAGCGTAAAAAATAAATAAATAAAGAAGCGAAAATAATAATAATTCAAAATGAAATTTGCTTTATGATGCGCAACCGCGTGGCGTTCCAAGGCACAGTGGAAGCAGGTAACTTTAACTGGTATTAAAACTAATGACTTAGTTAGACATGTCAGATAGATACTAGTTTATGCTATAAAATTTTCTTAATAAAAAATAAAAATAAAAAAACTCTACTGGCCTGTGTTAAAATTAATATTTCAGGTATAATTAAAAATAAACTATACGTCATGAATAAAACTATAGAATACTGCAATAAGAGTATAATAACTAAAAAAAAGATAATTGCTGCAATTTTTTTAATAATAAATAATAAAACATTACAAAAATATTAAAAAAAAATTATTAGACCTAACTTATAAAGTTTTCTTTAGTATTAAAATTAATTCTTATGATGATTCCTGTGATGTAAGAGTCAAATGTAATACAGTCAAACTTTCCTATAACAAACTGCTCGAGAACGAATTTTTACCATTTTGTACAAGATTAAATTTATATTTATATATTTTTAATTTAATTTTTTATTTTAAATTTTTATTTTGATTTTGTTATAACAAGCATCTATATAGCGCTGTTTTATGTATAACGAACAAATCTTGTAGTTTAACTTAAAAGGGTTGAAAGCCCTATATTTTTCGTTACCCGAATCTGAATCCGAAAGCACCACGTAATTTTTTTTTCGATTTATGACTTTGAATGATATTTTTAATATGTTTTTGGGGGCGCTTAACCTGATTACGAGGCTATAGAGACCCCTAGAACATGGGGGTTTGATATACCTTTCAATCCTGCCTCCTAACACTGCTATTGCAAAACAGTACGGAACACATCGCAGCACATTTTTAACAATTTAAAAAAAAATAAGGCCTTCATTTAAAAAAATTAATGATAATAATAATCAAACATTAAAAGCCAAAAACTTCGAAACTCTGCATGGCTGACGATCTTCTAGAGACGGAAAGCAAAGTAAAGAATATTTTTATATATTTTAACGTTTGGAAAATAAAATGAAAAATTTTTTTTTAATATTCTTTGACATTATTAGACTCTTTTTATGCCAATTTCAAGTATGATGTTTATTGATAATTATTTTAAATTTTTTTTTTTATTATTTTTAATTTATTTAGAAGATAGATTTTAAACGAACTAGAAATGTGTGAATTTATCGAAAAGAGAGAGAGAGTAATATGAGAAGTTAACGACAATAAAGATGTGAAATTGGGAGCTCGTAAACACAAAAACGCATAAAATTTATTCGCAAAAATAAAAAATAAAAAAAATGTGTTAGTTTTATTAAATTCAGAGCACGGCTGAATGTATCGCTTCTTAAATTGATCTCTTTGATTTTGTTGATTTTTACATATGTACCTATATAGAGTTTCTCGGATTTTATGGTACCATAACATCTACAGTTCCTATTCGATTTCGAAGATCTTAGACTCGAAATGTTCGTAAAAGAATTCGTTTTCAGCTTAAAGCTTGACATAATTTTAAAAAAATATTATTCTTTAATAACAAGTATACCGAAAAGTTGTAATTTTGAAAAATGGTCAAAAATTACTTTTTTTCGACTTTGGTTGCCTGTAACTTTGATAATTTTTACTTTATCTGTACATATTATATATCACTGGAAAGAGCACATCAATACCTTCCGATCTAATCGATAACTGAAAAATGTGCCCAAAAACATGTTTTTCGAAAATATCTCGAAAACGGTGCTTAAGAAAAAAAAAATGGTTGCCATTTTCATGTTTCTCGACCCAAAATTACCCTAAAAAACACTTTTTTCGGAAGGTTCATTTTTCGTGTAAACTAATGTAATCAGATTATGTGTATAATGTACGTGAGGACAATTTTTTTTTTATTTCTTAAAAAGTATGGTGAAAAAGTAAGTTTAGGAAAGTTGTGCAAAAAAAATTTTTTTATATGGAGTAAAATCTTCTTAAAATTTTTTTTCGAAGGTAGTAGAATCGAACGGCCTTAAATAGCATTAATACTGTAGTATTTATTTTTTTTTTTTTGATCGACCAAGTGCTCACAGCAGAATTCGTCGACAAAAACTGTGAAATGTTCGTCGAATAAAAGTGTATCCAATTTATATTATTTTTTTTTTGTTAAAGTAGTGGGAAAATCGACTTGATATTGATATTTATGAACAATTTATTATATATAATCAACCATTTTTTTTTTTTTTGTTCTGCTTTTCGATTCCGTTTTGGACTTGTCGATTTAATAGCACAGTTTATCTTTATATCTACACTTGTATAGTTTTTTCCAAAGCTCACTGTAGACATTTTGCAGATACTCTTAAGCCTGATTATAATGAGTAGCTGCATCCACAATTCGGAATCAAAATCCAGAACAGTCCTGAACATATACATACATATATGTATTTTAGTTGTTCATGTACTACAGTACATGTGTTTAACAACACTTGCTCAAAATCTCATCACGTTTTGAGAAACGCTAATAAGCAATTTGTATCTTATTAGTTTTCCCATAAATTTCATGCGTACTTGACCACTGTGCCGTTTGGTTAACTTGCGTTGATATGAAATATGTGCCGGGCGGCAGCAGCAGGCAGCCAAAGTTGACCGACGAGATTTATCGAGCGCGAAATGTAATACGCGAGCAAGAAGGGTCCGTCCCGGGCATTGTCCAGCCACCGTTTGTGGCATGTCTCTTTGAATTGGCTTAAGCGACCGCCGTGTTGTGTCCGTCTCCATACGTACGACCAAGCTGCCATCGCCTCAATTCGGCGCGCTTATAAACTGCATCCCGCTGAGCTGAAGGAAGCGGTTGCCCTGCATCGGCGGACATTAACTAATGCATGCATTTATATTTTTTGTGCCAAAAGCCACACGGACTCGTAACTTGGGATTGCCTTTTGGTAGTGCACCATATAAACTACTTGAGCCTGGTGCTCCAATAATTCATGGTGACACTATTAAAGCGACGATTTGTAGCCGTGCATAAAATAAATGCGGATTAGACTTTATAAAGGACAAAATGCTGCTAAGAGAATTTATGCGCTCGTTGTGTACTAACACCACCAAGGCGGTGGGCGTATGCTGCAACTGGGCGTGGTCTAAACTGGGCTTGAAAACTTCAATTAATTCCAAAATCATTGCATGTACACGAATGTTATCAAAATCAGTTGAGTAAATAAAACTCTACTCAACTCAACTCAACTCGACTCGTCGAAAAATAACAAAACGTGACAAATTTTGTGAATTCAGCTGTGAAAAAATCCAACAGCAGCGTGATTTCAGTGACTGCGCTGCTGGCGTCGACGCGTCGCTGCCGTCGTGGAATAACAAAAACTTTTGTGCAATACTAAAAACTTTAGACAAACTCTTGGACCCCGAAAAGGTTTGGGTGGGGTTTGTGTAACTAGACTTTTGCTGCTCCTGGCTAGGAGACATCAGATACAGTCAGTGAGTTTGGTTAACACAAAACTCTTGGTAAGTGTGTGCGGGTGTGTCTCTCTGTGTGTGTGTGTGTGTGTGTCTATTTGGCATGTAAACAAAAGTTTTTTGGCGCAAAAAACAATTCGAGGATAAAATCTAGCAGTTACATTTCAAGCTAGTAGCAAATCACAGCCCGCATTTCACTTACTTATACATTGACACGCCTTGGAAATTGTAGCAAAAACATACGGATACGGAATCAAAGAGCTTGCCAAGATCTTGAATGGTAAACAGAAGTAAAAGGCGACAGCTGTAATCATAGATATTACAATGACAATTGTTTTGAATTGTGATGGGGCTGACAGTTTTGGAATTTCAGCGGCGTTGATGATTCAAGCGCGAAAGAGTATTCAAGATTGCTGCACAAACAATGTCAAAATGGAATGATACCCTGTACTTGTGGTATCTCTGATATGAAAAAAAAATTGTATTTGGTCTGGTATGCTTTTTAATGAATCAAAGTCAAATAATGTTACAATGTATAGGGGATGGGGCAGGTGCGGATCCAGGATTCGGTCTTAGCAGGGTTTCTTCACGAAATATATATTCCATATCTTAGAGGTCGCAAGAGACTTGCAACCCAATTTTTCAACTTTTTCGGGTTCCGTATCCGAAAATAGCCTGTGGATCCGCCACTGGGATGGGGCATAAATTAAAATATTTTAAACTATGTTTTTTGTAGTTAGTAGCAAGACATTGACATAAATTCAAAAACTTACCTGTCTGCAGATAATTAGCGTCTTTTGCTAAAATTTAGGTTTTCTAACTCTAAAAATCTCCGCGATCCTTTTGTTCATACTGATCAAGGGACAGATTACTGAGGGCGTAGTTTTTTTTTTGTTACTGGCCCTGAGCGGAAAGAAGTTATATCAAATTTTTAAGGAAAGGCAAATGTTAAAAGTATGTGTAAAATTGAGTAAATGTCTAACTTATGCCCCAATACCCGACTAGTCACTCCTTCGCTTATAAGGGATAGAAATAAAAGTTCGACTATTTTCCGGACAACTTCTTTTGCTTAGTGTGCTTATGTGTCTTCATAAATATTTTTAAAGATTATGTTATTATCAGCCGTGCTGCGGAACTCGATTTAAAAACGAATGTTTGCTGCTACCAATTCCACTAAAACGAATTTTTTATGTGGTTTGAATGTTTTTTTTGCAAGAAGAATTAAAATGAATCGCCAAAATAGGTTGTAAAAAGCACGAAATTTATACTGAAATAATTTTTTAAATATTCTTTGATGTTCTTAGATTCCATGTATGCCAACTTTAAGGTTGATATTCATTGATAAAACTAGTTTAAAAATTTTAAAAAAATTTGGTATCCTCAACATGTTTTACCGTAGTAAAATGGCACGCTAAATGCGAAAATGAAGTGTAAAAATTGTTTCATGGAACGGATTTCAGGATATTTCGATAAAATCACTTTTTCTCAGGTTGTACTAAATTGATTTTGATTATTTTTTTTACCAAACTGTAGATAATTGAATTATCTAGTTTTATATCAAACAAAAAAATTTACGCGCCGGCACAATAGGAGAATTTATCCAGTATTTATTATTTTATCAATTTATTTATTAAAAAGTTTTATATTTTTATCTTTGAATTCCGAGGTTTATTTGACGAAGGCGATATTGTTTCACCAGGCCCGTTTTCTTTAACCTCAAAATTTTAGTATATTTCTTGGTTTTATTTTACAGAAATCTGTAAAATTTTAAAAAGCAAATATTTTTAAGAAAAAAACAAGTTAAGTTATCGATAATGCGATAAACAATAAATTTAATTAAAATATTTAGTTTAAAATAATTTTTGTGGATAAATTTAGCAGAATAATATTGGCTAGTACGCCTATCCCATATAAGGTTACTAATTTTTTTTTTTAAATACTACAATAAATCAAAACTTTTGAAAATTGTATACAGCTGCTCTGGTTAAGATATGACCGACAAAACCATGGTCTTAATTCCTGGTAGGTCTCTCACCTCCTGTTTTATCAGAGCCTTGGGTGCTAATAAACAAAGTTTTTAAAATATAAGAAAATATTTTTTTTTTTTTAATTCAAGCCTACCTTAATTTTTGAGCAATTGTTTCTATAAGTGCTATATGATATAATGGTAATTACTCATGCTTTTCTTCTTTATTATGGAAAATACAAAAATAGACAAATGAGGATAATATATACATAGCGATAAACTGATAGGCAAGCGAATATCGATTATAGCGATTATTTTTCTAATAATATGTGCTAAAATGACTTCTTCTATGCATTACAAATATCATGGCAAAATTGATATAACCTGCTAGGGACTATAGCATTAATGTGTACTAAATCCTCGCTAAACTATATTGATACAAAACCGGATCAATTGCAAAGGAAACAGCAGGAACCACCTTTCCAGAATATATACTTAATATATATTTGCGATTAAGATTTTTTTAATCGGTTTTCAAGTGTAGTTTCGTCTTATCAAAATATACTTGTAAGTTGTCACAACTTGCCGCAGAAGCTGACACACTACACACACACACACACACACAGAAGCATACACTGATGTGGACTAATCCCTGAGAATTCCAGCTAAATACATGGAGCAAGATAAGATTTTCCGCTTCTAGAAACAGATCAACGGGAACCAACAACGACTTTACGCTCTGCGCTCACATTTGACATTTGAAGTGCGCATATATTTCTCAAGTCTATGCTGCTTGGCCACCAAATTGGTATTAAATTACTCACTTTGGTGATAATCGAAATGGACACGACACGATTACAACAACAACAACAACAACACAAACGACGACAACACGCACAGAAACAACTTGGAGTTTAAGACAACTGTCGACTGTGAACCAGTTCCTCGACTTGAACGTCTGTAAATGAGCAAACGCAGTGGTGTCTCCCCGCAAAGAAGGAGAACGAGGCCCATAAAGAAAGTAAAAATATTAAGACGCGGACAAGTTGAAAATGCCACCACATCACATTTTGAGCGTTTTCAAAACGATCAATTCCATAGATAAGACAAGAGAGGCAACAGACTGTGGAGCCAGGTAAAAACAACTGTATTAAGTGGCACAGCATCCCAAGAAGTTGGTAACGTGTGTGTGCGCGTGTGTGTGTGTGTGTGTGCTGGCAATGCCATTAAGATAAAATGATGATCCTTGAGCAAACCCAATCGCAACATATGTCAAATTGGGCAACTAACTGGCTAATCGCGAGGCTAAACTCTGTTTATTGACACTTGCCGGAATAAAGGATACAAGGGAGACAACAACAACAACAACAAAATAAAAGCAACACAAGTGTTATTATTTTTTTTTCTAAATTTCAGCATTTAAGTCGGTAGCTCAAAACACAAGACTGAGTTCACTGACACATCACTAACAATTGAACTGTGCAAATCCAAATCTAAATCCACATGAACACAAAAACTCCAAATCCTATTTGCATTTCAAAAGCAATGCTACGGACTCGGTCAGACAGAACTATTAAAAACAAATATTTGTGCGGCCGCAAAAAAGGATCACAAAGTGAACATATGTATGTGGCTGGAGTAGGTAGTAGCACCCCTTTTTTTTTTTTTTTTGATGTTACTGCCACCTAATCCTGCCCGCAGAAACATGCGCGCCCTGCACTGAAACTGGACGACTATCCCTGGCAGCGTTTCCGCCTTGACAATTTGTACAATTGTCGCTCAATTTATGAGCTACGACGACGGTGGCAGAGAGGGCGGGGGGATTGTTAGAGCGGGTGCAAACGAACAACTTCCGATTACAACTTCATTTGTAAATGTTTCCTTCGCATAAATACAAAAATATACACACACACATACACATACACAGATACACACTCGCAAATATAAACGTACAGTCAGCTAAATATTTATACGCACACCTTGAACTCTTAATGCTCTGGAAATTGTCGCGGAGTTATTGTTATGAAACAATATTCTTTTTAAATACAATTAAATAAAAAAAATTCATTATTTTTTAAATTTATTTATTATTAAAAAAGAAGAAAATGTGAATCAGTTGTGATGCGTTGTCGGACTGTGAGATAATTATTAAGATCAAGTTTTGTCTTAATAGGCATGCTGAGGATTGTAGCATTCAAGTAAGTTGGTTTACTGAGAGGTTAAATTTAATTACAGCGAAGAGGATCTAAAATTATTAGACGTTGAAAAAAGATCGGTACATATTATGATTTTTCGTTCCAAAATCGAGACCAAATCGACACGAAAATAGCAAAAGTTTTTTTTTTGCTGTTAGTTTAAGAATGCTGTTCTTGAACCAGGATTTTTTTAAATAATCTTGATTTACGAGTTAATTATGATTATTTGACAACGATAAAAAAACTTCAAACTTTAATTAAGGCTGGAAAAAATCTAAAATCAAGACCAAATTTTTAATTTCGTATTTTGAACAATATTAAAGGATTTTTGTAATACATTTTAAGGGCAGCTTGTTTTCATTTTTAGAATGAAGAATTTTCTATTTTTTATTATTTGTATTTTTGTTTTATATAAGCCAAACGATGAACTTGAAAAAATTATGTTTTTAGGCTTTTTACTAGCTGTTCATATCATTAATAAAGAATTAATTATTGTTTTCATTTCTAGAATGCAAGAACTGATTTTAAGACCAAGGATAAGATAAGAGATGAGAATGTTTAAAAATAAAATGAAACTTTAAAAAATCCACATTGCTACCAAATCCAGCAAGGTTTGCATTGCAATGAACCCTTACGGTTTGTTTTAAATTAAATTCAGGTTACCCGCTATTTCCGATCAGTTTGCATAGCAAATTGAATCGGTTTTGATCAAAATTATATATCGATTAAAAATGATCTAAAATATATTTTGTAAACACATTTATTTATTGGCAAATTACCTTTTAAAAAAACTAAATCGCTTCACACAATAGCAAACTGGAAAGGTTCGTTAATTTTTTGAAAAATATTAAAAATTTTCCTGTAGAAAGCCTCTATTGTGGCCCATAGCTAATATGGCAACTATTTGATATCTATCTAACTTTCCAAAATGTGTTGAATAAAGTAAAATACAATACTGGAATACTTTAAAAAATAAAAAAGTTTTCCATAAAAGGGCTCTATTTTGGGCCAATAGTTGCTATAACAGCTGGTAAATGAGATATGATCGATCTTGTCAAATATTCTTATTGCGATTCGAATATTACTTTTTCGAAATTCTGGATTTAAGACCATTTTGCAATCTTGAAATAAGATTTTCATAATCTTGACCAAAGATTTTCATAATCTTGATAAAAGACTTTCATTATCTTCAAATATGAATACCAAATATCATTATCTTTTTCTTATAATAATATAGATTTATTTTTCCGAAATTTTAGAAAAATTCACTTTTTCATGTATTAAAAAACTTTAATTTATTTTTTGTAAGACAACATTACCTTGAATATCTCAGATAAAAAGCTTTTGCCCAACTAGTTTTTTGAGATTTCTATATATATACACTTCGCAGTAAAAAGCCCCCTATGGCCAAATTCTGGATACGCTCCTGCGGTGTACACTGTAAATAAATATTATTCATATACTAGCTTAAGAAAATTTGTATATTAAGGGAATAAGCAATAAATAACTAAACTAATTTATTTTTTGTTAGACATAAATTTGATATTATTTTGCAGCATACATAAATAAATTTAAGCATATTTGGCCCTTTATTAAGGTCTAAATATTAATTAGTAATTAATCTAAATTAAGAATTTTTGATTTTAATTTGACCAAAGTTTTTTTTTTTATGTTTGATGATAAAGTTTTTTTCTTAATTCAATAATTTTAAACTTTGGTCTTGCTTTAAAAATTATGAAATTGTTTTAAAATTTGTGGTCTTCTTCTTAGCCTATAACTTTAGAAATTTTCCCCTGGTCTTAATACTTTGTATTAGGGGTAGAGTTCCCAGTTCCCAGAGTTCCAAAATGATAAATTTCTGTGTTAGCTGTGTGTAACAAAACATTATATACCAAAAAGATTAAGCTGTACAAATAATTTTTGTACTGACTGTAGTAATACAGTAGGGCATGTATATACGTGCCCCAGTCTCTTTGTTTGTGTACGCTTTGTTTGTACTAGTCCATAGAGCAGTGAGAGGGAGCGGGCGTATACGGCTTGTACTTTGGCTACGTTTTTGGTTTATTTTGGCTCGGGATCAGCCCACATCTGTCAACTTCAATAAAGTGTCGAATGGAAGTTCATCACCCGTTTCCAACGAAAATACTAGTTTGTCATGATTTCTTTTTACTTTCATTTCATTTTATTTGTTTCTCTAACTGTTTTTATTGTTACCGCTACTGCTGTGCAGGGACTGCTATTATAACTGTTGTTGTTGTTGCTGTTGCTGTCACTGTTGCGTAAATGAAGTCTCTGGTGTATTCGGTTCGTGGCACAGCTTTGGGCTCTCTTCAGTTGTATTGTAGTAGCATCCTTGCTCTCTTTGAAGGCTGCTAATCACTTTAACATACATTTGCATTATATTTACACGCATTTTGACCCTCATTACGTGATGCTTGGGTTGGCCCTGGGCGTTTTTTAGGTGTTCGCAGACTTGGATTTAGCATATTTTTGGTATCTCAGTGTAGTATCCTAGTAGTAGTAGTCCACAACTTTTCTGAAAAAGGTTGCTATTAAACTTTGAAGCATTAAGCTGTTTAACCTTTCCACAACGCACGTTAAGTCGAAGCAAACGAAGCTAAGGCCAAGAACTCAGTTTAGTTAAGAGAACAACGTTCGGTTTTGCACAGCAGTTCTGAAGCCCGTACGGACATAAGCTAACTTTGTGTACCGAGTACATCAAGCACGCTTATTTTGGCTATATCTATTTTAGTTTTGAAGTTATGGTCACCTAAAGTTCAAAAATTTTTACGATTAGCTACATATTTGCACCTAGCATAGATTTTTTAAATTAAATTAAATAAAAATCTTCGAAGCATCCTTGCCTGCTTAATATAACATATTATATAACATTTCTTATCAACACGATAAGAGAAATCGATCCAGCTTAAAACCATCTGCTGTGATAATAAGCATCGCCTCAACACTTAACGCTAAGCTTTTGAACAGCTGTCAAACTATTTTGTTGTGAAATTGTTTTGTTAAGAACCCACCACGTCAAATGTCCTTTCACAGACTGTACCAAAAGTATAGCGTAAAAATGATTTGAATAATAAATAATAAACAGTCGAATGACAATAGAAACCTAGATAATTTAATACTAAAGCTTTTTCGATGCCCTAAAAATATAATTTGGGGCATATTGACAGATGGTTATACACTGTACGGGCCGAGATTATCCAGAGACCATCGGTCAATTGTGATGCGGGTGGTAAAAAGAATGTTGGGGAAGGCGGGCAGACAGATAAGCTGGTTAAGCTAGGTGGCATAGCTAGAGGGGGCTCTGGTAATACATATACTAAATCTCTCTTTTTGTTGAACCATTTTAAGAATTCGATAAGAGGAGCCAGGTTCGCTATAAGCAGATTT
This sequence comes from Chymomyza fuscimana, assembly GCA_949987675.1. Lineage (NCBI taxonomy): Eukaryota > Metazoa > Arthropoda > Insecta > Diptera > Drosophilidae > Chymomyza > Chymomyza fuscimana. The sequence goes on along the minus strand of OX465089.1, from coordinate 27,952,083 downwards.
ACCAGACTGCCCAGATCTTCGTTGAAGGGTTTTTCCAGACATAGGGTGCATTTTATAGGAAGGCGAGGGCAGTCGCACAGCAGGTGTTGGATGCTTTTTATCTCCACAGACCGAAGTCTTCATGGCCAACATGCATCCTCTTAGCCTTAAGGCATATGATGTCCCGTTGCAAAGCCTGTACTAGTGCTGGAAGTATCGTTGCATCGATGTATCGAAGTTAAAAATAGCGAAAACATCGATTTTGGCCAACACAGATGTTTCTCCAGCACTACTGCACTCATAAAATGGGTGTTTAGTAGTGCTGGAGGAACATCGATGTTGGCCAACATACATATATATAGATATTTTTAACTTCGATACATCGATGCATCGATATAATATCGATGTTTCTCCAGCACTAGCCTGTACCCATCCAGATTCTGTTCTTCTGAAACTTCTCTTTGGATTATAGCTTTGCCAGAGTGTTTAGGAAATGTGACAACCTGACGCAGTGCCCCATTCTCGTTCGGCCTTGAATTTGTCTATCTCTCAAATTTTAGAAGTGACATCTTGGTGGGTTCTTTTATAACCTTAACCGTAAGAATTGTGTAATAGGCAGCTTAAGGTATCTTTGACCCTATAAAGCATACAGATGAATCCATATAGCCATAAGCCTCTATTTGCAAAAACTGAAGGATTTCCGAGAACATAAGATCTTTAAGTCCCAAATTTAGGGAAGAAAGCGTTAGAGATTATTGTCACCCAAAAAAATTTTAAAATCGCATGAAAACTTTAAAAGTTATAGGTGATAATGCATTATAAATTCCAAAATTATTCAAATTTATTTTATTAAAAAACTGGTTAGAGCCTCCAAGTTTGGTATATAAAATAATATCATATATATATATTAACGAAAACTAAAATATAAAATTTTTTTTTATTTTTGGAGAATAGGCATAGATTTTAGACACCATATTTATTTAATAATAATAATTGACCAAAGCTTTGTATCGATATGTTTAGGAGTAGAAGCTTTATCCAGAGAAATTTTGGGACTTAGCGGCTCAAAATCCATATGGGTAGTACAGATAAAACGGTAGGTGGTTTCATACCAAAAACCCTCTAATCCTAAATCCGCCACTGAACAGCGTATAAAATATGAATGGGGCCGTTTTTGGCCTTCAGAAATTCTTAAAACTTCGCTGCACTGAGGAAATCCTTCCGCTGCCTAATTTTTCATATTTTTTAAGCCACTTCATTTTTTTTGTGAGTAGCGGTAAATCTTTGTATCGATGTATCGATGTATCGATAAAAATCGCCCAAGCATAGTCGTCAGGGCGTTATAGACACCAGTAACAAGTTAATTTATACCCCCGAAGACCCTTTGATGCCATTGCAACGATAAAACTTAAGAAACCAAAAAAAAAAAAAATACACATTTCTCGTTATATCCCAAATGGGATATTTTTTTATATGAAGTTTTGCGATTCCGTGCGAAATATTTCGAACTGCGTAGACCTCTTTACTTTAGAAAAATATTTTGCATTTTTTATAAGTTGTTCTGTTTCAACAAGTCGAACCTTAAACCGTCTCCAGTTTTTCTCTAATCCTACTATTGGCGCTTCTTTTTTTTATGACTCAAAAGAAGAACACAAATCTAGAAGTTATTCTCAGTAAGCAAAGCTTAATGTGCACTCAATGAATAAATTATTGAACAGGCAGTTAAAAAGTTAAAACACAGATAGTTCGTTCCATGCTCCATTCCAGCTTGGTCCATGCTCTAGTTACACACGTTCTTAAAAGTTCATAAAATTTAAATAACAAAAAATTTTGTTACGCCTAGTGCTTGTATACAAGAACCAAGAACCAAGAACCAAGAACCACTTGAATGCCTGCAAGCACAGGTGATGAACACATTTCCCACGTTTTAAGCGGCAACGACTTTTATTTTAATTTATTCGAAGGAAATCTGGTTGCACTGATCGAACTGCAACGGGAACCAAATAATAATAAAAAAAAATTCTGAAACAGAAACCTGCCGAAATGAAATAAACAGCAGATAGTAATACACTACCAGGTAGTATGCATCTTAGGCGGGTATGACCAACAGGGGTTCAGGTTACATTCTTTTGTTGAAAATTTATGGCATCAGTTTGGATGCAGACGGGGGCCACTGTGGAAACGGTGGAAAATGCCCGTGTGTTAAGCATCGTTTAATGGTTCATTTCGAATTGATTTCTTTTGCTTGACAACGACGGCGACCACGAACACGACTCTGCGGCTGTGACTGCGACTACGATGAGGAGATTTCGACTGCTCCTAAGATGCAATGGCTTCTTGGAATACGTTGCTGTTATGCTGTTTTTTAAAATGGACTTCCTATCAAGCTTTTGATTTGAATGTGAATGCACCTTGGAAACTAGTAAGTATGCTCTTTTGATACTCTTCGTAGTATACGTAATTATGGGGGAAATCTTTAACTCATTAAAGGTACTTCTGCGAATTGCAATGGATTAGCAAGTAGTTTAATTTCCTGCGTGTAGAACTCAAGTTTATTCTTTCGTCAAACTGATTAAACGGATTTGGATAGACCATGTCTTCAAAGCACTTACTTTGGAAATCCTACAGCTGGAGGGTTTCAGCACTACATCTTGTAAGGAAAACGTAGTACATCCTTTTTTTCTTCTTCTTCTTCTTCTCCCAAACCCTTGTTTACCTCTTTTCGGACTCGCTTATGCTCCTCCTGAGGTGTGGGTATGCGATCTCAGGATCAGGATGATCTCTGGATCATGTCGTCGCTGAGACCCATTCGTTGCTGATGTTAAAAATGTGAGGTTTTTGGCACTTGTGTATGGATATTCGTTAGTTACGGACTTTCCTTTTACACCGGCGGTTGTCTCCAGACCCGGTAACCAATCGCATACACTGATCTTTGGAAGATCTTTAAGATGTTAAAAATGTGCCTCAGGCTCAATGTGATGGTAAGTATGCCTGCATCTGACTAGTTCTCTTTTAGGGGCCTCTTACGCCAGGCAGAGAATACCGTGGTGTTAAATTATATTACAGGAATTTTTAATTGTTTTAATTTTGACAGAAATTTCCAAACTTACATCCTTTTTTTTATTACACTTATTCGTAATCCTTTCGTGATTGGACTTTTTTCTATCAAAATAACTTACAAGAATAGGGTTAATGAGATCTTTATATTATAGGGCACAACTGAATAAGGCACCAAAAACTTCCCCAATAACACTAGTTTACATGAAAAATGAACCTTCCTAAAAAAGTTTTTTTTAGGGTAATTTTGGGTCGAGAACACGAAAATGGCAACCTTTTTTTTCTTAAGCCCCGTTTTCGAGATATTTTCGAAAAGCATATATTTGGGCACTTATTTCAGTTATTCGTTAATATCTCGTAAACAAACTTTTGTATCGACATGGAAGATGATTAGAGCGAAAGGTATTGATGTGCTCTTTACTCGAAATGTTCGTAAAAGAATTCTGTTTTAGCTTAAAGCTTAACATAATTGTAAAAAATTTTTTTTCGTAAATAAAAAGCAAACCGAAAATTTGACTTTGGTTGCTTGTAAATTCTATAATTTTTGATTAATCTATACATAATTATATATCACTGTAAAGAACACATCAGAACCTTTCGATCTAATTTCATGTCGATACAAAATTTTGTTCACGAGATATTGAGGAATAACTGAAAAAAGTGCTAAAAAACATGTTTTTCGAAAATATCTCGAAAACGGTGCTTAAGAACAAAAAAAAGTTTGCCATTTTCGTATTTCTCGACCCCAAATTACCCTAAAAAACACTTTTATAGGAAGATTCACTCGATGATTCTTATATTTGTTAACTAGTGTAATTTAAAAAAATTAATGATGCAAAACGATTCTTTGGTAAAAACTTTTTTCGAAAAATTTCAGTTTTTAAACTTAACGCATTATGGGCTAATTTAAAAAAAAAAACCTGTTGTATTTTATTGCGACTCAACTACTAAGTAAATCATTTTTTTTCAATCTAAATTTCTTTCTTTTATGTAATGTTCTTTTATGAAAGTGACTTTCTTTTTTAAACCAACACATTTTCTTACAAACAAATTAAATGATTTTTAACTTTTTTTTCTACATATTTTATAAAAAGAAAAGAAATTATTATACTTTTTTTTAAGTGTGTTCAATAAATATGTCCTTCAATATAATCTTGTTTTTATACGGTGTAAATATGAATCGAATCGGTTTGGTGCAACAATGTTAAAAAAAAATAAAACAAACATTTTTTAATGTTTTTTTTAAAAAAATGTATGAAAAAAAAATTTTTTTTATGAAACGAAGCCAAAAATTATTATAATTTTTAAAGAATACATACTTCTTGTTTATATGATGAAAAAAATTGTTTTTTTTTTGTAGGTAAATATAAAAATTTTGCTATTGCTCAACAAACGATTTCTTTTAATTATTTGCACTAAATTATGCAATTTCAATAAAAGTGTATGGGGTTACATTCAACACAAAAAATAAAACCAAATTAAGAAATTCTACATTTTTTTTATCTATAAAAAATTTTTATCTTTAAAAAAATTTAAACTAAAACATTCAAAATATGGCAACAACTCTTAAAAAATATTTAGAATTTTGAATTATTTTAATTTTTAGCATACTAAAATTTTAATTTTTTCCTTGTTTGTGATTATAAAAAAATTTCAAATATTATTTTTTGAATTCTTAAGATTATAAATTCTTATTTTCGTAATCTTTTTGAAAGGTTGAAAAAAATACAAAAATTCGATTTTTTCACGGTTTAAGCCATTTTCCAGTCTTATTAAAAGACTTTTATAGTCTGTATAAAAGATTTATGAGACTTTTGAATATTTAAGCTTGGAGATTCTTATTTTGAAGTTAAACCTGAAAGTCAAAATGCATCTGGCTATAAACTCCTTTATAACTTCGCGTTTTCTGCATTAAAAATAAAATGAATTAAAGAAGAAATAAATAATTTTGAAATTTTTTTTGCTGAAAAATAGTTACATTTAAGATTTTTTGAAATAAGTCCCAGAAATTTAGACTTTCAGGTTTAAGTAAAATGGAGATTGGCGAAAAAAATATTAATGGAAACAAAAAAAAAGAGGGTACTTCCTAAATGTTAAATTTAATACGCTTTTTAAAGTTAAATAATTTATTTGATTTGCAATTCTTCCAGCTTTGATCATTTATTCTTAGCATCGAGTTTTGTTTTATGGTGTTCAAAGAGGTTTAGTTGGGATTGGTATAGGAAGAATTTCATCAAATCCACTTACAACTTGGCGCTTGTGCTCTTTTTTCGGGACATGGGAACTGAAATCCTATCGATTTGTAACTCGTTCGGTGTGCATGGGGGGGAGATGGAGAGATTAGTGTCATGGTTATTTATAAATTTTTCGAACTTATTTAAAAAAATCTTAAGTGAAGAAAGGCATTCTTAAACAGATAACAAAAGCTTGCGCTACTTTCGTACTTATTAAGTTGCGATTTTAGGACCAAATATCTTAATTTATTTATTTTTTATTTATTATATATTTACTTTATTTTTTTATTTATTTATTGGCAATCATCCAACTTAGAACTAAGGCTATAATCCCATAGGTGCACACTCATTTGGAAGTTGTGTGATGTATGGAAATTTTTTTATTTTTATAGTAATTAAGAGATTATAAAAGATCCCAAAAACGATTTCCGTAAAAACATGTTCCTGGATGATGCAAGATAGACTACTTCAAAATTCTTACTTATTATTTAAAATAAAAATTATTTTACAAAAAGGTGTACTTAAAGAGTATATGAACTTCGTGAACCAATTTGAAAGCAAATGCTGTAAATCTTTTTTATACTGCGAGGGGTTTATAGTAGAAGACACTTTAGAGGCGAGCTGGAAAACTTGTTGAAACGCCGGTAGTATCGTTAAATTTTCAATAGACAGTGTCTAATAGTGATCCATGGCATTGAGAATATTAAGTTAAAAAGGATGCTCTTTTTTTAGCTTTTTAACGACTGTGGAAAGGGAGAAAATTACATTTTTCGCCTGGCGCGAAGTAGGACAACATTGACAACCGAGTGCTATATGTAATATCTTAGTTAGGTAGTAGAGCCTGCCTAGGCATAGATATCTATCATTACCCAGACTTGGCATACTAAACGTAGTTGTTGGAGCAGTAGATTTTGGTAGCAGACGCCGCTTTATCAGTATTCAATATGCGATTAAACATTTACGAAATTTTCATAAAAAAACGATTTAACTTTATTTTGTTGTTTTTGCTTCAGCTGATCATTGTCTGATCAGTCGGGGGGCATTGAAATTAATAACAATATATGCATATATTAAGGAAAAACAAAACGACTTCTTCTTCTTACAAACAATAAGTCACAATACAGAAGAAATATCTTTAAGGCAGAAAACGGTAGAAAAATCAAACCAAAGCAAAGCAAAACGTAGCGCCCAACCGAAAAAACCCAAATGACAATTAATCAAAAGTTTTTTTTTTTTTTTTTGATAACTCTATTATTTGTGCCCAAAGAACTTGTGGACCAGCTAGCTGAATATTAGTAGCGACTAGCAAACGATTTACAAGCATTTACCATTTTTTCACTGTCAGCTCGCTCAGATAAATGCGATTAGATTTTTCTTTTGTCCGTTTGGGGCCAACGATTTATTTGGATGTCTTCTTGTCGGCGCACTTGTCAACAGGTTGCCGCGCTTTGGTCGTTACCTGAGCTCCATGAAAATGGGAAAAACGAGAAATGTGTGTGTTTTTTTTTTTTTTTTGGTTTCTTAAGTTTTATCGTTGCAATGGCATCAAAGGGCCTTCGCAGGCATAAATTAACTTGTTACTGGTGTCTATAACGCCCTGACGACTTTGCTTGGGAAACTCTGGCGGCAATTTTTATCGATAGATCGATACAAAGATTTACCGCTACTCACAAAAAAATTGAAGTGGCTTAAAAAATATGAAAAATTAGGCAGCGGAAGGATTTCCTCAGTGCAGCGAAGTTTTAAGAATTTCTGAAGGCAAAAAACGGCCCCAGTGGCGGATTTAGAAGTAGAGGGTTTTCGATATGAAACCGTCTACGTAGCGACCGTGGTACTATCTATAGTTCCTATATGGATATTGAGCCGCTGAATCCCAAAATTTAAACATATCGATACAAAGTTTTGGTCAATTATTTAGCTTAGTTTTAAGAGAAAGTAGGTACAGGTTAACCTTACCTTAAGCAAAGGTAAGGCGGAAGTGTGCTGTACTAGGCAAGGGTCTGATTGCTTTCTACTTGGGGATAGCCAGGCTTATCCTAGTGACGGCCACTTCAAGCAGCTCGCTACCTCCACGAGGTGCCTCCTGGGCGATGCTATGAAGCATCCGCTGAGTACTAGCTAAAGCAAGAAGACGCGATATGGACTTGGCATTAATATGGACTACGAATTGGAATATTTTTTATTGAATAATGACGATCTTGGGCTGGTGGGCGTAGTATTCTGACACCTGAGTACTAAGGGCTGACACCTTTCGGAAATGGCTGCCGGGTTAATGCTATTCCTGCCTCCGTCCCGTTAAAATTTTGGCAAATCTTTAAGTACGTTTAAGGCTATGTCGCCATTAAGTTGGCAGTTCTGGCGCCAGTTGAGACGACTCCTGGCTAGCACCGTCCGGCTCTGAACTCAGCTTCCCATAAGGAGCTGAGTCAGCCTTCTGAGGACCTCACGGAAAGGCGCCCTCGGGGACATCAAAGTGACTGAACAGACTAGCGGAGATAGCGGCTTAAAGTTGGGACCCATACAGCATGGATACAAATTTAAACAAGGACAACAACAACAAAGGCGATATTATTAACACACCCACAGGTGAAACTGCGAACGCTCGCGACAAGCGAGACACCAGAATTTCGAACGCCAAGCAACCGGAGAACGCGGAGAAACCAGCATTAGTTTCGCCTAGATAGAGTGATTAAGCAGAGAAACATCAACATAGATGTGAAAGATGGAGGATCTGAACTCAGCGAACTGCTCGTCGTAATTGAGAGCTATCGTCGGACCTGGAAGACTGCAGAAACTCAGAAGAGTTTCGAAACAGCACAGAAACCTCAGGTGGTAACAACAGCAACACACACCCAGACTATACAATATACAGCTACAAGTCCTGCGGCTCCGAATAAAAACACATATTCCAAAAACATATCGAATCGAATTTAATTTACGAAGATCTATCAGATCACCCGCTGTTATAGAAAAAACTTGTTAGCCGTACCCATAGTTTATTAAAACTAAACCAATATAAAGTTTCGACTGTCGCTGACTGACTCTTCTTCTCTGCGGCAGACAACACAAACCACATGACACACATATTTGGGTTGTCGTTGTCGTTGACGCCGACTTCCCTGGCTATAATTACCGGATTAAGGACACGTGCCGTTGACTTCCTTTTGACTCAATGTGGTGTGCACTTGGCGCGCGCGTCTTTTGTTTGAATGCGCGCTTGCGTAATCCGCGTGTGACGTTCCACGATTCACTCCTGCTCCTTTGGGTCCAACAACTCGATTTAATCATAGCCACACCGAATACTATCTCTAATGTATTGCAAATCAAACAACAATTTGTTGTCGCTTGGCATTAAAAATCAATCAAATGAAATTAACAAGTTAACAATGCCCAAAAACAGCGCCTACTCCAACCCCCGGCAAAAAGAAAAAATCCATAGCTGCTCTGTGTGGGAAGCACCCTGAGCGTTGGCTGGACTTGGCCCAAGGCGCCCTTACGCAGTAACACGCACAATAACATGGACTCATGCCCATTCATTGTGCAATTATGGAACAATGTGACGAGTGCCGAGGCTCGGACGGTCGTTCAAAGTCAACGAGTGCAACAGAGAATCGCCCGAGGGCACTTGAAACTGTCCAATTGTTGCAAATTTTTTTGCTTTTATTTTCGTATAAATATATTACATGCTTCTGAATTTCGAAAAGGTGTGGTAAAATATATGACAGAATATAAGTAGTAAGTATATGATTATAATGAGCTAATCTGATTATTCGGATTTCAATTGTATTGCCGGCATAGTAAAAACGTGTTTATCTGCAAAATAGCTTTCTTAATAAGAATTCGATAATATCGATTTGAATGTGGATGAAACTTATTTGAGATGAAAAATATTCTCAACACTTTTTATTCACATTGCGGTTAAAAGGCGAAACCGAAATTGCAGTCGAAGAATGTTTTTGAGATATTAAAAATAAAACTTTTCGAATTAAAAAAATCTTCAGCCCATGGCAAAAATTTATATTTGAACTAACCGTTTTCAAGTTGTAAGTAATTTAACGATTTATTTTACATTCCTTCGAAATTTTTTCGACGCATTCTACTAAAATTTAGTTTACTTTGCATTTAAAATGCTTATCATAACCACGGATTCCGATTAACCCATGTCTTTCCGTCCGAGACCATAAAAGCCAACAACAAATTTTAACAAAAGTTGCGCTTTACTGTTGACGTCTTTCTCCGTTCAAACCAGGAGAATTTCTCGGCGTAGATCCATTCATAAAAGCAACCCGATTCCTGCTATAAAGATCAAAGATCAAAGCTTCAAAAGCTATAAAGAAAGATATAGCACATTTAGATTTCCTTCGCTTTTAAATGCTCAAATGGGTTAGAACGTTTGGCTCAAGATGAGATAATCCCGCGATCTTAGGGTCTATTTTGATGCCTTATAATTTCATAACTTTCTTATAAAATATTGGGGGGGGTGATATTGCCTGTGGATGTTTTCTGAGACAGCCTTTTCGCCTCCCTAACTAAATCATTTTGACGACTCAATGCAAAGCGATAAGCCTATGAGCAGACGTGCTAGACTGGCCGGATCTTCAAAGAATGGGTTTTCAGGTACTGGGAACGTTTCCTAAGATGTGCACAGCAGGTGCAAGAAGCTTTCTATCTCCTATCCTCCCATCTACTTAGGTGGGTTTTTATGTTAGCTGTTTCCCATCAAATCAACGCTCTATTGTTGAGTATAGCCAGTGAATAAATGCAGTCCCCATCTTATACTGAAGGTCCTTTTTGCAGTTGAAATAAGCACCCAGTGGACTCTTTATTATTTGCACAGAGTTGTAAAATAATAAATCCAGAAATTGTAGGACTGGAGCTATCCAAGCTCGAGTCTGGTAAAATAATATGCGCGCTTCTTAAGTTTCACAATAAACTCAGTTCAAAAATGTTTATTTAGTTCATTATTAACACATTTTACCTTACTTTTACTTATTTACTTCATTAACAGTTTTCTGTGTAACAAGTTCACGTCTGTACACTCCATTTTCAAATAAAGTTAAGAGTTCAGAGTGACTCTCAAAACATGCACCAATGCCTCTACCTGCGTTAGCCCTTTTACTTACAATACACCTACAGTCCTCAACGTAGTATCAATGATAAATTTGGCATATGGGTATTCACATATTGGCGTGACGCTGAATTTTTTTTATACTACAAGTTATATTTATATTTTATATTTAGTAAAAAAAATTACAACAATCGGTATTATCGATTAAAAGATACAAGCATAACTATGCATGGCGTTATGTTACACAAAAAGAAATGGTTTTCGACTTGGATTGCAAAATCGCAAATTTTTTGCGAAGCGTATAAGTCTTTTAGTCTGATTTGTATTAATTGGACGTGCTTCGGAAGACAAAAGAAGAAAAAGACAAATCGAACCATTTTATTCGGATTCGTTTTTGCGTGCTCCAAAATCCGAATTTTTTGCTGTGGTCATCTCCTCATATTTCCCTTGCTCATTGTTAGCACAGCTTTACACCTTTGGAAGGAAATTATCCACGACTATGCTATTCCTATTACAAGGGAAATTTTTTTATGCAAGACATGAACAGTTTTTCTGGAAAACATGCACCATATAAAAATTAGGTTTGACTTGTGCACGCTATTTTTTGGATTGATTCAGAAAAAAATTAATAATAAATATTTATCAATAAGTATTTGACTTGAAATTGGCATAAATAGAATCTAAGAATATAAAAGAATATTTAAAAAATTATTTCACACTTTTTTAAACCTATTTTGCCGATTCGGTTTCAAACCACATAAAAAATTCGTTTTTGTAAAATTGGGAGCACCCAACATTTGGTTTCAAAACGAATTCGAATAAAATGTTCGGATTCGTTTTCCGTAGCACGCCCGAGTACTGAAAATTATTAACTTAAAAAACCTTTTTTAAAACTATTTAACTCAAGAAAAATAAATTTTTTGTATACACTTTTTTAAGTTGATCGCTTTGTGATAGATTTAAAAGTATAAAACATTTTAATTTGTCGTACCATACAAAATTTCATACTACATGACTCTACCAAGATAAGCAGAATTGACAACCATATTATAAAACTTATTAGACAACATATTCTTCAATGCACATCTGCACAAGAAAACAATCTCATCAACGCGCCATACTACACCAACGAGGAATACCTTCTGAGAACTCTAGAAAACGGTTTTCCCCCTCCTGAAGCGTTCATTGCTTTAGATACTAGGGGTTTAATTCAATGCCAAAACGGAATCCCTATATTCTATCATCAATATAGAAGAGCAACTGATAAAAAAATCGAAATCAACCAAGAACCAAATCTCAGATTTAGTACGAGCATCGCGCAAAGCGATTCTATCCTAAACAACAGCAAATTCTGTTGGCTGTAGATATAAACGGAACTTGATTCCAACGTTTCTTATTTTATAAATAACAAATATTAGCCATATGTTTTTGTAAATTTTTTATGCGAATGTCGATATATTTATACATTATATTATGTTACTACAATTACCAGATTCCTTTAATTAGTAAATAATTATAATTATTTAAGTAAATTACAGAAACAATTTCGAGCGTTCTCTCACTTACTCTCTGTTACTCTCTTTACTCTCTGATCTCGTGTGCACAAAAACAACCCTTGCGTATATTTGTTGTTGGCCCACAGATTTTCAATGTAATTTGTTGTTGCTTTTCGTTTGAGCATGCACTCACAAAAATCGGTATGAGATTCTTTCGCTATTTTTTAGGAAACTTGTTTAATGGGACTTTTAAGGCGTTGCTTGCAAACAAAAACTACTTATGGCCCTGTACCTTTCGGTACAAAGGGTATACTAGATTTATGCAATGTATATAACAGACAGATGGTGGCTATAGGTAAAAACATATGAATGGAATATATATTTTTTGGAAAATCCGGTGGTAATAAAACAAACTTGCACGTGGCGATCATAAATAGATATTTTTCGGGAAATCCCTTGGAAGAAATTCGCACTTGTATACAATCTTTTTTCTAGTAGTAACAAATGTTAACAGGTACCAAAGGGTGTTTTGCATCCATTGACTGAAGTGAGGTGGCTCAGTAAAGGAAAGTGCCTTGAGCGTTTCTTTGAATTGCGAAGAGAAATGGTTCAGTTTTTGGAATCAGAAATTTAAAGTGTCGATTTATTAAATGAAGTAAAATCTTAAGAATTTAATATTAACCTAGCATTTTTCACAGGTTTAACTTTACGTCTGCATTACCTGAATGCTTCCCTTCAAGGCCAGAATAAGTCTATTTTCGATTTGGTAGGCTCTATAGAAGGATTTATTCGAAAAATTTATATATTTATTTTTGACTCAGTTATGAACAAACTGTGTCACTTTTCACGATTAAAAGAAATTCTAGACGAGCTTCGAGTTTCAACATATGATTTTTCTATGTACCTCTACTATTTAAATGAATTAAAACAAAATTTTAATCGAAGATTTAAAGATTTCGAATGGGTAAAAAAAATGATGCCCATTTTTTTTAGTCCGATGATATGCGACATATATGATAAGAAACCTGAACTGCAACTGGAACTTTGTGACTTGCAGTGTGACAGCGAATTAAAAACAATTAATTTAAGTGGACTTGACTTTTGGGAAGCTGTTAACGCAAACAAATACCCCTTACTCCACAGCGAAATTATGCGAGTTTTATCTATTTTTGGAAGCACATATATTTGTGAATGTGCGTTTTCAAGCTTAAAATTAATTAAAAATAAAATGAGAAATCGATTAACAAACGAACATTTGGAGGCATTATTAAAACTATCATTAACTAAAATAAATATTGATATTGACCAATTGTTAAGTTCTTTATAAGTATACATATGTACCATAACTTTTTTTTTCATTATTTTTTACCACTCTTATAAGAATGCACATACAATTTCTTACAGTGCACTCAATAAACCGTAATAACTGTTTACTTTAAATGTGTTTGTGTTTTTCTTTATATGTATTGGTTTTTGCTCTTCCATAAGCAGTGTTTGGACATCCCTGACATAAAGCTTCTTGTTTATTAGAATTAAAGAAAACACTAAACAAAATAAAAAAAAACTTCTAAAAAAAAAAAAAAAAATGTTCATACGAAGACCCCATATACGTTGCAATCGGTTGTGCAACCTGCCGCATAAAAAACCAGGTTGCACAACCAGTGGATACGTGTATGGCTTGGGTTAACTTTCTAATTTTCAATTTGAATTCCGATTATTTATCGAGTTATCGATAACTGAGTACATAGGTAGGCTTATCTTTAACAAACAATGTTTCGTAAGCAAAAACAGATATTTATTATTATTATTATTATTTTTTTTTAAATTTAAAATTCAGTAGCGATGTCCGCTCTCTAAAAATAAATGATCAAATTTTATGCAAATTCAATACGGTAAAATTGTAGCGCATGAAATTCCCATTTTTGCAACATCTCACGATTTTACTAACGCCACCCCCTAAAAAGTTTCCTTTTTACCTGCATATAGCGTCTGTAAAATTTAAAAACGATCCGAATGTATTTGATGGGTCCGGCAATAGGCCAAAGGTCATAAAAAAGTTTCATATGAATGCATAAATAGCGACCAAATCGTAAGTTTGACAAAAACATGTTTCAAATATAATCAATGGGTAATTCAATTATCTACAGTCGAGAAAATCGAAATCAGTTTAGTATAACCAGAGATACTTACTGTTAAGTAAAGGCACTTTTTTTTTTTTTTTTTAATTTCGAAAAATGGTTTTTAAAAAATATCTCGTGGCCCGTTACATGAAAAAAATGTCATTTTACTGCAGAAACGATTCAAAAATGTTAAGGATACGAACATTTTTTTTTTTATTTGTAAACTGGTGTAATTAGTCAATTTAATCAATTTTAGAGCTTACCAAATTCATTTAGGCCGAATCTATATTTTTTTAAAATTATGTTTTGATAGATATGAGACCTTTTGAACCATAATTTGTCTGATTGGTAACAAGATTTTAAAGTTTATGTAGAACAATACAGTCAAAAACGGGAAAAGTGCAAGCTATGACCTTTGACCTATTGCCGGACCCATCAAATACAGTCGGATCGTTTTTAAATTTTACAGGCGCTATATGCAGGTAAAAAGGAAACTTTTTAGGGGGTGGCGTTATTGATATCGACGTTTTAAAAATCCTCCATACCAGCGGCGGCCACCCTAGTGGGCATATTTAATCTTTAATCTTTACAAGTTTCTGCTCCCGTGCAAATTCGCTCTATGGAGGTTCGACTGTACATACTTATCTATAAAACAGCTCCAAGAAATTCCAGTAATTTAATTAAGCTTAATCACAATTTATTCGCAAAGTGCTATGGTCATAAAATGACAAATCATTCTATTTAACAGAGCAGAAATATACAGTCAAAGTTCAGGGTCGGCCTCCAACAGCTGTATGTATAACTGTATGTATGTATAATAAATATATATTTCTTGCATATACTTAATAACAGAAATGCATAATTATATACTTATTATACATATCAATATTCTATGCTCTTAACTTTTTACTTTTCAGGTTTGTTTAAAGACCATTTCATTAGTGTCGCCTCTCTGCTCCACTTTATGACTTTCGAAACGACTTGAAGCTATTTGCTCCATACCTAGAAACTTAACTTGAGCCATTGATTATAGACTAGGTATTTATGCAAGAAAAAAAAAATCAAAGCCACTTAAAAACAGTTAAAACAAAAAACAAAAAAAAACTTGTAACTACGCATGAAATATATAATTTGATAGCGATAAAGTAGAAAATAACGATACATCGTATAACTATTCAGCTATGTGGTTTATTTGATGGCATAAAATGTCTCTATTCCCCGAGGTTTTGTATTAATTTTTATTTGCTCTTTCTTTTCTTAATGTTTAAACGTTGTTGAGGAAAATAGTTTTTTAATTGATTTTCTTGGGCAGTGGAAAATTTAATTTCTCTCAGTTCGATTTTATGGCTTGGTTTTTCTGGTATGTAACAAAATTTTATGCGTATTTAATGAGTTTTTTAGCTTTTCAGTACAGGTAAATAAATATTAATGATCATAAATTAATATTCAGAAATTTTGATTTTGTTTTGGAAAAACAAGTCATTAAATGTGACAAGTTTTGTTTCTTTTTTAATATTTTTTAAGCGAGTTATGTTTGCTTTCAAATTAAGCAAATATTTTGTCATTTCTAACTTGTATACCCTGCTCCTAGTGAGTGATAGGCTTATGCCAAAATGTCTTGGTTGCCATTAGAGCAAGTTTTTCGTTAGTTTTGCCGGATTCTCGCATAAGTTGGTCATCTTAGAAATCTTCTCTTTATGAGGTGCTACTGTCGGTTGCACTTTAAAAGCGATTCTGACGATGTTCTTTCATATTGTTTCAAACCATTCAGTGAAGAGTAGAGTTTAATGCTAATTTCTTGGCAACAATTTTTTTTATGCTTTGCCAATTAAAGTAACTTTCTGTAGCCCTGTTTTCTTTTTGCAGCCTTTAAGGCCAATACGCAGCATCGAAAAAGGGATAAAAAAAAAATAACTTCATATAAAAGAAACGCTGACCAAATTTTAATCGCCAAACTTTTTTAGCTTTGGTACGCAGCCTTCTAAAAAAACAGTGCAGCCCTTTTTTTTAGCTATTTACGTTAGATGGCGCCAGCAGTAATAAGAGCTATTTAACGCGAAAAAGCGCATAGATAAACAAAAGTTCTTATAAAAATAACGCTAGTAAATTTTTTAGCGCCAAAAGACCAAAATGCTGCCCATTCCACTAGATGGCGCCAGTAATAATAGCAACTGTTTTATGCTAAAAACAAAAAGTAAATGTACAAAAATTTATTTTGAAGGCAAAATACATGACGGATGGTAAAAATCCTTGTAAAACTTGTATAGTTAGGCTGTTTATTATTTATTATGAACAGCTAAGAGACTTCTATTGGTCCTACAATAAATCAAAGACCTTTTAAACATACACAAATTTTCATAATCCTAAAATTTTGTTTAATTTTCTAAATGCTAAAATTTTGTGAATTTTTTTTTTTTTAAATTTTCAGAATATTGACCACAAAGTTTTTTCTAAAAGTAATATCCATTTGAAATTTATAAAAAATGGTTCTAAAAATTTCATGTACTTAAAAAACATTGTCTACGATTTTGTGATTTTTTAGCTGCTACGGCAATAAATTAAATAATAAATAAACGCAATTTGTTATTGCGATCCAATCCTTTTCAAATAAATAAACAATGTACAATTTTTTGAAACCAATCGGAAAATAAAAATTTAATTTTAACAATTAACTTTATTTTCAATTTTTTGAATTGCTTTAAACTGCATTTTATAAAAATTTATTTATTTTTTTTTATTTTGCAAAATTAAAAAAAAAAAAAAAACATTAAACAGATTAAAAAAATGTATTTAGTTTTTTAAAATTTCGCAAAATTAAATAAAAAACTTTATGTAAGCAGCCGTACCTAAAAAACAGATTTTCACTTATTTCTCAAAAATCACTTTATTAAAAATATTACCATTTCATATTTTATTCAAACGATTTTTATCCCAAAAAAAAAGCACACGCCACCTATATATATATATATATATATATATACATATTTCAAGGTTTTTGGTATTCACAACAGCAGTCGCAAAATGTTTTTAGTTAACGAATTTTGAGGTTTTAAGGTCAAAGAAATAAGTAACTATCATACAACTGAGAAAAATTAAAAAAAAAACATTTTTTTTCCGATATAGTAAGCGGGTACTCATTTCTTTTAAAATCGAGCAAACTTCAATATCCATAAAAATTTAATTAATTTATTTTCAAAAATTTCCGAAAAATTACGAATATATAAATGTACAAAAAAAACCACTATACCGTAAACGTAAATAAATGGAAGATGATTACCTACAGTTTGAAATCGATTAGTATGTACAACTGGAGTTCTCAGGAATGAAGAAAAAACCAATTGTTATACCCTGTACCATAGTTATAAAGGGTATTTTAAATTTGTGCAAGCCAAAAAATGAATGTAACTTACAGAAGGAGACGCCGCAGATCCCCAAAATTACCTAAAGTATGATAAGGGTGTCTGTCTGTCTGTCTGTATGAACACTTAGATCTCAGAGATGGTAAGAGCTCGAGCAACCAAATTTTCAAATTAGATGCGTTATTATGTCAGGGGAGACAAGTTTATTTTATATTTTTGATATCGGGTATATATTATATAGATCCCATAGGGGTGTTTCATAAGACCTCGAAAAAAACCAAAAGTTTTAGATAGATAATTCGTTTGCTTATGATGATATCGTAAACAAATTTAGGACTCGGAAGTTTTTAAGAGTTCCCAATAACTATACCGTACTTGATTAAAATCGGTTGACTATATTATATAGCTCCCATAGGACAGATCGGTCAAAAAAAAGTTTTTTGCACAAAATTCGTTTGTGAAGATATAGTAACCAAATTTAGCATTCGGAAGTTTTTCAAAGTTCCCAAATACTTTGCCAAATTTGATTAAAATCGGTTGACTATATTATATAGCTCCCATGGTGCTAATGGGTGCCTTTTATAGTCATAAACCGCGAAAAAGGGACAGGATATTGCCATAAATCAGCTTCATCTTAAGCAGGTAATTTATTAAAATTTGTTGCCTGTTACTATACTGTTCCCTGAGATCTCGAGCATTTTCCAGCTTGTCTTAATTTCGCAGTTTAAGGTATATTAAAGTCGAGTCGTCCCCACTCTGTCATCTTTAATGTCTTCGTTTTATAAATTTGCTCGTTGACGCCTACCAAAGTGGTCAGCTGTGTTGGTGTGTGGGTGTTTGTGTAGGTGTTACTTGGTGTTTATGTATATCTGTGCGTGTTGTGTGTGTATCTGTGTTGTGCCAAAAATGCGCCACAAAAGTCAAACGAAAAGTTGAAAAGTCAATGCAAAGTGCAAGCAATATTGGACAAAACGAAACGAAACGCAGCCATTGCACTTTGAATAACGGCATATAGACATATCAGTATCTCTCTCTCTCACTCGCTATCTTAGCGTGTGCGTGTGTAAGTGTAGGTGTAATTTGCATGCGCGTGTGTGTGTTTGTGCGTGTGTCTGTGTGAGTGCTTTGTGCGGCCATTTTGTGCATGGATAAGCCTACGTTGTGCTATATATATGCATGGTATATACTATATGCAACAATTTGTGTGTTTGTATATCATTACTTATCAGATACTTATTATGAGCATACGATATCGTATATTTCAGTACGCACACACACACACACACGCTTATGACTGTGTGCGTGTGTTTGGCTCTGTGTGTTTGGTAAATATGCAAATGAGCCTGTTTGTTGCCACTACTGTTTGCCATTGTTACTGTTGTTGTTATTGTGTGCTGACTGTTTGATGTTGCCATTGCCGTTTTGTTGTTGTTTTTTGTTGCTTTTGTTGTCGTGCCGTTGATTATTGTTGTTATCGTTTTGGTCATGTTTTTGTAGTTGTTATTGTTGTGTGCCATAACCGTAATGCCAACGCCAAGCAGCAAACATTTGATTATGATACGAAATCGATATAATTTAAACGAGATGCAATGACCAACAATTTGGCGCACATTTGGCGACAATTTGGATTGCAATTGATTGACCATTCGGTTTAATTGACAACAGGCAATGCTCGTAAGTGACAAGGTAGCTAAATCACGGAAAGAAATCACTTTTTCGATGCATTGAAATGCAAAATATTAAGCAAGGACTATATGGGTGCTACATTGCCGGATATACAAAGTTGGTGCTAAAAAATTGTGGGTGTAACATCTAAAAGTAGACGAGTCCACTAGGACAGATAAAAATAAAAACTCGTTTGTCCGTTCGTCTGTTTCTCGAAGAAAGATATGTTTAACTTTTACCTAAGAACATGTAGCAAATATCAACATAAAACCTCTTTCCTCTTTATTATCATTTATATGTATGTATATTTGTATTCGGTTTTTTAACATTTGCGATTTCCTTCAATATTGTCAAACGAATAAGATATTCGGATTCGTTTTGAATTCACAAGTTTGGTGCCTCCAATTTCACAAAAACGAATTTTTTAAGTGATCTGAGTTTGACTGCTTTGTCTCGCACGATAAATCAAAATGAATTGGCAAAATAGGTTTAAAATATTATTTGATATTCTTAGATTCTATTTATAATAATTTCAAAAAAGATTTTTATTCATAATTTTTTTAATAATATTTTTTGCTGATTCAAAACGAATTTTTGTCATACCTTTATGTTCACATACACATTGACATATAAAGACCAAACTTGATTCTTGAGGATTTGACTAAAAAATTGTCACGAAACAATATTACGCTGTATCCTTTCCCTTCACCGACTTTTTATATTAAAAATTAAAATAAGTAATAAGCCAATTAAATTTTTGAGCTCACGTTAGCGGAGTAAAAAATATTATGTACCTATCCATTTGGATGAATTTAACATAAACAAAAAAAAAGTAACGTCACGCCAAAATGAAATGGCGCATATATAAAATGTATAGGATATATAAATCAAAGGATTTCCAACTGCCAGCTTTAAAACAACAACTATTATTACATTTAAAAATAACTTACTTATCTTACGGTCTGGTAGCTCTATTATGCAGCTTATGCAATTTTTTTTATATGAGAACTAAATAAAATGAAATTTTTATATTTTCATAAGCATCAACAAGTCGTAAAAAGCCGAAACAAGATTTGAGTAATTTTTATGACAAAGCACAGTCATTGAGTTCATTTCGAAAAGTTAAGGTACCAAAACAATACTTTAATAAAGATATGCAATAAAAATAAATTTGCGTTTTTCAAAACATTTGGATATTAAATTTGAATAAAAACTACATTAATTAAATATTATATTATTCTTTAAAATGCAGCGAAATTAAAATTTAAGCTAAAACGAAACTGCAGTACGTGTGTATTTTGCGATTTAAGAAGCGTTGCTTCTTGTTTTTTCTACATTATTTCAAAAAAATTTGGATTTTTGTATTTTCTTACTTATATAGTAGTAAAAACAGGACTAAAAATATAAAATAAAAAAAAAAAGTTCCTTAATTGGGAATCGAACATTTGTCTCCAGACGTCCTTTAGTTTTAGACCTACACTCTTCCAACTCATCTATCCTTATGCATACTTTTGTGACTGCGGCAATTCCGACTTTGATTCCAAAAATAGTATATTGAGATTATCTCCGATATTTACGATTCCGATTATAATGAAGTTTGATATTATTCAAAATATTTTTAGGTCCATTTTAGACTTTCAAATCAGTGGCATAGATAGAGGGATCAATCCTCCCTTGCCTTCAATAAAGGATTGTGTTTGTATCAAAAATAAAATTTCACAATAAAATTTTAGAAGATAAATTAATTCAATCAATGGAAAAAGGTATCTACGCCACTGATACAAGCTAAAGCTGTAACTTTAAAATTGTAGAAAATATGATGCTTTAAAATTATTTGAAGTGGAACGGGGCCGTGCTTCCTCTTGCTCTTTCTGGACATATAAGGAGCTAAAATATCACGTTTGTTAATCCTAATTCTTTTAGTCTTCCGTTCGGGCACCTTGTTTTCTAAAGAGCCCATAGATTTAAAAAAAAAAGTATAAAACATTCAAATTCTTTGGGAAAAAACAAGGGCCAGACTATAATCCAATCAGGAACTTTTCACTCGAAGGCCCTCTCAGGCGTTCATACAACCGAATGGACATTTCTCGATAATTTCCTTATATTCTCGACACCATATTAGGGAACTCCTTTACTTCTCCTCTACTTTTCACCCGAAGGCCGTGCCTAGGCGTTCAGACAGACGGACAGACATATCAAGAAATAAATAGGATTGTAGAAAATATGGTGCTGAAAATTATTTTGAAGTGGAAGGGGAGCGTGCTTGCTCTTGCTCTTTCTGGACATATAAGGAGTTAAAATATCACATTTGTTTATCATAATTCTATTAGTCTTCAGTAGAAAACGGGGATTTCCGTTCGGGTACCTTGTTTTCATATATCATATATTTCACATTTCAGGATCGATTTCTTGTATCCTCGTCCATATATTGAGGGACTCCTTCCCTATGTTACATGCGCAAACTCAAAATAATCCTTACCTTTGGTACGGGATCTAACAATATTTCGAAAATACCAACACTATTACGAAATTTCAGAATTATCGATTATTTGTGAAAATGAGAAATAGCTAGAAAATGTTGCTGCGTTTTATTAATCAAATCAGTAACCATATTCTGATGCAATAAATTTAAAACTTAAAAAAAAATTTCATTTGGGATATCCCATTTCCGTGCGAAATTTTTCGAACTGCGTATGATCCTTTAGTTTTAAATGTTTTGCATCAGAATATGGTTACTGATTTGGGATATCCCATTTGGAATTTTTTTTTTTATATGAAGTTTTGTCATTCCGTGCGAAATTTTTCGAACTGCTTATGGGCCTTAAACCGAAAATCAACAAAAACGCGCATTCCGCGATTATAAGATGTATAATGCATTCCTTAGTCATAAGTACGTTATGAATCTGTAAACCAAAACATAAACCAAAAAATTCAATTTTCAAGCGCAAAAGACTATCTACTATTACTCCTGCCTAAAGTAGCACTATACATCATCTAACCAAAACCATGCGCCAGTCAACGCTTAGTTGGTACTAAAGAAAAAAAAGTTTACCCGCTTGTATGTGCTGCATTTGGCCCATTCATCATATGGCTTACAAGTGGCAGTTGGCAGCGTTTGCAGCGCCACCCCCAAAAGATACGTACAATGTATCCAGCAAACAAAGGAGCACATTGCGTGCTTTGGCCAGCCGCCGTGCACATTTTAACGCCTTTTTAAGTTTTGCCGCCAAACAAGTGCAGTTCTCACCAGTCCCAAACTACAACAACAATAATACCAAAGTAAACAACAACAACATGAACAACAAACAATTGCAGATACACGAAAACTAATTACAGATTCTAATCGCGTCATATTTTGTTGCTACTCTCTTCAGCGCCCTTTCTCTTTCTCACACTTGGCCATTTCGTGCCAGCGTCTCATCAATATACTAAAGTTACATTTTTTTTAGGTTTTGTTTTTTTTGCATTACTGTGTACTGTAGCAACAGTAGGTACTTTTTTTTCTGTTTGTTTCTTTATATAGTCATAAATTTTTCACCTTTCGGTTTGCTTTTGTAGCGCTACTGTGTGTACGTACATGTCAAGTTTTTGTTGCTTATTTTTCTTTAGCAACTTCTTTTGTTGAAAAATGTAGCGGAAATGGGTTGTAGATGCGGAAGTGAATTGTTAGAGCGCTGTAAGTTGTACGAACTTTGAAGATGAATTGCCAGTGCGCCAATGTTTGTCAGTGCCAAAGTCAAAGCTAGTTGTTTGCTTAGTATTTGCTAACAAAGTGCCGCCGGCGCCTACATAAATTCCCAATAGTATCTACTAGTAGTACATGCCAAGAGTTCCACGAAACGGTCAATACGCCTGCAGACCGCCGACGGAGCACAGAACGTGCATAAACTCAGCTTATAGCCAAATCCAGCACAGCTGTTTGTTAGCAGCAGCTGAAACTGAAACGGCTCAGAGCAAGCGTCTAGTGAGACACCCTACTGTCGTCGCAGTCAGCAGCGCACAGTGAAGCACCGCCCTCTTTACGTTTGAGTGACTCTCACTCAGCTCGCGCTTTGAGTGAAATAATTGAGCAGCGCGCCGACGCAGCAACAACAAAACAAAAACAAACAAACAAAAATATAAAAACAAAACGACGCGCGCTGGTCATAAAAAGACAACAACAGCGACAACTTTTTATGGCGCTTAAAACAAAATGGCAACCAAAAGCCATGGGCACATAGCAAAGCAACGAAAAAAAGCACAAAACAAAGAAAAAAGAAATGAAAGAAAATGTCAAAGCGACAGTCTCAACAAAACGCCATGGCGCCCATAAAGCCGCTTTGGACGTGCTTTTGGCTTTTTGCTTTTTGATTTTGAAGCCAGCAACAACAATAACAGGCGGCTTTCTCTGCTGTTAGCCAAGGCTGCAAAGAGCGTGTAACTATTTTGACCATTTGGTTCAGCGTTTTGAACCAGTTTGTGCGCTTTGGCTCCGGTTCAGAAACAGTTTTATAAATATATGAATAATAAGAAAAATATATATTTATCCTTATTATCAACTCTTTATGATATTATATTTCTAACCAAGCGTGTCAAAAGTTTTCCACACTTCTGCTCCACCATTTTGCCGAATTTCCGAACATTTTTAGCCGAAAATTGTTTCGTTATATAGAAAATTCTTTACACAGAAATTATTTGTAAATGTTTTCATTTTTCAGCAATCATTTAAAAAAACCTTAAATTTTTGAGCAATAATTTAAAAAATCCTTAAGTTTTTCGGATTACACCTATTTCCTTTTGTTTCTCAACTAATTCTTCTAAGCTATTAGAGAATTAGTTTTATTATTACACGTTGTGGGGAGAAGCTCGTTATAGCAAAATAATTTTTTTTGTCTTTTTGTCCGTTCTTCTTTAAAATTTCTTTACTTGCAATAAAAAAAAAATTAGCTTATTATTTACAACATTTAAAGTCTGTAACTTAGATAATAAAATACTTTGGAAAAAAGAGTGCTAACTAAATAATAATAAATTGAAAAAATTTAAAGCTGCAATACTAAGAGATGACGAGAAGACTCTTCAAATCCTTCAAAGTTCTTTCAATGGCTATGCCCAAACTTTGACAGACTTTTGTCTACAATATTTTTCAAGGAAAGAACGTGGCATAGGTTTTAAAAAAATAATATTACAATAAAATAAAATTGAAATTTTTTAAAATTTTTCGCTTTAGCATATTCATCAATGTATACCAATCCGATCAATAATAACTAAAATGCTAAAAACATTGTCTAAATGAAAAAAAAATAATTAAGCCAACAGTAGGCTCTCGCAAACGAGTTTATAGTTTAACTTTGATCTACCTTATATAAAATAAATCGAAATAAAGCAGCTTTAAGATTTTTTCTCTCTTATTTTCCTTGCCCACTTTGCTATTTCAATCTTTTAATATTAAAATTTAATAAATAACTAAATGATCAGATGATCAAATATCAGCTGCAAAGAAAAATCAAGCTGGCTTAAAGCATAAATGAAGAAAAAAAAAACTTAAAAAATAAATAATAAATCGAAAAAAATTTTTTATATTTTTGAATTGTAATTTAACTTTGAGACGGAGATTTTTTTGTATTAAAATAGTGTTCTCGTCATAATTAAAAATTTTTAAATATTATATATACTTTATTTCCGTAGCTTTAGTATGCCACTTGAAAGTATAAATGGTTCACCAGTGAACCACCGCGGTTCATAGGTTGCCAACCCCTGGCTTAGATCAATGGAAAAAAATACTACAAAATAAAATTTTTAACTTCTTTATATTTTTTTTTAGAAATTTTTGAATTTTTCTTAAGGTTCTATCTATTTCCCAAGATGTATATTAATTATTTATCATATAAATTTAAAACTTTTTCGAAAAAAAATATCAATCTTTCTAAGAAGCCGTAGCATAGAAAACTTTGTTAGCATCCAAAAAATTAAAAAAAACCCTTCTTTGATTTCATAAATAAGCCATATTAGTGCATATAAGGAGAACGAGTAATCAAAGATGCGGCAAATGAACCAGTAAAATGAAATTAAATAGGAGTGAACTAGTTAATTTTAAATTAATAGTCTCTTCAAAGGATTTTCATAGTAATTTGAATAGACAAGAGTGCTGTGTGCATAAAATTCTTTGAAAAGAAATCATCAGCAAAAAATTCGAAATAAAAACGTGCACGGAATGACAAAACCATATAAAAAATATCCCATTTGGGATATTCCATTTGGCATAATTTTTTTTATATGAAGTTTTGCGATTCCGTGCGAAATATTTCATGCTGCGTATATACCAGTGAACCACCGCGGTTCATAGGTTGCCAACCCCTGGCTTAGATCAATGGAAAAAAATACTACAAAATAAAATTTTTAACTTCTTTATATTTTTTTTTAGAAATTTTTGAATTTTTCTTAAGGTTCTATCTATTTCCCAAGATGTATATTAATTATTTATCATATAAATTTAAAACTTTTTCGAAAAAAAATATCAATCTTTCTAAGAAGCCGTAGCATAGAAAACTTTGTTAGCATCCAAAAAATTAAAAAAAACCCTTCTTTGATTTCATAAATAAGCCATATTAGTGCATATAAGGAGAACGAGTAATCAAAGATGCGGCAAATGAACCAGTAAAATGAAATTAAATAGGAGTGAACTAGTTAATTTTAAATTAATAGTCTCTTCAAAGGATTTTCATAGTAATTTGAATAGACAAGAGTGCTGTGTGCATAAAATTCTTTGAAAAGAAATCATCAGCAAAAAATTCGAAATAAAAACGTGCACGGAATGACAAAACCATATAAAAAATATCCCATTTGGGATATTCCATTTGGCATAATTTTTTTTATATGAAGTTTTGCGATTCCGTGCGAAATATTTCATGCTGCGTATAGGCCTTTAAATACGAGTAGCTCTGGAATTGACACATTATTGCCTGTATAAAGTTTTTATGCTTACTTGATGATTTTTACACAAAATTAGCTCAATAAATTGTTGTGTATATGGTTTAAATAAAATTTTTATAAGCAGCTGACAACTTTTATGCCTTAATTTTTACCAGTGTAAAGACACAGAGAAACTGCAATCTGTTGCATGGAGTCCATACATCTATAAAATTTTACGTTTTTGTTAAGTCCTTTGGCTCCGACTGAAAAATAATAAGAAAGAACCAAAACGTGCTGTTCACATCCGCTCAGTTTAATATTATTTTGCAGCCTTGGTGCCAACTTAATGTTGTTTCATATGCCTCGACGTTCTGCGTCGCTGCCGCAACGCCCAGTGGTGCCCCCCAAACAAATTTTGGGGGCTGTTGGGTAAATGTGCAAAATATTTATGCAAGTCAAGCGTCGGGCATTTATGAACTGTCAAACATTCTCAACGCAATTCCAATGATTTTGATACTTTAACATTTTCGTAAAATGGCTGAAGTGCCTCGACATGGCAGTTCCTGGGCAGCACAAATACAAACGCAAAACACACCAACACGTACAGTCTGCACACACATACACATATTGGCGTCAAATTGGCGGTGTTAGTGAATATATGGGTGTTTTCCATGTGGTAAGGCGTTTTTGTGAGGTCGCTTTGTTGCACGTGGCGTATGAACAATTTAAAGTCTTATGCATAAAAGATTGTCTTCAATTGACATAGTAACATATTGTAGATGTCTTGTACCACTTCAAGGAATTAAGGGAGTTCACGTAAAAAATGTTCTTTGTACTGAAATTTGTTTTTATATAGATAGAAGCATACTTGGTTTTCTCATAATTTCTTATATAACGAAAATATTTTATGCCCCGTATTTTAAGATTGAAAATTAATAATGCTGAGCTCCTAAATGGCTAAAGAGAATTAAAAAAAAAAATTCACTATTGGACCTTTATAGAAAATATGTTTTTTTTTTGATAAAAGCTCCAGCTGGTGAAGAAAAAAAATGTTTCCTAGAAATTTTAGTATTATGCTTAATGCGTTATGGCTTAATTTAAAAAGGTTGTTTTTGGCATTTTATTATTTAGTTGTGATAAGCTGCAGAATATTTTTAAAGACATTTTTTTAGCTTAAGTAATAAAAGTTGTCGAGCAGAATTTTAAAGAAAATGTTTTCCTCTATTTTAATCATCACATACTATTTACAAAAAAATATTTTTAATTTTCTCCTTTTAGGCCCGATCTATTTGGTGAAAAAAATTAAAAAAAATAGAAATAAAAAAATTAATTAATTTTTAAAATATTTTAAAATCTTAAAAAAAAAAAATAAAAAAATTATTTTCAATATTTTTTTAAATTAAAAAATTATTTCCAATATTTTTTTTTTTTAAATTTGTGAAAACAATATTTTTAGCTAAATACCCAAAATGTTAATATTTTAAAATCATTAAAAAAATAAAATATTATTTTCAATATTTTTTTAAAATAAAAAAATTGTTTGCAATATTTTTTTTAAATTTGTGAATCCAATATTTATAGCTAAAAACCTAACGTGTTAATATTTTAAAATCTTTTGAAAAATTTCAAAATTATTTTCAATATTTTTTTTAATTAAAATTATTTGCAATATTTTTTGTTAAATATGTGAAAACAAAATTTTTAGCTTAAAACCTAAAATGTTAGATTCAATATTTTCAATACTACATACAGCACATTTAAAGTGTGCCATTTATTAGGTTAATGAAAATATTATAAGAATATTGCTAAACAAAGTTTTTTTTTAATATTTTATATAACTGTATCGGTTTACTTTTTAAACAAAATGAAGACCTCCTTATGAAGATCAGATGAAAACTTAAAAAATAAAGCCACAACCACATCAATATTCCTCTTAGTTTCAATAATAATAATAACAAAAAATATTGCAAAATTGAAGTCAAATGGCATTAAATGTATAGTTTATCGAAAAATTAAATATCGAATAAAACGTTTCACGGATTCAAGTACTCGATTCTCTGCGGCCTGTACTAAGATGCAGAAGGCAGTCAGAATTTTAAACATTAGTCCTAGCAAGTAAGCACTGATTAAAATGATGGAATAAATGCTTGTGGAAAAAATCTACAACAAAGAAAATGCAGAAAAAAAGTGGTGTATGATCCAACAATAAGATCACGCGATGTGAAGCTCTCTCTGATAGAGGCACAGGTTCAATTTTCGTATGGTAGCTATATGAAACAGTGGACCGATTTTGATCAAACTTCACAAAAATGTGTGGACTAACATAATAAAAAACAACTGACATTTTGCTGACAATGTTTTAAAAAAATACATAATAAAAAGAGATCATGTTTTTATAATTTTCATATAAGTCTACACATTTTCAGAGAGACACGAATAACGTGCTCAGGATTATTGCCATTCTACTGCCACTCGTCATTTTTGAGTTTTACAAAAAAAAAATTACTCCAAATATGTTATTATAAAAAAATAAATAAATATATAAAAAATACTACAGATAATAATACGGTAATAATATTTGCTTTGATTATTTTAGAATATTTAAAAGAAAGAAAAGTTTACATAATTTTTAGTGTTGGGTCGTTCATGAACTAACGAACAAAAAAGAACTATTCACTTAAAAGAACAAACTGAATAAGTACAACTACATCGTTCTTTTTTAGTCACTTGTTCTTTGTTCACTCTTATTCAGTTGATTGTTCTTATACTACTCTTATACTATTCTTTACTATTCTTATTTGTCGTTACTTTGCTTCTGTTTTGGTCCGTTTATCTTAGTATGCCCACATTGTGACCACCAAAGACCAAGAAAAAAACCAGGAATATACGTAATAAACTGGATGCATCTTAAAAAATGTAATTAATAAATTAAAAAAACACTAAAGGTACACATATAATTTGTATTACATATTTTTTTTTTACTCTCATTAATGAAGACTGTTTCTAACAATTAAGTATAAAACGTATTCAATGTATGGAAATTTTTTTTTTTTTAAATTCTACTTACATACATATAATATAAACTTTAAAATACAAAGGCATTATCCCAGTAAAACTGAAAACGATCTTTTAATTTTAACAATATGTAAAAAAATTTAAATAAAGCAAAAAAATAACCCACATAGGTTTTTTTTTGAGATAATTCATATTTGATTTCCGAGAACAAACCATATGATTAAGAATAAACAGCGGTGAACTTTGTTCACTGAAAAAAAAACAGAACGATTGAACTTGTTCAATGAAATTTTACCCAACTCTAATAATTTGTAGCAATACAATTGTCCACTTTATGCAGCTACTGACTAAACTAGTTGTGAATTTTAAACAACTACAAAAGAAATATGTTCTCTTAGGCCTTTAAAAGAATTGCCGAAGGCGGAAGACACTTTGCAGTTTTTAAAATTATTTTGAATATTTTTGTTTTTGTATTTTGTCAAATCAAGTTACTTATGTATGTGGAACTGAGAAATCTAATTTTATCTTTATCTTAATCTTAATATGCCGAATTAAAAAGTCCGAAATATAAAATTTTAATTTAAATCGTGTATTGAATCATTTTATATATTAAAAAAAGGACTATTGAAATTGATGTCGCAGTGTCATCATTGTATGGTTTCTCTGATTGGTTCTTTCGGCACATGTAAATAATTTTTTTCAATTTCGTTAATATTTATGAAGTCGTCTGCCTCCAAACTAGAACCTAAAGGTAGTTGCAGTGTTGTATTCAAAATTGCTATGTTACTAGAAAGATTATTTTTCAGATACACACCTCATGAGCAACTCTTTTAAGGCTACTATCAAATACTAGCCATTCTTTACTCAAATCGCTCAAGTCTGTGAAAACATATCATTCTGTTTTACTACTCGATCAACTCAAAAATGTTCTACATTTCCCAACAATCACAGTCCAATTAGATTTTATAGAATCAGTTAAACCCATAACCTCACCTTTTGCTTTTGTTAGCTGAAAACTGATCAAATATTTGAACACTTTTCAAGCTGTCAAATTCCCAACACCCAGACAAGTGAACAAAAGGCGTTACACTTCTAGGCCATAAAACATCTTAAGCAAATATAATAAAAGATTAAAAATGCTATGTTCGAGTTCATTAGAACTAAACCAAGTTCAAAGGTGAGAAATGTTGTACAAATAGTGTATGAGGTAACCAAGTGGCAAGTTAAAAGATAGCGCCGTTCCTCGATGCCATGGCGTCAAATTGCGAGGTGTGAAAAATGGGGCAATAATAATTTCCATGAAAACGAGTAACTTTTCTCAATGCTTCAGCATTCCTTTAATTGTATTTTTAATTTTCATGCACTTAACAATGCTTTGAACAATTTGGCATCAGCATTTTAAATCAAATATGGCGCTCAGTTGGTAAAACTCCAAAAAAAAAAAGAAAGGAAAATACGTTTATGTAAAAAAAAAATTGCTCAACATATTTTTGAAGCAGGCAATGTGAGACTCATTTGCATGAAAGCAACAGGGAAAATCGTTGCGGGTGTTACAACAGCAACACTAACAGGATATGCCTGGTGAAGCACCAATAATCCTTTTAATAAATATGATATCGCAAAGGACCAAAAAAGCCACAGCCAACAGAAGCAGCAGCAATGGCGCTCCCTCTGCTTCCGCTTCCCGTTTCCCGTCCGTGTGTGTCTGCCCCTTTTTGGCATCATTTGCATTTTATGCAAATTTTCACACCCAAGCGAACAAGCAAACGTACCAAAGGATACACAAAAGAGAAGAGCGCCTGATAGATAGAGATAGCGGCAAAGTGAAGAGAGTAGCTACAAAGCGAATATGTAAATGAAAAGTGGCAATGTTTTTTTGCTCTCTTTTTTTTGTGGTGTGCCTTTTTTTTTATTATTTGCTTCATCTTTGTTGTTGTTTTTTTGGTGTGTGTAAGCTGTCAAAATAAACAAAATAAAAATGCGAAAATGGAAATGGGAAAATTCAGAAATGCATATTTTTAGCAAAACGTAGCCAGTAAATTTTACTTGGGGGGCCTTATATGTATGTTGACAGATCAGTGAAGTAAAGATGCAACATACTATGTTTTATTTAAGGTATTCACGGTAGCTGTTGAGTTGAGTAGTGACAGGTTGTGCAAAAACTCAACTGGCAAAAGCGTGAACGCCCTTTTTGTTGCCAATTTGGTAAAATTCAAATTTTGCGCGTAAGCTCACTGTTGTTAAAATATTAATAGCTTAATTTAAGAAATTTTATTTAAAAAAAAAAAATATTCACAAGGCTCACTTGCTTTATTGCGCTAAATCCAGTCAAATTTATTCAAATTCCCTTCGTTTACTTTTTTGAGGCTTTTTATTTTACAAAATCGATAAAAAAAAAAATCCGAAGTATTGGAGTGTTTAAAATTGCGCAGAAGGCTTAGAAGGCTAAAAACTAGAATAGGTTCTGCCCCGTATATTTTTGTTGTTGCAAAAGTCCTCAACTTACCAAGTCCTGTACTCAACAGCAACCATGAATACCTCAGTTATATACATTTTTTTATAGATCTTTCTATGGTAAATTTTTTTTAACCTATTTGAATTACTTCATCTGGAGCAAATATCCAGTGCACTGATATATTAGCAAGCGCTCCCCGTCTTTAGTGTTTCATTCTTCTCAAGGTAAAGTTTTTATTCTTTTCGTGGTCCAAAATGATGTTTTACTGCCGCTGGAAGAGACAGAAACTGTGAGAAGATAATTAATTCCTAGAAAGTACGTTCCATTAGATATAATAGATATAATATATCAATAGTTAATATAAGATTTAATGACCTTGGGCAGAGATATTTTATTTTCAATGTATGAAGACAACTTTTCTAATTTGTCAAATCCTAGAATCTTGGAAGAGCATCTTCGCAGTCGATGAGTCTTTGCGTTAAATCTCGAGTATCATGAGGCTAAATAAATCTTAAAGTCTTGAGTAATTTCAGATGCACAACGGAAAATTTCAGCCACAAGCTTATTAGCCGATTTCTCACTGTTGGCGTGGAGTATCCAATATTTTCTTAGCATTGATTTATACAAAAAGGATATCTAGAGATTTTTCTTGAAGAAATACAGAAACGGAAAGAGTCAAGCTTAAATGAGAACTTCTGGAAAATCACTTCTCTGTGCTGCAGCTAAAAGGGTTGATGCCAATAGTAGTTTTTAAAATTTTTCCTATTTTAGGGGTACTTGAGCCCCTAAGGCCACCCCTGGCTACGTGCCTGCTGCTGCTCCTTTGCTTTTTGTTGTTGTTGTATATATACACATACAAAAGCTTATATATGCATATGCTTATGCAAACACACGCCCACACATACACTCATATCTACAGAGACAACTTTTGCACATATTTACATGCAAATTGTTTACTTTTAAAATATTCACACACATAAAATTTTTGTTTATTTTTATATTCTTTTTTTTTTATTACTTTTGCTCTTCTTATTTTTCAATTCATGCAAATATACAAAATCAAAACTCACAAAATTCGAGAGGGAAAACTTTTTTTTTCTTTTATTGTGCAAAACTTTGTTTAGACAAGTCCTTGCGCCATAAAGTATGCTAAAGGCTTTAGATAAGAGGGTGGTTTAATTAATCGTAGAAATTCATTAGGAAAAATTCGGTATGTATTTTTGTCAGTGTGAAACAAAAATATTGTGAAAAAAAGATTAAAGTTAAGCCAAACAGCGGGCAAGATAATTATTAGTAAATAGAAATCTAATGAAAACTGAGATATAGCTTTTTTAAGATAAGATTTTTCAAAGAGGTC
The DNA here is from genome assembly GCA_949987675.1 of Chymomyza fuscimana. Classification (NCBI taxonomy): domain Eukaryota; kingdom Metazoa; phylum Arthropoda; class Insecta; order Diptera; family Drosophilidae; genus Chymomyza; species Chymomyza fuscimana. The sequence continues at coordinate 27,919,390 of OX465089.1, read as the reverse complement.
AAGGATGTCAAAAAAAAGAGTCGGAATAGAATAAGGAACAAAAAAATCAAAATTTGTAATGGTAAGCTCAAAGTCCTCAGTTGACAAGGAGAACGGATCAGTTAGCATCGTACAGGAATAGATTAAGTTCAACAAAATAAGTCTTACCAAAACACCGATAGCATTATCAAACATTTATTGTTAATTTGCCGGATGGTATTGATCCCCAGGCAAGGAAAGCGAACTGATCTTTGATATCTAAAACTCCGAAGTATCAATGACAAAGTCAAGGTCAACCACTCTATTTGAGGAATTATGTATGGAACTTATTTGGCTCCGGAATGCTGACCGGAATGAAAAAAAAAAATGAAAACAGAACGAATAAAGCCAGAACATGGTAAGCAGATTGAAGTCTCATAAAACTACAAGTTGGACCCCAATTCCAACAGCTTAGGCCTTAAAGTAATTCTCTCTAAAAATTTCATATTTCATGGCTTTATCAAGGTACTTCCCCTTTTAAATTTTTTTTCGAATATTTACCAGTTGTTAGGTCGGCTAATTCTGCGGTTCTCGTAGCTTCTTCGAAAAAAGTTTAACAAATACCTTCTTTTGTGAAACTTGACACGAGTGTGTAAAAATTTGTTTTTGACTACAATTCGCGAAGATCCCAAACGATTTTTATCAAATGGGTTATAACTTATAAGAAAAGTTAAAATAATACTCTAACGTTAGAAGCTATTATTTACTAGCTTATATTCTAGGACTAGGACTCCTAGCTCTTTTGGATTTAAAGAAACAGACAATATGGACAGATGGACAAGCCTTCGTATGGTATTAGGTATTCTATTATCAACATTTTATTCGGATTTAACTCTTTATGAATATTTTTCGACAAGTGCGACACAATAAAATAAAATTTTAGATGTCACTTCATAGCGGACCTGACAGTCAGGTAACCTTCAGCCGCTCGTACTCTCCTTGGTCTGGACTATAAAGTTCTCCTGCTCAACTTCGTAAAAGTTACCAACAGCGACACTATACACTATATATCTCCAGAACGAGGACATTCACAGAGATCTATACATCGAACTCGAAAAGGAAGAGATTTCAGGAGGATAAGTAGAAAATCAAATAAAGCTCGCCTCTCATCCTAACTCACTTGCAAGATCTCTTATCGACAATCCAACAACATATTTTTTGGGCCATTTAAAATAAAAACATTGATCCCTCACTGATGCAGAAAGTGGCCTGGAGGTAGTAGGACCCAGGACTAAATATCACGAACTACTAGGCAGACACACCAGCATTTTCCAAGCTTAAGTCTATGCAGAATTCAATCTGCAAAAGAACTACCGTGACAAGGATATCTCTATCCTGTCTGATAGTCAAGCAGCGATAAAGGCACTAAGCAGAGCCAAGATCACATCAAGGCTGGTCAAACAAGAAATAAGCTCACGATCAGATGGGTACCAGGACACAATAATATCCCTGGAAATGAGCTGGCAGGTATCAACACCACTAATCGGACCTGAACCATACTGTGGGATTGGTAACCACGTGGTACGGGACCTACTGAGAGTGGAGGAAGAAAACAAACGGCTGCTTCACTGGGCACAGATACCAGGACTTAAGCAGTCGAATTCCCTCCTCTGTAACTACAATTGTGAGAGGTTCAAACTCATGGGAAAAATACCGTAAGGTTCCTGACTGGCCTCTTGACGGGACACCGTAGGCTCCGCAGCCACTTAAATAAAATTGGCATAGCGGATAGTGGACTATGTCGCTTCTGTAGCATGGAGGAAGAGACCTCAGTGCATCGATTATGCGAATGCATGGCACTCGTCAGCAAAAGAATTAAGCTCCTAGGCATGTACGTTCTCTCACCGAAGATCGTTGTTACCCTTAGCCCATACAAAATACTGGAATATATGCAGGCCATTGGACTTTTGGGAGCGCTGTAAGCCTTGAAGGGGGTACAATCGATCCACTTGGGTCGCAGTACATCTTTACACCCATTTCTAATAATAAAAATAAAAACAACTTATTTAATTTAAATGTAAAATAACTTAGATTAATATTTTTTATTTATTTAATAAAGATTAAGTAAGTTTAAAAAAGCCTTCGGCTTAAGATTGGATTAATTATAATAATTAGTCAACAATTATTGTTAGTTCCTGAAGAAATAATTTTAGATTGTCTAAAAAAATATAGTACTTAGCCCGAGTTAAAAGAATAAAAGAAAGTTAGATAAATTATATAAGCTCATAAATTTGCTAGTTCCGGCTCCTTTGACATCTAACTCATCAGCTCGGGGCACCGACTTGTCATTCTAGGACAGACCTTCTTACGTAGTACGGAGCTTATACAAATTTTTATAGCGTTTTCAACCTTGCAATAATCCAATGTACCCTAGAAAGCTAGATTCCAAATTGGCCGCACAATCGTTTTGTAGCGAAGCACAAGTAAGCAATTTGTTTTAACCACTTTCCCATATTCCCGAGTCACCTTGGATGCCCACTTAACCATCCACCTGCACGCAATCAAAGACCATTGAAAAAACGCATCTAATCTAATCTGCGTTATATTCGTAATTTATATTTGCATATTAGTTTTTTTTTATTTTATTTTTTTTTTACCCGGTTCATTGGAACTAATCATTAACAACAATTGCCGCAATTTGTCAACATGGTTCTCTCCATGATCATTATCATCAGTAACTACACAAATCTCCCTCACTTTAAATTGTTAATTTATGGATGGCCAGCATAGAAATTTTTGTTGTTTATGTAAGAAGAAATGCAAATGGGCGTAAAGTTTTTTAAAACTAACCCCGGTTCGGTTCGGTTTGGGTCGAGTCAGTCGCGCATTAAATTCAATTTGTTAATTTACAAATCCGCAAAACTATTTAACTGTGCAGTTTGTTGAGTGCGACAGAGATCTGGAGGGGAGTAAGGGAGCAGCTGGTGGCTCTGTCTGCTTTGTGGTTTTTGGCATTGCCATGCAAACAGCAGGCGGGGGTGTTGCTCTGAAGTGGGTTTTGATTGTTGGCTGGGTGGAATTGGTTTGGGTTGGAAATGGGTTGGGCTGCTGCAGTTACAACTTGTTATTATTTATGAGTGAATTCGTGTGCGAGTGGTTCATATTTCAATTGTAACAGCCAACAACAACAACGACGATAAAAAGTCCGTCCCAGGGGACTTAGTTGCCACAATAAACATGCATCACATACATAACATATAATTGTGATACATTTCACCTTTTTTACACACTGAATGTAGAAGTTTTTTTAAAGAGCATATTGGTTGAATGATGGAACATGTAACAGATTTTTCGAGCAGGTAAACAATTTCGAAATATGTTTTGTTGTTGCTCGAATTTTATTTCTCTATAAAGGTGTAGCAGAAATCCCTAGCCCGTCTAGAATGCTCATTTAAAATCTTCTAAAAAGATAGGATGCTCAGTGGCGCCTCAGACAACACAGTGTTGCAAAAATCAAAATTACTTCGAAACATTATGTAAAATGAATACATGCATTTGATCAAGAATTTTTTAGGGACTTCGAAAATAATAAATTCATTCAGTTTAGATGAATAAATTAGTTGGTAAGGGCGTTCAAAGTTGAGGGTATTTTAAGCTTGAAGAAAAATTCTAAATATTTGGAATCAAAATCAGATTTTTTTTCAAAAAAATTATGCAACAAATTACTATTTTCTTGGTTTCTATGAAATAGTACATTGAAGTTCCACATAAAAGATAAAAAAAACTGTTACTCATATTATTTTCGGTATATTACGGTATATTTAGGTATATAAACCAATTACATAGGCCCTCAAAAAAAAGGGGTCTGAACTTTACATGTGAGAAGACTACCCGTATAGATTTTGAGCCGTTGAATTCGATCCCAAAATCCAAAAAACCCAAGCACGTCAGATAACGTCTGCGATAACCTGCTCATCTAGTGGGGGTCGGGAAGCCCAAAAATCTTCAAGGTAGATTTAAAAAATGTTTTTGGTATCAAAGAATGGCTTAATTAAAATTTAGTTGGTAAATATTTACGGACTTAAAAAATCTTCAAAAATTCCATTGGCATTTCTTTAAAATTCAGTTGAAAAATTATGGATTTTCAAAAATGCTCAAGATAGGTTTGGTACTTCAAGAATCACTTTTGTTTGAAATTCAGTTGAAGAAGATGTGCGGATTTCGAAAAATGTTAAGGATAGACTTCAAAAATATTTTTCCTTCATCACAGAATTGTTTTTTTTTTTTCAAATTCAGTTTTTAAAAATTAGTTTTAATAGATTCAAAAATTGCTTTTATTTAAAATTAAGCTGTAGAGGATTTACGAATTTCAAAAAATGTTCATGATATATTTCGAAATATTTTTGTTGCGTAGGGAATATATTTTTATTAAGTTGGAGAAGATTTACGAATTTAGAAAAATGTCCGAGAGAGATTTCAAAACTATTTTTATTTCGATTATTATTTTGATGCATCAAAGAAATTAATTTGTTTGAAACACAGTTGAAAAATTATGGAATTAAAAAAAGTTCAATATGGATATGGTAACACATAGATTTGTATTTGTTTGCAATTCAGTTGAAGAAGATTTAAGAATTTAAAAAAATGTTCATGATAGATTTAAAAAATATGTTTGCTAGCATCAAAGAATTGTTTTTGTATGAAATTCAGTGGGAGAAGAATAACGGACTTCAAAAAATTTTGAAGATTTAAAATTCACCTGAAGAAGATTTTCATATTTCCAAAAATATTCGCGATATGTTTAACGTATATTTTTAATATAACAAAGAATTGATTTTATTTAAAATTTGGTCTAAGAAAATATGCCGAAACACTATAGATTAACATTATTTCCTTTAATTAAATTCCCTGTGACATTCGTTGTTCTTGCGCACTGCTTTTTCATCTCCAAATTTTCTGCTTTTGCGATTTTTTTTTATATGAAGTTTTGTCGTTCCGTGCGAAAATTGTCGAACTGCATATGGGCCTTAACATGCGATGTATTCAGCTTACCACTTTGTGGACTTTTTTCACCATTTCTGGAGTGGTCACCTCTTTTTGTCGAACCTTCCTTGTGGAAATTTTTTTAAACAATTTTAACTGTCTCACGATTCCTAAACTTTTTCAGTCCCGTGGGTTTTAAACCTTATTCCGTCTCGATCCTGTAGAAAATTTATTTTTACAATGAGCTCCTTTTTCGTAACGAAATTTTCGGGACTCGCGGAAATTTCGGAATCATTGAAAAATCGCACATATTCAAATCTTTTTCGGGACGTCCATCCCAATCCCCTGTCAACTTTTAATGCTTCGCACGTTAAATGCTTAAAGTGTATCCTATATTCGGTATAAAAGTCACTATGATAGATTTTTTTTTTGATGTCAACGTTTTCGACTAACAACAAATTGTATTTTATTTTTATTTTATTTTATTTAGTGCCACAATAAAATCAATTGAAATGTTGGCAAACATGTCAAAATAAATTATAGAGCACATATGTTGGTCTCTCTCCCCGACTCGCTCTAACTAACTATGTCTTTGCTGCTCACACACACGTGTGTTAAGTACGATTGTTTGTTTGTTGGTGGTGCTTTGGCATTTGCATTAGTGTGTATCTATGTGTATGTGTATGCGTATTATGCAAGTGAAAACCACAAAAACCGAATTTTAATTTCAGCATTTACTAGTCTGGTTGCAAACTGGTTGAAAGTGTGTCCCACCGCAAAAAAATAAAGGTGTAAACACCGCCCACCATGCAACCCTCTCAGTCAAAACAATAAATTTTTGGGTGGGGGTCTTTGGCTTAGGGTTTGGGTTAGGGTTTGGGTTTGTTAAGCGGCTTACAAAGGTTGCGCGTCTCACAGGAAACTGCTGGAAGTAGCAGTCATCATCCCCCCCTCGGGCACAGCACAACTTGTAATGCCTATTTGTGAGCATAATTAAGTTAAAGCTTACAAAAGAACAATAAAATGCACAAACATAAAAGGAATGCAGTCCAAGTGTCTTGACTTTTGAGCTGCCTGAAGTGGGCAGCAAGCGTTCCCAGGCCGTACCCAGTTCCAGTTTCGACACCTTAAGGGCCTTAAAGCATAAACCAAGCTTGCTGCAATCATAAATCAAGCGTTGCTTACCATTAAGAAAAATCCAAACGAATAACTTCACTTATCATAATAAAGAAATCACACGAGAAAAAGTATCTAAACTTTATATCTTTTCTCATATGTATCTTTTTTGGCCATTTATTTGATCGCTCAATCAAAATGATAAATGAAAATTAATATTTCTTAATATTGTTTACAAAGTGAGAATTACACACGAACCGGCTTTGGAGTTAAGGTATCGGTAATGTGCAAAGCTTAAGCACTTTTTGTTGCCTTTTGTTGGACGCTCAACTGACCACAATAATATCTTATATGTTTTGTATATAAAACAAAGTATGTATGTTGTATGTACATATAAAGTCTGGGAAACGCTGCGGCTTGCCACAAGACCCTGAGCATATTTGCTGCTTCTTTTATGCCTCAGTTTGTTATTTTGTTTTTTGATAAGAAATATTGCAACATATCAATCATGAGGTTAAGTGGGCTGCCTTTGAAATGTGACGGAACATATATCAAAACACGCAAGAGCCATCCGAAATGAAAACATTAAAACATCAAATTGTAAGAGTAACAACAACATACAACAACAAATATTCAACTAACCAAATTGTTGTAGCAACAAGCGTTACAACAACAACATACTACAACCCGCCATGCAACATTCATCAACATCATAAAACAAACAAAAAGGCGCGAGCTAACCCAAATAAAACTCAAACGGTGAGCCAAAGTCAGTTCCAGTCCCAGCCGCAGACCCAGAGCCAGTCAAAACACCAACATTCTACCAAATTATTAGTCCGGCTAGTTGAGACATCGAGCTGAGAGTTTTGAGATGAGTGCGCGCCCCCGTTGACTTTGACGCCGCTTTTGGCGGTTGTCGCGGTTACATTGGCCCTTGAAATATTACCCTGCATTTTGGACGATTAATTTTGACTTTTGAGCATAGAGTCGCGGTTAGGTAACAAGGCTCCACGCAATAGGGGTCCAATTGCTATCCCGGGGGGTTGGGCTTGGTAAGGGCTAGTGGCATAGTTAAACGCAAAAGCGACGTCCAACCACAAACAAACACAACTGCCATGTTTTTCAACTATCTAAATAAAGAGTAGGGTACTTTTTACAATAAAAATTTCCCAAATTCACGAAAAAATTTTATTTGCAAAAAGCTCTCTATTTTGGCACCCTAACTACAAGAAATTATAATATCTTTATCATCATACTTAAGATACTTTCCAAAGATGTTGGCATATAAGCAGGCCCGTCGACAGCGAAAATTTCCCTAGGGAAGTTCTTTAAATGGTAACTCCAGTGTAGAATGTTCGGAAAATCGATTTTTTTGTTTTGCTAAAGGCATATACGCAGCACAAATATTCCGCACGGAATGACAAAACTTCATATAAAAAAAAATATCCCAAATGGGATATCCCATATACCGTAGACCCCTTAAATTGGTACATAATTATGTTAGAAATGATGTCCGAAATGATATTTAAAAAAAAAATTGTTCCCCCACTTATAAGTGTCGGGCCCGCCGTGCGGTCGGGCCAGTGTTAAAACTTTAAGCGCGTTTTTCTCGAAATCACTTCTATTCGAATGGTTTCACGAATAACCCAGTCAATGTTTATCCGATTGATTTGAAATTTTGAAACAATCTTTATAACTTCATTTTCTAGTGGACCACGTAGGATTTTGTCAAAATAATAAAAACTTTTTATTTTACAACTAATTTTTCGTCACAAAAAGACGAACAAAATTTTTGTTTTCAATCTTATGCCATTTATTTTTAGTTTGATAATTTTGAAAGCCCCTAAGTGGTTGACTTGCTTTTGGTTCATAGATCAAGATGAAACAAATTTCCGTATGTGTCAGATCAATGGCGACGTCAAAAAGCTGCAGCCGTGTAGGCCTTTCCGAAAATTAGTCATGTACTCGTTTCTCTCCAAAGGCGCCATTTTGTTTTTTATTAGTTTGGAAAAATTAATTCTTGTAGCTAAAAATATGTATAATATCGCCTCCTATTTGGATTTTGAATATAAAATAAAGTTTCTTCGAAAAATCGAAAAATTACCTTAAAAAACCATGCTCTACAAAGGTGTTACCTCTTAACGAACTTCCCTAGGGAAATTTGCTTATATGCCAACATCTTTGTATGATGAGAAAGATATTATAATTTCTTGTAGTTAGGGTGCCAAAATAGAGAGCTTTTTGCAAATAAATTTTTATCGTGAGTTTGGGATATTTTTATTGTAAAAAGTCCCTTACTCTTAATTTACCTCCTTCATGACAAAGTTCCTTCCTTTTAAGACTTTTTCTAGACAAATAATGTTAGTTATGTCATATTTTAGCAGAATAATGTATTTATTCAAAATTATATGCAATTATTTATTTATTAATTTAAGTAAATTATACAATAGTATATTTATAAAGAATTAAAGCAATAATATTTAAAGATAAAATTATTATCCATTACATATTACCTAATATTAAAAAAAAATTTGATGATATATTGGTTTTTCAGATGATGGCCAAATCTTGGACTTCTGATGAGTACCACCAAATTGAAAAAATCCCATTTTTAAGCTGGTTTGAATCTGACTACTTTTTGCCAGAGAAACCAAATCGAGTTGTCAAAATAGGTTCAAGAGTGAACGTAATTTAAACCGATATAAATTTTAAAAGATTCTTTTATATTCTTAGTTTCCATATATGTCAATTTCATAGATATTAATTAATAATTATTTTTAATCATCTGAATCAACCTAAACATTGCATGCACAACTCAAAACGAATTTTTGGCATACATTCAAATGGTTCATATCTCGCATAAAAAAATATTCTAGTCTTGCATAAATGGTTCATGTCTCGCATATAAAAATTTCCCTTGTAATAAGAATAGCTTAGTCGTGGTTAATTTTAATTGAAAGCTGTAAAGCTGTGCTAATAAAGAGTAAGGGAAATATTTGAAGATATCGACAGCAAAAAATGTGCAATTAGGAGCTCGAAAACGAAAACGAATAAATTTTGTTCGTTTTCCGGAGCACAGCCGAATGAGACAAAATTTTTGATCAGCTCTTCGCTCAGCGCTCTTAAACTCAAGAATTTTATACCGTTTTAAGTTTTAAATACTCAGAGTTTTTTAAGAAACTAAGTTTAAACAGAACCTTGAAATTTCACATTGCAGCTTCCAAATTCCACAAAACTTTTCAGTTTTATAGATCCCTCAAAAATGTACTACTTAAAAGCTAATCTTCGCTCTTTTAGCATGTTCACAAGTACCAAAACAACTCAAATTCGAAATCAAAAAACCACACCCGTAACACAGCTAATCCCTGCACACGAAAAGGATCCTCACATGTCATCATCTCGCCATCTAGTAGCCGTATCTCTGAAACTGAGCAAGCCATAGGCAAATTAGCAATTCAAAAGTGTTGCTCGCTCCGCTCACGCTTCGACGCAGCGATGTTCGCCTAATCGTGGCACGTGCTTCGACTTTAGAGTTCGACATATATAATGATAGGGTTTGGAACAGAGAGCATTAAAAAAAAGGGTCAGGATACAAGCAACAAAAAAATAAAAATAAAAAAAGGCAGCCAACAATACACAAAGATAATCCAATCTTATGCTGCTAATTTTACAGCGTCAGTTGGCATGGAAGACCCAAAACGAAAGCCGGTTCAGAGCACTGTGAGTGAAGAATAAAATCAAATCTCGTGTGTGGACGAGCGTGTGCAAATGTGGTTAGTGGCATGGGGGGAGTCTGACTACCCGGTAGGGGAATGCCCAGTCAGCAAGCTTAGAAACTTTTGCGTAAAGGAACCAGAGACAAATAAATTCGATTATATTATGAACGAAACCCTGCCAAGCTTTTTCGGTGGGGGCGTAAATGTTCTATGGCAACATGTTTTGTCCAAAATTCAGGAACTCACCCCAGACACAAAAAAAAAGTTGCCACCGCAGGGTGAGTAAATTTGTATAGTATTTGTTTAGAGTGCTCTTTATTTATTTGTAGAGAGCAAAAATAAAAAAAGTTGGAAGCACTGAAAAGCGTTCTAATTCGGTTACCGAATTTCCCTCAAACACACACACAGACACACATAGTGGAAGTTCTTATGCAAAATATGAAAATTTAATAAACTGTCATGTAGCGGCTGCTGTAGCGTCAAGGACCCTGCCACTTGCCGCTTAATTGTGCGTCACGCATTTGCTCTCTCTCACCTGTTGTGGGTGTCTCTGGGTTGTGCTATGTGGGTTGCATGGTATAGCAGCCACACAGGAGACGCAGCACGACGCACGCACGAGCTGCATTTGCAAGTGGGCGTGCATAATTTATGCAAATTTTCCTGAGAAAAGCGGCAACAAAAACGCAGAAGCTGAAAACTTTAAGACGCTTGAAACTTTAAAGCTGAAAATTTATGCAGAGTATATGTTTAAATAACTTTAGTCACATATGTTTGTATATAAAGTAAGCGAAATTTAGGGAAATTTTATTCGTAATTCTTCAAAATCGTTTGCTCTTTATATATAAAGAGGGAGTTTGTTGTGGCATTTAGTTTTTTACAAGAGATGGTGCTAGAACGAGAATTCCGGGGAGAAGTACTTTTAACTTTTTATTCTTATGTAATTTTTGTTTGATATTTAGACGGGCTGGATTTTTTTCGAAATTACCAGCAAGTTCCGAATATTTTGTCGCACAAATGATACTAAACTAAACATTTCGGGCGCAAACATTTTGGGACGACTACATCAAGCAGTATGATGGATATTTTTGTGATTCCCGCTTCTCCTGAAAAACTTGTCACAAAAAGGAAACACATTTTGGGCGGGAACGGCAGCTGCAATATAAATTTAAAAACCCTTTGACTGGACGGGAATTCTACAGTCCCCTTAAAAAGCTAAGGGATACATTTTTCTATGATCACCGCACAGTATGCAAAGTATTTACAAGGTGACGCAACAAAGTATTGCAAGAATTTGGCCGCGCAAAAAACTGGTTCAATTTTTGTATGGTAGCTAAAGGGTCATCAATCTTGAGGTTTTTTTTAAATAAGGTTTTTTTGATAAACCACGCGTTAGTACTGTCAATTTGCCATGTGTTTTTTTAATCAGTTTTCATTTCCATTTCATCATGGAAAAACTTACTTAAAGGTTTTACAAATCGTACAATTATGTTACGAAAATTCGCGTTCGGTAAAGAATGTTTTTGCGCGCTTCGGCCATTTTATGGTCGCCATAATCGACCTACTGAGACCACTATTCGCCATACCATCAACAAATTTGAGACCGAATATTTATTATTGGATGACACTCGACCGCATAGACCTCGTCCAGCGCATAGTTTATGGGCCGGTGGAATCATCGGTCCATATTTCTTTAAAAATTAAGCCGGTCAGACCGTCAATGGCGACCGTTATCGCACCATGATAACGAATGGTGGAATTGAGGAACCAATTAGATGAACAATTAATTTCACGCTCTGGACCTAGACTGTGGATAATCCAGCTACGATTGAAGCATTAGAGGCCAACATTACCCTTGTTATTCGCGAGAACCCGCCGATTATGCTCGAACGCGTCATCCAAAATTGGACCTCCGCTTGGACGAGCGCAGTTGCGGCCAACATTTGAAAGGGATTATTTTTAAAAAGTGAATGGCAAAAACGGTTCTTTCTATTGATAATAAAGATTTTCCGATTCATTTGAAATATTTGGGTTATTTTTTTTATTTAAAGATTGATGACCCGTTTATAAGAAATTGTTGAACAATTTTAATCAAACTTCGCTTCATCGACACCATTTCTCCTTAAGAAAGAGATCGTTAGATGATCTCAAAAAGTACATGTAAGTACTGAAAAGTGTTTAAGGAAAATTTATTTGTAATTCTTTAAATTCGTTTACTGCTCGTTTACAGAGAGCGGCTTGGGAGCAGTGTTCAAGCCACATAAGCTGTTCCGGGAGCTCATCACAGACGACCAGCAGTGCCCCTCAACTTGAAGGATTGTTGAGCCCGACAAGTCACACGTTTGTTATTATGGCTACGGGGGCAAGTAAAGAAGAAAAAGCAGAAAACGAATCTACGGACAAATATTTTTTCTTCCTACCCATCGGAAACAGGCAGACTAACGGTCATGGCTAAATCTTTATTGATTTTTCCATCCTGATCATTTTGGTCCAAACCCTCGCACATATTTCTAGCAAACGCACCCAGTGTCTGGAAAAACCATCCATGAGGAACTGAGCTGTTTAGCAAACTTCCCAACAAGAGACCTACAACTTTTTATCGACGCCGTATTATGCTTTTAAAAAATGTATTCTGGGCCGTCATCTCATAATGCGCTGGAAGGCCTTATACCGGATTTTCTTGCTAATTATCGCACAAGCCATTTAAAACTCGCCCAGTCTCATGTCGGACAATAAATTCAAAAATATATGGCTTACTCTTTGGTAACGGGTATAAAATCATGAATTATTTGATCTGGCAACACTAGCAATGAATGTTCCTGATTTATAAAAGTCAACTTTTTTCAATGTGCTTGTCTTCGTATTTATTGCCATGAATAGTTTACTTACCTGGTCTGTTGTTTTCCAGCCGATCACCCAACTCTTGTGGCTCTTATTTTGATAAGGATCAACCATTTTCGCCTACTGTTAAGTACACCCAACTCGTATGCGATGCATTTAATGTACTTGAAAATTTATAATCATAATAATCCAGCACTGTAGCATTTGAGTCTTTATTGTACTCAGTATTAAAACACAGTTTTATATAAACAAATCAATTTGATGATCACAATTTAACGATCACTGCAGCTGTCAGCAGAGTTGCCAGACTATTGCAAGCAGTGCTAATTGCTGGCAATGCTGCTGCAGCTTTTTTTACGATCTCTCTCAAAATGACCAAGTGCAAGAAGTAAAAAAAAGCTAAAATAAAGTTTAATTTTAAATTCAAGTAGGTATTAAAATTTACAAATTTATTATTATTATTATTTTATATAAGCTTGACGTGTCATTTCAACCGAATTGTCCATTTAATGTCTTTTTTATAACTGTAGCACGGTGTACACTTTTACAGGGTCGTAGTTTTCCATTAGCTATTACACTGTCATGGTTCGAAGCTTCTGGCTACGCTCTGCCAGTTAATTGGAAGTTATATTACTCTAAAAATTAACCCGAAATGATTAAAGTTAATTTTTGTAGGTGTTTGCGGTTCTTGTTGGTAATTAAAAAGACATTGCCTGCTCGATCATATGCGGGTCTTGGTCTTCATTAAATGTCAATTTGTTGACGTTCATTGATTCCGCTAATAACTTCATTAGGTGTCGCCTCCATTGACAGCAGCAGCAAGTAGCGTTTGTTTTGAAAAAGGGTTGACTTATTTTTTTATTTTTATTTTTAATGTCTTCTCAATTACCAAGAACTCAAAAAAAAAAAAACCCTGTAGAAAGTATGTACACATTTGGTTTATTAGGAGTACAGCCCGCAGATATTATAGATTAGATTACTTAAACCTTTAAAATGAATTTTACAGTCACTTAAGTTTATAAGGCTGCATTTATGGCATATCCAGCTCTACTCTAATGCAAATCCAATGAACATTTTCCAACTGGAAAACTTCGCCTCAGCGCACCAAGTTGATTATGAATATTTCCTGATGCAGAATGGGGCAACACCCATTTGACGCTACTTGCCTTTTTGTTATTATGCACACTGCAGTGATTTCATAAAAAGACACAGATACATGGGCCAGCAACTGCCTGGAAATTATAACAAGAAAGAGACGAGCAAGTTTTAAATAAGGAAGGATGCCGCTAGCTAGTTTCGGGACACCAAAACTTGAATGCTCTATAAGCTACTACTTAATCAGACTGGATCATAAAAAATCACTATAAAGTAATTTATAATTTTAAAAAAAAATATCTAACATTTATTTATAGAGGGTTATCAATCTTGAGGTTTTTTTTCAATAAAGTTTTTTTGATGAACCACGTCAAGTTACAAATCGCACAATAATATTACGAAAATTCGCGATCTGTAAAGAATGTTTTTCGCGCGCTGCGGCCATTTTATGGTCGCTATAATCGACCTACTGAGAACACTATTCGCCATACCATCAACAACTTTGAGACACAATATTCATTATTGGATGACACTCGACCGCATAGACCTCGTCCAGCGCGTAGTTTATGGGCCGTTGGAATCATCGGTCCTTATTTTTTCAAAAAATGGTCAGACCGTAACCTTCAATGGCGACCGTTATCACACCATGATAAAAAATTATTTGCTACCTGAAATTGAAGCCCGAGATCTCGACGACATTTGGTTTGAACAAGACGGCGCTACTTGCGACACAGCCCGTGAAACAATGGACATGTTGAGGAACCAATTCGCTGAACAATTAATTTCACGCTCCGGACCGGTGAATTGGCCACCAAGATCGTGTGATATCACACCATTAGACTTTTTCCTTTGGGGTTACGTGAAGTCTAAAGTGTTTGTGGATAATCATTCCGATTCATTCGAAATTTTTGGGTTTTTTTTATTTAAAAAATACCTCAAGATTGATGACCCTTTACCTATTTCAACTTTTCATTTGTGAAACTTGGTTCCTTAGCGAAATGTAGAAATTTTACTCGTGATTTTCCAAAAAGTTTTTGTATTTTCCTACTGTATACAACTTACGTAAAATTCAATTTTTTTAATGGCTTTTAATTTTCATTTAAACTATAATAGAAAAACAAAGCCGTAACTCTAAAAGTCAAGAAGGGAGCATCCGATTTAGTTAGGGATTACATTTTTGTGTTCCTATGTCAAGCCGGAAAAATGTAAGTGTTCAAAAATTTTTACCAAGAGAAAATTTTAGACAACGTAGAATTTTTTGCACAAGTTTCTAAAAAAATGTAATTTCTGGAATTTTTTTTTGAATTTCCTCTAATTTTTTTTCAATTTGAATACCTCTAATGCATTTTTTTTTAAAGAAAACATTAGTGAGATAATTAAGATTATACAGACATTTGGTCCAATTCCAATCGACTGTCATTTTTTCATAACTTTTTTGAATACTTACAGAAGTATCTAAAAATATCTAAACTTTTATGGTTAGTTTTGGCACATTAAGAGATTGCTTTTGGGGAGAAATTCGATTAAAAGATGTATCTGGTATAGTGGACTATACAGAAAAAAAAAAAAAAAATAGTAACATAGAAATAGTAAAATATATTTTAAAATCAGTAAAAAGTAATGCGCTGTTGTCTTTAAGCGAATACGTAAAATTTTTTTAGTGTTACTCGTATACCAATGATTCATGTATCTAGTTTTAGAAAAATCAAAATATTTATAATGTATCTCAAAAAATTAGTAATGTACTTAGAGTAAAAAGTTCGATATAACCAAAACAACAACGAAAAAAACTATAAAGGCGGAAACTGAATAAGATTTGTGCAAAATTGTTGCCTTCAAAACGAAAAAACCATGAGTTAACGAATCTAATGGATTTGCTAGTGAAAATGTGTACACATTTTTAATCTTTTGCTAAAAACAAGTTTGTAACAGGAATGTTAATTAAAAGAATGTGTTTTCCAAATTTAGATTTATTTTACGATTTGAAAAAAATATTGCACTGCTCAGAATTCTAGGTCTCAAAATATCTTCGGTATATCCAGATAATGCAACAATTTGCTGGTGCGGCTACACTTAAAAAAAAAAAAACAACAACCTATCCTAATATAAGTTTGAATTTGCCCAAAAAAATGTATCTCACTCTAGAATTTATTAGAATTCTTCGAGTTCTCAAAATATCAACGTTAGGTCTTGATAAATTACGCCGTGCGGCGACCCTCAGAAAAAAAAACTCCCGATATTAATATAAATTTGAATTTGCTCAAAAAAAAATTATTCCACATTGAAATTTTCAAGAATTTTTCGTTCTTTATTCTCCTTAAATTAAGATTACGACACTTTCAATTAAGAGCAGTTTAAACATTCGTACAAAGAGCACAAAATGCTTTTTGAGAGCACTTCTTCCTAAACACTCTCAAACTAAGAAAACACTCACAAACTTCTGTCTAAAAAAACGAATGTTACTTTCAAACAAATTCTTGTTTTAAGGCCGGTATGCAGCACCGAAAATAACAACCGTACAAAAAGAAAGGTTATCTAAAAAAAAAATAACAATAAATAAAATAATAATAAAATTTGATGTCCAAACGGGTACGGCAAGTGGACGCAGTCAAACAAACAAAACAGTGTTGTCCTATGATTTTACTGATGCTTTACGTTAGATGGCGCCAGCAAGTCCACTAGATGGCGCCAGCTTTTCTTTATTTTCTCTTAGTGCTGGCGTGTCAAGCAAATAAACAATTAAATGGATTTTGAGCAAAAAACATAAGTTTTTATGTGTTCTTCTTATATTTTTACCTGTATTCTTGGGCAAAACTCTATTTTACTTAAAAAATTGTTATTAAGTAATGGAATCCATTTTTTGCTACACTTTACAAATTTTAAAAATGACATAGGTTAATAGTTGGCTAGCACTCAAAACGCAAAGCCCTTTAAGGGTTTCACTATACTCATCCCTATAACCCAGAGCTGGAGTCATGCCGCCTTCAGGTTGACTTAAACGCTTTTAATATTGACTTTTACGATAAACTGCTTAATAAAATCGTAAAGGAATGACCTACTTCTAGTAAAAATCGTAGTACTTGTTATAGCCTATAGGGTATCACATGAAAGAAAACCTAAGGGAAGCATACTACAAAAAAAAAAAACTTGCCTGCTTTGTAGAAAATTCATAAAACTTCCGCTTGGTCTGCCTCGTTTTATTTTATGCATGGGTATGGTTGGATGGCGAAAAGAGAGTCGAGCGGGGAAGAGCGGGCTGAGCAAACAACAAAATGGCGCATTTTAAAGCGCAAGAAAACGAATAAAACTCAGAACTGGCAAGAAAATTTTCCCAAGCCAAGGCAAGCGCAGAAATTTTTCCTTTGTGCTCAACTTGGAGCCCGTCGCCATTTTTTAGGGTAGCAAATGGCAGTCTAAGTGCGCAGCTATGTATAACTTTATGTGTGTGTGTGTATGTGTATTGGTGTGCGTGCCACCCCCAAGTTTATGTGCTTTGAGTGGGGGTTGCTTGGAGCAAAAATAAACAAAAATCAAAGTTGCAAATAAGACGAAACTACAAAGTAAGTTACAATAAAAACTTTTTACGCCTTGTTTTTCGGAAGTTTGTGCGCCAGCAACTTTATTATTTTTTTTTCTTTTTGGTACAAAGTGGGGGTTTGCGTTTGCCCGACGCTTTATGTAGCATACTTAAAGCGAGGGGAAGAAAAAAAAAGAAGAGCACAAAACTGGGCAAAAATAGAAATCCTCAAAATCAATCCACCTACAGACACAGTCGCACAAAAGATTTTGTCGAGCACTTGGCCAACAAAAGCCGGAAACAGCTTGGCGTGCTAGTCTCAACTCGACGCAGCCGTCGCATCCTACGTCCTGGTTCGACATTCATTCTTCTTCGTCCACACACACACACACATACGCACACACACACAAGTCGCTCTCAAGTGTTTCCTCACTCGTTGACGGTACTGCTTCAGCATGCAGCTAGCGCAATGCTCGCTCAGCCAAGCGCAAGGACGTTTTTCACCACCCCACCTGGCTTCTGTTGCCTGTCGCTGGCTCGGCATGCTGATCACGTCTATTTATTGTGCACATAATATGGGCACACTGACTGCTCCGCTGCTCTGCTCAGCTCAGCTTAGCTCAGCTCCATACGGCTCCTTGGCGCCATGCTATCAAACTTGGTTGGTTGCCTGTCGCAGCCTGCTGAGCAGCCTCGCCTCGCCTGCTCCCTGCTACGTGCAGTGCATGCATCGCTGGACACGGCACCGAGAGACATAGAGAGCTAAAGTAAGCGCCCGGAACGTGTGCCTTGGCGCAAAATAGAGAAAAAAAAGTACAACGGAAGCAAACTTTAAGCAGCCGTAATTTAAATACCCTTCTCAAGATTTTATACGATAAATTCGTTTAAGATAAATTCTTTTAAGATAAATTCGAAGATTTCAATAAATGAATTTTTGAGGTATAGAAATTTTAAACCTGCTACTCCATGCCTATGCAATAAGCAAAAAATAATAGTAACATTTATGAAGATTTAAAATTTTAGTCCAGGACTGTAATCCCCAGAAATGTTTTTTTCGGGAACAGTTCATGGGTTAGAAGACGCAATTATAAGGCAATATATAAAACTTCAGATCTTTAAAAGCTTCCCCTTTTGTGAAATTTAACAAATATATAATAATAGTGACTTGTATGAATTTATTATATCCTTATTTCAAGGACGGTAATCTTCAAACAAAAATGTTTAAACATCGGCTTAGAAGGTTCCAGACTAGGGTGTCATTTTCTATGACAAGTTTGTAAGGCAATATTTGGTATTATCAGCTCTTTAAAACTTTCAAGCAATTATTTGTAAGCTTATTCCCGGGACGGCAATTCTCAGAAATTTACTTTTAGGTTCGGTTCGCAGATTCGAGCATACGGCTTAGTCTCAAAAAACTACGGCAATCCTTAGAAATATATTTTGGATTGGCTGGCGCATTGGAGGCCGCGGTATACTCTACTGCACCGAGGTTAACAAAAACAATATATGTACCTATAAGGCAATATATGAAATTTCAGATTCTTAAAATCTTCAAGCAAGTTTTGCAAGCTTACTCTCAGCACGACAATGTTCAGCAATTTACTTTTAGGATAGGTTCGAAGATTCGAGCATTGGCTCTGTCCGACTACGCGCAGTTCCTAAAAAAATTTCGGCAATTCTCAGAAATTGTACTTGGATAGGCTAGCAGCTTAGAGAAGCCTAAGGTATAGTCTCTTGCACCAAGCCTAACTAAAATATTATATAAGGTACTATATAATGTGTATGATTTTTCATTTCTTTAAAAACTTCTGTTCTTAGGAAAAGTTTTAAGTAACTTTTATTAAGCTTATTTCTTGGACGGAAATTCACATAAATTTCATTTAAGAATTGGTTTGAAGCTTTGAGACTAATTTTGAGTCTTCTACGCCAAGATCCACAAAAATTGTCACAAAATTAAGAAATGTCCATTTTAATTATTTATATGAGTTCTTAGGTAACATTTTTTCTTTTAATAAAAGAATTTAATTTTTATAATCGGAGTCTTGCTTAGGAAAATATTACTTAAGGAACTTGTTGAACTGCAGAAAAGAGAAGGTTCAGTTCGTGGTCCGATTCAAATAACAAAACTGCCGGCGGAACGTTCAAGACGGAACCGATTCATATCTGTTTTGTAGCCCAGGTTGTTTATGAAATACAGGAGTACTTAATAAGAAACAGGATTTTTAAAAGTAAAAAAGATTTCGAAAAACTAATCTTAATTAATTTGGTAAATATTTCTGCCACGACAGAAAACTCAATTGCTTGCTTAATGGGGCAATTTAAATATTTCCCATTTTTTTCTTCAAAAAAGTTCATAAAATGGTGAATCTTCATTTTTGTAGATTTAAATAAAAAAAAGTTTATCAATATTTTATGGAAGGTATGCAAATTAGAAAATACTGAGAAAAAAACAGATCATAATGATAATACAATATAAAGCTTACTTCTATTAGAACTCTTAAAATAAGTTTTTAAACATTTTGCCTTTTCTAACAGGTATTTTACTTTGGGTTTGCAGAAAGGTTACTGATATTCCAAGATTTATGTACCTACCAGTTTTGTATATTTTTGCTCTGTAGTCTAGATTACAAACTTCTTTATAGTTTGAAAATACTCTACCAACGTTGTAGAGCATCAAAAGTTGGCCGTTTATTTTTTCTTTGTTCCATCATTTTATTCTACCTAGCGTGGCTGAGCTGGCTCTTCCCTTTATTTTTTGTTATTTTTTTTTTTGTTATGTGCTGCACAGAAATTAAATTATTGAATGCGAATTTTTCGATTCCGCTTCGAATGTTTTGTTTCAGCAGGAACCATGAGCAGTTGGAAAAGTTTCAGCGTATCAGCATTTATTTGCTGTTGATTTATGCAACGGCCCCGGCTAAACATTCCGCATTGTTAACCCACCCACCGGAGCTGAAGCAGCTCCAAAGCCCTCCGCTCAATAGAACACTGGTTGACGTTGTCAACGCCGTCGTCATCCTTGCTGACGTTGTCGTTGTCGCTGTACTCGTTGTTGAATATTTGCCAAGTATGCTGATTGAATTGTTTCCAGTTGACTAAATGATATCAAGGATATTTGCCATGACAGAGCCGCACTGGACCTGTTTGTGCTTAAAACGGGTGCTAGGCTTTAAGGCATACATTATTTGTACAAAGACTGATTAAAACCGATTTCGTTGTAGTAGAAATCGTTTTTTTGAAAAATTCACAAAAAATAAACGAAAAATACATTTTTCTGAATTTGAATTGGAAAAAGAGTTTTTTAAATATTAACGTTTTTTAATATATTTTTGTGACAATTCGTCGACGTCGCTGGACAAAAATTTTGTGTACTCAAAATTTATAAATGCGAATATTTTGGTATTCTCTAGCTTAGATTTAATTTCGAATTTGAAATATTTTATTGCAAAATATTATTGTAATAAAAACGCCGCATTTAAAAAGAAGATGGCTAATTTTTTGGTAGAACTTTTTCGATTTTTACGAAAATAGTTGGTGATCCCGCAGAAGAGAATTTTTATTCATCTATTATCATTTCGAAAAAAAATTTAATTTTTAAATTAAGAGTATAATTTCGATTTCTGTAATTTTTTTTTTTTTTTTAATATGGCCAATTTTTAAATTATGAACATAATTATGAGTTTTTTATAGAAAACCTTCATACACTTTTTATTTGGATTAGAATTCGTAGGAACATTTATCAAATAAAAATAACGAAATTTTCCAGTGTCCAGCAATGTCAAAATATTTTGCTGTCACCGCATAAGATTATTTCAAAGCGTGATAGAGTCCATGGATAGTTTTCCAGTAGTAACATTATATGACGTATTAGTTTATTTTTTAGATGACATTCAAGTTTTTTCCCCGTTTAAATTTATTTTCGAATATTTACCAACACTAATATGTTATCTTGGCATGTTCTGGGATGGATTTAAGCAGATAAATTTTTAACTTTCTTAGTCGCCGTTCTTAGGCCGCAAAGAGAAAATCGGACACTCGGGGAATCTGAATGAAAAGTTGTTTTATTTTTTTAAAGTGGCATTTAAAAACACGAACTCTAGAAAGTAAATATATGTATGTCATATTTATTTCAGTTTTTTTTTATTCTTCTACAATCAAGTTTCGTGCTTTTAAGAACTGGTAGCCTGGGGACCTATAAACAAAGTAACTCACACTAAATTATGCATGGTAAAGCCAATATTGGTACATAATGGAATTGTTCGATTTAAAGTTGTAAACTTAAAAAAATTATACAGAATTTGTAACCATTTCTATTTCAAGCCATCGCACAATGGGCCCTGCCCTCGTGGCCAGATTTTGGCCAAAAGCCCTCCAGACGAAACTCAAAATTTGGACAAAATGACAATTTAATATGATTTAACACATATTAAGGTATTCTGTGCAAAAAAAAAAATTAAATTTTAATTAGTGGTTTTTAAGTTATTAGCCATCAAAGATGACATTTTGTATTTTTGAACTTTCGCGATAATTTTCAGAAAAAAAAAAATTCATTTACCATGTTACATGTAGCTACGAAATCTTTATTCACTTTATTATTTATAAGTATTACTTCAGAAAAAAAATAGAACTGAGCTTAAAAACTTTTCGGTTTTAAATATATTTGAGTAGTTATAAAGATTTTGTTGGTTTTTATATCATTTGGCTAATTTGCTTTATATTTATAAAACAAAAATTTGCAAATTTCTTCACAAGTTTTACAACAAAATGTAATTCCTCCCGATTTTCGGAAATTGAATTTTATATCTAAAAGTTGCACTTTAAAAATTGACACCCAAGAAATTTTACTATTGTTTGAATTTATCAACTTGCTAAAAGTATGCTTTAATAACCATTTTTTCAAAAGTTGTACTAAAATGTAAAAAAATGTACAATTTGAAAATTTTGTAGCATACTTACAACGTTGTAAATTAAAAAATTTAAAAATGATCAATTTTGACGAAAAAACGTAAAAATTTAAATATGGATTTTTAAAATTTTTTTCGGAAATTAAAAGAGCATTCAAAATTATAACAATTAAAAAGCATATGGATTGGTGATGTCGTCTTTTTGTAATTTGCTTGGAAAGCTGAAATTATTTGGGGCTATAACTCCAAAACCATTCAATTTTTTGGGTATAGGCTATTTTTTCAATGTATGAGGAGCTTAAATCTAACTCTGTATGAAATATGGTCCAATTCCAATTAACAGTTTTTTTTTTAATCAAGATAAAATTTTATTTTTTTTTTTTTTAATTTTTTCAAATTTTGGTCTGGATTATCTATATCTCAAAAAAATCTGAGGAGGCTCAAAACTCCCAGAAAAATGGTTCAATCCTTAAGGAACACGTCTGTAAAATTTCAAAACTCTAAAAAAATTATTATGGAAATGACAGGGTTTTGGCCAAAATATAAAAATCTGGGCCCACAGCGCATCGCAATGGAATACAGTAAAAGGTTTCTAATAAATCTTTCAACAATTTAATGAAAGCCTGAAGACCTATGTTGCTCTGGCTACAAACCTTTTTGTTCAACACAAGGAGGATACTGAGGATATTAACTAACATCAATCTTGCTACTAGCAGCTTCCTTCCGTGCTCCCTTCGCTTTGAAAATATAACTCTAAAAAAAAGGATTTATAAATACAAATATTTAAATATAATGTTTAAATCATATAGAATGTATCAAAACAAAATCGTCATCATTTATAACTCAAGAACATCTTAAAAGTTTTATATGATATTTGAAGTGTTGTATTGGTCTCTGTCCCGAAAAGCAGAGTACCTTTTATAACAGCGGAAAACGAGTAAATCGTATAAAACCAAAGTGGGCTACATTTTATTTAATTTTGCCCTAAAGCAAAATCAACAATTTTCATGCGCCATCTAGCGTTAAAAACTTGTCAGCGCAACCTTGAAATTTTGTTACTTAATAAAGTGTTCCACCTGGCGGCAAAACATTAAGCATAAATATTCGATCACACTAAACAAATAAATAAATGATGACGATGACGATGACCACAACGACGTTATTTTTCTAAATCTTGCGCGAAATAAGTTTTTCTAACCCAATTTATGAACGCAATTCTATACAGTACAAGGCTTTCGATAAATCTTTATACAAGTGTATTAGACAAGATTCAATTACTACAAAAAAAAAAAAAAACCAAAGTATTCGCATGCTTCGCATATTTGCTCAATGTATCAATTGTTATACATATTTGCATAGTATACAGACAGCAAAAACAAAACAAAAACCCTTATCCTAAAGGGGGGTTTTGGGTCGCGGTAGAGTTATGTACGGATCGCACGCTTGACACTTGACTGAGTTGTTCCATGTTGGCGCCATCAGAACGCGCGCATTACACGCAATGATGAAGATGTTAGCATTTCCGATTAAACGCACCCCCAAGCTGGGAACAAACAAACGTGTGGCGCACAAACCCTCAGCATATTCCCGTACTCGTATGTGAATAAATCTCAAGGGTGTGTTCAATTGTGTCAATTTAACGCCTTTTATGGCACGCCGTCGTCAGTGCGTTAGCCAGAGGGCGCAACTCTTCCAATTGCCACCCCACCCTCAATAAAATTGCTGATTCCCTTCGATTGCGAGACCACCCTCCTGAGAGTGCAGTGACTGCTCGTCACTGCCATTGCACAGTGGGCATATTAATTATTATGCCTTGCAGTTGCCGGCAAGTGTTTAACCCACTCGATTTGGCCGCAATGCATTGCCAACGATTGCGATGACAGTGGCAACAACGTGTTAATTATGCCATGTCGGAAACTCGTACTAGGTGCAGGGACTACAGCACCATGTCCTGGGTTTGCCCATATGCCATAGATATTTGCATTAGAGCATGCTCGCTTTACGCTTATCAATGCGATTATTAGTAGTTGTCTGTCTAAACATTGGAAATTGAAATATCCATTCGATGTTTTGGCATCGCCTCGTTTGCAGGCATATCATCAAATAGTAGACATTACTCTGATAGTAGTTAGTCAAATGGCTTGGACTGCTTTTTGTCATACCCTGTACTTTGGGTATTGATTTGCTGCAAAAACTGTTTGAGAGAAGAATTGATTTAACCATGTCCGAGCGATTGTCTGTCGTCTATACGTATTGCCAAATGAGCTAGGAGCATGGAATGCTGACTTCCTCGGAAACGAATATTTTGATTTAATTCAACATTTTTCAAGTCACAATTTTAGAGCTCGACACAGGTGTTCCTTTTTAAGCCCTGTATAAAAGGTAAGAGGTATATTGAGTTTATGCAATTGTATGAAACATAGAGGGACACGGCGGAGACCACCAAGTTTAGTGCCAATATTAGAAGAACAAAATAAATTTCTTTTTTTTAAAAATCCGCCCGCCTGTGTGTACGTCCGTCTGAACGCCTAGAATCTAGACCCTAGATCTTTGAGATCTTGCATACCGAAATGAGTTTCGTTTGAAAAGTTATCCCTAATTTCTAGCGTTGTGACTCATGGAAATATTGCAGAAACAGTTTATTTGAGTTCTTGGGTAAAGCAAATTATAGAGAAGCTCTGATTTACATTTTTGTTTGATATTAAAGTTTTGTTTCTCTCCGATAAGGAAAACTTGGAGCTATCGAAATATGGGCTGTAAAAAAATTTTTAGCAAAATCGCATGGAATGAGTACACTAGCATATTTTCAAGTATCGTACCCGACAGATTAACGAACACAATCTTATTGTCAGATATTACTAGGGTTGGATGGTAAATTTGAAAGGATGACCTTCAGCGCAGAAAACAGCGTATGAAATCTGAACGTATCCGGTAAAGGCTAATAACCGAAGGCGAAGAAGAAATTGATCTAGGCATCTCCGTACGTCTGTGTTTGCGTCTGTCTGAACGCCTAGATCTTGAAGACAAAAACCCTTTTGACATTTGTTCTTCATTTATGTCCAGCGAGACCTCCAAAATTTTACTCGCACAACTTTCTACAAATTAAATAATGTAGCTTTTGTTTGTTTAGGTTAAATGTTGAGTATAAAAAACTTTTGATTAACACCAAATTTTATTAAAATCGGACCATAATTATCGGAGATAATCGCAGTACAGTATTTTAGAGGTCAAAGTCCGAATGGTCAAAAACGTACTTAAGGGTAGCTCAGTTGGTTGAGCGTCGGCCTCAAAAATAAACGTCACCGACGTCTGGGGACCAAGGTTCGATTCCCAATCGAGTCAAACATTTTTTTTATTCATTTTATTTTTTAATTTTTATTTTTTAACTTTTATTTTTTATTATATTTTTTTGCTTATATTACTAGATACGTTTATATAAGAAAATATAATGTTGCCTTATAATGTGATGGTAAAGTAGTCCAAAGTTAATACTGTTTTTCCTAGAATTCTCACTATAAAAAAGCTATTTGTAAAATTGTTTATAAAAAAACAGTCTCAAAATAAAGATATAGAAATATAGACTACAATACAAAAATTTGTTTACATTTGTTAGACACCACCTTAAGTTCCACAGTAACAGTTTTCACAATTTTCCACCAAAAAGCTTTCCACGTAGAATGTTGAAACTTTATGCGAAAAAAAAATCGTTGCTTTTAAATGCTTCAAATTCAGTCGGAGAAGAAGGAAACTTGTTAAAAATAAATTCAATCAGTCAAAATCTTCTGACCTGGTCTTGCTAGACATAAAAGCCGCATTTGACTCTGTCTGTCATGCTGAACTTTGTTTTTTAAGATAATTTTTCGATTTTTTTCCCAAGAAACTTTATTTTATAATCAAAATCCAAATGAGTCACGATATTATACGAATTTTTAGCTACAAAAATTAATTTTCCCAAAGTAATAAAAACAAAATGGCGCCTGTAGAGAGCTACGAGTACATGACTAATTTACGGATCGGACTCCACGGCTGCAGCTTTTTGACGTCGCCAATGATCTGAAATATAAAGAAATTTTTTTCCTATTAATCTATGGACAAAATGCAAGGGACCCAGATAGGGGTATTTAAAAATATCAATATAAAAAAATGGCTTAAATTTAGAAAAAAAAAACTATTTTTTTCGTCAAAAAAAGGAATGAAAAATGATTTGTAAAATGAAAACTTTTTATTTTTTTGACAAAATCCAACGTGGTTCACTAGGAAATGATGTTATAAAGATTCTTTCGAAATTTCAAATCGAACGGATAAAAATTGACTGAGTTAAAGCCATTCGAAAAAAAGTGGTTTCAGGAAAAACGCGCTTAAAGTTTTAAAACTGGTCCGTCCGCTCGGCGGAGTGCCATTCGCCCGACGCTTATAAGTGGGGGGAGATTTTTTTTTTTTAATCAATGGTGACATCATTTCTAACATAATTTTCTACCAATTTAGCTAAAAAAAAAATAAAATCTATTTTCTGAAGATTCTACACTGGTGTTACCTCTTAAAGGGATCAAAATCAGCGACTTTGAACATTAATGCGGCATGCCCGCCAGTATCTTGTCTATTCCCAATTCTAAACAAAATTTTCTTCAGACTTTCTGGCTTTAACAGATTGCACTGCATCAAAATCTGCCGGCGATACGGGTAGCCTCTGTTCCGGAACTTTTGATACTAGTATTATTAAAATATCAGTTTAGTATTTGTAAACGTGAAAAATTCTTGTGGGTTCAGAAAAAACACGGACAATATTTTTTGACGAAAAATTAAAAACAAAATTTTTTTTTAATATTTCTTTTAGTTTTTAAAATTTAAAAATAATATACGCTTCACTCAAAAATCGTGAATCCATTGACAAAAATCAAAAGTTATTTAGAGCACACAGCAATTTGTAATTTGCCACCTGCTTCAAGCTAAAAATCATCTTCATTCTCACCACTTATCCCCAATATCACTTATTTCCGATAACATCGCTATTTCAAGTCTGCCCCTTAAAGCCAACTCTCAAGAGCTACAACTAAAAAACTAGCAAATTATTTATGTCGATTTATGTGATTAAATATTTTGCAGTAACTCTTCAGCCCCAAACCAATGGTGGCTAGCAAGCATATAAATAGTAAAATGACATTATGAAAATGCCAGAGAGTAATAGCCACAATGCATTGGGGAGTTAAAGTGGAGCAAAATGAATCAGGAGTGGATCGGAATGGGGCTACCAATCAATTGGAAAGGCAAATGTGTCAGCGTCAGTGCATATTAATGCCCTGGAGGTGTGCATGCCAATTGTCATGCGCTGAAATGCTTGTTAACCACAGCAAAATGGCAATTGCTTTTGGGATGTGTCCAGGACTAGTGCCCAGTATACAGTATCCCAGTATGGCAGTATGGCAGTATCCAGTGCCGTAGCCATTTCAAGCCACACGCCAAACACTAGCAAACAACGTCAGATTGTGTTCACATTTCTACCTCTTTTTTTCACTTTAATCAAAGTGCTGCAATTGCTGCAACTTTTGGCAGCTGCAGCTACGAGAGTCCGACTGCAGCTCCAGCTGCTGCAGCTCCTCCTCCCTCAAAGCAATAACGCCACACATTTGTAATGTTGCTTCTGTTTCAACAGTTTATGCTGTACATTAAAGAGACCTGGCCGAGAATCGGGTATCCCGAACCGTAGTTCTTAGTTGCATTTTACAAGTTACTTTAAGGCAATCAATTTGTAAGCCTTTTTCGCCAAGTGGCAAGTGAGTTACCATGCTGCAAGTAGCGGGTGTGTGGCGTTGCAAGCGGGGGCAAAAACCAATCAAAAGAGCGTTGCGAACGCAAATTGAACGGCAAATGGTAGGAAGATGATATTTCAATACTTATATAGCCGGGGCTTAAAGCAGCAGCCGCACTTGGTCCCGAGCAGGGTCATAAATTATTGCTGGGCGACGCCTGCGCGTAGTTGCTTACTTTTTTCAGTTATGATTATCGCACCGACTTCCACTTATGTACACTGAAAAAAAAAACCGCGTACTTTTTTAGGTAAATAATCTTCTGCAATAAAATCAAGTAAATAAATTAATACAATTTTGTTTTCTGTTTAGTTTAAATTTCTTTGTAAATATACGAATATGCAATGAATAATCCTAAACATTTATTTAATTTTCGATTTTTCAAAAAGTTGATATTAAAAATGTAAATGTTTATGGAATAAAAAAGTAACTTGAACCTTTATAAATAACTAGTGAAGCCGATCGGTTCATAGGTGAGGAAAAAAAATATATTCGTTTTTTTAATAAGGCAACACCAAATCGATTTGGCTATTATTTATAAGTAAAAAGTTATTCTAAAAATAAAATGGCGACTGGCATTTAAAAAAAAAATAATAAATTTTATATATTATAATTAGTTTTATTTTTTAATAATATTAATTAGTTTTATTTTTTTTAATATGTAACACCAAATCGATTTGGTTCACATTTTAACTATATCTTCAAGGAAGGACTTAAACGGAAATTAAAAAAAAAAAAAAGTGATTGATATTTTAAAAAAAATACAATAAATATGGTTAAAAAGTTCACCCATCGGGCTAGAGATGCGAATTCATTGTTATATTTTTCCAAAAATTTTTATAATTCATAACTTATAATTATAATTGTAAATAAAATCGGAGAAAAAAAAAAAAAATTTTATAAGCTAAGGTAAACTAAACTTTGTTGTATCCCTTTAAATAAATAAAAAATACAAAAATTTTAAATTTTTTACAGATAAAATTAAGTTTTAAAAAACAGTTTAAAAAGGTTAAGCTTAAAAAAAATTGCACTATTTAAAGATTATTAAAGCTATTTAAAGCTTAGTGCAATTTTTTTTAAGCTTAAATACCAGAAAACCTTTTGCTTTAATTTAAAATAAAAAAATTAAAAGTTTGTCAAAATTTTTTTTTAATGAAGTATTAAAAAATTTTGAAGAACATTTTTTTAACTAAGAACCGATCAGCATTAGCAGTTTTAAAATATGCTGTAAAAAAAAATCTAAAAAATGTAACAATAATAAAATATTTTTTTAGAATAAATATATTTTACGTGTAAAAATGTTCTATTGAAATTGATATAAAAAAAAAATTCATATCTTGCATCATCGTCCGACACCGTGACCTCATAATTATTGTTCTTTTTGTGAGAAAAATTAAAAAAAAAATTATTTTGTCTTCTGCCAGGCGCCCGTTCATTACATTATTTGAAAGTGCTCCATTTTCTACAATTTTAAAGTTGCAGCATTAGTTTGTATGAATAAAATGTGGAAAATAGAAAACTCTTTAGATTAATGTCCGGGATCAAAAAAATAAGCAGCGGAGATATTCATAAAAGATGCGGGAATTCGAGTTCGTCTTATTGGCAAAGGCCTAGATAAGGGTAGCTCAGGTGGTTAAGAATCGGCCCCGAAGCTAAAGATCATGACGTCTACGGACCAAGGATCGATTCCCAGTCAGAGCAATTATATTTTTAGTTTTTTTAAATATTTTTTATATTTATGCAAATGACTTATAATGTGAAGATATTATTTTTTTAATATTATAACTGAAATGAGGGTCTTGCTATTTAGATTGTTTTCAAATAATTTCTAGACTAGACTTTCCCAAGATTACATATAGATTCTTCATAATCCACTTGAACTTTGTTGAAACAACATTTTATAAATAAATCTATTGTAGTAAGCAGTGAAGTATTTTCAAAATAATAGTTGTACTGTGGGAAGCTGTACAACGCTGTTCCTAAAAATCCAGTCAGAATAAAAAAAAAAAAATTTAACACAGTTAAAAAAAATAATTGCATTTTTTAAGATTTTGTTTTTATTTGTTATTTGTACTATGTTTAGACTTAACATTTTATTTATTAAATTAAAACTAAGTTAATTAAATTAAATTTAGAAATAAGAACATAAAGAATTTTTTAAGTAGATTTTTTTTTCGCTCAGTGCATCAAATGTATAGCTCAAGTTGGACTACGAGTTGCAACTCCAACTACTTATGGTTCTGGTCAATCGCTTTTGGCTCCCGCACGCTCTGTGTGCAAACAAATGTAAAAAATTTTTAATTGACTTTTGGATTTGCGCCAGGGAGAGAGAAGACCAGTAACTCCGGAACCGCCACCGACATTCGGTTGCACTTTTATGGCCTTTTGCATTGCATGGCTCAGCCAGCTTAAAAGTTAATAAAACACGCCCAATGATAACAAGCCGCAACAAAAACAACAACAACAATGGACACAAAAAGCTATATAACCATATAACAGTGGGCCAGGCAAAAACACATATTTTTCCCCTGAGGTCTTCATCATCAGCCAGAGTGGCTTGCAAACATTGTCTGGAGCAGTTGAGTCCATGTTTAAGCCTGGCCAGAGCAGCACCCTGGAGCCGAACTCGTAGAAAAACAATCAATTAAGCGCTCAAGTAGCTGCCAAGCGAGTGTCCAGTTGAGCGCCACTGGCCAAATCCATTGGCACGACCAAGACAACTTTGATTCCCAGAGCTCTTGGCTTCCTTCTACTCAGTTGTTCAGCATTTTTATGGTCTGGTTTGCAAAATTTATGTTACATTTTTATAGTTCAGTGTAAATTGACTTTTAAAATGTAAAATTTATCATGGCAAGTTCAGCGTCAAACACAGCAGCAGCAGCAGCAGCAGCCAACAAACATTTTTATTGCCAACGTTGCTTCAATTTGAATAAAGTCCATCAATGTGGCAACACTGTTAAAGCTTTTTTTAAAGCTCATCAAAACATCTGAGCAATCAAAACAAACCCATACCAGCAAAAAAAAACACAACTTTTTTCACCCTTATTTGAGCTTTTAAGTTGTACGAGTTAGTGATGAAAACGTGATTAGTGTAATTTAAACGAATTAAAAATAATATAAACAAACTGGAGATGTAATCCATTCATGAAATAGTTATGAGTTCGGAAAAGCAAATACGATACCATCCCGAATCAGGCATTGAGTAGTATATACTTTAGAGGTCATAGCCCAACTCGCAACAATTGGGTACATAAGGATAGCTCATATACATACTGTCGACCTTAAAGCGTAACGTCACGACGTTTAGGGGACAAATTATCGATTCCAAGTCAAGGCAACTTTTTTTTATATTTTATTTATTTTTAGTGAAGATTGGGACAATGGTATTCTGGACTGCTGTAGCATGATTACTATCTATACGGATGGATCTAAACTCAATGATCAGGTGGGAGGGGGTGTCTATTCGGAGCGGTTGGGCATCAACGAATCCTTCGTTTACCAGATCATTGTAGTGTTTTTCCAGCAGAAGTCATAGCAATAAAGGAAAGTATTCTTATCATTAAAAAGCGCGTATGATCCGATGGGGAGATTCAGTCAGGCTGCTTTAAAAGCATTACAATCGGTAAGGCTCACATCCAAAACAGTTTTGGAATGTTATGAGCTTCTACTCTAGTAGAAGTTGCAAAATTCTTTACGGTTAAACTGCTCTGGGTACCTGGGCACCGAGATATCGTGTGCAATTGCAGGTCAGATGAGTTAGCTAGGCGGGGCACAACGTTACCACTTCAGCCTAACAAGGCGATGGTACCTATGCTGCTAGCGACATGCAAACTATTAATAGATAGAAATATCATTATTGATGCGAACCATAGATGGGTACAAACTGCAACCTGTCTAATAAGCAGAAAGACTTGCCCACAATGGAGCTAAAATAGAACTAAGCAGCTTTTAAAACGTAACAGACGAGACATAAGAGCAACGATGGGGGTTCTTACTGGACACTGTCTTATTGGTAGGCACGCTAATAGATTGTGCGTGCCTCATTTTGAGTACTGCAGAAGTTATCAGGAGGTAGAAGAGGAGGAAACAGTCGAGCATCTCATATGTGGATGCATGGCACTATGCTGGAGAAGACTGTACACACTGGGATCCGAACTTATTGGGAACGTCACTTAATTCGCAGGAATCAGAATAAATAAGATTAATTCGTTTATTAGAACCAGGGGAGTAGAGATTAGCCCAAGTGGCATCACAACGGACCTTTTACAGGCCTAGGCCTGTTTGATATTACTATTCCATCCATACGTATATTTATAAAGACAATATGTTACCTCATAACGAGATGGAACAGAGTTTCTCAAATTGCTATTTCTCACTTTTGTGCATATGAAGTTTTTTGAAAATATTTCCAAACAATTTCTGTACCACTAAGTTTTATTCATAAAAAGTAAGCCTTCGAAACTACATATCAAAACCATTCTAAAAAATTTGCAAACATTCCACAGCTTGATTTTAAAAATCCTTATTAAAAAAAGTGTTTACATCCCGTCTAAATTTTAGTACAATTTCGGAACACACAGGAAATTCGCAATCAATGATATCACGTCCATTTTCCCAACCCGGCAAGATCTTCGTTTAGAACCCCTGAAGTACAAAATTTAATTTCTGGTTAAATGAAACACAAATATCGAATAAAAATTTTTACTACCATATTCGCACGTATTCGTTTTGAAAACGAATGTTTGGTGCTCCCAATTCCACTAAAACGATTTTTTCATGTGGTTTGAAAACGAATGTTTTGTTGCGTTTTTTTTTGTTTGTAGTATATGTGTGCATATCATATATGAACACATGGCCGATAAGTGCGACAGGGTTCCCGCGTTACACAAAGAATATTTCCCTTATAACAAATATAGGTGTCGTGTTTAAATTCAATGAACATTGTTGCTAAAGTACAATTTTTTCGTAAAATTTCGCACGGAATGACAAAACTTCATATAAAAAAAAAAACCAAATGGGATATCCCAAAAGTTTTGTCATTCCGTGCAAAATTGTCGAACTGCGTATGGGCCTTAAAAAGGTAAACAACTATCGCATCACGCGTACATCTCTACTTTCCGAATTGCTGCCGCTTAGACCAGCGCCTGCGCCTCAACTGGGTCAAATGCGGTGCCAGCCACCAAATGTCAAAACATTCTTCCAGGGCCTTGGCCGTTTGTTCAGTGTCAACATGTGCAATTTATTGTATTAGTGCCACACTTGCGTCATCATCGCATTCTTTGGAAAAGCTTTAATCAAAAGTTTCATGTGTGGGCGATATGCAATCTAAAATTTTCCACCTTGCAAAGCATTAAACAAAACTATCAAGACTAAAGGAAGTTAAAAAAAATCGAATTAACAGCAAAAAATCCATAAATTGATTGCTTGCAAGCAAGTGTTGGTTTGGTGTTCAAGGAGCAGTTATAAGACGAAATCATTAGTAAAATGTTACTGCCTGCAAGTAACTCCTCCGGCTGCTGGAATTTGCGACGTCTTTGGAACAATTTGATGGCACCACTAACACCCAGAAACTTGCGAACAACGGCGCTGTTAATGAGCATTTATGATTTGGTAAGCTGGCAAACTTTTATTAAACGTAGAGGAAAACCAAGTTTCCCCATAATCAAAAGAAGCATCTATGAGTTGGGGCACAGCGCAACAGCTGCTTGGCACGCAGTCCAAAGAGACAGCAATCCAAGCAGCATTATGAGCAGCTGTCTGCCCCCATAACAAAAATTACGCACTGGATATGCAAAGCCATACCCCACTGGGCACGTTGGACCCTACAAAGAGCGGCAATATAGCGCACGCCCCCACCCGAAGGCGTATGTATGAGTCAACGGCGCAATGCGTCCGCGATTTGGTTCGTTTTCGAACACGCTAAGACGAGCACCCTTTTAAGAATAACACAACACTATGGAAATGTTATGGCTATGCGCACGCTTAAACTGCTTGAGAATTATAAGCGCTGCTGAGATTAAATGTGTTGTTACTCTTTCAGCTGGTTGCGCACTGTGCGCTATTTGTGGTGCTGCTCTGCCTGGCGCATGCCGAGCAAATGCGTCAACTGCTGGATCTGGACATTATGGACCAAAAGGACACCGGTTTCTACAACATGTCACCCTATCACAATGAAGAGCGCTTGCGCACAGCCACCGAACTGGCCGATGCTACCGAGAATGCGCTCTATGTAGGTGCCATTTGTGCTACTATTTATGCTTTGAGCACCTTGAGCGCCTTTTTTGGTGTCTATAAGAATCGTGCGGGTCTTATAGTGCCCTGGCTGGTTATTGAATTTCTGGGCGTCATTGCTGTGGGTGTTTTCATCTACATGCTAAAGGATTCAAAGCTGACGCAGCTGTTTGGCGGGCAGACCTATTATCGTAAGTACTCAGCTTTACTTGCTCAAGCAGCTATTCCAAATTTCCATTTTACGTCTTGCAGTTATTATATGCTACTCACTGCTTTGCCTGGACAGCATCAAGTGGTATGTTATGCATAGCTTCTATCAAAGTGTGCGCGCCATGAACAAGCTGCGCGAGATTGCCACGGTTGCCATACCCTGTCCCGCACCTGGACAGGTGGGTACATTTTTTTTTTAATGCCAAACTTTTACTAAACAATGTGTTTAACTTACAGATACCCTATCACTACAGACGCGAACACATGTGCCTAGGCAGCAATGGCTATAAGCACATCTTAACCGAGTCACCTGATGGACAGTGTTAGATTTCTTAAAAATTATTATTTTTTTTTTATATCTTAAGTGTATCCATAGCGGAAAGTGTCTTAAATGAATCTTTAATTATTTTAAAAACATTAGAGCTTGTATCAGAAAATCTTTAGACTTTTTAAAATCAGTGGATTTAAGTAAGGGAGAGCGAAGAGAGTTTGCAGTGGAAAATATTCTCAATATGTTAGAGATATTGGGAAACAAATTTTTCGATTTTAAACAAATATGTTGAGGTTTATAATTGATCAACAGCTACAACGGCTTAGACAATTTTCTGGTACAACTTTAAAGTATTATGGCTCGTTTGGTTTTAGCTTAAATCAGGTTTGAAACCAGTGTGATATGGATGAACGAATAATACTACAATATAATACTATTTTGAGCAATTTATTTAATAACTAATACTATGTAGAGAGCACTTGGCAACTGGTCCATATCGTTCATAGACATTTATACTATACGACACATAACTAGGTTAAAAGTCGAGTTGGATTTGGCAAGTAAACACGTTGGTAAGCTTCAAAAAAAGCGAGCTTTACTAAAATAAGAAACTTTGGGAGTTTTCTTAAGGCAATTTTTAAGATCTTTCACACAAAAGCTTGCGGAATTAATTTCGCAGTGAAATCGAGAACAAATGATGCTCCAGAAAATACGTTATTTTTTTTTTTTGTAAAAGTTTCCAAATTACACCAAAGTCTAAACAAGAAATGTACAACACGAATTTGCACTTAAACAATAATTGGATGTAAACACTCGATACAAACTCACACTAATTTTCACAAGCATAATTAATTTTTAAAAGAAATATTATGATGGCAACGAAAGATAGTATACTTGAAGATCGTGTTAAACAAAATTCGTAAATATATATTGTTTCCCTTGAAAAATAAAAGTTTTCGCGGTAGTTCGTGTAAACTCAAAACGAAACAACGTGATTCGTGATCCGTGATCTTAAAATTAATCCCAACTCTATTTATAACCCAAAAACTTGAAATATCAATACGTATTTTAATGTAGTGCTTTAAATTGCCAACAGGCCCGCTTGTTGTGTAGTTATCACATATTAATTTAAAAATTAAAAAGTTTACAAAAAAATTTAAAAAATGTATTTTTACTTTTGAATTCTAACAGAAATCATGGTCATCTTTAGAAAAGTGTCATTCCTGTGTTTAGACATTTTGGTGCTTTGCTTTACCTGGCGTCATATCGGCAATTTTTTAAGAACAAACGTCAAATTTTTAATAATTGTATTTGTAATAATTGTGGCAGTAAAAATTGTCTTTTGAATCATAGGATAACTGTTGTCATATTGTGTCAAATATACAAGTTAAAAGATTGTCATATATGTGGCATACTATAATGAGAAACTTTTACCAATAAGCAGTTTTTATGCAATGGCAACAGTTATTATGTCACTGAAATAATTTGTCATATTTTATGCCACACGTTAACAATACATACATAAGTACTTAGGGGCCATACCCAAATTACGTGACCGGTCAAAATGGTCTAAATTTTTACAAATGGTCAAAAAGTGCAAAATTTGGGTCACGTAATTTGGGTACAGCCCCTTATATAAAAGCCATAAAAAATGACACTACAATTAGCGTGTAGTTGCGCTTCTTAGATGATGATATGCCAATATGCCGTCAAAATCTAATATGTACTAGTTGTCTGATCCTTGTCACAATTGTGACATATCATTATATTTGTGACAACAAATTATCACATATAATAAATTATAAATTTATGTGACACTTGTGGTAAACTATTTTAATATGACGATCTGTTTAGCATATTTGATATGACATTAGTGTAAACGTAGCATTTGTGTTTTCCCCTAAACGAAACTGGTAATCAGCAGGCGGTGTCTGGTCACACAGTAACAAGAGGACGGACGAGTGCGCTAGGAATGCAAAACCAGAACCCAGGCAGAACGACATTGGAACATAACTACTGGTTGTTATAGCTCTCAAGCATTTTGGCCAAGGCGTAATCCAAAGCGAACATCCAAACTCTTGCGTTTTCATAAAAAGCAGGACTAGGACTATGATTACATAGCAACATGCAGGCCCGTCGACTGGTGATGGGAGGAGCATCTCCTGCACCTGCAGTTTTCAAAAAGCCCGAAAATTTAATAAAGGCATTCAACATTTAAGATCCTACGCAAAAAGGAGTGCGCTTGGGGTCCGTCAAGAGTCACCAGACGGTTCGTACTTTTCTCTCAAAGGTTCTGGTTAAGGGGCAATGCGCTACAGACTCAATTGTTCCCCCATACGAAGAGGAGCTAGAAAGCATCCAACACCTGCTGTAGGACTCAGCTGCACTTAGAAAACGTACCCAGTAGCCGGAAAAGCTGTTCTTTGAAGAACTGGATAAAAGTGGAGTCGACTCCTTAAAACGGCTTAGTAAGGAAAGCAAACAGATACTCTTAGCCACAAGCGCCCTCCCACTTCTACGCTTTCCCCTTAAATTAAACAATTATTGGGCATGACGGCCGTACGTGCTCTGTGTAATCTCGGCTTGAAACTGAGCAGCCCACCTAACATCACCTGACCATGATTCCACTAGCTTTAACTTAAATTAAATAAGTTGGTAACAGTTGTAAGACTAACCAACATTCCATTAGCTTTAAACTTAAGGCAAACCAGACAGTGTAAACATAGCTTTAATATTTGTGGTATACATTTTTTGTACAATAAAAGGAGGTTAAGGTCCTGCCGTATTTACCCTATACAAAAACGTGTCACACCTTTAAGTAAATATTTATTAAATATTTTTGGGTTTTGCCATTAACTAGCAGGCCTAAAATTAGCTGCGCAGTGTGACCGTACAACCGCTGAAAAACTTTCTACAATACTAGGGGCTCCCACTACCTGCTTGAATCGCTCATCAACCCAAAAAACAAAAACAATTTGGATTAAGGTGTGCCACCTTATTATATTTCAAGTTAAATAATATTTTTAAACAATTTACCACCTTATTATATTTCAAGTTAAATAATATTTTTAAACAATTTAAGATTATTTTAATGCAACATTTTTGTCTTAAAGTAACATATTTTAGCCCTTGCGTCCGCGTCCTGGTCTTCCAGCTCGTTTAGTTGTTGGCGCCATTGTAGTCGTTGTTGTCGTAGCCAACAATGTCATATCATTCTCCATGCTATCGATAAGAAAATCTGCCAGCGTCATATTCGTATTACCATCGGAATGCCCATCATCTGTAGGAATGCTAATCTGAAACTGCAGCAACACAACCAGATAGGTAACCATAGTAGTCAATAGACCTTTAAACAGATTTCTATTGACATCAAAGAAACCACCACAGTTAATATCTGCAGGATTCATTTCGGTGGCACGCAAAAACATGTTAATCTCCGCCTGTGCGTCCAAGTTCATCCAGTTGAGCTCTACCATTAGCAATTTCTTTTGAAAGTTGGTGCGCACATTAAATGAGGCATTGTGCGCCTCATCGCAGATATAGTAAAGCAAAAAGAAATTCCATAAGGCTGTTATGGTAAGACCAATATCCTTAATACCAAAGCCCTCCGAGAGCTGCGACAGAAGACCGTAAATAGACAGCGTTATGATAAAGAACAAGTACAAATTGAGAAACACAAAAGTATAACAAGTAGCATTGCCGGTATCCCGTGTAAGCTTGCTCAGACGCAGCCACAAAGCTCTATAATCGGCAACCATGGCGGCGGGTCCGATGTGTTTCAGCGCCTTCTGGAAACGTTCTGCTAATAGATGCGCCGTCTCACTAAGCGCCTCGCATAGAAGCACCCACCAAGCGCCCAACATGGCCGTTAGATTATCCAGTATGCAATAGGGCACCACTTGCATAAGATTCAGATCCGACATGGTAATGTGTGTAATAACAACTGAAAGCACCGATAATATGGGCAGCACCACAGCTATCATCAAAGCCTTTTGACGCAAATGCAGTGGCAAACTATGGCCGGATATTTGATAGTAGAGCACTTCAAAGTCATCCCAGTCGTTAAAGAGTCGTGCCACCTTTTTGGTCTCCCACCAAAGTATGGGTATTGTTATAATGGGCAATATGTTGACCAAGAACAAATAAGCAATTACAGCCTCCTCAAAGGGACCGCTCAAATCGCGCACAATGTTTATACGGTTGCTGGCCACATAGGCTACATAACACTAAAAGATGAAGGATTAGTTTTTTAAATAATGGCATTAAGAAGAACTCGAAAATGTAGTAAAATAATTATAAAATAACTTACCAACAGCATCACAAAGAAAATAATGGAGTAGGCAAATGGAATAGACTTCATCGCAAACTTGGCGCGTGAAGGACCATGGCGCATTATGGGTAATACTCCAATAAGCATTAAAAACCAGCTAACTGGAGCAACGTTACGATAAAAAACACTCTAAGCATTACGAAAAAAAAAATAATTAAACTTTTCGTGTTTTTTGTTTCTCTGTTGGATTTCAGCTCACCGGCGTAAACTCATGATTCATCGAAGCCACGGTGGCAACAGAGGCGCGCTTTTTATCCTCCAGCGGCGCTTTATAGTCACTATCCAGGCGCTCTGCCAATCCTATAGAGTACTTGCGTACGCCATACAAATGCGCGGTGGAGCCATTAAAGGGTTTGACATTAAGAAAAACCGAATCGGGTTTTTTACGTCTATTGTAGTTGGCCATTGCGAGTAAACTGTGCCGTTTGCAACTGACTTTGGCCTCAATCGAAGTGTGTTACGCATTAAAAATTGATTACGTTTGATTTTAGTGTTTATTTACACTTGACAGTTTTGTTTGCAGTCTCCAACTTTTCAAGGGACAGTGTCATTGATACGTTTTTCCTGTTGATTTCGTTTGTTTGTCTTATGCATGCATAAATACGAAATTTAAATAGCCAACAGCTTGTGGCAGCAGTGTTGTAAAGCGTAAACGCTGACAGCTTATTTCTAACACTTGTAAGCCCAAGTGGCAAGGCTGCTTAAATTGTTAAACTGTGGCAGCACTTTTTTTTATTAGTCTGGAAATATCTAAGAGAAAAACCTTAAAACAGACTGACATAGTCAAAAAAGCCGATTAATTTTATAAATTGCACATAAAACAGAAAGATGGTTGATTACACCAAGTGGAAAAACATTGAAGTGAGTAATATGGTCTCATGCATGCGCTGCATTTGATTTTTTCAATGGCAAATTGTATGGCTATTGCAGATATCGGATGATGAGGATGATACACACCCGAACATTGATACGCCTTCATTGTTCCGCTGGCGGCATCAGGCGCGTGTAGAACGTATGGCCGAAATGGAAAAGGAGAAGGACGATTACAAGACAAAGCGTCAGAGCTGCCAGGCACGCCTAATGGATGTCAAAGAGCGCATTAACAAAAAGGAAGGTGACGAGGCGGCGCTTAAGGTAAGCTGGCAAACAGCGCCTATAAGTTTACAAAAAATTAAATCTAGCTATTTATAGAAAGAGCTGGAGAAAATCGAAAATGAAGCCAAGGAATTGGACCGTGCAGAGAACGAACTTTTGAAGAGGGAAAAAAAGGCTCCATGGAATGTGGACACTATTAGCAAGCCCGGTTTTGAAAAGACCGTCATCAACAAGAAAGCACCGCGCAAAGATGATGAAAATCTGTCCGAGGAGGAACGTGAGTCACGCATGAAGCACTTTGTTAAGGAAAATGAAAAACTATGCAAGCAATATGGCATGCTGCGTAAATATGATGATTCAAAACGCTTTTTACAAGAGCATCTGCATCTGGTGTGCGAGGAGACTGCCAACTATTTGGTTATTTGGTCCATCAATTTGGAAATGGAGGATAAACATGAGCTCATGGCTCATGTTGCTCATCAATGCATTTGTATGCAATATATGCTGGAGCTGGCAAAGCAGTTGGACGTGGATCCTCGCGCATGCGTTAGCTCGTTCTTTTCAAAAATTCAACATTGCGTGCCTGAGTATCGTGCACAGTTTGAAAGCGAAATTGAGGCCTTTAAGGAACGGATCAAAAAGCGTGCACAGGAGAAGTTGAAGGAGTACCTTGCCGAGCAAGAGGAAGAAGAACGCAAAGAGCGCATTGGCCCTGGTGGTCTAGATCCGGCCGATGTTTTTGAATCACTACCAGATGTAAGTGAAACTTGCCAAATTCTGTATGCACTAAATTCATTGTAGATATATTTTTTGGACCAATGATTTAAGTTATTACCATTTAGGCATACACGAGCGAGCCCAAAAGTTTTTATTTGAATTGTTAAAATTCGTTTTAATGTTTTTTGTTTTATAGGAGCTCAAAGAATGCTTTGAATCGCGTGACATTGGACTGTTACAAAAGACAATTGCTGCCATGCCTGTAGATGTTGCCAAATATCATATGAAACGTTGTGTGGACTCAGGACTCTGGGTGCCAAATGCTGATGATATTGCGCTAGATGATGACAAAGAAGACGAAGAGGCAGCTTCTGTAGATGCTGACAATACCAAAACTACGGAAACCAACAAGAAGTCCGAAGAGGAGCCTGTCTATACCGGAGTCAGCACTGAAGATATTGATTGATTTTCATGAAACAGACTTGTTCGTTCCACTTACACTATAAGTACATGTTCATTAATAAGTCAAAGCATTTTCAGAAATATTTGTATATACCTAACTTGAATAATAACACATAAATTCTCAGTAGCTTTTGAAATTTAATTCCATGAACACATCAGCCTTATTTAGAGCTTGAGAATTTAGTTAGTATATATTTTAAAAAATTGTTAAACGATATGAATCGTACGGAGCTTGACTACTATGAAGTTTTGGGCGTGCCGCGTGCCTCTACAAAGGAGGAAATAACTTTGGCTTATCGACGCTTGGCTATACGTCTGTGTCCGCATCGTGATCGTGCACATGAACAGGATTTTGTGCCCTTAGCACAAGAGGGTCGCCTGACCCATCTCTCGCCCATGGGCACGGCCAAACAGTGGGCCTACATTAATATGGCATACGATGTGCTGGGCAACGATTTGTATCGTTCTATTTACGATCGCTATGGCGAAGCGGGCCTCTTTGAGGGTGTCATGCTGCCAAACGGCTATTTTCCATCCTATCAGTACCATGGTGATCATATGAAGGTGTATCACGATGTATTTGCCAGTTATTCCCCTTATGCAAATGTTATCGATGCCATCACAAATCCGCCCAGTCTGTATGCCACGAGCAACGATGGCATAGGTGTGCGCACCAAGGATACAAATGTGGAGCGTACTATGCCCTTGACTTTGGAGGAGGTGCGCTCCGGTTGCGTTAAGCTAATGCAAGTTTGGCGACAGGAGATTGTGGACAAACACAAATCAACTATTGAGAAGCGGTGCGGTGGCTATTTTTTTATACTGAAAAAGCTAGTTATACATTTCATTCTTTTTTTAGCCAAAAAAAGCTTAAGATTAATGTTTTGCCAGGTACGACAGCTGGTACACGCTTTGTTTTTAAGGAAGCAGGCGATTGTTATCCTACCACTATACCAGGAGATATTGTTTTTATTGCCACAGACAAACCTCATCCAACTTTTAAGCGCCAAGATATGCATAATCTTGTTTATCGTTATAAAATTGACCTTTCGCAGGCTTTGACAGGCTTTATCTTCTTTATAAATACTTTAGATAAGCGTAAGCTTAAGGTTGTCATAACCGACGTCGTGCATCCTGGATATACCAAAGTGATTCCCCAAGAGGGTTTGCCCATATGTCGAGGCCTTGATGCCGCTACTGGGATTAAGCTAGCTAATAGACCTGTAGAAGATTATGGCGACTTAATCATAGAATTCGAATGTAAATTAACCGCAAAGTCATTCATAGAAATGAATACATTTTTTTTATGCTTACAGATTCGTTTCCAAAGTATCTGACATCAGAAATGAAGATTATGGCACGCAATTTCTTTCAAGAGTTCAAACAACTGGAGTTGGATTTAGAGAGGGAAGAAAGTGTCAATTTAAATCCACAAAATAACAGTTAATTTAGTATTTCTTTTTTTAAATTGGGATCAACTACGTGTATGCAAAATAAACGATATTCAGTACTCATAAAAATTAAGTAAATATTCAAACCGCGATAGTTTTAACTCTAAGGTTTTTTGAACCAGTTCGTTGATTGCGGCTGGTAATCGATAACTTGCTTTTGTGCAAGAAAGGTATCGCAAAATGCATCGATACCTTTGTAAATGGAACGTAAAAATTTTATACAAACGCAGTGCATAATTAAAAATCAATTAAAAAACGCAGCCACATCAACGTAAAACGCATAAAATATGTTCAGCTGGCTGGGCAGTGTTCCAAAAAATGCCTGAGCTCTAAAATTTTTGCATAACTTAAGCCAAATTCTGCCTTTTGTACATTCCATTTCAAAGTATACTAGGGGTCAGTAGTGGAGCTGCCCCTTAATTAAATTACTTACAACAGAAACGACACGCATCGCGTGCAGTTGGACCGCACCTAGCAACAAAAGCAATAACAACGACAATGCATCTGAGTGCGGATATTTCGAGTGCTTTGCAGCAAATTGAGGCTGTCAAAAAAAGCATTGATGAGGGGGACGACGCAAAGTTGCAAATGCAAACGGCAGGCAGCCTAAAAACTATATTGGATATCCTGCAAGATCCTGTCTTTCGCACTATAGTGCATGTGCAGGATTCACTTTCGGAATTGAATGCACAGCTGGCGCAACATCCGTCCATGTTGCCTAACGACTTTGACATCGATGTGGCGGGTAATCTGGTACTTAGCATCAACGGTGGCGAGGTCATGTACGATTTTGATGAACGTCTCTCTTCGTCGGCAGCCATGTCACCACACTCCGCCACTGGCAGTCCAGATAAATCGGCCAGCGAGGAGCAGGCACGTCCACAAAGTCAAAATTCAAAATCAGCAGCTTCTGCAGATTTGTACGCTACGGACTACGCGCAAATTCAAGCGATTGAATTGGTCAACGACGGCACAGGCTTAGGCTTTGGTATTATAGGTGCTCGCAATTCTGGAGTCATTGTAAAGACAATACTGCCTGGTGGCGTAGC
This sequence comes from Chymomyza fuscimana, assembly GCA_949987675.1. Lineage (NCBI taxonomy): Eukaryota > Metazoa > Arthropoda > Insecta > Diptera > Drosophilidae > Chymomyza > Chymomyza fuscimana. Next base: position 27,875,643 of record OX465089.1, on the reverse strand, counting down.
TGATCGTGACGGACGTTTGCGTTCCGGTGATCATATACTGCAAATTGGAGAGGTGAATCTGCACGAAATGGTTTCGGAGCAAGTGGCCGCCGTGTTGCGTCAGTCGGGCACTCATGTGCGCCTTGTAGTAGCTCGTCCCATTGAGCAATCGCTACCTACGCCACAGTATGCCTTAGAACCAGGCAGCGCTGTGGTGCCCACGCGTGTGCTCATTGACCCAGGCGAGCTGGAGCGTTATCTCATATCAACTGGTTATCCGGAAATATTTGGAGAAAGTTCTACCGCTTCAACGCCTCAAACGACCACGGAGGATGAACGCTTTGTCTATCGCGGAGAAACATCTATGCTTATAGATCCCAATATTGATCTGGATGAGCTTCTGGCATTGCCAGAGACAGAGAAACTGCAAGTGGAATTGAAAAAAGACGCGAATGGTCTGGGTATAACCATTGCTGGTTATGTTTGTGAAAAGGAGGAGCTTTCAGGCATTTTTGTTAAAAGTGTATCCCCCGGATCTGCCGCAGATCTGAGCGGACGCATTCGCGTAAACGATCGTATTATAGAAGTGGATGGGCAATCCCTGCAAGGGTATTCCAATCATCAGGCAGTTGAATTGCTTAAAAAGTCGGGTCAGGTGGTGAATCTTCGTTTGGAGCGCTACTTGCGTGGTCCCAAGTTCGAGCAATTGCAGCAGGCTATTGCTGCTAATGACAAGCTGCCTTCCAGTACACCTGGCACTCCATCACGCGCTGCTTTGCCAACACCTGTGGCTACAATCTCCTCGGTTACCACGCCACCCCGAAGTCTGACCAGGGATGAAAATGATCCGTTGTCGTTGCCAGCTCCTGAACCTTTTATGACCACCCCAGCAGCTGCGGTTACAACAATGACTACAACAACTCTGAGCAGCTTTGGTGCGGGTAAACAACTTGTTGCTGTCAGAGATTCCATTGATGGCACGCCTAAGATTATACCAACAGATGTGGTGCAACTAAGCGCTGGGCAGTCGGAGGAACAGGAGGTGAGTAGGTTTACTATAACCTGTCCAAGCTAGACTTCTGTTGTTTTTATAATAACAAATTGGTTCCTTTGTTTATCCTATAGACTTCCGCGCATGCCAAGAATGCCGGTCTAATTAATCGCCATAAATATCATACTGATCCAGAGCTTAGTGTGGACATGGAAGCTGATATTATTCGCAAATGGCAAAAGATTGTGGGCGCCGACATCGTGGTTATAGTGGCGCAAATTAAAAAGTTTGCTGTAGGTGGTCTAGGCATCTCATTGGAGGGTACTGTGGATGTGGAGGGTGGACGCGAGGTACGTCCCCACCATTACATACGATCCATACTGCCCGATGGACCCGTAGGCGTTAATGGCGTGCTGCGCTCTGGCGATGAACTGCTTGAAGTGAATGGAGAACGTTTGCTGGGTATGAATCATTTGGAAGTAGTAGCCATATTGAAGGAACTGCCATTGGATGTGCGCATGGTATGCGGGCGCAGTAAAAATACCTCACTGCTGCCCTTCTCCGATGATACGCTAAAGAAATTAAGCAACAACTTTGAGAATCTTCTGCCTGCTACGGATCGTTTAGTAAAGGCCAAGTCCGACGGCAGTCTGGCCACTGCTGGTTCGGTTGGCGATGCGGATGCAGTAGCAGCTGCGGCTTCGTCGTTCAATAAGCTGAAATCTCGTTCGCTGGAACCGCTTACAGGACTGGCTATGTGGTCATCGGAGCCACAAATAATAGAACTGGTCAAAGGAGATCGCGGCTTAGGTTTCTCCATATTGGACTATCAAGATCCATTGGATCCGAATGATACACTTATTGTTATACGTTCTTTGGTGCCGGGTGGCGTGGCACAATTGGATGGTCGTCTGATACCGGGAGATCGATTGCTTTTTGTCAATTCTATAAATCTGGAGAACGCTTCTCTAGATCAGGCCGTGCAAGCGCTAAAGGGTGCACCCAAAGGCGTAGTACGCATAGGTGTAGCCAAGCCCTTGCCAATGACAGACAATTCGCTAAAAGCCTGCAGCAATGCCAGCACCACCAGCGAGGAAACACTAGAAACACAGCAATCTTCGCCTGCGCCAATGCCCACTGCAGCTAAAGGAGCTGAGCCAGATCTGATACCCGACTGGCGTAAATAGAAGAGCACTACCGAGAGTAGTTGCGTTGCCGAAATCAAAATGTTATACATATGTAGCACCAATTGTGTTTATGGACTAGACTTGGGCACTGCCTACCGCCAAAAGCATTCCAATATTGCAATATTTTTTCTTTTAGATTTATAGTATGAATTTTAACAAGGTATTAAACTGCATATGTACTTAATGCTAAATAAATTATGTAAATCGTTTATAAAAATACATATATACACATAAAGAGTAACTTATCCATTGATGGCATTAAATAACCTAAGGCTACTGGATTCGATTCAACTGTCGTTCGATTTTCAAATGAGTCCGCCTTGTCAGCACACGATCTCTCGCGTAGGAGGCAAAATAGCAGAGCACACCAAACACAAAACAAAGCACCTCAAATTTTATAAAGTTGCGCTGCTCTATGAGTGCTACACGGTCGCAGCTCTTGGTCACAATTTCGCCACTTTTACACTTGAGCACCTCTTTATAGTGTGTGTGTATGCAGACACCCAGACTCCGACTTATATCAAACTCGGAGCAGGGATGACACTCCTGTACAACTGTGTAGGGCTCCTTACGCCAGCAGGTGGAATTGTTTTCGATGACGAACTGCTGTTGGCCACGACGACGCGCCAGACTACCCTCAGCGGCATAGCGCGATTCAATGATGAGCACCATGATGGTGACCAGGGTCAGAGCACTTAGACCCAGCACCATGTGTTGTCTTTGACAGGTTTCCAGCATTTTTTTAAGATTATTTTAACAATTGTTCAAAATTAATAATAACAATGCAAGATAAGTGATGTAAAACGTGTACTAAGTGTTGTAAAGCGGCAAAAGTGCACAGCTGGATTATGTACTGACTCATATGAGCAGCAAACATATTGGCACTAGCTCAAATGAACAAACAAAGTTGCAATTGGCGCCAAAAGTGTTTTTACATGCAACAAGTTGCTTTCTAAGTGAATTATTTGCAAAGAATTTTGTAATAATTAAAGCCATGGATGAACTTGCGCAGTTGCGCAAGCGCATTGCCACAAATTTCAAGCTAAGCGGCTTTTTAATACGGTCTGAGAACAGCACTTTTTTGGCCGAACAGCTGCTGCCCTTCGAAGCGCCGGAACGTGAAAAATGGCTTACGGTCATTACAGAGAATCTACAAGGCCAGAAGCTGGCCACGCCACATGTGGAGCGTCATGCATTGGAAAAAGCAATCAACGAGCTTAATCGCGTGGGTCTCGACGAAGGCGAAACAGTGTTTGCTTTGATAGATGCCTTCAGCGTGCCGCGTTTTCGCTATAATGCACGCAACAAAAAATTCGAGCCAGATCTACAGCCGCGACAGCTGCTCACACAACCACGCATGAAGTCAGACTACTTGCAGCAGCGTTATGCCATGCTATTACAAAAGACGCTGCGGCATGACCTCTTCGCGCCGCCAGTCATACAAGATGGTGTGTCCTCCGAGGCGCAAGCCAAGAAATTTAAACTGCAATATGCCGAGAACTTGCTGGCTACTTCCACCATGAAGGAGGCGGTTGTGCTGGGCTTATTAACTCAGTTGAAGGAGGGCAAGTTCTATGTGGAGGATCCAACTGGTACAATAGAGCTAGATCTAAGCGGCGCACGCTTTCATGCGGGCTTCTTTTGCGAGGGCTGTTTTGTGCTTGCCGAGGGAAGCTATGCACATGGCGTGCTTAAAGGTAGGTTCAACAACAAATCCCAAACAGCTTAATAATTATGTGCCTTTAATCGCAGTGGATGGTCTGGGCTTTCCACCTGCCGAGCAGGCAAGCAGCAGCCGCGCCTTTTTTGGAACTGCCAATACTTGGGGCGGCGAGTCTACCAAGCTGTTAAAGTACTCACCACGCTTGCAGGAGCTGGAGCGTTCCAACACTGAAGCTACTTTGGTTTTTCTATCAGATGTGCGGCTAGATTTGCCAATTGTTATGGAAAAGCTGCGACAGCTCTTTGTTGGCTATGATTCCTGCCCACCACAGGCTATAGTTTTAATGGGCCCCTTTGCTAGTAGCACGCGCAGTCATTACGAACTGCGTCAGCATTTGGATGCTTTGGGTGCCTTGGCAGCTGGCTGTGAGCAGCTTAAAAAGCAAACGGATTTGATACTTGTACCCTCCTGCGAGGATCCCACAGCGCCAAATATTCTACCACGTGCGCCGTTGCCAGACTGTCTTACTGCAGGCCTACGCAAATCCTGGCCACGCACACAGCTAGCCACAAATCCCTGCCGGCTGCAGTATTGTACGCAACAAATTGTCGTCTGCCGGCTGGATCTTATGGCCAAGTTTTGTCGCAATACGCTGCACTTTCCCACAGATATAACGCAGATTGAGCAGCATTTCTCACGTACATTGGTTTGTCAGGGGCATTTGGTGCCTATACATCCGATTGCTATGCCTGTGCATTGGGATTATGATCCAGCCTTGGGGCTGTATCCGTTGCCAGATTTGATTGTTATGGGCGATTCCTGTCAAAGCTTTAGCAGCACTCAGCATGGCTGCACTGTGCTCAATACTGGCTCCTTTGTCAAGTCTAAGTTTGCCTTCAAAGTGTATATACCAGCTACGCGCAGCATTGAGGACTCGGAAATACCAAGCGACATGGACTTGACTTAAATTAATGCTTAAGTACGTAAGTATTTCTCATTTATAGTATGCTTTTGTTATAAGTTCGACTGGGCCATATTTAAGAAAAATGTTAGTCCAAATTTAACGAACGTTTTGTTAAGAGATTTGTTTGTTAGTCTAAGAATTCCTTTATTTAGTAACTACATATTTATATATAACTGCAAAAGAAATATATCCATAAATATCAACACACGCCATTATTATATATAATATCGGATTAAAAAAACAAACAAAATGTAAACTGCTTGGTAAGTCTGCAGATTGGGAATAAAAGTGGGCAGAGTGATTGCTCCTTAAAATTTGTTTTATGTATCATCATTACAAAAAACAAAATATTAAAGCTTTCTTAAAATATAATATGTGAGAACAGCTTGCCCATTTCGTTTAATATGCTCGGTCTTTGGCTAGTTAACTGCGTTGCTCCTTTAGCGCGTTCCACTTCCTACAGTTTTCTGCTCTCACATGTTGCTTTTGCCTTTTCCTAAGTTGCCCCTACTTGTCACTCGTTTGTGTTGAGTCCTCCTCCAACCATCACATGCGTGTTTTCCAGTTGATAAGCGCTGAGCGTCGTCGTTGCGCGTCAGCCATCATATGCGCACAGCATGTGTTCCACAATCTCCACAACTGGCTGCTGACGTGCCAGGCAATCTGCTTTTTACTACTCGACACTACCAACTGGCATCATCATCATAACGGGCGGCGGGGGTTGTCTATTATTTTTCATGACTTAAAGCCGATTTAGGAAAATATTGTTTTGCTGCTACTGCCTCTGTTGAAATTCAATTCCATTTGCAAAAGGCTCGTCTCAACCACCCATTCTAGCTGAAATGGCAATTTTGGTAATGCGTTTGACCTGAGGACATCAATTGCCCCCATTTTGTGACACTTTTGTCGGCTCACTTGGCCAAAAATCGTTTTTTAAGACATCATTAGCTGCCCGTCAGGTCTGTGTGCCCTCCAATCTTTTCGTATTGATTTATGATTTATAGCACAAACTTTGATAGTTGTTGCTGCTGTAGATACTTCGTATCAATTTCGCCTTGAGGAAATTCAATTGTATGGGCGGACACATACTTAATGGACTTTAGACATTTCAAAGCTTACTTTAGATATTTTGGCACATTGGGTTACTTTCGTTCGAATCAGTTGCGGATCTAGGATTTGGTCTTGGGGGGCTCTTCACAACGAAGTGTACATATATCAGAGCTCGCAAAAGACTTTCAACCCATTTTTTCAAATGTGGTCCGGACCCGAAAGCCTCCTCCGCCACTGTACCGAATAATCCGTATTGCTAAGTATTGCGACAAAGTCTTTAAGAAAAAGAAAAAAGATAAAAAACTCGAAAGAATAGAAAAGATCAGATAAAATTTAAATAGAAGGGATTAGAAAGTAAAATTTAACTCCCGAAACGAAAGCGCAATAGATTAAATTGAATTAAAAAGAAAAGAGAAAAGAATGGAAAATGTAACTCCCGAAACGAAAGTTGAAAGATTTTATGCACTAAGAGAAATCGTAGTCACAGGCGAAGCTACCTTTTATTTACCTATAAATAAATTTTAGAAAAATTATTGGTGCGAAATTGGTTCAGTTTATGACGGCAACTGTTCCAAGCCGTAAAATTCTCCAATAGACAAAGTTGTTCAATACGATTTGGTCAGCCATTTTGTAGCCCCGGCATGTATGGTGACCCGGCTCGAAATTTTCTTGCAGCTTAATAATGATATACAAGTTGGAACAGAATTTGATATGTAGACTCAGAGGTTTTCGAAACAAACGTGGAGAGGGAGATCCGAAGAAACCTTAAGAGTACCTCTAATCTGGGAAGGCGGAAAAATAAATAATAATAATAATAATTCCCCCGCATCCGGAGTTTTCTCAGTGGCCCGTACTGCCATGATTTAAGCTAAAGGTGTAATAGAGGCGCTGGTACATTTTACCATTACATATAGTGCGGATATATCAAAAAAAAAATTTTATCGCAAAATTCGTTTATTTATGAAGATATTTGGAGTATTTACTATATGCACTATGGATCGAAAACGTTTCATTTTTGTGAAGGTGCAGGGTATCTCAAGTTCGTCCGCGCCCGTCCCTAACGTACCCCCTTTTTTACGTAGAAATGCTAATGGTTAAGGGTATCCTGTCGGCTGCGTCTGACTTTAACGTTTGCCGCATATTTTTCAGTTATCAAGGTACATATTTTTTAAAACGAAACATGAAGAGAACCAGAACATAACAATTCCAAAACCCACTTCTGAGTGTATTCCAAAATTGCTTTCCAAAGCAAAAAACAATTCAATTCGACTTCTAGCCATTGTTTTAGTATTTTTTTTTTTTGTATTTTATATTTATATGCCACCCTAAGACACTTTTCTTATTTCCAACTAGTTCCATGTCGACAATCTTGCTTCTGCTTCATTTAACTCGTACGCTTGTCCTGAAACATTGTCTCTTTTTTAAAATTTAAATATTGTTTTGCTGTCGTTTTGGGGTTCTTGAAAATTGTCAAAGTGGAGCAATAACATAAAATGAAATATTTTATCTGTCGCATTGTGCTGGTCATAATTTTTTATGGGGACTCTCAGTTGACACCATTTAATTTGATGCTTTAGATTTGGAAAAGCTTTAGAAACGGAAACTCGATTAAAGCATTCACTGATGCGTAATTGGCAAAAAGCTGTTTTGGGGTTTCTTTATCGGCACTGGGCGCCTTGTCTGGGGTAATAATGGTCGCCAGCTCATCAATCACTGACAATCACAGCTGCGACTCCAAAGCCCAACACAATTGCACAATTCCAATCAAAGATCAAAGTGAGTTCATCAAACTCTTTTTTTTTTTCTTCTTAGACATGCATTCATGTGCATGTCCTGTGGTTATTTGCGGCTTTTTAGCATATCCTGCTCTGATTTTTACCACTGCCAAGTGGCCATATGTCTAATGTCCTGGTTAAGCGCATGAACATCGGGTGTTTCGTCTTGGTGGTGTGAATTTTCGGTTGAACAATGCTTTGGTTTAATTACTTTTAGGGTTTGTTTTGGCTTTGTGAGTACTGTTTGTGGCTTATTGCTTTTATACTCCTTATATGTGTACTAAATTGGCTAAGGGCTATATAGACTTAAGATAAATGACCTGATTTAGAAAGACTCTCCAGAGTTATGTTTTGTGGATTGTATACCCATAAGCTCAGTTAGTAGTTACTAAGCTAATTCTAACTAAAGGGTCATCAATCTTGAGGTTTTTTTTCAATAAGGTTTTTTGATAAACCACGCGTGAGTACTGTCAAGTTGCCATGTGTTTTTTATTCAGTTTTCATTGCCATTTCATCATGGAAAAACTTACAACCGAACAACGTTTACAAATCGTACAATTATGTTACGAAAATTTGCGTTCTGTAAAGAATGTTTTTTATGGTCGCCATAATCGACCTATTGAGACCACTATTCGCCATACCATCAACAAATTTGAGACCCAATATTCATTATTGGATGCCACTCGACCGAATAGACCTCGTCCAGCGCGTAGTTTGTGGGCCGGTGGAATCATCGGTCAGAAAAGTTTCACGGTTTTGTTATCACTTATTATATCAATTTATCAAATTTGTGACATTTTTGTTACTGACAGACGAAAATCATAAGTTTTGTGTACCAAAATGATAAGGAACTCACGTATTCATTCCGACATTTTCGTCGGTATACCTCAATCAAAAATCTCGAAGAGATACAAACATTTCTACGCAGAATTGGGCGTTTTACGGCTACAGCATAAAAGCCATCCATTCCTTCGAAATTTGGCAAAGTTCTCCACCTTTTTACTTAAAACACAATGCTGTACGAGTGTAATTTTAAGATCGATTGAAAAGGTCTAATCACCCACTTTCCTTCCCTATAAATTGAAACCAAATATACTTTAAAAAAATAATATTTTGAGCCACCTTATTTTCAATGTCGACTTATGTGAGCCTAATAAACGAATATTGGCTCGGGCAAATTTTGGGCATTACTCATAGGTAAAAAAAATGTGGTACAGTCGAGGCGGTGCCCGACAGTGGAATACCCTGTACCTTTTGTGTCAAAAAAATTTTTCCTGCATATTCCATCTAAGAACTTTCCAATTGGAATTTATTTTTTTTTGGTGAAAATCGATATTTATACCTATAAGTTCCCTAAATTTTTACCGATTTTGATGAAACTCGAATGTTACGTCAAAGAAGTTATTGAAAGTATATGGGGTAAGTTTCAAGTTGGTATGTTGAGGGGTGTGGGAGAAAACACGGTAAATGGATTGCGGGGGGTGGGGGGACCGCATCGATAAAATTTGGATGTGGATTTGTTCATTAGAGCCACATGAATGAGCTTACCAAAAATTGTGATTCTAGGTCACTTGTAGCCATAATTGCGTAGAGTCAAATATTGACGCAGTTTATTGGCAAGGGGAGGTGAAATTTGCACATTTTTGACTATAACTTCTGTTGTATTTGTCCGATTTTGTTCATTTTTTATACATAGATGCATGTATCCACAACGCATCGCTCTGTTAAATTTCAAATGAAAATATTAAACGGTGTGGCTAAAAACCGCGAAAATCTACAGCGGGGGAACGGGGCAAGATATTGACATGATTCAACAAACTTCATCTGCTTAGGAAATATGCGCACCAGCTGGTAAAGTTTCGTGTCTCTAGCTCTTATAGTCTCTGAGATCTAGGCGTTCATACGGACGGACGGACGGACGGACGGACGGACATGGCTCAATCGCTACCCGAGGTTATGATAAGCATTTTGGTATAAAGGACTTGGGGTCTGCCACGCCTCCTTCTGTCCGTTACATACATTGCACAAACCTAGTATACCCTTTGTACCTATAGGTACAGGGTATAAAAATATTACTAAAACAATTTTCTGAAAGTTTCAAGATTAATTTTTGAATATTAAATATTATTATTATAAATTTTTTTTTTTCCTTTTGTTAGCTATTAGCTTATACCCTTAAGGCCTATACGCAGTTCGAAATATTTCGCACAGAATGACAAAACTTCATATAAAAAAAAAAGTCCAAATAGAATATCCCAAATGCGATTTTTTTTTTGTATGAAGTTTTGTCATTCCCTGCGTAATATTTCGAACTGCGTAGACCCCTTTAACATAAAAATTTTCATAAGCATAAGTTGTAACATATTTTTGTAATATATAAATAAAATGCGGAATAAAAAACCTTAATACCAATTTTTCAATATTTATCTGCAAAAACGTATAATTGTTTCGGTTCCATATCAGTTAACAAAATTTTTTCCAATTTAGTTTATTTTTTTATTCAAACGAAAAATTAATATTTAAAAAATTTATAACCTTTTTTTAAAAACAAAAAATAAAAAAATAAATGAATTTTTAAAAAAAAATTTTATTCAGTATTTTCTAAAATATGCAAAACTATTATATTTTTTTTTATTCCTTAATACATTGGAGACAACGTATCGCTGTTATTCGGAGCATAGGGCGGAATCTTGAATTGGTTTCACCCAACATAAACCAATGCATTTTTTTTAATTTTCTTATAAAAAATATTTTTTTTATAAAAAATATTATCTTTAAATATGTTGCAATGATATTTATATTACGGTGAGCACGAATATGTAATAACTTGCTTGCGCCATCTAGCGAACACACTAAAGAGAAAAATAAATGATGACGGCGACGACGACAACAAAGATCTTTTTTATGTACCTATATATATTATGGAGAACAATTTTGTAATCTTTTGTCGACGTAAAACACTTTTTTCCATTTTCAATGCATTTGTGTGAGCTCAGTTAAATATTTAAATATTTAAATGTTTGTCATCGTCATCATTTATGAAAAAACTAGAATATCTCGAAGTAAGAAATGGTGCTCATACCAGGGATTATTTTGGGGAGAATGGACGATTTGGATATGCAATTCTTTCTAAGGAGAAAAAAATTTGGGGTGCGAACTCTATGCCATAGTTTTCAAACATTTGAAATAAGCACCATCTAGCAAAGCGAGCAGGTGGCGAAGCCATTTGTTCAAAAAAAATATATTTTGCTTTTGTTTTGGTTCGTTTCCCTGGTTAAGAGTAGTTCTTTTTAACCAAAATTTTTACTAACGACCAGCTGCTTCAGGTCTGTTTTTTTTTGAAAACTCTTGAAAAGGGTATCTCATAGTTTGATTTTTTTGGTAGCTTTGTTTCAAGAGTTGCCACTTGCTCAATTTTCAACGCATATGGTCAGAGTATTCCCCTCTTTGAAACCACAAACTCAACTGGAAAATCAAAAGATTTGCTGCTCTTTTGTGCTACAACAAAGTTGCCTTCATTCCCTATAAATTTCGACTCTATGATTTCTGATTTCTTCCTTAGAGCATTACACAGATATAAAAAAAGAGTTAACTACCAAGTCATTCACAGGCAACTTTGTAGCTTCTCTGGATGCTGTCATCAAAAACTTATGAACCGCTTTTTATGTTGGCCACTCAAATGATAGTAAAATCCCGTGAGTGCCACTAAATTTTGATAGCACTAAATCCGGGTCCATAAAGTTGCCTTAAATGTCATCGTTGTCATCATTGTAAACGTGCGCCAACATTTACGCCTCAATTATCAACGTTGGAACAGGCAGACCTTGAGCTCATGCAGGGTCAGTTCATATGAGTTTGATAATTTGTTGCAACATAAGCTCCACACATATGCATGGAAGCCAGTCTGGGCAGCTGGACCACCCAATGTGAGAACTAAATTGAGCTGAATCCCAGCAGCGTACCGCGCACGTGTTGCCCAATAATTTACGCACCAGACTTTATCATCGTTATAGTAGTCTGCCTAGTAGTTGGTTGAGCCACAGTCCACCCTGAGCACTGATCCTGCCACTTGCCACTTGGCACGTGCCGCTTGCCGCTTTGCCAAATCAAATGTTTTTATTATTTACAGCGGTGTCGTTTTTATTGTTTTGTGTTTTGTCTTTTTTGGCTGATAACGGGAAACCGCGCGCGGACAAATTACCGTAATGCCACCACATCCGCTATATCCGTTCACATTCAGCCACATCCTCCATTGTGCTCAAATTGATAACGAATTGCACCTTGGGGAGCTAAGACAGGCACTACGTGGTGCTTCTAGCTGCTGTCCTTAATGAAAGACGCTTTGAATGATAAATTTTAATTGATTTCATTTTTGTTCCTGGCTTTTGTTTGGCGCCTAATGATGTCCTTGCTTGACTGCTACTGCGCGGATAAGATCTCTTGGCATCTCTTGCTAAGCTTTGCTCATTAGTCTGGCTTAATTCATCTTGATAACAGTGGAATGTTTGACATAATTGAATTTTTTTTTTTTTTTGTTAACTGTCGAATGTCATTTAGCCGCGAACAGGCTCATTTGGCTAAGAAACTGGACCAGGTGGCAGCTTTTTAGCGAGCGGTTGTTTGTGGGTTTGTTTACAAGTAATGGAATAATTATTCTCACAGCATTGCGACGAGGAAGTCGAAATCTTTCGGAAATCGTCGGGATATACTGCCTTGAGCCGATTTGCAGTAAAAAGAATCCATTTGGGCCAATCGTATTGTCTTTCTGGACGCCTCATTCACGAAGACACATTCAGTGTTGTGCCAGAAATAACTTTCTCACTGTAAAAATATCTTGAAAACTTTTGATCGACGAAATCTTTTTCTGATTTTATCATTTCTAATCTTTTCAATATTAAACTACATAATAATAATAATAAGTGTAAGGGGAAAACTGCACTGCGACCCTTAGGATCTATTGTGCTCCCTACTAGCTCTAGAGCTCCTTGGTCAGTCCAATTATGGAGATAAATTTAATTATCTGGGATGGTTCTAGTCCAGTTACGTCGTGCATCGATATTCTGTAGTCGCCGAAGAGGAATGCCCTTCTTCTGGCGAGAGCGTCACACTCCGTAAGTATGTGTTGGGAGGATTCCTCCCTCATTTCAATGAACCTACAAGTGTTAGAATCTACGATGCCCATCATGCTCAGGTGTTTCCTTAGCCTGCAGTGTGCCGTAAGTAACCCAGAAGGTATCTTAAGGAAATTCTTGCCCAGGTGGAAGATTTTCTTTAACCTATTCAGATAATAGGAACCGAGGAGCTGCTTGGACTGTCGTAAACCAGTCGTGCCAATCCAGTTTGATTGTCGTCTGGATCTCTCCTCATCTCGTAGCAGAGATGCCAATATCACAAAATAGGGTTCAGGCCCTATTAATTGGTTCGCAGCACCGTTTCTTGCCAGCTTCTCAGCAATTTCGTTCCCAGAAATGTTGTTATATCCTGGGATCCATCTAAGGGAAACGTTGTTCCAGTGTCCTAGATAGTTTAGTTTGGCACTGGTTTCCTGAACCAATTTTGAATTTATTTTTATAAATTAATAAAATTTTATAATTATTAAATTAACCTAGATAGGTTTATGTCCACACACCACCTATCGCAAATACTTCTGCCTGAAATACTGTACTTTCCCAAAGATTCTGACAGTCGCGTTCTTGGTCCCACGACCCCCAGGCTGGTGCCTTCTTTTGTTAAAGACCCGTCCGTATACCACACAATGGTGTGTCTTTTCATAGGATGTATCTCCTCTAAGATGGTCCATTTGCTTTTACTGCCCATACTAGTACTACATTCAAGCTAACGAATTTTCAAAACCTAAAATTGAAGAGATTTAGTAAACTTTTCTCGATGTGATTTGACCGATTTTTCTAGATTATTACCACCACCACCCATATACCCCCACCCCCACCCCTTTATTTGCAAAAACAAAAAGGAAACGATTTCGTCAAATTGTATTGCCTTACTGAAAGTTTTTATACTCATAAAGACACATTAAGTGGTGTACCAGAAATCGCTTCCAACTTAATTTGAATCCATCATTATTTTAAAAAATTTTAATTTTTCACGAAAGCCGTCACTCTGCCAATTCTTTGAAAGCTTTTGATTGATGTAAATTGGAACAAAACCGTTTAGACGTTTTTGGCACATTCCTGATTTTGTCTTTTCTTATTAGGCATAAAATCAATCTCTTTTTATAACCCGTTTTTTAAACGGGTTTGAAAATTTCTTCCGATTCGGTTTTTCTGAATTTTATAGCATATTCGTAATGGTTTACAAAATTCCTTTGTCGTTGCCTCCCTTCATCACAGAATTTTTTAAAATTTTATAGAGTTTAGTATATAGCCTTTCGCAAAAGCTGGATAGGGTCTTCCGTGGAACAGATAAGATTCTGTTGTTTATTGGCTACAAGACTCTCTCTGCCAGACAATCTCTTGCTCAAAACGAGATTTGAGTCAAAAACTTGTATTGTTCAATACCATAGAAGCTTTTACAACTAAGCACATATAAAGCTTTTGTAAGGGATCTTGCTTTTAGGCTCAAGGGCTCGAGCGGATCTCTGAAATAAAATTTATTAAGACACTTTAAAAGAATGAACGTGTGTCTGGTTTAAGCCCAGTTCTAGCCGCAAAAATTTTAGGGGTTTGGTTTGCAGCCTGGTTTAGATTAAAAAGATGGAGTGTATTATATAATCTAGATTTATAGATCTAGAAGCGACTAAGGTTGCTGCGTTTCGAGCTTAGGCTAAAGAAAGAAATTTTAAGAAAAATATTTACGTCAAATGACGATAAAAATTTGTTTAAGTAATAGAAAAAAGTATTTAAAATATCCTTATTCAGATATTTTCTATCTAATGAATTTCAAATAAGTATTAACTTAAAATAAATAAACTTTGTTGGTTGGGAAGAATGCCAGTACAGTTGCCTAAATATTTATTTTGTGGGAGATAATTTGAAAACTATAATCGATTTTCATCACTAAACTGACAAAAAATAAAATATTGAATTAGGATTTTTGCATTCTTGATTTTAACTTTTGAGGTATGATCACAAATTCTAAGCCGTAATTCTTAAAATGAGTCAAAACAATCTAAAAATAAGATTAAAATTCATAAATTAAAAAGGAAATTATGAAACTTAAAAATAAGACCATAAATTCTGATGGCATGACCAACAGTTTGTTAAAGCTATTAAATAATAAAAATTTTTTTCGTCTAAAAAATAAATATGTATACAAAAAAATTATCAAATACTTATACATTAGGGTGGGTAAATTTTTGTTTGCCGATTCGCGGCTAAGTTGAATTTGTGAAGAAAAAAATAAATTTAAATAAGAAAAAAATATGCTTTGTTCTTTTGGTCGATTTTTTTTTTTTACACAGGTTGTTTAAGCTAATTTTCAACGCTGAACAAAATCAAAGTCAAATATATCTACATTTTTCCAAAAAATTCGTAATTTTTCTTGAAAAAGAAGCGAAAAAATGGCAAAATAAGCAAGAAATGCCCTCAGGCGGCACTCATAAGTAAAAATAAACATCAAAAATGAATTCATTGACCCCCAAAACCCCCCATAAATACATAAAAAGATGACAAGTTTTGGTTTAACATCCAAATGTTGAATTAAAATGTTACAATTTGTCGTTATAGGGAAAAAAACGATTTTTAAAAATCTGCAGGCTCGAAATTCAAGATAGACCTAAGGTTTCTTCGGCAAAGTTGCTTAGAATTGTCCGTAGAATACTCCTGGGAGGCGCTGCGAATCGACTATTTCGGCTCCATACAAATTGAACCATCCTAATATACACAAAATTAATTTGTCTTTGATTTTGAAAAAATAAATTGAAGTTTTTAATTTTAGAAATGAAAACAATTTTTTCTTAAAATTTTTTTTTTTTTTTTATCTTATTTTTTATTTGCAAGCTGTCTGTTGACATTTAACAAATTTTGTAATAATATTATAAATTTAACAGGATTGGTTACGCTCCAGTGAGCAACACCAATTTCTATAATTTTCTTAAAATGAATTACAAAAAATGGTATTTCAAGATTACTTTTTTTTTTTCATAATGAATGATAAAAATTACTCGAAAATAGATTCTTATTTATAGATTTTTATTTTAAGACTCTATATTTCCTCTATGTATTTTAAAGATTATAATTTTAAGATTTTTTTCGATGTCAAATAATCATAGTTAAGTCTAAAATCAAGATTATATTTTATTATTTATTTTCAAAAATCTTAGTTTTAAAAAGGCATTTTTAAACTAAAAACAAAAAATAGCATATTGTGCATATTCGTGCCTATTTTGATAAAAATTGAGATTGTAGCAATACGTGAGGCTCGTATGGAAACAAAAGCAACAGTTTTCAACAAATCCTCGCAGACATTGGCGTTTGCAGATGATATAGCAATCATAGCACGATCGTTGGAAGAACTAAAAAGAAAATATACTGATTTGGAAATCGCAGCCCTAAAGCTGGGCTTGGAAATAAATATTGATAAAACTAAAATACTGCCTATTGCCTCTGAAAGGAGAATCGAATTAATGGGTCACACGATTTGTATAGCAGATAAGCAGTTCGAAATTGTTAAAAGCTTCAAATACCTTGGTGTAATTGTAAACAGCGTAAATGATATAACGGAAGAAATAAATGCACGGGTATTAGCTGCGCAGGGCGCTTACTATGGATTAATTCCTCATTTTAAGAGTAAACTACTTACCCTAAAAACAAAGATTAAAATTTACAAAACACTGGTAAGACCCGTGCTGACTTATGCTTCGGAAACATGGACGATGTCAAGAACAAATGAAAATGCGCTTAAAACGTTTGAGAGGAAAATTCTACGAAAAATATTTGGCCCTATATTCGAACAAGAAAGTTGGCGTATACGATACAACGATGAACTGTACCAGCAGTACAACGACCATAACGTAATATCATTCATAAAACTAGCACGCTTAAGATGGGCTGGGCATATTGTCCGAAGGGACGAAGAAGAATACTGAGAGCGGAACCTTTTGGAAAACCAGCACGAGGATGTCCGCGTTTACGGTGGATAGATGGAGGCGACGAGGACGCTACGAAGATAGGAGTTCGTAACTGGAGAACAGTAGCCAAAGATCGTGATCATTGGAGACAAAAACTTGAGGCGGTTCTGGCCCGACCTGGGCTGTAAAAACCACTGATGATGATGATGATTTTTTATCAGTGCAATGGTTCAAAAATAGTAACTTGAAAATATCAAAACTCGTAAGTTCTAAAAATCTTTTTATATTTTATAAAAAATTGATTGCATTTAAATAAAATCTTCAACATAAATCATATTTTAACAAACTGTGCAATGCTGTGCACAATCCTCATCAGAAGTAAAAACAAAAGTGTCCAGGCATATAGAATCCGCATCAGCATCAGCAGCACACAATGGGCGACATAAGCCGATTTTCAGATATCTCTGGCTACCTTTTGGGCTGGAGTTCCATTGCAGAGCTCCTCCTCCATGTCCAGCAATGCTGTCGAAAAAATGAAAAATGTAAAAATTATCATCAACGCACAAGTGGCTTGTACTTGTCAGAGCCAACTCGCTCCCCTCTCTACCTCGCTCGTATTACCCACTCCGCTACCCCCTTTAGGCAATGCAAAAATATTTTCATTGTGTTTTCAGCAGATTTTCAACAAGGCGGCGGCGGCAGCCGTAGGAAGGGTGTCTGCTATTGAGCTGTGGAATGGGGTGGAGTGGTTACAACAATAATATTTACTGAGGGGTTGCAAGTTTTTGGTTTGTTTTTCGGGCAGCTCATAAATGTGAAATGCGATTACCTGCGTTTGCCTATTTGCAACTTGTAACGAAACCCACATATAACCCGGATCCCGTGCCCGGGCCTTGAATGCTAATCGACTTTTGATGGGGGTTTTATGTGTGTCTGTGTAGGGTAGCAAAAACAAAAAGGGTCAACTGGCTGGCCATAAATAGGAATTTATGTGAGAGTTTTGTCAAGATTTGCGGTGTGTGTGTGTGTGTGTGTGTGTGTTAGGTGTTGATTGAATTTGTTTATCGTTTTGTCAGGATTGTGGGGAACTCTTGACATATTCCAATCTCTGCAGCGACAAGTGTTTCCGCCTGTTTTTGTTATTAATATTTATCTTTTTTTTCTTTATCTATTTCTATAGTTATCTCTCTTACACAGTCTGGTCTCTCGCACTGGCATTTGCCTCATGTTGCACATAATTGCTAAAAAACTTAAGCTCCGTAAAATCCCACGTTTCAATTTTACGCGTTTATGATTCGCAAGGATTTGCTAGCCAGGACTCTGGACACGTGCATTCTATCTCTTTGGATATGTATGCGTGTGTGTTTATACACTATGTTTATGTTTGGAGGTGTGTGTGTTTGTTTATGGTCTGACAAGTGCAGTTGTCATTTTTCAGTTGTTTTTTTTAACACTTGTCCTTTATTTATAAATTAGAAATATTTTTATAAGACTTAGTTTTTTTTACTTTGGTTGAAGTTTTGACGTTGATAGCATAAGATGTATACAAATGTAATTATAACGACCAGTCGCATACAGGATTATGTATTTGTCCGCATCAGCACTTTCTAAATAAGAAAAGCACGGTTGTAAGGGATTTATGAAATAAAACAAATAGTTGGTTCCTTCTTTACTTCGTCTTGTTAACTGGCCATAACAACTCGTTATCGGCTAACGACCTGCTTGATACCAAAGGCATATAGTGAGCTCATACTTCCACGATCTAGCACTTCGCCGGGTTCCTACATCAACCGCATTAAAAGACTTACTCGCTGGAGCTTCTTCATGCATGGGAATAATATAACCGAGCCAGCGGAGCCGCTGGATGGTTATCCGCTTGACTATGTCAATGTCGCCGTAGAGCTTATACAATTCGATATTCCATAAAATGCAGCAGTCGTCACCAACAGATCCAAAGATCTTACGCAGTACTTTCCTACCAGACACAGCCAGTACTCATATATATCATATCATATATGACCCTCATCACCCATCACTTCAGCGCCACCAAAGTAAAAGGGCTAAGATGAAAATTCCTTACTTACTCAGTCGATTATTATTCCGACTGCACTCGTTTATAATTCTAACTTCTTAAGACATACTAGCCCTAAGTGAAATTTGGTACAGGGTGTTTTTTAAGAGCGTCCGGACGTTGTGTAGATGACCACCACGACTAGCTGTTTCAAAGCGCATCCTATCAGTCCAATTTCAGACTAGAAGTGGGATACTATCGATGGCACTGTCGATAGTATCGATAGTTTAATTTTTCGGATACTATCCATGGTTTTGATCCATATATCAATAGTAAACATTTGTATGTAAACTACTTTTTTGACAAAATCAACGGACAAAAAATCGGCACATGTCAACAAGAATACAAAACCAGTGGTAACACGTCGAACCGTTTTGACCATCCGACGTTTTTAGAGTCACCAAATTCGATGGGGACAATAAAAACGATTTAGGTATGTCAAATTTTTATAAAAATTCTTCGCATAATAAAATAGAAATCGATGCCGTATAAGCCCTAAGATTGCTATAGACGTCCAGCCTACTTTGGCTTCCAAAATTTCGAATTTTATATAATGTTCAGTAGAAGTGGCCTTATAGTTCTAAAACAGAAGGATCCGACTGAAACCTAGAAATGTGGACGTGTTTGTCTTCTGCCACAAAAACAAGCTACTTGAAAGATAATTTATTTTTTGATTATTAATTGTTGAATGTTTTTGTTTATTTAATAAGTAATTTTAAAAGGATCTCGTTTTACAATGTCATGAATAAAACGTCTCTATTAAACATTTTGAAATACTCTTTTTGTAAGTATTACAATTTTCTCCACTTGCTCTATGCTACTTATCTAAAGAATGTGTCCCTTTTTTGTGTTATATTTCATATTTCACTTTGTTCGATAGTACTATCGATAGTATCGATACTTTCAAATATCGAAATTTAAACAATCGAGCGGTGGCACTATCGGCACTATTAGTGTATTATATAATGAATGGCACGAGTTATGTTGACCAGCAAGTTGTCAGCATAACCCATGAACATGACGTAACTCCAAAAAAGTAATCAAGAGGACAACAACCAGTTTAATTTCATGAACAGTATTTCAGTATTCGATGGTTTTCTGGTTCAATTTGAGAGAAATATGGATTGATCATGCCGTTGCCTAATAACACAGCCAGACAAAAAAAAACCGACTTTGGGATTCAGAGGCCAGACCATGATTACCTAATGTTCTTGAGGTCGCTGAATCGTAGTCCGAGGTCAAATAAACCCCAGCACGTTAGGGTTCTGATGAAACCCTAAAAAAATAAAATAAAAATTTTTTTTACGGTCTATGGTTTTTCAACGATGTCTTCTTTCTTGGGTTCGCTGAATCTGAGCCCGAGGTCCAAGAAACACCAGGACCCTGAGATAATTACCAAATTATATTGTTTAAACGGCTTTTTGGCAATTATCTCAAAACCCAGATGTTCTGGTGTTTTTTGCAGCGGCGAAAATTACGCTGGGCAACTAGTCACAAAAAAATGTTGTGGTTCTTTTGGAGTTAAGATGGAAATATATAAGCAAAAGCTGACAAGCAGATCCTGACACCTTTATTTTTGTGTGGCTGTGTAATTCACATCAAAGAGTCGATTTTTCTGTCATAGTGAGAGCCACTTTAAAAAGATAGCTTCGTAAATACTAATGAAAAAAAAAGAAGATTAAATTTGCTTGCTGATTAACCCTTTGCGATGCGATTTTTTTTTTCATTCATATTATTGTTATTTTTAGCATTATATAGGTTTTCGAGGTCGCTGATTCCGATTCTGACGACAGAATTGTAAAATTCAAAAGGGTGAATCCAAAATGGTTACTGTATTAGGCTAAATTTCTTGTTTTTCATTGGCCTAAAACGTCTTCTAAGGGGTCGCTGAGTACGATAATGACGTTAGAACTTCAAAATTTAAAATTATTGGTTGAATTTGCCGACTGTGTTCGTCACTATTCTGGCGTCAGTACTGCAAAATTCAAAATGGCGGATCCAATACGGTAACTACATTTGGTGTCAAAAATGGCTGCCATTTTGTAGCCGCCGTTATGAATTTTTGAATTGTGACATCAGAATCTTAATCAGCAACCCCAAAAACATCCCGCAAATCGAGTTTTATGCTCATTGAGAAGTAATCTCTGTCTCTCAGAGTCATTTATAGACGAACATAACAAAAAACTCTATTTTTGCATATTTTTGTAATTTTTTTTTGAAAAAACTGACCTTGAAAAATCTCTAGGATTTGTAGTTTTTATTTATTTATTGTAAAAAGACAAGATTTTCGAGTTTTGTGTACTTTTTTGTGCTACCTGTACTTCTTACATCCCTAAGAGTTTATTAAAACAAATGTATTCGTATGTCAACGTGAACTAGAAATCCCATAAAAACTGAGGAGAAGTAGGTGGGACGTATACATCCCACCGCGTCGCAAAGGGTTAAGCAATGCATTTTGCGTAAGAAAACCAATGAAGGTCTTGATACATACTAGGGGGGCTCTGCACCAACGTTGTGTTCAGCTCACCCAAAAGAGGTCGTCACGCAAGAAATCATCGATAAAATACATGGAATGATGTAACTTAGAGAAGAAGATGTTGAAGACTCCCAAAGTTATCCAAAGTATGATCAGAGTGACTAGTGAAGTTTATAAACAATTAGATATCACTATAAGTTTGGTTTATATTCACAATATCGGGGTTACATTAGATAGCTCCCTTAAGGGAAAAAGCACCTCGAAAAACACAAAAAGCTTAAAAGGCATAATTATATGATAAAATCGATGTATGGCCGATCGGTCCAATAATAAAAACATTTTAGGTCATAAATTCTTTATTTGTGAAGATTTTAAAATTCCCAAGCAAAGCGGGAGGTTGAATCCTTTGAAATCGCATTTGAATCCATTCAATTTATTAAGCGTTTGAGATCGGTCGTAGAAGGATCAATATTTTAGTATTATAACTTACGGAACCAAAAACTTTTTCGACTACCTTTTTATAAAACCAAGAAGCTTTTTTTGCCGTATAAACCATAATGCCAATATGCCTATTGAATGCAAGTTAAGCGTAGTGCTCTACGACTTTCAAGTTCCTTAAATAATTTTACTCTACTAAGTTTAAAATCAATTGAACTAAGCTCATCATAATAGGTGCTGCCCATATCCGTAAAACGTATTTTGCCATTCGAATTCATTTCATTTGCCACAAATCATTCGGTTTCAAACCACGAAAAATTCCTTTCGGTGAAATTGGGAGCACCAAAAAAGTGGTTTCAAAACGAATCCGAATAAAATATTCGAGCTTGAGCCACAAAATTTGTAAAGTACAGGGCATATTGTAGTCGGCATGTTCCGCACTTGATTTGTTTTTGCACTCGACACAAAATGAAATTTTCCGCTGGCATGAAAATTGCGCAAAAACCAAGATATGATGGAGAGCGTGTCTTGTCCGCTGCTCACGGAATAGCAACTGCAGCTGGCTGCTGAGCGGCGCAAGAAATTCGAAAGAAGGAATTTCGAAATAAAAGCAGAGCATGCGCGTTGCTCCAACAAAGGCGGAGCATGTGAGTGGCGCCAATGGTAAAATCAAAATGGAGTCTACAAAAGGCAGCGACTGCAGCGAGGTATACACTTATGTTTGTATGTGTGTGTGATGGGCAGGGGGGCAGAGACAACCGGAAATTGATTGGGGCGCAGTTGAGCGTTGGCTGCTGGCTTGCACATGATTGCACATATGTGCCATTTGTGATTGTTGGCCAAGATTGGGCGGCGTATTGCCAAAAAAAAAAAAAAAAAAAAAAGGAGCAAAATACATGGGAAAAAGGGAAAATGGCGGCTGTGGCAGTGGCAGCGACGTTGACGCTATCGCTTGCAGGCAACATACGTGTGTACTCGCAACAACATGTGTGATGTGTGGCTCGCCGTATGGACGCGACCCCAAGTCCTGCTCCTGCTGCTGCGTCTCTGCCTTATATCTAGTATGACTGTTGTCTGCTGTAGGCGCCCCATATGTAAGTTCCTACATACGATGCGGCGTAAATAAACAGACTGTCTTTGTATATGGCGAACAAAGGAACTGTGTGCTTGAGTGTGTGTGTCTGCGTCTCAGCTTAGTCCTTATTATATTTTGTATATGTATATAATATATGCTGTTCTGCTTTGGCTGCCGGAAATAGCACTAAAACTTCTGGCCAGTTATATGCTTGGATATTTATTATTTGGACTTAAGCAGCTCCTTGTTCGTTTTGTGCTTCAGTCTTAGCTGGGATTTATGTCGTGTTGCCTGGTGATTGATGGGACATGTTACCCGGGTTATTTAACGTTACCAAATTGATGGGCCAACGGTTTGACAGACTGTCCAGTTTTTGGTCAATGTTTGATTAGCTTTATAACAATTTTCTGCAATAGTTGCCTTTTGAAAGCAAGAACGTGATGTATAGTAGAGAATTTAGAGTGTTTGGCTTTAAGCGTAAAGCTGCATCACTCAGAAATAGTTAAATCTTGGATCACCAAGACCGGCAATATGATCCAACAAGATACATATTTTTTATAAAGTTACTATGAGATCCATCCCTGTGGTTGTGGGTTCGAATCCCATGTAAGGCATGGTCCTGCATTTTGCACTTTTCCTATTCCCCTAAATTTTTTTATGTCTATTCTATATCCTTATCACATACTCCCATTATAGGTATCACAACCGGCCTATTCTTGGCCAAAGTGAGTTGGGACGCTAAGTCCCAACTGCCGCCCTAACCTATTCTACCTACTATGAGATCGAACTCAGGTTCGATTATTATTAGGTTAGAATATTAGACTTGTTCAGTAGGGCTCTCTTGGCCTAGAAGTCAATCAAATCTATCTCCGCCACTGCTCTACGCTGAGGTGAAACTGAAGCCCACAAATACATGGTGTGGATAATCAGGCGCTGCAACAACGTATTAGTTTGGAACGACTTGTGAATCCGTAAGGTCCTCGATTATAATTCATTGACAGTTTAGAGACTAAATAATTTAAATATGAGCATAGAGCTTTTATATTACTTAAAAAACAGAGTATTTCAAAAATTACACAGCCACAGAAAAAAAAATATAACGATTTTCGGTTTCGTTGGCGATACGCTTTTGGGGTCACTAAAGCTGAACCCCATAATTAGGGCATTTCGAGGTTATGTCAGAAAACTTACGTTGTGCGGTTTTTGGTACCTTGGGTTCTGATTCAGCGGCCCCAAAAACATATGATAAACATAGTCGGATACTTGGAATCAAGAACAATTTTTATGGGGACTTAAAGGTAATATCAGAACCCTTGGATCATGAATTTGGATTGAGGCAAGACACTTTTTTTCACACTAAATATCAAAGTTTCAGTATATTGTTACAAAAAATTTTTAATTATATGAAGTCAAAAATTTTGATTTCGAATAGTATTATTCTTCTAAAAAGATTTGAAATAAGTTTTTCATTTGACCGCTGTCGCCGTCGTTTTCACACAAAAAATGGAGACAGTTAAAATATCTTAAAAGTTTTGGTGTTGTCTTGGATTTGCTTTACATGAGAGTTATTCTACCAGCGTTTTTGCTGGGACGATGCTGCCATAGTAGATGACGTTCTGGACAATATTTAAATTAAAGTTTTCAAACGCAATCCGATCATCGGATCGCTGGACCCCTTTACTCGATACAACAATTTCTTCGTCTGGCTCTGAATCATTAATTAAATACAACCACAAATATTGATCTCTCCTTTTTTGTAGATTGAATTAAAAAAGCAAACAAAATTTACAAATTTTTACTTTCTAATAAAATATAATGTTCTCTACTAATATAAATTTTTTCAAAATAAATTAAAATTAAAAAAAATGCTGCTCTGTCAAAATAATTACTCCACCCAGTGTACTTACATATTTACATTCATACATAGTAGATACCTATATATTAATATAGCGCCTCGTCATATTTGATATTTAAGCTAATTTCTATATAATAATCACATTGTATCTACCAGCTAACACATCATGGGCTATCAGAGCCACCATGACAGATACTTTCCCGATAGCATGTATATAGTTTATCAAAAACTTGCATATCGAAAAACTTTGCCTAAAACTCGCTAAGGGCAACTCTGTTTTTTTTATTTTAAAATTTAATACAAAAAAAGAAAAAAAAAAAATTATAATCCAATGTTATCTATTCTGCAAACTCTTGTGTTACTTGTGCGAATGCGGGTTGTTAAGAAGTCTTTTCCAACACTAATATCTTTTATGAACATTTCAACTAACTACAATTTAGTCTAAATTAGTTAGAGCGCTTTTTTATGAAATGTATTTGCTTTCACTTTTAGGATTTCCTTTAATTGTCTTTTCAATGCGGCTAAGATTTTAAGGTAAGTTATATTTAAAATTTTTCCAGATATGAGAACGGAAGCAACTGAAAGCATGAAATACTGAATACAGATGTTCAATCCTTAGTCGGGCCGTCACAGAATTAGCCGACCTAACATACCAGTATTGGTAAATATTCGAAAATAAAAATTTAAAAACGGAAACAGCTGTCAAACTTTAAATAATGAACCCAGGTGTTCAATCCTTAGGAAGGCTGTCACAGAATTAGCCGATCTAACATAACAGTGTTGGTAAATGTTCGAAAATAAAAATTAAAGAACTGATACAACTTCCAAACCTTGAATAATGAACACAGATGTTTAATCTTAAGGAAGTTCGTTACAGATTTACAGATTAGCCATTCATCTCACATACCAGTGTTGGTAAATGTTCGAAAGTAAAAATGTAAGTTTTTTCCACATTTCCGCTTGTTGTAAACGAAGGAGCAAAATTCCCTAGAGTTGAATCCAGCTCGGCTATATTAAAGCTGGACCAGTTCGACTAAGACCCTTTAAATAAAAATACTGTATCACATAACGATCATAAATTTTTTCCATATTCGCAAACTCACTGAGAGCATTCTGCGATAATAGCGGCCAAAAACAAACTACATAATGTATTAAAACCAAACTTATAACTTAATCTTTGAAAATACTGTACTTCTGCTTTAAAATGATTTTTTTTGAATATTTACCAACACTGGTATGTTAGGCTGACTTATTCTGGGACCGAACTCGTAACGAGCTTGTTTAGTAGAAAATTTTTATAATTTTGAGAAAAACAACTCTAGTTCTGCGTTCTGCAAGTTAAGAGCTCATATTAATTTGCAGCATGCCACAGATTTCCAGCCATCTCAAGCCTTTCGATCGTTTATCTTCCAGTGCTCTGTGCCACAATACTTTCTGCTACTTTCTACTCGGAACTGCGCACGTCTGAGTAATTATTCAAACTGATTACAAGCAGTCATAAAACTTTATGCCAAAGTTTTATCTTCCGCGCCCTGATAAAGCCCAAGTCAGTTGAAATTTAAATGTTTACTGCGTGCCGCGTTAGCTTAGCTCCAAAGTATACCAAATTACAGCGTTTAAGGTGTTGCCTCAGCCCCCGCCTACCCCGGCACCGCTTCACCCACAAGTCTTACACGCTCAAGCGTAAATGATTTCAACAATATTTCGCTTAAAAGATTTAAAACACGCGCGGAAGAGACAGCAACAATAACAACAGGAAAGACTGAGAAAAAAAATGATAACACAAAATATAAATATGCCAACTGCTCTGTTTTTTTTTGGGGGAAGGAAAGGGTATGCAAGAAATTGTCGTATGGTGGTTAAACTGTGGAGTGGGAAACGCACGCGACAGAAGGAAACGGATACGCTCGAAGGGGTTGCAAACAGATTCAAAATTTCCAACCACATATGACAATGCTCCACAATGCCGCCTGACTTCGTCGCCAAAGCGCGAGCTACCATATAAAAAAAAAAAGGAAAAAATAAGAACGAAAAAAACCAGAAAGAAATTGCGGATTCACATTGCTGGAAGCGCAAAACTAACTGTTTTTTTTCAGTCCTTTTGCGTGCGCGAAACGGAAGCGCTGCTCCCCATGTGTGTTTGTAGCAGCAGGGGGAAGAGAGCAGCGCTGCCCGAGAATTGTCGTCCTTATGCCAAGGGTCGTCAAGCGCGAACATTTGCATAATCAAATAATAAAAATTTGCATAATTTTATTTTTTACGATACTCGCTCTTCCGAATTTTTCCAGTTTTTCTTTATTTTGTTCTTTTATTTTTTGTCTTGTTGCCGCTTGTCGCTTTGCTTAAAGTTATAATGTTACCGTTATTTGTCTGTCTGTCCGCTGCTTCCACTTCCATTTCCACTTTCTCTCGCACGCATAAACACAAAATGGTGTCAATATTTATTGGCGAACCTGTTTGTTATCGCTGTCGACGTCTGCGTCGACGCCAGCGTTCGATACCCGCAAATGAAGAAAAAATTTACAAGTTTAAAACATTAAAAAAAGACATTTGTGGCTCTATTAAAAAAATGTTTTCAAATAAATTTTGCAAATTATTTTCATAGTTCAGCAAATATTAATTTTTTTTGCAATAGTTTATCAACTGAGAAGTTTTAAAGCTTTTTTGATAATGCAATTAAAAAAGTGTTTTTACAATTGTACAATATAAATTTTTTTAAAGCAAATAATTTTTTTTATTAAATTGTAAAGCGGTTGGGAAGGTGCCAGCTAGTGGGCTACCATGCAAACAAAAAAAAAAATTACTGTCACGAAAAATGTTGCGTTGGTGTAAACCTAGATCCAATAAAAATAAAATTTTTGATTATTGCATAATGAAAAATCCAACAAATATGTGAAATATCTTTACTTTGGGAGGAGTCTACAATAGTTTTTGGGAGAAGAGTTCGAACTTTGCACCAGCTTAGACTTTAAACCGGGATGCTGTCCTTCTAAAAGGGGCCTTAAGAAATATTAAAAGATGGCGTACGTTAAAGTCGGGCGCGGACGACTTTGGGATACCCTGTACCACTGCTTGCAATAAAATCCGGTAAATTGCTTAAGAACACCAAAAGACATTTGATTGCCAAATTAGATTATGATACCTTCATAAACAACCAAAAACCAACGAATTTTGTGCAAAAAACTTTTTTTGACCGATTGGCCCTATGGGAGCTATATAATATAGTCAACTGATTTTGATCAAATTTGGTACAGTGCTTGGGAACTCTAAAAAACTTCTTAATGCCAAATGTGGTTACGGTATGTTCACAAATAAACGAAACACAACGAATTTTGTAAAAAACACGATTTTTTGACCGATTGGTCCTATGGGAGCTATTTGATATAGTCAACCGATTTTGATCAAATTTGGTATAGTGCTTGGGAACTCTAAAAATCTTCTTAATGCCAAATTTGGTTACAATATCTTCACAAACAAACGAAACACAACGAATTTTGTACAAAAAACAAATTTTCGACCGATCGATCCTATGGGACCTATATGATCAACCGATTTTGATAAAATTTGGTACAGTGCTGGGGGTTTCTAAAAATCTTCCGATTGGCAAATTTGGTTATGATATCTTCATAAACAAACGAATTATCCATCTAAAACTTTGGCTTTTTTTCGATGTCCTCTAAAACACCCCTATGGGAGCTATATAATGTAGTCCCGATATCAAAAAAATAAAATAAACTTGTCTCCTATGGATTAATAAGGGATCTTATCTGAAAGTTTGGTTGCTCTAGCTCTTACCATCTCTGAGATCTAGGCGTTCATACGGACAGACGGACAGACGGTCAGACGGACAGACGGACAGACGGACAGACGGACATGGGTATATCGACTTCTCTAGTCACTCTGATCATACTTTAGGTAGCTTTGGGGGGTCTCCGACTTCTCCTTCTGTACGTTACATACATTTTCGGCTTGCACGAACACAATATACCCTTTGTACCATATGGTACAGGGTAAAAAAAAGAGTGTATTGTTGAAGTACATATCAGTACGTTGAATGTTCCTTAATATTTACATATAAATAAAAAAATATATACAGGGGTGCCACTGAAAACAATTTCTCCTACGATTTCTCTACAATTCCAATTCTCGTTGCCACAGACACCTTTTCGAGTCGGTTTTAAATTAAATATACTGGGGTGCCACAGAAATCTCTAGAGATTTTGGGTACGGCTTGAAACCAAATATCTTCATATTAAAAACCGTAGAGTCTGAGCTATCTAGAAATTAAATAATATTTTTAAATAAGTAAAAGTTTCTTTGAATAAAATTGGTTTTATTGGTGCATTTTATCAAATCTCGAGCAAATTTAGTAAAGATTTTAAAACGTCTCGAAAAGGTGTCTGTAGCACCGAGAACTGGAATTGTAGAGAAATTTAGGAGAAATTGTTTTCTGTGGCACCCCTGATAAACCCATATATTTTAAAAACAACCAGCAACAAAAAAAGGTTGTGTGAAGTTAGCGCTACACTTATGGATTTCGTGCTGCGGAACCTGAACCCGAATCCGATGTTCATAAAAGCCCAACCTGACATAACCTTAAAAGCCTACTTTAAACGCGGTATTTTGGCGGATATCTCAGAACATTGAGGTGCTTTTTTTTTGACCTCGGATTCGTATTTAGCGACTCCAAACAGCAGAGGTCAGACTATTTTTATTAGTACTGGTTTTTGTGCTCACTGAATTTGTATCCGATATATAAAAATACCCAGCACGTTAAGGTTCTGATATAACCTCAAATTGGCCCATTGTTTAAATTTGAGGATTACAAATTTGTTCGATTGGCTTCATAAATGCACCTACATAACTACATAACTTAACTGGGATTATTTTCGCTGTAGCTCCTCTCGCTAAAAAGCTATGGTTATTCAAAGTTGAGAAAATATAATTTGTTCGATTGCTTGGATTTTTGGAACTGGGATTCGGATTGAGCTCGGATACAGCACAAAATCGTTAAGGGTAGCCCTGTAAAGTTTACAGCACTTTTTTTGTATGCCTGTGTGAACAGAATTATTCGGAGAAAAAAAAAATAACTACTTTGAATACTTAATAGTTTCCAAAATTCAAAATTTTGTAAAGCATTTACAGAGAGTTGCATAGTTTTTAAAGAGAAGAGTTCAGACTAAACTTAAGCATATCAAATATTTGAGCCCGTGAAGCGAACCTCACGACATTTTCAATGTTTGCAGCCCTAGTTACACAGTTCGCTTATTAACATTTAGAGTTTTTGAAAGTATTATTTTATATATATGTCCTAACAGTTTTACCATAAATCTGACTTATTCTCTTAATTTTTTTAAATTAATTTTAACGGCAAAGACAAGTTTATTTTATTTTTTTGATATCGACGTGATTTTATATAGTGTTTCAGTGTACCTCAAAAAAACCAAAAATGTTTAAGATCAATAATTCGTTTGTTTAAAGATATCATAACCAGATTTCCTGATGCTTCAAATTTCCTTAATACCTGATTTTAAAAAATTAAATTTTTTTTTTTAAATAAAAAATTCAATGTTTTTTAAAAAATATTTTTTTTTTAAAATTACTTTTTACTTTTTAATTTCAGAAGTTGCGGAAATTGTTCGATCTTTAAAAAATTAAATTTTTTTGGGTTTTATATTGAATTGCGGCTTATAAAAAGAAGGCAAGTATTTAATGAAAATGTTTTTATTATCTATTTTGGAATGTTTTGAAATTATTTTGACGTTTGTACGCTGTTGCCGAATCCAAATTTTTGGACAGAAATGCCAATTAAAGTAAAAGTTTACGGCAAGTTAGATCCGTGTCTTCATTTTTCGAATTATGCTCAAAAACTTGGTTTTGAACCACTTTGGTTCGCACAAAAATTGATCGATTTGGCTTGTGTGATTAATTATTATGAGTAGTCCGATTAGAATTAATGTTGATAATTTATTTAAGTTTTGAAACGCCCAGAGTTAATTCTAGCTTTTGTATGTGCTTCTTGTTTAGTAGCTTATGAGCTACTCACATTGAGTCTATGTGCTAGTTTAATAGCTAAGAACAGGTGAACTAGTGCGAACAGAGCTAGTTCGATATTTACATGCAATTTGATTAATTGTAAAAGTTACTATAACATTTAAAAAAAAATATATAAAAAAAATACTTATATTTATATATAATTTTATTTATAAATTTTTAAATTGTTAAGGAAGAACATTTTCATTCAAGAATGACTAAGCGAGCAGTAAGGCAGCTTCTAATAATCTGCTTAATTCTGAAATACGAAAAACTCTTCGGAAAAATCAACACTTTAGTAAACTTATAAAATAAAAAAAAAATAAAAAACCTCATATATTCGCAAGTCTTTTAATATTAATTTATTATATTTATTATTAATCTTACAAAATATAGCATACTTATGGGCTGTATCGAAAGATAACTATTTAACTAAATAAAAAAATGTCCAAAGTTCAACGAATTTTAAATTTAAGGCAACACAGCCTATCGGTATATTTATTATATCTCTCTTTAATTTCAATTCGGCGAATAACAATTTAAGCAATTTTTGAACTTTCATACCCCTAACAACTAATCCATAAAACTCTTCCATTTGCAATGGTGTAAAATAAATATTCAAAAACCTAAAAGCCATTTAATTAAGTTTATTTTTATGGCTCGTAAATCACAACAACTACAGTAAAAACCAAACAGCACCAACAAAAAAAAAATAAAAAAAAATATGTATACATATTTATACGCTCCCCACTCACATGTTCCATATTCAGTTTTGAAAGTCATACACATTCATATTCATTGGAGCTCTCTCCCCCCGTCCAAAGGTGACGTCGCCCAAAAACAAGAGGGAAAAAAATATAACTCGATATAAATATTATATATAGCTCGGTGAATTCGCGACGCTGACCATGTTGTGTTCACTCTGGTGTTTTTGTTAATGTCGTCGCCGCCATTGTTGTTGGATCCTTTAATGTATGCTTTTAATTTGGCACAAGGAGTACTCCGACTGCGAATTGCATATGCGTCGCATATTATGAAATTATGAGCATTAAAATGAAGAATGACCACTTATCTAAATTACACCATGTGTATAAGGCAGTGGGAGCACCAGGGCGCAGGGTTGGAGGAAGTTGGTGGTTCAACGTACAACTGACACACTGTTTGCCTGGGTTAAAGATGCAAACAATATATCAAAAATGTTATACAGTCGACGCGGCGACCGACATTGGTATACACTGTACCCTTTTTCTTGAAAATAAATTTAGATATCTGCATATTATAATAGTAAAAAATTTTTTAATTTGATAATTTATTTAACGGCTAAAACTTTCGAAAATTTTTATCGATTTTGATGTCTTTCGAAAAATGAGTCAAAGTAGCTTTTTACAATGGTGAGGAGGATTTTTGAAGGTGACGCGCTAAAACGTTTGCGGTAGATGGAGGTTCACATTGGCAGGAAATGGACGTGGCATTGCTTATAAAGCGTTCATGAGGCTAATTACTTAATTTTATAACAATATCTACGCATAATCGATTTCGTCCGGGTGAAAATAATTAAAGCGGATCTCTTTTTAAATGAATCTTTTCTATTTTGAATATATTAACTAGCCAATATTTAACACGTTCATTTTTATTTCCAAAAAATTCAATTATTTAGTGTGTTTTCGATAACCAAATATTTAGGTGGACTTTCTTTAACAAATAAAATTCAAAATTTGTATATGCAGCATGATATTTGTATAATTTTTTTAATGAAAGATAAAAATAAAAAATTTCTCTCTAATGTACTTTTTCGTGTAAGATTTATCATAATATCGTGACCAAATTTATGTCATTTGTATTTTGTTTGGGATAAATATTTGTGTAAAGTTTGATCAAAACTGGTTCACTATTTCATATAGCTCCCATACAAAAATTGAACCAGTTTTCTGCGCAGCCAAAATCGCGCACTTCTTTGCCGCAGCTTATATATTTATTACATTTTCGAAGCTTTCTGTCTAAAGGCCCATACGCAGCATGCAAAATTTACGAACGGAATGAAACTTTATATAAAAAATAGTTACGAAAAATTCCGATTAAAAATGTTTGACAAGTGGACGCAGATAACAAAACAAAACAGTGTTGTCTTTTAGTTTTAAAAATGCTTAACGTTAGACGGCGCCACTACTTCACTAGGTGTGGTGGCTCCATCTGAAATAATATGCAATAATTCCCATGTTTTCCATTCCATTTCTCCGTATGACGAATTTTTCATATAATTTTTCGTTAGGCATTTTAATTAAATTTCACAGCGAGAAAAAAATGAAACCTATTTTGAGAGACTTACAAATAACAGAAAAAGGCTCTCACAAAAAGGAATAAAATACTATTATATACATTTATATTGTGAGTTGAAGTTTTTCTTTTAAAAAATAAATTTTAAAGTGTCAAGTTGGATAAGGTACCGATAGCTTCCCCCAACGATTTTTAAAGAATAATTTTCATTGAAGGGGTCAGTAGCTTTGTTGTAGTTTGTTAAAATAAAAAATTCCGCATCAGCTGGGTGAAAAGGGATCAAAAATCGTGATATCAACAGACGGACGAACATAGCTCAATCGCTATCCGAGGATGGATGTGCTAAGAATTTTGGTGTAAAAAAACCTGTCATCTGCCACGCCTTTTGCTGTCACTTACATACATTGCACAAATTTAGTATAACCTTAGCCCTCTGGGTATAGGGTATAAAAACCAAAGCAAACGACTATGCTGAGTATTATATGGAAATCAACATGCTGAAAATGATAAATTATAGCACAAACAGCAGAAAAGTCAACTGAGAAAGAGAGACAGTTGAAGATACAAGAGAAGTGGAGAGAGAGTCGAGTTCCACATATGCCATACACGTACACTCACACACACACACAGACAGTCACACTTTGTATTTGGTGTCCCTCGAAAGTTGCGCCAAAAAAGTGAAACAGCAACGAAAAAAAAATACCATAAATATGTCATTTGACATGCTAAATATTTTACGCGTAAAAATTGGTACCAGGTATGGTAAGATGCTTGGCCAAGGTAGTCTAAAGAATTTGAAAAACAAGAGCAAGAAAGAATAGTTTAGATGTGTTAGATGGTATGGTTTAAAGATGTACTAGAAGTGACTGCAGAAATCGGTGGTTCGTAAAAGCTTCGAAACACTATTGAAGGGATTTCTAACAAAGAAAATTATGGTCTAACAATATCTTCAGATTTCAAAATTTCTGACACATTTCAAGTATTTCCTAAAAGTCTATAAGAATGAGATCGATTGACCGTATAAAAAAGAATAGACGAAAAATATGACGTCCTCTACTTTTTGGGATATATTCGGTGGTATGCCAGAAGGTGTCCTTCAATCGAATTTAAGCAATGCGTTAGATACCTCTTTTAATCGAATTTGAAGCAAAGTATAATCTTTTGATTTGATTTGATATTTACAATATTATAATATTGTTGATCCATAGATTTTTACAAAGATATCCAAAAAAAGGTAAGGTTAGTATCATCTCTTTAATATGTCCATAGAGGTTTTAACCTACAACTCTACGTTATACATGCTTGGGAACTCTAAAAAACTAGAGAACACCAAATTTGGTTCGATAGCTTCATAAAAAAACGAAAAACAAAGGATTTATGCCTTAAAACTTTTTTTTTTTGTACATATCGTCCTATGGGGAGTGCATGACAGCGTCAAACGATTTCGATCAAAAATGTCGAAAAAATAAAAATAAACTTGTTTCCCATAAGAAGTCTAAATCCAAAGCTTATTAACTCTAGTTCTTATCATCTCTTATCATCTAGATGTTCATACGGACGGATAGAGGGCCATTTCTCTAGCAAATTATTTAGTCACCCAGATCATACTTAAAGCAACTTTGGTGGGTCTTCGACTCTAAATATACCCATTGTACCTAAATGTACCTTAGGGTAATTGTAAAACAAACATCTGATCGCCTAGTTTTCAAAACTAAACATACTATCTACATATCCTTAACTTCAAAGAATTGTCTTCGAAAATAACAAATCTCTTCACACAGTTTTTAAAGGATCTTCTACGCAAAGGGGATTAAACTTACGAAGTTCCTATCGAGTTAAAACAAAACTGGTAATGATGATTGGTAATCAAAAAAACGAAGGAATGTGGAGAGTTTGAACCGTTGGGATCATTGAAAGATAGTATCACTTCAAAGTAAAAAGAACTTTCATATTTTAGTCTACATACCGCTATTGGTGGCTAGCTTCTTCGCAAAAAGTCTTACAAATAGCTTGATTTAAGTTAATTTTAAAGGGAACGCTGTCTAAAAAGTCGAATTTTTTTTAGTTCTAACTTTTGAAGTTTTCATCCGACTTAAAAAATTGCGGCATAGTATTCTTTGTACTCAGTTGTAGTAAACCCCATTATTGTGCTACGGGGATATGGGGAAAGATAACGATATGAATCAGTAAACCTGATCTGCGTCAAGATAATAATTTTCTGGCAAAATTTTGGCACTATATCTCTTATTGTCTCTGATATTCTTTTGTTCATACAGACGGACAGAGGGATCAAGAATTTTTATACATTTTGGCGTCTGCTAAGCCTCTTTCCGCCCATCACCTAAATTTCTGCGATAGAACCTTCGGTACAGAGTCTAAAAACTACTAAAATCAAATTGAATTAATTAATGTAAAAAACTATTTTAAAGAATATTTTTTGACGGTGGCTTCATTTTCTTTCTAAAAAGGATAGTGGCAATAAATCCAAACAGGGATTCTGATATTTTTTTAAAAATAAATTTCGTGTGCAAAAGCGTGCCGCAAGCAGAGTACGAAAAAACTCACTCTGACGACACCAAAACCCAAACGAATGAATATAAAAATAAAGTTTATTTGTCTTGTTTTTGTACTGTTTGTGGTCACGAAGAAAAATCAAACACATTCCGAAAAGTACTCGAGTAAGTGAGCTAAACAAGAGAAGTTTGTGTCTTTGGACGAAACGTTTGTGAAAAGTTTCGTTTGTTTTCGTACCCTGACCGCAAGTGGACGCAGATAAACAAACTGAACAGTGTTGTCCTATGATTTCACTGATGCTTTACGTAAGATGGCACCACCAAAATTGACTAGATGGCGCCAGCAGTAATAGCAGCTGTTTTGTTTTGTCACCAGAACCGAAACTAATGTGCAAGCATATTCTTAAGGGCGTTACAAATGGTTGGTAGAAAAAATCGTTGCGAAAC
This sequence comes from Chymomyza fuscimana, assembly GCA_949987675.1. Classification (NCBI taxonomy): domain Eukaryota; kingdom Metazoa; phylum Arthropoda; class Insecta; order Diptera; family Drosophilidae; genus Chymomyza; species Chymomyza fuscimana. The sequence continues at coordinate 27,839,827 of OX465089.1, read as the reverse complement.
AGATGACGGCGAAAATTAATTAATTTAATTGTTAATTAATTGGATTGTTGGAGCATCTTTTTTTCGACATCTTAGGGATCACTACTACGTGACGCTGATTTTCGACAAAATAGACCCCCCCCACCCCCCTCCCCCTTGTGACACAACATTTTTGAAGATATTTCATATGATCGCGACACTTCGCCAGACCCCCCACCCCCTAGAGTGTCACGTAGTTTATGGATGATCCCTTACTTACTTTCCGTTATAAATATAACGATCAAAGCACTATGTCATATATAATCATAAAATAATATCTTAGCACCGGCATTTCTACTAGTTAGTGGCATATGCTTTATTAAAAAATTAAGAAATATTATAAATTTAAAAAAAAATATATTTTGTACATCCTTTTAACGTTAGTTATCAAAAGTGTGATCCAAATTAAGATACTTGTTGAAATAACTCTGAAGTTAAGGGATTCAACTTTTCATCGCTTAAAAACCTCAAACGGTTGAAAAAAATTGCATGCCAACAAAAAGGTAAATCAAGAGGAAAAAGAAGATGACGGAAGAACTCTTTAAAGAGGGCAACACTAGCAGCCAGTTTTCATACTACAAGGTCTCGCTCATCCTGTACAGTATAATCCCCACTAAATAGGTATTTTCAGTGTTGCCAAACCCAAAAAAAAAAAAACAAAGTCTCGAAGCACGAGACAGCAACTAGAACGCTTACACTCTGGACGTGCTTCATATTTACAAATCCAATAGGCAGGGACGGTCAATGTCTGCATCCAAGTCTATGTGGGAGTTAGGGTAGCATTTTCGGATTTGCACACACCCAGCCGTAGCGAAACCAAATTTATTGCTGAAACAAACAAGTTGTGAAGTATCAAATGCAATGTGAACGTATTTCCACTCAATTCTTCTTGGCGGCATTTCAAATGCGACGCATTTACACTTCAATGGACAGGAACTAGAGCTGGGAAAAGGCCAATAGGGTGGGTGACTGCCAAAGCTTAAAGTGTGCTTAACTTTAAGACAACACTTTGTGGAAACTCGTAAATCAATTAGCACCAGCGGAAAAGTCGAAAAACACACGGCAATGAGTTGCGGCTAGGAAAATTAACTACCTGCTAAGTTAATTGAGCAAAAACTGAAACAAAATAGTTAGAAAAAGTTTTTACAATGCAACACTATGAAGCCAGAAGCCCAAGGATTATGTGGTGAAAGTCCCAAACTATTAATTATGTGCTGAAAGTTATGACAGCAGAAAACAGCCGCAGAACTCAAAAACTAAAAACTCCAATGGCAGCGACAAAAAAGGGAAGCGCACATCATAAATTATTCCCGAGGACAACGGACAAGGACATGAACACGACGAGCAAGATCATGGATAGTACGAGACAGGCCGGCAGCGCGGAACACAGTAAGAGACTACAGTACACGGTGGTAAGCCGGGACGGCTGTCTTGCGGCAAGGCAAACAGCTTCCATATATCCAAAAATTGTTTCAATATACTATCTACCTACCCCGGCACAAACAAGTGTGCCCGAGGAGTCAGTGCGCTGGCATTGTCTACGGTTTGCTGCGTTGTTTGTCTGTTTGTTTGTTGTTGGTTTTTGTGCTACCTTTGCGGCACCACTTCCGCACACATACACACACACACACACACATACAGTTGCTGAAAGACAAAATGGCTGCTGCGCGCACAAAAAGTGTCATGGCGCATGAAAAACTTCCTGACTCGCTGGCTGACTCTGGACCCTTCATCTTCTTTGGCTGCGAAAAACAATGGTATAATATTGCCTTGCTAGGCTGACAATGATCCACATGGAGCCAAGTTTCGGCAAATGAAAGTCGCATTGTCAGGCTCAATGTTTCCTGCGGCTCACAAACACTGCCAAGGACTCAGTGAGATTGGAAGTGGACTCCGCATGAGCGAGAGAGAGAGAGACAGAGAGAGAGAGAGTGACAGCTACAGTGCCTCCGCTGGCTGGCGTTGAAACAAAGCGCATCCGTTGGCGAAAATTGAAATGACAAAGTTCAAAGTTTAAGCGGCTTGGATGTCAGTTTCTCAGTTGTCAGCTGCCTTTGGTTGCCTTTGGTTGGTTTCCAATGCAATTGGAATTTTGTAAATTTTCTTTTTTTACTTTTTTTGGCGCTTTTATGTACCGCTGCGATAAGCCGAGGAAAATGCTTTTTCATTAGCCTGCAGTGGTACTATGATAAACATTCCTATATGGAACATTCTCTTGAAACTGGATTCAATGTGGGAGAAAAAATATTTACAATTTTTTTGTCCGGTATCTTCTGTTTTAATAATCCGATGGAAAAAATTTGCCTAATTCTTTATTGCTTTATAATTTTGGACCATTTATGGAAATTTCACTATTTAAAAATATTTGGCGCCTAATCGTAAAAACAAATTTTTTTAAGTTTAGAAATTTTTTTTTTTTCAAAATATTTTCTATGAATGCATTTTTTCGTGCCAATTTTCGAAACACTTTTTTTACTCCGATTGTTATCTCCAAAACGAGCAACTTGAACGCTTCTATAGCCTCTGCAGGGTTAACAAAACGTTGACCACGTAGTTTATTATTTTTGATGTGCGGAAAAAAGAAGAAATCATTGGACTCTACGGCGGATGTTCCATTAGTTGGAAGTTTCAGCGCTCAAAAACTTGTTGTGTGAGAGCTCGCCTTGTTATGATAAAGATTGATTCGTCTTCGGGGGTTCCTTTTCCAGATTTCACTGAATACTTCAGACTAGCAAAGGGTTGTATATCTTTCAGAATTGACTGTCCTGCGTTGCTCAAGTGTTTCAGTACTGCCATGACCGTTTTCTTCGTAGAAACAGCCGATCATTTGCTTGGAAGTGCTACGTTGGCGAAAAACTTCGTTTGTATTTGGTTCGCCTTGGACCCAAACGGTCGATTGTATTTTGGTTTCAGGCTCATATCTTGTTAGTCAAAAATTTTTGTGAGTACTATTATACTAAAAAATATAAATCTAAAATTTGGAGTTCGAACTCACTTATTGGTTCAGCCCTTGCTCAAGGGTATGCGAGATTTGTGCAATACATGTTAAAGGTAGAAGGAGACGTGGCTGACCATAAGTGCCTATTACCAAAACAACCTCGGGTAGCGATTGAGCCGCGTCTGTATGAACATTTAAATCTCAGAGACCCTAAAAGTTATGGACACCAAATTGACGGTGCAGATGAAGTTGATTGATTCATTTTCGCGGTTTACGTCCACACTAAAAAACCCGGCCCAAATGTTGCTCAATTGTATACATTGTTGCTAAGTCTAGTATGTTACAAAACTTGTTTAGATCTTAAAATCCCTTTCTTACAAACAGCATAAATATTTCAATAATAATCAAGCTAGTGCCAACAAACTCGCTATACATACTAACGTGAGTCCAATAATTAAGGAAACGTTGATATATTCAGATATGTACAAGGTGGCGCAAAAGAAATCACCCTATTGGAAGATGCTCTCATTTTTGTAAATGGCCGCCAATATCAAATCTGTTTTGACATTTGTGGACTAGACAGATACAGAATACAAGTGAATAAGCCATGGAGCGATACACTCCCCAAGAACGCGGAATAATTGTGTCTATTTTTTTTGCGTAACAATTCGTCTGTGGTGTTGGCGCAGCGCGAATTCCGTCGCCGATTTCCCGGCCGTCCGACACCAACTGCGCAAACACTGCGCCGTTTAGCCACTAATCTTAAAGAGTATGGGACCACACGAGACGTTGCCAAGAGTGGCCGGCCCCGGAGCGCCCGTTCTGCCGAAAATATCGCCGCTGTAGCCGAGGACGTCGAAGTGAGCCCCGAAACATCGACCAGACGACGTGCCACGCAATTGGGCCTCAGCCGGCGGTCCCTGCAACGAATTTTGGTGAAAGATTTGAACATGTTCCCCTACAAAGTTCAGTCCGTGCATCAGCTGCTGCCTGCCGACCGCCAAACGCGCGTAACTTATGCCCAAGCTATCCTCAATCTCGATACCGAAGTGGACGATTTTTCGACCAAAATCATAATGAGCGATGAGGCTCGTTTTCACCTCAGCGGGTACGTGAACAAGCAAAATTATCGCTTCTGGGGAACCGAAAATCCGCGAGTGATGCACGAGGAGCCATTACACCCGCTCAAAGTGACTGCGTGGTGCGCTGTTCACGCTGGAGGAGTCATCGGGCCATTTTTTTTCGAGAACGCCGCGGGTCAAACGACAACAGTGGACGGTACGCGCTATAGGGCAATGTTGACCGAGTTTTTTCTGCCCGAACTGGACGAATGAGGACTGGTGGACATGTGGACACACTGCACGAGCCACAACCGACATTCTGAAGGCCGCGTTTCCGGGTCGCTTAATTTCGCGTTTTGGCGATTTAACGGTCCCGGACTTCTTTTTATGGGGTATTTGAAGTCCCGTGTTTACATCAACAAGCCTGAGACCTTGAAAGCCCTCAAGGAAAATATCCGACACGAATGCGAGAGTTTATCGCCCGAAACTCTCGCCGAAGTGATGGAAAATGCCATAAAACGAGCCCGTATGGCAATCAATTGTGACGGCGCCCATTTGTCCGATATCATCTTCTCAACTTAACACAATTAATTCTAAAGGTCTAAATAAACATAATCAAAAAACAGAATCGAAGTTTTTCATTTAGAAAAAAAATAAGAGCCAAACAACATCGGATGACTTCTTTTGCGCCACCTTGTATATATATTTCGGTTACCCATACCGTCCGAAACTTATCAATGTAAAATTTGTCGCAAATTATTTTTTTTTTTTGACTGTCTGCCACTGTTTTAAAGTTTTGTCCATACAAATGGTATATTTCCTAATTAAATGATTATTAAATATTAAATTATTTACTTAGAGTATTTTCATGTTTAACTTATTCTTAAGATGTAATAACTTTTTACTTCAAAGATAAAAAAAAAAATATGTTTAAATTTTGAACAATTTAAAGTTGTTACTATTGGATGGGCACTAACAAAGATATAGCCAAAAATTGCGGACGTTAAAGTAGGGTGCGGACGATTTTAAGATATCCTGTACCATCACAACAAACAAATAAGATATCTTTGTAAAAAAACCATTTTGCGCCCTAATCAAATTTTTCGATCGATCGTTCCTATGGGCCTATATGATATAGTAAGCCGATTTTGATACAATTTGGTATAGTAACTCTAATAAACTTCGCACAAAACGATATTTTGATAAATAACCGAAAAACAAACGCGTTATCTACCAAAAACGTTTATTTAACGGATCGGTTCAATGGGGGCAATCTGCTCATCTAACTATCTTTTTCAATGCATAAGAAAGAGTTCGGCACACTCTACAATATCTCTATCACCTACTCTCCACTTACACTCACTAACAACACATAAACAATACACAGGACAATAGAACAAAACAAAAAAAAAATGTTTAGAGTACTATCTAATCTTTAACACCTGGGCTAACGTACTCTATCATTACAATTTTATTTTGCTTTTGGTTTTCACAAAGTACGCGCATAAATTTAGTTGATTTTTCGCACCAAAAATTCAAGCCAAAACGACTTGAATCAGCGCCAATCAGCTGACTTTAACCGCTCCCTAAACTAACAGGGTTGCCCCAAGATCTGAAATGGAATTTGACAAAAAAAGTTTTGAGGCTTATGCCAAAAACGTGGCCAAAAAAGCAGGGATCGTAACTCTTATAATTTTTAAAATAAAAATCATCAAATAATTATTTTTTTTGTGATTTTTTTATAATAATTGCATAATAATTCTTGTTTTTTGACTTAAAAAATAAAAATTATGAAATAATATTCAAATGTCGATTTTTATTTAAAAATTGCAAAATAACTCTTATTTTTCATTGGTCAATAATTTTTATATTAAATTTATATTATAAAAATTGAAAAATAAGAGCTATTTTGCAATTTTTAAATAAAAATCGACATTTAAATATTATTTCATAATTTGTATTTTTTAAGTCAAAAAATTAAGAGTTAAGTTTAATTTGTTTCATTAAAATTAAGAATAAAAATTTATCCTTATATCGGATAGTCCTTTCAAAAATATGACATATAGTGGCTTGCACTTACATCCAAAGCACTTTTTCCCTTTGATTTTTTTGAGCCCCATAACTCTTATTTGCGATCCCTGCAAAAAAACATAGCGCACCGCTAATCTTACCAAGCAGTGCAAGCAGTATTGTAACGCCTTATTGGCGAAATATGATGACAGAATGTGAGTTGACAATTTGACTGCCTTAATTTTTTCGATTTTGTCTGTAATACCTCTATGGGAGCTGTATAATATACCCCGATGTCGAAAAAATAAATTAAACTTTTTTCTCGCGACAAAATAAGGAATCTAATCTTAACGATTAATTAATGCAGCTCTTACTATCATTGGTGGTAAGACAAACTAAACATACTTTAGGATACTTTGGGGATCTCCGAACTCTCCATTTCTATGTAGCATACATTTTCTTTGCACCTTACAGGTCTTAGGTGTAAAAAGTGTCACACGGGGCGGTGTGACAGTGGGATACGCTGATTCTGGTTTCCTGAGGGATATTTGTGTGTACATGAGAAAACACAACTAATTTTGTTGCTGCAGATCGCAAACAGTTCGGGTGAACGGGGCAAGATATGGACACAATTCAATCAAATTGTCTAGAGTAGAGCTTATGCGCATCTGTTAGTTAAGTCTTGTGTCTTTAGATCGTGTGGTTCCCGTAATATAGAACGAACAGGCAGACTGACGGACGTGGACACATCGCCCAAAACAAGTATTTCCTTGATTCTATTGTTGGGTACAGTGTATAAAAATATGTTCAACCTAAGCTAAACCCGACAAATAAGTAAGTCCTTAGATCGCAAAATACTTTTAAAGATTAACTGCACTCATTATTGGAAACGTGAAAATTTTTCAAAATTGTTGCAGAGTGTTATTTGTAGAAGAATTCTATATACCACATACTCGTTTTTTTTTTTCAATTAACCAACTTAAATTATCCAAAGCTAATCACAATGCATAAATTTAAGATACATCAATTGCGGTTGCTGTGGAAATTAAATACCAAACAAAAACAACAGCATTAAAAATATGAAAATGTTATAAAAGCTTGGTGCAAATTAAATTGCCTGCAGTTAAAAACACTTTAGAGATTTAATAGCGACCAAAAAAAGTCATAAAAAGAGAGTAAGGGAGTCGAGCCCGCCTCTATCGTCCCCAAAATCCAGCACACAGAACCAAAGGCAAAAGCACAAAAATATTTGCATACTTTTAAGCGCAGATGAGAAAAATCACTCATACGCACAGTGTGGATTGGCAGTGGCGCTATGTTGGCTATGGTGGTTGAAGGGGGGACGCGCACATTAGGGGGCGTAACAAGGCCGCCGGCTCACACACACACACACCCCCCGTCTGCCATTGTTGCTGTTGTTGTTGCGCTATTATTACGGTATTTGCATTGTGTTTAAACGTATTTGAAAAAGCCACCGTCAACACTCGTCAAGGGAGCTGAAACCCCACTAGCTTAGTGGTTCACAGCCTGCTGCTGGATAAGACTGGCGACTGTGGGAAATTCGGGGGCACAGTTTGTTGTTAAATGAAGCCACTGCCATCGAATCCCATGTACACGAAACGCTTACCAAATGAGCAGGCAATTTATTTACGGTCAAATTGCGAGGTTAGACATACAAACAATAGCGCCCAGGTCTTTCCAAGTCAGCCAGTTAGCCGTAGGCTTGGGCCTGCTGCTGCTCCTGGTCTCGGGTTTTGTGTGGGCGTAAAAATGTGATAAATATGAAATGTGATTATGCCTGTTATTATGGAGCTAAGCACTGTGCTTGTTTTTGTTGTTGGTGTTTTTTTTTTGCGCCATGATGAGGCTTATTATGAAGTTGCCGCTACTTACTCTGCGGTTGCCCTGGGCGCCATTTCCTGGCTGTGACTTCGGCTGGATCCGGCTTCAAGTTGTAAATGAGGAAATGTGATTTTGACGATGTGTTGGCTTTACGAGACATTTGCGACTTCCTACGGCTTGTTTGAGTGTGCGTGTGCAGGACGTTGTAATTGTTTCTAAAGGAAGCTGAACTTGTTCGTTGGGGAAATGTGTAAAATAAGTGAATGACTTTATTATAGTTGAATTAAATCGATGGTGAGTTAAGGCGCTACCATAACTCTATAATATATGCATTAATAATGAAGTTTCCGTTGGTGTCCCTCTCAATTTTTTAAAGAATGACAATACTTGAAGCAGAAACTTTGCTGTTAGGCAAAATCAGACGCAAAAATCCGGACTCATTTCGACGCAATCATACGAATTTATGACATTTTAAGTGATTCTCTAAAGCAAGGTTTATATTCAAAGTAGCGCTTACTACAATAAAGCAAGCAAAGCTTCTCTCGACAACCCCCATTCCGCCTTTTTTATTCATTTTAGAAAGCGCTCGCTTGAATGACCCCTGTGTCCAACAGTGTTCATCCGATTGAGAATGCTGTAGTCGTGTCTAGCTGATTCTATAATGCTCTGTACCAACAACGGTAACTCAAAATCTAATCGGTATTCACTGAACGTTGAAAAAGAGGATATGTGACTGCAATGAATGAATTTTAAACATTGCTTTAAGGACACTTTTTTATACCTTCAAGTTCCGGTGGTATCGCCAAAAAGTAAAAATTAATTTTATGTTGTGATCTGTGTTCGAGGCATAAGTAATGTATGTATTTCCACGCTCTGCTTCCGAATCCCCTAACAGATTCGGTTCAACGGACCTTGGTTCCACCCTAACCTCAAAAAATACGACAACATATTTTTTCGAGACCAGTTGTTCGGTGATGTTTTTTATATAACATAATTTTGTACCTTAGCTCGTTGGGTTTCTCAGTCGGTCCAAGATTTTAGTTCTTTATTTGCAGTAAAATTTTTATGCACTGTACGTTTAGGTAAGGGATATTATTCAGTTATTTCAAATGTGTGTTACACAGACATGTAGAGGCCTGAGACTCATCGAGTTTACCTCCAAAATTTTTGGGAGGACAAAAAAAATGTATCTGCACATGTCTGTCTGTATGATCGCTTAGATCTTTGAGACTATTAGAGCTAGGTTAACTAAACTTGACATTTGGGGTCCTTGATTTTTTGTCTACTACCATGCGCCCTTCTACACCCCAAAAATTGTACTTCTCTTCTTTATTAGAATTTCAAATCTACTCCGACTTATATGAAAGATCATTATAATAGGACCACAAACATAAGAGATAATCCCAATACTTTGATGTATAGGACCACAAACATAAGAGATAATCCCAATACTTTGATGTACAGCATATAAAAGACGAGCTAAGTTGGTGGTAACCTAACGACCCTACGTCTAGAGACCAAAGTTCGATTCCTAGTCGAGTGTTTCAGAGGTCTCGAAAAAATCCAAAAGTTTTAGATGGATAATTCGTGTGTTTATGAACATATCGTAACCAAAAAGTCTAGCCGGATAAGGTACTGGAAACTGACCCAGCGATTTTTGAAAAAAAAAACAGTTTTTTGTTTTTATTTAATTGTGACAAAACTACTGAATATTTTTTAATCAATTTTTTTCTTAATCTAAGTTGGCAACAGACCTGCTTTAAAAAAAATATTTCGTGTTTTTTTAAATAACAGATTTTCTTAAAAAAAATACGAAATTTTGTTATTTTTTTTAAGTATGTTCCTTAAATATGTCAATCACCATTTTTTTTTTTATTTGGTGTGAACATGAATCAAATCGATTTGGTAGAACAATGTTAAAAAAAATAAAACAACAATTTTTAAATGTATTTTTAAAAAAATGTTTTAAAAAAAAAGGTTTCTTTTTTTTTGTCAAAAGATGGCAAAAATTAGAATAAATTTTCATAATATTTATTGGAATGCATACTTTCTGTTTATATGATGAAAAAAATTTATTGAAAAAGCGATTTTTTAATTATTTCCATTAACTCATGCTATTTCAATAAAAACGTATGGGGTTACACTCAATACAAAAAAATTAAACGAAATTAGCCATTTGCAATATAAGAAATTCTAAATTCTTTGATCAAAATCGGTTGACTATATTATATATTGCCATAGTACCGATCGGTCAAGAAAAGTTTTTGTTGCAAAATTCGTTGTATTTCGTTTGTTTATGAAGTTATCCTGACCAAATTTGGCAATCAAATAACTTTTGTTCTTAAGCAATTGTGGGTACAGGGTATCCCAGCTGGCAAAACAGAATTTCGGGGTTTCAATTAAAAATAAGTCAACATATGTAAAGTTTCATTATTTATCGATTTATCGATAAATATTAGGTGTACAACTTTGCTTCCGCTGTTTTTCGGTGGACTACTGTAGCGGCATGTGTTGGTAAAAATACATAATTTAAATTGGTTCAAAATAAACTTAGTCATTTGCACTTTCACTCAAAATTTATCCCTGATTGAAGATACCAGTGTTCGAGCCAAGTTCTCGTAACTTGCGAGTGATTTCTGTGCTTCAAAATCGGTCAGTTTGAAGTGTAGGACAAGCGGTGGGCCAGAGACTCCGAATTGGACGAATTGATTGTTGAAGATTTTTGCCAAATGCAAAAAGAATTGACAACATGATTGCGAGTTATTCAACAAGCGATTTGGACACGCCTTAAGGCCATCGGAATAATAAAAAAAAAAAAGGAAATTGGGTTCCGTACGAGTTGAAGCAGAGAGAAGTTGAGCGGTTATAACACACAATCGGAAGGAATTGTTATATGGAATTCTGATCGGCGACGAATACGATAATCCCAAGCGCAAAAATCTATGGGGAATACCTAGACATGCCTCCACGTCGACGGATAGACCTAATATTCACGATGCTAAGGTTATACTCAGTAATTGGTGGGACCAGCTCGGTGAAGTATACTATGAGCTTCTGAAACATGGTCAAACCATCACAGGAGATCGGTTTCCAAAGCAATTTATGCGTTTGAACCGAGCATTGAATAAAAAACGGCCAATGTAACGAGAGAGAACCGACAAAGTCATCCTCCAGCATGACAATGCACGAAAAGACATACCTGGACATGCTTAAATGGTATGTCCGACCTCATCCGCCGTACTCTCCAGATATTGCTGCTTCGGATTACCATGGGTTTCGATCCATGGGACACAGTCTAGCTGACCAAAAATTCCACTCTTATGAAGAAGTCAAAAAAAGGAACGATTCGTGGATCGCCCCAAAAGATTCATTGTTTTTTCGAGATAGTATAGTAAAACCACCAGAAAGATGGGAAAAGGTAGTCGTTAACGACGGGCAGTAATTTGAATAATAAATATATTACCACTTTTTTACAAACATTGGGGAAAAACGGCGGAAGCAAAGTTGTGCACCTAATAAATATTTTTAATATTTCTTTAGCAAGTGGTGTTGTAATTGTAAAAATAATTTAATAATTTTTAGAAAAAAAAAAAATAAAAACTTTTTGTTTTTTAATATTATTTTATTTTTTATTATTACTATTATTATTTTTTTGATACTCAATCTCATTAAAAAATCGAATCATTAAAAAAAAAATTAAAAAATCTAAAATTTCTTTAATTATAAATTTTCAGAAAATATAATATTTCCTTACAAATATTTCCTTTTTGAACAAGATTATTTATTCAGCTTCAGGATGAGAAATTAAAATTAAGTTCAACAGGAAGTTTATATTTTTATAAGTTTTAAGGCAAATTGGAACCATTTTCAAATTTTGGTCTATATCTCAGCCATTAGTTAATGATGCTCCGTGTTGTATAGTTTAGGTATTGTCATCTTAGACACAGTTTTTGGCGTCTGCTAGTATATTCATAGTTTCAAATAGCTCACAGTCATAACTTCCAACAGTTACTTCGATGCGACAACCTCTTAACGAAAAAGTTTGGAAAATCCCGATTGCGACAATTTAGGTTATTGACTCCTGCCGTATGTAGGAGGTAAATGGACTTGGATTAAAATTAACTACAAGTTACCATATAAAATCCCATCTAGTTACCTTACTCCTATGACTTCATAGTCCATAAGATTCCATGCTGTTATAAGCCATAAAAATAATTTTTATTACATTTCGCCCCCAACTACCTTCCAACATCTTTTCAATTTATGCTCCATTCGAACCAAGCTGCAAACAAGCTACTCATAACTTTTAGCTTCTTGCTAATGTCTCTATCAAGTGGGAAGTCGCGAACATGGCAAACCATAAAATGCTAATCCCATCATGGGAACAAAAGCCAAACGATGAGCGAAGCAACGTTTAGCAATGCCATCAATTGATACATCACTCTGATATGGCAAACGAGATAGATCCTGTGAGAATCGTGGCACACAGTCTTAACAGGATTTGGCTACGCTAAATCAACGCAATTCGCTGTGGCTCATTTGAGTGCAGTGCCGTGCAGACAAGAAGGTTTCCAGCGCCCAGCACCCACCACCCAAGTCAAGAGATTCGTTACGCTTTGTAGGAATTTGCTATGCTACAAATTCTTTGGCAATGGCCCCTGGGAACCAAAGCAAGTCAACGAGGGTAACTCTGAGCCTTAGTTGACTGCAAAAATATTGAAATTCGAAAATAATTTCCAGTCTGAAACTGTGGCACACTTGAGGCAGTGTATTTGCTCGTGTTGCACATTAGTTGCGCCGTCTGCCATTTTTGGCCACTGTGTTAACCCCAAACCAGTTCCCAGGATGCCATCAACTCATTAGGGTCGATGTTGTTGCCAAAGACGCAGTTTTTGTGGGCGCAACTAATTGCTGCATACGTTAGGATTTGGCTCCATGTGATTTCAGCTTCAGTGCGCTAACAAGTTGGAACATATTTTATTCCCGTATGTTTTTGATGAGCTGCTGCAAGAAACTTGGCAGCGTGCTACAAGTTTTTACCAGGCTGTAAATAGATTTCTAAAAAAATAACATTTATGGTTTATTTTTCTATAACAATTAAATATTTATTTAAAACATTCAGCCATACATTAAATGGATCGTGAAACTTATTGCTAATATTTTACAATTGTGCTTAACTAAAAGTGAGGCTTCAGAGAGCGCGCAAGATTTGCCGAAAATCCTTAGTTGAGATTGGGATACCAAGACTTATAATGAACATCTCAATCTTGTATAAAGATAACAACTAAGTTCTTTTTATGTCAGTGTTATGGAATTGGAATTTCTAAAGCACATTAAAAGCACCCTTTGTTCAGCACCTTGCGACTCTTATTAAACCTCTTCTGAGCTCTATAATATTTTTCTGTTAAAGTCTTTTTAAAGAAATTGGTATTTGGAGTATTTCCTTCACTCTTTAATTTATGACGACCATGTCTGTATGGTTGCTTAACTACTCCATGCAAGTCTGAAAAGGCAAGACTTCCTCACATAATTTTTTTTACCTCTCGAATCTTATAAAGACTGTTCCGAGCTACACAATATTTCTCTGACAAATTCCAAAAATTGAGCTTATCAGTTTCTCTCTTCAATTTCTTCCGAAAATGTCAGAGATCCACAATATTTCTGTGATAAGCTCCTTTCAAGGAAACACAAGCTGCTTATAAGCTAGACATTGCACTACACTTTATAGCTAAAAGTCGAATAAAATTAAAGGGATTACTTAATGACAACTAAAATTAATATCACAATATAATATTTTGTTTTTGGGTTTAGGGGTTACTCAAAATTACCAACTAGACTAACAAAACATAACAGACACACCGAGTAGCACATCTGAACTTAAAAATATCCGAAAAAATGCTTCGATCATTTGGGCATAGCCGCACCACGTCGGCCTGGTGGCGTGCCGCCGCCCACATTGATAATCTCACCGTCACCCGACTCATCTGCCGTGGGCTGATGATCGCTGGCTTTGTCCTGATGTGCCGTCATGTGTCGCGTTAAATGATGTCGTTCTCTGAAGGTTTCCTGGCACACTGGACAGCGCAGCTTCTCCTCACGTTTTCTGCGATTGGGATCACAGGCCACCTCGCTTTTGTGATGGGAGCGCATGTGATAGACCAAGTCGCTGGTCATGCGAAAGCTAATATTGCACTTGGCGCAAACATTTTGAGCGGTTAATGTAAAGGTGGAGGCCAATGTGGGCGGTATAAGCGTGGAGAGTATAGCAGCTGCTGCTGGATTTTGCACCATGCGTGGCAGCTCTGGTTGGGCTACGGCAAACGGATGCGCATGCTGTGGATTGGCGCCATTAGCGCCCTGGGGAAAGGGAAAACCTGGGTATGCAGCATGCAAGAACTCCGGTGGTGGACCGCCATTTTGTGCGTTGCCAGCTGGCCCCATGTTGGGCGTGCGGTAAAGCAATTGTTGCTTAAGGCGCTGAGCCTGCAGTGCTTGCATGTGATTTACCGACTGAAAAGCGCCATTGAATTGATACTCCGGTCGAAAATTGTGATAGACAATGGGATTGTGTGGCAGAGCGCCCATTACAACGTTGGGTAAGCTGTTAGTAGGTACACTAGATGCACCACCAGCGCTGTTGGTGCGCGGTGGAGGTGTGGCCAGCGGTGGACTTAACGAGGAGCAGCTTTGCTGATCCGGACTAAGCGGCGGAGCGCCCACATCGACGGGTGATTCCAGGCGTGACGTTGTTGAAGAAGATGTGGTGGATGACGAAGAAGTAGACATTGATGAGGCCACCTTGGTAAAAGCGCTGCGCAGCGGCGATGTGGCAATGGGCTCGGGGGAGTCTATAAGCGGTATGACTACGCTGGGATCATCATAGATGCGTGGCGAGCGTATGCTTAGCTGTGGATAACGCTGACGTGCCTCCAACAGACTAATGTACTCCACGGCAGCTGGCGATGCCGGCTGTGCAGCAGCACGCGGCGACAAGTCCGTGGGATATTGAGCAAGCTGCTGGTGATGCTGCTGCTGCAGTGCCTCATGCAAACGTGCCTGTTTCTCGGCCTGCTTTTGCTTGATGCGATCCTCATCGGGCATCATCAAAAAGGCTACATCAAAGGAACGTTTCAGCGTAGTAGTCTTGCCGCTGTTCAACGCTGTTGGTGTTTCATTATTATTGTTGTTAAGCAGATTGCTTTGCTGTGTGGGACTACCACGTGCTAGGATGGTATTTGGCGGTGTTGTCGATATACGCAGCTCGGCATGCTGCGGCGGCGTGCGACGCGTAGGACTAGCATGCGTCGGATTACTATGCTGCCGGCTATCCATGAGCAAGTTCATTGCAACACTATTTAATTAAAAGCACACACCTCAAAATAACACTTGTTCGACTTGCTCCAAAAGTTTTTTCCGTACACTTGCTATAGAATCTTTGCAGGATGCGAGCATGAACCGCACAATTCGAAATTCAAGTTTCAACTGCTGCACGCATGCAATCTGTTCCTCTTTAAGTACTCGCCGTAGTCGTATTCCTACCACCACCAACAACACCAGAGGCAGCAAACAGACCCAGTCAAGAGTCCAGTTGGAATTTTCATATTGTCCCATTCAAACAAAACTCTCTGCCATCTGTCCTGATTCTCGGCTGTAGAGAGTCAGTCTGTTTGTTGCTGACATCCCTTATGTTGCTCTTGCTCTCCCACTTCCACATACTCCATCACGCTCGCTCTCTTCTTCGTCCATCTCGCTCTCACTCCGTCATCTGCTTTGCCAGCTGCCAACATATTCTGTGGTTTTATTGTGTGAGCAGCGTCAGGCACGACTTGTGGTTGGTTGGCCGAATCCCTGGTTTGCCCCAGAAAGGTTGGCATATTCGAAAAAGGTTTTTTTTTTGTGGTTTTGTTTGACGCTTTGTATTGTGACTGTTTGTATGTGAAGAGTGGCACAGTGGTTCAAAGTTGTAGTAAAATTATTAATTCATATAACTCACCGTTGGCTTCAAAATAGTTACCACCCAGCCTGAAGGCCTATGTTGCTCTGGCTTTAAAATACTTTTGTTCCATAGAATAAATTTCTAAGTTACAATATTAAATAAATAAAAAAAAAATAAATAAGTTAGTTTTAGTTTATGCCTATAATCTATTCGTACTATTTAATAATCATTTATGATAACGTTCGTGGAATCGTAATGTTTATGATTGGGCTACATACTTCTTGTAAATATCGACGCTGTTGTGACTTTTTGAATAAAATAATTTTATTTAGCAAATAAGCGTGTTTTTTTATATAAATATCTGTATTACTTCCAAATAATTAGTTTTCTCAAGCGAAGGCCTCTTTATTCGTCACAAATCTCTTGGAAACAGAAAACAGTCGCTAGGTGCTTGACAGCAGTACGTAGACCAATCCATGAAATTTTAAATGATGACTACGGTCATCTACACTCTTGCTCCCTTTAGCAAACAATGCAAAAGAGGAAAAAAATTAATTAAAAAGTATTTCATAACACAAACGATTTCGCATTAGGCAAAAAAAAAAAAACGTCACATTCTTTTAAATTGAATCTCAATTATCGACATGATGATTTGGCTTACAATATTTTTTCAGTTGATAAGTTTTTTTATGGTTCGCAAAAACATCGGCTTGTAGTTTACACAAATTTCACAAATACATAGATACAACTATAAAATATATTATCAAAAAATTATTGAATACAAGTTTTTTCTAAGACAGTGAATCTGAACCGCTATACAACTCGTAAGTTGTGTAGGTCAATTTTTTCTAATATAAAATCGAAAGCAGTTCTAAATTAAAGTTTAGCTTTAATTTACAAAACTTAAAGTTTAGCTTTATTTCTAACTTTTCAATAGCGTGGTTATTCTAGAAATTATATTTTTAAGTAGTTAATAATAACAGAAATTACATTATGTTGAAAATTTGGAAAAATCCAACAAGGATTCCTTTTTTTTCATAAACTAGTGGTTACAACTAAGAGTATAATTTAAGATTGATATTTAAGGATGTTAACTTTAAGTTAGCGATTTTCGCGAGTTTTTATTATACCCTGTACCGTATGGTACAAAGGGTATATTGTGTTTGTGCAAGCCGAAAATGTATGTAACGTACAGAAGGAGAAGTCGGAGACCCCCCAAAGTTACCTAAAGTATGATCAGAGTGACTAGAGAAGTCGATATACCCATGTCCGTCTGTCCGTCTGTCCGTCTGACCGTCTGTCCGTCTGTCCGTCTGTCCGTATGAACGCCTAGATCTCAGAGATGGTAAGAGCTAGAGCAACCAAACTTTCAGATAAGATCCGTTATTTATCCATAGGAGACAAGTTCATTTTATTTTTTTGATATCGGGACTAAATTATATAGCTCCCAAAGGGGTGTTTCAGAGGACCTCGAAAAAAAGCAAAAGTTTTAGATGGATAATTCGTTTGCTTATGAAGATATCATAACCAAATTTGGCAATCGGAAGTTTTTTAGAAACCCCCAGCACTGTACCAAATTTTATCAAAATCGGTTGACTATATCATATAGGTCCCATACGATCGATCGGTCGAAAATTTGTTTTATGTACAAAATTCGTTGTGTTTCGTTTGTTTGTGAAGATATTGTAACCAAATTTGGCATTCAGAAGTTTTTTAGAGATCTTCAACACTGTACCAAATTTGATCAAAATCGGTGGACTATATCATATAGCTCCCATAGGGCCAATCGGTCAAAAAAACGTTTTTTGCACAAAATTCGTTGTGTTTCGTTTGTTTGTGAAGATATTGTAACCAAATTTGGCATTCAGAAGTTTTTTAGAGATTTTCAACACTGTACCAAATTTTATTAAAATCGGTTGACTATATCATATAGCTCCCATAGGGCCAATCGGTCAAAAAAACGTTTTTTGCACAAAATTCGTTGCGTTTCATTTGTTTGTGAGGATATTGTAACCAAATTTGGCATTCAGAAGTTTTTTAGAGATCTTCAACACTTTACTAAATTATATCAAAATCGGTTGACTATATCATAGAGCTCCCATAGGGCGTTTTTTGCACAAAATTCGTTGTGTTTCGTTTGTTTGTGAAGATATTGTAACCAAATTTGGCATTCACAAGTTTTTTAGAGATTTTCAACACTGTACCAAATTTTATCAAAATCGGTTGACTATATCATATAGATCCCATAGGGCCGATCGGTCGAAAAAAAGTTTTTGATTAAAAATTCGTCTGTTTTTGGTTGTTTATGAAGGTATCATAATCTAATTTGGCAATCAAATGTCTTTTGGTGTTCGTAAGCAATTTACCGGATTTTATTGCAAGCAGTTGTACAGGGTATCCCAAAGTCGTCCGCGCCCGACTTTAACGTACGCCATCTTTTAATTACGTTTAATGTAATTATTTTTTCTAATTGGTTGATCAGACAATCATTTGTATGATTGTGCAGTCGAGAGAGCGGGTAGTGTAATGGGAAATTAAGCATTAAGCTGCAAAATATACTCAAATTGTTTTGTGCAATTTGCAGCTTGGCCCAATGAAAGACAAATCAGCCTCCCCAAATTTAAGAACAATACATTATTGACAGAAATATGGACTTAAAGATACGCAGTTTATTTTTGAAAGCTGAAATTTTCGGTTTATAAATGGATGTAGGATATAGAGTTTTTTCTATTGCGTTATAACGATTTTAAAGCCGTATAAATTAATGAAAATTTTTGTACTTAAATTAATTTTCTACCAACACTCATATCTTAGATTTTTCTGACCAATTTTGCTGAAATAAAACTTCAAAATTCTTAACCAAAATTATTGAATTAAAAAAAATTATGAATGTCATTGAACTATTAAATTAAATTAAAAAAATAAATAAAATTTGTAGCTTAAAAAAATTGTAAGTTAGCTTCCAAAACAACTTGCACAAACAAAAAATTAAACAATCTAAAAATCAATCTTAATAAGTTCAACTCAATTCAATTCAATTTATTACGCATTTATAATATTACAGAGCTAATGTCAAGAGTTCAGACTTTTAATACCTTCTCTACTTAAATGTTAACATTATTGTAATAATATTGGTAGTCGAGATTATATAACATTTATTATTAGTTGTTTAGAAAATTACAGAAAAACCACTTATAGAAAAAAATTATATACAAAAACTACCTTACAATAACTTCAACTCAAACAATAACTCGCAGCCCACTGTGCGCAGAAAAAAAGAGGCGGCGCTTAGGAGCGAAATATTACCGTTGCGCTGTTTTTCATGCTCTCACTCCAAAGCCAGCTAGCTCGCGCGCTCTCTCTCTCTCTCGCTCTCTCTGTCTCGCTGGATTGCTCTCTATCACACTTGCCGCTTGCCTCCTTGTTTGATGTCCTTGTTGCAAGTGTTTCCGAACAGGTTGTTTTTGTCGATTTTTTGGCAGTGGCAGCGATTGTGTGAATATGTGGCCATGTTTTGTATTGCGCTGTTGTTGTTGGCGATTTTGAGTATATGCTGCGCGTAGCTTTTACATATTGCATGCAACATTATAAACACACACACACGCATATACTTTTATCGACACACGCACACACATAGATACATGAATGCTGTTGCATATAGTAAAAAGTTTTGACAAACTAAAATATTTATTTGCCTTGGCTGTCGGTATTGTTATATAAAAACCTCGAAATGTATATTGTCCGTTGACTGCAACAAAAAGTTATGCCATGTTTTCCATTAATGCTTTGTCTCGTTTTCGCTGCCACACAGCGCCATTGTTGTTGTTGCTGGTTGCAAAATATGTGCATGTTATGACCAGGTTATGTTAACCCTACTTTGACCATGACCATGTCCAGCATTTGGCCCACATGAAACATTTTATTGCAGCTGCAATTTAATGTTTGCATATTTTCAGGTGCTAATTGCTCCACTTGCCATATGAGATGAATTTTTAATTAAAATTTATGGTCAATGTGTTTGTACTCGTGTATTTTGCACAGTGTATGTGTGTTACAGTGTGCCGCCATAATTTGTTGGGCCGCCATGTTTGCTGTCGACAAAATTAATATTAAACACATGATTGCCTTCGTCGTATTTAATTTTATTTTAAATTTTGGTTAGCTTAAATGCAAATTTAATTAATTGGAAATAGCGCTCATACTGACGCGCATTAAAGAAAAAATGCTTCAGCACTATTGAATTATTATTGGGACTACTTAACGACGTTTACTGAATCATTATCTGAATACATATCTTTAAAATTCTCTTTTTTCATGCGCTATAATAATTTTTATTTTTTGTTTGTTACATTTTTAAGGTAGGCGTTTCCGCCCATATGTTGCTTTTGATAAAGTCAAATCGATGCAACCGTCTCCCACTGTCATTCTATCCACTTCACCCTCTGCTGGATTTTTAAAAGATCCCGCGTCCAAAGCGAAAGAGATATATTAAGTACACTAAAAAAAAGTCAATCTTATTTTAAATTGGATTTTGCTTACACCAAAACTGTTTACTTCTGGATATTATAAGAATTTTTTGTCTAGTAATTTCCTCAAATTAAGAATAATATATTTGCTCTCAATACCACTATTAAGACTAAATATTTCTACAATGACTACGTAACACACTTTAAGAGCACTTCTTAAAATCATGCTAAACATTCTCGAACTAAGAATTTCGGCTTACAAAAAAAAACGCGCTTGAAATAAGAAATTTAACATCTATGACAACTCAAATTCTTGTTTTAATGACAAAACTTGATTTCTTTTCTGGGTGTAAGTGCAAAAAAGAGCTTTCTTTTCTTAAATCCCATCTACATAAAAATTCGGGAAAAAAAACTTATTTTTCTTAAGACACATCTTTATTCAAATTCAGAGAGACATCAGTTAGCTAGCTATATGCAAAACTGTCCAAATTTGAAACTCTTTTGTTTAGGCCGAAAATGTGGATTTTTTTTTTTAGTGTAAGTGCAAAAAAGAACTTCCTTTTCTTAAAACCCATTTTTATAAAAATTCGCAAAGAAATCAGAGACCTAAATGAAAAACTGTGTATACCCTTTTGTGTATAAGTATACTATATAATCCACATCAGAGGCGTAGATAGCACTTTAATGGGGCGTGTGGAACTCATTTTTCTCCATAAATTTTATTTGACGATTTTATTTTTCATATGAAAACAAAAACCTTGGGAATTGATCTCTTGGCCCCCTTCCAACTTATCTACACCCCAGACCTACATATTTGTTAACCTCTTTGTGAAAAAGTTTCAATGAAAAAAAGCTATATGTAGACTCAGGTGGACTTTAATATAAGAATTATTATTATTATTCTTATTATTATAATTTGTACTTTAATTATTAGCTTGAAAATTTGTAGCTTTTATTTCTTCTGGACTGAAAAAAGAAGAATACCATTGTATCCATGGAAGAAAAAATATGTGAGAAGACTTGTGAGTTGAGGGTTGTGGCGCTATAGTGAAAGACGGCAGACTATTATTTGTTTTATTAGGCTCACATGATTCGATATTATAAAATATGCACTTAAATGTCAAGAAAAAGTGAAAATTACAATTAAATGTTCAGAATTGTAAAAACTTCCAGAGCTGATGTGAAGTAACTTTAGTTAATTTCGAATTCATAATTTATTCTTCTATAAATGTGGTCTTTACAACATGCTAGTGCTGGTAAATGTACAAAATAAAATAATTAAGAAGTTGAAGTACCGAATTGTGAAAGCTTAAGTTCAAACCAACTAAAAGTTCGTGAGCTAGCTCAATGAATAGGCATTTGTTCAGTGCTGTACATCGCATATTGAAAGAAAATTTGGAGATGATCTGGATGTCGTGAGCATGTTTCCGTCACGTGTTTGGCGATGTTTCTTAGAGTTTCTGAGTCAATTCATAAAAATGGTTGGAATATGGGTCCATTCACACGTGAGATGCCTAAACATGGTGAAACGGCAATAAATATGGCGAAGATACTTCCATAAGCTGGTAAAATCTTGGCTACAGTTTTTTGGTAGGCGCATGGCATACTCTGTATTAATTATCTTCGAAATAAGAAGATAAAGAAAAGGCAGCAATGAGTTGGAGGCTAATACTTATTTTGAGAAGTGCAAGGTTTCTGAAAAAGCCACCGAAATACCTTGTATTATGGTTTTTATGTTTTTTTCAGAACCCTCGAGTGCTGGCTTTTTTTGGACCTATAATTTGGATTCAGAGGCTTTTTTTAAAGTTTTCTCGGGTTTTATTATAAGTCTAAACATTTCTACATGCTTTGGAACCGACTTTCATATTCACTTTTTCACTGAATTTCGAATATATTTTGATTGCTTTCAAAGATATTTTCTTAGTCAATACAATTTTTTATTTTTTTTTTATTAGTTTGAACAATTTTTTCAAAATTAATATTTATTATATTTTATTTTCAGAACTGACCTCTCTTTAAGATATTAGACTCAAAAGATTCTACATACAAGGCTTTAGCTTGTACATACAAATATATCGCGGAATCTTCTACAGTTATTGGTAGAGTGTTTTTTTTGTGAATCAATATTTTCTATAACTTTTTAAGTTTTCAACCGGTTACAGTGAACTATACTCAGTAACAAGGTGCATAGCTTTGGTAAACTTCGAATGGAGGGATGTTACGAAGAAATTCTTGATGATTCGATAAACTTTAGTTGCATAGGGATAACGTGAATTTAGTGTTCTTAACCCTTGTGGTCTACGAGAACTAGTTGTGGATATGGCTGTAGATGATGCTAAGCATTTTGGTATAAAAAACTTATAATCGTCCACGTCTCCTTCTGCCTCTTGCACATCTGAAATATCCTTGACCTTACAACAATAAACTATGTAGGTGGGTCCTTAAAACGGGCTGCAGTTGCAACTTAGCTTAAAAACAAAACCGCGCTTGACTGTAGTATCTGGGAAAGTTCGGATTTCTAACTAAACAGATTTGCACATTTTGCTTGACTATTGAAACACGTGCCGCAGAAAACTTCTTGTGTGTTGCCACAATTGATGGCACGTGTCTTCAATTTGCGTCAAGTGTAAATTCTCACACATGCGCCACAAAGTAGGCAAGCTTTTCTTACGATTTTTCGAAAATTAACAACAAATCTATGATATACAAATTGAGCACAAAATTCACCAAAAATCAAACCCAAACAAATTGCTAATCTACCCCTCTAGATCTCAAATTGACTGTCGAACTGACTGGCTGACTGACGGACTGACTGATGAGGGTGATTCCTGTTGCTGTGTCGGTTGTCGATATATCAAACTGCCAAGTGACAAACAAAAGTGATTTGAAATATGTGTAACTAGCGAACCAGAGCAAAAAGGCGTGAAATTGCTTTTGTGATTAACTCCAAGAAATTTTGTAAAATTTTAGATAAACATCTTTAAATAGAATTGTGCAACTTGCCACAGCGCTACGTGCGACGTATGCCGCAGCAGCGTCTCTATGTCTCTAGTAATTTTCTCTTGTCTCTCTAATTAGCATACTGAAGATTACCCAACGTAGATAACCAGCTAAGAAAATGCAAATTTTCAGCGTTTTACTTTTAGTTGTAGCATAGACCAGGGCTAATTGTCTTTGGTGCTTGCAGCAGTTTGAGGCAGTTGCAAGAAAACAGTAAACAGGAGACAGCCGACACCTTTTCTTATGGTTAATGTTAATGTGTTGCTCTCGTAATCTGCGTCGGAACTCTGTAGACAAAACAGCTTCTTGCTGCCTGTCGGAAGTTGGCTGCTTAGCAAAGTTTCCGGAACTGTTTCGTGTCTTGGCCTCATAGATTGCATCTCGGCTAGGCAAATATTTTACATTGTTTAGTAGCTCAACAGTTGAGCTACACTCGAAGAAATGTAAACAAGCCAAAAAGAAACAATTATTGATGAAAAATTTGAGGATTGTAGGCAAAGTGTTTACGGGGTCAGGGTATTTCTTCTGAAAATGTCATTCTTGTTTATTAGGTTCTATTTTGTTTAGTGATAAAACATTAGAATCTTGGTGCAGCTTGATGAGATTCCAAATTGAAACAGTGTTGCCTATAACTTTTGAAGTTTTCAATCGATTTTAATACTGGAGATCGTTATTCATCATAGATGCACAAAACTTGGGTGTCTCTAGCTCTTAGGATCTCTGAGAACTAGGTGATCAAACGGAAAGACGTCCAAACGGAAATGGCTCAAATCTTACCCAATGATAAGTATTTCGGTATAATGAACTTACAATTTTTTACACCTTCTGTATATGACATTCATTCCCTCACATGGCGTACGTTAAAGTCGGGCGCGAACGACTATGGAATACTCCGTACCACCATCCGGCATATTGCTTCAGAATTTGGTTGCTCTAGCTTTTACCATCTCGGAGATCTAGACGAGATGAGACGGACGGTATAACGACTTCGCCAATCACCCTAATCATACTTTAGATAACTTTGGGGGGTCTCCGACGTCTCCTTCTATTTTCGGCTTGCACAAACTTAATATACCCCTTTGTACCATAAGATATAGGTTATAAAAATCAATAAATAACATCGATGTTTTGAACAATTTATAAAAACATCGATGAATCCATTTTCCATCGATGTTGTTTCTAGACCGTTGAAAAAACGATATTTACGAATTCGGCGCCAAAACTAAAGTCGCTGCATATTACCATTTCATCAAAAAAATTATTTTTGGGAAAGCACATTGTTGTCGTGAGCAATCCTGTATTGCATTAAGATACGGAAGATCCAAAAAGTATTGCGAGAACGGAGATGAAAGTTTTTTTTTCACGCCAACAGTCTCCGCTGGACTCCAATCCACTAACCATATGGGAGCCCCTGCCGACAAAATTCTTGAATCTTTACAAACTAGCAAGGATATTTGTTCCGGCTGTTGCGACGTCTGTTACCATTTTCCCTTGCAGGGAGAGAATAATGACCGACGAACGGAACCGGCCTTTGGCTTGTGTAGACGATTCTTTGGAGCCTTTCTAATTTAAACTAAAAACCAGCCTTTTGGAATAATTGTAAGAAATCCAGATAAACTGATTATTTGTATGTGTCTGAATTTATGTATGACTTATTATTTTAAAACTGATATTATTCATACAAATTTTTTGGGCGATGTATCGAGATATCGACATTGTTTGGTCGATATATCGATTTTTTACATCGGTTTCATCCGATACACATCGGTACTGAATATCGATATTCGAGTACGCGATGCCCATCCCTACTATATAATGTTATTAAAAATTATATCACTTATTGAGTAGCAAACAAAGATTAGTGGTCAATATTACAAAAAATATTAGATTTTTTAAAATGGGTTATGATTTTATTCGATTGCATGTTGCATGAAAACTGGAACCCAAACCCCATGCTTCAAATACATTAGTTTAAAAAAACGAATCTTATACAAAAGAATACAAAATTTTCACAAAAACAATGAAATAAATAAATAATGATAAATGAATAACAATATTAATAAAAATCAAATCAACAAAGCATAGGTACTTACTACTTACTGAGAATGCTGATTTAACCAGTTGTGAATTACAAAAAAATGCTGATAAAATTTGTTATTTTCTTGTAAATATACCAAATAGAACTGGATGAGAGCATAGAAACCTTCCCGTAGCAGTCGTTTTAGACAAATTAGTATACATTTAGGATCTTATAGGATACACTATTGAAAAAAGCAGCTCCAACTAAATTACTTACCTTACCTTACCTTACTAAATCTGTTCTTTTTCCTAATGACGATTGTCTATTAAAAATAAGTCGTATTTCAGTCAGCAGAATCTGACATACAAACTGCTTTCAACTTCAATTTACATTAAAAAAAATAAAAAAAATGATTTCCTTGTTGTCAGCTCCACACTAAAAATTTTTTCAAGTGTAGTCCATGCAGTTTCATTATTGCGTCCCTAACCAAATTTCGCTCCGTTTTCTTCGTCTCTGTGCAGTGCAACAAAGAAAAACCCAACGAGCCGCATCCAATCAAGTGCTTTTCGCGCATTATATAAGAATTCGAATTGGATTTCAAACCCCCGAAGAGGCCAGCACCTAATTGTTGAGCCAAGTTTCATATAGAGGGTTGTTTTGGCTGGGATTTATTTCATCATTTTTTTCGGGTTTGCACAGTGCCCTGTTGCTGTTTGTTTAAATACCGTGAATAACATGTGGTTTTTTCGAAGCATATGGCAAGGACTTTGTCACTATTTAGTTAAGCACAAGCAGTGCAGGACCATACTGCCAAGCACAAATCCTCCAATTAGACTGTCATTCATTTAAACGGATTAAAAATTGTTGAGGGTTCGGTACTAACAAGGCCCGCGGCTGGCTCGCACTTCTTTCCACTTTTGTTTAGACTGGATGGATGGATGGGGTGGCTCAGTGCTCAGTGGCTCTTGTGGTTGCCTCGGGTTGTAGTGTTAGTCATCTGGATATTGCGGATTAGAGCTCGTTTGTTTTGGTTTTTCAAATCGGCTGATGCTGATCCAATGTGCCCATTTGGCTGTGTGTCTGTTTGTGTGTGTTCAATCAAGCCAAGTCGCGTTACAATCAAGCCACAGCAACAATTTTTTTATGCTGTCATATGCAAAAAAAAAAAAAAAGCCACAAATTTGAAGGGAATTCTAGAGAGGAAACGACTATAGGTATACCCTCTATGCAGTTTACGATGTGATGTGAACAAGATTTCAACAGATGTTTAGCTAAATGTGTGAATAATTGTCTTTGTAGTCTATTTTTTTAAACTTGAAAGCTGGAATTAATGTGCTACGAAAATATACTTCATATCCAGCTGAACTAAACGTTATGTGCACTCACTCTGTTCCCTAGTAAAGTTATATGGAGAGATGTTCACAAAGTGATTGATCATTGATCTACATTGAAATGTTATTGCAAATTATCTTACATAATTTATTGAGCATCGTTCTGTTACCATCCCACTAAACCTACGCCTTTAAAAGTGTTGCCTCAGCAGCTCCAAAAAAAAGTGTTTCCATTCCATTTCAGAAAATTTCAAAAATTTTCTGTCTTAATTTTTTTTGTTATCGATCATTGATTACATTTGTTAGATCTGCCTCCGCACCAAATAGCAGAATAATCATGTACTAAAATGTGGCAAAATTTCAGTGGGTTCCAATTCTGTACCATTTTTTTTTACTTTTTGGGGATACCACTGGAGCATTAAGGTGCGTAAAATATTTATCACCTCAGGTGGACAATGAAATTGTAAGGACATTCTGGTGATGTTCACTGAATAACGATTAATCGACGGTATTGTACTCAGGATTTCCTGAAATGGGTGCATGTATTCTATATTTCATATTCAAAGCATTAAGTCGATCCAGATATCATTCTTCAGTAAGCCACTCGCTCTTTCATTTGGATAACTAATCAGTCGGTCTAGAATGTAGTTTCGAACAAATCATGTAGCTCCTGCAGCTCCTTATTTTACATAGTTGTGTTTTTTGGCTGCACAATCGCCAAATTTGTATGACTCAAGCCCTTATGGGAGTATTTATTGCCTTGTAGAGCAATACTTTGTTGCTATTTTCACCATGATAAACTGAAAAGCCATCAAATAATGATAGATAATATTTTAACAATGAGCATAAACTTTCTTTAAAACTATGTCTCTTTTTTATTAGTCCTTTAAATCAGCTTTTATAGATAAAAAAATTTCTGATATTATCTCGGTATTTTCAGTAACCTGATGTTCGAAGAGTTTTTTGACCTCCCAACGACTCCGAAAACCGGTTTAAAAATAAAGTTTTTGGGGTATATTTGATTTTAGGTCGGACCTTTACGCTAAAAAAATGGGGCGGAACAAAAACAACTTAAAACAAAAGACCAAAAAATGGACTCAACAAAAAATATCAGAATACTGGAACGGCATTAACGGCCTTAACTATTCTAAAAAATTTTTGAAATTCGACGCCAAAAGAGCCAACAGCAATCCCACCCTAAACAGGAAAAGTCTAAAGACACTCTCGGGAGCACTTACAGTCCATTTCGCCTGCAAAAAACACCTACACAGAATAGCTATATCAGATACGAATACATGCAGATTCTGCTGTGATGAGGAAGAGTCTATGGAACAACTCATCACAAACAGGCACTAGGCCACAGGAGACACAAAATTTTAGGTGCATATCTACTAGAAGATGAAGACGTTCAAAAGCTCCCTCCGAAAGAGCTGGTTCGCTTCCTCGACATACTAAATGTCTAAAGGAAAAGGGGTGCACAATAGACTAAACTGGTCGCAGTGCATATAGGCTTATGCCTAGCCCCACAATTACATTACACTACATTACACTGATTTTTCGCCATCCTAGAGTATCTTCCAAATTATATTTATGTTTAGATTAACAAGAGAAAAAAATATTACCGAAAAGTTAGAGTGAATTGAATCGTCAAAATTTGTTATTTGTATTGGGCAGTACTCAGAATCCGAAAACGCGTCGAAACAAAACAACACATAAAAAATTCAGGAAAACGTTTGGTTCCAAAATTGAGACGGGAAAACAAAAAAGCTGTGTATATTTTTAAGCAAGAAATGGGGCAACACTGTTTTTTTAAGTACAAGAACAAACATCCCCCCCCACCCCTCCCCCCTTTTCCAACTCCTTTCTTCCTTCTCTCAAATTAGGCAACACAATGGACCTCATGGTCTCTGGGTGATCTCAGTTAATCTGAGCTGCCTATTTAACCTAACCTAACCTTGTGAACAAACATTTGTCTGTGTTTTGATCATATGAAGTTTTGTTTTGTTCAGATGCGGTTTTGGCTTCTGGCTTCTGCGTTAAATATTTTAGAAAATTTTGTGAAAAAAAAAAATCATACAGATTTGCTTTTTTTTTTTTTATACATGTGCGCTGAAGTTTAATCGATTACAAAAGAAATAAATGGTTTTTTATCAAAATCGAATTGAAAAATATGGAATACGCTCAAAAATTATTTTTTTCATTATAAAATATATTTTTAATTCATATAAAAAAAAAAAATTGGGTTTAAAAAAACGTTCCATACAAAAACTTTTCAACTGCATTTTCGGTCCAAGTCATTTTACTTCGAAAATAAATAAGAAATGTTGAAATTTTGTTCAAGAGTTGGATTTAAGAATACTATCCTATCCAAATCCAAAGATCAAAATAAATCCTCGCTCAGACTGCCTAAATAGTTAGTGGGTTTCCAGAGAGCATATTTTTATACGAACGTCTACCTTATAAGATGCATGCTGCATAACAGAGTCCCCAATGCTTTCATAAGAGTATATCAAAAAATCAAAGATATATATAAAGATACATATACATCTATATTCCCTGACTGCACGCATTGGCATCTGTAGCTGCTCCGTCAGCTAAACACATTTGAATGCTTACCTCGACAGGACTGGTGACTGGTTCCTGACTATGGGCTGCCTATACGATTTTTGGCTTTATCTAAAATGCTTACGCTTGAGATGCTTTTGGGCATAAAAATTTACGGCTACTGCAGCCATTACACATATATGTATGTATACATAAACAATACATATGCATGTGATATATGCAATTGAGAACAACAATAAAAACAATAATAAATGCCAAGTGTAGTGCATATGAAGGATGCGAAGGAACTGTAGAAGTCGGCCATAATGTCAAGTGTACTTCATGGCATGGCAAAAGGAAAACACTTGGCAAGCTCACTTGAAGCTGCTCGGCCCAGCCCTATAATCATATTCATATGTAACATTTTATATATATTGTATTGTATACTGTTGTTATCCTGGCAGCAGGATATGCAGCGTATGCTCAGCGAAGCTGAAGCAATGAAGCGACCGCCAAGTCACCACCACCAAATGTTGACACCGTCATTACCAGGTCCACCACCACCACCAGCTTCAGGGTTACCATGACCAAAAGTACGAGTACGCCAGCCCGTATTTAAAGTTGCTCAATACGTTTTCGCTGGTGCCATAAATTATTGTACTCAACCTGTTCCATGGATTGATTGTGTTGAGTATAAGAGCGGCAACAGGGCAGATCTCTAATCAGCATTGTATGTACCGTGGGTCTAACTGCATTAGCACAATTCCAATTGTCCTGCCAACTATAATGTCCAACTGTGCGGCGGCAACAAATGATGAAAACTACCCTTTAATGGACTCGTATGGTCTCAAGGCTTGAAATTCAAAACAAGCAATATGGACTACACTGGAAGAAAAAGTCGGCATAGGTAAGTTGATTTGATTAGATGTTGAGTTTTTTGTTTTGTTGTACTTAGATTATTTTAACGTTCTACGTTTTCGGATCCTTATAAGCCATCAATATAGACAATTGGTTTAGGAAATTTTTTAATAAATATAAGCTTAAAGAAATCTTGTATAGAGAGTTACGAAATTTATCACCTAATACACAATTGGAATGTACTATGGAGCCGGAAAAGCATGAAAAAAGTCAATTAGTTATAGGGAAATTTTTAAAATTTTTTAACGTTTATCGTGAAAACGTGATTTTTTGCGCAAAACAATTTTCCATTTTAAAAACTGATGGTGATGTTACTTTATTTCCTAATCTCGATAATTTTATTCGGTTGAGCTGAAGGAACTATGTTCCGGATAATGTTCCCATAATGACATTCTATGTTTTATTACATTTAATTGAATCTTAAAGTAGTAGAACGAATATTAGTTCAGGGACTGCTGGTGTTTTTTTTTATTTTTTATAAAATTACAAATTTCTGGATAGCCTTGCAAAATTTAACGTAACCTCAACACTCCACCCATAGAAGTGGATACAATTTTTTTTTTGGTTTTAACATATCTTTACTACTAAGGACTATCTAGTCTATGTGTGACTCCCCCAGGGATCCAGGGATCAACCGTTGCAACCTAAACTAACATATCTTTGTGAGTTAGTTTTTTATGCAACATTTTTTCTGTAAGTGTACCATGCATTTCCTTCCGCATACAAGAAACATCTGTGGATATTTTCACAACAAGCAAGCGCGAATACATATTTAAACGTTCTGGATTGCGCCCTGCCTCGCCCGTCTAAACGACATACGTCATAGTACGACGCCCATTTAAAAAGTGTTTAGTTTATGGTCCATTGATGGCTTTGTTAACTTTTGTGAGCTCACCATGAATTCTCAATTGCAACCCCTCTCCGGCAACAAAGCGCGAATCACTCGCATTGCATGCACCTTACGTTTTTTCGACATTTTCGATCTGTCAGAGGTGGTACGTAGTACAGATACAAGGCCGAGTTCTCTGTTTGATGAGGGGGTTGGGATAGCGCGGCGGTACGTCTGTCTGCCTTTAATTATGCTGAAAACCACAAAATGCTGTTAGTGCAGCATTTTTCGTTTCCAATTTGGAAAATGCTGACATATGCGCTGCAATGTTTTCGCCCTGGATCTTTACGAGCTCGAGTTGCTGGCTACGAGTTGTTCCCGTGGGTGCCTTGTGCTCTTTGACTCTCTGATTGGAATTGGTGCAGTGATAAAAATCAGCAGCTCCGAAAGGGCTGCCTCATCGCCCCTGTGCCCAGTTGGTTTTATCGGTTGACAAGTGAGTTGCCGATCTAATGTGGCATCAACATATGCTTGTTTTTAGGTCTTGTCTATATGGCATTTGTGTCTTTTGTATCGGTTCATGGCAATCTAGGAATAAGAACAAATTTTTCGTTTAACTTTTGTTTTACTTTTTCAGATAGGTATCTTTACTTGTTATTGTTGTCTATTTGTCATGTGGTTTACTTTTAATGGGATTCTTTTTAGGAAGTGCTTTCGGGGACGTAAAACAACAACAAATATTTTAAATTACAATAAGTTTCACTTGATCCTAATTTGCGCAGAATTTCGGACGCAAGTTGCACTCAGTATAAAAAAAATCTCTAAACAGTAAAGGTGAACCCAAAAATGTTAAAGCCTTTTAAAAAATCCTCCTTAAAGTATAAATAATGTTGCTTTCTTAAACCAATAAATTCTATTATTTAAGGATCCAATGACTATTTCGAAAAAGATTAAAAGTCAGTAATACGATTTTTTTGGTAAAATATATTTTTGGCAGTGTATTCTAAAAACAACGCAGCTATTCTTTTTTTTGTATATTATAAGTAAGATAAGGTAAACTAAGTTGTTTTTTGAGGTTTTGGGCTTGGATTTTTGAGGACTAATGAAAAACTACCCGCCACTTAGAAAGTACTTTCCGAATAAAGATGGAAAATTTGAAAAGAAAATTTATTATAAATTTGTTATAGTCTTTTTGATAAATCGGAAGTAACGCGGGTGAAACAGAAAACAAGATTCTCTACAATCCAAATTCTCTGTGCCAAAGACAGCCCATCGAGACGTTTTTAATATCTCTACTAAATTTTATAAAATTCACCAATAAAACCAATTTTATTCAAAGAAACTCATTTAAAAAGTTTATTTAATTTCTGTGTTATCTCTATCTACAAAATTTAATAAATTAAATGTTTTAATTCATGATTTCAACTTTTACCAAATCTCTAGTAAATTGCCATTCACTGTTAACATGCAAGACCATCCCGAGCTAAGGAGTTGCCACCTAGTTGTGGGAGTATTTAATTTGGCATATTAAAAGATGTTTTTGGTGTTAAATTAAAGTTAAAAAATTAGATTTTAAGTTATCCTATGAAAGTATGAGGAATTTAATGCAAAATTAAATAAATAAGTGCTGCTATTCTTTTTTACATA
Organism: Chymomyza fuscimana; assembly: GCA_949987675.1. Lineage (NCBI taxonomy): Eukaryota > Metazoa > Arthropoda > Insecta > Diptera > Drosophilidae > Chymomyza > Chymomyza fuscimana. The sequence goes on along the minus strand of OX465089.1, from coordinate 27,807,267 downwards.
AGGTGGCAACATGCGGTATATAAGTGATAGATTTGAATAGTCAATAACAATTTGAGAAGAAGAAAAAACAAAAAAACAGCATTTTTAAAATCAAAATGTAAATGTAAACAAATGCCTTTTGCCATTCACAATGCTACTGACAGCTGATGGCTCTTAGGGTTGTCATTCAAGCTCTTGTGCTGGGAGGGACAAATATTCAAATTTATTTAGCAGAAATGGGAACAAAAAGTTGTCGACTAATCCAATAGTCTATTTTTATTTTTTCTTCATATTTTATTTACAATCTGTCTTCAGACAATAAGTAAATTTACTAAATAATAATTAATAAAATGAAAGTATAATAGCAAGTTTCCACTGAAACCAACTATTGTGCTTCAATAATATTTTAACTTTCTTAAATCAATCTAAAAAATCATATAGCCTAAATGTATTAGAATTATTATATAGCAACTCTTTGCTGTCATTCTCGCAAAATCGTCAACTTTCGGAAACAAGTCTACGAAAAATTAAATCTCTGAAAGTTCGGTGACAACTACAATTTTTCCTAGAGATATGATTTCAACCGCACCAAATATCTGTAGGATTTCTTTGTCAACATTGATAACTACTTCAAATCAAGTTATAAACAGTAAAGGTTCAAAGTGTGTTCAATCCTTTTCTGTCTTTGTCGAGGTTAAATCGAAATATTTTTCGAGCTAAGATGAAAGAGGCCCTATGCTCCTCAAGGAGTTAAAGGAATAAAAGAAGAAGAAGATGAAAAAACTTACAGTTTTTTTGAGAAATGATTTGCCAATTGCTTAGTAAAGCAATAAATCTAATAAAAGTTTGAAGGGACTCCGAAAAGTCGTTCTCTCGATTTTAAAGAGTTTATTGAGCTGTCGATTTAGATAGACTTTTCTTTGACAAGACCTGACCAGTAAACGAATTAAGATATTCTAAATAATATCGTATATTGATTTGCTAGCAAATTTTAAGCCCTAAATTTTTTTTTAGTAGCATTGTAAAAGATGGCGTACGTTAAAGTCGGGCGCGGACGACTTTGGGATACCCTGTACCACTGCTTGCAATAAAATCCGGTAAATTGCTTAAGAACACCAAAAGACATTTGATTGCCAAATTAGATTATGATACCTTCATAAACAACCAAAAACAGACGAATTTTTAATCAAAAACGTTTTTTTGACCGATTGGCCCTATGGGAGCTATATGATATAGTCAAAAAACTTCTTAATGTCAAATTTGGTTACAATATCTTCACAAACAAACGAAACACAACGAATTTTGTGCAAAAAACAAATTTTCGACCGATCGATCCTATGGGACCTAAATGATATAGTCAACCGATTTTGATAAAATATGGTAGAGTGCTGGGGGTTTCTAAAAAACTTCCGATTGCCAAATTTGGTTAAGATATCTTCATAAGCAAACGAATTATCCATCTAAAACTTTTGCTTTTTTTCGAGGTCCTCTGAAACACCCCTATGGGAGCTATATAATGTAGTCCCGATATCAAAAAAATAAAATAAACTTGTCTCCTATGGATTAATAAAGGATCTTAACTGAAAGTTTGGTTGCACTAGCTCTTACCATCTCTGAGATCTAGGCGTTCATACGGACAGACGGACATGGGTATATCGACTTCTCTAGTCACTCTGATCATACTTTAGGTAACTTTGGGGGGTCTCCGACTTCTCCTTCTGTACGTTACATACATTTTCGGCTTGCACAAACACAATATACCCTTTGTACCATACGGTACAGGGTATAAAAATTTAAAGCTCGATTAAAATTTCGTTTGCAAAAACTCTATTTCTGTGAACTTTGAGCTTGAATATCTTGAGACACGGTCCTGAGATTTACTGTTACTTTAAAAAATGTCTAAGTCCATTTTCATGTCAAGTTTAAATTTTGAGAAGTTATGCTCATTTTCATTATAAACAGATAATGTCTATTATGGCAACCATTACCGATTTTTTATTTTTATACCCTGTACCGTATGGTACAAAGGGTATATTGTGTTTGTGCAAGCCGAAAATGTATGTAACGTACAGAAGGAGAAGTCGGAGACCCCCCAAAGTTACCTAAAGTATGATCAGAGTGACTAGAGAAGTCGATATACGCATGTCCGTCTGTCCGTCTGTCCGTCTGACCGTCTGACCGTCTGTCCGTCTGTCCGTGTGAACGCCTAGATCTCAGAGATGGTAAGAGCTAGAGTAACCAAACTTTCAGATAAGATCCCTTATTAATTCATAGGAGACAAGTTTATTTTATTTTTTTGATATCGGGACTACATTATATAGCTCCCATAGGGGTGTTTCAGAGGACCTCGAAAAAAAGCAAAAGTTTTAGATGGATAATTCGTTTGCTTATGAAGATATCATAACCAAATTTGGCAATCGGAAGTTTTTTAGAAACCCCCAGCACTGTACCAAATTTTATCAAAATCGGTTGACTATATCATATATGTAGGTCCCATAGGATCGATCGGTCGAAAACTTGTTTTTTGTACAAAATTCGTTGTGTTTCGTTTATTTGTGAACATACCGTAACCACATTTAGCATTAAGAAGTTTTTTAGAGTTCCCAAGCACTGTACCAAATTTGATCAAAATCGGTTGACTATATCATATAGCTCCCATAGGATCGATCGGTCGAAAAAAACGCTTTTTGTACAAAATTTGTTGTGTTTCGTTTGTTTGTGTAGATATTGTAACCAAATTTGGCATTCAGAAGTTTTTTAGAGATCTTCAACACTGTACCAATTTTTATCAAAATCGGTTGACTATATCATATAGCTCCCATAGGGCCGATCGGTCGAAAAAAAGTTGTTGATTAAAAATTCGTCTGTTTTTGGTTGTTTATGAAGGTATCGTAATCTAATTTGGCAATCGAATGTCTTTTGGTGTTCTTAAGCAATTTACTGGATTTTATTGCAAGCAGTGGTACAGGGTATCCCAAAGTCGTCCGCGCCCGACTTTAACGTACGCCATCTTTTGCAGTCAATTCATTAAATGTGATCATGCTTATTTTTGCGATAACTTTCGATTTTTAAATTTAAAGACAAAAATTTGCTTAAATTAATAAAAAAAAAATTTTTGAAAAAGAATCTAATCTTTAAGATTACAAAAAATCAAATTTTTGTTATATAATTTTTTTTTTTAAAACATAAAATTTTTTTTTATTTAAACACATTTTTGAAACACTACAATTTTTAAAAACATAAAATTTTTTTTTAATTCATAAAATTACTTAAATTATTTTATTCGTTTATGAGATATGTCTTGTCAAAGAAAAGTCTACCTAAATATTCTGTTGTCGATAAATCGATAAAAAATCAGAATTTTGAAAAAAAAATGTACGAGCTTAATATTAGCTAGTACGCCTATCACTTACGTAAAACGAGAAACTTTATTCGTTTACGAGAGAGGTATTGTCAAAGAAAAGTCTACCTAAATATTCAGTTGTCGATAGCTCGATAAATAATCGGAATTTTGCAAGAAAAAATGTACGAGCTTAATACATATTAGTAAGTACGTCTATCACTTATGTAAAACGAGAGAGGTATTGTCAAAGAAAAGTCTACCTAAATATTCAGTTGTCGATAGCTCGATAAATAATCGGAATTTTGCAAAAAAAAATGTACGAGCTTAATATTAGCTAGTACGCCTATCACTTACGTAAAACGAGAGTGGTATTGTCAAAGAAAAGTCAACCTAAATTTTCAGCTCTCGATAACTCAATAAACTATCGAAAAAAGAAACAAATTTAAAAGGTTAATATTGCCAAGTACGTCTATCACATATGTAAAAATCAACAAAATAGAAGATATCGACTTAAAAAATAATCCGCATCACTTATGCAAAATTCCAGAAGATGCTTTTAATCTCCAAAGCCTTTGGAAACCTCTTGGAGTGAGCTGCTTACTGCATTTAAAGTTTATTGGCAATAAAATTCTTAAAGTCACCTTCGAAATATTTTCATATCATTAGTTTTTGGCTTTTGTTCTTTTCTTCGTGGCTCGTTCCCAAGTGATAAGCCAACTCCCACCGTGCACCTTGGTGCATTATCATATGTAATGACTCTGTTGATTTCATTTGTTTTTTTTTTTTCTTTTTTATGGCAGTTCAAACACCTTGAACAAATATTTTACTTTGCAAAGCTGTGGGAGCTGTCGAAGTCGAAGTCGATTTCGATGCCAATGTTCAATGGTATTTTTTTTTTTTTGAAAATCGAATCTTGAATTAATCATGCGGAATAAATTTACTTGCCATGGTGGCAATTTGTAAATTGGAGCAAGATTCCTGTTTCCTGGGGGAGGTAGAAGGCAAATGTAATAATATATGCATTTTGAAGTTAGCTGCCATTAGTTTATAGATTATAGAAGTGGAAGCCATTTTTAGAAACACATCAAAAGTGCTTAAAGATTTTCATGAAATACTTAACATATAATATTAGTATGGGCTAAAACTTTCCATTAATTGAATTAAAGTTGGTTACACTTTTTGGCAAAGTCATATCAATAATAAATAATATTCAATCTATGCCATTTTAATTTCAAATCGAACACAAAAACAGCCAAATTTATGACAGCCAGACAAGATTTACGCCCAGGACTACTACTGCTGCTCCGAGGGGTAAACATAATACCATTGTCATGGAAATTTATGAGCTTAGTTTTGGGGTTCGGTCTTATTCCTTGCATTGTTATTGTGGCCACATTAGCGTGGAATTAGCAATTTACTTATGGCTTTTCGGGCCTTTTCTTTACCCAGCAATTGGCCCATATGTGTTTTGAGTGTATCTATGGTATACATTATATACCATATACTAGTTGCAGAATGCAGTCATGTGCGCTTAAATTTGCAAATGGCATTCTGTAATAACGCAGAATGTTTGCAAATTTTCGCAACCATTTCAAAATGCATTTAAAAGTGTATCACATTTTAATAAAGTGCTAAATGTTTTAAGCTTTAAGGGTGTCCTTTTAGCAGTTACTCACATATGTGCTAAATTTTAGAGTTTTTAATGGAATCCTTATGATTCATGTAGCCATAGAAATATACCTACTGCCTATTTTCGGCTTATCTCAGATTTATAAATAAGCTCAAATTAAATACTATACGCTTTGTATATATTAGATTTATCGGCTTATTGGAGTTCTGTATGCTTATGGGCTAATAACAAACACTCGATAACTATTGCGAAAATATTTGCAATATGCGTACTACAAATAACCAACGAATAAACACTGAGAGAAAAAATCTTTATGGAATAAAATCAGAAAGGGAATACAATTTTTTGATAGATATTGGCACTAGACTTTGTTTAGACGGAGCAAATTATAAAATTCGTTTTGAGAAATATTTGGTGTAATGTACTACTTGTTCCAACTTTCCATTTATTCTTCTTTCTTATTGCAAACCCATTAAGAAATTGCACAGCCCCACCAAAAAAAGGGGCAGGGTTTTTAGAGCTTGGAACATTTTGTAAACATAGTCTGACCTCCGATTCGAAAAATCTGTTTTTTGGTTGATTATATCATATTAATCATAGCTATTACTATTAATGTATATACATAATAGGATAGTTTGAGAACAATAGCTTTTTCAGTTATTCCTCAATATCTCGTGAAAAAAAATTTGTATCGACATGAAAGACGATTAGATCGACAGGTATTGATGTGCTCCAGTGATATATAATATGTACAGATTAAGTAAAAATTATCGAAGTTTTTTTGGAAGGTTCATTTTTCGTGTAAACTAGTGTAATTTTTTATCCAGTGCACTGTGGGCCCAGATTTTCAGATTTTGGCCAAAAGTCCGTCATTTGCATAATAATTTTTTTAGAGTGATGAAATTTTACACACGTGTTCCTAAAGAATTGAACCATTTTTCTGGGAAGTTTGAGCCTTCTCAGATGTTTTAAGATATAGATAATCCAGACCAAAATTGGAAATAATTAAAAAAAAAACAAAAAAAATTTGTATTTTAATTTAAAAAAAAAAAACGGTTAATTGGAATTGGACCATATTTCACACAGAGGTAGATATGAGCTCCCGATACATGCCAAAAATAGTCTATACCCAAAGTATTGAATGGTTTTGGAGTTATAGCCCCGAACAGTTTCAGCTTTCCAAACGAATTACAAAAAGACGACATCACCAATCCCGTTGGTTTTGAAAAGTTATAATTTTTTTTTGCATGCTCATTTAATTTTCGTAAAAAAAATTTAAAAAATCCATATTTAAATTTTTACGTTTTTTCGTCAAAATTTATGATTTTTACATTTTTTGACCTGCATCTTTGTAAGTATGCTGTAAAATTTTCAAATTGTGCATCTAAAATGTACAACTTTTTTTTACTTTTGCCAGTAGTTTTGAAATCCCTGATAAAAATGTTAATTTTTGCTATTTGTGCCTTTATTATGTATATAAAAAATCTCTTAATAATCGTAATAAGTCGTACTTGTTGAAGAAAACAATAATATAATTGTTTTTGAAATTTGAAAAAATTATTGGATAATTTGGAAACACCAAACAACCACACATCGATAGGGTAAGTTTGGAATTATTTAATCGTGCATATTTGGTGCAGATATCAGGCTTAAGAAAATACAAAAAAAAATGTAATACTTAATTGTTAAAATAAACTTAATTATTACTTAAGAACTCTTATGGAATTCCCAAAGATATATATTAAATCCTGTAACTCCTATGACAGGCATAGGGCCACAAAGATATAAATAATTTAATTGGTTTAATTACAACCAATTTTGTAATTTTGATATTTATATTTTTCAAGAAAAATTCACTAGTAATTTGCTCATATTTGATCTTAGAATGAGAATTATATAAAAATATTTTATATAAAAATTTAAGTTTTCTCTCAGTGTAGGCCCATTGACCAATTACTGTTGAATCTTAAATCCAAAAATAGTTGAAGGAAATTATTTTCATAAAAACATCATCCTGAGACATAACAATCTCTGCACTTACTTCTTTCAAAAGCAATATTCAAACTTTTTATCCGATACTAAGCATAATCTTAAAATTATTACCTATCGAAAGAAGAAAAAAAAATTTTTCTTTCGTGTTTTTATTTATTTATTTATGGGCAATCAGCACTTTTTCTAAAACTTTACAGCAAATTCAAATTTCTTTATCTTATCTGGGAATTTCGGATTTTAGAACATGGATTATGGGGCTACAAATTCTGTGTGAAGATTCAAAAAAAATCGAATATAAAGTTTTTCTTTCAGCGTACGCCAAGTAATTGACTAATAGGTTTTTGAAAGAAAGAAATTAAATTCCTTAAGACATTCGGCACGAGACACATATACTAGTCTAGCTTTAAAAAAAATTACAACTTGTATCTAATACCTACAAGGTAGTTGCTTATTTTGAAATCGAGTGCGAACATTTTTGCATAAAGTCGAAAATGTTATAGGTACATCGAAAAAAGCCAAATTATAAATAATTTCTTTATCTGATCTGGGAGTTTCTGATCCTAGAACTAGGATTAGAATTAAATCGAGAACAAAGTATTTCTCTCAGTGTATGCCAAGCAAATGACCATTAGATTTTATATCAAAACTTATCGTAAATCAGCCACATGCTCACGCTCTTCGGTATCGCTGCTTTCGCAAGTCTAATTTTGTCGGTCTTAATAAATTTTTGTCCGAACTTAACTGGTTGCCTTTGTTGACTACTAATGACCTTGACTTATCCATTTCCAATTTCTATCGGGTTTTATACGCTGCTTTTGATCTCTTTGTCCCTTATTCTGTCCCGGCTCCTTCTTTAAAGCCGCCTTGGTTTACTACTAGTCTGTCCTCTTTAAAAAATCGCAAGTCTTCTTCTTACAAAAAATTTAAGAAATCTGGATCTCCTGTCGACTTTTATAAGTTTTCTATTTTACGCAGCAAGTTCGTCCTTCTTAACAGAATTTGCTACAATAATTATCTTTCCCGCTGTCGGCTTAACTTCTGTAGTGATCCTAAAAAATTTTTTTCTTTTGTTAATTCTAAACGTAAATCTTCCTTATTTCCTTCATCGCTATATTTCAAAAATGAAAGCTCTACTAACAATTCTGAAATCGCCGACCTGTTTGCGAAATTTTTTCAAACTACCTATTCTGTCAACCCTAATTGCATTGACCTTAACTATCCCTATAACCTACCACATTCAAATCTTATTGCTTATCCTGAAATCTTTGAAACCGACGTTTTACAATCCCTACTGTCCATTAAATCATCCTTCTCCCCTGGCCCAGATGCCATTCCTAGTTGCGTCTTAAAGCATTGTGCTCACTCTCTTTCTACACCATTATCTGTTCTTTTCCGCACTTCATTAAAATATTCTTATCTTCCGGCCATCTGGAATGAATCCTTTATTATCCCTATTCACAAAAAAGGTTCCAAGTCCAACATTGAGAACTACCGCGGTATTGCCAAGCTTTCATCAATTCCAAAAGTTTTTGAAAGGATTGTAACTTCACAATTGCAACACTACTGTCGTTCTTTAATGTCGGATTCCCAACATGGGTTTGTAAAACGTCGGTCCACTTCTACTAACCTTTTAGAACTTTCGTCTCTTATTAATCTTGGTTTTACGGAAAAAAAACAAACTGATGTCATTTATACTGACTTTAGTAAAGCATTTGATTCGGTAAATCATAGTCTTCTACTTGTTAAACTGTCTCGTCTGGGGTTTCCGTCTTGTCTTTTAAATTGGATATCGTCCTATTTATCCAACCGAGTCCAGAAGGTAGTTTTTAAAGGCTGCGAATCTACAGAAATTATGGTCACGTCAGGGGTACCTCAAGGTAGCCATCTAGGCCGTCTTCTTTTTAACTTATTTTTAAATGATCTCCCTCAGGTAATCTCATCTTCTCACATTCTTATGTATGCGGATGATGTTAAACTCTGTATGTCCTACTCCGATAATAATAAGTACTTACTTCTTCAGCATGATTTTGATAACATGCAATCTTGGTGCAATATCAACCAACTCTTTCTCAACAAGACAAAATGTAACGTTATGACATTTTATCGTTCTGCTCCTTATTTGGCCACTTACTCTTTAGAATCTTCTACCTTAGAACGCATCGAGAGTGTGTCTGACCTTGGTGTTTTGTTTGATCATAACCTTAAATTTAATAACCATATTTGCAACATCGTGAATAAGGCTACAGGTGTTCTTGCTTTTATTAAGCGTTGGTCTAAAGAGTTTAACGACCCTTACACAACCAAACTTTTTTATATTTCTCTTGTCCGTCCAATTTTGGAATATTGTTCCTGCGTTTGGAGCCCTCAATACCACCTTTATCAGGACATGATTGAGTCCGTACAAAAGCAATTTCTCCTTTTTGCACTTCGTGGCTTAAACTGGGACCCAAATATCCGACTGCCGCCATATTCTGATAGACTTCGCCTTATAAAATTGCCTTCCTTAAATCACCGCAGAACATGCCACGGCGTGTTATTCTTGCATAAACTGTTACTCGGTCTTATCGATTCCAATGTACTCCTTAGCAAAGTTACTTTGGTCATACCATCCAGAGTAACTCGTAATTTTCGACCCTTAGCCTTACAATTTTGTAGATCTAATTATGCTTTGCACGACCCTTTCCGTGTCTTATGCTCTAACTATAATAACTTTTACAATTTCCTCTCTTTCGAACGGTCTATTCAATCTATCACTTCTTCTATCTTAGGTCACCTTGACTTGCCACTTCGAGCATCCTTGACCAATCCTATATTATGAGTCACCCACTTGGTCAATGGTGATCCATTGGCTTTTTTTGCGATATAATGTTTAATTTTTATCTTGCTTCCTCTTTTCAACTTTAATATTGTAAATCCAAGTTTCTGGCCAGTTCTTGATGTGAGTTGGTGCATATCATTAAAAAGTTCACCCATCGGGCTAGAGACGCGGATTAGTTCATATCAATTCCCTCGCTCTATTTTCTTTTCTAAATAATTTATATGTACTTTTTTATAATATAATGTCAACTGTACGTAGTTGTACCCCTCAAATAAATAAATAAATAAATAAATTTAAGTCGGTATATGCCAAATGTAACCGTTCTATTTAATTTTTTTCAATTTTTTTCAAAAGAAACTAAAAATAAAAAATAAAACTAATAAGTCCTATTTTGTATATTATATGGTTATAGATAAATAAATTCCTTAAGACACACGGTTGGTCTTGATCGAAATGTCAAACAAGTACCTACTTATATTATAACGGGTCATCAATCTTGTGGGTTTTTTTTTTTAAATGCAAAAAAAAATAAAAATTTCAAATGAATCGGAAAATCTTTATTATCAATAGATAATATTATTGCCATTCACTTTTTAAAGATAATCGCTTTTAAATGTTGGCCGCAACTGCGCCGTCCATGCGGAGGTTCCAATTTTCGATGACGCGTTCGAGCATAATCGGCGGTATCTCGCGAATAACACGGGTAATGTTGGCCTCTAATGCTTCAATCGTAGCTGGATTATCCACAAATAAATAATAATAATAATAATAAATAAAAACACTCAAAAACCCTATTGAAAAAAAAACCTCAAGATTGATGACCATTTATATCCTTCATTTTATGCAAAAAATTTCAACATAAATCTTATACTAGATAATGGTTTATTTCGGCGAGAGCGAGCATTATTGCATAATTTCGAAAATATTATATACGGAAAATAGTAAAATTCCAAGATCATTGTATAATTTATGAATTTCGGATCCTAGAACTAGCATTACTGGGCTACACATGCTGTGCAAAGATAATATTAAAATGATATCGAAAACAAAATATTTCCCTTTTGGTAAAACTCATATATTCTCTAGTTTTCGAAAAAAAAATCCAACATTAACATCGCACCGAATTTTTCATTACGAAACCGAGAACGAGCATAATTTCATTAACTCTTAAATATTAAGTACTTATTGAAAGAAGTAAAATTCGAGTTTCTTTATCTGATCTATAAATTTCGGATTAGTGTGCTACAAAATCTGTGCGAAGATAACATTTGAACGATTTCGACAGCAAAGTATTTCTCTTAGTGTACGCTAAGTAAATGACTGATGGATTTTATATCAAAACTTTTGTCAAATACTGACCAACCCCCAACATTTATGGCCAAGTGGAAACAAGTGGATTAAGGGTTTGTTCTGGTCATTGATTGTGTGTCATGGCTTTCACTCTTTTGGGTTTTTGCGTTTTGAATTTGTTTTTATGATTATTGTCAAGATGACACAAAAGCCCAACTTGTTCGTTTACCCCCCTCGCTGAACTATGCCTAATAAGTGAAATGTGTTTTTCGCTATTTTTTTTTTTTTTGGTTTTCTTGACTTATAATATCATCTGTATTTTTTTTTTTTTTTTTGGTGGGTTATGGACGTGCAACCCTTGTGGTAGCAGCGGCAACATTTGTCATCGTGTCCAACAGTTGTTCGCGATTATCATAGTGACAAACATTTGACTTGTCCATATAGTACCTACTCCTTTATTGTTTTTGTTTCTATTTGAGTTTCCCCTGCTGTTGATATGATTTATGCATCTTTAAGCGTTACGCTTATTGTTTTTGCGCATAAGTGAGCGGAGTATCTGAGTATCTGTAAGATACATTGAACCCTTTGGTCTATGCTGAATTTTGCATTTCTCGCATAATTTGTTGATTTATTGTGCTGTCTCTTTTGAATGTCGTTTGCTTGCTTTACTTTTAAATGTATCTTCATTAAGTATCTAACCCCCAACCCCTGCCCCACTTTACACTTGCAACAATAATTCGTTTACCGTTAGTTCTCATTATTATTATCCTTTGTTGCTTTGCTCTTCTCTGCTCGTTTGTCATGCTCTATGCGTCTTCTTAAGTTCTTGTACGCTTCAACGCCTAAGCCGGCGCTTCCTGGGCGCATCATCTACTTCCTTCTTGGACCCGTACAATCATCATCACTTGAGTGTCTCCTGCTGCTGCGGCTGCTGTCCGGGAAAATTGAATTGAAAACGTGCTGAGGCGTTAAATGCTGTGTGTCAACTGTTGCCAATCTTGTCCCACAGACGACATATGAGAAGTTTCCAACTCGTATGTGAGTGCTTGAAATTTGGGGATGGGGAGGCAGCAGTCTGATTAATTCCAAATTAAATTAACTAAATCGACATGCTGTAGGGTATTATTATGGTTGGCACGTTCTGGACGCAGATTTAGCAAAGCTTTGCCTAAAATCTGTTGCTTGTTTTAAGTTCTCCTCTATGGGGTTTTATGTTATCGAGGAACAAAAAGGAGGAGCAACACTTTTGTGATAAAGTTGGATACTTCCCCCCTTTGGCGATATGATATTTTGTTGTTTTTGAACTTAAGAAATCTTTAACAGTTCAACAAATAAATAAGTTATCCTTAAAAAAAGTAATCAATGTGCTTAAGTCCCAATAACAGATGGACAATGGGTTCCCTCAAAACTTGAGGCCATTATTTTTAGACTGCACCTAAAGTTTCAAGGAATGTAGACCCCAAAGTTAGCTAAAAAATGATCAGGATGACTAGATAAGTCGTTAGAGACATATCCGTCCATCTATTTGTACGTCTGAGGGACTAGACCTCAGAGATTGTAAGGTCTAGACGCTAGAGCAACCAAACTTTTCGATGAGATCCCATTATGTTACGGAAAACTGTTTTATTTTATTATTTTTATAATCATAGTCCGTAACTTGCCCTATCTAAATATTTCGTAACTTTTTTGGACCAACTTTTTAGGCCCCCTCCCTATATAACCATACCAATATTTATACCCTGTACCGTATGGTACAAAGGGTATATAAAGTTTGTGCAAGGCGAAAATGTATGTAACATGCAGAAGGAGACGTCGGAGACCCCCCAAAGTTACCTAAAGTATGATCAGGGTGACTAGAGAAGTCGATATACCCATGTCCATCTGTCCGTCTGTCTGTATGAACGCCTAGATCTCAGAGATGGTAAGACCTAGAGCAACAAAATTTTCAGATTAGATGCGCTATTATGTCAGATATCGGGGTTATATTATACAGCTCCCATAGGGGTGTTTCAGAGGACCTCGAAAAAAACCAAAAGTTTTAGATGTATAATTCGTTTGTTTATGAAGATATCGTAACCAAATTTGGCACTCAATCGTTTTTTAGAGTTCCCAAGCACTGTACCAAATTTTATTAAAATCGGTTGACTATATCATATAGCTCCCATAGGACCAATCGGTCAAAAAAACGCTTTTTGTACAAAATTTGTAGTGTTTCGTTTGTTTGTGAAGATATTGTAACCAAATTTGGCATTCAGAAGTTTTTAGAGATCTTCAACACTGTACCAAATTTTATCAAAATCGGTTGACTATATCATATAGCTCCCAATCGGCCAAAAAAACGTATTTTGAACAAAAATCGTTGTGTTTCGTTTTTTTGGCAAAGAAATATCTTTTGGAGTTTGTAAGCAATATATCGGACTTGATTGCAATGTGGTGGTACAGGGTATCCCAAAGTCGTCCGCGCCCGACTTTAACGTACGCCATCTTTTACTTTGTTTCATAAAAAAACAAGGGTCACTAAATTTGATATGTGGACTAAACTATTTGGATTTATATATTCAGCCGTGCTCCGGAAAACGAAAAAACCAAACCGAACAATTTTATTCGTATTCGTTTTTGCGTGCTCCGGAAAACGAATATTTGTTGATATTTCCCTTTTTGTTTTCGATAAATTCGTATATTTCCCCATACTTTTCCGATAAATTCTCATGTTTTTTTTTTATTTATTACTATATGTTTTGTTTCTTTATTATTCTTTATATTAAATAAAATAACGCAAAAATATTACTTACGCAACAATATATATTGAAATTAAACACGACTTAATTATTTTTAAAAGGGAAATTTTCTTTGTGTGTTGCGGAAACCCTGTTGCATTTATCAGTCATGTGTTCGTGATACGTGCACATACACGAACACAGAAAAAAATAATTGTCAACAAATATCTACATTAGAATATAAGAATATCAAAGAATATTTAAAAAATTATTTCAGTAAAAAATGCGTACTTTTTTAAACCTTTTTTTCCGATTCGTTTTAATTCCTCTTGCGCAAAACATTCGGTTTCAAGCCACATGAGAAATTCGGTTTGGTAGAATTGGGAGCACGAAGCATTCGGTTTCAAAACGAATCCGAATAAAATTTTCGAATTCTTGACTAAAAATTGGTTGGGGACCTCGGGAGTTACTACCAAAAATTCTGATGAAAAATTTGTGACGAGGTCTATGGATGTGTAATGAGTCTACTAAAATTGTAAAATTCCTTCTACTTTTTGGGGATACCACCCTAGTCCCGTAACACTGTTGTCGTCTTTCACATATCCAAGCACTAATTATCTTAAATTTATTAAGTTCATAAAATTTGGAAGTATAAATAAAATTATTATTATTTTATATTGCTAAAAACTAAATGTTAATAGTAAAGTTAAGAGTATTCTCATCGGAATTAATTTTAGTTTAATTTAATTTTATTGCCATCGCATTAATATTTAAAGTTATACAGATAAAATTTATACAAACATTACCTATTGTTCTAGCTTTTCAACTGAAGGGTTGAGCTTTAAATTTAATTAAAAATATATTAACAATAACAAAAATAGGGAAATTGTAAAAATTAGGTTGTTTGCTTTTATTGCTCATAAATTAATTAAAACTAAGACTTTACTGAAGACCTACGTTGCTCTGGCTACAAATCTTTTACAATTTAGAATTAACTTCTACTTTATAATTATATAAATAAATAATTAATAACTAGAGATTCACGAGATTTAATTTAAATAAAATAATTTTTTTGTGTATAATTAATTTTTAACTTTAAGTTTTTAAAACTATTTAGTTTAGTTTAACTTTTATTTTTTTTTTTCAAATGCAAACTATCTACTTTATTAAAGATTTATTTAACTTTATCAACATATTTTTTTTTAACAAAACGTTGGATTCAAAAATAGTGTAATTAAACTTATTCAAAAGCTTTTTGAATAAGACTTAAAAAATAAGAATCTACAACACAAAGCACATTTGTTTTGCAAAAAAGTTTTTCTCTTCTATATTTTTGATTGTAAATTTTTGGATTTTAGTCGTTGCAGAAAAATATACATTTTCTCAGATTTTATTGAATTTAAAAGTTTTGCTTTGATTTATTTTTATTAAGACACAAGGGTAGCTGAGTTGCTAGAACTTTGGCCTCAAAACAAAAAAAAGTATGTATGTATTATAATTATTATTATTTACAATTTACAATAATATTCTATATATTTTATTTTATTATTATTAAAATCTAACTTTTCTTGAGTCTGAATTTGAATTTTGTCATTTTGTGCTGCATTTATGTTTCGAGCTGTGTGCAATAGATGGCGCCAGTAAACAGCGCCATCTATCGTTAGCGCGATGTTACTGTGGTGAATATAGACTGGCAGTTGGTAAATATTTTCATTGTTGAATTTCTGATTTAAATACGACACAATTTTAACCTTTTGGTTGTGCGCCATGTTTAACCCTTTGGTCTTTGCTGTAGTTTTAATGCACTCTGTATTATGTGGCTTGTATCCCAAGGTTCGAGAAAATATATTTGAATTTTTTGCAATATATGATAGACAAAGAAGAAGGCGTCGTTAAAAAGTATAACTTATACTGCAAAAGTATCGACTGGTTCATTTGCATTTGCTGTGTAAAGATCATTGAGCTCGGATAAAATCTGCTAAAGATGTACCTTACTACATTTTTTACAGACAGCCTCTCCTATTAATTACAACAAATATGAATGAATACTAGTTTTAATGAAACAAATTGTAAGACATTTGAGGTAAAACGTAGGAAATTGAATAAAAAATTTTTTTAAAGTTATCTTAGGCGTTGTATATGTGAATACCCTTGTTTGTTTAGCCGGCGGGACTATCTAAGCTAAAAAGAACTTACCACCTACTCTCCGCTTTCTTCTCAACAAAGCTAAGTATTACTGCTCGAGTGGCAGAAGGCAGAAAGGTAAGAGCTAGACTTACCATATAAGCAAAACTTTGTGACAAGTCAATCCACCTACCATCCCTATAAAACTTTTTCCTTAATTACATCGTACTCCCGAAAACATGGCCTAGTAAGTTAGTTTTTGGGAAACTTGGTACAAACTGCTGGGCCCCGTATGGATCCACCCAAAATTTTTGGTTTTAAAATAAAATTTAATCGGTTTTTTTTATTTTAAGGGGTATATAGTATGAATTAAGAAAATCCCTATATCCCCCAGGAAGAATACAAAAAAATTATTGATTCAGGCAAAAAAATATTAATGAATAAATAATAAATAAATTAAATTTTTTTATTCTTAACTAATCCAAATTAAAATCAAGAAAAAATTTTGCATTATATCACTTCAAGAAAAATTAATAAACTTATGTCTTGAAAGAGGAACTCATTTTAATTTCCCTTTCAAAAACTAAATAGTTAATTTTTTTTTAAATTTTTTTAGCATATTTTTTGGATTAACTTTGAGATATACTGTACCTTTACAAACAAATAAATTAATGAACCGATTTCGATGATGCTTAGATACTCAAAAAAACTTTCGAAATTTTATAACGATATATCGTCATAATCAAGTGAAAACCAAAAGAATAATGCCCTGAAAACGTTTATCGAGGGGTTTTAATCAAAGGATCTGGATTAGGCACCGAAAAGTATACCAAACGATTTTTAAAAGCAAATAATACAGATCAATTTATAAATAAAAAAACATTCGCAATATTTCAGTTTTTAAACTTATTATAAAATTATTTTGATTTAATTTAAAAAAATTAGCTTTTTACTTTTATTTATTTGTGACTAGCTGCTGAATATTTTTTGATACATTTTTTTTCATCTAAGTTGTGCGACATCTTTAATTTAGGGCAATAGCTATACAACAATTTTTTTAAGTTCTGGAAATAATAATACTAGGATGTGGCGTGGGTATATCCGCTTAATGTACGAATTTCAAGATTCAAAATTTAAAGGCCGAAAAAAATATTTGCTTTCTTTTCTAGGTCTTTTAATAGTTTAATAGTAATTTTATACCCTCGTGTTCCCTACATGGCATATATTGTAAATGTACATAAAAATTTATCTTAATATCTTTAATTTCAGAAACTGTAACAAAATAAACTCAATTACTTTAGGAGTTAAGCTTATCCTTAAAAAGATTTAAAACCAACTCCAATAAGTTTTAACTAGCGTGCTTTATTTTAGACTTTCTTGACAAAGTCAGTCTACTTCCAGAACCCACTTTCAACCTGCCCTAATGCGACTTTCTGTTGCCGTGTCTCTTGCCCATAAACCAAAAAATGGGGTTTCCGAGGATGCGGCTTGGTTTGGTGACAGGGGAGATGGAGGACAGGAGGACAGGAAGCACATAGACAAAATGCAAACTTTATTTTTAGTAGTTTTCGGCGCCACATTTCTTGCAAGTCGTCAACACACATTTCCCCTGGACGTCGTCCTTGTTGTTGTTATTATAGTTGGTCGCGAGTTTCTTCTAAGGATTTTGTGCTCGCGTTTTTTATGGATATGCCTGGATAAATGAAAATGTCTTCAATAAAGTAAATTTGCGTATTTATGAAACGAACAGATTGCAGTTGTCTCTCGCTCCATGTCCTTTCGCTCACTCTCTCTCTCTCTCTGTCTCTCTCTCTCTCTCTCTCTCAGCTGTCGTTCCACGGCCAATCGCCTCTCTTTGGTTTCGCAATTTGTTGGAAATTGAATTTTAAGCACATTTTGCGGCGCAATTAAAGCAATGCATTATACAGCACTGGTTTATGATCTAACTTCATGTCCTTTGCTGCCTTGGGTGTTTCATTTTTTTTTCTTAAAATGCAGTACATACAAATACACTGTGAAAAAAAGACGAGCAATAGTTAAGTAAAGACAATAATGAAGCTACAATTGAGCTAACGACTCTCGGATACACTACACTGTGAAAAAAAGACGAGCAATAATTAAGTAAAGACAATAATGAAGCTACAATTGAGCTAACGACTCTCAGATACACTACACTTTGAGTTCCTGAGGATGCTATACAAATTTTTATTCATTTGTTTATTTTCTTATGTACGGACTTCTACACGTGTTACGAGATAAGTTTTCAAAATTAGCCAATAATGTTCCAAGATAATATTTTTTGAAAATCATTTAGAGTGTTAAATTTGTCGGGCAATAATGCGGAAATGCAAAAGTGCTCAACAACAACATACATACAAAATGATCTGCATTATTGCTTGCAGCAGTCAATTGACTACGAAAAAATGGGCACTTCTTCTCTTTGTCGAGCAGTTATGCAAAAATGCAGAAGTGCTCAACAAGAGCTTACTTGTTGAGCACTTAAAAAATAGCAAATTAGCACTTTAAAATTTTAATTATTTTTATTTATTTTTGTACATGTAGTACAGTAAACGAAGGCTCATAAACTACGTCTGCTGGAAAAAAAATACCTAGTCGATGAACCTTTTACCGATTGTTTGTGACCATGTTCTAAGTCTGAAACCGAGTTTTCGTATAAGTTGGTACGGTTTTTGCATGATATTTTATTTTTCTATCAAACTTAGAGTCATGGTTTTAGATCCATCATATTATAGATTATATATTTTAATTTCTAAATATTTTTTTTTTTTAACATTTCAAAAAATGTGGGCACATTTTTTAAAACTCTTCAAAAATTGCGCTTCCTTAATATTATAAAGCTAACAACCAAATAAAATATCTAAAAAATATTTGTGGATATTTATAAAATTTAATATTTATTAAATAATAACACAAAAATATTTTAGCTAATAAAATATTATAAAACACATTTCAGTTTACAAACAACTCAACATTTTTTTCAATTTTATCCAAGAAGTTGCCAATTAAAAAATTATTTAAAATATTTAAATATTATAGTAAAATAATAAGCTGATAAAACAATAAATAGAGATATTCAATTTCAAGTAAATATATGAGTTTTATTTTGGGAAACTTAAACAAATAACCCACGAAAAAATACTTTCTAAATTCTTGTTGCAATTGAAAAAATATCGCCCTATATAAAAAAGGGAAATTTTTAAAGTAAATTTAAAAAAAAATAAGGCATGACAGGAGAACAATTTATTTGGGATGCTTTGAAAGTTTTTAATTGATTTTTTAACAAAAGTTTGAAGCTACTCGCCTTTCGAATCCTCAGGAGTTGGAAGTGACCAGAAAAATTCAGTTTTTGCGTTAGGAGTAACTAGAAAAATATTCAAATGGGGTTCTTTAAGAGTTCTATCCAAGTTGATTTGTTAAATAAAAGTTTTAAAATGCTCCCTTTTAAAATCCTCACGATTTTGTGTTTCGAGTGACAAGCATAAAAATTCCTATGTGGCTCCTTGAGTTTTATATCCCAAGTGATTTGTCAAATAATAGTTTGAAACTGCTTGCTCTTGAAGTCCTCAGAACTTCGTGTTATATGAAATAAAAATTCCGACGTGCTCTCTTGAAGATGTTACCTATTTAATCGATGTGTAAAATAAAACTTCGAATGTGCTCCCTTGGAAATTCTCAGGATTTCGTGTTGGTAGTGACAAGAAAAACATCGAATGAAGTTCATTTGATTTGTAAATATAAATTTTGAAACTGCTCGCTTTAAAGTTCTCAGGATTACTGTTTGGAGTGACAAGAAAAACATCTTATGTGGACCTTTGAATTGTTGAGTTCAAGTTGGTTCGTCAAATCAAATTTTAAAGCCGCTCGGCTTAGTACCCTTAAAATTTCATGTTAGGAGGACAAGAAGAAGATTTAGACGTGGTTCTTTGTGAGTTGTATCTTATGTAATTTTTTAAATAAAAGTTTGAAACTGTTCGGGATGACAAGAAAAATTTCGGATATGGTCCTTTGAGAGTTATATCTTTGTTCATCGGTTGTACAACTAAAAGTTCGGATTTGCTCACCTTTGAAATTTCCAGCATTTCGTGTTAGGAGTGACAAGAATAAAATCAGATGTTGTCCTTTGAAAGTTGTATCCTAGTTGATTTGTCCAATACAAATTTTAAACTGTTCTTTTTAAAATCTTCAGGATTTCGTGATCGAAGTGTTATATCTTAGTTTTACAAATAAACGCTTGAAGCTGCTCACCTTTGAAATTCCCAGGATTTCGTGCTAAGAATGACAAGAAAAAAAAATAAGATTTGTTTCTACTCTTACAAACTTTCTCTCAGTGTTTGCTCATCCTTGGCGCAACGCCAGCTTGACTTAACAACGTCAAGACTGGACTCGCTGGTTCCAGTGGTCCACAGCGTCACTGCGCCAATACAAACATACAAAATATTATCCGAGCAGTAGATACTACAACAAAAATGCCTGTCAACAGTTTGTGGAATTGATTGCATTGTCCAGAACGCCTCTATTTGTTGCAGTTGCGTTTCTGACATGCTCAAAATGTCCTTTCTATGCATGTATCCTTAAGTGTGGGTGTTGGCAATTGCTTTATGGGATTTTGTGTTGCATATAGAGTTGGTCAATTGTGTGCCAACAAGATTGGAGTTCACTGACATGGAAAATCCATAGTGACATGTTGTGCTTAGCAACTAAATGATTTTTATAGCTCAAGGAACGCACAAATACTTTATAGGCAAATTTCTTTTGAAACAATCCTAGACAGAGCCTGTGCTGAGCAACTCAGGCAACCCCATTAATATGAGCTGTTTTGCTGAGCTGGGCGTGGCAAAGACACATAAACAACAACCGCAACAAGAAGTTCCCAAGAATAGCGATCTGGACCTAATCGTGGAGGCTACTTGCTGCTCGCTGCCAAAACATAGTCAAAGGTTAAGCACGTGCGCTTCACTCACACAGAGCGATCCCCAAGAGTCCAGAGAACAGAGACCATAGAGGCCAGACTTCGAGGTCGTTACTGGCCAGCTCGATGTGGTTGTTGTTGTTGTTCTTGACTCGGTACTGTTTACGATCTTTGGCTCTGTGTATTTCAAGTTGCTCTTTTGCGCCTTTCAGCGCGCCTTTTTTTTGGCCAATTATAACCTTGGCCTGCTGCTGCCATATCTCACATTTTTTAGTACGTGGCCGGCTGACGTTGCTGCCGAGCTCTTTGACGCAGGCGGGGTTAGGGCGCAAGAGCAACCAGCGGGTCGTGGCGGTGGCGGCAATGATGAAGATGATCATTTCGCCTGGCGCTTGGTTAAAATTTATAAACGCGCAGAGTGAACACCTCGCGATTTTTGCCATTGCCTTTGGCTTTGCCATTTGCCAGACATAAGAAACACATTCGGGGCAGACACATGGGGCGTCTGCTGAGCAATGTGCCCCAACTCAACGACCTGGTAATTTATGATTAATGTTGACCAGCCGCATCCCAGTTGCTTCTCAGCATAGCCCCATAGTATTGGGCATACATATTGAACATTGCTGTGTTTTTTTGATTTTGGAAAAATCAGCGCGTACCATTTTTGGTAACCCTCCTGTTGTGCTTTTTATTGAATATTTTTTTTTTGTTTGTGTAAACTGATTTTATAAAATGATATATACCCATCATATATTGGGTTTTGTGTGTTAGAGTGCAGGAGGCGGCACAGAAACGAATGCAAGTTTGTATGTTTCATTACTAAAATTGTTCTAAAAATTTTTCCTTTTTTTTTTTGTTTTGGGAAATAACTAATGAAAAACAGTTCGATAGTTCGTTCAAAATAATATCAATAGATCGTAACAAAATATTTCAAGCGTAATTTATAATCAGAATTGAACAGAGAGCGAAAATAAAAACAAGCGTTTCCTTATAAACGTATATTGATTTTTATGAAGAACGGGGGGCTCTTCCCCCTGACCGCTTGGTTCTACAAACGCAACCCTAACTGACTATGCGAATATATTCCTTTACCAAAGTCAGGGCATATTTAAGCGCGATCATTTGGTGGGCAACACTTATTTTTTATTTATAACATAATGTTGTCTTGAGCGCGACATAATCAATTTTAAGTGACGTCACATAGCTTATAACCAGTAGACTATCAAAACGCTTCCAACAATACCTCATTTCTCATATTATAATAAGCGCTTTAGTTGTTATGAGTGAACAGATGTACAAACACATAACTCTTCTTCTTGCTTCGCTTCTTCTTGCTTCTTGTAGAAAAAGATCATTCGAAATTTATACGCAATTGGTAAATAAATAGCCTTTGTATAGACCAGATAACTTTACTCTTCCCGGTTTAAGCAGTTAAGTGCATTTGTATCAGGCAGTCCCAATTGCATCTCAAAATATAAACTGCTCGTCATCAGCTTAGCACACCCCTATAGCCAATAGTTTTGGGTCAATTACAGCCAAACCACAATAAATAAAATTTTGCAATATATTGTGGTTTATTAGCAATTAATTCTCAGTTGAATAAACAAAAAAGTTATAGTACATAGTTCTTAAATATTTAAAAAAAAAATGTTTTTCGAAAATATACAAAAGATGCTGTACAATTTGCGTCATCAGCTTAGCACAGTCAAATTCATTTTAGTATATCTTAAGAACTAGGTGATGTAGGACTTTCATTATTTTTTTTTCGCTTTAAAATGAGCAAAGGGAAATCATTATCTAAGGAAAAAAAATTCAAGGATTGAAGTTTGACGGGATTGTGGCTTGTCAATAATGTACATCTCTCAAAAAAAATGGAAAAAACCGAAAGCGGATACGCATTTTTGCAAAATAAGATGGATTACGAAAAAGGGCTAAAGGAGGCAATAATAGAAAGCTTTCCGATGCGGATAAAAGAGCAATTTTAAGAGAAGCGTCTAACTATCACGGCATGATCACGCAGATAAGAGCAAATGTTGGCATTGATGTAAGCTTATCTACAATGCAGAGAGTGCTAAAAAATGCTGCTTACTTAAGGAGACCTGTGACCTGGAATCATGTGTGTCGCTATTTTGTGTTCTCAGATAAAAAAAATTGAATTTGGAAGGCCTAGATGGGTATAATTCTTATTTTCACGATCTAAGAAAGGAGGAACACATTTTGGATCGCCTACATAGTCGAGTTGGAGGAGTAATGCTGTGGGGAGCTATATCCTATTATGGTGTACTTAAAACAGCTTTTCCTCGTTTCAAAAATATGTTTGGTGATGTGCCATGGCATTTTCAGTATGATAATGCACCAGTTCACACAGCCCGTGTGGTTCAGTCGTGGATAACACTAGTTTACAAATTTAAGGGTCATCGAGTGAACCTTCCTCAAAAAGTGTTTTTTTAAGGTAATTTTTGGGCACTTTTTTCAGTTATTCGTCAATATCTCGTGAATAAAAAAAATTGAATAATTTTTACTTAATCTGTACATATCATATATAAAGAATTCATCAATACCTTTCGATCTAATCGTCTTTCATGTCGATACAAAATTAAGTTCACGAGATATTGAGGAATAATTGAAAAAAGTGCCCAAAATCATGTTTTTCGAAAAAATCTCGAAAACGGTGTTTAAGAAAAAAAAAGTTATAAAATTCGTGTTTCTCGACCCCAATTTACCCTAAAAAAACTTTTTAGGAAAGTTCATTTTTCGTGTAAACTAGTGCAATTAGTCAAAATGGCCGCCGTACTCACCCGACATCAATATAATAGAAAAC
Source organism: Chymomyza fuscimana (assembly GCA_949987675.1). Taxonomy (NCBI): domain Eukaryota; kingdom Metazoa; phylum Arthropoda; class Insecta; order Diptera; family Drosophilidae; genus Chymomyza; species Chymomyza fuscimana. The sequence continues at coordinate 27,783,623 of OX465089.1, read as the reverse complement.
TTGTGGGAATGGATGGTGCGCAAAATAGAGAATATTTGAAGTTATTCTCAACAAGGGAAGCTCAACTCATTATTGATTTTTTTTTTAAATATTATGAAATAATTAAGTTTGTAAATCACCCCCCCCAAATTATTTCTGGCTAGTCACATGAACAGTCCAAATGTCAAGTTTGGTTATCTATCTATTTTGCCATTACAACCGGTTATCGGTCTTGGCCGTAGAGATTATCCCTCGCCAGCGTTGATGATACCAAAGCTACGATGATACTCCATTGCCTGGTCTTCCAGGTCTACGCAGAGGCGGGCGTCCCAGTGTTCGACGTCATTCAAATGATTTTCGCTCGATAACGTGGCCAAGCCAGCGCCAACGTTGTAATGAAGCGCGCCTGATTAGGTCAGTGTCGCCGTATAGCTCATACACCTCGTGGTTCATTTGAACTCGCAAGTCACCAAGGACATTAATCGGTCTAAAGAAGCGTTGAAGGATATTTCTTCCAAAACCCCTTAGTGTCGAATATTGTCAATGCTTCAGCGTTATGTTTATGTCTGAACAGTCAGAAAGAAGCACGGGTATGATAAGGAATCTGTAAAGGGTGTTTTTTTTTGAGTCGAGGGAGGGCACTACACTTAAACAAGCTCTTATTGTCGTCAAGACCTAGACATATGCGTTTCTTTGTCTGAACGCCTAGATCTTGGGGGCTATAAGAGCTAGGATAACCAAAACTTGACATTTAGACGCCTTAAGTGACTCGGCAGACCGAGTATATATTTTTCTGCAATTTTAAAGTTGCAGCTTTGTTTGTTTAAAGTTTGTAGGATGCATTCAATTTGGTAAGTTAGTTAAAGACTCTGAAGCTTATTGTAAGATCTAAGATTGTACACGGATTTTGCTTTAGTTTAGAGTAAGCTATAAACGTATACTAGAAAGATATTAAAAAGTCATGTTTATTTAAGTATTTTTTTTGTTTTCGTGCTTAGGTTTCTTGAATTGGAAGATCCCATGACCATGCCTGTTAAATATGTATGACAGACTTTATAGTTTTTACTTTTAATTCCATGCTTGGTTGAGTTTTCTGCAAAATTTTTGATATTGGGGAAAAACAAAACAAAAAAGAAGAAGAGTTTTTTAGTCAGTTCCTGTCACTTCCTGGACAAGTCATACAAAGTAGTTAGCCAAGACTCGGGCATTGGGGCGATTTAACTGTGTTACTTTTTTTTTTTGTATTTCTGTTTTTTTTTTTCGCGGCTTGGTTAAGTTAATTAAAGAGCACGGCGCACTCAGACAAATGCTCATTTGCCTGGCCAGAGCGCTTCCTGGAAATCAAAGAAACAAACTCGCTAAATATTTCAGTTAACGCTTTGGTGGTCTTGGCCTATAATTTGCCAGCGCAACGCCACAACGACCACGATCAAAAGGAACCAAGGTAAGCAAAACAAAAAAAAAAAAGATGGTGGTGTGCTCTTGGAGTGGTAGATGGGTCGGTCTGTCGGCGTTGGCATTGATGGCAATTGGCGCTTGATAGACATCTGTTGATCGTGTTGACTGTATAAACAAGTCCAAGTCCAGTCGGCGTCTGTGTCTGCTCAATCAAAAATGAATCACGCGAAAATTATATATGAGACCAAGTCCAGGAGTATGGAGTATGGTATGGTAGTTTGGCAGTTGGAGCAGTCAGTGCTGCAGTGATCCAGTTGGCCTTATGGCCACTGCCTAGCAGCTTAATAAACAATCATCAAGAGCTGACAAGAACAACAACAACAAGAGATACAACGATGAGCAGGGGAGATCTCGCCCGCCCGCCAACGCCTTCGCTGGGCTTGTGATAATAATGATTTCACAACCAATTAAGCGTTGAAAGCCAAACACCGCCGCCACCAAGCAGGCAGAAATTTGAGGTTAATCCTTTAGTGTGGCACAACAACTGAGCCGGCTGCTGCGGCTGCTGCAATTTTCGGTGGTGAACGTGAGCAGAAGGCGGCAACTTTTGTCTGCCGCTCTGCCGCCTCTGATGAAGATCTGTAGATCGCAATGATGACGTTTGTTGCAGGCGGCTTCAATCAGTGATCACAGACTCATACACACACACACCGATATATCGTCTGTGAACTTGTTAAGTGGAGTGTTGTAGAGAGTGTAAGCGTCTGGGATCTCTGGCTGTGTGTTTGGTTTTAGGCCGCAAACGCCAGTGACGGGAAATTATGGTGGCCAAGCTTCCCAGACCGCAACCAATTTAAGCAAAGTGCGAATTGGAGGAGTCACAGCGACAGCGACAGACACAGTCAGTCAAGTCAAGTTAGTGGCACTGCAAACTGAAAGCGAAGCGAAACGGCCCAACACAGACAGATACAGATGGAGACCCAAAAAAGATATGACTATGGTATGGAAACTACAATGCTACGAAGCTTAGATACTCTAAGAAACCGATTTATGGCGTTTTCCACAGTTTCGTTGGGTGTCCAATTGCGTAGAAGATTGTGGTCAGAATTTATTTCTGAACAACTTATTTGTCTACTTCATAGTTACTAATTCTAATACTTCAGATATTTTTATCGATGACTCCTGTCACGACTTTCTTTGGGTCGAATCGATTTTAGAATTTATAAAATTTTTTGAGCGAAGCTCTTTCGAGCGATGTTCGTGAGCGAAGCTCTGTCGAGCGATGTTCGTGAGCGAAGCTCTTTCGAACGATGTTCGTGAGCGAAGCTCTTTCTAGCGATGGTCGTGAGCGAAACTCTTTCTAGCGTTGGTCGTTAGCGAAAGGTGTAGAGCAGCGGTGGGCAAAACTACTAATGCAATTTTTGTGCCTGTGTGCGTAAACAAAAAAGAGCTTTCGCAAAAACCGAGATAAAATGGACAAATAATAATTTTTTTTGGCATAGTTGTCATTAAATTCGACAATATCATCGAGTTATATTCTTTCGTGTCTTGCCATGCGGCTCTGCTTTGCGTTCCATTGTAAAACTAGCTCACACGTACGAGACGAGCTTTTACGGTAAAAAGCTCTTTTCTCGTACGTGTGAAAGCTCTTTGGCACGCGTGCCGTCTAAGTGCCCACCGCTGGTGTAGAGCTGTGTTAACATAGAGTAAGGTAATTATGAGTAGATCAGGACACATAAAATTACGATCTTGGGAGCACGCAAAAACGAAAACAAACAAAATTTGTTCGTTTTGGCTTTTCGATATGACCTCCCACGATTTTAATTTCTTTGCCCTCCTACACATTTCGTATGATGCGAGATTCTTGGGATTCTTGTTCCGATCCCAACCTCTAATTACAAATACCAGTTAATATAGGCTTCCAAGTTGCAGTATACAAATAGATATCCTTTGGCTCAAAACTCCTTCCTTATATCGAAGCCTATATACTCTCACATAGAGTATAACAAGACCACAACAAAGCTGCCGTGCCGATTTAGGCGCGCTTGTTAGGGCCCTGCTGAGAATTATGAGCGCTGCACAAGCTGCGAATTTGTGAAGCGTGATGAGCGCATGCGCAGACGTCCAACTTGTAACTTGGAGTCGAACTGCAACACGCGATCTTGACGAGGAACGTCAGTGCTTCATGGAAGCACTCAGAATTAACTCATAAAATATACATTATCATAGTTAAAGCTGCGACTCCCAATGCAGACAGTAAGAGCAACATGATTATGGGTATGGCTAAGGGTCGGGTCTGCCTGCTGCTGGCTTTTTGGCGCTTTCGTGTGGCACCTGCAGCTGTCCCATGGTCTGTAGAGATCAGCGATCGTCGTTATTATGATCATCATCGTTGTTATCAACATGTTGAAATTGCCTTAACAGATTTGCACAATTAGTCAGTCCACTAGGAGCACTTGCAGAGCCATAGAGATTTGCTCTTACATATGTATTACAATTTGCTTTCAAGCTTTTCATCTATCAGTTTTGATCTATGATCTATGTACGCGGGAAACTCTCCTGCAACAGGTGAGTTCTTTTAGTTGGGAGCTTTTGTAGCTGCTTTTGTGGGAACTAAATGGTTTCCCGCACTGTTTAGCTGGCCAGAGCTCACTTATGCACAATTATGGCTTTATTGCCTAAACTTGGGCACACATCTATTTAAAGCCATCCAAAGTAGCAACAGTAGCAACTGTCGGTCCATAGAATCTCGTGTATAGACCATAGCTTCCAATGACTAGCCAAACGAAGCGTTGCAGTTTCGGCTTTAATGCGCCGCCAGCTTTAAACTGTCTGTCGGTCCATTGGTCTGTCCAACGGTCCATACGTCTGTGGTTCGCGTTGGTGGTTAGTAGTTGCTTGTTGGCTTCATTGTTTCGTTGGCGGCCCTTCGTCATCGTCCAAGTCGAGATCGAACGTCTCAGACTCCAACTTGGACAACGACGAATTAACTTGTTTTGGTATAAACGGCGGCTATTTTGTAAGTTCATAAAGGATAAATTGCCAATTTTGGGATTTGGACTTGTGAATGTTTTGCGTGGCTGCCAGACAATCAGCCCCAGACAGTCCACTAAGTGTGTGTGTGTGTTTGTGTGTGCAACTCTTTCCCTTTCCAGTAGTTGGACTTTATGCACTGAGAGTAAAAATTTTGAATTTAGAAATTTACTTTTTAATGTATTTGATTTGATATTATATAATCATCATGAAAATTGACTGATTCTGAAAAATTTCAAATTTCTAAATTCCCATGCAAGATTTGTCCCGAAGGTAATGTCACTGATAAAATAAAGCAACTACAAGTCGCAGGTGCTTTGACCTGATGGGATAGATATAGAGGAGATTCAGCTTTCTACCGAATGACCTCTCAGTCGTCTGCGGTTATTCATAGAATGAGGATAGGCTTCTCCGTTCAGGCCGTAATGCAGCGCTCGTAGGAGTAAAGTTTTATCATCAAGTTCTGTATTCGGCAAGTCTACAGTGTAAACATTCCCAATAACAAATCGGAACGAAAATTTGTCAAGGGATCAGCTATAATTCGTGATAGACGATCATCGATGTGCACGACTGATGACAATTGATACGTGTGTGGGAAAACTCTTGATTCTAGACAGTCTTGAGCAGTGGCGGGTTTTGGATCCGCACCCACCCCAAAAGATGGAAAAATTGGTTGACAGTTTTTTTTCGACACTTTGACCTAATACCTAATACTGGATCCGCGCCTGCTCTTGAGTGTTTCAATACGATCCCGAAACAAAAGTACAATGTGCTGCGTAGCACACCTCGATGTATCTTTGCTCCAACAAAGGCAGCATTAGAGCTTACATGGGAGACTTAAGCTCCTGTCACAAAAAGTCCTTCAAATAGCAGGAGACAACTTTCTTCTCTTCTTGTATTTAGTTCCGGCCAAGCCCTGTACAATTTAACATTCTATTCAAGTAGTGAAATTTCAGAAGCCTCCGGGAGTTAGCGCTTCTTTTAAATATAAATAAATCGACTCAGCCATGTACTACATTGGCACAATACGCGTCTTGCCCTTTTTTCCCCAATATGATCACTCCCACCCAAGTTTTACCTACCACCTTTAGGTAAGGGGCTTGTATTAATATATATAACATAGAGAAGGAGACGCCGCAAACCTCCGAAATTACCCATAATAATGTCTGGTAATAAATTGATCGGGACATCCCGTCGATTTTTCTATTCTTCTCTTTGCATGAACGTCGGCATCTTGGAGAGAGCTATAACAAACAATCACGACATTTGGACTCATACATCCAGACAGAATCTTTCGCCGTGACTCCTTTCACCTCCCGATTCGTTATAAAGAAAATTTGTTTTAAGGAGAATATAATAGCAGTTGGACTTAGAATATATAGGATATAAGATCCATTTTTTTTCAGTGTAGACATTCATCTTTTGCCGGTGCTATATTGAGTTTTCAATCTTTTGTGACTTGATGTGTGCGCGTATTGTTGTTGTGATCCCAGACGCTGCGCTGCCAGCTTGAAGTTGGCGTCGCAGTCTTTAGGGAAAACTCCAATGCTGCAACTGTGGTAACGTTGCTTGTCGTGCCACATCGTGAATAACCTTGAGTTGCTTATTTAGGCAGAAGACAGACCAGAGTCCAGCGTTGAGCTGTGCAGCTCGTCAACAATGCAATGCCAAAATGCTAGCTCCAGCTTCAGCTCCATCTCCAGCCCCACTGTGTCTGCCTGGACACTGTAGTGATGATGGTGGTGACGACGGTGAAGCTGGTGAAGGCGGCTACGGCAGCGTTGGCGGCGCAAAATGAAACAAAACCAATTAAAAATGTTTCGTTGCACCCAAAAACGAAGATGCGCTGCGCTGGTGGCACGGAGCGCCACTGTGCATGTGCATGTGTTTGTGTGTGTGTGAGAGGTTTGTGTATCTGTGAGAGAGTTGTTGTAGTTGCTGATTGTCTTCAAGATATGCAAGCGCAGGCGCAGGCGCAACGCCGGCGCGCAGCCTACACGGTGGCAAGGTAACGAAAAACGACAACAACAACAACAAGGGGCAGCATTTTTTGGCTTGTTGCATGCAGCCTGGTGAAGCAATACATACATTCTTCTCGGTCTCAAGTCTTCATTTTTAATGAAATTCTTAACAAGGCGCACAAAATGCAAGCGCAGTCGCTGCAGTCGTCAACGTTGACTGCGCAGCCACTAGTGCCACTAACTAACCAAAAGTCAGTTTAAGAGTAAGTTAAGCCTGTCTGTGACTCTGGGCTGGGTACTGGCTACTGCCACTACTGGCAACTACTGGGTCCGCCCGCCCGTTTAGGGGCTGCAATTGGGTCCATGAGAAGAGACCGCACACCGCGTTTTACCAGGCGCAGCGACGCCGTTCGTAGCTCTCATTGGAATTCATTAAAAATTCACCAGCTTATGTCCCTCGCTCTGCCCCTCTGTCTTGCCTCCCTCAGCATGTGTGTGGTGAAGTCGTCTGCCCAAAAAGCCGGTTGAAAAATCAAACGAAAAAAAAAAAAATAAAACATTGTGTATGGAATGAGAGCAGCTCGAAAAATTTACGAAATTAGTTCACAAGCACATACAAAAGAAACAGGAGGGGGGCAAGCTGTGTTAGCTGTGGCAGCCACGTAGGGGCAACCTGTAGGGTTCGAGGGGGAGGGGCGGAGTTGCAACATACCCGCAGCAGCCAGCCATGAGCAAGGCAGCTCTTTAATTTAGTCATCAGGTGATTTTTCGCAAGCTTCAAGTGAAATCTTTAACGTGACGCTTAAGATTGTTATGGGCCACAAATTCGGAAACATGGCATCTGCTAGAGGCGGGCGTGGCCAGGAAAGGAATGACGATTGAGTTTGGGTCTTAGTGTGTGGCATTGTTGGTGAAGGTTTTTTAAAAATTACTTGCATATATAAGTAATTATCAGCGCGATTTTTTTTCTTTGCAGACTGTCAGGACTTAGGGAACTACTTGAAAGTTTTAAACAAAATTTAATGTCAAAGTTGAGAAGAGTTGGGTTTTAATATGGAGTGAAGAGTAGGGTGTGAGCTGCTCTGCTATGTTGTTATCGGCCAGTAGTGATATAAACTGAGCGCTTTAGTATCCCTTATTCGAATCTGAATTTATGGACAAAGGCAGGATAGTAATAGGCCGAGACGGGTACTTGTATAGATCTGTCCGTATACCAAAATTCCGGAGACAATAAGAGCTACGAACACCAAACTTAATCAAAAGATACTCGAAGATCATCGTAGCACAGTTGAAGATTGTCGATTTATTTTATGTCTAACCCATTGTAGACAGAACTAAGGAGCCCTGGCCCACTTTCGATCTTCCGTCCGAAAACGCTGTAATCGTACAGATTGGCATAAAAAACATCAAGATAGATTAAATTTTGTTTTGTAGAATCATATGAGTAGAAATGACTTCTTGCGCCAACCAAATCTTTTAAAATAATTCCACTTCCCTGCAAGCAAACTGTCACTACCTTTTTCGTAGTTCCCATTGAATATGAAGCCATCAGCCGACTTCCCAAGTTTGTTCTGGTTTTGACTATATAATATAAGCTATTTCGAAGTATTCCCAAAACGTGCTCTTTAGCTTCAAGGTCCTTTTAAGCACATCCGGCTGTTGCACATATTTCAGTAAATTTCCAATTCTTTTCTAGATTTTCAATCGTTTGTAGATTTTTCAACACACTGTATTTTCCGTGTTCAGTTAAGTTGCCTATTGAAGCAATTGAAATAATTTTCTACTTTGGTTGTTGATTAGCCAAACAACTTGCCGCACTTAGTCAGCAGTTGCAGGTTGTGGCATGCCACAAAAGTGACATTTTTGAATGCAGTGCAACCAGAGCAGGCAACACAAGACCCAACTCGCAAGTTGCAAGCAATGCTGCATTGCATTCAATCTTTATGGGACGCCGCGCAGTCTAGAACAATAACAACATCAACAACAACAACAACAACAGCATAAACAACAATAAGTGCAACAACAAGAAATATTCCAGTTCCATATAGTGCTGCTTGTTTTGGTTGTCTGGTTGACTCCATATCTTCTTGGCATGGTTATCAACAAATGCCGCAGACAGATAGATATTTAGATGCCTCTGACTCTGTCTGACCGTGCCTCTAGGCAAGTTGAAGCTTCGGTTCAGGTTAATGCAGAAATATTTGACCATAACAAGTTATTTACTACTGACTCGGACGACTGGGTAGCATTTGTCAACGGCCTCAAGGACGGTGAGTTGGCATTCCGCGTGGAAATGCGAAAAACTGTTGCAAATTGTGAGCCATTTTCAATAGGAAAACGCATTAGAGCGGCACGGAAAACAAGTCACAGAACCGATAATTAAAATATCCGACTAAAATGTACACTAAGCCAATTTTTTGTTGTTGAAACAATTAACTTTGGAAAGGTTGGAAAAGCAGTTGTACCTATAATTTGAGAATCTTAATAGACTTTTAATTAAATTTTAAACCGTGACGGCAAAAAAAGAAGAATATAAAGAAATTAGGAGGCTCTGCCATCTTCGCCTGGCACATCTAACTGCCATTTCGAATTGAGTTGTTTTAAACTGTCTTGAGTAGGAGATGTTGAGAAATCTCCATGTGGGTGGTATCCCTGGGAAAAAATTCCCATTCGAGTAAGATACTAAAATACTAACTAAGGTTGCCGGTGCGTTCTTTGTTATAAAGTATTAGCATAAATGCAGTATCTCCCAATAATACTTTCCTCGTTTCAAATTGCCTTGTTCCAGGTTTTCTCTAAAAATAATGCCAATGGCAGCCTTAAAATCCGTTGTCATCACGTTGTTTGGTTCGCCTGCTTTTGTTTCGACTCTTCAGAAGAAACCAACTGATTCGACTGTTCCTTGCTCTCTGGTGTAATCTGATGTATCCAAGATTCATTCATAGTTATGCAGCGGCGTAAAAAGGCCTCACTGTTACGAGTAAGCATAGCTGAACACCGTATTGGAATTGTTAGACGACGCACAGTGGCACGGAAGCCAAAAAAACGTTGCAAAAATCATATTTTCTAAACCAATTGAGATATTTTTATGAATTAAATTGTAGTTGAAAGAAAAATCTTTAAGCTTTAAAATAAGTACCCATACATTGTGATACGACATCTGAGAGCTGCGCAATATGTTGTGGAAGTTGGATTTTGTTGCCTGTGCAACATATCCCATTGAAAAATACGTAATTATTTTTTCCATATTTTCTAAACCAATTGAGATATTTTAATGAATTAGATTGTATTTGAAAGAAAAACGTTCAGGCTTGAAAGTGCTCATATATGGTGATACGATATCTGAGAGCTGCGCAATATGTTGTGGAAGTTGGATTTTGTTGCCTGTGCAATATTTGTATATAGGTATTTGTAAAATATGTACATATTTTCGCGACGGTGATCCATTGAGATACTCATCTTGCAGACAGCTTCCAATACTACTAACATTGTAGCGATATATTATGCACTCCTTAGATTTTGTCAATTTTTTCTAGAGTGGTGACTTCTCTTGGCCGGGCTGGGCTATACTCCTCAGACATTATGCCTTATCCACACTAAAATTGAGCTCCATAAGCATCTTCCAAATCGTTGCTGATCATCTAATTCTTCTTTTAAAACCTTAAAAACAGCTACCGCATTGAAAACTGCATTGACTTGCTAGAGCTTCTTCCATAGAAATAATATGATCCGCCTGACTATGTCATAGTAGTTCATCATTCCATCGATTGCGGTAGTCATAACCAAACATTTTATAGACTACTTTTCACTCAAGCACCATCACCCATGTCCATCTTATACCGAATACTTTTCAGCCTGACCTCATACAGACAGCCTTCCCTTCAATTTTGTTGCACAAACCTTATGTACTCTCTCACGGGAGGGTATAGGGCTAACAAAAACGTTGCCACAAAATGTTGCTGCAACATGCTGCCAGACAATTTCAATAAAACAAAAGCCAACACCAGATGGCTCGATTGCTTGGACTGCGCTTGGTCATACAACTTGTCGTAAAGAGCGCGCAATGCGATTACTTTGTGCTCTGGTCTGGAGCTAGACCAGACCAGTCCACAGTCCCAGTTGGAGGCTCAGCTTCGTCCACAACTAGCCAACGGCAGCAACATCATTACGAGCTTCATTTAATGACAAGATCAAGCGCAGATCAAGCAAATGTCCATGGGTCCAAGCTGTCCAAAAACTTGCTAGCTTCCAAAGCTGCGAAAGTGTGTAGCAAATGTTGTTGACGCTTCAGGCGGCTTCTGCGCTCACTGAGCGAGATCATGATTATCGTGATCATCATAATGCTGTTTTGCTGAGTAGGAAAAACCAGCTTCAGTGTGGCACAGCAACATCAACAACATCTCTCACCTGTTTTACTTGGATGTTGTTGGTATGGTTGCTGCTGTTGTTGTTGTTGTTGTTCACAAGTCTAGTCCCACCGACCGCCTTGATGCGGCAAGCCAGATCGGTAGCAGTAGCCACAGTGTCTGGTAAGTCATAGCTGCCGTCTTGGCCAGTTCCTCTTTTTAGTGGCACAGAGCCATGGGAATTATTTTTTATTGGCATTGGATGCAGCGCATTAGCTTTTATCGACTTGAGGCCTGACAGCGAAAGTGTTTAAGATATCGCCCAATGACAAACCCTTCAAAAATTCGTTCCATCTAACCCCTGGGAACAGCTGCAACAGTTAAGCAACTGTAAAATGCAATTTGCTTTGGACGTTTTGCAAATTATAAAGCGACCATGGAACTCGCAGCTCCTAAGGAGGGGAATCGTATTTAAAGCTATCGATCAATGGCTAATAGGCAGGTGCATCATTGGTATTGCTGGCATGATCTGCCTTTAATTTGGAGCACAGCTGCAATTGTGGAACCCGAGCCATAACTTGAAAAGGGTTTCAATTTGAATGTCTTTGTTTCTTTGTTTTATGTGTATTTACGTGAGTCACAAGACAACCAAAAAGACGTAAGAATTAACTTTTTACGAATGGATACAACATTTTCGGGTACTATGGACACAAAACGGAAAATTGTTCACACAAACATTCTTCATTCGTACAAAAGAGCTCTCACGATTTTGCATTTCCTTCTTGACTCTAGCTCAATTTCCTTCAGTACGAAATCCTATCTTTTCTAAAACTTCCAAAATGGCTTATCCTTTTTGAAAAAGCCAACCTATACCACGAAATACAATAATACTTTTCGATATTAGCGATTCCGCGCGAAATATTTCGTGCTGCGTATAGGCCTTAAGTGAAGACACAGGAATTGTGGTTGCCGCACCAAGAGCGCGACTATCTGAATCTCTTTCGCGCTCAAGTAGGCGTAGGGCGAAAAGGACATATTAACCTAGTCAGGAAGTACCTCAAGAGGGTAACAGATAATCAAGATGCATGAGACGGCTTGGCACGGAGAAGTTTAAATTTTAAGAGACACAACATTAAGCAATTTCTATGGTACGATTTGAAGTCGATTCGAACTGCAGTATGGACTATCTTGATAGACCTCAAAGAGGGCCAAGCTCTTTTTCGATAACGTAAAAAGGTCGTCAGCGAAGGATATTCGGCCCAACCTTGGAAAGAAACCTGAATAGAAGGAGGTTCAATTCAGAACTTGAAGAGCTGGCTATCCACGAAATAATTATACGCTACATAAGATCGCAACGCCCTGGATGGACGCAGTTTAGGGCGATCTCTATAAGATGAATGTCAGAAGCTTGTGGCATTGTGATGGAAGCTTGGATCCACCAAGGGTTGTAATGCAAAATAGAGAGAAAAAGAGGTCGTCCCTGCGGAGGCATCACAAATTGAAAGGGAATCTATGAGACACGATTGCAAGAGAATCTTAAAACTCAACGTTGTCCGTTTAGTACTATTCCATAAAAAGCTATTCGGCTGAAAAGCTTTTAGTGTGGTAGGGTAAGTTTTAGGGTTCTCCCCAAAAAACACACTTACTTCTTGCGTTGTAACAAGTTTCAGGATCACGCACACAAGTCTTTGCTTGCTCTCCAACTATCCACAGTCAAACTACTCGCTCATTTTTTCTCCGAGTTTGGCATCAAGTGACAATATCTTGATTGTTAACGGAACCCTGGCAAAACACGCCTCATCCAGGAGCAGGTGCTCTTCGTTCTGACTCAGAGATCGAATGCATATCTCTCCTTTTTTTTTTTTTTGTTTTGTTTCTTTTATGCTTAGCACATTTATTTTGCAGGTCCTGTGTTCTGTCCTGTGCCGTCTGTGGCCTGTTGCCTGGACGTGTGTCTTAGGATTCGCTTGCTGCCTTTTGTGCCGGGAGTTTTGAGTTTCGAGCAGCTGGCAGCTGTTGCTGTTACTCAGTCCTTGTACGTTTGGGCAGCAGGATCAACGACTTAGCACGTGGCGCATGTGGCGTCCAAGCCTGTTTCTGAAACATTGGCCCTCTCGCAACCTCTCTCGCTACCTCGCTCCCTTTTCGAATGCACTCCTTTTGCTGGCAATAAAGTGAAAAAAAGGAAATTAACGAAATTATTTTTTTATTTGTTGATTTCTGGCCGCTGCTTAGCAGGATAAAAAGTGTTTTGTGGCTCCTGCCAAAAAAAAAGGTCAGTCCTTGGTTCAGTTCGGGAAGTGTGCCTTGCCTGTCTTCGACTTCGACTTTGGTTCGCCCTATTTGTATGTATGTATATGTGCATGTGTATGTGTGTGTGTGTGTGTGTGTGTCCCTATTGTATAGAAATGTGGCAGCTGTTATTGCGCCCGGTTTGGTTCCTTGCTTATATGCAGGAATAGCTCCTTAGTTTGCTTTGTTTTCAACTTTACACATTTGTCTTGCTCGAGTTTTGGTTTTATTCCTGATTCCGTTTACCCGAGTTGTCATTTATTATTGTTTTTGTTTTTTTCTTATTCTTTGTTTGTTTTCGACTTAATTTAATTAGGATTTATGTATGGAAATAAATGGGATCTGCCTGTAACTCTCTGACAATCCCCTCGCTGTCTCTCTTTCTCTTGAGTTTTCAATTAGTTTGCTCAATACAATAATATTTGTACAGTGGACCATAATGAATTGGCAAAATAAACACATACTCCCGTAAATATTTCTCTAAAAATTTCCACCCTACAGCGAAATCATTTCACACGCAATTGTGCCCGAAATCCTGAAATATTGTAATGTTTAGTAAGCTGATGACTTAATTGAGACATTTCATCAAATCATTGTCAGTTTTCTTCAGGGTGGCTGGCCATATCGTAATCTGGGAAAAGATATAAAATTAAGCAGCCTACATAATTGGCTCTTTATTGGCAAGTCAGCTCGGCTCGGCGCAGTTCACACAAAGTTGGCGCTGTTTAAGATAATTCGTGGTCAGGATCAACGCCATCATACACAGAGCGCAACCAGAGACCCTTGTTTCAGGCAATGTTTTCAGATACTTTATCGCTCTGGCGCGTTAAAATGTTTCGCGTTCTTTGGCTGTTTGTTTTGTATTTTGGTTTTTATTGCGCCTTAACGTGATTTCTGTTTTCGATCTTCAACTTGGCTTTTTGTATATATATATATAAGTAGTATGGAGTGTGCATGGGTATAAAATGACAAACTTATGGGCACTGCAACTTGGCGCATCTTTCGGGCATGGGCGTAGGCAGCATGATGATTTGAGAGAGACTTAGACCCACCGAATATGAACGTGGATTTTCTATCCTTCCTACATGCACTGTGACCCTTAGGACTAGCTAGAGCTTCACAGCTAATCCAACTCCGGAAACAAACTTAATTATTTAGGATGGTTTTAGTCGGATGACATTATGCATCGAGATTCTATGACCACCAAAGAGGGAAGTGTTGGGTGGTTTTCTCCTCAATCTCAAAGAAGCGACAGATGCTAGAAACCGCGATGCCCTGAGCCTACAATGTCCCATAAGTAAACCAATCAGCATCCGAAGCGAATTCTTGCTAATTGGAAGATCTTGCTAAATCTATAGGAACCGAGGTATTACTTGTCCTGCCACAGCCCAGACGTGCCGATGTAGTCTAAGTTTGGTCTGAATTCATCCGCTTCTCAAAAAAGCTTCTTGATGCTATGTTTGCCAATGCCACAAAGGTGCTCAGATCCTATTAGCAGCTTGCCAGCCATCCAGGGATACATCTAAGGGCAATTTATTCCATTGCCCTAGATGGTTTAAAGCATCATATTCCGCCCAGAGTTCTAATCTGAGCTAAATTCAGCTGCTTCGTTCCCAAGAGCATTCTTATATCCTGGCATCTATATAGACATTATTCTATTTCGCTAGTCCGGGAGTTTTCTTATATCATGGAACCTATATAAGGTAGACTTTATTCCATCGTCACAGATGGTTCAATTCGGCACTGGTTTTCTGAACTTATTTTGAGATTACTTTCAACCAGCCTGAGACTCTGACTCTGTCTTTTTAACTAGCTGGACGTCCACAAATCGGTCTGTAGCACATAGGAGCTTCTAGTCGCATTTTGGTTACCGCGACTCCCATACGGGTGACTTCCCTTGTCAAAGACCCCTCTGCATGCCACATAAAGGTGTGTCTTTCCACAGGATTTATCTCCTTAAGCGTTGTTCAATGATTTTTATTACTCATGAAAGTGCTTTAGTTTCTTTACTCTGTGATTATCTCATCTCTTGTTAATAGAAGAAAGGGGACCACTTTTCTCAGTTCTTTGCCAATTCTCTTCGCTGACTTGATTCTTAGTACTATATGACGAGTTCCATAAGCACATGAGTGTGGTAAAAATGAAAAAAAAAAAAAAAAGTTTTGCTTTGGAAGGGTTCGCAAACTATTGTAACACCCAGCACCCTTCTCACTACGCCCATGTTTCTTGGCATCATCCTTAGTCGTAAAATTATTGACGGCGTGTTAAGCGCATTCTGCCCGCTGCGGCATTTCTTATTGATTTTATAATTAAGCGTTGTCATTAAATTTTATGAGCTGGGTGTCATCAGTCGTCCCAGAACTCCAATACTATCTAATTGAGTTGTTGGTGACATTACGAGTTGAGTTAATAAAGCAGCATTGCCGGAACAGTTCATCATTATCGTCAGCACTGCTTACCACAAGACTATTTTCACAAACAGTTAATTTTATGCCACGAAAAGCCGACAAAAGCGCCAAAGTTCTCCTTAAGCCCTGCCACGTATTGCTGGGCCACTTAACCTGAGTGAACCCGAAGGCACAGCTCCTGGGAAACACTGGCCAAGTCAAAACATTTTCAACTGATTGACCATAACAAAACCACATCACATGGTCGTTCCGTCAGTCGTCAGTTTGGGCTCATTCAGTCTGATATACATAAATCATCTGCATAAATTTAGTTTTTGGTCTGCAAATGCCGCTGGAATTTCTTTTGTTTTCGTAATCAACTTGACGGACTGTGCCAGGGATTGTGATTTTTCTGTCCACAATGCACACACTTCGCATGCCAAGCGGCTGCAGTTCATCAAGTTCATATCCAGTTCGTGCTGATTGAATGTATTTCGACATGCGTTTGATCTCTCTTGGAATTTTTTTTGGGGGTATTCTTTTAAAAATCGAAAGGGCTATAAATTTTGAGGCTCTATGCTATTGTTGGCAAAGACAACAGTATCCTAGCTGATCCTTTGTTGCTTTATTAATATGAAGACAATTGGCACTACTTATGCGCTCTTTAAATAAATTTATTGAAATTTTTTAAATAGTGTCGAGCGACTGAGATTTAAGGAAGCTGCTCAATTAATAGTAGATTTTGTTTAGAGCTAAGCAGCTTTCGAGTTTAGTAGACCATGGGTGATTGTTCGAGACAATTGGTCACTGGAAGTGCAAACATCCGGAGAACACGGCGTATGGGGTAAGACATCCCATTGAAGTGCTTCCAAGGTATCCTTGATAACTTTGGCGAGCTGTGGCCGAGCGTTGTCATATTGAAAAATTACTTTGTCGTGTCTTTGTGCGTATTGCTCCATTTTTTTCTCAGTACCTAGCTATTATCAATGTCATTCTGTTTGAGAAGCTCATAGAAGATCGCTCCAAACAGATCCATGAATATTCGTTTTTGCCTTTGATTTTGATGAATGGCCCTACAATTTTCTGCGCTTTGGATTGTTGTAGTGAATCCACTTTTCGTCCCCCGTCACAACATGATGCAAAAGTCCCTTCGTATTTTGCCTTCGGATCAGCTGTTTGCATGTGAAAAATCGGGTTGGCTTGAGTTTATAGGAAACCCAACGTACTTCCATTCCTTGAGTCGTTCCTTGTTAAGTTACTCCTTATGGGTCCTCTTGAGTCTGACATGAATCTTCAAGCCGTTCCATATAAAATATGTGAAAAAATTTTATTTCTTCAATAACTTTTTTTTCATAAATTTTGTCTATACTTTGAAAGTTATTAGGTGCGGAGACAAATCCAACAAATCAATGATCTTAAAAATCAATACAGCCGTTCTTGAGTTCTGATAGTGTAACTTGTTTACAGAGATGTTAGGATGTCAAATTAAGCAGATTAAAATTTGTATTGAATAAGCCATTGAGTGACGCATTTATCGTTTGCTAACAAATCCCTTGGAAACAATACTTTAATACCAGGATAATCAACACTCTCTGGCATTTAGAGATTTTACCATACCACCCAGCTAGAAAGATAATTTTTCAAAATCCTATTTTTTGTGTCCCATGTTAATCTCTAATTGCCATGTTACTAAATTGGTAGCTAAAGGTACGCCTACCAATTTAAACACACAGAAAAGAAAAAATTACACATAAGTAACGTTTTTTTTTTTTTTTTGATTTCATCTGCTTCTGCATTACAGCTGTGGCTTGGGTCAACAATCAGCTGACAACTTTATCTGCCAGGCGGCGGCTGGCTGTGTATGTGTGTGTGTGTGTGTGTGTGGTTGCAACTCTGGTCGCTTCCGTTGCCGGAAGGCTCACACATATACAGAGGACTAAAGCGCAACTTAATCTCATTGTCTTGCTAATTGTCTGCTCAGTGTGTGCGTGTGTGTGTGTGCCGGTGTGTTTGAGCGTCATAAGCCGCCGCCGCCGCTGGCGCAATGAGCCTAAGACTTGGACCTTGGTCTGGTCGCTGTCTGTGTCTCCCTGACTGTCCGTCTCATTGTCTGCTGCTGTCTTTGTCTAAGCAGCAGGTCATTCTTCCTGTTTATCAATTGCCGCTCCCGCTGCTGCTGTACGTGCTCTCAGCTATTTTCATGCCACAACACGCACAATTTGCCTTGGCCTGGCCAACAAGCGGACAAACAAACAAAAACAAATCTCACGCAAACTCAGCTGACTCATGCAGGCTCTGCCTATGTGTGTGTGCGTGTGTATGTCGCCCTTTTTCTAGGCGGTGCGTTTAATGACCGGAACGGATTTCTCTACGCTTCAGCCGGCAGCCGTTATCCTCGCACACTCCTTGCATACAGCTTCCTCTAAGGTACGTTGCACAGTGGTCAAAAAAATAATATCTTCTAAAATAATCAACCTATCGCACACAAATTTGATGTATGGAAACGAACAATTTTAGTCTATAGCTGCCATATAAATCGAAATCGTTTTGCTTCGTCAAATCTGATATTTGAAAATATTTGAAGAAGATACTCGTACAATTAAGTACCGAATTTAAACCGAATCGTACGCTCATGTGACCCAAAATGGGGTTATCGGCTATCGCTATAACCTGTCGCCGTCAAATTTCATATTTTCGAATATATATATGTATGCAGGGCCGTAGAGAGAAAATCCTGGCCCGGGGGAATATGTACCGGCCCCTCTATTACACATTTTGCTTGAATCATTGTGTTCTGTAAGTACGGCAGTAATTACACCGGGCTCCTGAGAAAACTCCGGGCCCGGGGAGAATCCCCCCTCCCCGCTTTTGACAAGTAGTCATTTGCTAGCAACAGAGGTTTTTTCGCGCAAATTCGTCAAGATTTCCGCCGACTAAGCCTCATTTGAGAGAATTCTGGTATTAGTTCTTTAATTTGAAGAATTTCTTGAAATATCATATGGTGAGACTGATTTAAATGAGAGAAGTGGTTTCAAAAGTTAAGAAACGTTCCGTTTGATGTGGAAGGTAAAGAAAGCAAGGGGAGGCTGAAAGTGTACCAAGACATGGGATTGAAAATCTCATTGGTGAAAGATTTGTCCCAAACGAAATAATAACTTGTACTTAGATTAGCAATTTTTGAAATCGTTGGAAATGGAATAGTTTAAAAATAAGGAAATTGGGTTTCGTGGACTAAAGCCAAGAGATATTAAAGCTGCTTGCTAGGCAATAAAAAAGGGTTTTTGCATTTTTCCCTAGTCATAAAAAATGGGCTCATTACGGTAGACCAAAAAGCACAACAACTTGGCCCCATGCTTTGATATGGACAGCCAAACCATAGATTACTGGAAAAAAGGCATGCTCTCCATTTCGTAGGATCCGTTTGGTGTCGTGCATTATAAGTTTCTTAAGCCGAGCGAAGCCATAACTGGAGAAAACCATTACTTCTGTTGAAATTGTTGTCCTACATGATAATTCTCGTCTACCTGTAGCAGGGCCGATCAAAACCGCTTTGGAAGCACTAAATTGAAGAGTCCCGCCCCATCCGCATTAATAATAATAATTTTCTCTGACTTGACTTTTTTTTGTCAGTCGCCCCTATGTGGAGCATGGGGATCTCTATTAATAGCTGTTCGAAGAGAACAGGGACCTACAGTTTATAGCCGAATCCGAACGGCAGTGTCTTGAATTAATAGAGATTTTCTCCGCATTATTCACCAGATATTGCAACTTGTTGTGGTCAATATCACATGGTTTGTCTAAGCAGCGCCTAACAATACGTGAAGATACCAAAAATTGGGTGGACAAGTGAATAGCCCACCAAAACGAAATAGTTTTGTAGACTTGATTACCAAAAGCTGCCAGAGAGTCGGGAACAAGTAACGGATAGTAATGGGTGATAAAGCCTTTAGATACCTTTTGTTTAACATAAATTCCAAATTTTGCCCTCCAATTTTTGAAAACCAGAAATATAATCAATATTTAACTCTTTATATTTGCAAGACTTTACTGACATTTAAAAAATTATATTATTATTATATTTACTATAATTTTTTAAAGCTCAGAGTTAGCGCATAAAAAAAGTTTTTATAATTTAAAATTTGCCAAATTGACCACTGTGCAGTGGGAGCATAAGAGAGAGAGAGAGCGAGTACGCGCGTGTGTGTGTGTCTATATGTGTATGTGTGTGCACTTAAAATCCTATTAGGCTCAATTATCCGCTGATATTGCGTATGCGTTCTCTCTCGCTTACTCTCTCTGCCTTGATTGTATTCCCAGAATTTGAAGCCGCTATCTTTGTCTTTGTCTTGGTTGTTTTTGTTGTTGTTGTTGTTATTGTTTAAATTCAATTTGTCTTTCCGTTGCGGTAGCCTGTGACCTGCCCCTAGACCTTTCTCTAGACCCAGCAGGGTGTAGAACACCCCAAGCTGTGCCTTTGTCCCTTGACTGACATTGATTCATATTTAGTAGTTATAGTATTTGGTATCGAAATAAATACTCACTGCTAGCTGCATTTCTATTAGCAGACGTCGCTTGCTGCAACATGCGTCTTGGTGGTCCCTGGCACTTGTGGCTGCCACAGCAGCTGCCCGAGTTTAAAGTTCAACGTTACGTGTCAGTTGTGTAAATGATCTGATTAACGCCGTGTTATTGCGCTGTCAATGGGTTAAGAGCAGGACGTGCTCATAGCCGCTTAACAGCAGGTGGTAGCTAACTTGGCTAACTGCAACTAGTTTTACCTTTTTGTTTTTGTTTAAATTTTTTGTTAGTAGCTGCGGCCTAACTTAAAAAGCATCTTTAGTTTTAATATTTTAAAAGTTTATTTTTTTTTTGCGGCTCTGGGCTTAACGGTTACTTGATGCTACTTCAAAAGCGGCTCAGTGTTACCGTTAAATGAAATCACTTTTAATTTCAAGCAAAGCGACGAAGGCGCTGCTGCCGAAATATTTTGAACTTATCGACAAAAAAAGTGTCGTATTTCAAATGAAGCTGCACAGACATAAAGACATCAACTAAATCAAAAGTGACAACAGCACCTAAAGGAACGTAGCCAGAGATTCATGGCCATGGTCAACAGCAATAAACAGCCCATAGCAAAGTTGTCGTCGTTGAAAAATTAATAAAATTAGTAATCAGCGCTTTAAATCAACAACAACAACAACAACCATAACAAAATTCATCCAAGAGGTAGCCACACGAAAGCAGCCAAAAACCGCAGATTAGATAGCGCCGTCAAAGTTAGAGGTAGACCCCCCTCCCACCAATACATATTCAAAATCCAAGCTTTGGATACATCTACAAATACAACAACAGCCGCGCCGCTGCTAATGATTTCTATTGGCGCTGCCGTTTGCCACCGTAAAGTTTTCGGAACTCAACTCAACTGGTTAACTATGGGTAGAGCCGGCACGGTCTAACCGGCAGCTTATAATGATAGCTGCAACAACAACAACAACAATAATATCAGACAATACCAAGTACGAAGTGTGCGCTTTAGAGTCAAAGCTAAAATACTCTTGCGAAACTTGGCATCTTAGAATCTGGAAAGGAATTTAAAGGCATCGAAAGGTCAAAATCCTTAGCGCCGAATAATTTTAAATGTAAGTACTCTTTGAAAATGGATATAAAATGGAGCATACTAGACTCTATCGAGAAATCTTTTTTTGGTGGAATTACCTAATAACCAAAAATTTCGTTCCCCCTTCAGAACGCTTTGAAATTGTATAAAGAACGTTATCATCTTCTCTTTGTATTCTAGTATCTTTGAGACTTTCCAGCACAACCGGCTACTTTCATTTTGTTAAAAAATGAGTTAATGCCAATTTATTTATCTACTCGAGTTCCTGTAACTTAGAAAAACAGCGATAAGTCAAAATTTATACGTATTTTGAAAGTTTTATTACTATATATGTAGCCTTTTAGCAATCCATTTCTTTAATATCAGATCAACCAGTCGCGTCCCATATAAATCATTATATGAACATGTGCATTTTGTCGTGACGTTACATTTTTAATTTTTAAATATTTTTCTTTAATAACGCAAGTTAGAACTAATTTTTATTTGACTCTTAATTTTTCGATGTTGGTGGACCTTTCTGTGAAAATGCCCATATGGTAAGCATAGTCCTAAATGTTATACCATTTATAGCACAAGAAAGTATTCCCGCACATCATTACTAACCTCAAAAACTAAAATTTTTTGAGAGGATAACGAGGATCTGAATTATTTAAAGCTTACAATTCAAAATATAATCGTTGCACGAAACGAAGAACTCAGTTCAATTTCCAAATCGTCTTGCCTTCCCCATAACAATTTTGGAGTAGATGACCACTAATAAAATATCATAAACTTCTATTTTCTTATGTATCTGGAGACACTGTTTCTGAATCCGCTAATAGAGTTGGTGCTATGGTTCTATCCGAACCTCAAAAAACTCCACAAAACTTGTTTTCGTTGTATTCGAATTCGGGGTCCAAAAAACTTCAATAAGTCCGAGCTTAACTCGTTTTATGGGGTTTTTCGAGGTTTTTTTTAAGCCCCGCTGAATTTTTTATTGTCATCTTATTTGGATCAGGGACTGTAAGGGGCCCATACTACGTGACCCGTTTGGGAGAGTCTGGAAAATACCACGCTGCGTCAGGGGGGGGTCTAGGTTTTCGTCCCACAGTCAATATTCTCTAATGTGGACTTTTTTTTCAAAAAATGCAAAAATTGGGTCACGTACAGCCCCTAAAAACGTTAAGAAAACATGGTTTGTCCTATAGATTTGAAAGTCTGTTGTTTTTTGTGTGGCTGTATTTTGGAAATTTCACCTAAAGTGGCAAATAAGGTGATCAAAGTTTTTATGAGACATATTATTTGTATCAAACCGAAAAAACACGTTTTTCAACGTTTTGAAAAATGTTACCCCGTAAGGCCCATACGCAGTTCGAAAATTTTCGCACGGAATGCAAAACTTCATTTGGAATATCCCATTTGGGATTTTTTTTTTTTATATGAAGTTTTGTCATTTCGTGCGAAATTTTTCGAACTGCGTATGGGCCTTTAAAGAGGAATTGGGGTTCTGGTATTTTATTTGTGTGTGAAGAAAACATCCCTATAAAGCGAAAAAAAAATGTATTCTTTCTGACTTTCAGTGTTATTGAATAAAAGAAAAATTGAAATTGTATTCAAAATATGTTTTTTATTTTTTTTTAATTATGACTGACTTAAAAAGAAAGACCAAAGAAGGAGGATGCAAATCGTATTATCGCCTTTGCAATAATTTCTAAAAATCTTTTAAAACATCTGAGCATGATATTGAAGCTGCCAGATATGCACAAACTCAAAGGTCATACGAACTTTTTTGAAGAGTATAAACACAACAGCCAGAAATCTCTACATTAAGGTTCTAAAATCGCTCAAGGTCCCCACAGAATTCGTTTCCAACACAAGGCGTCCGGTACGTCTCTACGGTATCTGCTGCTGCTTCTGGTGCTACGAATTGGCTCACACTTTGCGCACAGATTGGCGAGAGAGATTGCGAATGTTAGATAAATGCGCCACCAGCAACGTTGGATGCCTTCGCTCCAACGTCTCATAGACACAAGCAGCATCATCATCGTCATCATTATAAAACGAATTGATATGCGATTATCGGATGAAGTTTTAGCGCCAGCGTTTTAAAGCTCTGGGGCAAAATATGATTATGGCAAGAGTGGGTTTAAGTACGCATGGGTATAGATACATATAGTGTGTGTAGATCCAGTCTGCCCACTCAATGCCCATGGCTGTGCCTGTGTGTCTGCGCCGTCTGTCCACGCTGTTGTCCTTTGTCCTTGCGTTGTGCAGATCGTTTTCTGTGGGAATGAGAATGCTGTTGTTGTATATTGACCGCGCTTGGCTACTTTGCAATTTTGTGTATTGGCTTTTTGGGCTTTTGGGCCGGCCCCGACTGCCAAAAACAATTGAATTCGATTGAATGCACCGGCAAAATGGGCTGCTTCGGCGCATTCCATTCCAGACGTGTCGCCAGCGGCAAGCAACAATGCTAAGCTGCATCGCCTTCTCGCCAAGCAGACTTGGCCATCGTCGCCATCGTTTCCATCGGCAACAACAATCACAATCACAACAACTGTCAACGCTTCAGGCGGGATGCGACGACGACTGTAGCGCCGCTCTTAAAGACAATCAGCGACACCTTTTTGGTCCAAAATACTCTCGCTCTTCTCCATAAAGCCTACAAAGACCACAACAAATACAAACGTAAGAAGCGGTCGCAGTCAAACCAAAATGAAATCATTGAACGAAAAAAAAAAACTTGAAAAGAACTACGATTTTTTGGCATAAGAAATTTAATATACCCTTAAGAAGAAGAGATCTTTGGCAGGGGTAGAGATATTTTGGATTTTGTTTAGTTCTGACAACCAATAACTTGTCGAGATTTAGAATAAAATTGCATGTGATCTGGAGTCTGTATAAAAGTCTTTTTAAATATGTTATGAAATATAACTTCGTAGGATCATAAAGAACTGTATTTCTGTAGCTCGAACAGTGCAATAGAGCGTGGTCGGACCACCCAGATGTGGGGAGCCGAAATTTTTTCCAGTCGCCTTCGGGCTCTTTTAGGAAGTTTCATTACGATCCAAGATGGAACAAATCTCATGCAGCGCTGCGCTATTAAACTTTACGTCCAATTCGTAAAAACCACGACCTAGATACAGACGGAATGATAACGGATACCTTTAGGGTTGCTGTCATGAATCGCTCAACAATATTTGAGTGATATAAGCTATTTCGGGAGGGGCGGTAGCTAGTGGAAGACGACTAGCGCGCCGGTCGCCCTTCAACCTCTCTTAAGATGTATCGTACGACAAACTCGGGAAAACCACGCCGGAGATGGAGACAGAATGATCAAGGATACCTATGGGGTTGCTGCCATGAGCAGTTTAAAGGTGTTCAAGTGATGTAAGCTGTTTCGGGAGAGCCGAGCTTCGGTCGGTCTTCAACTTCAAGGATTGATGAAAATGTGGCCAAGAGAAGGCGGTCCTGGACTGTAACCGGGACATAAATATTCTTCTTATTGTTGGGGATTGTAAGGGATTTCGTACGGTAGCATCCAAAAAATGATTGCCAAAAGGCCGAGCCATCAGAGGGTTCCCACTTTTTTTCTTCTCAAGCAAAACTTCAACGTAAACCAATACAGCTCCGTAGATGACGTACAATGGTACCTGGCGGCACATCCCGAATAGCGAGTTCCAGTAGGCGCACCCACAGTGCGAATCGCTTTATACGCGTTATTTTGGAGCATATTGATTCTATTTTGAGAACTACTTAACATAGGATTTTTACCCATTAGTTCAATAAAAAAAATTTAAATTAATACAGTCCTACTATTTTTTAATACTACCCTGGCAGCCTGTACTTTCATCTAAAAAAATTTAATCGCTTCTTATTATTTAAATTATCTCTATAATTATCCTACAGATATTCCCTGATCTAATATTAATCTTGTCCTTTAAAATCCCTTATGTTCTCTTGTTATTGCTAGAAGAGGCTTCAAGTTCTCTTATATAACTTTCAAAATCGAAAATAAACTTTTCCACTTTCTCTTTCTCTTTGTAGAAGTGGCCCGAACTCTCTCAGGATAGAAAAGTACATTTTTTTTCTTTTACACAAAGTATTATTACCAAGTTCTAAATCTTTTAATTTTTTCTAAAAGTTGAGTATACTCTCCTAAAGAGTATATAAAATAATATGAAGTAGAAAAAAAAAGTTCGTTGCTTAAGTCTTTTGTTTCTTACTGCAACGCATGCGAAATAAGTCTGCCCCATGAAGAGGAACAACAACAGCAAAAATTGAACTCTATCTTTGGTGCCTGCCCTGTCGCATCCTCGCTTATTGTATTGGGAAGTGCGAAAGCGACAGTAGCTGAACGTCAGTAGCCGGTGGTGGTGATGGTGGTGCAAAGAACAATGCTATCCCACGTACCCATGGAACGATCCCAGCAAACCAGCCCCGGGTCGGCACAGCCCAGTTTCAGTTATGTCGCGCCATGTTTGGCGTAACGTGGCCGGCATATGATTTCAAAAATTGCCCTTTTTCGGGTTTCGACTTACAGCAGCAACGGCAGCGGCAGCGGCAGCAACAAGCAGTCAAAAGCTGTGGCATGCCACTGTTTTGTGGCCCTGTACTGAGTGCATCAGAAAGTGATAAGCCCTTGCAGTTGACATCATATTTGGGTGCTAAAAGCGCGCCGACTTGGTTTGTTTCACCGCCCCAAAGGTGTTGTCTGTAAATAGAGACGGCAAATGTGGCGCTGACAGCGACAGCAAGAGTGAAAGATGGTGGTAAGGGTATTCGTTAGCCTTCATCCACACACATACACACGCAACACACACAATGCAGTGGTTGGATGTGCTGTGTACGGAGGCGGCGGTAGTCTGGACGAGTGCCCGGAGTCGAAGCTGTAAAAAGTTCGCACATCAATTGCACAATCAGGCAACAACAGGAATAATCACTGTCAGAAGAGATTAAAGCGATAAACAGGAGGACGATCCAGCCGAAGGCTTATAATCGGGTCAGCTGCTGCCGCATTTGCT
The DNA here is from genome assembly GCA_949987675.1 of Chymomyza fuscimana. Taxonomy (NCBI): domain Eukaryota; kingdom Metazoa; phylum Arthropoda; class Insecta; order Diptera; family Drosophilidae; genus Chymomyza; species Chymomyza fuscimana. Next base: position 27,757,607 of record OX465089.1, on the reverse strand, counting down.
GCTGTTGCACATGTTCCGCTGACGCAGATAAGCAGTGGGTAGACAGACACTCAAATACACTGCGAGAAAAGCACGGGTTAAAATTACGTTCAAGCGCTGGTAATCCGTATTGAAAGATTGAAAAGTAGATTTAGCAATTTAAAAATTTTTAAACGAGTTTAACATTAGGAGCTCTTGGGAACATTAACGTTAAAACGTTTTTCGGGAAACCATTTTCAAAATCCAAAATCTTCTTGCTTTTTCCAACATACTTTTGCTTCTATTTACTCTACTTTTTTTATTACATTATTATGTGGTATTCCTTATATTTCATGAGAGTTTGTCTACAAAAAAATATGGGATCATTGAATAAGGTGTTCTATTAGGAGAAAAAGTCTTAATAAAGTTATCTGTTTTTTTTTGGTACGACAAGATTAAGGACCCAGAAGCTATATTTCTTACCCAGGAGTAGAGAAGGTGGATGCAGGTCAGTGGAAAATGTATATTTTGAGAAATTTTTTTAACTTTTCCTAGCGACATAGGTTGGAATAGGTTCAACAGTCTAGTCGCCACAAAAGCAGACAGGAGACCATATGCTCCATTGTGACGCCTAGTTTTTGTGTCAATATTGCGGATTACGCTCACACCATAAAATGTGTCACACTTATAGGCACTGATGCCTATAACGAGATGGTGGACGATTGTGCTAGGAACGGATCAGCTCTTGCGGCTACGGACTTATTAAGACTGCTTTAATATGTTCTGTTTGGAATATCAGGTATAACCAGAACTAAACAGATCAGGACATTGTCACAACTTCTTGGACTCTGGCCAAGACATAAGAGTAACAGTGACCTAATGGCAACACTTCGGACTTCTATCGTAACCGTGGAGATGAGGAGAAGATTGAAAGCACGTGAAGTTATGACATTCTTCGATGAACTGGACTATGGCGAAAGTTTGATATCGAGGGATTTTGCTCTTTTTATCAAACACTTATAATGATTTATTAAGAATAGTGACTAGATGTTCTGGCGTGTTCTAGGCGTCATCCTCTCCTAAGAGGGGATGGGGCAAGAGATTGACATGAATCAATAAACTTCGATGAAATTGGGTTACACTGGCTTGTAAGGCCTTTAACACCTATGTGATCATAAGGACGTACAGATAGAAAGACATGCATGCTAGCATATAGTATGCTAAATTCTCCCACGGGGGAGTGAACCACGATAAAGACATGGCTCAGTACACTTTGGTTAAATTGTTCTTTTCCAGCTTTTAAGGTTTCTGAGATATTGGTGATCATAAGGACGAACATGACTCAAATGCAACATGAAGTTATGGGTTGGAATAAGAAATTTAAATCAGCCACACCATCTGCTAGTATACCCTTGGCCGGATTCTCCCAAGGGGAATGGGCCACGATATCGACATAAATCAATTACCTTTCGTGAAATTTGGTTTTTTTTTAGCTTTGAGACCTCTGTGATCATAAGGACAGACGGATACACGGTCATGACACAAACGCTACCTGAATAAGAAACTTTGATCAGACACCCCTCCTGCTAGTATGTACTTTGCCAAATTCTACCCACGGGGGAATGGACCATCATATTAAAATGAATCAATAAACTTGGGTCAAATTGGGTTTCTCTGATTTTAAGGCCTCTAAGATGTAGGTGATCATAAGGACTGACGTATAGACGAGCATGGCGCAATCGATACCTAAGATTATGCTTGGAATAAGAAACTTTGCTCAGCCAGATCTACTCCTAGTATACCCTGAACCCATTGCGTACGAGTAAGTTTCAATACGACGCTTGATTTACTCACATGGAGTATCCCCGATTTCTTCGAGTGCATTTATACACACGCAGGCGCTTAACGCATTTGGCGATTACGCAAAGTTTATGCCAGGCATTCGACAATTGGGTGGTCAAAAATGAAATCATTAACACCTAAGATAATAAAAAGCAAGCGGGCCAAGGAAAAAAAAAATAAATAAATAAAAAAAAACGCAAGCAACTCGAAAGATAAAAACTAAAACGGCAGCGCCGCCAATAACAACATGAAGGAGCAAGCAGATCGAAGTATATGGTGGGGCATGCCACTGAACGTAAGGAATTTGGCGGACCGTAGTCTGGAAACAGACGATGCGCAAAATGTAAGAGGATCTGTGTAAAGTATTTTTTTTTCGTTTTTTTTTTGTTTAGCAGCAAGTTTGGAGCAGATTTCTATCTTTTCATGGGAGGTTTGCCCATTTCAAAAGGAGCAGAGCAAAAAAAAAAAAATAAAGAGCATAAGTGGATTGGCTGAGCATGCCGCAAACCAATGAAAATAAAAATTACACATGAAACGAAAAATCGAACGGATCGGGAACCATTAATGGAAAACAGTGCAGAGGAACACAGACAGCAGAGGGAACCCAAACATCGAACTTCAAGTCCGACACAAAGCCAATTAATTTATTAAATTGAAGTATTTTCGAAGGGGTTTTGCTTTTGCTCATGAAAGGAATTTTGGCGACAACAACAATAAGCTCTTTTTGGTCAAGCGTGTTAATTTTTACCAATTTGCGAGCTGCAATGGCCAAAATGTTGGCAACAACAGCAACATGTTGTCGAGGTGCAAAACTAATGGATTTCGTCGTCGTCATCTTCGTCGTTGTCGTCGTCGTCGTCGTCGTTGTCTTCGTCTTGGTCTTGGTCATCAACAGCGTCGCAGTCGCATTTGACTGCCTTAAACAACGCCCGCAAGCCCCTTGTGCCATCCATATGTCCATCGATGTGCCTGCAGCTTCCACTTGGCACTGCTCCACGGGCCACAAAGAAGTCAACGTCCAGGCAACACCAAGCCAATGTGCTTTGCTTCCCAGGCGCTCGTTCACATCTGTGTGTGCGTTTATATTGATATATTATGGCCACGGTTTCTTTGGGACAAAGATCTGCTTATTATATAAAAAACGAAAGCAACAACAACAATATAAAGAGCCAAGAGCAGGGCAGGCAGCCAGTGAGTGAGCCAGTGAGCCAGCCCAGCCAGGCCGCATATAAAAGGCATCGCTGCGGCAGATCTTGAGATCTGATAAGAAAATGATAAAAAGGTAGACGCCAGTTTTTAATTTGATTGGAATGGAATTTTCAGATGATTGCAATGTTGCTAAAACGGCAGCGCCGCAGAGACGACCAGAGCAGAACCATCTTGCCCCGTGGCGGAGTGCTGCCCGGGTGCCCGGGGTTGGGGTATAGCAACAACGGCGACAACAGCGACTATGGGCGGGGTGTGGAACAATTGGCGTTGCTCAGCATTGGTCAGCATTGGTCAGCATTGGTTATACTTGATACTGATTTGCAAATGATTCGGATTGTGGCGAAGTGCTAAAAGCTCTACAAGCAATGGATGAGTTCGTTATAAATGACCAACTATTAGCTAGACTTTCGATTTCAATGAACTTGGTTGCTTAAGGGAATCATCAGTTTTAATGTTGCTTAAGTATCACATAATCTTAGTATCGATCTAAGTGTGTTGGAAGCATCATCAGTTTCCTAGTCACTTAGTATCGGTCGATCTTGGTGTTTAGTAAGCATGGTTTGGCCTCAGAGTAATCTTGACTATTTGAATCTGTAAGTTATAACTTTTGTTCTCACTAATCAATGGTATTCGTCTTATTCCATCTTCTGGACTCACATAGAGATAGAGATCTTGAATTTTAACAACTTAAGATACATTTTCTAAAATAATATCGATACTTTCATAGCAAATCAGTATTTTATTTTTTCAATAACTTCAAAACAACTTGAAAATCCTAAATCTTTTAATCTTAATAAGATTCTGTCTTGAGTTATTGGGTGAATAATGTAGAGAAAATGTGTTCGCAAAATGAGACTTCTGTTTGGAGGTTTTTTATTTTTTTACGTAGAACTTACATTTGGGGCTATACCCGGACACAAGAAACTGACGCATAATATGGTCCGAAATCTGAAATAGCTGCCTAGCTATTAGTTGTAAAAAGGGTTCCTATATTCGGAGACACCAATAATTTTTCAAAAAATATAAAAGAATTTACTTGGAACATTTTTGAAAAATTAGTTTTAAGGTAATTTCTTACAAAAACTACAATTTTTAATAATTTGTAAATGGTTTTTTTAAAGTAGCAGAAAAATAGTCAAAAATGTGTCAAATTTTAAGTAGGTTATAGGATACTAAAACTTTTGGCTAAAAAATATAACTTTAAACAGAGAAGAACGAGCCTACTATTAGAACAGAATGTTTAAAATTTTTTTTTTACCTTCCACTTAATCAGGGTCCTACATCGAGTCTAGACGTAAAGATATTTTTCAAATTTTGACCACAGAAGAACGAGTATTAGTACAGAACAATTCGAGATACATAACAAGGGAAATATTTTTCTGTGAATGAAATGTGAATTTTGGATCAGAGCTTTCATGGTCTTAAAATGTAAGAAGTAGGTCCTGCTGAAAATGTTATCTTTTGATATCCAATTCGAAAGCTTGGATTTTTGGGGGTGGCTTGGAGTCTGCTGAATTAGGTTAAACCTTTAAGAATTTTTGATGCCATTTTCTTTGAAATCTCTCTCTTGCACAAAACCAGCGTGGTTTCCTCAGGACAAATGCTGTCTTGGAGTAAAAACTTATGTGGACAGAGTCGACTTCCTGGACTTCACCGGGATTTTTTTTTATAAAACTTCAAACTTTTTGAAGGTTTAACTTCTTTGATTTCTTAGATACATTCATTAAAGATATGCTGTTGGTTAAGCTTAATAATGTATGATAGAATAAGTAGAGTATTTAAAATAGTATGAATATAATGGACAAATAGAGATACTCTTGGGAATAGGTTTGGCCCCGCAGTACCTCGTCATATAGTGTCACTTTTGATTAGAAGATTAAAGTGTCTCCGGCGATGCGCTTGATTGCAGGTAAAAGTGTGCCAATAGATTATGGCTTTTTTTTAGTAATTATGAAACCGGCTCTTAATATGTGACGTCATATAAGAGACAAGCTCATAAATTGAAGCAAAAATTCTCTTAAAACCACCGAAGACAATATTTAATGACTGTTTAAGAGATCCCTTTAGCGCATTAGTTATTGCATTGGGATTCAAAACTTTGTGGGAAATTAATGTGCTTATGGAATCGGGAGGAGTATCTCGCAGATCTCGATAAAATCAGCCCGATTGTAAAGTATTAAAAACTTGCGGCATTGCCATAATTTTTTTTAAGACCTCTTTATTCTCACCCGGTCCGAAATTATTGCTACTAATTTTTTTATATATTATGCTCTTAATTTTGAAATTCCGATAAGCAACCCTAAGTATCGGAATACATTTAGTGGTATAAAAAACTAATTAATCTCATTTTAAATAGTACTTACTTGCCGCTGAGAGTTCACATATTTTCATTGTATACGGAGGCCGTTCCAGAGTCAGTTGAAACTAACATACCCGAGTTGGTAAATGTTCGTAAAAAAAATTAAGAAGAAATTTCGAGTTTAATAAAGTCGAGTCTTAATAAAGATCTATTATAGCAAACAAAGTAAAAAAAAAAAAAACTATAGATTAATTAGCTTAATATAGGTATACCCGATATATATAAAATCCATATATAACATTTTTTGTTCGTTAAGGCCAATACGCAGAATGCAAAAAAACTTTCGCACGGAATGACAAAACCATATAAAAAAAAAATCCGGAATGGGATTTTTTTTTTTATATGGTTTTGTCATTCCGTGCGAAATTTTTCATACTGCCTATAGGCCTTTATATAGAAATTTCGTTGTACAGCCATTCGTTAAAATGAGATTTAACCCTAGACCTGTCCTTGGGGTACTGAGTGCCCCAGATGAATTTCAAATTTAATTTATTTTTTATTTTTTCCATACAAAATACACTACGGGGCACTGATTGCCCCAAGGACGGTATTAAGATGGAAAGACGAAGGACGGGTCTAGGGTTAAATAAGTTGTGTAGTTTAAAAAAAAAAAAGAGTAATATGGAAAAATTCGTTGCAGAGGAGTTCGAGGAGTTTGATGGAAGTTAGACTGTATTATTAAATTTTAATTCTAATAAATGTTATATTTGGTTTTATATTTTTTTTTTATTTAATAAATAATGTACATCAGTTTATTTTTTTACTTATTTGTACATTTATTAATTAATACTGATAGTTGGCTGAATTTTTGATAAATTAATTAATCTAACAACATTGCAATATTTTTTGGGTTAAATTCGTTTCTATTTTAATTAAATAAATAGTGTATATCAGTTTACTCTTTAACGGTTTCGTATGTCCATTTTTTAATACTCAAAGTTCGACATTTATTTTAAAATTTCAATTATTCATTTATTTTATTCAAATTTTGTCATAAAAAAATCGGTAAGGGCGGTAAAATTTTGAGAAACCCCGGAACGGCATGGTAGACTTATTGTCTATTTCGGAACGGAATTGAATTTCCATTTCCGATTGTAACTCCAATCTGATTACTTTCACTCGTACCTCTCAGTACTCAGCAAAGATCATGACAAAATCTCGCTCAACCCCTTTTTCGAGATTCGCTGGATTCCCATACCGTCCGCATCTCTAATAGCTATATGCCTTTATTTTAATTACTCGTATGTAGCGCATTTATTATGGCGAGCTGATCGAATTGTATATAAGCATTCCATAGGTAAATTTGCATCTTGCAACGCGTCTGTCATTTCATTTCACCAAAAGTACACACCAGGAACGGCAACAAGAACAACAGTAACACCCAACAACAACAACAACAGCAACAGCAACACCACCAACAACAAAGGGGAGCAGCAGACGACGTCAGCGTCGACGTCGCCAGTGGCGGCACGACGTTGTTGCCGCCGTCATCGTCGTCGTCGATGTTGTTGTTTGTTGCTGCTGGAGCCGTGTACGCCTGGCTGGCAGCCGCCAGTTGCCACTCGCTGTGGCAGAGGCGCAAGGATGCGAATAGGAAGCAGCGAGAGAGCGAGATATTTTTGCCCAGGGACTGCGATCTGGAACACTGTTTTGGGTCTGAATCGAGCTGCCGGCGTCGCTGCTGCTGCTGCCGCTGCCACTGCCGCCACCTTAATTTATTTCATCTCATGCAATAATTTTTGTGGTTAACAAGTTTTGGCGGCATCGTTAGCGTCTTCACACGCTTCGCGGGATATCAACACCATTTATTGCCGTTTTGGTATTTTTCTTTTAGCCTCGGCTTTAGCATTGCCTTTGCCTTTGGCTGCTCCTCATTCTACACTGCCTTTTGCTTTTATTTTCTTGTTTTTTTTTTCGTTGTGTCTGTTTTTTTTTGTTCTGACTGCGATTTTATTGCTTGATTTTTGCGGTTTATCTGTGCGCTCTCATATAAAAATCGATTGGATTCCCGTGAAATTGATAAGTCAAGTCAACGCAGTAGCTCCCCGCGTGTCCGCTCTAGCTATGGCAGCTGCCCAACCCGCTGCATCCCCGCTTGCCTCCCTTAAGCAGGCGTTGTCGTAAATTATTTGCCACGACTAGTTTTCTACATTAAAAGGCAGACGCCACTCTAGACCCGGGAATGCCGCCAATGTTGCTTTAGGATTCTGGAGTTGCTGCTGCTGCTGCTTCTGCTGCTCGGTAGTGTTAAAATATTCGACCACCTAGGGTCCCATGGAATTTATGTCATTGACGCACATTTCTGCCGCTTTTTATTAACGTTTGCGGCATCATTAACTTAATTTTTTTTTTTTTTTTGCTGCCTAATTGAAATATAAGTCAAAGTTCTAACCAGGTTTCCAGCTAGCTTTGTGTTGCATCTTTTTGGGCTGACTGTGTCATTGCCCCGTTGTAGTCAGTGCCACCCCATTTCGTAGTTGCAGGTTTTTGCACTTTTTTTTATATTTTTAGTTGTGTAGAGAGTGTCGCGTCGAGTTTTTGGGCTATTTTTGTGTCTCGGCGACATCGTCTGGAGCGCAAACATAGATTCAACTGGAAAAGCATTGCCTTTGGCGCACTTGTCGGGGCTAATTACATGCGTCTATTTTTGGCCTAGACGCTGATTATCTGCATGAGCACGACACGTGCATTTTTACCCATCTCAAAAACCTGACAATTACAACTTGAGAAAATTGGAAGGTGAGCTCTATGGAAATCTCATCCAGATGTTATAAGTTTATTCGAAATATTAATTTACTGCAGCCATAGGTTGAAGCGTGTTCTAGGAGCATATTTGGCTGACATGGATTCAACGTGGGATTATAAGGGTTGGGGCTTTTTCCGAACGCGCTTAAGGCTTGTCTAATCAACTTGATATTCACACTCTTAGAGACATCCCAGGAATCTGGGACAAGTAGGTACCTTGCTACTTGTGTTGTGTAAGGATCATTACGTTTTAAAATGGAGGGCCCACCAGAATCAGATGAAAACTTTTCTTATTAAATTCAGACCCTTTCACATTGTAAAATCCTCAAAAACTAAACTCAAGAGAAATTTGACCTTTTGGGTATTCAAATAAGTTTTATTATACGAGCGAAGCCGATCCGTTCGATTTTGATGATTTTTTAATATGTGATAGTGGTACAAGCAAATATTCACCTCGTAAAGTATTTTGCCCTATGTTCCGACTAGGAGCGATATCTTGTATTATTCATACATATCAAGGAAATAAAAAAAAAAGTATTTTTGCAAAATTTCGGATATTTATTCAGTTATGGATAACTAAGTATTTATTTGAATAATTTTCAATTATAAACGTGATCATTATGTTCGTTGTATAAAACTGAAAATTTTTCATTTTTCTATTTCGAGGATTTTTGCTTATTTGTCACTATAACAAGATACGTTGCTATGAAGTAGAGGTGGGATACTATCGATGGCACTGTCGATAGTATCGATAGTTTTATTTTACAGATACTATCGATGGTTTTGTTCGATATATCGATAGTATACTTTTGTATGTAAACAACTTTTTTGATAAGTCAACGGATAAAAAATGGCGTACGTTAAAGTCGGGCGCGGACGACTTTGAGATACCCTGTACCACTGCTTGCAATAAAATCCAGTAAATTGCTTAAGAACACCAAAAGACATTCGATTGCCAAATTAGATTATGATACCTTCATAAACAACCAAAAACAGACGAATTTTTAATCAAAAACTTTTTTTCGACCGATCGGCCCTATGGGAGCTATGAGATATAGTCAACCGATTTTGATAAAATTTGGTACAGTGTTGAAGATCTCCAACAAACTTCTGAATGCCAAATTTGGTTACAATATCTGCACAAACAAACGAAACACAACGAATTTTGTGCAAAAAACGTTTTTTTGACCGATTGGCCCTATGGGAGCTATATATAGCTATATAGTCAACCGATTTTGATCAAATTTGGTATAGTGCTTGGGAACTTTAAAAAACTTCTTAATGCCAAATGTGGTTACGGTATGTTCACAAATAAACGAAACACAACGAATTTTGTAAAAAACACGATTTTTTGACCGATTGGTCCTATGGGAGCTATATGATATAGTCAACCGATTTTGATCAAATTTTGTATAGTGCTTGGGAACTCTAAAAAACTTCTTAACTCCAAATTTGGTTACAATATCTTCACAAACAAACGAAACACAACGAATTTTGTACAAAAAACAAATTTTCGACCGATCGATCCTATGGGATCTATATGATATAGTCAACCGATTTTGATAAAATTTGGTACAGTGCTGGGGGTTTCTGAAAAACTTCCGATTGCCAAATTTGGTTATGATATCTTCATAAGCAAACGAATTATCCATCTAAAACTTTTGCTTTTTTTCGAGGTCCTCTGAAACACCCCTATGGGAGCTATATAATGTAGTCCCGATATCAAAAAAATAAAATAAACTTGTCTCTTATGGATTAATAAGGGATCTTATCTGAAAGTTTGGTTGCTCTAGCTCTTACCATCTCTGAGATCTAGGCGTTCATACGGACAGACGGACAGACGGACATGGGTATATCGACTTCTCTAGTCACTCTGATCATACTTTAGGTAACTTTGGGGGTCTCCGACTTCTCCTTCTGTACGTTACATACATTTTCGGCTTGCACAAACACAATATACCCTTTGTACCATACGGTACAGGGTATAAAAATTGGCGACATGTCAAAACGAATACAAAACCAGTGGTAGCACGTCGAACCTTTTTGACCATCCGACGCTTTTAGAGTCACCGAATCCGATAGGGATCTTCGCATAAAAAACCAAAAATCGATGCCGCATAAGCCTTAATCATTGCCACAGACGTCCAGCATTTTCGGATAGAAGACGACTTTGGCTTCCGAAATTTCGAATTTCATAAAATTCGTTTTGCAAAAAACAGAAAAAACAATCTTTAAAAATTAGGTAGCGGCAATATTTGACATTCCGAATTATTTGGCCAGTCCAAATTTAATCCAAAATGCAAATGCATTGAGCATTTGGAAGTTTAGTATAAACAATTAAAAAATGTAACTAAAAATTATTCTACTTTCAGGGATCCGACTGTGTTGGACTGCAAAACTTAGTCAAAAAATGTTTATGCACTCCTGCCACTTCTACTGAAAGTGAGAGGATGGATTCTCAGTAGAAGTGGCCTTATAGTTTTGGACATAAGGACCCGACTGAACCACAAAAACAAGCTACCTCAAAGATAATTTTTTTATGATTGTTAATTGTTGAATGGACAGTTTTGTGTTTTTTAAGATGTAATTTTAAAAGGATCTCGTTTTGCAATGTGATGAATAAAACGTTTCTGCTAAAAATTTTGAAATATCCTTTTTGTAAGTATTAGAATTTTCCCCACTTCCTCAATGGTACTTTGTTCGATAGTACTATCGATAACATCGATAGTTTCAACTACCGAAGTCCAAACTATCGAGTGGTGGCACTATCGATAGTATCCCACCTCTACTATGAAGTGCATTGGTGACGTCTTCAAAACAAATAAACTTACCCACAAAGAAGTTACCGATTTGCTTATGGAATAGATTTGTTCATTTAGATTGAATTTTTAAAAATTAACAAAAAATATTTGATTATATTTTTTTTAATGAAAGATAAAACTGAATTATAAACAAAAAATGTTTTTTAACTTTTTATTTTTTTTGTAAATTTTAAAATTAAAATGTGGTTAGTAAATGTAATTTCTTAAGATGCATTGAAGAAGATACTCAAGGTCAAAAGTCACAAAAGTTGGGCCCGGAAATAAACATAAATATTTCATGAGTCAGCTTAAAAGTTTTTCGCTTTTAAACCAAAAGAAATATTTTTACTCTGTTATTATGGTTTCAAATTATTAAAATTCTTAAAAAAATAGATCTACTTTATTTGACACATTTGAATAGGAAACACTCTGTTTGCATTCCGCTCCTGGGGATTTTTTAAAGGCTATATTGAGATCAATTTAAAAGTTAAGAAAATATTTGTGAAAGGAATTCCAGGAGCGGATTAAAATGTTTTCGAGTTATGTTAATTGCAGAATTTTTCAACTTTTAAATTAATCTGCAACATAGCTTTCCAAAAATCGCTTTGAGCGGTCTCATATACTTGTTCTTTCCTTATAAATATCTTTCAAATTATTTTTGTAAAAATAATTTTTTTAAATATATCTATAATTTATATACAAATTGAAAAAGGCGTTACGTTACGTCAGAGGGTTGGTTCATGGGACTATAAACAATTTAATTTTGAACACATTAAACACGAAATTTGTAACGGACCGGGTGGAATCCCCCCCTTCCCCCCTCTCGACAGGCCTGGGTATACCAATATGGATGATACAATTTTGATAGCTCATGGCGGCCATCTTTGTCGATGGATTTTTGTTATCTAATGTAAGGCTTGCCATTTCGCATGAACAAGTTCACGTTGCGACAACGTTTGGAAATTGTCCAAATTTTCTATAAATTTCGAGAAGTTTTGTTGCTACTCAAAGTGTTAGGCCTGTCTCCGATGGCTACCTGGCGTACTTTGCGCTTGGATCTTGGTTTGCAGCCATACCAGATGGTTTTGGTATAAGAACTAAAGCGAAATGATCATCGTTTGGGTCGTACAAAGTTCGCTGATTGGGAGCAATAGAAACCGATCGTGATTTTCACCGAAAAATCATCTTCTGCGATGCGACCCATTTTTGGCAGAATGGCTTTATTAATTCATCCCTAAAAAAAATAAGTGTTTGATGCGGTTTATGGTATGATGGGATAATCGGACCGTACATCTTCAAAAATGAATTGAGCGAATTTTTCCGGAATTTGATGATATTGAGGCTGACGAGCTTTACTTTCAACAAGACGGTCCAATTTGCCACACAGAAACCGATACAATGGACTTATTGCGATCAAAATTCGGTGATGTTAAATCTAAAGTTTATGCCAACCCAGCCAACACTTTTGATGAATTGGAAACCAACTTTCGAGCCACCATTGAAGCCATACCACACGAAATGTTGCACCGCGTCATCGAAAATTGGAGCCTAGGTGATCATTGGAACGATATATTGTTTAAATCATAAATGGCATAGAACCATCCATGTTTTATTAAATTTCAAATCCTATTGTTCTTATTAAACCCTTTAATGATTAAAAAATTTAATTTTAGTTATTTTGCTGCAGCACAACAACAAAATGATTAAAAAATTTCTTATATAAAACGATTGCTATTATCAGTAAGTCTCTCCCTGAGAGAAACCTCCAACTGGTTGTTACCTAACATGTTTGCAAATATTTTTGCAACGTCACGTGCTTAGATAAAAAAAGTAAAAAATTCTTGCGATTTGGCTTATCTTATAGATAGACTGCAAGTTCATTGGCTTGTTTGTCAAATTCACACACACTTGAACACTTAACTGATTGATTTACACAATACATACATATATAACATACATAAGCATGTGTAAATGACACATGGAACAAACATTTTAAGACCTCAATTCAAGTTTCCGAGTCTTGAACTATGGTATGTCTTGTGACGTCAGTTGTCTATGATGCATTCGCAAAGATGGAATTGTTGTTAACAACATTTATTTGTTTGTAAAACTCATATATTATTGTTAGTTACATATTTACTAGCCGTGTCATACAAAATATTATTGGAGTACTACGGAAATGCCACACGTGCTGATTGCTGTTGACTAATTAGTCAATGCGTTGAAAGGGCTCGAGGCCCAGACAAATTATAGGAACCATTTAGGGGCAAGTACATAAATTTATGGCTGTAAATATGTATATCTACAGATTAGGGGATAACGAAGTTTGTGTGCTCTTCTGAAAACGAATAAATACCTTTTTTTAAGTTTAATCATTATAATACTTTAGTTTGCTTGGGATTCAGCTTTTCCCCAAATCCTCAATTAAGTATACAGTGTGTGCCAAATTAATAGGAAGACCTCTTTTTCGATGCTAACTTTTTTCTTTGAATAAAAATTGTTTGGTAATTATGACTGTTTTTGCTAAAATGTAGGTATCCCAAATAATTAGGAGGGACAGCAGCAAAAATCTTGCATTTATAAGAATAATGTAGCTCACTATCATGCCCCAACTTTACAATACAATTTAGGGATACGTCAGGCCCAGAATTTGAAAGAATTTATATTTTAAGGCAAAAATGTTACACCAGAAAAATAGTGTTGCCCTATTATTTTGGGACACACTGTATGAAACTGATGTCCCAATAGTGCAGTGTCTATTTATTTTTTTTATTCTAGATAGAATCTGTTACTTTATTTCCAGCTTTCGGAAATTTAATTCAAGCTGCATAAAAATTTCTTGAAATGTTTGGATCATCGTTTCGGGCTTCGGTTCAAGTTCTAAAGTCTCACCAAGTGCATCTGAACTTGACCTCAAGCCAAAATTTTTAAAACTATTACAATAAATTGCAAAATAGATATTGGGGGTACTTATAAGAGTTGCATGGAATATGGTCACACTTTCCCAAACAACACTTGATGCGACTAGCTGTACAACTCGCCCATTTATCGAGCTCATGTACAATCGATTAAATCGTGTGTAGGGTAGTTGTATTATTGTATAATTTTTTGATAAGCAGCAAAGTTGTACAACCAGTCGCTTCGTGAATGGCTTGGATTAGACCAGTGATGGGCAGTCTCTCAATTTACATAACTCGCGAGGCTATTGCACCAAAATCTGCCGCAGCGCAGTCGGCTCATATACGGTCCAAGTGTGTGAAATCTCTCGCTCTTTTTTGCTTAATTGCGGTTCTTGCTCTCTCGTGCGCTAAGCGCAGTAAGCAAAAACGAGAGAGAGATTTCACACACTTGGATCGTGCATGAGCCGACTGCGCTGCGGCAGATTTTGGTGCCCTATTCTCGCGAGTTATGTAAATTGAGAGACTGCCCATCACTGGTTTGGACTAAGAGATCGATTTGTGATTTTAAAGTTTTAAGGCCTATACGCAGCACGAAATATTTCGCGCTGAATCGCAAAACTTCATATAAAAAAAAAAGTCCCATTTGGCATATCCCATTTGGGATATTTTTTTTTATATGAAGTTTTGTCATTCCGTGCGAAATATTTCGTGCTGCGTAGACCCCTTTAAAAGTGACGATCGGTCTCTAAATTCCAACTATTAAACTATTGCTTTTTACGTATACCCTACCTCATAAAACTTTCTGACAAATCTATATAACTAAACAACTCTAAATAAAGTGTATCAAAAGGGGGAAAAAAAATTAAATAAATACAAACATTAATTTATTTTGCGCACGCTCAACCCTGCCCAGGGTTGCTGCCTAAGTATTTCGGAAACTTCTCTCTATCTGTCGCCTCTCTGTGAAACTGGAAAAAGAGTTTCCCCACAAATCATCAAAAGTCATTTAGCAAACATTTGAAGTTGAAAAATAGCCTTCAACTTGCTTCAATGCACTTAAGTCAAACGCTGGCGGCTTTTATTTTGTTTTTGTTACATATACACATATACACAGTATATAGTATATATATGTATATTTTTTTTACGGAAGCGGCTCTGAGCTCAGGTAAAGGTAAAGGCAAAGAAAGAAGCAAACCAAAGAGTCACGTCACGCGTGGGTGCGTTCCACGTCTGAGACTGAGACCGAGACTCTCTGGTGACTCTGGTGACTCGGGGGTCTAAAACCAGGCGTACTTAGCACTGTTGAATAATTTCCACGGCCAAACCACGAAACCCAATTGAAATTAGAGCCCACTGTGCGCACAACATACACACTCAGAGGGTGTAAGTGTGATAGAGAGAGTGTGTGGCTGAGATAGAGAGCGAGACAGTGAGATAGACCATATAATAGATGTGTTTTGCGGCACACATGTCGCCGCTAACAACCTGCTGTTGGCCAAGTTGTAAGCCAAGTGCATTTTCCATTTCCATTTCCTTAGCTCGGTCTCTTCGCTCATAATGCGGAAGATTGCACCAAAGTTTTGCCTCACGTTTTGGCCCCTGTAGCGCCCCTTGCGCTCTATCATTCGTTTATCTGAGCGTTAAGATCTTGAGGTTTCTACGTTCTGTACTTTGGGTAGCCAGTTTTTAACACAATTTAGCGGTGGCGTTGCTAGCGCCTCTTCTTATTGTTGTTGTTGTTGGTGCAATGTCTATTGTTGTTGCTGTTTGTAGTAGGATGCAAGGTATATTAACTATAAGATGAGCTTTATAATATAGCAGGAGATGTAAGGAAATCACTGATTATTAGTGAAGGCTGCAAGCAGTGAGTGGTGCAGGATTTTACTAAGGTGGGGTTTTTGGATTTGTGATTTCATTCACCCCCCGTAAATCCATCGCTGAGTTCAATAATGCTAAGCTGACTCCCGAGAGTCCATCCTCAATTTTGCGTGGTTAAGCGCTTATATAACTTGCCTGATGAGCAGAATTTTTTTTGATCCCGAAATTTTTTTTTCATTCATTAATTTATTTATTATTTTTTCTCTACATAGGATATAATGTATCCAATATATTCATATACTATGAAGGATTGCTCTGATTGTGGAAGTTCGGACACTAAACCTGGAATTTCTGAATACAGTTTGAGACATAGAACATTTTTCTAAAAATGCTAATAATTAATTAAGAATTTTTTTGACCTTGAAGTTTAGAACTCTTTTCTAAGTTGCATTAGTTTAAATGGTTTTTATGTAACAGTATGATTAACGCTGGAAAATATTTGAAGTTCTGAAGCTTCTTATTTGTAGCAATGAAAAATAAATTAGTCTTATAAATGGAACTGATCAGTGCGCTATTAACTCTTGGAAGGAAGGTAAAGAACTTGCACATTAAAAAAAAATTCCCAAGTTAAAGTTATTTTTTTGAATAAAAAAAATTATCAATAACAAAATTTTTAAAAAAAAACTTAAATATTCTCATTAAATGAAAAATTTGTAATACTTTGTACTTTCTATTTTAATATATATTTTTCAATGCTGATAGCCTTATATTAAACCTTTATTTTTTTTAAATTATGAGAAAAGAAGCAATACTTTTAAATAACAAAAATTTGGGTCGGGTTAAATTTAAAAAACCCCGAAAGAAAATACTTAATTTTTATTTAGTTTTCGCTTCGTCAAACTATCTATAATTTGTTTATTATTTATAGAGGAAAGAAATAATATAGAGTCAATTTTATAGGGAAAAATTTTTACAATACTTCTGAGCATTATGCCTGTATAATAAAAAATAAGCTTAAAAAAAAACCAGGTTGTGATCAGCAATAAAACTTCTACCGCTTAAAATAAATACTTAATAAAAAATGGTATCTATGACAATGATATACAAATTGGTAATTAAAAAAAAGTTTTATATTGAGAATCGAACCTGCGATGGAGGCGACTTAAAAAAATATCGAGAGCCACACACACACACTGCACAAATAATATTTAAAAATTATCCACTTTTATATTTTTGAAAGAATTGTCCACATTTAAATTTCCAAAATAAAGCTCTAATTCGAGTAATATTTGAAAATCATCCACTTATTTATTTTTGAAACATTGGTCTCATGAAAATTTTTAAGATAAAGATCCTTAAGTTCTTAACTGTTCTGCTTAAAGATGTTAATATTTTTGAATATATAAGAAAATTCATCATCATCATCCTTGGTGCTACAGCTATAATTCAGCTTTGGCCTTTCGAACAATATTTCTCCAATAATCTCTATTCTTTGCAGCTTCCTCCCAGTTTAGGACGTTTAATTTTTCCAAATCATCTTTCACTCCATTTATACAGCGTGTTCGGATAAGAAAATTACAACGAATCAATTTCCAACAAATTTAAATAAGCACGCCTGTTCCGGACTTCGGATAGAGTTTATTCATTCAATCGAAATCCAAATCCTGAATAAGCCTGATTATTACCAAATTTATCGACAATCCAAATACATTCTGTAGAACTTAGCTGACCTATGCCTTGATAGAGTCCTACGAATGAAAAAAAAGTTGATGAAGAGCAGAACTTCCCCTTAGATCGCTCCGTAAAAGAGTATGCAATGTTCAGTGTCTTTCAAATCTTTGCAGTTGATGTTGCCTCTAACGGCGTGTTGGCTGGTTGGCTATTTGTCTCATTGTGCGGTGGCAGCGACAGCGACAGCGACTGCAGCAGCGGCTTCGGTTTCTTAACTTACATACTGCGACGCGAGCTCATCGTTGTGGTTGTTGCATTCATCAACAAGTGCAACCAACAACAACAACAGCAACAACAAACAACAAATTTGAATCTCATTTACTTTCAATGTAATTACACACCTTGGTGCATTTGACAAGCCATTTTCCTGGCGAGTAACCTAGGGAAAATGTACACCGTGCTGGTTTAGAACCGGCTAAGATTAAGGTTAAAATGGGGTGAGAATGGGGTGTTCCATTGCTGGATAAGTCTAAGGTAGTAAAATACTATTATTTCGTAACAAATTTATGACTATTTCATTATGATTATTAGGTAGTTTGAAGTACAGTAGTTAAGGCATTTTTTTGTAGGGTCCACAAGTAAATCGAGAACTAATTTATTTAATTTATTATTTATTTAACGCACGTTAAATATTAGGGACAACGAAAAACACGAAACAGAGGCATTGGTGGAGATGCCCAGAAGCAGCTACTTAGCACTTAGCTACTTAGAAAGAGAAAAATGCTCTAAGTTATACCTCAAACTGATTTTGGCAATTGCTCTAACGATGAGAGGATACGAATTTCACTTGTACTTGCTTGAAATTCACAAGTCAGTTAATACCTCGTCGAGCTTCCACCTTAAGCCGCAGGGTAGGCATCGGTTTGTCTGATCCATTACACCGTCCAGCAGGATCAGAAACAGTACCAGGCTCGAATCCGTCGCTTAACACGCCTTTAAAGCGGACCTTGCAATGGGCACCATTGTAAAGCTCGCGGATCATTGACACAATTTTGTCGGGGATGCCTTTACTGCTGAGGGTTTCCCACAGAGCTGGACGATGGACTGTGTCGAAAGCACTCTCGAAGTCAACGAAAAGCAGGTAAAGTGGACTGTAATAATCAATTGACTGTTCAATTAAGATCCGAAGCGTATTAGTGTGGTCTGCACATGATTTACTGGGCCCGCCTGTTCCTTACACAGAATGGACTCGATAGGAGGATAGCAGTTTGTTAATTGAGTTTAATAATGTTATTCCTCTCCAGTTGTTGCATTGTTTTAGGTCACCTTTTTTTGGGATCATCACTATGAGACCGTCCTTCCTAACCTCAGGGATCATTTCCTCGATCCAACACTTCCTTAAAATCTGGTGAAGCGCGCATGCTAGGTGTTCAGCACCATAGCGGAGTAGCCCGGCTGGCATGTTGTCTGGGCCAGCGGATTTGCCATTCTTAAGTTTTGCTATGGTAGAAGCGATCTCTTCAAGGCATGGTGGTTCAGTTGAGATATCCTTGCTAGGTAAACGTCTTCTCAGGAGCCACGGGCAGTTAGAGATATTAAATGCAATTGCACAAGGGTGTGGAAGATGAAAAACTCTCTCCACCTGCTGAGTGGCCCCTGGGTATCAATGATATCTGCTACATTTGAGTTCTTAATGACGTCAGTACTGCGAACTTTTTTGCCAGCTAGCTTCTTGATCGCATCATACTCTCCTTTGATGTCGCCTCGTGAATTGGCTAGTTCTACCCGTGTGTTAACATATTTATAATTAATTTAAAATAATGCCGACAACTTTTTTTTTCCATATTTTGGGTACTTGGCGAATATCATCTCGAAAAACAACAAGATATTTCTTATGGGAGCTATATGATATAGTCAACCGATTTTAATAAAATTTGCTACCGTGATTGGGAACTATAAAAAACTTCCGACTGCCAAATTTTGTTACGATATCTTCATAAACAAACGAATAATTTAACTAAAACTTTTGCGTTTTTACAAGGTATTGGAGGTAACTTTCAGGGGTCTCAAACAACTCCTTACATTAATTTTCGGCTTGCACAAACTTAATATGCTCTTTGTACCATACGCTATAGGGTATACAAATTTGTATTCTTATTCTAGAATGCAATAAGCTATTTTTAAGCAAATTCGAACTTGAATTAAGATCGTCTCTTTTTTTTCGTCGCTTTTTGTTTGGAAAATACAAAGTCATTTTCTTAAAACGAAAATTACTTGCACAACAATTTTCATATTTAGTTTGTTTACTCTAAAGCGATTTTGTTTTTTAAGTACATGGGATACAATTTAAGTTGCTGCTGCTATCGTTTGTTTTTTGCTGATGTTTTTCTTTTAGTCATTTCATTTCCATTATTTTTCCTTAGTTTATTTTCCCGCAACGGTGCCATAATTTTTCCAGCCGGTTCTTTAACGTTTGCGCCTGCGCGCCTAGCACACAAATTGCTTTTGGGAAATTCTCTATTTTTTTTATACTTTTTTTTTTGTTTGTTTGTTATTGTTGTGGGTTTTCGGTTGTCGTCGTTCTAAGTATGTGTGTGTGCGAGTATCTATGTGTGTGTCGGTTTGTCTGTTTGTTGATGATGCAATGACGTTGCGCTTGGCAGCTGTTGTCTGTCCTCTCTCTTTCTCTTGTTGCTGCTGTATTTGATCGTCGTTGTTGTTGTTGTTGTTTATGCGCGCACTTTTAGGTTTATTTCCTGCACTTCCGCATGTCACACTCAGCCAAACAGTAAAAAACCGTCATTCAGTTTATTTTAGAGAGCGACGACTCCAGTTCCAGATAGCCAAAAAAATATAAAAAAAATAATGTCGTTTGAATTGCAGTTACAGAGTTGCACACAATGCTTCGTGATTGTTAGATACACTTGGAACCCCTGCCTCAGAACTCCGCTCCGTTTCGTTTCAATCTGCAAATGCAGCTTTTGAAATTAAAACATCTTTCAGCTGTTTATTAATGTTACAGGTGTGTATGTACTTACAAAAACGGCTGCAATATTATTTAAAAGTTCAACAAGTGCATCCGTTTCCGACTGCGAGTTTTCGGCATACCCTCAGTTTGTGTTCAGCTAACTGTAGGGCAGTTCCAATGCAAAGATTTATTTAAAAAAAAAATACAAAATTAAGTTTCATTTTAAATTACTCCAATGACTTAGAACACTGCTTGACAGACAAAATTCTTACATGTCCCTCTTCCATGTTAGCCTACCCAAGCTTTGGCTTACCAGCTATTAAAGCATTCCAGCCAATTAGCTTAAATTAAGGCAATATTTCAATGAACTGATTTTGGCCATCGATCCATAGATGAGAGGAAACAAATTTCACTCATTAGTTGCTTAAAATTCACCACTAGTTTAAGCAGTAGCGGCATCAGGCGAAAATAAAACAATTTCAGTTTTGATTGCTTAAAATTCGCGGCCAATTTACACAATAGTTACAAGAAGTCAGCCATCTGTGTTTTCCAAACTAGATAAAGTTTAAATTTTTATATAAAACTACTTTTCTTGTTCCAATTAAAAACCTGGTTGCTCTGCCGTTTATTAAGTTTTGTGTTTTTGAAAGCGAGAGTCACCGCCAAGTGCATGGCTTCATTTCTTTAAGTGCGAATAGCTCAAAATACTTTTTTTTTAAGTACGAAAACCATTGCACTTATCGATGAAATCTAAGGAAGGTTACTTCGAAGACTGAAAATCACGCAGGAATTTTTATTTGAAGGATTTTTAGGATCAAAACTGTACGACATCCCTAATTCCCTAAGACTCTCCTATTACAAAACCATTTTGAGGATTCGACAAACGCACCCAGATCCGCAATTGGCACAAAAGCCAGACTACCCAGATCCTCAAAGAACGGTTTTCCCAGAAACTGGGTTCGTCTTCTTAGAAGCGCCGGGCAGTCACAAAGCAGGTGTTGGATGCTTTCTGTCTCCTCCTCGTCTCCGCAGCTTCGGCAGAAATCGTGGTGGGGAACATGCAGCCTCTCAGCCATGTGGCCAATAGTGCAGTGCCCCGTTACGACTCCTACCACCATCCTGTTCCTGTTTTTATGAAATCGCAGGAGTTCAGATGTGCGCTTTGGGTTATACCTGGGCCAGAGTGCTCTGGAGATGCGCACACTGTACGAGATGCCTGTTTTTTTCTCACTACTACCATTTCTTATTCAAAAATTTAATAGAACAACTTCAATAATTAGATACTTCTCGTATCTCGATTTTTGAAAAGCTGTTTTGCATTTGCAAAAAAAATAATTCAAATAAATTCATTTTTTGCGGGAGAATATGTGTAGGCGGATACCCCTTATAAATAATAATTTCCCGGACTGACTATTTTGTCAGTCACCCCTGGGCGGAGCATGGGGATCTCTATAAATAACTGTTCGAAGAGAACAGGGACCTACAGTTTATAGCCGAATCCGAACGGCGGGGTCTTGAATTAATAGAGATTTTCTTGTGGATACTCTTTAAGTTTAGCCTTATTTTAATTTTTAGTTTATTTTAGCAAAGTTTTTTTAATCTAGCTTACTTCTAGCAGCACTGTGTGATGATGATTTTTTGACTTTGGCTTAAAGGTTTCAAGGTTTGAATTTTTAGTTCGTTCACTTCTACGCAAAAGATGTTAAGCCTTTCAGTACCGACTTAAAATGGGAGGGCTTAAAAAATATTTGTGCTTAGAAATATCTTAATAATAATAATAATAATATAATAGGGAAAAGCTGCACTGCGACCCTTAGGATCTATTGTGCTCCCTTCAAGCCCTAGAGCTCCTCAACTAGCCCAATTTCCGTGACAAACTTGATTATCTGAGATGGTTCTAGTCGGGTAATATCATGCATCAATATTCTATGCTCACCAAGAAGGGATTTCCTTCTTCTGGCTAGGGCATCACACTCTGCAAGTATGTGCTGGGAGGTTTCCTCCTCGGTTTCACAAAACCTGCATGTGCTTGAATTCAAGATGCCAATAGTACACAGGTGTTTCCTGAGTCTGCAATGTCCCGTTAGTAGCGCCGTCAGTATCCTAAGGGAATTCTTGCCCGATTGGGACACTTTCTTGAACCTAATTAAGTTGTAGGAGCCAAGAAGTTGCTTAGCCTGTCGTAAGCCGTCTGTGCCAGCCCAGCCAGTTTCCCGACAGGACCTTTCTTCATCTCTTAGCAGCTGCTTGATAGTGTGTCTGCCAATGCCACAGTAAGGTTCAGGCCCTATTAGTGGTTTCGCAGCACCATTCCTTGCCAGTTCGTCAGCTGCTTCATTCCCGGGGATGTTCTGGTGTCCCGGGATCCATCTAGGGGAGACTCTGTTCCATTGTCCTAGACGGTTCAATTTGGTCCTGGTATCCCAGACCAACATCGAATTAATCTTCGCGCCAGCCACCGCATTAATCGCAGCTTGACTATCTGACAGTATAGCAATATCTCTGTCTTTATATTTTCTTTCTAGGTTGATGTCTACACATCGGCCTATAGCACATACCTCTGCCTGAAATATGCTGGTGTATTTACCCAGAGCTTCTGACAGTCGCGTTCTTGGTCCCGCGACTCCCAGTCCAGTGCCTTCTTTAGTCAAGGACCCGTCCGTATACCACACAATAGGATGTATCTCCTCTAGCGTTGTCCAATTCTCTTTGTTGCTCAAAATAGTACTGAAGTTCCTTTCAAAGTGGTACTCTGTGATCATCTCATCTCTGGGTAAGAGAATTGAGGGGACCAGTTTTCCCAGTTCGTCAGCGTCTCTAGCACTTATTATGTGGCCTTTGCCAATTCCCTCAGCCGGCATTCTTAACAGTGTCGCCTTCATTTGAAGCCTTACAACAGTATGAAGTGGTGTCAACTCCATAAGGACTTCCAATGCTGCTGTAGGACAGGTTCTCATGGCTCCTGTCATACATACACAGGCTAGTCTCTGTATCTTCTTAAGGTAATTTTGGACTGAGGTAATCTCCACCCGAGCTCCCCAAGCAATAGCTCCGTAAGTGAGCATCGGCCTTATGACTTAATAATAATAAAAATCCACACATAGTTACAGAAAAATTAAAATTTATTAAAATTTTTGTTATGTTATGAACTTAACATATTTACAAATTATGCAATTCAAAACACGACACCTCGGAAAATGTCATTTGAAGATGAATTGGTGACAAAGTAAATCTGATCAGCTTTAGTTAGAGGAATGAAGACTTAAATAGTTATATAGAAATAAATATTGCTTCGAAACCAAAAAAACTTCTTTGTTTTGGGAAAAATATGCTGAGATTAAACTAAATAAAAAAATTCTATATTATCATTTGATGCAGAAACTTGGCAGAGCTCAATAGTTGGCTTCGATATCGTAGAGATTTGAAGCATACTCAAGACCAGATATTGCCAATTCTACCCGAAAAGAGGTCTTCCAAGCAAGTTGCTATTCAATTGTGACTCTTCTCCAAGCTATACAGGTACAGCATCTTCAGCTCTTTTTGATACTTCAACTCCAAGGCCAGAAAACAAAATATGTGCAGTATCATGAAAAACCCGAGTTTTGGGGTCAATTGGGTATGCAGATTGAGAAAAACTGGATCAAAAAACGATTTTTGTCATTTTAAGTCTAGTCTTCCGTGACAGAATAAGGGATCATCTAAAAGTTTGGTTGCGCTAGCTCTTGACCGGTTCAGGGGGGGAGGGGGTCTTCAATATCTGGTTCACAGGAGGGGGGTGGCGGGTAGGTTTTCGTAACGGTTCTTGGGCTCTTGGCATATACTACGGATGGCCACCGAGGAGGGTTAAAAAATGTTAAAATTGGGTCACGTAGTATGGGCACGTTCTCATCTCTGAGATGTAGGCGTTCATACAGACAGTCAGCTGGCCATGGATAAATCGATTTGTCTAGTCCTCTGATCATGCTTAAGGTAACTTTAGGAGGTCTCTGACGTCTCCTTCTATTCGACCCTAAGGTCCAGCCAAAAAATCTCTTTTGCCCCTGTTTTTTTTTTAATTTATGCCAAAAAAAACCGGCAATTGCAAAAAAAATGTATTACAATTTTACATGATAAGCTTAAGAGATGCTTGTTAAGAGCTGTGCGAAAAATTCCAAAAACCCACTGACTTATCAAACTGCCCTCGCAATTCCTTCTTATGTCTATATACTAAAGCACGTTCTTTTCAAAAAGAGTTGCCAACTTGTTGCATAAATCATCTCAAAAAAGCCAATTAAGCTTATCGCTTGAGTGTTAAATACTTCTATCTATAATATAAATAAAATTTCATTCACAATTCGCAACTATATCAGCATGTACTATATAATAAATTAATAGCTGCTATGTGTTACCGTTTAAAAGTTTCAAAAATGGTGAATACCCTAAAGTTGATTATTTACCGCTTAAAATTTCTAGTTTTTGTTGTTTTTTTCTTCTTTTTCTTGCGACAGTTTTTGTAGTAACTTTGAACCCGCTTTGCTATAAATGTATCTAGCTTTAATTTTTGAACTACAACTTCAAGTTTTAAGTTTACTTTTTGTTGTTGTTGTTTGTATCTATGTGACAATTGCCGCACTTGTGATTACTCCAACTGCCGTGCGACGACATCTTTTTATTTTTATTATTTTTTTCTTTTATTTCTTTTACTATTTTTTTGTTTTTTTTTTGTTTTTATTGTTATGCGCGCTGCGTAGAACAAGTGGAAGCTTTGTTTGACAACAACAGCAACAAGAGATACAACACCAACAACAACAGATACAGATACAGATACAACAGTAGCGGCCACAATTATAACAACAGCAACAACAACAACAACAGCAAGAAATAGAAACAGGTAAGAAAGAAAAAATACGTTAAGTTTACACAATTTGGTTGGCGACAACTTCACCTGTTGCTTTTTTTTTTCTTTTTTTTTTGAGGCCGCTTGTTGCGATAAGGGAAGGGGGCTTTTGGGAAAGGGGAACAACGCAGCAGTTTGTTGGGCTTGACATTTGACAATAAAGCAAATAATCATGGGAAAAAGCTAAAGTCTTAAGACGTGCCTCTGTGTATCTTAAATGTTTTCGTTTTCGTTGGGTTTCTTGCGGCTCTCCCACAAAGTCTTTATTTTGGTAGTAACTTTGTATTTTTTTCAGTTTGTAGCTTTTTTTGCCGCTGCAAACCTAAGTCGTTTAATGGCAATTAGCTGGTCATAATTATATAGCCCTAGTAGTTGTCTTATCAAGTGTAAAGTCAACTGAAATACTACAAACACTTACGTAGTAGTATATAAGTACTATATAATAGTCCAAGTATTTATGTGTCATATTGCTTGCATACTAATCTTATCTGGTTTTTCTGATTTTAGATCTTATGAGAACAATTTAGTTATTTTTATCAGCTTGCTTGTTATATCATGTTTAGTTTTTAGCAATAGTGATTAATAATTAGCACTAACAAGTTCGAACAAGCTTAAAGAAATCTGATAAGAATGAGCTCAATCGGAAATAACAATTTAAAGTAAGAAAAGCAAGTAAAATTAGAAATAATATAAATAGACTATTGTTTTGTTGGCAACACCAAACTTTGAACTTAAGCTTTCAAAATATTCTACTTTTCCTTTTTAATTTTATTTTTTATTTTTTTTTTAAGCCAAAATTTACTGATGCTACGGCCTAAAAAAAAAATAAGTTTAGGTTTCTTATAATTTTAATTATAAGATAAACTTCTAAATAAATAAAATTTTATTTTTAAAATTAACCAACTCTAGTATGTTAGGTTGTCTAATTCTATCGTATTAAACATAAAAGATACAGAGTTTTAAGTTTAAAACGTCAAAATAATTCTTTGCGGAACGTTTACTGAGATACATATTTCGAATATTTTTTTATGTAAAATTTTGCGAAATTATAATATTTATCATTCATTTTATATGAGAAAAAAACTTGCTTTTTTTGTTTCTATTCCTTTTTATCAAATTTTTTCGTAATTTTTAGCAATTTTTTGTACAAAATTATAATTTCAATGTTTTACACGGCTTGCTGATTTTTTATAGTTCTTTTTTTTATGCACTTTTCAATAAAATCATAAAACAATTAAAAATTAACTATTAAATTGAGTTCTTTCATTGATGTTGAAATTTTTTTCAAATCTGTTCAATAGAAGAACTGTTTTACACAAATGATAAATGTTTTACATAAAAATCTTGATAAATAAAAGAATGTTGTTTCAGCCAACTTGTATAATTTTTTCTTTTTTTTTTTAAATTTGTTAGTAAATAATTAAAGCGCCCACTTTTTAAGTTGATCTCTTTTTTTTAATTTTAAATAATTTTCATTTTTAAAAGATTTTAAAAAATTATGATTGACATATTTAAGAAACAAAAAAAAAAATTCAAAATTTTTGTAAGCAAAATGTGTTTGTTCAAAAAAATTAAAATTTTATTTCAAAAGAACTCCATTGACAAGTTAGATTAAAAAATATATATGTATTGCAGGTTTTTTTTTAATTAAGCCAAAATGCGTTAAGCTTACAAACAGAAAAATAAAAACAATTATTTTATAAATTTAAAAAAAAAAGAAATTTTAAAAAATGTTTGAAATATAATACATTTTTTTTAACACAAAGTTTTATCTTTCATTGAAAATAAAATTTGTTAAAATACCTTTATTAGCTTACAAGGTATGTCAAGAAATGTAAGGTTGTCAAAGAAAAGTCTATCGGTTATCGATCACTCGATTAATAATCGCAACTTGGGAAAAAAAGAAAATTATGATTAGTCAAAATAAAAGAGAATTGATGTCTGACATGCCCTTGATGCATATAAAATATCCCATAAAATATGAATTGATTTCATCATTAATATTGATCAATTGGGTTCAAAAGTTACTTGAAATTAATTTTTATTTAATTTTTTTTTTTTTAAATTTCAAATATTATTTTAAAAATATAGAAAAAAAATTGTGGAAAAACTCTTGTATTTAAATTATTGCAAAACAACTTTTATAAAAAATTTCTAAAATAAAAATTGACCAATAATAATAATGAATATTTTAATAAAAATTAAAAAAAAAAAGTTTTGTTGCGTTTTAAAAAAAGAAGAGTATTTTAACTATTATTTCAAAATTATTTATTTTTAGTTCAAAATTTCAAACTGTATTTTTTTCAATTATATTGTATTTATTTAAAATTTTAGCCATTTTTCGGATAGTCTTTTCAAAGAATGATTAATAATAATACTTTCAGCCCATATTTGTCAATTCCATCTTTGAAAAAATTCCCGGTAACATCTTAACTATCTTAAAAATGAAATCTCTTTCAACCAAATTTCGCCCATTGTTAATTAATCTTTTAGATATATCTTTGTTTCGAATTTTTGTACAAAAACAAGCTAGCAGTATTTTTCTAAGCATTGAAAATCTATTATGTCTATCTAAGAATTAAGTCAAAACTATCTAAAATTTTCTGTCACACCCCTGACGACGACGTCATTTTGTTATGCCCATGAAATGATGGCAAAAAAAATACCCAACACTTCAAAGATCACAAAATCTATTAGCATACTAAGTACAATACATACTTAAAAAAATCTCTTTCAACCGAATTTTACCCATTATTAAATTTTAAGTCTGTGAAATATCTTATAGATACTAATTTTAGCCAAAAAAGAAGCTTGAAATATTCATTAAAGGCATGGAAATTATAATGGAATGTCCTAGGGATGTCATATGAATGAAGTCCAAATTATATAAACTTTTTGTCACATCCTTTACTATTTCATTTGGTCCCGACACTAAAAAAACTTTCAAGCCGTAATATTTAACATTTTAGAAAATAAATCTATTTCAACCGAATCACACCCAAATTTTATTAAATTAAGCATTAAAACTTAATTATGACTGACTTTCCAAGAGGTATCACATAAAAATTAAGTCAAAAATCCTTCTAGAGATTTCTGTCACAACCCTGACATTGTTATATGGTTTTTCTCACGAACTGATAGCAAAAAAGAAATCCCCGACACTAAGAGCTTTACTGTTAAAGTGCTCACTTTTAACAAAATCCAAAAAATAATAAAAATAGTTTAGATAAGTAAAGCTTCTTTTAATTCATTACTATTAGCTTTTATTTGTATCAACTTTTAGTTATCAAAAATAATTGTTTTATGCGGGTGGCTAGGGCATCAATCAACATAACGACTCAAACATGCTGCAGTCTACGCTTGTATGAGCAACATGTTGGCTGCATTGGTTCGATGTTCGATGCAACATTTGTTGCTTTGTATTTACGCGCTGCTCGTCGTTGGGCCACTAGTCCGCGGAAATTCAACGTCAACGGGTCAGTGAGGCGCGTGTCGACAAACAATTTCTAAAGCCGAGCCGAGAGCAGTAGCAAAATCAGCAGCAGCAGCATTGATAAAATAAATAAAATTATAGAAATTTCGTGAGGCAACTGCAAAAAAATCATAAATAAAATTAAATCTAAAAAAAAAAAACATTGTGTGCGTGTGTTTGTAGTGCATTTTCAAGGAAAATTGACGGGTATGAGTTAAAAAAAAAAAATAGAAAAATTTTGAAACATAAAAAAAATTTTGCAAATAATGAATTAAATTAAAGCACAAACAATGCAAGTGAAAAAAATTACAATTTAAATGCATGAATTTCATAAGCTGGCGAAAATCAAACTGATGAATTAAAAGTTGTATGTTTAAAGGATTTTGTTGCAGTTTGTATACAAGTTTGCTTGAACGTTGTTACGCGTAACTGACAAAAATTATAAATAAATAAAAATAAAAGAAAATACAGCATAGCCGATTTAAAAGCCAACTAAAGTGACAGCAAATATATGCTACATATAAAGAAAAGCCCCTAACGCACAAATTTTCACTCAACTTTGCAACAACGACAACAACTAAAACAACAACAACATAGACAACTTTTTCGTTTAATTATTTGATTTTATTTTATATACAGTATATATATATATACATATATATGTATGTATTTTTTGTATTTCGTCTGGCAAACAAGCAATGTCTGTGTCTACGCGTAATACATAGCGTAGCTTATATTATATATATGTCTATATATTTTATATATGTATATATTTATATATATATATAAAGCTATATAGATATAGCCAAAGTAGATATATATGCGTATGAGCTGCGCGCACTCTGCTCTGTTTTTTCTTTTATAATTACTTTTGTCTAAAATTAGAAAACGTGTGTGTGTTGTCTGCTATATCGCACATCATCATCGTCATCAGAGACGGCAGCGCAGCGACAGCAGAGGCAGCAGCAGCAGCAGTGGCGGCAGCGGCACCCAAAGTCAGTCAAGCAGCCGCCGTGCCGCTTATGTGCCAGAAAAAACAAAAAAAAAACACACATAGAGCATAGTACTCGCTAAGACTAGTAAAAAGACTTGCGCCAGTTGGCAGTCGCATCTGTGCGGCAAAAGTGAATCAGACTGCGATCTATAAGCAGCAGCAGCAGCCACAGCGGCAGATACAGATATAGATATAGTATAGATAGATTGCAGCGCAGCGCTGCTAGCTTTTTGCGGTAGACGCGTCTATAACTGCGTATTGTATAGCCGCGTATCTTAAGCGGCGACAACAACAACAACAACAAAGCGAGCGCCCCCAAAAAACACAGATACAAATATCTGCGTGAGTGAGTGTGTGTATGTGTGCGCGCGAGGATTACAATTACAACACTTTGCAGTGTGCTCGCTGAAGCTGCAAGCCGAAGCAGCCGTAAGCACACGAAGCGACAAACGAACGCAGCCGAAGAGCAGCACACGAGCACCAAACGTTCGGCTCTGAACAACGCGCGCGCGTGAATATTGGTATAAAACAAAAAAAAAAAAAAAAGTAGTATAAATACAAATAAAACAAAACTGCAGTTGGCTTGCAGAGAGCCGTGAAAACTTAAAAGCAAAAACAACAACTACAGCGCACGCGACCTTATGAGCACACAGCCGCCCCCGCCCCTAAACTAAAAGTGTCGCTCTCTCTCTATCTTTCTACCGCGCTGCCAAAAGAGCGCGCAAGTTCGACGACTTAAATCAGTGAAGAGTGACGTAAAAAAGAAAAGACAATAGAGAGATACTAACAAAAATAGCAAAAATACAACAACAACATATTGTGCAAAAGTGAACTAACAGTGCTTTTAAACACAAAAAATAAAAATAAATGTAGCTTATGAAAAGTATTTTAATTTGTATTTTTTTTTTTTAACGCGCAGCCAACATGCAACAAGAAGCAGAACAAACACAACATTTGCAGCAGCCTAAACAACAGCAACAACAACAAGCGCCACAAGTGCGCAAATAAGTGCAAAATATTAACAACAAACAAACAAACAAAAAAGCAGCTACAAACAGTGCTTAAAAATGCTACGAAATTATCGAAAGTATCTGCAGGATAAACGAAAATACGATAAGTCACAGCGACGACGCAGCAGCAGCAGCAGCAACAACAACGATTACAACTAAAACAAAAAACCAAAACAAAACAATAACAACAACAACAAATAAACGCATTACAGACAGTGTACAAAAACAAAAAACGCTAGCAGCGCAGTCGGCGCGACGCACGCGAAACTCTTAGATATTGTAAATAAAGCAGAACAACAACAAAACATTTTGGAGGACGCCATGTATGCGCAACATGTGCGCAAATGGAGTCTAACAACAAAACTAATGCCATTGATATCGCTTGTATTCTACGTCAGCTACATATTGCTATTGATCACATGTGCGCCGACGACGACTGCGGCAGCGGCAGTGGCAGCGGCCAACACACAGCAGCAGCAGCAACAACAACACAGCCTAAGCTTAAAATTGGCAGCAAACAGCGATGCTATTGGCGCCGGCAGCGCAGCAGAAGAAGAAGCAATTTATTACATAGCGGTAGACAACAATGGCAGCGGGGGAGTAAGTGAGAGCGGCAGCAACAACAAGCATATATTAAGTAGCAGCCGCAGCAGCGGCGACGTCAGCGTCAGCAGCAGCAGCGGCAGCAGCAATAGTCTTAGTAGCAATAGCAACATTAAGTTAATGCCAGCAACAGTATTCGCACAACACAATAATGCTGCCGCCGTTGACGCAGACGACGACGACGACGCTGAGCAACATGTTGCTGCAACGCCGCAGTCCATGCAAAAAGTTCCAAATATGCTTAATAGTCAAATATTTAAATTATTATACAATGGCCTGCCGCAGTCGCAGCAGCCGCGCAGTGGCAGCAAAAAGCGACGTCATTTATTTGCGCTGACGCCAGCCACAACAACAACAACAGCAGCAGCAGCAGCATCTCAACAACCACCACAACAAACACACTCAGCTGGCAACTCTAGCCAGCAGCCCCCCCCACAACGCTATCTGATTGAATCCTATGAACTGCCAGACAGCTTGCCGTTAAGCAACGCCGGCGCCTTGACGCCAGCGCAGCGCATGTTGCTACAGCAGCAGGCAGCGCGTAATCGACGCGACTTTAGCCAACAGCAGTTCCAGCAGATGCAGCAGCAGCATCGCGCTGCACAACAAAAGCACAAACATGATCATCATCATCAGCAGCAGCAACAACAACAACATAATAAGCAACAAGCTGCGCAGCGACAGCGCGGCAAGCAGCGTAAACGCGGACATCGACGAAATCAACGCAAAAATCGTGGACGTAATCGTCCCGGACGCTATTGCTCCGCTCGAGATCCCGGTCAGCTGGCGTTTGAGGCGCCCACCGTATTCGAGGGCAAGATTATCTCCATGACACCCGATCGCCGTGTCAATTTCTCGGCCACCGTGGAGGTCAAACACGTTTACAAGCAACAATTAAGCTTTAGACTGCCAAAATATGTGCGCCTACAGTTTGCACTGCGCAACAATAGCGGCGAATGTGACATCTATAGAGAGCAATTGCTGCCGCGTGGTCTGGTGCGCGGTGATGATCTGGAACAGGGCGTTACCTATATGCATTTTGTGCAACAAAAGGATTTGGGAAACTTTACCATATTAGGACAGCCCATTAGGAGTACGCAGCAAGTGGTGAATGCGGTCAACAAGGCGGTGAACGAAAACTATGGTGAGTTGAAAGTTTTGGAATAAAATGTATCTACACCTAGTGGAAATATTTTTTTTTTTAAGAACATTTGTTTATTTGAAGTGCATTTTAATTAATTTAGATGTAGTAGCATCATCATGTTTTGGAAATAATAATTAGTGTTTCCCAAATAATTTATAATAAAATGGTTTTGCGACATATGAGTCGATGATAAAGCAAAGATACAGAAACTTTTATATAAAAACTACATATATGTAATTCAGATATTTAGGCGCATGAAATGTCTCCTCTCTCTCCGAATATAATGGTTCTAACAGGTTTGCATTGAACACGTGAATTAGATTCCCATTGTGGACTACGTTTTTACAAACCCTAATTACACGCTGACAAGATGAGTACAATCGAAAAAGAAACGGTGCGAGATATAAAATTGATTCTGACTTTATTTTGAAGCTGGCAGTGATTTTTGGCCCAAAATTTAGATCTTTGAATAATATTCTGAGCACCCAATTACTCTGGCAAAGCCCAATTAAGCTGACCGGAGCCAAATTGAGATATCCGTGTCTACTCCGATACTTCGCATCAATCTCTATCTGGTTGCTGGCTTAAGGTTCAACAGACTGTATCTACGCTCAAAGAACAAAATTATTTGCTAGCTGGTCACACTATACAACAGTATATGTATAGCATATATTTGGGGTATTCACAAGCAAAGGAGTTTTGCAACAACAAAATGTGCAGTGTTGAGTTTTATCTCTGAATTCTGTTTTTCATTAATGCAGAGCGTGTTCTACCGAGCTGAGAAGAAAGTGTTGACACTCTTTTTGGCATTTTTAGTACGCCAATATTTAAGTATTTTTTTTCCCCATTTTGTGAAATAAACACGGCAAAAAAATAATCAAGTAAATAAGTGAATCTTGTGAATTTTGTAATTAAGCAATTAGTACTTTTAATTGGCAACCCTGATGAATACTTTATATGTGAAACTTATCGAATAATATCATTTTGGGGTTTATAAAATTTATCAGCGTACTCAAGTACAAATTTTTTGAAAATAAAATCAAATACTGTTCATTACGCAAGCAAAGTGAACTTCGCACATGAAAATATTCCGGCTTGTTACGTGGACTCGAAATCCTATTTAGTTTTAAGCATTTAGAGCTTGTCAGAACTTAGATTCGGATTTATTGTTTTAAAACAAACTATATGATATATCTCTTCAACGACGGATGACAAATTTTAAATTTTAAGCACCCATTTCTGTTTGTATAAAAAATTATGTGTTTACCACTCACGGAATTTTTGTTTAAGCTGGTAGGCAATGGAATGAAGATGATTCAAATCACTTAACACTTTTTAAAATATTTTCGACTAGTCGAAAGTAAATTAATCTAAATTCGAAACAGACTTGTGACTAAGAAACAAGCATTGTGTAGAGTTTTTCACTTAAGAATGACCGGATTTGTCAAAATTTTCTTTAGTCTATAAAATTTATCTGTGGCTTCTATAGATCTTAATGGATTATATTTAGTCTATTGCTCTGACGAATGAAATTTCCTTTTCTTTTTGGTTTATTTCTTTTTCAATTTTTTTTTCGAAAATTTCTTATTTGCCAACTTCACGCTCTGCTAATATTCACCAGACCGAAATAATTTTATGCAACACACACACATATACATGCACTTACTCTCTCACACAAACACTTATACAAACAATTGCAACTGTGGCCGTCGCCTTTTTGCGCATGCGCCGCTGCCGCTGCTGACGTCGCTGTCGCTGCACTTTGTAGACGCTGTCTGTTCTGCTTCTGCTTCTTCTTCTACATCTTCTATTAAAGCAAACGAAAAAGCTCAGCTCAGAATTTGTAGCCGCTATTGTTGTGCTTCTTGTTGTTGTAGCAGTTGTTGCAAGTTGCACATTTTAATTAAATTCGCATTAATTTTGCTAGAAAAAAAACTCTTTTTTTACTCTTTTTTTTAAGTTTTTTTTTTTTTGTTTTGTTTGTTGGTTTGCTGGAAAACTCGCAGTGCAGTCGACCTTTGCGGTTGGCAGTCAGCCCTAGCCCTAAGTTGTTGCAAGCAGCATTGTTGTTGTTGTTGTAATTATTGTTGCGTTGCGGTTCATGAAGTTCTTCTGCCGCGTTTCTTTTTTTTTATTGTCTCGCAGTCGTCTTTTTTTTTAATGTATTTTTGCTGCTTTGTTTCAACGAGCGCGCAATTAGATTTTTAATTCATTTTTGCGCTCTCGCTCTGCTTGCTCTCTTCCGTCATGGCTGCCGCACACACACATACACTTATGCTCAAATTTTTATTTTTCGTATCTGTGTGCGCGCTGAGCCCTCAAACATTTTGCTTTCGAAATCAGACTGAAATCAGCTGCAATCAGCTGTTATAATTCGCTTTAGCTTCTGTTTCTTGCTGCCGCTGTTCTATAACGCTTTAATGCTTCCATTTTGTTTATTTGTTTTACGCTCTTCTGCTGTCTTTAGCCCGCACATTCATCAATGAGTGTACAGGATATTTACTTTTCTTTGTTGCAACAAAAAAAAAAATGTAAAGTCAAATTTTGCAAGTTTGCAAATTTCTTACGCTGCGAGTGTGAGAAATATAATTTTTTGTACCCTGTAAAAGTACCTATATATTAGGTTAGTACAAAAAAATTGTGTGGGTAACTTTTTAAAGAAAGCAAATTAGATCACGTAACCTATATGTTACCATGATCATGACGAATACGAAATAAATCGTTTGATTGTGAGCCATCCAGTTGGTTAATGGTGCTCTTTTAGCTTTTCCTGATATACCTACCTAATGTTTAATATTTATTTGCACTTGCTTTTTTCAACTTTGTTTTTGTAAATACTAGTCTTCAAAGTTTTTCTTGTTAAAGTTACAGGATACAGTGTATAATTTGGTCGGAAGGTACCGACCAATTTTGCATATTAATTTTTGGTCTTTTTTAGCACCAGTAGCTTGCCACATCAAAGTCCAAGCCGCACTTTCATTTAGTTTTAGCTTTCAATACTTTATTTTTACTAATTAAAAACGGTTTTTGTAACACCTGTGCAAAATTTGTAGCTTGGTCACAAAAGAAATCTGCAAGCTTTAAACAATCCATCAAATAGCACACAAACCAAGGCATTTATTAAGGTACACGCTGCTTTAGTTTGGTTTGCACCACAATTATATGACCTAGCTTAGCTGCAATTAACCAAAAATTTCTAAGCCAAAAGCGAGAGATTATATTAATCATACGTAGCGTATGCGCCAAACCGCTGCGCTCTGCTTGGTACCAATTAAAATGACTGCAAAACTTGAAATAGTCGGAAATTTCATGAATTAACTGGCTTTCGTAGTTGCTGGGTTTTGAATTTTATGCCCAATTTACACCCACAATATGTACGACGTTAGCAAAGTCAAGATCAAGTGGTAAAAGCAGACAAGCATCGAGTCACAGAAAATGTGAGTCCAATAAAACATGTTTAGTTATAAAAATTATAAAAATATGCCATGTGAAAAATAAATAAATCTAAATTTTATTCTTTTACTTGCTGCTTGTCATAATTGTGCTCTGTGTTGCTGTTGTTGTTGTTGTTGTGGTTGGCTTAGGTGCTAAATAAATTAGCTGCTCATAAAACATCATTTGATTTTACTCATAGGCTCTCCAATAGTTGTTGTTGTTATTTGTTTGCTCAAAAGCGGAGACAATCTGGCATATCCCTAGTAGCAAACAAGTCATAAAACTCGTCATAGGTTTTGTGAGACAACAACAACAACAACTATCGTCATAACGAAGAATGCGCGTCAATGCAAGCCACAAAAATATGTTTATTATTTTTTTTGAAATATTTATTTTTTATTGCATAATTCTCAAGAAAAAAAACATTGAAAATCAATTTGCGGTTTGGCAGTGACAGCAACAATATAAAATATTTATATACATCACAAAAAAAAAAGCCATCCAATAATAATACATATTTTCATTGACAATAGCTACACCTTGCACTATGCTGCGTTTTTCAATCTCTCGTAGCCGCTGCCTCTCTTCAGACTACATTCTACAGCTGCTTGTTCTTCTGAACCTTGACTGTGAGTTTCCATTTACCAAACAAAAGCGATTTAAGAATCTAAAGAAGCCATTTACAACAATAATAATAGTTACAGTAGCAACAGCTGTAAAAATTGATAGAAACGTTTTGTCTTGACATAACTTCCAAGCTATAGTAAAATTTTTAAAATTAAAATTTTTAGCGTTTTATTTGTTAATAATGCCGAACTTTGTAATAAAAAATATAGTGTTGGAGGGAAGAGAGGGGAAAATTAATGAATATATTTGTATCTTATGTACCAGTATCTGTATATTCAGTATCGGTTTCTTAGCAGTTAAAAAATCCAGCTTCTTTTACTCTATAAGCTTTAGTATATTCAGAATCCAATTTTAATATCTTTATTAAAGAGATCTATCCCAGTAACTTCTAAAAAAATTAAATATTGTAAAATAATAGTATTTTCCAGAAACACTGATTAAACCAGAAAGCGTAGTGATTACATATTCAACAAAAATTAATTTTTAATTATTATTTTATAGTTTTTATTTTTAATTTAAAAAGAGTTCTTGAGTGTGGCCGGGGGACTTCCGTCAGTTCAAGATTAAACCTTCAAAGCTGAAGTTCTACAAAATGTAAAGTTTTATTTATTTGTTTTTATTTATTAATTGAAATATATTATAGCTAGAGTACTCGATACCTACTTCTTTAAGGAACTTTGATCCAACAAGAGCTAATTATTTCGATTATTTTTTTCATTCTTTCAAAATATAAAGTTATTCTGCAAAACAATATTATATAGGGTGTTTTTTTTTTACAAAATTCAACATATTAATATTCGTCTCGATATCTCGTTCGTTACGTGACGATTTTTCTATCATTCTAATTTACAAGCTCCTTTAAGGACTTCGTTCTAATATGTGCTAAAATTTGATTGCTTCTAAATAAATTTTAAATATAAAGTTATTCTCCATTTTTGTTACTCAATTTTTATTTTTAAAATTAAAAAATAAAAATGTATTATGTATAATGCTTTTCACATTTATTTGATGTGGACTTCAACACCTTTCCATCGATGCCAAATATGACGCATCAAATTTCAAGATCCCTGAAAATAAAAATTTAATGCAAATATCTTTCGAACCAGAGGGCGTAATGGGATGATTGTTGCGATGTATGCCTCAATACCTTTCAATTGATGCCTAACATGTTCTTGAAGGATCGATGTGATTAATCCCACAAAAAATATCTTAGTAAAACTGTTTGTGAAAAATCTATCTAAAATTAATTCTTGGCTTATGCTTCCATCTAAAACGCCTTTTCCGTTTGATTTTTCAATTTTTCAGTTTTCCCAATCGTCATAGAAGTTTTCTTAATGTCAAAGAAATTACATGTATGCTTATGTCCAAGAGTTCTGCCATTCTGGAAGGATAGGATAAATTTAAAGTTTGCAATTTTTAGGAATCGGAACTAATCTAGTACTGAAGCTATATAGATGCTTAATGTATTCGCGTATCTAACACTGGTTCCACAAGAGTCTAAGATCTTTGTATCTTTTTATAATGAGACTCTATTACCTACAGTTACCTTAGTATATTATATTATTGTTTACACTTGTTGCAAAGTGTCGCCAACAACAACAACAACAAACAGCAAAGTCTATGTCAACGTGTAGGTGAGAATGTTTAGAATGCGATTACACAATGGAGAAGCGTTAAAGAATAGTAGCAGAAGAAGAAGAAGAGAAGATGAAGCAGCAAAGAACGCCGCGCAATGCTTTTTACAGCAGCGTTCACATATTTAGGTCAAACGCCTACATTAAAGAGACGGAAAACTGAAAACGGAAAAACTTACCTAACCGCTTGGCCACAATTCATCATCATCTCTCTAGCATGGCAATAGTATCTACTAGATATAGTATGTATCTAGACATGTATCTATGTGTGTTTTGCTGTCGAAGTGTCAACGCACAGTCTGCACCCACTAATGTGAGTTCCCTTTTAGTTGGGGGAACCTGGGGTTATTTATTTATTTATTTTTTTTTATTTTTTTTTCTTACCTGGTTGCTTTAGTTTCTTTTTTGTTTATTTTATTTTGTTAATATTTTCATTCTCTGCTTATTTAGCGTGCAGCAGACTTTTTTTCGTTTCTGGTAATTAAGTATGAATGGCGGCGCTAGCTGGCCTTCTTCAAAAGTTCTTCTTTCTAGTTCTAGTATATTGTACGTAATGTCCCATGGGACTTGTTAGCGTATCCACTCTGTGTGCACTCTTTTAGCGGGCGGGGTGGTCAAAAGAGGCGTCAGAGGCTGGTACTGACTAACTGACTGGCGGGCTGTTTGGCATGCGGGAAATAGAAAATTATACCGAAATGAAATTTTCAAATGGCATGTACTATGTTTGTTTGTTGGTCTCTGGGTGTGTATCTTTCTTTCTCATTTATGAGTTTTATGCTATTTCTGGCAGCCGCCACAACTACAGCAGCTGAAAGCTGTGCATAGTCATTTCGATGCTGCTGTCGTCGAGCAAAATGTCACCGACTAATACTCGAACGTATAGTCGTAGTCAGTCGTCGTCTTTGGTCGCCATTTTTATGCTTGCCAAAAATATTACGCATGTCTGTATGACTGTATGCTGCAGCACTCAAATCTCTAAACACATATTGATCTTTTTTTTTGTTTTTGGAAATCAGATCTGCTTTTCTAGTTGCAAAAAAAAAATCAGGCACAACATACAATTCGACACCCAGACATCAAAGACATCAGATATAATACATACCCATCATCATACATACAAGACAACAACAACAACAAAAATCAATGAAAACGTTTGTTCTGTCAAAGATTATCAGACGCCTTTTAATAGATCCAAACGTTTGTTTCACGCTCATCATGGTATTCATCTTACGTACGAGTTTAATGGCCAGCACTTAGGGCGTCTCTAAAAGTGGGTGGGCATAGACTCTCATCTATTCGCATTTGGCTATGCGGCTAATTGTCAAAAGCTTTCAACGGATGTGACATAATACGCTTTCCGGGCACATGTGCTATGCATTTGTTGGATATATTTATGATATATAAAAAGAGATATCATAAGGCTAGCTTCCGGAAGTCGAAGTCCCTATACGCTTCAAGTGTAATATTTTGAAATGGTTTAGTTAGCAAAAACTGCCCACACCGATTTTTAAAAACCAATAATGCAGTCTGAAAAATTTTTTATTTAATTGTGGCTTAATTTTTTAACAATTTTTTTTATCACGTTATCCATAGGGCGCTTGAAAAAACCAATTTAATTTTCTAGAAAAAAATTTTATTTGCTTTAAATTTTATTTTTCATTTTCTAAAAAAAAAAAAAATGTAATTTACTTAAAAAATATTTTTAATTTTCAAAAAATTTGTTTTTAAATTAAAATATATTACGAAGAAAAAATTTAATTTTCGTAAAAAATTGTTTATTCAGAAAAATATGAAAATTTCTTATTTTTTTAAGTCTCTTTCTTAAATATGTCAATGTCAAATTTTCTTAACACATCCTTATAAGGTATAATTATGACTCAAATCGATTCGTGTGCAGCAATTTAAAAAAGTAAGGCGATCATTTTTTAATATATTTTATTTTAATATTTTTTTTTTTTTATTTTAGAAACAAGAACTTTCATAATTCTCTAAGGTTTTTGTCATAATAAGATCAAAAAAAAATAGGTTGAATAAAATAGCCTTGAATTTAAAAACAAAATTATTAAAAGTTAACAATTTTTTTATACAGCTGTTGCCAAAATTATAGTACTGAAGGCCTTCCCTGCATACTCTTTGAAATAATTCGTAAGCTACGTATTAAATTAAGTATCTTTAAAAATGTTCTTAATGTTAAATATAAATGTAGGCTAATATTTTCGCACAGAAGGAGCACTGATTTTTAATTTGAGAAATTTAGATTTTTATTAAGAAGTCTAAATTTTTTTCTAAAGTGCCCTATAGATTTTTAAATTTAAAGCAACCTTAGATAGCTAAGATATTTAATTGGTTTTTAAGAATCTTTTCTAGAGCACCAACATACCTCTCTTTGTGAATACATATATTTAAGTTAAAAAAAAAACACAGATAAATATAAAAATCAAGAAATAATAATGGGCAGACTTTTTTGGGTATTATATTCTCTCAAGGGGTAAATATAGAGAGAGCGTTTCCAAATTCAGAAATTTATAGGTTTTAATTTTAACTAAAATTTTACGCCAAATTATAAATAGTTTTTGCCAAATGGAGTCAGTCATTTTACGATTTTCATTAACATATTTAAAGCTCGTGTAGCGGTATTGGAATCAGTTTTAGAGACAGATTAAGACTTATAGGACTTTTACTGAGACTCCCGGCTATATACCTTCCCCTAGCGCGTTACAAGTTTCCTGAGAAAACTATCATACCAGCTTGCTATCATTAGAGTATCATAAAGCAATTCCATTCATTCATTCATTGATTCATTCATAGTTCCTGATGATTTGTGTCAAGCTATATGCGGAACTAAAACTGCAGGTGGCGCCAGCTGCTCAGCAAACTAAAATGCAAATTTGTACTTCATTTTTGTTGTTGCCAAATTCTAAAAATTCTAAATTCTAAACAATATCGTATATTCTATATGGCGGCACTTGCGGCACATACCACACAAAACAAAAAAAAAAAAGATAAATGAAACGCTTAAATGAAAAAAATTTAAATATTTTGGTGCTTTACTAATTGTTTTTGTTGCTGTTAATTTGTGCCCGCATTGCTTTCAAAATGGACACATCGCTGCTCACTGGGCCCATGGGGCAGCCTTTTTTGTGCCATTGCTCCAAAATGCTTCAACAGTTGCGCACGCGGCGCACGCTGTACAAGATTAATAGCCAAATGCCACCAATAGCAACAACGACAACAACCACAAAAAAACAAAAAAACAACAACAAAAAAAACCATATTCAAATTGATTGATATTTGAAAAATCGTTTATGATCTTTGGCTGTGGCTCATTATGATTAGTTTCCCATGCCATGGCGTTCGAATCTTGAGCGTTTTCACAGTTGCTGCTCGCTCGAGTTCGTCTTAATGGTCCAGCACGAGCTTTGCTTCCCATCGCAATTAAGTATTCTTGAGATACAATATTGACTGCGTTGGCGGCGCTAATGCTTTGAACTTTGAACCAGCGGGTTGGGCGGCCAATTCGACAATTGGTTATTAATATCTATGGTTAAGTAGATCCAATTGTTACTGTTGCGAGTGTGTGACTGTGTATTGTGTGCGTGTGTGTGTGTGCCAGTTAGCCAAATAGCCAGCCAGGTTAAGAGCTTGGCCAAAAAGTTCGTTAGCATGTCGAGGACATGGTCAAAGTCATTTGTGTCAAAAAAAAAGTATATATACTAAGTTGTTCATGAATTCACAGAAAGCTCTAGTTCAGTTGCATTAAATCTGCAGTCAGAGGTCAAGTCAAGGTGTCATCATGTAAAGCTTTGATGCCACTTTGCCCACACTGTAAACGATTCCTTAGATGATTTCCATGAGTATATAGATTTTCGTCAGTAAAGATAGTGCATCGGAACTCTTCTATATATGCATTTTTTGCTTAACCTATTTCAAACAACAAGTCTGGTTTCGCCAATTTCGACAAAAACTGTAAGTCTTAGGCTTTTATTGTAATATCTTGTATCTTTCGTACGTTTACATCCCTTAAGCTAGTTTTAGATCCTCGTTCCATACTGCGAAGCATGCAACATCCGTAGTTTTTGCTGAAGCATTCTCGTTCAGCATAGAGTAAAATTAGAAAAGATCTTTCAGTTCTTTGACTTGTAGCGATAACGATTTTTCGCGCGATTTTTTCCGATTTTTTCCATGTAATTAATATTTAATTTATTTTTATAATTATTATGTAGAAAACTCAATAAAGAACTCTTTTCCGTTTTGTCGTAGAAACTCAGGGAGAATTTGATGCTAAGCCCCACTTTAATCGATTATTACATTACATCGCACAAAATTGATTAATATTTTTATCAGAAAATCAATTAAAAGTGTTTTCTACACACCACTGTAAAATTTACTTGAAGAGCACATTCCTAAAGACTATAAGGGTTGACCAAAACATATGGTAAATATATTAGAATACTATAGTCCTCGAAGAATGGAACGATAGCTATTGGATCTGAGTAGTCCTTTTTGTAGAATTTTGGTCTGGTTTTGCAATATTCTCATAAATCTCAGTTTTCTTTCTAAAAACAATAAATGTTTTTTATTGTCTCTATGCAATGTGAAGAAGGTAAAAAAAATTTCCATAAATAAAAAATAATTCTTTATCGAAGGATTTATACGGAATTTTGAAGACCTGTCGACAAGGCGGTGGTAATGTGAGGACTCCGATGAGCACGAAATTTTTTCTTAAGCCCAGTAGATAGACCATTATGCATCGGAAATAAAAGTGCGCTTAGCATTGATAGTCATCAAGGGAACCCAAGTTAACTGCTACTCGTCTACTCGTGTCCATCGATCTATCTTATATAAGAAATATTGTTTTTTTTAAGATCCAACAAAAGATACAAAGATACAAAATGCTTAAAAGTTTTTCAATATTGGATCAGTTTAGTTTGGGAATCGATAGCTGGAACAAATTGACGAATTATCTGTTGCTGTAAGATGTAAAGTGTTTATTAAGTTTGTGCAAGCTAAAAATGTATGTAACAAAGAGAAGGAGACCTTGTAGACCATCCAAAGTTACCTTGAGTATGATCAGGTTGACTAGACAAGTTGCTATATATCGATGAACGCCCAGATCTCAGATATGATTAAAGCTAGAAAAACAAAACTTTCGATCCCTTATTATATTAAAGGAAATTAGTTTATATTATTTTTTTGATATAGAAGTTACATTATATAGCTCAATATCACTACAGAGCAGCTTTAAAAAAAAAAAAAATTTTAGTGGCCTTTTTTTATAAAGATAGCGTAACCAAATTTTATTTTAAAAAGTACCTACTAAATTTTATCAAAATCGACTCCATAAGATCCCATATAGGTCAATAGTTCATTTGTTAATGTAAATATCGTTAACAAATTCGTCAATCAAAAGTTTTTTTGAAGTATCTTTATTTGTAGGCTATCTTAAAGTTATCCGCGCCCTACTTTAACGTTCGCCATTTTTCTTCTATTATTTTTGTAAATTGAGTTATTCTTTGGTGAACTGCCTCGCTCGTATTTCTCATACAGAACTGCATGTTCTTTGGCCATTTCCAGTTTTGTACTTAAAATATAGTTATGTTTCCACCATAAAAGGCTGCGAATTCCTAACACTTGGCTAAGAACCGCTTGCCAAAGTGTATTTATGAGTTTGTTGCGTCTATGTCTGGCATGTCAAAGAGCGCCTTTTGCTATCTTAATTACGCATTAATTACAACAAACATTAATAATGCCAGTGTGGGCAACTCTGGCGGTGGCTGCTGCTACTGCTGGATGCATCTGTCTACTTCAGCTGCAGCAACAACTGCTCCTTTGGTAGCAAGCACATTCCAAAAGGCTGGTTGGTAGCGCTGGACGTCCCAACTGCCAAGTTGAAAAATTTGCCTTTGATATTGCAACATGCGCTCTCTGTGTCGCTCCTCAGCCTTGCCACAGCATCGCTCGGATAATATTTGCTTCTTAAGCTCTGACAATTTAGTCGATTTCTCGATCATAATCGCAGCTGAGTTGCTGCAGAATGAACTTGTTTCAGTCGTTGTGGCAGCTGTGGCAGCTGTTGTTGTTGCTGTTGTTGATGTGCGCATATTGCCACACCGTGGCATTAAATGGCTTAATCTTTACATTTGATATGTAAATATTTGAGTTATTTTACTGAGCGCCATTTGTGGCGCTGCATTACGTACAACAAAAAAAAAAAAAAACACAAACAAAGCATATAGAAGAGAGCCATAAAGAGAAAGTCTTGTCGCTCTGGGTTACCTGCGTGGGAAAATCTTGGCAAGTGTCGTTAATCTTTATGCCCTAGCAGCAAGTCACTTACAGGTATCAGTGGGCATAAGGGACGACACACACATGTGTGTATTTTTGGGCCAAAAGGCTGGCCCGGAAATTCCCTGCGCGCCCTCTGTGCAATCTGGAAATTTTGGCATTTAGTATGAAATTTTCTTGCACTTGCTGGATTTTCCGCCAAGGCAGCGGAAATACCCAAAACTGTGTCACTTGGCTGGCTGGCTGGCCTGCAACAAAGTTGACGACAGCAGCAACAACAACAACCAAACTTGTCACTAAGTGCAACATTTCGATTTCAAGCAAAAACAAAAAAAAAATTATATAAAATATTTATTAGCATGCCGTCGGACGTTAGCGTCTGCGCCAGCGTCGGCGTCGCTGCTGACTGCGGCCAATTGTGCCCAATCATGTTTAGCCAAGTTGTTGCTGTTGCTGTTGTTGTTGTAGCCATTGCCGGCCGGCAAGCTGACCGTGTGCTAAAATACAAAAA
The DNA here is from genome assembly GCA_949987675.1 of Chymomyza fuscimana. Taxonomy (NCBI): domain Eukaryota; kingdom Metazoa; phylum Arthropoda; class Insecta; order Diptera; family Drosophilidae; genus Chymomyza; species Chymomyza fuscimana. Next base: position 27,712,745 of record OX465089.1, on the reverse strand, counting down.
AAAAAAAAAGCGCGCGCCGCTGCTGGCAGTGGCCGCCACCGCCCAGTGGCCATTTGTGCGGCGCTGCAGCTGCGCAGCCGCCGCCAAGCGCGTGTTCACATTTATATACACACATGCATAAGTATGTATATATGTTTTTTTATGTATTTTGCTTTTTGGTTCCCATGCTTTGTATGTGCACGCACACACATACACACACACACGCAAACTTTAAGACCAAGTCGCACTTCAAGTTGCATTTTTAGCAGCATTTTTGCGCTGCATTTTTGTTCATCGCCGCTGGCAACAAATTTGCGCGTAACTCTCTTAAACTCAAGTTTTTGTTGTTGTTGTACTACAGTAGATGCTCACAAATTAGAACCAGACATTTAAAACGTACAGGTGCAAGCGTAGTAAAATTTGGACATAATCTTAACCACTTTATCAAGAAATGGAGGTGTGGTAGACAATAAATTCATTATACAAAATGGACGCCTAGGGTCTTGATACAGCCATATAAACTATCACAAAATTCCCATTGCTTTAGATTTGCTAACACTTGCTTTATTTATTTTGAGAAAGAACTTATTATTTCATGAATAGTAAAAAAAGGACATGATTGAAGAAAAATATATTCATTATAATATTAGGAATATCAGTGATGTATATGTATATGTGGCAATGAGTATGCACATTCACCCAAACATTGTGAGAGAGTAATGGAAAGAGCATCTGAACGCGCGCGAGAGCAATGAAAGAAATAGCATTGCAGCATGATCCAACAATTAGAAGGTCACGCAATGCGCAGTTCCCTTGTCTCTCTCAAAAAGAGAGCATAGGTGTAGTTTTTATGTGGTAGCTATATAAAATAGTGAATCAATTTTGGTCAGACTTCACACAAGTAGTTAGACTAATATGAAATACATTTTTTTTTTATATATACTCCTTGATACTTTGGAAACAACATATCGCTCCTATTCGTAGCATGAAAGTACATATAAACGCATAAATATATGCTAAATATTTTACTTTATTTATTAAAATAACGTGTTCAAATTTATGTCACTTGTATTTCGTTCTAAGCTAAACATTTGTGTAAAGTTTGAAGGAAATTGGACCATTATGTCATATAGCTACCATACAAAAATTGAACCAGTTTTCTGCGCAGCCGAACTTCTGCACTTCTATGCGTCACCCTATAAAATTCTTTGCATCATGGTATTATAGAACTATTATAGTAAATTTATAGGATCACATAATAGGGTTGAATACATAGTTTTCAAATATTGTGTGTTTTTTTCCATTTAAAGCAGCATATATTTTTTTTTAAATTGAATTATTTGTATACAAGAACCATTTCTTTTGCTGTAGAATCTTTGCAGCGTTTTTCCAAAATGAGGTTTTTGGCTATTGGGTAAGCACTCTCAGATGCTGCGTTACTTTCTAGTGAATTGTGAGAAGTTATCGACATTTTTGGTAGATAAACGCCTTTCTTCCTTAAACCGTTTAAGGCTAAAATGTTTAGTAAATGTATCAAAGGGTTGTTAGCTAATCGCTTATAAAAGTTTGAAGTTTTTTATTTCAAGAACCTATTTTACGGTAGCTCTCTCCTGCTAGTTTTTTAGTGATTGTAAATTTTTTTCGCTCAATTGTTGAAAACTTCATTTAATAAGGAACTATTGTAGGTGACTTCCTTTATAACTCCCGATAACAATGTCCATTATTGACTAATTGGATATTTTTTAGAACGTATTTAAAGTATAGGTCGAAGAGTAGCTTGGCTTTCCGATGAAGTCTGTTTCTAGACTGCGCCTTTCCTCTTCTCTTAAAAGCTGTTTGGTGGAATGTTTGCCAATGGCTCAGAAGGGTTCAGTCTCTATTAGGGGTTGCGCAGATCCATTTCTCTGCAATATTCTTCTTCTCGGAAATATTCTTGTGTCCCGATATCCATCTAAAGAAGAGTTTCTTCTAGTTCTCCAAAGCAGTTTCGATTTAATCTTCAAGTTAACCACTAGGTTTAAAGGGCTCTGATCCACTGACAATGATTGAAATTATTTGATTACCTTTTTGGTGTAGGCCACGTTGGCTCAACGTTGGTTCGATTCCCGTGGAAGCTGTATATTAAAAAAAAATCTTTTTTGCCATTTTGCGAATCCGGTAGAGATAATTTTATTTTTTAGAAATTAAACTTGTATATTTATAATGGCACTTTAACTTTCAAACAAAACAAAAAAGTGTGTAAACACTTAAAGTCTGTTTAAAAACTGAAATCGCAAAAGTTAATTTAAGTTTTCATTTACTCAATGTACCAAGAGTTCTGCAGCATTTGCAGATTGTGAGTCTCCACTGTAGTTGTTATTGCTGTTGTTGTTATTTGCTGGCCATTGGCTTCACCTTGTGCCCCAAAAGCTATTTAAATGGTATTTAAATGCTTCTAAATGTTTTATTTTGTTTTTGCTTTTTATTTCGCATTTAATTTAAATTTTTCTTAGCGTTGTTGTTTTTATTGTTTTTATTGTTATTTGATTATATTTATGAGTATTTAGACTTTATGAATTGCAATTAAATTACTTCAATTAGTCAACAAAAAATATCAACTTTTTTATAAACTGAACTCAATGTTTGGCAACATGTTGCTGCAACATTTTTAACATAATTAAAAAATACAAATTTTTCACTCACACAAAAATTATATGTTTTTATTAATAAACACACACTCACGGGCACACAAATATGTACAGCATTTTTGCGCTGTTGTTGAACAGATAGATTCATATGATTTTGTTGTTGCATGCCACACACACAGAATATTCAATAACAACGTGTTGCAGCAGCTAAACGGGGCACACGAAAGACTCAATTCTCTTGGTCATCTCTCATAATGTGCGAGTTAATAAAAGAAACTAAACTGCATTTATTATATAAAACTATAATTAAATCTACCTAATATGAAAATTACGAGTATTTCAAATTATTTCTCAATAAAAACCTTATTAAAAATGAAATAAGAAATTTTAAAATATTTTTAATACAGAGCATTCAAATAAAATTTCCATAAAGCCTTTATCTGAAAAATATTTCTTTTGACATAATCAAGCGGAAAAGCTTAAGACGATGGGGAAATGATGAAAGTTTAAAAAGGAGAAAAGAATATTTTTAAATATAACTTGCATACAAAATATAAATCTGCGAAGAGACATCTCTAAATATTATTATTATCTTAGTGTCCTCCCAAAATGTTTGTTACGGGCTCGGAGGTCAAATCATGTTGATATATATATGTCTATATGTTTTTGATGCCTCTGAGTCCGAGTTTTCAAACATAACCTCAAAAAGCAACACATAAAGAATTATTTTCGAGTCCGTCCAAGAGTTTGTTTCAAAGATTTTCGAGTTCAGAGTTCAAATCATATGTAAATTTTTTTATGTGGCTGTGTAACCAATAACCACATCTTGAACGTCATTATACGCACCCAATTAACTAATTAATATATTTTTTAATTGTTATAAAAAGATTTGAATTTGTACTGAAATTAATTTATGTAACAAAAGTATTTATGATTTTTTTTTATAAATAGCCAATTTTTTGGTTAAATTAAAAATTTAATTAGACTTTCTCCAAATTATAAATTTGCAAACAAAATTTAAATTAAGAGGCTGGCTCAATATGACAAATTAAACAACAAATTAAGGCGAAAATAATCAAAAAAATTTATAGATTAGTAATACATATAAAATTGTCTTTCCACTGAAGTTACAAATTTAAATCTTTAGGCAAATTAAAATAAATTCACTTAAATTTAATTTTTCAAAATATTTATAAGCTTTAAAAGATAGAAAACGGTGAAAAAAATGCAAATTTTTGGCCAAAGCAAAAATTCTCCTGATTTCATGTTTCTCTGCTAGAAACTAAATTTTGCTCCAAAGCCCACGGTTTGACCTAACACCCAATGCCTTTCTAGCTTTACAAAGATTAGTCCAAATTCCATGTACCCTCTGCTAGTGTATAACAAATAGAAATAGTAACAACAAACAGCAACTGTTGTTCTTTTTTAACTTGTTGCTTTTGCTCCTGCGAAGGCAAAGGCGAGGAACCACAACAACAAAAACAACAACAACAAGCAAACAACTGACTGGCCAACACATGCTTGACCGAGCGAGCGACCAACCAGCCAGCCAGTCCGTCAGCCAGTCGACCGCATAAAGCATAAAAAGCTGCACTGCAGCAGCAGCAGCACAAGAAGTCGAAAAAAGTCATTATATGCGACGTCCAACGATTGCCACCAGCAGCAACAACAAAAGGAACAACAACAAGAACTATGCCTGTGGCTTTGCCTGCGACACATTTGCTTAAATAACAACAACAACAACCACAACGAACAGTCGTAGTAGTAGTTAAAATGATCGTAGCCAATGCAGCCACCGCCACCGTCGCACTATGGGACGAAAATAGTTTTCACTGCGCAAAATTTTTAAGGCAAAGCAGAAGCCTAAGGAATCTTGACATTATTTAGGAATGTGCTTGCAACGATTTTCAGGCCAGAATCCATTAACAAATGAATTTTGTGTGCTGGCTAAAAACGAACTTACGACAAAATCTTCCTCACAATTAAAAAATGTTCCCAAAATTTACTTAAATTTGTAGTTTCTTGTCGACTGAAAAAATAAGTATTTACGCCACATTTAACCCAAACCTAGTAATAGTATTTTTCTTATATTTGTCTGACTTCACTTTATCTTTAAAACTCAAATTTTCATTTTATTTCCATGACGTCCCTTTTTTTTGGTATTTTTCGGTAAACAAAATTAAAAAATTTAGCTTTAATTCTAGCTTTTCAATCATGCTGTTATTCTTTATAACACAGCCGATCTTCCCTATACCAAACTCCTCTAGAAAGAATTTTACCATAGTATGCATTTTTTTTCAAGTACACTGCTCTTATGATCCTCTTTCTTTCTGTTAAATGTACTATGGGGAAATAACTACAGAGATTATATTATTTTACGAAAATTAAAAAAAAACATAACGATCAATAGTACTTATTGTAAAAGTTTTTGGAGATATCATTTTATCTTAATTGTCTCTTAAGATTTTCTTACAATTTTAAAAATAAAACAATTGATTATCATTCGTGCCAATTAAGAAAATTAAAAAAATAAAACTAGAATTTTAAAATTTTTCTAAAATTTAAACTTAGCAAACACAAACGTTAAAGTGTGCCAAAAACTGGTTTTCTACGATTTTGTAGAAAATATATATTTGTGAACCAATTTGTATCCACTGTGCGTCATCATTGGCGCTGCCGTTTGTTGCTTGTTTGGCGGCTACATCGCTGCTGCAGCGCCCATTTTTTTTATTGCAAGTAAAACTGAGGGGGTCGCAGGCAGCGGGCAGTGCACAGATGTGAAAATAAAAAAAAAATAAAGTCGCTTTGGTGTCTTGGATTTCCAGTTTTTGGTTCCCACAATGCAAAATTAGGTACGACGACTGCTGCGAGTGCAAGTCGAGTGCAGCAGCAGCAGCGTCGTCGTCGTCGTCGTCCCCATGACGTAATTAGCATAGAGTAGTCGGTAGCCATAAAGCGAATTTACCGCACAGCGCGCCTGCAGCCAATTGACAGACAACAAACGACGGTGGTGGAGGTAAAAACGAGGAGACGCGTCGCAGACAGCAAAGCAAACGCACCAAGTGAGAGCAGCCAGTCAAGTGAGAGATTGGTGTTGTGGTTGTTGTTGTTGTTGTTGCTGTTGCTGGTGGGCGCATAGTGGGTTGCTGGGAGCAAAGCGAGAGAGTAATAGCGGGGTGTCAGCCATTTTGCGCATGTGTGGCGTGCGAACGCGCAGCTGGACGACGTAGACGAAGAGCACGACGAGAGGATGTCGGCGGCAATGGCTCATAATTCATAGCAGTTACCTTCATTGCAGCTGCTTGTTGTCGTCATCAGCGTCATCATCATCATCATCATAATGATCATAATTGTTGTCGTTGCAGAAATAAAAACATTTCGTTTAACGATCTTTATCGTTGCGATTATTGATTGTCCATGCAGTTCAAGTTAGTCAGCTGCTGTGCAACATGTTGCCAAAACATTAGACACACTTGTTGCATGGCAACATGTTGCCACATTCCCTATATTTACTGTATCCATAAAAATGACTGCTACGTTGTTGTTTTTTTTTTGTTTTGTCTTTTGTGCTTGTCGTATATATAAAATTCTTGGCATACTTGCAACTGGCTGACAGTGCAAAAAAAAAAATAACTTAAAGAAAGGGGCAAGTTTAAGAAAAACTGCGCTGTGGCAGCTTCTGCTCCTTCTAAGTTAGCCAACCACTTATTACGTAATTATTTAGCCAGAGTCAGACCACTGAGCAACAGCGCCTTGGGGCACGTGTTGTCTTGTTGCTTGCCGTCGCATCCCGCCGTTCAGTGCAGCAGTCCAGTGCGGTCCAGTCACTTGGGCACCTGTTCAACCTGGCTCAGCTTCTGCTGCAGCTTCAGCTCAGCTATTTATGCTATAATTTGAGGCATGCAGCAGTGGCAACAGCATTCGCTTGGCATGCCACAAATGCCGCAGTATCAGAGCTTAGTCTGCCTCAATTCAATTTGCATGTGTCTGAGCTGCGCTTCCTTTAGCCTCGCTTGCTCTCTGCTGCTTACTGACACGCTTTGGAAGTTATACTGCGTCAGAGAGTCGACTGACTAGTGAGATAGTCGTGGACGTCAGCGTCAACGTAGTTGTTGTTGTTTTTGCCATAGGGCCTTAAATTAACTTTTGAACTGCATCTTGTTGTAGTTGTAGTTGCTGTTGATTGGAAGCCGTTTTGGCAATTAGTTTGATCGATTTGCAATAGCAATTCACTTTATTACTCATACGCCCCATTGTCGCTTTAACGTTATATTGTTTTTGTATACAGATAGATAGAAGGAGGCGTGGCAGACCAAGACAAACCACGTGATAAATGTTCGTCTGTTTGTCTGAGCACATAGATCTTGTGTGTAAGTTGCAAAATTTTTGGCTCAAATAATCGCTTCAATGCAAATTAGTGTAATATATGGCTTTCCTATGTTAGGAAGATACTCGCAGCAGATAAATTAAGCATCCAATCATGATTAGACTGTGTCAGTTTTACTTTTTTATACATTAGCCTTCTGTAAGCCTGTTAAAGAAAACTGTGTTGATCTCTAGTCGATACAAGTCGCCAACTCTCTGCAAACTATTTGCCATTTGTACTCCCAAACTTTTGACTTGTAAATTTTTGGAAAATTTCAAGCCTTACAATTCCTTTAGATAAAATCATTTATTTTTAAACAAAACTTATACAACTAATTTCAATTCGGCAACAATGCGTATGAGCAATGTCTTAAGTATGAGTTTTTATTCCAAGTTATATAGAAATTTAATTGCCAAATTTTTGGTCTTTGCTTGGCAACAACAACAAAAGATTTTTTTAAATTTATTTGTTTTTTAATAGTTTACTTAATATTTTTTTTTTATTCATTATTCGTTAATGTGTTTATAATGCATTTTGATGATACATTTAAGTGCGTCACACAATTGTCTAAAAAATGAATTAAATATAATAATGAATATTACAATTTTTGTTTTTAAACATTAAACAATTCGTTAGAGATTTCCCACGCTGCGTATAAACTTCAAAATAAATTCAAATCAAATTTGTTAAACAAGAAATATAAAAAAAAAATAAATTAGTGTCACCAAATTTTGTGCTTTGTACATTTTAATGATGTGACGCCATAAAATTTCGGTAGTACACGTAATAGTTTTTACACAAAGAAAAATAAAAACTATGCGTCATTAATTTTATAATACTCCAGAGTAGTACCAGTACTACTTCACCCTGGTACCACCCTAACACTTTATATGTATATAAATGTTAACCCAGAGTTGACAGTTGTGGCCTGGCATGCAAATAAGTTCGCTGGCTTGTCTTGATAAGATGTTGGAAACGTTTTTGTTAGGTCTATATATAGTATTTCTGTTCTGTTATACCTTTTTTAAAAGAGTTCATTGGTTATCTCGTGAAGTTTGCAAGGCATATAGGGAAGCGATCTTTCGATACGAATAATTAAACTATTACAAAAAAGTATCGTGATTTTAAGCTGTAGAATATATATGTTATGTTATTGGGTCAGTTGACTTTACCCCAACTTCGGAAAACACTTGCAAATTTCGAAAGTATGAGTGAAATTTCAAAACTTCCAATTTGGTTCTTATCGCATCCTTCTCCTTCTCTTGATAAGAAAAATATTGAACTTACACCTCTTTACATCAAACTTTGCTCTATCCATGTCTTATTACTATTCAGACTTTCTTTTGTGTACAATTCGCAACTGGTTTACACTGTTAGGGCATATACACTGTGCCCTCACCTGAGCTACTTTTTTTTGCCTACTTTTCTTATCATATCACGCACCCAGTTTAACTTCAAACAATTTTTCTACTATATGTTTAACATTGTTATTAGATAAGCTGTGAGAGAATCCCGCAAGAGTTGAGAACTTTGGCTTCTTTGCGTCAAGTGAAAGCTATGCACAAGCGATGACAACTGTGACGTAGATGAGCCACGCGGCGTATGCGTAATATACGATACAAGCTTTTTATATACGTGCGTATTTATTTGATTTATTTTTTTTGTTTTTTGACAGTAGCGCGAAGCGGAAAAATCTTGAAACTGAACTCAACTACCGGGTAAAAACTTGTTGTTGTGTACTGTGGCCAGACGCATCTTTATTTAGACACAAAAATGTTGCATGTTGCGCACTTTTCACCAAATGCGCGTAGCAGCAACTTTACAAAGATACAAAAGATTGTTGTTGTCTGTTTAATGGTTGGATTTGTTGTTGTTGTTGCCATTGTTGTTGTTGGTTTGTCTGGTTTGACTTCATTATTATGCAAAGAGGGTTGCACTATTTACCCAAAAATGGCCATGGCTAATGATGATGATTGCCAGTTTGTTGTTGCTTGGCAACTTTTTTTGTTGTGCTTGCCACTTGTTGCTGCGCTAGTTGTTGTAGTAATTGTTTATATGTCATTGGCAATTGCTTGTTTTTTTTAAATATGAATAGTAGTTCTGTGTACTTCCCCAAATTGTAGTATTTTTGGCATGTTTTGCTTCTAAAGAAACGCAATTAACTTTTGGCAGAATTTCCAGTGAAAATATATTTTTAAAACTCAAATAGTATGATCATGATGTTGTCTGTGCTGTCTGTTTTTTTTTTTAGCGCCCCCAAGCAACACGAAACTAATTAAATGCCAGAACACTCAACAGCTTTTCATTTTAAGGCAAAAAAAAAAAAATCGAAATACAAAAAAAAATTTGAAAATATATAGCAAAGCAATATTATAAATGTATATATAGTGTACGCAGGGGCAGAAAACTGCTGCAGGTTGCCAGTGGACGCACGACTAAGGCCCTTTTAGGCCCCTTGGTTGCCTTGGCTTAGTCAACCAAATGATGAAATATTTATTTGAAATCTTTCATGTTTCATAAATTTATGTGCAATTTATTTTTAAAACAACGCAACTTTTACACGACGTTCTCAATGAGCATGATCATGATCAAGATGCTGATGATGATGATGATGAAGATAAACCAAAGAAGTTGCCGCCTCACTTGCTGACAGCCAAATGAGCAGCAGCAGCAGACGCTTCCAGAGAGTGCAAGAGCGGAGTCACCTTATATATATTTAGTATCTATAGCATATATATACATATATCTTAGTCTGTGGAGTTGTTTGCTGCTTTTGCTATTGTTCTTGAGCTCATTTCTTCATATTAAATATGCCTAATTAGAGCTGTGACTACAATGTGTGGCGCCATATAAATAGTTTGGCCAAAATGTGAACAGATCAAAGCGTTCTTGCCGCGGCCAAGTTGTGGGGTGCATAGCACAGAGTTGCATTGAAAATAATAATGCACAAGGTGGCAACTATATATAGTCGAAAATAATGGGAAAAAAGTTTTGAAAGATTTATTGCTATGGTATTGTATAACTTTTATGCATAATTAAGCAAATCTTTGGAAGCTCGATATGTACTATATGTGATATAGCAAAATTATCTATAATAATAAAAATATAATGCCTACACTTAGCATTTTTGCTCATTTGTAAATTTTTACACCAATTTTGTCTACGTGTTATATTTTTTTGCTCCCAAAATAAGTTGTGGCACATTAAATTTTCGTTCTAGCGCTAAAAACGCACAGCTGTTTATATTTTTTCAAAAATAAATATGGCAACACTTTTTGCGCTCCAACACTGCGTAAAGCAAGAGCACAACTTTGCTGCAAAACGTTTGCTAGCGTTGGCAACACTGTTTGCTCTCAAACACTGCGTGAAGCAAGAGCACAACTTTGCTGCAAAACGTTTGCTAGCGTTGGCAACACTGTTTGCTTTCAAACACTGCGTACAGCAAGCCAACAGCTTTGCTGCAAAACGTTTGCATGCGGTTTTTTTATATGAAGTTTTATTTATCTCGACGCCTTTTTAATGCTGCGTACTGCAGCATATACGTGAATTATAAACGAAATACTGTTTCACATTCTCAAAACCTTTATCAAAGGAAGTCTAGCATCCGAGATAAAGGAATATATTCATTGCAAAAGTTTTTAGCACCTTTATCAAGTCAGTCAGACAGAAAAAGAGTCGAATTCGTATGAAGATTCTATCAATAAGTCAGGAACTCAGGCTGAACTATGTTTTATAGCTATATTTTGTTTTTTGAGTTTTTGAGGTCGCTGAGAACGAATATTTTTTTTATACTTGTTTATTTGTAATCTGTCCAAAGGAGAACGAATATGAAGTCAGAAACCTACACCCTCAAGTGCAAATTTTTCAAGAGAAATTACGCAGTAAAAAATTATTGTCTCAAAGGCTGAATGCGAATGCTAATGACGTCGAAGGGATGTATTTCGTAACTTCGAATAACTTTGCAAAAAAAAATCGTATTTGATCTTTTGAACTCTTAAAATAAGAGTGGTACTAAATGATGTAAATGGAGAGACAGACCACATTTTTTGCACCCTGTACATAACCTCAAAAGTAGGAAAAAACACTTTCTTCGAAATTTCTTAGAAATTCGTCTTTTCTCTTTCCCTTTTGCCGACTATACATTAAAATTAAATTTTAAAATATTTGTTTTTTTATTTTTTATTAGCTTATATCAAAAAAGACATTAAAAAAGTAAATTTTGGCAATCAAAAACTTATTAGTCTCAGCTTGCTATCATAAACTAAAAAAAAATAAAAAATAGAGTGCTCTAAGTAGTAAAAGATTGCGCTCTATATTTTTTCACCTGAAAAAATAAAAGTATTGTGAGTGTGTTAGAAACGCTTTGATCTTTTAAGATCTTTTACAGTTGCATTATCATTTCAATCAGTATAGCTGCAGTTGAACTAACCCGCTGATACCATTAAAGAGTGTTAAAAACGCAAAGAACAGCGGGTGTTTTAACTACTGCGGCGTCATCATCATCATTATCAAGAACATCAGCATCATTATCATTGTGGTTGTTATCAAAACTGATATGAAAACAATTAACAGGCGCTCAACATGCAACACTGCTTGAATTTTTTTTTTTTATATTTATAGTATTTTTTTTTTTTTTGTATGTTTCCATAGAATTTGTCAAGCTGTGACTTTGATCTGCGGAAATGTTTGCTGTGGCAAATAGAAACAACTTAATTTGATTGCAGCCAATACCCAAAAAAAAAAAAAATAAATGGGAAAAAAAGATTTCAAACACAACTTCGAGCTGCTTCTTTATAGCAGCAATTTATATGCTCCATTTCAATGAAAAACATATTCGGAAAAGCGTTGAAAATGCGCCACAAAAATACACACGCTAAATGCAGTGGCAGTTGTAACCCCTTTGAAGATGGCGCACGCCCTCACATTACGCCCCTGCCCCACCATATATATATGTGTGTGTGTGTTGGTGCATTGGTGTAGCTGTGTGTGCCCTCATTGTGGAAATTCTTCTTCATCTGCTCCTTGGTCTAACCACTTGATTGCACTTTTCTCAGCATAAAATATAAATTTATGTTGCTCTTCATAACAAAAACTACAACATGAAAAACAGCCACAAAATAAACGAAAATGAAAACAAAATAGAAAAACTGTATAAAATTGATTTTCACAGTCGCTGCTGCTGCTGCTACTGCGCTGCAACTGCGCTGCTCTTTCCAACAATGTAGCGCCATTGAAGCGCAACCAAATTAATCTTTCAACGACAATTACAATTAATTATAAACGCCCCCGCCAGCGCGAGCCTTCTATCAAACGCATTCTATATAAAAATTGATCGTAACATTTCAAAAAGCATTGGCTCAAAAAAAATTGAAATTTTTACTTAAAGTATTGCCTTGTTGAAAGTTGTTTGAAAGTGCTGCAAAGTAATTATAAAGGGTGCTCTTTTTGAAGCTCTTTGAACTTTTTAAACGTAGGACTACTTTTTGACCGTAGATATTAAAAATCAAATCGATTTTGTAAGACTTTTACTTGAACATATAAAATTAGTCCAATTTTAAGGCATTTCCGACCGTTTTCTATTAAAAACTTAAAAAAAATATATTGTAGGCTTAAAAAAAAATGTTTCCATTTCCTTGTACTGTCATTTAAAAATCATTCGTAGAACGCGCGCATCTTTTGACAAGACGTTAAAAAAAAAAATATTGTTCTTATATAAATTGTAAACAAAATAAAAAATAATTTTTTTAATGAATATAAAAATAATATCAATTATTAAATATTAAAAAATATATTTTTCTTAATAAATATTCAATTATTATATTTAATATGTTATATTTTTTTAATAAATAATAATAAATAAATAATAATAATAAATAAATAAATATATATATTTTTTTTAAATATTAAAAATAAAAAGCTTGGCTTTTTTGGATTGTTATTTCTGTTGTTGTTAAGGTACATTCTGCGTACGGATTCAACACTTATTTTTGTTTACAATAAAAAAAAAAAAACAATTATTTTATAAATATCAAAAATAAATATATTTTTTTAATAAATAATAAAAAATAAATAATTATGACGATTTTACTTAAATAATAAAACGGCTTTAAAGAAATTGAAGCTAATTTCTAACATTTATGGCAATTGATTTTTAAAACTTATTGATTTAGTACTCTATAAATTAAAGACTATCATAATTTCTTATTTTTATAATACAAAATTATACAAATAAATATATAAAGAAGTGTGAAAAAAAATTAATACTAATCATAGCTGCAACGTTTAAAAAGTCAAGTGGCTTAAGTTAAATTCAACTTATTTTTTGTAAATAGAAAAATACAAATTAATCTTGTTTTTTTTTTATTTTTTTATCATTGATTGAATTAAAAAACGCAACATATAAAAAGAAAAGTTTTTTTGTAAAAAAAAAATTATTACCGGCGGTTTAGCTAAAATATAAAAATTGATGCTAAATTTTTGTTGAATGTTTTGGCAGAAACACATAAAATATAAATTAATTGCGTTACAACGTTTAATTTATTTATTGCATAAAATTTCTAATCTAAACAGCTCAACAAAAATTGTCATCGAAAAAATCACCCTATATAATACTACATATAAGTGTCTGTATCGACAGCTGTTTGTTGCACATTGTTTGGCATTGGTATTAGTATTGGTGGCGGTGTCTGGCGGCCATCACTAAAACCACAACAACAAAAAACATATACATATATGTGTATGTACATACATACATATATGTAAACATTTTGGTGTTTTTTTTATTTGGTAGTAGGATTGCTATTTTAATTTTCATCTTTTTGACTTTCTTTTCAATCTCGTTGTTCTCATGGCTTTTGCTCAATATCTCAACAATCTGTTTACATATAAGTACATATATGTATGTACCGTGTACTATATACATCAGTTGGTTCACTAATTACAAAAAAAAAAAAAAAGATGAAAGCACACGGCTTGGGGCCGCCGCCGCCTGTGTGGCCCCCTAAGGGGTCCAGGGGCAACGGGCCTAGGGCAGGTGGCGTCGACAGTGGCGAAGGGCAACCAAACAACAACAACAACAATTTGATCGAGCTGCCTGTTAACGCTTCGGCTACTTAATTTCATATTAATGAACATCATCAAAAAGTCGACTGAAAAAAAAACCAAAAAAAAATCCAAATTAAAATGTTGCAATAGTTTGCACTATTTATTTATTTATTTTTCTTGTTGCTTTTTATGTCTAAGGCTCTTCATTTACTGTCTGGGCTTTTCCAAACATGCTATGTACAAGTTTTTTATTGATGGAAAATTTTTTCGCAACAAAAAATATATATGGTTTTTCTTTTATTTTTTTTTATGTGGCGCACGCTCAAATTGATTGACGAACTGTTTGAAGCGTTTGGCAAGTTGAAAATTTTTGTTTAAACAAATATTTGGTTTTTTTTTTTTTTGTTAGCTTAATTAGTGTAGTACATTGTGTAATGCAACTGTTGCTGCCACTTTTAACTATATAAACATATATAGATATGTTGGGCTTGTTTTACAGTTGCCAATAAATTTCAGTCATCTTTAGTGAAAATGGTTGTATAACTTAAGTTAAGAACAAATTATCAGATTTCCAGCATATATCTCAAAATGCAATCATATAAAGAAAATTTCAGCTCTATATTCGAATTTCCGAATTCGGCGTAATGAAAGGTTGCTTTGTTTGGGCTCCAGATGTCTTGCAGCTAATTCCAAACAAAATTTGTATAATTGAGCCAAACTAAAATATAATATATATGAGCACAATTTGTGATATGTTTTATTATCTTCAAATTATCATAAAAGCTCAAATTTATTAGAAAAAAATGGCATCTTCCATACAGTAATTTTTTAGGTTATTTTCAAAGAAGTATCATAAATTCCACTTTCTTCTTCTTCTTTCATTCATTTAACTTCTTGAGAAGCATAGGGCCTCTGTAAAGCATCTAAATCGTATCCGGTTTTGTGCCAATTGCTTCACTTCGCTCCAGGAACGTCCTGATTCTTCTGCTTCTTTCAAAACAGTTCGGCGTCTCTGGGTCTCCCTCTTCTTCGGTTGCCCTGCGGGTTCCAATCATGGGCCTGGCGGCAAACTTCATGTGGTGGCTTTCGCAAAGTATGCCCAATCCATCCCCATTTGCGGCTAGTAATTATGTAGGATACCGGCTTCGTGCTGATCGTGTTTGGCCACCAGATTTTTAGAATGCGTCGAAGACCTCTGCCAACAAAGGCTTGTAGTTTGCTAAGAATAGCTTCTGTTGTTAGCCAAGACGCACTCCCATAAAGTTAAATGGATACCACATTTGCTTTGTATATCTGGATTTTCGTGTTTGTCGACAGAAAATTGGAATCCCACTTTACCAAATGTTAATATTCCCTTTGTATATAAGTGCGGATATAAAAAGTTTATCGAACTTGAACCAAATCTAAGTCAAAGAATGTCCAATTCCTTAAATAAAAGCAACCCTGAAATTTTGTTTATGCAAAAAAGGAAGAAAACTTTAAATCGACGTTAAAAAAGAAAAACTTGATTTCGGGTGAACTGAAAAATTAAAAAATAATATAAATTAATTGCTTTTTATTTTTCATAAGCATTAAATTATTTTTATGTTGTCCTTGGAAATAGAAAATTTATTTCTACTTCGTACATTTGTTGGTTTTTGTAAGATTTGTAGTTCAGTCATGCCATCCTGTTTAATGCGTGACTCATAAATGAATTTCAAAGGACCTTTTAGGCTGGATTTTGAAGCAAATTATTTGTGAAAACATCAGCGTTGATCAAAAAACGTATATAGCTAAAAATCTACAAATTTTACTCGCTATGTTAATAAAAATCTAACTTAATACCTTTTATTTAAATTAATATATATTACTACTGTTTTATAATATTACAATTATTTATTTTTTAACTTTACTACAGTTATGTTTAAATATAAAAAATTTCGAGCATTCAATAAAAAATTATGAGACTTAAAAAAAATACGTATACGCAATGTGGCCTTATATGGGCCGTTAAAGTTGGCGTAGCCAGATCGATCAAAAATCTTGTGCAAATGTTATGCGTGCTCTCATTATTAAATTCACTAAGTTTTCGCTCTGTACAATCATTTCTGTATTTTTTTTCCAAAAATTTGGCAATTAAGCTCATAGTGCAATGGTATTACCTAAAACTTTTTCAGAAGTTTGTCAAAAATTGGTTTAAGTAACTTTTTAGATTTTCTTTACGTGCTAGAGGCTCAGATTAGTTCATAACCAACTTTCCATAATTCTTGAATGCCTATTTACTCTAAAGTAAATAAATCCATAAATAAACTTGAGTTGACCTTTTGAAATCAGGATTCATTAAAAATTACACTGAGAACAAAATATTTGAGAATTATTATAATATGCTTGATGCAATTATAATTAGTTTTAATAACATTTTTGTACTCATGCACAAAATTAAAGACCAAAACTTTTGAAAGCCTTTCTTGCTGTTTTAAAAGTCTTAATTTTGGGCTTAGCTTAAGCTTTTGTTCTACAAGTTCACAATAGTCTATTTAAATGCTAATACTTCCAAGTAAAACTTTCGTTTTTTTTGTTTTTTTTGGAAATTTTGACTATTTATGTGGGTGTGTTTTTGGTCTGGCTGTTTGGTTGGTTGGTTGCTTGTTTGGTTGATTGGCCAAACCTTTTTGACCAGAAACTCATTGAGCCGTAACCAATTCATTTTATTTTATTTAAATGCCTAATTTGCGCTACATAACTGTAAATTGCGCGTGTTGAAAATGATTGTGAAATTTTTATTTGGTAAACAACATTTTCAACACATCGTTACACATTTGGCATTATAACATAAGTCGTACAAATTGACTGTGACATTCAAAATTTTAATTAATTTCATGTTAAATTCGATTTTTTTTTTTGGAAACACGAATGACATAATATGAGAATAATGGCAATGAAATTATTTTGCAAAAAAAAATCAAACTATAAATATTTATATTATGATATTGTTATCTGAATTTGCTTTCAAAATGCTCTGTTGGAAAAAAAGTTCTTATTAGAAAAGTGCATCCGGAAGTTCGAAATGAAGATAACAAATTTTACAAGTGCTACAGGAACAAGTGGCTATGAAACTGCTGCTAAAGAAACGCACTGTAATGAAACAGATGATACAGATCAGCTGTTGTACGCGTATGTTTAACCCTAATGTACAAGTAAATTGAATGCCTGATGCAGGGGGGTGTCCAGGTCCATTGCTCATCTGGCTCTTTTTGTTTTTGTAATGGCTCTTAGGCATAGGCAGCAATGCGCGTGTACATGCACGGCCCAAACTGTATATTACTCAATACCAATGCAAATTACAAAAACAATTTCGCGAGTTCTCTCCCTTACTCTCTTTGCTCTCTAAGCTCATGAGCACAGAAACAACCCTTGTGTATATTTGTTGTTGGCCCGCTGATTTTCACTGTAATTTTGTTGTTGTTTTTCGTTCGTGCTCTCTGAACTCTTACACTTAAAAAGAAGGTTGTAGGATTGATCGCGGACACGAAATTTTTGTAGACCACGTGTTAAGTGTGAGTATTAAGGCATAGCTTGCAACGAAAAACAAAACATTTATATGAGTATATACTATTTTTTGTCAGTGTACATAATAACATGATAAAACGGTTTGCTTTAGATGTGTTAGTGTTTTTCTTTCATATGTATTGGTGTTTGCTCTTCCATAAGCAGCCTTTGGACACCCCTGGCCTGATGCATCGTATAAGAAGTGTATATAAGCACAAGTATATTTATGTGCATTTAAACTTTTTATTTAAACATATTGTACAACTTTTGGCAAACATTTACAATTGCATAAATATTTTCACACTCAGAACGAGTAAACAGTGCACCAAAATATGTTATTAACAATATAAATTTTAATGCAATTGTATAAAATTGCACGAACAATTGAAAATGCAGGATACACCCACACACACACACACACACACACACACACACACACACACAGCCACACTCAATCACACACCCAAAACAATAACAACAACAACCACATATGTATTGACGCCATATTGTTGCTATGGGCCATCTGTGTATAGAATAAAACAGTTGAAAATTTTATGTAGCGTGTCAGCAAATTATTTTTTCACATTTCATGCGGCGCTTCCGAGAAGAAACAGTCAGAAATTAGACGGATTAGTATAAATATTTTTTTAAAGATTAGTTTGTAATATTATTGCCAGGAATTTTACGTGTAACTAAGTGAGCGTGTGCTAGAAATCTTTGCCAAATGAAATCAATACAATAGCAATCCATCAGTGTGGCTGATATTGCTTTCAACGCTTTGTTACAATATCTATATTTTAAGGACACTGTAGATGCGCTACCGTGTGTCCATAGTGTGATGTTTTGCTTTATTGGTTTGTCCTTATGCCAGTTCTAGGTTTCGCACAAAGAGCTGCCAGCTCAGACAGCTTACTAATTGTTACTAATTTTTAAAGAATTAGCAAATATTGAGTCAAGGCAATGCTGTCGATTGATACCTGGCAGACTGCCGCCGAATCAGTCAAAATTGCTTTGCTGTACCACATGCCGTATGAGTAATATGATATTTAACAAACTTTTATTCGTACTCAAATACGTAGCAAAACCAAAAAAAAACAAAAAACAAAAATGGTTGAAGCTCATAAAGTTCCCATAGGCAAGCAAGAACCACTTGGAAAAAGCACTGAAAAACTTTTCACTACATTTTCACATTTTTCACTTGCCTTTCATGTTGTTGCTGCAGGAGTAGCAGTTGTTGTTATTGTTTTTGCAGATGTTGTTGCTTGCTTGTTGTTGTAGCCCACTTTGGACATTTAAGCCGCTTTTGGCATGCGTACAACTTCAAAAGTCGGCAGCAACTGGCCGACGTTGCCATAGTCTTAGTTTTAGTTGAAGACTTAGTCTAAGTCTAAGACTTAGTCTTAGTCCAAGAGTTGGCCTTAACTCAACTGTGTGGCTTTTCTCAGCTGATTTATGCGGCAAGCGTGGCCGTCGACATAGTAGTAGTTGTTATTGTTGTTGTAGTTGTTGTTGTTGTTGTTATATGTGTAGGCGCATTTCATGTAATCTGTGGGTTAAGCTACCTTGTGACTGCCGAAATGGCCAAGCGTGAGAATTTTACTCATTGCCAGTTGCCGCCGCATTGACTTCCGTATCACTTGAGTTGAATCAGCTCAAACATGAACCAAATTTAACTGCCACAGGCTCTGCGCAGGTGCTACAAAACTCTAACAAATAAAATAAAAAATAAAAATAATACTGGTGCTGGCCAAAGCCAGTCAAAAGAGTAATGCCTTCAAGTAGCCAAAACTATTTAGTGTCTTTAAGCTTGCTACAGTAAACGCTTAGAAATTAGAATTTTCAGAAATTAAAAAAAATGATACAGAAAATGCTGGATAGAACAAACTAGGCAGCCCAGCGCCTAATTATTTGGAAAAATGCTTTTAAAACTATGTTTTAAACTTAAATTGCAACCTCTGTATATGTAAATATTTGTATTGATACTTAGAATTGTTTTTTTTTTTAACTTAAAAAAAAATTTAAATAAAATCTAAAGCAAGCAAGCCAAGCTTATCTGCTTATTCATTTGTTTTTTTTTAAACAACTGGGGTCTTCACGTTGCACGAGTAACAACGTGAGCAACCCTAACAACGAGGCATAACGATAAGAAACAATCAGCTGTTTAAAAGTGTCATATTATTTGGTTTGGCTAAAGTTTTTGTGGGAAAAATTTAATTTTCAAGCATTAAAGATATAGTTTTAAGCATTTCAAAAAAATTATAACTTCAATTACAATTTTTTAAAAATATGCCTTTGACGCTTGTTTACAAACATTAAGTAAATAATACCAAAAACATTATAAAAAAAAAAAATATATGGTCGCCTTCGTAGATTTAGACGCCTTTTACAACACTTTTTTGCAGTCAAGGGTCTAGATCGGGCCTTAATGTTTAGTGCAAGTTGTTGTAGTATACTTTGCCCTTGTACCATTGTGCACTTATGCCCGACAAGGTGAACACCCCAAATCTAATTTA
This sequence comes from Chymomyza fuscimana, assembly GCA_949987675.1. Classification (NCBI taxonomy): domain Eukaryota; kingdom Metazoa; phylum Arthropoda; class Insecta; order Diptera; family Drosophilidae; genus Chymomyza; species Chymomyza fuscimana. The sequence goes on along the minus strand of OX465089.1, from coordinate 27,692,688 downwards.
TTAAGCACGTCACTTGCAAACGGTGCAGCATTCTTGAAAAAAATTTGGGAAAAAGACTTTTTTAAAAATATATATTTAAAATATTTCTGAGCATACTTAAATAATAAGGATTTATTAAAATAACTAGCGGACTCTGCCCCCTGCGTGCTTGCCACGTCTACCCTCATCCCTGCCTTTAGCGCAGTTGTTCTAAGTTTTAAAATTTTTTCTTCGTTTATTTATGCAAGTAGCATACCTGTCTTCATAGATTTCCCTTAGCCGTATAAAAGTAAAATATACTACCCCTAATTCCCGCTCTTCCTAGCCGTTTTATTCGAAGCTTTTAGAAGTGTTTCTTGCATTACATACATATGACATGTTTGGGATCAATTAAAACAAAAATGATCGTAACCTTTAATATACTCCCTCACTTCTTCTCATTAAAATTATACGCACCCAGAGTACCCAAATACTTGGCCCAAAAAGTTGCCAATTCCAACTCCAATTGAAATTCAATTCGATTTAAAAAAAAAAATATCCATAGCCTCAAAACCTCCTTTGTGATAACCCTATCACGGTGAATGCCACTTTTCATTAATGCCCTTATTTTTAAATTTAAAAGAATTTCAAGTTAATGGGATTATAAAATAACATAGCCCATATACAATTGTAATATATCTCCTTTCAATTCCCACTCTTAGAGAACTAGTCACCAAAAAACTCTTTTCTTCAAATCATCTAAAAAAGAATCACAGATGCAATACGAATTTCCCCCAAAACAAACTTTGACCAAATGCCGGGTGCAGTTGGGGGTGAAATTTTTCAAAATTCTTTCTAAATGCTCATCTACGTCATAAGACTAAGCTTGACTCAATATTAATAACAAAAAAAATTTTTCGAAAGCCCTAGTAGCTAGTTCTCGTTAAACTAACATTAAGTTTAGTATTAAACACTAGACTTAATTTATTAAAATAAAATAAAATTAATTTTAACAAAAAAGCTCTTGTAATTTAGTGCTCAGTTTTTTAGCAAAGCTAAACTTCTGAGCACCTACTGTACAAAGCCATGTTGCAACTGGCTTTAAAGTGCAGCTGTTGCAAATATAGTAGCGCCATCTAGCGGTTGACCATATTATTGTGGGTGTGAACGAAAATTTTTTTTAGTATTTTTTTGTTGTATTTTTTGCCAGCGACTGTTGCGCTGACGGAACTTTATCGACTTGGTTGAAGGTCGCTTTAAATTGGCTGCTCATGTTGTTGTTGCTGTTTTTGCTGTTGTTGTTGTCAGTGATTGTTGCCGTTGTTGTTGCTCAGCCATTTGACTAATTGAATGGCTTTTGTCTATTGCGTCGAGGCGTCGTGGGAGCGGGTTTTCCCCCAAAAACAAGTCAGTAGTCGATAACTCAGTTTGTTTTGTTTTTTTTTTTCGTATAAACTTTCATGCGATTTTCTCACACTGATAATTGGTGCAGTCAACAGACTTTGGACGGACTGAATACATCTACAAGTTTGATGTGGTCAAAAAGGATACGTGTCGGTTCTGTCATAAGCTGGACATGACCAACTTGCTGTCAGTCAGGCTTGGCGTCGCTTGAAATCCCATTTCAAGCTGTAGCTGAAGACAGCGACAATAAACCAACTTGTTGCTGGTTGGCAACAACTTGTTGACGATTTTCCAACTTGTTGCCGCTTTTCTTTGTACTATAAGCTATATGCTATACTTGCATTCAATGTGCTCATTTTCCTTTTGTGGCATTTTCCGCACAAAATTGGGTTAAGTTTGGTTTTGGCTTTGGCTTTGGCCACGCTTGTTGGCCCCAACTATGCGTCAAGATTTTGCGCTAGATTAGGCCAAGATTGCGAACGAACACCTCATGACCGTTATTATGATGATGGCTTATTATAAAGTTGGCTAAATTGCTTAACGTCTGTAACTGTCTCTAGCTTTTGCACTCTCTCGCCCTCACTGCTGGCTCTTTGAAACTATTTTTAGCGCAAAGGGCGCAACGTTATTGTTGTTGTCGTCGTCATCATCATCATCATCATCATCATCATCGTCCTACAACACTGCTGTTGGATCGTCGTCTTGTTGGTCTTTCCAGATCTTGATAAGCGTCAAAGAAACAGAGCAAGAAGAGACCAAGTCAAGTCATACAGACAAGACCGGGCCGGGCCAACTGACTTAGTCATGGCGCACAACAAAGCGCACTTGTTGTAGCCAACAACAACAACTATAACTACTACTACTACTACTACAATAACAATAACGCCAAGTGCTCACCCACGTAACTGCAACTAACTGATGGTGGCTTGTGACTCAAGTTGGCCGCCAGACAATGCCAACCAATTCAATGCCACTGTGTCGGGAGATCAGGACAGACCAGAACAGAACAGAACACGCCAGAGCCCAGGCCAACCCAATGTATACACTTACAAAAATAATTACGTCGGGACATTCATTCTAGTCTCCCAGTTATGTTTGTCGAGAGATTAGTATGGACTCGTGGGTGACTATTGTCGGCCCCCTCCTTTTTACCGAAGTATTTGAATGTTTAATGTTTGATCTAAGGGGTCTTTGGATAACTGCGGGCCGAGAGGAAATCTACATCCCCCTCCCACTTTCTTTTTGCAAAAATTTTCAACTTTAACCTCAGTTTTCGAAATAGGCATGTCCGTAAGTACCTTAATCTCGGAGACAAATAAAGCTAGGCAGTGGCGTACACAGCTTTTCGATAAAGCAATTGAAGGCATTTATCTCCATGAATCAATTATTGGAAAATTTTATTTTTCATAGCAAGAAAAATCCCTTGGTGGATGATTCCCTTGATCCCCCTACACCACTGGAACTAGGATTACCCAACTTAAGTATATACATATGCAATCCTTATCCACTTTTCGTCACCTCTCCAAATAGTATACAAAGCTTCATGCTAGTCACAGCGTTTTCAAAAACTTCTTAGCTGCCTTTTTCGCTCAGTGTTGAGCTTTGCATAGCATGCAAAAATAATGTCGTCAGAAAAATTGATCGATTTAAAAAGAATTAAGATCATCAGCAGGCGAAACTGGCAACTGGCAAGCGTCCTGACTCACTGACTTAGTGAACGACTAAAAGGGCCCCCGTTTGGGCCCACAATTGGGGCTACTACTACAACTACTGCTCTGCCGGCTGTGCACGTCGAGTGCAACTTAATTATGGTTTGTTTGCTTTTCAGTTTGACTCCAACTCTGGCTCTGACTTTGACTTTGACTTGGGGCGGCGACTGTCTGGGAGGTGCGCTTTGTCATTGCCAAACAATTGTCATCCTCTCCAGGTTTTTGCGCTGTAGTTGCTCTTGTTGTTCCTGTTGCAGTGGTTGTTGTTTTTGTTGTTGGGATCGCTACGTCTCGCTGATTGTTTTGTGCTGTCACTCGCATTGGTTTGTCTTGGGGCATGGCTGCTTGGTGCTGATGGCTATCAGCAATCAGGCGCTTTGTGCGCCAACCCAGACCCAGACCCCAGGCAGCATGGAAATTAAGCAAGCAATACAATTTCAATGCATTTTTATTCATAAAGTAAGAGAGAGCAAAAAAAAAAAATGAAAAATTTTTTTAACTAAATAATAATAAAACAGCAGCTAGGAGATAAGAATAATACTGATGCTATTCACTTGTCTTCAAATTGGCCTTGAACAAAAGCTGTTGTAATTTTCACACGCTGTCGGCATTGGTGTGTGTGCGCGTATGTGTGTGTTTTTCTTACTGACAATTTAAACAGCAGCAGTTTTTCTTATCACTGCCGCATTGTTTTTATTCACACGCCCAACTGAAAACCAAATAACCCTAAACAGACAAAACAACAACCAACATCTAAACAAAGCTTAAATTTCGACTAAGAGATACGCTTTGTTAGGGGAAAACACTTTAACACGCTTTAATTGTCAGCAGCTGCTTAGATTTATGTCTGGCCAAGCGCCTAAGGGCTGCAATACTATCATATAATATTACATTTGCATCCATAACTCAGCTTGTAGCGTTGCGATTATGTTTAAATTTGGAAATATTATTTATTTAGCTAAAAGCTTTATGCATATTAAATTTCAAAACAATAGCTTTGAATTTGAGTCAAATATAGCCGAAATTGTAGAATAATAGTTCTAAAAGTCTATAGCGCTATATGCATTATCTTTTAACTAAGCTGTCCCTATAACAAACATTATATTTTACAAAACAAGTTCAAATTTCAAAATATTTAACATTACACAAAAGATACAATGACTATAAATATTTACATAACAATTTGTCCGTTTGTTGGTTTTTCCGAAAAAAAAAACAAAAAAAGAGTTGGCTTGACAACGTTTCGCCATAGCAATGAGAGTATCTTAAATTATATCTAACTAATGCTACGTCATTTAAGTCATTTTTGTTCATTTTCGGCAACCATCATGGAAAGTTTTTCTTCTTTTTTTTTTTTTTTGAGGGGGTGTAGCATCGTTTAGTGACGACTACACTGCCGTGGCTTATCAAATGCGCCGCTGCAAACATAGTAAATCAAAGCTAAGTTTTTATCACAAGAATGTTAGTCTTAGTGAGAGAATGAGAGAGATTGTGTTTGGGCTGCTGTTTTGTGCTGACGTCATGCTGCCGTTGCTGAATGAAACTGTAAGTGACGCCAATTGAGTGTGTCTGATAAGCAAATTGCGTCTGTCATGAATCACTTTTTCAGCTACTCTTGATCAAGCAGCTGTTTTGATTGATAGCATCAAGTGCCAGAGCATATATAGTAGTTCCGACATACTCCCCCACTCATTCATTACTTAGCTGTTGTTTTTTTTTTTTTTGCCTTCTTTTTATGCTTAATACCTAATCTACAAATTAGCTACCGTAGAACGTGAGAAAAAAGTCATAGAGATAAGAATTTTTTGAAAATTTCTATGGTAGAGCGTGCCATTTATGATGCACTGCATTATGGTCTTGGGTGCTTATATGTGATATGGCTAGGGTGTTGTACATAGTTAGATCTCAGCAGCAGCTGCTCTGATTTGCAGAACTCACACAAAAAAAAAGTTGTTTAAAATACGCAGAGCAAACAAAGAACTAAGCCAAATAAACAAAACAAATGCGAACCATATAAAAACAGACTGTAAAATAAAAATAAAAAGCAAATGAGACTAATTTCACAAAAAAAAAATCGAATTGAAGATTTCGGAGTGACGAATTTTGCATGCTCTTGCGTTTGCTGCAATATGAAATAAATCTAGATTTGAAAAAGACTAACCACATTTTCAAAGGTTCCAAAATTCTCACGAAATTCAGCAAAAATATGGCGGGAAATACCGTCTATGTCCGGTGATTAAATTAGGAAAAAATTTGTGAATTTATACTAACAGCGATTATATGAGATACAGTTGGTAATTGAAAGATACGAAGTAAGATGACGCACAAGCTGAAATGAAATGGAATGAAAGATGGAATGAAATATTTTTTTATTTTTGCGCGAAAGCGTAAACACTGCGGAAAGTTTTAAAAAATAAAGTGTTTATATAAATAAATAAAATTATCTTCTTTGTTGCCACCTATGCTTTTTCATGCTGTCCAAAGACACCGCCGTACCTGTTTTTATAGTTCCAAAAAATGTGTAAATAAAATTTGTCTGACATCGATTATATTTATAAGTTATTGGTAACTTAGATAACGCACCCAATTTGAAACAAAATGGAATTAAACGTAATATTTGTTTTCTCGGTAGCCTCATATATTAGCATTTTTTTATAACGAGCTCTGCTAATTACTGCTAAGCAATCCTTTCTTTTAAAAAAATATGTGTGGGCGAAGTCATATATAAAATGAGAATGGGAATATGTTTCAGAGGATCTTGGATCGGATTGGTGTTTTAGAAAATTGTACACTAGTGCGTATCGGAACAGGCAAAAGAAACATGGAATACTCTCTAAAGAAAGAATTTCAGCAGATTTGGGTAGATATTAGATTTCGGATTATGGAAAAGGTTTTTTTTTATGAATATAAACGTTTTTTGTCGAGACAGAAAAAAAAGAGTTTGGTGTCACATTTAACGACACAAGAAATCCGATTTGGAATTAGGTTTGCTTAATAAACACAAAAATAAGTTTGTTCTCTAGTTAGGCGTCTTATGAACTTTTTACCACTTTCGTCCTTCAGCTTTCAACTTCAAGTCCAAAAAGTATCAGTATAATCTGTTTCAAATCACTTTTAACAAACGGCTGCACAAATCTGCAATACTTTTTACCAAGTAAAAAAGTAAGTAAATATTCAGTCGGTAAATGTATTTAGTGGCATTTAGTGGCGACTGCGGCAAATGCGGCAAATGTTGCCACTGTTTGGTGCATTGGCTTCACTTCACTTGACTTAATTAAATGGGAAGGCTGTGGTAAAAATATATACAAAAAACACTCACATATATATAAATATATTTATATTATATATAAGCATAAAAAACGAGACGAAGTTCAAAAGCGGCAGCTAAAGTGCCCGCAATTTCATTTTACGCCCCACTCAAAAAGCCAAATGCTTACAGATACTGTAGACAGCTGTATGTGTGTTAGTATATACTTTAAATAAAGGGTGATTTTTTTAAAGGTATTTTTTTATATTAATGTTTAAATTAACATGAATCCAGCAATGCAAATGGCAAATTCTGCTTTATTTCAAAAATGTTTTTTCGCAATATTCGATTTATTTATAAGGTTTGTTCTTGGCCTAATCAGAAAAATGTAACCATCAACCACAAAAAATCACCTTTTGGTGTGATGTATGTGCTGGCCGAATCTTGACAAACAACATGGAGCCCAATTGATTTATAGGAGGAAACATTTCGATATCGAATTATTTGTCGAAATGAATCGTAAAGATCGTGTGATTTAAAGCCTTTAGATTACTTTGTATGGGGTTGCGTGATTTTGTTGGCATATTAACATTGCGCCGGGAAACTGCCTCGATTGCTTAACAAAGTGTTCGAAATGTTGCGCCACAAAAAATTAATAAAAATAAAAATTGAGTTTTAAATTAGAGATAGTTCTTTTTATTTATTTTCAAACTAGCATGTGACATCACTCAAATGAGCAGCTTGTCCATTCTTGCATCAATCTCTTCTCAAAATTTTCAATTACTTTTTCAGAAAGCTGAAAAATGGTCCAATCGCGTTTGCGGCCCTCATTCCGCACCAAACTTTGTCACTTTTTGGAAGCATTCATTATTTCCCCATAGTTGTGCCTCTTATTGAAACACCCTATAGTTTAACTTTTTTCAAGAGTCTCACACAGAGGCTCTACTCTTACTTACCAGGGTCTAATCTTATAGATCCCCCAGGAGCGCACTGTTAGTGTGCGGGAAGGTAAAAATTCTCTGAAGAACCACCTTTTTCAAAGCTTCTTATGGGATTAGCTTGTTCAAGACCTCTTGCCTCATGTAGGTACTGATGACGTAAAAGAATGAACGTCTAGTATGCTTGTCAACAAGCTGAAGTCTCTTACATAGCAGTCAATTTATTAAAATAAATTTCAAGATCTTATTAAGCCACACCCCAGTTCTACATAAAGCATCTCCAAGTTAGCGCCACTTCTAGGTGGTCCTTTTTCTTCGCTGGAGGAACAATCTGCGAGTGTTGATCATCGCACACATTTTAGCCAATTTTAATCGATAGCTTTTAATTGTTATTGAAATATAAACATTGAAAGTTAACCCTTTGTCCAAAGTGGCATTTAGCTTAGTTCCAAACCTTTGAAGAAAAAAACACCTTTTATTTATATGCGTGCCCTTATCTGGTTCATGTGCACAAATCTTCAGTGATTATATTTTATGCCTGCTATTTTATTATTTATATTTTATTTTAGATTTATTATTGCAAATTTTCTTTAAAACTACCGCAAAGCAGTTTTTCACTTCTTGTTGTTGTTTGCTATATTTGTTGTTGTAGTATTTGTTGTTGTTGCTGCTGTGCTTGTTGTTGTTTGGGCTTCTAGTTGTCAGCAAGGTGCGCGTGCTGCCAAAGTCGCTTCAAAGGAAATAACACTGCGTATACGCAACGTGCGCCACACACACACACGCAGATAAAACTACACAAATACAAATAAACATCGAAATGTAAAAAAACAAACATGGAAAATTCGACGCCGCTTTGACAACGACAGCAGCGGCAGCAGCAATAGAAACAGAAACAGAGACGTCGCCGTTGATTCGTCTTTCAATTTGTTTTTCCAATTTTTTGTCTTCACTATTTTATTAGTTCTATGCCCTGACTACTCCAACTATCCCCCATTTTCAGCGGCAAACGAATCATGCTACACGTGCCAGGCATCCATCTTCAACGGAGAACGATAAAATTGCAGAAAAAGTTGAAATCGGCATGCCGAAGTGCGCCTACTCTACTTTGTAACTCTTCCAAACTGTATTTATGGAACGCTATAAAGATTTTCTAAATTATATTTATTTTCAATCATCCTTCCAATATTAACTTATGTTTCAAATATTTTTCAAGAATAACTCTGAAGATTTTTTGAAAGTAAAGAAAAAGATCTAAAAAAAGAAAAAAGAAACTATTAAGAATAAGAATATGCAATAAACGAGAAGTGTCTGCACTTTTTTTGTTGATGCTTATAATCCACAACTATTTTTTAGTTTAAGCTAAAATTTGAACATTTTACGTATTGGTTCTTACAATTCACAACTCATTAAAGCAATAACTGACTTAGATGCCAATTTTCTAGCGTTATTTATGTTTGTTTTTATTTTTAATGTTTTTCATTTAGAATGAATTTAGTTACTGATTTACGTTTGTTTTTATTTTTAATGTTTTTCATTTAGAATGAATTTAGTTTTACTGATTTACGCAAAATAAAAAGTAATCAGTGTCAAAGTGGAATTTAGTTGCGTGTCTCGTACGGGGCTGGGTCTTAAAAGTTTATGTTTTATCCGTTTCGTTATTAACTTACTTTCGTCTTAAAAGCTTTTTATGCAAGCCACACTCTTAGCAAATAATCGTTTTATTATGCAAAATTATGCCGGCAAAACATGTGCGAAATTAATAAAAAAAAATTAACTTTGAAGCAATTTAAAAAAAAAAAACTTGCCTCTATTATCGAGAAATTAATCTGTGCTTCAAGAAGCATCAGAAGAAAAAAAATAATTGTAGCACATTAAAGAAACTTGCTTTTATAATCGATAAATTATTCAGACGTGTAAAAAGAAAATTAATAAGCCTGTTAAAGTGTGACTAAAGACATAAATATATGCTTACGATCCTAAACATTTCCATAGTGATAGTATCAGTTATGCTGCATTTTCTGGAATCTATATACTCTGTACCCCTTATGTCAGGGTTATTATTTATTTTTTTTAATGTATGTAAATGGCTGACGAAAAATGCTTAGTAACAATTAAGAAATATAAACTTCAATCAATTTTAGTATGCTGACTTATGTGAACCTAATCAAAAACAAAATGCTGACTTTTTCACAAGATTACTTGTTTCAGAGCATCCCACTTTGGGGCACTGCTTCAACTAGTTCACAATTTCTAGTTTTATTCCTCTGTTACAAAACTACTCTTGAAACGAATATGCACTTTAAACGATCCCAAATAGACAAACTCTTTTGCCTATAGAATTTTGTTTGGGCACTGAATGTTCGATGCTCTCTGTGGCAAGTTTTTCCAACTTTCCGGTTTATGGTTTGGGCATTAGAACAACATAATTTTGTGGCTGCTGCTGCTGTTGTTGTTGTTTTGGTTGTTGATGTTGTTGTTGTTGTTGTTATTGTTGTTTATTTGTAAGCGCTTTTGATTTGGCACATGCAAGAAAAATCCTTGGTCATCATTGTATGTTTGTATTTATGTAGTAGTAGTTGTTGAATCTCTGTCAGGTGTTTGTTTGGCAAATTATTGTAATTGCTGCTGTCTCAGATGTGTGTATGTGTGTGTGTGTGTATATATAGCATGACACATCAAATAAGCAGAAGCAGCAACAGGAACTAAAAGTTAAACATGTGCCACTGTGGCGCATACTTAATATTTATCTAAAAATACGCTTTAAATACGGGGGTATTATACATTTGTACACTCTATATAAGAAGCTGTAAGAGATGTGCCAGACATGCACATCCTTAACCTCAGTTGGATCCAAAGATGCAAAAATTCAACAAAAAATGCGTTTAATCACTCTTTAACAGAGTTTTATTGATTTTATAGAATATTTGCGACGTTTTCCAAAATTTCGCGGTTTTAAAAAGTTTTTCCTGCAAAGCTGAGTCAAGTGTACATAAATTATACCACAAGGCTAGTCCATAACTACAGATAGGTCCAGCCGTATGAAAATCTAGGAGAACTCAAGAGCTTGGCACAAAAAAATTCAGCAGAAGATGCGCATAAGCAGTCTTCCAAAGAATTTAGTTCGATTGACTGTCGATCTGGTACGCTTGCCAACTTTTTAAACACAGCAAATATGTGAACAGGGCTGTCAAGCTCAGTCAAATGTAATATCTACTTAAATTATACCAAAATGGTCATTCTTAATCTCGGATAGATCCATCAGTATGAAAATCTGGGAGACCACAAGAGCTTGAGACAGAAACATTTAACAAAAGCTGCGCATAATCACTCTTCAAAAGGATTTTGTACAATTGAATGAATACGCTTTCCAACACTTTGCAGTTTTAAACCTTTTTTCGAGCTGTTAGAGATACATCTGGCAACCTACAATGCCGTAAACTAGTTGGCAACCTCGCCTTCAACATCGATATCGATAACTGTCTCCCGACTCTGCTTCCAAATTGTAACTCGCGTCGTTGACACATAAGTTTAAATGAACATCTAATAATACACACTATCATTAAGCACAAACACAATAAACATTATTAAATACCAACAAGGGCAAATCTGTGAGCAGGGTTGCCAAGCTGAAGCAAGTGTAAAATTTATTAAAATGCTTATATTTAAACTTGGATAGATCCAGCCAGTATGAACATTTAGAAAAAGACAAGCGCTGTAGGTACAACCACGCTTTCCAACATTTTTCATTTTTCAACAGTTTACTCCGGAAAATATGTGATCAGGGTTGCCAACTGACTCAATATAATATCTTGTTTTTTTTCTTCCTTGATTATTGTAATTTTTATGAAAAAGCTTATTTTCTATAATCTTTATCTTGACATTTAAAAATAATAATTTGGGTCTATATTTGATTGTCCCGAAGTTTTTATCCGGCTTAGTTTCCTTGTATTCATATATAGCTGCGAAGTTTATGGAACTAGAAAAAAAATTTTTTTTATTATATAAATTTTCTTCTTTTTGGTACATAGTTTATGGAAAATTCGAATGTAGAAAAACTGCTGCTCGCTTTAATTTATCATATATAAACCCTATTGGAAACCCTAACCCTAGTTTTAAAAAATTATCCAATTTTTGTCAACTTTGCTTTTAAGACTTATGATTTGTTACTTGGTTGTGTATATCTGTTTTTATACCCTGTACCTATAGGTACAAAGGGTATACTAGATTTGTGCAATGTATGTAACGGACAGAAGGAGGCGTGGCAGACCCCAAGTCCTCTATACCAAAATGCTTATCATAACCTCGGGTAGCGATTGAGCCATGTCCGTCCGTCCGTCCGTCAGTCCGTCCGTCAGTCTGTCCGTCCGTGTGAACGCCTAGATCTCGGAGATTATAAGAGCTAGAGACACGAAACTTTACCAGCAGGCGCGCATATTTCCTGGAAAGATGAAGTTTGTTGAATCATATCAATATCTTCCCCCGTTCCTCCACAGTAGAGTTTCGCGGTTTTTAGCCACACCGTTTAATATTTTCATCTGAAATTTAACAGAGCGATGCGTTGTGGTTACATGCATCTGTGCTCCCCCCACCCCCGGCAATCGATTTACCGTGTTTTCTCCCACACCCCTCTACATATCAACTTGAAACTTACGCCATATACTTTAAATAAATTCTTTGACGTAATATTTGAGTTTCATCAAGATCGGTAATAATTTAGGGAACTTATAAGTATAAATATCGAATTTCGCCAAAAAAAAAATAAATTCCAATTGGAAAGTTCTTAGAAGGAATATCCAGGAAAAATTTTTTCGAGACAAAAGGTACAGGGTATTCCACTGTCGGGCACTAGTCAGTCAGCAAATATGTTGTACAGCCTCATGTTGTCCTTATTAATAATTTTATATTGACTTGTTATCGATACAACTCAACGCCTGCAATCGATTAAGCGTCCTTATATCTAGACATCTTAAACAATAGATTGCAATAGATTAGAAACTTGCCAGGTTTATTTAAAAAAAAAACACCATCTAAATAGTCTCAAATTGAACAAAATATTATTTTACCTTGAAGAAATACAATTTTTCAATTAAAAACTGCTTGTTGCAATACAAACAAGCAGTTTGGACTTGTAGAAAAAAATATGAACTAAATTATAAATTAAGCTGAGTTACATTTTTTTTTTTTTTCGCGAAAAAGTATACAGTGTATTCTACTACCAACTACACTGTACTTTTTTTTTTTGCAATGACAAAGCACAGACAGCCGCAACACTTTGCCTTTAATCATAAAAATTCATAAATCTTAAACTTGTACTACATAAATTTAGCGAATTTTTCTATGCTTGGTAAAAGTTTATAGGGCGCGTGTCTAGTGTTTTGAAGAAATTGAAAGGCCAACAATATTATATTTTATAGTCTCATAAATCACTGGTTCCATGTTAATTTCGTATTTAAACGCAGGCAGAACTTGGAGAAATTATACCAAAATGACACAATGTCCAATGAGCAATAAAAATGAATCAAAAATTAAAATAAAAAAATATATACGTATATATAAATAACGAGAACAAGTCTCATAAATAAGCAGCGAAAAAACGATTCTTGGAGAAAATGTTCTTGTTATTTGCGATGTTGTTGTTATGGTTTTTTAGTATTTTTCTTTTTTGGAAAAACGTTGAAAGAGTAAAATGTAAATGTGAAAATATATGACAGGAAAGTTCTTTGCGCGTCGCCAAGGCAAGAAAAACTTCCGCTGTCGTTGATTCGGCGCTGAATGTGGGTCATTCTCACACATACACACAGTTATATACACACAGATACACACATACAGTGACGCAAACACAAACAAATGCGCAAAATAATTTATCACTGCTGTTGATAAATTTATTTAAAAAATAATAAAAATCACTTTCACTTATTGCACTTTTTCAATTTCGTTAAATGCAAATGCGAAAATTCTCATTCTAATCAATTTATGAATAAAATTATAATAAATGCATAGTATGAATGGAAGCATTTAGATGCCGTCAGATGGCGCCACTGCGATTTCTGCTTATTGATTCAATTAGAATTTATTGAAATTCTTATGCATCTATAATGGCATAAATGAGCACAGGGTTGCCAAAAGATTGTGATGTTCACTGTTAGTTTTAATGTTTAATAAAATAATTTATCGATGCATCTTCTTTAAGTTGGCAACCCTAACCGTAGTTTAATAAATTATGAAATTTTTTTGAGCTATGCTTAGAAAACGTATACTAGTTGGCAACCCTAAGCGTAGTCAAAAGAATTCTGAAACTTTTTGAGCTATGCTTGAAAAGCTTTTTTTTAGCTGGCAACCGTAACCGTAGCAATATGCAATTTTTTAGGTCTACGCTTAGAAAACTTTTCTTAGTTGGCAACCCTAACCATGGTCAAAAGTAATATGCAATTTTTTAGGTCTACGCTTAGAAAACGTTTCTTAGCTGGCAACCCTAACCATCGTCAAAAGTAATATGCAATTTTTTAGGTCTACGCTTAGAAAACGTTTCTTAGCTGGCAACCCTAACCATCGTCAAAAGCAATATTCCATTTTTGCGATCTATGCTTAGAAAACGTTTCTTAGCTGGCAACCCTAACCATCGTCAGGAGCAATATGTAATTTTTTAGATCTACGCTTAGACAACTTTTCTTAGCTGTCAACCCTAACCATCGTCAAAAGCAACACGCAATTTTTTATATCTACGCTTAGACAACTTTTCTTAGTTGGCAACCCTAACCATTGTCAAAAACAATATGCACTTTTTTAGATCTCCGCTTAGAAAACTTTTTTTATCTGGCAACCCTAAATGTAGTTAAAGGAATTAAAGGAAAGGCAATTGCTTAGAGCCAGTATGCTTCAAAAACTTTTTTTTTTATGTGTCTCGAAAATTGAATTGAAATTGTTTTGGATTTTTTTTTTACATAGAAAGAGAACATAAATTTTCCTTTTTTTTAAGTGGCTTTTCGTTCTTAAAATATTCGGATAGTACTTCGGCCCTTGCAGTACCAACTTTCGTAAAATTTGCTCCATGTGGGGAGGGCTTCTCTGGCTCGGACCAAAAAGTTAACGAAACGTAGCGAAGTGTTGGGTGCGTGCCTCGTTTAGCGAAAACAGGAAATGGTCACACCAGCTACTGTTCGTGTCACGAGGGGAATAATGCGTGCGCAAAGCAGAGTCGTCTCGCGGAGTGTCTCGTGTGTAGTTATATACAGTCAAAAAGAAATAAAGAATGATAAAACGATCTTAGTTTTTCTAAAAAATAAATTTTCTTTTGGATTTGCGCACATTTACATAGCTTGGGATCGGGTTGTTCAGGGCAGAAGAAATAAAGAACTAGTTCACATTTCTAGTTTTAAATTTATTTTTAAAGACGATTTGCGTTAGGGAAAATCAGGCAGGTTTAATTTACAAATTGTCTTTAACGAGAATGGTAACCCTGGCTTCATAAAAAGTTCTTACAGGTTATTTAAATGTAACATAGACTTTTCAGCACTTTGTCATCTTCAACGTTTCTGTTTCGGCCCAAAGTGCGCAAATGATAAATAATGTAAAATAAAAAAGAAATCCCCAGCAGAGCGACCTCCAAGTCAACTTTATTTTAATCGTCGAGAACCAGTCAAGATTTGGCCAAGAAAATATCACATATAGATCGCATAGAATACATTTAAAACTCCTTCCTCTGTACTTTTTTTTATTTTAATTTATATAAGAAAATTATTTCAATTACGATTTAAAAAAAAAATATATAAATTAAGTTGTAGTGCATAGAGCTCCTTGAAAATGTTTACAACAAAAAACATATGAAAAAATTCGTACAAAAGAATGACAACCCTGTTGTAATGCATCCAAAAGAATAAATTCTCTCAGCAGCTCTGTGAACAACCTGAGCATGCTCCAATGCAAAGACCACATGTTGGCGCCGTCTTGCTGCCAGTGTCGCCTGGTATTCCCATTTTTTTGATGGATTTGCATGAATCATTGAGGCGTCATGGTTGAAAAGAAAAACGCGTCAGGCGTAGAAGAGACAGCGGCCAGAAAAAAAGCCAAAGTAAGAACAAGGCAAAACGAAATGCAAAAAAAATACATAAGTATATATGTATGTATGTATATACAATGCCTTACATATAAAGAAAAATAATATTGAAATATGAAAAGTTATTTTAATGTGCTTGTCGTTTGGCATTATGTAGACAGACATGTGTGTGTGTATCTATGTGTATCTGTATTGTTGTCTCCGTTTTCGTGCTAAAACGAGCGACTGCGAGAGCAAACTACAACAACAGTTTTCCTGCGCTTTACTGAGCATTTTGGCAGCGCCTTTTTTTTCAAGTTCTTTTAACCACTTTGTTGTTGCTTTTGTGGCAGACTTTTCCGGAAACATGTCGCGACATTAGCCTGCCAAAGTGTTGACATTTTATGAACTCAACTTAACATGGCTTTAAACAGCTCAACAAAATGGCGCCAATCAAAGATAGTTTTACTGCTAATTTATTGCCTGTCGTTGTATACTAATTATCTGAAAACTACAATTTTATTACGAACTAAACTTTTATATGATATATAAAAACTATGCTAGCATTGTGGAGTAATTCTGCGAGTGGTTTTAATTTGGTGTGAAAGTATGACGGAGAGACAAGCCCCCAATGGGTTTTACGTTTTCAGACCAATCTTAAATTTGCGAGATTTCTGCAAGTTTTTTTTATACCCTGTACCGTATGGTACAAAGGGTATATTGTATTTCTGCAAGCCGAAAATGTATGTAACGTACAGAAGGAGAAGTCGGAGACCCCCCAAAGTTACCTAAAGTATGATCAGAGTGACTAGAGAAGTCGATGAACGCCTAGATCTCAGAGATGGTAAGAGCTAGAGCAACCAAACTTTCAGATAAGATCCCTTATTAATCCATAGGAGACAAGTTTATTTTATTTTTTTGATATCGGGACTACATTATATAGCTCCCATAGGGGTGTTTCAGAGGACCTCGAAAAAAAGCAAAAGTTTTAGATGGATAATTCGTTTGCTTATTAAGATATCATAACCAAATTTGGCAATCGGAAGTTTTTTTGAAACCCCCAAGCACTGTACAAAATTTTATCAAAATCGGTTGACTATATCATATAGGTCCCATAGGATCGATCGGTCGAAAATTTGTTTTTTGTACAAAATTCGTTGTGTTTCTTTTGTTTGTGAAGATATTGTAACCACATTTGGCATTAAGAAGTTTTTTAGAGTTCCCAAGCACTGTACCAAATTTGATCAAAATCGGTTGACTATATCATATAGCTCCCATAGGACCAATCGGTCAAAAAATCGTGTTTTGTACAAAATTCGTTGTGTTTCGTTTGTTTGTGAAGATATTGTAACCAAATTTGGCATTAAGAAGTTTTTTAGAGATCTTCATCACTGTACCAATTTTTATCAAAATCGGTTGACTATATCACATAGCTCCCATAGGATCGATCGGTCGAAAAAAAACGCTTTTTGTACAAAATTTGTTGTGTTTCGTTTGTTTGTGTAGATATTGTAACCAAATTTGGCATTCAGAAGTTTTTTAGAGATCTTCAACACTGTACCAATTTTTATCAAAATCGGTTGACTATATCACATAGCTCCCATAGGGCCGATCGGTCGAAAAAAAGTTGTTGATTAAAAATTCGTCTGTTTTTGGTTGTTTATGAAGGTATCATAATCTAATTTGGCAATCAAATATCTTTTGGTGTTCTTAAGCAATTTACCGGATTTGATTGCAAGCAGTGGTACAGGGTATCCCAAAGTCGTCCGCGCCCGACTTTAACGTACGCCATCTTTTAATACTAAAGTAGTACTTGAGAGCTTAAATCGAAGAGTTGCGCTTACAGATTGCCAATGCTGGTGCTATTTAAGGTGCATTTAAAACTAAACTCGAAGCTATAAAAATGCAGGCTTTTCATGCGTAGAAGATAATGGGAAAGAATCAGGAACTTGAAAATAAATGAAAGTTAAAGCGACTCTTAAGTACCATTACTGTAGCGCTTATAAAAGTGACGCGATACTTTAGAATTTAATTCCCTGGTGACAATAAACTATTAGTTATGGCAAAAATATTTTTTAACGAATTGAAATATACAGCCTTGCTCCGGAGAACGAAAACGAATAAAATAATCGAATTCGTTTTGATTTCATACTTTTGTTGAGCCCAATTTCACGAAATCGTTTTTTAATGCGGTTTTAATTCGAAATGTTAAAAAATATTTAATTTTTTTGTTAAATTTCACTCACTCACTCACTGTAGTCCTCTTCTCCTTGTGGAGCATAGGGCCTCTAAATCTAGATGATCTAAATATTACTCTGTTGGGAGCATCACAACAAATTTCAATAGTTTGCGGCACTAAACTCAGCGTCAATCGTTTTGCGCCAGGTTTGGGCTGGAGCCCCCCCCGCAACTCGAGACCCCTGAGGTTTCCAGCGAAGTGCTTGTTTTTGCAATGTAGGTCGCAGGCTTTCGAAACGTGTGCCCGATTTTTAAATTTACTTAGATTCCATTTATGCCAATTTGGAGCAATATATTTAATGATAATAATTTTTAATATATATCCAGTTAATCAGGCTGGATTGGCTATCAAACTATTTTTGATTATTTGCATTAGAGAATTAAAAAAAAAAATATTTAAGATTATTTACTTTCTTAGAATATCCAAAAATATAGCACAGACCAAAAACAATTTTTATCAAACGATCACATACACACATATATCGATAACTAATAGCATTGATGTATTGGCCAAAGAATTTCCCTTGTAATAAAAATAGTTAAATTGTGGTTAATTTCAAAAAAACAAAAATATATTGGTTAAGCTAAAAATTATTGAGCAAATTTATTATAATATAAAATAATCTAGTACTTACTAGCAATATTTTAAGCAAACTAAAGTATAAACAATATGATGTAATCGAAAAGTACAGAGCTGTGGCAATAATAGTAGGGAAAACATTCGAATTTATCGAAAAGCGTAAGGGAAATATAAAAAGTTATCGATAAAAAAAAAATGCGGCCTTCCTAGGGTGTCCATTCTCTGCTTCCAAAGAGCAGGGCATTTACAAAGGAAATGAAGAACGGTTTCTTTTTCTTCTGGCTGGTTGCAACTGTGACAGTGAATATTATGAGGAAGCCTCATTTTGGCCGCCTGTTCTCCAATAGGCCAGAGGCCAGTGATGACTGCCGTCAGTCTAGAGGCATCTCTTCTATTCCTGTTTATCAGCGATGTTGTTTGTTTGAGGTTGTATCTAGGCCATAGTGATCTACTAGTCCTGCATGTTACAAGACTGTTCCATCTGCGACCCGCTATTTGAAGGTATTTTGTGTTTATATCTCTCTTGACCACGTTAAGTGGTATAAACGCCGTTTCCGCAAGACCCACGCTTATGGCAGATCCATTTCTTACCAGTTCGTCGGCTTTTTCGTTTCCCTCTATATTCCGGTGTCCCGGGACCCAGATTAGAGTAACGTTGTGCCTTTCGCTTACGGTGATGAGGCTCCTTCTGCTTTGTTCCACCATTTTAGAGGTTGTGATGGCTGAGTTCAGGTCCTGAATCGCAGATCAGTCCGCGATTAGTATCCTACATGCCTCCCCAATAGCAAATACTTCCGCCTGACTTTTTGATGTTTAGTCTCTCGTAGTATATACCTGCACCAACAACACAATCCATTTTGGAGACATCCGTGAAGATTGTGGTGTCGAAGTTGTTTAGCAAAGATCCCGTAGTCCAATCCTTCCTTGAGTGTAGGACTGTAGTGAAATTCCTGTTGAATAACACCTTCGGTGCAATATAGTCAGACTTGTCAGAAAGGTTTTGCGTTAGTTTTGTTAGCAGGCATCCGTGGCCATGGGTTCTTTCTTTCCAGCGACCCACCTCCCTTAACCACAGTGGTCGCCGTTTTCATAATGTATAAATCTATTGGTAGCGTGTGCGTCAGAACATTAAGTGCCTCCCTGGGATATGGCTTAATGGCACATAGTATATGTACAATATTATGCAAAAATTATATAACTGAATAATACATATAAAATTTAAAATTGAGATCTCAAAGTAGGCTCCTAAAAGAAAAGTTTTGTGTACCTATTAATTTAATCTGACATTTTGCAATTAATTAAAACTTTATTATCTGGCATAAAAGTAAGGCATTTCTTTTAAAAGTTTATTTTATCACATTACTTAATTCGAACGTATTTTTTAAAGATACAAAATACAAATTCATCGTATTATAATTTTTCTCAAGTACAATATTCAATTTATTTTAATCTTCCTATAACGAATAACATAGCGAATATTTCTGTACAACGACAAAATTTCGTATCTGATAGTTGCACTTGCTTAGGTTTTTTCTTTGTAAAGGGTTTTCCAACAAGAGGTGTTATTTTGAATCACCCGGTATTTCGGTAGCTGTCACTTTTGAAGCTTTTATTCTTGGACATTTGACAAATTGAAACTACGCCATTACTAAAAATGGAACGATACACGCTTCAACAAATCATTGAAATTATTAAAATTCACTACAAAAATGGTGAAAATCTTGCAGTCACAGTTCGCAAAACTAAAGCATTTTTGGGTCGTCGTGAAGCACCTTGTCGGACCGCAATACAGAAATTGGTGGAAAAATTCGAGCTGTTGGGACAAGTTAGTGATGTGAAGAATAAAACCCGTGCACGTCGCTCAAGAACAAAGTGTTGAAGAAAACCCAGGTTTGTCCATTCCTCGTCGTTCTTTGGAATTGGGCATTCCACAAACGTCATTACACCGTATTTTGCATAAAGACTTGAGTCTTAAGGCTTATAAAGTTCAGTTAACACAAGAACTCAAGCCGGCCGATCATCAACAACGTCGTGTCTTTGCTGATTGGGTCCTTGAAATGCATGAAAATGATCCGGAATTCCATCGAAAAATCATCTTGACTGATGAGGCCCATTTCCACCTCGGTGACTACGTCAACAAGCAAAATTGTCGCATTTGGGGCTCGGAAAACCCAAGAGCTATTGTTGAGAAGCCTCTCCATCCTCAACGTGTGGCTGTTTGGTGCGGTTTATGGTCCGGCGGGGTCATTGGACCTTACTTTTTCGAAAATGAGGTTGGATCAACAGTTACGGTGAATGGATTGCGCTATCGAGAGATGATTAATGATATTTTATGGTCGGAGTTGGATGGTATTGATCTGGACAACGTTTACTTTCAACAAGACGGCGCTACGTGCCACACAAGCAACGAAACCATTTCTCTTTTACGGGAAAAGTTTCCGGACCGTGTTATCTCTCGAAGAGGTGATCACAATTGGCCACCGAGATCTTGTGATTTAACACCTTGCGACTTCTTCCTTTGGGGGCACGTGAAAGATAAGGTCTACGTCAACAGCCCAGCGTCGATTCAAGACCTCAAAGATAGAATTCGTGAGGCTATCGAGGACATAGGGGAGCCACTTTGCGATTTGATTATGGAAAATTTCATGAAAAGGATATGGTCCTGTAAGCGTAGTCGTGGTGGCCATTTGTTATAGGAAAGTTTGACTGTACAACCAACTTTGGAGAGATCTTTTGTATTTAACCTTAAATAACAACCAAATGCAGTATATGATCAATAGCTTAAGAGTATTCAAGTTGTAAAATTAAGTTAACAATTTCGGCCATATTTTCGTAAAGGTTTCTTATAGAATACGTACAAAATAATTACAAAAACGTAAATAACACTAGTTTACAAATTTAAGGGTCATCGAGTGAACCTTCGTAAAAAAGTGTTTTTTAGGGTAATTTTGGGCCGAGAAACACGAAAATGGCAACCTTTTTTTTCTTAAGCACCGTTTTCAAGATATTTTCGAAAAACATGTTTTTGGGCACTTATTTCAGTTATTCGTCAATATCTCGTCAACGTTTTTTGCTTATGCCATATTTTAAAGGCTATTCAACTGAGTGATATTTTCGAGCGTCACAATTACCAAAAACTCATAATACACATTTCTAAGCACTTCTTCGATTAATAGATCGCATTCATCAAAACCAAACCCAATTTCCATGTATCTAATTATTTGATGCCACCTCACTTGCATATAAATGGCCTGATGATGCCCAGCAAATTAATAATTAAGTCATAATAATAATTTTTATAAAATGATATGCCAATTCCAAGCAGGTCCCCAAAAATCATATATACGAGTACACTCACACTCATAAAGTGTTCTTCTTATTATATTTATTTCTTTTGTAAATCAAACAAATGACAACTTGAAAAGACTTGGACCGCACTTGGTACCCACGAAGGGGGGAAATGTGACAATTGTTAACTCGTTTTTTTTTTGTTTTTTTTTCATTTATAAATGATTTCTTTTCTTTTTATTTTATTTTTTTATTTTTTGCGTGCTGCCTTCAATACTTAATCGCATTTTGTGAGTTGGCCGTTTCTTAATAATTCTGCTTCTTACATCTTTAATGTTCATCATCAAATCACACGAGAAATTTTTTGGGAGCGTGAGAAAATTTCATTTGCGCCAAACATAACTTATAAACAATAATTTATACATTTTTATGTGATATATCGCATATACTAAATGCAGCAGCTACTCTACATATGATATATAGATATTTTTGTATATTGTTTGGATAGAACTTTGGCAGGCCACGCGAGAGATACATAAATTAACATACGACGAACATTAAATCAAATTTGCAGACTGCGCGTCAGCAAAGCAATATTCTATAATAACCAACTACATGCATATGTATATGTATATGTAGTATATATATATATATAAAAAACATAAAATGATCAGCACATATTTCATAATTTATAAGTAAATAGTTGTTGTTGTTGTAGTTAAAGCCAATTCAATTTGATTTTTTGCTCATTTGCTTTGGGGATTGTTTTTTGCTGTTGCGAAAAATGGCTTAGTATAATTTTTTAAAATAACAAAAATTTTTAAAAATATATCGTTGCATTTTATTAAGAAATACTTCAATTTAATTTACTGTTTTGGTTCTTATGTAAAAATATCTATAAAAAGGCAAGTTTACAGTAGCTAAATAATTGAGGTATTCACGCTTGCTGTTGAGTTGAGCAGTTGCAAAGTTGTGCAAAAGCTCAACTAGCTACGGCGTGAACACCCTTTTTGTTAGTTGACCAGTGAAGTTTTTGATTTTGTGAATTTGATGCATTTTGTGTTGGGTCAGCTAATTAAAAGTATAATTACTTAATTTAATAAATAATTATAATTCAATTATTACAATTCACTCTTTTTACATTTTTATGACGCTTTTTATACCCTGTACCTATAGGTACAAAGGGTATACTAGATTTGCGCAATGTATGTAACGGACAGAAGGAAGCGGGACAGACCCCAAGTCCTTTATACCAAAATGCTTATCATAACCTCGGGTAGCGATTGAGCCATGTCCGTCCGTCCGTCTGTCCGTCCGTATGAACGCCTAGATCTCGGAGACTATAAGAGCTAGAGATACGAAACTTTACCAGCTGGTGCGCATATTTCCTAAGAAGATGAAGTTTGTTGAATCATGTCAATATCTTCCCCCGTTCCCCCGCAGTAGAGTTTCGCGGTTTTGAGACACACCGTTTAGTATTTTCATCTGAACAAGCGATGCGTTGTAGTTACATGCATCTATGTTTAAAAAATTAACAAAATCGGACAAATACAACAGAAGTTATAGTCAAAAATGTGCAAATTTCACCTCCCCTTGCCAATAAACTGCGTCAATATTTGACTCAACGCAATTATGGCTACAAGTGACCTAGAATCACAATTTTTGGTAAGCTCATTCAGGTGGCTCTAATGAACAAATCCACATCCAAATTTTATCGATGCGGTCCCCCCACCCCCCGCAATCCATTTACCGTGTTTTCTCCCACACCCCTCAACATACCAACTTGAAACTTACCCCGTATACTTTTAATAAATTCTTTGTTGTAACATTCGAGTTTCATCAAAATGGGTAAAAATTTAGGGAACTTATAGGTATATAAAAGGTATAAATATCGATTTTCACCAAAAAAAAAAAAAAATCCAATTGGAAAGTTTTTAGATGGAATATGCAGGAACAATTTTTTTGACACAAAAGGTACAGGGTATTCTCCTGTCGGGCACCGCCTCGACTGTACCACATTTTTACATCACAAAATGGCAAAAAAATGATCAATATCTAAGGTATACAAATAAATATAAAGGTATTGAGAAATTTCACAAACAGCGTATTTTGTTACCCTATCGCTCAACTCAACAGCTAAAAATTAGCATAAGGTCTGGGCTGAATAAAAGTTGGGTTGAGAGTTGAAACTCAGCCCAGGGCTATTTGTTATTGTAAAGGTACTCGACTTTTCAACTCCTCAACACAACAGCAAGCGTGAATGCCCTGAATCTATGCTACAAATAGCAAGTTAGATATTTCGGAGACTACCTCTGTACTCGCCAGTGATTTAAGACATTGAAAAAAAAATTAAATAAAACGTTTTAGGAAATTTAAAATAAAAAAGAATTGAAAATTTAAAATTTTTGTTTGTTTTCAGTATTATTATTATTCATTGCGAAAATGTGATTAAAAAGCAAGCATCATGACTCTTTTAGTTATTTATAACTATAATTTCAAGGAATTAAATTAGATTTAATATTATACTTGTTGTTATGTTATGTATAAATATGATGATACATTCCTAAACTCTAAATGTATAATAAAAAATAAAGTAATTTTAAAAATATGCCAAATAATGAAACTTTACATATGTTGACTTATTTTTATTGAAAATTTATACAATTGTTACTCCCATAAAGTTAAATTGAATTGAATAATTAATAAATAATAGTTACACACCAAATTTTCGACTATTGCTTAAAACTATATTTACATTAAATTTGTTAATATTATTATTATTAAATATTCATTTTTAATTTTCATTTGCAATCAATTCTTATTTTGTGGGATCCTTAATATTGGTTCTACAAGAACATGTTACGCATCAATTATGAGAAAAAATTAATGCGTTAAAAATTTCTCAAGGAAAAGTTTGATAGAAAATTAATCTTAAAATGACGTAAGCGTTCCAATCTCAAAAGTGGGGCTTTGCAGATGAAGTCAGCAGTACCTAGTTTCTTTAAACAAAAAAAATTAGATTTTTTTTATTCTGGAGTACTTTAATATAGTACTTTTTTAATAAATAATATAAGCGCAATTAACAACACTTTTTTTTTTAGCCAACAATAAAAACGCATTACTTCATTAAGAAAAAAAAATATTTTTCTATTTAATTTAAATAAAGTTAAAAGTCTTTCTGGCACGCACTTAGCTGCAGTCACGCCACTCACGAGTTTCTTGGCTGCTCACGCGTTTCGTGCTGCGTACTGCAACAAAGCAGCATACGATATGAACTACTATGTTGTGGGTGTGATGTATGTGTCTGTCGCTAATTATCCAATCATTTGACTTCTTGAGAACTGTCTGTCTGAGTCATCAATGCCGATAATTTGGCAATGAAATGTTTTTCTTGTATGCTCTAAAGAAAATTTGCACACTCCCCCCAACTTGCTCGTAGAGCCCCATTTACCAAGTGTTTTAATTAGTTGGCATATCACGTGTCTTTATGCCGAATTTTTATCGAATAGTTGTTGTATTCTTATTGAATGATTCGCATCACATGTTAAGAGATACTTCTATGTGTGTGCGAGTGTGTGGTGGGGGGTGTGTTTGGCATTTCAATTGAATAACACTGTGAATCATCGTGATTGTGATTTACATTGATTGAGCTATTTTTAAAACTCCCACCCGCAATTTGCATTTAATTTTAATTTACTTTGACTGGCTAAATTTGCCATTTTTTTTTTTTTTTAATTAAATTACAAATGCAAAACAATTAAAAATAAATACATATTAATGCAGCTAATAGTAAAATTAATAAAGTGTTAATTTTAGAATTAGTGTAATGTTTTGTCATCGCAGACTTATTGTTTAAATAATAAATGGAAAAAAAAAAATGGAAATTTCAAAGCTCATTGCAAAAAAATTCTACAAAAAAATATGAAAATTATAAGAGTAAGCGGAGCTTCCAAAATTAATTAAATTTTTGTTTTAGTGTAGAAAACATAGTAATTAAACAATAGTTTGAATTAATTATGCCTGTGCCGTAATAGCTGAATATTATTGATATTTGTCAGAAAGATAGCAAAATCCAATTAAAAAATCAGGAAATTTATTATTTTAAAGTAGTAACTAGTATCTTAAAAATACAATGCAAAAACTTTTGCTTCAAAATTTTTATAATTTAAATACAAAATTTATGATTATTATGGATAAAAGTTTTACACACAACCTTTAGTTAAGTGTACAATATTTTTATTAATTTTTAAAGTTTTTTAAAATACATTGTCAAAGCGACTAGTCGGTTATAGTTTATTTTAAGTTTAAGTTTAACAATTTGCTTTATTTTTATAATATATGTGTTTTACTTAATGCCAGCGACTAAAATTTACGAAGTAGTTTGTTTTAAAACTTAAAGTTTCGAGTTTTAATCATCTGACATGTGTTAATATTTTTTTTTGATAATCACAATAATTGCGTGGTTTTGAAAATTCGAATTTTTATTATTTTGATTTTAGCATTTTTAGAAATTTATTTTCTGACAGTTTTTCGAGTTATAAAGTTAACAAGTTAAGCTAACAATTTTCTTTATTTTTATAAAAAAAAAATTATTTTTTAAAAAAAAATTATTATATTAATGAGTTACATTATAGAATTCAAATAAAAAAAGTTCTCAAAACTATAACTTTTTAAGCCAATTTCTTGAAAGCTAAGCAAGTATAAGGTATTTTCCATAGGGTTGCCGAGTTCGACTAATCGACTTGTTTGTTTGAATAATTTAAGTTACGAATTACATCTGTTTACATTTTTTTTAATACTTTACAATATTTTTTCAATTTTTTAAGTGTTGCTTAATTGTGTATTTTTAGAAAAATATTTTTTGACAATTTTATCCTTGGCATACTCGTCTTATTTCAACGAGTTATATAACAGCCATAAAAAGAAAATAAAATATTATTAAGAGTTCAAATTTAGAGTGTTTTCTTCAGGGTTGCCGACAAAATAAAAAATTGTTAAGAACTAAAAATTCTTAAAAACTACGAGTGTTCAAGGGTTGCCGAGAAAAATGCTTAAGAATTAAAAAAGTTAAGAATTAAAATTTAGAGTATTTCCTGCAGGGTTGCCGACAAAATAAAAAATTGTTAAGAATTAAAAATTCTTAAAAATAACAAGTGTTCAAGGGTTGCCGAGAACATAAAAAAATTTTAAGAATTAAAATTGCTTGAAAGCTAATCTAGTATGAGGTATTTTCCATAGTGTGGCCGAGTTTTTAAAAAACAATGTCAAATCGACTAAGCGACTATACTCATGTACACACTCGGTTTGTTTGAATAATTTAAGTTACGAATTATATCTGTTTAAATTTTTTGTAATACTTTACAATTTTTTTTTGAAATTTTTTAAGTGTTGCTTAATTGTGTATTTTTAGAAAATCATTTTCTGACAATTTATTGAGTTCTAAAACATTCGATCCTTGGCATACTCGGCTCATTTCAAAGAGCCAAAAAAAGAAAATAAAATATTATTAAGAATTCAAATTTAGAGTGTTTTCTTCAGGGTTGCCGACAAAATAAAAAATTGTTAAGAACTAAAAATTCTTGAAAACTACGAGTGTTCAAGGGTTGCCGAGAGAAATGCTTAAGAATTAACATTGCTTGAAAACTAAGCAAAAATAAAGTATTATTCAGGGCTGTCGAGTTTTTCAAAAATAAAAAAAATGTCAAACGACTAGTCGTGTACACTCATATGCACACTCGTTTCGTTTGTTTTAAGAATTTAGTTTATGAATTTTAATCATCTTATATATTTTTTGTCAACTTTAGATAATTAAATTTAAAGTGTTGCTAAATTTCGCATTTTTGCAAATACATTTTCCTTTAGTTTTTTCGAATGTCTTTTGTCACTCCGCTTTGTAACAAAATATTGTGCAAAAAAAAGATAAATCTTAGAATTTACAACTGTTTTAAAGATACTTTTTTTATGAGCTCTTTAAAGTAGCCCAAGTAGCTTAGCGCCAGCATAGATAATGCTCCAATTATTCTAATTTTATGCCTTGGTATGCTACTAAATTTTTAAGTTGATAAGTAATAAAATTTTGTTTGAAAATCAGGTCATGTTATGATGCCATGAAAAGCTGAATCATAGTTTTTTGAGAAGCCAAAAAACAAGTTGAATTCTTTATGGAAAACTCAGGCGACACGCCCTGGACATAAAATCAAAATGAATCTCAATAAACTTTAGTATTATGTTTATGGCTAATAACCTAAAAACGAGCTAAAAACAAATTTAGCACAACAACAACAATAACATGTTTTTCATCACTCGAAAGTAAAAACAAACATATTGATTGAAAACAAAATATAATAAATACATAGGTATATGTATGTATGTACCTATATATGTAGGTTTATATACACATAGATTTAGCAACTTGATGTCTGAAAAACTGACATGCTTATGTTTATATGTGTTTTTTTTACAGCACAGCTCGCATCGATAACCTCCTTAACAGCCAGTAATACCACAATGGAGATTGGCAAGGAATTGCATATAACGTGCAATGTGGAGGGCAGACCGCCACCAAAAGTGACCTGGTTCAAGGACGACAAGTCAATAAATCGCAAAAGCAATTTGTATCTTTTTAAGCATCACAAGTGAGTGAAATTTCATGTGTTTACCTAAACAAATCTTTAACCTATATATATATGTGTGTGTGCTTTTGCAGAAGACGTTCCGAGCTGATAATACGTTCCTTTAACAGTTCCGATGCGGGCATCTATCAGTGCCGAGCCAAGAACAAAGTCAGTAAGACGGTTGAAAGACGTCGCATAATGATCTATGCCTTTCCAGGTAAGTTTTGGTACATCTATGTATATCTATAGATATATTTAAACAAAAAATTAATGTCAAGCACTTTTGATGTGTGTTGTGTATCTTGCCAAGTTTCCATTTTGCCGTGTAACAAATTGAACTGCTCCAATTCATTTCTAATTTATGTACACTCTGAAGGCAAAGTGTGTTTTTTATATATACTATATATAAACTCTATATGTATACTAATTATATAATGCTTGCTTTTCAGTTCCAGCTAATAGGCCAGATTCTACGCGCAGCTCTGGCTATCCCTGTCCGGATAATGTTGGCTTTTGCTTTCACGGCGGCACCTGCAAGCTGATACCGGAACTCAATTCCTTCTATTGCAAGTAAGTCAAACAAAAAAAAAACTCTGTTAATTTAGTATTCCTTATTTATACATATATGTATATGTAATATTGGGTTCTTGTCGCTTGTCAGCTGTTCCAAAAATAGTTCAAGTTCAAGCAACTCAAGTGGTTGGCTTGTTTCTTTCTGATAAAACCCTCTGACAGCTGATAAACCCAACCAAACTACATCTTTGCTCAACATTTTGGCATCACATTACACGCACACAGATGCAGCAAGACCCACAAATACATTGTCAAAGTATACTTCCCGATTTATCGATCTTGTACTTGTATCTCCAACAAGTGAGTGCAATCTCTCGCTCACTCTCTCTTTCTCGCTGTGTATCTGTGTACAATGTGAATTATGTCTTTCAGCGCCTCGTTTTATACAAAATCTTATGTACATGTGCCTCTATAAGTAAACTGATTGAGTAGCGCTCCGAAAAAACCGAAAAAGAAAACTCATTATAGGCACTTTTCTTTGCCGCTGCTGCTGCGGCTGCTGCTGCTTCATCATCTTTAGCTTCGTCTACTTTTCTGTTGATTTTTCTGTGTCTCTATATGCACCCTTTAGGCAGCAATCGCATGAAAATTAATTTTTCATTTGCACTTGAGTGCACACTGCGAGAAAAAGCGACAACTTGTCAGCGAAATTAAAAATTAACTTTTATTGCCAAAGCATCTAGCTGGGTAAGCAACAAAAAACTGCGCTCAATGATTTTGAAAAATCCAAAAAACACGTAATGCACTGCTTTAAAAAAAAAAAATTTGTAATAATTTTGGTTTTTAAAACCATTTTTCTTACAATTCCATAAGGCAAACACTTTTTTTTTTAATATGCAATTTACTTAAAAAATACATAAAACATCAAATTACATTAAACAAAAATATGCAATTTTCTTAAAATATATAATAATTTTTCTTTAAAAAAAAATATGTAATTTTCTAAAAAAAATATTTGAAATTTTCTACTTAATGATAACATTTTATTTTTTTAACGCCTTATTGACAGCTTTGAACTATTTTTAAGAAAATGTGTTGGTTATTTTCTCAAAAAATACATAAAATATTAAATTTCATTCAACAAAAATATGTCATTTTCTTAAAAAATATATTAATTTTTCTTTAAAAAAATGTAATTTTCTAAAAAAAATATTTGAAATTTTCTACTAAATGATAACATTTTATTTTTTTAACGCCTTATTGACAGCTTTGAACTATTTTTAAGAAAATGTGTTGGTTATTTTTTTAAAAAATAAATTTTTTTTTTTTTTTTTTTTGCATTTTATTTACAATCTGTCTTTATTAGACAATAAGTAATTTTACTAAAATAATTAATACAATATAAATATAATAGCAAGTTTCCATCGAAACCGACTATTGTGTTAAAAAAAAAAAAATATTTGAAATTTTCTACTAAATGATAACATTTTATTTTTTTAACGCCTTATTGACAGCTTTGAATTTTTTTTAAGAAAATGTGTTGGTTATTTTCTTAAAAAATACATTTTTTTTTTTTTTTTTTTTTGCATTTTATTTACAATCTGTCTTTATTAGACAATAAGTAATTTTACTAAAATAATTAATACATATATAAATATAATAGCAAGTTTCCATCGAAACCTACTATTGTGTTAAAAAAAAAAAAAAATTCATTAAACAAAAATATGCTATTTTCTTACAAAAAAAAATTTATTAATTTTTCTTCAAAAAAAAATATGTCATCATTAGGATCTTTGCCAAATTAACTGAATTAGTGTAAAAATGTAGAATTTCTTATATTGAGAGTGGTTAATTTGGTTTAATTTTTTATGTTGAATGTAACCCACTATATTTTTTTTGGTTAAAATTGCACCATTTAATGTAAATAATTAAAAAATTCTATGTTGAGCAATGCTAATATTTTTATATTTACCTACAACATAAATCAGTTTTTTTCATCATAAAAACAAGAAGTATGTATTCTATAAAATATTTATTAAAATTTTTAACATCTTTTGAGAAAAAAAAATATTTATATTCATACATTTTTTTAAACAAAAAATTAAAAAATTTGCTTTTTTTTTTTTAAAAATTGTTCCACCAATCGATTTGATTCATATTCACACAAAATAAAGAACTTATAAAATCACGTAATTAAAAAAAAATGGTGATTGACATATTTAAGGAACATACTAAAAAAAAAATAAGGTAATTTCATATTTTTTTTTTTTACCCTATGCCTCGAACTGCATCATTAGTTTTCAAAAATCGCTGAGGGCAGTTTGCAGTACCTTATCCAGCTAGAACCTTTTAAGGTTTTTGTTTTAATTTTTTGAAAAAATTTATTTTTTTCAAAATAATCAATTTTATTATGATTACATCATTTATTGCAAATGAATAAAAAAATCCTTTATTGGAAAAGGTGAAAGGTCCATACCTACCCTCAAAATTCAAAATTGCGGCTTAATTTAAAAAAAAAGTGTTTTTAGTTTTTATTTAATTGTGACTTAACTGCTGTATATTTTTGAAACAATTTTTTTTAATGTAAGTTGGCAACAGGGCTGTGAATAAATTTCATATAAAAATGGTTCCTTTTTTTGTGGTTTTCGTTAGTTAAAAAAACATTTTGCACATTTATTTCAACATCAAATTTTTGAGTTTATATATGGTAAAAAATATCTAACTATTACAAAAAAATATTTTTGAATATGAGTAAAAAAAAATGTATCTTTATGAATGTTAAAAAACGAAAAAAAATGTTCTTCTGATGATTTTTGGCTTGGTATAACGTCTAATGAACCATATTCAAAAAGTAAAAAGCTCTTTTTAATAAAAACAATCTTTTTTCGATTACAAATCTTTTATCAAAACTGAAACTTTATTTTACAATTTTTGGGTTCGGTTCGATTAAACATTTTATTCGGATTCGTTTTGAAACCGAATGTTTGGTGTTTTTCATCTTGGTTGAAACCGAATTTTTTGTTGCAAGAAGAATTAAATCGAATCGGCAAAATAGGTATAAAAAAGTATTCATTTTATATTAAAATAATTTTTTAAATATTCTTTGACATTCTTAGATTATATTTATGCCAGCTTAAAGTTATATATTTATTGACAATTATTTTTAATTATTTTTTTTCTGACTCAACTCAAAAAATATCATACACGAACACATGACTGATAAGTTCGGCAGGGTTCCCGCGTTACACAAAGAAAACTTCCCCTGTAACAAAATTAGCTAAGTCGTGTTTAATTTCAATAAATATTGTTGCTAAAGTTATATTTTTATGAAATATTTTTTCATATAAAGAATAATAAAGAGCTAGCAATATTTTAGTGAAATTTAAATGTAAACAACTGCGGCAACCTTGTTAGCTGTTTTGTATCAAACAAAAATAATTTCGCGCAAACACAACATGAGAATTTATCGGAAAAATAACGAAAATATACGAATTTATCGAAAAAAAGGGGAAATATCGACACAAAAATTTTCCGGAGCACGCAAAAACAAATCCGACTAAAATTGTTCGGTTAGGTTTTTACGTTTTACGGAGCACAACTGAAAATTACAAAATTTTCATTTGAAAACAAATTCTAAGATTGCAATTAAAAGTATGCTATAGAATTTTTACTTCCGCCAAACAAGGGTACAAGGATCAAAAATTGTCTTTTAAACAATTTTTCAATTAATTCTTAAAAAACTTAATCTAAATTTAGAAAGTTTCGGTTTTCGGTACCCAAATTTTAGTATTACTGTACCATATATCTCTTTCAACCGTTTAATATTCGTTTCAATATCATCGAGAAAATTGGATAATAATCATGATGACACAGTCACTGAAAAATAATAGTGTCGTTATCAGGGGACGAGGAAAATGTTTTCGTACGTATTTCGACCCGATGAATTGGAATGGAATTTAGGTTGTATCCTAACCTTAAAAAATACCACAAAAATTGTTGTTGAGTCTGGTGTTCCGGCAGTGCACTAGACTATCATCCCAGAGGTTGTGGGTGTGGGTTCGAATCCCACGTAAAGCTTTGTCCTGCATTTTCCACTTTTCCAATTCCCCTAATTTTTCCTGTCTATTCTATATCCTTACACCACTAAGGACTACCCAGTCTATGTGTGACTCCCCCCAGGGGTCAACCGGTTCAACCTAACCTATATGCTTACCACTTACTCCCATTATCGGTATCACAACGGGCCTATTCTTGGCCTGAGTGAGTTAGGAGGCTAAAGGCCTATACGCAGCACGAAATATTTCGCGCGGAATCGCAAAACTTCATATAAAAAAAAATATCCCAAATGGGACTTTATATATTTTTATTATAGGCCTTAAGTCCCAACTGCCGCTTGTGAAGGCGCTGAATCTGAATTCGAGATCAAAAAAATCCCAGCATGTCAGTTTTACAAAATAACCCATAACAAAAAGGTTTTATGGGGTTTTGTCAGAGTCCTGGCATGCTGCAGCTTATTTCATCGGCTTTGGCGATTTCAAAAACATTAGAAAAACATGGTCTGACCTCTGGATACGAAAGTCGTTTTCTGTTATGTGGCTGTGTTTTGAAAGCATTTAGTCAATCAATTTTACTAGATATTTGAAATAAGACCTAAGTCAAAACTGTACAGAAACTTTCGGCACACCCTTTTTGAAAAGTAGTTGCAATAATTGTAAAATAATTTCTTGAGAGGGCTGAAATATCGGAGATGTCTATGCTTTCAAATGGACTAGTACTTGACTATGACGAATAAAAAAGATTTTTTTTTTCGCATTCGTTGTAGTCGAATTTTTTGGGCTGTATGTGACTATGTTCACTCATTTCCCTAACCAACAATATATTTGACAAGATCATACGAATAAATGCCGTCCTATGCAAAGACACACTTTGATTTTTATTAACACTTTAGCCATACTTTTTTCTCACAGTGCATATGCTGCAAGTAAGCCTGAGCATTTGATTAAGATTTTTTATTTTCTGCTGCGAAATTGTCTTAAACTTAATTCCATATACGTGTATGTAAATAAATTTGCTGCACTGTTTATATTCCAAATTGGCCATATACTTTATATAAACTTTGGGGGTTTCCAAACAACGCAATTTAAAGCCTATCAATAAGTTTTTAATACACTTAAGTCCTACGTATTTAAATTGTATTTTATTTTAATGAATCTCTTTTGTTTGTGATTACAGTTGTCCGGATGGATTTGTCGGGGAACGTTGCGAGAGCAAAGCCAACAGCGTGCCAGACAGTAGGTACAGCAATCCTCCCGAATGTGGCGAGAACATATTTTTTGGAGGTTTTTACTGCTAAAATAGGCACTTCTATAGCATCGATTGTTTTAAGATCGACCAAAAAACTGAATGATTAAGAACAAAAACAAAGCCCAAGCAAACAAAACAAAACAAATCAAATCAAAACAGAACCTGAATCTGAACATATACATAATATCATTTAAAGCACACATAAATATCATTTAAAACGCGTAATAAACCAAATATAGTTAATAATAGAAAAACGAAACGATAATAACACAAAGTACAAATACAGTATACCGATCGATAACTCAATTCAAGCATAGCAAACGTATGTAATCGAATGAATGCCTGGCAGTCGTAAAGCTTTCTAATAACAACTGTGCGTAACTCTTTTTTTCTTAAACGAAAACTAAAAGCGATTTTATTTTATTTTCGAAAACACATTCCAAAAAGCAACAGAGTAAAGTCTTAAAAAAAAAAACTAACAAAAACAAAAGCAAAGTTGTTCATTTAAAAAAAAAAAAATATACTTAATGTCAACTAATTTTAAAGCGAGTGTAAAGAGCGAATTGTATAATATTACGATTATAAACAAAGGGTGCTATAGAAGGTTTATTTTATATAGTTTTTATATAGGACTTTATTTTAATACTCTTCAAAGTAAATGTTAAAAAAAAAAAAACAAAACAAAAAAACGCATACAATCAAAACAAATTGATTTTCCATTTACACGCAAAACAAAACAAAATTAGTAAGCAACTCATACATATACACACACACACACACAAAAAACGCACACGCACACACACACACACACAGACTCAGACAGTTTACTAGACTACTACCACTAATACATACTGTATACTATCTACCAAAAACTGAAGAACTTGTCGAATTGGCTTGGCCCAAGCACACTCATTTAATTTAATGCTGATAACATTTTACAACACTTACTACTACTACTACTACTACTACTACTTACTTACACATAAAACGGTAAAGTTACAGAGGCTCTCTTAAGTTAGAAATACTTTTGCAACAAGTTGGCAACCCTATGCAGCTGCAGTCGTCCAAGTACAGTCACCAGCAAAACGTGCCACACAACAGACTTAGCCCAACTTGTTAACCAACACTGAAAACTCGCTAAAAACTGCAGTTCTACCTAAATTTTGTTTTGTTTTCGACATATTTTTTGTAGTTTGCAAAAAAAAAAATAAACAACATATAAAAAAAACAATCGATTGTACTCGATAACAATAACAGTTATTTATTTTGCCATTAATTTAGTTAGTTTTACTTCTTGTAAGATTCATTATTAACACTTTGGCTGTAGATTTTGACAAACCCAACAACAAACCAATCAAAACCAACTACAATTTCATGCTATTATTTTATTTTAATTTTTTCTTTTTTTTTTTTATTAAACTATTGGTGGTTGTTATTTTTAATGACTAATCTTTTGCGTTTTGGGTAATTGTTTACTATTTTTTTTTAATGTAGTTTTTCGCATTTGTTGCTATAATGTTTTTAATTTTTAATTTTTTTTTTTATAAAACGCAAAAGATGCGGCGCAACTTTGGCTTGCCGAAGCGTTGATGCTAGTACCAAAAGTTTTGAGTACTCATTTGTGCTACAAATCTTGCATGAATGTATTTGAATGATTCATTTGCCAAAATGAATGCATTCATTCAAGTCTGCTTTGTTTTTAATTGTAGCTAACTTTTGGTATTGGTATACAAGCTGTTAGTTATCAAAAACAAAAAAAAAAAACAAAAAAAAAATAGAACAACAAAAATTGATTAATTATAATTTTTATTTATGATTTAATCTTTTCACAGATATTTTGTTGCAATCTACGGCCAAATACATACCTTAAATAATGACTATTAATGCGTAGAATTTCTTAAAAATAAACAATATATAAATTAAAAATACTCCCTGCACTCCAACGCTGACAAATGTAATTTTTTAGCATTATAAAAAATTAAAAATTTGTTGCACAAACTCAATTACAAAAAAAAAAAAATTAGGCTGCGACTTGTTTTGGCATTAACTAATTAAAACAGCTGAGATACTTAAAAAAAAAAACAGCTGTTCCAATTAGCTTTTTGCTTAGCTGGTCTTTAATAAAAAACTATGTAGATATTTAATTATTTATTTTTTGCAACTACAAAAAAATATGAAAAATAAAACTGAAAAAAAAATTAAACAAAACTTTTGCGCACAGTTTAAAAAATTTAGTTAACTACTGGCGACTGTGCACGGTGACAGTATTTTTTTTTTTTTTAAATTTTGAGTACGACTTTTTATTAAACAAAAATCTGAATTTATTTATTGTACCATAAATCGAAAACAAAAAAAAAAAAACGTTACGAATATTCTTATGACCCCTGACACTGACACTGTTGCGCTTTTGTTGTTGTAACATAGACATAGTACGAAAGTTGAACTCTAGCTAAGTTGTAAGCAGTTGTATGTAATGGATGAAAGTATGGATGAATTTGTATATAGCTTGGTTTTAATTAGTTTTTTAAGCTTTGTGTACATTTCAAAACTAAGTTACGTTCACTTTTAAACTTAATTTATTGTAACTATTTAATGAAATTTAATTTAATTTTAAATTTAAGCAAAAAAAAATATGAAAGCAAAAAACACTAAAGCTACTTTATTTCGAAATACTATTTTATTGCTAATTCTATTATATTTTTTTAAAAACACATTATAAAATGCAAATTTAGTTTTTATAAACCATATATATACATATGTTGACAACAGTTTGTATGTTAGGCATATATTTATATATATACCTATATATGTATGATTTTTTTAAATTTATTTAAGTTGCAAAATTTTAATTTAAATTATAAACGATTTATACCAAAAATACCATGTAATATAAATTCATTAAGCTTAATTTTAGTTTAAACAAACAAATGCATAAGAAAACAAAAACAAAAAAAAAAAAAAAACAAAATTCTATTAAAAACTTGAACATACTTCACATTTTACAAATTTAATACTTTTGATTTTTCTTCTTTTCTTTTTTTTTTTTAAGTGTTTTTAGCTTTTTTTTAACTTTAATAAAAATGAATATGCAAACGTATATTCAAAAAATTTTTAAAAATATATCTGTGCGGTTGGTCTTTTTATTTATGCTTCATTTTTTTTCCACTCTACCTCATTTATTTTATTTTTTTTTTAAGTAACCAATATCCTTCAAAACAACAACAATAAAGGCTCTGGCTAACCGAGCCCCGGTGTTGGATGCTTGTGCAGTATTTATCGAGTTAGAGCGTATTTTGAAATCTTGACTTTTTGCCCGGCTTAAAGTGACACTGCCTTTGTTCTTTCTCTATTGACAGACACCACCTACAAGACGGGCTATATAGCCGATGATCCCGGATCTTATAGGCTTAGCTAATATGGAAGTGAACGCAAACTGCCGGATTAATTATAATAATTATAATGATATTATGCATATTAATTGATCTCATGCTTAGTTTTAGTATAGATACAGCCAATAAAAGTTTATCTATTTGTTGCCACAAAATAATATGGTTTAATAAAGATTTGAATTTTTTTTCATGGTCTACTTGGCTCCAGGCCAGTTCTATGTGTCCAGCAAACAAAAAACCGAATTTTGAATATTTTACTTTTGGAAAAAACATTTTTTAAAACTTTTATATTGAAAACTTTTTATCGTCGTCTATTATATAATATATACCCTTAACCCATCTTTGACCTTAAATATCTTGAGACACGTTCATAATATTTATTGTAATTATACCCTGTACCGTATGGTACAAAGGGTATATTGTGTTTGTGCAAGTCGAAAATGTATGTAACGTACAGAAGGAGAAGTCGGAGACCCCCCAAAGTTACCTAAAGTATGATCAGAGTGACTAGAGAAGTCGATATACCCATGTCCGTCTGTCCGTCTGTCCGTATGAACGCCTAGATCTCAGAGATGGTAAGAGCTAGAGCAACCAAACTTTCAGATAAGATCCCTTATTAATCCATAGGAGACAAATTTATTTTATTTTTTTGATATCGGGACTACATTATATAGCTCCCATAGGGGTGTTTCAGCGGACCTCGAAAAAAAGCAAAAGTTTTAGATGGATAATTCGTTTGCTTATAAAGATATCATAACCAAATTTGGCAATCGGAAGTTTTTTAGAAACCCTCAGCACTGTACCAAATTTGATCAAAATCGGTTGACTATATCATATAGGTCCCATAGGATCGATCGGTCGAAAATTTGTTTTTTGTACAAAATTCGTTGTGTTTCGTTTGTTTGTAAAGATATTGTAACCAAATTTGGCATTAAGAAGTTTTTTAGAGTTCCCAAGCACTATACCAAATTTGATCAAAATCGGTTGACTATATCATATAGCTCCCATAGGACCAATCGGTCAAAAAATCGTGTTTTGTACAAAATTTGTTGTGTTTCGTTTATTTGTGAACATACCGTAACCACATTTGGCATTCGGAAGTTTTTTAGAGATCTTCAACACTGTACCAAATTTGATCAAAATCGGTTGACTATATCATATAGCTCCCATAGGAACGATCGGTCAAAAAAACATTTTTGGTTCAAAATTCATCTGTTTTTGGTTGTTTATGAAGGTATCGTAATCTTATTTGGCAATCAAATGTCTTTTGGTGTTCTTAAGCAATTTACCGGATTTTATTGCAAGCAGTGGTACAGGGTATCCCAAAGTCGTCCGCGCCCGACTCTATCGTACGCCATCTTTATACCCTGTACCTATAGGTACAAAGGGTATACTAGATTTGTGCAATGTATGTAACGGACAGAAGGAGGCGTGGCAGACCCCAAGTCCTTTATACCAAAATGCTTATCATAACCTCGGGTAGCGATTGAGCCATGTCCGTCCGTCCGTCTGTCCGTCTGTCCGTCTGTCCGTCCGTCCGTCCGTATGAACGCCTAGATCTCGGAGACTATAAGAGCTAGAGACACGGAACTTTTCCTGCAGATGAAGTTTGTTGAATCATGTCAATGTCTTTACCCGTTCCCCCGCGGTTTTTAGCCACACCGTTTAATATTTTCATTTGAAATTTAACAGAGCGATGCGTTGTGGATACATGCATCTATGTATAAAAAATGAACAAAATCGGACAAATACAACAGAAGCTATAGTCAAAAATGTTCAAATTTCATCTCCCCTTGCCAATAAACTGCGTCAATATTTGACTCTACGCAATTATGGCTACAAGTGACCTAGAATCACAATTTTATATTAATAAATATCGTTTGGCACCAAAAAAAAAATAAATTCCAATTGGAAAGTTCTTAGATGGAATGAATGCAGGTAAAATTTTTTTGACACAAAAGGTACAGGGTATTCCACTGTCGGGCACCGCCTCGACTGTACCACATTTTTTTTTATTACAAAGTACGTCGTATAATGGGGACCATTGGAGGCGACATCATCTCAACTAAAAAAAGTCACTTTTTATTTATTTATTTTTTCTTCTTGAGTGTGTATTCACGCGCATAAATTGTGGGCCAGAACACTTTTTAATTTAAAACTAAAAAATAAAGATTGTAAAAAAAAAAAATTTTATAAATAAAATAAAATATCTTTATCCGTTTACAAAATATGTCTTGTCAAAAAAAAAGACTACCTAATTTTTTAAGTAAGAGAAATATACAAAAAAAAAGTTTTATCTATATATATAAAAAGAAGTTACATTTCCTTGGTAATCTTATAGCTCAAGAACCGCCGAACCGATTGACACAAAAATTTTAGAGTTCCTTCCCATCTATGAGGAGGTGGTTTGTGTGAAGTTTGTTTGGAATCGGTGCAGCCGTTATAGTTTCTTAATTTGATAAAAAAATAGATAATTTTTGTATTCGTTAACGAGATATGTCTCGTCAAACAAAAGTCTAACTACATTTTTAGTCCTCGATAAGTCGATGCATAATCGAAATTTTGCCAAAAATATTTGCGAATTGAAAATTGGCTAGTAACTTTCCAGAACATTATGTAAAAAAAAAAAGATTGAATGTAAACGAGATCTTATCTTGCAAAAAAAACATTTAAACACATTTTTTTTAAAACAAATTTTTCTCGATTTCGTTGCCGAGTAAAAGTGGCGGAATCGAAATGAATGGTGTTCTGGATTTCGATTCCGACAAGAGTCGAATCGTTTTGAAAAGTTTGGCTCTCAGCTATCGAAATGAAAAGTATTTTGCTTTGTTTAGTTAAATAAACGCATTAATGTCACTAAAATTAATTTTGTATTATTTTTTAATGTTTTAAGAAAATTTAGATGTGCTCAGTTGAACGGATTATGGTTAATTTTCATTAAATATATTTATTGCAAAATTTGTCTATTAAAATTGTGTGTAAAAGTAAGGTGTTCCGGATTTAGAAGACAAAACTTCGAAAAGTTATGTGTTGTCGTGTTGCACAAATAAATTTGAAGATAATTTTATAAATGGATGGCTTAAATTATGTATATAAAATAAATCGTACAAAAATTGTAAATAAGGAAAAAATATTTCTCTTTTAGAAAGATGTTGGCAAAAAGAAAAAATAAATTATTTAGTTAGTTGTTCGAAAACTTGTGGCAACTCTACAATGTGAACTTATCGTTAGCTGGCCAGTTGGTCCGCTGCACTATGGGCCCAGATTCTCATATTTTGGCCAAAACCCTGGCATTTCCATAATAATTTTTTTAGAGTGATGAAATTTTACACACGTGTTGGTAAAGGATTGAGCTGACTATTTAAGTTTGAGCCTCCTCAGATTTTTTTAAGATATAGATAATCTAAACCAAAATTGGAAAAATTTTTAAATTAATTAAAAAAAAAGCGGTTTATTGGAATTGGACCATATTTCATACAGAGTTAGATATAAATTCCTCATACATTGAAAAAATAGCCTATACCCAAAATATTGAATGGTTTTGAAGTTATAGCCCCAAATAGTTTCAGCTTTCCAAGCAAATTACTAAAAGACGACATCACTAATCCATATGTTTTTTAACTGTTTTAATTTTTTTTTGCATACTCTTTTAATTTCCAAAAAAAATTTCAAAAATCAATACTTACATTTTTACGTTTTTTCTTCAAAATTGAACAATTTTACAATTTTTGATTTGCGCCTTTGTAAGTATGCTATAAAATTTTCAAATTGTACATTTTTCTTACATTTAAGTAAAAATTTTAAAATGAAAAAAATTGAAGCATACTTTTAGGCAGATAAGAAGTGCAAAAAATAGTACAATTTCCTAGAGGTAAATTTTTTAATATTCAACTTTTAGATACCAAATTCAATTTCCGAAAATCGGGAGGAATTACATTTTGTTGTAAAACATTTGAAGAAATTTATAAAAATTGTTTGATCAAATATCGAGTGGTAGTCGGAGGCACCCTTAAATCAAAGTAGCCAAATGATGAAAAACCTACAAAATCTTTATAACTACTCAAATATATTTAAAACCAAAAAATTTTTAAGCTCAATTTTATTTTTTCTCTGAAGTAACATTTATGAATAACAAAGTGAATGAAGTTTACGTAGCTGCATGTATCATGGTAAATGCAAGTTTTTTTTTTCTGTAAATTATCGCGTAAGTTAAAAAAATACAAAATGCCAACTTTGATGGCCAATTACTTAAGAACCAGTAATTAAAATTTAATATTTATTTTTTGCACAGGATACATTAATATGTGTAAAATCATATTAAAGTGTCATTGTGTCCAAATTTTGAGTTTCGTCTGACGGGCTTTTGGCCAAAATCTGGCCATGCGAGCCCATTGTGCGCTGGCAAGTTGGCGCACTTTTTAAACAAACAACAATGAGCCGCTTTTTTTGTAGTTATTTTTAATAATACATTTTTGATGGGGCAAAAAAGGAAGCGCTAAGCGGTAGATTGATTTTGATTGATTGATTTATTGATTTAAATGGGGTACAACAAAGTGCAGTTGGCCTTAAATTATAAGAAAAGTTTAAAAGAAATATTTAAAATTAAACTAGGAAAATAGATAGATATAAACTAATCCGCGTCGCCAGCCCGGTGGGTGAACTTTTTAGCGATATGCACCGACTCACATCAAAAACTGGCCAGAGACTTGGATTTACAATAACCAAGGGGAAAAAGGAAGTTCAAATACAATTTAAACATTAAATATATAAAAAAAAAGCCAAAAGAGCATCAATGACGAAACAAGTGCCTCATAATACAGGATTGGTCATGGATGCTCGAAGAGGCAAGTCAAGATGACTTAGGATAGAACACGTGATAGAAGGAATAGACCGTTCAAAAGAGAGGAAATTAAAATGGCTATTGTAATTAGAGCATAGAACTCGGAAAGGATCATGCAGAGCAAAATTTGATCTACAAAGTTGCAAGGCTAAGGGACGAAAATTACGAGTTACTCTGGCAGGTACAACAAATTTAACTTTATTAAGAAGTTCAGTAGAGTCAATAAGGCCGAGTAATAACTTATGCAAGAAGAGTACACCGTGGCATGTTCTACGGTTTTTTAAGGAGGGCAGCTTTATAAGGCGAAGTCTGTCGGAATATGGAGGCAGCCGGATAAGTGGATCCCAATTTAAGCCGCGAAGTGCGAAAAGGAGGAATTGCTTTTGAACAGACTCAATCCTGTCCTGATAAAGGTGGTATTGAGGGCTCCAAATGCAGGCACAATATTCCAAAATTGGACGGACGAGAGAAATGTAAAGAAGTTTGGTTGTGTAAGGGTCATTAAACTCTTTAGACCAACGCTTAATAAAAGCAAGAACACCTCTAGCTTTATTTACAATATTGCAAATATGATCGTTAAATTTGAGTTTATGGTCAAACAGTATGCCAAGGTCTAAAACACTCCGGATACGATCCAAGGTAGAGGAGTCTATAGAGTAAGCAGCCAAATGAGGAACACAACGGTAAAATGTCATAATTTTACATTTCGTCTTGTTTAGAAAAAGTTGGTTGACATTACACCAATATTGCATGGTATCGAAATCGTGCTGAAGAAGTGAATACATATTATTATCATTGTGGGAGTAGGTCAAACAAAGTTTTACATCATCCGCATACATAAGAATGCGAGAAGACCGGATAACTTGTGGAAGATCATTAATGAATAAGATAAAAAGTAGGGGACCTAGATGACTGCCTTGGGGTACCCCTGACGTGACATTAATTACTTTAGATTCGCAGCCTTTAAAAACTACCTTCTGCACACGATTAGTTAAATAGGATGATATCCAATTTAAAAGACAAGAAGGAAACCCCAGACGAGACAGTTTAACAAGGAGAAGACTATGGTTTACTGAGTCAAATGCCTTACTGAAGTCAGTATAAATGACATCAGTTTGCATTTTGCTAATAAAACCATTGTTAATAAGAGAAGAAAGTTCTAAAAGGTTAGTAGAAGTGGACCGACGTTTTACAAACCCATGTTGGCAATCCGACATTAAAGAACGACAGTAGTGTTGCAATTGTGAAGTAACAATCCTTTCAAAAACTTTTTGAATTGATGAAAGCTTGGCAATACCACGGTAGTTCTCAATATTTGACTTGGAACCTTTTTTATGAAAAGGGATAATGAACGATTCATTCCAAATGGCTGGAAGACATGACAATTTTAAGGATGTGCGGAAAAGAACGGATAACGGCGTGGAAAGGGAGCCGGCACAATGCTTTAGAACACAACTAGGAATAGCATCAGGGCCAGGAGAGGACTCTAAGATTTGTGGAATAGCAATAAGGTTTGAGCTAGGAAGATTAAAAGGATAGTTGAGGTTAATGCTATTAGGATTGACAGAGTAGGTAGTTTGAAAGAAGTTCGCGAACAAGTCCGCGATTTCAGAGTTTTTAGAAGAACATGCATTATTATAGTGTAGCGATGCAGGAAAAAGGGAAGACTTCCGTTTAGAATTAACAAATGAGAGTAGAGTATATAGAGTATTGCCAAGTCTCGTAAATTTGGCTGTAAGAAGACTCAGACCAATTGTGGAATGCATTCGTTATGACTTTTCAAAACGAGTCGAAATCGGGAACATGCCTGATTATTTTAAATATCTTAATTCGTTTGTGAGATATTTCTTGTAAAAAAGTCTACCTAGATATAAAGTCATCGATAACTAAATAAACATTCGAAATTTAAACAAAAGAGTGTAAAAAAACGATTAAAAAGTGATCTACTCTTGCAAATAAAATTACCAAACAGTTGTTTTTTAAAAGAAGTAGTTTCTTTTATTAATTTTCTGAAATTTGTAAATATGTTTATTCCTTTACCATATATGTCAAAAAGTTCAAGAACTGTGTCAATACAAAAGTACTGAACGCTCAGCAAACTGAAATCGCAGCGGATCTACTTTTTCTACTTTCAGTTCAAATTCAAAAATTTCAGTTAGGGTCGTTAAGTCGATTATTTTAAAATTTTCTTGACTGGCTGTACAGAATTTAAGAAATAAACTAACTATATGTAATAAATAGTTTTAAATTTAAAATTAACGTTGGGCCCGAAAACGGCGAACAGAAGTCTCAGCAAGTCTTATACATATTTTAATTCAAAAATTTTCTGAACTCGCAATGCAGTTTTTCAAAACAACTATCAGGCAAACTGAAAATACAGCATATTAAATTAATTAATTAATTAAATTATTACTAAGAAATAAGCTCAAAATCGACGTTGTG
This sequence comes from Chymomyza fuscimana, assembly GCA_949987675.1. Lineage (NCBI taxonomy): Eukaryota > Metazoa > Arthropoda > Insecta > Diptera > Drosophilidae > Chymomyza > Chymomyza fuscimana. The sequence continues at coordinate 27,648,192 of OX465089.1, read as the reverse complement.
CACGACAAAATTTTGAATTTTCTGAACTGTAAATATTAAATTGATTATTTTTAAATTTAAAAATTTGAGTAAGGGCTGACAATTTTTCAATTTACTTAAATGGCAATGCAAAACTTTAAAAATGAACTGCAAGTAAAATTTACTTTTTCCACAACAAAAAGCTGCTAGCTATAAACTAAAAAGAAGCAACAAAAAGTATGCTACAGAAATTTAGCAACTAAAAATTGTATTCTTCGGTTTAAATAAAAAGTGTAGCATACTTTTAGTTGCTTTCTTTGCCGTTTTTGTTTTTCATGATTTTCACACTTTGCCAGTTGAATATTACAAAAACACAACAAAAAAGCAACCAAGCAAATCGTTCTCGTTTTTATGTAATTATTATGATTTATATATACAAGAATACGTTGTGGAAAAATTCTCAGGCAAAGAACAATAAATAGCCGGTTGCTATACTATGCTCGCCAAGAGGAATATCAGGCCTGGAACTTAGCGTTTATGGGTCCATATGCTGAATCGGTAAGGCAAGGTCTGGAAATTTAATATCCTTAACTCACATTTTTTGTATACCTACTATGTATATGTGTAATTCAAAAAATAGCATTGATCAATACATTTTTCAATTGTAAATACGGCAATGTTTTTCATACTTTGGATTTTAAAAATTGTTTGCTAATTTTTTTTTAATTTGTTAAAAAAATAATTATGGAAGTATTTCAGACATTTTGTATTGTAAAACATATTTGTTGTTTTCGAAATTATTTATTTATTTTTCTAAATTCTTATAGTGTCATGGGTAATATAAATGTGTGCACAGTATATAAAACACAGAAGTAGAAACTAAAAACCATTAGAAAGTTGCGCAATGTCCCGGCACTAAAATTGGTGTAGATATAAATTTTGTTTTTGAAAATATTGTAGCAGGATATTTATTCATTTCATAGAACTACAAATTTTTTTTCTAATGCTATCACTGATTTTATTGTTATTTTGAAAATAAAAAAAAATAGAGCTAAAATTCATTCAAGTTTCGTTTTTAAGCCTAACGAATTTCGGTGCTCTGAACTAGTTCTCTCTGGCAAGCTGTAGCGCTGCCAGACTACAAAACTTTAGCTATTTAATTTAAAAGTGTTGGCAACTCTTGTGCAAATATCTACAGCGTCCGCTTTAAAAATTAGCGCAAAAACATTTGTTTACAAAAAACACAAATTTACAAAATGTCTACAGCACAAGGAACCAAAAACTGCATTACCCTCAAGGGCTCCGCACAACTTATAGTCGAATATCTGAGTAAGTAGGCTGTCACAAGAAAATTGGTGTCAATTGATTGTAACCTTAATATGACGACGCCGCCAATTTATTTATTTTCTTTGTTTGCTTGCAGAATATGGCATTAACTCTATACTTTTTCAACGTGGCATCTATCCAGCGGAAAACTTCGACAATGTGCAGCAATATGGCCTGACAATACTCATGTCCAAAGACCCCAAAATAGGCGCTTTTTTGCAAAACGTATTAACACAAACTGAAGGTAGGGGGATTTGCACGCTCGCTATCTGCTACATATTTGCTAAAAATTTATACAACTATCTATCTTGCAGAATGGCTGTCGAAAAACATGATCAACAAGGTTTCCATGGTCATTACCAACGCGCACACCAAAGAAGTGCTCGAGTGCTGGGACTTTAAAATGCAGGCAGAACTTGGTGATGGCAATGCCAATACCAATACCAATGCCAGTAGCTTCAACCCGACTTCTTCCAAAGAACTGAGTCGCATACAGCAAGAAATTCGTGATGTTATGCGTCAGATATCAGCCACAGTCAGCTATTTGCCATTGCTGGACTGCATCTGCACGTTTGATGTAATGATACATACGCTACAGAATACCGAGATACCCAAAGAGTGGGATGAAACTGGTGCTGTGTTCATACAAAATGCCCAAGCTGTTCAATTACGCTCGTTTTCCACGGGCCTACACAAGGTAGAAACTGTGGTCAATTATAAAATGAGCTCTTAAGTTCTTTGTAAATGCGTGCATTTAAAGCAAGTTTCCTTTTCATAATTTAAATAAGTTATATTTACATAAATGTTAACAAAATAATTGAGTTTCATTAAAAATCAGTGTATAATTAGTTAAGTAAATTTTGTGTAAATAATTTGGATGCAGTTTAAGCGACGCTCGGGCGTCTCCAATTCAAATGCCATCTAAAAACATGGGAGAAAGAAGCAGAAGTTAGTAAGCACTTGCAATTAAAACGACTTAATCATAGTTTTAGTAGAGAGCTGAAGACAATGAGCAAATTTGGAGTAGCTGGTGAGCGGCAGCATGGGTAACTCACAATACGTATCCTAAGCACCGCTTAGTTGTCAAGTCTTCTGCTGGTATTTAGTGCTGTTTCTTATTGCTCTATTTAATCTGTACCAAAGTATTTTTGTCCAAAGTGATTGGGTGCCACTGGATGTAGCTCAGAAGTGAGAATCTTCATTTTGGGAAAAGCTTTGACCACAGTGCGAGCAGCAATAGGTGTGCAAAAAAGATTCGACAGTATAATGCAGCTTTCCTGCACGCCATGTTCCCGCAGCACATTTACTGCCTGTAGTACAGTATTTCCAGTGGACATAATAGGATACATAAGTAGCACTTGGCGCCGAGCTATGTCATCGGGAAAACGTGCATATACGACGCGTGCCTCGTGCGTATTTACATCAGATTCCACAAGTATTTTTCCTATACGAATAGAGCGACAACAATCACGTAGTCCCTGTTCCATAGCCTCGCCTGAGCGTATAATTGAGACGCCACAGTTGCCAGAGCGATATTTCAGGCCCTCGTATATGGCACCCGTTGGCGTTTCCACGTTACAATGTGTATAGGGCAGTTGATTGAGTGATTCCTCAATAACTAATCTAATCAGCCGATCTGCATAGAACTTAAAATCGCTGCGTGTGGTTTTTCTGCAAGAATTTGCTGTTAGCATATGCATATGTTTATATATATATTAGTGTATAGCTAGCGCACTTGTCTCTTATGATGGTCAGCAGCTCGGCCACCTGAGAATTGCACTCTAATAGCTTCAAATTATTGCCATATTCTTGCAAAATTTCCTGCGCAGTAACTGCTACCGCATGTTTTGGCCCAGTTTGTACTGGCTGTATTTCTGCTGTTTGCTGCTCCACATTGGTATCGTTTGCACTTTGCTCATCGTTGGATGATTGTTGAGAATTGCTGCTACTAGGTGATGCGGAGCACATAGCTTGTTAATTAGATAGATTTATGAAATTAAGTACAAGTAGAAAAATTGGCCTATTGTTATTGGTTAATGTGCGTGTAGTGAAGTGTGACCTAAATTTGTAAAATACCGCAAAATATACCAAATAAGACGGTTTTAGTATTGTACAAAAAAAAATAATGTAGAATGTTTTTTTTTAACTTTAAGTTTTCTGCTAAAAATAAATAAAGTATATAAAATAATAAAGCACTTTTTATATTAATTTAAAATTGTTAAAAAAAAAAAAAAACTTACACTTGCTTACATGCATTAATATGCTGCTCTATGCACTTGCTGTTGTTTCTATGTCTATAAAATGCATGTTAAAATGCTGTTAAACAACAGACAAGAAACCCCTTGCGATGTTATTTAACTCATTAAGTTAGAAGAGTACAGGCTAAAAAGGAGACACACAAATATGGTGTGGTCACACTGCCCACTGAGTGTATTTATGGCATTTGGCATTTTTAAGCAATTTTCATAAACTTGCTGCGACACACTTATCACACTTGTCCAAATTACCTCGTGTTCTGGTCGTTCGTCAAAGCGCAAACAAAGAAAAAGGTGCATTTTAAATAGCGATTATAAGGCATTGCGAACGCAACGTGTTAAGCAAAAAGTGTATTAAACAAATAATTAAAGTGTGCGCGTGTGGGCTACGTGTTGTATGTGCGTGTGCACCTGAATGCGTCGTCATAGTCTGTATTGGCATTGACAGTCAGTCGTCGTCTCTGCTGTGCGCCTCACCGTTTCCATTCATTGCTATTAACTAATAAACAAATAACCTTCGGGCCACAAAACACAGCCCCCATCTAATACACAAACAAAAACTAAAATAAAATCGGAGCATTTGGTATTGTGTGTTTCCGTATTTGTTGAAAAGAAATATAAGAAATACAGCAACAAATTAGCAAAAGTGTTTGCGTGTGTTTGCGCGTATATGCGTGTGTGTGTGTGCGAGAGTGTGTAGTGTAGTGTGTGACGACAGCGACGTCAACGTCAACGACGGCAGCGCAACAACCACAAATGGCGGACGTAAGCGATCCAAGTGAAGTCTTTGATCTCGAGCTGCACGAGGATGACAATGCCCAAGATTCAGATGATGATAGAATCGAGCTGGACGATGTAAGTTTTACTCATTAAATGCGCAGCAATTGCATTAAGACACCAAACAGCAGCAACAACAATAACAACAAACCCATTTTTAAAACAGCAGCAGCAGCTCGTAAAAGTAGTTGTAAAAGTAACAGCAGCAGCAGCAACAACAGCAACAGACATAATAAAAGCTGCGCACTTGCAATTTGTTTTTGCGCGGGCGTAGTCTGGAGTAGGGTTCAAAAGGGGGGGACAGATTTTTCTCTTTGTTTACATCTGACACGCTTTGTCTGCAATATTTTTCCCCATTTTTCCCTGTTTTCAAGAGAACACAGCTGTCAACCTGTGTCTGTATGTCTGCCTCGGAATATACTATATGTATATGCATACAATATTCTGGCTTATCTGCTGCGCAAAAGTCCACTCTGCCGCGTCATGCATGCAAAAAGAGTCATCGTCATTTCCAGTTTTAAAATAGCAAACTATATAATATACAAATGTGCTGCGATAACTTTGAGAATGCGCCTACAGAACAGTTTTTCCCTCAAACTGTTGAATTTCTTTGGAAATACCCTTTCAAAATTACGCTACAGTTGTGAAATTGCGTCTACCTACAAGATACTTTGCACGCTTGGCTTACAATTTTCAAAGGAAATCATCGTTGTCCTTGCTTTCAAATTACTTTTTACATGTAACCCAGTTTGAAAATTATTGCGAAATAGTGGGAGCCTACAAAATTGCCATTATTAGTTGCACACAAATTGGCGATAACTTCGAGAATGCGCTGAACAGTTTTTGCCTCAATTGGTGCAATTTCTTTGGTAATACGGAAATAGAATGCAAAAATTACAAGCAGGACGCTGCATTTGTAAGATTCCAATTAACTTGTCATAAAATTTCAGCGGAAATCATTTTGGGGGTGTTTACTTTGTTGGGCATAAATGCGTAATGGTAAAAGAGTAAAGTGTCAGGCAACACTAAGAAAGTGAGCACTTATGCTCGACCTAGACCCTTGACTACGAAAAGTAGGGCATGCCATTTAAACTTTTAAAATATAATTCGATTCTTTGCTGTGGACGATAATAAATATATACTATTGCGCAATTTTTCTCACAAAAACTTATTTTTTAACTAAAATAAAGCACGCCATATGACAGTTGTAAACAGCTGATTGCATCTCTTACGTTGTTAGTGGTTAGTCTCTTATTTTTACTTGTATAACTCGTTATTATGGTTGCTCACTTAAGTACTCGGGTGTTCTTGCAGTTTTGCCCCAATTATTGTCCTTATAGTTGGTGTAGTGCTGAAGAAACATATATGTTATATCGATGCATCGATGTATCGAAGTTAAAAATATCTATATATATGTGTGTTGGCCAACATCGATGTTTCTCCAGCACTACTAAACACCCATTTGATGAGTGCAGTAGTGCTGAAGAAACATCTATGTTGGCCAAAATCGATGTTTTCGCTATTTTTAACTTCGATACATCAATTCATCGATACTGCCAGCACTAGTTTGGAGTATAGTTTTCAAAACAATTATCAAAGTTCTGCTGTCCTATATCTGCTATCGTATGTATACATTAAGGTCGCCTTAAGGAATTGGACCACTATAAGCTCCAAGAGTATACATCTTTTCGGGTCAAGGTTGTTTTGACAAAGTTTTTGCTAAAATGTAAGACCCCAGATGAACTAAGCTTGTAATCTTAAATTACTGAACCCAGACAAGATGAAGATGCAGAATACATCTACGAAAGTTCTTTGGTTCGTTGTGCAATCACATCGAAAATTTGTCATCAAAAGATTAAATCCTGTGATTTACAATATTTAAGCGTTTATAAAAATAGCGTTCATATCAAGTTCTTGAATTAATTGCTGAACCATGTGGCTGTGTTGATTCACATCACATTCTACTTATATATCTTATCGGCAAGCGGAAAAAAACTCGGAAATAAAATTTAAAATAATTTTTTTATACATACGGACTATCGAAAATACATTGACTATAAATTTTAAAAAACAAAAATAAAGATGCTAATTTATTTGAGCTTTATTCAAGAGAGATTTATGTACACGGTGTAATATTAAATAACGTTCTCGGTTTACTAAAAAATTGTCCTAAATTTTAGTTATCAAAAAATATTTTTTTTAAACAATTGATGTTCTTTGATATTAGGCAATCAAAGTAAATAAATGCCCTTCAAAATAATCAGTATCAATTACCCCATCAGCTTACATAGACATATATAAACTTAGAAATATATACAAACACATACATATGTATATCTCTCGTTTGGCGTGTGCTCTTTATCAATAGCAATACATAGACACACACTTGAAGGGAGCTTAAACTAAACTTCCACTTTAGAAAACGAAAAAGTGTTATCAGTAAATATTATATAATTAGAAGCACGAAAAAATAGTGATAAGAGAACTCATTCTCCATTCTCTTATGTATATAAGTATATAGCTTTCAAGACGCTCATCGTTAGCGCGTGCAGCGACTTGCATATAAAAGCAGCTGCTCCCATTTGTTGTCATAAATAATTTGCGCAAGCGTACGCCAACTTCCGAACCACCCCACCTCTAACTGGGTTATGTAGTCAGTCGAGTTGTTCCATGGGCGGCGCAGGGCTTGAACTAGTTGTAAATTATTTTGGCTTATTTTAGCATTGTGTTTAGTAAGCACAATAAATTATGATAAAATTGTTAATTGAATTTTGGCGCGTCGACGACGAGGTGAACCAGTTTCCAATGATGTGTGAGATGTCTCCCAACGCGTAACCCACCCACTTGCTTGAACGTTAGTCAAATTTCTTAGACGCTAAATATATCATATTCAAATCAGCAAAAATTTTAGCGTGCATCAGTTTTTATACACTTTAAGCTGTACACTATTATTTTAATACACTTTAGCGTTGTGGAAAACGTGTTTTGTGAGAATATAGCCATATAAACAAACGAATTTCTAAAAATATAGGCAGGAAAATTTTGAAAATTCACGTCGAGAAATTATCCCTCTGCCTCGTTTGAGGATATTGTAGTTTGTGCACTTCCAATAAAAGCCACCTGGCTTTTGAATATCGATCGAAAACTTTAAAAGATAATAATATTAATAAAAATGTTGGGTTCTTGCCCAATAAACTGTTCCAATAATCCATTTTATTGCATTCGCTTGGGTTCAACTTCCCTAAAACAAATCAGATTGAGAAACGGAAAATAGTCAATAAATTTTAATTATAATAAAAAACTAGGCAGACTAGAAAAAGGTAAAATATTTTCTAAATGATCAATCGGTTAAAAGCATGCAGCGATATTAATGATTTTATATGTAGGTCCTGTACGATTACAAAGATAACATATATATTATTATAGGTGGTACAATTGTTTCCACCAATATTTTGATATTGTACTTTGGGTAAAAGGATTTATGAAAAATATTGTTGGGAAAACTGCACTGCGACGCTCATTGTCTACTGTGCTCCATACTCGCCCTAGAGCGCCTTAGGCAGACCCATTTCCGAAACAAACTCAATTTTTTAGTTCTAGTCTAGTTACATTGAGATTCTACAACCGCCAAAGAGATATCCTTAGTGCTCAAATATTGCCTTTTCTCTCTTACAAGCAGTGAATGAAGCCTTTGGCTAGCACTTCGGCTGTGTAGGCACCCGAAGAAGCTTCGGCTCCTGAATGCCTTGGGTATAGTATAATTCAGAAAAATATATTTTGAATTGAAAAGATACTTATCACTTAATTTGAAAATATGTACTTAAAGCTTGCGATCCAACTAAATGAACCTACTGCAAGGGTATATAAAGTATCAGGGGACTTTTTTTATCTTCTACCATTTCTATGACGAACGCCTGGCGTCTGCCAGCCAGCAGGCAAGCAAGCGGAGCCGTTGGTCTTTGCAGCATTGCCGGCAGATTTTTTTTTGGCATTGTTCCGAATTCTAAATATAGTTTGTCATTAAAGAAAAGGTATATATGCAGACTGTATTGAGTATATATTTATAAGTATGTATTTGATACACGCGTGTTTCTCTATGTATGTAAAGGCAGATCGAAATGCGGAGAAATTCATTGTGTAGCTGCTTTTAGCCAGCCAAGCATCATTCATACCATAAACTGAGGCAACTGGGACTTGCTTCTGCGTCGGCGTTCACGACCTTCCCGACTTGCTCTCTTTTTTTTTTTTTTTGCAAACGCAGACATGTGCACACTCGCACTCTCTCTCAGTTGCGCTCTCGCAGCGCTCTTTCACTTTCTTTTGTTGCAGATGAGAATGCAAACCCGTTTATTACTTTTTAATAGCAGCTAATAATATACTGGATTAATGAATTGAATAAGTTTAATTTAAAAAAATAATAATTAATATAATATATAATATGCCTTTATATCTTCTCTTTTGTGTATTGCAGGTTGACCTAGAACCGGAATTGAACATAAATTTACACCCAGAGTGAGTAATGCCAAAGTTATGTCGGATGTGTTATTGCTTCCAAGAAGACGCGAAGATTTGCCAAGAGCTTTGTTTGTATAAGTGTGTGTATTGGTGGGAGTGTGCTCTGCGTATGTGAATTCATTTTTGTATTGTTTCACAGCGAGTAAATATAAGCGATAGTAGATGTCAGCATCATGCATACATACCCAATACTCGTAAAAGTAAGCTTCACTAAATTTTTGGAACATGAAGAAAAAGTACTTTCTTTCCCTATGTGTATATATGTATGTTTGTTTTATTTTGAATCAGCCCAAATGTCCGTCTGTCTATTTCCAAAAGAGGCATGTAATTATTTGAGCCGACAACTCTTCTCATTTATTCTTCATCAAAGCTTGGGAGTTTTTAGAGCTGCTCTCAATTCTTTCGGCTAAGCTACACATCTGTTAAACGAAAATGAGCATGTGAGCATAATAAACGAAACGATGTCAACCTTTTGTCGCAACAGCAACCCAGCCACCACTATTGGGTTGGCGTGTTTACTTCCACTGTCTATATAAGAACGGATGCAGGATTTACCGAGTTACGGGTACTTGTAGGTCGCTTATTTCTGGTTTTAAAGCCAGATGTCTTTTATGTCAATAACGCACGATGTACATGAAGTGTGATAGCAAATGGAAAACTTGTCCATGTTGTGTATCAAAACACATCGTATAGTCTGCAATGCAAAAATGTTTCCATTTCTCTTACTTTGTATTGTCGGGATGTGAAGGTCTTTTCGCCATAATCACATTTACTTTGTTTTGCAAGGACGTATACATGCTATTACTTTTACGCTTAGAAATTGCTGCAAAGATGAGGACATTGTTGATGCCATGTAAGGCAACTTCGGAGACATTTTTGATGCCTTAACTATACCATATATACACAAATTGTATATAAATTCGCGCATATTGTATTGTTAGCTGGACTACCTGACAATGACGCTTGTCTGTTTACCTGCAACTTAAGCTCTACTTGCATTGAGTGCAGGAGCAGCGAAAACAATAGCACTAAAACCCAGACTTGAGCTCTAGGGTTTCCCGGAAGTAATTAAAATCAGCGCCATTTTAATTGGCCACACACATTGACAGACTGTCTGATGAAATATCAGTCAATTATCAGTTTGGTTGCACTTGTTTACAAGCAATCGACACAGCGCTGGGAAAAGTACCAGGCAATTGATTCAGCTTTTGCCAGTTAAGCGCAGCCCTTGATCCCACCAGAAACCAGAGACAAATAAACTGCACCTGTCGGACAGTGCCACGCTTAGCTGATAACACGCTACATAGAGACATGCAAAATTCTGTTTACAACCAACAAGCGGTTTATATGTGACACTATAGGGAACTGCTGGCCAATATAAGTATGTGTATCTCGTACATATGTATCTGTATGTAAACAAAAGCCACAGTTGTAGTGTTGTTGGCAAACACTTTATAGACAGTGTGTTGTTATTTATAGCACGCGCGGATTTTCGCGTTCTGAGTGGGTTGGCGTTGACTTCATTTTGTAGCCTTCAGTCTGGTGATTCCCACGCTTGCCACCCCCACATACATACACACACTCATGCACTATAAACAAATTAGAGAACCCCCCTACTATCAATGTAACTCGATGTATTTACTAACTAATTTACACAGCAATGAGGGCCAAGAGACCATACAGCTGTCCGAAGAAAATGTCAATCCAGGCAAAATCAAGCTAGGACCCAAAGATTTCGAGCTGAAAAAAGTATTGGGCAAAGGTGGCTATGGCAAAGTATTTCAGGTATGTAGCAAAGTCACGTTAATGATTCACTTTTAAATTGAACTTGATGGATTTGTTTGACCTTGTTAGGTGCGCAAGACCGCTGGACGTGATGCCAATAAATATTTTGCCATGAAGGTGCTTAAGAAGGCCTCGATAGTGACAAATCAAAAGGACACAGCGCACACACGTGCCGAGCGCAATATTCTCGAGGCGGTCAAGGTGAGTAAACAAATGATTTAGTAACAACAACGTTAGACTAATCATAGCTAATTATTTGTAGCATCCGTTTATTGTCGAGTTGGTGTATGCCTTTCAAACAGATGGAAAATTATATCTTATACTAGAATATCTTAGTGGCGGAGAGCTCTTTATGCATTTAGAACGCGAGGGCATCTTTCTAGAGGATACCACATGGTAACTACTACATTAAAAGGCTTAAACTAGTTCTGGTATATTCTAACTTTATTTTTATCTATTCCAGCTTCTATCTTAGCGAAATAATATTGGCCTTGGGCCATTTACACAAACTGGGCATTATCTATCGCGATCTGAAACCAGAGAACATACTTTTGGATGCACAAGGCCATGTAAAGCTTACGGATTTTGGTCTTTGCAAGGAACACATACAAGAGGGTATTGTCACCCACACGTTCTGCGGCACAATTGAGTACATGTGCGTGCGCGCTCTTAGCCTTATAATCTGTTCATAGCCACAAATCAGTAGTTGCCAATTTTTTTTTACTAAACTCTTGTATATTTGCAGGGCTCCCGAGATATTAACAAGAAGTGGCCATGGTAAAGCAGTTGATTGGTGGTCACTAGGCGCTCTTATGTTTGACATGTTAACGGGCGTGGTAAGTTGTGCCTAGTGTTATACTAAAAAAAAAAACATTTGAATTGAAATTTTCAGAAATGTGAAAAATCAAAAGTACATTAAAAAGCAGCAAATTCAAGAAAAGCCAACAAAAAGACACGGCTTGACTATTTTTATAAAGAATCAAGAAATTAAAGAAAATTAAGAAGAATTTGAAATTTACTGCCAAAGGTAATTGATGAACTTAAGTAAAGATGCTTTAAAAAATTAAGCGGGAAGTGAAATCTGCTTTTACTACAAACGAAAGACATTTATATTCCTGAAGTACATTCTAGAGTGAGCGCATCACGTCTGGGCATCTGGCCTGTTCACACTATTAAAATTACTTTCTCTAAAAATATAATACCAGATAGCTATTACAAATCTTTTAATTATGCAGTCACTCGCATATCGTGGCCGTATGGACGACTTGTCTTTTCGTGCTTTATCCGAAGCGCCTTATCGGATTATGTTGCGACTTATTGGAGTAGACATAAATTCATGGAATTATTAATTTGGAGATGACGTCTTTTCATGTTTCTCTTGGTATTCCAAACTCCGCATTTAGCGCATTTATGTTTATGTTGGTTATTTAATCTTTCGCTTTAAGTTATTAAAGATGATTTAAGCAAAACTTTGTAAGTGCTTGTGTTATGGCTCACAAGTACAATGCAATTCTATTATATTATTTTTGATGACCGATGCCATCTACAAAAATAACTGGGATCAGCTCATTTCAACTTAATTTCCAAAGATGTCTTTATATACGATGTCAAATTTGTTCGGTCTGCTCAGAAATTTTGTTATTCAATCTATAGTTAGCTATTGTTAAAGATAAATAAATAATGCTCTACTATTTTGGCAGCCACCTTTCACCGCCGAGAATCGCAAAAAAACAATTGAGACTATTTTGAAAGCAAAACTTAATCTGCCAGCCTACCTCACGCCCGAAGCCAGAGATTTGGTGCGACGTCTGATGAAGCGCCAGGAACCACAGCGTCTCGGCAGCGGACCAGAGGATGCAGTTGCAGTACAGTCACATCCGTTCTTCAAGCATGTCAACTGGGGTGATGTGCTAGCCAGACGCTTAGAACCACCCATAAAACCTTTGCTGGTAAGTGCTATGCGTAAAACGAAAATATAAATTTCGAACTAATTGTTTTATGATTATTTTTTATAGCGAAGTGAAGACGATGTTTCACAATTTGACACAAGATTTACAAAACAGATTCCAGTTGATTCACCGGATGATACAACGCTCAGCGAAAGTGCCAATTTAATTTTCCAAGTAAGTGCAAGATCTTAAAGAAGGGTAGGGTAGCTTTCCCAAGTTTTTCATCGAGCTTATGATTGTTGTTAATCGGAGAATGCAAATGTGAGATACTTGTTTTTGTTAAAGTCCTAAAGCAGTTTGTACTCTTCAGCTTTATCCACACCAAACTTAAATGTTATTTAGTTGTTTTTTAAAAAGCAAAAATCTCAGAATGGAACTCGTTGATATCAAGCAACCAAGCTTAGTAAAAGTACAGACTTTTTTACTTATTGCCTTCAGTTTTATGCATTAAATGTTTAAAACAAAACAATCTGATCATAATAAATACTTTTCTAAATAATAACTTAAATTTACTTGGGTTTAGTTATAACAGCTTAGCGATAATTGGCGCCGCATTGAAAGTGAGGTTCTTTAAGCGGTATACCCGTGGGACCGTCCGTTAACTCACAAAAGTTAAGACCAATTCGTCTAAAAGGGTGACATTTGCTCTTTGGATTACCCCATTTGCCGCGATAGGTTAGCCAATCAGGTACTAGGGAACGACCTGAAATGGATAGACATTTAATATTAGAGTATTTCAGTTACCAGTTTGTTTTTTTTTTATGTTAGCATAATAATGAAGGCTAAATGTTTCGCTTTCGCATCTTGTTTGTGTTTCCTGGTATGTGGTAATCTAATTCAAGATTTAGCACGCCCAAATATATGATTAGATAGTTCGCTTCAATAAGCATAGTGCAATGCATTGAAATACTTAAGATTAGACAGCTATTAGAAATGTGTTGGGCTCCGATAAAGAAAATATTTCGCTGCCGAAGCGCTGCTTACTAATAGTTATACATATATACTCGTATAGTGAAGTAAATAATACTTTAAAAATTTGTTTACTTACCGTAGGATCTTAAGTTATCATAGCTAACATCCACGGCTTTCCAAGTATTCCAAGGCGTGCCAAAGCCATTAATATCATAAAGACGCGCCACTTTTACGAAACGGTGTTTGCCCGGCGCCGTCCATAAGCCATGTGAACCTTTGGCAGCAAATAGCACGGGATGATTTTTAAAAGTAGTCACGGTTTTGGGAAAATTGGGACGTTGCAGTATGCCCTTTCGCGTCTCTTGACGTTTGAATTCAAAGGAGCCGGTAAGCCTATTGTAGCCGTAGTAGGCGCCCGCATCATGCGCCGAAACGTACATGGCCTGTGGCTCTGCATCGCCATTAAAGTAGAGCGTCATGTGCTCCCAGTCACCTATGTGGCTGCCTATGTCCTTTCTTCGTCCCAGGCAGTAGCCATAGACAGCAGGAAATGGTATGCTACCTAGTGGACCCAAACTTAACGTGCACATGGTCTTACCCTGGCTATAGGGATAGAACATCCAGTAAGTGACATGAAAGCTAGGCAGCTTGCGCTTGTACGAACTGTCTCTGTCATAGGGCGCATCATTAATGCTGTTATCCTCCAAATTATCCTCAACGCCGCCGCCACTGAACTTGACGTTATCCGCCAAATTGGCAATAAAGTTATTAATGGGCGCGCTGTTATCTTGCTCAGTAGTTTCAGCAATAGATTCTGGTAACGCATTGCTACTAGAATCGCGCTTTGCTTGTGTCTCGCCCATGACCAAATCATAGTCATTAACCGGCAGAAATTGGGAATACTCAATGCCAGCTGCATTTGCGCTGACATCACGTTTAACGCGTTGGAAGAGCGGATAAAGTCTTGAGGAACGTCGCACTGTTTCATTATGCTGCTCGAGCGGATCTATGGACACTGGTATATAGGGCCCACGCAGTGGCAGTGCCACTAGCTGAGCCGCTTGCTCCGGCTTGGGCTCAGGTGGTGTGCAAAGCGTTACTACGCCATAAATTGGCACAGGCGCCTCATTCGGATTGCGTCCATAGATAAAAGAGCTTTCATTTCTTATCAGATTGTCTACGTCGACGTTGGTCACTAAATGTGATTTGGTTGAATACTCGCTGAAAGGCATGCCAGCCATAAAGCCTCTATCTTTGTCCATAGGATGCACATGATCCAGAAACTCTTCCACGCCCAATGGCATGAATTTCTCGCCCGGCGCTAGCCAAACAATGGGCGCCCATTGCCTGATTAGTCGTTCAACTGTAGAGAAAAACAAATTTTTGGAGAGAGTTATTCGACAAATTTAGCTTAATTACCAAGTTGGTTTTAATTATAATTAGTTCGATGGTATCCCAAGAAAAAAAATTATCTAGTCAAAACCAACATTAAAAGTCTGGCTTCAATTTCGAGCTCTGATTTTTGTCGTCTTTTATTTTTAGTATGTTTTACGTATGTAATAAATTTCACTTTCACACTTGAAGCGCGACGGGGCCCGACTTAGGCAATTTGTTTTTGCCCTTGCCTCTCACGGCCCCAATCCAACCAAAACTTCACTCTACATTGGCTTCAATAAGCTGGCCAATCGCCCGTTTAAAATTTAGTTGCTGTACTGGCTCTACACTTGGTTTCGCTTTTTCTTGTTACCATTATAGCGCATAATTCGCAAGTTTAAGTCTGGCCAACTAACGTAGATGCGCATTTTTTTTTTTCGGATTTACACTTTTCTACAATTGCTACACTTGAAATGAAAATCTCCCCGTAAAAGCTAGTCGAATTGCTTTGAGTTATCTAAATTTTGGTCTAAGTTACTATATTGTTAAACTTTATCTGTTGAAAATAAGCTTCAGTTTCCAGACTTTTTTCAAATACGTCAACTGAAGAGATCTCTGGAAAAAAAAACTGCTGCTTCCCATCATCTCATGACAATTTATTGTTTTTCAATCTATTTTCACTCTTATTGCATCTACGAAGAGAAATGCTTAATACTGTTTGAACTTTTTGTGTCTCTTGCTTGGGAAACTTTTCATTTTTGCTTTACAAGATATCCCAACCAGGGCCTTATAATCATTGCTTGGGTTCACGGGAGCGAAACCACAATTTTTTTTTTTTTTAATTTGTATATTTTTGTAATCCTCAAATAATTATTTTTGTTTTTAACACAAATCCTTTTTTTTGGAATTGCTTTTAGTTTTTTAAAATTTTTTAGCTACTAAGTGCCCAGGCCAACTATTTATTGAACTGATTTTAAGTTCTAAATTATACTTAATTTTTAAATCTTATGATCAGGTTTGTCAAGGTTTATGCAGTTTCACTAATTGTAAAAAGTGCAAAGCTGAAAATATATTTTTTTTAAAAAAGACTTCCCCACCACCATGCAAAAAATTGGCAATTGGCTTTAAATCAGCAATAGTTGCAAGAAATGTTAAAAAAGATTGACATTTTTGGGTTTTACACTCAACGTCACTTGAATGGGACACCTTGTATACTCTGCAATTGCTCATAAAGATTTTTTTGTTATCGTTATCTTTGGGCCCTATGTCCCACTGGGGATAACAGGAATTGAGAGAGAGAGATCTTTGGACAACTATTCTACTCTCTCTGTAAAAAATTGCCAGTTCTGAAAAAATATTATATTTTTTATTTTTGTTTCCACTTTATGTACGCATTCGTTGATGATGATTCTTTTAGTTTGATCATTTTCTTTGACATATCAGCTCATGTTCTTGAAGGATTCAACTTTTTTTTTTTTTGATATCGAGTGTATAAGTAAATTATAATTTTTGTCAAAATCAATGATATATTGGATGAGTTATTTCCATGGCGTCTAAACTTTTTTGGATCTTTGCCGTGGACTTACACCATGAAAATGTGCCTATACTCAGACCCCGTGTTGTTGCAGTAGTATGTGGGAAGACAACATTTGAAGAGATTAAGCTAGAAACCCTAATCACAGGATTTAAATACCTTCGAAAATATTTGTGGATGTTTGACAAATTAAGTATAGGGATTAGGAAAACAATTATTGAGCAAATTCGAAGCAATATAAATCATCGAATTTGCTTGGTACTCTATTAAATTATTTGGCCAATTGGTAAGCTTCCCTTCCAAGTCGGATGTATGAAGTTTTGGCTCAGAAAGTTGTTTATCTCAAATACTCGAGTAGTTCTATACTTGAAGGAAAGTGTATGTTAAAGCGCTCTATTTTAGAGGTGTTGTGACGTTTTTAAGTTAAACAATTTTTTTTGATAATACATAATTATATTTTAAAAACACAATTAAGTCTCTAGCTAGTATACTTCGGGAGCAGAAGACAATAAAAAAAAAATTTCTTAAGGAGTATCCTATTCAGGTATCGAGGAGTGTATTATTGGCAATAAAAAAATAAAGTACACCCAATTCTTTTTTAACACGGTTTTGGAAAAAAATGTTTACACAATTTCATTCGGTTTAGCACGATTCAAAAATGCTTTTTGATTGAAATTTTAAAGAAAGAGATTTTCACTCAATATATATTACATATATAATATATATTCATTTCAATATATATTTAAAAAAAAATTCCCTTTCGAATTTATTTTCATAGCAGCTTAAGGATTTACTTCATGCCTTTTTTACACGGTTTTTACTGGAACGTATCTACCGTCTCAAAACATAATTAGGTGGTGTATTTCCATTTAAAATTTTTGCTTAAATTCCAAAAAAATGTATAGAACGTCCCAAGTAGACGTCTGGAAACAGAAAAATTCATGCCGGATGAAAACGTTTATTTCGGAAATAGAACTTTTAGCTTTACTAGGGGTCGCCCAAAACATAAGTTTCATTATTATTAAATAAACAAACCTGCCAGATAATTAGTTAGTTTTTTTCGAAAGTGCTAGAATAGGCTTGACAAATTCTAGCTCTAACACTGCACTACTGTTCTGGATAATATTTTTATTATTATTAAACAACAGATGTTGGCAAACAGCAGCAGTTAAGTCTAAATGGAGCTGGTTTTAATGTCTAAATCTGTTACGGCTTTCGATTTTGAAAACGAAATGCTTGCTTAAAAGTTGTTGTTGGCTTTTTAGAGTGCATTTAAACTTCGTCACTTACAAGTTTGTTTGTGTTTTTTTTTTGCACTTATTATTGTGGTTAGCTGTCTGGCTACTGTGGTGCCATGCATAATCATGGCATGGAACAGAGACGACTGACCAAAGACAACGACTATGGTCAGAGAGCTAATGTCAACGACAACGATAACTAAATCGTGCCAGAAATTTCACTTTAATTTCCGAGGAAAAAATAAAACCAAGCCAACACTTGCTATTGTTGTTTTAGGCTGTTGATACATCGTGTTCATACCTAATTCTTTGTCTAATGCGTTTATTTGCGTATACTGTGGTTGTTGTTGCTGTTGCTCAGTGGTAGTTGCAGTAATGGAGACGGAATGGTGATCGCTGCTATCATTGGCGTTGCTCTCGATGAAAGTAGACGCAAGCGACTCCGTTGCATTTATTAATTGAATATTTGTTTTTGTTGCTTCTGGCAGTGTCTGCTGCAGTTGTTGTTGTTGTTGTTGAAGTGGTTGTTGAGGCGCCGCTGCACTTAAAGCCAGCCAAAGAAATGCGGCATAAACGCTCAAAATTGAATTTTGCATTTTTGTCATTTTTGTTTTGTTTTTTGATTTTTACAATGTTGATTTCAAGTTTATTTAGTTGTTCATTTACACATTAAGAGAGCAATAAAGACACAAGCTCGCACATTCACATAATACTAATAATACACGTTACAGTGCAAACAACTTTTTGGCAGCACGTTTGTTTACACAGACACAATAAAATTGTTTGTACTTTAAGCTTGCAAAATTTCTATGAACTTATTACACTTTATTTTTGCTTTTATTCACTTAACATTATATAACTATTTGTTTGTAGTTTAACATTTCCGTATTTCTGCTAGCACAGTTTGGCGGCACAGTTTTGCAAGCACTGCACTCGTTTCAAACAGCTGTTGCCGACAACGCGCGGTTCTTGTCCTAATTAACCCGCGTTTGCCGCCGTCATTTATTTTGTTACGCTCTGCTCTTATGCACGTGCGCATGCGTGCATTGATTATTATGCTCTTTTGTATGCCACTCGGTCACTCCCGCTCTCGTTTAGGCGGCTCTCTCTCTCTGTTATGTTTATAGCGCGTGTTTTTGCACTTTAACTGGTTTGTTTATGGGTTTTGTTTTGGGCGCAACCAGAAGACAACCCGAAGTTAACCCGATAGCCATGAAAAGGCAGATGACTCGGTTGTTTTTAATGGATGCTGTAGACTGCACGTTGTCAGTTTAAGAATAAATATTAATGCGTTTATAAGGTGAAACTTAGTAATTTTTTTTTCGGTCACCGTACGTGTCAACGCAAAATTGCAAATCCGTAAAGTTTCATGAAAGGCCTTTCTCCATGCCTACAACGTATACATAGTATTTTTTTTTTTTTTACATATATGTAAGTACAGAGCAACAACAGTATATACACGATATATTTTATGTTTGAAGCGCCCGTTCCAAGTTTCTTTAGTCACATGAAAGTTGCTTTCGTACCGCACGCTTTGAGTGTTTCTTCGAGACTGAAATGCGACGATATTTACGGCTTGAGCGCTACAGACATAGCTCCAGTCTTGCTTGGCCTGACCATTGTTGTTGTATTTGTTAGTATTTTGGTAAATGCACACCAGCTGGTCGAGTTTATACAGTCGTACCTCGATAAGCAGAGCAAAAAAATGACAGGGCGTTGCTTAATCTGAAAACATTTACTCTAGTAGTTAATATAAGATAACTAATTTTTGAGCTGCAACACTTCTTTAACCGAATGTTAATTAAACGAAAATTTGTCTTAGTATTTATTCAACCTCACTCCATTGATATCATTAAATGTCAGATTCAAAAGATTTAAAAAAAAAAAAATACTAGTGCAAAATCTTTGCAATATTTCCCTCACACCACTAATTAAAGTCTACAATATCTTTCTTGTTCAATAAAAAATATTTCAAATGTTTGGATGTAGACTGAAATTATAATAATAATTTCCCTGACTTGACTATTTTGTCAGTCGACCTTAGTTGGTGCATGGGGATCTCTATTAATAACTATAGCCGAATCCGAACGGCGGTGTCTTGAATAGAGATTTTCTGAAATTAATTGTAATTAATTAAAATCAAAAGTAAATTCTCTTTGTTCGCTATATGTAATAATATTTTTAATTTTTGTTCGTAAAATTAAACGATTTATTTAACTTACTTAAGAAGCATTCAAGCATAACATTCTAATAATATTTTTTGAAATATTAAACTTAACAAAAAGTATAGCTGTACCGAAAATTAAAAAACAGGTTTTTGCTATTAAGACATCGCGTCTCTACCTAGATTTAAGTTAAGAAAGTTTTAAGTAAAAAAAAATTTAAAGCAAAAACTGTTCTTTTAAGGTTAAAAGAATCTACATTTACAAAAAAAAGGTATCGTGCTGTGGGAACAGCAAGTTAGACACATAGACAAACAATAGCTAACCCGTCGATCAAAACTAACTCTAAAATATTAAAAGAACCAAATATTACGTCACTAAACGTGCATACCATATATCGAATGTAAATGGTGTTTTTTTAATAGGGTCCGGATTTCCGGGATATCTCGGAAACGAGTTGTCGCTTTTGACAAATGTCAAAAAAGGCCTAACAATTCATCATAGAAATATTTACACCGTCAAAAACGACTACAAATCTTCGAGATTTATAATCAAAATCAGTGTTCTGTTGTAAAAACTTATAGAGCTCTTATGGGCCGAATAATCGTCCATTAGAACATGCTATTCATCGTGTTCTTGATCATGTTCGAACTCATTTGACATTCCACAATGTCCGACCACCAACCAGAATGAGAACAGCACGGTCCGAAGAAAATATTGCTGTTGTAGAGGCCAGTATAGAGGAAAATCCAAATTTATCGAAAAATTATGTTGGGCAACGTGTTACCGTCAATGGTGAACGATACAGAGCGATGATCAACGAATATTTGTTTCCAAATTTACGTGACATCGTTGTCGAAGAGTTCTGGTTTCAAGAGGATGGCGCTCAAAACTCAATACGATGAGAAGGTTGTTTCAAGAAATGGGCGTGTGATTATGCAGACAAGCCTGCAACAATTGACGACTTGGAAACCAAAATTGAACGTGTTGAGTGTGGTCGAAAATTGGACTTTCAGGATGCGCTTCGTAGCTCGTAGTCGTGGTGGTCACATGCCAGAGATAATTTTCAAATGTTAAATGATAAGAAATTATCTTTCTAATAAAATGATATTTGTCATCATTAGATTAATTTTTCTGTGTTTTATTTATATTTGAAATCCGGACGCGCTTAAAAAAACACCCTTTTTTTTTTTTTTTTTTTTTTTTTTTTTGTACAATCGCACATATTGAGGCTTGTCTGTATATTAAAAGCTAATTGCAACCTATGGAATAAGCAGCCAAACATTTTGCTTGCCTTTTAAGTGCTTCTTGTTATTGTTGGTTTTGTTGTTGCAGCTGCTGTGCAGCATTTGCGTGCTGCTTTATTTGTTTATAAATATATACCTGTATGTACTAAGTATATATGTAAGTATATTTGTACATAGGCTCAGTAGTCAACAATACTAAAGCACGTTTTATAAACCCTGCCCGCCCTCCGCTTAGGCCTGGTTTTGATTCCAATTTTGGGCAGCGCATCATTTTCTTTTGTGTGTTGTGGTAATAAACTTATTTTATTGAGTGTCTATGTAATTTACAAATATTTTACAACCATGTGAATTGCTTTATGTAAACATTTGCAATGGATTTATTGAAGGTTTTGCAAGGCTTTTTAGTGTTAACTTGAACTTAAACAGTTTGAGAGGCACAACAGTTTACGAGCTACTTGTCAAACTGTGCGCCATGGACACAAACACCTCACAATTGTAAGATAGAGCTCTGCATTAAGAACATTGCTATGGACTTTCTAAACAAGTTTAAAGCAATTTCTTTCACCATATATATATATATGGCTATAATAAGTAAATGGAATTAACACAACTGTTTGGCAAGCGGCGTGCTTTTTTAATTATTATTATATTAGTAAATAGTTTCTGGCTGAGCTTTGTTTAATATTTTTTGCTCATGAATTTCGTCAAACTTTAATTAATGTCTTTGCGGCAGGCGGCGCCAGGCCGGAAAATTATGTAAAATGTGTTACACTGCATTATGTATGAACTTTATATACATATATACCATACACGTATGTATGTTTGGTTGTTGTTTTGGCGGTTTATAAAGCGGCTAGTGCCATAATTGCATAATCTGATTCAACTCTGGTAATGTTTGGGAGCGGAGCGCGTTTTGTTTTGTGGGTTAGACAGCCAGATATATTTAGTATGCACAGCATGTAGACGCTGCGTATGAGCAATATGGCATGGTTGTTGCACTTATTTTTTAAAGGCGCACATGATTTATGATTATTTTTTGAGCGCACATACAATAAACAAGGTCATACTAATTATAAATTGTGTCTCTCTTTTTTAATCCCTAGGGTTTCACCTATGTAGCGCCCTCTATATTGGAAGATATGCATCGCGCCAATCGCATGCCAGCGCGCTCACCAAGACGTACACCCCGCCAGCATCCGGATAACAACTTTAGGTTGCAATTCCCACCCGGCAATGTGGGCGCCAATGCGCCTATGAATATGCAACGTTCGACAATGTTTGCGCGTGCCACGCCTCCATTGCACATGCAAACATTTGCGCCGCGTCCCTCGCCGGCGCAGGACGAGATGATGGACGTACAGCATGGTCTGCCCATGGTCTAGAGGGTACGCACAGTGTAGCAGCAGAGAGCAGCCGCAACAAGAGTTACTTAGTTATGGACGCATCAAGAAAGGAGGACAATGTGTGACACGAAATTGTTTTTGTTAGGGAGGGATTATCATGCAGCCAGCAGCCGCACAGCCGTGTTGTGATTGCGCTACAATGGACGTTTTTTTTGGATATACTACATACTAAAGCTAGGCATAACTACTATATAGACATAACAATACATATATACTTTATAAGGCTAAAGAAGAAAAGGAACACACACATACAATTAGAAGACCACAGAAAACGATATAGAGCACGGCAAGCAAGGCTCAGGAGTTCTGCTATTGCATGGATTTACTTTGTCTGTAACATAATCCCAACTCGACCTTACTGATCAATGTATAATAAATAAACTACAATTAATTTTCATAGGCAAAAGATGTATACAATTTAGTTCAAATTTACAACAACATACTTTTTGGGTTTTTTTTTTTTAACAATTATATAGGTTGATATGTGCGCAAAATGATAAAATAATAATTATATTCGATAAAATAGTCTTTGAAATTGAAACAAACACAGCCTAAAGGTGTAGAACTTAGCAGCTTTTTAGAAATTAAATATTTTTTGTTTTATATTAGACATATTTATTATTATTGCACGTTTTAAGTCAATTCCACTAATGATTATGTTATCAAATGAATATTCTATCGGACTTGGTAATTGCTCTACCGAATTAATTTCAATTTCAAATGTGCTACGAAAAATTACTTAAATCCACTCAAGTTTTCCTAAAATGTGGCTCTACAGCCTAAATCAAAATTTATATTTAATGGCAGACGGTTGAGGTCGAGCAAACAGCAGATGAATAGTCCCAGTGTGCTTAAGCACCGAGCTAAACCAGCCGCCATTCGATACTATAATCTATAATAAATATCTTGGATATTTATTTTTATTTAACTAGCAAAACAACGAAGATTAATAAGAATATTGCATGTCTAAGCTTAAATATTATGCTTTTTTTAGTTAATAATTTGTATTTTGTTCTTTTTTTTTAAAGATTGTATTATCGAATAGAAAAATGATAGCCCATTACTTATCAACACATTAGACGACTAAAACAACATAACCTACAGAAACTAATTGTTAATAGAACTCGCAACATATAAAAAAGTTTTAAGCAAACATATTTTTTTGGAAACTAAACAAATTAACGTAAACAAAAATGTTGATTATATAATTTTTTTTGAACTTGGTATTGTTTTAAATGATTTCTAAACTTGCTGTAGCTTTTATAGTAAACGTGTTAGTTATAGAGATCAGCTAAATGCAGAAAATAGTAATGCAAATAATATCTATCATGTTTTCTATGGTTAGCTCGAGAACGTAGAAGAGGGGCTTTTTTCTCATTAAGCTGCATAGCCAATTTTTCTAATTTATTTTTTATATATTGTACTTTATGACGCAATTCTATTGTCAAACTAATTAGACGACAACCAATATGTTGTCTATGCTTAAGCTCTTACTTTACAATATTATATTTTATTTTTTTGAGGCACAACTCAAACTTATCGGTTTGGTTTTAGAATTTTAGTTGCTGCAAATTTAAATCGTTGTTTTAGCTATATATTTTATTAAGCATACGCCAAGCGGCAAAAATAAGTAAGGCATTTCTTAAAGAAAATTATAAAACAAGTAAATTGCCACAAATATAAAAATGTTCAACTTAAACATCGTTGCAAGTTCTTTATTATCAAGTACTAAAAAGCTAAAACGCTGCCACAAAATGAAATAAAATCAAAAAAAAATAATAAAAGTTGTTCAAAAAAATTTTATAACTTGTATACTTTATAATTGTTTATATTCTGTTGTTTTAGCTCAATGATATTTTTGGGTTTTTGCATAAAAAAATAAATAAAAATTAATAAAAGAAAAAAAAAAAAAAGAAAAATGCAGTTTGCTGCGCTAAAAAAAAAAATGCATTAACTAAATCGTGTATAAAAAAAATATCTAAAATAAAATCGAAAGGTGCTTTGAATTGTTTAAAAAAGACAAAAAAAAACTACAAAAACAACAAAATATAAAAAATGTAAAGCGTATTAAAAACAAAATATACGAAATAATAAATAAAATATACTTACAGCAAACTACGATAAATACTTACAACGTTTATGGGTATAAAACCAAAAAAAAAAAAAAAACAACATTTACATAAATAAAAAAGGAAATACCTCAGAAGCAATTATTTTTGTTACAACCAACTAAAAAAAAAAAACAATACGTTTAAAACTAAAATGCAAAGAAACAACTAAATGTGTAAACAACAATTCATATAATTTATAATTATTATGTGAAAACTAAGAAGTTTAAAAATTTAACTAAAGTAAACTAGAAACAAGTCTTAAAGAAATGCAACAAATATTTAGCTAAACTAAACTAAATATAATAAAAATATATTTAACATTTGTATGCGATTTATTTAAATGAGAAATATATATATTTTTGATTGTACAAATTTTTGGTTTGTTTTTTTTTATTTGCTAAATTATTTATTGTTTTAACAAATACAAGCAGAATTGTTAAAATGTGGCACTGCAAATCTAATAAGAAATGTCTTAAACACTTTGTTAGTCTGGCCAACAATAATGTAATTTAAAAAATAAATAAACTAAGAACCAAAAAAAAAAATAACTTGTTGAGACAAAAGAAACACCCAAGAATGATTAAACACTGCCTACACGAAACAAATAATAAAAAAAAAAACAACAAACTAGCAACAAAAATATAAAAACAAAAAAAAGTTAGTTAGCTAACTTAAAAGAAAACAAAAAGCCCAGCAAACAAATAAACTTTAAAAACAACAAATAGACAAGCTGCAGTCATTGCCGAAACTTAAAAAAAAAAAACTAAAAACGCAATTATATTAAAAAATAATATTTATAATACTTTGTACAGAACAGAAGCGCCCCGAAAAATAATTAATATGTAATTAGAAAACTCTAAGTCTGGTTTTCGAGTCTTGCTGTCGATTAAATACAAAAAAAAAAATAAAAAACTAGACTAGCGACCAAAAAGAGAATATAATTAAAAGTAATAAGTACATTTTTAAGAATTAAAGTTCATTGTTAATAATTCACACACACACACACAGACATGCTATATAAAAGTCCAACAAAGAACCTATAATTACAAAATTATATTTTTAAGACATGCGTAACTAATGACCGACCGACCGACCGACCGGCAATACATGTTGAACTATATATATAATTAACAGAGTCTAAATACACAAAACAAAAAAATATTACTAAACAAAAAAGTAAATAAATCATTTAAGCAATTCAGCTATAAACGCAAACAAAATGTGACATGAAAGTCAGACTAGCAAAAATTACAAAAGTTCTTGAAAAATAAAATTAACAGCGGGAAACAAAATAATAGGCAACTGAAACGTTATGTAACGAACAATATTCTTAAGTAGAATCAAGCCAAAAGCTAAATGTAACCCAAATTACAAATGTTCAATGCAGGCAAAACTACAACAACAACAACATCAACTAAAAAACAACAGCAACAACATCCTAGTTAAATAAATTGTAAATTTGTATCATTAAATTAAGGGCAGAAAAAAAAATACCAACAAGAAAAATGTATATCGTAATAAATTAAAACTTTAATTTTACAAAAAAAAAAAAAAACACCCTTTTTATACCCTGTACCTATAGGTACAAAGGGTATACTAGGTTTGTGCAATGTATGTAACGGACAGAAGGAGGCGTGGCAGACCCCAAGTCCTTTATACCAAAATGTTTATCATAACCTCGGGTAGCGATTGAGCCATGTCCGTCCGTCCGTCCGTCCGTCCGTATGAACGCCTAGATCTCAGAGACTATAAGAGCTAGAGACACGAAACTTTACCAGCTGGTGCGCATATTTCCTAAGCAGATGAAGTTTGTTGAATCATGTCAATATCTTGCCCCGTTCCCCCGCTGTAGATTTTCGCGGTTTTTAGCCACACCGTTTAATATTTTCATTTGAAATTTAACAGAGCGATGCGTTGTGGATACATGCATCTATGTGTAAAAAATGAACAAAATCGGACAAATACAACAGAAGTTATAGTCAAAAATGTGCAAATTTCACCTCCCCTTGCCAATAAACTGCGTCAATATTTGACTCTACGCAATTATGGCTACAACTGACCTAGAATCACAATTTTTGGTAAGCTCATTCATGTGGCTCTAATGAACAAATCCACATCCAAATTTTATCGATGCGGTCCCCCCACCCCCCGCAATCCATTTACCGTGTTTTCTCCCACACCCCTCAACATACCAACTCGAAACTTACCCCATATACTTTAAATAACTTCTTTGACGTAACATTCGAGTTTCATCAAAATCGGTAAAAATTTAGGGAACTTATAGGTATAAATATCGATTTTCACCAAAAAAAAATAAATTCCAATTGGAAAGTTCTTAGAAGGAATATGCAGGAAAAATTTTTTTGACACAAAAGGTACAGGGTATTCCACTGTCGGGCACCGCCTCGACTGTACCACATTTTTAAAAGTTGCGGAAGTACTGCTGTTTGTATATATTCGACAGCTCACGCGTGATTCGTGACACGTTCATTGCTCAGTTGAAGTTATCTGCCAAACAAGTATCTTTTAAAAAAAAACCCCCTATATTACACTGTGCAAAAATTTTACAAATCTCTTTTATTGAATGGATGATTTTAATTGTGTATGATAGTGATTCTGCTGATTGTAATTATTTGGCAGCTCACGCGTGATTCGTGACATGCCCACGACTTAGTTTCAAATTTCCGCCGAATTACTTCTTACAAAAACACCCCATATTGTACAGTGCAAAAATTTTTAAAAACTTTTGGTGAATTTCTATTGTGTATGATTGCATTCCGAAAAAAGAATTGCATTCTGAGGTAAGATTTTTTTTACGTTCTTTAAATTTTCTATCGATGTTTTCGATATTTTTTAACTTCGATATATCGAAGTACATGTGGCGGCCATTTTTTGCATGCTTAAATTAATTCAGAGTGGGCCATCTGTTGGTTTGGTTATATGAGTATTTTCAAATAATAAAATGGAATTAACAAACAAACCAAGAGATAACTAAATTTTCATAATATACATTTCAAAATTAATTACATTTCATAGAAAAATAAGCAAAGAAATAATAAATAACAATCCAAAAGGTTATACAACGAAAACAAAAGATAATACAGGCCAAAAAAAAGAGTGGTGTAAACTTACAAGGCGACAGAGGCATCCCTTATGGATTTTGAGCAGCCGAATCCGAGGTCCAAAAAACTGCTACGCACATGGATTATGGATAACCACCAAAAAATCCCATAAATCGAGAAAATTTGGATATTAACTAAAAACCCTTGGTTTTTTGGACTTCGGATTCAGCTGCCCAAAATCAATAAGGGGTGCCTCTATCGCATGTAAAGTTTACACCACTTTTTTTGTGAGCCTGTGAGTTATAACAGAAAAATTTTCTGTTCCAGCTAGAATTGCTGTCTCATAATCTTTAGACTAATTTGAGATCCATTCATTATGGTTATTAAAAGATGGCGTACGTTAAAGTCGGGCGCGGACGACTTTGGGATACCCTGTACCACTGCTTGCAATAAAATCCGGTAAATTGCTTACGAACACCAAAAGACATTTGATTGCCAAATTAGATTACGATACCTTCATAAACAACCAAAAACAGACGAATTTTTAATCAAAAACTTTTTTTCGACCGATCGGCCCTATGGGAGCTATATGATATAGTCAACCGATTTTGATCAAATTTGGTACAGTGTTGAAGATCTCTAAAAAACTTCTGAATGCCAAATTTGGTTACAATATCTTCACAAACAAACGAAACACAACGAATTTTGTGCAAAAAACGTTTTTTTGACCGATTGGCCCTATGGGAGCTATATGATATAGTCAACCGATTTTGATCAAATTTGGTACAGTGCTGTGGGTTTCTAAAAAACTTTTACCAAATTTGGTTATGATATCTTTATAAACAAACGAATTATCCATCTAAAACTATTGCTTTTTTTCGAGGTCCTCTGAAACACCCCTATGGGAGCTATATAATGTAGTCCCGATATCAAAAAAATAAAATAAACTTGTCTCCTATGGAGTAATAAGGGATCTTATCTGAAAGTTTGGTTGCTTTAGCTTACCATCTCTGAGATCTAGGCGTTCATACGGACAGACGGACAGACGGTCAGACGGACAGACGGACAGACGGACATGGGTATATCGACTTCTCTAGTCACTCTGATCATACTTTAGGTAACTTTGGGGGGTCTCCGACTTTTCCTTCTGTACGTTACATACATTTTCGGCTTGCACAAACACAATATACACTTTGTACCATATGGTACAGGGTATTATAAAATCATGTCAACGTTTTTTGATTTAAGCGAACTCCGCTTGTCGCTCACTAGATTGCCAGCCTTGCTAAACTTTAAAAGGTATTCCCTTCCAGTAATTCAACGGGCACATGCTTGAATCTAAGTTTTCGACATTAAAATATTGTTGAAGTGCCAAAATTGAGTCAACCCTATTATTTCGGATCATTCGACGTGGTTGCGTTGATTGCCCATATTTTGTCCGTAATGGGATTTGATCGAAATAAAAATATCGATGATTCGAAAAACATCGATGTATCGATATAACATCGATGTTACTTCCAGCACTACCCTACATGACAATTTTGGACCATTTTTGTTTGCGATTTGATAGTTTCTATTGGTGGTGAGAATTGTAAAGTAAAATTTTACAAAAAAAAAACACCCTTTTTATAAGAAGCGGGCTTTATTCCGCTTTTTATACCCTGTACCTTATGGTGCAAAGTGTATATTCAGTTATTGTAAGCCGAAAATGTATTTAACATACAGAAGGAGACGTCGGAGACCCCCAAAGTTGCCTAAAGTATTATCAGGGCGACTAGCGAAGTCGATATACCCATGTCCATCTGTCCGTCTGTCTGTCTGTCCGTCCTTATGAACGCCTAAATCTCAGCCAAACTTTCAGACTAGATCCCCTATTATTCCAAAGGAGACAAGTTTAATTTTTTTTTTGATATCGGGGATATATTTTATAGCTTTCATAGGGATGTTTCAGAGGACCTCGAAAAAAAAAAACAAAAGTTTAAGATGGATAATTCGTTTATTTATAAAATTTGGTATTCGGAAGTTTTTTAGAGTTCCCGCGCAATGTACCAAATTTGATGAAGATGGTTTGACTATATCACCCATATAGCACCGATCGGGCAAAAAAAAATTTTTTATGCAAAATTCTTCTGTTTTTCTTTTCTGTGTGAAGTTAGTCGGCAGAAAATTTAAACTGAGCCAAGAGCATGTCACGAATCGTGATGAGCTGTCAAATGGGTGTATATACAAAGATGGCGTACGTTAAAGTAGGCCGCGGACGACTTTGGGATACCCTATACCACCACATTTCAATCAAATCTGATATATTACTAACGTACTCCAAAAGATCTTTCTTTGCCAAAAAGTCGAATTTTGCACCAAACACGTTTTTTTTGACAGATTGGTCCTATGGGGTCTATATGATATAGTCAACCGATCTTGATCAAATATGGTAAAAGACTTACGACTTACTTAAATTTGGTTTCGATATATTGGTAAACAACCGAGTAATGCCCTAAAAACTTTTTTTGATCGATCGGTTCTACGGGAGCTATTTTTGATAAAATTTGGTACAGTGCTGGGAAACTCTAAAAACTCTAAGAGAAAACTTATTTTTCTAGATTCTGCCATGACGAATGCAAGACGATCAAAAATGGCATATCGGTTGAGATCATAGAAATCTTCGTATATGAACTTCCTCACCTTTGGCATTTTCTTTATGGATAGTCGCATCTTATTGTCAACAAACCAAATAACATAGTAGATCTAGCACTTCTTGAGCTATAAATTATATTTTTATAATTGAAATGAGTTTTGTAGACGAAAATATTTGACTACCTAAGAAAACTTAAAAAAGAACACAAACAACCTTTAACTCTTCTTAATGGAAAAGTGCATAAAAATAAAATGCTTTAATTTGGAGGCCTGTCCGCACGTACCAAACTATACCTCAGTGCTTGTCAAACTGTCGCAACGCATGTCAACTAAAAGACGAATTGCGCATATACTTAGGTTAGGTTTATTTTTAGATCCTTACAACACTGACACGCATTTACGAATATTAACATAATGAATGCAAAAAATAAGTTTTGCACATAAGCTCGCACATATGTACATATGTATGTACAGAAGTACGTACCAATACATTTATGGAGCAACGAGTCACCAGCCTGAACCGCCTTATACTTTGTACCCCGCCAAAGGTTGGAAAGTATGTTAACATAAATCGATCGAGACGGCGATGTCGGGAGCAGCTTGAAAGTCATCTGCTATTTTTAAAGCGACTACAAGCGGCAAGTGCGACAAGGTGCGCTGCCGACCCTTAACCCTGGCGACCTGGCATCACCCGCACCTACTAGCGGCATTATGGGCTGCAGTTGTAAGTAGAACTTCTTCAGACAGCGGTTGCGTTTGTGCCAAATTGCGCTGCCATGTGGCATGTGCCATGTGCATACATACATACATTTATACATAGACACTAATACAGTTAAATGGTATCCAACATAATAATAATAAATACAGCTAGGCAACCGTAAATTCCTTAACATGAATCGATTTAACGAACCTCACACACAGGCCTGCCTCTAGCCTCTAGGAACTCAGTTAGTTTTCAGGAATTACTCGCTTGACTTTCGCTTGAGGCAGCCCGTTTGCTATTGCCAGGTACACATTTTCATTTTCAAGAACCCAGTGTGCCATTTAAAAAATTTCAAAATATTACAAAATCGAAAAGTCTTAAAGCTTTAAGAGAATTCGGGTTATACGAGTGATATTAATTGAAGACAGACACATATTTTTTTTTATTTACTGCAAGTCCTGCAATCATGTTGCCCAATTTGAAGTCACGTCGCATAACGGGCCTGCAGCTGGCAGGCAAGCATTTGGGACCAGTGGCCAAGTGCCCACCGCGTTACTCCGAGGAGGACTGGGACTACAATAATAAAATTAAGTTTCGCATTACCTGTGACCAAGAGAAGCTGGCCGAGCGCATTGTTGAGTAAGTTGAGTTATAGACATGGGCAGCGCCTCTACTCCCCCTGTATGTTTGTTACTTAGGGAGTCGCGTCGTGTTGTGGATGAGACCAAGGATACTACAAAGACCTGGCAACGGGAGGTGGAACATCATATGCGCGAGCGCACTAGCGAGATACGCTTTCTCGTTGACGAACTGAATCGGCAAAAAAAGACTGCCTTGCTGGAGGATGAGGCCTTGAATACATATCGCAATCGCGTGCTCAATGCCATTGAGTTTCTCAAGGAGAAGTCGCTGGCCATATGCAAGCAATGCTTGATTCTGCGAGAGGGTCGCATTGGCGTGGATCTTTGCGATGATGAGGTAGATCGCTCGTTGCGTCGCGAGCTGAAGGTCATTAAAGGTTGCCAGGGATTAGCTGATGCCGCATTGAAGGAGGCCGAGGAGCAGATACGTAAGTTACGCGCTGCTATGTTTTTATTGGATCAGGATCTGTCAGCTAAGGACAAGTCATTGGCCATTGACGAGAAAAATCTCAAGTTAAAGGAGTTTCAGCACGATCTTGGAAAAGGTCACGACTTGTCAAAGCAGCATTGGTAGGTGCAATAATATTTTACCGCACATTTAATTCACAAAGAACAGAGTTACGAAGACTTTCCATATATTGGATCCATTAAGAATTACTTATATATTAGGTGTTATTAATTATGGTGTTGCAAAATCAACTATGATTTTCGATCTGGTGATAGAGATTATTCCCCCTCGTCACCTCAGCTGAATGTCCGTGTGCTCAGACTAGTTCAAGGGTAGTGTCAGCTTCTACATATTTCTTTTAAGCCTTATTTTATTAAAGTTAATCAGACCGATAGTGTATACAAATATAGCATATGGAATTATTTGGAAATTAATTAATCTTGTTTTACGATTACAGCCAATTTTCTCTGACCGAATGGCAGGCGCAGACATACGAGAATTTGGAGGCTAATGCCAAGGCTCTGGTTTCGGCGGGTCAACTGCGTGCCTATATAGATTTGTTGCTAAAGCAGGTCTGCGAGGATATGCAGAACCAGACAGATCGCACCAATGAGGCCTTTGAGAGACGTATTTCGGAGACCAAGCATGTCAAGCAGTGCCTGGAAAATAAGCACAAGGACACCATGGATCATATACATCAGGTGCAGCGCAATATGACTGAACTAGAGAAGGAAATGATGGACAAGCAGCGTGCCATAACTCTTTGTCAGACACGTCTGAGCAATCGTGCTCACCGTCCCGGACTGGAGTTGACTTGCGATATGGTGCAGGATGCTTTGTATAATGAGTTACAGGCCTTAAAGGCTTCTGTGTGCAAGCTGAATAATAAGATGAATGAAAATAAGGCGTCCTTGCGCTATTTGATGCATGTGCAAATTATGCAAGAGGAGGAGATCAACATTAAAGCAAATACTTGCAAAATTGATGAGGTGGATTGCATGACACTCCGCCAGGCTCTTAAATATCAATCCTTTTAGGACTTCAATTTCGTAGTAATCAAGCATATACACATTCTATTTGTGCAATTTAATTAAATTAGATGCATATGCATTTCGTGTTCCAATCAAAATTATATAATTAATAAATTAAAATTCACTTGCCAGTTGCAAAACAATTTTTGTTTTCATTATTTATTAAATATAAACATTCTGCGTGAACCATAATACATATTTGAATTATACGTTTTCGCTCATTTGCAACTAGTTCCGTATGAGAGTGAACCATGCGTTTTCCTCAAATCTGGCAACCCTTTTATGCAACGTGTGGCAGCTCATATTATCGTTTTGACACGAATGCTCCATCCCTCGTATGCACGCCACAACCCTGCTACGAAAGGTAGAAATTGTTAAAGTTGAATATGTTTTCGCCTTTAACAACCTAGTATTTATGAAAGTCAACGTTTAGTTTAACTAATTTTAAGCATAAAGTGTACAAACTGTTGTTGAGGTTTGTATTTCAAAGCCCAACGTTTGCTTTATGTATGCCTTTAGCTGTGGCTTGAACGCTGCCGCAAAACACAAAATGGTGTACAGCCACGGAGCTAGGGTCGTTGTCGCCGCGGTCGCAGCGACTGCAGCAGCAAAATCAATAATGCGAAAAATTAAAAATTTATCCTTAACTATTGAAATTTTGCAGTTCCACTAAGATGTCGAAACGCAGCGCTGACGATGCCACTGGCAGCGGTAGCAGCTGCTTAGTAGCCGCGGCAGCAGCTGGTCAACCACCCATCAAAAAGGTGCACTTTGAGCCGCACCTAATTGGGCCAGTGTCCACACTGGAGGAGATGGACATTAAAGTACTGGAGTTTCAGAACAAAAAACTAGCGCAGCGCATAGAGCAGCGTATGCGCACGGAGGCGGAACTGCGGCATCGCATTGAGCAGCTGGAAAAGCGGCAAACACAAGACGATGCTGTGCTTAATGTGGTGAATCGTTACTGGAATCAACTTAATGAAGATATACGCGTGCTACTGCAGCGCTTCGATGCCGAAACAGCGGATGAGCTGGAAAACAAGAATGAAAACGAGGTGACAACGTCGTTCTTGACGCAACTCTCTACATGGGACAAAGAGGAGCTGGATGAGAAGCTGGCCAATCGTGTGCAAGTATCCAAACGCGCTGTGGCTAAAATAGTGCAGGTTATTGATAGGGTAATGCAACGTAATGAAAAGATAACACATGTTCTGAAAGCTGATGGTGTATTAGGTTCCGGCTCGGTCACAGGCGAGGAGGAGCAGCCCACAGAACCGGATGCAGCGCGCTCTGGTATGAGGTCTATTGAGGAAACACTGAAGCAAACACATATAGAAATAATGACAGAAAACCATAGTCTGCAAAATCTAAACACATCGCTGCATGAAAAGTTCCATACAATGTCACTGAAAATGAAGGAATACCAAGATGCACTGACTGCCAAGGAAACGGAAAACGCTGAGCTAAAAAATCAAATAGACGAGCTGCAATATGATCTAGAGAAAATTCATTGCCGAAATGATAAACTGGAAAACCATTTAGCCGAGGCTATTGAAAAACTAAAGGCCTATCATCAGATATATGGGGATCCCAATAAAAGCAGCAATAGCGCCAAGGTGCAAAGTACGGGTGGCAGTGCAACAACCAATGTAAACAGTCAGCATCTCGAAGAGCTGCAAAAGGAGCTTGAAGAGTATCGTGAATTGGCCAACAATCGTTTGCAGGAGCTGGATAAATTGCATGCCACGCACCGAGAAACGCTTAAAGAAGTGGAGAAGCTGAAAATGGAAGTAAGTTATTTTTGTTTCCAAGTTAAAATGTCACTAAACGTTCAATTTTATAGATTCGACAACTGCCCGAGTCGGTCATTGTAGAAACCACAGAATACAAGTGTTTGCAATCTCAATTTTCTGTTCTCTATAATGAATCCATGCAAATAAAAACAATGTTAGACGAAACGCGGAATCAACTGCAAACTAGCAAAAACCAGCACCTGAGACAAATTGAAGTCATGGAGAGCGAAGAGCTTATAGCACAGAAAAAGGTGCGCAGTGAAATGATACAAATGGAGGATGTACTGGCGCTTATACGTAAAGAATACGAAGCACTGCGCATTGAGTTTGAACAGAACATGGCTGCCAATGAGCAGACAGCGCCAATTAATCGTGAAATGCGACATCTTATCACATCGCTGCAAAATCACAATGGTCAGCTTAAGGGCGAAGTGCAGCGCTATAAGCGAAAATACAAGGACACCTCCACAGAAATTGTCAAGCTGCGCAAAGAACTGGACGAGGCTTTGGCTAAGCTAGAAGGTAGCAAACAGCAGTCTGCAACTGCAGCAGCAGCCGGCGAAGAGGTGAAACAGGAATGTACCACGAACGTCAAAGAGGAAAACACCAACAACATTGCCTCGAGTGGGATTTCAAGTATGACCAACGCCGGGAGTGACACTAACTTGGCAATTAAGGAAGAAAACTCGGCGTCAAATGAAGACGAGCCCGATGATGAGTCCAATGCAAAAGATGGTAAAGATGGCATTAAGCAGGAGAAAATCAGCGCTAGTGATGCAGCTGCTGCTGAGAAAAAGGATTCGCCTGGGCCTGCTAATGCAGCAACAGCGGCAGCAAATGCAGCTACAATAGTTGTGAAAAGCGAAAAAGATTCGAAGGATGGAGTCAAAACAAAGGATGTCAAGGTAGTGGAGAGCGAAGCAGTGCGAGAATTAAAAGCACAATTAAAGTAAGTGTCGAAATTGTGTCGCAGTATTAGGGTAAATGGAGTTGCTCAAAAAAGCGAAATTTTTGCCAAGTCTAACATAAAAAAAACTGTTTTAAATTGATGAAAAATTTTGTATGTATTATTGAAGCTTTCAAGAAACCATTAGATTTCCTTTTTGAGCGATTCTTTTGACCCATAAGGAATCTGTTTAAATTGAAAAGTATGTTATAAAAATTATTTTCACAGAAAAGCGCTCAATGATCAGAAAGAAATGAAGCTTTTACTGGACATGTACAAAGGTGTTTCAAAGGATCAGCGGGACAAAGTGCAGCTGATGGCTACTGAGAAAAAACTACGTTCAGAGATTGAAGAATTGCGCCAGCAATTAAAAAAGCTGCAAGAAAGCAAACGCGAGGAGCGAAAAAAATTGGCTGACGAAGAAGCACTGCGAAAAATTAAACAACTTGAAGAACAAAAATATGAATTGCAAAAACAAGTGGCCAACCATAAACCGCCAGAGAATTCTTGGGTTGGGGCCACGGGCACACCCAACTATACGCGCCCTTTTGTAGGCTCCCACGAAGAGGAAGCGCTACTTAATGAAATGGAGGTTACCGGCCAGGCGTTTGAGGATATGCAGGAGCAAAATTCTCGACTCATACAGCAATTACGTGAAAAGGATGATGCCAATTTCAAGCTTATGTCGGAGCGCATCAAGGCAAATCAATTGCATAAACTTTTAAGGGAGGAGAAGACTGTGCTGGAAGATCAAATGGCAACGGCGACGACACAAATCGAAGCTATGCACATTGTGCTGCGCAAGCTGGAGGAAAAGGAGCGCAGTTTGCAGGCGACAGTAGCCTCCATTGAAAAGGAGCTCATGCTACGGCAACAGGCCATGGAAATGCACAAGCGCAAGGCTATTGAGTCGGCGCAGTCTGCGGCGGATTTGAAGCTTCATTTAGAAAAGTATCATGCGCAAATGAAGGAGGCACAGCAGGTAGTGGCCGAAAAGACCAGCTCGTTAGAGGCCGAAGCCTACAAGACAAAACGGTTGCAGGAAGAGCTAGCACAGTTTAAGCGCAAGGCAGAGCGCATGAAGAAGATGGAATTGTCAGGCACCACAATCGATGAGGTGATGATTGAAGAGATTCGCGAGTATAAGGAGACACTTACATGTCCCTCATGCAAAGTTAAGCGAAAAGATGCAGTACTTTCGAAATGTTTCCATGTATTTTGTTACGATTGCCTGCGCACGCGCTATGAGACGCGACAACGGAAATGTCCAAAATGTAACTGCGCGTTTGGCGCCAACGATTATCATAGGTTATATTTGCAGTAAGAAATAAGGATCTGCACACACACACACACACACAAACAAACAATTTAGCAAACGCCACATGGCGTTTTATTATTATGTATTTTGAAAATCGACTTACTATTCTTTTTAAGTGGCCTCCGAGTGACTTCCATCGCTTGTAGCAATTTCCTTGTATGTTCATCAAGCATTTCATAAATGAGTTATGTGAGAATTTTTGCCCATTTTTTATGTAGCTCATAATTTTTGTAAATCATATTTTTTTTAATTGATTTAAATTGAAATTGTAATAAACGTGCATAAACTCAGCTATTAGTATTTAAACAAAATATATCGTGTACAATTATTCATGTAAAAGCGGAAAAAGAAATTTTTCTGGACGACACTTTTTAGCAAGATAATCTGTGTGATTTTTTTTTTTCGCGTTTTGACACTTGGTAGCTAGTCAGGGTTGCAAACAAAATTTAAACTGGCCTTATTTC
Organism: Chymomyza fuscimana; assembly: GCA_949987675.1. Lineage (NCBI taxonomy): Eukaryota > Metazoa > Arthropoda > Insecta > Diptera > Drosophilidae > Chymomyza > Chymomyza fuscimana. The sequence continues at coordinate 27,610,606 of OX465089.1, read as the reverse complement.
AACCGTTCATAGGTCTACAGCCCTGCATATAGCGAATCGTTTTAACGCAAGGAACTGTCAAGTTCGCATTCCTGCAGCGCGTACATTAAATTCAGCTGCACCGGCGACATTTTTATTGTTTACGCCGAATTTGGCAGACTTTTAATTTTTTCTATAATAATATCAATCAATGTCTGAAATAAATCCTGTGTAAGTTTTTTGCTTTACTATTATGCACACATCGCGGTAAAAAACCGCACTGAGTGTACACATGACAATACATATTGATAGCCACCTAAATTCTTTAGACGACCTACTGCACGTGGACGTGCCTCGGCCCGTGGTGCTGGCGGAGTGCGTCGTGCACGAGGTGATGCCCGTAGCGTACGCAGTACTGCAAGCGACTTTTTAGATGCAGAACGTACTACTGTTAGTGGTACACGTGGACGTGGTTCGACCCGAGCTGCAGGCAGAGGTCGTGGTGCCCGCAGAGGACGTACTTCTGCACCCGAGCAAGACTTGAACGCATCTGTTAGTGGTGTAATGGTGCACAATCAAGCTCCGTTCAATGCAGTGTCTGACGCATCTGAAGCCCGTCCTGTTGGAAGGGTTGCGCGCGTACTACCTTATCGCCAAGATGCACGCATGCGCGCTTTGCCCTATGAAAGAGCGGCGCGTGGAGCTGTGAGTGGTGCGCGCGGACGAACTGCACGCCGCACTGCACGCGGTACTGCTCGCGGTACTGCTCGCGGAAGACGTGCTGCCTTCAGTGGTGCGAGCGATGAACCTGCTGCTGCATCCATTGTAAGTGTAAGAGGTGCACGTGCAGCACGCAGAGGTCGTAGAGGACGTGGAGCCCGTGCACGTTCAGCTGCCCGCGGGGGACATGCCGCTTCAATTGAAGCTGCAGTAAATGTGGAGGAAAGCAGTCTTTCGCCAAAAGTGGAAGATATGGAATGCCCCATATGCCTCGATGAAACAAATAACGTGACGACTACCTGCGGCCACATGTTCTGTGAATGTTGCATTACATTAGTTTTACAGAGACGTAATGAGTGTCCTCTGTGCAGAAAAGAATTGACCATTCGTGACATACGCAGAATGGTTTAAATCCGATGAACGATTGAACGATTTTTAAAGTGTAAATACATGTAGCCATTTTTAGTTACTTATTTTTAAACAAGATTGGCGTCCTGCCATTCGTTCAATTTTCAGCTTGGACTCGCAGATTTAACGTATGCGCATTGATAGTTTCATATTGACTTTGTACACGCTAAGTGGAAACCCTATTATCTTCAATGGAACACTGAACAATGAACAATGAAGCTTTTTTGTACATTGGCACTCTTTGGCTGCTAAGTCAAGAGTGCAAACTAATCGGACTCCCAAAAATCAATGCTCGTCGCGCAATTTCCCAGGTGCTTTTTCCTGCGTCTACATAGAGCTTCACAAGAACAAAAAAAGTGCTCTACTGTTTCTACTTCTTCGTCTGCTATTTCGTTGCCTGTTATATTTTGGTGCCCTGGCACCCAAATAAGGCTTATAACAAACTGCTGTGCCATCTCTTGAATAGATTTCCGGCAGTTGTTGACTGTCAACGAGTTGGAAGATAACGCTCGTAGTAACTTTATGGCTGCCTGACTGTCGGAGTATATATTTATTTCCCCGGTTTCCAGGCCAGCATTACGTAGGCAGATAAGTGCCTCGTTTATGGCGAGGATCTCTGTCTGAAAGACGCTGCAGTGGTCCGGAAGTCGAAAAGACTGCCGGACGTTCAATTGTTCCGAGAAGAGCCCGCCCCCAACCTGGTTGTTGAGTTTGGAGCCATCTGTAAAGAAATTTATGCGGTCGTGTTGGCCTGGTTGGTTTTCCAACCACGATTCCCTAGAGGGGATGGTGGTGCAAAATAACGTAGAGGAATACTCTAATGGTATACAATAATCTGTACCTGACACGTTTGTGTCCTTGTTTAAAATGGACGAGTGTCCATATCTCAAGACTGCCCAGCAATTGGCATCCTTAAGGTTCCTCGCCGTTAAGGTGGCAGTTTCCTTTGCCATTAAAAGTATGGGAGATATGTTAGTGATGGCATTCAGCGCTTCACTTGAAGTTGTTCTTAGGGCACCTGTGTTACATAGCTGTGCCGTTCTTTGTACCTTGTTTTGATTTTATATTTAGGGCTGGCCACCTGGTGGATACCCCATATAAGAGTATGGGTCTTACTATGGCTGTATAGATCCGTCTAACTACTTGAGGGGACATACCCCATTTGAGTGCTATTGTCCTCTTGCAGGCAAAGAGCGCTGTATGCTCTCTGCTATATTTTGATTCCAGCTTAATTTCCTATCTAGTACAAGCCCCAAGTATCTTGCACTGTTACTGAAAGATAGGACGGAATCGTTTACTCTAGGAGGGCAAAGATTTGGGCTCTTATACCTTCTCGAGAAGAAAATAAGTTCGGTTTTTTCCGGGTTAACACTCAATCCGCTTTCGAGTGCCCAGAGTGTCAGTTCCCTTTTTTATATTCATAGCATCCTAGCGATGTTGCTGCACCCAATCAACAGTTAAACGCATCTGTAAGCGTAGGACGTGCTGGAGGAAATTCACGTTTAGCTGCACGCGAGAGACAGGTCGCTTCGGCAGGTGCTGTAGCAAATATGACATTAAGCGGCAATTTAAACGATAACCGCCTTTCACCAACAATTAATAATATTGAGTGCCCCATATGCCTTGAGGGAAGCATTGACTTAGTAGCTACTTCCTGCGGACATATTTTTTGCAAGTTCTGCATAACAACGGTTATACTAGACAAAAATGAGTGCCCTCTGTGCAGGAGCGTATTTCATGGTATACAATTACTTTATTAAAATTTGTTAAATGTTCTCTACTGGAAACTTTAGTGGTCTAAAGCTTAAAGATTATTAAATTAATGGTAGCAGCCAAAGTTGTTTGCTAGATGGAAATACTAAGTGTTCTGGGAAATCTTATAGAAACGTGTACTCTGTATGTTGTCAATGGCCTATGTGGAAATACATTTAATATGTTAAAAGTTATGCATAGTTAGGAGAATTGGGCGAAACAATCATTTATTACACTTAATAACCAATATATAAATACAATACAGTACAGTATGCAGCAAGTTACAGACTGCGAATATTAGTTAATCATATTTTTAAAATTAAATATGTTTATAGCTGTTAGCGCACAATAAGTTGAATTGATGCTAATAGCTAACAGTATTTAGTATTTTATAGCACAGCGCAGTATTTTTGTGCAAGTACAGTCACACTAATAACCGTTTTAAATATGTTTGCATTTTTTGGTATTTTTTTATACTACACGTTTGCAGTGCGCAGATTTTTGATGCTTTGAGGTCACACTGCTGCTGTTGGCTGGCGCGTGTGGTTGTGTTTTGTATTTGCGCTTGTCGGCTGTTTTTTCCATACAACGGATGGCTGCGGGTACCGCCTTTGAAAGCATTTAAAATTAAGCAAGTCAAGTCTTAAGATTAAAGTGCAGCGTTGTTAATTTTGAAGCGTGCGCCAGCAGCTCAAACTGAATATATGCCTTTTATGCAATAATATGTGCTTGTGAACGTTTCGGTTTAAGTTAATTTAAGTAACCATTGATTTTTCGCACGGTGTAAAAGCGCGTCTTGTGCTTTAGTATCTTTGTATCTCTGTGTGTTTGTGCGAGCTGTGTCCTGCGGCGACCTTCGTTTAGCGCACATAAAAACGTAAAAATATTTTATTGTTTTACTAGTATAGTATATGTACATAAAGGCACGTTTTGAAGCAAGTCCTTTCAATTGTTTGGACTGCAGCTGCCGTTGCTGCTCTGCGCGCTCGCCCGGGCTTGTTGCATGAGACTGCCTTGACGTCGCTGCGTCTTTCGCCTGGACTCTCTATGTGTGTGTGTGTGCGTTATTAAAGTCTTAAATGACGCGTGTGTTGTATTTGTGCATAAATTTTGTAAACCTTCATAATTTGAAATCCGTCCATCATTAGAACAACAACAACAAAATTCCATCCACTTGCCCCCCATAAGTGCGCTGTAATAATAGAATTATCAGCCGTGCCCCGCTGCCTACGCCATTGTTAACTTCATCGTGCCAGCAAAAAACAACAACAACAAAAGCAAAAAATTTGTTTGCATACTTTTTAAAAAAAAAATAAAGAGAAACAAAAAAGAGAATGCGAACGGGAGACCCTCTGACATTTTTAACAGCACATCAGCATACACATACACGAGCACATACACGCATACATAGACAAACAGCCGTTTGACGCCAATTTTTGCGACGCTGCACAACACAGGAAAGGAACAACAACACCAACAACAACAAACGAAAACAACTCCAACAACATTAATTGAGTGTGTTGTCGCTGTTGCTCTTCTTGCTCTTGCTATCCCTGTCTACATCTCCTGCGCCGTTGGCACAATTTTCTTTTTGCTGCTGCTGAGGCTGCTCTGTGGGTGAGTTACATTTTGCGGATAGAAAGTTGTTATCGAATATTACTTGGTGCTGCTGTTGGTGGGCGGTAAAAAGTATCTGCGCCTGTATTCATATATCTACAGTCAGGCTAAAAATTATTCAAACACTGCATTGCATACTTTAAAAGCGGCTATCTCCGAGCTTACATGCTATTGGCCAATTTGTATGCCCCGTAACTACAGGCAGAAAGAGCCAAGGCAGAGTATAACTTATTTATACCTAAGTGCTTCAGATCGTTGAACGACATAGATATGGTGACCATAAGAGCCAGAGATACAAAATTTTACCAAAACTCCCGCATTACGCATACACAGTCGAAATTGAACGATTTTTTAAAAGCTCTAGGAGAATTTTGTTACTTGACCCATACTCTAATAGCCAACCGGTCAAAATTTGGCACACCTCAATTCAATTCAGTTTTAACTAACTTTTATAATAAAGATCTATTAAACATAATCGAACTTAAAACAAAAGTTAATGAATATAAAAAAAAAAAATTCTTTAACTTGTATCTATGTCTTAAACTATAAAGCTATGCTTTTACTATCAGAATATTATGAAAGTTACCTTGGATACATAATGATTCCTAATAATGTCCAAAACATCATATATACCAAGTTGAAATTCGATTTAGCGAAATAAAATTTGACCTGACTAGATATCCTTGTTGTTTAGAACAAGACAATTACCCGGAACAAAATATTCAGAAACCGGTTTTGAACCACCATTAAATCCCTACCAAAAGGGATATAATAATTTCTATCTGTTCTTATAATTTGATGGCAGTTCAAGTAACATTTTGCTTGAAAAAAGGAATTTCTTTTGCTTGAATTAAAGTTTTTTTTCTCTGTCAAGTATTATTTTAGTCGAAAAATGTGATTTTTTTTAGGTTTAAAATTTATTAACGTAGGATTTTTGTTTTTTAATTTTAGACGTAACATATGGCCAAGTTAGGAAGTAAAACTTGTTAGGTAAAGAGAGTTCGAATAATTTTTGGTCTGACTGTATGTATGCCTCTATGTGGGTTTTGCGCTTTATGCGGTTTACTTTTGGCGTCAAATTGTCGTCAGTGTCAAATCTTTTTCAATTACCCCCACATTGCTAGTTTTTTTTTTTTTTTTTCATTGTTAAGCTTAAAGGTCACTCATGCTGAGTTGGCTCCATAAAGCTGGCCCCCCTTTAAACTTTCGCTTATAGCATCTTGCTCTAGTGCATGCTAGTCATTAACTTGCAGCGACAGGCATCAAAAAATTATTTTAGTTGCATGACTCTAAAAATAATCGATTTTAATAATATACTGCGCAATGTTTACTTTGCTTAAACAGTAGCAACAATAACAAAAAAAAAAAAATTAGAAAAAATTGCTAATGTGGTTCGCGACCGACTTTCAAATACCCATTACTCAGTTTGTAGAACTTTTTTTTTTGCTGATCGTTCCTAGGGCAACTATGTGATAAAGTACGCGGTTACGGCTGGTTGGAACACATGGCGTAAGGCCTATGTGCCAACTTTCAACTTGTTATTGAGTTACGGTCTACTCTATAAGGTAAAACTAAAAGTAGGTTCATAACCTAGTGCTACCAATGAGGGCACGGTTTTTTAAGCAACCGCATTGCATACTCTTTCCTGAAGCTTCTTACTCGCTACGCACTACATGACTGATTCAGCGAACCTCAACAATTTCCTATCAAACAATTCCAGGAATAAAATATGTAGAAAAGGTTGAAAATTTTGGAAAGGCGTACTCAATATACCCTTTACTCTATGACCTTATGGCGAAACTGCCAATATTTTATGTATAGTTCATTTTTTTTATAGCACACATTTTCTTTTTTTTTATTTTTAATTTTTTGCTAAATTTTAATGTTATTTTTATGAACAGCTTCTGAAGAAAAGTAACCACCCCAAAGTTAAAAAGAAGCAACGTATTCTCTTCGAGTTTGATATGCAATTGACTGAGGTTTTAATTAATGCTTTGTATGCTTAAACTTGATTAGGGGTCTTGACATTGTGGGCATTTTATCTTAAAGTAATAACACTCTGAATATTTAATGCAATACTGTTAAAATTTTCAAATTTTTAGCACCAAAACTTGATTTTAAAACTTGGTTATACTAATGAATTTTATGATACTTGATATACAAATAGATTCTTAACAAAAGTGAAATGAATATAAATGAAGAATATTTTATACCTATTTTTGAATAAAAATTTGCATAAGGCTAGGCCTAACCATATTTAAGAACTCATTGTAAGAAGATAAAGTCTGCAATCCGATTGGTTATAACTTATAACAACGAACACTTTCAAAATGCTATTTAAGCAGTACCAACCAAGGTGATTGAGCAATCCTTTCCAAAAACGATGCACCGGCACACGTATCAGCAAAATGAAAAACTGTTTAGCCGTTACGTGCTACGATTTCCGAAAGTTTTTCAAAGGATATGGAAATAGAGGTCAGATCATGTTTTTGTCTAATGTTTTTGGGGTCGCTGAATCCGAATCCGAGGTCTAAATAACCGGAAAACCCTATAAAACCAGTTATTTTGGTGGTTATCTCAAAACCCTAACGTGCTGTAGTGTTTTTTGTATCTCAGGTTTCGGAGTCAGCGCTGCCAAAAACGATTAGAAAAAATACCGGACAACTGGTCTCGACAAAATTATGTATGGGGTTTTTTGAGATTAGGATACAACCAAGACTCGTTGGATATCATGACTCAAAGAAAGATTAAACAATAAAAAATTAATTTTCTAGCTCACTGGTCAGACCACCTTATGTTTTTAAGGTCGCTGAATCCTAATCCGAAGTCTAAATAACCTGAAGAAACCTATAAAATGTGTTATTTTGGTGATTATCTTAGAAGATTATCTTTTTAGATTTTGGATCCGGATGCAGCGAAAAAACATAAAAAACATCTTCGAAGATAATGACTCATAAAAGATTTTTTATGGGGAAAGTTGAGGCTATGTTTTAAAACAGGTATACAAAAATAATCGATTTTCAAATTCACGGGTTAGACTATGTTATCCTAATATTCTTGTTGTCGCTGAATCGCAATTCGAGCTCCAAAGAATCTCAGCACGTCTGGGCTTTGGATATAACCTCAAAAAAATGTAAAATAAGAGTCTCTTTTTGGCTTATCTCAGAAAACTGACGTGCTGGGGTTTTTTGGACCTCTGATTCGAACTCGTCGACCCCAAAAACGTATAAAAACATCGAAGGGTTACCGGAGTCGAGTAAACATTTTGTGGTTCATTTTTTGAGCTTAGGATTGACCAAGGCCCGCTGGGCCAATACTCTTAGCGGACTCGGATTACACCTTTTTTTTGGCTGTGTTATTCTTCCCTACATGACAATAGAGTTTTTAATCATGATAATTGCCCATGGTTACTCTAATTTTTAGATTTGTAATTTTAAAACAGAATTTCCTTATCACATAACAACTCCTTTAATGCGTTGCAAACGTTCTCAACAAACCCATTTTGCCCATTTCCACTGCGTAAAGAGTATACTAAAATGCTGTCGGAAAAATGCAATTTGATGTAGCCAGTCAGCTAGACTACCAAGTTAGCCAAGTTAGTTCGTCGTTGCTTACCACATACTAGCATTAATATATTAACATATTCATGAGCTGCTGATGATGTTGCAAATTATTAAGAGAAATTATATTAAATGATATTATTCGAACGGACATGAACCGTTTTAATGCGTTTTAATTATTTAAAACGCGACAATTTGGCGGTGTATCTTAATTGAAACTTCAGGAAAATGCTCATTAAATTCAATTAATGCATTTCCTTTTATGTAGAGAAAGTTTTCTGGTCTTGTTGTTTCTAAGAAAATTGTATTACTGCTACTATAATTGCAGAACAGATTAGAAGTAAACTCGAGAAGTTAGAGGCGTAACTATTGCTATATTTGTTTTTGGGGGCTTCTGTTGTTATAAACTATTTTGTTCAAAATTATTTTAATCTCATTTTGAATGGGTACGTAAATAAGCAGAATTGTCGCATTCGAAGTGAGGATAATCCACAAGCTTTTGTCAAAATACCATTACATCCACATAAAATTACTGTCACTTGTCTACGTCGATAAACAAGAGACAATTGGATACCTGCAAATCAACATTCAAAGAGTTATAGGCGAAAATTAATACATCCAAAGTTATTATCAAAAATAAATAAAAAAGACCATCTAAAACTTTTGGTTTTTTTCGAGGTCCTCTGAAACACCCCTATGGGAGCTATATAATATAACCCCGATATCAAAAAAATAAAATAAACTTGTCTCCCCTGACATAATAGCGCATCTAATCTGGAAATTTGGTTGCTCTAGCTCTTACCATCTCTGAGATCTAGGCGTTCATACAGACAGACGGACATGGCTATATCGACTTTTCTAGTCACCCTGATCATACTTTAGGTAACTCTAGGCGGTCTCCGACGTCTCCTTCTGTATGTTACATACATTTTCGGCTTGCACAAACTGAATATATCCTTTGGTACCATACGGTACAGGGTATAACTACATCAAAAGAGTCCCCAAACTTTGTTCGTAGTGTCCGTAGCTTACCAAGCCACATCGACTTTTTTTTACTTATTTTTCGATCCACATCAAAATCTGTTGAAATTTCCAGAATTTATTGGTATTAATATCATACCGTCTAAAAAAAAAAATTATTTATCCAATATACTAAATTGCAATGATAATGTATGCAGGAAAATATTTTTCTTTGGGACAAAAGGGTTTAGGGTATTCCACTCTCGGGAACCAGCTCTACTGTACCACATTTTTTATTTATTATAATAATATTTTAAATTGTTTTATTTTATAAAATTTCGCTGAATTAAGCCAATATTCCCGAATGTCTTGAAAATAAAATGATCAAACTAATCATACCCCCACTTCCCAATATAAACCTTCTTTTGGGGATAATTGTAGCTATATAAAAAAACGGAAACACTTTATCTGAGAAATATTACACCTTTAAACCAAAAAAAAATCCATAAGACACAGTTTCTTTTTAAAGGAATTTGAATCTGATTCTTAAAAGTGAGAGAGAGAGAGAGAGAGAGAATTGAACCAACTCCGTATAGTTTATATTTTGTGAATAATTTACTATTCTTTAAGGCCTTGGCTAAATATTTATGCTTTATTTAATTTTAGAAGCTTTAATTTTACACATGTATCTCAAATTTGCAATTACGATTACAAAACACTTTATTGTGCTGTTACTCTGTTTGTTATTATTAGTTACTTCGCTGCATATTATATACAAAATATATACCTACATTTATATTTTTTTTGTGACATTTTGCTAATCTTTTTTTTTTGCGAATTTCTTATCATTTCGATAGCTGACTCTTTACTTAGCCCGTTTTTTATTTGAACATTAATTGAAGTATTTTTGTTCCATATACAATAAAAGTACGTGTCTAGTTGGATACATACATATATACTACTATGATAAAAGCAACAATCATATACGCCGTAAAACATGTTTTTGTTTGCAAATTTAACCAATAACACTTTATTTTTTGTGCCTCAGAACCGGACTAATCATTAATGTTGTATATATGTACATTAGGGTGGGTCAATTTTTTTCGGTATAAGGGCTCACTCGGATTTTGATTCTTTGGGTAATTCTAAGCAAATTTGCCCAAGAAACTATGGGTCTAAAATGAATTTCGAGTCGCCCACTTTTTCAAAATTTTCAAGAAAAAACACCGAAAAAAATCAAAAACCAACACTAAAGCGCCCTCTGGCGGCACCCAAAATTAAAAATAGATGTCAATAATTCAGAAATCGAAATGAAGGCTTTTATGCGGCAAACTAGGCTCGGATTCAATGATCTGTATAAGGATTTTCGATCATTGCAGGATAAGTTTTCTTCTATTGCAAGTATGTTTGCCAATCTACAGCTAATGAGAGTTTCTCCTAAGCGTAAAAAGGCAAACTTACTTGCCACTGAGCCTTGTCTAATTGTATCTTCCAACTCAGCAGGGTTGGATTCGCCCAAAACTCCCAATCCGACGCAATTGATATCGTTTGCAACTCCGGTTCCAGTTTCGCCCGCCGTTGCTGAGGATTCGACTGATGTCGTTGCTGTCGTTTCTGGCGAAATCTTACCCGTTTCTGCCCTGAAAGATGACAACACAGCTAGCCCTGCTGCGATTTCTATCGCAGTCCCTGTGGAGGCTATTATGACTGAAAGATCTAGCTCGACCACTGTTCTAAGTGTTGTACCTGTTACTGTTGCTTCGTCTGTTGCGAGTAACTTTTCTACTTCGGAGCCTTCACTCCCACTTATGGGCGTTGCCCCTAGAAGATCGGTGTTCGTCTCCAGACTAATGCCCTCTACCTCTGAAGACGTTATCAAGCAGTTTATTTGCGAGAAGCTTAACATAACTTCTTCAAATGATATCGAAGTAATTAAATTTAATTTTAAGTATAAGCGTGATATTTCTTCTTTTAAAATTAGCGTTCCTGATTCTATCTTTTCTTCTTTACTTATTCCTTCTTTTTGGCCTACTCATACTATAGTGCATGAGTTTACTAAAAAACCTAAAAACTCTTTAGCCTCCAAAGTTGCATCGTCCGTTTCCGTAGTTAACTCTATTCCAAAAAACTAATTACTAACCTTATCATTCATTATCAGAATGTACGTGGGCTTCTTTCTAAACTTAGTAGACTTTTTGCCAATAGCGTAGACTTTGATTCGCATGTTATTGCCTTTTCTGAAACCTGGCTTAATTCGTCTGTCTCTGATTTTGAAATTTTCGTAAATTCCTTCATAACTTATAGACTTGACCGGCCGTCCGGTCGTGGTGGTGGTGTTCTTATTGCTGTAAAATCCGACCTAGAATCGCATTTACTATCTCTTAATTTTCCCTCAGGAATAGAGTTTATTGCAGTTAAAGTGTTTACCAAAAATTGTTTTACTTATTTTACTTGCTCCTATATTCCCCCATGCTCCGACATAAGCATATATATGAACCATCTTTCTGCTATTCGTATGGTGGCTGATTCTATTGGTATTAGAGATCAACTAGTTGTTTTAGGTGACTTCAATCTTCCTACCTTGTCCTGGACTCGCTCGGTTGATTCTAATTCTCTTTTTTCTTCTGATCAGCATGACTTTATAACTGGATTAATTGATATCTCTTTGAGCCAAATTAATTTCATTCATAATTGCTCTAATAGAATGCTTGATCTTGTATTCGTGAGTGACTCTTCAGAATTCGAAATTTCAAGAGTCTGTCCGATATCCTTACCTGAGGATCCGTATCATCCGACCTTGCAAATCACACTAACACTTAATGTTTGCAATAGTGGTTTGCCCCATGCTCGTGCTCCTCGGTATCGGTGCTTTCGCAAGGCTAATTTTTTCGGTCTAAACCAATTTTTGGCTGATGTTAACTGGTCCTCTCTGTTGTCTGCTGAGAACTTTGAGCTATCCATTAATAATTTCTATCGGATATTGTACGCCGCTTTTGATCTCTTTGTTCCCTACTCTGTTCTGAGTCCTTCTTCTAAACCGCCTTGGTTTACGCCAAGTCTATCTAATTTAAAAAATCGTAAGTCTTCGTCTTATAAAAGATTTAAGAAAAGTGGTTCTACAGTCGACTTCTATAAGTTTTCTATCTTACGCAGCAAGTTTGTTCTTCTTAATAGAACTTGCTACAATAATTATCTAGCCCGTTGTAGGCTCAATTTCCGTAGTGATCCTAAGAAATTTTTCTCATTTGTTAATTCTAAACGGAAGTCTTCCCTTTTTCCTGCATCGCTACACTATAATAATGCATGTTCTTCTAATAACTCTGAAATCGCGGACTTGTTCGCGAACTTCTTTCAAACTACCTACTCTGTCAATCCTAATAGCATTAGCCTCCACTATCCTTTTAATCTTCCTAGCTCAAACCTTATTGCTATTCCACAAATCTTAGAATCCGACGTTTTACAATCTCTTATGTCCATAAAATCATCCTTTTCTCCTGGCCCTGATGCTATTCCTAGTTGTGTTCTAAAGCATTGTGCCGGCTCCCTTTCCACGCCGTTATCCGTTCTTTTCCGCACATCCTTAAAATTGTCATATCTTCCAGCCATCTGGAATGAATCGTTCATTATCCCTTTTCATAAAAAAGGTTCCAAGTCAAATATTGAGAACTACCGTGGTATTGCCAAGCTTTCATCAATTCCAAAAGTTTTTGAAAGGATTGTCACTGCACAATTGCAACACCACTGTCGTTCTTTAATATCTGACTCCCAACACGGGTTTGTAAAACGTCGGTCCACCACTACAAACCTTTTAGAACTTTCTTCTCTTATTAACAATGGTTTTATTAGCAAAATGCAAACTGATGTCATTTATACTGACTTCAGTAAGGCATTTGACTCAGTAAACCATAGCCTTCTTCTAGTTAAACTGTCTCGCTTAGGATTTCCGCCTTGTCTTTTAAAGTGGATCTCATCCTATTTAACTAATCGTGTGCAGAAGGTAGTTTTTAAAGGCTGCGAATCTAAAGTAATTAATGTCACGTCAGGGGTACCCCAAGGCAGTCATCTAGGTCCCCTACTTTTTATCTTATTCATTAATGATCTTCCACAAGTTATCCGGTCTTCTCGCATTCTTATGTATGCGGATGATGTAAAACTTTGTTTGTCCTACTCCCACAATGATAATAATATGTATTCACTTCTTCAGCACGATTTCGATACCATGCAATATTGGTGTTATGTCAACCAACTTTTTCTAAACAAGACGAAATGTAAAATTATGACATTTTACCGTTCTGTTCCTCATTTGGCTGCTTACTCTATTGACTCCTCTACCTTGGATCGTATCCGGAGTGTTTTAGACCTTGGCATACTGTTTGACCATAAACTCAAATTTAACGATCATATTTGCAATATTGTAAATAAAGCTAGAGGTGTTCTTGCTTTTATTAAGCGTTGGTCTAAAGAGTTTAACGATCCTTACACAACCAAACTTCTTTACATTTCTCTCGTCCGTCCAATTTTGGAATATTGTTCCTGCATTTGGAGCCCTCAATACCACCTTTATCAGGACAGGATTGAGTCTGTTCAAAAGCAATTCCTCCTTTTCGCACTTCGCGGCTTAAATTGGGATCCACTTATCCGGCTGCCTCCATATTCCGACAGACTTCGCCTTATAAAGCTGCCCTCCTTAAAAAACCGTAGAACATGCCACGGTGTACTCTTCTTGCATAAGTTATTACTCGGCCTTATTGACTCTACTGAACTTCTTAATAAAGTTAATTTTGTTGTACCTGCTAGAGTAACTCGTAATTTTCGTCCCTTAGCCTTGCAACTTTGTAGATCAAATTTTGCTCTGCATGATCCTTTCCGAGTTCTATGCTCTAATTACAATAGCCTTTTTAATTTCCTCTCTTTTGAACGGTCTATTCCTTCTATCACGTGTTCTATCCTAAGTCATCTTGACTTGCCTCTTCGAGCATCCATGACCAATCCTGTATTATGAGGCACTTGTTTCGTCATTGATGCTCTTTTGGCTTTTTTTTATATATTTAATGTTTAAATTTTATTTGAACTTCCTTTTTCCACTTGGTTATTGTAAATCCAAGTCTCTGGCCAGTTTCTGATGTGAGTCGGTGCATATCGCTAAAAAGTTCACCCACCGGGCTGGCGACGCGGATTAGTTTATATCTATCCATTTTCCTCGTTTAATTTTAAATATTTCTTTTAAACTTTTCTTATAATTTAAGGCCAACTGCACTTTGTTGTACCCCATTTAAATCAATAAATCATAAATCAAATCATAAATTCCTCGACCCCAAAAATCCCCAAATTCACATTTGGCTAGAGAAAAAATATAGATTTTAGGCCTTTTCAATGAATTTCTAAGTCTATTTTTGAATATGTCGAAAAAAACCTATTTTGAAAAAGTGGGCGACTCGAAATTCATTTTAGACCCATAGTTTCTTGAGAAAATTTGCTTAGAATTATCCAAAGAATCAAAATCCGAGTGAGCCCCATAAGGTTTTTTCGGCCCCATACAAATTGACCCGCCCTAATGTACATATACGCTATATAAACAAAAAGTTGAATAAATTTCGCCAAAAAAAAAAAAACAATTCAGACATATCAGCCTTATGTATTATTTATACTCCACATTAACTTGGAAGTGTGATTTTTTTTTTATGTATTTTTGTGTGCCGAATTCAAGGTCAACTCTAACGTCTGATTTGATTTAAATTGTTGTGACTGTACCAGTGGGTGGTACTTAAAGTTTGCCAAGGCCCTATGCACCCCACTTACACTTTGTTGGCAAGTCAGAAGGTTGCTCTTTTCGTATCAACTTACACATTACAAAAGGATTAGAGGCATAGCATTACTACTGCTGCAAAGATTGACAAACAGTTAAAGACCAGACAATGAACGAAGGCAGACAAAAGCCAACAAGTTCATGAGACTTGAGCTACAAGATACGACAATTATGGCCAAGTTGACACTGAAAGTCACAACGTCATCTTTAGTCAAGTTTTGGCTTGACTTTAGCTTTAATTTGCCGCTTTCTGTTAGATTCTTTCTCTTTTTTTATTTTGTTGTTTGTGGATTTTCTATTTTCGTTTTGTTATAATTTTATGATTGCTCAAAGTCAGTTATAGCTGGTTTTGGTCATTGGTCAACACCGGGTCTGTGCCGGTCCCTGGCCCTGTCATTGTGTTGTGTACCCCTAAGACGGTCGGCGCTCTCTTGGCAGATTGTCATATTGGTTGCATGCCTGCTGCACGCTGCCATGCATGAAGTATTGTAGTTTATACTACTCAGTTACTCAGCTGTTATATATGTATATTGTTGTTGTCTTGTCGGTTATGGCATGACCATGATATATATACTACTAAGCATAAAACAGTTTTTGATACCACCTATAAACACTAAAAGAAAACATTAAGCTTTATGTGTGCACAAGATTACCGGCTAAGACTTTCTCCTCCGCCATATGACAAACAATAACAAAAAATTGTTTTTGTTTTTGTTTTTTTTTCTTTCTATACTTTATTTTGTTAGTGCTTTTTTGGACTGTTCGCGTAATTGCTACCGAAATGAATTTGCGCTAATGAAATGGCAAAAAGAAATCATAACAAAAAGTCATCATTGTGGCATTTTGGAGTTAACACGCCAACCGCCTAACAGTCTCTAAAGACTTCCTCAACTACACAGAAAGAAAAACTAGAGAACAATTAAATGGAGATTTACTTTAGTATTAAAGTTAATTCTTTGTTTGGTTAGATAGGATAAAAAAGTAGTAGTACTGAAATTCTGTAGCGGAAATGAAGCGATGAAGTGCGGTCGGATTTCCTGGTCGTGATAGTGGTTAGCCTTACGAAGAGCCCCATATTTTTAAGGGGAGATTAAGCTCGTCGGGAAAACCGCGTCGGAGATCAAACGTCAAAAGCGTCGAGTGCCACATCAGATTTTATGTGGACGTGCTTGACAGGTTGCGCAAATGCGTTTTTCGCTTGCGGCCATACATCGCCGATTCTTAGAAGCTGCCACACGACAACGTGCCGTGACACACCGCGCTGCTGTTGAAGGACTTTCTGGCCAAGATTGCTTTGTTGCCAAAAATAATAGAACAGTTATTATTAACTGTACAAAAGCTACAAAGGTAATCTTCTGTATGTCACGAGCAGAAGGAGGCGTGGCAGATGCCGTAAAGTATATATATTTTTGATCAAAATGAACAGCCGAATCGATATAGCCATGTCCGTCCTTAAGAACATAAGGATCTCAGGGACTATTAGCAATAGAGAGCGCCAATTTTACAAGAAGATGGCAGATTTGGTTTGTTGATTTATGTCGATGTCTTACCCGTTGCCCGTAGAAGAATTTTGAGGCTTATATCCGTACTATAAAAACTACCTGGCTAAAATAATACAGTTACTCACATTGAAACTAAGAATTGTATCTCGCAAAAATTCAAAAGTTAGAGATATGATTTTTTAGAACCGCTCCCCTATAAATTTTACTTAAGTCAACCTATTTGTAAAACTTTTTGAGAAGAAGCTACAGTTACTTAAGGTAGGTAGACTA
Source organism: Chymomyza fuscimana (assembly GCA_949987675.1). Taxonomy (NCBI): domain Eukaryota; kingdom Metazoa; phylum Arthropoda; class Insecta; order Diptera; family Drosophilidae; genus Chymomyza; species Chymomyza fuscimana. Next base: position 27,594,053 of record OX465089.1, on the reverse strand, counting down.
AAATGTGAAAGTTTTTTTTTACTTTGAGAGGATACAAAAGCAACAACAGTGCCGCCACAGTTTATTGTCAATTAGTTCAAAACCTTTCTACGGAGCAAGTTGAAACCCGTAATATATCTTAGATATCGTAACAAAATTTGGCACACGGAGGTTTTTTTATAGTTCCTAAGCACTGTACCAAGTTTGGTTTAAATCGGTTGACTATATCATATATGTAGCTCCCATAGGACCGATCAGTCAAAAAAACGTATTTGGTGTAAAATTCGTTGTTTCGTTTGTTTATGAAGATATCGTAACCAAATTTGATCAAAATCGATTAACTATATCATATAGCCGCCATAGCAGCGATCGGTCAAAAAAATGTTGTTGCTGCAAAATTCGTCTGTTGTTTGTGGTTTTAAGAAGATATCGTAAACAAATTTGGCAATCAAATGTCTCTTAAGCAATATAACGAAATTAATTGCAATGTGGTGGTGCAGGGTATCCCAAAGTCGTCGCTCGACTTTAAGGTACGGCATCTTTTTTAGCTAGCTGAAGATCTGATTCCCAAAAAAATTTACAATTAAAAAACCCTTTTTATTTATTTGATTGATCAGCTGAAGATATCAATCCTTTCCTACTTTTAGGAAAAAAAAAAAACCAAGATCTCAATTTGTGCTAAGAGCAATGAAAGTGGAGCTTTAGAAGGTTATATATATTTAATCCATTAAATTCCTACAAGAAACATAGGGCTGAAATCAGTTTCAGTAATCAGGTTGAGATTCAGATGAGTGGGTGATTGGCCCTACAACAACCTAGACTGGGGCTGGGGCTGCCAGCTAGGCCACCTGACTGGCCTTCAGAATCAAAGAGTCTGGGAACGGCGGACTTCTTAGCAGAGAGGTATTACATGTTGATTTCTCGCTTACATGCGGGGACGTCCAGGTGGCAAAGGACCAACCGGATAAGTCGCCGATTGTTGTGGGCTGCTATGCTACCGCCGTCTTCGCTCTCGTGATCATAGCATCTACCGAGCCCCCTCACCACGACAAGGGATTAGAAGGTTATACGAACTTTTAAAGATTACTCTTGAAAAAACTAAAAAAAAACATCTTTCGAGCTAACATGACAATTGACTTGACATTTACATTATTTCTGCAAGTGTACAAGAAAAAACTGTGAAATGGCATCTGTGTCTTTCGAATGTTTTTAAAATTTGCTGGCAAACTAACAAAAAAATTAAACACATAAATAATCTATTTATGCTACCTGACAGATTGTTGTTCTACTTGTTTTTTTTTTTTGTTTTGTTTTTTTTTGCCAAAACTCTTGCAACAACTTCTTTTGCACTTGGTTGATTATTTTTACCTAAATATTTTCCCAACTTTTGCGTGCCATTTGCAGCCAAGCCTTGAAAGCCAACTGCTAAATTTATTTATAGACTTGCACACTTAAATATAAAATTTCACAAAAACTTCAAAAAGATAGCGCTGCAAGTCAGCGAGCCGATTCTTCCTACAATGAAACTATAAAACGACGGCACGTTGTTATTATTATTGTTGCTCCCGACGCTGCTTCTATTACCCAATTCAATCCCGAAGCGTCAGTCATTTCGTGATGGCCAGCTGTGTCTATAGTTGCCACTCTTTGATTTTCCAATATACCGAAGGGGCGGGCGGTTTGGGGTGCAGCACCGTAAATTGAAATTGTTACGAAAAATAAAACAACAACAAAACGATTTGTATGCAGTAAGGCGCAGGGATGGAGTGTGTGTTGTTAAAGTACGAAGGGGGGCAATTGGATAAATTAAAAATTATGCGCGCCTGCAGCTTCGAATTGTGGCCCGTTCGTTCACGTTCTGTGTGCCCATAATGCTCGCTAAGTCGGCAGGTGCAACAAAAAAAAAAAAAAAAAGAAACGAACAAGCTAGAAGAAAACTCTCAGTGAACCCGGAAGAGTGCAACGTTCTCGTACTATCCAAAAGCTTGCCGCGCCCCCTCAAATAAAAACGATGCGTTGAGTTAAAGACCAAGAATATCGACAGTTAAATACCCTGTAAACATTTTGCTTCGTTAAAGTTATTTATTGAGTGATTTGTCTTTATAAGTTGATGCAAAACTATAGATAGATAGTATATGATTATTTTGACTTCAAGTCACACAAAATATACTGCTTAAAATAATTTTAAGTCTTCCGTGGCCTCTTTCCACTACTGACCTACAGATATTCTTACTTCAGATATTCGCTTTTGAATAGATTGACAGAAACCACTTAGAATTAAGCTAGTTGTTATGTTTTAAGTTAGCTGCTAATTAATTTTAAAGGTTTTTATGCTAATTTTTTGCCCTCTAAATTATTTTAGTGAAATTTTTTTACATTTTCAAATTGTAAGTACCTACTACTTAAGTATAAATGGCTAGAAGCATAATAGATCTCACAATTTATATTCAAATTTTAAACTTAACAAAGCTAAAATTTAAATAAAAACAGATATTGAAAAGACATTGATATAGAAATGACTTTGAAAGCGTGTGGAATGGGCGGGATTTTTGAATGATACCGAAATTCCCACGGCTACAGAAATTACAACCTCATCTCGAAAGTTTTTTTAATATTATTATTTTTATTATATTTTATTCGGCCGTGCTCCGTTAAACATAAAACCAAAACGAATAAATATTTCGATTTCGTTTTTGCGTGCTTCCAAATCCGAATTTTTTGCTGTCGCTATCTACTCATATTTCCATTACTCTTTTTGAGCGCCTTCGATTTTTATTAAATGAGAAATTTTTTTATGTAAAATCCGACTATTTTTTTTTATATGCGAAATTTTTGTATGCTGTTTTTTAAAGCAAGACATACACCATGTTTGTGTATGTGAACGCATAGCCAAAATTCGATTTGAGTTGTGCATGCGTTTTTTTTGGGTTGAATCAGAAAAAAAATATTTAAGAAAAACTATGAATTGTTTTGAAGCTATTTTAATAATTTTAATAGTGGATTTTAAACCACATAATGAATTTTTTTTTGTGAAATTGGGAGCGCTAAACAAAACGATTCCGAACAAAATTTGTTTTCTGTAGCATGGCCGATTATTTTGTTTTTGGAATTTTTTTTTTAGATTTTATGGTATAGAAAATTATTTATTCAATAATAAAAAACCTCGTTTTGAAACAGAAACTAAAAGCGAACAATTTTCAATGTGTTAAAAATTTAACTAAACGTTTCTTAAAGTTTAAAAAAATTTTATTTTGGGAAAATACAAAAAAGAAATATGTTAGTTTTTGAAGAAATTCAGACTACTAAGTAAAAGGATGTTTTCTAGAAAAACTATCTGAAAAATTTGAGAAAGTTCTTGATGTGCATAAAAATAAGATAAGATGAAACGGGAGCGTATTACATATAGGTACCCAGGCCCGACGAGAGATGGGGAAAGGGGGGACTCCCCGGGCCCGGAGTTTTCTCAGGGGCCCGGTGTAATTACTGTCGTAATACAATTTTCTGAAAAAAGCTAAAAAAAAATGGTGTCCCGATGCATTCTCTTTTTCGAGTAAAAAAGTTCGTCGTACTTACAGAACACAATGATTCAAGCTAAAGTTGTAATAGAGGGGCCGGTACATTTTCCCCTCCGGGCCCGGATTTTCTCTCTACGGCCCTGCTTATACCTATTCACTTTCCCATATACTATATCATTAATTGAAAAGAATTCCGCACCAAAACATATCCGATATATGCAATAGTCTTAATTTGAAGCGTTGTGCATTATGGTTTAATTTACATCTAATGACGTCAGACGCGATATCACCACAGGAATTTGGTTGAAAAAGATTCCATAAAAAAAGGTTTTAGATTTCTATTTAGCTAGCTAGCTTTATATAATCCCCAAATCATGTCAAATTATTTAGTTTAAAGACAAAACTAATTCAATTGTAAATGTATGATTCACCTTTCTCATAAATTATTCGCTCTTAAGCTCTTATTCTGATTTTTATGTACAGAAAATGGGACAATTTTTTTAAGATACAAAGATATATTGCTTCAACATGTAGACCATAAATATTCCAACAAATATAGCCGTGCTTCGGGTAACGAAAATGGCTTATTTTTTATTCGTTTATGAATGAATCTGCGTTTCGTTTATACGTACTCCCAATTTCACATTTTTTGTTGTCGATAGCTTTTCATATTTCCCTTACTTTTTTCGATAAATACTTCTACATTATTGTACCTTTCGATGACTTCATATCGTTTACAGTTTAGGTTGATTAAAAAACATTTCTTTTTAGTTTAGAAAAAAATAATTATAAATGTAAAATTATTTTAATTTGAAATATTTACCTACACTTTTAAACCTATTTCGGACATTCGTTGGGATTTCAAAAAACCAGTCGGATTCAAAGCACATAAAAAATTTGTTGTGGTGAAACTGCAAGCAACAAACTTGGGGAATCAAAACGAAACCGAATATTTTATTCGTTTTCGTTTTCCGGAGAACGGCTGATAAACAATTTCCTATAGATGCGGGCAGAATCCGATGTATTTGATAAAATTCGTGTCTCATTAAGTTCAACATTTAAAGAACTTAAAAAAACCCTCCAATTTCTATAGATCTTTAAATTTTAATCTTCAAAGACAATTCCATTTCGTATTGAAGCATTTGTAAACCAGCTTAAACATCTGTAAGCAGTCTGGGAATTTTTTGAAATTTTTGCGAAATTATATTTAAATTTTTCCTTACCAGATAGTAAGTTTTCATATAATATTAATTTGCTTTAAATGCCAGATTTATAATGCCAAGAAGCATGCTTGTGGAACGATTAATTAAGTTTATGGCATCTTTGGCTTGTTTCTTGGTACTACGCTTTCTTCTTCTCTACTCTTTTAAAAGTCTATTATGCACTTGTAACTTTCGAGTGAAGGGTATAGAAATTATGCTATGCACAGTTTTCAATTTATGTCTTCGTCGTCGTCGTTGTAACTCATTACAGCTGCAACTGCAGTTGGCTTCTATTTGTACCATTCCATTCCCATAGCTATTCCCCAGTCCCAGTCCCAATGTTAGCCCCTGCCCTCAACTCTTTATAATTCGCAGCACAAAATGTTTCACTTCATTGGAGTTTCGTGGGATCGTGGGTCGCCTGTTTGCTCATGAATGCTACAGGAAGTGCTTTGAAATACTGAGCAACAACAACTGCAGCTATAGGTATAATATAAACATATTGTTGTATTTATTATGCCGAGGCCCGGTCCCGGGCCCAGATCCATGCCCATGTCAGTGCCCACGCCCTTTGTTCCGGCCAACCTGTTTCTTGTGTGAGAATACAATTGGTTTAGAATTTGATTTGTCTTACTTCTTTTTTTTTTATAGTGCATAGTTGCAATTAACGCACCGTTTACATTTACATGCTGTGGCTCAGTGCAATGGATAATACAGACCCCAGTATCAAAGCCCCTTATTTTGTGGATTTGACAACAAAAATAAATTGCCACTGAAATTGAAATAAATTGTTTTCAATGCAACGACAACAACAACAGATAAAAAATGTGAATATTTCCCATAAAACCCCACAGATAAGTCGACTAGGAGAACCCACACGAATGTACGAAGAAGCATAATTGATAAAGCTACAAACAGAAAGCTGCTTATAAATTTGCAAAAAAAAAAATTATATCACTTTGAAGTAAAGGGAAAATAAATAAAATAACACCCTATATGGCCTTATGGAGTGACTCACTATGATCAAAGAATATAGTTCATGTAGCTCTATGCTATGATATAGAACTGCGTATTAACAAAGTATATAAAAAGAAGGCATTAAATGTGATAATAAAGCTATGTAGCTGGAATAACTTTATGTTTAATTTAAAACTGAGCATACAGCCTTAAACATAAAATTTAATTATTTTTTTTAATTCTTTCGAAAAGAGCTACTATTTGATTAGGAAGATGTTTCGAATTATTTTATATTTTTATGACGTGAGAACAATACAACTCCGCTTTACCCGACTACGTCAAAGCAAAGGAAGCCTATGTGTTTGACCCGTTTGCACTGTATGTTCATTAGGGTGGCCGCCGTTGGTATGAAGTATTTTTAAACCGTCGATATCAATAACACCATCCACTAAAAAGTTTCCTTTTTACCTGCATATAGCGCCTGTAAAATTTAATGGCGATCCGAACGTATTTGATGGTTCCTAAAATAGGTGAAAGGTCATACTTTTCACTTTTTCCGTTTTTGGCTGTATTGTCCTACATAAACTTTAAAACTTATTTCCAATCAAACAAATTATGGTTCAAAAGTGTCATATATATCAAAACAAAATTTTAAAAAAATATAGAGTCGGCCTGAATAAATTTGATAAGCTCTAAAATTGATTAAATTGACTAATTACACCAGTTTACAAATAAAAAAATTTGGTATCCTTAACATGTTTTAGTCGTTTCTGTAGTAAAATGACATGCTAAAACCGAAAACGAGCTTCGAGATATTTTGAAAAAAACGTTTTTCGAAATTAAAAAAAAAAAAAAGTGCCTCACTGATTTCGATAATTTTTTTTACTTAGCTGTAGATAGTTGAATTAACATGTTTTTGTCGAACTTACGGTTCGGTCGCTATTTATGCATTCATATGAACATTTTTTATGACCTTTGACCTATTTTAGGAACCATCAAATACATGCGGATCGCTTGTAAATGTAAGCCTGCTATGTGCAAGGTAAAAAGGAAACTTTTTAGGAGGTGCCAATATTAAATCGTGAGATGTTGCAAAAATGGGCACCCCAATGTTCATCTGTTCCCTTGTAACTCCTCAACGGCTTAACATAATTCGACAAATGATATATCGTTGCAAGCGTCTTGATTGCTGGTTGGTCGGTTGGTCACATAGCCGTGACGTCACATTAAATTGAATATGACGCTCTTGTGAGCAATGTGAATGAAGAGAACAAGTCATGAATGAACCAATTTTTAATGATGTAGAGTGGATTGGCTCTGGCGGATTCTCTCAAAAAAATGTAGTACAAAGAATTTATAAAATTTGGTTGTTTTTTCCACGAATTGGTTTATTCCTAAGAGAGTCGCCCAAATATAAATCCCCTTTTGCTATAAACTCTTTAAATGCTTTATTTCGAAATTATAACCCCAAAATAAATTAAATAAAAAATTAAGTTTTAAAACTAAGCCCGACTATTCAAAAATCGCGTTCTGAAAAGTATAAAACAACAAAATATTCCCATTTAAAATTTTTGTGTGTAAGCTATTCAATATTCGTCGACTATTAAATAAACAACTTACCCGTTTATATTGTATTTTCATCTATTTAATATATATTTATAATGATGTTTAAAGGGTAGCTGTCGTTATACATTACGTTTCCCAACTATAAAAACGAGGGAGCTCTGCCACCTGCGCGCCTCGCACTCCAACCCCCATCCATATTTATTTCGAGGCATCCTGACTAAAGTATTCCCTTCACTTTACCAAATTTTTGCTGTGTTTATCGTTGTGAAAAAGCTAGAGTCGTGGCAGTCCACAAAAAGTTTTAAAAAATCTTGGTTTTAAAGTATTGTCTATGCAAAAGAATGTAAGTTACGAAGTTTCCATGAATTTTAGAAAATTTGGATCTTCAGATGGCTATTGAAAAAAAGGAAAGGTTTCGTAGTAAATAGCAAAAAAAAAACTATTGGGGGGTAGTATCCGCATTTAAGTCCAAATAGGTCTACATACCGGTTTTGTTGACTGTAGCTGATTTGCAAAAAGTTTTATAAATGGCTTGATTTTGGTGCATTTTATAGGTAAAGGGGTCTGAAAATGCCAAATTTTTTCCTATAACTTTTAAAGTTTACACCCGTTTTTTGTGGCATACTATACTTGGATGACCTATGGACGAGTGCGAGTTTTAGGAAATGATGATAACTTGGTAAAAACTGGACTATCTAGCGCTTTTTGTTTTTGAGATGCGGACAGACAATATATATTTTTATTATTAATAACATTTTCCATGGAAGTGCGGCCTGTAAAAAATTTGGTCTAGGGTGATAGAAAAATAAATTTAAATTAAACAACATCGGGGGGAGATATCAAAACGTTTCTGGTTTTATTTTAAAGCAATATTTATGTGTCATATTAAAGGTCGCCTCGGCTTCGCTGGCAATGCTCTTTGACCAACATTTCCAGCGCTGGATTAGCGAATTCATGGAGTAGTCTAGAGCTGTTCGCTTTCAATTCTTGCGTCAGTGAAATCTTATAAAGATGTAAGTCCAAATATAAACACAAAATAAGCCAAGAGAGAGTCAATCTGACGATGCTCAGTTCAGCTGATCGACAATATATCTGGGACTTTTTTAATACTAGATTTCTTCGTTTCGGTTGAGGGTTAAAACTAACTTTGTTATCTGGTCACCCTACAGATGATGCAAAAATTTCAGAATTTGAGAAATAGCATAAATTGTAACTTTATTAAGGTATAAGGATTCCAAACTTTTAGCACTTACGAATTTCAATTATCTCTTTGAAGATTATTTTTTTTAAATTAATATTTTGTATACTTCCTTAACATCTTTTTGCCACTTTCTTTTCAATCCACAAGTTTTGGTGATTAAAATAAAGTAAAAAAAATTTTTATGATTATTATTCTAAAATGGTTTTACTCTTCACATAATGAAAATATATTATAAGTTGATGATAAGGCTACTTTCATGGTACATAACATTAACCCTGTAATTTGTATAAGGATTCCAAATCGCTTGCATGTGCATGATACTAATTTTTAGGTTCTCTACTTTAATAATAGATTTGTGTTGTAAAGCACTGCATGTGCAACAAAAGTTTGCCAACACTTTTACATGCAAAGCTAATTTGAGGCAATTACCACTATATAGACTTTGCCACACCCTTCCTTTTTTTTTGCTTTAAAACAAACTTGTTATTTGATACGCTTTAGTTTTGGCATGACTGACTCTAGGCCCACTCCTCCTCGGTCAATGGAAACATCTGCAAACTGTTGTTGCATTATCTGCTTTGAAAAGAGGGGGACTCACAGTTGGAAAGGGCGTGTCTGATCTCTATGTCGACATGTGTTGGCGTTGCCTCAATGCTTCAGGGTGTCATGGTTGCTGAATCGTGCCAACGCCAATGTGCAACTTCTAACTCTTTGCAAAAATTCTGGATGCACCATTGTTGTTGCAATAAGCTTTTATGGAGTTTACGCTGTCAAGCGTTTTAATCGAATTAGTTGTGGAACTGAGAGGGGTTTAGGGAGTACTGTATGACTGACCCGCTTGGACATGAATTGAACGCAATTGAGAAGACTCAGTGTAGTCGTCATTCATTGATTGAAGTTAATGTGCCGTGACGCGTTTAAATGAACTGGGATCCGCACCTGTCACTTGAGCCTGCTGTCTGTCAATCGCTGTAGGAGGAACATTTAATCATTTATATTAAATTGGCGAATAAATTTGTTGCTTTTAATTGCCAACGAGGACAGTTGTGCGACATGGGGAATGTACTCTGCCTTGAACTATTGCTAAACCTAGTTCCGGTTTGTAGCAGCCGCAAACCAACAGGAGAGCGAAAGAGAAGCCTGATAGGCTTTGAAACAAGTTTTACTGCAAAAAAAAAAAAAAAACAATACAGCAAAGATAAAAGACCGCCCGAGCCTTGGAATATATATATTATATTTTTCACTGTCAGGGCCAGACGCTTTTCAAGATTGCCAATCGGCTGCCATTGTCCATGACAACAGCTGCAACTTTGAAGACAACTTCATTTCTCTGCCAAGACAGAATACAATATGGAAATGAAAAAAAAATACAAGCGCCTTAGCGTCTACTGGGGAATAAAGTATTTTCAATACGTATTCATAAAATACAATTTATGATGCATACATTGACGTTCTACACAGTGAAAAAAGTGAGGAATATGTAAGAAGTATATTATGAAAGGCTTAACTTGAGTAAAAAAAAAATACTGGCCAATTGAATGGTGTGCAAACAAGTTCAAATGTTTTCAGGTTCACTTACTTGACTTGATTATAAAATCGTTTTTATTTTTAAAAATAATTTGGCGTAACTTAAGAATAAGATTGATACGTATCTAAGAATCTAAGATTACTTTTTCTGAGCCGACAACCGTATTTTTATATTAACAATAAAGATGTTCACTTTGTTGAGCAAAAATGCATAAAGGCAAAAGTGCCAGACTTAATAGCTGTATATTTGCCATATAGCGTGCTTTGTTTTTGTTAAGAAAAGTTTTTTTTTTTTTTTGGGAAAAAATAATATTTACAAGCATATAAATATAGACATATCCAGATTCTACAATATATATTTCCCGATCTTACACTGCAAAACAAATTATAACTTCATTTATTTTGTTAAAAAACTGATTTTACATACTGTGGAGGTTGCTTACGAAAAACTGTTTTGTTAGCTAACTGAATAACAGCAAAAGCAGCATAAAAAAAATATGTACACAATGGAAGATTGTACTGCTTTATGCAAAGAGGATTTGGGCAAAACTGCCCTATTTTTCGTAGCCAATGTTCTGGGCCGGGCACAAATATCTATTGCTTTTGTTGTAAGTTGTTGTTGAACCTTTTGCATTTCTAATTATCGCACTAATTGGCAATTAAAATTAAATATTTCACAACACCGAAAAATTCTTATTAGAATAGTGTATTTTAAACACTAAATTCTTTTTCTTTTTTTGTTAAGATTACTTTTCGATTGATATTAAAATTTTGTTGTACTTGAATCAAGAACATAATTTTTATTTTAATACTGCCTTTAAGCAGTACTGTCTTTTAAAAGTTTTCTTTAATATTTACCAGAGAAAAGCTTTAGCCTTATTTTTACTATTGTGGAGCTATTACCACCGTCAATTTTCCTCAGTGTCTTTTCATATAAGCATATATAAGATTTTATTTTTATGGCCAAACATGAAACAAGTATTTTTCGAACACATCCACAAGATTAAAAAAAACTCCTACCTCAGCCATAAAAACTAGACCGCCGGTTTTTCTCAGTGTATTTTCATCTACCAGTACATAAACATACATATACATACATATAACATATACATACATCTAGATATTTTTGTGGTTGTTTCTCATCGTCAGCGCAGCCTCCATCCATGTGACACTAATGTCTGCCCCGACGCGCTCTCAGCTTCAAGTAGGCACTGAAAACTCTTGGGGCCCCTTCCAACTCTGCGCATTCGTCTAGCTCACAGTCACATCGTTTGTGCTTTCAACGTCATCTGAAGGCATCTTGTGACCCTCTCTTAGCCTCTTAGTTGAGCTATCGCGCGTCTGGCTGAGCATTGAGAACGCGCTGACAAGATGATGCTTTAAATGAAACTAAGCGTTTATTTGTGCTTCTTAAAGTGAAGGAGAGTTTATAAGACTCTAGTCTTACGGCTAAAAATTATGGCAGACAAGGTCGTGGGCCGGATTATCATCTGCTGACTAGCAAAGTTTTTGGCCAAAGTGCTTTCCAGCCAAATGTTACGCTCAAAAACCAAAAAAAAAAACACTTTTCTTAGTTGACAGAGTAGGATTTTATAAAGTATGGTAACATTTTTTTTCAATCAAGGCTATTGGTGCAAAAACATCAAGCAATTCCCCATACTCGAAGCATTTTTGTCAATTGCACCCGCTTTTGTACGTACTCCTACTTATTTTTTAAGATATTTGAAATGAAGGCTGTAAACCTGAGAAAATGTTTGTAGATTTAGTTGACAGATTTGAACTGTGTTGGGGCGGGGTTCAGGTTCTAAGCTGCTTAGCGAAAATCTATAATCCAAGATTTTTATTCTAGTACACATGCTACCAGCCAACGTTTCAACAAAGAAAACAAAAATATATATCTGTTTATTAATAAACATAAAGTTTATAAAACTTAAATTACCTACCAAAAAACAATGCAAAGCCTCGTCTTAATATATAATTAATAACATTTAATTTTTATATTTTTTTTAATTACAATCATAATTTTAGCACGGCTACTTTTTGCAAAACTTGTACTTCAGTTCAGCGTCTTGTTTGAGCTGTCAAACTCATAAAAGATTAATTTCCTTTTTTTTTTTAATTAAACAATTCGGATATAAATTAATCTGGTTCCGAAGTCAGTTGCTTTCCCTTTTCAAGCTTGGAAGCAATTTTTTAAGCAATTTGATAAGAATATAAATAATTGCTTAAACGATGTTAAAAATGTTATATTGAAAATGAATTGGTTTGCGTTAAAAAAAATTGCTGTAGGTTCATAAGAAAGTTGCATAAATTAACTAAACATGTGTATGAATGAATAAACAAATAATTTTAAATAAATATTTTTTTTTAAGAATAAACGAATTTTGTCTTTTTTATTTGCATCTTTTATTACGAAATTTTGTTATTTTTGGGATTTAAGAAAAATATATGTGTACCTATATAATTAGTCTCAATATAATTTTTTAATTATTTCTTTTTTTTACCTTAACTAAATTTCGTTTAATTAAAAAAAAATCTTTTCGATATATAAGAAAGGACCCAGAGGTATGTTAATAAATTATGAATGACAAGAAGAGAATAAAAAAAATATGAAATTTTTTTAAAATCTTTATTGTCCAACTACATACTCGAAAATTTGTACACCAAATTTTTCGATTTTTTTCGCTTTGTAAGAAAGAAACCAGTAGTAGTTACCTTTTTTTTGATTGTGACTGACAAGAAGGGAATAAAAAATTAAATATTTTTTAAATCTTTATTGTGCAATTACTCAAAAATTTTTGCGCCAAATCAATTTAGTTTTTTTCGCTATGTAGAAAAGGAACCAGTTGTATTTTTTTATATTTTATTTATTTATTTATTAATGTTATTAGAATAGCTTAAAAACTAAACTAATAAGGAGAGGGTGTTTATTTATAGCGCTGGCAGCATAGGCCTTCGGCTAAATATTTTTTTTATGTATAGTATTGTGACTGATAAGAAGAAAATAAGAAAATATTAAATTTTGTTATATGTACTAATATATATATATTATATTTAATTACAATATATATTTTTAAAAAAAGAAAGTGATGGTGAAAAAAAATATTATTTTTTTTTGAATGAACAATATTTGTAACTTAAAGAGGGTTAAAAAATATTCAGTATTTTTGTCATAAATAAACAAAAAATTATTTTTTTTTTGTTTTCTTTCATAAACATCTTTTTATTTTCTTAAATTACGATTTTTTTTTGTTATCCTCTAAAACGATCGGCATTATTTGTGTTTAAAAACAATTTTTTTGTTCCTTAACCTTTGGTGCTAATTAATTTCCGTCACTTATTTAATACATATGCTTAAATAAAAAAACAACAGCGTTATTAATTGCAATATAATGTTAAATTAATTTGATTGAAAAACCTTAATGCATTATTTATTTTCGTATTTATCAGATATATAGTAAGTTCATTCAAATTAATTATATCCTGTACATTTGTGCAAAAAAGATGTGTAATACCTAAAAGGAAACGAGTTGGACCACAACCTTTATACCAAAATGAGCAGACGACACAGTAACGTAGATAGGAGGTCAATTAAGAGAATCAAACGTCCTCCCCACATTGTTTTCATTTTCGTATGTAAAATAAAATTGTCCAATAAAATGTTTGGAGAAAAATAAGTTTGTTCCCAACCCATCGAAAAAAGCTATCTACGTCAATGTGACGACAAAATGAGTTGACTTAGACATGTCCTTCCACCAGCCCGCCTGTCCGTATTGTCCGTTTCTCGCATACTAAAGGTGCTAGGAGTATGAAATTTTAACAGAGCGTCTAGTTCGTCACTTGTATTCAGTGTTTTGATATTGGCCACCTGTTCCTACGACAGAGCTTCGATCCCTCATTTTTGTTCAGAAATATTGAATCTTGTCACAGACTTTCCTTTTTTGAAAGTTTATAAAAATCGGTTGTGAAGTTGGCAAGTTAGATGCCAAATGAAGAAGCCCAACTAAAAACAAGCTGTATATAAATATGTACCAAAATTGGTATGTAGGCAAGAATATACAAAATCTTTACTTTATTTTGGTCCCATCCAACAAAGAAAGTTTTTTTCCCAATCAACTTTCAAGCCGAAATGAGGAGGCTTACTTAAAAGATTCATTCAACATATTTAAAATTCATCCGCCTTAAAATCGGCTGAATACAGCAGAAATAAAGACTGTAACAGTTCCACGAGGGCTGACGTAAGAAGCAAGTAGGTGCAGAGTCCCCTAGTTTTTACTTAATTTAAATAAAAGTGAGCATCAGAACAGGCCTTATATACAGCATGAGGCGTTTATTTTTAAGCTGTCAAAAAGTTGAACGGCGCTATCGATCCTTGGAAATCTGTTGGTTAAAAGTTTTCATAATATAGTTCCAGTCTAACAAAGTTAAATTGGAAACTTAAACAGTGGTGTTAGGTCCAACCTTTTTTTTTTTTTAATTTAAAACCAACAAAAGCTACCTTTTTTTTGTCTCCCGCTCCCTACTCTTTTTTTTTAAATGAAATTTCAATTAAGTGCAATTGGAGCAACTTCATTTTGTTACAGCGCCATGGGAATGACGAAACTGTTTTTGCCAAAATATTAGAGATCTCATAACAAACTGAACATCATAAAATATATTACGCTCTGCGTCGCTACACTGCAACCCCTTTAGGAGATCGTCATAAAAAATGAGCTTGTCTTGTGTCTAATTTGACAGATAAATTGCGAAGATGAAGCAGCAGATAGTAGGAGACAACTGTGAAACGAATTGCTATGACAAACATCATGCCATAATAATGATAAAAAACGCAATGGTTGTGCCCCAAATTGCCGGGGGCAATATTTCGGTAATTTTGGCAAGTTGCATTGTTCAAATGCTGACACCAAAAGCAATGCAACCAGATGCCACCACAAACCGTGTCGCATGTCTACCTTTGTGATTGTGGCAAATACATTATTTATGCTAGAATTGCAGCAGAGGATTGGCGTTTAATCTGTGAACTGGCGAAAGCCAAGCCTAGTCTAGTCCCACCTAGTCGCCGTTAGCTGTCAGTAGTGGTTTTATTTAGTTTTTTTTTTTCCTGTCTTTGCTTGTGAACTAGTTTAAGTCAATCATCGAGCCATGTGGTTTGCTACCTTGCCGGGCAGCTGTCCAGCTGTCAGACCATTTTGCATGCATTGGACGCAACGTTAGCGATGACGTTGTGGCCCAAATGCTAGCATATGCCTCTAACTTGACCGAAAAAAAAGCGACACTCGTGGCATGTGGCAGAACTAGGTGCACGGAATGTGCACAACACACGCACATATTGCCATACACAGAACGACAACGGAGCAATGCACATAATGTGGGAAAAGGTCGTTGGCGTTTGAGAGATGTTTATTTATGCCCTATAGAAAGAAGTGTATTTTGATATTGTCAAGTAATTGGAACTTTTCTGTTCTAGCAGTGCAGGTGTTACAAACAAATGCTTGTGAACGACCCTTGCTGTGCAAAAGTATTGAGAACTAAGGAAGATTTTCTAGAAAATCTGATCATGATCATTTGTGCACATATTATCGTTACCGAAGCTCTAAGGTTGGTTATTAGTCTGGTTAGAGCAGGCCCCTTGGCCTTCCTTAAGCTCTCCTTTTTGACTATAAGCATATTTCAACTGAAACACGCGAGCCAGGTGTAGTAGGTTCTGTACTAGATAAGGAATGTACTTGATAATCACTGTAGTGTTGAAGAAGTCAATGATCGTTGATCGCTTGACATCTTTGAGAATATTAAGTTCATCATCTTCATGATCGAATGGCAATTAATATTGACATTGCTCTGAGAATGAATTGCTTTTTGTCGACATGACTATTCCCACTGTGAAAGCTTTTTCTAAACATCATAAATTCCGATGATAATCTTATCAAGCACTTTTTTATCATTAGCAACCATTCTCAAATTTTCAACATTTTAAACCGAATCGGACGATGGCACTGTTATGGAATTAACAAGTTCGATTGATACCTAGGCCAACTAAAAATTCTTGGTACACACACAGAGGTAACAGAAACCTAGATCGCATATTTTTGGAACGCAGCTCATAACAAGTGCGGCTTAGTGCAGAATTGATAAGATTTTTGAAAAATTTTAAGAAATTTCTAAAAGAATAGAAAATATGTTAAGATTTTTGGTAAGAATTGCTTTTCTAAAAAAAGAAAAGAAAGAAACTTATCTTGATCTTAAACTTGACTATTTTAGAAATGAATTATTCTAAAAAGTAAATCTATTATATTTTCCAAGGGAATGTTTTGTAAAAAAGTGATTAGTTCGTTTCTTTGTATTAGAATTGCATGAGTAACAATTAGTAAGTAAGGATTCTTCCCATATGATGCATGGCTCATGGGATTCCCATTATAGTAAACACTAAAGGGAACACAACGATTCGAATACTCTACTTACACTATGTTAGTTTTAGGTAAATACTTCCGTAATTATCATGTTGTTGCTCAAGTGTATATAAACTTTGTCGTGCAAAAATAATCTTGTTTTGTTGTTTTGGCGATTTGATTTTGAGGAAAAAGCTGCTGAAAATGTCAGCGTCCAAAAATATTCACTTGTGGCAGCTATTTGAAGCTATTTGCAATTTAGGTCGTTCACTGTGAATCACTTATTAAAGTAGCATCTCTCTCTCTTTATGTCGTTGCAGCTTGAGCGACTAAAGGAATGTCTGGCACACTCTTTGTAAACGAGGAGCAGCAAATGGAATCCAATTCGTCAAATACCGAGGCGCAACTGGTGGCTTGTTTAAGCGTATTGGAGCTGGAGGATGTCAGCGTGACCGTATCAACCATTACACAGAGCAACTGCGATGGCAGCGACAGTGGACTGGATGTGGCCAGCTGTTGTGTTTCCCGTACAACTTTGGAGCGTGCGTTAAGCAGCACCAGCGGCGGGTATACCAGCAGCAATGGTCTGGAGGAGTGCTCCGCACAAACACAAAGTCAACTGAGCTGTAATTCCGATCTCTATGAGCTGCAGTCCTTGCCAGTTAATATACCTATGCCTAGCCAAAGCGGCTACGATTGCTGCAGCGAAAATGGTAGCGAAAGCTCTACTTTGCTGGAGCGTAGCGTTTATAAGACGCCAACACGACGCTTTAATGGTAGCGTCAAGAAAAAAGTGGCCATGTTTGAGCCAGCAGCAGCAGCAACAACAAAAGTTGAGGAGCAACAAACAGCAGCACAGCAAGCTGCACAACGTGGACGTGGCGTGGTAAATCTAAAGCGCGCAGTCTCCTTGCCACGTCATAGTCCCGCACCAGTCACACCTGTACGAGAGAAACAACGCGGCGAGCGTCTAGCCTCTGCCTCCTTTCGCGTGCCCACATCAACTGCGCCTACGCCAACGCGTGCGGCGCGTCCTCAAAAGCCTGATACGCTACCCACTACGCTGAGCCGCACACAGTCCATAAGCATGCAACGTCTGGTGCAGCGTGCACCTTCACTTAGTCGAGCACGCACTCCAGGCACGCCCTCTGACGATGGACGCTGGCCAGCCAATCGAGGCAGCTCCGCACGACGCGGCATGTCTGTGACACCCGAAGTAGCAAACATTAAGATGCGCAACAACATAATGTCCAGCAGCAGCTGTAGTCCAGCACCCAGTGGCTACGGCACCTTGCCGCGTAATCGTAAACAACAGTCAGTGGAGGATTTAAGCGTTGGCGGACGTATATCTCGCAGTAATTCCATAAGCAGAGCGGATGCACGAATGAGCGCCTCGGTGATGGTAGTGCCCACACGCAGAAGTTTGGCACCGGTGGTGACCGCTAAAGTAAATTCGCTGCGCAGGCCACAGGCGCCCAGAACGCGCATATATCATGAAACAGCTGTGCAGACTGCCTTGACTAGTAACGATTTGGAGCAGGTTCTCAATGGTGGCATAGCGCAGGCGCGAGCTGTGGATGCAGTGGAGCAGCGTGATCAAAGCACGCAAGCTGAAGATATTCGCGATTGCGAGCTGGAGCGTCTACGTGATGAAGTGCGTGAATTAAGCGGCAAGTTGCAACGTGAGCGGGAAGAGAAACTAGCTATGCAGCGGGAGCTGCATGTCAATACAGAGCGTGTAATGGGCATGCTGGAGATGGCGCGTGTGGTGGGAGCCAATGCGGGCACGCCCACTTCCGAGGACAGCGGCGATGGCAGTGGTCATGATAGTCTACTTATGCTAGAATCACAGATACAACTTAGCGGCCATGAGCTCTTTGAGCGTCAGCAAGAGATTGGGCAGCTGCGCAGCTTATGTCGTGCTCTCCAAATGGAAATGCGGCGCTCGCTGGCTACACAAGAGTGTCTGCTGCAGGAGAAGGCGGCTATTGAACAGGAGTCCAATGAATTGCATGATTTTTTGCAGCATGAAAAGGCATCTCTTTGTGATGCTCTGAAGGAAATGGAAACAGAATATCAAGGTTGCAAGACGTTGTTGGCCAATCGTGAAGAAGAAGCCAAGGTGCTGCGAGATGAGTGCCGCCATCTGGTGCGACTCAACGAGCAGCGACGACAAGAGAATCGTTTGCTACAAACGAAATTTGTTGCCTTGGAAAATAAGTCTCGAGAAGTTATACATCAGCAGAATGCATCGGTAGCCGGCGCATCGACAGCATTATCGGGCTTGCATGCACGCTTGGACAGCCTCGTGGAGCAGCTGGTGTATTCCTATAGCATTTCCGAACAAGACTTGGAGGTAACTCAAATTAAATTATATTGAAATAAGAAAAAAGATGAATTCGGATGAATCCTTTTTTTTATTTGTGCAGGATATTCGTTTTCAGAACGAGTCTATTGGAGCGGATACAGAACACGCGCAAAATAGCGCCAGCAATGGCAAGCCAAATGGATTGGACTTACCCCTGGGTCAGGTGACAGCTGGCGATGCACTGCATTGTCTTGTACTAGCCAGCGATGGTTCGCTTTCGCCGCAGCGCAATCAATCTTTTATAGCAGCTGTCATCAGTGCCATACGCCAGGCCACCACACACTCGGGCAAGCGCTTGTCCATGCGCCAAGGTAACAAGCGCAATGGAGGCGTAGCGACTCAGCAGGCAACAGGTAGCCAGCTGAATGCGACAACGAACGAACAGGCAGCCCAGAATGGCACCGGAGGTAAGAGGCAATCTTTTGATGTACAAAAATTTAAAAAGTGACTTACCTTGTTACAATTTTGCAGAGGATTCGGACTCCACAGAGATGCTGGACTCTGAAACTGAGCCCTGCCTGATGATGGACAATGTGCTGGAGGATGTAGTGCATCCGGACTCACATTCACATAATATGGTCTCCTCCTGTACGGGCATGATATCACAGATCGAGCTGCCCACAGAGTTGGTCAGCCAGTGCAGTCAGCAAGCGACAGCTAACAATGGCGATGACTCGCTGCAGCAGTTGTCCCAGGCCATAACGAATCGGCAGCAGATGGAGCTGCAAATCCACAAGTTAAATACGCTGCCTGTCAAGTGAGTTGGGAGCGGCAAATGGAAGTGCCAGTAAAAAGTAGCTAACTTATTTGTATATGCCTTACAGCACACGTGATCAGTGCAACACTGAAGAGCTTAGCTGTCATGACTCGCTGGCTGAGCTGCCTTCACTTATGGAGTACTCAACAGCACAAGCGGTTGTTGATCAGGTTATAGAGGTAGATACTTTGGTTACGAAATTGCTCAAGGTTTTAAGACTTGTGCAGCTGGACAATGACACTTGCATACAACAGCTGATTGTGGACAAGTAAGTTATATGATTTATAGTCAAATTGGCAATATATTTCAAATTTCCATCTTTTCTTTGCCAGAAACAAACTGCAACAGCATAAGGAAGACATGCTAGAGAAACTTAAAGACTTGGAGGATGTTAACCTCAAGCTGCAGGATGATCTTATGGATGCCACACAAGAACTGATGATCAAGGGCAGCGATCTCACTAGCGCCAAAACAGAAATGCAACGTCATCGCAATGAGATCGACGTAAGATTTTAGCCGAGGCTTATTTCAACTATTGGACTTTTATGTTGCGCACACCTTTTTGGACACATTTCTATATATCGTTATTATGTAAAAGATATATTTCCATATGTTGTTTATTTACTTTCGAATGCGTCAATATTATTATTATTATTATGATTTTACACTATTTTTTCGATGTAGACTTAGCGAATTATTATCCATTATTATTATTATTATTATTAACATATTAGTTATAAACACATACTTAGGCTAATGCGCCGTTTACATAATAAAACACATTGCTTATTCAAAATCTTGAGTTGTAAACTTGACAAACTTTTTTTAATGTCTTTAATTTAATTTCAATTGTTTCTGATCATATGTATTTCATGTAACATGCAAACACTTTCGTTATCCACATACAAAATATGAAACGTCTGTCATTCAACAAATCTTTCAACGACTTCATGGCATGTTCACCAATCACCATAACAATGTTTCACAAACTCAAGTTTAAGCGCGCACTCTTTCGTTTAAACTAGCAACGTGTTAGGATTAACATTTTTAACTAAACCAACTAAAACCATTAAATGCCTAACGCTTGCCATAATCCATAACTAAATTGGCAGCGCCTCAACGAGGACATCTGCACGCTAAGCACGCTTTGCAGCAACTACAAAAAGTTGTCGCCCACCACGGAGTTTCCACCCATGCAGCTGCTGACGCCCAATAAAACGCCCGAGGATGGTGATATCTTGGGCATACTAAATCTGCTGAAAATGTGGCAAGCTGAGGGACAGCTGGAGGATGCGCGCGTCAGCAGCTATCTCAGGCATATATGCGCGCCAAATGTAAGTCAATAGAAAACAAATCTTTGCAGCACTTGCTTAAATACTACTTTCTTTTAGGCTACGCAGGCTCTGGACAACAATCATACAGAGCGTCTACGCATCTATGCCAATCAACTGGAGCAAGTTTGCCGTGTGCTTGAAGATTGTGCCAACTCAAGCGACGAGAACAATGCACCATTGCAACAGTTGCGACAGGATATTGAAATTGTTAGGCTGAATGCTAACTGGACGCAGGTATTGGACTCAAATGCGGATCACAATGCAAATCCTCCGTCCGTCGATGTGCCGCCACAGTTGCTTTGATTTGTGTCAAATTGTTAAATATATGCATAACTATATACAAAATTCTGATATTGGCCTAATATGTTAACTGTACGTTATAT
The DNA here is from genome assembly GCA_949987675.1 of Chymomyza fuscimana. Lineage (NCBI taxonomy): Eukaryota > Metazoa > Arthropoda > Insecta > Diptera > Drosophilidae > Chymomyza > Chymomyza fuscimana. The sequence continues at coordinate 27,572,878 of OX465089.1, read as the reverse complement.
ACAGTACATACATGCAAACTATGTATACTAAGTAGTAGTTAGCCATTAAATTTTGCGTCCTAAAAAAAGTTGTAAAATGCACGTTCGCATAAGTAAAAAAAACCGTATTAGTATTTGAATATTGATAATTGATTGGTATCCATATGTTATAAATTAATATAGTTGAAGATTTTAAACTAGCTGCATTAAATCTTTAGTTGTGGACTTGCGAAGTTAATAAAGATACATTTTTAAAAGTCTTTTATGCATTACATCTTAGAGAAACGGTACGTTGTTATAAAAAGCTTAACCAAAATACGTTTGTAAGTTAGTAAGTTCCTATAATCCAGCTGAGCAGACTATTACTTAATCTGCATTCCTCCACCAAACAGTTTTTGGTTTTTATCTGAAGTTTAATGCGTTCCGAGTATGGATTAAGTTGTAACTGGCACGAAATGATTGTTTTTAAGTATCTCGACAATAATTGAGCTTGCTTGCTTTCTTTAAGAGAGAAAAAGCTCTTTAACGGAATTTTTTGACCCTGAGCGTGAAATTCTTGAGGAGCTGCAACATTTTTATGAGAATCGACGGGCAGTTATGGTATGTGGTAGATTCCTGATTTACAGATTGCCCTTCAAAATAACCTAACGATTGTGGTCCTTTGAGAAAGCTGGTTGCATCGCTTTGTGCTAGTATGTCCGGGACACCTTCTGAGGGTACCAGGCAGCCGTTTATTCTCGTTACTGCGTTTGCGTTTATCCATGGCCAGATAGACTACATAGTATATTCCTCTTCTGATAAGTGATACCTAGATTAATGTGTGCGCATATGCCTTATCTTAAGCATAAAAGGAAGCATTGTCGCAATGGAATATATTATATTACAATTGTGGATAAAAGTGTTCCATGAGTTCAGTAAATCATTTTTTCTTTTGCTTAATGTTTGTAAGCTATAAATTCATTTATATAGTTATGAGTTTACTTCCAACCAAGATGAGAATCCATAAAAAAACCTGGCCTTAGATTTTTGTCAATAAAAAAATTGTTTGATTATTATTTTTGATTAAATTGAAATCATCCACCAAAAAAATTTTCCATTGTACAGTGTTATTAATCACGATTTAATGATTAACATACACATATCAAGTTCGTGAAATACTTTTTCGAATTAAAACAATGTTTTGAATTTTTAATACATATTTTCATTTTATATACTCATGGCTAGCCGTTTGTATAACACACGTATAATAAATAGGCATACGCTAAGCAATATACATAAATTGGCTGGCTTAAATAGAGAAAAAAAACAAATTTCGCAAAATTTTTTGAAAATTTCTTGAAATGCTATGCACTAGAGTAAGTCTATAACTAAAATTAGGTAAATATATATTTTTTTAAAAGCATTGTTTTTATGTATATTAAACTTGTCTTTCGGCTGTTGCTTCTTTTGCTGCACATGTCTTTTGTATGTTTTTTTTATCTGTCTTTACATTTACAATTAATCTCATATATATGCATATGGACGGTGTCCATTAAAAGGACGGCTTGCTGCTGCCCATGCTGCGTGCTGGCAAGCTATTCGTCTTGACCGTTGGATTATCACGTGCCTGCGAGTGCGCTACCACAATGCTGAGGCACTGCACCCATTCCTCGGCATTCTTGCCATCCTTCGGCTTGAGTATTAGAGTCTGATCGGCGGTAAAGATCTCAAAGGCTTTGGGTATATTGCGTGCACCACGCGATACCTTAACCGAACGTATTTGATTTACGTCAATGCTCTCCCCGCCGCTCTGTAAAAATAGTAACATAGTTGGATTTAGTTGTTTGTGCTGTTTTTCAAAGCCATGCTAAACTTACGGAGCCTTTGCAGGATAAATGTGCGCCGGACAGTGTAAAATAGCGCGTACGCCAGCGCCTGAACAAACGCCATTTGCCCTTCTTTTCCTTTAGCTGGCCCTCGATCATGGGCTGATTGCTGCCATTCAGAAAACCTACTGCCTTGTCTGGATGATTGCACAAAAAGCAGCCCCATTGATATTCCAGCTCATTGCAATTGGGATTGGACTTGTCGGTTTTGGAAACCTCAAAAACGTCCAGAAAGCCCGAGTGGCGCAGCTCGTTGACAAGTATCTCGCGGTCCTTTGAGTTGGAAAAGTTAAGACGATTTTAAGAGTTTTTGCTTTATACTAACTTACTTTGACCTGTGGAAACTGGCTGGTGACCAGCTCTGTAAAACTACGATTTTCGCACTTGAGTATCTGCCAGATGTTCTTTAGATTACTTATGCCCGGTTCACGCGTGCTCAGTACGCTTTTTTCCTTGACCTGGTTAAAGAGAAAAAATAACTATTAGTCAGGAGAAGATTTGCACTTCAAAGGCTTTAATTTAATCGAGTGCCAAGAATTGGAACCATCCCGTACCAAAATTTATCTATGGTAATCCTTAACCATTACATTTAAATAAGTATTAATTTATGCAGCACTCACATAATGACGCATTTGAAAGTCCAGAAACATAAGATGTATCCAGGTTTTGGGATTTCGCGTTCTCATCGTAAAGCAAGTCTTGGAATATAGGCAGTGTGGACCACGTATTTGGCAGGCAAAATGCAACTTGGCTACCTTCTTAGTGCGACGCTCTGCAAATTCATTGGAAACTATTTGTGGTGTGTCGGTGTTTTGGGTAGGTACATAGTGTATAGATATTGGACAGTTCATAGATTGTGTTTTTGTGTGTTTGAAGAGGAGATACATAGGCAAAAAGAAAGATAGAAAGAAAGGAAGGAATCGTAATTTAATGCATGCGACAAAAAAGCTAAATGGGCGCTCATATAAACTGAGGCCTTCACACACCTTCAATGCTACAACGCGTTGGCGGTGGCAAATGCTGCGATACCTCATCCATGTACGACTTAATGGAGCTAAAGTTTTTTTCACAAAACTGCTGCACAGGATCACGCATAATTTGATATGGCTCAAAGGTGCTCATGCGCTGATCCAGCACGCTGTTGGCATTTAGTAGCGTGCGGCTGGTATTATCGCTGCGTCGTGGAGCGGGCGCTATATTTGTTGTTGGTCCAGATACAATAACCTCGTGGGAGTTCTTAAAATGAAAATAAAATATATGTAAACAATATATGTTTCGTCAAGCAACATTTATGCACTTACATTTCCATTTACTGGTAGCTTCATCACAGATTTAGTATTGCCATTGCTGGAGCTCTGTGGCAGCGCTGGCGAGGCATGATGCACGGACACGGAGTTTTGTGCCTGTGTTGTCTGAGACTGCTGTTGTTGCTGTGACGTTGCCTGCGGTATGGATATGGAACCGACTGATTGATTTAGCGCGTCCGTGCTGTACTTCATCAATGCGGTGCTGGAGCTCAGCAGTGTTGTAGGACCCTGCGAATGCGGGCGCACCTTACCAGGTGATGTAGTGACGGTGACACCACCCGATGTAGTCACAGGTATGCCATACTTATTATGTCCAGTAATGACCACATTGTTGCTAAGTGGCGGTACGGGCGTAACATGACCTGCAGAGGCGCCCACTGCTTTAGGTGTGGCGCCTGTTTGCACGACAACATTGCCATTGGAGTTGTTACTAGAACCAGCAGCAGCAGCGCCACCTGTCTGCTGATTAATATGCTGTGAGGAGCTAAGCCGCGTCATGCTTTTATGTAGGCCTCCTACAGAGCCACTAGCCACATTTAGACGCGTGACACTACGATGCGTATTGCTGGCAGGATGCAGGCGACCAGTGCTGCGCGAGTCACCCAACTTGACGCGCCGTGTGTAGCCTGCATGTGGTGCTGTGGGTGTGGCGGTGGGAGTGGCTGACGGTGGGGCCAAGGTAGCTGCTGTTGGTGTGCTGCTAGATGTTGTGGAACTGGATGCAGTGCTATTGCTACTCTGTGGCGCGGTTTGTTGAATCACGGTTGTGGTGGTGGTGCCGCTGTTTGCAGGTGCGGCTATGGTGGCTGCAAATGCAAAAAGTGAGATTATTTTGAATTTTCAATAAACTATTCTTACAACTACTTACGTATCTTAATATTTGGACTCGTACTGGAGCTGTTCAAATTGACAATGGTCACACCGCCGGAAGTCTTATTGCACACATCCTGCTGACTGCTTAGTGCTGCATTCTTTTGCCTAACGCAGGCCAAGACCTTGTCGGTGAAAAGCACAGGATGGGCTGAACACAGACGTGTTGCCTCCTGCTGCAGCAAAGACTGCGCTGTGCGCTCCGCTTGAGGCAAATGTTCCAGCACAAAGTCCAGTGCCAGCTGCGCCGTTTCCTTGCTGCCCATACCCGCTGTAGTCAGTATTTGTGCGCATAGCGTTACAGTGCCTGGATTGGACTTTGCTGCCAGACGCAGTTGCTCGAAATGATCGACCAGCAGTTGAGGTGCATGTGCTGCCAGTTTAAGCAAGATTTGCATGGTTATGCTGGCAGTTTCACTGTCATATAGAAAGCTGCACAGCTGTGGCACGCAAGATTCCAAAACCGCAGGCGTTTTTTGCACTATCAGTAGATACAGCTGAAATACGGCCAAACGTTCCTGTGCATCGCATTGTGGCAGTAGAGTAATGAGCAGTGGTGCATGTGGTGTTACTGTCTCCGGCGAGACCTCATATACTTGAGAGAGCACACGCAGCAGTCCATAATTGCCCGACATAATGGAGTCCATAATAGACTCCACATGCGGACTCAGCAGATAAGCATAATCAATGGCTGCCAGTGATAGATAGCTGGCAAGATTGCGTGATAGCTCCTTGTTGCCTTTGGGCAGAAACTGCACGGCAATGGGCAGCGCTATTTTCATCAGTTCTTTCTTATCATAGTTCTATAGGAAAAGTAAAAAAAAGTAGGTTAAGTAGAGTTACTCATTTTTAATATACTCAAAAAGGCATTTGATTTTCATGTTTTGGAAGCTTTCTAATTTTCAATATTCGGCATGTACAGGGTAGGATCAAAAAGTAATACGACTGAATTAATTTAAACAATAGGTGCAAATCCTTCGTAACTCTCGAAAAGGCACTTTGGTGCTCTGACCCAACACCTATAAGTCGAAGTCCCTCTGCGCGTACGCCTTCTGAAACTCCCTTTACGGGATCCCCTTCAGAGATGCTGTCACGGCGCCTTGGACGTCTTCTACGAAGCTGCATCGATTAGAGAGAGGTCCCGTTTGAGTCGAGGAAAGAGAAAGAAGTCCGGCAGTGTCAGATCTTGACTGTACGGCTGGAGCGAGATTTACGCACGATTCCCTTTTTGCTCATCGCGCAGGCCTCTTTTGGACGCTACCGTACGAGGTCTCTAATTTATTAACAATTAGACGTATGTGTGTCGGTCAGAGTCCAGAAGCGCCTTTACTTTGGTCACATTTTTATCAATTCTTGAAGTTTATGTGGGACCGACGCGCTGCTTGTCATCGAGTAGCCCCGCACCTCCCGTAACCGCTTATGCCATCGAACACTGTTGAGGGGCTCATAGCAGCATCGCCGTAGATCATTCTGAGGGATCTTGTCGCGGTTTTCCCGACTTTGATGCTGATTTTAATCCAAGTTTGAGATTTTTTCCCTCTTGGATCGTTACGACACTTCCTAAAACTGTTTTGACGTGATCACTCTTCGCATTCCCGCAGCAACTGGCGAAAATATCGCTCTCATCAAAATAGCGTAGCGCTACTCGAGATTTTTCTCCATCTTGTATCGTTACGATAGGTCCTAAAAGAGTTTCGACGCGATCACTCTTCGCTTTTCCGCAGCAATTGGACAAAGATCGGGCTCGTCAGAAGGCTCTCTACAACCACGCCTAGTCCGACCGATCTCCATCCCTCCATTTGCGCTACAGAAATTCAGTCTTATTACTTTTTGATCCTACCCGGTATAGTATACATCCATTATCTAAGAAGCTGGTAACACTCTGCTTTAAACTGGTGCTTTAAATGATCACTTGGGTAGCGCCTAAACTAGAGCAAGTAGATGTCTGTTCTTTATCTACACATCTATTAGTGGCAACTCCATATTAGTTACGTTTAACTTACTAAAAATATGCTAGAGATAATATCAGCGGCTATTTTGGCATGTGGTGGTTCCTCCTTGGTAGCGCTTGTTGGCTGTAAATTCCATAGCAAGCAGTTCTTCAGCAAATCCACTAAAGCGGCGCAATAACGCTCCGCCGTGCGTGTTTCCCGTATGCAAGAGAGCACGCGTGTGACACAGATTTCCACCACCGATTGATCATTGTTATTCTTGACATAGTCCACATGGGATATGATGGGGCTGATCTCAGAGAGCTGTAATGGCATAAGTGTTAGTTAAAAGCAGCAGATTACTAAGCTATCGATAGCTACTTACCACCTCCGTAATATCGTTGACAATCTCTGCATCGGCCACTGAGAAGAGATCGCCAGCGCGCGAAAGATCGCGTTTCGAGAGTACCTTGGTAAAGAGCTCGTGCATCTTTAGTATTGTTGTTTATGGCTGGAGCACAAAGCAGATGGCTGTTCTAAACGCATCCGACTCAAGCAATGCCACACGGCGTCATCACCATCATCTGATATGGCTGCAAAATAAGTAAGCAAGTGGTAACCAAGTGGCCATGGAATTACTTAAGATATGTATTTATTTTCGCCTTTCGTCGCATTTTTCACTGTCATGTTTGCTGGCCTATTGCCAAAGTTCATTTGCCGTTCAAAGCGTTTCTTTCTTTCTTTTTTTTTTAGTACGTTTATCTTATCGTCTTGTCTAGCCAAACTAGCCCCGGCATGCCCTTCCTCAAACCACAAACTAGCGCGTCTAAATATTTGCGCTTTAGTTGTTCACAGTCTCTGCTCCTATTTCGATTTCTTTCTCCATTTCCAGCGCACCAACTTGTTGCAGTCTCGGCCAAGAATTTTTTTGCAGTTAGCTGAGAAACTACAATACTATTTATATGGAAGACTTGTGTATATGTATGTATATGTAAGTAGTACTATATGTGCTTCGTATTTATATACTAGGCCGTGTTTGTTTTCTGTGCACTTCGGAGATACCAAAGACTAAATACTTGTTTGATTGCACTTCATTGTCGTCGTCTGGCTTTCAGATATTTCAACAAATAATAAATGCTGCCTGGCTTTTCATTGCTCACATTTTCCATTGATTCTGCAGTTTTTCAATTAAATTTCCCAGAAGGTAATGCATATATGCCTAAGCTCAAGCATTTCTGTTTGTTTTAAGTGGGGATTCCCTAAGCAAATACACTGCAGCTGTTTTTTTATAAGATTGCACTCCATTGGCTAGGAGTATATTTTAATTGTGCAAAGTAAAGTGTTTGATATGTAGATAATAGAAGCAAGCGAGTAATAACCCTTAAAGTATAGTAAGATGATGAGTGTCAAAACTGGAAGGAAGTAAGATTCTCTTTAGACACTCTTTAATATAAAAATGTTTTTCGTCATGTCCATTTTTTATATCGTAGAAGTTAAAATGTGGATCGCAAATTGAAAAGAAGAGGATCACAGGTTTGCAATTTTTTCTGAAAAACAAAGTGGACATAAAAAGAAAACGAGCGGGTGAATTTTATTACGACATCAAATTAAAAAAAAAAAAAAAATTAATGTTAGGACGGTGTAAAGTCTAGCGCGGATGTCTTTAAGATAGCCTGAACCAACACATTGCAATCAAATTCGGTATATTGGTAAGGTACTCCAAAGAACCTTTGACTGCCAAATTTGGTTACTTTTTGGTTTTTTGATTTTTAGACCGATCGGTCCTATAAGATATAGGATTTTGATCAAATTTGGAATGGGATCTACGTGACGCTGATTTTCGTCAAAATAGACCCACCTCCCCCTTGTGACACAGTGACGGAATATTTTTGAAGACTTTTCATATGATCGTGACGCTTCGCCAGAACCCCCTCCCATATAGGCAGGCCCGTCGAGAGAGGGCGGGGTGGGGGATATGGATTCTCCCCGGGAACGGTGTAATTACTGTCATACCCGGATTTTCTCTCTACGGCCCTGGATATAGGTAAACCGATTAGAAGAAATTCGGAATTGTATTTGAAAAATTTGGTTACAAACAAAAAAATTATGACCTGAAAACGTGTTTTTAATCGATTAGTTCCAAGACGGCTATATGACTTAGTAAACCGATTCTGATAAAATTTGGTATAGTAGCTGCGTACTTTAAAATACTTCCAAACAGCAAATTTCGTGAACAAACGAATTAGTCCCTGAAAATGTATTTTTGACCAACCAGCCCTATGCAGGCCATATTGAAGAGTCAACTGATTAAGATACAAGAGCACTTTAAAAACTTTCCGACGCCAAATTTGGTTACGATATCTTCATAAACAACCGAAAAACAAAAAAAATTTGACCCTAAAAACGTTTTTTTTTGACCGTTCGGTCCTATAGGGGATAAATGATATAATCAACTGATTTTGATAATATTGGGTACAGTGCTTGGGAACTCTCTTAGTTGGTTTCCTCATTTAAAAAAGGAATTATGCACTTAAAACTTTTAGTTTTTTTAAGGTGCTATATAATAGCATAATAACGATATCGAGAAAATAAAATACATTTTTTTGCCGTAACATTATAAGCGATCTCATTCGAAAGTTTGGTTGCTCAAGCTCTTACGATCTCCAAGATATAGGAGCACAGACAGACAGACATATTTAGTTTAAAATCTTTTGTCCTTATGAGCATTTTGGAGGTAACTTTGTCGGGCCTCCAATGTCTTTTTCTTTATTGTACATACATTTGCACAAGCCTAATATACCCCTTACCTTTGATACAGGGTATCAAATTGCTAAATATCTCTGCATCGGTGATTAAAAAAAAATGTGGATGTGTCAGGAGTGTGTGTGCCTAAAGAAAAAAACTATTTACGCCAAATTTACTTAATATGTTGAGCATTGTAGGCACTTTAAAGGAAGTGTGCCTAACAGGAGCTAAGGAATACAGGATTGTTTTGTGGAAAATTCGAAGATTCCTTCTTGATTAGGCTTCTAAAAATCTAGTTAACAAATTTGGTGGCTCTAGCTTATGTTTTAAAAAAACAAATGGAGAATTTATTGCAGCTTATAAGTAGGAGACTTAATAATAATAGAAATATTTGGATCTTGTGCTGCCTACTGATGAAAAATCTCTTCAGCTAGTTCAATTCCCGAGATGAACTAATTAACTGGGATGGTCCCAGTTGCCTGCCATTGTGCATCGATATCCTATGAAGGAAGCACTTCTTCTGGCCAGAGCGTCGAATTCAGTAAGTATCTGTTCGAAGAATTCCTTCGGTCTTCAAAATGTTTGAAAATGTTCTTATAAACAACTCAAATTGTTAATGGATGACTTTTATATAGAGTTTTATAGTTTAAGGTAGCCTATAACTTTTAAAAATATCTTCCGATCGTAAAATGGTTTGTTGCCTACTATTCTTAGAAACAGATCTTTTAATTGAATGACTTCTATTATTTCCGCTACTCGGGGGAACTGTCAAAATTTAGACATGAACCATCACACATTATCCTCGGTTCCTTTGGTAGTACTTGGAGTCTCTAGCCCTTACGATTTTTAAGATCAAGATATTTTGGTATATAGAAGTACCAGTCTATATAGATATACTATAGTATACTATATAGTATAGAAGTTGCAGTCTGCAACACCTTCGTCAGGAAGTATACCTTACATTAGGCTATAGTCATGTACTGACTTTTGAGAAATAAATAAACTGCTCCAAAAACTTATTTTGACGCCATGGAAAGATTGATCTTTCAGAAAAAAACATGAATGGAATAAAAATAAGTATTGTACTAAAAACAAAACAATAATTTGATTAAAAAAAATGCTAAGAAATTAGAGAAGTTCGAAAAAAATCTATTAGACCTAAAGTAAAATTGTATTCGCAAATTCTTGAATATTTTCATTTTTTTTTGTTTTTATAAATTGGTGTGTTGTAGACTTTAGCATCGAATTTGGTATTTATATGCAATAATCTTAGAATTTTTAAATAAATAACACAACTTTATTAAAATTCTATAAACAATAAATGGAACATGACAAGAGCGCAGGGTATATTATAGTCGGGCTTTGCTAACTGAAACTGCTAAACAATTTAAATTTCTTTAGTATGAAAATTCCTGTACCTACAAGATATTTTGATTAGCTGCGCAAAATTCCTCTAGGGCTTAATGTGGCTTATATCAACCGTCTTAGCAGCTTTAAGGGCTAAATTCTAAGCAGCTTAGCCAAGAAATGCTCAAAGAATCTCATGCAAATTATTTGAGTCATAGTTTGTTAAAGACCATCAAGGAAGCGCCAAGTAAACCAAGTTTTTATGCTGTAACTGTTATTCAATTTTCAAAATTAAAGTTGCATAATCCATAAAAATCGAATAAAAACACGCACACACACACATATATATATACATATATACATATACAACACCTACGTATGGTGTGGGTTTACATGTGGTAAGATATTGCATGCGAATTGTGTGGACTGGCAGCCGGAGGACCGAACAAACTGGCAGACAGACAGACCATTTGTTTCCTGGAAACGCAGTCATCGTTAGCGACGACGACGTCGACGGCATGTATGATGATGATTATGTTGACGATGATGATGTCGACGTTGCAAGTCAGTCGCAAAAACCGGGACAATCAGCCATTGATAAAGTAACTTTTCACTGGAAGTTATCGAATGTAATATACTCTTTAAAAAGTTTTTAGAGCACAATTTAAAATTCAAGTTTTCTAGCTTAAAATCATATGAGGTTACTAAGAGGATCAATAATAATTCGTTCTACAACTTTAATCTGCTTTCGGAACTATTAAACAATTTTTAGTGTGTAAGACGAAAATGTGTGTACTATAGAGGAGTCGTCGGAGATCCCCTAAAAGTTAGCTAAACTATGATCAGGGGACTCGAGAAGCTGATATTGTAATCAAATTTAGTGATTCGAAGTTTTTTAGAGTTCCCAATTACTCTTGCCTATTTTATCCAAATCGGTTTACTATATCATTTAGCTAATCCTATGGAACCGATCGAAAAAATCGTTTTTACGTCATATTTCTTTGTTTATGTACTTATATTAGCAAAGAGTTATTGCACTATTCCTAGTAGGATCGAAATTGGAGCATTTATTTATTTGTTCGTTTTAATGGTATAAGGTATTCCATAGTCGTCCGTTCCCGACTTCAACTTTCGCCATTTTTTTTTTATCAGTTTTAATACAATATGTTTTCAAAATTTTTTTTTCACATGGTAAATAAGTATGAGCTTACAGAAAATTGAACATTTTTGTTTTTTGTAGTTCAGTTAAAATCAGTAATGCACACATTTATAGCATTGATCCGAAAGATGGCTTCGATTTGAGTCCTATAGTCCCAAAATCTTAGAAATGAGTAAAATGAAACTTTGTAGATTTTATATATAAATTCAATGCGCTAGACTTTTAATGGGACATCAATACATAGTTTAAAAATCTACACATTTTGGTTGTTCTCCCAGTTTATGACTTATACATATATATGTTCCTTTAACTCCTATTTGAAGCATAGGGCCTTATGACTCGCTATAAAAGAACTGTTCTATAATTTCAATTAGATAGGTACTGTATTTTGAAAAACTTCATGTTCAATGTTTATCTCAAAATCAATTTGATATCTGCTAACAGACTTGATTACAAGTATCTTAGGATTGATTACAAGTATAAAGACTTAAAATTGTCAGACATCCGATAGTTTTTGGAATTTATTGGCCAACAAACTAAACCTACTCGTGTTGTGGTTATGACAACCTCTCTCGAATAATTTTTTAAGCAAATAAGATTCTGTCAAAAATTCAAAAAAGTACCTTAAATTGCATTATTTTATATAATCTTTAGGAATAGTCCAAAAACGGTCATATAGTAATTTGTTTCCTAAAGCTATTTCTTAAGAATATCTTTAAGCTGAAGAAAATTATCTTATGAAAAAGCTTACATATTTGGAGTATCAATATCTTCATAGAGATACTGAACTAAAGCGAATTCTTTTATGGAAAATCTCACATAGTTTGAATTTCAATATCTTTATATAAAATTTATGGTGAATGGTGATAACAAGTGCGAGAGTTCAGAAAAAAAATTCCGGGAAGGGTATAAATTTTATTCTAATTGTGATTTCTGATAAAATGTTCAGTATATTGAAAATTTGTATGAAACTATTTTAGAAAGGTTTGTTGAACCCTTCCGTACATGGATCTGGTGAACATCTGGGAAGGTAAATACAATTTTTTACGTATGGTTTTCAAAGATCCACATATTGTAGGATCACACATTCTTAAGAATGAATGCAATCTGATACGTTTTGGGTTAATAGATCTTTTTTTTTTGTAAAACTTTGCATTTTGAAGCTTTTGAGTATAAATTTCCCAAGCAGTTCGAACCATAATGTATCTTGGGCATATACATATATAGACAAAAACTGAAGATGAAGATTTTAGAGCAACAGACTAACATAGCCTTTAAACCTGTAGCTAAAGTTGGAAATTTCTGTCAAAATTACAAAATTCCTCTAATATAATTTATCACCACGGTATTCTCTGCCTGGCGTAAGAGGTCCCTAAAAGAGAACTAGTCAGATGCAGGCATACTTACCATCACATTGAGCCTGAGGCACATTTTTAACATCTTAAAAATCTTCCAAAGATCAGTGTATGCGATTGGTTACCGGGTCTGGAGACAACCGCCGGTGTAAAAGGAAAGTCCATAACTAACGAATATCCATACGCAAGTGCCAAAAACATCACCTTTTAACATCACCAACGAATGGGTCTCAGCGACGACATGATCCAGGATCGGAATGCCTGCAGACAAACGCTGAGATCGCATACCCACACCTCAGGAGGAGCATAAGTGAATCCGAAAAGAGGTAAACAAGGGTTTGGGAGAAGAAGAAGACTAACATAGCCTTTACCTCCGTATTTTCTTGCATAAACTGGAAGGGATTTAAACTCTAAGCTACTGTTACATAAACTGGTGAAAACCCATATAATCTCTGAAAACTGCAGAGTATACAACCAAGGAGCAGCGGCTCTGGCTGCAACTTTGCAGCCACTGTGGTATCTGTGCTTATTGTTGTTGGTAATTTTTATTTTTTTTTATATTTATGGCTCATTTGCGCTCAGGTTGCACTTTGAGCAAAGCTGGCGCACAATTCAATGTGTGGTTATTGCCACAAGCAGCAACAGTTGGGACTGGGACTCAGCGGCAGTAGTATCTACCAGAAACTGGTTAAAACGTAAATAAAGAAGTACAACAAGTCACAGGAGGCAACATCATCATCATAAGGCAAGCCAAAGAAGAGAGAAAATTAAAAGAGAAATAGAAATACAATATATAAAGTATATTGTATGACGAGTATGTATGTAAGTAATGGCTAAAACATGCGGACGCCTCTAAACCGGTGCGGCAGGTTAATACATACTACGTCTGTCTGCGGCAAGAGAAATACAGATCGTTCAAAGAGAGCGGGGAAGCAACTGTGTCAGAGAAATGTGTGTAAGTGTGTGTGTGTGTGTCTGAGAGTAGGAAAGCAGAAGATCGACGATGGATTTTGGTTTTGGAGACAGCTTTAAAATTCAATTCGACGACAATACAAAGATGACAACACCGACACTACTAACAAAAGCATTATTGGGCCATATATAATTCTTTGTTCGATTTTATTTGCGTTTTGCGAATTTGCATTGCCAAAATGGCAGAGTTGAACCAACAACAACAAAAATAACGACAACAGGAACTCTAGCACACAACAACAACAATCGCAAAACGCGCATTATGTAAGTATAAACAATATACATATAGGTACATATATATTTTGTTTTTGTTTAATATTTATTTTAATTATTTTTCGTGCTAAAATAAAAATATGCAAATGTGTCAAACAAAAGGCATACAAATTGTGAGTAAATAAATGATGCAAATACATAAAAAATAAAAACTAAACCTAAGAAAAACTAAGCTTATTTTGATTAGCTAAATTTTATATACACTTGCAGATATCTAAAGTACTCAACCAAGTTTTGTAATGTATCTTTTAAATCTTATCATTTTTTTACAAGCTAATCTTATAAAAAAAAAAAAAAAAATATTTTAAAAACTTTTTGTCAAATTATTTCACAATATTTACTTTTCTATAGAAAAGATGCAACATTTATATACCCTGCACACTGGTTCCAGATACAAATTTTTTGGCAGTAACTGAATACAGACTGAGTTTTATTGTAACTGTCATAACAATATTTGCCAGCTTAGACCACATTGGACCACTGTAACATATAAATCAAAGGATACATATTTTTTTTTTTTTTTATATTTATTTAACGTATTTGATTACGCCAGTTCTTCATATGTCTTTATTGAAGATAATTTGGAAAGGTTTGATAAATACTTTTTTTGTATAAGTCAAACTTTTATGATTTCTAGGTGGGCTGTGTGTGATATATGTATACTTTTCAAAATCGTAAAAAAATAAAATGAACTTTTTGAAAAAAATTTGTAGAGTTGTTACCAGTGTACTTTGTATGTATTATTATTTGACGCAGATTTAAGCATTGTTTGGGTAGTCAAAGAAAAGAAGAAGCTCCATATAATATCTGATGAATCATTAAATAAAGATGACCAATAAATTGGTGAAAAGTAAAGTAAAGCCAAATTGAGAAACAATAGATGTATTCATTCAACATATGCACATATTAATAGCATAGCTTAATACTTTATATTAATAAGGAATACTATAGTTTATTGCTTAAATACTTGCTTAAATGCAGAGTTGTTCGAGCCTCTTTAGGTAATTCTAGTATCGAAAGATACGTAAACAGAGGCACGCCCCAAGGCGGTGTTCTCTCTCCCTTCCTCTAGAATGTCGCCATAAACTTCTATGCTCCTTGGAGGGTGGCGGTATATAACTGCGTATGCTGACGACGTGGCAGTTGCATTCTCCGGTAAATACCCACAAACACTTTGCGAGCGCATGACTGACGCTCTACACACGCTCTCGAATTGGGCCAAGGCCAGTGGGCTAGGAGTTAATCCGGATAAGACAAAGCTCATGCTTTTCACTAGGAGGTATAAAATTCCCCCGTTAATAAACCCCAAACTCAATGGTGTTACTTTACCCTTCAGCGACTCAGCCAGATATCTTGGGTTAATCCTCGATAGTAAACTGGACTGGAATCTGAATGCGGAAGACCGTAAGAAAAAGGCCACGATCGCCCTATATACATGCAGGAAAGCCATTGGGCTTAAATGGGGTATGGCTCCTAATATTGTCCATTGGCTATACTCTGCCATTGTCAGACCAATTCTTCTCTATGGAGTCTCAATTTGGTGGCCTTCACTGAACAAGAAATCCACCCTAAAAAAGCTGACCAGGGTTCAACGTACCGCTGAGATTACCATCAGTGGGGCACTATGTTCGACACCAACTGAAGCAGTAGATGCCATTTTAAATCTCCCGCCTCTGGACAAGGTGGAAAAACAATCAGCAGTCATAGCGGCTCTACGTATGAGAGAAGCGAAGAAATTGAATGACCTAGACTTCGGTCATTCAAGGATTCTAAAAGACTTCTCTTCCCTTATTCCTGTTAACACGGACTACTGTACCCCACAGGAGCACTTCATCACAAAATTCAAAACCCACATTCCAACCAGAGATGAGTGGCATGTCGGTGTACCGGGCCCTCCTGGCTCGACTAAGAATTTCACGGACGGTTCCAAATTAGACGACCGCGTGGGCGGAGGCGTCTACATTGAAGAACTCAACGTTAGAATATCGTTTCGACTCCCAGATCTTCCTGGCCATCCTTGTGTGCTTTCATCATCATCACGAAACTTGTGAATACGAAAGAGTATTGACCTAACTTTGTTCGAGTGACGATTAGATCGTGTTTCATGACACATGCACTAAACAAGGATGCGGGGGAACAGCGATCTTGGTGGAGGTATCGCTTTAAAGCTGAAAGGCTTCTCCCTCTAATCCATTTTTACTACCCGCCTAAAAAAAATGGAATTTCTTTACGGTCACTAAACGCAAAAATTTTTTTTACACAAATAAATCAAATCAAACATTTTTTGTTTTGAAGATGATTTGAAGATTTGCATTCATTTTTACGAAACACATTGTCGCTCCAAGAGAGATAACATTAAAAGATTTTTTTTTTTGGATTGGTCACATCTTACCCAAACCAGCATTCCTAAAAGAAGCTTTGGACTGGAACCCGCAAGGTAGCAAAAGGCGCGGGCGTCCAAGAACAACATGGCAGGGGAAATTAAAGCTTCTGGCAAAAGCTGCAGGGAAATAAAAGCGATTGCGAAAAACAGAGAGAAATCTGAAGAAAGTTTGTAGAGGCCCTTTGCTCCAACTAGGAACCTAAGCTAGGACACTAACAAACCAGCTTTTTCAAAAAAATAAAATAAGTCTTTGGGTTTCAAGTTTGGCGGCTCATTTTACTCAATTCACTTTTGGCAAGCAAATGGTTGCATACCATTCTGATTTAAACCTTCTAAACGACCTATTGGTAAGGTTGAACTAGAACTTGTTGCTACAAACCCTGTTTATAAGAAAACCAAACTGCTGTACAATTTTTTTATCAGAGTGAAAAAGAACTATTCTCAATGTATGCAAGAGGGAGTTCACAGAACTATTCGACCTAATATACTAGTGTTGATAAGTCATTTGACGACCTTGGAATACTAACTTGTCCGTGTACAGAATGAAATTCAAATTTCTAATCTCATATTGAACCCACCAATCCTAAGTAATAAAACTGAATCCGTAAGATTCGGCGAATGAAACGATACTTTTATGATTTGATATTTTGATTATACAAATTCTTAAGACGAATTCAAATATTTGGCATTGCAGCCCTTATAAACCAGTTGATGTACACTCGGTGAGAGCAACAAAACACCTTAGAAAACTTTGCCAAAGAAAAGCACTGCATTATATGTACTTCCATAAAACGATACATACTCATATGAATATCATTGTGCATAAGTAGTTGCTGTCAGTGAATTGGCAAGGCTTTTCCATTGAATTACACGACGACACTCCAACAATGTATCACTTACGCGCCTGTCTCACATAACGAAAATAATAGTATTAAAAAAAAAAAAAAAAATACTAAAGGAAACTGTGGAACGTTTGGCATACTTAATATTCTAATTTCACAGTTACTATATTTATATTATATGCATGTTTATATAGCAATAGTTGTTGTTATTGGAAATACCTGGCCATAGGCTCGCCAAGAGGTGTCAATAAAGTTTAGACTTGGTAAATTGACGACGAGAAAAATAAATCAAAAAATGCCTGCATGGAGCTTGAGCTAGCACTTTGTATAGACTGTCTGTTGGCATGCAAAAACCCAAGAGCGAAGCTGGCTAAGATACACACACAGAACTAGTAGACCCGCTGTAGGCTTTTTTTTGTGACTCCAAACTTGTTTTTGGGTTTTAACTCGTTGTCCAAGTCATGCCAGTGTCTAGCCCATAAAGCTAATAGATTGTGCTAGGTCGCCACGAAAATCATTAACTAGCTTTTGCTCCTATTTCATCTAAGCCGCATTTAAGCCAAATATCAGCGCAATTCATCAAGCCAGTGTCGTGAGAACCTTACATATAAATAAATTCAGCATTTTCCATTTGCAGCCCCAATAAGCAATCGGCAAAATAATTATAATAAAAAATAAATTTGAAAAAAGTAAAACAAGGTAATTCGAGCCAAGCTTGACTAAACAACAAACTGAAGGGGCGAGTATCGGCCATGGTGAAAAATGAGCGGCGCGTGAAACTTATTAATGAAAAGAGCCGCGGCCACAGTCGTAGCCGCTAAAGAAATTTGCTTTGACTACATATACAACAAAAACAATATGCTGGAATAGCTAACTTGGAAAGTGATGAAAAATGGTTACTCTTACGAATCTGGTTTACAAAATTTCATAATATAAATGCAAATTATTGGTAAATTTGTTTCCAGCCTATACAAACGACGAACGTGTGACGTCACGCTCTCTCTTAGAGTACGGAGTATGTCGTGAGCTGCTTGTATAGGAGTTTTGTATAAAATAGTTCGAAACCCTTGAACACACAACATTTTTTTGGTTTGCTTTAATATCTTTAACTTTTAGCCAGGGTCAATCTAAATCCTTACTTTGTATGTTTTTTAAGTGGTACAACATTGTAGATCATGACTTATATAGATACCACTTTTTTTTTAAAGATATTCTGTAGGCAACGTTTACAAGGCTTAGATATCGCTAGGTTATACGATTATTAATTTAACTGACTTTTTTGAGGCTTTTATTTCAAAACTATCAAGACAAAATCTTATCGTTATCGGTATATATTTTGAAACTATCAAGACTAACTTAACTTAACCTATTGGTCTAGAGACGCTGATTAATTCATTTCCTTCTGCTTTGTATTTGCAATTTAAGGTCTGAGGTACTAGTGAGATGGTGCGAAGCGTCCAGCTGTTGGCCACCGGACGGCTAGCAGGTTGCGTATAACGAACAGCTTCTTACTGGGAGGTTAGCTGCGAATAAGCGAGAATCCTTGCAAATATTCAGTTCCGAACAGGCAACGGATGTACAACCACTTATGAAAATATAGTTTCACAATTCCTAAACATTAGCCTACCACTCTCCAATCCCACGCATCTCACATCTGGGCTGGGCTAAGCTGTCAACCGAACCGTGCCGAAACCAGAACCATCCTAGATAATTTAATGTATCTCAGAAAATGGACAAGCTGAGTAGCTTTAGGGCTAGAAGGGAGCACAATAGATGCTAAGGGTCGCAGTAAGTTTACCCCACACTACAGCATTGTTGTACTCTTCATACAAATATAGAAATAAATAACACAAATGATTCAGCTTTAGATCGAAGCTTCCATTTAGTCTTGAGAGTACATTTTTTGACAATCTATCAGATGACAATTATCAAATTTTATAAATACAAGAATCATGGTGATTGTGCTCTAGTAAGGCCCAACAATGTGCCACTTTAAATGCTATCAGTCTAGATTATTATAATTGTTTAAATCTATATGCAAGTACCAAAACATAACATAGTTTCATACGCCAAATGTGCATACTAGTTTAGCCAGTAGGTTATAATGGCTAGACAGTCTAACTAGATATCTACTATATTAGATGTTGTGCTGATTTCGTTTCTAAGACAGGGTGCATTTAGGTCAGAATTTCCAAGTTAATTAGCTACCAAGGAGCAACTGCATCGGTTTCTATTCCGAGGTACGTAACAGCTTCTCTTCGGTTACGGTAGAGCAGCCATTTGAAGATTCGTAGATACATTTTTCGGGCATGTGTATCTCAACAGACTTCTGTCTATTAACTTCTATCCTACATTAGCATATGTTGCAGACCGGTTGTTTTTGGCAAACGGCATATAAGGCAAGACTTTTTGCTGTCTCTAGTTTACATGGTCTCCGAGATCCTTATGTTAATAATCACTAACTGAGCCAATGATAATCAATTTGTTATCAAGCACATATGGCTTACCACTCGGCATCTTTAATGCCCATGACCATGTGGGCGCAAGATACAAATATGCCTTTTTCAAGAGTATTTCAAACCGCACAGCGTTGTGTGTGCGAAAAAGAATAAACGATTATACACAAATGTTTATAGGTGTACACATATACAGAAACAAATACATGTGTGTATTTGTATCTGAGCTGTGGCTCGAAAAAAAGCATAGACCAAAAATCCGCAAAAACTAAAACGCAGACACTTTGGCAGGTAAACGAAAGCTGCGGATATGTCTACACATTTGAGGGGAGTTGGGGAACCTGCACACGGCAACAAAGGCGTACTACACGCACACACACACAAGCACAGACTACGCTTTTTAACGGTAAATACAAAAAAAAACTTACCAAATTGTATCTATCAGATACATATGTATAGACAGACAGCTGGTCATATCAGTGTGCAGTGCTGAAACTGGTTGTTGATTTCCAAAACGTATCTACAGTTGGCTCTTTTGTTGTTGCTCTTGTTTTGCTTTATTATGCGGCGTTGTTGTTGCTTTTGTGGTTGCTGCTGGGTTAACAACTTCGAGCCGCACTTTAGCTTTAGTTGGATGCCGTTGCCAACAGCCACGCAACGCAGTTGCACGGCCAACACAGATACACACTCACGCACACAGCTATACAAACGCACACATATACATCGACAGCACACTCACACACTCACTACTTGGTAAAGGTAAAAAGTAAGCGGTTATGTGCTTGTTGTTGTTGCTGCAGCAGCAGTAGACCAACTCAGTCAGCCGCACTTGGGTGTAGTTCACGTTTTGTTTTTTTATTTTTTACGCTCTTTTTTTTTATTATTGTTTTTGTTGCTGTTGCCGATAAAGCACAATTTTTAGAATTGTTAACTTTTTTTTTTGTTTTGTTTTATTTTCAATATGTATGCTTGTTTTTTATGACTTTGTTTTGCGACATGCCCACGACTGCGACTTTTATTTTATTTAATTTTATTTCATTTTATTTTATTCTTTTGTTTTATGCATATTGTGTTGTGGCCATGTTTAAAATAATATATAACTTATGTATTTGGCTTACTAATTCAAGTGAATTTAGCTTTGTATTTTTATTAGTATTTATTCATCATATTTTGTCGCAATGTCTTATTCATTGTGCCTTATTTTCTTTGTATTTTTGCTAATCACATTTTGTTAACACACACACGTGCGCACATATAACGACGTCGACAGCGATGGTAAATGTAAGGCTGCCAAGTTAACCGACGTACGACGACGTACTATGCGCATCAAGCAACCAAACGCGTTTAGGCCAAAATAAAGACTGAAATCTCTTTTGTTGTGGACGATCGCACAATTCAGTTTGCAAGTTGGCTACTCTCTCACACACATACACATACGTACAAGTGCGCTCAGAGCTACAAGGTAGCGATTCTTTTATTGATCGCTGGTGGCTGGTGGTGATGGTGTTTAAGTCGTGACTGCTGATCCGATAATTCTTAACTTCTAAGCAGTCTTAAACGTCGACGTTTCTTGCGCAAGTCGTCATCATCGATTTCCTCTTCGCGTAAATCTTCATTGACTATGAACCAGAAATCAGCCCAACAAATCGCATTCCAACGTACCTTGGGTTATTGAGAGAGGTGATCACCATTTTGGTTTCGCGTCTGTGTTTATAAATTAGCCCATATATTTTTTGAAAAAAACACTATTTACCCGAAGATAGTTACAGCTCATCCCAAATGCAAATGGTGCCTCATCTTCACTTTCGGATCCCAGTATTCGAACACGCGGCTATTTATGTTTTCGTTTCTTGTATGCCGCATGCTGCTACCGCTGATAGCTCTGCATAGATTTACCAAGTTAGTGAAGTTCATAGTTTATTAGCTTAGAATATACCCATTGTCAGATTCGACGTGTTCAGCTACTGCGATGCAGATGTGTATAGGCCAGCTCCAAAACGTTAGAAGCTCCGGCCGACAATATACCCGTCGCTAGAACGCTTCTGGCACAAAACACCTTACACGATATGATAAATATCAATTATTTGCAATTTGCAAGACGTAGAAATTGTTATGAATTTTCTTATAATATTTTATAGATATTTTTCTGGACTACTATGTGATCTTTATTTACAAAATTTTTAATTGCAAATTGCAATACACAAATGCACGCACATTTTTGTTGATTTTTTTATTTTGTAGCTGGTTAAAATTGTAATTAATAGCACAACAAATTTAATGCAACAATTTACAATTTGATTTGACAGAAGAAAATGAAAACAAACAAACAAAAATTCTCTCGCCAGCTACTTCTCTCCCTGGCAAGTGCCAGCAAGGGAAATTCTCTCCCTGGCAGGTGCCAGCCAGGGAAATTCTCTCCCTGGCAAGTGCCAGCAAGGGAAATCGTTCAACCAACATGATTTGCCGGCTGATTTTTGTTCACCTGTTGAATGCTGCAGCAACATGCAACATGTTGCTATGACAATGTTGCTTAGCAACTTTTGTTTGCTCTCAAAGTTATGCTAGGTTTACACTGCATCGGCAGCAGCTCCGTTCACGTCGTGCACGTTTCTTGTAAAGAATTGTGTTGCCATAGTTTAAATAAGGACATTTTGTACACGTGGCAATTAAGCTAGAAAAATGTTTATATATTTATTTAATATTATAATTTAATGCAATTTTAAGTATAATTGGAAAATTGTATATTTTATTTTATTTTGGAGAAACTAAACTAACAAAAGTGAAATTTGGGGAGGCTATGCTGTCAGTCATCAGAACAAGCTGCCAACAGCACAAAAAAAATTACTTACAATGATGCACAAACTCCCTTTCTCTTCTTTTCTCTTGTCAAAATGATCGGGCAAAAGTCTGTCTTATTTGTCAATCAATCACTTTAAGAAAATATAATTTTATTTTACGTATTAGCTAGAATATTTCGCGAAGATTGGGTTAAGGCTAACTTAAAGTTAGTAGTAAGTAAGTAGTTTACGAACATTAACAGCATTAGGCTTTTTTTTCAATTTTCCTAACGTAATGATATTTTTATTATTGTTAACATATTCTTAATTAATTTTATAGATCAATATTTCAGTTCAAAAGCTAGAATTTTAGCTAAACTAAATGCCAAGGAAATTAAATTAAATAAATGAATAAACTAACTAAAGAAAACTTTATTTAATTTTGGAGTACCTTAACTAACTAAACTAACTGACTTTCATTCACAATTAGTTACTGAATTTGTTCATTCCGTTTCGCAGCTTGCGAATTTCTTTGGCAAACATTAACATTTTTTACTCATAAAACTAATATGTACCCATCAAAAGCGCATTGACTGTAGCTCAAAACTAATATTTAACCATAACCTAATTACTGCCTAAAATTGTTATAAATCAGTTGATAGATATATTTTTAAAAGAAAGAGAAAAATCATAAAATTAAGTACACATATTAAATTAGTAAGTCGTTTATCTTTTTCAAAACCTTGCTCATTGTGCACTTTTTGCGAAAATAAGTACGAAATTACAGGCTGCAGTAATATGTAGTAGTGTTGACACAAAAATTTTTCTGGGAACTTTCTGTGACACATGTAAAAAAATTTTATTATAAAACAGATCGGTATATACAGTACTGATTAGTGAAAACTAGAAGCATAATTTGGTTTAATGCTAGAGCCAAACAGAATTTATTGTCTGGTAAATATATTTAATAAAAATATACAACGACAATTCTTGAGCCCGTTTGGTTTCTTAACAAGCACATCTAATGTTGCAGCAGCATGTTGCTGAAATAATGTTGCTAAGCTATTTGGTTAGGGTTGACTAGCAAACATAATACGTTTATTTTCGATGTTACACTAAATAATATTTTAACTTTATGCTATTGACAAATGAATGCGATCATTCATTGTTGTTTATTTTTCTCCACGTGTTCATCTGTTTGTATGTCGCTTAGAATAGAAAAAAATTAGAATTCCCAAAAAATAATTCCAGAGTTTTGATTCTGATAAACGAAGTTGACATTTATTCAATACAACGGTGAGTTACAAACGATTTTTCGTGATTAATTAAGGATACTTGCTAGACATACTTTTAGAGAATATTTTTAAGTGTGATTAAACATCAGTTTTTGGCCCAATGTTTTTTATCTATAATATTAAAGCCAACTGGAAATTACTTCTTAAATTATTTTTCCACTCCATTAATTTTGCTAAAACAATTTTAGAAATAAATTGTTTTAATTGCTTTGTTTACTTTGTCGGCAATATCCACGAGTGCGACCATATTTTGTACACTGTTTTTGGTATTATTTAGTGCTTCTAAATTTTTGTATAATATTTAACATCTTTTGACAAAAAAAATAAAAATTTTTTCATTAAAACATTTTCGTTTTATTTTTTTTAACATTGTTCCACCAAATCGATTTGATTCATATTCACACCAAATAAAGAACGTATAAAAACACGTGTTTAAAAAAAATGGTGTTGACATTGATTATTTAAGGAACATACTTAAAAAAAAAATGAAATTTTTTTATTTTTTTTTAAGAAAATGTGTTGGCTACAAAAAAATAAAATTTCATATTTTTTTTTAAGAAAATCTGTTGGTTAAAAAAAAAATATGTTTTTTTTCAAATAGCCCTATCGCCAACTTAGATTAAAAAAAAATTGGTTCAAAAATTTTCAGAAGTTTGATCACAATAAAATAAAAACGAAAAACACATTTTTTTAAATTAAGCCGCATTATTAGTTTTCAAAAATCGCTGGGGGCAGTTTCCAGTACCTTATCCAGCTAGACCCTTTATGGTCGAACTATTATTTTTTTTTTTTTTTTTATTTTTGGTGATTGATTTCTGGAATTTCAATCAATTTGTGTTCCATATTTAAATTAATTAAATTTAATTCATTAAATTGTTTGTAACTTTGCAGTTAATTAAAGGCTTTTATTACGTGAAAATTATTTAATTATAATATTTTGCCTTTAAAGGTTTTTCATGCATTATTGGTTTTCTACTAGAAGTGAAACTTCCGAAGCAAAACGGAAATCAAGTAAAACTCAAATAATTCTAAAGCAATTATGAATTTGTCTGTAAAATGAATTAATAAAATATAAAAATAATGTTCTAGATTTGTTCTTTTAAGAAGTCGAATTTCTAACCAAAAGGCAGTTTTCGGAGATTTTAAAATGCTTAAGTTTTAAGCAAAGTTGATTTGATCCATTCTTAATTTGTCGTTTATTGTATATTCAACCAATAAATATTAATTAAATAATTAAGTAAAAATTAAAAAAATGAACTGATTTTTA
The DNA here is from genome assembly GCA_949987675.1 of Chymomyza fuscimana. NCBI lineage: Eukaryota > Metazoa > Arthropoda > Insecta > Diptera > Drosophilidae > Chymomyza > Chymomyza fuscimana. The sequence goes on along the minus strand of OX465089.1, from coordinate 27,548,055 downwards.
AAACTCTATGTTCATAAATATTTAATTAAAAGCATCACACTAATGCTCTCTATTAAATTCTCTGAAGCATGTGTTCTATGAACCCTATAATTTAAAATCTTTATATAAGAATTGTTATAAACTAGTCTTAAACGATTGTACCTTTAATTATATTAGATTAATTATTATTAGAAGCTGACTTTTTATTAAAGTTCATAAATTTTTTTCTGCGCAAATTGAATTTTATCTATTATTACTATTATATTTATTTAGTTATTTATTTTGCGCGGGCATAAAAATGCTAAATTGACCTTCAAAAATGTACACAAAACTAAAAACGAGAAAATAGAAAAATTAAATTAATACAAACAAAATTGGAAAAACCTACAACAAAAAGATACAAAAATTAAGTTTTAAATTTTGTTTATAAATACTCAAAAACTTGAGCAACGCGTATTAGGGTGGTCCACTTTTATGCAAAAATCTTGAAATTTTTGCTTTTTACTCCTTGTCCAATAAAGAATAAGTAATGAAAGGCAATTTAATAACTTTAATTAAAAATTAAATTTAAATTAATTTTAATTTTAATTAAAAACAATTTTATTTAAATTTATTCATAATATTTTTCAATTTAGTAAAAATATAAAATTTAAATTTTGGAAAAAAAAATTCTTTACCCTTATCTCTTCTAAATTGGTTAAATAAATTTTGTTGGATGGGATGAAAGCAATTTAAAATAAAAATAATAAAACAGTTAGGAAAATCTCTCAGTTTAAAGTCTAACCCAAAGAAAATTTAAAAATATATTGGCGCTTGATTACACGTTTTGGTAATCAATATTATATTTAAAATGCTTGAGTGACTAAAGGTGTTATATGTTTATAAAACTTTTTTGTCCAAAAGCTTCAATCTGTTAATCTTTTATAAAAGCTACATACATCAAAACCAATTTGTAGACGTCAAAGCAAAAAGGAGGAGTATGTCCTCGAATATGTTCATCTGTTCCCTCGTAATTTCCAAACTACTTGTCATTATTCCACCAATAAGGTATCGTTGAAAGCGTTTTGAGCGCCCACTGGATATAGGCTAAGTGACGTCACAATAAACTGAATATGGCGCATTTAAGATAACATTTAGTCATGAATAAAAACAAATTGTATTTAATGATGCATTGTTGCGTATCAAACGAAAGGTCTTAGATACCACATTTTAAAAAATATCACACAAAAATTTAGTATATTGCTTATTTTATGTAAAATAATTTTATTTTATAACTCAAAAAAATTATGTCACAATTAAACAAGCTTGGACAAAAGTGGAACTCATTAAAATTGGTTTGTGGATTTCACTAAAAAAAACGATTTTTACTTTTCGTCCGTACTTTTACATCCAAAATCTTCCAAGTAGAAAGTCTAAACATTACACCAACAAAAAAAAAGGTTTCTAAACAAATTAAGTTAGTATAGAAAAAAAAATTACGCGGCATGCTGCTCCTTGCCTATTCAATGTACAATAAAAGAAAAAGGCTATTTCTCAGCAAATTTTGAACTGCAAAATTTCAATTCACTATAAAATTGTTAATGATGGTACTTTATTCCCTCTTTTCAAAGCTTTTTTTTTTGTACGTCTCCCAAAATATGTTTTATTTTTTTCTCGCTGTGAAAATTAATTCAAAATAATATTCAAAAACTCCTGATGCAATGAATTTTTTAAGGAAAACAAAAAACTGGTTCAATTTTTGTATGGTAGCTATATGAAATAGTAAACCAATTTTGTTCAAACTTTACACAAATGTTTTGTCTAAAAAAAGACACAACTGACATAAATTTAAAAAAATTTGTAGCATGTGCTCATATAGCTACCATACAAAAATTGAACCTGCGCTCTATTTTTCAGTGTGAGCTGTGCTTTGCGAATCATTGAAAAAATTAACCATATAAAATATAACATAATATATAAATAAAACACTTAAAAAAATATTCGTAATAGGGAGCTAAGTTCGTTAAAGTTGGACTGTACAAGTCTTAATAATCATTTATCGAATATATTATGTTGAAATTAAATTACGATTTTTCTGAAAGAAAATTTCTAGACAACGTTTGTAATTACAAACTTTTATTATGAAATGTTTAGTCTAAAGAAACACGTCATAGTGCTATGGCCACGTCAGTATATATTATATTTCTATATTAGGCTATAAAATTCTATGAATTATAAGCAAGACGCGTGTAATTGTATATTATAATGCAAACTAAGAAATAATTGCACTTTCAGTTTCGAAATACAGCTCAGAACTTGTAAACAAGCTGTTAACAGCTGTTTGTTAGTGAAATATAATCGATTTGATTACCAAAAAATGCAAATATTAACTAGAAGACAGTGCAGTCAAAAGTCGCAATGTTCAAGTGTTTGGGGTAACTAAATAACAAAATGGGCGCATGCTTATTTGATTTGCAAATATTTAACGCAACGTACTTAAAGATACTTTACAATGTTTGCAGCTTAAAACGACAAAAAATGCAAATAACAAATTTTGCAAATTTTGTTTGACTTTAAGTGGCAACAGCTTTGAAAACTTTGTGCCCAATGACGAATGACAAAAAAAACACACTGTACTTAAATGTAAAAAATTTTAAATTCGTTTTATTTTTATAATTTTTTATAAATATTTAGTTTAGTCTCATTCTAGTCGCTACAATATGTAGATCTAGGCGTAATTGGCTACCAGCTGCTCAACAAAGGCAATATACTCCTTTTGTGCAGTTTCGGTGGACTTGCCCTTGACCTTGGTCCAGGCCTCCCACTTGGCCTTGCCCTTCAGATCAAGCAAACCTGGCTTGCTGGTATTATTATCACCAATGTTGGCCTGCTTGAAGAGTCCATAGAGTTGCAAGAATTCATCATCTGAAGGACGCTTAGACAAGGTTTTTACCTTCTCGGCAGCGGCATTGAATTGCTATCAAAAGTATAGAATGAGATTAGCTGAAGCTTATCGATATACTACAATGTATATGGGTACAAACCTCAGTGAGTGACATTTTGGCTTAGATTGTTATCTGTAAGTAGCAAAAGTTATAAATAAGTTAAGACTTAGATTTGTTAAGAACTCTGCTGTGCCAGTTAGCTTAGCTTATGATGCAATCGAAACTGGGCCAAAGTTGTGCTTTATATGATATTTTTATGGCTATCTAGTGTTATGCCTGCCCCAGCTGGCATGGCATTGAACTTGGTCAAGAGAATCTGCTCAGAAACTAGTTTCTGTAGCGTCTTTCTTGAACTTTGGCACACAGCAGACCATGTGAAGCGTGAGTTTTAGAATATGCTTCAAAGTTACAAGATTTTTTGCATAAAACAGTGCGCCCCCAAAGCAAACCATGTCAAGCTTGCTCAAACTTTCCCCAAGATAAAATATAAATATCTAATTGAGGTAATGTTAAGTTTGTAGCCGCAGCCTAGAGATTTTAAGCGGAAACAAAGTGACGCACAAAAGAATTGAAATTGGGTTCCACAAATCTCCAAAAAAAAAAAAAAATACAAACAAACCGTTAGACATGCTTTTTTGGTTGCACAAACTCAGTTTTGTGCAGAACGTGCGAAACATACAAATGATATATTAAATACAATATATACACACATAGGTATGTACAGACATCACAGTTCAATTACGAGCATTATCTAATTGAGTTTATTGTTAAACATTATCATGCCACACTGCTTTATATACTATAATACATAGTATATAAATTTATATATTTTATTTGCTAGTGTTTGCCGTGGAACATTTAAATTGAGCACTTTATACACTATGGCCAACACTTACAATAGAGTTACGCGTCCTAACGTTCAAAGAACTAAACACAGTCTGAATTTGAATCTCGATTGTACTTTCAATTTAAGTTCTTTAGACAAACCGAAAAACGAATACAAATCATACGATCACGAACGGCTGATCAACGCCACAAAAAGCTCTCAAAGCATGAGTGCTTTGAGCGTAACTGAGCAATGAGCAATGCTGGCACTCTCAATTCAGTAGCTTATAAGGTTATTTCAAATAAATGCGCAGCTATTTGCTCTCTTCGACACAGCTCACTCTGTAGTTTGGAAACGATCGCTGATTAAGCCGACTTTGGTTTACAAACGTTTAAAATTTGCCAAAAATTGTTATTTTTATGAACTGTACTTATAAAATTAAATCTATTATAGTTTTGTGCAATTTGTGCAGAAAAAAGAAGGCATGGCAGCTCATGAGCTTTTTAATTATCAGCATTAGCCCATAGATATCTGGTATCATAAAAATTGGGAGAGTAAAACCAAAGATTTGGAAAACCGAATCATGCTGATATACAAGCCACTTCCGCATCATTATCAGCATTAATAGTCCACAGTCCGTATCACCACCAATGTTTTGAAAACCATAAAAACTGAACACCATAAATTTGGCATATCTGAGCATAATCTTTTAACAGCGATTTCTTCAGTCCATAAGCTCTCAGACACCAAATTTCACCAAAAATTTGGAAAATCAGAGGTCAGATCATGCTTTCTCAATATTTTTGCGGTCGCAGAAGTCCATGACATAACCTCAAAAAACGTCTCAATACGGACTCCAAAAAGATTTTTATGGGATGTTTTGACGACGTAAGTGTTTAGATATAACCTCAAAAACCCCCATGAAATTAGGTATTTTGTGGTTTATATCAGAAATTTGATATGCTGGGTTTTTATGATCTCAGATTCGGATTTACCGATGCCAAAAATATTTAAAAAGGATCGCCGAGCAACTGCTCTCGAAAAAAAGATGTTTGGGGTTTTTGAGGTTCTGTTAGCGGATTCGGATTCAGCGCTTCGAAACACATCACTTTTTTTGGTGTGGCTGTGATATCAGAGTTGCTTCCACACCATTATTAGCATTAATAGTCGATAAAAGATTTCGGAGACTATCGAATCACAAAATTTTACCAAAATTTGTTGAAAACCGAATCATACTGATATCTGATTTGTTTGGCTAGCACACACTAAAAAAAAATAGCCTAAATTTAAGATCTTAACGCCCATACGCAGTTCGAAAAAATACGCACGAATTGACAAAACTTCATATAAAAAAAAAATCCGATATGAAGTTTTGTCATTCCGTTCGAAAATTTTCGAACTGCGTTTGGGCCTTTAATTAAAAAAAAAATTTCTTATCTTAAGACATATACGCAGAATGCAAAAAAATTTCGCACGGAATTACAAAAATTTACAAAATTTCATTCTATTTAACACAATTAAAAAAATGCTATTTCATTGAAATTTTAAAGAAAAATTTTTTTATTAATATAATCTTTTAGAAATTTAGTTACGGAACTCACTTTTCTAATTTAATTTACTTCGTCTTTTTTTATACGGTTCTTACCCTGAAACGTATCTACCGTGTAAAAACAGAATTAGGTGTATTTAAAAAATTTCGAAATTAAAAAAAAATTTAAAGCAAGAGGCATCTCTTCCATAAATTTGCCTTAATTTGCATACAATCATTAATTGGTGCAGAAAAACTTGGTACAGATTTTTATTCTTATAATTTTTTTGTGGAAATTTGGTAAGGGTTTTCCCTTCCCACGGAGCACTACACTGATCAAAAATTGTAAGTTACTAATTGAGTAGAATTGTGTAGAAATAAAAAAACAAACGATTGTACAGCATTGTATCCTTAAACATCCCGCTCCAGGCGTAATCTTTGCGCTCATTATGAATTGATCATCAGTTCCGAACAAACAGCAATATCCCAATAAACTAAAATCTTCGATAGCCCGCTGTTTTTGTAGATTTGCCTTCAATTCTTCTGTACGTTCTAAAATTAATTCAAGGAGCGAAAAAATTCGAACAACCTTATATGAAAAAATCATAATTAGCTAAAATTTGTGGTATTACGGGATATGTTCCAGCTACTCTAGCTACCTTTCCACTGAGGGATAATATAAGTTTTCTTGAGAGCAAAAGGAAAAGTGAAATCTTCCGCATAATATTATAGTTTAATGTGTCTATTCTTCTTAAATAATTTGACAACCAGTGTCTATGTAGAGTTTTACTCTCTACATGTTCACAGTGCAAGGATGTGATTGAAAGAATAAACAAATTTTTAGGAAGAATCTTGAGTGTTATATTAATGACGGAGTAGCTACGAGCTAATAAGGCTTACAGAAATCTATTGTACATATTTTCCAATGATATGGGAATAACTTCGGATATTGTATGTTTTATTTTTTAAACTTATGTTATAAATGAAAATTTTTATTACTACTCAATAATAACCTTAACAATTTTGCAAACACTTTAAGACTTGCTTTTGTCTACAATCTCAGCTCAGTGCATAGCCAAGCTACCCTAAAGACGATTAGGCATAAAATGGAGATTTTTAACAACAAAAAGCTAGACGTGTGACGTCACGCTTTGTCGCATTATTACTCGCAAGCTTAAAGTTCTAAGGGGAATTTAAATCTTGAGCTTTCAAATTGAGCATTCTCTCTCATAAAATAGCCAACTAGAAGTTAAATATATATAATATATAAAGTTTTTGATAACAGCTTAAGCTTAGTTAAAAATACAAACACTAAAAATAAATAAAAATTGTGCATTGGCTAGAAGATTGATAAGCTTTGAAGTGGGGTTCGAAGTACTAGTTCGTCTCTGGCACTATCATATCGCATTATAGTAACATGGTCAGTTGCACCGGAAAAAACAATTGTAGGTGTTGGCAACAGACTAATATGATCGATAGTCAGTACTAGTTAATCCAAAGAAAGTTTTAATAAAAGGTTTCTTAACAGTTAAAAACGAACCAGATTATTTTTCGTATCTTTTTCCACTTTATTGCTCGACCGATCGCACTATACAACAAACAAACGAAGTCGTCAAATATATTTTGAAATTTCCATTGGGCCAAACTAAGATTTAAGCGTATTTGGGTGCATATTTCTCATAGACCTTGATGTAGGCATCCTTAGCGGCTGCCTTGGACAGACCCTTATGTGAGCTCCATGCCTCCCACATGGCCTTCTTTTTCAGATCCAGCACGCCGGGCTTGTCAATGTTGACATCACCAACGGTGGCCTGTTTGAAGAAACCATAGAATTCCAAGAACTCAGAGTCGCTGGGCTTTTTGGAAAAGTTCTTGGCCAATTCAGAGGCTTGTTCGAACTGCCATATGGAGTAATAACTGTGGTTTATTTCTATAAATGATTAAATAGTGGCTACTAATACTTACGGACACCATTTTGTTGGATTGTTTATTGAGTAAGCAGACGAATCTACGAAAAATGGTATAAGTTTGAGTGACACTACTTTGTAGTACTTTTTATGATTTAAATATGCTTACCCGTTGAAAATGCAAAGCAGATTGGTGGTCTGCAGCATTGAACCTTACCCTTTTATAGTCTAAAGGCAATATAATTTATCGTTAGTGTGCAATATTACTTTAAATTTAATTAAAGTTGAATATTCATTAAGTGATAAGAATAACGAGTCAGACAATTAAACCAATATTCTGTATATAGATAAGCTAACACAGCAATGCACTGTTGCCAAGTGGGTCAAATTATATAAAAGTTTTTCCATAAGCTAACGAACGTGTAACTATTATGTGCAATACATATGTGTTTAAAGATTTCGAAATTTATAGAAATTAATGATTTGAGTTTTTCATAGCATGCTTTTGGGAGCCGTGTGGCGCCATCTAGTGCCCATTTAGGCAATATTTTAAAACAGTGTACTGTGAACCCGCGTAGCCAGATTTTTGCCAAAAGTCCCCCAGAAGAAAGTCAAAATTTGGACAAAATGACAATTTAATATGATTTTAAACATTTTAAGGTATCCTGTGCAAAAAAACTAATTATTAAATTATAATTAGTGGTTTTTATGTTATTGGCAATCAAAGTTAATATTTTGTATTTTATGAGCTTTCGCGATAATTTACAGAAAAAAAAACATGCAATTACCATAATACATGTAGCTACGAAATCTTCATTCCCTTTATTATTTATAAATATTACTTCAGAAAAAAAATAAAATTGAGCTTAAAAACTTTTTGGTTTTAAATATATTCGAGTAGTTATAAAGATTTTGTACGTTTTTTTATCATTTGGCTAATTTGCTTTAAGGGTAACTCCGACTACCACTCGATATTTGATCGAAACAAATTTTATGAATTTTTTTTATATATTTTACAAGAAAATGTAATTCTTCACGATTTTCGGAAATTGAATTTTGTATTTAAAAGTTCAATTCTAAAAATTGACCCCCAGGATATTTTACTAATTTTTGAATTTCTTTCTTAATGAACTAACATACAAATGTTAATTTACAGATGCAGGCATAAGCAAATGTAAAGGAACATTTGTATGTTAGTTCATAACAGCATGATGCTGCAAGCTGCTGCCATACAAATCCGACCTTGAAAACAGTTTTTGTAGGAAAATCCATTTTTTTTTTTTTGAATATCGCAACCAAATTTATGTTAGTTTAATTTAGTATAAGTCTTTAGATTTGTGTAAAGTTTGATCAAAATTGGTCCACTATTTCACATAGCTACCATACAAAAAGTGAGCCCGATCCACATTGTAAAATTCTTTGCATTATGATGGTGCATGACTTCGGCTCTTTAGTCCGTCCGTATGAACGCCTAGATCTCGGAGACTATAAGAGCTAGAGACACGAAACTTTACCAGGTGCGCATATTTCCTGAGAAGATGAAGTTTGTTGAATCATGTCAATATCTTCCCCCGTTCCCCCGCAGTGGAGTTTCGCGGTTTTTAGCCACACCGTTTAATATTTTCATCTGAAATTAAAAAGAGCAATGTAATGTAATTACATGCATCTGTGTGTAAAAAATGAACAAAATCGGACAAATACAACAAAAGTTATAGTTTAAAATGTACAAATTTCACCACCCCTTGCCTATAAACTGCGTCAATATTTGACTCTACGCAGTTATGGTTAAAAGTGACCTAGAATCACAATTTTTGGTATGCTGATTCATGTGGCTCTAATGAACAAATCCACATCCAAATTTTATCGATGCGGTCCCCCCACCCCCCGCAATCGATTTACTGTGTTTTCTCCCACACCCCTCAACATACCAACTTGAAACTTATCCCATATACTCTAAATAATTTCTTTGACGTAACGTTCGAGTTTCACCAAAAAAAGGTACAGGGTGTTCCACTGTCGGGCACCGCCTCGACTGTACTACATTTTTTTAAAGCAGTGTTTGTATTGAATATTCTCTGTCGCAGTGACGTATTGCGACACTGACGTTGCAAAGCGACAGACACGAAGCTGATCATGATCCAACAATAAGAAGGTCACGCAATGCGCAGATCCGTTATTCGTGTCTCACTCAAAAGAGCGCGGGCTCATTTTTTGTATGGTAGCTATGTGAAATAGTGGACCAATATTGATCAAACTTCACACAAATATAAAGACTGACACTAAATTAAACTGACATAAATTTGGTTGGATCGTCTTTTGTTTCGAGTTCACGGTGGAGCTTCCAAATCAACACCACTACGACCATCCGTTCCTGTTCCAAAGACTGCATTCGGATGCGGTTGTTGATGTTGATGCATTACTGGCTTGCACATTGGTTACAATTCTGAAAGAATATTTACGTTAAGGAAAATATTTGAAGAAAATAAAAAACAACACAGGTAATTTAAAATTGTCATATAAACTCATTTGTTGAAAATATCGCAAAAATTCACATTAAAAGAAGTAAGCAAGAAAGATGTCTAACCACACCGAAAATAGAGGAATCGAAATGTAAACAAAAATATAGAGCACAAATGACAACACTCAAAATAGAATGTGTACATATTTTTTTAAAGAAAAAGAATACGAAGGTTAACCGACGATTTGTCTGTTTAGTGCGAGTGTTATTATTAAATATTATTGCCACCACGAAAAAGATGGAATCTTTCTCAACAAAGCCGTTGCAATTAGGCTTCGGAACATTGCGAATCAATCAACTGAAGCATAAGGAGACATCGCACGAGAAGAGCGCCGTTTTGGTGTGGCCCGGCTTCTTGATAGTCAAACACATGAGCGAATAAGGCAGCCGAAAATCTTCGACTTGCAATTAGAAATAGATCAACTGTTGATCTAAATTGAGCAGCATTTCTATACGATTGCACAATTGGATATGCTATTCATTTCATATACATATTTAGCGACTGGTGAAACATTTGCATCTTTGGCTTTTCAATTTAGAGCACACCGATCAACAATTGTCAAAATTATTGCTCAATGTTTAAATTCTATCGTGAAACGTCTATTATAATCAAGTAGGCCAAAGCCAACCACTGAATCTTTGAAACAAAATATTCCGTAATTTTTATCCAAATGGAACTGTCCAAATTGCTGTGGTGCAATTGATAGTAAGCATATCCGAATCAGGTGTCCACCGATAAGATTTTTCCCATTTTTTCCTTACTAATTTCATATTAATCAACGCAAACATCAACAATACACACATGTAAAAAATATAAATATTTCAGTTGCTAAAACTCTGTAAAATTATAATAATAAACCATTAGCTTTAATGAAAATGTAAATACTTAAAGGGAACTAAGCACAAATAAATAATAAAAGGTGTCCACCGAAGGCTGGCTCGGCTTTTACAAAGATTTTCATTCAATTGTACTCTTGGCTATTATCGATGAAAATTATAAATTCATAGCCGTAGACGTAGGCTCATATAGCCGAGAGGGCGATGCAGTAGTTTAGTAGGTAGTACAAGTAAAATTATCAATTGAATTAAAAAATTAAAGAAAATTCAAAATTATAGGAATTTTTTTGAAAAGCAAAATGGGCCAAAAATTTAACAATGAGCTATTTAATATTTCACCACCGATGGCTTTATCATACACTGAAACAGTTCTGCCGGATGCGATTCTTGGTGATGAAGCGTTTGCCTTTTATAGTCTAAAGGCAATATAATTTATCGTTAGTGTGCAATATTACTTTAAATTTAATTAAAGTTGAATATTCATTAAGTGATAAGAATAACGATTCAGACAATTAATCCAATATTCTGGATATAGATAAGCTAACACAGCAATGCACTGTTGCCAAGTGCGTCAAATTATATAAAAGTTTTCCATAAGCTAACGAACATATAACTATTATGTGCAATACATATGTGTTTAAATATTTTGAAATTATTAAAAATTAAACTTATACGTAATCGATTTACGTTTTCCATAGATTGCTTTTGGGAGCTGTTGTGGCGCCATCTAGTGCTCATTTTGGCAATACTTTAAAATAACGTATAAATATAAAGCCATTATGGCAAGAATTTTGATAAGTGAATTAAAGTATTGCTTATATAAATAAAATCAATATATAAACGCGCAAATTTCAAACCCAAAATTTTCCTATGCCAGCCACTATCTTATTTACTTGCATGTGACTGCCATGATTAATATGGAATTTTTTTATCAAGAAAACAAACCCGTTTCAATAAAACTTTAGTGTGCTGTAAAAGTATTTATAATATATATTAGTTAGGTTTTAGCAATTGGCTTTAATTTCCATAAAAAAAAATATCTATGTTAAAAACTATGTAAACACAAACTTTCTTTAGATAAATGGCTTGTCGTTTGAATCATACAATAAGTTGCCTATTATATAATTTAAAAAAAAGTCAAAAGTTTCTTATCTACATCTTTTTGCTTTCATTTTTCGAAAAAAAAAATAGACTAGTTAATCTTGCATTTGTATATATATATTACTTTTGATCATGCAAATACAATAACAAAATTTAAATTAAATAAAATTTGTTTCGAGAACTTTTTTTTTTGGGAAAAATTGTACCCAAAGTACATACACATAATATACATATAAGCAAATTCGACTAGTATTTGATCTGCTGAGGTTTTTTTATTACACAAATTAATGATAGATCATAGGTCATGGACATAAATTATTAAAATTAGATGAAAAGATCTACTACAGAAACAAAATCTACTGCTAAGTGCTTTGCGAAATGCTTTTTACTCGTATTTGGCGGCATACTTCTTGTAGACCTCAATGTAGTGAGCCTTAGCATCTTCGGCAGTCTGGCCGGCCTTGCTCTTCCAGGCATTCCAACGAGCCTTCTTTTCCTCATCATCAGGCTCCGCGGTAGTGCAATCGCCAACGGTGGCCTGCTTGTAGTAGCCATAGAACTCCAAGAAGTCCTCCTTGCTGGGCACCTTTTTGAAGTTCTTTGCCTTCTCAACGATTTCCTCAAACTGTATGGATAAAGAAATGTTAGTAGTGTTCCCTTGAACTGCTTTCGTATGCAATACTTACAGTCAACATATTGCAGCGGTTTGGTTGGTTGTTTGTGTTTAACTGTCAAAAACAAATTGACAATTTTCAGACGGTTCCATAGTTTTATATTATTTGGCAAACACGGTGCGATTCGGGTAATCTTATCGCATGTACACCTGCCCGACTGACTTGGTGACTGCATTTGTGATTCCCATAGCCTTTATAATTTTTATTATACTCTTCTCGTATGGATACTATAGCTTGTAACGGAGGGCAGGAACTATAATACAAATAACTTATATACAGTAGTGTTTTAGAAGGGCCCACTTTTCTGTGTTTCGGTTAGCGTGTAACACTTGGGAACTACAAAAAAAAAACACGTTCCTCAATGAAGGCAAGACCTCGGACAAAGGGAGAGCGGAACTCGAAAAGTTTTTGAAAACTTTTCCCATTTCTTGCCTTTTGTAGTTCTGCGAAGTGTGTGAATAAATTACAATTTAATCGCTATATTATAAAGGGCCCCCAAATAAGTTTGCCACAATGACTACGAAGAGTATTCAAGCATTGTAGTCACAAAATTAATCATTTGCTATCTTTTTATATACAAACCGCTTTATTTTATTGGCATATGGATGATTAAACATAGCAGCAGTTCCAGGTATTAAATTAGAAAGAATAAATTTAACTTTACTCAAGTTCAAAATGTGTAATCAAATGAGCTCGTATCAAATTTTAGAAATCTGCACTTGCACTTTGCCAAACATACATACATACATAAGTAGCTACTTATATTTACAATAAACAAACAAACAGCTTTCTATTTGATATGAGCTGGCGCTTTGCGCACTTAAAAGCAGATTAGATTAGGTTAAATAATTTATGTGATAACTTTTATAACCAATGAGCTGATGTGTACATTTGGATAATGGATAGCATAGCATATCTAAAGGTGACGCAATAAAACTTTTATTTCCTAATAGGTTCTTAAAGATAAGCGCTATGACTTAATTAATGAGTAAGTGCAGAGAGTAATATCGATTAACCATTGGCCATTCCAAGTCGTCATCAAGGAGCCAATCAGTTTTTAATTTTAAGACCACGTGAATCACAAGCTCTAATCATAAAAATACTCTTAGATAATAGCGTACATCCATATCTGCCAGCTCTAGTTAGCCCGAATCTTAATTAAAATATTATCATACAGTTGCAAAAATGATACGATATATGGCCTAACTCTTTGGCATACATACATATATCTAAGCTAATTGAGTTAAAGTTGCATAATATTAAAATTAAAAAAGATTTGAGTATAAATACCTCTTAGTTATGTGCAGTTGTTTAGCACTTAGTCATCCGCATAACGACAAGCAACATGGTCAGCTTTGAGGAAGCATCTGAATTGGCAAAGAACTTTTCCAAGAAGCCCAGCGACTCTGAATTTTTGGAGTTCTATGGCCTTTTTAAGCAGGCAACCGTTGGTGATGTCAACATCGATAAGCCAGGTGCTCTTGATCTGAAAAAGAAGGCCATGTGGGAGGCATGGAACTCGCACAAGGGACTCTCTAAGGATGCTGCCAAGGCTGCCTACATTAAGGTCTACGCGAAGTATGCGCCTAAGTATGCCTAAGAATCGAACATAAAATGTAAATGACACGCAATACAAATAGCCAATAATATTACAATTATTTGAAAAACAAATCCACTTACTGGCATTGTGCAGTTTAATTTTTGATTTCTAATAAGGCAACAATGAAATTAATTCACAAGGCAGCTTCTGATTGGGGCATGGTCACAGCAGCCGCTATGAGCGGCTTTGTCTGGTTTCCCTTTAGCAGCATTACGCGTATTTGTGCATTATCTGGCGTCAAGCTTGCGGGTGGCAATTTGTCATGTGGATCAAGTACGGCTACAACCTCAAAATCAATGCGCAGCGGTATGCCAGGTAGTACGCTAGGCAGACGTGCCATGGATTGTTGTATGGTATAATGGCGTCTATCACCATGCAACAGTATAGCTAGATTTGAGGCCATTTTAAATGTTGAAAGATTCTGAATGGTAAGGTAGAGACGAAATGCCGGCCCAGTTCCGCACACCTCAGCTGAAAGCTTAACAGGCGCATGAGTGAGATCACCAGATATGGTGTTTTCTGAGGAGTTGATGGCATCTATTGTGGCACGCGCTGCAGTATGACGCAGGCGCCACAGCTCAACCTGGAAACTGCCATAGGTACCTAAAAGTACGTCCATAAGCTTTTCTGCTAAAGTTTCATGATATACTTACTTTTGGCGTGTTGCTTTTCGCGCACTGCTTGCTCCACAAAAATGGAGCTCTTTTTGGGCTTATCCAAAATTGAAACATCAACTACTTTACGCTGTGCTGCGCTTCCTTTGTTGGCCAAAGCGTTAGCAACTGCGTTAGGCTCAAAGCGTGCTTTGCGACGTAAAATCTGTACAATTATGTCGCCCTCTTGACTGTTTAATGTCAGCACATGATCCTCCATGCCCATGCGACCGTAAATCATGGCACCAATGGTTTGATTTTGTGGCACTTGAAACTCATCTACTAGGTAACGCTGTAGAAAGAATTTCACGATTCCGCCTTCCAAAGCAACCGCTACCAAAGTAATTCCCAGGTGTGTAAGCGGCAGTGGTAAGAGGCATATAGGCAAAGCATCTAGTTCTAGCTGGTAGAGCAGCTTGCCACGCTTTGAGTAGCACAGATAACGATGCTCCATAGTGGTAACAACGATTGTCTGATCAATGGGCAGCAATAGCAGGCCGGTAAGTGGATTGGCGAGTTTAAAAATTTCTTGTCCTTCAGTGCTTGATTTACGTAGTAAGTAAACACCACCATTTCTAGTGGCCACCACAATTGAAAAGTCTGTTTCGAAAGTACCATGTACTGATATCAAGCTGGGTGTTGTTTCATAACAACACGTTTTAGCTTGGTACACCAAGTTGAAACCCTGGGGCTCTAATATAAGAATGCCACCAGTGTCAGTGGCCAGTACTAGATGCGAGGGCGGATTGGCTTCGCTGGAAACACGATTAAGACAGCACATGGCCACAATGCTGCCGTGCCTGCCTGTGGGTGAATCAGCGTGGGTTTGAATAAAGGACTGAAAGCAATAGAGTTTAATATAACATTCAAAGTATATGCATATGAGTAAAACACTAACCAAGCGCTCTTCACCGGACAGCTGTAGCAGTTTCTGCGATTTGCGTGACAGCTTTGCGTGATCCAATTCTTTAAGTGAGCTTAGCAAAGCTTCGTGCGTTTCAACTTTCAATACTGGCAATTTGCGCCATACTTCCTTTTCCAAATCATCCACTTCCAAGGCGGGTATAGTGTATTTAAAATACGGTTTCAAGTGGCGAAAGAATAGCACTGACTCATCTATTGCCACAACAATAACTGCAAATTTAATGGGAAAACGGGGAGCTATAAAATTCCTTGTTAATTTTAGCTTGTTTATCTACCAGGAGTTTTGGGCTCAGACTCGTCTATGTACAGGCTTTCAACGGCAACGGGAATGCCTGGCAGCAGCTGTTCGTGCTTTAGCTTAAGGCCACGAAACACTTTTAGAAATGCCTTGGGCTCCTCATCCTCCAACAAAATATCTACTGCCACCAGTCGTACATAGCCATCGCATTGCACATCGCTAAGGGTCATGCAGCTAGAAAGCGTTGTCAGTTTCGGCAGCTCATCCTCGGTATGCACATGAAGCCAGTTTCCTGGAGCTATAGCCAAATCGCTGGTCATCTTTGCAGCTTTTTTTACGGCCACAAAATATAAGCCACAGTGTGAAAATGAACAGATGATTTAATGGACTCAAAGCATTTGTTTTGGTCATTTTGTTTACCTTAGCAACGGGGCACAAATGGCCAGATTGTTGTGGGTTTTTGAAGGCATATAGTTTATAAGGCATTACGAATGCTTTTATGTTATAGTTTTACAAATCTCTTAACAAAAAGAAAGATAATCATTGTTTACTAAACAATAATAAAATGCCGGCCATTATCTATTTGTTTATCGATGCACGCGCAGCCCGTGAATGGTCGTTAGCGATTTTTCGATTACAACGATAGACTTCCGAATGGCAATTTTTCACAAGAAGAAGCAGCATAAGCGACGCGATACGCTTGCTAGCGGACCAAATGTTTATTTTTGTAATAGTTTGTAAGTGAATCTTCAATAGTGAGTTTTTCATAAGTAATGACGGTGCGTAAGGACGAAATTCAGATTTTTAGCAAAGGCGAGAAAGTGCTTTGCTACGATCCCGACCCATTAAAAGTGAAAGTTCTATACGACAGCAAGGTAATGGTACTGTTCTAGACAGAGACAACATAAACGTCAAACGCAAACGTCAAGTACAGACGGCGATTGCCGACATTTTGGGCCGCTTCGATTTTTCACTAATTTTGGGAGTTGCAAAATTGCTTTGTTTACAGATTTTGGGTGTGATCGAGCGCAAAGACGAGGACGGTATAAAGTATTACGAGTACCAGATACATTTCAACGGCTGGAAACCTTCGTATGATAGCGTTGTTCGTTCAAATTGTTTACTGAAAGACAACGAAGAGAATCGGCAGCTTCAACGTGAGTTGGCAATTGCTTCGAAACTTCAAGTGTAAGTTGTTTGTACATATGTATATGCGTTTGGTGTTTGTAATAAGGTTTTTGGTTATTTTTTTTGAATTGTTTATTTACATACAACAGTTCAGGCGGCTACGCGTACAAAGACACAAAAACGCCTACTGCACCGCCCAACAAAAAGAAACGACCCGGCAGAGTGCGAGCAGCAGATCAATCATCTGATCCATTAGATATCTCCCCGGTAAGATCGCAGCAGCCGGCACAACAACACGAGACTCCACAGTCACAAAAGTCCACACGCACACGGGATAATAGCGGTGGACGCAAAAGCCAAGCAGTGCAGGGAGATGCCACAATGAAAGGCAACAAAGCTACTGCACAAGTGGAATCCAAAGGTACAGTGAATTACTTACTGCCAAACATTTTCTAACAATATACATACTTTTAAAGATGACATTGACATTGATAAACTAATAATCGAACCGGATCGACCTATACATCAGGAGGATCGCGTTATGTTGCGGATAAGTGAGCGCTTGCGAGAGTATATGGAATATGATTACAACATGGTAGTTACGCTTGGTAAACAGCACACATTACCTGCACGTATACCTATTGTAACTATACTGGAGAGCTTTGTGAAGCAGCGTGCTGTGGAGCTGGCCATTGGCATCAAACAGGACAGCAGTCGAGCGCGTAACACCCAGAGTAGAAATGCGCGCATGGAGCGGGAATACGATCGAGTTATGTCCAAGTGAGTTCAAATAGCTTTATATGTGCAAAAAGGTAGCGAAGTCACATATATTATTCTTTCTGTTTCCAGTGTTTGTCTGCTCAAGGAAGTCGTCGATGGCCTGCGCATCTATTTCGAGTTTTTGCTTGACGATCAGCTATTGTACAAACAAGAAAAGGAGCACACCTTTAGCTTTCTTAACGAGGATAACATGAAATTTTATTGCGATTTGCTTAACAAATCGTATGATTTTATAAATCCCAATTGCGATACCGAGCTAATGGCCATGGATATGAAACCTATGACTGCCGTAGAGACGACTACAGCAAATGGCAATGAATTTGGTAGTATTTTTGTTGCCGCTGAATATGAAAACCAACTACAAAAGTGTCTGCAGTATATTGAAAAGAGCAGTGGTAATAAAAGTACAGCCAATGCTTTTAACAAACAAACCTCGCCTTACTTTGCTGCGTATAAATTACCTATGGAGATGCGCGGTTTCCTGTGGGAAACCTTTAGTTGGCGTTTACTTACTGCTGAATCGCAGCCAGAAAAATCTATGGTATTCGGAGCGCCACATTTGGCACGTTTGCTGGGTAAGTTTAAAGATAATCTGTTGATGAGCAGCCATAGTAATAATTTCCAAAGATGGATTAGGTGGCATTATGTTTGGTGTAACAACTTAAAAATGAATGGGACCATAGACTTGCCAACATGTTAGGGAACAGAAAAAACTTATGATTACATGTTCAGTTAGAAGGTGGAGGGATTTCAACAAATGAGCGGAAAGCTTTTTAAACCTAAGAGTAATAATTTGTATTTGCTAGACAGGAAATCAATAAAAACAAAGTTTCTAAGTTTGCTCTTTATTGTCTTACCAAAGACGTTGTTTTAATTAAATATTTTTTTTTTTTTAATTTCGCAACTAACAAAAGCGTATTAATAAATATATAATCTTAATAAATTTGTATTCCTACAGTGAAACTTCCCGAGCATTTGAATGCCTCACCCATGCCAAGTGAAAAATTGGAGGAGTTGTTACCACATTTGGATTTGTTCATTAAGTAAGTATGTCAATTGGACCATTATAACATACTAAAGCTTGAATTGTTTCTATTTTTAGCTATCTGGAAAATCACAAAGAGTGGTTCGATATACACAATTATGTAGACCCTGCGGCGCTTCAGGAGCAGTTGCCCATGCAACTGCTAGATTCGCTTGAACAGGATGTGACTGCAATAACCTCGAACTAAGACAACAACAACGAATTACATTTAA
Source organism: Chymomyza fuscimana (assembly GCA_949987675.1). Classification (NCBI taxonomy): domain Eukaryota; kingdom Metazoa; phylum Arthropoda; class Insecta; order Diptera; family Drosophilidae; genus Chymomyza; species Chymomyza fuscimana. The sequence goes on along the minus strand of OX465089.1, from coordinate 27,529,181 downwards.
AATTTTAATATTAATTTATTCATGCGTTTTAAAGCTTCTTTTTTTTTGTTGTTATTTAAGAATTTAAATTTTTACATTTACACAATTGTAAATAACTCGTTTCTATAAAAATGCCTACAATTATTCGAATATCTAGGGCTAAATGTTAAATATGCAAATTTTGAAATTAAATTTTTTTTTTTGTCTTAATTTTGAATTAAGATCTGTATAAGATTACATGCTAGCTTTTTATTTTCGTATTTATGTATCAAAATAAGGGTTTTAATGTTTTTAGTTTGTATATGGTACAATATATAATAATATATGTATAGTGTATATGAATGTAATAATAAATCAATAACTTTGACTTAATTAGCTTGTAAGAAAATGTAATGTCTAAAAGAAAGTACAAAATTTATTGCGTTTTAAAACTATAATTGTCAATTGTTGTTTTTTATCAAAGATTTCACTATATACGTATTCATAGTTCATCATTTAACCATATTTGTGACACCTTTGCGCAATACACTGCACCATGGCACACTGTACGGATTTGGCTTAGATTACGTTAGAAGTATTTTTTCGTTTTGGAATGTGCTGAAATGTTGGAAGACAAACTACCAACAGTGTGTAATGAAACTAAACTAGTCTACACATTTATTGTTAAGTATTAATTGTGTTTTGTGTGTGTGCAACTTTAACAATTACCTGCAAGTTCCTTTATACTAACAAGTGCTTAAAAATTCGAAATTTTTTGAAGTTGTCATTATCTGGACGGCTTAGATTAGATGCAGATACTTTGTAACTTGAGAGAGTTTCTTTTCATTTACTATTAACTTTTCAACTTGGGACGTTAACTTGGACGCTTAAGTTCTATTCAAAAATGGCTGGCTGGCTATTGCCTATGGCTGTCAACAATAATTTGATCTACTTGTTGCGTTTGGTGACACTGCTAGCCGTTGGACGCATAAAACTGCTGACAGTACGGTTGGAGCTGCTGCTGCGCGGCTGCGGACTCTTGGCTTGTGGTAGTTGCGCCATTGTTGTCTTTACCAGCACGGCACTGCGTGCGGTACTAAGTCGGGACGAGGGCGTTGTTTGATTCTCTTTAAAGCTGGTACTGCTTAGCGCACTGCTGGCACGTGGTTGACTTGTATGATTGCTGGCAGCAGCCTTGTTTCTGACCAGTATTACACTAGGACCCACACTGGAGCCACTGGAACTGCTGCGACTAGCAGGTACGCCGCCACCTGTTGTGCGTGAATAGCCTGGCCGATTATTTTGCATGGCCAGCGGTCGTTTGCTAGGCGACGAGTCCACGGAGGTGGTGTGCAGTGTAGCTGACTTGTGTGCGGTTAGGCGACGCACCACGGTGTTGGTGGACGCACCGCTGTTGATGGAGGATCGTGAGGAACGCAGGCTATTTCTTGAACTGCTGCGTTCGACATCTCGTTTGCCGGGCACATATCCAGGCACAATATGTATGGGTGACTGCTGTACGGATTCCTGCGGTGAGCGCCTGATGGATGAGCGTGCCACTGCACTTTGCAGCGGATTGCCATTGGGCATACGCAATGGACGTGTGGCGGTTGCACGCGTAGCCGAAGGACTACGCTTGAGTGCTGGCGCAGGGATTTGGTTTTGTGACTTTGTTGTTGTTTGTGAAGTGTTTGTTGAGCTGCGCAGGCGTGAAGGCGTTTGTAGGCGCTCCGACAGTCGGCTTATGTTGGTTGTTGTGGGCTTTTGTTTGCTTAGCGTGCTGCGGGTGCGTACCGGTGGCTCATTGGTCTCGTTGCAGGACGAATTGGTGCTTTCCTCCTTGCCCAGCGAGGGTGTATCGGATACCAAACTCTGTGTCTCAAAGCCCTCATCGTTGAGCTCATGATGGCCACTACTGTTGCCCTTTAACTTAGCGTTCAACGTCAGTTCACGTGGTGGACTCCAGGGGCGTTCTGGTGTGCCTGTGGGAGACTTTAGATTGCGTATGGCCTCGCGCACATCCTCCTGATTAATAGAACTTATATGGCGACCCACTTTTTCCAGCTTTGTGATTGTCTTTTCGTTCTCTTTAGCCTTTTCTTTATGCTTTAGCTGCTCCTCTTCTTTAGGTTTTTGCAACCGACGTATTTCACTGGCACTGGCGGATTGCTTTATATGATTTGATTCATTGCTCTCACGCGTTGTGCACAGCTCCTCATTGCCGCTGCTGTAGTCTGTGGGGCGTTTGTAGCGACGTGTGCGACGCGCAAGCGAATAGCGATCAAAGTGTCCCGGCGCATCCTGCTCGGCAACGACTCTGTTCTGCAAGTTAGGCACAGCGCCAGACTTGGGCTTGTCTGTCATGCTGACTGTAACCACTGTGGTACTGGGTGTGTTAATAATGCGGCGACTTACGGGCGGGGTTTCTATATTATCTGCATCAATTTCCTTGCGACTAGATGTGTCTGCGGCTGTGCCGGCATACTGCGACTCATTGTGACTCTTGTGATGATCCAGCAAGCTGGCAAACGTATCATCCTGTGGCTTCTTCACCACTGGCGACTTGGGCGGTAGTTCCGGCTCAGCCTTAGCCTCTGCTGGCTTATTTTCCGTTGGCGTGTCCATGTTTGAAGGTCTACGAACAAAAACTGTCGGACTCTCTTTTGGCTCCTGTTCGCCCAGCTTTTGTATGTAAGATTTGCGACGATCTTCCTCAGCAATGGATTGCAGTGGACTAGGACTTTGTTCCTGAGAGCGCTGTCTGCGATATTGACGCAGTTCTTCGGCTGTGGTCAAGTGGTTTTGTTGCGCATAAGTCTTGGTTTGATCCTTAGCGACAGCAGCTGTTTTAGGCGCGCGTTGTTCGTTGCTGGCATCTGCGGGGATAAAAAGAACAAGTTAGCTAGTTGAGCTAATCTTAGATCAAAAGCTGCATACCTGCTATGGCTTGTATATTGCCCACCACATCGGTTTGTTCTAGCGTCTTTGAGGGCTTCCAATCGGAATACACGCGTTGGTATTTATTAGGCCCTTCTTCATTTGTATTTTGGTTAGTTGTTTGGTTAGTGTTACTCGTCGTGGGCATGATCTTCTCCTCTGGCAATGGATCCAGTTTTCGTTCGTTTTCTAAGTGAGCAAATTTTGAGATTAGTTTGACTTTAATGTGCTTAGTGCGTGCCTTATACGCACCAGTATCGTTTTCGAGCGAGCGCCGATTGGCTGTGACCAGGCGACGCTTGCGTTTATATTCCTCGTTCTGTTTCTCATCGTTTTCGTTGGATTGCAACCACGTTTCAATCTTTTGACGCCACTCACGGGATATTCTATTTTGAAAGCACAAAATATTAATTATGTTCACACTTGGCTTACGAGGATTATTAGCCTACCTTGGTTTCGTATCCTCGTGCGCCAAGTGCTGTGTATTAGCTGGCCCATTAATTGGTGTATTGGCGGCTGAGTTGGGTGTGGCAGCACCGCTGCTATTAAGCGGTGATTGTAGGCGATCCTGTTGTAGTATGGGTGCTGGTGAGCTAGCACGCTCGCGATCTACGCCAAAGTCAATGTTGAGTAGCTCGGGGCGTTTGCGACTGGAACTGCCGGAGCGTGCACGACGCGCCCAAGAGCGATCTGTAATTTAAGTAGTTACCCAATTAGCAAAGATTACATATATTGAGTCTTTGGTATGGACTTACCCAAACTGCCATAGGCTGCCTTACGTTCGCGACTTATATGACCATCGTGAGGACCCGTAGAGCTGCGCAAAAACTCCATAAGATCATCCTCTTCAGCCAAAACGCGACTGCGGCGACGTCTTAAGCTGCCATTAGGCGTGATGTCTGGGGAGGCGCCATCTTGTGTTTCCAGGCGTATGAAGGTATTACTTATATCGCCGCCGCTGTTAAAAGAGCCCATGCGACGTCGTGTTAAGGCAGGACTAGCACGCGGATCGAATCCAGCTTCGCCTGGGAATGGATGTTCCGTATCGGATACAGGCGTGCCTGCCTGTCCAACTTTAAAGAAAAAAGGGAATAGTTAAATATATTATTCAGTTAAATAGATCTATAATATTATAGGTTTGTGGTCATGCGCCAAGAATTGGACTCTATTAACAGTTTGTGAATTCTCAGCATGACGCTCCAAATTATCGTAGTATCTATGTACCCGAAATGCCAGTGCGTCAACAAGGCTCATTTTGTGATTGGATTTGGAACTAGCTTAGATGCTAAGCCTTGAGCTGCAACTTCCAACTTACTCTGTCTAGCTCTGCGTGCCATTTGTTCCTCGCGCTGCTTACGCCTCAGTGTAGCCTGCTCTTCCTGCTGCTGTCGCCGTTCATTCTCCTTAACCGCCTGCTTGAATTTATCACAAAAGCTTTGGAAGATCTTAAAACATTCCTCCAGCCTAAATGTAGCCGCATCGTCACAAAAGAAGTCAGCCAGCTTAAGACGCATTACTTCCACCTCTTTCATGCCACCTTGTAGTACCGCCATCTCGGTTACGGCATTTTGAAGAAAGTCGTGCATCTGTTGCTTAATATCCGCATCGGTTGCTGGCTGCTCTATTTGGCGCTTGATCTTGCGTATGCGTCCATCGAGTGTATTAATTTCATTGTTGATTTGCTCCGAGGTGGTTCTAAAGAAGAGAAAAAAAGGTTAGTCACCATAATTATGTGGTTTATGTTCCAATGGGATATCCACTAACTTTTGAGGAACCTTATTTGCAACTCCTCAAATAATTAATCAAGTAATCAACTTACTTGGTTGCACTTTCCAGCGCTCCCAACTGGCTGGTAAATTTAAGTAGCTCCGGATTTCTGCGCTGTGCCTGCAGTGCCACAAAATGTATAAGATTCATGCCTGGCTTATTCGCACGAATATCGGTTAGCTTTTGTAGTGATGATAGCTTGACGCCAGCTGCATTGCCTGCATAGCCGCCGGAATTGAGAAAATTGCCGGCCACAACGACCATGTAGAGCACCTCTTGCAGCGTTTTGTTATTAAGCAAATCATCGCCAGCATATAACATAGCATTGATGCAGGGTTCTAGATAGGTAACATTTGCAGCGAATTCCTCCTTCAAAAGCATGCTTTCAATGCGCAGCTTGTAGCTAAATGGTAGATGGTTAAGAAAGCAATTAGAGATTCTTACAAAGATTTAGAAGCTATGACACTTACTTCGGCACCTCGAGCAGCTGCAGCAGAAATTTCTCGGCATTGCCTAGACGCGCCTTGTCGCCATCGAAAGACTTTAACATATCGAGCTCATCCACCTCCGGCAGTATCTTTAAAAGTCCACGCAGCTTCTCGCCGCCAATATCTTCATGCTCGCCCTGTCGTATCAGCTGTATAATATCCTCATTGCAGCTACGGAATTGCTTGAGAAAGATGTTTACATTTAGACTGCGCTTGCCATCGAGCAGCGTAATTTCCATGGATTCCTTTTTAGTCTTGCGATCCAGCGTATCATAGCTGCTGCCGCTGCCAGTTCCAGCGCTGCTCTCACGGCCCAGTTTGGGTGAGCCCTGCGCGCTGGTTGACTGCAGGCAGAAGAGACCTTCCATTTCGTTCCAATCTATATCCTTCATGGGACTGTCCTGATGATTGCTGGCCACAATGCTCCAAATGTTCTCCTTGCCCAGCACCTTGTTATCCGGTATTTTGCCCCAATTTATGGTCTTCATTTTGGCCTTGGGCGCGGGTGTATCTTGCTGTGGCAGCAAAACGGCTGTTTGTTCGTAAAAGCCAGGATCCGGCGTGCGTGGTCGACTGCCATGTGTGCCATTGGTCAACAACAAGCTGCCATTGGGTGGCGGTGGTGGTGGCGCATTCAGCATCATGGGCGGTGGCGGCGGTGGTGGTAATGCGCTGCCATTAAGCATGGGCGGTGGCGGCGGCGGCGGCAGTGGCGCCTTGCCATTAACTGTAATGCCGCTTGGTGGTGGTGGTGGAGGAGGCGCTGGTGTTGCCGACGGCGGCGGCGGCGGCGTACACTTAACTGTGGGCGACATGGGCGTAGCGCTGCCATTTTGTTGTGCTGCAGGCTTGCGTGTGGGACTGCTGGCATCGCCGCCGCCACGACAAGCCGGGCAGGTAAATTTTTGTGCGCTAGGCGCACGCAACAGTCGCACCGAGTCCTCATGATTCTCAACCAAGGTGGCGCGATGCACCAGCCTCTCTGTGGTCTCCCATATGATGTCACTGACTGGTTCCTTGGGATCAATGCGCAGCAGATGCTGCAGTATGTTCAGAAAGGGCACCTCCTGTGGCGTGTCGGCCACCTGAAAATGTTATAAACCATGGTATTAAAACGCTAAGCTCTTTTCAATGCACCAGTTAGACGCTTTGCGTGCCATGTCAGTAAACGACCTTGGAAAACCTGTACACAAGGTGCAATGTAGGCACAATTGTGCGGCATACGTCACGTATACGTAATAAAAATATAATAAAATATATTAAATAAAAAATGAATAGTACGCCCCATGTGACAAGATTCCTTTTGCTGTCAGCAGACTTTGTGAAAGCATGCATCAGCTAGGGCACGAAGTTTGGCACAATATAAGGGTATGTTCTGGGGGTATATTCAATAGTTTCAGGCACTTTGGTATTGTTGGTCTGATCTTTTTAAAATTGTCTTGCTGTAGTACACTTCTCCAGGAAAGCTGATTAATGAAAACTCACATAATTTTGTAAAAATTTATTATTTCTTTTTTCATTGGCTAGTTATGAATAGGTTTGAATCTTCGAGACAAAGTGTTTAATGAAGCCTTTGAATCCGGTTTAAGTAGCATCAAAAAGCTTACGAACTTCATTTAAAAAAGATCTGCCTAAACGCGTTCGAATTGGCTTCAACAGACTAGTAGCCTTGGTAAGAATTATTTTTAGTACAGATATTTCATATAAACAAAGCATTTTTGTATTTTTTTTTATATAGATTTTATACTCATAGGATGCAAGTTCCTGAAGTCAAAATAAATACTATAGCCATCTATATGAATACATCGATATCAGCGATCATTAAAGTCACTCATGCAATCATCAATATATCAATACCTTTATTACAAATATTAGTTTTGATAAAAAAAAATCCATCAAGGCGGCAATATTATAGATCGTGATTTTCACGTTGTTTTTGTAAATTTATATTTTTCGTTAAATCGATGCAGAAACCACTTTAATGCAACTACCTAAACCAGTTGTGAATTTTAAGCAATTATAAATTAAATTGCTTTCATTTTTAGTGAGCTGTTTAAGGCATTGCCTAAATGAGTTGTGTGCCAAACTATAGTGCTTTTGGCGCTCTAGAAGCACCTACAGACGGACAAAGCTTAATCGCTTCCCAAGCGAGGGAATATTAAGGAAGGAATATTAAACATTCCATCACGCCTACCCCTAAGCCTATAGTAAAACTTATATAGTGTCAGCAAGTGTTGGTTGCTTACTGTACACACTCACCTGTCGCAGTATGGCATAGAAGACATCAAGATGTGAGCTTAGATTGATGCCATCGGGGCCCTGTAGGCTTTGCGCCTCGTCGCATTCCCGCTGCTCCTCGAATACGTCCAATTGTACAATGATATCGCCCACACTTTGTGCAACTTTTCTGTAAATTAATAAAAAAAAGTTTTTAATGTAAATATCTTTGCTGTAATTACTATGCAAGTTATTTGCAATTCGCAATTAGTTTTAGCAAGTGGTTGACAATTCCAATGCAGCACCCCGAGCCGATTAATTGATTCTGCTTGATTTATGTGCAAATCATTGCAATTTGTCGCTGGAATTCATTTCTAATGCATTTTATGGTAAATAAATTGTAGAGCGCTGGCCACAACTAGTTGAAAGGCTTTGGCTTTTGGCCAGTTTTCAACCGTCCGGAATCAATAACCCTATGCAACAGCCAAGAAAAATGTTGACATTGAGTAACCTCCGTTTCGACAAGATTTTTGAATGCTACCCACTCAAACACTCACTTTAGATTCTGCACAAGATGCAAGGCGCCACAGCTATATCGAGACAATGAGCAACAAAATGTGAGACGACGTTGTTGCAACTTTGAGGTCTCCACGTTGTCAGGCGCTTTAGCTCCTTTTATGTGGCAGCAACGTCTGGCCTGTCTGCCCTCACCTTGTCTTAGCCTTGGCAATAGACTTTAAGCGACACGTTTTTCTACTCTAAAATGGCTAAATGCCATATTTGTGGTATTTGTTGTTTTTGCTGCTTTTATTATTAAAAACAATAACAAAAAATCGTTAGTATTTGCACACGACACAGCCACAACGTCCTTGCCAAATGTCCTTGCCTAGCCTCTGCTACAGCTGCCGTTTGCTCCTTTTATGGATTACAACTTTTTTTTTATTACAGCTAAAGTTACACTTTTAATTGCATTTAATGTGTTTATTTATTGCAATTAAATTTGTATAATAAATGTTTCTAGATTTTTGGAAGCAATGCCGACAGGGCTTTAATAACGCGCACATGTAAAAACAAACTGGCAGGAAGTTTCCAAAAGGCAAAGCTAACGAAGAGAGAGGCGCCCGAAATCCGAAGCTAAAGAGCGTCCAAAATCCATCCAATGGTTTGTTGTTCTAGTTTTTGTTGTTGTCCCGGCCAGACACGTGCTGCGCGCGCAGAAGTTTGGGAGCAGAGCTTGGTCAGGCGTTAGTCGGCTTTTTTGGCCGCCTCGTCAGAAGTTATTTATACCCTTTGCAAAGGATTTGATGGTTTTGCTTGCTGACTTTGGTGGGCGACGTTTGCTAACCTACTAATAGAACTTTTCGAAATAGACCAAATCTTTAAACATCCATCCGAAATTTTTTTTTAGTATTTTTTTGAGTGTAATTCATTCAATTCATGAAAAAAGGTTTTGCTTTGAACAAATTCCCCAAAATTTTTATAAATGGAATTGTATGGTACATACGAGACATCGGAGACCCTCCAAAGTTACGTATGATATTCTTACCAAACTTAACATTTAGTTTCCTTTTGTGACCTCCTTCTCCAACCAGCCCAAAATAATTAAAAAATTTTCTACAATTTTAAAGTTGCAGCCTTAGTTTGTATGAGTAAAATGTGGGAAATAAGAGAATATCTTTCGAATACTGTTCAGGATAGTTCAAATCGAACCAAAATCGGAAATTCGAAACGTTGAGTGTCGGTCTTAAAACTAGCAACATCTACGGACCAAGGTTCGATTCCCAGTTGAGGCAAATTTATAAAATTTTTTTTTGATTGCTAGTAAAGGGCTTACAAATAAGAACGATAGGATTTGAAATGTAAATAAAACACCTTAATTTTGCTCAAATATGGTGTGTATTATTTGGATGTTATTCTATGCCACTTATGATTTAAGCAATATATCGTTGAAATGATCACCTCGGCTCCTCTTGCACTGGATGATCCGATCAGACCAATTTTAGTTGACGCGGTGCAGCATTTCGGTTGGTATGGCTTCAATGGTGGCTCGAATGTTGGCTTCCAATTGATCAAGAGTCTTGGGTTGGTTGGCATAAACCTTAGATTTAACATGACCCCATAATAATTAGTCCAATGGCGTTAAATCACATGATCTTGGCGGCCAAATATTAGGTCCATTTCAGTCTCAATATCATCAAATTCCGGAAAAATAAATTGGTCAACATCGCGCGGTATCGCTCACCATTCACTGTTACGGTGCGTCCTTCTTCATTTTTGGAGATGTACGGCACCAAAACAGTGATTTTTTCGGGATGTAAAGGTGATTCATGAATCACTGGGGGGTTTGATTCGCACCAATACAACAAATCCATTCAGCCGCAACTGAGCCTCATCGCAGAAGATGATTTTTCGATGAAAATTGTGATTGGTTTCCATCTTTTCCAGGGCCCAATCGTGAACTCACGACGTAAACGATGGTCATTTGCCTTTAGTTCTTGTGCCAAAACCATCTTGTATGTATGCAAACCAAGATCCAAGAGCAAAATACGTCAGATAGTCATCGTAGACAGGCCTAACTCACGGCGCGGAATTGACACATTATCGTTTCCGGCTACACTTGTCTTCTTATGAGGCATTCCCAGAATTAGCCGATAAAACAACTAAAACACAAAAATTAATCTTTTTTTTTGTAGGTGCGTACACTTTTTCAAACGATGTTCAATAGCTACGCTACACTTTTTTCTAATAAGAACCCTGAAGTTCCTCAAAATAAGCTTTAATCTACAGCTCTAACTCTTCATTGTTGCCAAATCTTTTACCATCGAGCCATTTTTTTAAGTTTGGAAGAAGAAAATAATCAGAGTGGGCTAAATCGGGCAAAAAGGGTGCGTGAGGAAACAATTCGAATTTTTAGTTCGTGGATTTTGACATTTGCGATGGAAGTTGTTTGAACTGCAACATTGACATGATGAAATATTTCGTTCTTTTTCTCAAAACGCGAGCGTTTTTGTAATAAGTTCGCATAATATTCACAATTGATATTTTTCATTACCAAAAACTGAAGTCATGACCTTGACCGCAAATGGAACTATCTTTGCATTTTTCGATTCCGATTCATCTTGTTCAGTGCATTGTTTTGACTGTTCCTTCGTCTCTGGTGTGAAGTGATGGAACCATAGTTTATCCATTGTTATAAATCAGCCTCATTTTGATGAATCATCGTCAAACACGTGACGGAAACATTCTCACGGCGCTGTTTTAGTGCCATTGTCAGCAAAGGCGGCATCCATTTTACATCTCCAAATTTTCTGTCAATATGCGATATACAGCACTTTTTCACGGACTTTTAGTCGACGGTCATTCAATAACATTTTGTGGATTTTTTCGACCACAGCGATTTTTATCTTGGCAGCTCAATCGATTATTTATTGTTGTAAACAAAGTAGCAGGTTCCTTCCTCGGCTTTAATATTCCTTGAACTAAGACCTTGCAAATGAAAGTACTGTATCACAGAACGATGTCGAATTTATTACATCCAGATGCGTGTTAGTCGCGCCGAGATCTAGGCTGAGGGCAAATATAAAGCCAAGCGGACAAATTTTATTTTCTCAACTTATCTTAAGGCCAGAACTTCTAAATTAGAAGAGATACAGCAAATATAAGCAAAATCCATGATCATATTTCTCTCAATGCCCATTAATTCTAAACGAGAAGAGGGTTCTCTAGTAATAGACTTCAAAAACAAACTACTCAATGTAATAACACCAAACTTGAATTAAAGCTTTTTTTCCCTCATTTTCCAACACTAGTAGGCTAGCTCAGGAGAGGCTCTCGTACCTTACACGCCAAGTAGAAAAAGCTGCTCCCCTGGTTCCTTAGAAACCAGGTAAAAGGTGTTTTTTCTGCTGAAATTTATTTTCAAGTTAAATTATGATCCTAGTTTAGGCATAACAGTATGGAGAATACAACTTTAATTGGATTAGGTATCATAGTGTTTCTTAAGATAATAAGCAAACTTTATTGACAGCTTCAGTTCAATCTTTTGAAGGTGTACAAAACTTTTATTCCAAAATTTGGTTACATTTTTTAAAGAAATAAAAGGGATTTGGTTAAATTATTTTAGAATTATGAAAAAATTGAGTAAGAAGAGGAAGAAATAAAAGGGATTTGGTTAAATTATTTTAGAATTATGAAAAAATCGAGTAAGAAGCATGTATGTTAAGTATTTTTTGAAAATCGAAAATCCTAAGCCTAATTTCTACTACGTTTCTTTGGAAATTACATTTTGTTGAATAAGAGAGAGTCCTTAACGATTGGGCGTATAAAAAATATTCTAATTCGCTTTCTTTTGACTTGGGTATCCTCCAAGTGGTCAGCAATTTCTGGAAGGTGAACACTTTTGGCTACGTTGCGAAAAACTATTTTTCATTAATAATAATAATAATATACCATTCCATTTGGGCTTACTAAAATACCGAACTTAAAGACAAAAAGAGTATCTAAGCTTCGTTAGCCTTGAATGCGTCTTTCTTTTTGTCTTAGTATTGTTGTAGCTGCTGTCAGTTTTAAATAATTTCCGTTTTGGCTAAAACTTTGTTTTTGGCCAAGCTTACGGAAATTACTTACAAGACGCCACAACGGAAGCCCCAAAAGTTGTAAACTTTTGTAAAGCTCCAAGGCAAGGAGTAATGCCCAAAACCCATTCACAACAGATTAGTGGCTCAACTAAGCAGCTTGAGAACCTGTATCTAGAATTACTAGAACTAGGTAACTTAATACTTGTTTACATGCTTAACGCTTAATTTGTCGAGTCAAATATATAATACATATATACTATATAAAATTATGGAAAAAATAATTTTAAGCAGCTTAAGGCGACGCCCCTTAGCTACCAAACTACGCAAGACAAAGCCAAAATGGAGAAAAAATTAAGTTTTATAATAATTTAATTCTATTATTTAATTATAAATAGAATTTATTTATTTATATATGCGCAGACGAAATCAAAGCGCGTCTTGGCTGAATGAAATTTTTGCTTTTGTTTTCAAATTGTTTTTTTTTTTAAATGCTGTTAAAACAAATTAAAAAGCGCGAAACTACGCACATTGATATCTACAGTAAAGCCAAAAGTTATTCGTACGCTTTTAAATTTCTATACGTAATACAAATATTTGGAAGCGCCAAATAACATTCAAAAATAAAAACATATACCTTAACTTAAGGTAGTGCGTATACGCAGCGTTAGCCATGGAACATGGGCAGATTGATCGCAACGAGATCCATTATTTCGTGAAAAGTATGAGAAGAATTGGGCTCAAGGCGTGTTATACCATATAATGTAAGTCTAATAAACTTTTTTTTCTTAAAAAATATATTATTTTATATACATTTTAGATACAATATAATAGTGTGATCTAATTCCTGCTTTGCAATGAGTACCTAATATTTATCGAAAATTAAATAATATTTCTAAAATAGTTTGAAGGGAAAAAACTTATAGAACCCATAAATAATATCGGTTTCTTAAACAAGAATTTTTGGGCTTAAAAACGATTCTTTTTTTTAGTTTTTTTTTTCACCCGATATATCTAAATGTTAATGTTTGTATTATATTTTATATATTATAAGTGGACATACGTTTAATTCAGTAAGACACAACATTACATTGGAAGGCTACATAGTATAAAATAATTTTAAAATAAACAAAATAAATAAATAAAAATACAAAAAAAATTAACCTCATCTGGGAATCGAGCCTTGGTCTTTAGATGTGCTAGGTTAACTTCTGTGACCAACATTCTATAAATTTGACTATGCATTATTCTCTATTCAGCCGTGCTGCAGAAAACGAAAACGAATAAATTAAGCTCGTTTTCGTTTTTGCGTGCTTCCAATTACAAATTTTTCGCTGTCGATATCTACTTATATTTCCCTTACTCTTTGTTAGCGCAGCTCTACATCTTGCATTGAAATTAACCACGACAGCTTTTCTTATTACAAGGGACATTTTTTTTTATGCAAGAAACGAACCATTTATGCAAGAACATTTTTTTATGCAAGACATGAACCATTTGATCATTTACCAAAAATTCATTTTGAGTTGTGCATGTTATTTTTGGATTTGGTTTAGAGAAAAAGTTATTATCAATATATATGCTACTTAATATTGGCATAAATAGAATCTAAGAATATAAAAGAATACATATTTAAAAAATTATTTCAGTTTTAATTACGTGCACTTTTGAACCTATTTTGCCAACTCGATTTGGTTTGCAACAAAGTAGTCGGATTCAAACCAGAAAAAAAAAAATTCGTTTTGGTGAAATTGGGAGCACCAAACATGTGGTTTCAAAATGATTCCGAAAAATATATTCGGATTCGTTTCCCGAAGCTTGGCCGATTGTGATTATTTCTATATTCATGGAATTATTCAATTTAATTTGTAAAAATTTTGTATGTCTCGCATTATAAACTAAAGCTATAGAATTCAAATTATAGAAGAAATAGCGCCTTAAAATTATTTGGCAGAGAAAGGGGGCGTGTAGCAAGAAAATAATAAATTTCTTTCTCCTAATTTTTCTTATATACTTTTACAAACTTAATATAACCTATCCATCTGTATGGTTTTTTGAAGAACAAAAAATCTAGGAGTCTAGTTCTAGTTCTTCACTTGCATTCAGATTTCCGTTTTGCTCTAATATAATTATGGGGCCTTAGATTGTCCAAGCAACGATATTGAAACTCTTCACGGATCTTTCTTTTTTGATAACTAATTTTACCCTTTGTTTGTGAAAGCCGAAAATGTATGTAACATACAGAAGGAGACGTCGGAGACCCACCAAAGTTTCCTAAAGTATGATCAGGGTGAATAGAAAAGTCGATATACCCATGTCCGTCTGTCTGTATGAACGCCTAGACTTTAGAGATGGTAAGAGCTAGAGCAACCAAAATCTTTAGTATTGGATGTGTCATTATGCCAGGGGAGACTAGTCGGGGTTAAATGATATAGCTCCCATAGGGGTGTTTCAGAGAACCTCGAAAAAAAACCAAAACTTTTAGATGAATAATTCATTTGTTTATTGTGATATCGTAACTAAATTTAACATTCGGAAATTTAAATTAAAACACTTTTGGCTATAAGCTAACACTAAAGTCAAAATATTCAAATCGGAAGAACACCGTGAAAAGTCATTAAGTTTTGAATGCAATATAAAATAAATTTCTTTTTAATATGCCGAAAAACTTCATTATGTGTCCGAATAATTGCTGGCTAGACTGTACGTATTCAAGATAATTTGTAAAAAGCTAAGCGCTAAATTTTAAATAACAATAGACTCCCCGAACTCTTCCGAAGCATATAAAAATTGCTTAGGTCTGTCAGTGGCGCTTCAAACTAAAACAACAAAAGCGTAAAGTCAAGACAAATGGCACGGAACAATCAATTAGGAATTTGAATACGGACAAAAAGACTGTCTAGAGGGGCCAAAGCGGAGTCATCTGGGGTGTTAGGGGGCCTCGTCAGTTTGTGCGTCTTGTGTTGACTGATTGGCATGATAAATTGAATTGAGTATTGTTCTTTTATTTTTGAGAAACTGAATTAATTCTTTCAGTTAATTGAATTTATTTTGAAAATTTTAATGCGCCAAAAAATTGCCGCAAACTGTCAACAGAAACAAAAAATGTTAGTTGTACAGCCAGCAGAACTATGGACTTTAAGATACACTGTAAGACGTCGTAAATCGGAAGTTATACAACAATAAAAGACAAAACATTTTGATAACTTCTTAATTAGAAAAATAATAATATAATATCTTTATTGTAGAAACATGAGCTTTGTCATAACAATATTGAACACGTCATTGATAATAATGATCGTATTTTAAATACGAGTTTTACACTGTAAGCCGTTGTTAATTCGCACATACAAAACAGTCATAGACCATTGAATTTTTAAAATATTTTCCATAACTGCTTAATTTAAAATGTGTTGAACAAAAAATGTATTATAGTCATGAAAACATAAGAGCCTTGTCATAACTTCGTAAGCTATAATTATAAGTTCTAAAGCATTAAAATATGTTATATGTATTGAGATTTTTATTTAACGGTCTATGTATATTACATACACAAATACTACTTAATATAATTTCTAATTTTGTGCTGCGAAACTCGATAAAAAATTCGAAGAGTTAAGCCCCTCGGAGAAGTCCCCCCAAAGTTACCTAGAGAAGTCGATATAGCCATATAAAAGCTCGAGCAACCAAACTTTCAGACTAGATCCGTTATTTTCCTACGGGAAACAAGTTTATTTTATTTTTTTGATATCGGGTTTCTATTATATAGGGGTGTTTCAGAGGACCTCGAAAAAAATCATAAATGTGTTTTTGAAAATATATCCATATATCAAAAAAACATTTTTGGTTCAAAATTCGTCTGTTTTTGGTTGTTTATGAAGGTATCGTAATCTAATTTGGCAATCAAATGTCTTTTGGTGTTCTTAAGCAATTTACCGGATTTTATTGCAAGCAGTGGTACAGGGTATCCCAAAGTCGTCCGCGCCCGACTTTAACGTACGCCATCTTTTGTACAAAATTCATTGTGTTTCGTTTGTTTGTGAAGATATTGTAACCAAATTTGGCATTCAGAATTTTTTTAGAGTAACCAAGCACTGTACCAAATTTGATCAAAATCAGTTGACTATATCATATATCTGAAAACAACTTTCCTATAACTTTTGAAATTTCTGTCAAAATTAAACAATTAAAAATTCTTGTAATATAATTTAACACCACGGTATTCTCTGCCTGGCGTAAGAGGCCCCTAAAAGAGAACTAGTCAGATGCAGGCATACTTACCATCACATTGAGCCTGAGGCACATTTTTAACATCTTAAAGATCTTCCAAAGATCAGTGTATGCGATTGGGGACCGGGTCTGGAGACAACCGCCGGTGTAAAAGGAAAGTCCATAACTAACAAATATCCATACACAAGTGCCAAAAACCTCAGCTTTTTAACATCAACAATGAATGGGTCTCAGCGACGACATGATCCAGGATCGGAATGCCTGCAGACGAAGGCTGAGATCGCATACCCACACCTCAGGAGGAGCATAAGCGAGTCCGAAAAGAGGTAAACAAGGGTTTGGGAGAAGAAGAAGAAGAATATCATATAGCTCCCGTAGAGCCGATTGATCAAAAACACGTTTTTTGTACAAAATTTGTTGTGCTTCGTTTGTTTATGAAGATATCGTAACCAAATTCGGCAATCAATTGGCTTTTAGAGTGCTTAAGCAATATTTCGGACTTAATTGCAATTAGTGGTACAGGGTATCCCAAAGTCGTCTGCGCCCGACTTTAACGTACGCCATCTTTTTGTCTAAATTTGGGTCTCGAAACAATTTAAAATTAAAGAAGAACACAGAGTGGTTAATTAGCAAGTGGGGTGAATCCGGAAACGCATCCTAATGGATTTCTGAGTTGACATTTGACTATGACACCAATTTTCAAATAAACGTCATGACCGACGGTGGTTCTAGATAATACTCCGACTCAAGTGCACGAGTTTTTCTGTTCAGTATAATTTTTGTAACAAAGCGTTATTTTAAGTTTTTCTGTCGCTAAAATTTCAACATTTTCTCCACCA
The DNA here is from genome assembly GCA_949987675.1 of Chymomyza fuscimana. Classification (NCBI taxonomy): domain Eukaryota; kingdom Metazoa; phylum Arthropoda; class Insecta; order Diptera; family Drosophilidae; genus Chymomyza; species Chymomyza fuscimana. The sequence continues at coordinate 27,512,171 of OX465089.1, read as the reverse complement.
GAATGACGCTACTCCGTTTCGAAAAAGTCGATTTGGGGTGAATCCTGTAGCTCGATTTGGGGTGAATCCGGAAGTGTCGTAAAGAGAAAAATAATTATTTTAAATATAGTTTCAGCTGGATTTCAACTGTTTTTTTTTGGTCAAAATGCCGAGAACTTACAAAAAAAGCGAAACAAATCCCCGTAAACCAGATCCAAGTTCTGATGATTTGTTGGAAATGCTGAAAGCTGTGAAAATCGATAAATCTTTCAGACTATTTCCCTCTTTTTAAAAAAAAAAACATTTTTCCAGGCCATTTCGCTAGGCAACAATTATTTTTTTTCCACATTCATTCATTTCAATGTATTATACAACTTTTTTTTTTACCAAAAATAAAGAAATAAAATATATGCGATGAAATTTTATGGCGGTTTTTATCATTTTTGGACACTTCCGGATTTTTTTGCTCGGAGATTAATCTACCAGACAAAAAATGTTCGTATCGATCTGAAATTTTGACACAATGTAGGCTATTCAAAGCGACACAAATTTCAATTTTGAAAAAACAAATTTTTTTGTTACTCCAAAAAATCTACGAAAAAATTCTTCCGAATTCACCCCACTTTCCTCTGCATATTAATTAAGTATAAAACTGTCGGTTTTTTCAAAAATTTACGTTTCTTTTTATCCTATGGCGGACATAGGCTGCTTTTTTTTAGTACTTTGCTCTATAAGAACTATGAGGGTCTCACTTTTGTTCACACATTTTTTGAAAAGCTGACTATGCCAATCAAGTAATCTTCAATTTAGTATAAGTTTCAATATTGTTAAGACCAATATTTTAGATCAATATAGTCGATTTCCTGACTCTACGTATCGATTTGGATATACAAATTGTGGAACCTTAGGGCGAAAGGGATACAACTTTTACATTTATAGCTCCTTTCGCAGTTCTCCATCGATTTTCGTTAAACACAACCCAAGGGTAATCGGCAAATCGTGTCCTTGGAAATTGTAACTTGAATAATGTGGCCAGGACTGCAAACTAACCTAAAATATTTAAAAGCAGCATAAGAAGCCTAAATTTTTTGCACCTATATCATAAGGTCTTCGAAAATTAGATTTTCATGAGAGTTGGATATGTCCACATTGATTTCTTTTGCCGTGCTTTGTAGAATCTCTTTTCTTGTGTATTTTTCCTCGAATCAATAAAACTAGAAATCTGGCCAATTTGAAAACCAAAATAATGACAATTTGATGATATCAGTATTTATAGTCTATGAGATCACAAGTTCGTTCTTTAATTCAGTCCAATTTTATGCCGAATAGTTTTTCCATGCCACAAATGAACACAGCTACCAGCAATTGCTCGGTCAGTCGCAAAATATAACTCTCGTTTCTGTCTAAAAAATGAAAAAAAAAATGTAACCTAGCGCAGTCTTGCCCCGGGGTCTGTGACCATCATTAATAACAAGTTGGCGCACGAATCGTGTCGCTTGTTTGCACATACATTAACATTGTATATGGGGAAGGCGACAGGGCAGGCTAATTAATTTACTCTTTGACTAATTAACAATTTAATTGATGGTTAACAAAATTCGAGAGGCGCATGCGTGCATTATTTGCATAAGCAGGGGACTGAACAAACCAAAATAGAAAACCCCATTTGGGGCTTCAATCTCGTAAAGTAATACACCAGAGACCTTTGCGCAATCTGCAGATACTTGGATCATTGTCATTGAGGCATTGACGTTGACGTATTTGATCGATGATTGACAAGCGGCTAGCAAGTCCAAGTTGAAGATGCCACCAAAAAGTTGATAATAATGCCAGGCCTTATGTGTAATACAAGATGAATGCTCGTAGGTACAGTCAAATCTGCTCCAAAGCGGACCGCGAAAACAGCGCAATTTAAATTTCTTTTAGTTATAGTAATTAATCTAATTCTCTACTAATTTTTAGTAACATTATTAGTAGTCTACACTGCTAGCTTTAGTTCGTTAAAAAGTTCACCCATCGGGTGATATATTTTATATTTTTTTTTAAACTTTTAAAATATTAATAATAATAAAAATAATTTGTGAAAAAGAATACACCCAATCCGCTACAAGATATCATGAACCATTACTATGTAGCAACTAACGCTTAGATGTTATATATTTTAACTCATAAGTTTAAAAAACATTTCTTAGTTTTGATTGTAGGCTTAAACATACATTGCAACAATATATTTAAAGATAAGTGTTTCATTTCATTGTAATGTAACATTATACGTAATAAAATGTTTTAAGCAGTTGCGAATTATAAGAATATTAAAAATAAAATATGCTTGCAGTTAATGTCAATAAATATTGGTTGCATACGTATTTTGAATAAAAAAAAAAGTTCTAAAAATAGATATCAATATGCCCTTCTTCGCTACAAGACGATGCTTTGCTTAGAAAAATGAAAAAATATTTTTTAAAAAACCGGGGTCAGGATTTTGAGATATTTGAGGTTATGTACCTCAAAAGTAGAAAAAAACACCGTTTTTCGGGTACATAACCAAATATCTTAAAATCCTGACATGATGGGTCAATTTTGACACCGTATTCAGATTCTACGCAACAAATTACTTCGGAAATGACCCTTAGCTTTCCAACAACTAAGCCATATTGGCCTGTGTTATTAGGCATTGAAAGTCGGTGAGCGCAGTTTTATAATGCTTATCCAGGTCCTAACTAAATTAAGGGAACTCAAAAAAACTTAAAGCCGTATCCGGAATCAGTATAGATTTAGTTTGTTTTTGTTTAATAGTATAAAAGTTAAATTAAATCAGTTATCAGAATATTTATTGTAAGTTTAAAAAGGTGCAAATCCGTAGAATAGTTTTGGCGCATCGTGTGTCTATAGAATTTGGCAAATGTTTTGGAATCGCCATAACGAAGAGTTTTAAAAAAATATTGCAATTTTTTTTCTTAGCATATAATATACATTATATATTTATACCCTGTACCTATAGGTACAAAGGGTATACTAGATTTGTGCAATGTATGTAACGGACAGAAGGAGGCGTGGCTGACCCCAAGTCCTTTATACCAAAATGCTTATCATAGCCTCGGGTAGCGATTGAGCCATGTCCGTCCGTCCGTCTGTCCGTCTGTCCGTATGAACGCCTAGATCTCGGAGACTATAAGAGCTAGAGACACGAAACTTTACCAGCTGGTGCGCATATTTCCTAAGCAGATGAAGTTTGTTGAATCATGTCAATATCTTTCCCCGTTCCCCCGCTGTAGATTTTCGCGGTTTTTAGCCACACCGTTTAGTATTTTCATCTGAAATTTAACAGAGCGATGCGTTGAAGTTACATGCATCTATGTGTAAAAAATGAACAAAATCGGACAAATACAACAGAAGTTATAGTCAAAAATGTGCAAATTTCACCTCCCCTTGCCAATAAACTGCGTCAATATTTGACTCTACGCAATTATGGCTACAAGTGACCTAGAATCATAATTTTTGGTAAGCTCATTCATGTGGCTCTAATGAACAAATTCACATCCAAATTTTATCGATGCGGTCCCCCCACCTCCCGCAATCCATTTACCGTGTTTTCTCCCACACCCCTCAACATACCAACTTGAAACTTACCCCGTATACTTTAAATAAGTTCTTTGTTGTAACATTCGAGTTTCATCAAAATGGGTAAAAATTTAGGTATAAATATCGATTTTCACCAAAAAAAAAAAAATTCCAATTGAAAAGTTCTTAGATGGAATATGCAGGAAAAATTTTTTTGACACAAAAGGTACAGGGTATACCACTGTCGGGCACCGCCTCGACTGTACCACATTTTTTTATACCGATTTCATCAGCTAGATTCTCCTGATAGATACTTAATTTGTTTAAATGTAAAATTGGTTGCATTTAGTTCTTTCATAATTTTAATTTTTTGTTCTAAAAAAATACATAATTTAAAGCAAGTAATTAAAAAATAACATTGTTGGGCAATGCTAATTTTTTATATTCACCCACAAAATTAAAATTTGTATATGATCAGAGTGACTAGAGAAGTCGATATACCCATGTCCGTCTGTCTGTATGAACGCCTAGATCTCAGAGATGGTAAGATCTAGAGCAACCAAACTTTCAGATAAGATCCCTTATTAATCCATAGGAGACAAGTTTATTTTATTTTTTTGATATCGGGACTACATTATATAGCTCCCATAGGGGTGTTTCAGAGGACCTCGAAAAAAACCAAAAGTTTTAGATGGATAATTCGTTTGTTTATGAAGATATCGTAACCAAATTTGGCACACAATAGTTTTTTAGAGTTCCTAAGCACTGTACCAAATTTTATCAAAATCGGTTGACTATATCATATAGCTCCCATAGGACCAATCGGTCAAAAAAACGTTTTTTCTACAAAATTCGTTGTGTTTCGTTTGTTTGTGAAGATATTGTAACCAAATTTGGCATTTGGGAGTTTTTTATGGATCTTCAACACTGTAGCAAATTTTTACCAAATCGGTTGACTATATCATATAGCTCCCATAGGACCAATCGGTCAAAAAAAACGTTTTTTGTACAAAATTCGTTGTGTTTCGTTTGTTTGTGATGATATTGTAACCAAATTTGGTGTTTGTCAGTTTTTTAGGGATACCCAGCACTGTACCAAATTTGATCCAAATCGATTGACTATATTATATAGCTCCCATAGGACAGATCGGTCGAAAAAACGTATTTTGAACAAAATTCCTTTTGTTTAGTTTGTTTATGAAGATATCGTAACCAAATTCGGCAATTGGAAGTTTTTTAGAGTGCCTAAGCACAGTACCAAATTTGATCAAAATCGGTTGACTATATAATATAGCTCCCATAGGACCGATCGGTCAAAAACAAGTTTTTTGAAGAAAATTCGTTGTGTTTCGTTTGTTTATAAAAATATTGTAACTGAATTTGGCAAAGAAATTGTTTTTGGTGTTCGTAAGTAATATATCGGACTTGATTGCAATGTGGTGGTACAGGGTATCCCAAAGTCGTCCGCGCCCGACTTTAACGTACGCCATATTTTTAATATTGTTGCAACAAAATGATTTGATTCCTATTTTCACCATATAACAAGGGATAAAAATACGTTTTAAAAATAACAATTAAGGAAAATAAATATAAAGAATAAATTTTACGCGTTAAGTGCAAAAAACAGGAGTGTTTTGGAATTTTGTTTTTGATCAAATCAGTCGATTTTTAAAAAGCGTTTTTGGCAGTTTGTTTTACTTTATCCAGCTAGACCCTTTATCGAGCTTCAGGAGGTTCGACTGTACCAAACAGTTTACTCAAGTGAAAAAAATATTTGCAAACTGCATGAAAATTAAAAAAAAAAGAAATAACTTAAAAAATAAATATACATAAATTGTTATCGTGTTAAATTGTTTGTGGTATTCATTGTGGACTACTGCTTGAGGAAAACCAAGAGTGGTGGGTGTGTTTCAGGGTTTCAGTTTACAACTTGTGTGGCAAGCAGTTCAAATATTGAATAAATTGCCTTCATACTACTATAATAAATATGCATAGACGAAATAAATATATAATATACAACAGTATATATGAATGTGTCTGATTTTATTTGTATGTGGGCGTTTTCGTAGTTTGCCTTAATTTTGGGATTATCAATCTTGGATTTTTATTGAATGTTTTTAGCCATAAAATAGCTTAATAGACCATTTATAAGTGTTTTGGAACTAGTTTAAATCTATATAGGTTCTGTTTTGAGTTGCTATTGGTAGATATTAGTTCCTTTATATCACATATGTTCGTCTAGCCGTTCGTATGTATAACTAGTGCTTGCAGATCATCAGAGCTATAGATCCCAATTGTTCGAAAACTGCAACCCCACATACGGCATAGAATATACGTATTTTCTACTTTTTTTTTAACTAACTATAGCATAGTTGAACATAATTTTGTTATATTTTTTATAGTTAAGTTGGCAGAGTGATATATTTTTGTTTATATAAAGGTTTGTTTACTGGCATTGACTTAAAGGATCTAGCTGTATAAGGTACCAAAAACTGCCCCAATGATTTTTAAAAACTGATGATGATTGATGATTTTTCGCAAAATTTCTGTTTTGGTATTAACATTTTTTTAGTACGACTTATAGGATTCGATATAAATGGCTTCCAGTTCAAAATATAGTATAAAAAAAAAGACAAATCTTTTGACAATATTTTAAGTTACTAGCTCTTTGATCTTCGAGAATCTGTTACTGCCGGACATCTGAAGAATTGTCGCTTGACTCTGATGTTAGCAATAAACTTACTATAACCCTTTATATCTAAAATTTCAAATATTTTATCCAAAGATGAAAAATTACATCTTAAATAAATAAACTTCTATGAACTTATAGTTTTAAGATATATTTCATTTGAAATCTTATCAGTAAGAGTTCACAGTGTATTCTATAATTTGAAATTCTCAATATACCTCAATTTTTTTTTTCTTCTTTTGTCCACTTACCTTAGGTTATTGAGTAGCGGCAAAGCTTTAAGGCCTGTAAAAAATAAAGTAGAAAAAATAAAAGATTAATATTAATAAGTTGAGTGAACTTGTTTGTTTTAAAAAACAATAAAGATTATTTTAAATGTGTGAGACAATTGCTGACAAAGCAGTGTCTGCCACCCTCGTGTAAAGTTCATGAACTCTGTGACCAGCAGATCCAGAGAATAGCGACTCCGCTCTTCGCCCTCAATCTGTCCACTCCATTGTTAGCTGTAACTGTCATGAGCCGGGCCAGACTTTGATTGAGCGCATCTGTGCGTGCCGCGTGTTGCATTCGCGCAGGCGCATTCAAATGATGAGGCAAGTGGCAAGTTCCAAGTGGCATGTGCAATGGAAATCAGAATGGAAATGGATGCAGTTTGGTGTGCAGGGCATTTGACTTTTGTTTTATTGCTCTTAATTAAAATAAATTGAGCTGCGCTTTTTCAGCATTACAAGAAAATAATGAAAACGAACTAAAGAGTATTTCCCAAAAGATACAATGCAAAAAATCTTAATGGCTAGAAGCTTTTCGAACTTGGAACTGAAGAAGTTTGCATACTCTTTTTTGACAACTAGTGCTGGGGTGTATTTTTAGAAAATTTTAAAAAATTTTATTACTTATAAAAGACTTTACTACGATTTAATAAACAATAAATTTATAAATTTCTACTTTATAAATACATTGATGTCGGTTGATAGGTAAATATAAAAATCTTTTCTTGAAAATCACGCCTTGTTAAAAAAAAATGTATACTGTCAAATATTGTAGCTTAAGGAATAATTTCTAAACACATCATCTTGAAAAAAAAAAGTTCCTGTGTAAGCAGTATCGGATTTACGGGAAGGTTTTCGGCAGACCAGACGACAGATGGCTAATTTTTTTTCACGCTATTTCCTGAATAGTGGAAAAGATTTTTTTCGATTGATTTTCTCTCTACGGTCCTGGTTTTCGGCATCAGATTTTATTCGAAAAATTGTTTATTTCTTAATTTTGAAAACCATCACGTCTATATTTAAGCTTAAAATAATAACTTTGGCATATTTTATTATCTTCTTAGCAATATAGTCAAAATTGTGAAACGAACTTTTTGGAAAATCTACAAAAAATTTTAGAGAATATTATAAAAGTATTTATTTATTAAAAAAAAAAAAATATTTATTCATAAATATGGATTTTAGGAATCTGAATCCATTTCAAAGGTGCAAAAACAAACCGCAGCATCCCGGATTCTCAGATAACCTCCAAAAAAACTACTTTTTTTTTGATTAATGCTTTCAACGATGATTTTTTATGTTTTTATGGTCGCTGAATCTGAGGTCCAATAACTACTATCAAGTCAGGACTCAGAGATAAGCTCCAAAATACCTCGTTTAATGGGGGCCCTGAAGATTATATCAGAGCCCTCACGTGCTGGAGATTTTGGACTTTGGATTCACTTTCAGCAACTCCAAAAACATGACGTAAACATGATCTGACCTTCAAACCCAAAACTCAATTTTTTTGTTGGTCTGTGTTACAACATAATTTTAAAACACCCCATAGATGATATTTTCGAGTTTTGGGGTCGCAGAATCCGAATCACAACATTTTTTTGCCCGACTATTTTTTTAAGTTTTTTGAGTCGCTGAATACGTTTCCTTGCTGAAAAAAAACTCAGATTATGTTACTGAGATTACCTCATCATCTAACGAGGTTTTTAAGAGGGTTTGTCAGAGCTACGGGGTGTTGAGTTTTTGGGAGCCCTGTCAAATTTTAAGTTCATATTGCTTGAAAAACTTTGGTAGCCTAGGGTTATAATGGGTTTATTAGCTAAAGCAATAATTAGGTTAAATGTTTAAAGAATTTCTTCATGGGCGCCTCCAGTAAACACAATAATAATAATATAGTTAGGGAAAGCTGCACTGCAACCCTAAGGATCCATTGTGTTCCTTTCTAGCCTTCGAACTCCTCAACTAGTTCAATATCTGAGACAAATTTGATTATTTGGGATGGTTCTTGTCGAGTGATATCGTGCATTGGGATTCTATAAGGAAAGCCCTTCTACTGGCAAGCATGCTTCAGGAGAATTTCTCCTTAATCCCACAGAAAAAATGTACAGGTATTACAATCCATGATGCCGATTTGGCTCACTTTTTTCCTAAGCCTGCAGTCACTATCCTAAGGGAATTCTTGGGCAGTTGGAGGATTTTTTTGAATCCATTTGAATTATAGAAACTGAGGAGAGGCTTGGCTTGCCTTAGGACAGCCTTGCCGATTCAGTCTTATCTTAGGATCTCTTCTCAAATAATAAAATAACAAATGCAATGCTTTTCTTTATAAAAAATAATATTTTATTCTATTATTACAAAAACTTGAATATAAAGTGGGCTAGATCTGTATAAAAGCTCTTAACTTAAAAAGAGGTTGTTTTTCTGTTGTTTTTCGAAAGATACAAAAAATGTATAGTAAAAATATTTTATAGAATTAGAGAAATAAGAAAATAAGTCCCCAATTATTGAAAAAATGCACAGAATATTTCAGTATAGTTTTTAAAAATTATATCTGCAAATTTAAGCTAAGCACAAAATTTTTAAATTAGGATAAATCGATAAAAGAATACGTTGTAAGGTCCTTTAAATGGTAAAAGTTAACCAGCGTGTAGATTAATTTTTTTTTTAGGATATTGATTTTAATTTAATTATTCATATCCAAAAATTTAATTTATTCATATCCAAAAACATTTCCAAATAATTCGATGATAAAATAAGAAAAGTTTTTGTAATACGGTGCAAATCGATTTCCTATGATCTTTTTCTACAAATTGTAGTAATCGGTTGATATACAATTTTTTTAAAAATTCTTCGGGCCAAAGATTTTCTTACTTTCGAAGATATTTCTAAATGACACTAGTTTACACGAAAAATGAACCTTCCTAAAAAAGTGTTTTTTAGGGTAATTTGGGGTCGAGAAACACGAAAATGGCAACGTCTCTCTCAGCTTAAAGCTTAACATAATTTTTAAAAATTTTTTTTCGTTACTTTGTAAATTTGTAAACTAGTGTTATTTATGAATAGAAAGAAATTTAAATTTTGCAGTCTTTTGCAGACACTTTAAATCTTTTTTGTTCGACGAAAAAGCTGACTCAAAAACTGAAGAACAAGTTCTTCATAGAATCCGAAAATTATGGAAATATTTTAGTGCTGAAAAACTTTGGAACAGCTTTCTATAAGCTGACTTTGGTAAATACTGTTACAAACTGCTCAACAAACTCATAATACCATTTATTAAATAAAGAGTATAGAAACGTAAGTCACGCACTTGGCACTTTTGGGAGTAACAATGGCGATGATGACGATGTAGATGACGTTCAAGATGGATATGACGTTGGTGACAGTACGCATCTGTATGGACATGGTGAAGCATTCCTGAGCACAACAATTTGACAGGGAATACAGCTGACAACAGAGTTCACTCAGTTTGGCAATGAAATCATGTATAAAGTTTCAAGGCCAAGTCAAATGGAGTCAATCTGCAGAGCAGCGATGACAGCTCTTGCAATCTATAAAATGTTTTAGAGCGTTCTTTAGGGCGTTTCAAATTTCCAAGAATGTGTTCAATTATAACAATATATAGAGGTATATACAAAATATTTGCATTTTTCAAATCCACAAACTTTGAGATACATTTTATGTATGTTTTGTGTTTGGTTTTCCTGTGAAATTCTGCTAATGCCACTTAAGTGCCCAATTATCGGTTGTGTGTGTGTGTTTGTATGATTAAGCATTATGTCTGTCAGTTCTCAGTCTTGTCCATCGCAGCACTTTGACAGTTGTATCTACGTATTTGTATCTGTAGCTGTATCCGTATATGCATATAGTATCTGTATCTGTTATATGTCATGTGTCAGGCAAATAGCTGCTGGCTGTTAGCAATTCTGATTTATGCGCCATGATTTTCCACTTTGGCACGCAATGTGTTTGTTGCTGTACATAAAACTATCTATAAATCTATGCAACTATTTTCCAAGTATTTCAATTCAAACTCTATTGATTTGTTGAGCGTCAACAGCTCTACAATTTGAGATGCAAAAAAAAAGCTGTAATTGTTTTTTTTTTTTTGTATACCCTGTATCTATGGGTGTAGTAGATTTGTGAAAGCAGAAGGCGCGGCAAAATATGGGTTCCCTGTACCAAAATGCTTGTCATAAGCTCGTGTAGCGATTTCGTCTGAACACCTAGAACTTAGAGACCATAAAAGCTAGAGACATCAAATATTAACAAAAGCTTTCATTTTCCATGCGCACTGTTTGCATTTATCGATCCATATCGATATCTGGCCCAGTTCACCCGTGAGTGAATTTTGAGATCTACAGCCATACTTTAAAGAAGAATATCATGCTGCACAATTTTTTTTTATTCGACTAAAATTTTAAATGGTTTAGCAAAGATGTATCAATTATAGACGCCTTTCTTTCATAATTAAACCAAGTAGAGCCACAAAATGCAGTGAGTTTAAGAAACAAGATAACGTTTACATTTTTACAAAGTATCTATCTGCTATCTCTCCGATTGCTTTTACTGATTCTATTGAATAGGCCTACAGCCCTTAACATATCAACGTAACATTTTTCGGAAATAACTTTTTTGAAAAAATTTGTTCTACTGCGTCCAATGCGAAACAGTTAACAGCTATTATAGGGTGGGCCATCTGTTGGTTTCTTTGTTAATTGCATTTTGTTCGTATATTTTCCAACAAAATTCGTCAAATGTATATACCATATGCAAGTGTGAAACTACCCGTTTATGTATGATAAATAATATCGCCCAAATGGCCGCCGCGTCTGGATCTACAGGCCCGTATGCGACCATCGTAATTTTCGATAACTTTTTCCAGTAAAACGGCTTCAATGGTTGCAATTTCGTCCCGAATGTTTTTCTGAAGCTCGTGAATTGTTGCTGGCTTATAGGAATACACTTTGCTTTTCAGAAAATCCCAAAGAAAATAGTCCAACGGGGTCGAATCGCACGATCTAGCCGGCGATCGGTGTGATCGGTGGTACGCGAAATAACCCTGTAGCCCCATCTTGCTGAAACCTTAGCTAATTCGAGTCCATAACATCTATTTTGGGCTATAAAAAGTTGGTTATCATGGCTTTGTAGCGATCGGAATTGACGGTAACCACCTGGACGGCCTCATTATCGGTTATCCGCACCAATCAGTGTTTTTTTCTGGATGAAGTGGATTCTCATGACACTCCCTTGGATTTTCAGGAAATGCTGATCTCCCATCCATTGAACGAATAAGCGACACTTGAATCTTTTAATCGTATAAATGCAGATCCGCATGCAAAATTCGACGCAAAGTGGTCCTAGCAGGGTGTAAGTCTTGCGAAGAATGTTGATGTTCCCGACGACTCGTCGGAACTGGCCTCAACTGCAGCAACTGTACAACGAATTGTGAGTGTTTAAAAATCACACCAACAGATGCCCCACACTGTAGAATAAAAAACTTTGAACTTCACTTTTGTAGGGACCCGAAGTTCCCCCGTGGATCCGCCACTGACTGGGTCCCACTGTCGGTTACAACAACCACACCAACAGATGGCCCACACTGTAGAATAAAAAACTTTGAACTTCACTTTTGAAGGGACCCGAAGTCCCCCCGTGGATCCGCCACTGACTGGGTCCCACTGACGGGTACTGCCCAAACTGATTCACACTTTTATACCAAGTGCCTTAAATTAAGGGATATAAAGAAGGAGAAATCCCAAGGTTACCTGCAATATGCTTAGGAGAAAAAATTTAAATTGTTTTTCCGACTGAAAATTGAAATTGTTTTTCGAAGACTCTAACAGCTAGAACAATCAAACTTGAGATTTGGTCTCTTTGTAGGTTTCGGCAGATGAAGCTATTTCTTTTTTTCTGACCCCCTTCCAACGCCAAATGATTTCAAAGTGCTGTATTTTCTTCAATTTCATACGTAAAATGCGGGAAATAGAAAACTTTATTATAATTATACTCCGATTATAGCGAATTAATGGCAATATAATAGTATCTTGAGGATCAAATTCCGAATTGCGTCGATGGAAATATCTTACAAACGAGTTGAGGCCTCACAACTTAACGTCAACTCGCGAACAAGGTTCGATGCTCAGTCTTGGCAAATTTTTCTTCATTTATTTTTTTTTGTAATTCTTAGCCCGATTTTCATAAGCTCGTCGTTTCGACGATGTACAATTTTTTTGTGTTTATGCAATTATATTGCCTGCTAATGTGTTGGTGCAGGGTATCTTTAAGTCGGCCGCGCTCGACTTTAACGCTTGTCATATTCTTTATTTGAAATATTTGCGCATAGCATGTTATTAACTAATCAATTATTGCATATTAAAAGTTTTCTTTGGGTGTGTCGTGTGTATTATCCTTAGGCTATGGGCCATTTAAACTTGGTTTCCGCCAGCTTAAAATTAAGCTAACAAAAGAATTGCAGCTACAATTGCTAAGCACTTGGCAAACAAAGAATTATATATATATTTCTTTAGATATTTTATACTTTTTTAAGCTTTTTTAATTGCTTGCCTTTTATGGATTTCAATTTCAAATACATAAACGGAAAAAAGTAGTGAATTATGAACGTCAGTGCGCCAAATATGGCGTATAGCTTTTTTTAAAAAAAAAGTGGACATTACACAAAAGTGACGACTTTCACAAGTTGCATATAGATCTTTTTAAATTAATTTTTTATTATTTACAATATAGAGAGCGTAAATAAATAAAAAAAAAAAGTAAAAAGAAACAAGCTTGACCGGAAGCTTGTGCCAAGGCATTAGGCGGCCTACCGTACAGTGGGCACGCAAAAAAAAAACGCATAGCATAGAGATAAAGTTACAGATAGATTTGTATCTTTGTATCTCTAGACCAGAGAGCTGCGCGTAGCTGGGGTCTTACAAATCAGCACACGTGCTAAGGTTGTTTAAATCATAATATTGCCATTATGATAATATCATTAACGGCAAAACAGGCGGGAGCACAAACTATTGACTGTTTTGACTGCGTTGTGTCTATATGGTCAAGGTCTTTGCGGGCACATCAATCAATGAAATCGAAGACAGCGCCAAATGGACGCACAACAATTGACAATGTAGCTGGCGGCTTTTGCGGTCGGACTAATGTGTTTATCGTTATCGTTGGCACAAAACAAAAACAAAACCAAACCGAAAAAACTATGTATTTTTTTTTTGTGGAAAAATAACCCCAAACCCAAAACCAAACAAGTTAATTATGTGGAGCTGGCCAATTGTTTGTTATGTGCACTTGATGGTCACATAGTTCTTTGAACCTTAAAAAAGCATAGATTTACGGTTCTATGTGAAATAAATTGGAACTGTGTCAATGGGTTAAATCAGTGGCGGATTCATGAACAAAAAATTCCATAGCGCATTTAAATGAAATTCTCTGTGCAATTTTTTATTCTACATGTTGAACAGTTACAAAAGTTTGTCGAAAAGCAACATATTTTAAGGCGTATGACTTCCCGTGGATCTGCACCTGTGTGAGAATTTCTTTAAGGGAATCCCAGAATTAATAAAAATAATGTTTTTCTATTATGTCTGAGATCTTAGGACATATTAATAGACTTCTCTATTCACCCTAACCATACTATCGATAAGCTTATGGCGTCTCTGATATCTCTTTCTCCATGCCACAAGTATTTTGGACTTGCACAAGGCTGCGAGTTTTTTATAATTCAATATCAATTCTATTTTTCTTCAAAACACTTTAGATTCCAGCATTTTCTAGCATCACCCATAAGAATAAAAGAATTCTTTCATTTACAGTGCAGTCCAACTTCCATGTAAAGAACACCTCTTCTATTAAAATTTTCCATATTACGATTTTTTTCCAAATGCACTTCTTTTGTGATCTTCTTTTAATGAATATCTATATAATGAGAATTCTATAAAAAAAAAAAAACTACTCACTTTGACTACTTGACTGATTTTTAAAGAATTACTTATTCTTTCAATTGTTACGAATAAATTCAACTGGTGAGATCAATAAGAATTTAATAATTTTGGTAAATATATACATCGTGATGCCTTGATCGCTAAAGCGCCACATAATCTTTAATATTGTGAGATTTGTTTCGAAAGTTCGAACCTAGGGCTAATAAAGTTTCCAGGACCTATGAAAACCAGATATTTATCAATTTAGCATTCAATTTGTAGTTAAGAAAATATATGGGCGAAAATCGTATCGATCACTTCGATTTTGATTTAGTTAACACGTAAATTTTTATTTTTATAATTTCGATTATTTATCGAGTTATCGATAACTAAATATTTAGATTTTTCTTTGAAAAGTTATATCTCGTAAACAAATAAAGATATTTCAATAATTTTTATTTTCAATAAAAGTTAAACCGTAAATTTTGAATTTTAAAAAATTTCGATTATTTATCGAGTTAACTAAATATTTAGATTTTCTTTGACAAGTTATATCTCGTAAACAAATCAAAATATTTCAATAATTTTTATTTTCAATAAAAGAAAATAAAATTATATTGATTTCTTATTTATTTTTTTAAGTTTAAACATTGCTTTGCTTGATATTTTTTTTTTACATATTTTAAAACATACAAGATGTTCATACTTTAAGATCCTAAAATTCGTTTCTTTTGAAATACATACCATATGTACTGTCCCTCATTAGCTTTTTAAATATTCAAAACAATGGCAGAACATTAAATTCTACACAAAATTGGGCTACAAAAATATCTTGTATCTTAGGAGATAAAGCTTTAAGAGTTCGTCGTCTAAAGTTTCACACCTACATAAGTCATTTTCGCCCTGCCTACTTTCCGCGCTCTATCTCAAAAACGGTCATCTAAAGAAAATAATAAAGTTTAACGCATTACAATTTAGTAGAAGTAGAAACGCTTTTTGTGACCTTTGACCTTGAATGTATTGAGACTGATTCATTATTATTTTTAAAATTTATCATAAAATGCGATGAAGTTTCAAAAAGAAAAAGTCGAATTTTTCTTTTCGAAGAAAATTCTAACTAAATATTTAGTTATCGATAACTCAATAAATAATCGGAATTTAAACAAAAAAAAATTTAATGCTGACGTTTGGCAAGTGGATTTATCACATATATAAAAATCATGAAAACCGAAGAGATCTATTAAAAAGTAATTCGCTTCAGTTATTTTCGCCCATACTATAGTAGCGGATCCACAGGAGGGTTTTCGGGTCCGGACCTCGACAAACGTTTTATAGTTTAGAATTAACTTCTACTTTCTAACTATATAAATAAATAAAATCACGAATTTTTTACGATTTTGAACTTTAAATTCATAATGAATGAATTTCCCCAAGAGTAACTTAGCATTCGTAGAATATTTTGGCTCTTAAAACCTCACCCCAAATTGTAAGCATATATATGGTACAACCAGCTCCAACTTACCTATAAACTCATTCCGTATGCGTATGCGCTCCTGAAGTGTAGCTGCTGATATGATGACGCAATTTATAAATGCTAAAAGTGCCACCTGATATTCCACTTGATTGCTGGAATGTTCCAGTTCGTTGATGACTATTTTGAAACGATAGCGCTCCTTTTTGAGATTCTGCAAAAATAACAAAATTTGTCTTAGTTATAATATCCTTATACATATGACGTAAGAAAACTGCTGCCCACCTTATAGAACTCCAGAGTTTCGATGGCACGCGCATAGCCCTCGGCATTATAAGCGCATAGGGCGGAGAGCAGCTCAAAGACTTGCTTCTTGACCGTTGCATTCTGTGTGTCCAGGGCAGCGCCCAATTTGGAAATATAATCACGATTCTCGACAATGTAATCCAGGCCGATGCGTGAGTCCATGTTGTATATAGAGTATAGTATAGTAAAGTGGGTATATAAATTTAGCTAGTTGGTTCAATCTTGTCACGCCTCAATCAATTTATTTTGATGGCTCGAACTTTGTTGCTGTTGTCGGCCAAGTTCTGAAGCGTAGCCGTCTGGCTTGGAATATTCAAATAAGTTGCAACATGCCTTACCAATCGGCTAGGCACTAGGCTTACTTCGTTGTCGAACTAAATCAATCTATAAGAGAATAAGAGGTATACAAATTCTGGGTTAAAATAAAGCTAGTTAAACAAATGCAATTAATTTGATTGCATTATGCAACAATTGCTTGACGGCCAAGGCACGCTTCGCATTTCTAATTGTAGGGCTCGGTTGGGATTGACTAGATGGTCTGTTGCTAACGACACCCCACCGATCCCTTAGGGTACGCGTATTGTCTACACGTATGTTCAATATTTTATGTAGTTTATATGCTTGCCATTGACTTGACTTAATTAATTTATGGGGTTCTTTCAGATCAGGCAGTCAGCTCAATAAATTCATTTTGTTTATGATCAGAGCCTAGGGCTGCACTCAATTTCATTCAATTGCAGTGATTTGGTTTTCTATGCTCTATAGCAGGGGAAGTCTAACAAGTTTGTTAATGAGCTGGTGACGTATCGATGCTACTGTGAACCAAGAGGAAAGGAACAAATTGGACGGAGTTATGAATAGCAAATTTATATTCTCAGATATCTCTTATAACTTTTTCGGATTCGTGAACTGGAACTATAACTATTTTCGAAAACAGCGTTCCAAATGAGGTTCGTGAGAGGTGTGAACTGAGGTGTTATTGGTTTGTACATATCTGTGTCTTATCGAATTCATGAACTCTTTTCAAAAACAGCGTTCCGGATTCATGACTTGGAACTATAACTTTTTTTGAAAACAGCGTTCCGGCTCAGAGTCCGACTCAAAGTGAAAAATTTTTGAGAAAAAGCGGTTCGTGAGAGGTGTGAACCAAGGTGTTATTGGTTTGTT
Source organism: Chymomyza fuscimana (assembly GCA_949987675.1). Taxonomy (NCBI): domain Eukaryota; kingdom Metazoa; phylum Arthropoda; class Insecta; order Diptera; family Drosophilidae; genus Chymomyza; species Chymomyza fuscimana. The sequence goes on along the minus strand of OX465089.1, from coordinate 27,494,801 downwards.
CATATCTGTGTCTTCCCGAATTCATGAACTCTTTTCAAAAACAGCGTCCCAGTCCAGGGTCCGACTCAAAATGAAAAAATCTTGAGAAAATGCGGCTCGTGAGCGTCAGCGGTGTTATTAGCTTGTTCATATCTGCGTCTTCCCGAATTCATGAACTCTTTTCAAAAACAAATTTTTTTTAATTTTTAAATTTACGTTCGAAATAGAATTATTCTCAAAAATTTTCTGAAAATTTCGAAAAATTTCATATGAATGGATAAATAACGACCAAACCGTAAATTTGACAAAAATATGTTTCAAGCATAATAAAAATAAAATAAAAAAATAATCAAAATCAGTTTGGTACAACCAGAGATATTTGCTTTTAAATAAAGATACTTTTTTTTTTTAATTTCGAAAAATTGATTTTTTTAAATGTCTCGAAATTTGTTCCATGAAAAATTTGTTGGACTTCATTTTCGGTTTTAGCGTGCCATTATACTGCGGAAATTACTAAAACATGTTGAGGATACCAAAATTTTTTAAAATTTGTAAACTAGTGTAATCTTTAAGCCATGGTTTCACTAGTTAGCTATGAAAGTGATTCAGTGGGTCAAAGAGTTTTTGGTTAAGAACATTATCGTGAAGACGAGTGGGTCTTGCCGTGAACGAGGACAAATTCTTCTAGTCGGCTCAGAAGTCCTCTACACCTTTAAAGTAGTAGAGGATTTTGTCTACCTAGGAGCCTGCATTAACACCAAAAACGTCAGCCGTGCGACTTTGGGATAAGTTGGCAAAGGTCGCGTGAGAAAGACAACACTTCATACAACGCTCATGATAGCAGTCTCTATCTATAGTCCAAAAACATGAACGAACATGGATATTGTTAAATCCATTTAACAAAACTCAGTTCGAATATGGAAATTCTAGGCTGAATTATACGAACCAGTGCATTAGATCTAGCTGCTATAAGTAACATCCACAGAGCATCTCAAATTCCATGTGCTAGACAGCATTACAACTCCCCCAATAAATTTTTGAAGCCAATTGCTTTAGCACTTATCAATTTTACAATTTATTTACTTTACTTGGCTGCAACATTTTTGCACATTTTGGCGGCCAAACATCAAAGGCTACCGCCCGAAGTCCGCCTTTGGTAACGCCCCTCTCGATACGCCCACCCACAAATTTACTCCAAACCTGGGCCCTGTTAGTTAGTGACCAAATGACCGTCGGGGTCTGTCATAATTACTGCCAAATGATCTTGTTCAATTTGTTTACACTTAAAACAATCGACACATTTCGATTAGTTTCAATCTGAACTGAAAAATCTTTATGACGGGTTTGCCGACAAAAGCTTAAGCATTTAGGTTCGCATATTAATATAGTAAAGTATTTCATTGGAAATAGTTTTATTATGCATTAAATAAAAACAAAAGCTTAAAGTGGGAATATGACGACTTTGAAATACTCTGTACCCTCAAATATACCTTGTAGGTTATTTAATTAAGCTCACACAGATTTCAAGCCATTTTGACGCGCTGATAAATATTGGTTCGATAGCGATTTTTGGGAATAAAAAAAAAAACTACGTCTAATTGACGTCTGCAGCGGAACACAAACCTCATTACCAAATTTGAAGCTGATATTTGTTTAAGAAACAGAAGCCGAATACCGAAGCAGATGAACATAGCATAACTGATTTTTTCAGACTTCCCTTGGTTGACAAAGTTATTTTTTATAAGTTTTTTTTTGTCTAAAAAGCAGTCTGTCTATTTAGGTTAGGTTAGGTTAGGTTGAAGCGGCCGCTGGCTTAAAAGCCAGCTTACTTAGGCCTAGACTGGCCCGTTGTATTACCGCACGGATCTATAACTTTTAACCCCTTTTCCACTTTGACAACCCTTAGAAGGCGCACCAGCCTGTTGCTGCGATGTAGCCAGCAATCTTCCTCGTGCTTATGGTTTCTAGGTCTGCTAGATTGTGGAGGAAATAGTTTCCCAAATACTTATTCCTGCGTCTGCATAGAGCTTCGCAGGAACAGAAGAAGTGCTCTACCGATTCTACCACTTCCTCGTCTTTGCAGCTTCTGCAAAAATCATTGTATGGAACATTCAGTCTGGCTGCATGTGCCCCGGCAAGCCAGTGTCCGGTGATCGCTCTGACAACCGCCGAGCACTGTGAACGATTTAGTCCGCAAAGCTTGGAGGAGCGTTTTGCGTCTTTTTTTGGCCATATTTGGCGACTGAGCTTACAATGGTGAGTATTGTTCCACATGCTTTGGGCATGGGAACTAAATTTTTCCCTTATTTGTAACTTGAAGGGTAGTGGTCGTGCCGTGTCTGGCCAATTCGTCTGCTATTTCGTTGCCTGTAATATTTTGGTGTCCTGGCACCCAAATAAGGCTAATAACAAACTGCTTTGCCATCTCTTGAATAGATCTGCGGCAGTTGTTTATTTGTTGTCTATTTAAATATTAAAAATAATTTTTCCTTAAAATAAATCACTAAAATCTTGTTTTAAATTCAAACATAAGATTTTTGTCACGATTTTAGACTTTTTCCACTCTTAACTTCATCTTGGGCATTTGTTCTCAAAAACAGTATCTACTTCTTTGCTTGAAATAAAAACAATTTATTCTGAAAGTGAGTCGCAAAAATCTTATTTACAGATGCTTTTAAATCAGAAATTGAAGTTTGGTCACAATTTTCGATTTTTTGCCAATCAATTTCATGTTTGAAGAATCCTATTTTAATGCACCGATTTTTGATGTTTTATAAAATAATTATAATCAGCCGGAAAAAGAAACCATAGAATAGGATCAGAAAAAAAAAGAAATTAAAAATAAAAATAGTTTACAAATTTGAAAAAATTTTGGTATCCTCAAGCTGTTTTAGTCATTTGTTTTGCACCAAACACGTTATTTTAGCCGATCGGTCTTATGGAATAGTCAACCGATTTTAAAAAAATTTGGTACAGTTCGAAATATAATTTTCCTCAAAAATTTATAAATAACGACCAAACCGTAAATTTGACGAAAATATGTTCCAAATATAATCGATGAGTAATTCAATTATCTACAGTTTTAATCAAAATCAGTTTAGCACAACCAGAGATATTTGCTTTTAAGTAGACACACTTTTTTTTAAATTTCGAAAAGTGTTCTTTTCGAAATATCTCGAAATCCATGAACAAATTTTTTGACTTCATTTTCGATTTTAGCGTGCATTCTATTACGGCAACGAGTAAAACAAGTTAAGGATACATTTTGCTGTAAACTAGTGTAATTATTCATACACATAAAACTTAAAACTGGCATAAATGAAATCTGAAAGAATATTAAACAAATTATTTTAGTTTAGATTACGCGCACTTTTGAAACTATTTTATCAATTCGATTTGGTTTCACTTGTATCAAAGTAGTCGGATTCAATCCACATAAAAAATACGCTCTGGTGAAATTTGCAGCAACTAAGATTAATAACAGTCTTGTCCTTTGAACTCACTGATGCTTTACGTAAGATGGCGCCAGCAGTAACAACAGTAACAACAGCTGTTCTGCTTTGCCGCCACTGTGGCCAAAAGTGTACGCTAAAATTCGAGGTTTATAGACAAAAATTGTAAAAATTTTAGGGCCTTTTTAACTACTAACTTTTTGTGAAGAACCTGCATGATTTACCTACTAATTATTCCAACTTTTCTACTAAAAAGTTAAAAAAAATAGTTTCTAAAATTTGCTACAAATCAATAAAAATCTAATAAATACTGTAGAATAAAATAAATGGTATTCCAATCGGAATGACCCGACAATTGCAGGATCGCTGCTTGTATTTGCTTTATTGGATCTAACTAGTTTCCTACCAGTCCATATGCGTCTTAATCATTGGATACAGTGTATAAAAAGTCGATAAAATGCTTAACATTTTTGTTATAAGAGCACATAAAATTCACTCAGGACTGACTGAGACTGTCAAGTGGCACTTTTTGTTATTTGAAATTATAATTTGTGGCGTAATTATCATTGTTGTTGTTGTTGTTGTTGGTATTACGTATACGTATAAAGTAAAGTTGTTGATATTTTCAAAAGGTTTGACAGCCTATACAAATATTGGTTAAAAGTCTTGCCATTTTGTTGTCTCAGTTTAAATGCGTAGAATTTGCATTTGTTGATCGGCGATAAAACCATCAAATCAAATCGTATATAAAATGCCATCAACTTGATTGTAGATTATCTGACATTATGAGACTCAGGCATCCTTTTAGTCTTAATTTAAAAATTTTAATTTAAAAGCAGACAGCAAAAAACAATAACAAGTTTTCAAAGCAAAACAAAAAGACCTCAAAAAGAGTTGTTGCGGTTTTTTGTTTTACGAATTTTGTTGACATATTTTTTGCCTACATTTCAAATTTATAATCTAATTTACACTAAACAACACAGTTTTGTTTAAAATAAATCAAGTCAGACTAAATGTTTTGCTTGAAAACTTTAAACATGTTGTTTAGTGTGGAACCTGATCTTACTAAGCCCATCGTTTAGGCACTACACCCGCGCCCATAAATTTCGATTTTTTTTATCAACAATAATAATGAATGAATTCTGTGAACTGGTTCCATTAGGCTCAGAGCTCCAACTTGACTACAGACATGAATTGTAGGCAGTTAATGCAGCTATTTATTGTCAATTTGTTTTATGCAAATTGCAAACTGAAATATAATAATTAGTATGAAAAGCAGTTGAGTTAACTCAACGAAGTTTGTATACGCTACAAAATGAACTTGCATAGTTATGAACTATTTTGGGAACAGTTTCGGCTCTTTAAACTTTTTAATGCGGAAAACTGGAACCTTTTATACGAAATAGTTCTTTTTTATGCTCCTGACTTTAGCAACACTGGCTACATTACAAACATGGGGAGTTTGCAGTAGAGCAGCGTCCATTCTGAAATCTTGCACGATTTTAAAAGTTTCGTTAACAGTTTCGTTTCGTGTATTTTTTAACAGTATTGCGCACAAGTTTGCAAGGATATCAAACTCACACAAACGTTCAGTTGTTTCTTTATAATCGATAAATATATGTTGCCTGGTTTTGGCAAGGTGCTGTTGTCAGACCTAAAACTGCAGTAACAAGGCACGATCTGTGACGTCACTAAGCTTCAGTGACTAAAAGACTTTATGCCATGGTGCCACGATAGTTGGCACATACCTTGGATGCAAGTCAGTATTTAGAAGTTTTATCTACGAAATAAAAATATTTGGGCACAAAAAGATTTTAGTATATAAATAAAGGATTTTCTTTAAATATATAACACAAATTATATTGGATTCGATTATACATATCCGATTTTTACGTAATAACAAAGTCCTTTGAAGAGAAATAAAAGTTATAAATTAAGTCGTTGAGTACTTAGAATTTATACCCATTAAGAGCTCATCTTTCTCTAAGTCGTATTTCAAGTTTTCGTTGTTCAAACCGCGAATTTAGAAGTGACATTAAAATAAAAAGAAACTTGTCATTCGGGTTTCATTTAATTTATCAAATTTATTTTTCAAATCACAGCGTCTACTCAGAAAGCAGTACAAGGAGAACTTTTTAATCAAAGGAAATTAATTCAAGTAAAGAACTAAACTAAGTAAACTGCAAAAATCAAAATCTAAGCTAATTAACTTAAGACATGATCCAATAATTTTTATTCGTGTCTAACGGAAAAAGAGAGTACAGGTTCATTTTTTTGTATGATATCTATATGAAATAGTGGATCAATTTTCCTACAGTCTCGGACAGTTCCCAGACCTCAGGTAGCCTTTACTAGGCTGTTGGGGTTATGCCGCCCATGCTCGGACGTCAGAGCCTCTTCAGTTATCGACAGAGTACACCGACGTGTAGGCGAGGTTGACAATTGGATAGGAGAAGCTTTGTGTTCGCTTCCTTACCCCATTTCAGCGATATTCAATTTTTTTTTTACACCAAAAAACATTCCTAATATTGTTATTATTATTATTGTGATAGTTGATCTTTTTAAAATTTATTTTATAGATCACTTGATTGCCAACGTTAATATGAAATTCTTGACTCTACGAGCAATGTTAACTTGAGTTGATAAATTTATACATATTTCACTTTTATATCCTTAGAATACGCAACTGCTTGAATCACTTTCATACATATAAGCCGTTTGATAAGTTTTCATTTATTTTCTATATCATTAGGGTTTTTTTTTAATAAATTTGGTTTTTCAAACACAAATTTGAATTGCATGTGCCTAAATACAAATTTTTAAAACATATGACACTAAGATATATTTTTTTAAAAACACTTGAGAACTCTATAAAGAGGCAGTGTGTACCGTTATTTTTAGATAATAATTATTTTGTTTGTTAAATATAAACTTTGTATGGAATTGCACTAAAAAAGATGGCGTACGTTAAAGTCGGGCGCGGACGACTTTGGGATACCCTGTACCACTGCTTGCAATAAAATCCGGTAAATTGCTTACGAACACCAAAAGACATTTGATTGCCAAATTAGATTATGATACCTTCATAAACAACCAAAAACAGACGAATTTTTAATCAAAAACTTTTTTTCGACCGATCGGCCCTATGGGAGCTATATGATATAGTCAACCGATTTTGATAAAATTTGGTACAGTGTTGAAGATCTCTAAAAAACTTCTGAATGCCAAATTTGGTTACAATATCTTCACAAACAAACGAAACACAACGAATTTTGTACAAAACACGTTTTTTTGACCGATTGGTCATATGGGAGCTATATGATATAGTCAACCGATTTTGATAAAATTTAGTACAGTGCTTAGGAACTCTAAAAAACTATTGTGTGCCAAATTTGGTTACGATATCTTCATAAACAAACGAATTATCCATCTAAAACTTTTGGTTTTTTTCGAGGTCCTCTGAAACACCCCTATGGGAGCTATATAATGTAGTCCCGATATCAAAAAAATAAAATAAACTTGTCTCCTATGGATTAATAAGGGATCTTATCTGAAAGTTTGGTTGCTCTAGGTCTTACCATCTCTGAGATCTAGGCGTTCATACGGACAGACGGACAGACGGACATGGGTATATCGACTTCTCTAGTCACTCTGATCATACTTTAGGTAACTTTGGGGGGTCTCCGACTTCTACCCTTTGTACCATACGGTACAGGGTATAAAAACAACCAACACAAAAAAAATAAAATAGAAAAGAAAATTTTTCAATTAATAAATTCATGATTGATTAAAATGATAAGAAGCATATAGGTCTGCAAGCAGTCATATGTTTTAATTATACCATTTGAAGATTTTATTAATTTATAATAATTTTTGACGCTTTTCTTTGTTACATTAAAACAAAATATAAAATAAATGTTTAAAAATAAAAGTGCTATTTTGGTTTTTTAGTCTAAAGGGCTATGAATTAAATTGCCATAAAGCGTGAATAAGTTTCTCGATAGATATGTTCAATCAAATTTATCGATTTCATCTTGGGGAAATTGTATTTTTTTTAACATAATATAATAAACATACACCATAAAATTAATTTTCATTTGACGATAATACAAATTTCAACGGTTTTTTCAAATTTTTATATCATTAGAAACGGGTCGTTGATTGCTCGCGTCATTTAAAATAAAAGCTTTGGCTTGACATGGCTTATATCTTCCAAGCGAATAAAGATATTCGAACAACATTTTTCTTCTAATCAAAGATAAAATTTGGGATTTAAAAAATGAGTTTGGACTAAAAAAAATATGATTTATAATATTTTTTTTTAAATATAAAAAAAAATGTTGTTTTTAATTGTAAAATTTAAAAGTGATTGCAATTTCTCTCAGTTTAGTTTTTGTGATTTTTGAAAGTATTTATTCTTTAAAATCTACACTCTATGCACTCCTGTCAACAGTCCTTTAGGGCATACACAATGATCCTCTCGGAGACTTAAACTTGAGTCATTCCAAATAGTTCTTTTACAGTTTTTGGCATGAACCGATCTTGTTCAATTGTGCCTTGGACGCTAGACATTTGGGCATTGCCAACATGAAAATTTTTTTATTGTATTACTGAGCATTTCTGTTTTAGTTTTTGAAGATCTTTCTCCTGTTGCTGGCAATGATATACACAGCGTCTATTTGCATTAACTTTATATGACCCTTACCCTGGGTGTACAAGGTATAAATAATGGAGGTAATAAATAAATCCCTTAAGAGGTTTTACTGTACTTTCTCATACTTTCAAATGATTTCCCATCATTCTGTTCAAAATAACTACTAAAAAATGTTGGTTTTTCTGAGGGTTTATTTTTTATCTAAAAAAGTTTTTTAAATTTACTTTTGCGAGTACTTGTTAAATTTACTTTATAAATTAAAGTTGTGATTAAAATATTCAAATGACTGCTCGAATCAATTTATATGCAATATCTGACGCACATAAATGCTACGTGTAAGTTTTTTATAAAATGACAATGACTTTATTTATTTAAAAATATATTTAAAAATACTTGGCCCAGACTGATTTGTTTTTAATGATATTAAAAAACTGCCACAAGCAAAACAAATTCGTCAAATAATTCATTTAGAATGGAAACCTTAAAAAAAAAAAAACTCACACCCGGGAATGTTTTGAAAATAATGCATAGTGTTAATGAACTATTAAGAACCGTAAATGTATTTAGAACTTGTCAAAAGCTACTATGGTCACACTTGAGTGTGCCCATTGTAAGATATATGGCTCGGGAACGTTGTTGCCAAAAACAAATAAAATTGCAAGCTCAGCCTAAACTCATTTATCTTGAGCACAAAGCTCTAGACAAAAGCGGGGCGTTGACAGACCCAAATGGGTCTCCATCGATATACATTTAAAGCCTTCCTCGGGCTGCGCCTTTTATAAATCGTGGCACAGGTGCCAACTTGGCGACGTCTATAAAATGTCAACCAATGTAGTATACAAATTATTTTTGCTGTTGTTGTAAAATACGAGTATATTATTTTTATTTTTTTTTTTTCAAAGTTGTCGTTGTTGTTAATGTTTCGTGGTTGTTGGTTGTTGTGGTTGCTTGGAGCCATGTTAAAGTGCAAGTAATAATTCACAACATTTCAAAATCTTTCAATGTTTAACTTGGCGATTTGTTGTTGTTGTCATTGTAGCTGTTGCTTTCAATGTCTCATGTTGGCTGACAGTTCAAAAAGTCACGCTGCATTAGATACACACACACACACACACACATACCCATACACACAAACAAACTCACATAGATGCATGATAATTTTATGTAAAAATGTTGATTGAGATTTAAAGCAATTCACAGGGCGTATGCTTAATGTGATTAAATATTGTGCAAAAGTGCATACAAAATGGATGTTTATAAGAAGATGATATAAGTGACTTAATAATAGAGTTGTTGAAGATACCATGGAAAAAATAGATACCAAAATTTTGAGCACTTGAAACCATTTCCATACTTTTTCGACTTTTTGATACTGACATTTTAATTAACAACAATACTTAATGGCTGTGACTAAAGACGTTTAGACGTAAGGTTCGGTTGCATGTCCTGAGTCTGTTACCGATTTGGCGGTATTTACCATACAAAACCAAAGCCATTCCGAATGAGAGCGGCCATTGTGATCGCTCTAAATAACCTAAAAAATAAAGCAGTCAACAAAATTTTGAATTTTGAATAAGTATTTTGATAAAAATTTCAACAATTTGCAAGCGTTGCTCTGGTGTAAGTCTATCCATAATGAAATGTCAAACCAAACTTAACAAAAAGCAACTATCAGCTGTTAAATGGGTTGTCAGATAAAGCAGTGTTGCCAACTCAAAGTTGTGAACCTCTACAAAAAAACAAGCTTTATATTTCTCCCAATTTCTTTTAAAACTTACTCCTTTCTTATCACTATACTATATTTTCGTTATTATGTTACTTATAATTTATTATAGCCAGAAACAAGAGCAAACTCAACGGCAGGATCTCTCTGAGTAAAAGGTTTGGAAGACTTTTGGCAAAGGAAGGCATTAATAAAGTAAATATTTAGAGAACGCAGTTTTAAAATTTTTGGTAAACCAACTAAAGTGGGATCTACTTCGGTTCATAGCAGTATCCAACTTGAATTGGGCATATTCGCTGGGACATAGCAAAGTGACTGCTGTTCCACTTCTCAGAAATGAAACCATAAGTTCTTTACAGTCTTCGCTGAGACAGAAGATTGAAAGCAAAAAAACTCCTAGTTTGGGGAACAAGCTAACGATCTATACAGACCGCTCGAAGACGGAACACAGGAGCAGACGTCTTCTTTGAAGTGCTGGTGTAACGTAGACACCTTGGTCCAAAGTCCAAGGAACGCAACAATTCTTGTCGACAGTCATCATCACATACCATGAAAAGTAAGCTTATTCGAAGCATGGAGACCTTAATCATTATCTCTCTAACGCCCTCTGCTGTGTACTAGGTAGGTAGGTAAGGGCGGCCATTGTGAAACCGCGAATCTCTCTTTAACCCTTCTCCTGAGATAATCACGCTAAAAGGATTCCCATCCCATTGCTACAATGTAGGTTGCAATCCTCCTCGGACATATAGATGGTAGCTCCTCTAGGTTATGAAGGAAGTAATTTCCCAGGTGCTTATTCCTACGTCTACTAAGAGCCTCACAGAAACAGAAGAAGTGCTCTACTGATTCAACTTCCTCTTCGTCTTTGCAGCTTCTGCAAAAGTCATGGCTCGGAACACTCATTCCGGTCGCATGTGTCCCGACAAGCCAGTGTCCAGTGATCGCTGTGACAACTGCCGAACACTGCGACCGTTTGACTTCACAGAGCCTTATGGATCGTTTTGGGTTGATTTTAGTGCCAGGTACGATTCTGTACTACCATTTGCTCTTGCGGTTATGGATACAAAAAAAACCCTTCAAGAAGACGCATCCGAAATTAGAGGCACAGAACTAAACAGAAAGAGTTGACGGGAGTTGTAACGAGGCACAGCAGCATATTCATAACTTCTGTCGTAGCTCCGAAGATAAGAAAAGATGAAAAGCATCGAACAGATGCTGTGCGACTGCCCTGCAATTCTGGGCAAATCCTTCTTCAAAGATCTTGACTGTCTGACAAATCTGCCCATAAAATGAATCCGCAAGAAGTGAGGTTAAGGAGCCAATACCACTTATGTCAGCCAACTTACGTAGATCCCTTTCCCATCATTCTTGACTTATTCTTTTGACTTATTCCTCCTAAATGAGGCATCACAATAGACCACAAGGTCTCTGGGTCATCTTGGCTTAGACAGTGTGTGTACAAACTATGTACTAAAGTATATATTAAATATTTCAAACTTTCATTTAAATAAATATTTCGCTAAAAAGCTGTGCTGAAAAATATCGATGTTTTCGATATATCGAAATTTATGTTAAGAAATATAACGAATGAATATTCTATTCCGGCCAGAATTTTCGTCCCACAATTTAAATAGACGGAAATTTCAGAACTGCTTGATGGTCTTGTTGGAGCCCAGATTTCTGCAACATTAATAGATGAAACAGGGACAACAGTATGGGGCCGTACCCAAATTACGTGACCCGTTTAGGGGGGGGTCTTGAAAATACCAGGCTTGGTCACTCGACCGATTGGACCTTTTTTTTTCACTTATTGGTCCAAATTTGTAGGGAAATGGTGTTTGTTTTTTTCTATTCGTTCCAGAAATGTTTTACGAATGACTACGTGACAACTAGGGGGTTGTAGGGTTGGTCACCGATGGGGGGGATTAAAGCAAAAAATTTTGCAAAGTTAATTTATGGTGAGCCTTCTAAAGGAGCAAACAGCTTTATCGGACATTACGAAATTTGTATGATCTGTAGCCTAGTATATTCCAGGTATAACTATATTTAATTTCTCTTTTTTTCAATATAATTAAAGAGGGAATTTCGGTGCAATCCGCTTAGTTTTTAATTTTAAATATTTTTATTATTTTTAATGTGGTGAAGCACCAGGATTCTAGGGAAAAATCTTATGTTGCATATAATTGACATTGTTAATTATTTATAGCAGTAAGTGTTTAAACTTTTTTTTTTTAAATAATTTTCAGTGAATTGTGGTGTGGAAGGGTCTCCGAACTCCGCAAAGAATAAATAAATGATGAAGAGAAAAAATAGTGTTTAAGTAATAAATAAATTTTCTAGCTAGTTACACAATTGTTCGCCAGAGGGCGCAAAGCATAAATAAATTAAGAAGGATGAAAGAAGAGTGTTTAAGTATCGGCTTAACGTAGATGAGTTTTTCAAGCTAGTCATAAATGACCAAGACTAAAAGCCAATTAAATAAAGCAATCTGCCAAAATCTGGCATAGCTTGTTAAAACTTTTCATATTTATAAATTAACTTTACGCTTTGCGCTTTGCAAAACTTTTTTTTTAAAGATTAAACGAAACAAACTTTACATATACTTTAAGTTGTAGTAGTATGTTACATATATACTAAGTATTTTATGTACATATATAAAGTCAGCAATGTTGGCGTCAAACTGTCGCAATAAGCGCAAGGTCGTTTTCAAGTTGTTGTTGTTGTTTTTCCAGCTGTTGTTGCCTCGAAGTCTTTGCCACCTGTAGCAAATTGAACCACGTGCGTCATATTGGATTTTAAAAATCATTGGCAGATCTTCAAAGTGGACCGCGTTCAATTTTCTATACACTTAAGGTGTGCAAGGTGTGTTTAACAACAACTTTTTTTTTTATAAACATTTATTATAATATTTTTTTGTAATTTGTAATTTTGTGCAGTAGACGTTGTAAACCGTTGCTTATATTACTATTATTATATAATATAAAATATTTAACGATCAACTGCAGTCTTAGCAATTTGCATATTTATGATATTTATATTGGTCTATTGACTAAATGTTTTATATGCATATAAAAATAAAAAATAAGGAAAAACTGGTTTTAATGCATTTTTATGTTAAACTAATGATATTTCTTGGGACAGCGCATAGTTGATGATGATGCGGCTTATCAACAAAAACAAAAAATCAAAATAGAAAACAAAAAAATGTGGTACAGTCGAGGCGGTGCCCGACAGTGGAATACCCTGTACCTTTTGTGTCAAAAAAATTTTTCCTGCATATTCCATCTAAGAACTTTCCAATTGGAATTTATTTTTTTTTGGTGAAAATCGATATTTATACCTATAAGTTCCCTAAATTTTTACCCATTTTGATGAAACTCGAATGTTACAACAATGAACTTATTTGAAGTATACGGGGTAAGTTTCAAGTTGGTATGTTGAGGGGTGTGGGAGAAAACACGGTAAATGGATTGCGGGGGGTGGGGGGACCGCATCGATTTGGAAATTTGGATGTGGATTTGTTCATTAGAGCCACATGAATGAGCTTACCAAAAATTGTGATTCTAGGTCACTTGCAGCCATAATTGCGTAGAGTCAAATATTGACGCAGTTTATTGGCAAGGGGAGGTGAAATTTGCACATTTTTGACTATAACTTCTGTTGTATTTGTCCGATTTTGTTCATTTTTTACACATAGATGCATGTAGCTACAACGCATCGCTCTGTTAAATTTCAGATGAAAATACTAAACGGTGTGGCTAAAAACCGCGAAACTCTACTGCAGGGGAACGGGGGAAGATATTGACATGATTCAACAAACTTCATCTGCTTAGGAAATATGCGCACCAGCTGGTAAAGTTTCGTGTCTCTAGCTCTTATAGTCTCTGAGATCTAGGCGTTCATACGGACGGACGGACGGACGGACGGACGGACGGACATGGCTCAATCGCTACCCGAGGTTATGATAAGCATTTTGGTATAAAGGACTTGGGGTCTGCCACGCCTCCTTCTGTCCGTTACATACATTGCACAAACCTAGTATACCCTTTGTACCTATAGGTACAGGGTATAAAAAAAATATTTAAAAAAGTTCCCAGAGTTTTTCAAACAGAGAGTTGCATTGTTTTTGTCTGGCTGTAAGTGTTGATAGGGGGAGTGTTGCGGGGGCAGCTTTGAACGAGTCATAACACTTGACAAGAGCTGCAGTTGACAGCAGACAACAACAGCAACAACAACAACGACAACTTGGAATCAAAACACGATCTCTGGCGCTTGGCTTGGCGCACTCAACATTGACCTTATGACTTCTAAAATCGGTAAAAACGTCTTTACAACTTTATGTTGTTTTTGTTTATTTTTATTTTTTTTTGGTATATAGGCTTGCTAAAAAAAAAAATATATGTATAATACAACATAAATAAAAGCAACTTGAGACTCTACGTACTTGTATTTTTGGGAATACAATTTATTTATTTTTATACACTCTATATAGTGCGTAGCATGATAAGTTTGCTAGGAAGTTTGTAACCTTTGACTGCTTTCAGTACATGAAAAGGATATTATGGGGTCAAACTAACTAGATCTATATCGCAATACAATATTTCTTAGATCATCCCCCTTGCTAAGGTTTAAAAAATGCAATCCAACGATTAATATTATTCGGTTTTTGGTGATCAAGCATTACATTACAGCCACCTATCACTCACTAACGAATTTCATGTGGCTCGTCCAAAATCGATCGAAATCGCTGAAAACATCGATGATAAAGTGAGATGTGGCATATTGTGAGATTAAAGTATTCCTGGGCATTAGTACCATTAAATATTGCCAGCAAAGAGAGCCAAAAAGGTTAATGACTGCCCAAAAAAGACTCGTGTTGTTCGGTGTAAAGTGAAGTTAAAGAACCACAATCGCTGTGCTTCGATAGACTTTTATAAGATTGTAAGAGGCAGTTGTTCGCCTTGGGAATGACCGATCATGTCTCAGCAACGTAGAACGACAAATCTGAATGGTAGACAACCCTTTTCTTTACCAGATGTGCTCAAAGAAATAAGGAAAACGAAGTGCTGTAGAGGAATCACTTTTCAGAACGATAATGGAAGCTCTCACACATCGATCTAAATAAGCGAGTTTTTGAGCGCTGAACACAACGCGTTGATAGACCATCCGCCGTACAGTCCTGATTTAGCCGCCAATGATTTCTTTTTGTTTCCGCATATCAAAAATAAACTACGCAGAAACAGTCGATTCGTTCAAAATTCCTGTTTTGGAGATAGTCCAATCAGAGTCGAAAAAGTATTTCGAAAATAGTTTAAAACGCATTTTCTCTTTCCGCCCTATGCTTTTACTAAAAGCGGCGTCTTTACTTTATATATTCCATATATGTATTGTAACTACACCAAGGAACTAATAATAATAATTCTCTTTATGGCGAATATTTTGAAGAACAAAGTCGAGAAACGACTTAAATTACTATTTTTAACTTGTTGACCCTCGTATACTTAAAGTTTTTATGGTATTTTCTACCTATTACACTATTTTACAAATTTAAGGGTCATCGAGTGAACCTTTGTAAAAAAGTGTTTTTTAGGGTAATTTTGGGTCGAGAAATACGAAAATTACAGTTTATTTTTGTTTTCTTAAGCACCGTTTTCGAGATTTTTTCGGAAAAACATGTTTTTGGGCACTTTTTTCAGTTATTCGTCAATATCTCGTGAACAAAATGTAGTATCGACATGAAACTTCAATAATTTTTAATTAATCTGTACATAATGTAAAGAGCACATCAATACCTTTCGATCTAATCGTCTTTCAATTTTGTTCACGAGATATTGACGATAACTGAAAAAGGTGCCCAAAAATGTTTTTCGAAAAAATCTCGAAAAAGGGTGTTTAAGAAAAAAAAAGTTGTCATTTTCGTGTTTCTTGACTTGGGTCAAAAACCCTAAAAAACGCTTTTTACGATGGTTCATTTTTAGTGTTATAGAACCCTTGGCTGTTGGTGTTATTTGGACCTCGGATTCAGTCGCTCAAAATCCATAAGAGTAGCCTTGTCACACGGAAAGTTCACAGCACTTTTATTGTAGGATTGTATAATCCATAACTCGAGATCAAAGCGACCGCTTATTCCATGAAAACCCGAAAAATCATGAAAATCCAATATTGCACACTTTTAAAATTTTGCCCTAGAACAAATTTAAAGCTACGTTGAAAATGTAAACTTTTTTTAGGTTTTTCCTATTTTGCTTTTCTTTTTAAATACCGCTAATCCGATCTAAAAATTTTGGCGCTGTTTTTGAAGAATGTGCAATAAATGATTCCATTTGAATTTTAGAAATATTAATCCATAGCTCGAGATCGATGCGATTGATTTGCTTGAAAATTTTTTATTGTGTTATCAAGAAGATCCGAAAAATCGTGAAAATCCAATAATGCATAATTTCTAAATTTTGATGTAGAAGCTTCTAAAAAATGTTCAATTTTTTTTAAGTATGTTGTAATTTTCTTTTCTTTTGAAATACCGCTAAAAATAGCATTTACAATTCCGGTTACTTTTTTATAAAGAAAATATTTTTGCCATAAGAAAGCTTATACTACATTGGATTTAAGTCTCCAATTCCAATTGAATTTTGGATATGTTAATCCATAACTCGAGATCGATGCATCCGATTGGCTTAGGAATTTTTTTGTTACCGGTCTTCTTGCAATCCACGAAAACGCAAAAAATCGTGAAAAACCAAAACTACATATTTTCAGAATTTTAAAAATATTTGCCCTAGTGTAGATAAATTTTATAAAAATGTAGAATTCATATCAAACTTCCTTCCTGAGTTTTTGATATAGCCAATGAGTTTTTTTTTTAATTTTTCATTAATTTTTTTTTAGACGTGTTTGTAATAAGTAAGTTAATAATACTTGCAATTTGATCCAATTCGAATATAATAAAGTTGTACAGTCAGTAAATAATGATTCATAGCTCGAGATCAAAGCATCCGAGTTACTTAGGGCCCATTATTGCAAAAACAATAAAATATTTTTTAATTTTGTAAAATTTTGGTAAGAAACCAAGCATTGGGTCTACTTAAGAACTACGAGGCAAAGTCCCTTATTCACCACTCTCGAATAGCCTTATATTATTGTATTTAAAAATTACGGATAATGTCATCTTTTTATGTTATATTTTCTTTCTTATATTCCTGGTCTACTTTTGTTTGTATCACTTACATGAAGTACTTTTGTCATAGTAGGGTCTAGAGGCCCAAAAGATCAACCCAGTTCAGTGTCTTTCTTCATCCACTGGTATGTGCTCTTCCCTTCGGGGTCGCTGGCTGTTTATGAGCTTCTGATCTCTCGACTTAGCGATGATCTAAAAAATAAAGAGAAAGATATTCAATTAGCATCTCAATATATTTCCTAAGATATCTGTAGTAGTTACAGAATACTACAAGGGTATTTTAGATTTATGCATTTTACGGAGTGTTTTCAAAAAGAAGACTTTCGATTTTATACTTTTTTTTTTGCTTATGTATTCGTAAGTTTGTGTGAGAGACATCCATAACTCGAAGAGCATTAGGATTTGAGACACTAAATATGCTGATGAACTTTTTCTAATTGTATAGTTAGCTTATAAACGTTTTCAAAAAAGTATATCAACTTTAAATTATAATTTAAAAGAGTGTCTTAACTTCGTTGTGCCTCAAAACGCTTTACAAAAAAAAAAACTATATTTATTTGTTTATATATTTTATAGCCTTAACGGCCATTTTTACCCATATTTAAGTCATTCAATGCTTTTTAACTTGACTTGCCAACTTGACTTAAAGGATATTATTGATGAGCATGGCAATTGAAGGTCGAGTCGATACGGTCTAAAACTCATTTTAGTTACTCACTAATTGAGTCATTATAACAATTGCTCACCTCAACCGAGTACAGTGAAAAAAAAATCTTAAATAAATCTTTAATTAGTTGGACTGACAGTTGACTGAAATTAAAATCCCCAAAAGATTTAAATTTCGATTACGCATAACTTCAAGTCGACAGCTGCTGGTGGGCGATCATCTATGTTTGTAGCATGTCTATGACATGTCAGTGGACAGGTTTTACAGTTCAAAATCACATAAAACAACACAAATTAATTTAATATTATGTTTTTGTTTTTTTGTTTGTTGCTAACAAAGAACATTTACACGAAAAAAACATTTATACACTTTTTAAAATGTGAATGAAAAAATGAAACCCACAGTTTAGTTGCGTAGGTTTTGAATTTTGATGACCAAGCGCAGTCATAAAATACTAACCACAAAAAAAAACTAAGAACTACACAGAGAGAAAAAAATGTGTAAGAAAAAAAAAAAAAAAAAAAAATTTTAACTACGACACATAAGTATTTTTGAGTAGCTACCCGTTTCGGATTTTGATTCCGATTTAACAATCAGTCATTCCGGCAGTCGAAATTCGAAACAGCACTAAATTCGAATTTTTTGCTTGGTTTAAATTTTAAGTAAGCCTTGGCTACTTTAAGTACATTTTTTTTTAATTTCGAAAAATGCTTTTTTCGAAATATCTCGAAATCTTCATTTTCGGATTTAGCGTGCCGTTTTACTACGGAATTGACTAAAATATGTTGAGGATACATTTTGCTGTAGACTAGTGTTATTTGTCTTATCTGACTTTTCGATTAAGTACAAATTTAATTTATTTTAAATAATTCTATCATATTCTATCTATCTTTACGGTAAGAATAGGAATTTCTTAAAAAATTCGTTTTCCCAAATTACACTCCACATAGTAGGTACTAAATGAGCAGAAATAATTGCAGAGTAGTATTATTTTATATAAAATGGGCTATGGGAACAAAAAATTAAGTTGATTAAAATCTAACCTAACCTATCTAAGGTTAAATATGAATTAATTTGCCTATTTTTCTATAACTTTGGCATTACAGGAGTTATTCTCATTCTAATTTTTTTTTTAAGAACAATTTATTCATACAAATTTGTGAACATAGTTTTTCTCTCAGTGTACAAAACACAGTTACAAACGCATCTAGTGATCGTGTGTGTGTGTGTAAGAGCGTTTGCGTGTAGAATATTTTATAAAGTTTGCCTGGCAGCAACTTCATTAGGCTTCGCTTCATTCTGCGCCGCGTGGCGCTTGTTGACATTTGACAGGGGCATTAAGTTAACCCAACAAAGCACCAACTATTTGACTTTTTTTTTCAATTTTTTTTATGAAAATTTATGAATGTGCACATTATATACAAGTGAACTTTTACATATGCCCATACAGTTGAGCTTCCTTGTAACAAACTTTGCTATGATTAGCTTTGTAGAAAAAATTGTTTAAATGGGGGACTGGGGGTCCAGAGTGACAAAGTTATGTGTATATGTTGATTAGTTAGTTATTAGTTGCTTGTTCCCTTAATATACAAATTTTCATCAGCTAGTATGTGAACAGTACATACATATATTTACAGTGTTGAGGGACAGTTTTTCATCTGACTATAAGAATCAGTGTTGAAAGTTATGTGTATAAAAGTTGCTCAAAGTTTTTTTTTTCAAAGATGTAGAGAACAAGTGGAAGGGATACGGACATTCTCATCAATAAAAGTATAGAATATGATAGAGTTATGATATCGTAGTATTTCTTCAATCAAATATGCATTTGTATGTGGAAGGTTTTGGGGGTGAAAACATTAAAAACCTGTAGTGAATCTTCTGTATTAAGTTTGAATAGAAATCTGAAATTTCGACAGAGTTCCAACTCTCGATGATACATATGGGTAAAATTAAATTAAATTCAATAAAAAAATTGTAATAAAACAAATATGTCGCTTATTTAAAAAAGTTGTTAAACTTCTGACTAAACTTAATATTCCCTTCAAAATCTCTAATAAATTGAATAAATTCACCAATAAAAAAAAATGTACTCAAAAAATTGTTACTTATAATATTTAAAAAGAGTTTTAAAATTTTGGAGTTATCTGTTTCAAAATTTCTAGTGAAATTACTTAAGGTTTAAATAAATTCAAAAATAAAATTATAAAAATTGTTACTTATTAAAAATATATGTCTGCGTTATCTGCTACTTACTCGTTACCTAAAAAAACTCAGTATTAAAAAAAAATTTAATAAAACAACTGCTACATTATTAAAAATTTATAAAATTTCGGAGTTATCTATAACTCTATATGTTTCTCTAGTAAAATCTCTTATTTAAAACCAACCGAACAAGGAGCTGCCAATTAGTTTTGACATTAATTAATTATTATATTATATTAATGTTTATATCGTTGTTTTTCCAAATATATGTTTTTTATATAAGTTTGTATAGAGATTTTTAAGTGGATCTTCTAGGCAAAAGTTTTATTTTTTGTTTTAAATTTTTACCGAAAAAAATGTAATAAAATTATATAAGTTAACTTTGTGTTAAAACGTTTTAATTTTAAAAATTTCTACATAGAGCTGACGATTTTAATGTAATTTTGTTTAGGTAATAGCCTTCGTATTTCAACTTTCAATTTTTATTCTCTTTAGTTTGGTATAACAATGTACAAGATCATAAACAAAGAGTTACAGGATAAGCAGTCCTTTCTGCTTAGACTACATACCTACACAGTCAAACTTACAAATAAATTACAAATTTTTGAATATAATTCTGGGGAATAATTTTAACAAAAAACCAATACACCTCTCGTATCATTTCAAGTTTTGAGATTATAATCTAAAAAATATGGATGCATGAATTCATATTAAGGAAACGCGAAAATAATATACAAAATCAGAATAAAGAAAAAGTAAAGCCTACATCGTCTTCTGAAAAAACTTTACGCTCCTAGCTCTTTTAGTTTTTAAGAAAGAAGCCTCGGGATAGATGAACAGACAGAGTCTAAATCGATTTCGTTTCCTTCTAAATGTAAGAAAATAACTTTAATGAATTTACTTTAAATATTAAGATATTTATTAAAATAAAAAAAAAAAAATTTATTTTTGCCAACCAAAATCAATTTAAAGTAATTTATTTTGCCCTTTTTATATAAATATATTTGTAAATTTTAAACATAATTAAGATTAAGAGTTCAGGCAACCTGACCTTAGCATTAGTAATGAAGGTATAAGGCTATATATAAATGTGTAATGGTGTAACGGTGGGCACCTTTGAAAGAAAAAAAAAATATAGAAGCTAGAGGTACGGTGGCTATGACCGAATACATTATAAAGAAAGTCCAAATACCAAGTTTGGTTATCCTAGCTTTTGTAGTCTCCAAGATCTAGGCGTTCAGACAAACGCACATACCGACGATAAATTTATTTTGTCCTCCTGTTCATAAATAAAAAGCGTAGGTTTGTAACGGTGGGCACCTTTGAAAGAAAAAAAAGGTTTAGAGGCTAGAGGTACGGTGGCTATGACCGAATACATCATAAAGGAAGTCCAAATACCAAGTTTGATTATCCTAGCTTTTGTAGTCTTCAAGATCTAAGCGTTCAGACATCAGCACATACCGACGATAAATTTATTTTGTCCTTCTGACCATACTGAATATACCCCTTACCTTTAGCAAAGAGAATAATTAACATTATTTTAAAGAAATACCCAGTTTCATATTGTAAATCTGTGCTTGGACACACAATCTGTGCAAAACGTTCTAATATAAACCAAAAGCCCTGCATAATGTTTTTATACGTTTAAAGTAGTTCGCTTAAATATAGGTTTGTTATCTCAATTTAGATGCGTACTTGCGAGGGACGCCTCACTATTAGCCGACCTAACTTAGGTAATAGTGTTGGGAAATGTTTTTTTGCCATTGTTAGCAAACGCGGCGCCCATTTCTCTCCAATATCCAATTTACAACACTTTTGAAATACGTATACATTCAGCCAGCTCTCGAACTTTTAGTCGATGATCAACCAATACTATTTAGTAGATTTTTTTTACCATTTCTGGAGTGATCACATAACGATGAACCATTTTTTCCATGTTGACAAGTTCACTGAACGCGTTCTCTAGCAAAATTTTCCAAAAACAAACTACACAATTGAATAACACCATACTTTGAACTTTTTTGTTTGAACATTTACCAACACTAGCACGTTAGGTCGGCTAATTCAGGAACGGCTCTCGTAGCTCACATGCCAAAGAGAAAATGCTATATATTTTTAAATTCTTTGAAAATTATATACTATATCTACAAGATGGAAAATTTAAAATGTAAGTATCATTATTTCCTTTTTTATACCCTGTACCGTATGGTACAAAGGGTTTATTAAGTTTGTGCAAGCCGAAAATGTATGTAACATACAGAAGGAGACGTCGGAGACCCCCCAAAGTTACTTAAAGTATGATCAGGGTGACTAGAGAAGTCGATATACCCATGTCCGTCTGTCCGTCTGTCTGTATGAACGCCTAGATCTCAGAGATGGTAAGAGCTAGAGCAACCAAATTTTCAGATTAGATGCGCTATTATGTCAGGGGAGACACATTTATTTTATTTTTTTGATATCGGGGTTATATTATATAGCTCCCATAGGTGTGTTTCAGAGGACCTCGAGAAAAACAACAAGTTTTAGATGGATAATTCGGTTGTTTATGAAGATATCGTAACCAAATTTGGCACTTAATAGTTTTTTAGAGTTCCCAAGCACTGTACCAAATTTGAATTTTCAAAATCGGTTGACTATATCATATAGCTCCCATAGGGCCAATCGGTCAAAAAAACGCTTTTTGTACAAAATTTGTTGTGGTTCGTTTGTTTGTGAAGATATTGTAACCAAATTTGGCATGCAGAAGTTTTTTAGAGATTTTCAACACTGTACCAAATTTGATCAAAATCGATTGACTATATCATATAGTCGAAAAAAAGTTCGTCTGTTTTTGGTTGTTTATGAAGGTATCATAATCTAATTTGGCAATCAAATGTCTTTTGGTGTTCTTAAGCAATTTACCGGATTTTATTGCAAGCAGTGGTACAGGGTATCCCAAAGTCGTCCGCGTCCAACTTTAACGTACGCCATCTTTTCAATATTTTTTTGCTTTTGTCTTATCTTTTAAGTTTTAATTCGACTTTGTGATATAACAGGCTAGGCTATTTCCTAATTTTACATTTTTTTTAACCTTTACACTAGCATGTTAGGTCTTCTTTAATTTTGCTTAAAATAGTTTTAGCAAGTATTCAATACATACACTTTCCACTTATGCAGTATTTAGCTTGCTTAATAAATAAACAATAAAAACTGTTGTAATATAAAAGATTATCTTAAATACAGCTTGTTCTAAAAAAAAGTTCAAAAAGTAACACATTTTCACAAAAGAAGAACCAAAGTGTAAAAGTTCTCACAGTTGACGCTTGACTGTATTGTGCTGCTTAGACATAAACTCATTTTGATAAAGTGGATATGCTCAATGGAAATGCCCATAAAATGTGTCAAATGCTGGAAAATGTATCTAAATGTGCCCATTGTTTGAAAAAAATTAAAAACTTTTGCGCAAGCTCTGCTCGAGTCAAGTGTAAATTGAACATCTCTCAAAAACAGGTCGTAGCTACGAAAATAATATAAAATTAAAAAAGTGGAAATACGTTGGCTCCATAAAATCTAAAGCGCTAATGAACAATTTTCACGCTTATTTTTTAGACATTATGAAAAAGCGAAAGTTTATTTTATTTCCCAGCCAAGCACAAGTGTGTGCCAGTTACAAAAAAATAAAAAATGTTATCAAGATTTTCTCACAAAATGCTTGCCAAAAAATTTGTTGCCTCAAGTTGCATAAATACTTGTCAAAGAGCTTAACAAAAATTCTTGGCTTGCATATTAATTGAGTAAGCCACAAAGTGCATAAATATGTTAAGGCTTAGTGACTTATGACAGGTCTACATGCAACTTGGACAAAATTCTATGCCTAGAAGTTGACCCAAATGGCATTTGTATGGCCTACAGGTGGCACAATATGCCACAGGTGGCCAATAAACGTACGAGTGTCCAAAGTGCTAACAAAAATAATAATAATAATAATAAAAGTAGTATAGTAGTAAAGTCATGTGTTTTTCTAAGAGCTTTCATGGTCAAAACTGTGCCTTTTGATTAATGCATAACTACGTTAACAACAACACTTGAAGGCACAATAACCGCTAATTATGTTGGCTATCATCAGTTGAATTCAAAAAAAAAAAAATATAATACATAAAATGAAAAAATCGAGGCAAGCATAAAAGTTCAATGCACCAACTTCCACACTCATACCTAAAAAAAAAATATATATCAAGAAACCTGGTCCAAACATATCGTAATACCAAGTCCAAAGGCATTGCAGCATTTTCAAATCCCTTGTTGACCTTAACTTTGAATTGTCAAAAGCGCGCACAAAAAGTTCAAATACAATGCAAACAAAAAGATATCAAATAAAATAAATTCGTGTAGCTAACAAAAGTTAAAAAAAAAATAAAAAATGTTGAAAAAAAAAAAAACTAAAATAAATATTGAAAGACTTGCGACTTTTAGGCGACCGCATTGGAATTGGCCTAAAACCAAGTGTGATCGTTATGCCAACCCACATTGTCCATGATTCATTTTAAATAGAGTTGGCCAAACTGTGACGTCGCACAGTGGGCCAAATCCAAATCTTGCGGCATTTAATTTATTTCCTATAGCTAAGATTTAATTTGCCTGCCTGCTGTGCAGGCGATAGCTTAACCCAGTAACTTCGAAGACTTCAACGGGTTTTTTTTTTTTAAAAATTTGTCCAAGCATGTGCTTTGAAGCTTAAAAAAAAAAATATGAAATTTATTTTAAAAACTCTTACATTTATAGCTACACGCATATAGGCAAATATGAAGATCCAACTATAAACAAACTAACAGACATGCTTAATAATATCCCTTAAATGCGGAAATAAATCGTACAGAATATAAAACGATAATAATAAGTTATAAAGAATATAAAAACTAAGTAATAAAAAAAAATAACTTAAGCCAGTTGCGAATTTTAGGCAAAAATAACTGAAATTTACTTACTTTTCACTCAACGCAGCTACTGCTTAAAATAGTTGTGAATTTTAAGCCACTTCAACCGGATTATGTTATATTAAGCATATAACTTACAATATTCTACTTTTTTAAATTATTTGGAAAATATTTGTATTAAGACAAATTACTCCTACCGAGAAATAAATTCAACTTAAATTTCTTTAGTGGAGATGCAATAAATACATAAAGAATTGAAAAAAAAAAATTTATTTATTGTTTATCTGCCCTATTATTGCAAACTTCGTTAAGTAAGTATTTGCAATTTGAAGAGCTTAGCTTTGCAATAGCTTTACAACTAAGACATCCCAATTCAAGAAATTTTGCATTATTGGCAGTCGATTGCTCGAGTGTTAGCAATCACGGCATCCAGTGAGCATTCGCAAAATTTGAAATTCACGTGAAAAATTTTGTTTTTGCAAAAAAAAAAAGGGCATAAATTTTTTTTTGCAGTGTATTCAAGCTCCTAAAATGTGGTCATTCTTGTTTCAATTTTGACATGCAAAAATGGCTAAAAAATGTATAAAAACAACTTTAAAAAAAAAAATATTTTATAAAAAAGATTCAAGTTTTATCTTTCAATAATGTAAAAAAATGATTCGATTACCTTTATTTGTTTTCGAGAAAAGTCAACCTAAATGTTTTAGCGATAACTCGATAAATAATTGGAAATATTTTTTTTTTTTATTGTTTATTAATGTAATTAAATAAAATTCTTTTTATTATTTATTCTTAAGCTTCTTATGTAAAAATGATCAAAATCAAATAGATCGATTTAAAATGCGATTCGCTACACTCTCTTTAACGCCCATCCAACTAAAAGCTTTTTTAATTAATTTATTATAGCTTCAATGGGAATAAATTTTAATATGTAATAATAATAAATTAATGTCGATTATGTGCAACTTTTAATAATTTTAAGCAGGTGCGGATCCAGGATTTGGTCCTTTACTTTGTGTATAGAGCTCGCAAAGACCTATTTTTACTTTTTATTTTTTCCGTACCCGATAATCCCCCCGTGGATACGCCACTGATTTCAAGGCATTGATTAAAAATAAGCTCAAAGCTATTTCAAAAACAGCTGCAAGTCATAATTGTAAACGAAAAAATTATTTTTAATGTGTACTTAAATGCCCATCAAAAGACACATTTTGTCCACTGTGCAGCGCCAAGTCGGCACACTTTGGAGCAACAATAACAATAACAACAACAGCATGCATAGAGCAGCAACGGCAGCAGCTTCCGCTGCATTCAAGCTGCTCCATCCATGTGGCATAAATGTATCTATGTGCATATATCTAACAATGTGTTGCCATGTATCCAGCAAGTTGACTGCCAGTGGTTGCCACTGCGTTGACATTGACTTGTGGTTTTCAGTTGCCGCCTGTATCTATAAGTATATACATGTGTGTGTGCATGTGTGTGTGTGTGTGTGTGGGCTATGCCATCAAGCGCCAATTGTTTAACTTGCTTCATTCAAAGTGAATCGTAGAGTCGGCGTTTAAAGTTGCCTCTCGTTATGATTAGTCACTTAGGCCCGGCGGCATCTGTTGTTCTTGTTGCCATTACTTGCTTGTTGTTACTGTTGTTGTTGTTGTTGTTGCGCGCGCCAATTCTTGCCACAGTTTTTTGCGTGGTACAGCTATTTGTCCTTCACAGCTGTATAGCTACAGATACATAGATACATTTGTATCTTTTAGTTGATCTTTGGCATTTTTTAACAATTTAATCAATGGCTTGCTCAAATATAGTTATTTGTATCTCCGTACTTCCGGACGCTAGCTATTTTTAGTAACAAATTTTACTCGACCAAGCTTAGTCAGGTTTTATTTTTCTATTTTTTTTTGTTTTGTTTTGGCTTTTTGACTGTCATTTGTTTGTCATTGAGCCAAGCAGTCGATGTTCAATTCGCCTACGCACACTGATTCACTCACATAGATACAACCCAGTTGGCAAGTATCTCGCCCACAGTGCAATGAAAGCCATGGCTTAAGCCCAAACCACCCAGTGAAATTCTTTCTAAGTCTCTAAACAAAACCAGTTGCAGGGCCGCCCGACATTGAAAAAAACGTAAATTATATACTAAAATAAGCTTATATGGAGTATATACTACAACAAGCTACCTTTTATGTAAGTTCAACATTTTTGCTATGTGCAGAAAAAACAAAAACCTGACTTGCCTGTTGTTCTTGTTAGTACTTATTGTTGTTTTACATAAGTGTTTGATTCATAAGAAAACAAAAACAAAAAAAAAAGTGTGGAAAACAACAAACAACAATTGCATAAATTAAATGCTCTAAAGATATCAAGTGACAAGCGTTCAAAATCCGCATCCAGCTAGCTGACAAGCCGTACTTATAAAGCCAAACCAACTAAAGCTAGCCCTTACTACTTACTTGTAGCTGCAAAACAGTCCAGGACAGACAAACTGGCTTAGTTGAGCTCCATCTAAGTTTTGTTGTACTAGTTGCAACTAGTTCTTAAAACGTGTGGCGAATTTTAACTCAGAATTAGCGCTTGAGAAATGATCTGCAGACAGTCTCCGACTTTGTTGTAAGCCTGCTCCACATATGCAAAGCTGCAATTTTTTATCTTTCATGTCAAAGCACCATGGGGTGCTAAAAGATAGCTGCTTCAAGTGTATTAATCAAAGAACTTTAATCATTGATCACTGACGGCTTAAGATATTACTATTTTGCATTTTAAAATGTGACAATCCCTACACAGCTTTCACCAAGCCAAAGATAACCATTTCGTTGCTGCTTATCCAAAACTTCTATCTGAACTAAATGCTATGCTTTGATAAATGATTACAGAAAAAAAGCTGTATACAATTTTATGGCAGATCTTTATTGAGACGGAATTTTTCGGAACGAACATTTTCACAGGCCTTCTGAATTAGAGCCAGCTATTCCAGAACATGCGCTAAGGAAATAAGATAAGCGATAAGTCTCTATGTGGCTGAAGTTATTCGAATCGTATTGATATCTGACTTATAAAGGGTCATCAATCTTGAGGTGTTTTTTTTCAATAAGGTTTCTTTGATAAACCACGCGTGAGTACTGTCAAGTTGCCATGTGTTTTTTATTCGGTTTTCATTGCCATTTCACTTACACCCGAACAACGTTTATAAATCGTACAATTATATTACGAAAATTCGCGTACTGTAAAGAATGTTTTTCGCGCGCTTAGGCCATTTTATGGTTGCCATAATCGATCTACTGAGACCACAATTCGCCATACCATCAACAAATTTAAGACACAATATTCATTATTGGATGACACTCGACCGAATCATCGGTCCATATTTCTTCAAAACTGACGCTGGTCAGACCGTAACCGTCAATGGCGACCGTTATCGCACCATGATAACGAACTATTTGCTACCTGAAATTGAAGCCCGAGATCTCGACGGCATTGGGTTTCAACAAGACGACGCTACTAGCCACACATCCCGTGAAACAAGGGACATATTGAGGAACCAATTCGCTGAACAATTAATTTCACGCTCCGGACCGGTGAATTGGCCACCAAGATCGTGTGATATCACACCGTTAGACTTTTTCCTTTGGGGCTACGTCAAGTCTAAAGTGTTTGTGGACAATCATGCTACGATTGAAGCATCAGAGGTAAACATTACCCGTGTTATTCGCGATATATCGCCGATTATGCTAGAACGCGTCATCGAAAATTGGAACCTCCGCTTGGACGAGCTACGCCGCAGTTGCGGTCAACATTTGAAAGGGATTATTTTCAAAAAGTGAATGGCAAGAACGGTTCTTTCTATTGATAATAAAAATGTTCCGATTTATTTGAAATTTTTGTGTTTTTTTGCATTTTAAAAAAAAAAACTCAAGATTGATAACCCTTTACTTGCAACGCTATGATGTGGTTCACTTAAGAACATCTGGCAACCCTGTTGCCCAAATGACTATATTCTATAAAGATTTTGACTGATATTTAATAGCCTTTATTCCACATTTGTAAACTAAAAAAAAAACTGCTCAGCATTAGAAGTAAAAATTGAAAAGAACAATAATTTTCAGACGGTTGTCGTCCTTAAGTAAACCGAATACAATTTTCAATTCAGCTCTTTAAAAGTTGTACCTTTTCAAAAAATTCGCTTTATTTGTCAAAATCTTTATTTCTCATTTTAACTCGATAGAATAAGTCTAGCTCAAGTCATATACGATGCAGCTTGGCTATTTATCAAGCAGGTTGTACAATCGATTGCATAGTATTTGGGGTCGTTGCATAACAAATCAAAATGTTCGCACCGTGTATGACTTGGGTAACGTTTTGCGTGTTTTGTAATAAGTTTTTTCATCAGTAATGAGCCAAATCTCTTACCGGCCAGCCTGACCTCAGGTCAGGAACCATAAAATTATAGGCTGCAGATGTTTTTACAAAGTTCGGCTTAACTTTAGAAGGAAACTTTTAGATTTTAAGAAATGTGTAGAAAAAAACCAGTTTAAAAACGCATTCCCATAAAAAGTTTCCCGCTCCAACAGTGAAAATTGTACAAGCGGCATATAATAAAATTTCAGCTTATAGAAAATCTTAAAGAAAAAAGAAAAAATATTTTGAATTGCTTCAAATTGCGATGAAATGCAAATTTAATTAAAATACAGCGCATCATGAAAATTGTAAAAAAATAATCACGATCAATTTGCAATACATTTGTTTATGAAGTTTAATGTTCATTGAGAGAACATCATCTTGCTTAAGTTAGTTGAAAGCCATTAGAGCTAACTGTGACCCAGTGCCAAATAGTTTATAGTTTTTTAAAAAACAAGTTTAGTTGATTACGTTTTTTCTTTATAGCACATTCCTTGGCTGTCCCAAATTAACAGCGTATACCTAAGTATTTCTCGAAGCGTTTAAATTTAACTGGCCGATGAACATTCCCACAAGATTTGCAGACTTTTACTTTGGGTCTCATCTTACGAAATTTCGCACAGCGCCAACTCGAACTTGAACTATTTAGACGTTGATATTAATAAATATAGTCTGATTTGGCATATAAATTGCTCTCATTTACAGCTGGCTGGGCACGTCACGTGACTAGCAAAAATAAAAAGATACAGCCAAAAAAAAAATGTGGCAGCTGTCAATAGTGTTTGTTTTTGCTTTTTAGGGCGCACACAAGCATACACAGATACACAATTGTATCTCATAGATACAATTACAGCATTTGCGCCTGCGCTTTGTAACTCTTGTATCTTTAAGTTTCGCTTCGCAGTTTGCCATTTGCCACATGAACTTGTAACAGCTTGTAATTTAATATTTTTTTGTTTGTCTAGTTTTTTATTTTAGTTTTTATTTTTATTATTATTATTATTATTTTTTTTTACATTGTTGTATAGTATGTCTTATGGCTGTGCTATTTATACAATTTGTTTTTGTTGTTGCTTTTTTGCTATTGTCTTAGATTTCATTATGCGATTTGGCCCAAGCTCGTGTGGGCCACATGGCGTATAAGCAATTTGAAAATTAGCTGACGTTGTTGTTGCTGTTGCTATTGTTGTTGTTGTTGCAGTGTTGATTTTTCCCACTTGTTGTATGCCGCACTCAACATAAACATTCAATAATTTGCTTAATTAGGCGTGCACAACGCCAACTGCGCAGCCGACGTCGACGTCAACGTCAGCATTTGTGGTGGCAACTTCAGCGTCAATGCTGTCTAATGGGGCATATCTGATTTTATGACCAACTTATGTCAAGTATTAGCTTAGTGCGCTTAACGGCTGGTGAAATTAGCCAGCTACACTTGAAGAAATAGTTGGATGCCATATTACAAAAAAAGTCTTGAAGATCTCTTTTGGAATGTGCTTATCCCAAGTTAAGGTTTTTTGTGAGCCCACACCGGGGTGCTGTAAGATGTTAGTTGTCAGGTTTATGAGGGTATTACTATGTAATATACTACTAAGTAAACTTTGACAGCGTCAATCCTGTAAAAAGTTTAAAAAGTAGATCCTTCAGTGATTAAGTTGAGTGGAAATGAAGTACCTTGATCTGGAATTCTATCATACAGTTTCTCCTGTTGCCTGTTTGGACAGATACTACTCTGACTATGGCCTGTCTTTCAATATTTTTCCGAAAAATATGGTACTTCCACTATTCTAGTTTTAAAAGTATCTCCTTCAGAGATTGTGTTGAGTGGAATTGAAGTGCCTTGACCTGGTCTACTATCAGCCTTTTTTGAGCAGTTGCTACTCTGTCTTTTTCCTTTGAGATAAGCGAAAAAAATGGTACTTCGACTGTTTCAGGTTTGGAGCTTATTTAATCAGATTAGATGATATTATAAATCAGATTTTTATAAATAATAACTAAGATTTTAAAAAATAGTGGTTTTAAATACAAGGCAGAGCAAAAAAAAAGAAATAAAAATAGACTTAGATTCCGATTTCGATACATCGATTTGGTTGTTTATCGAAAATTAAAATATTTTAATTTTTCTTACCCAAAATACGCACGATAAGACAGATTTGGTTTCTTTATCGAAAAATTATTAATTGGGTTAAAACATTATACTACGATGCAATCGATTGTACAACCTGCTCGATAAACAGCCATGTCAAAAAGTGTCGAAATCGAAATGAAAGGTGTTCTAGATTTCGATTCCGACAAAAGTGGAATCGTTTTGAAAAGTTTGGCTCGCAGCTGTCGGAATGAATACGCTTCAGTTTTAAAATTTTTGTAAACAAACATCAAATGGAGTTAAACCATTTTTTTTTTTGTTCTCACATCAAGTTTTTATTTGGCACTTGTAAACAGCTGATCGTTGTTAGGGCTACTCACTTCGTCACTCGGGTATGCTAGCCTTTGTGCCTTTTTGCACGACTGTGTTTACCCAATTGTTTTTATAATACAGTGCTATGAAGCCTTTTATATATTAAATACCAAGAAGCATTTGCTAAATTTCTCAAAGTCAGGTACTGATACCTTTGCATAAGTTTAAATCGTATATCGACTAGTCTTTAGTTGCTTATTAAACTACTAAGTTCAGTTTAAGCTTAATTTTTTTTAATCGCAACAAATAACAAAGCAAACTTAAGGCACATTCTACACGAAAGTACACAAAATGTGTGGACTTGGCCACACCTTGGCCAAAAATGATGCATGCCGCCCATAAATTTGTCCAGACGCTGGCTGGGCAAATGTCATGAAGGAAATAGCAACAACAATAACAATAACAATAAACTATGGGCCATGTGAACGTGCCATGAATATTCGAAACATCGATAGATCGCATAGATCTGGCCCACTACATAGTTGCCATGGCTACTCAAATTTGATTGCACATCCAATGGATTGCGCAGTCGTCGTCGCAGTCGTAGTCGCAGTCGCAGTTAGCAGCGGCTTTGCCATTCACGACTAGCGATAATTCAATTAATTGCGAAAATGTCCTAGAGACAAATTCATATTCATACAAACAACAGACGATTAAACGATCCAAAGATCCGACAAACCGACAATCTGACAATCAGACACTTAGTCGTGTCTGCGATCGTGTAACATTTCATTAAATTTCATTAAATTCTTTTTATGAGTTAGTAAATACGAGTAGAGTACTGCAACAAGTCAAAAAGGGGTTAAATCCGTAAAGCTTATGGTTGCCAATCAACCTCAATCAGCAAACAACAACACCAACAACAACAAGATCTTGAGACGGCATTACTTACAACTCCAGCTCCCATGCATTTCTTTATGACTTTGATTTATTTGTGCAAATTATTTTGCAGCCAAGTTACAAGTAGTCGACAAGTTCCAAGTTTTGAGGGAATTTCGCTAAAGAGTGTTTGCATATATATCCATGTATCTGTTCGTCAGACTGTGGGATTAGTTTGGGTTTTGATTCATTTCGTTTTTATTTTTTTTTTTTTAAAGTTATTAGCTATCTGCAATTGTCAGTGACGATTTATGAAGCCCAAAAAAGTGTTTTCTTATGTAACTGAGCAAAGATGTTGGAAACTGAAGATCATCTAGCTATCTAGCTACTTATAAGTAGGTACTTATAGATGTCTGCATACTACTTACGTATAATTTCAATTTGTGTTTATGCCATTTGCATAATAAATAACCTTCGTTAGATTGTAAATAAGTCGTATGGTAGGATGGTTGTGCATATGCTCAGAAAACAACCGTTAAGCGTTGCCTTATAACTTCACGACAATCGACGATCGATAATCATGGAACGCTTATCAACAAAGCTCCGACTTTAATTACAATTGGGCTTGGGGGATTGAGCACGGACATCCGCATACGTGTTAAACATTTTTAACTCTTTCATGTAGCATATGGGCATCGTTGTGACCCATAAATGAAACTAGGGTCTAATGCAAGCGGTCAGTCATCTGTGCACAAAATTGTTTCGTCAGAGGTTTGACCAGTTTTGAGCTTATTAATGGATGAGTCGTCTCTAGACGACTAGGGTTCCAATTGTCACAGCTACTTTGAGCACGTATTAAGTAACACCTTAATTAGGCGTAGTTTGCCAATTTTTATGGGCATTATAGTACGATGGCATATGCATTTATAAATTAGACTTTATAATAAATGGGAATCACGAAAAGTTTGTTTTTATTTAGAAATTTTTAAAAATATATTTGTGGACAAAGCCAAACGCATATGCAGCAATTTGTTCGTACAATATTTTCTGAAACATACAATATACAATATTCTAATCACTACGTTGTATCCTGCCATCTTGATCCTAGACTTACAAATAATCTCGAGAGTAACAAACTATCAAAAAACTGCATCTTTTTTTTTATTCAAACAGAAAGCCTAGTCAAATCCCATTCTTTGACTCAAAATGTTTGAAACAAAATATTATACAAAATTTTTCAATTGAGTTTATAGCCAAAAGAAAAGATTATTTTAAAAAGGAAATTTTTATTATCTTCAGATTTTAAGCTAAATTATAACTATGTATATATATATATAAAAAAAAAGAAATTGAAAGTAGGAGTATCTACTAATATTTTTAAAATTGTTAACTCTTTAATCAAAGGCTCTAACTACTCCAACAATTTTTAAATACTAAGGATGCGAAATAAAAAATTTGTTTTTAATTTTTAATTTAATTGTGACCTAAGTACTGAATATTTTTGAATATACACCTAAATCTGTTTTTACACGATAGATACGTTCTAGAAAAATCCGCGTAAAAAAAGATACGAAGAAGAATAGATGGAATAGAAAATAAATTAGAATTCCCAAACTAAATTTGTAAAAGATTAGGTTAATAAAAATATTTTTCTTGACAATTTCCCTCATATAGCTTTTTTTAATCGTGCTAAATCGAAAGAAATTGTGAAAAAAAATCTTTTGTCTAGACCGTGCTATATCAAAACCGCGTAAATACAGAATTGGGTGTACTGTTTTTTTAAATCTAAGTTCGCTTTAAAATTTTTGTTTGTTCTTTGAATATGTCAACATGTTTTTTTTTTTTTTAAATTTTTGTCTTTTTTAACCAACATTTAAAAAAATTTTATATTTATGGTATATTTTTTAAGTATGTTCTTTAAATATGTCAATCTATTTTTTTTCTTACACGTTTCTTGCGCTTCTTTATATGGTGCAAAATTGTTAGTACGTTTGATTTCGTATTGAATATAAAAAAAAAAAAAACGGCAATTCAAAATTCTTTTTTTTAATTATAAAACATTAAACTGGCTCAACCAATGATTTTTAAAATTATTTTTGTATTTTATGCATGTCTAATATATTATAAAATGTATAGGGTTACCTTTAAATTAATTAATTTTGTCTTTTTTTTCGAAAATACAAGTTTAAATCCCTTCGTTGATAAAAAAGAAAAATCTTAAATTAAGATTTTTGACGTATATGATTTTTATTCCTAAAGTAAGACCAAAAATTCTTCAAACAAGATTTTTACAATTCCTAAAATAAGACCAAACAAACCTAAAATAACTTTTAAAATAAGACAAAAATTCGTTAATTAAAAAAATATTACAATTATTTTTTAAAAAGACAAAAAAGATTAAAATTAGAGTTTAAAAAATTGGCGAGGGCCTACGTTGCTAGCGCTTCAAAAATTGTATCTTTAGTTTTTAAGCTAAATTATAACTATATATAAATAAATAAAGATTTAAAGAATAAAATAAAATTAAGACAAACAATTCTTAAATTAAGATTTTTTGAATATTGTTAACCCAGCGACTAACCTGAAAAAATGATATTAAGTAAAAAATGCATTATAAAAAAAAAAAAATATCTAATATCTTAAAGATAATTTTATTTATTCTTAGAATGAGCCGCAAAAATCATACTTTAGGGTTGCTAAAAAACCGATATTAAGATTTTAGTCACGATTTTAGATTTATTTGTTTTTTTTTAATTTTTTGAAGATTCTTATTTTGGCATTTTATTCGAGGTGATTTAATTAACTCTTAAATAAACATTTTTTCGTTTCTTAATTCATAACAGGCATTCGTAAACTGATAACAAAATATTTAATCGAAATTTTAAGACCAAAAATCTTAAATTCAAACTGATTGTGTGTTGTTGCATATTAAAAGTTATGCTTTTTTCTCACTAAGTATTTCCTCGAATATTAATTTTTTTAATAATAAAAATCTTTTAAACAGAATTGTCTGAATAAATACTAATAATTATATAACGATATTTAGTTTAATATTCACAGCACACAAATGTAGCAACCGCATTATAGATAAACCTTTTTTATCTACAGATACCACGGCCTAATTTTATGCCATATCAATTTATTTTTAAGTGGCATTTTTTATCAACTTTAACTTTTTAGGCTACTTAATCGTTTTGATAAGCGCATTTCACTTTATTCTTTTAAGATACTTTTCGTTTATGAAGTTGTAAAGGGCGTATAATGCGATCATGGTTTCAATTGATAGTTTGTTATTGGTATTATTTTTTATATTATAAGATTTAAGAAAATAGTCCAAATATTACTTATTGTGTATCTGTTTTTTTTATTCATTTTACCATGTAAGGTTAAGAATACTCCATTTATATATTCAGGGTATATTTTAAAATAATATCTGCTGCTAATCATACAATGACTCGGTCTTATAGACCTGTATACCTGATTTCAAATTATCGAAATAAAAAATTCATATTCTAAATTTCAATTTGACTTTATGATACAAGTCAAACATGTTTAAATGTTTTAATAAGGTTTAAATTTATACACAATATCTAATAAAAAATTTTTTAGTAATGAATATTCAATGTTTGCTAAGTTTTCTTGTTAATTTTTTCAATTATAGGGATATTTATAGTCGGCATAGCCATAGAATTTTTTCTTTCTGTGCTTTTTTCATTTTATTCAATCATTTTGAATCTATTTCGACAAATTATTATTCTATTATTTGGTTTTATTAAATTTATATTATTCCCTAGAATTTATTTATTTATTTATTTTTACACTGTATGCTTAAAGTTTAAAACTAAAGCTACAGAGAGGAGGACAGCCATAGCTACTAAGGCTTTCGGCTGGTTCCCTAGAATTAATTCTGAGTTACAATGTTAAATAAATAAATAAATAAACATAATTTTGTAATGTAAAAATACATTTTGTTCTTTAAAGGCTTTCAGTTCAGTAAAATATATATAAGTCATATATACAAAAAATATCTAATATAATATAAGCTAAGTTCTATAAAATGTTATTATTTAAAAAACGTAGATTAAAATATTATGCTAAATAGATAAATTAAATTGAATTATTATTATTATTATTTTAAAATATAAATAATGCACGCTAATGTCTAAAAACACACCCTATTCTGATTTTACACAACACAGTTTTGAAATAAAACGGTCTGGAAAAAAAGTTTTTGATTGAAATTTAAAAAAAAAATATTTTTACTAACATAATCTTTTAAAAATTTAGTTAGGGAGCTCCCCTTTTTAATTTACTATATTTTCATAGTAGCTTAAGTACAAGGTGGCGCAAAAGAAATCACCCTATTGGAAGATGCTCTCATTTTTGTAAATGGCCGCCAATATCAAATCTGTTTTGACATTTGTGGACTAGACAGATACAGAATACAAGTGAATAAGCCATGGAGCGATACACTCCCCAAGAACGCGGAATAATTGTGTCTATTTTTTTGCGTAACAATTCGTCTGTGGTGTTGGCGCAGCGCGAATTCCGTCGCCGATTTCCCGGCCGTCCGACACCAACTGCGCAAACACTGCGCCGTTTAGCCACTAATCTTGAAGAGTATGGGACCACACGAGACGTTGCCAAGAGTGGCCGGCCCCGGAGCGCCCGTTTTGCCGAAAATATCGCCGCTGTAGCCGAGGACGTCGAAGTGAGCCCCGAAACATCGACCAGACGACGTGCCACGCAATTGGGCCTCAGCCGGCGGTCCCTGCAACGAATTTTGGTGAAAGATTTGAACATGTTCCCCTACAAAGTTCAGTCCGTGCATCAGCTGCTGCCTGCCGACCGCCAAACGCGCGTAACTTATGCCCAAGCTATCCTCAATCTCGATACCGAAGTGGACGATTTTTCGACCAAAATCATAAAGAGCGATGAGGCTCATTTTCACCTCAGCGGGTACGTGAACAAGCAAAATTATCGCTTCTGGGGAACCGAAAATCCGCGAGTGATGCACGAGGAGCCATTACGGTACGCGCTATAGGGCAATGTTGACCAAGTTTTTTCTGCCCGAACTGGACGAATTAGGACTGGTGGACATGTGGTTCCAACAGGACGGAGCAACAGCACACACTGCACGAGCCACAACCGACATTCTGAAGGCCGCGTTTCCGGGTCGCTTAATTTCGCGTTTTGGCGATTTGCACTGGCCCGCCAGATCGCCCGATTTAACGGTCCCGGACTTCTTTTTATGGGGTTTTTTGAAGTCCCGTGTTTACATCAACAAGCCTGAGACCTTGGAAGCCCTCAAGGAAAATATCCGACACGAATGCGAGAAATTATCGCCCGAAACTCTCGCCGAAGTGATGGAAAATGCCATAAAACGAGCCCGTATGGCAATCAATTGTGACGGCGCCCATTTGTCCGATATCATCTTCTCAACTTAACACAATTAATTCTAAAGGTCTAAATAAACATAATCAAAAAACAGAATCGAAGTTTTTCATTTAGAAAAAAAATAAGAGCCAAACAACATCGGATGACTTCTTTTGCGCCACCTTGTATTTACTTTACATCGATAGGCAAAAAAAATCAAAACAACTAGTTAAATCGAATAGTTAATTAGTTAACTCTGAATTGATATTCAATTCTAAGGACGAGTTTATTAAAAAAAAAAAAAAAACCAGTGTATACAATACAATTTTTACAAAGAAAAAGATATGGATAGATATATGTGATTATTATAAAAATTTATGTTATAGCAAGTTTAAAATATTTCACATTCAGTTAAACATCTTTTGTGACAAACTCCTGAACTTCTTTTTTCTTAAATGGTAGAAGCATCGATAGGCACAAAAATCGATAAATCGAATAAAGTTAATTAGGTATAGGAGTTATTTAATTCTGCGTGGGATGCACTTCTAGAGACCTTAAAAGCGACTTTTCACTAATGAAGTCCAAAACAAAAAACACGACATACTTAGTATCTTTAGAAATAAAAATCGGCCTTACATTTTGAGCATTGCCTTTCAGAACAAAAAGGTTTTACTTTTTAATTTTAAAGATACATGTATCTGAGTGTTTCCCTTACTTTTTACCTTTGCAGTTTGTGAGTGCTACATCCTCATTTCTTAATTTTTTTACTTAATATAAAATATTATACAAGTTTTATTATGCAAGACGTACAAGTACATATTTAGTTTGTAGCTTTATTGATTGCCACAAGTATATTTCGGGTTTCTTGAAAAATAAAAAAACGCCCCTTACTTATGCCAACTCAATCCAACAACATATAATTTTTTTATTATTTTTCTTTACACTCTTTGCATGCCACTTGTTGACTGCAAAACAACAAACAGATATAAAGTTTTACGCACTCTTTTTTTTCGTCTGCTTTATTAATAAAAAGATTTTTTATTACTTTGAATTAAATCGCATGGAGCAAACGCATAAAAGTTACTCCGTACAAACAACATAGTCGTACTGTCACAGAATTGTTGCTTCCGGTACATAATATTATTGAGCTATAAGTGGCGGCTGTTGTAGCTGACTGCGCCCCACTTTGGGCGCCAAACAAGCTGCTTATGCTTAGATTGGCATTTCAGGCAAAAGTGATCGATGACTTTGTAACGAGACATTGAGTCGGGCGGCTTTACTTTTGATGGTCAAGTTGTTGCTGTTTTTGGGTTTCTTGTATATTTAATTAATGTGAGCCAAAGTACAAAAACGTACAACAATTGGTGTACTTTGTACACTTGACAGGTTTTTCGCACAGTGTAAGAATTCAAGTGAAACAGCGGAAACCGCATTAAACGCCTGCCACAAACCGCAACGGCAACTACAACAAGTACAACAACAAAAACAATGTAGGTGAAACAAGTTCCCGCTAAAATGCCAAATAGATGCAAATCAATAAAGAGTTTTTTTTTTCTCCAAGTCTTAATAGAATTTCAAACGAACGATGGCAAGGCCCAAAAATTATAAAAACTAAACCGCAAGCGAGACAAACATAAAACCAAGTTAGATGATAAGCTGAATTATAAACGACTGTAAGATACTCTATAACAGTGGAAGTAATGGAAGTAATTTTCTAATAACTTGTCACCTTGGTAAAAAATAGATACATGATGTGTTCGATAGTTTTGAAAAAAAAAATGGAATAATACAATATCACTATCACAAAATCACTGAGGTGAAAAATAATTTCGAATCGAATGGAATGAAAATATTTAATAAAATTTTTATGAATATTTGATCAATTTTGAAAACGTTCATTATAGATTTCAGTTGGTTTTGCCTTTGATATATCATAAGCTCAGACGCCTTTTCCTTTTAGGGATGTGCGAAACCTACCCGATATTTTGAACTTATTGTTGTCGTTACTGAATATTCGATACTGATATTGTGGTTCTCGTTTAATTTTCGATCCAACAACAATTTGTCTAATATCAGTATCCAGCTAAATTTTACTGTAAAATATTGAGACATTTCTGAAAAACAAGTTCTGAAACAACAAGATCCCAAATTTTGGTTTGTCGATAACTCTTCTCCATTTTGTCTAATACTTTCTAAAAAAAAAAAACATCAAAAACTCGATACCGATATATATAGACACATAGACATAGATTTTTTGTGATAATCTTATCGAATCGGTATCAATAACGATAACATCGACATTAGACTAGTTTTGTGAAAAGCGTATTGGTATCAATAACGATAACGTCGACATCAAGCTGTTTTCCTGAGAGCCGAGTCGGTTTCGTCGATATCGATTTTTTTGTTAGAATCAAATCGTTATGGAATTTTAATTTTTTTTTCAATCTAGCGTATTCATTTCTCTAGAAATTACACACGTACTCTTTCAGCACAAACTAAGCATACCCACTACAGTGTATAAACTACTTGTTTGTATAACCGCAGGCCAAAAGGCGCCTTGGCTGTTTGAGCCAAGTTTTGTTTGCAGATTTGTTTGTAAATAAAATTTAATTTGATTATGTGGCCCTTTATGGTTTAGGGGCATGTCATAAAGCAGCAGCATATCATAGTATAGTATGACTTGATCTAATTTATGTGAGTTCGTTTAGCGATTAACGATCAATAAATTAGCCAAATTTAATAAGAAGCGCAAAAAGTCAACAAAATCCACAAACGACCTTGAGATAAACACAATAAAAAAAAAAATCACACTCGAATCTTAAATGCGCGCGCTCTTTCGCGCTATCTCAGGCATATCCAAGTATTTCGAGCTTGTTTTTTGTGCAAGATCTTTGATCAACAATTTAAGCTGAATACATAAATATTTATGCATGTGCACATAAGCTATATACAAATATAAAATAAATCTCATGGGATCTCATAAGTGTTAAGTTAATAAAATGCGATGGATATTCAAATCTAACTATGCGGGAGGGTAATAACATTTTATAATAATAAATACTTTATTTTTCCAATATTTTTTTTCAAATTCGTTGTGCAACCTTCAACATTTTGACATTTTATTGACTCGATTACTTATCTTTCTTTTATTTTCTTATAAGTTTCAAGTTGTTATTTTTTGTTTGCC
Organism: Chymomyza fuscimana; assembly: GCA_949987675.1. NCBI lineage: Eukaryota > Metazoa > Arthropoda > Insecta > Diptera > Drosophilidae > Chymomyza > Chymomyza fuscimana. The sequence continues at coordinate 27,453,802 of OX465089.1, read as the reverse complement.
AACTTAGAATGCAAATTTAATGAGCAAAATATGCAAAACATGAATAAATAAAAATAAAAAATGCAATGCTAACAAATTAACAGCTGAGTAAATTTCTCCAAGGCAATATTATAGATTGCAGTGCTATAAAAGGCAAAATGCCCTACAAACTAGCTTGACTTATTAATTGGAAGAAAACTGAAAAAAACGCGGGGAGAAAGCGCTATGGAGACATAACAAAAGACGCTAAACGTATAGCGGAAGTATAAAGTAAAGTAAATAAATAAAAATAAATAAAGATACGTTTCAAAAAAATTAGAATATTTCTGGTTATGCTTCATGAAATTTCCCAGAAAAGTGAGTCTTTAGGCTTTTTATGCAGAACTTTTGCGGCTATGTCTCATTTTAGTTTCCAACAGTTTTTAGATTTCGCTTGAGATTTTTGTTTCTTAAAATAAATAAGGCAGGCAGTTTTTTTTTTACAGCAAATGTAACTAACTTTTTTTTATTTACCAAAAACAGAGCTTTCCGAGATTTGCTTTTGCCAATCGTTGCTATTGAGATCAAGATAGGCAATCAAGAGCCCACACTCACCAGACCAAAGATACTCATCCTTTTTGATATTTGTTTAATGGCGATCTAATAACGATGCTGCTGGGTTCTTTAAAAGGAAATTACACTGTAAGATCTTTGGTGACGCGATGACATCAAGCTTAAAAAAAGAACTTCCATATTTTCGGATCCAACAAATTTTTTAAGTTTGTATTTGAAATTTTGAGTGCGGATTTGAATAATGTGCATACTCGTAGATTATGATTTCGGGAAGTAAATGCAGCTATGTGAAACTTCTTAATAGTTGAAACAAGTACACAAGTTAAAAAAAAAAGAAAGATTCATAGATAAAACGATCTCATGTGTAATTTATTTTTTTGGCCTTTTTTATAAGTAAATTCTTTTTTTTTTATATAAAGTAAAAGTATGTAGGTATATAAAATTCTTGAAATTTTTATAATGTATTGCTTAAATTTTTCAATCAACATTTTTTTAAAATTATTTTTTTCTACCAAATTGTTTGTTTAAAAATTTTCTGGAAAATTAATTGTAAAAATCGTGTTTTCACTTTTAAATATTGAATTTTTTTAATTTATTTTTTTGTCCTTTTTTATAAGAAAATTCTTTTTTGAAAACAAATATTTTTGTAAGTATATAAAATTCTCGAATTTTTTATAATGTATTCCTTACACTTTTTTAAATTTATTTTTTTGTACTAAATTGTTTGTTTAAAAATTTTCTGGCAACTTGATTGTAAGAATCGTGTTTTCACTTTTACTTTAATTGAATTTTTTTAATGTATTTTTTGGGTCTTTTTTATAGTAAATTGTTCTTTAAAAACAAATATTTTTTTAAGCATAGAAAATTCTCGAATTTTTTAAAATATATTTCCAAAATTTTTTAATCTACATTTTCTTAAAATTTACTTTTTGATTCTTTGTGTTTAGTGGAAACCATATTTATTTATATCAAATTGTTTGGTTAAAAAAGTTCTGTGTAATAATAATTTTTAACATTTTTTTAAATTATGTTTCTTTTATTTTTTTTTTTTTCAATTTATTTTTTTAGTTTTTATTTTGTGCCGTTTTTATACAGTAAATTTTGTTTTGAAAGAAAATATTTTTTTCAGCATATAACATAACAATTGCTTTTTTAATTTATTTTTAGTCCATTTTTATATTGTGTAAGCCATATTCAATCATAGCAAATTGTTTGGCTAAAAATTTATAAATTTTTAAAATTTATTTTTAGTTCTTTTTTATATTGTGCAAACCATATTTATTTATACCAAATTGTTTGGTCAAAAACTTTGATGCGTTGTGTTTTTTTGTGTCAATATTGGATCGGTTGATTGCCAATAAATAAAAAAAAAAAAAATCAACAATGATGACGAAAAAAGGTAAAAACATTAGTATTATTATTAAAATTATGTTCTCTTAATTTTTAAATTAATATTATTGAGTAATTTTTCAATTAAACCTACAAAATTGAACCATTTTTTTTAAGATATGTACACCGAAAATATTTCTTTTTTTTTTTGACGTCGCGTCGCGTTTTCATAAAATAAACAAAAAATATGAAAAAATATTTATTGTTTTCGTTAGATAGGGCCCAAAATGGAGTTAAATAAAAATACTTTATGAAATTCAAAAATTTAAAGTCAGCTACTTTTCATAAACCGATTCTAACATATTACGTTTCCAAAAACTGACTTTGTTTCAGTTAATTCGTCAGTTTAAAAATCGATTTAATATCAATCGAAAATTTTATTTTATTATTATTATTAATTTTATTATAATATAAAAATAGATCAAGTAATATGTGATATTTGAAAATTTGGGACTGAAATTTCACTCACTTGAGCAAAATTTTAAACGTATTTTCTTGAAGCGAAAGTGAAAGATACAAACTCTTTAAATTCAAAAACATGGTAACGTAAGTTTTGATTAAAGTATTTTGTAGTTAAGAAGTAGGTGGAGTGGGTTTAATAAAACGTTTCTCTTCCAATGTTAAATGCTGCCGTTGTCGTTTGCATGTAAATCCGAAGTGACGCCATTGCCGATAATGCATCAAGTCAAATCTCTTTATCGATACATTAATATCGGCAGAGTTGCAACCTCAAAAGTTTGATCACATCAAGGATCGACAAACAGATGGCAGGGCTATATTATCTAAATGTTTTTAGTTTAACATATAATATTAACTAGTCGTAAAAACATAAGATATTTAAAAGTTTAAGACCTACTTTTCGTGAAGTATTTTCAAGGTTCTAATAGGAGTCGTTGTATGAAAAAGTTTCATATATGGTACGACAATAGATAGTATAAGATATTTTACGATAAGTAAGTATACTCTAAAGATGAATTGCATTGTAAATTCGACAAGTCGGAATCGGGATAGAAATCCAGATGGCCTTGGTTTTGCATGGAAAAAACAACATATAGAAGAGAGCTTATCAGCTTGTTGCAAAAAAGTAACTTTGTATAAACAAGTTTAAATAAAGCACTTTCCCAAACAGGCTCAACCAATTTTAAGGTCAATCGAAAAATCAAAAAAAATTTAGATTATATTTTACCCATCTATTTTTAGTTGGTGCATACAACGTTAGCCTTCTGCTACCGTAGTTTTAGTTTAAAACGCGTCAATAATTATATAAACGTTTTCAAGCCAAGGCGTCAAGACAACAAAAACCGCATCTAGTACTTCCTATTATTAGTTTAATTTGCTTTTGGTGTGCGCAATTTAATTTTTATATAACATCAATAATCATAATAATCGTTTATAAATGATAAATTAATATGAGAAAAAAATATAATGTAGGGGCGTTAAGCGCTTCACACGACTAAGTAACAAATGAAAGGTAGGAAAAAAAAAAGATATGAAAAAAAAATCATCATCAGCTGAGTGGCCGACAAGTTGCCAAAATTGGCAAGGCTTAAATGGACCGCTGATTGATAAAGAGAGATAGCAACACTTGTAAGTTAGTTTCCTACTACTTCTGCCCACCTTCGGAGATCTCTGAGCAGTCGTCATCGTCATCGTCATCTATAATTCAGTTTGTTAGTTTACGCGGGTTCCTCGGTCTCTCGATTGCTTCCAACTAATTTATGTGTAGATTTTCAATCATTGTGTGGGTCGATTTTGGATGGGTCAGTTTATTGTTGTTGTTCTTGTTGTTATTACTGCTCTGCTTTATATTGTCTTTGTCTTTTGTATTCTGCTAAAGTCAAGTGTAAGCAGTTAAGACCTACACCTTGTCGTCTGCTTAAACAAAAAAATTGCAATTTACGCGCACACCATAAAAAAAAATAAAGCCGAAAATTACTTTTGAAAAAAAACAACGCAAAACAAATTTTTTTAAATGAGCTGATTTATGGCTATTTGATGAGCACATTACGAGATATTCCCAGAGCTCCCAGTCAGTTGCTGCTACTGCCAACCAAAAAAAGAAGTTATTGTACAGTACTTAAATTTATGGTTCAGCTTCATTTTTGTATGTACACAAAAGTACAACAACACGTTAGGAATGCTAACTTTGAAGAGTTGGCAGTCTCATACTCTTTCTAGGCAATATAGGGCAAACAATATTAAGCCATTTTTAAAATTTCATAACTCGTTTGGTTTCCAAATATACATATTAATTAATTAATTATTAATTTATAAGGTTCACTCACTAATCCACTACTGCCTTGGTTTCGCCTTGTCCTCCCTCAGTTCAATTTGAATATAGTCTAAATTTTTCTGGCATAATAATAATTCTAATATATGTATATACTTTTTAATTTTATATTTTAATACAAAATGTAATAACCTTAACTAATTTTGATAATTAGCGACAAAAAGGTCGCAACAAATTCAGTTAAAAGTGTTAATATACGGCCACATTAATAAGATAAATAAATGATGACGATGACCACGACGACCAACAACTTTTCTATTTACTTGTTCTTTCTTAATTTCCGGTTTGGAATCAACTATTAATATTTCATTACCAAAAAAAAAAAATAAAAGTTCTTTTTGTGTTTTGGCCAAACAATTAAAATGTTTATAATTAAACAATTTTTATGTTTCTTTCAAGCTCCAAATAAATACATTCAATTAGCGTGTGACACATTTCTCGGTTAACTAATCAAATTTTATATGATAGATGAATGGAGCTGTGTAAGATTTCAGAACTTTTATTTTTGTCATTCAAACTAAAATAACTTTAAGTAAATTTTTTTAAATAATTTCCATTTTTTACTCGACTTTTTTTGTCATTCAAGCTAAAAAAAACCTTGACTGAATTTTTTCAAATAATTTCCACTTTTTACTCGACTTTATCGTGAATATATCGGGCGTCAAAAATAAAAGTGAAAACGAAAAAGTAAAATTGTGGTTTTTAGGGTGGTCCAAAAATAAAATCTATTGTGGTTTCAACATTTTTTACATATAACCTTTTAAATATCCCAGCTTCAAACGATGTTTGAAGTAGATATGCGTATGTATCATGTTTGAACTAAATACACGTATTTCAAATATTTAACCTTAATTGCAATAGAGCTCAACGAATGGGACCACCCATCGTCGGATAATGGCATTAGGGTGCTTTTTGAACTAGTAAAACCAAAAATATTTACCAAAACTATTATTTTGCATTATAAAAAGTTGTGAAATGCCAAGAAAACAAGTTTTTTTTTATAATATTTTATTTTATTTCTTTATTTCGGAGACAACCCACTACTCGAACAAAAAATTGTTTGGAATTTTGTAACTTTAAAGTCAAAGTAAAAGTCATTTTTAACTTTTCGCATTTAAAAAAAAAAGTTAAAATTTGAGCTTTTGTATAGGATATTTTTTTTTTAAATTTATTATGCAGTTTTTAAAAAATAAATTTATTTTGATGAATTCCAATTCTCTTATTTCCAATTCAACACATGATATGATATATTAATAAAAATTTTGTTTTGGTTGTAGAACGAGAACAATAAAACACTTAAAGCTACGATTTTTTAATTGGAGATCATGATGCTTGTCTAAAATAATATTGTAAAGATTTTTTGGGACTATGAATATATTTTTTGGTAAAAAGATGACGCTAGAAACCGTCCAAAAACTTTCGATAGTATTTGAAGACAAGGAAATTAAAACTGTGTCAAAAGGCCATTTAATTTACTATTGACCTCTATTTTCTGAACATTTTCAGGACTACGAATATAGTTTTGTACACATATAAAAATGACGCTACAGCTTTTGGCGCGTTATATCAAAACATCGATAACATTTGTAGAGATGAACACAAAATCTATACCGAAAACCGATTATATTAGATATAGCCTAAGATCATATTTGTAGAAAATTTTCTGGACTGCGAACATAGTTTTTTATACAAAAAATTACGCTACTGCTTTATGTCTAAAAGGACATTTATATATGAAACAAAGCCTAAGATCGATAACATTTGTATAGAAGAAAACAAGAATCGTGCCAAAAAACGCTTTTATGTACTATCGCCTAAAATCATATGTGTAGATAATTTTTGGGACTACGAATATAATTTTCTCTACAAAGATGATGATACTGCTTTATATCTATAAAGGTTACTTATATCTAAAACAAAGCCTAGAGAGAAAAAAAAAATAATTCCGTATACCGATTTTTTTGGCGCTTTGAACTCGAATAACTTACGGAATCTTAGCAACTTTTGATTCAGCTTTTTGAATGCTGTTATGAAGATTTATGTCAATTTTTAGCTTATTTAATAGCTTTTAGCAATTCTTTTCATCTAACATGACTGAAGTTTTTTCAAACTTCCTGACAAAGTTTATGTAGCCAAAAGATTAAGCACATCAACTACAATGTCTTTAATATTTTACAATCTTCTTTCAGTTCAGTTCAGTTCAAATTTGATTTTAGTTTGGTTTTCAGTGCCAATTCTTTTGTCTTATAATAGTTGCTTTTCTTGTTGTTGTTGTTGTTGTTGTTGCTGGTTCTCCACACTTTATATTATTAATTTTTTACGTGGGCTTTAGAAACACCCACAGCTCAAATCGCACAAGTTGTCAAGTTGTTTGCTTGGGTAGCTTTGGTTCTGTGTTCTTAGCAGCCAATACAACAAATAAAGAGAAAAAAAAAACTAAATAAATTTATAGTATATAAAATAAAAACCGTAAAAATGTACACAAAAATAAACTTAATGCTGGTCGCATTTATTATTGTATCTTGTGGTTTTTATTTATTTGCTGTTTGTATTGCGGCTGCATTTAAAATTAATTCTTGCAATTTGAACATTTCAACACGTTGAAGTTGCTGTCGCGGTCGCAGTCGCAGTCGTCGATAACGTTGACGCTAGCGCCGCTGCTGACGCATGCGCAACCGCACAGTCAACGAATTGGCAGCTTCGTCTAATTGCAGTACAGAAAATTACTCATACGCCGCATATGCCATAATTACATTTGCTTGCAAATCAACCAATAATTTGTTGTTACAGCGTTTTTGTTGTTATTTTTTTTTATATAATTTTATTGCGTGGGCTGCCAAGTTCTAGCTTTAAAACAATACAAAATTAATTTAAAAATAAAATAAAATAAAACGTTGGCGCATCCTCCAAACAGCAGCTGCATAGCAATATAATTTTGTTGCTTTTTTTTATTATTATTTATTGTATCTTAATGTTTAGCAAATATGCAACGCCCTGACTGCTTGAACAACTGATAGAGGGAAAGATGTGTGTATTGACAAACTGACTGACACTTTGACTGCAAATTCATTGCTTTTATGCGCTTATTTGCATATTAAAAAAAAAAATCGTTATGCACATTGATGTATTGGTATTTATTATAAACAAGTACATATATATATATATGTGTGTGTATCTGTGTGTGCGTTATATAGTGGGCATTGTGGTTAGTTTCAGTTCTACGCTAAGAGCAAATTTCTTGTTTGTAGGCTGCAACAAATTACGCATTTAACTTGTATCGTTCAAATTGTTTGTTTGTTTTTATTTATTAATTAAGCTTAATTGCATATTTATAAAACAAAGAAATGCTATCGTCAATATGGCATTTGTAATTTATTTTTATGCAGCCATAAAGTTGAGTTAAGACTCTATTAAGTTTTTGTTAAGGTATGCGCAGACTCAGTTTATCGATTAATGTTTGGCGGAGCGTGCAAAATTATCGATACGCACCGCCAATTTTATTTTATTTTTCATTTTTATTTTAATATTATTTCAATTTTATTTTAATTTTATTTTAATTTTATTTTAATTGTATTTTAATTTTATTTTAATTTTATTTTGATTTTATTTTAATTTATTTTATTTTAATTTTATTTTAATTTTATTTTAATTATATTTTAATTTTATTTTAATTTTATTTTAATTTTAATTTTATTTTAATTTTATTTTAATTTTATTTTAATTTTATTTTAATTTTAATTTTATTTTATTTTATTTTATTTTATTTTATTTTATTTTAATTTTATTTTGATTTTATTTTAATTTATTTTATTTTATTTTAATTTTAATTTTAATTTTATTTTAATTATATTTTAATTATATTTTAATTTTATTTTAATTTTATTTTAATTTTATTTTAATTTTATTTTAATTTTATTTTATTTTAATTTTATTTCAATTTTTTTTTAATTTTATTTTATTTTTCTATTTTAATTTTTCGATAAACAATCAAATCACAAAGTATTTTTTATCGCATATTTTTAACGATTTTAAAGTGAAGTTGTTAATTTTAAAATTAGGAAAACATATTGAGTCAATACCTTAAATTATTTGTCTATACAAAAATTAACAATTATTTTGTTTTTTATACATATTACATAAATTCGTTTAAAATTATTATTTTGTTATTCTTTTATTTTTTAGGCAATCGCTATTAATTAGGACATTGAGTCAGCTTTAAGGAACGAATGAATTTAAAGTCTATACAATTATTATTGTTCAGAGATTTCTAATTTGCGATGTAAGTACAAATAGTTAAATAAATATGTGGAAATATAATAAAAAAATGTTTTTTTTGTATTCTTGTATATAGGATGACCAACCTTTAAAATAAATAATCAGCCATACTCTGAAAAACGAAAAAACCAAACCGAACTATTTTATTACTATAAGTTGTTTATATTTAATTTTCATTAAACGATTGCTAGTTCTTTATTATTCTATCTTTTAAATAAAATTACACAAAAATATAACTTTAGCAACAATATTGATTGAAAACACGACATAGCTATTTTTGTTTCAAGGAAAATTGTTTTTGTGTAACGCGGGAACCCCAAGAAAGAACACAAAAAAAAAAAAATTCGATACCCCAAACGACTTCGATTTTTATTGTAAATCAAAATTAAATTGAAGTTGCATTAATTTAAGCTTATTTTTTGTTAAACTTCGTTTTTTTGCCCATTGGGATATCCCGTTTACGATTTTTATACCCTGTACCGTATGGTACAAAGGGTATATTGTGTTTGTGCAAGCCGAAAATGTATGTAAGGTACAGAAGGAGAAGTCGGAGACCTGCCAAAGTTACCTAAAGTATGATCAGGGTGACTAGAGAAGTCGATATACCCATGTCCGTCTGTCCGTCTGTCCGTATGAACGCCTAGATCTCAGAGATGGTAAGAGCTAGAGCAACCAAACTTTCAGATAAGATCCCTTATTAATCCATAGGAGACAAGTTTATTTTATTTTTTTGATATCGGGACTACATTATATAGCTCCCATAGGGGTGTTTCAGAGGACCTCGAAAAAAAGCAAAAGTTTTAGATGGATAATTCGTTTGTTTATGAAGATATCGTAACCAAATTTAGCACACAATAGTTTTTTAGAGTTCCCAAGCACTGTACCAAATTTTATCAAAATCGGTTGACTATATCATATAGCTCCCATAGGACCAATCGGTCAAAAAATCGTGTTTTGTACAAAATTCGTGGGGTTTCGTTTATTTGTGAGCATACCGTAACCACATTTGGCATTAAGAAGTTTTTTAGAGTTCCCAAGCACTATACCAAATTTGAACAAAATCGGTTGACTATATCATATAGCTCCCATAGGATCGATCGGTCGAAAATTTGTTTTTTGTACAAAATTCGTTGTGAATCGTTTGTTTGTGAAGATATTGTAACCAAATTTGGCATTAAGAAGTTTTTTAGAGTTCCCAAGCACTGTACCAAATTTGATTAAAATCGGTTGACTATATCATATAGCTCCCATAGGGCCAATCGGTCAAAAAAACATATTTTGAACAAAATTCGTTGTGTTTCGTTTATTTGGCAAAGAAATATCTTTTGGAGTTTGTAAGCAATATATCGGACTTGATTGCAATTTGGTGGTACAGGGTATCCCAAAGTCGTCCGCGCCCGACTTTAACGTACGCCATCTTTTTACATGAAGTTTTGTCATTCCGTGCGAAAATTTTCGAACTGCGTATGGGCCTTAAAACACAAAAACTGCATGACGAAAAATTATTGACAGTCCGCCAAAAAATGTCAAATCGATTAATTTATCGATTTAGTACAAGGTGATTTTTATATAGGATAAAAAAAAAGAAAAGAGCGGGCCTGGTGGTACTTTTCCTGAAGAATTTAAATGTTTAATCATTTTTAGACTTTTAGATGACTCTGTGTTCGGGAGGGATAAAGCTTGTTTAGGTGCCGTACTGTAGAATGACGCAAAAAAAACAAATAATAAAATGGCAAATTGATTAATTTATCGATAGGATCAGGGACGTAGAGAAAAAAGTACGAACCTGGTGGTGACTATTACTAACATGATACAAACATTTTTAATGAAATTAGTAAAAAAAACTGAACGTTCTAACAATACCAAAACAGATATGATACTACATATACAAAGAGCTCTATATAAACTACTGATCGTTAAATGTTAGTCACCGAAATTCAAAAACATAAGATTAACGAATTTTTTTTTTAACAGCTAATAATCATTTAAATAAAATATTATGCCCAAAAACTATTATATAACACACTTATTGTCTACAGCCTATTGTATAATAAAAAAAACCAGCATTCTACATTGTTCTTACCCTTTATATGTAAAAAAGTTAACTAAACGACTATAATAAATTTCCAATTAGGCAATTGCCTTCAAACCTGACTTGACAAATCAGTTAGTCACTTGAATTTATGGCCAACTTCGTATAGGGACTTTCTATTGTATAAGTTTGTCATGACGTTGCAAAATCTATGCCTTATATGCCATTGACAAACTTAGATAACAATTAGCAAATAAATTTTTGGTTTAAAATAAGGAAAAATCTCATGCAAATTTCAATATTTATTCAAGTGACAAAAGCCAAGCCAGAAAAAGAAAAAAAAAATACATAAAGAAGGTAAAAAATAAATAAACTACGCTTGACTTTTATCTGGGATTTTTTTTCAAAACTTTTTTTTTTTGTGCATTTTGCGAAACAAGTAGTTGTATTTCCTTTTTAAAAACTTATATTGACAATTGGCGGAAAGTTTGAGCGTATGAGTGTGTTAGTCAGAGTGTGTTTAGTCAGTCTATAGGACTGAGTGTATGTGTGTGTGAGTTGACATTAAACCACAGTCGAAGCGACAACAAGTCCGCCATATTTGGCAATTGACTTTGGACCAACTGACGGACAGAAAGCGACCCAAGCTTATACGCATAAGTAGCAAAAACTAAACACATGCATAGAAACTGAGACACACAGATACAAATACAGTTTAGGTACAGTTTAGAGTTGCGCGTGATTCGTGAGGGTGATCGTGTTGCAGAAAATGGCGTGTTATACGAATCACTACTCGTGTAGAATTCTCTCAAGTTTCGTATTACTGCTTGAATCGTTGGCCTCGCACTTTTTCAGTTGCGCACTGAGATTCTTCGAAATAGTTGATTATTGTATGTTTTAGGTCCAAAATTAATAGAATTATTAATCTTCAAAAAATATAGCCTGCTTAATAGAGGCAGTACTTGTCGCGATCGCAACTTTGCTGTGAACTTTACCTGACCTCCAAATTTTATCCCGACTCATCTTTTTATAATTACACAGGGCTACAATATTATTCTTCCTCAAATACCACTTAATTGTTAAGATGGCTTAAGGATTTCAATTTAACGATTTCGTTCTTTAAAAAGTTTCTGCAAATGTTTGGCTAACAAATTTAACTATAGATATAGGGCGATCCCTAACCGATCAATTTAAAAAATATATTATTTTTTTAAATTATACAAGGGCGAAAATAAGCGAAACTTACTTTATAAATCGATCTCTTTAACGAGACACAACCACAAGAAAACAGTTTTTGGGAACTTTGACTTTTAATACATTGGGACGCGGTCAGAAATGTTTCAAAAAATGTCAAATCGAATATTTATAACCGGTTTTACTATTTTTCTATTCTGAGAATAAATCATAAATGCTTATTTATCAAGAATCATAACTTCATCAATTTTGGGAGATGACGATTTTTTTAGCACATTAAGAGTATTCTTACATACCATTTTAAAATTTATTTTTTTCCAATTTTATTTAGAATGTGTCCTACAAACAATCAGTATTTTATATAAAATGAATTAAACAATAACAGGAGCAGTCTCCAGTGAGACTAGGTGCTAAATTTTTAAATTTAAACAAAAAAAAGTAGAATATGTATATTAAAAAAAAAAAATTCAAAATTTTTATTAAATTTAAATTATCTTTCATTGAAAAAAACCAATACTCAAACATCTTTCTAAACACTTAAACACTAAAATGTACTTGTTGACTTATTTTTAGTGAAAATTTATATTTATAAATTTACCAGGTAGAGCTTAGTAACGAAAAATTTACCTATTTATTTAGTTATCGATAATTCGATAGATAGTCGGAATTTTGCAATGAAAAATTTACTTGCTAAAGGTGCTTGGGATATCCCATTCGGGATTTTTTATACCCTGTACCGTATGGTACAAAGGGTATATTGTGTTTGTGCAAGCCGAAAATGTATGTAACGTACAGAAGGAGAAGTCGGAGACCCCCCAAAGTTACCTAAAGTATGATCAGAGTGACTAGAGAAGTCGATATACCCATGTCCGTCTGTCCGTCTGACCGTCTGTCCGTATGAACGCCTAGATCTCAGAGATGGTAAGAGCTAGAGCAACCAAACTTTCAGATAAGATCCCTTATTAATCCATAGGAGACAAGTTTATTTTATTTTTTTGATATCGGGACTACATTATATAGCTCCCATAGGGGTGTTTCAGAGGACCTCGAAAAAAAGCAAAAGTTTTCGATGGATAATTCGTTTTCTTATGAAGATATCATAACCAAATTTGGCAATCGGAAGTTTTTTAGAAACCTCCAGCACTGTACCAAATTTTATCAAAATCGGTTGACTATATCATATAGGTCCCATAGGATCGATCGGTCGAAAATTTGTTTTTTGCACAAAATTCGTTGTGTTTCGTTTGTTTGTGAAGATATTGTAACCAAATTTGGCATTAAGAAGTTTTTTAGAGTTCCCAAGCACTACACCAAATTTGATTAAAATCGGTTGACTATATCATATAGCTCCCATAGGACCAATCGGTCAAAAAATCGTGTTTTGTACAAAATTCGTTGTGTTTCGTTTATTTGTGAACATACCGTAACCACATTTGGCATTCAGAAGTTTTTTAGAGATCTTCAACACTGTACCAAATTTTATCAAAATCGGTTGACTATATCATATAGGTCCCATAGGATCGATCGGTCGAAAATTTGTTTTTTGCACAAAATTCGTTGTGTTTCGTTTATTTGTGAAGATATTGTAACCAAATTTGGCATTAAGAAGTTTTTTAGAGTTCCCAAGCACTGTACCAAATTTTATCAAAATCGGTTGACTATATCATATAGCTCCCATAGGATCGATCGGTCGAAAAAAACGCTTTTTGTACAAAATTGGTTGTGTTTCGTTTGTTTGTCAAGATATTGTAACCAAATTTGGCGTTCAGAAGTTTTTTAGAGATCTTCAACACTGTACCAAATTTTATTAAAATCGGTTTACTATATCATATAGCTCCCATAGGGCCGATCGGTCGAAAAAAAGTTTTTGATTAAAAATTCGTCTGTTTTTGGTTGTTTATGAAGGTATCATAATCTAATTTGGCAATCAAATGTCTTTTGGTGTTCTTAAGCAATTTACCGGCTTTGATTGCAAGCAGTGGTACAGGGTATCCCAAAGTCGTCCGCGCCCGACTTTAACGTACGCCATCTTTTTTATATGGTTTTGTCATTCCGTGCGATATTTTTTAGCATTCTGCGTATAGGCCTTAAATATCAAAAATTTTTGAAAAATTTTAACTTTATAATCTTCGAATATTTTTTGAGTAATTTTCATTTTTGTAACCTTGTGTTATTTTTATCAAACAATCAGCTTTTTGCCCCTACATTCCCAAAAAGAACCTTTGAAGCTCGTGAGTTTCGTGAGCACATACGAAAAATTCTCACGTTACCAACTCTATTACAGATAACGAATTGTTGCGGCCACTTTTAACTGTTTTTGCTGCCCACAAACGATGGTCAACGTTTGATAAATATGTATATACAACTTTTTTTTCTTTTAACTATATATTTTTCCTATTTAATTTTATAAACACAAATTGACACTTCAAAAATTGTTTGCCAAAAAAAACGAAACAAACGCTTGTTGCCACTTTAACTTGAAAGGCGGCAAAAATTGGCGGATTCTCCACGCCAACATATAACCACGCACACCCCTTGAGCCCCTCTCCCCCTACCAACCAATATCAACTGCATTAGCACAGCAATCAATTTGAATTAATCCAAAAGATCTTATGATTTTTTTAGCCGCTAGGCAACTTTAAATGCCAACTGGGGCGCACACATATCAATATCAATATCTAAAGAACTCCAAAAAAAAAGGAAAAAAAACATTAATTCGCAGAATTGGCAAGGCAGGTAGCTGAGTCTCTAAGTATCTAAGAAGCTAAAGTATTTTATTAGCCGCTGGCCCACTTGTTGGCAATGGATTATGCTTGGTAACGGCAAAGATCTAAGCAAGCTCACATAAATTTATTATTTGATGACCAAGCAAAAGGAAAAGCAAAATATTGTACAAGATACAAAATACAAAATGTAAAGGTTTACCCACTTTGTAGCTTCTATTGATATCTATAGTTAATTGTTTGTCTTGCGATTAGTTGGGAACAACAACACGAATCAGAGGCTAAACTTTTAACAAGTGTGAACTTCTTATCAATATAGTTGCGCCTAATTGAACTAGTTTTTACATTTGTTATGAAAACTAATGACAGTTAATTACTAATAAAAACGCATTCAAATGTCAAGCCGCATTTTGAGTAACTACGTTTTGTTGAAAGGTATTTTATAGTGCCTGATTCAGCGGAAGTCGCTTAAACTTGCGCCAGTGTTCCCTTAACGATAATCGAGAAAATTGAACTTATCTCTTCATAATTAAGACCTTATATATTATAGCTATATATTTAAGTATAAGAACTAAACATATAATACAAATTTTGGATTGACAACAAACGGATTTGAACCAAACGGCCAAAAATTATACGGATCCTTAAAAAATATTTTTTAATGCTATTGACCCATTTGAGAAAATTTGTTTCCATGTAAATATGGCTCTAGCCCGTCTTCTATTATTGTAGAGGGTTCAAAAAAAAATAAGTTGAAAATAAATTTCGAGAGCATCTCAAATCAGAATTATGTTCGCAATCCCAAACTTGATGTAGAGAAATTATGGATAAGTGTTATACTATTTGGAAAAGCAGAAAAAACATGAGTTCATTTTAATAAATTTGAAAGCAAAATACAATACAAAAATACTTTACAATTACAATTTGCTTTATTTGCCAATAAAATAAGAACATTGCTTAAAGCTAGCTTTACATATTAATTCAGAGTTTAAATATTCTATCTTTTCAACTGAGAAATTAAAGAATAAAAAAATCGCATAAAAGGTGGTCTAAGAATCATTTTTAATATTTTATTCTGGGAAGTTTGAATTTTTTGTAAATGACTTCACGCACTGCTGCCCCATATCTCTGAACCATATAACATTATAGGTAAAAATATAGATTTATTTGTTTACTTTAAAAATTATTATAACTTCTAAATTAGAAGATTCAAATATGTTTGTGTTTTACAGATTTGAAATATCTTCATTTATTTCAAATTTTTATAGTATCTAAAAACAAACGACGCGTCGTCGCGACGATGACGTCACAAAAAATTATTTTTAGGTATTTAAGTATTTACAAAAAATTAAAATATAATACATGTTGCGTATTAACACTAAACGGTTTTGAACAAAACGTCTTTTGTTTAAAAAAGCAAAGTTCCTTTAACAAAAAACATATATTTCAATTTAAATCCGATCGATTACTAAAGTACACCAATTCATTCATTTGTAACAATTTGTTTCTATATAAATATGCTTCTAGCTCATTGTTAGAATAGGTTAAAAAATGTGAAAGTTACTGTTGAGCGCATCTTAGATCAAATTTCATTCGCTTTACAAAGTTTGATCCTTTAACCTCTTAAAAAAAAATGCATCGAGATGATCCAATACAAAAATTATTTTTTAAATTTTTTTTTTTGTCTCAGTACTTAATCGAGATTAAAATTAAAATTAAAAATTTTGGATTTTACAGATAATTTGTTTTAGAATTCTGGTAACAACTGAAAACCTACAACGATGACGTCACAAGAACGAAAAAGAAACAAACTCTTGAAAAAATTAAAAATAATATTCTTTCCCATCCCAGAAGCTATCATTGATCCTTTAGATTACTCACATTTATAAACAATAATTTTTAATTCTTTTTAGATTTTTAGATTTTTTTAAATTTTTAATTTTTTGTTTATGATTTTTTTCAGACGTGCTTGATTAAAGCTTCTTAGTCAGGGCATGGTGTTTTAAACTTTTTTTGTGTAGACATGGAATTGAATATATTAAGTTCGTACCTCTTCATATGTTCAAAATTTTACAAAAATTGCTTTTCGTTGCAGAACTATCCCGACGCTCATAACTCATTAAATTAAATATTGTGAAACAAATCCAAATCAAATCAAATATTTTAACGTTTTTTTTACTTAAGGGGTCTACGGGATATGGGATATCCCATTTGGGATATTTTTTTTTATATGAAGTTTTGTCATTCCGTGCGAAATATTTTGAACTGCGTATTTTGTTAAGCACAAAAATATTTTATGATCCAAACAAAATTTGTTTTATTTTTTTTTTCACAATTAATTGCTTTTCTTGCCTGGTTAATATGTCAAAAATGGCAGTAAGTATAGAAAACACGTAATCGTGTAAGATTTGCTTATGTAACATAAAAAAATTTCGAACAACAGCATCGATATAGAATTACGCGATTAAATTTTTACATGCTCTAAAAATGAATCAAATAGTTTACACGAAAAACAAAATTGAATTGTAAACAATCGATCACTTTATAAATTCACAATTTAAAATATTTTTTAATTCATTGGTCAAAAATCTTGTGTGTGTAGAAAAATCTTTAAAAAATTTATTATTCCAACTCCGCGGAAATTTAATAAAAATTACGGAATTGCGTGCTTCCAAAATCCTAAAAGGCTCATCATACTTTTAATTTAACCACTAGATGATACGAAAATTATCAAGAGTGTTTCCAAAAAATTTCGACGAAAACATTTTTTTTTTGTAAATATTTCAATGCAACATTATGAGTACAAATTCTGCTGTCTAGAAATCATATTGTTAAGAAAAAATAAAAAATTATCGCCACAAATCTAAATCTAAGCAAAAGGTACGCTTCCCAAATATCCCTTTGTCGGCGGGCTCACATTTGTGGCACACACCTATGGCTAAAATTATAGTTATAAGTGTTTAAATAAACTTACCACAAGAGAAGAAATATATGTTGCTGTTGTTGTTAGTAAAAAATTGCAGTGCAGCCAATTTAAAAAAAAAAAAACACCTGTTGCTGTGTTTGTTGTTGTTGTTTCGCTTGTTGCTCCAATTAGTGAATGAGATTAATTGCATTTATCGATAGCACTTTGTTTTGATTTTGTCAAAGTTATCGTTTCTATTTAGTTGCATTTGTTGTTGCTCTTCTTGTTGCTGTTGTTGTTTTCATAAAATGCGTAAAGCATTTGCAACAACACACATACACACACGCGCACGCACACAGACGCGTATTTAACTAATACACGCACATAAAACACATTGCACTAATGCGCCCACGCAACGTGCCACAACTAAACGCGTTTATTGAATATTATACATGTATATATGTAGCATATGTATGTTGTATATGCAACTGGCTGTGCAAGAACTCGAACAACGCGCAGTCGCAGCAGCTCCCTCCAATAACATTAATGAATGAATAAAAAAAAATATAGTATGTATGTTATGCAAAGCAACGCGAAACCAACTGCTGCACTTTAAAACCGTCCGAAAACACAACCGCTTCGATCGAGCGCTCGCGAGATACGAATCCCAATAAAAACATTGAGGCGCGCAAACTTCGTAGACTAACGTTTTATTCCATTTGATTGTGCGCTTGAAAAATGAACCAGTCTACGCTTTTGATTTAGTTCAAATGAATTGACTCACTTGTGTTTATGCTATGTTTGCACTAATTGTGTTGCGTTGGCTCATTCGAACTTAAGATGGGGCCATACACAAATTACGTGATTCAAGTTTTGCACTTTTTGACCCCCCCCAGCGTGACCAACCGTAGTGTACAAATTTGGACCTTTTTGACAGAGCGTGGTATTTCCAAGACCCCCCGCCCCCCGGGGCGTTATTTGGGTATAGCCCCTATGGATTAGTTAAAAGTTTCATGTTCACATTTATTTTTGTTTGTTTGTTGTTTTTAAGCTATCAAAAATGTATGTAGCTTATTATAAGTTAATTTTATCTGATAAATATGCTGGGCTTGGGCATATTTATTTTAAGTAATTATTTGTCGTGGCCGTCGGTAGCGTAGTGGTAGCGTACTCGCTTTACAAACCGAAGGTCGGTGGTTCGAATCCCCGCAGTAGCACTGGTACATTTGCCTAGCACTGGCATCGCTAGCTCAAAGACGCTATTTGCCAAAGAAAGTCTCTATTAATTAAAGACATCGCCGTTCGGATTCGGCTATAAACTGTAGGTACCTGTTCCCTTTGAACAGTTAATAATAGAGATCCCCATGTCCCGCCCAGGGGCGACTGACAAAAAAAAAAAAAAAAAAAAAAAATTGTCAGTCAGGGAATTATTATATATATAATTATTCTTTATTCATCGGAATATTTATATATCAGTTATATATGTACAATTTATAGAGGTTAGCTTAAAAAGGAAGCTTAACAAATAAGATATCAAAAATTGTGTCGTGTAAACATTTGTTTATGTAAAATTGAATTTTAAAGAAAAAAAATGTGAACGTTACCTACGCAGACACGAAAAATAAAAAAAACGCTCACAAACGTTTAGTCACAAACTGTTCTTGCAGGTGGTATGTTGACCAGTGTTGCTTGTTTTTTTGTTTTTTGATGCCAGTAGTAAACCATAGATGATGCACTCAGCAAAAACAGCTGTTCGGTTTTGGCGGCATAAACAAAACTTATGTGCAGCTATTTATTTTGCACGCGAAATTTATGGCTGGTCGACAAAATCGTTGGGAAAGGATGAGAAAATAGCTCTAATAATAAAATAATTCAATTGTAACATTAATGTGCGTTAAAATACGTCTATGCAATTCGTCCACACTCAGCTCTGCGCATTAAATATGGGGTCACCCAAACACTCCGCCTTTTCCTGTGTATTGCCTCCTCTCGTCGCTTTTTTTTCCTCATCCAACAATTCAATTGCAATGCATGTCATTATTATTGCATTGTTTACACACAATAGCAAAAGTAATAAACGTTGTCGATAATTCATGTTTTTATGTTTTATTTCGCGCCTTTTAAAAATTAGCTATTTGTAAACAAAAAGCAGCTGATTATCGATAATAATTCCGATAAAATGCACATTTTGTTACTAGAGACACACTGTTCCTTTCGTGACCAAAATAAGTCTGTCTTTTTGCTAGGTGGCTGTTTTCGTGTCTGCGTAGGGGCCTTAAACCAAAAAATAAAAATAAATAAAACTAGGACTATAGTTGTGAACCTAAGATAGTGAGATGCCAATATTTGTTATACATATTAAATTTGCTTATAGCCTGACTGAGCATATTTATTTAAGTATTGTTCTTTGATCGCTACTGCGGCCGCACTTAAGTGGAGCACAAACGAAACTTCTCCAATCATCTCCGCTTCTTGCACGTTTCACCTCATTCCAGGATCCTAATCGCCTAGATTCATTTTAGACGCTTCTTCTTCACGTCATTCTCGGTCTGCCCCTGCGGATTGTATTCAAATGCCATTTTCGCTTTGTCATTTTCGGGGTTTTCTTAAAATATGGCGAATCCACCGCCACCTTCTTTGCAGGACTTCATTAGCAATCGGCTTGCAACCGGATAAATTCCACACTTCAATATTTGAAATCGTTTCTGGCCAAAATGCACGCAATATTTTCCTTAGACACGAGTTTATAAATACTTGTAGCTTTCTGAGCACAGCTTCAGTAGCTTTCCAGGTTTCTGATGCATATAACAGAAAAGGCTTTACACATGCTTTAAATATCCTCAGCTTTGTGATTCTTGTGATATTTCTAGAGCGGAAGATTTATAAGAGCTTATGAAAAGCGCCGTGTGTTTTTGCTAATTTGGCATTTACATCATTGTCAGTTTTTGGTCCTGTTTGCGTTGGCGGTACCTATCGTATTCGGTGGAATGACGAGTTGTACGAACTGTATAACGATGTTGATGTAGTCAGTCGATTGAACACTCAGCGACTTCGATGGCTGGGTCACGTCGTACGGATGGAAGAAGAAACTACAGCTCGTAAAGTGTTTGATGCGGCAGTGGGCGGACAACGAAGAAGAGGAAGACCCCGGACCCGTTGGGAGGACCAAGTGACTGAAGTCCTATCACGCCTTGGTGTTACCAACTGGAGAAGACGCGCGCAAGACAGGGGCGTGTGGAGGCAAATCGTGCATCAGGCTATGACCCAATAGGGTTGTCAAATGCCAAATAATAATAATAATCATTCTCAGTGCCGCCATCTCTGGATATAATGCTGCCCAAGTAGCAAAACTTGTTGGTATCTTCGATGATGTGTTGTTGACCGTTTGACATTACAAATTGCAGAGGTATTACGTTGTTTGTAGCAATCCGCATCAATTTCGTTCTCGACATGTCCACTTTGAGGCCGACTCTTCCAGCAGTATTTAACAGGCATTCCAATCACAAATCGTCTGCATAATCTGAGTCGCATAGCTGTTGGAATGGCCGTCACTGAATGCCACCTGTTGCGTTGGTGTTGACCTTTTTCCATGACAGCGTCTAGGACAATCAGGAATAATAACGGCGAGAGTACGCATCCTTGTCGTACTCCTTTAACCACATTAAATTTTTCACTTATTTCACCCTTGTAACGTACGCTGCCTTCTGCTTTCATATAAAGTGCGCAGATCAATTAGATTATATGTTCAGACACGGCCTTAAACTTTTTTTTTGCCAATGAAGAGCAAAAATAATTGTTTATGTGATCCACGCAAGATCTGCCGCTGCGGAAACCGCACTGTTCTCTACGTAACTGCGGCTCAATGTAGGGATTTATTCGCGCCAATTTAATGCGAGCCATTACTTTTTGGATAGTATTCAACAAAGTGATACCAGGCCTGTTTTTGCATCTAGTGAGGTTGCACTTTTTGGGAAGTGTGATAACCATACCTTCCTTCCAATGCTGGGGTATGTTCCAGGTATTCCGGAGGGATTGTGTCTGGACCCGGACTCTTATTGTTTTTGAGCGACTTAATCGCCGCTTGAATCTCTGCAATATAAGGTAATGACATTGATATCAGACGATTTGGATTGTTACGTCTATTGGATAAAGAGAGACCCATGTTTGCTTGCGTATCTAGGTCGTTGCTAAATTGCTCTTTCCACATTTGAAGCTCGGCTTCCACTGATGTAAGGGATATTTGGCCTTCTGTTCGATAACTTTCGTACCGCTTCATAGACGCTACGCTACGTTGATCGTTCCGAGCCGCTGCAGTTTCGGCCGATGCTGCAATTGCTCTGATTCGTTATATTTCGCTCTCATTTCACGCGTTCGGTCCGTAGGCTGCTCTTGTGTGATGATAATTTGAAGTAACCGGCGTTCTTCTATTATACTCCAAGTTTCGTCGCTTATCCAAGGCTTGCGTTAATTTCGTACGTACGCAACAATTCTTTCTGCCACGTTTTCGCATGTTGAGCGGGTCTGTCGCCCAGATTGGTTCATTTCTGCACTGTGCATGGCTAGACCAAGCTCTTCGTTGAATGTTGCGGCTACCTGTGGTTAACAGCCGGCGTTCGTTTTGAGGGCTTAATTATAGAGGGTAATTACTAAAACTATATTGTCCTCAGCTATAAAAAATAAATACATATACTGAAAGAAAAGAAGTATTGAAAAATAGCCATGAACTAATCCGCGCATCAATATATAGACAGGCTTAAATTTTTTTTTCCACCCAGAAGCAAATATATAGGCGGGTATGGAGGCAGTCGAATCGCGGTTCTGCCTTATAATACCTCTATTCACGCGCATCGTTTGCGGGGGAGAGAAAATGTACATTCTTTTCCATCCTCTTGTGAAATTAACGTTGACGAAACTCTTCGCCCATCAGTTCTAGTGATGTAAAAAACGCTTATATTTGTTTCACCACCCAGAAGAAAATAGATAGAAGCAAGAGTATAGCATTCCTACATTTTAGAGCCCTTCCGGTGAGAGAAAACGTCACTGCAGTAGCTTCTTTTTAATCTCTTGTGAGATTGACTTTGACGAAACTGCCTGGCGAGCAGTAACATAAAGTATGTTAAGACTCCACAAATCGCATACTAAAATCATAAAATAATCCTTTTCAATCCGAGTTTAAAGTTGATATTTATATTCATATTTAGACAAGATTGTGATTTTATATTTTTTAACAATTTAAGCACAAAGTTAAATAAACTGTTGATAGATTGAGCAGCTATAAGCAACATTAGAAGCAGCTTAAGTATCAACACTTATTTCGAAACAATTTTTTCATTTCCACGCGAAACTGCTCTCTGGCCATAATGGTCTTGGTATTCCGTAAATTGGTAAAAGTCTTGCCCCATAAGCCCTTGACCTCTCCTGGTTTATACTTATTGAGAAGTTCGTATACACGATTCTTGTGATCGTGTTTGGCAAAAAATTTGAGATCATCAATATAAATGATGTCGATTCCCTCCAAACAAGCGCGCATGACACAATCTTGTTCAAGATGTAATAAGCCGCGACTTTTGTTGATTTCCTTGGTAACAATTGAATTGGTTACCGCAACGTTGTTTACCAACAAGAATGCAACTGATGGTTTGCCTTTGACGTTGGTCCCATCAGGCAAAACGCTTAGCTCTACTACGCAGTTTTCACAGCAGATATTTAGAGGATGATACGGTTTTAGCGCATGCATTTTAATATCAAACGTGTTTGGCTGCAATAAGTTACGAATTATGTATTATTTTGAATAAATTTCTAAATGGGATTATTTATTAACTTACTTGGTACAGATTATAGTATTCGCTTAGCACTTCTTTAGTGCTGTAAATTGTGCCATGCCAGCCCGGAGGAATGTACGGCTTTGGTGTGGCCGCCGTAAGAAGCATAACGCCGTACTACAAAAAATGCAAATCTCTAATTAACAAATAATTAACTTACTTCTAATACTTACAAGTTTATATGTGTATCCCTGCAATTGAATACGAGATATCTCCTTTGGAATACCAAAAGCGTCCAGAAACATGGTGCTTTCCGCAAAAAAAAAAACGCGCACAGCTCCAGCAAAAACTACAGCAAAAATGTCTGCCGCTTAAAATTAAGTGCTGTCAAATAATGTGAGTAGCTCAAGTTAAAAGTTTTTAAATTTTTTGTCACTGCTTTTTAAATCAAGCCCATCAATAGGTTTAAATTAAAAATAAAAACTATTTAATTTAATTTTAACAAAACTTTTAGCTCGTCTGCAGAGTAAAATTAATCAGCGATTTTAACAGTCAAAATTTATAATAAAATAAATCAGAAGTTATACAACACTGCACCGAGCATATGTTACAAACAGCTGCGCGACTGACGTCTTTGAGTGAACACACACACACCCACACATATATTGTGGGACAATTCTTGTGCAGCCCAACGCAAAAGTTGTGTAAATATTTGGAATTTATAAATTAAAATATAAAGCAGTATGTTGGCTAAACGAATGCATATATGGCGCACTGCTAATGCTGCAATTGCAGCAACGTCGAGCGCACACGGAGCTACCCCACAGGTTAGTATAGCTAACCCGGTGCTGGCTCTATGACATAACCTGCAAAGCGCGGTTTGTTGTGATTGGAAAAAAATATAAAAGAATGTTTATTTTCAGATATATGGCAGCCGCCGAAACATGCACGTGGCTAGCTGTAGCAGCACTCGCAGGCTGATGCCACAAACGCTGCTGCTGCCATTGCATGCCACATCGGCGCCTTACACGCTGCGCTTTGCCAGCACAAACAACACTGCTGAGATACCAGAATCGGCACCGGTCAAACAGCTCGTGGAACTGCCAGATGTACCTGAAGCACCAACGCCGCCAACACTGGACTCACTCACCAATGTCACGCCTGAGATGGCGCAGTCTTTAAATGCCGCAGGCGAAGCAACATTTGCCTCTATAGGCCTTGGCGGTTGGTCGCCGGTAGGCATTGTACAAAATTGCATGGAATTTCTACACTGCACCTGGGACTTACCCTGGTGGGGTGCCATAGCTGTGGGCACAGTTGTAGTGCGTACAATAATCTTTCCGCTTGTGATTGTAGCTCAGCGAAATTCAGCTAAGATGAATAACAACATGCCACAAATGCAAGTGCTACAAATGAAGATGACAGAAGCAAGACAATCGGGCAATGCCATCGACTCGGCGCGTTATGCACAAGAAATGATGCTTTTTATGAAGGAGAAAGGCGTTAATCCGATAAAGAATATGGTTGTGCCATTGGCACAGGCGCCGCTCTTTATATCCTTTTTTATGGGTCTGCGACAAATGGCCAACACGCCTGTTGAGTCAATGCGGGATGGCGGTCTTTGGTGGTTTACTGATTTAACGTTAGCGGATCCTTATTATCTACTGCCTATGATTACCAGTGCAACACTATATCTAACTATTGAAATAGGCACGGACAGTGCGCGTTTGTCGGCAGCTAACCTTAATACTATGAAGTATGTGCTACGCGCATTGCCTCTTGTTATTTTTCCATTTACGATGAACTTTCCTGCGGGCATATTGACTTACTGGGCGTGCAGCAACTTTATTTCACTGGGACAGGTGGCTCTGCTTAGAGTGCCCGCTGTGCGAGATTACTTTAAGATTGAGAAGATGGTTGTACATAAACCAGGCACGTTGCCAGGCAAGAAAAAGGGCTTTGTGGGCGGCATGAAAGATTGTAAGTACTTTTAAACTACTTTATTGCTGTCAACAATAATTAAATTAAATCATTGTGTATCTCACGCAGCTTGGGAAAATATGAAGATAACCAAGGAAATCGAGGAGCGCCAACGTTTAGATGAAATACGCTTTGCTAGGGCTGGCAAGGGACCACTTGTTAAGACCTACAAATATGATCCCACGAAACCGCGACCAGGTGATAATGCACAGCAAGACTTAGTTAGCAGCTTGAGAAAGCCGCCCAAGGAATAGCAGCTTTAACTAAAGGACAACAGCGTTAACAAACGCTGTTTTTGTTATCATTTAATATAAGTTTTAGTTCGATACAAGTTTTGCAAAATTTATAATAAACTATAAATTGTATTAGTTAATAAACTCAAATTTACTAAGTTCGCGACGATATGCACTGGTTAATGACTTCAGCCAAATGTTTGTTTTCCAGTGCGGCAGCCACGCGCTCTTTATCAGCAAGCTGTTTATTGACGGCGAACTCTGAGGCGTGTGTGCCAGGTGTAATCTCGACGGTAACCTTAAAGCGTGGCGGCAGGGAACGCATCAGCTTGACGCGTATGGACAGACCAATTAAGGTGGCCATGGAACAGTGCGGAATAGTGGGCGTAAAATTAATTTGCACACTGTTCTGCTTATCGCTGATGTTTATGAGCTCTTCCTGCACCACATGCAGCTCTTCCAGTGTAAGTGGATGCTCGGGATCATTGATATTGCGTATTAGGTCTTGGAAGAAAACAATAAACACATCAAATTTTAATACGATTATAAAGCAGTTAAAGTGCTTACCAAATATCTCGCGTTTGTCAAACGGATCTGCTATATTTTCATCTTCATCCTTGGCGGTAACCTCTCTTTCTTTAATTCTGCCATAAACATTTGGGTTTACGTTTTCAATTTCTGTCGGCATTTTTCGTTTCAAGTATTTATGCAAAACAAGAACCAAAAAGCAAAACACATGCTCAAGTGTGTGCACACTAATTTTTAAAAAAAAATTTGCATGCTCAAATCCAGCATGCACACACTGATTTTTTAAACAGCTGCTTAGGGCTTTATGGCGCGCTGCAAATGATATTTAAAATATTCTAGTTCTCGGAGCAAATACATTGATGATTTGCTACAATTAAGACAACTTTAGGTGCCACTCAACAAACCACAAAGTATAAAATACGACATTTATCACGCAGTCAATATTAATGTGCTATAAAAAAAACCCTACTTACGTAAAGCCAATAATTAAATAATTGTTTTTTTTTTTTGTTCGTTGCCACATTAATTTATATTTATGTGCATATTAATTAGCTTTGACATTATTTGCATTAGTTTCCAGATCGCTTTTTCGCAGCAAAGTGCTAAAATAGATGACTGTGCCAATAATGCCTTGAACCAATATCAAAAACTTTAGACATGGCCAATTTTTGCCAAGTTCACGAGAAGCTGCAGCTTGATGTGATTGCTACAGCTTATAATTAACTCAAGCCGTATTTGAGACATCGAAATTGTAAATAAATATTAATAAAAATCAAACTTGTTTTTGCCTACTCCCAACTGTTTATAATTTCACATGCATTGTCTGACAATTAACACCAAATTACGAACTAGTTAACAATTACAACAAACAGCGTATCGCACCTAGGAAGCCCCGGCAGAGTCTCAAAGCAAAATACGCTTTCGTGTATGCCATATAATACGAACGACAATGATTTTCGAATACAGTTTGTTGGAAATTTCCAATCTGAACAGTTTACGGTAGCTCTTACCGCAGCATCATGAGAAAGCTTGTAAGTCTGGGCAAAAGACCCAGTCCCACTCATATAATACTAGTATGATTAGTGCTAAATCGTATCTTAATCGTTTTAATTGCAGTTGATCTTTGCCGCTTTATGCGTTGGATGTTTGGCTGCACCAACTCCAGCTGTGCAAGAAGTGGAGCATGCGTCACTTGCCCGTCCAAGCCCCATAAATCCAGCTGTTCTCAGCGATCCCAAGCCGGCAGAAAAAGTTGTGCTGCTTGAAGAAGCCAAACTACATCGTCAGAAGCGTGAGGACAAGAAACCAGAAGTCCAACATGAGCCTAAGAAACTCACGTCTCCTCAGGAAAAGCCACAGAGCGTTCAGGCTCACGAATCCTTGCAGCATGATGCCAAGAAGCTGCACACGCGTGAAGCACACCATACGCCCGATCATGTGGAAAACCCCAGCAGCCAGCATGGCCATGAAGAAGTCCAACATGAGCCCAAGAAACTCACGTCACCTCAGGAAAAGCCACAGAGCGTTCAGGCTCACGAATCCTTGCAGCATGATGCCAAGAAGCTGCACACGCGTGAAGCACACCATACGCCCGATCATGTGGAAAACCCCAGCAGCCAGCATGGCCATGAAGCAGTGCAACATGAACCCAAGAAACTAACCTCACCTTTGGAAAAGCCACAGAGCGTTCATGCCCACGAATCCTTGCAGCATGATCCCAAGAAGCTGCACACGCTTGAAGACTCCAAACTACATCGTCAGAAGCGTGAGGACAAGAAACCAGAAGTCCAACATGAGCCCAAGAAACTAACCTCACCTTTGGAAAAGCCACAGAGCGTACATGCTCACGAATCCTTGCAGCATGATCCCAAGAAGCTGCACACACTTGAAGACTCCAAACTACATCGTCAGAAGCGTGAGGACAAGAAACCAGAAGTCCAACATGAGCCCAAGAAACTAACCTCACCTTTGGAAAAGCCACACAGCGTTCAGCTTCACGAATCCTTGCAGCATGATCCTAAGAAGCTTCACACGCGTGAGGTACACCATACGCCCGATCATGTGGAGAAACCCAGCAGCCAGAATGGCCACGAAGAAGTCCAACATGAGCCCAAGAAACTAACCTCATCTCTGGAAAAGCCACACAGCGTTCAGGCTCACGAATCCTTGCAGCATGATCCCAAGAAGCTGCACACACGTGAAGCACACCATACGCCCGATCATGTAGAGAAACCTAGCAGTGTTCATGCTCATGAAGCAGTGCAACATGAACCCAAAAAACTTACCTCACCTCAGGAAAAGCCACACAGCGTTCAGACTCACGAATCCTTGCAGCATGATCCAAAGAAACTGCACACGCGTGAAGCACACCATACGCCCGATCATGTGGAGAAACCCAGCAGTGTTCATGCTCATGAAGCAGTGCAACACGAACCCAAGAAACTAATCTCACCTCAGGAAAAGCCACACAGCATTCAGGCTCACGAATCTTTGCAGCATGATCCCAAGAAGTTGCAGAAGCGTGAAGCACACCATACACCCGATCATGTCGAAAACCCCAGCAGCGTGCATGCCCATGAAGAAGTGCAACATGAGCCCAAAAAACTAACCTCACCTGTTGAAAAGCCTCATAGCGTACAAGCTCAAGAGTCTCTCCAACATCAACACAAACGCGATATACCTGTGCCCACAGAAATCCGATCAACCACGACAACCACACCCAAAGCCAATATAGATTTACCTGCACTTGTGCCCCAAGATGTGCACACAGACGATGCCTCTGAACATCCTGCCATACGTCATCATCCTGTGCCTGTATCCGAACTATTTTCGCGGCCCAAAGAAACTGATGCCAAGGAGGATTCCAGCCCACAGGAAACTGATGATGCTAAGAAAAATTGAGTCACCTTGGTCTTAAACTCTCTGCTGGGTAGGGCTTATGTTAAGTAGCGTTTTAAAATTAAAAAACAAAACGGAAAAATTTTTTATAAAAAATAAACAAAAATATATTTACACGCTTACAAATCATTTATGCTAATTATTTACTATATATTTGACTATTTATTTAAACAATTAGCACGATGTGAAAGCAGCTGCATTGCCAAAGTAATCATCACTTTTGAATATAGGCACAGCTTGGAATTCGCCGTCTATCACATTGCTTTTGGCCGCCTGCGGTGACGTGGGGTCTGTGGGGGTTAACTTGGCCCTAAGCGGTTTAATGAGTAGACCTGTTATACTATAGTCTGTGACATTAAGCTCTTGCTCTGCCACGTCTACAGTGCGCTCCACTTCGCTAAGATTACTATTGGCTATACCTACGAATTCCTCTAGATGATCAATACGAGAGCGCAGCTCTTGGAAATTATCGCCAAAGCTTAAAATATTGCAGACATGATTGGCCATAATACCATTAGTCTCGGCGCGCACCTAGTAAACAAAAAAATATATATATAAGCAATTATTCATGAATTATTATACGTACATTTGCTAGCAACGTTTCGAACTCATCCAGACGAGCAAGCATATCATCAATGTTGTTACAAAGCGGATTTATCTAGTTTGTTAAAAAAAAAATGCATAAATAAATTAAGTAAACATAATTAAGACTTACCTCCTTGCTTAGGTCAGCGCCTTGCAGTATTTTGGCATAATCCTGAGCAGTTTGTTCCATTGTTATTATTTGCCTATAAAACGAATCACCAGGGAGCAAGAATGCGCAAACAAGTGATAGTGAACATATAAGAGAGTAAACAAAACAAAAAATATATTCACAGAACTGAACTAGTTCATAATTGTATTTTATCGTGCAGTGCTTGCATTTTAACTCTCTAAATAAAAATGTTCTAAGCGTGTTAATAATTAATTAAAGCAAAATTTTTATTAATTTTTTGTGTGTTGCTGCAGGATTTGTATATATTCTACCAAAAAGGTAAAAAAAAACGGTCATTCTACTTTACAACTTTACAACACTTACTGCATTAAGTATTGGCCAGCGCATAAAACCAATAGATCTGGCAACATCAAAAGCAAAGGAGAACAAATCTTGCGAATGCGTATTATTTGTTGAGTTATTGGACAAACTCATTATTGATTTATTTGTTTTTGCGCGTATATGCACAAAAATTGCTAGCCATGAGCAATTACCGTGGCATTGGCGGTGGAGGCTTCCCCTACAAAGTGAATCCAAACAAGTCCAGCAATGCAATCAATATGAATGCTGTGCCGCCGCCGGCAGCGCTGAATAATCGTGGATATCAAAAAGGCGTTGCAGCAGTCGCAACGGGCAGCAGTGCTGCAGCAGCGGGAGCCACACGCAGTACCACCAAGCATGGCTATTCCACGCTGGAATCTATAAGTCAGTTTACCAGCTCTAGCAATTTTATAGGCAAGCGCAAGCAGCATACAGACGATGAATATTTCGATGATGATGATGAGCCGCAGCAGTCGCTGCAGCAGGCTTACATACCAGCGCCTGGTTCACCTGGCGTGCCAGCTGCCAAAGCGGACTCTGAGTCTGATGAAGATCCCTTGGAGCAGTTTATGGCAGGCATTAAACAGCAGGTCGAGAAGGAAAAAGTGCGTGCCACACAGCCAAAAGTAAGCAGCGTGCCGCTGGAAAAAGGTGTTCGCGGTGACATAGATGATGAAGACGTTGAGGAAAGCTATTATCGTTATATGGAGGAGAATCCCAATGCGGGCTTGCGTGACGAAGCCTCCGATCAGGAAATTGACTACGATGAAGATGGCAATCCCATAGCGCCACCCAAGAAAAAGGACATAGATCCACTGCCGCCCATTTATCACTCGGAGATTGAGTATGAGCCATTTGAACGTAATTTCTATACGCCACATGAGGACATTGCGCAGCTTACAGAGGAACAAGTTCGCGAATTACGCAAAACGCTGGGTGTTAAGGTAACCGGGCCTTCACCGCCCCATCCGGTTAGCTCCTTTGCCCACTTTGGCTTTGATGAGTCATTGATAAAGGCTGTACGTCGTGCCGAGTATACGCAGCCCACGCCTATACAAGCACAGGCTGTGCCCACCGCACTCTCCGGCCGTGACATCATAGGTATAGCTAAAACGGGTTCAGGCAAGACTGCAGCTTTTGTTTGGCCAATGCTGGTGCATTTAATGGATCAGCGTGAGCTGCGTGCGGGAGATGGACCCATTGGACTCATATTAGCGCCAACGCGAGAGCTGTCGCTACAAATCTACAATGAGGCAAAAAAGTTTGGCAAAGTGTACAACATAAATGTAGTTTGCTGCTATGGTGGTGGCTCTAAATGGGAGCAGAGCAAGGCGTTGGAGCAGGGTGCCGAGGTAATAGTGGCCACACCTGGTCGCATGATAGACATGGTCAAAATGAAAGCCACAAATTTGAGACGCGTGACATTTTTGGTACTAGATGAAGCCGATCGCATGTTTAATATGGGCTTTGAGCCGCAGGTGCGCTCCATATGCAATCATGTACGTCCAGATAGGCAGACGCTACTCTTTTCGGCTACCTTCAAGAAGCGAATAGAGCGTTTGGCTAGAGATGTTTTAACCGATCCCGTGCGCATAGTTCAAGGCGACTTAAATGAAGCTAATCAGGATATTACGCAACATGTGTTTGTCTTTCCAAATCCGCTGCAAAAATGGAACTGGTTGTTGGTGCATTTAGTCAAGTTTCTTTCTGAGGGAAGCGTCTTAGTGTTTGTCACGAAGAAATTAGATGCAGAGACTGTGGCCAATAATTTGCTGGTGCAAGAACACAACTGCTTGCTGCTACACGGCGACATGGATCAGGCGGATCGTAATAAAGTAATTACTCAGTTCAAGCGCAAAGAGTGCGATATCTTGGTGGCAACGGATGTAGCAGCTCGTGGCTTAGACATACCGCACATACGCAATGTGGTTAATTATGATATTGCACGAGATATTGATACACATACGCATAGAATTGGACGCACAGGACGTGCTGGCGAAAAGGGTACTGCATACACGCTAGTTACGGACAAGGATAAGGAATTTGTGGGACATTTGGTACGCAATCTAGAGGGTGCTGATCAACTGGTGCCTGATGATCTAATGGATTTGGCCCTGAAGAGCTCTTGGTTTCGTAGCTCGCGTTTTAAGCAGGGAAAAGGCAAAAAGCCGGCGAATAATTTTATGGGCCTAGGCTATCGCGAACACAGCGCAGATCGCGGCACTGCTGCCAGTTCAGGCTCTGGCTCAAGCTCAGCTGCAGCAAAGCACTCAACGGAATCTACTAAGCCGCAGTCACATGCGGGACCCGCTACAGATCGCTATGCTGCCGTAAGAGAGGCGTTTCGCTCGCAGTACACCTCACAATTTCGTGCATCCAGTGATCGCACCTGGGAGCAAACCGTGCCAGAAACGGGCGTCTTTGCGGCACCTACTACACCCACAAGCGGAACAACGCAAGCAGGAAATACAGAAATGAAGCGTGCCAAAAAGAGTCGTTGGAATTGATTTGGCAAAGAATTGGATTGCCTGCGTTTTTATCTAAATAAGTCAAAAGTGTTTCTTTGAAATTTGCTACATTGCCATCAAATTAGCGCCTTCACATTTTTGGGTACAATTATCGAAATATTGAACTTTTCATAACTGCCAAAAAGAATTTGATGAATATTTATTGTCAGCAGTGTTGGAAAATTGCAAAAGTTATTGACCTATTGATGTGCCCGCAATTTGCATAAAACATTGAATTTTATAATTGTTTAATGTGTATTTGCTTTTCTTTCATTCTTTAAAATTACAACTTATGTGCTAGCATTAAATTTAAATATATATTCATTATATATTATGTTTAAATTTAAGTAAATATTCGTATGTACACAATGCTCCTTCATTTACTTGAACTTCCTATAAACTGTCATTCTCAGCATAGCCACAAAACGATTTCAATAAAAATTTGTCATTAATTGTAATTGTTTATGTGTATTTTATTTTGAATAAAATCACATTTGCGCATATTTTCAGGGCGTTGCTACATATATTAGGGCGTGGCAAGCGCCGCGGTTCCATTTTTAAAAATTACTTTTTTTTATGTGTTGAAGCGAGAAAAATCTTGAAGCTAGCGTAAATTTATATTGAAATATTGTTTTACAATGAAACCACTACAATTTTTTTTTTTTAATTTTCAAGATTTTTTTTTAAGCATATTTTTAGCGTATTACATATAAATTTATTTTAAGCATATTTTCTACGTTTTTGTGGTATTTTTTTGTGTTCTAACATTGAGAAAAGTTGAGATTCATTTAACTAACACGCGTAATTTTTTTTTATGCATTTTTATTTTACGTTTATGTTTTTAAGCTTTTTTTGGGTTAACGTCGTATTTTATGTACTCGAAAAGCATTTTGTTTTTATAATTTTGCTTAACAAATTTTGCTATATTTTACGTATTTATATAATATGCTTAATATTTAAGCTGTTCTCTCATAAAACACGAACCACCACTTTGCGTTCTTCTTGACGTTTTTGCTTAAAAATCCGTTCGGTGTGTGTGTATAAAAATTGGTCCATGTTAACCACATCGTACGAAAACAAAAAAAAAAAACCCAACTGAAAATAAATTTAAAAATAAAAATTCAAAATATAAAATAATATATTTTTTTGAGCAACAAATAAAACTCATAAACCGAACATTTGTTTTTGAAATACTTTCATTCTTTTTATTATTTATATGTATTTTCTGTAATTTTTGTGTTTTTATAGTTGTATGTAAATGTTTTTAGCTTTATATATACAATATTCAAAACGCCGTTTTTTTTTTCAAATTACTTACATAAGTTTTTTTTTTTTTTTAAATGATTTAGCATTAAATTTGATTTAGTTTTGTAATAGTTTGTTTTGCCGTTTTGCGCTCTATTTAAATTTGCCTTAATACATATTTATATATACTTTTGTTTTTTTTTTTTTTATTAAATATGTATACACATATGTATATTTTTATTACAATTATATAGATATATAATATATATATATATATAGATTTGCGTTCTTAATGTTGCTTTCACGTTTACTGCTAAATTTAGTTTAGGTTTTTAATTAGATAAGTTTTTGTTTAAAAAATAATTAAAATTATGCAACAATTAAAATTTAAATGTTTTTCATTTTATAAATGTAATAAAATTGTTGGGATTTTGTTTTAACTTTCGTTTTTCATGTTTTGCTGCTACTATTTTTATTGTAAATTTTTAGCGCTTTAATACTTTGTACAATAAACAAAAAACATTTTACAAAACAAATTAGAATACAATTTTTAAGAACGCTGTAGAAAACAATTGCATTTTTAACATAAAAAATTAGCGCTCGTTTAAAGTAATATTAAAAAAAGATTCAAACAAAATTATGCAAAAAATGTTGGTATTTGTGGGGCTATCAAAAATTAAAAATTTAAATTCGTAAATTTCATTGAAGGAATTTTTTTATGCCTGCAACTGAACTGCTAATTATTTTTTTTGTTTTTGTTAATTATTTATATGGTATAATGACTGTTGTTGTTTCGTAGATTTGCTTTAAATTAAATGCCAATTAATTTAATTAATTAATTTTTAAATCACATTTCATTGTTTTTCAACACGGCAAATTTTGCTGCTTCGATTTTGTTGTTGCTCTTTTGCTGCTGCTTAATGCTAAACTTTTTGTTTAAGTGTTGTGTGTGTGTTTGTGTTTTTGAGGAAACGAAAAGGTTTTTTGAATTACTCGCTGTCGTGCACATTTTAAAATTAATAATACTATTTACAAAAGTGGTTTCATGCCCATTTAATTTTGTTTTTCGTTTTCTTTTTAAGGAAATTGTAGATTTTCACTACTAGTTCAAGAAACAGCTGTGTCGCACGCTGTGCAGCGTCTTCCAGCACTGTTTGCTGCTGCTGCCAGTGCTGCCCATACGCACCCAAAGTGCCGCCATCTTTGCTAATTACAATTTCGTCCGCGTAGTAAAAACTTTTGCAATTAATCAAAGAGTGTGGCCAGCAAATCGTCGCTGGCATTGTTATTGCTTGAGCCAGTTGAGGGCGGCGTGTTTAGATCCGGTTGTGGATCCAAATAGGACAAGATTTCCATGGGATCAACATCCTGCAGCAACTAGAAGTTCAAAAAAAAAAAACCAATTAAATCTTTATATACAACATAATTGGACACCAATTTACACTCACATTAAGATCATGCGCGGTATCGTTTATGCCCGCTGCTGCATCGAAATTTTGCAGCTCCGCGCTTAAATCGCTTTCGCTGAACTTCAGCTGCGTCTGGTTGCTCATCAGTGAGTTGAGTAGCTGCTCCTGGGATTGCTGCTGGCTATCGCTGTTGGGCATGCCACTGCCGCCCATGCGACTGGGCGTGCCGGGTGTTTGCGGAGAGTTATGACCTGTGCTGCTGTTGTTGCCGTTGGCATTTGGAGTACCACCGCTAATAGGTTCATTATGTGAGGAGCTAACGCTGGGCGGACCGCCTGGCGTCATAGGATGGCTGGCCGCGCCGGGTGTGTGCGGCGTATGTGGCATCTGTAAGAATTAATTTAATTTAAGTAAGGTTTCGCTGTTGACTCGCATAAAGTTTTTGCTTACCTGATCACTGAGCGATTTCTCCATGGCATTAAGCTGATCCAGTGAGTTAACACCGTTGACATCGCCGCTAGGCATGCCTCCGTCATTGTGATTGCCACCAAAGCTGTCATAGCTCTGCCGATTGCCACTGTTTGTTAAGATAATAATTAAACTTATTAGCAATTTATTAACTTAAGCTTTATTCAAGTTTTTACTTACACTTGCCCGCCAGGTGCGCCATTAGTCGCTGCATTGTTATTGCCCATCATATTGCCACTGGCAATGGAATTCATATCGTGCATTGTGTATGGACTCATCGCCTGCGAATTGTCCCACGTAGGTAATTGTGTGGAGCCCGGCGACATAACCTTGGCTATGTCGTCGCACAGCTCCTGTTTTATGCTGGGCATGTTGCCGTTGTTGCTGCTACCGCCAAGGTTCGTATTACTGCTGCTTGGTCCAACGCCCACATTGGTTGGACCAGCGCCATTAACGCCCACCTGGGGCGCATTAGGCATGCCACCATTATGCTGCAACGCACGCCAATTGGCTGATGAATCAATAATCACCTCGTCCACATCG
This sequence comes from Chymomyza fuscimana, assembly GCA_949987675.1. NCBI lineage: Eukaryota > Metazoa > Arthropoda > Insecta > Diptera > Drosophilidae > Chymomyza > Chymomyza fuscimana. The sequence continues at coordinate 27,417,815 of OX465089.1, read as the reverse complement.
GAGTTGCTGAGCGTATTCAATATAGCCCAAATGTATTGATCAATTTCTAGCGTATCGGTAATGGCTGATTTCTTGCATTCCGGACATTGCCAGGAACCCCGTTCGCTGTTAATCATTAGATAAGCCTCCAGATCAAAGCATTGGACATGCTTGCATTCGTGACCGCGCGCCGGTAATCGTATTCGAGATTTGGTGATGGGACACTTCAATGAGATCTTGGTGCATTGCTGCGCTGGATCCGCGTTGCCATTGGGTTGGCCAGGGCCATCGGTGCCATTTGGCAGACTGAGGTTACGTTTTATCTTTTGCACGCTGTGCTCCAGCGGCAGTAAATTACGTTTGGGCAAAGTCTGCAGCACTTGGCGTACTGAGGGGCGATGGACTAGTTGCAACACAAACAAATGGGACTAAAGAAAGAGAAAAACCAAAGTATTAAGATTAAAGAACTGTTTCCAAGTGTGTCTTTGAAGTGTATGTATGTATTATACTTACACAACAACAGGAACTGGCGGTCAATTGAAGCGTATTGCGACCGGGCTGGCAAACGGACTTTAAATAGAGAGGCCGCAGCGCGGTGCTATTCTTCTCGGAGCGCTCAATAGTGAGCGGCGTGGCATTCGCGGAGACGGTAACGGTATGTGGCCAATTGGTATTCATCTGCCTATCTTCCTGATGGAAGCATTTCAGCTGCAGCTCCAGATCAGTGCTGCAAGAATACAAAAAATAAAAAAAACATTAGCAACATGGCTTTATACGGGAGCGACAAAGGCTAATTAATCAAAAACAACTTTACGTACCGGCACATGAGCGTATTGTAGACATTCTGCTTCAAGTGGAACACGTGATTACTGACCGAGAGATTGTGCAGCAGGCGGAACGGCGGCAGGATAATGCCATCACGCACTGGGAATGTCAGTCTGATTTCTTCGCCTGCAAGTTGAGAGTAAGTCAGTTCTCTTTGGTAAATCAATGTGTTATCATCATCAGCAAACGTACTGCTATCCATTGGCGGTTTAATATCCGGATTCGGGCTGACGTACGGCACACTACAAGCGGGAGTCAGAGGCGGTGTTGGATTGCCAGGAACTGGACTATGCTGATAGTTTTGCTGGAAACTGCAAAAAGTATAAACAAATTAGCAATTATTTATATAGAGTTTAGTGTCTTTAAAGCTTACCCTTGGTTCTGGTACGGATTGCCAGTGCTAGCCACTGTGCCCGGTCCCGCCGGGCACATGCTGCCTTGTCCACCGCCTATGCCAGCAACGCCGCCACCTGCGACCATGCCTCCATTACCACCTGGATAGAATTGCGCCTGATGTCCATTGGCCATGCTGGCGCCATAGCCGCCGGCAGCGGTACCAGCTTGTGGCATAAAGCGTGGATTCATGCAGCCCGGACCCATGGCAGGACCAGCACCCATAGGGCCCATTGGACCAGGTCCCATAACTGGACCAGCGCCCATAGCGCCAGGTCCCATCACGCCGCCGTTAGCATTGCCCGATGAAACGCGTGCATAGCCACCGCCCATTGGACCAGCACGTCCATAGCTATTTCCTGCACCGGCCTGCATAGGCAAGGGCACACCTGCACCAGAGCCTGCGCCTGCGCCTGGATGCATTTGCGGTCCAGCGTAACCCGGTTGTCCGACATGTGGCGACTGTTGCTGCTGTGGCACATTTTGCACTGGATTTGGATACATGCCCACACCAGTATTGCCGCCGCCACGTTTCTGAGCCATATGCATCTGCGGATGTGGATAGGGCGCCATGCGGCGCTGTTGCTGCGGATAGCCGCCATTGGCCATGCCCTGCATCTTGGCCATGGGATTCATGGCACCCATTTGTTGCTGTGGCATACCACCCATAGGCATGCCGCCGCCCATTCCACCAGCAGCAGGTCCCATGGACATGTTTTGCATTGTACTCATTGGCGTCATCTTAAAAATAGAGCAAAAACACAAAAGTTTTGGTAAGTTATAGTTGGACTTTTTCACTGCTAGCCTACATCATATGCCAGTTCCTCCATTTATTATGACGTTTTCGTTTTTGTATTCCCTGCTAATTGCTTGACACTTTTGCAATTACTATTGTTGTCGATTTTATGGCTATCTCTAGATAGAGCCACAGCTTTAACTGCTGCTCGGTTTACATCAATTAGCTAAAGCTCTACAGCTTAAGCCGCTCCGTAACCCTTGAGACTGTCGATCAGCCGAGCACTTGGCTGCACTTTGCACATGCTAACAATTAAATATGTTATTGAAAATGCATTGGGAATGCGCAGCGTTGGAAAACCGCAACTGAATGCTTTGAAAAAAAAGACACATGGAGGAAAAGCCAGTATAGGTTGCTACAACTCTAGCTTATTAAGTGCACAGGCCAAGGTGACAGTAATTACCTAAGAACTTGTAAATGCTCTAAAAGCTTTACTTCTTGCTACTTACTTGATGATGCCGCGTTGGCCCACCGCCATTGCCATAGCCCATGCCGCCCATGGTCATGCCAGTATTGTTACTATAGCCAGCCTGAGCAGCGCCGCCGCCATTCATATATTGTGCGGCACCATTGCCATTGCCCATCATGCCACCATTGGCGCCAGGATGCATGCCACCGCCGCCACCCATCTGCAATATCAAAAAAAATGAACGCTATACCAAACCATTGCATACTTTGTGGCGATATGCACACTTACCTGACTGTAGCCAACCATAGCATCCATATTGGACATTTGTTGTTGCTGTTGTTGATGTTGCTGCTGCATTTGTTGCTGCTGTGCGGCACTGGCTGCCACCATGTTATTATAACTGGAGGCGCTGCCGATGCTTTGGCCGCTACTTCCACTTAAGCTGCCCAAAGAGGTAGCACTACTCGCACCGTTAAGCGATGTAAATTCCGAGTTGGGTCCAAATGTATTGTTTAGACTACGTAGGCTATCGCCACCAACATGCTCATTGGCAAGCATAAAGTTGCCTCCAACGCCGCTGCCGCTGCCTGCTGCAAGCTGTTGACGCTGCTGTTGTTGTTGCTGGTGTTGCTGTTGTTGTTGTTGGTAGGCCAGAAAACTTTCGCGTTGTTGTATCTGTTGCTGATGTTGTTGGTATTGTTGCTGTTGATTATAGTACTGCTGTTGCTGTTGTTGTTGCTGCTGTTGCTGCTGCTGTTGCTGGGCATCCAAATTTGCTGATATGCCACCTGGTGGTGAGATTTGGCCCCCTGTGGCTGGCGCCCTTGAGGAGCCCGCCTGCTGGTTCATTTCATCATTTTTTCTGTAATTATCATAATAATATCTTGTATTAATTGGATAGTCCTCCTCATCAGATTCTGTATAGTTAGAACTTCTATCGTCATAAGCAAAATCTTCAGCCAGCTGACAACTCTTCATTTTTGTACAGTACTACGTCTAGCAACTAGAACAGTGCTACAAAACGCGAAAGTATTTCTAAGGCTTAAAATTAAATATACTTAAAAAGAAAACAAATATTGTTTGTTCGAAAGTTTTTAAGGGAATGAAATAATAGGATATAGTAAGAAAAAACAAGGCCAGCTTTTTAGTTAAAAAGTATTCATCAAGCAACAGTTGGTTATGTGTGTGTGTGTGTGTGTGTTCTGAATTGTGTCGTGGACTAAGAGCTTTGAAGGTCATAACTAAATGATGTCAGACAGACATACAAGTTGCAATTCAATTCCAATTGCAATTATGGCTGCAGTTTTATACACTGCTTCTTAGGATAAGGTATATATCAAGTTTTTGACCAAAATTAACTCAGTTGGGCAAAAAAGATGATCATCTGTATCATCATCTGCGCTAGCTTAACCGAATTAAGAGTTGCAAAAAAACTTCAACGCAGCATATTTTCTACAATTTTATTTTAACAGCTTTAGTTTATATGGCTAAAATGCGCGAAATGAAAAAATATTTAATTTAATACCAAACATCGTTATAATCGCAGCCAAACTATTAGAGATAAACGAAACATAATTTTTTGGGGAGCGTTCAAATCATGCCTAAGAATATGGTTGACCTAATTTTTTTTTTTACTTGTTTTTCAGTGTATCTCAGATTCGTCAGCGCCCATCGTACGCCATATTTTCTTTTACATTTCTCAATTTTCATTGCGGGATTGACTTTTTTTTGTTTCTTCGAATGAGCAAATGTCAACTGCGCGTATTTGTCACTTTTGACATTTAAAGCGCGCACAAAACAACAGCAAATGCCAAATGGGCTCAGGGCCCTAGCTTTGACTAGACCTAGCCTACGCCTTTAGTTAGTTATGGGTTACTCACCCCCCCCCCCCCCCCCCCCCCCAGCTTTTCACACAAGCAAGTGGAATTGTTTTTGCATTCATTTCAATGGACGCGCATAAAACGCAAAATGCGCGACTTTTAAGGTAAAAATAATTAAGCATATTTGCTAGACAGACACAAAAACAACAATAATAAGCATAAACATTGTCAGTGCCCCGCTTATAGAGTAGGAATTGTGCAAACAGTGAAAAAAAAAGCTAAAACGAATTGAAATTGACAAAAAAAAAAATAAATAAACTGGAAAATAAAATGAAATAAAGCTACGAATAAGCGCACAATATAATTGCGCATCTACACACAAAACAAAATCAGTAACAACAACAGCAACAACAAAAATTGTACTAAAGCAAATAATAAAAAAAAAAGATAGAAAACAAAATGGCAAATGCAAATAAATAGCGCACACCAAGCGATTGCCTGCTGATAATCGCATGACAAAAAGCTAAAACAACATTAAACAAAAAACTTAAAATTAACCCAAGTCTCAACCTGTAAATAAAGTAATCTATTGTAGAGCTGGCCACACTTTTACACAAGCGGAGAGCGCGAGAGCACGAGAGCAGCGAAGCAAGACAAAGTGAAGTCAACTCAAATTAGCAAATGATTTGCTAGAGGCAAAAAAAAAAAAAAACAGCAACAAACTTTTTAAAATGGCGGCAGGGCTACTTAATGCGGGTCAACAGGTTAAAAGGAAATGGCCAAAGGCGCGCCTACAGCAAAAATTTGTATAGCATGCTTCAAGGCAAAAACGCAATTTGACGCTCTTTTATGCTACAGACTAAAGGCAGTGTTATATATACTCCAACGAGATATTGGATGCTCTACGGCAAGATTGATAAAAAAAAAATGTATATATATAAAACATACTATAGCTGTCATGGTCATACAGCAATAACAACACAAAAATGTTGATAAATATTGAAAACAACGAAACACAAAACACGGCACAACGAAGACTGCGATAACGAGCACTGTGCACTGACTAAATGGGTCTGCCTTCGGTACAAAAAAAAAAAAAAAAAAATTAAAATCAGTCATATAATCAGCTAGCTAGCGTGTTCTACATGCACACTTTTATATACATATGTACACACACACACACACACACACAGTAGATATGTAGATACAGTAGATACTTCTAAAAGTAGCATTTCTAAAGATTTTAATATTTGCAACTTTTTTAAAAAAAATATTAATATAATTTATAAATAAAAATTGAAGAATAACTGTTATTTCGCAAATTTTTAACTACAAATTATGAAATAATATTTAAATGTTAATTTATGTAATAAAAATTGAAAAAAAACTTTTATTTAAGAATACATTTTATTTCGCAAATTTTTAAATAAAATTATAAAATAATATTTAAATGTCAATTTATATAACAAAGTTTAAAAAATAACTCTTATTTTGCAATTTTTATATAAAAATTAGCATTTAAGTATTATTTTTAATTTAAAAAAAATAAGAGTTACGCTTGATTTTTTGATAAAAATTAAAAATAAAAATTTATTCTTATTTCGGATAGTCATTTCAAAAATATTATATATAGTGGCTTTCAAACAAAGTAAACTTTAAAAATAAAAAATTATGAAATAATATTTAAATGTCAATTTATATAACAAAAATTGAATAATAACTCTTATTTTATTTTAAAAATTAAATGTCAATTTATATAACAAAAATTGAATAATAACTCTTATTTTATTTTAAAAATTGACATTTAAATATTGTTTCATCATTTTTATTTTTAAAGTCAAAAAATAAGAGTTACGCTTGATTTTTTTGATAAAAATGTATCCTTATTTCGGTTAGTCCTTTCAAAAATATGATGTATAGTGGCTTACAACGAAAGCACTTTTTTCGCTTTGATTTTTTTTCAAACCCCATAGCTCTTAGGGATCATCCATTAATTACGTGACGCTGATTTTCGTCAAAATAGACCCCCCCAGCCTCCCCCTTCCATAACTCGAGAACGTAGCGTGCTATTTGTTTGGGAATTTCTACACCCTATACCAAAGCTATAATAACTACTTGCAAATGTATGTAACGGGCAGAAGTAGGCGTGACAGACTTGATCAGCTAAACAGACGAGACAATATAGCCAAGTCTGTCTATCCCTATGAACACAAGCATCCCAAAGACTATTAGCGTTTCTTTTTTAACAAAAAGTTGCTGTGAATACCATAATTAACTGTTTTTTAAATTTTTATTTGCAATCTGTCAAATAACAAGCAGCAAAAATAAATATAACAAAATGGTAGCACTGTTTGTGTGTCCAGTGTGGCCAAACAATGTACAGCTGACGCAAAAGGTTTACCAAACAGTGTTGACAAGCTTAAGTTTGCAACACACTAGAGCTTGTGAACGCACTTTATTAAACATTAGCAAATTTGCAAGATCAGTTTTTAACAAACTTTCTAGAAAATTGTAGAGTATTACAGTTTTCGATAAGCAACTGCAGCTTCTCACTGTCTGCGTAACTTGGAACAACTTTATGAGCTTTTACTGTAATTATATGAATAAGTATACACGTATAAATACTTATATACATATATACTTTTGCCATATTTATACTTATGTACTCATTATGCCAGTTAGCTATTGTTTTGCGTATGTGTTTGTCGCCTAAAGCTCTTTATTTTATATTCTATATTGCCTCAAATAACACAAAGTCGCATGCCTTAAACAATTTCTACTTTTGGTTTGTTTCAGTACGTTTTTGTTTCTAATGTTAACTATTGTTGGTTTTTGTACTTTGATTAGATATAAATTTCTTCATTGATTAGATAAACTGTGCTAGCAATTTGGCTGCTAACTAGTTTTATATGGAAAATCAATCTATCTCATGCGCAACAAACAACAACACCTATGAGTATATCTCGCACTGGCATTCTACTATTATCTATCTTTTAGTTATTTTTTTTTTGTCTACGCTTATTGTCATATATATATGCTGCGTACTTTGATTTGCTCTGATAATAGTGCTTTATTTTTTCTCATATGGCTGTGTAGTAAGCTGTACCTCGGTTTTAGGTTTCAACATTTCGGGAGCTTCCAAAACTTAACAGCTTTGCGTGTTTAGCGCTGTTTATTTTGCTATTTTGAGACGCATATTAATAATTGCGGTGTTTTTTTGTTGCTATTTTAATATGGATTTTGATTTTGTTGTTACAATTGACTGCATTTTCAATTTTAATTGAAATATGTTTATACGATTTTGTATTATTCTATTATTGTGACGCAGCACACTCTAATGAAGCTGTCGCGTCTAGAATGTCTAAAGAGCTTGTGAGGGAGAGAGAGAGAGAGAGAGTGTGTTAAAAATAACAACAATAACATAGGCTGCCGCTGTTGTTATGTCAATGATAAAACCTATCAATAAAAAACACTCAAAAAAAAATTAAGCAAAATATTGAAATATATATACAATGTAATATGCGTTTTTTTTTCTTTCTATTTTTAGTATAACTTTTGCTAAGGCTTTGCACTGTTTACTGCAGCAAAAAAAATTTTTAGAGAGCGAGTATCGAGTATGAAAAAAAAAATAAAGCTACATTTTTATTGTTGTCTGGCAAAAGTTCATTATGACAAGAGTTTGGAATTGGTTGTTGCTTGCCATAGACAGACAAAGCCTTAAACCGCAAAAAAACAGCAAAAATGGCTATAAAATTGAAAAAAAACAAAAAATATACATAACTTCATATATATATATCTACTTTTTTTGTTACGTTACAAGCTACTTTTTTTTATGGAAATTTTGTTATGAAAAAAAATAAAATAAGGCCGTGAAAAATCGTCAGACACGTGCAAGCAACGTGCAGTGAGTACGTCAGTTAGAGATACACCTATTACAGAGAGAGAGAGAGAGAGAGAGAGCGTGCGAGAGAGGGTAGTCGGAAACTGGCATTTGCCATAAGTTTGAAATGAATTTGTACATATGTACGAGTACATCTACATACAGCGACATATATAGTGTTGATTTATGTGTGTATAGCTGTTGTTGTTGTAGGAAGTTATTGTTGTTATTTACTGCTGTTTGCTAGCAGCCATATATGTAAGTTGTAGCTGTTAGATCTATTTGTTCAATTGATTTGAAAGCTACAAAAACATTTTTTTTTTGAAAGTTCATTCAAAAATTTTAGCAAAAAAAATGCAAAAAATTTGTTGTAATGAAATACGCTTAGTCTTATGTAAACTCTACGATTTGCTGTATTTTGTAGAAAATGGCGAAATCTGGCAGTTTAAAAAAAAAATCTTGTAATTTTGCTTTGACAAACAATTTTTAACTAAGCTCAAACATGCTAAAGATTACCTTACCAATTCCGATACGAAATCTAAAGTATATAAAAATAACAGCTGCCTTCAAAAAATTATGAAAGCTTTTACATTAAACTGTATTGAAAATTTTAACCACTCATAAGACGGCACTCAAATATGTCAGATAAAAATAAGAGTGAAACAGTATTTAAAAAGATGAGCTCAAAATTAAATTTAAGAACAGATTTGAGCATATGAATATAGAACAAAATTCGAAAATTGACTTTTAAAATTTGTATGTCACTGCTTTTTTAATACAAAATACGTAAAAATTAGTTTATTTTAAAAGAAAATGTTATTCCAATAAAGATGAATTGAATTGAATTTATGGCGTATTTTTTTGAAAAATTTTTTCTAATACTTTTTTATTTTAATTCGAATAATTTTGTTTTTGTTTTCTATTCATTAATTAAAAAAAGGCTTTTGGCAAAGTAGTGTAGCCGCTAGATGGCGCAAGCAAGTTATCGTCAATTTACAATTTATTTTTAAATTGAGTTTTTTTTTTCCAAAGCACACGCAGTTATATACAAAACCAATTTATCAGTAACAGGTTTGAGAGCTTTAAAATTATATTGTAAATACTTATTTTTTCCTATTATTTTTTTCATTTTCCAAATTAAACGAAATTTTATACAATTCTGTCAAAAAAACTCTTCAAAAGCTTTAGAAAATTATAAAGAAAGTTTTGGATGATAACATATGCCAGGCTTTTTAAGCACGTTTTAGTTTTTATTCAATATTTTTGAATTTTTTAAATCAAATAAAGTTGTATACAAAAAACTGTTAGGAATACATTAGAGAGCGTAGAAATACATATATAGACAGATAGATCAGAAATATTTTTGCGAACGTCTAAATGATATTATAAAAGTTTTGGCCGATGTAGTTTTTCAGGCTTTTTAAATTAAACTAATTTCTGATTTTATCGAAAATTTTTAATTTCAAAGCAAAATGTTATAGCAAAACAATCTACAGATGTATCTTTTAGAGCGTTAGAAATGAAAATGAAAATTTTGTCAGATACATTTTTCCTGCCTTTTTGTATTAATGTAAGCAAATTTTAGTTTTAATGGAAATGTTGTTTTTCAATTTTCTAGAGAAAAATGAAGTTTTCTCCGAAAGCAATCTGTCGGAAATATTTTTGAGAACGTTAGAGAAATATTATGAAGGTTTTGGCAGTTAGATTTCTTCAAGCTCTTTTATTTAATCGAAGCACATTTTGGATTTTATCGAATATTTTTGAATTTTACAAATCAAAAATCTGTTAGAAATACATTCGAGATCATAGAAATATATCATAAAAGCTTCCAGGCTTCTTAAATTATCGATAAATTTTTAATTCCATGCATGCGATTTCGATTGAAATATTTTTCATACTCTTCTTTGCGCTATCTTCTTCTATAATGCTTCAAATAAAAGCTTAAACGAATATACTCCCTTGCAGCTTTTACATTTAAAACAAATCCCACTCTCTTTTTGTAACTCACAATTTTAGCCGCGCTTTTGTTATGAATATTAAAATTGCTTTGGATCTTGACAAAAAAAAAAAAAAAACCCATCACTGAAATTGTATTTGTATGAAGTATGGGTATGGGTATGGAGACACCCAGTCCAATTCCAAAATTCTGTGTTCCAGTTGTGTTCGTGTTGCGCAAAACCAATAACGTGTGCTGCCAAAGTGTTGGAAAACGCCCGAAGGGGTGTGAGTTGGGCAAATAAGAGCAACCACAGACCTACACAGACACAGAAGCTGCGTCAATATGCGCATATGTGCAACAAACTGAGGTTTTAAGCGTACGTTGCATGTTGTTGTTGCTGCTGCCCTATTGTTGTTGCTGTCATCAATGCCAGTTGCCTTTGTTTTTGTTGTTGTTGTTATTGCTTCAGCTGCATTCGATATTTTCCAAAAAATGCGTTTGACAGTTGTTTTCAAGGGTGTTTAATGCCGTTGCGTTGCCTCAACTGCATTTCATTTGTATACCCTGCACCTTGACCCTATCAAGGGTATTATAGATTTGTGCAATTTATATAACATGTTGATATGGCAGACTCTAAGTTCTTTATAACAAAATACTTATTATCATCTTGGATAGTGACTGAGTCATGTTCATCTGCACAAATTGGATTTCCGCCCTGTTTCTATGATGTATGAAAACTTTAAAAGATATAGCCAAAAATACACTATAAACTGTCAACGTACTAGCCAAGTCATTTAGCGTGTAGACTCATGTGAGCCCAATAAACAAGGTAATGTTGACTTTTTCTCAAAAAAATGTCTCTATTCCAAACAAACAGCGCAATCCAGCTAAGCTATCCCAAGGCAAAATTTCAATGCAGAGTATTCCACAGTCGCCTACCGCTGACAGCTTTTAAGCTTTGTTTTTTTTTTATACTACTATGTATTGTCATGCCTCTTTTATTTTTGCGTTTTCTCTTTGCCATATTGCCTTGTCAAGCATATGCGCCGGGTGGAGTAGGAAGCGAGAGGATACGAGTAAGAGTAGCAGCTGAGCGGCAGGGGCAGCTAACAAGCTGCATGCAGTTGAGGCACTTGGCCAACAATGGATTTCCTCGTATTACATATACATAGTATATACAAGTATTTACATATACAGAGTACATACATAGTATGGGGTTAAGAGTATGAAGTATTTTATTTGGGGGATGCTGCAGTATTTGTCTGCAAAAGCAATTTATAAATGCCCTTGTCAGCAACATCATTATCATGAGCTCTACTTGTTCCTCTGCCTTAACCTCTACTCTATCCACTTCCGCTCGATCTTAGTTATTTTTTTTTTTCCACTTAATTCAGTATGTTTTTATTGCGCCTTCAGGTATGCTGCACTTGCTCTTGCTTACAAAATCGACAATTACCAAGAGTCAATGCTCAGCATGTGGCGCCATAAAAGTTTCCAGCCAACGCCAGACGGTCGCCCTGTCATTGGACTCATACTACCCCAAACAAAATTTTGAGTTCAAGATTATTTTAAGCAATTGATGCAGAATAAAAGCGACAAGAGAATTAATTAGGCAGTGACAACTTGTATATACTCTATAAGCAGGGCCGAACAAATTGCTTACGTCACGAGTTCAAAGAAGTTTCAAAAGCCATAGGTTGCGACATTTTGAGCACTGAGTTTAATTAAGCTACTAAGCTCTAAGATAATGTTAGGTAGGCAGAACTCCCTCAAAAGCTTACAAACTGTCTGATAAACCTTAGCTACTACTGAGTCTCTGCTTTTTTAAAGAGTATCAAAATGCTAGACTTGTGCGCCTTGTTGTATGCTACAATTTCTGGCTTATGACCTTTTTTTTACTCTCTTTCTTTTATGGTTTCATTTTGAGGCAATTACTTGGCGCCCATATCCCGCTGTTTCCCGCAATTTTCTTTCGATATATACTTTTTTTTTTGCACTATGCCAAAATATTTTTATTGAGGGTTAGTTGGGAGCATTGAATTGTTTGGGCTCATAAATTTGTACAACATATTTGAGACGACGCATTTTGTTTGGTTTAAGCATAAATTTAGAACTTCATAATTTATTTGTACAGTCTTTCGAAATAGACTTGACTCTACGCCGCACACACACACACACACACACACATACACTCATCATAAATTGCAATAAAAATAAATCAGCATAATACACTGACTCGATGACTGATTGTTTTTGTGTGTGTGTGTATGGTGGCAGCAACCACCGTCAGGCGGTAAAACCAGAACAACCCTGCAGCGAAAAAAAAAGGGGACACATATATATTTACAAAATCGAAGTATGGCAAACAAGAGCAAACAGTATTTGATTAAAATCAGCGTAAATATTCAGCTCAACGTACAAGTCTGTCTGTAGCTCCGATACACTGGTACTTTGCATATAAGTATACATATGCCTACACGCTGCAATCCACCCGTCAAACCAAAATGACTTTCCACCCCCCCGCCCCCCAACTGCCACCACTTACAATATTTTATTTGTATTTTTGCTTTCTGGTTTTAAAATTCAATTTTTGTAAATGTTTTGCGGATTTCAGTCCCTGGCGGATTTTTTTATTTTTACTAGCTTTTTGTATCATTTATTGCTGTTGCTGACTGTAGGGCATTTTTCAGCACCTGCTTGACCATATAGTGCCACTGTGCTGTTTGATTATTTATTTGCATTTCAGTTACAACAACAATAACTGCAGCTACGCTGTATATATTGTATAACAACTGGGGAGAACTTTTTGACATGCCACATTGACTGCCAATGGGGCAATACACGTTGCACTCATAGCGTATACGCAATGTGTTCAGAGGTAGCACTCAATTTGACGCAGCTTTTGCTCAATGAGTTTTTATTTTATTTAAAAAACAAAATACAGTGAAACTTCGCTGTATAGACTTTTGAGTAAAGTAATTAAAAGTTGTTAAATTATTTTTAGGCTAACTTTTCAATGCAAGTTTAAAGCTTTAGAGTGTAAAGTTTTAAAGCTCCATCTCTCAGGATTTTTAGTAAAGTAAGAGTGCTTTTTCGAGAAACTTTCCATTTTAAATATAAATAATATAGTAGCTGCAAAGTGTATGCTTTTCCTTTTTTTTCTTTCATATCTATGAGGCCATTTTTTGAACAGTTTTCGTTTATTTAAACCTAAGTTGATTTTATAAGACGGTCTGTTTTATTTTTTTAGTGTTATACAATTTTTTCTGCTACATTTTTGAAATAAAAATAAATTACTAAATGTACGTAATTTTTTTGAAAAATTTTGTATTTGTTTGAAAATTTTTTACCAGCATTTTAAGGTTTATTTTTAATAGCAAAATATTTTCAAGGTAAAACTTCTATTTGCTGATACTTTATGTAAACGTTAAAATTTTTTATGAACTTCAAAATATATACAATATATAGTATATTTGGTTATTTAATCTGCAATAGATTTTGGTTTGGATGGACTTGCTGATATTCTGATTTTAAGACGTTTTAATTTTATTTTTTTTTTAATTTTCCAATTTTTCATTTTATTTTTTTTCGAATTTTATTTAAAAGCGGTTGGCTTAAAATTTCATAAAATTGATGGACTTGCTGATATTCAGATTTAAAGACGTTCTAATTTTATTTTTTTTTAATTTCAAATATTTTAATTTTCAAATTTTTCTATTTTTTTTTTTTTAAATTTCATAAAATTAGTATTTAAATAACAGCATACTTGTTGCTGATTTTAAGACGTTTTAATTTTATTTTTTTTTTAATTTTCAAATTTTTTTATTTTATTTTTTTTAATTTTATTTAAAAGCGGTTCGCTTCAAATTTCATAAAATTTATGGACTTGCTGATATATTCTGATTTAAAGACGTTTTAATTTTAGTTTTTTTTTAATATTTTAATTTTCAAATTTTTCTAATTATTTTTTTTTAAATTTCATAAAATTAGTATTTAAATAACAGCGTACTTGTTGCTTAAATTGTTTTTGAAAACATTACTAAATATTGTATATTACTGACACATGCAAAACTTTTCTTGCATTTAAAAAAAAAAGAAGAAAGTTTACTAAATATTCTTTATGTACGAATCTTTACTGTAGTGCCTACACTTCTAGTGCTTTTCCATAGCTGCAAGTTTTCTTACATACATTTAAATTATTCAATTATTTTCTGTGTATTTTTTTCTGTTTTGCTTGTCCTTGTGATATAAGGGAATACGCCGCGTATGAGTAATAAAAATACAAAAATCGTTAAATAACAAAACAAAAATGATCTAATCAAGTTCTAATGTAAATGTAAGTGACTTTTACTTAGTAAGCTACCAACTAACGCTATCAGTCACTAAAACAAACTAACTTTTTGGTCTCACTAATATTTATGTTTTCATATTATTTTTTTTTTATGGCTTTATCTTATCTAGTAAAGTATTGCAAAAAAATATTGTACAAGTCTGTCTGACATTTTCAGTTTGGAGTTTGATTTTTTTTGTATAATTTTGTCATTACAAGTTTTTGTTACGTCAGCTTGTAATAGTTTTTGTATATATTCGTTAATAAAGTGCATAAAAGTTGTGCCATGACATTCTATTTTATGTCAACTTAAACTAAATTTAAGGCACATGAGTAATAAACAATTAAAATTAATGCAGGCCAGCAATAAACATTAAAAATAATAGTATTAGCAAAAGCTACAAAAATTTGCAATTGTTGTTTATTTTGTATTTATTTCAAAGACAATTAGACATATAAAATTAAAAATAAATCGAAGGCTGCCGCCGGCGACAAAAAATAAAAAGAAGCTGCAATCATTTTTGCTCAAGTATTTTTTTTTTTTTTTTTGCAATAAATATATGCGCAGCAATACTAACACACAGACACACATAGGCATTCAATACATAAATCACATTTAAAATAAAACAAAGCTAAACATTGCAACAGCAAAAATAAATAAAAAAATAAATAAATTAAAAACAAAAAATAAAACAAAAAAAGACGCATAAATTGTTAAGTTAATGTTGGCAACGCGGTCGACGTCAACAGCTGCGTCAACGTCGACGTCAGCGTCAACTTTGTCGTCGTACTTGAACAAACCAGTTTTATGAAAAAAGTCTAAAATAAAATTTAAGTACAGCTAAGCAGCAAACGCAACAATAACAAAAACAAACAAAATAAAACATAAAAAAACAAAAAAAAAAAATGTTGAAACAACAAATTTTTTAAAAGAATTGTCATAAAAAAATGAAACTAAGTATGAGTTGAATGTTTTAAGTTATAGGGATTAGGTAAATCGATTTATGGAGAGACTTCCGTCTTTACAGCGGGTAGCAAAAATTCATAAAAAAGATGAGTTTTTGTTTACAAAATATGTCAGAGATTGATGAGTTCTTCAGTTAGGGCATTATAGATCTTGAGTTATTTATGCAAAGCAGCCGGAGAGCATAAAGGTGTGGTTTATTGTAAGACAACTATAAAACGCTTACTTTGGGTAGTATAATACAAACTGGGTTATTTAGGCCGTTAAATAGCGAAACTTTCTTTTAATATGCAAGTATCTATGGAATTGTTAATGCCAAGCGCAGTTTAATAAACATCTGGGTGAAAACTGAATCCAAATTTTTTCCAAACACATAGAAATGCGATGCTTTCACTCAGTTTAAGCTGAGAAATGTTATGTTCTAGTATTATAGTTTTTATTAACACTTTATTAAAAAACTGCGATTTCAAAAATATTGCTTTTTAAATAAGCTTTCTTGTGTATTTTAAGAAAACCCTTTATCTGATATTATTTGTATTTCTATCGAATACAATCGAATTTTATTTATGATTATAAACTCTCATCTTTATTCGCTTTTGGTATTATTTTGTGTAAAAGTGGTTTATCGTTTACTTGTTTGATTATTCGTTGGCACATTTTATTATCGAGAATAATCGAGTTGAATTAGTGAAACGATTCTAAGAATTAATTTTCGATTGTGGCACATTTTTGGGTAAAATTTTTTATGCTAATCGATCGTTTAACAATTGTTTCATTGTTAAGTTTTTTTGCTATCGAATATAATCGAATTTAATGTATATATGTTCTGATCGTTGGTATAAGATCTAATTTTCGATTGACCCACAGCTTGATATAAAAGTTTTTTTATGCTAATCAATCGTTCAGCCATAAACTACAATCGAGTTAATTAAAATTTTACGTGCAGCTCTGGCTTAATCGTTTCGCTTTTTGCCTATCGAATATAATCGAGCTTAATGTATGATATGATCGTTGGCATAATTTATTGTTCAGAATAATCGAGTTAAACTAGTGAACCGATTCTAAGCACTTATTTCGATTTTGGGTTTGTATGCTAATCTTTCATTTATCAGTTAATTTAATGTTTAATCGTTTCGTTTTTTTCTATCGAATATTATTAAGTTTAATGTACAATATGATCGTTAGTATCGTAAAAAATCGAGTTAAATTAATAATTTGATTCTAAGATAGAATTTTCGATTTATTTATGCTTATTGATCGTTCAGCTAAAAAATATAATCGCATAAATAAAAGATGAATTTTTATCTGTCATGTAGCTTTTAATCGTTTAGTTTTTTTTCCCATCGCATATAATCGAGCTTAATACATGATATAATAATTGGAATATTTTAAAACCAAAAAATAATCAGGTTTAATTAATAATTCGATTCTAAGATCTAATTTTCGATTATAGCAAATTTTCGGTTAAAAGTTCGATCGTTCAGCTATGGAGTGAGATCGAATTAATTTAAAATTTAATATGCAGCAATCAGTCAAGCAGCACTGTATTTATCGTTTAGTTTTGTTAACTATCGAATATAATAGAGCTTAATATATGATATGATCATTGGAATATCTTATTATAATAGAGTTTAATGAATAATTCCTTTCTAAGATCTAATTTTCCATTTTTGGATAGAAGTTTTTATGCAAATCGATCGTTCAGCTATAAAGCATAATCGAACTAATTTAAGATTTAATATGCAGCTATCTGTCAAGCTGCTCTTGATTAATTGTTTAGTCTTTTACTATCGAATATAATTAAGTTTAATGTATGATATGATCTAGTTCAAGATCATAGTATACTTTTGCAAAAAAGTTCTTAGTATGATCGTCGAAATTTTTAAACAGTACAAACATTTTTTTTATAATTCTCTTGAAATAATCGTTATTATCGAATGTAATTGCCATATTTTTGTTAAGCAAGCGCTACTTCAAAATTTATCGAATCTACGATCTTTGCTTTTCTCTACTTGTGAGTATATCTCTATAAATGCTTACAGCTCTTAAATCATATCTCATCTACAGTTCCATCGATTTATACTCATTAATTAGGCCATCAATAACAATCTCAAAATATACTTTATTTCATTTTCTGTAATTCAATTGATATTCATTCATTTTTGCTTGCCAATTTGTTTTTCATTCACAAAAAAATTGATCGTAGACATAAATTTTTTTTTTTTCTGGAGTGCTTGCGATAATCTCAATTCAAAAAAAGTTTCTGCACACCTAGCCCGAAATATGTCGGCCAACAGTTCATTGATCAACTCAGTGTGCCCCATATGAGTACTCAAAGTTAAACGTTTTCATTGTCATATATTTAAGTAAGTACCACTATAAAGTAAGTACTTTTATTGACTTGGTTATATATACGTAATATAGGCAAGATTTTTTTGGGTCTAATTAGCTTGTCAGCGTTTTGTTCCAATTGTATTTGTTTTAGGTCGCTGATTTCCTTTTGGACTGATAAGAATTGGTTACCTCTGATTTTATGAAGCATAATAGTAGCGCAAATTGTTCAGCCAGAGCCCAAAACGATACTATAACAATCGCTGAGCGATATCGTAGAACATTTCGTATCTATGGCTATGAGTGTTGTTTTTGTAGTACCTGCTGTTGTGGTTGTACAGTATTTTAAATGCCATTGCTGACAATCTGAAAGTTTTTATTTTTGTTTGAATACACTTTCTGGGAAAGTAAGTTGGGTATGTAGCAAAGTCTAGTGCACATTAGAATGATTTTGTCATGGAACATAGACTTAATGAGATCGTATGAAAAGATTTGATAAGATCGAATTTTTCAAATAGTATTCTCTATCTAGAATATTTGGGTTAAAATTAAAGAAAAACTTGTTTTTTATTTCAAAGTAGCTCGTATCTACCAATTACTTGGTTGGCTAAAACTGCTTGTGAATTGTAAGTCAAAATAAAAAAAAATTATGCTATTACAAGAAATTATAGCCTTAACTGCTTGTGAATTTTAAGCACGCGCCTAGATCATGCTTTATGTGTCTATAAATTATATTTAATTTAAGCTTTGCCAATAGTTTATTACTTATTTTGTAATATTTGCATTTTTAAGCAATAACATTTAACTTTTCTTGAGAATTTCGATATGCTGCTAGTTAGCATTATAGTTTTGAATATTTTATTAATGGTTCAAGATTTCCAGTGAAACTGTTGTAAGTTGTTGGGAATTGAGCGTTAATTTTTAGCGATTTGTTATCTTATGTACCATCAGTCCATGGCATTATCTTCGTAGCAGTTTTTGGGTTTTAACTTTCTGAAAAGACTTAATCGATCTATGGCATTTTTTTCCGTTGAATTTTCTGGGGTTTAACACTTGATTGCGCCATGGCATTATTTCTATGAAGGCTTCTGCGTTTTCCATTGCGGCTTTAACGATTTCGAAACAGAATCTTATATCGTAAAGTTTTACGATTAAAAAGTTTATCACAAAGCGTCGGTAGCGCCTTGACTGGTTTCAAATCTATCAAATCGATATGAACTTTGTAGAAGCCAGGAGGCGAATGAAAAACTTTGCAAAGAAAGCTTAAAATTGGAAAGAATCTTGGATTCGACATTCGATCAGCTGTATCAATTATCTTTATAGAGCTTTATAGAGCATTCAAAATTTGCTATGCGTTTAGAGCATGCAAAATATTTAATTTTGTTGCTTCTTTTTTTTTTAAGCACATAGTACATCGTCTATGTATATCTATGCATATGTATCTGTTCCATTCTCTTGAATTATTTTTGTTTGTGTTAAACTGATATCAGTTTTTTTTTTTTTTTTGTTGCTTTTAATTGGGTCGTTAAATGTTTCGGTGTTGGCTGCTCCTACTCGCCAGTGCTGTACAACTTCGATTTGTTTTTTGTTTGTAGTTGTTTTACTTTTTGACTAACCATATCATGTGACTTCTTTGCGTATAAATTTCAAGGTGTTTTGAGCACACATACAGAGACAAATGTGTGATAAGAGTCTAATTAAATTAACCGTTGCAAATGCAAATCAACTCACCCTAAAAAAAAAAAAAAAAAAAAAAAAAAAAACACCAAATACTCTCATGCAGGTAATCAAGTCAAAAGTCAGTGGAGATAGCATTTCGCTTAACCCATTAATTCCTAATCAAATTTAAATGTGATTAGATGCAGCAATGACCTTCGGAGGGTTAAAAGCGTTTCAAGATAATATTAATACATATATACTTTTATGTGCCCAAGGGTTGCTTGCAGCAGCTTACACATGTAACTATATTGTAATACACTTGAGCGTGTGTATGTCTGTGTGTGTGTGTGTGTGTATAGCATGTGTGTAATTTGAATTGCCTACTTTCAGGGTGGTTTAGGGTGGCTCTTTTGATGGGTTTATTAATATTGTTGCAGAAAATATGGGCACTACACTTATTAGGCATTTAAGTGGTGTGTGAGGGTTAGTTACAGCAAACTAAGCAATAAATACCAAATATATTACCTAAAAGGTTCAAATCTATTTGTTTTTGAGAGTAGGCCTCGCTCTAACGCTCTGCGCTACCCATTCTCTTTGGCCTGCACTCTCACGCTCTTATAGCACCTTCATCATAACATATTAACGAATTTTTCTTTTTGTGCTCATTGTTGTTGTTGCTTAACCCTAGGGGGTTGTTGTTTGTCTCTAAAACAACCCGCGCGAGTTTTACGTTGTTTATATTTTTGCGATTTGCAAATGGTTTTCCGCGTTGTAGTTTCTTCTTTTTGTATCTTTTAGTTATTTCCCGTGTGAAAATGGCTGCAGTGCGTCTGACTGTCTGTTGCAAAGCAGGAAGTTGCTTTGGTAATAAAGGGCGAAAAAAAAAGTATACGCATAGCATCCTTACTGCCATACAAAGGTTTCAGTACCAAAAAAAAAACAAAGTAAAAAAGGCAACTTTGTTGTCGACATAGTCATCGACAATGTCGAGGTTTGTCTGGTGGTTGTTGGATTTTGATTTTGGTGGTTGATTGATGTGTTGTCGCCTGGCTTTCATGGTTTGCGGCGTTTTGTATGCATCATTTATGGGGTGTTTAAATTAAACGCGCTTTTGAGGGTTCTCTGTGTGTAGATTTAACTACTAAATTAATAGTTAAGTTTCGCGCCCCTGGTGCAGGTAATCGGGTGGTTCAAAATTGCAGGCGTTAATAGCAATGGAAATTGCATAACAGCTGATAAGTTTTAGATTCTATAGATAACAGCTGTTTAAATCGATATGTTGTGAAAAAGCAGCAAATTTGGACATATATGCTGATTATAATTATATCGCAACTTCCATACAAATATGAGCTCAAGTAATTGACACTTTTGAGTAATTTATATTTAAATTAAATTAGAAGTATCAAATTGAGCGCTTTGAGTTAATGACGGGTTTTTCTTTTTAAAGTGTTTTACTATTTGATGCTATTTCGGGAAATTCTGCCAAATTGTAGAATCAAATTGTTTTCACATTTTTTTCTTTGTTTTATTTATTTTTAAGCATTTAAATTTTGTATTAAATATTTGCTTGAGCCTTAACTGAAATGTATCTATCTTTAAAGTTTTCTAAATATAAAGAATTTTTTAAAAATTTCTTTTTTGCATCAGCTGATTCTGTAGTTATTTTTTAGACTGAAAACTTTTTAGCTTTAAAGTTGTATTAAAAATTTCTTATTCAGTAAATTTTGCTTAACATCTCATAATAAAAATTAATATTTATACAGATGGCATATAAAATCTTCAGTTTAATATAAACTTTTGCTTTATTGCGTGACGTTGTTTTCTTTAATTTGTTTTATTTTTAGAAAACGTCTGTTTTTAACTTTTGGAAGATCTTGTGGCTGAGCGTTCTTCTCATGCTTAAAATCTTTTGTTTACTGTCAATTAGTTGCTTATAAAGTTTTGCTGAAGTTTCCATAAGATCTTTAAATGTCAATTGAAGCTTAAATTCAGCAACTTTTTGATATGAACTATTTATCAGATTAGCTCCCTCTCGCATATAAGAGAGTTTTCCAGCTCAGTTGAGATCTTTAGGTGCAGATTCCAATTTACAGCTGCATAAAATTCCATTTTTTAATAAAAACAATCTCTAGCAGATTAGCCTTGTATATAAAATAAGTTTCCAGATCAGTTGAGATCTTTAAGCTCAGATTACATCTTACAGCTGTCTAAAATTACACTTCTTGATAACAAATCTTTAACTAAATTAACTTGATTCTCTGTGGTATAAGATTGCTTTTGAGTTCCACATGATCTATAAATATCCACTGAAACTAAAATTCGGACAGTTTTTGACATCAAATCTTTATCGGATCTGTCTCTCTCTGATATGAAATAAATTGCTTGATCAGTTGAGATCTTTAGATTTTTAAATTCTATTTTTTGACATCAAATCTTTAACTAGATTTGCCTAGGGGTCACTCTGATATAAAATAAATTTTCAGATCAGTTGACATCTTTCGGTGAAGATTTCAATTCAATATTTTGATAATAAATCTTTATCAGATTAGCTTAGGACTCTCTCTGATATAACATAAATTTGCAGATCAGTTGAGATCAGATTTAATTTTAGTGGTGTCTAAAATTCCACTTGCATTTAACTAGAACTAGTTAATTCTCTCTTATAAAAGATAGCTTTCCAGTTCCATAAGATCTTTAAATGTTTATTGAAAATCAAATTCGAACACTTTATGATATCACATCATTATCTGATTTGCCTAAAGGTCTCTCTGATATGAACATATGTGCAAAAATTTCTAGATCATTTGAGATCTTGGCATCAAATAAACTAAAAGATCGCTTTCGAGTGCCAAAAGATCTCAAAACGCACTTGATATCAAATCTTTATCAGATCAGATAGATCTTAGATCTCTCTATATGATTTGAAAAAAAATACCAGATCAGTTATGATCTTTAGGTTCCTTTAACAATTTTGTTTTTGATAAAAGTGTATCTAACATTTGGCTAGCATACTTCTTTGCCCAAAGATGCACTTCCTTAAAAATACCATAACTTCTAGATACTTTTTATGCTCTCAGTTTGCGAGTAACATCTGGAATAATCTCAGTTCGGGCTGCTTTCCTGCTGTGCCAATTTGTGCTACCTGTGCGGCACAAATGGGTTAAGGTTTAAGACAGGTAACCTGTGCCGGCATTTCTTAGCATTATATGTATGGCTACCTATCAAGAAACTTACATCTTTTTCTTTGTACATATATATTTTCCTATTTAATTTTTGGTTCAGTTTGTTGGCTTGATGAATTACAGGCCAACCAAAAATATGTGAATGCCAAAGCAGACCAAAAGCGTTCAGTGAGAAAATATGCGCGGCATGTGAGATACAACAACAACAATAACAACCACAATATAGATAGCTACAACAAAGCGCGTAGGTAGTTGTAATGAAAGTATCTGAATAGCTGAGTGTGTGTGTGTATCTTTTGTATGTTTAGATGTCTGGAGTGACCTTTTTTCAACATTATTGTTGTTGTTGTTGGTGTTGTTGCTATAAAGGGGCCGTTTGTGTTTTGTGTGTGGAGTGCGTTGAGCTCTATTTCTGTATTCCCCCTAACGTCACAAAAGAAAAACCAAAATGATATAGAAATAGGCAAAAACATTGTAAGACTGACAAACTGACGAACTGCGGAACACTTTGGTATTATTGTTGTTGTTGTTTGCCGGCTGCCTGCTATCAGCTATCTATGTATCTGTAGCTATGTATCTATAAGCAAAGGGCCGAAGGCAGCAGCTTGGGAAATGTTTTTCCTTCATGCTTCAATATCGTTCTACGTAAATGCGTTGTTTGAGTTTATGTGTGTGCCTTGTCTTTCTACGAAAATAGTTCAATGAAGAAAAACTCTAAGAAAATGAATAAGCAGCAGAAGTAGCAGGCAACAACAAAGCAACAGCAGTAGGTCGACAGCGAAGCCAAAGGCAAAGGCGAAGGCTACAAAAAAACAACTTTTTTTTCTTCGATAGATATGTATGTAAGTATGTTTGAAAATAGCGGAAAATGCTTTCTTTTCTTTTGGCCCAAAAGCAGCCAGCTCTAAACTGACGAAATGACGTACTGACAAACTGACTGACTGCTTACGTGCAGCGCATCTGTTGCCCTCTCTCCAAGTCGCTGTATGTGTGTGTGTGTGTGTGTGTGTAGATGAGAGACAATTATGGGTCAGCTGAAGTATCTTATAGATTGTGCTGGCATGAGCTAGTTGTTTGCGGCACTAGATACAGCTAATGGCTATTTATTTGTTGTGAATACAAGTTTGAGCATTTTTTTTGTTTGTATTATTTGAAATATCATGTGGAATGCGCAGTATATGAAATATTTGGTTTGAGCTTGACGAAGTTGAAGTTATTTTTATAACTCTAAGGTCATATTGCGGTCCGGTATGGCAAACAAAAATCTAAAAAATGTTTAAGCCAAAAACTTGGTTACTTATAAGCTATAAATGTCATATGAGTTATATTTTTAGAGTTCCGGAATAAAAGTAAAAAATTTGTGCAATAACTAAAATTGGTACATAAAAAAGCCGGCTTTAAAAAAAATAGTTATAGATATAAGCTGCGGATTCCGCAAACTTTAAAAAAGAGTTAACAAAAGCCTTTATCTAGCAGTTAGCAAACAAAACAAATCTCCTTAGTTTATCTCATAAATTTCATGTATCTGTAGTCTGTAAAAAGGTAGCTTAAAACTGATACTAAATTTTTCGCACTTTCCTATAAATACATATTAAAATTGGTTTAACTAACAATAACTACAAAATATATTAAATAAAATATCTAAAAACAAAAACAGCATAGCAATTACATATTTTACCAAAAATTTATATTAAACAATATAATATTTGCTTGAAATAGCATAAAAGGCATACATTTTTGAAAATAAATTTCCCTTAATTTTCCAAGCAATTTTTTTTAGCAAGTTTGCACTTAAATTAAACAAGTTATAATTTAAAAATTAATTAAACATTTAAGTTTTAAAAACAGTGAATAATTAAGTTAATAAAGTTAAATGTGAATTAAACTGTGTCGGAACAGGTGAAGAAAATGTATCTCATTTAAGTGAAAATTTGCAACAGGCCTGTATATAAGTATATATCTGTAGCACTCTAAGAAAATTTGCATAAATATTTTCTGCTAAGCTTTAAAGTTTTAATTCACTAAGATTTTAAAAAAAAATTAAAGCTTAAGAAATTTTGTGCTGCAACTAGCAACAAATTTTTATTTTTAAGTTACTTTAAAAAAAAAACTACTAGAAACAAAATTTATATTTTAAATTTACTTTTGCATAATGGAAATTTTTATGTTTAAAATTTTTTTTTTTTTTTTAAAGACATTGAACTTTTTATTCAAAAGATATTATATCTTTAAGATAAATTGCTGTGAGATTGAAATTTGCCACAAATTTTTGAATTTATATATTTTTATTTAAAAATGGGTCAATCCATTTTCTTTTCAAGTTATTTACTTATTAAGCTGTTGCATTAGTCAACACAAAAATATGAAAATATTTTTGTTTAAAATTGAAAATGAAATGAAATTTGCAAAACATATTTTTAGAGTCTATTAAATAAAGCAACATAATCATCCAAAAATATTTATGCAAAGATGCGAGCAAATTTTTGAGATATATTTTAGACATGTTTATTGTATTTGTAGAATTTTATGCAAAACATTGACGAATTTATTTAAAGCTTTTCAAGCAAAAAGTAACACAGTGAAAAATACACAAAAATATCTTAAAGATATTTACTTGCAATAAAATTAAATTGCAAAAAATAGGCATTACGACACTTAATAATTTTTTTGAACTAAAGTGTATCTTTGAGTTACTTTTTTTTTGGCAAACAATAATAATTAAAAAAAAATATATCTGTTTTTTCACTATTGTTGCAACTTATAACTTTGAAATATAAAAATATCTTTTAGCTTTAAAATATTAATGCAAATATATACATATTGATTTTCAACTATTTCAAGCATTTATTTATTGTATTTTTTTTTTTTTTGAAAACTTTGCTATTTACATAATAATTGGTTATATCTTGGTTTTTTTTTGTTTTGTTAAGTACATAAGATTTATTTTTAGATATTTTACCTAAGTTTTGCTTGTGTTTTTTAAGTTATAGTCTTTGCAAAGACGCGTGCTAGTTGTTGTTGTTTTTGTTGCTGTTGCTGCTGAGAGACACTGGCTAGACTTTGTTTTGATTTTGCTTTACAGTTAGCCGAGCGTTACGAGCGCGTGTAAACACACAGGTGAGAGAGAGCGCGCGGGCTAGCACAGTAAAAAGTATGGAAGAGAAGGAGTTGGAGCAGAAAGAGTAGCAGCAGCCTGCTTGCTACTGTTTTGTGTCACTCACTGCACTTTATTTGTTAATTTCGTTTTAATTTAATTTAATTGTTTAATGCACTTTGTTTCTCATTTTTTGTTTCGCTTTTGTTTAAATTTTAATTTTATTGTGTTTGTTTTGATGAACTTACTTTTTGGAATTACGCTTCGTTGTTTGTTTGGAATACATGGGAATTTTGTCAACAATCAATTGCATGGCATCAATACATGTACACTAAAGCAACACTGTGTGTGTGTGTTTGTTTGTTGCGTTTTTTTTTTTTTTTTTTGAGTTTGACGCTCTCAAAGGTTCAGCAACATTTCTTTTATTTTTAAGCAAAAATTTTTTTTTTAATGCTTACTTTGTGCACTTTTTCTTTTTCACTTTGTTGTTGTTTCTTGTTTATTGTTTTAACTGTTACTTTTTTGTGTGTGTTTGTTTTCTACGCTTTCACGTTGTATTTGAAATTTTTTGTTTTGCACTGTTTTGTTGTTGTTGTTAAATTTCTAAAAACAACTTGCAAAATTTTGTTTTTGTTTTTGTTGTTGCTGTTGTGTTTCTTTTTGGTTGCCTAGCAAAAATTTTGTTAAAAATTTGCACACTTGAAATTTTCAGTTGTTTGTTTATGTTTTAATAAAAATATTTGTGCTAGTTGTTGTTGTTGTTTGTTTGTTTGTTGGTTGTTGTTTGCTAATACTGTTGTTGTAGTAATCCAAGTTGTTGTTGTTGTTGCTGCAGTTTGTTTTTTGTTTTTGTCATACACGCAACAGGAACTTTTTTAATGCACTTAATCCAAGAAATGTGCTTGTTGTTTTTTTTTGTTTTATTTATACTTAAACGCATAAATTTATTTTTTTAACGCTGAGTTAATTTAAGTCACTGTTTAAAAATACTACGCATAAATTTTAAGATACTTTTTTGTTGTTGTTTTTGCTGCTTAATTTTTGATGTTTAAGCATTTTTTATTTAATACACACAAAATACTACATTTAGGTTTTTCAAATCTTGTTTTTAAATTTTCACTTAAAAAACTTTAAATTTTTTTTCATGTACCGCTGTTGCTATACATTGTGATTTTTTTTTAATCCAAATCTTGTAATTGCAACTTGACGAATTTTGTTGTCATTTGTTTTTCTGAAAAATACTCGCGTTTATTGCTGCGTTTGTTTTGTTAGCGTGCTGCGTGCGCGTTTTTAACCGTTTAATTCTACTACGCTCTACGCTCGTTAGCAGCCAGAAAGGAACTGAAACCTCTGGCTGAAAATGCTCTGAAAGCGTGGCCGACTCGAAACTGACTGCGCTGCCCGAATCGAAACAAAAGCAAAGGCAGCCAAGCAACGTGCGGCAAACGAACTGGCGCTGCCATTGCCGCGGTCGGCGTCGCTGCTGAGCGCAAAGCGGTACAGTGAAACCTGTTAAGTTGGATCGAACCAATTGTTGGTGGATGGTTTTTGTTGCAAGACAAAGTGCTTGTGAATTTGTTGTTATGCGCATTTAGTGGAAAATATTTCTTTTGCAAATGAGTTGTTGCTTAAGCTATATTTTAAACACCTAACTTAACCTAAATGCCAAAGATAAAAAACTCACTGCACAAAAAGAAAGAAAACAAAAACTACAGCCATGGCAATATAAAAATAGTTACAAGATAATACAATTTTTTTGAATTATAAAAATATAAAAAAAATATCAACATACAACTCTTATTCGTTTTAGGATATTTTCTTTGCTATTTTGCTTTAAAATATAATTGTACAAAAAAATGTAGTATAAATATGTTATTGCTTTTTAGTTGTAAAACTTTTTTGTAAACAAAACTCTAAAAATATATAAATGATAACCAAAATACCAATATTGGGATAAATAAAGAATTGAATTGAATTGTTGTTGAACTTCGCGCATCGTTTTTACAACACTACTTGACAAATTAGCAATGCTTTACATTTATGTCAACATAAAAAAAAATTTAAATAATTTCTTTAAACTCTAAGTTTCTTTCAATGAAAAGAACGCATTGTTTAGTTAGATTTATTAGCAACTCTGTTTTTGCCACACTTTATTAAGTTTCTTTATTTTCTAATATTTTTGGAGTAAAATTTTCAACTTCAGATCAACCTCAAAACACTTATGATGCAGGAAAAACAATTGTTATTGATACTTTTAAACAAAATTTTTAATCGTTTTTTTTTTGTTAAGTAGTTTATGTTGGTTTATTGTTAACATATATTATTTTCACTTCTTTGAAGCGTATATTTTCAACTTTGGAGCAACCCAGAACACTTTTCTGCGAGAAAAACTTTGCCAATGAACACTTTTAACAAACATTTGTAGAGAAAGTTATTTTGTATAATATGATTTATTTATTTATTTGTTTTTTATATATATATTATTCAAAACCTACTTAAGAACTTTTAAAGACTACTAGCAACAATGGCCTGGAACTCATATTAATAATTATTAATTTAAGAATTGTAATAGCTTACGTTTCTTCTAGAAGATTTAAAATAGTTTTTAGAATAAATATACAATTATTTTTCAGTTATTAAATTCTTACGGGTTTTTGAAATTAAAAATATATTTTATATGCAAATAAGTTGCAGTGTATTAAGATTGTTGAAAAAAGTATTTATTGTTTTTTTTTTATTTTGGTTTATAATTCATCTTATGACTTTTAGTCGGCCAGTACTATTTTTGAAAAATGGACCTGGGACTTCAGAAGTTAGGAACGCTTTTTGCTCTACTACGTTTGAATGGATATGAACTGCGGCGAAGGAAGCAAGGAATTACTATCAAAGTATCAAAGTATTATCAATAAAGGAATAAGTTATTCCAAAATAAAAGGAAATTGCATAGTTCTCTATGGGAAACCCAATTCGCTTTGCCTTACGCAACCTTCAAATAAGAAAATGCGAGTGTTCACTGTTCAAAAAACAGTTTGCCGAGCGGCTGCTGCCAGTTCGGTCAGCGTCGCTGCTTCGCGCATACAAACGCACAAACACATACAAAATGTTAAACTGTGCCTTGCAACATGTTCGAAGTTGCGCTCGGTACAGTTCAGTTGTCGTTGACTGCTGTTCGTGCGCTCTCTTGAGCACTCACGCTCCCTTTACTTTGCTTGCGCTCTCTCGCTTGATTTATTTTAGGTCGCATTTGTAGTAGTTGTTGTTGTTGCTGCTGCTGCTGCTGGCATTTGGTATTCATTTGTGCGCTGTTAAGGGGCGACGACGCGCGAGCACTTAAGTAAAATAATAATTACACGTATGTCAATTTGTTTGACTTCTCTTGGGCATTTATTGCTACCTTTTTGTGGCTGCGCAGTCAAGTTATAAAAGCGTAGTAGCTTCTACTACTATTTTTGCGGTGTCTCTCTGACATTTATTGGTTTGTTTTGAAAGCGTTTAATGGAGGGTGTGTGTGTGTGTGCGAGTATGTTTGTTTGACTGTGCGTGAATGCGTAAAATGTGTAGTAGGCGCAAGCTACTACGCTTTTTAAGCAGTGCGAGAGCAAGATTGACCATGTGTGCAAAACTGTATGCGTGTGTATCTGTGTGTGTTTGTGCGCTGGCTGTGAAGAGCGCGTTAAGTAGATTTTTCAGCACATTTGTCTTAATTGTTGTGATTTGTGGTTGATGTTGAATGATTTACGATTTAGATTTTTGAGTTTTGATTTGGGTTAGGCAAATTAATTTAAATATGCATATTTAGGTGAAAGCTAGCAGCATTTTTAACACTTGAGGCTTTTTATAAATAGCATATAAAGTTAAAATAGTACATTATGTAGTTTATTTATAAATAATTAAATGTTTAATTATAATAATTGTTGATGCATTAGCAGACATCATTAAAAGCCAGAAAAAAAAAGAAGAAAATTTCTGCTGTTGAGTGGCAAACAAAATTAAAATACTTTAATTACCCGAATAAAAAACATTTAACAATTTAATCTGAGCATATCAATTGCCAGCAGCGCACACATAAACAAACATTAAACACACAGATACAAAATACACACGCATACACATTTCACGCGCTCACGCTCTCAAATGCGCGCTCGTTCGTACGCTCTCGGCAAAGTCAGCCGAGTCATGCCAAAATCCACTCCCAATTTATCACTCAATTAGCACAGAAAAATGTAGTAGTGTATTTACTACACTTCTCGCACACACACACACACACACACACAAACGTGTATACCACACAGCTGCTGCACTCAGCGTCTCGCGGTCATTGCTGTTTTGCTACCATTTGCGCTGCCCGCTGCGACAACGACAACGACAGCGACGACGTCGACGTCGCCAGCAGTAGCAGCAGCAGCAGCAGCAGCAGCCCCTGCACAGCGTGAGAAATTCACTGCGAATTAAATGCATACCAACTCAGTCGCTGCGACGTCAATGGCTCGGCTTTTCGGCTTCGTTGCGCTTCGGCACTCGGCAGCAGCGGCGTATCGGGTGTTCATCTCAATGAAATTGTAGCATATTTGTTGCCATATCGAGATTAAATTTTCAAAACACAAAACGAGCGCAGTTGCTGTTGTTGTTGTTGGTGGTGGGAAAAAGTATCTGTGGGTTGCGCGAGAGTGCGCAGCCAAAGAGACTGAGTGAGAGAGAGAGCGAGCGCGAAAGCAAGAGAGCGTAGCGGTGGGTGGTTGGGCGGTTTGTCGCTGCTTGGTTTGCCGTGCGATTTATTGATGACATGCCACAGCAAGCAAGAGTGTGAGCGAGAGAGCGCGACTGAGTCGTGTTAATGTGTTTGTTGCTCGTCTTTGGCATAAAATTATGTTTTATTTTATTTAACATGCATTTTTTGTTGTCGCTGTCGCTGCCGTCGTTGCCGCTGGCGTTAACGTCGACTGCGCTGCGCATATTTTGTAACGTTTCATTTACAATGAATTTTTTGTTGCTGTTGTTGTTGTCGCAGTCTGCTCGACTTCATTATTTCCATAATTTTGCAGGCATTTTTTTCGTTTAAGGACCAAACAGTGGCGTACGTTTTACGACCAAATTTCACAAGGGATCAACATTTTATACACAGTGCGATAAGCATGCTGCGCCTGCTGCCGCCACTGACAACAAAATGCTGTCAGCGTCGCTGCTGCGGCTGCTCCTGTAACCAGTTCCCCATGAGATTGAGCAGAGGAAGAAGCTGCTGGCAGAGGAAGTCTTTCGAGTGGCAACAGCATAAACATGAATAGCAGTCGACAGTTGTACCATCGAAACATTGAGCATTGGCCTACGGGTTGCGGGACGCCGAGTTTCATTCGGTTTTATATGGTTATGGGTTTTTTCCGACTAGCCCGCACTCTGCCTCCCTCGCTTCAGTCACTTCACTCACTCACACTCTTGAACACACTTTATGCGTATATCTGTGTGGTTGTTGTCGGGTATGTTTCAGTTGTTGCCTGTGCCACCGAGTAAAAGGAAGTGTACCGAGTTGTAGGCCTGTAGCCAGGGTCTTTGGGTTTGGCTCTGGTTCGGTGGGACTGGGAACTGGGTATGGGTTTGGGACCGGTGTTTGCCGCCTTGTGAGGGTGTCTGTAGCTGTGTGTGTGGTAGCTGTATCTGTGTAAACGCGTTGGTTGTTCCTGTTGTCGTACGCTTTGCCTGCCCATTGTATGTGGTATGTGTCATGCCTAATATGTGCGTTATACACACTGAGTTGTGTCTGAGTTATAGACACATACAGGGTGTCGAGAAAATTTCGGTGGGTGTTCCTTTGTGGTGCAAATAAGTTGGGAATACCGAGAGTTATGTAAATTATGGAGGAAGACTATTTGGTTATAATTTATTACTTAGTGTTTATATTTTGGCCTAGTTCTTGTGTATTTTTTGGAACAATTCTGAGGTGGTCACCACTTTTGGTCTTCTTGGTAGCTCAGTACAACTCTTTTTAAGCCTCCTCTACCCAATCTTGATGGACTAAGAGCTTTCAAATGCAAGTTCTGTATATCTTCTAATTATAAAATAAATAAACTACACCATGTCATAACACCAAATGAAGTTTTTTTTTTCGAACATTTACCAACACTACTATGTTAGGGTGGCTATTTTTGGGATGATGGTAACAGATATTATCTCTTGATGTACAATAGGGAAAAGAGTCCCAAACTCTGGCCATGATTATATTTTTAATTTTAATTTTTAAAAAATTCTGGTATCAAAAAACGAAACTTCTGAAAAAAAGAAAATTGTATCAAAACACAAAAAAAAAAATTCTAATTAAGGGGCCATACGCAGCATGCAAAAATTCCGCACGAAATGTCAAAACTTCATATATTTGGTATACGAAGTAGTACCTTGAATGCAATTTTGAACCCTTTCGAAATTTTCACGGAATCCGAAAGTGAAATTAATTTGAGTTGAAGTTCATAGGGAAGTCTACAGGAAATTAGTTAAGAGATATTTCTTCATAAGTTTACCTTAAAGATCCGTTGCTTGGAACTATTTCAGTACTGACTCCTTTCTACTAGCCTCACTTTTTTGTAAAAACTTTGCTCTGCTGCGTTTTTTGAGAATAAAGATAACTTTAAAAACTATTTTTGGTTTCGAATCAGAGGTCTAAAAAAAACAGCACTTAGGGGTTCTGACGAACGTAGTATTTTGGTAAAATATCATATTCATAGAACCAAAATTTAACAAAAACCATACACAGTCGAACTTCGCTATAACGAAATTCTTCAGAACTAATTTTTGCATATAACGAATTTTTCATATAACAAGTTTAAAGTTTCTTTAAAACGATTTTTGTGTATAACCAACACCATAAATTTTGTTACCCATCGTTATTTGAAGAAAGTTTCTTAAGGTCTTAGGTTTAGAATATTTTCAAAGCAGTAATATTTTGAAATCCATAAATGCCATAAGATTTGGAATGCTCTAACCTAAATTAAGTTAAGTTTGTAACGACTCTCTTTTGTAAAAGAACCTAGCAATCTAAAAAAAAAAAGAAACATTTTTTGTGCTTTTAAATTTTTTTAAAATTTAACTATCACACACTAAGTTATATTTAGTGTATAGCGATTTATTTTTGTGTCAATATTGGATTATAAGCTCTTGAATTTATCGGTTGATTGCCAATAAATAAATATATATAATATATAAATATATAAAAAAAAATTAAAATTTACGAAAAGGGTAGTTTTGCGCATGCAATTATAGGAATATATTTCTAAACAATTTTTTCTGATTGATAACCTGCAGACTATAAAAGATACATTGGTTAAACCACTGTATTTAAGTTAGCTAGCACTCAAAAGCAAATTCTTAGAGATATGTAATTTTAAGCACCCTATAAAGCTGGCAAATTGTAAAAAAAAATGAAAAGAAAAACGGCTGTAAAAACAATTTAATGCATAAAACGACAAAATCTGGTTTTCAACCAGAACCCAAACGAAAGCACTGGGACTGGAAGTTAAGACATGGGCCAGGGATGGGGTGCAACAATAGCAGCAGCAACAACAACAACAACAGCAGCAAAAGACGTACAACACAGATTACAACAAAACCCACAGCGCAAACAACAACAATAGCAACTGTGCAGATTACACTAAAACCAACAACGACAACAAAAACAACAACAGCAGCAGCAAAGCCGAAAGAGTGGAAAAATGTGCAGCAACAACAACAACAACAACAACACGCAGCACTAAAATCAATTATGTAGCAAAAGCAACAACAGTTGCAGTTGGCAGTAGTAGTAGTAGTAATAGTGTTGTGTAGTGCATGAAAATAGTAGTGGAAAAGTGGTAATAGTAGCAAACGCTGACAGCAACAACAAAAGAGAGCAAAAGCGCGCGCGCCGGCTGAGAGATTGGGCAAACCGTTTGTAATGCTGAGTGGGCTGCTGCCGCAGTCGCAAATATGTTGCGCATTTGTATGCGTGCAAATGTAAGTGTAAAAGAGAGAAAGAGAAAGACAGAGAGAGAGAGAGAAATGTAAGCTGCTGCTTGTGGAGAGCGCGCACATGACAGCTTGTAACTGTTTTGTTGCTTGTGTTGTTTTTGTTGTTGCTGTTGGTTTGCTTACTCACAAGGGGGTGGGTGGTTGGACGGCTGTTGGATGCTTGCTTGCTTGCTAGCTTACACGTTTGCTTGTTTGTTTGCTGCAGTAAATTGTGTTTGACTGTATACATGTGTGTGTGTGTGTGTGAGTGAAGCGTTGCAATGTTGGCAGCCATAAACGGATGAACTTTGCTTCATGATGACGCTGCCAATGATAATAACCATTGATGATCATTATGTTGTTTTTTCAGCTTCTCGTTGTTTTTTTTTTTTTTTGTTTTCCTTTTTTGCTGCGCTCGTTTGTTGTCGGCTGTAGTTTGAGGCAGACACCTTTTCCACGTGCGCCAGGTGATGCCACCCGACCGCTCTGTCTTCTGCTCACTCGTACACACGCTCGTACGTTCGTTTGTTCGCTTGCTCTGCTTGCAAATGTTTTGGCAAAATAATCAGCAAAAACGAAACGAAAAGAGCGTGCAAAATTATGCTGAGTGCTTGGCTGACTGCCACACAAAGTGAAAGATGTGTGTGTGTGCGAGTGTGAGTGTGTGTGAGTATCTGTATGTGTGTGTACAGCATAATATCTCGTACATAAAGCAGCCACAAAAGAAGAAAATCAACGAGCATAGCTCGGTGCAAAGGCAAAGGCTACGCACAGTGTGATAATTTGTTAATAATGTTGATGAAAATATGGGTATTTTCGTTCTGGCGTGACGTTACATTACGAAATAACAACAGATGAAATCACGGAAAAAGCTAGATTTTAAAAAGGTTTTTTTTGAATACTTAGCAATTAGGTAGCATTTAGTATGATAACAATCGTCGTTGACAATTGAAAAGATATAAGCAAAAGTGCACTTGGCGTGACGTATCAAAAAAAATAAAGTGGTTTTTGAACTATATATAATAATTCCCTGACTGACAATTTTTTTTTGTCAGTCGCCCCTGGGCGGGACATGGGGATCTCTATTAATAACTGTTCAAAGAGAACAGGGACCTACAGTTTATAGCCGAATCCGAACAGCGGTGTCTTTAATTAATAGAGACTTTCTTGTTTTTTGAACTGGCTCACAAAATTGGACCTTTCTGCCAACTTGACAAAATTTTTTGTATAAAACTCATTTTTTTAGTTAGTCAAAATTTTTTGTATACTTTTTTTTTTTGTATGACTTGAAATAAAACCTTTTTCTTATTTTGTTAGCCTTAGCAAGTATCTGGCGTTACATGGTAATAATAATTTTTTTTAGTAATCATTTTTGTTTAACTAATTTTAATAGAACGACTTAAATGATCTAATTTGTATGTGATAATTGGCAAGATTATGAAAAACGATATGAACATCATCTTTATTATAAAACCTATACATCGGCATTTCCATATTGGCGTGACGTTACGTTCGTATGACAAAATATGAAAAAATTAAAAGCACAATTTTTAAAAAGCTTATTTTTTTTAATGCTAAAAATATGATAATAAACGCCTTTACCTTTTTAAAAACATGTCTAAGTACGCTTTGCGTGACGTCACTAAAAATAGTAGTGGATTTTCAACAGGTTTAAAAAATTGCAAGTTCCTGTAAATTCAGCCAAACTTTTTGTATAACTTTTGTTGCAAGATTTGAAATAAAGTAGAATCTGGCGTGACGTTACAAGGCATGGCGTTACTTAAATTTCCATTCAAATTATTTTATTTTATTTATTTAACAATAAACGACGTTAATAAGCATAATATTAATTATTATTATTATTAATTTTTCAATATATATTATTCCATTTGTTGCAAAGATAAGGATAATACATATAATAATATAGAATTTAGGGTCTAAGGTCTAGTTACTCATTGCCCTAATGTTTATTAAATATAGTATTGTTATTGTTTTATAATTAATATTTAAATAAAATAAAATAAATTAAATATAGAATTACTAAGAGAGGATGCTCTTGGAAATAGACTTTTAGCTTTGTAGCCAGATTTCTCGCCATCTTAAGCGCTTAGTTGTAAGAAAAGCTTGGAACTCTTTCACTTATAAACATTTGAGTATTATGTAAGAATATATATATTTTTTTTATTTTTTCTGAAATTTGTTTTTCCATATTAAAGTAGTTTTAGTTTTAAAAGCCCCGATGACGCTGTTACGTTAAGGAAAATAATTTAAAACTATTTTATAATTAATAATGGTATTGTGGCTGAAATTTCTTGGAACAAATATTGTGGGAAATTCATTTTTATTAAATTTCAGTACGTTTTTTTATACAAATTAAATTTAAGAAAAAAGTGGCTTACTTTTATTCGGCTTCATGTTTTGCTTTATTTATGTGTAAAGGAAACGTTTCCTGTTTTTTCTAGTTTCAATAAAAAAAAATTCAATATTCGGAGACAAAATTCGCCTTAAAGATCTTGTAGACTGTACTTGAATAAAATTCTTAGTAGGCACAAGTTATAACTTAATTAAAATTTAAAATTTATTTTTGAATATTCTGAGACTTTATACTTTTAAAAATTCTTTAAATAAGTCTTAAATTAAGATATAAATTCCTACAGAAAGATTTTTAGATCAAAATTTCTTAGAATAAGACCACAAATTCTTTAAATAATATTAAAAGTCTTAAATTAAGTCTAGAGAAATTCTTAAATAATAATATTTAGCATAATAAAATAAAACCAAAACATACCGGGATTAACATTAAAAGCGTTTAATAATGTAAAAATATTCATAAAAAAATATATTAATTTGACATTTAATGATAATTCGAATTTAAAGACAACAATTAATCCAAAAATTTTGTAATTAATGTATTTAATATTTCTTAAAAGATTTTTATTCAAAAAAAAAAAAGAAGAAATATCCAACATTCTTAAATTTTAAAAGTAGATGAAAAAGACGAAATTTTTTAAATATTAAAAGTCTTAAATTAAGATTAAAGAAATTCTTAAATAACAATTTTAAGCATAAAAAATGCCAAATTTTAGTTATGTGTTTAACATAATAAAAGAATCAAAATAAACGAGAGGAAGGCATAAAAATAATAAAATTTCAAACCTAAATTAAAAATAAACATTTTTTTTTTTTTAAATTCTCTTGTTTTAAGTTGAATATTTTGTTATTATGTTCAAAATCATTATTTTAAATCTGAAATTAAGACTTTGAATATTATTTTTTTAGGTACCTATATTTTTACATTATTAAGCGATTATGTCTCGAAAATTTGTTGTTTTATTTGAATAATATTTGTTTTTTTTTGCAAGTTGGATATTTTATAATGTTAAAAATTATTTTATATTTTTTATCATTTAATGTCAAATTAATATATTTTTTTTAAAAATATTTCTACATTATTAAATGCTTTTAATGTTAATTTGGGTATGTTTTGAGCATGATTGGTTTTATTTTAAAAAATATGTGTGTTTGCCTTAAGATGGATATTTTATTATGATAAATATATATATAATATATATACTTAAAGTTCAAATTTTTTTTATAGTAAAATTCTTAATTTTAAAGTATTTTTTTTGTCTTAACTTGGCAATTTCTTTATGTCGTCAAACTTTTGAGTCTTAATTAAAGTTTGATAATTTTTTTTTGAAAATAATTATTTTTATCCTAGTTTAAGTTTAATTTGTTTCATTTTAAGAATTATGATCTTGGTTTCAAAATTTTTATCCTATTTTATGAATTAAAAGCAAGTCAACAAAATCTTAATTTAAAATACTAATTTGTTTTAATCAGTGTGGACAAGTTCGTTAAAGAGAAGCTCGGGTGTGCTTCGAAATATTTAATCAAATATTTTTTAATATTTATTTAAGGGTTTTCAACTTATTTTAATTTTTTTCTGGTCTTAATTTGAGAATATTTGATAATTCCGTCAGATTTTGTATTTTTGTAAAGTTTGATAATTTTGTTATTAATACAAGAATTTTAAACTTATTTATTGATTGCCAATAAAAAATAAAATCCAAAAAAAAAAAAAAAAATTAATTAAAGATTGATGTGTTTTATTTTAAGCATTATGGTTTTTTTTTAAAAGATTTTTCATCTGGTTTTCTAATTTAAATTCAAGGCGCCAAAATCTTAATTTAAGATGTTTTGTATTAGTGTTGAAAAGTTTGTTATATAACTCGACTACGATGTATTTATTTAAACTTAAAGAAAAGTGCGACGATTCAGGATTTAGTTCAAAGATGTTTTGGCTCATTTACGAAAATCGGCTACGGTTCGAAACTGGTTTATAGAAGATTCGACATTCACGATTGTTTAAAAAATGGATTTAAGTGAACTTTTAAATTTTAGTATTTTTTCAGATTACCAAATTCTAAGCCTGAAATATTAATTTTTCGGGAATTCTGGAATTACATTTGTATCCATATTAGTTGAGAAGTCTGTTTTACTTTAAATGTCAAATCGACGTCATCTTAGATAATGAAACCTTAAGCTTTAAAAGCGTATTCGTTTTTAAGATTTTAAAGACTTGCCCAATATATTTTATTTCTAAGATAATTGCGAAAAAAAAACAAATACTTGTTTTTTTTTTATTTTCTCGTAATTATGGCTAAATTTCAAAATTAAATCTGTTCAAATTACAACGATTACCCAAATATCACACTGTGCAATGGCAACAACAGCAACAACAACAACCAAAACAACAACAGCAGCAAATACTCTCAGTTACAGGCGGCGGCAGGTACTTTGAGATTGTATTTTACTTTATATATGTATATTATTTTTTTTTTGTACACTTTTTATTATGCTTTATTTTGTATTTGTTGTTGTTGTTGTTTTCATACATTTTATCAGTCAGCGCTGACGCTGCAGTCGATGTCGGCGTCGACGCTGACGATTTTCTGCGTTTTTCTTTCTGTTTTGTTTTTATTTGGGTTTCTTCGACGTTTTTGTTTTGCGTGTGTTTGTGTGTGTGTGTGTGTGTGTGGTGCGGTGTGTGGTTTGCTGTGGCATGGTGTGGTGTTGTGTTGTGTGCGTTATATCTGTGTATCTTGCCGCTCGCTTGTGTGTATCTTTGTATCTTTTAGCGCTGTTTTGAGTTAAGCAATTGATGGATATGGTTTATTTATAACGCTTGGCGACCGTGCAAGGCAAGGCGGTCACTATGTGTGTGTGTGTGTGTGTGTGTGTACTTGTTCGCTTTTTGCTTTGTGAGTATCTGTAAGATACACTCTTCCACACTGCTCGCTACGTTCGTTCGATAAACGTAAGCGTAATAATATTTTATTGAAATTTCTGTCGCTGTAGTTGTTGTTGGTCTTGTTGTTGCTGTTGTTGCGCTTGTTGTTGCTTTTATTTTATTATTATTATATTTTTTTTCTTTCTTTCTCGTTTTGTTGTATAGTATATGTTGTTGCTGGGGCTCTCAGTCGGAGCCTCAACACCCCCGCCTCTTGTCCCTCGGGTCTTGAGTGTTGCTTGCTGTCGTTTTTCGTCTTGGTTTCCCGTCCTTCCTCTGTTCCGCTCCACTGTCTAACATCTTGACTGTTCGAGAAGTATTGAAGAAATGCTCATGGGCAACGACAATAACAACAAAAACCACATTAGTACCAGTCGAACAGAGCATTTTTGTTTGAGTTTTCTTTTTATACACTTACAGTAGGTAGATACACTTGGATTAGTCGTATATTTGTAAGCATTAGAGGGAACGGTAGGCGTGACGCTACTTATAAGGAATATACCAAATTGTTCAGTATTGATAACCGAGTTGATTTTTAGCTGCACTTGGCTGGCTGTTGATTTTTGTAAAAACAAGCCTTTTAGATATATTTGAATCTCAATGAAACTTGACACACTAACTGTGCTCATAATGAAATTTTGAATGCATCTTAAATCTTTTGAATGTCATACGACATTTTTTGAGATGATATGAATATCTTTTGGAATCACAGCCATATAGATGTCTGGTTTTGAAACTGCCCTAATACACAAATGAACATTTTTTTGAACTTTGATGAACCGTATCAACGTTTAAACAACATTAAAGAAAATGGAATATGAAATTTTTTAGTAGTATCTGACTAAGTTATTAACTTTTTTAAAATTCTGATATCGGAAAATACTTAATATATCTGCCTCTTAAATTCTCAGTTGTAATGATATAATATCTAAACTCTGATTCAATATGTTAAGCTAGCTTTAAGCAATATTTTTATATTATTTCGGCAAATAAAGCAAATTGTAAATTAAATTAACATATCTGCCGTAGAATAAAGTGACAGTTATTATACGCATTAGAATTTAGCTGTATCTTTAGTGTATGAATTTATGATCTGAATATAGTAAAATAGGGTTACAAAATATTGTGAAAGATATTTGTAAAATTTTAAGTCATAAGTTGTTAGCTAATTGTTGAAGCTTAACAATATAAGATGCATATATGTATGCAGAGGAGAGTCCGGAACTCTAGATAGATGTATCTTTTAACAATATTTTAAAACTCTTAACGCAAATTACGATGAAGTGTTTTCATGATAGACTTACGTCGACAAAGATTCTTTTTCGGCTACAGATTGCTTTTAATAGAGATTTGTATCTGCAGCTTGTTTGAAAGAGATTTCTTTCAAATAAAACCATCTGCAATGAGGAATCTAGATCAAGTAAAAGCTATAGCTCTAGTTAAAAAACACCACCAAAGGGTTTGAGAACCCTAAGATATTGTTAATCTTATACAATATATAAAATCTTTATCTATAAGATATAAATTTATCTAAAGTTTCAACTCACAGTATGTTAAAGAACTTTCTTTTGAAAACTTCTGTGATTTGAGATAATTTTGATTAAAAATGTTCTGTAAGCGCAAGTAAACTTCGAAAGCTCGTAGTTCTCTTGTTTCTAGCTCGTTAGGATTGTCTTTGGCTGGTTGCTTGAAGGATTGTATCCATATAAGACGCATATACAGAAATATCTTAACAGTTTCATCTTAAACTTTAAATCTCTTAAGAAACTTTTGTTGAAAGACCTGCATAATAAAAATACAACGTTGTTAAAGATATTTTTGCCAAATCCACAGTTTGCTTTTGTAAAGATTTGTATCTAAAGCTGGTTTGCAAGAGATTTTTGTAAAATAAAATCAACCAAAGCTATAGCTCTAGTAGAACAATATCACACTCGGGCTTCAGAACCAGCAGATTTTGTTAGAAATCTATAAGATATAAATTTATCTAAAGTTTTAACTGAAAGTCTTTTAAAGATCTTTCAGTCGAAAAAAGGTTCTGCAAGGGCATGTAAACTTCGGAAGCTCGTAGTACTCTTGTGACTAGCTCGTTTTGGATTGCCTTTGACTGGTTGCTTGGATGGTTGGGTTTGGTTTGGTTGACTCTTTGGTTGCCTGGCTCGGTTTGTCTGTCTTCGCAGCCTGGTGATGGTTGCCTTCTTTTCTTTTGTTGCTTTTCTTTTTATGTATTTGTCGTCGCAGTCATCGACGTCAGCGTCGACGTTGGCGTCGTCTTGTACGTTTTTGCGCTATAAGTATCTGTTGGATAAATATGAGGTTAAAACGTTGCCTTCTGTTGCCGCTGCTGCCGCTGCTTGTTGTAGTTTCTTCACTTGGCTGGCATCTTGGCATTGCTCTGCTCTTTTATGTATGTATCTTTGCTTGTTCGTTTTTGTTGTTGTTGTGTTTTTTTTTTTTGTACCTGTGGGTGTACATTGTGTGCCTGTGTATGGGTTGATTGTTGCTGTCTTTTGATGAAAACATAAATATCATCAGAGCCACATCCACAGAAAGAGCCAGAGCCAGAGCCAAAGCCAACACAGCAGCTGAACCTGAAGCTGTATCTGTATCTTAAGTTGAAGCAACGGAATTTTCAACCTCTCTCTGTCTGTTTGTCTTGCTTGCTTGCCATCTCTTTCGCTGGTCATTGGATGAATGAAATGCTGGTCACCCATTGTACTGTCAGTTACTACTTGGAAAATGATTACGGCTGCTTTCAGGCAATTTAAATTAAATTCAATTATGTTTAATCATAATTAGTGAGGGGAGTTAAGGAGTTGGTTTGGCAACGGTTTGATCTTAAATGGGGTTTATTCTGCGGTTTTTAGTAGAAGCAAAAATATCGAGAGTTCTAGATTGAATTGATTGATTTAGAAACGAAATCTTTGGTCATCTTAGGGAGAGAGATAGTCCAGTGTGTGCTTAAAAGTTCTCAGTAACTTGGCAGAGTACTGTAATAGAGTCTTCTGCTCTTCTTGCTGGAGAAAAGGAGATATACATGCAATATAGATAACACGCCGGAGAAGATGCTTCTTCCCGCTTATGCTGACGTTGGGATCAATAAAAGCATTTCTGACAACGTAGATTGATAGATGAATAGTTGGGTAGATGGATAGAAGGATATATGGATAGATGGATAGATGGATTAATGGATCGATGGATCTATAGATCTCGATGGATAGATAGATGGATCGATTGATAGATGGATAGATGGATCTATAGATCTCGATGGATAGATAGATGGATCGATTGATCGATGGATCGATGGATAGATGGATAGATTAATATAGATCCTTCAAAGTCATATTTGGCATCTATGCAAAGGTATTGAAGGGTACGTTTCATAAACATTATTATACGGTCTAATGTTTAAAAGTCATACGAGTACATTTTTTTTTGTAGGATCCTTAATATTGATCCTTCGAGGACATATTAGGCATCAATGGAAAGGTGAGGTGTACGCGACATAAATGCATCAAACAATATAAAATTACATTTTTATTTTCAATTTAAAAAATAATAATTGTAGAATAACTTTTATTTCAAATCATAAAATTAAAATTTATCAATAAGAGTTGTTTCGTGAATTTTTAAATAAAAATGAATATTTATTAATTATTTGAAAAGTTTTATTTTTTGATCAAAATTGTACTGAAAAAAATTATAATATATGATAGTTATTTTAAGGTATTTATTTTAAAAATTGTACGATTCCTGATTTTTAGCATACATTTATTTTTAAAATACAAAAAAAGCGTTATTATCAAATTTGTTAATCTAAATTTAAAAATATTATTAAGATACAGTCATGGGTCTTAAGGTACAGGTTTTTATGGGCGTCGTGATATTTGGAAGAAGTTCTATGCAGGGATAGCTGGATAGCAGCATGTTTTGTAAAATATCAACTTTGCTTTGTTGATTAGGCTCACATAGGTCTTGATACCAAATTTAATGGCTTTGCCTTTTTATCAACGAAAAAAAGTGTTTGTATCTTAAATTGAGAAATACATAAAATATAAATAGTGCACACTTTTTATTCAAATTTGATGGG
Source organism: Chymomyza fuscimana (assembly GCA_949987675.1). Lineage (NCBI taxonomy): Eukaryota > Metazoa > Arthropoda > Insecta > Diptera > Drosophilidae > Chymomyza > Chymomyza fuscimana. Next base: position 27,374,866 of record OX465089.1, on the reverse strand, counting down.
TCTTGCCATAGCCTCTGTGGTAGAGTATACAATTTTTCAGATACATTTTTATTGTTTTTTTGGGTTGTATTTTTATTAACTATTGCTTGAAAGCATTGCTAATATGAAATATCTAATAGTCTTAGATGGGCGTTATAGAAAGAATAATAAATTATTAAAACAATAATTACTGGGATTTGTTCGTATCTTTTTACTCAGCTTTCTTATCTTTTTACACCATATTAACTTTTATATGCATAAAGTGTACATTGTTCAAATCTTTAATCTTTAATATACACAAGTTAAGCACTTGCAGCTATTATAAGTTAATTATTTGATTGAGTTTTTCTTTTTAAGATTGTTTCTCATAACTAACAAAATGTGCTTAAAAAATATTTTTTTCCTTTTTTAATATTTTGATTGATAAGTTTTACATATCTCATCATATTTAAAAGCATAGCTAATGCTACAAATAAACTCGCTAATTAAAATCTATTAAAACCTTTCCATTATAATCCAGATACTCACTTGATTAGCACAATTTAAATCTATCAAAACAAAGTTCTCATGATTAGCAGTAGACGCTACAAAATAAAATTTCGTAGTTTTTTTTTTGCTACTATTCAATCGAATTTAAAACTGCCAAATTTGTCGAAAAGATTATAAAAATGCTCATTGCTAACAAGTAAAAATTTCTTAATTCATAAAAATGCTAAAAATATAAAAATCGAGAGTGGAAAAAATAAACACACACACAAACGCACATAAATACACTCAAACACAGATACAAATGTATAAACAACGCAATTGTAGACCAAAAAGCAAATATACAGCAGCCCTGTTGTAAGTGTGTGTGTGTGTGTGTGTATATAACTTAATAATTATTCATGCAGTCGCAATTACAACAGCAGCAACAACAACTACTACAACAACAAAGCATTCTTCATACCTACTCCAAAGAGCAATTTAACAACAAACAAAATGAAATCGAAACGAAACGTATAAAGTAAATGACGATGAATACAACAACAAAAACAACAAAACAATTGGTCGATGTATCACATATGTATGTGCTTATGTATATAATATATATACTCGTATATAGTTGAATGACTGAACAAACTCGTCAACAGCAGCAGCAGCAGCAACAACAAAAACGACAACAACAACTGTCGCAACGTCAAAAAATCACAAAAAAAAATATTTTTTTTTTTGCTCAACAAAAATAAAAATTACCTTAAAAAAAATAGCAACAACAAAGCTAAACAAAGCTGCACAAAAAAAAATACAAATTAAACAAAATAAGATGAATATGCCAAACAAATAAAAAAAAAACACACATATATATGTATTTATAGAGAGGCATACGTCGAGATACTATGTATATAGATACAGATACATAGCTTGTTGTGTGTGTGTGTGGTGTGTATGAGCAGGCGGCAAAATTATGCCACAATCAAATACAAGTACAACTACAACAAATAAAGCCAGCTAATGTGGTGCTCGAAAGTTTTAATACACACGATTGTACTAATCGATAGTATCTAATTCAGTGATTATAGATATACAAATACCTACATACTATATATATTTAAGTGTATGCATCGAATTCAGCTTAAAATAGTTTTCTTTGGCTTATACTGGGTCCAAATGAATTGGGTTTCCATGGTAGTTTTTGCAACATTAAAATTAAAAAAAAAAAATAATAATAGAAAATTTTCTAATTAATATAATACTCATTAAATTAAAACAAAAAAACTAGGCTGCGTTCATGGCTATCCATTAGTAACGTAGTTTCTTCGGTTTGTCCTTTCTTATAAGTTTTATTTAATATGTATAGCGAAAAATTTATTCATATACAATAAATAAATAAATAAATAAATTAAAAAATATATAAGTTTCTTTTCATTTACAAAAAAATTAATTTAAAAAAAACTAAACATTATACAAAACGGTTAACTATATATTATATAAAAAATGGGATTTAAAAAAATCTATATATCAAGTATTATGTAAAAAGCAAAATTTATTCATTAAAAAATATTAAATAAATTTTTTTTTATATTGGTTTACAGTCTGTCTTTATTAGACAATAATTAAATTTACAAAATAATAATTGATGAAATATAAGTATAAGTGTAATAGCAAGTTTCCACTGTTAAATAAATGATTTATTAAAAAAAATAATGTAAGATTACATTTTATGGAAAATATTTGTTTTTTAAAAATTATACACAAAATATAAATAAAAAGTTAGATTATATATATTATACGAAACAGTGAGTATTTAAAAAATGGAAATTAAAAAGTGACTATATAACAAGTAATTTATAAATAGAAAGTTTTTCGTTTAAAAATATGAAATAAATTATATATTAAAAAAAAAAAATAATGCAAGATTAAATTTTATATTAAATAGTTGTTTTTTAAAAATTATACACAAAATATAAATTGAAAGTTAAATTATATATATATTATACGAAACAGTCAATATATAAAACTGGGAATAAAAAAATGATTATGTAACAAGTAATTTATAAATAGAAAAAAAATCATTAAAAAATATTAAATAAATGATATATTGAAAAAAAAAATAATGCCAGATTAAATTTTATGTTAAATATTTGTTTTTTAAAAATTATACACAAAATACAAATTAAAAAATAAATTTATACGTTATACGAAACATTATATAAGAAATGGGAATTTTATTTTATTATGTATGTAAGGACAAAAAAATTATTTATTAAAAAATACTAAATAAATTATAAGTAGGTATATATTAAAAAAAAATAATGCAAGATTAATTAATTATTTCATCGAAAATATTTGTTTTATAAAATTTTTATACAAAATTTTAAATAAAAAAAGAATAATACATTATACGAAATAGTGAATTAGTTTTATATAATAAATGGGAATTAAAAAAGGGCTATAAGCCGAGCAATATGTATGAATAAAGAAATTATATAAATTTTAAAATAAATGATTTATTATTAAAAAATATTGTATGAAAAATGTTCGTTTTTTACAACTAATATACAAAATATTAATTTTAAAAAAATTCATACATTAAAGAAGCAAAAAGAAAATGAATAATGGGGCTATATACAAGTAATATATAAGTGTATAGTATATTATAAAAAGAAATAATGCAAGTTTTACCGAATATTTTAGAAAAATAATAGTTTTTTACTAATTATATTATATTTATAAAGCATATTAATTAAAAAAAATAATAAATAAATTTAGATATATAGTAAAAAAAAATGACTCGACTGAGAATGGAACCTGGGACTCGAACCAAACCTTAAAAACAATTTTGTTACTTCGTTACGTGACGATTTTTCTATTATTAGCTCGAATTATCGAGTAGACTGCAAACAACTGTGGCAAAAAAAGATGCTAAATAAATAATAACCTATATATAATATTTAATATAAAATAATAATAATGATATCGTTGGGAAAGCTGCACTGCGACCCTATTCTATCTATTGTGCTCCCTACTACACCTAGATCTTCTTAGCTAGACCAGTTTCCGAAACAAACCTAATTACTTTGGGATATCTATGCCCAACGCATGTTGGGAAGTTTCCTCCCCAATTTCACAACAGCTGTGCTTGAATCTACAATGCCAGTATTACTCAGATGTTTCCTGAGTCTGCAGTCAGTATCCTAAGAGAATTTTTACTTAATTGGAATCTTAAATTTTCAGGAACCCCGGTGTTGCTTAGCCAGCCATACCGATCCAGTTTGATTCTTTTCACTATACAAAGGAAATCCAAAAAAAAAATGTTGTTTAACGCCTAGAAGTTTACGATTACGACCCAAAAACCTTGATATCAACATGATAAGGATGAAAAAAAATGTAATTTGCCCATGGCTGTCCGTCCTTCCGTCAGTATTGCCTGTTTCTTCAAGATCTAGCTCTTCACTTGCATACAATTTTCTGATGTTAGACCCAAAATAGAATTTAAGGCTTCAAATAAACATCTTCAAACACCGTAACTTAAGGCTTAAAGGGTATATAAAGTTTGCGAAAATCAAAAATTGTTGTAACAAAAAGAAGGAGGCGTCGGAGAGAGAGTCCATATAGATCTTCAAAACAAAGATATTGAGTAGTATCGATATCTCAAAACAAAAATTTTGAATAAAAACCGAATCCCAACAAATCTAGATCGATTTCTAGGTTATGTCTATATTACAAAGCGAAGGTACCCAGCCAAAGAGTACAACAAAAGCAAATCAGAAAAGTATGCGTCCTACAAACAGAGCTGTTGTTGTTATTGTAGTCGATAATGACGTTGATCGTTGATGATAATCATGTTGATGATCAATGCTGATGGCGTTTCTTTGGTATATACTGGTAGCTGCTTGCATGTTGAGTATCGAAATCAGCGCAGCTAAAATGTATCTGCAACTGTATATTTGTATCTGTATCTGTATCTATAGCTGCGCTATGCCAAAGAGGCAATGAGCCAGCAGCATCTACAAGTTGGACGCTAACATTCCATAGATATACAAAAATAAAAATGCGGCTACAATAAATAGAGATTGAAAGAGTGTCTAAAGATACAAAGGGAGAGAGACAGAGAGCACAAACATCTGTGAGATGCATTTTTATATACTATATTGTATGCTGCACCGTTGTCGATGCAACAAACAAAGCATGAAAATGCAGATGCATGGAAATGAATCAACAAACTTGAGCTGCCGGTAAGGCTACAACAACAACGACAACAACAACAAAATGAACAACAATGGCCAAAAGAGACAAAACTAACTGTCATTAAATTGCTTCGCACTTTAGCCGCCTAATTGCACAACAAAAAGCTTCAATTAAACACTTCAAAGAGCTTATTACAAACCAATAAACCGCACTTAAAGTGCGTCCACAAACAACAACAACAACAACAAAGATACGAGTATTTACAAAAGACCAGATACAAAGTACCTAAGTAACATGGAACTTGATGCCTCACTGCTTAAGAGCAAAAGAATGTGTTGCGTGTATCTGAAGTGCTCAATAGACGCACGCCTGCGGCATAACAGGATTCACCAAGGAACAAAGGACACTCCGAGTGTGTCGGTGCGTGTGAGTGTGTGTATCTGAGAGAGAGCGGTAGATATTCAAACATGTCTGTCAAGGAAAGTTGCTATGTGACAATTGCTCTGGCCAACATACAAAATGTCAAGGATACATGCCATGATGCATATCTTGTGTGCGGCAACAAAAGCCAATCCACATATAGACACCAACAACAACCAACGCCAAATACACCGAAACGAATACATGAATACGAATAAGTTTACACGAGCCACTCGTTCATCAATTTTGAGAGAGTGGAAAGGGGAAAGGGTTTGAGGGCCAGGCAGCCTTCACTTGCGTTTTTCAAGGGTGTGAAGGATTTTGGATAATTTGGTATTTACAAAATGTATGAGAAGGGTTGTTAAAATATAAATTATAATATTATTTTTTTTTAATTTCCCTACAATCAACTTCTTTCTACCTATTAACATCGTACAAGATTTGAAAAATTTTTATCTCTGAATCCTTATTTTGTAGGGGCAGCATAATTGCCATACGAAGGCTTTCTTTCTCGGGACTAAATTAAATTTTTGGAATACTAGATTTTAATTCCTGGCACCCATCGGGTCAAGTGTATTATTGATTAGTTATGTTATGTACAGAAGAAGTCGTGAGCGACTATAAATTCTTTATACGAAAATGCTTATCATCATATCGGATAGTGATTGAGCCATGCCCGAATGTCTGCCCATATACACTGCTAGGTCTCAAAGACTTTAAAAACAGGAGACGCCTTTTAGCAAAAAAAGGGCATTATCGGCACAGAGATGAAGTTTGTCAATTCATGTTGAAACGTTGGCAGACGCGACATATGAGAAAGATGTTTGAATAATTTTTTTTTAAATGATAGATAAAACTTTGAATTTACAAAAAAAAATTTAAAGCATTTAAAAAAAAAAATTTTTTTTTTTCAAATTGATCTGCCGTTTTCTGAAAAATAAGAATATTCATATTTTATGCAACGTAATTGTACAAAAAAATCTTCGGAATGGAAAGATAATAACTTCAAACTTGTTTTGAATGTTTTTTTTTAAATTTTCTAAAAACTTTTAAAAGTAAATTTGAATTGAAATATTATGATAAATTTTAAAAGTAATAAGGAATATCCTAACCGCGTTTCAAAATGTTCAAAGTAAATATCGGTTATATGCAAATACAGTTTTTCACGTGCTTTAAAAATTTTAAGAATACTTAAAAAAAATTTGATTTTCTTGGAATTAAGCGTTTTAAATTTCTTTTAAAGACTTAATAATCTAAAAACAGACAGGAAAAATTGTATTTGCACAAAATCTATTTTTGAGAACATATTGATCGTTCATGATATTCCTTATTACTTTTAAAATTGTTTATAAAATTTCAAAACAAGCATTCCTAGCAAGTTAAAAGTTACGATTTTTGCATTCCAAGGAGCAATTTTTACTATGGCAACTATGTTAATGCTAAAACAGGCATAATTTCCTTATAGTGCTGGAAAAACATCGCTGTTTTCGATGCCTTTAACTGAAAACCAAAAATTGTGAGAATTGAGAAATTGTTCGTCTTTTTAATTTGTGAGACGAAAATTTTGGCCGGAACAGAGTATTTATTCCTTATACTATCTTAACCTGTAGTTTACTTTGTATTGAAAAAATAAAAAAAAAATTAAATTTGAAATTTATCTGGGGTACCCAGTGCCCCAAAGACAGGTCTTGGCTTAATACAAACTTCGATACATCGATGTTTTCCAGTCAAAAACTATAGAAAACATCGATATCTTTCCAGCACTGCTTTCTCGTTTATAAAGTGCACTGATTTTTTGCAATAAATTTATGTGCTCATTCATCATCAATTAGAAATTGCAAAATTTGTCTTTTAATATTAAATGTTAAAATAAAAAAAAAATTTTTTTTAGAATTCCATTTTTTTTTTTTCAAATTTAAAGTTTTAATTATCACTAGGGGGCACTGCGTGCTTCGAAACCCCCGTACGGTCTTCTTTATTCAATTTAGATCAGCTAGACCATGATATCCCCTGTAAATTTCTTTATATCCAAAATACATGCATGCATTAATGCTATAGTCGGTCCAGCCCGACTTTAAAATAACCTTGTGTTCGTATGCGTGAACTTATCGAGGTGAAATTTACATTGTGCACACCGCATGAGGTGTGGCTATCACATAGTTAAGTTTCACCTCGATAAGTTTACGCATACGAACGCAATCGGTACCAATCGGTTTTTTTGTTGACGTATTTATATATATATTTAAAAAAAATTATTTAAAATATATTTCTTCCTGGGTGGCTACCGTTGTATGTAGTCGTTTTTTTTACTGTTCCGAGTGTGTGACCGTTGCCCAGTGATCACCTCTCACGCAGCTTCTCACCACAGTGAGCGAAGCATAAGGACTCTGAGCGCAGCTTAGCTTGGCTTATCCCACTCAAGCCTTCTTGGCATGAACAACGACATATGACATGTCAAAGAGAAGTCTACCTGAGTATTCCTTAATCGTTAACTAGATAAGCAATAGGAATTTTTAAAAAAAATGTACGTGGTGAACATTTGCAAGTGCCTCTATATCTGTCTGTATGAACAAAATTTTCTCAGAGTGTATCTTGCTCAGAGAAATGATGCTCGAAAATTCTACCAACAGGTCAACCGTCTGACCCAAGGTTTCAAGCCTGGAGCATCAAACTGCAGAGATGAAGATGGGAATCTATACGTACTATGTGAAAGATTAAAGCCGTTTACCAACACACTGATTGGACCTTATCAGTGCGGCTTCAGACCTGGTAAATCCACCACAGACCAAATCTTCACATTACGCCAGATCCTGGAAAAAACTCGCGAAAGTCAGACTGACCCCATCATCTGTTTGTCGACTATAAAGATGCTTTCGATAGCCCGATAAGGGATTGCCTTTACACCATCATGTCTGAGTTCGGTATTCCGGCGAAGCTGATTCGCCTGTGTAGGATGACGTTGAGCAGCACCATCAGCTCCGTCAAGGTAGGAACGAACGAAGGGGCGCTGCGAAAGGCCGGTGTTCATCGTAATGGCACTATTTTCTACAAAAGTGTCCAGCTCCTTGCATACGCTGATGATATTGATATTGTGGGACGTTGCAAGCGAGATGTCACTGCTGCATTTTCAGCAATCGAAAAGGAATCAGCAAAAGTGGGTTTGGCGGTGAATGAGGGCAAGACGAAGTATATGCTGGTTACGCAAAAGGAAACGCGGCGCCTAGGATCCCACGTTATAGCGGACCAATATACTTTTGAAGTTGTCAAGGAATTCATATACCTTGGCACCGCCGTCAACATCGAAAATGATATCAGCCTGTAGATTAAGCGAAGGATCACACTTGCCAATAGGTGTTACTTTGGGCTCAGTAAGAAAATGTGTAGCAGAGCCCTCTCTCAATAGACAAAACTTACACTCTACAAGACGCTCATCTTACCCGTGCTTCTTTACGGCGCAGAAGCATGGGTTGTGTCGCAGACGGATGCTGCAGAGCTTGGATTGTTCGAGAGGAAAATTCTTCGCAAAATCTTCGGTCCCGTCCGTATTGGGAGCGACTATCGTATAAGAATGAACCACGAACTGTATGAGCTCTACGGCGACATCGATGTCTTACAGCGCAGAACAATACAACGTTTGCGCTGGCTCGGACATGTCGTTCGTATGGACGAAGAAGCTCCAGCGAAAAAGGTGTTTGAAGCGAGAGTCAACGACAGACGACGAAGAGGGCGACCGCATCTCCGATGGAAGGACCAAGTGGAGGAGAACCTGTCTACACTTGGTGTAATAAATTGGAGAAGACGCGCTAGAAGCAGAGGCTCCTGGCGAGAGCTCTTGAGGTCGGCTGTAACTCGGTAACGGGTTGTGAAGGCCACTTAAGTAAGTAAGTAAGTATCTTGCTCAGTCTCGCCGTAGTACATTTTCGCGGCTTACAGCCACACTCCAATAGTTATCCCGTCAACATCTAAAGTTAAAAATATTAACATTTTTTAAATCGGTTGAAAACTTCAGAAGTAATGTAGAGGTGTCTTTATTAAAATTCTCCCCTACAAATAGTTTTTTAATATTTAGTCCGAAACTTTGTTTTCTTCTTTTCTTTTTTCGAGTTGAAACTCGCCAAATACCTTTATTTTTTATTTCCTATTTGTGGATGCATAATTTATTACAATCCAAAAGAAACTTCGGAAGTTATAGCCAAAAATTATCAAATTTGAAGACCTTTGCCTAGTAGATCCCGTTTGGTCAAACTAATATGCCTTCACCATATCAAGAACCGACTATAGCTAAAGCTCTATTTATCACTCACTATCAGAGATCTCAATGCACTCTGTTTTCTAGTGAAAGCTTTTATATTAAGCCAAGCTTCCACCTAGTTCTAAGTTATGTTAAGTTCAATAAAGTCAGTTGTGTATAGAACATAAAACGAGTTGAATAATCATCACTGTAATTTGGACATACCGCCAAGACTGAAGTCTCGTGCATATACAAAAAACGCTTTGTATATACAACATTTTGACGCCCCACGTTGGGCGACACGAACGTGCATATACAAAAAACGCTTTTTATATCCAACATAATTTGTTAAAAATGCTAATAATATCTATGTAGGAAAGGCTAGAAGCCTGAACTCTTTATTTCACGCATATTAGATCTTACAACTTATTCAAATTTTAGGGAATAAATAAAATAAAAAATAAAAAAAACAGATTAAAACTAAGGTAATTCTACAACTTTTTGTGAAGAAGCTACTGACACCAAAATCAGACTAAAATATTAAAATTTTTTGTACTTCTTGAATATACCACATTAAGATGTCTAAGGCTCCTTTTAAAGAATCTTTTAAGCATTTCTTAGCATTAAGGTGAAACCTGCTTACCGATTTGACTTTGCATAATCAGATTGTGCATTCGAGCGGAGAACACCGACAAAAACTGCGGAAAATAAGGAAATTGCATGGGATATTACAGTCGAGTTGTCTCTAAACGAGTACAGAAGGCTATCAGGCGTTGGCGTGTGAAGTACGCAGTGCACAGAGAAAAATAACGCATGCTAAAATCAAGTTCGAATGAGCTAGATTTTAGAATTTTCAATCTTGTGAAAAAATACTTGCAATTAGAATTTTTTACTTAAAATAAGAAGAATATTCTTGATGTAAGCATAAAGCATCTTGAAAGTAGTAATAAAATTCTTAAGATCCCATTTATCATACTTAATTTAAGAATCAAGTACTTAATTTTAACAAATCAGTGCTTGGCTTGATAAAAAGTTCGAAATGTAGCGTTTTAAGTACGAAATACTTGATTTTTTTCTCAGTGTAGGGGGCTAACTTTTTTCCTTTTTAGGGATACAGCCCACATGAAGGAAAAAAATTTTCGACATTACATTTGAAATTACATTTGAGTGGTGAACCATGTTGGTAGGTAGTATTTTTAAGTCGAAAAATTTTGAAGAAATTAAGTAAAGTGCAGAGTATATTATTGTCGGAATGTCTCGAAATGTATATAAAGAAAGTCGTAAGGGAGTTTGCGTACGAAGCAAGCAGGGGTAGGAGCTCCCTAGTTGTTTTAGTTGTACTGTGTTGCATCTGGGACGTGGGAATTGACTCCCTTGGCCATACTTTCATTTTCTATTTATCGGAAACTTGACCGAAATGCGGCTACCAATACATTTAGTTACGTTTACTTTCGTACTTGAGTTAATGGAAACGATTATGTTTACACGTACAATTTTTCTGTAGAAAGTGCAACTCATCTTAGTTTAAAGCGATTTTCCAAATAATAGTACTCTACGCCTTATTCATTATAAATTGCTTTGTTGCATAACAAATAAATCTAATGCTTTTATTCTATTCTATTTCAATCAAATTCATGAATTGTCATCGTATAAACATTGGCTTTGCAATAGATACGATACGCACTATCGGTTTACATATGTTAAGTGGCGGCTGGCTTGGCACGATAATTGCGTGTTGATAATGTTAATGATGTTGTTGTTCTTCTTGTTTTCGTTGTTGTTGTTGGTCTTATTGTCAATGTGGTTGTCATTGGTCTTGCCTCATGTTGCTCGATCCGTACGATAGCAGCCCTTAAGCAACTTGAACCCAATTTTCACAGACAATCTAAAGCAAGCTGCCATTTATAAAATTCTTCCAAAAAAAAAAACAATTTTTTTATTTACCTAAAAAGCAATTGTTTTTGTTGCCCGCTGCTGGTGGTGGTTAATATGCCAAGTAAATATTGTGTTATTTTTTTTCTTCTGCCAGGGTTGCTTTTCTCGCTTCTAGAGTTAAAGATGATCTTACACGCGACATCGGAAGCGAATTATGAAATGCAAAAGTTTATTGGACATTTAGTGGTACAAAGGCATATCCGCTTCAGTACCTGAGGCAACAAACAATAGAAATGTGCGTAGCTTTGTCTAGAAGTTTAACCCTTGCACGCACCTTTGCGTATTCATTCAGGTAGCTAGAAATCAAGAGCTAAGAATATTTAACATTTAAATTTTTTGCTTTTTTTTGCTTTCTAATTGAGTGTGAGCAAACGCTGCCAACACAGTTCAAAGTTCAGCATTTAAAAACCCTTTCAAGTCAACAATTAGACAAGCCATGCTGGCTCTCATTTTGTTCCTGAGGCACGTAATCAATTCCATGGCGCTTACAAAGAAATTTCTTTTACGCATCACAAATATAGACCCATAAAAATAATAATAATACTAAGGCGTAACACACCCACAGTGTTTGGTTCACGTCCTTAGCGATCTGTATAGCAAGGGTTAAATATTAACCCCCACACTTCCACCCACATTTTACGGATGCTCTAGGGGTGGCATCTGTCATGCCGTGTGCCACTTGGGTTATAATTCGTCCTTTTTTTTTTTTTGTATTTACTTTGAAGTTTTCTGCGTCATCGTTTGTGATTAAATATACACGCAAATGCCCATAAATTTATGTATTGTATATGTATGTTTTACACATACAATACACAATATATTTGAGTAAATTTTTATATATTATGCTAAGCTTTTGCTTTTCATCATCATCAGTTGGGTTGTTTTTCTTTGTTTTTTTTTCGTTTTTTTGCAAGAAATGCCAAATCCTTTTTGGGCAATACAGGGCGGTTTTGTGAACCTTTTTTTTTTTTGTTTTTTTGCTCACTTTTCGCACAAAATCAGACAACAAAGCGACACACACATACAATGTGCATATAAATGCCCAAGTAACCTCAAAGGGTTAAACACATCGAATGCCAAAGCCAAAGCTGAGTATAAAAGAAAATCAACAAAAAAAATTAAATAAAAGGAAAAGTTAAGAAGGAAATATGAAATAAAATGAAGCAGATATTGTCAAGATTTCTAGTAGGCTTAGAGGATTCGGAAGTGATACGCTTCAAGGATGTGGCGTATAATTTTGAACCAAATTACATTTGGAGTTTTTGCTTATGGGCTCTTTAAAGATCTAAAAGTTATAATACTAATAATTGGAACATGTTCTTTATTTTAGCTCTTGATCGAATATAGACATTCTTGTGTGAACGCTTATTTGCATCTCCTTTAACTGAAGGTAAGTGGTACATTAAAAGAAAGAGACATTGGAGAGCTCCCAAAGCTACATCCAATACGGGCAGGACACCAAAACAAATTAATCAGGAACGCCTAAATTAACTATTTTATTGTTGAAATTCTAAATAATTCGGTGATAATAAGTGCAGCGGACAACAATTTCCCCGACCTTCTCCGATTTTGATGATTTTAAGATATTTGATAGAGCTACTAGCCACGTCAAATTTGATTGCAAAATAAAAAATTGTTTATCGAATTATCGATTACTGGAAATTGGGTTTTTAATTTTTAGACTATTCTTTGACAAGCCATATCTTCTAAGCGAATAAAGATATTGACGCGATTTTTAAGATCAACTTTAAAAGTAACAATGAATATCATGACCCCGTCTCCAGATATTTAAGGTCAAAGGTCACAAAAATCGGTTTTTTGCAAATAACATTTTATCAGTGCTTTAAAATTTTTCACAATGTTTTAAAAAATTGTGTGGCGTAAAATTCTTAAACCAACTTTCAGTTATCCGTAACTCAATAAATAATCGGAATTTTGGTAGCTCTACCAAATATGTAAAAATCATCAAAATCGGTTGTCCGCTTCACTTATTTTCACCGAATTATATAATAATTTTCACGTATTTCTGTTTTTTGAAAAAACGAAATTTGTATTCGTATTATAACTTAAACAATAATAAAAATTATAGGCTAACTTAGAAAATGGTGACGTATTGGTATTTTGAAGCTTTTTTTTTATACATGGGCAAAATCGCTTAAAGATCATATGCACAAAATAACTGCGATTCTTCTTATCCAATCGACTTATTTTTTTTTTACTTATTATTTATTTTCTTTATTTTTTTAAATTTTGTACTTGTTTATATACTTATACTTTATTTATTTTTTTTTATAAACTTAATATTTTTGCAAATTTTTTCCTTTGGACCAATGTATTGTTTGCAATTTCCTTTGGCTATAAAACGATAACGCACTTAAAATAATTATTCATGCTATGCCATACTATGTTTCAGCTAAAAAGATTATTTATCTAACTTTGTAAATTTCAATGGCTAGCTTTAAGTAAAAAACATATATTATAAAAATAAAGCAAATTGTTAACTAACTTATATTTTTGCAATTAAAATTTTTCCATAACTTTTATTCATGAGCTCCCCTTTTGTTTAAATATAAATAAAACTAATCAGCCATGCTCCGAGTTTGAAAACACAACAACGAATAAATATTATTCGTTTTCACATTTTCTGGCTTTCAATTTCACATTTTTTGCTGTCGATAACTTCTCATGTTTCCGTTGCTCTTTGCGATAAATTAATTCTCATATTTCCCTTGTTCTAAACAGCTGAGCGACTTTTATTGAAAATTCGCAAGCTTGCAAAAATGCCATTTATTAGCTGTTTATATTAAAAGGGGAATTTTTTTGGTGCGACTCTGTCGAACCCATCAATTATCGATATGCCAATATGTGTGCGAATGTGAACGCATTTTAAACTAATCATACCTTGTAACCTATTTCGCCAATTCGTTTTGATTTCTCTTGAGACAAAGTAGTCGGATTCAAACCACATAAAAAATTCGTTTTATTGAAATTGGGAGCACGAAGCATGTGAAATCAAAACGAGTTTATTTTTTTTCGATTTCCGGTGCACGTCTGAATGTCGTTATATAAGAAAAATTTTGTACTAAAAATATTTGTTTTTAAGGGGTGCATTATATTTTGTTCAAGAGTGGTTTTCAAACATTTCATTCTTTGATCTTACAAAAAAAATTAAAAAAAAAAAAACTTTAAAATATTCGGACTAGTGATCAATAGCTTAATAGTTGCCGCCTCGCCAAAAAAAACAGGATTGCATACGATATGAAAAGCCGAAATATGGATAGAGTCAATTTTTACTTCTTATTAATAAATTTTTTCAAGAGTATTAAAAAAATATTAAATGAGCTATGGTTTGAAAATAAACTTTTTAAAGCAATGCGAGGTAGTGATCATTAGCGCAGTGTTGCCACCACGCCAAAAACTTACAGGGTTGCATGCGATTTTAAAAGGAGAAATATGAATAGCGACAATTTTTAATTCATATTTCAAAAATATTGGAAAAAAAAAATTGAAATAAACTAAGGTGTGACAATAAACTTTTCAAAGTAATTAAACAACAACGAATTTGCGCTAGTTATCATTAGCTTCAGTGTTGCCACCATGCTAAAAGCTTAAAGGATTACCAGCGGTTTCAATAAGAAGAATATTGATAGAGGCAATTTTTAATTCATATTAAAAACCTTTCAAAAATATTGAAAAAAGAAGAATGAAATAAATTAAAGTTTGGCATTAAACTTTTTAAAGTAATTGAACAGTCACATATTCAGGCTAGTCATCATCGGTTTCAGAGTTGCCAGCAAGTCAAAAGGGGTTACAAGCGATATTTTTCATATTAATCAAAAAAAGCAACTAATAATTATGCACTTAAAAAAATGTAAAGCTCTTTGAAATCATAGAATAATTAAATATTATATTTTATTTATTACTGATAATTTAAAAACAAGTCAAGCCTAGCTTATGAAAGTTTGATCGAAAAAGGATGAGGCAAAATATAGCTCAATGGACGATATCAATAATATTCTATTCTAAGTTAAAACTGCCATCGATTTTCTTTAAGATAAATTATGTACTGCCTATAACTTGAATTATTAATTTGAAAAATCGGCTGCCGGAACCAAAAATTTATAGTTGAAAATATTTGCGCAGCTCACCTTTTAAAAAAGTTTCGAAACAAAAGAATGTAGGGTCCCCCAAGTCTTTTTATTTTAATTATAATTTTCTTACTAAAATAATTCTATTTAAAATGAAATATTTAAACGATTTATCATTGCAAAGAATTAAATCACTAATTTTTGGAACTCGCAAAGAGCACAAAAAAGAATCAGTTGGCGGACTCGAACACTGCAACCCTAAATTTATGAAATAATTTATGTTTCAGTCATGGTAATTTTTAGTGTTCCCTGGTGTAATTGGTTAAATAATAGATGAGATATTTTGCTTTGCTTTTGAGATGAAAAAGTCAAGACAGTTTATTTATGAAATTGATGCTTTTTAAAAATAATTGACTTCATAAGCACTGCATTAGGTTTGATTGTAGTTGAAACTTGATTCGATTGAACTAAACAGCTTTGGTTAGCAGTCTACGCCTTGGAACCCACTTGCAGATAACCCAGTGAAAGGTTCCAGGTAGGTGATCCATCCTTTCCAATAAAATATCTGAGTTTCTTACAAATTCCGAAAATCTTGTCTAAAGCAGTGTAGTCTTTATTTATATTAAGCGAATTAAATTTGCAGCCCCAGAAATAATTTTCCAGATGCACCCCCTGCGCTCTGCTGCGCATTAAATATAAGTACAGCTTTTAGATACAGTCTAACAAATAACACACAGTCCAGACGATTAGGTAGCGCCAAAGTCCACTAAAAAGTTGATCTCTAAGTATCTGTATCTAATAGTATTTGAAAAGAATAATTTTTGTATTTACTTTGTTTCTATTGAGCGATTTTTTTTTTGTCCGTCGTCCGCTTTTGTTGTCAGCTACAGAGCTTGTTGTTGTTGTTGCTATTGTTATTGTTGGGTTATTTACCTTCAACTTGGGTTGTGCTTTGAAAGATTATCGTGCGCTGGGGTTAAAAATGTCCAATTTAAATTCAATTTCCGTGCAAATGGTCAAAAGTCTCGGGCGCAACGAACAAACAGAAAGAATTATGCGATGAAGACGACAAAAGTAACAGCACAAAACCCACCACTTAGGGGTAAGAAAACCGAAAACCAAAAACCAAAAAAAAAAAAGAAGGAGCTGCAAACAGGATATCAAAGCATAGAGTGCGCATATACACACACACACAGACTTGTACAGTGCATTGCCATGTAAGCAAAGTCACTTCATTATCGAGATTATCGGCACAAAGTCCACGTCATGTAGTATGCGCGATATGGTCTGGGCCAGGAGCAGCTTGCAACCCTGCCGCACAAGTACAGCAACAACAATGCCAAGCGTTATCCTGTGCATACGTTCGCGCGTCAGCACAAATGTCAAACCACTCAGTTCCACAGCAGCAGCAGGAGCAGCTTAAGTCTCATACTCATAGCTATTCCAGTTTCAGGCAGTGCTGCTGCCTGTGTCCTTGTACACCGTTTCATTCAGACTTTGGCAAATCTTGCTGCTTTGTTGGACTGCCAACCCTTCGCAAAAGGCAAACGTTCTCGTACCCGTACTCGTCCTTGCTGTTGTTTGTTGTTTTCATCAGCCAAATGGCAATCAGTCTGCCTCTCGTCAAAGTGGTGGCTGCTGCCAGTTAACAAATATCCAGCGTATCCTTTGCCGTTCAAGCTACTGAGCTGCTCTGCTGCTGCTGCTGTGCGCCTGTCTGCCAGTATCCTTGAGGTTGCTCGCTCGTCAAACAGCAGCCAGAACGTGAGCTATGTCCTTGCCCTGCCATTTGACTCACACTCTCTTTCGCTCTCTCTCTCTCTGTCTCTGTCACTGTATCCCATGGCTTGGTTGCAGAACAGGATATATTTTGACAGTGTGTTTGTGTGTGACAACTGGCCCGAGGACATGCTAATAAAATTCCAAATCCTTGGCAAAATGTGTTGACGAATTTGTGCCTGCGGTGCAAGCGATTTGTGCGCGATTTTTAAGCGATTTTGTGCTAAACAAATTAGCGCCAAAAGTCAGCTTCAAAAAGTTATCAGCAATTTATTTACGTATGTGTGTGTGTATCTGTGTCTGCATGCGTGTAGCTGCGTGTGTGTGAAGGTCCTTTGGGCGTGTCATACGATAAATTGAAAAACATAACAACGGAAATTACAAATTATGCACGACAGTTAAATAATTGTATTTGTAGTTTAGGCCAGATAAAAAGTGACTCTTGTTGTTTTTTGGGGGTGTCATTTTGTTGTAGGCAATTCCTGCAGGGCTCTTCAATGAGTTACAACATAATCGAATTACGGCGAAGCCAACTGTTAGGGCTTAAATTGAGATACTTCTGTTTGGATCTTAATGGGTTTTAATAGAAGTACGCGGAACTGCTTCCGAGTTCATTAGCGATCTGTATGCTTGATTTGAAACAGAAACTTATGTTGAACTTGATTACCAGGGCTGCACGACCCTTGTTTTTCATATGAAGTCTAAAAAGGAACCTTTCAAGAAATCTCTTAATTTAAAAAAAATAAATAAGTTCGTTCCGGTTTTCTAGAAGTTGTATTTTAAAGTAACTCGGTAATGGGTTTGACACAAGTTTGCGGAACTGGTTCCGAATACATTAGCGGTCCGAACGCTTGTTTTGAGACTTACGTTGAACTTGATTAGCAGCGCTGCAATCGGTTTTAATACGGATATCCGAGCTCTACAACCATTTGAGAATTCTATTAGCTTCTCCACTTAAGCTTTTTTATTACAAAATATATTTGTTTGTGCCGGTTTCCTACAGGTTGTTACTCGCTTTTCCCAACAAAAAATAAATGATGACGACGAGCACGATGACAAACGGCTGTGATTTACTTAAGTTTAACTGGAGAAAATCTTTTCTATTTTTTATTTTATTTTATGTTTTATCTTTTATGTTATGTTTATATTTTGTTTTTTTTATACTTTGGTTGGGCTCACTGGACTCTCAGTCAATCCTGCCATTTCGCTATATTTATTGAACCGGCTAATTAGTGCTTAATGCAATCTATCAAGAATGTATTAAACCAAAAATTTGTTCTATTTTAGTTATAGATATTATTTTTGCTTAACAAATTTCAACACAAATTGAATTATTTTTCTAGTTGTTGAACTATGCATCTTCTTTTAAAGTGTTTTTAGAAATATTCAGGCTTTTAACGTTCACAAATAAACTATTGTTTGTGGAAACATGATTGTTGGAACTTTGACTTAAGTGAACCCTGGTAACTTTGGGTTTTAACAGAACTGTAGAAATGCTTCAAAACAAACGAAAACCACATAAAAAGTGAAAGAATGTACGAACTTTGGAACATAAATGAGTTTCAGTTAAAAACAAAAAAAAAAATCTTTAACGGATTATCTTTCTGATCAAGTCTTTGACTTACGTTTTTGTTTGACAATGGGTTTATGGAACTATTTTTAAGGATCGGAAATATGAACCATATTGACATTAGACTTTCATACATAAATGGTCAAAAATTTAACATATGTGATAGGGATACTTTACAATAGTCAGCGACTAATATAACTGTTTTTTTTTTGCAATTTCGATTACCTATCGTGTTATCGATAAGTGCATATTAAGGTAGACTTTTCTTTATCAGGACTTTTGGTAAATGAACAAAGATAATTCTTTTTATTTCAATGAAAGATGCAACCTTAATTTGTAATTTTTGAGACTAACAAAAAATGAAAATATTATTATTAACAAAAAAAAAATTTGTTTTAAAATTTTAATTAATGTCATATTATATAATCATTAAAATTTTAGAACTAAGTATAAAGGCAACTAATTAAGCCTGAAATCTTTATATTTAGAACATTAAACTCCACATGTATTTTTTAATGCTGAAGACTAAGAGTAATAAAAATTGAATTGAACAGATACTTTAATTTAAAAATTATTTAAAAAAACGTGTTTTTCGTTTTTATTTAATTGTGACTAAACTACTCAATATTTTTAAACCAATTTTTTTTTTAATCTAAGTTGGCAAGGGCTATTTAAAAAAAAAAATATTTAATTCATTTTAACCAACACATTTTCTTAAAAAAAATTTTAAATTTCCCTTTTTTTTTAAGTATTTTCCTTAAATATGTTACTAATACGATTTAGGTTAAAAGAAGATTTACTCGAAATTTAACCACAGAATACAATCGAATAAAGACCCCAACAAATTCGTGTTTTTAATGCCGTATAAACTAAAAAATTAAAAATTTTACTTAAAAAAAAATTATTTTTAACATTAAAAAAATAGGTATGAATAATAATTATTTCTTTAAAATATTGAATATTATTTATAAAAATGTTTGAACAATTATTATTTTTTTTTTGAAATATTAAAAATAATTTAAAATAATTTTTTTTTTTTTTATTAATTTTATTATTATTATTATTATTAATTAAAATTTTTTTTTGTTAATAAAAAACAATTATAATTTTAAGTTTTTTTTTAAATATTTAAGTTGTTTTTTTTAATATTTTTTTTTAGTCATATAAAATACATAAATTAAAAAACAATTTTTTTTTGTTGTTTTAAAATTTAAAAGTTATCTGTCCTTTGCTCTAAAATACGCACGCTAAAAGCTTGGAATAGAAAGATAATTAGGTAATTAATGCAAGGACAGTTCGCATTTTTATTTTACAATTAAAAAAAAAAAATAAATAAATAGATTTTTCTTTTATTTGTTTATTTATATAAAGATAGCTTATACTTAAAAGATATAAACCAACTTCAACAAAAAATAAGCCAACATTACCAAGGCCTTTAGCTAATATTTATTTCTTTATTCGGTGGTAAGTTACGTCTTTTTAAAGAAATCTATTTAATTTTCAATTATCCATAACTTGATAAATTATCGGAATTTATGTTAATGGTTTTAATAAGTCAGCTTTTAATTGTTTCAAAACTAACTAAAAATATATGCTTCAAAAAATTTCTTATAGCCTTTTAAAATGAACTAAAATAAACTATGTAAATATGTACTTACAAACATATCTAATTTTATGCCTTTTAACTTGAGTATGGACAGAACAATAAAATAGAGAGCGGCTTGTAAGTAAATATAAACGTTCGAAGTGATTGTAGCACGCGCACAAGATTGAAAGATACAAACATATGGGTATAGTTAAAGATATTGTATCTTAAATTTTCAAATACTTGAAAGTGTATTACAAAAGCGCATAAAAGTTAATTAAATGCAATGCAAAACAAACAAAACCAAAACGACAAAATGAAATGAAAAACGGAAAAAGAATGAGGCGATATATACGCACAACAACAAAAACAACAACAATAAGAATGACAACAACGCCAACAACAACAACCAGGGCAACAATGAGGCAAGTGAAGGCAACGAGCTAATCGATTCATTTGAAATTCAATACACACACAGATGCCGACAAATATAATACATACAAATATACATATATATTTGTATCTGTGTGTGTGTGTGTGTGCATAAGGCGGCAAACCAAACAAAAATCAATATGAAAAGCATAACTGAAATGCGCGCAAACACACACACAGATACAAAACACACACAGATATACACACATGCACATACTAGCAAAAGTGTCAAATAGACAAATGCTAGAACGGGGCGTTTTTGGTAACACAAGGCGACCAGGGGCTAAATGTGCATGGCGGATATAGGAATGTTATGGTGGTATTAGTGTGTATCTGTGTGTAATGGTGCGTATGCACCAAGTGCTGGTGTGTGTGTGTGTGTGCATGTGTTTAAGCTATTGCAGTTGTGCATGTCGAGGCGAGGCGTCAACCACCAGCTAACAATCCGGTATTTAGTAACCCAGCCAGCCAACTAAAAATGTTGACACACTATGAACGCAGTAGCAACAACAACAACAACAACAACAATAGGCCCCTCGAGGGAGAACAAAACTTTGGAGCTACGAAGTCCATATACTCTTGTACAACAGTTTTATAATACGATATATATAGTTGCTGTGTAAAATATAATTAATTATTTTTGTCGGGCAGAAATGCAGAAGTGCTAGACTATCAATGGCAGCAACAACAAACAGCTATTTATGTCATATGGCGTAGTTTATTTTAGTAAGTGTAGCTTTTCTTAGAAAACTGTCATTAAAAAGCATAAAAGATAAAGTTTTAGATATATGTTAGTACAATAATTATTTGCTGATCTTTCACTGCAAAAAAGTTTATATTATTCAGAAAATGGTGGAATTAGGTGTTACCCACTTTTGACTGTTATTTACAAGCAGCTGTTTAGTTTTCTATCACATTAAAAGCCCAAATAATATTAAGAATCGTATAAAAAAATAGGTACACACTGTTTGATATAAGCGCGTTTTGTAACATTGTTTTGCGCAAAAGTGCCCAGAGTCTGGCTCGGGCAGAAATGCGCATTTTTTTTAGTGTAAGTTATTGTTGAGCACTTTTGCATTTTTACTCGACCAAGTAAACACACTATTTACAAAAATCAGGTACTTAAAATAGCTGAACTACACAAACGAATAAGCAGACTTTTCCCCGAATTTCTAGTCTTTTCGGGCTTAACCCGTATTAAACTGATAAGTAATTGAGAATCGCCTTCAAAAAATTAATTTTCAATTAGAGTGCTCACTTTGATGATGACCGACGCAGGTCCTTGACTATAAAAAGTTATCTTCTTGCCCAAAAGAGTGTTATAAAAAGCGTTAACTAGGGTGAACATTTTATTATTGTTATATTGTTTGGATTGCTTACGTCATTACAGGGTAAGTCTTGCCTTTATGCATTTATCCAAATGCACCAAATTTCATTTTTGATCCAATCAAAATTTTCCCTATATCCCTGTACCGTATGGTATAAAGGGTACAGTAAGTTTGTGCAAACCGAAAATGTATGCAACATATAGAGGGAGTCGTCGGAGACCCCCAAAGTTACCTAAAGTAGGATCTGACTAGAGAAGGCGATATACCGATGTCCGTCTGTCCGTCTGTCTGTCTGTCAGAGATAGTAAGCGCTAGAGCAACTAAACGTTTAGATTAGGGGTGTTTCAGAGGACCTCGAAAAAAACCAAAAGTCTTACATGGATAATACGTTTGTTTATAAAGATATCGTAACTAAATTTGGCATTCCGAAGTTTTTTAGAGTTCCCCAGCACTGTAGCAAATTTTATCAAAATCGGTTGAGATATTGTAATCAAATTTGAAACATCGAAGTTTTTTAAAATTTTCTACCAAAATTTATCAGAATCGGTTGACTATATCATATAGCTCCCATAGGACCGATCGATCAAAAAAAAGTTTGGATATAACTCGGTTGTTTAAAAAGATATCGAAACCAAATTTGGCATTCATCGGTAAAAAAAACGTGTTTGGTGCAAAACTTGACTTTTTTTTTTGTTTGTTTATAAAAATATCGTAACCAAATTTGGCAAGGAAACATCTTTTGGAATTCGTAAGCAATTATCGGATTTGATAGCAATGTGATGGTACGGGGTATCCCAACGTACGTCAATTTTTTTTACTCTGTCTCTAGCAATACCTTGGCCTTTAAGTTTTTGAGGATTCGTACTAAAATATTGCGAATTGAATCGAATCGGATCTCGATACTATTTTAAAACTCTATATTTATGGTATTAAGGACTTGGGGTCAACCAAGCCCACTTCTTTATATTTGTAGCTCCGCAGAAATATATTATTACTTTATAAAGTTTCTCTAATGGAATTTTCTTTCTTTGGATCAATCAGTTTTATAAAAGCAGCCATTTGTATAAAAAATGCATACGAAATTTGGTAAAAAATATACCAACTTTAGATTATTAAAAAAGGACATTAATATGAGATATTGTCGTTAACTAAGCCTTTGTTTGCAACAGTATTTGAACCTGAACCAAAGCAGACTTTAAACACAAAATAGACAACCAAGACTCACAATAAATTTTTGCTTTGAGTGCAGCCCTGATAAATACATCAACTGGTTAAAGCCCGTTTAAAATAGTTCTATAACAAATTCGAATAAAAATAGATACTACTCGAATGCGGGCACTGGTATTGATGGGATAAGTGTCCAGGCGAAGGGATATTTCAGATGCATGTTTAATTAATTGAATACCCGTTTCGCCCGCATTTTCAATACTGCGTTTTTATAGTGGTTTGCAAAATTTTGATGTTGATGTTAATATGAGCTAATAAATAAAAGCTATATCGTGATTTAACATCACAATTTATGTTTAAATGTGGAAGAATTCTATGTTGGGATATGTGTATTTAATTATAAACAAATAAGACGGTTATAGTTGAATCGTGCCGACTATAATGTACACTAGGCTGGCAATTTTTGCAACATCTCACTATTTTAATAACGCCACAGCCCAAAAAGTTTAATTTTTACCTGCATGCCTTTAAAATTTAAAGACGATCCGAAAGTATTTCATGGTAGCGGAAATATGTCAAAAATAACGAAAAATTTCATATGAATGCATAAATAGCGACCAAACCGTAAATTTGACAAAAATATGTTCCAAATATAATCGATGGGTAATTCAATTATCTACAGTCAAGTAAAAAAATTATCGAAATCAGTTTAGTTTAAATAAATTTTTTAAAATTACTTTTTGAACCATAATTTGTTTGATTGGAAATAAGTTTTTAAAGTTTATGTAGAACAATACAGTCAAAAACGGAAAATGTGAAAATTATGACCTTTGACCTATTTCCGCGACCATCAAATACTTTAGGATCGTCTTTAAATTTTACAGGCCATACCAGCGGCGGCCACGCTAATGTACACTGTACCCTGCTCTCTCGTAGTACTAATTTAAGACCGCCCCTTATAAATTGTAAGATTAAAATTTTGTAAAATTATATTTTAATTTACAATTTTATCAAAAAAAAAAGTGTTACTTTGTAGTCTGGAAAATGATGATTCGAAGGTTTAGGTACTTATTCAAGACATGAAGCACATAGATTTATAAGGCAAACAAAATAAAAATCTTCGAAAAATATCAGTTTTTAAAAATAACTCATTATGGTTTTATTTAACAAAAAAACTTGTATTTCAGTTTTTATTTAATTGTTTAATTATTTTACAATAATTAATTTTCTCCTCCCCACTCTTGCCAAAGTTTGGGAGACGTTGATGGCTAAGAGGATCAATGAACACAGCAATTTTTTACCTGACCATCAATTTGGATTTAGGGAAGGACACGGCACCGTCGAGCAGGTAAATAGAGTGGCTAATTATATTCTTAAAGCGTTCGACGACAAAGAATACTGTTTTGGGGTATTTTTCGACGTCAAACAGGCGTTTGACAGAGTTTGGCTGATCGGACTTCTTGCTAAAATTAAGACCTTGCTTCCTGCTCCGTACTTTGGCATATTGCGATCATACCTCGAGGACAGAAGATTCCAAGTCAAAATCAAAAGCACGCTTTCCACTGCCAGGCTGATGAGAGCTGGAGTACCTCAAGGAAGCGTTCTTGCGCCGCTTCTTTACAACCTATACACTGCCGACATCCCTACCCCAATGGAGTTAATGCAGGCTGTTGTGAACGACAAAATGCTAATCGCTTCATACGCTGACGACCTGGCAATATTTTACACATCATCCTGCGAGTATGAAGCAGCTGACGGGATACAAGAATACATCCACATGCTTGAGAGCTGGGCTCGCAGGTGGAATGTTACCTTAAATCCGGCCAAATGTCAGTCGGTTTTATATACTTTAAAAAGGAAGACTTCACCCGCAGTATGGCTAGATGGCCAGCCCCTCATCATTCAAAGTGAAGCGAAATATCTTGGGGTGATACTCGACAAGCGGCTAACATTTCGATCACACATTAACCAAACGATCAAAAGTTGTCGCTTTAAAATGACCAAAATGTATTGGCTGCTAAATAAAAAAAGTCCTCTTCCTCTACGGTGTAATGGCACCTACTTAGAGGTACGCTATCCAGATCTGGGGTATGGCGGCTCGCTCGAATCGCTTACGTATACAGACGTTCCAAAATAAGGCATTGCGGCTTATTACTGGTTGCGATTGGTACGTAAGGAATTCGACCCTGCACCACGACCTCAATCTGGATACCGTGGAAATCCAAATCAACAAGCACGTTAGCCGATACAATGAGCGTCTAACAAGACACACAAACAGGCTGGCGAAAAACTTAGTGAATGAAAACCCAATAACAAGATTAAAAAGGCGATCGTTGATAAATTTATTTCCCTAACTCCAACATTGTTTTAACGGCCTGATTTTGCCTTAAGGCAGTTCATGCCCAATGATGGCTCCAGCTGCACCCTGGATTGGCGACAATAAAACATATGATAAATGCAATATATAAAAATACATGAATTTTTGAGTTTTTGCAATAAATAAATAAAAAAAAAAAAAAATAATTAATTTTGTCTATTTTTTGGTGTTAAAGCTAGCATTACACGAACAAATATTTGCTATCTTTATTAACAAAATTTATTGGCCAAATATCGAAGCAAAGGTGTTTGTTAACGGTATTATACCTGGCAAATATTTTCTTCAAATGTTCTTTGGCAAACTGATAAATAGCGAGTAAACTTTATTTGCTCATTTAGTAGTGCAAATATTTGCTACGTTATTACATACTGTTCAAATATTTTCTAAAATATTTTTAGAAAATAATTTTTTTTTGCAATGCAGGTGTGCTTTTTAATTATAAAACAGAAAATATCTGATTCTTCTGAAGACAATGCATTTCTTCTTAGTATTTTTGGTGCGGCTGAATTTATTGTGAATTCCGAAAATGGGTGAAACGTAAACTAAATTTGTAAATGGTTAATTAAATACAAATAGGTCGAAAGTACTTTATTGAGCAATGTTAAGTTTTTAATATTTTTCTACTAAATTGCATTTTTTTTTCATCATATAAACACTGACTATTAAAATTACAAAAATATTTTATTAGTGGGAAAAACAAATTTTGGGCCAAATTTCAGTTTTTAAACTTAACGCGTTGCTGATTAATTTAAAAAAACGTGTTTTTCGTTTTTATTAAATTGTGACTACACTACTGAATATTTTTGAGCCAATTTTTTTTTTTAATCTAAGTTGGCAACAGGGCTGTTTAAAAAATATTTAGTTTTTTTTTAATTAACATATTTTCTTAAAAAAAAATATTAAATTTTCTTATTTTTTTTTAAGTATGTTTCTTAAATAACTCAATCACCATTTTTTTTTTAAAACACGTGTTTTTATACGATCTATATTTGCTGTGAATACGAATCAAATCGATTTGGTGGAAAATGTTAAAAAAAAATAAAACTAAAAATTTTTTTTTTTAACACTAAAAAAATTTTTTTTTTTTTTTTGTAATTCATAAAAAAATACTGCAAATTTTTCGCGATATTATAAAAAATTTTTTTTTCAATGTAACTGTAATAAAAAATTATAATTATTTTAATATAAAATAATAAAAATGTTTTTTTTTTTTTTTTATTTTCTGTCCTTATTTATTACCAATATTTTTTTACAATAAAATTAATGAAAAAAAAATTTTGTTTATTACAAGAGTAAATATTATTAACTTAGGTTCATATCACTTTGTTAGTTAATCTTCGTCACTATCTTCATTTACTACTGCATTAACTTTTCCATCTTTAAACAAACGACTTAGTATCTCAGCTGGTCTAATTATTTTAGACAAATATCGTGCGTAAGATAGATAATATATGATAGATGCCATGTGGGAACAGCACCCCACAGTTCGCCTACCGTTAGCACAGTCACAGCAATGTCGTTTGATGCCAGAGATTTCATTAACATTTGGTTCAAAATCAATGAAACAATGGTATGTTTTTGAAGCAATGTGCCGAGACCTGACTAATAGTTTGATTATAGATGGTGCCATTTTTTGCGTATTGCAATGTGATAGTACCGTCTTCATTAATCAACTCAGCCAAATATGATACTGCTTGTGGCATTTGATATATACCTGTGAAAAAAAAAGGTTACTTGCTTTTCTGTTAACTGCGGAAAAGATGTCAATTCCTGTGAATTTAGAGTTGTAAACGGAACTTTTCGTCTACTCCAACGGTTTAAGTCTACTTCCAAAGCCAAAAAGTGTTGTTCTCGCCTCATTTTCATTCATTGCGGCTAGAATTTGTTCAGAAAGCCCAATATCGGAATCAAGCATTTTCCCAAACTCATTGTGTTGAAAACTCGCCCCACGGCAAAATGTTGCAGTTTGTGGCAAGTATTTGTTGTCCAGTTTGTGATCCAGAAGCTTACATTTTTGCTTGATGGCACCATGCACCGTTTCAACTACCTAACGTACTTTGGTAACGTAGCGCGATTCATTAGACCATTCTGTTGTAAGCTGACTCCGCTTTCCTTTAAGAGCCGGCATAAACACTCTAAATCCAAGTTACTCCAAATGTTCTTTTACGTCCCGGAATCCTCGGTCTAATACAAATATATCGTCTGTTTTCAATAACTCTTTCGTTTAACCCTTTTTTAAGAAAACTTAGTAAAGTCTTACTTTTTCGCGGATTTATTAGCAGGTAGTTTACAATGCCATGTCTGACTGGTCCAAAATTATTGCAATTTAACTGCATAGTATTTCATCTTCACGATGAAAAAAATGTATTTTTGAAGATGTTATAAGTTGGATTTGAATTTTATTGTAAACAAATTTTGGTGAATAAGGATAACAAAAAAAAAAAAACATAATTTTATTACAGTTACATTGAAAAAAAATAATTTTTTTAACATCGCAAAAAATTTGCAGTATTTGTTTATGAACTACAAAAAAAAAAAAAAATTTTTTTAGTGTTAAAAAAAAAAATTTCTTGTTTTATTTTTTTTTAACATTGTTCCACCAAATCGATTTGATTCATATTCACAGCAAATAAAGATCGTATAAAAACACGTGTTTTAAAAAATGCTGATTGAGTTATTTAAGAGACATACTTAAAAAAAAATAAGAAAATTTCATATTTTTTTTTTAAGAAAATATGTTGGTTGAAAAAAAACTAAATATTTTTTTTTAAACAGCCCTGTTGCCAACTAAGATTAAAAAAAAAAATGGTTCAAAAATATTCAGTAGTGTAGTCACAATTTAATAAAAACGAAAAACACGTTTTTTTAAATTAATCAGCAACGCTTTAAGTTTAAAAACTGAAATTTGGCCCAAAATTTGTTTTTCCCATTATGCGTCGAACTGCATCATTACTTTTCAAAAAGCGCTGGGGGCAGTTTCCAGTACCTTATGCAGCTGGACCCTTTAAAAACGTTAATTTAAAAAAAAATATTTTTTTTCCTTATAATTTGACAGACATAAATTTTGTTCTTAAATTGTTGGGGTAGTCGAAGCCAATGCAGGTGCAGGCTTATGTGAGGCTGTTAAACTACAAAGAATTGACTCTTTTATAGAATACATGACCCTGTTTCGCCGCCCATGCAATTTCTTTGAATATTTGATTGATTCGAAATCGTTTGATTTGGGTCTGATTATACGATCTTGGTGATAACAGAATGCAGCACAACAACATTTTTATGTATTTGCAAGCTAGAGCTAATGGAGGTACTGGCTCATGTGAGCCTAATAAACTACAATATGCTGACTTTATCTAGGAAATATAATCCAATTTCATTTCTAGCAGTCCTTAACATATCAATGTAAAATGTGGAGCAAATAATTACTTTTTTTTTGTGAAATGTGGGTGCACGGTAACCCAATATCGGTATATATGTACATACATATTATGCCTTTTGGGATCTAAATCGTGTGTTTCCCCTTGGGTACAGGGTTAGTTAAAGTGAGTCCAAATCTGGCTCGCCTTTTTCTCAGCACAACAATAGTATTAAAATGACTCCCTTTGCTCATTACATGCAACTAGCGGATAAAGAGCATAATTAATATACCCCCTGCTAGAGTATGCACAAACTCACTCACAGATACGCTCTTTTGTGCAATTGTATTGAAAATGCCTTCAGCTTTAGCCTCAACGAGACGTTGATTCAGTCGGTTTAGCTTCACTTCATCGACAGCCATTTGCAATTTATTGTTATTATTAATTTTGATGGCAAAAAAAATAAAAGAAAACCAAAACAATATAATAATAAGGGAAGGATGACGCTGACGCAGACGCAGGCGCAGCTGTCGACGTCAACGCTGACGTCGAGCGAGCAATGAGTTTATTTTTGTGTGAAATTCAAATGTAAATACTTGAGGGTGCTTAAGGGTGTCTTTAGGGGTAAACTGACTAAAGAACAACGCAATTTTAGGATGATGCATTGACAGCAATGGGAGGGAGGGGGACTATGCTAATGGTTTCAGGCAGCGCTGTCGAGTGTGAGGTGCGGAGGGGGGCAACACAGCAATGCAAATCAATGAAACAGAGCGTCATCCAAGGCATATGAAAGTGTTTTGCTGGTGGTATTTGTATTTGTGTTTGTATTTGTATTTCATGCTTTTATATTGTGATTTTTCTATTGTTTGTGTGTGTGTGTGTAGGGGGAGAGGTCCAGGCACATTGGAACAGATTAGTCATACAGCTTGGCGGGGGCAGATATGTCAACTGCCTCTGAAACAGTCATTTCGATTGACACGTGCAGCAGCGTCGACATATATATGCTACATATACATACATAAACCAACCCCAACTTGAAGATACATATATTTATGAAAAGACAGACCGACACGATGCTTATATAAAAATCCTCAAAATCAAGGAACGTTAAAGATTAGTAGAGCCAGCAAGCCAAGTGGGACAGCATTCATCAAGCATTTGTTTTTTTTTTTTTTCCATCTTGAATATGCAGCAGCCAGGCAGTCAGCCCAACAACAACGGAAACCGGAAGAATTTGTGTGCTGTCTATAAGGCAGAGCAAGGGACGCTACTGAGTCATAGGCCCTGCTGCACCGGCAATATTCAACATCCATATCAACACAGTACAACAGCAACCCTCATCCAGACAATATTGGACTTACACGGCTGCCTGGCTTGCGTCACCGACTGCTACGTGAGATTCAGTGACGTTAACTCTGGGGGACGGAGAACTGAGACATGAGACTCTTGGACGGACAATATCATCATGATGGCGTTTAACATTTATTCGCTTGAACATTTTTGTCACCAAAATGGCAGCGGGTGGGCCAAGGCCCCTGACGCAATACCCAGAATAGCTTCAATGGAAAAACGATGTTTTTTTTGTGGGCTTAACAACAAGCGATGGCGAAGTTGGAATACACTGCTGTTAATAAACGTTGAGGAACTTCAACTAGTAAGTAATTTTATTTTTAGTTAGTTCCATACAATGGAAATATATGGAACTATATCTAGTAATGCAATACTAGCCTTCTGATTGTATTAAAAGAAGATATACTCTAGGTTAAGTCTGAACATATTAAAAGCAGATGATGCAAAATTTGACAAAAAATTGATAACTAATATCAGCTTATCTAGTATTTATCTCTTCTGTTAACTATTCCAGATAACAAATATATAGACTTCATCTGCGCCATTTTCTGTCTTAAAAGATCTCTTCAACCAATTTGAAGCTGTTTTAATAAAAATTAATAAACATGTCTATCTGATTCATGAAAAAATAAATTAACAACTTTTATTATTTTTTTTTTATTATTATTATTTTTTACTCAACAGCTGTTTTTTCTATTTTAATTTCCTTAAAGTATAAGAAATACTAGTTTCATAACGAAAATTTAAATTTTTCTTTACTCTAAGGTCATTTCTCTTGCAAATTTAATGTTAAAAAAATTAAGTAAAAAACATTCTTTTTTTTTTCAAAAGTATTTGTTTATTTTTTTTTGTTTTGGTAATTTTGCGTTTTGAAATCAGACTTTCCAAATTAATCAATTGAAGGTAGATAGGAAAAGTAAAAAACAATTAGCTAATGGTAAAAAAATTAAAAATAAAAAATATATATGCGTAATTGTACTCCAAAAGTCCAAATTTTTAGTTTTTTGTTATATTTATTAATGTGCATATTTAAAAAAAAAAATTTTAGAAAAAATTAAAAATAAAAAATATATATGCGTAATTGTACTCCAAAAGTCGCATATATATAATAATTTTTATTTTATATAAAAATATGTATATTTTTATGAATCCCAGTTTTCAAATTATTGATCGCCAATCCAGCCTGGTTAACTGAAGATATAAATAATAATATTAAAATAGTTTTCTACTATCTAGAGAAACCAGCTTAATCAAGTTGTACATAAAGCAGATAATGGAATAATTAATTATAAAAAGCGATAATACATAAAAAGTCGTAGACGCAGAAATAAAAAATTAAAGGTAGGTAGGAAACGCTAAAATATTATGCAAGCTTTTAAAAAAATGATTGCTAAAAATGGCAAAATAAAATGGTATATTTATTTAAAAAAAAAAAAAATTTTTAAATTAAAAAGAGTCTTTTGTTTTATATTTTAAATTGGAAATAAGAAATTGAATGAATTGTTAGGAAATGTAAAATTTAAAGAAGCCTGCCATATTAATTGAACTATTTTTTTTTAATGATAAAATGTACAAATTAAACAAGCTTTCAATGTTAATGGCAAAATATTATATTTTTTTTTTAAAAATATTCCTATATATTTTATATATTTTTTTATATTTTTGATATACAAATTTTTTTAATTTTTTTTTAAATAAAAATTTT
This sequence comes from Chymomyza fuscimana, assembly GCA_949987675.1. Lineage (NCBI taxonomy): Eukaryota > Metazoa > Arthropoda > Insecta > Diptera > Drosophilidae > Chymomyza > Chymomyza fuscimana. The sequence continues at coordinate 27,342,896 of OX465089.1, read as the reverse complement.
GTTTTATTAATTTTTTTTATTTTGTTTTTTTTTTTTTTGTATAACAGTTTTGAAGCGCTGGCACCGTAAGCCTTCTATTTTACTTATTATATTTTTTAAGAAATATATATATGTACATTAGGGCGGGTCAATTTGTATGGGGCCGAAAAAACCTTATGGGGCTCACTCGGATTTTGATTCTTTGGATAATTCTAAGCAAATTTGCTCAAGAAACTATGGGTCTAAAATGAATTTCGAGTCGCCCATTTTTTCAAAATAGGTTTTTTTCGACATATTCAAAAATCGACTTAGAAATTCATTGAAAAGGCCTAAAATCGATATTTTTTCTCTAGCCAAATGTGAATTTGGGGGTTTTTGGGGTCGAGGAATTCATTATTGACATCTATTTTTAATTTTGGGTGCCGCCAGAGGGCGCTTTAGTGTTGGTTTTTGATTTTTTTCGGTTTTTTTTCTTGAAAATTTTGAAAAAGTGGGCGACTCGAAATTCATTTTAGACCCATAGTTTCTTGGGCAAATTTGCTTAGAATTACCCAAAGAATCAAAATCCGAGTGAGCCCTTATACCGAAAAAAATTGACCCACCCTAATGTACATATTTTTTTTTAAATTTTCAATTATTTTTTTATATTTTTATTATACACAGTTGTAATTTAGCTAAAAACTAATGATAGATTTGAAGCGCTCGGACCGTAGGCCTTCTATTTTACTTATTATATTTTTTAAGCAATATATATATACTTTTTTTTTTTAAATTTTCAATTATTTTATTTTTTATTTTCTAGCATAGTATGTTATGGTACATTCTGCGTACGGATTCAATACTTAGTTTTGGTCTAATAAAAAAAAATCAAAAGTATATGTTTTGTTTACTGAATTTTAAAGTTGTAAATTTACAGAACATATTATAGTTTTAATTATTTTTATTTCGAGTGCAGAGAAAAATAATTGAATAACTAAAGATAAAGATTAGCGTTTTTTTGTAATTAATTAATAATAAAATCTGATGAATTTTGAGAAAATTTACAATTGCCTTAAAAGTTATAATTTTTTTTCTACAGAAGCAATTTCTCAAATTTACTAGAATTATTACAAAGAATATATTTTATTTTTTTTTTTATTTTGAAACCTTAAGCGCTTTTTTTTTTTTTTCATTTTCATTTTGTTTGTGTCTTCAAAAATTTACAAGCTTATTTACTTGCCCATTTACCTCTTGAAGAGTATTACAATACATACAATGCTTATATGACATAATATTTTTTGTACTTTATATGGCAAAACGAAATTGCATGTTTTACATAAGAGAGCAACAACAAGAACAGCATGCTTACCATTTGAATTTATTTCTAATGTTATTTTTTTCGTTGTGTTTGTTATGTATCCCGCTGGGTCGAATCTGGTTACACGCCTCATAGTCAACATTCACACAGATACACAGATACTCACACACACACACACTCAAGCAATGTTCAAGTATTGTTCCCGGTTTATTTCATGCGCTCGATTTTCATCGTCTTCTAACCCTTAAGTGTCATTTTATTGCCATTTATGTGGTGGGCATAACGGTTACGCATATGATTTCTGTTTATATAATATACTATACATATATAGTAGTGCATATTTTATGTGCTTTTAATGACCTTAGCAACAGGCTGTCAAATGGAATGCTCAGGTTAAATGCCTTACCAAAAGTTAAGAACCATAAAAAGCATCTTCATTAGTTTAAGTTTTTACAGCTTGTAATGTGATGCTTTGATTTAAAAAATTTATGTTTTGAAGTTTAAATCGAGGGAAAAAGTTTTCTAAAGACCCGAGCTAATAGAAAAAGTTTTTTATTTGTTTGAAAAAATATGTGTAGTGAGCTTTACAAAAATTTCATTGCGATATCCAATGAAAGTGTTTAAAAAGTTTCCCAAAAATGCATTTACAACTGCTTTTAAAAAAATTTGTTATTCTTTAAAAATAATTAAAAAGTTTTTTCTATTTTCAGATGGGCACACGAATCCTTCGAACAATCTCCCAAGGAGTTGTGTTGCTAATTGCAGAAGGAAAATGTGAGGAATATTCGCTGTATCTTTCAGGTAGCTTACCATAAATTATTTTTATTTATTATTATTAATTGCTTACGGTGTAATATACTAATAAAAGCTATTAATAAAATTGTTTACTAAAATTTGTAACATATAACTTTTTTTTTTTTAATAAGTATTAAGTAACAATTATATCATAAAAAATTTATTTCGAAAAAGAAAATTTGATTACGCAAAAAATAATAATAATAAAATATGTGATATGAAATAAATTCAAATTTCAAAGGTTTGCTTTGTTGCCAAAGGAAGTATACAATTTGCTTAAAGCTAGCATTAATGGAAACAGAGATTAGATTTTTTATAATCTTTACAGCCGAAAAATGATATAAAATAAGAAATATCATTTTTTCATCACTAAAAAAAAAATAATTTTAGATATTTTTTAAAAGCATCATGTAGTGGAAGGGAGTTTGAAGACACATTTAAAGTTGTGCACATATAAAAAAAAGGTAATTGTTAATCGTCGACTTTGATTAATTTATAGTAAAAAATTTTGGTTGATTATTCATTCATTACGAGGTTCTTCTACGGTTACCTCTTTTAAGTTTAAAACTAAAACAAAAAAAAAAAATGATTTCCACTTTTTTTTTAAATTCAATTATCTTGTATTAATAACACTAGCTTACACGAAAAATGAACCGTCAAAAAAAAGTGTAATTTTTGACCATTTTTTAAAGCTATAAATTTTCGGTTTGCTGTTTATTAATGAGAAAAAATTTTTAAAAATTTTGTTAAGCTTTAGGCTGAAAGAAAATTCTTTTACGCACATTTCGAGTCTTAGATCTTTAAATAGCACATCAATACCTTTCTCGATCTAATTGTCTTTCATGTCGATACAAAATTTTGTTCACGAGATATTGACGAATAACTGAAAAAAGTGCCCAAAAACATGTTTTTCGAAAAAATCTCGAAAACGGTGCTTAAGAAAAAAAAATTAATGTAATTTTCATATTTCTCGACTCAAAATTACCCTAAAAAACACTTTTTACGAAGGTTCACTCGATGACCCTTAAATTTGTACACTAGTGTAATCCGCAATAATAATATTTATTTTTATTTCTAAGCGAATTTTAAAATTAGTGCAAAAATAGTTAAGAAATATATAAACATAAAGAAAACTTATTTTAATTCAGTTTTTTTTTATTGATAATAAATAATAATAATTCATTCATTTATTTCTAAGCAAGTATCACTTTTTAATTTTAAAATTAAGAAACAATTAAATTAAAATTTATTTATCTTTTATTGATATAGTACAGTAAGTCTAGGCTCAAAAAAGGCGTTTATTGGAAAAAATAATATTCAGGGATAGTTAGGGACCTTGTTCTAAGTCCAAAATCGTGTTTTCGTATTTGTGGGTATGGGGCGTGGCACCGCCCCTTGACAATATATGTTGGTACGGTTTTTGCATGATAACTTTTTTTCTATCAAACTTAGACTCATGGCTTAAAGGTCATATTGTTGCAAATAAAAGTATCTATCAAACAAGACTTAAATCAAGGTTAAATAAATATTAATAAAAATTTTGTTGAAATACTTCTATGAAGTTTTATTGATAATAAATAATATTGTTTTATTTTTAATTTTAATTTTTTTAATATATGTATTACTTAAAACTGTATTAAACGCTACATAATATATACATTTAAAACGCTCCAATATTCCCAGATAATAAAATATATTTTATATATTTATAAACTGCTGCTACCTAATTAAAATTATAGTACGAGCTAGATTTATACAATAATATTAACATTTTAAGGATAAATAAAATTTGCTTGAATACCTTTCTGACATAGTAAGAATATTTTTTAAATTAATAAATTTTAATTTTTAAAACATATTTATATTAACAAGTGGTTTTTTTTTTAAATTTTAAATTACATTTAATTATATATATTTTCCCATGGTTCCTAGGTGGAACAATGGGCCTCAAATTATATTTAATTGGCAAAAATAAACATTCACAGCAAATACGAATTAAAGACTACCTAAATATTCGTTTATCGATAGCCCGATAAAAAAATCGTCATTTTACAAAAAAGAGGATGAATAATGACTAGTACCTTTATCATATACTTAAAAATCATCAATATCGCTTTTATGGAATTACACTAAAAAACGATCAACCAAAAAAAAATAAAATATGTATATGTTACGCTAGGTCTGACCAAAATCTTTACATTGATATGCCCAAATTATTATAGTTTTTCGACGGTTTTAAGGATTGGAATTTGTTCGAAATGATTTTTGAAGCAATTTTTATATATTTTTTATATCTATATAAATCTATTATCTTAATAAATAAAATTGCTTCGTAAAAAGCTATTTGTTGTTATTGTTAATTATTTTGTATAAGATAATTAGGCCCCTCTGGCTTTACAATTTGTTTACCTTATGTATTCATTGTTAATCACTGACTTTCCTTGAATTCACAGATTATCTTTTGTATCCCCAAGATATATTTAATCAATTGTATAAAGCTTATTATGTCAAAAGTACTTTTAGTAGTTAACCATTTAGGTAATAGTACTTATAATCAACACTTGCGAAAAGAATCTCGCAAAAATTGCATTATCTACCCATTGACAGCTGTTTTAACTTGGCTAGATTGTCTTGGCCATTCGATTATTGTTGTGTTTATTTGGCACCTGCAAACTGGCGACTTGTAATTGGAAACCTTTTGATGAACGATTGATTTCCATAATCGTATTGCGCAATGACGTGGCAAAGTATCTTTAGCTGCATGTGCGGCCTGGTGACGCCATCATTGCAAGAATAACTTAACAATAGGTAAAGTATCTTTTGGATACTGCATTTGAGTTGCCTATTTGTATACATTATGATTTCTATACGCTGTTACTTTACCCTGTCATAACAAGTTTATTAGGAAGTTTGTAAGGCTAGTATGGTATATATAAACACATCTGTGTTTTTATTTTTTATGCATGAGTAATACTTTCAAAAAATTAAACGGATTTGGGTAGACAATTTATGTCACATTTATTATTATATTATTATACAAAAAATACCAAACATCTTTGTCAAAGTGCAAAATTTTAAATATTTAGCAATTTTCTACAAGAAACTAGCTGGCATTATATTTTTATAGATTTCTTGCCTTGTTATCGGAATTGGATATATGGCCAAATATGAAAGACAAATCTTACTTCGTAAATGAAAGAAAAGAAAGAAAGAAAAGAAATTCTTCTTTACAGAAGCTGTAAAAATTTGCACAAAAGTTTCATTTAACTAAAAAAAATCTTTTCTAAGAATTGTTCCAGCAAGGAATTAAATTTACTTTTCGAAGAGAATTCATCAGCACCAGCAAACTTCATCAACCTCTTATCATCTTATCTAATCTTAAAGAAGTTTGGCTGATTCTTCTCATAGAAGAGCTTAATTTACATCATAGAAATATAAAAGCACCAATGATTTTCTTAACTTTATCTGTCGCTTATCATCTTTTTCTTTTTACCAGCACCATAAACTTTATCAATCTATATTCATCTCGAACTGTGTAAGGTTGTTCGGTTCTTCCTACATGAGATTAATATTGACATAGTACAAACCACCATCAGATTGTCGTAACTTCTTCAACCACTTATCATCTTTAACTGCAAAATGAAGAAACTCGGTTCTTCTTACAGGAGATTTAGATTTACATATTGAAAAGAATGCACCAGCACTAAAAAAATTCATCAACCTCTTATCTGTTTATCTTATCTTATAGAAGATTAGGTGATTCTTCCCATATATATATATATATGGTCCTCCGTGGGGGAGCAAAGGGCCGCAACGAGGTTCCTCCATTTCCCTCTGTCATGCGCCAACCTCTTGACTTCACTCCAGGTTTTGTTGGATCTGAGCACGTCAGCTTCCAGATTCCTCCTCCAGGTCAGGGCTGGTCTGCCTCTGCGACGGCTGCCTTGAGGGTTCCAGTCGATGGCGCTGCGGGTGATGTGAATTGGGTCTCTTCTTAACACGTGCCCAAGCCAGCCGCATTTCCTTTTCAGGATTTCAAGGCGCATCGGTATCTGGTTGCAGCGAGTCCACAGGTCAGTATTTGAGATAGTGTTTGGCCGATTCTTCCCATAGTAGAGTTTAATTTACGCCATAATAAATATATAAAAGCACTAAAGGAGTAGCATAACTTCACCAGCCTTTTATCATATTTTTCTTTTTACTGAAGATTTGCATTTATAACTCAATAAGTAGACACTAGCACGAAAAACTTCATCAAACTTTTATCATCTCGAACCTACTGGAGATTAATATTGACATATAACACCACCAACAAATTATCCTAACTTCTTCAACCACTTATCATCTTTAAATGCAATATGAAGAAATTCGGTTCTTCTTACAGGAGATTTACATATACATCTCAATAAGTAGACACCAACACCAAAAAATACAAATCGATTATCCAAACTTTTGCAACTACTTATCATCTCGTACTATACGATGGGCTATTTCTTCTTATACGATATTGATGATGAACTTTTTATTATCAACTATTATACTATGGATGGATTCCCCTTGAAGTTGAATTCATTTATAGTCTTTTATCATCTGCAATTGTTAGTTCGATTGGTTCTGCTTATAAAAGATTTACGTTCACATTATAGAGTATTCAGACTACCATTAAGTTTCTTACATTAATCATTTTCTTATCAACTTAACACTATCTCTTTATTTACTTAATATTATTTTCAATTCGTTTCATATTTTGTAGCTTATTGCAGTTAATGCTAATTGGCATTGCAATGGCGTCCATATTCACATAGATATAAGTCGACAGCGACATGGACAGCCAAAGTCGACGTCCATGTTGGAGGCCTCCGAGTTAAGTTACTTGAGGGTTTATACAGTTCGTTGTTTTCTTGTTGTCTTGGACGCTTTGCTTATTTATTTGCTTTGTGATTTGCATAAATTGTTCTATAATTTCTAGAATGCAAGTATTTTGTTATTGTTGCTGTCGTTTTTTTGTTGTTTTGTTTTCTCTCTTCATTACGTTTTAAAATGCACAACAACGTTGTTCTGGTTGTTGCTGGGTGGACCGACTAACTGGCCGCGTGAGTGACTGTCATGTCAGTCATTCTTGGCTGGGTTGGTTTACTCGCTGACTTGTTGCTCTCTGATTGAAATGACTTAATTAACTAAATTACGCGCATGGAATTTAATTGAATAACAGATACAACAACTACAAAAACAACAACAACAACTACTAAATATATCGTGACAAAGGCGGAAGTATGATAATCGTAATTTTGAATGTGTTTTTCGTGTTTTGTTTTGTGAATTTTGATTTTTCTTTAATGCCTCATTGTTCAGCACGTGTCAAGTTGTTCAGGAAAAATCATTTTAGCCAACAATATATAGTACATATGTATATATATAGAGAGATACGCAATCAAGGTCTGCTTGCATATAGTTAATACCATAAAATTCCAATCGAAATAGGCTCAATTCTTATATACTCGTAGTACACAGCACCAGATGGCTTTAATTTATTTGTAAAAATATTTTTGGCATATCAAAGAAATGAAAATAAAATTTGTTGGCCAACATTAACAATTAGAAACAACAGCAACTAGACCAACAACAGCAACAACAACAAATTAGTTAAAAAAATTATTTCAAGCGCGCTACTAAATTATCATAAACAAATTGCTGCCTCTCTATTTATTTGATTTGTTTTTGCCTAATACTCTATAAAAAGCATTTTCTTGGGTCTTCCCGACATAAACAGTTAAGTGAATTTGTTTTCAAAAATAATTTTACTTGATGTCTCTTATCAGCTAAAACGCTGAATTTTGAAATTTCTGTTTATTATATAAATAAAGAGGCATTCTAATAGTAGATTTAAGATATTTTTTCCGGTATAATTAGTTAAGTCCATCTATATAAGGCCTAAGCTGTAAAGTTCGATTAATTTTTTATAAATAAAATAAAAAAAAATTAAAAACATATTTTAATTATTTTTTCAAATTAATAATAATTTCATATTCCCGGCATAACCAGTCAACTCCCTTAATATAAATTTTACTCTAAATTATTCCCACACTATAGTAGGTTTCAGTGGAAACTTGCATTATACTTATAAAGGGTCATCAATCTTGAGGTTTTTCTTTCAATAAGGGTTTTTTTTTTGGAAAACCACTCTGTCAAGTTGAAATGTGTTTTTTATTCAGTTTTTTGGATGACACTCGACCGAATAGACCTCGTCTAGAGCGTAGTTTATGGGCCGGTGGAATCATCGGTCCATATTTCTTCAAAAATGACGCTGGTCAGACCGTAACCGTCAATGGCGACCGTTATCGCACTATGATAACGAATTATTTGCTACCTGTAATTGAAGCCCGAGATTTCGACGACATGTGGTTTTAACAAGACGACGCTACTTGCCACACAGCCCGTGAAACAATGGACATATTGAGAAACCAATTCGCTGAACAATTAATTTCACTCTCCGGACCGGTGAATTGGCCACCAAGATCGTGTGATATCACTCCGTTAGACTTTTTCCTTTGGGGCTACGTGAAGTCTAAAGAGTTTTTTGGCGGATAATCCAGCTACGATTGAAGCATTAGAGGCAAACATTACCCGTGTTATTCGCGAGATACCGCCGATTATGCTCGAACGCGGCATCGAAAATTGGAACTTCCGCTTGGACGAGCTACGGCGGAGTTGCGGCCAACATTTGAAAGGGATTATTTTTAAAAATTTATGGACAAGAACGGTCCTTTCTAATGATAATAAAGATTTTCCGATTCATTTGAAATTTTTGTATTTTTTTTTTATTTAAATGAAACCCTCAAGATTGATGACCCTTTACAAAGTATTTTTTTTTGCAGATAATTTCATATTCCCGGCATAGCCAGTTAAGTTCCTTAATATAAATTTTACTCAAAATTAATCCAACACTTGCAAGAAAGTCATGAAAAAGTTTTTTTTTATATTTATAAGCTAGGCCATAGAAGTTTTCTGATCTTATATTTATTTTCATATTCGAAAAAACTTTTAAAACGCTATATCTCGAAAAGTTTATTTATTGTATAATAATAATAATCGGTAGCCTGCATCTCGGATTTGATTAAATAGTCAAAAAAGTGTGATGTGGGGACGAGGCATATGTATTCCTCATACGCACATCCGCACTCGAAAAATATATATATAGAGCGCTTTGACACAGTTACACAAAAAAAAAATTATTTTCAGGTTCGGAAGGAAGCCTTACAATATATACTATACACATCTTTTTAGGATCACTGAATCTCAATCCGAGGACTCAAAAGAGTATTATGTCAGGGTTCTGCCTAAACCCACAAATTTTTTTTTCAGCCCGGTTGTTCGGCGATGTTGTTGTGGTCGCTGAATACGAATCCGAGGTAAAAAAAATGCAGAACATGTCGTTTCTGAGAAAAATTCCAAAATATTTTTATAGCGGCTTTTGAGGTTATGTGGGAACACGATTCCCAACATAAAAAATATTTTTAGAGCCCCTGTGTTCAACGAAGCTGTTGGAGTCGCTGCATTCGCCAGGGCTCCGAGATAACCTATTAAGTTACTTGTTTTATGGAACTTTTTGGAATTATGACAGAGCCTAGACGAGCTGCCGTTTTTTGGAGCTCAGATTCGAACTCAGCGACTCCAAAAATACAAAGAAAGCATGGACTGACCTCTGGATTTGAAAGTTTCATTTTGTCTGGCTGTGTAAACTTTCGAGCTTGAAACTCAAAAACAAACTATAGAATAAACAAGCTAAAGAATTATTTATAAAAATCTTCGAAAATTACTTGGTTATCTCGCTCACAAACTTTAACAAAAGTACTTACTTGTACTGGCACTTGTAGGGTATTATTAAGTCGCTTTTAGCCCATTTTGCTTGCCTATATATATAAATATACAAAAGAAAGCTAGCGCAAAAAAAAAATAGAGCATCATTTGTGGGTAGATTTCAAAAAGTTGCCGAAAATCAATAAACTGTTTAGTATATGTATAACTCGGAGAATCTATTACAATAACAAAGAGCACTAAAACAACGACAATGGCCCCGAGGCAGTAATACAACTTAGTATCTGATTACTTATGCACAGTGAAAAATTTTGGTTTGGGATTTCTTACGATTTCTTTGGGGCGTCGAAATGACAGACAGGGCCAAGAAAAGTTTTGCTGCCATTTGCCAAAAAAGCTTAAAAGTTTTTGCAGGTTGACAACAACCAAATAAACTTTTCCTTGACTTTGTTGTTGCTGTTGTTGATGTTCTTGATGTTGTTAGGCATTCAAATTTTCTAATTGCTTCAATTTCGGGAAATCATTTTCCGTTTTTGTTCTTTTTTTTTTTTGGGCACAAACTTATGTATACAGAGAAAATTTTACAAAAGCAAATTTAAATAATGTGTTTGTTTATGCGTCGACCTAAGTATGTTCGTATACAAAAGTCTTATTAGGTACAAAACTTTGAAAATATAAGGCAAACTTTGAATACACTAAGTTGGTTTATACCCTATGTAGATGTATGCTTTGTTTTTTAGTGCACTCTGAAAAGTAGGGGCAATTGAACCGAGAACACCAACTGAAGCCGATTCCGTGTCGGGTAAACTTAATTCAAATAATTTTAAAATTTATTACTGTAACGATGATAACTTGTAATTATATTTATTAAACTTCAAAATCTTATAAAGATGAAGTATATGGATCATTCTCTGTCAAACCAGCCACCAGTCACACTTCTATTTTAAAGATATATATATAGTTATATATTATTCAGATACTTTTGAGGTAGCTGATTAAAAATGCCATATTAGTTTTTCAAAATTTCAAAATGGCGGACCTAAGATGTGATTTTAGTTTTTGTGTTTAAAGTTCGAGTTGTGATGCAAATATGGGTTTTTGGGCTCGCTAATCACGAATCTGGGATTAGAACTTTAAAATTATAAAATGGCGGACCTATGATGGCCGCCGGAGAGTAAAATCTAATTTTTTAAGTTTCTGTTTCTAAACTGTTTTTCAAGAACTAGAGCTGTCTGTAACTTAACAAACGAGATAATTGGTGAATTTTGAAGTTATGTATATAGTACACAGCAACTAAAAAAAAATGGATTTTTAGGTTCAGAGACGAGACCATGTCTACTGAACGATTGTGGCTCGGAAAAATTAGGTATTTTGGAAGTTATCTCCCTGGAAGTTTTAGGGTTCTTTGTGCCCCAGATTCGTAAGCAGCAACCCCTATTTTTTTTTAAGTTAGGATAAAACCAAGACACATTGAACTAGTTCTCTTAACACTTTTTTTTAGGCGGCAGTAAAAGTAAAGTTGGCTTAAATTTTCTGTATGATACAAAAATGTTTTTGTCGTCTGCAAAATTTATATACAAAAAGAGAGGATAATGTAGTGCGCCCCGAAATCTATAAAGATATTTGAATGATTTGGGAAAATTATAATTTTGTTTTGAAGAAAATTGAGGTTCCATCTCACACGTCTTTTTGTAAGACCTACAATATATAGTGTTACAAGAAGACATGTGAGATTGGTCTATATGAATGCCTATGAATGATATAAGTTTGGCTTAGCCATAGCCTGAATTTTTGTGTTCTGGCACGAAGGAGGTACAGCTTGGAACAGTGCTGTAAATGAATATGAAATTCTAGTCGGAACAGAATATTCATTCGTTATATCTTGCTTATATTATCTTAATTTAAGCTCTGATGTATCGATACATCGATGTTTTGCTATTAAGAGCATCGAACACATCGATGTTTCTGAAGCACTGGCTTGGAATAGTTTCTTTCCAGGTATGTTGAGAATATTATTCGCAGAGTAAAGAGATATACTGATGGGAGAGGTTTGCGATAATTGATTATTCGGCTCATAGGTCAAGGTTGCAAAATAATTGAAATAATTCAAAAATTACGTTTTGTTCAAAAGTTCTTGGTATTCTGTAACTGTGCTAAGCTCCGATTCTGGACTATCTCAAAATAATTTTTTTTGTTAAAAGCATTTAAGTAGATTCATTCAGGTTTTCGGGTCCGGATCCGACTCGGGTTTTATTCTAATAGCTGTTAGGAGCCGTACCGAAATTACGTGACCCGTTATGGGGGGTCTTGAAAATACCACGCTTGGTTACTCGATGGGCGAGGGTGGAGGCATGGGGGGGGGGGGTTCTTGGTGTATGTCATGCAGTAATATTGTTTAGGGGGTTTTTATTTTTTACCCATTGGTTTTTTAGGGAAATTATCTTTCTCTTTCTTTTTTTTTTTTGTACGGGTACGGCCTTTTATAGTGAAAAACCCCACTTAAGACCAAATCCAGGATCCGCGCCTGGATTTATTATATAAAGCAGTTGTTACCCTGTACGAAAAGTTAGGGGTATATTAAGGTAGTGAAATGGAGGGAACCCAAAGAGTTACTTCCAATATGGTCAGCAGGGCAAAATAATCTGATCTGGACATCTCTATCCGTACGTCCGTCTTTCTAAAAGCCTAGATCCTGGAGATGATAAGAGCTAAAGCAACAAAACTTTGAATTTAGTTCATTCCCCATTGTGTCACGGAAAATAAGTTATTTTTGTTTATACGATATCGGGGTTATATTATATAGCTCCCATAGAGATATTACCAAGCGCCTCGAAAGAAAACGAAAGTTATAGAGTCATAAGTCCCTTGTTTATAAAAATATCGTAACCAAATTCGGCAATAAAAAGTAATATGGAGTACCTTTAAATCTTGTAATGGTACAGAGTATCTCAAAGTCTACTATAAAGATTGCCAGTTTTTTCTTATCTCTCATCCATTTTATTTCACTTTCAAAATATAACACAAATCAACAAATTTTGGAAATTAATAAAAAATATTTTTTTTTGTTTAATATAAATACTTTTAAGTTCAGCAATCGAATCTCAAAGCGTTTCCAACATATTGGCAAAACGAATATGTTGTAAAAGTATCTATCTATAAAAACTAGTACACAACATAAATTTTTTTGTGTTATTTTTCAATTTAAATTTTACGTAAAAGGCAAAACAAATTATGAGAAATATTATTTATTAAATATTATGAAATCGTTCGAGATACTCATGCACAGACAGACATACAGACACACTAATGAGTGTGTGTATATACACTCGCTAGGTTGAACCTTGAGCAGCTCTGGCACTACGACTCACATTCCATTCAAGTCTGTTTTTGCCTTGCCTTATCGGCAGCTGAAGTCAACGTCATCTAACCATTTTGTATGTTCGTCATCATCATCTTCATCGCAATCATCATCATCATCATCATCATCATCAACGTTATTATCGTCAACGTTTTCATCATTACGATGCGGGTGTGAGATTTAAGTCACTTTATCGACACGCCGATTTTAGTTGCCGCGTATCGTCGACGTTTTTGTCGCCATCTTTATTTCATCCCGAACTCCCTTCTCATCGAACAACCTGCTCTTCGTTTTGCGTTTTTGTTCGCTGCTTGCGTATTTCTTCAATAAATTTCTGTTTTATTCCGTTTATTTATTTACTTATATTTGCTATTGCTATTTGGCCCTCCACGGCGGGCTCCTCTCTCACACTCTACAAAACGACTCTTCGTTATCGTAGTCGTCGTCTTCTACGTCGTCGTCGTCGTCGGCGTCATCTTCTACGCCGACCTCTCTCATTTGGTTTTGTTTTGCGCTTTGTTTCAGCGCCTTTTTATTATTTCTCAGTTTTCTTTTGTCGTAATTGAATTTCAACTTGTTTGCATTGTCGACGATAATTCCGTCGGGTTATTTGCGTATTGAGATCAGGGCCTCATCAATTAGTAAATTAATTTTATGCGGCGACTCTAATAGTTTTCATTTTCATTTGTTTTTTGCCTTGGGACTGTGGCTTGGAATCTTTGGAAAACTTATTTGGATTTTTTTTTAGCATATAGCTTCTTATTAAAGTTTTTTATGACGTCATTAGGTATAAAAAGCAGGAAAGAAGTATGTAGGCTGAATTTTATAGTAATGCACTGGAATTTTATAATTATGTACTGATCGAGCTTAAAGTTTGCCTACATCCTTCATATTTATTGCTCATAACTGTGACGATTGTTTGTACAGTAGAGCCTCGATTATTAGTCTTGCGATTATGCGTCACCTTGATATTCATACTTTAAATCTGTAGAGCCGGCTAATTACAATAACCCGAATTTTGTGACATTTTGCTAACTTTATCTCATAAAAATCCCAAATTGAGCATTTACGTACATGGTTCAACCTCTTATTTCAAAATAGATTAGCTTCTTATAATATGAGTAAATGTAAAATTTGAGGAACTTCAATTTGAAAAGCATCAAAAGTGGAAGGTTAGCAGGATTAAGTGAATTGCTCTAAAAGGTGATCATATGGACATAGAAGATTGTTTTTAAAAAAAAACAAAAAAAAAAAAGTGCCTGAAAACTTGTTTTTCGAAAAAATCTCGAAAACGGTGCGTAAGAAAAAAGTTTGTCATTTTCGTGTTTCTCGAAAAATTACTCAAAAAAACACTTTTTTACGAAGGTCCATTTTTCGTGTAAACTAGTGTTATCAGCCTAAAATATTTGAATTTTTTTTTTTTTTTTTTAAATTATTTTTGCTTAGAAAGTTTGAAAAAATTATGTCATAAACTGAACAATTTTATTCGGATTCGTTTTCATCCGGAAAATGAATTTTTTGTCGATATTTCCCTTTTTATTTTCGAAAAATTCATATCTTTATCTATTGTGCCGATAAATTCTAATGTTGTGATTTTTTTAAAACAAAACAGCTGACATGGTTGCCGCAGCTCTGCAACTTTTTATTAATATATATTGTTTACATTTAATTTTCACTAATCTATTGTTAGTTCTTTATTATTCTATCTTTTAAATAAAATTACCCAAAAAAATTACTTAAGCAACAATATTTATTGAAACTAAACACAACTTAGCTATTTTTGTTACAAGGGAAACTTTCGTTGCGGGAACCCTGTCGCGCTTATTGTCATGTGTTCGTGAATAATATGTCCGCATACACGAACACAAAAAAAATTCGTTTTGGGTGTGCATGCTATTTTTTGTTATTGTCAATAAATATATAACTTGAAGTAGGCATAAATATAATCTAAGAATATCAAAGAATATTTAAAAAATTTTTGAACCTTTATTGCCGATTCGTTTTAATTTCCCTTGCAAGAAAACATTCGGTTTCAAACCACATGAAAAATTCGGTTTGGTGGTAGTGGGATCACCAAACATTCGATTTGAAAACGAATCCAAATGAAATTTTCGTTTTCCGGAGCACGGCCGAATATTTCATTTCAGCATGTTTTTGTGCTCAATATGTATAAACAAAACTTGGTAAGTAAATAACGCCAGTTGGGCAATAGAATACCCTCTTAGCTGGTTAGTCTATTCAAAAATTTTAACTTACTTTTCATAGTGGTAATATTTTTTTAAAGAACTCGTTATAGATTCTTCAGTTCGAGTGGCTCGTAAGGTTTTCTAGGAACATGGGGCTATATGTGGCAGACCCTTGGCCCTGCAATCTTGGCTAAGGAACTAAAGATGCAATTGGTTCCTAAGTAAAAACTTAGAAAAAAAAAAAGAGTAGAAAAGAAACTAACTAACAAAAAAAGAGTAGAAAAGAAACTAAAGAAAAAAAGCCAGAGGAACGCATAATTCTAAAGAAAAGTAACTAAGGTATTGCATATTTCCTAAGAGAAAAGGTAATAAACAAACTTTATCTGCGAGGGGAACTAAAGTTCCCAACTCTACGATAAATCATTATACATTACGCCTCTAATATATGCATAAGCTAATTCTTTCAAAGTCCAAACATAGGCAAATAAAAATAATACCACAAAGTAAAAAAATGAAATTATGATTGGCATTAAGTATACGTCATGTTGGTCATAAATAACAATACGTATACATTATTTTACAAATTTCGAAACATTCAAAACATTTAATAACATTAACATAAATTTTACAATTTGTTAGCAAAAACATTTAAAAAAAAATTATAAAAGTTTTACAAGTAAAACAAAGCTGAAAATTTATGCAACTCCCACACAGATACAGCCCAACACACACACATATATACACACTCATTTGATTGAATTGTCATATTGAATATTTTGCAAATGCAAATTTTTGATAGCATTAAAATAAATGTGTCATAAAACATTCATTTATAAATTTAAAAAATAATTTGTTGCAGTTTTTATTGCCTGGCATCAATTTGCATTTTTATCGGCATGAAAAATGCCAAGCCACAATAAATAATTAGCAAAAAAAAAAGGAGTTATAATAATAATAAAAATAATAAAAACAACCATAATGCCATGCAATGTGGTAACTGTTTTTTAATTTAATACGTATACTTAATATACCGATAATGCGACCATAAAATTTATGCGCAGAAGTCAAACATTTAAATAGCATAAAATATTTTAACATAATTATGTATTTTATTTGTTAAGTTGCATTCATTACATTTTATTGAATGAATGAATTGACATTTTAATTTTTATTTAATTATACATAATAAATATTATTAATTTTGTTACATTTTTTGATGCATTTTATGAACGCGTATTGGGATCTAAGAGTTTTATATGCTTTTTGTTAGTAGCTCTAAAGTTAAAGTTAAATTACATTGAGTTTATCGTACGATGACTCTATTTTTATCGATAGGTAGCTATATAGTACAATGGCTCGTTCTAGATCCGTATCTTAATTTTTCGAATTTCTGCCAAAAAATGGGGCTGTTTGACCATATCGCATCAAAACTACAGATTGATAGTTTATTAATAAATTATATTTAAAGTTTAAAATTTAAGCCTACATAAATCTTCCTAAATTCTATGAAGCATATAAATTAGAAAGACTGGTTGGCAAAGGGCATTTTGAGACAAAATTATTAATACAAAAAATAATAATTATAATATTTAAGAAATAAAAAATTCAAATTTAAAAATAAAACAAAAATATAAAGAGTTAAGCTGCATAAGTGCAACCAACAATGCCATCGACTCGAAAATGTGTGTGTTATGGTTACAAATCTTTTATTATTTTATTATTATGACATTATATCAACTTTAAAATGTAGTAACTAAGTAGCTGTTTTCTACTTAGTTAACAAAATAATAAATTAAAGATTAAAATAACACACTCCATTCATATTTCGTCATTTTTTAGATTAAGTAAATAAATCATATTTAAAAAATGTTCAAATTGTTTGAATTTGTGACTAAGCTACAGAATATTTTTAAAATAATTTCTTTAAAAATATTATTTTTCTTTTTAACCAACACATGATTGAAATATACAAGAATTTAATTTTTTTTAAAAGTAATTTTCTTGTTTATTTTTTTTTAAGTATGTAAAATAATTTTTTTATTTCATATTTTTTGAAACTGTGACTAACCTACAGAATATTTTTAAAATAAAATTTTAAAAATATTTTTTTTTTTAACCAATGATTTAAATATACAATATTTAATTTTTTTTTAAATGCCTTTTTCTTATTAATTTTTTTTATGTATGTAAAACAAAAAATATATATTTTAATAATTATCTTATTTCAAATTTTTTTGTAAAGTAAAGAATATTTTATATTTTTTTCAGTATTAGGGAAAATGGATTTTTTTTATTTTATAATAATAATACAACTTTTTATTTCAAATATAAATATGGCATTTTTTTATTTCATATATAAACATGGAATTTTTGTAATTTTTCTCATTTTTTTAAAGTAATTTTTTTTATTTCTCATTATAATACATATTGGTGAAAATAAGTGAAGCGGTCCACTTTTCCCCCAAACTTCTCCGATTTTGATAATTTTACATATTTGGTAGCCAAAAGTAACTACGTCAAATTTATTGCAAAATTCCGATTATTTATCGAGTTATCGATAACTGAAAATTGGGTTTTTCATTTTTAGACTATTCTTTGACAAGCCATATCTTCTAAACGAATAAAGATAGGGACGCAATTTTGTAGTTTTTTGGGCACCTCGAATGTTTGCCATAGTAAACAGTACCTCGAAAAATGGAAAATAAGCATAACTCCTCATCAATTCGGGCAATTATTATGATAAATTTTTAAAACAATAATTTCCTCAGCTGTGCTGAATCAAGACTTGATGTGTTCGAAAATTATATGTATACGGATTTAAAACTAAAAAAACTAACTAAAGTTAAGAAAAGGCTTGGTCACGTTGGAATTTTCTTATTGAAAATAAGAAGAGATTCAGGAACAGATTATACCAAATTTAATAGTATTGATGCTGGTATCGGTTTAGCCATAAAAGTTAGACTTTCCGTCCGTGTACAATTAATATCGAAGGCTGTAAATTTCGACTAAATGATGCTTTACAATTTGATTATGAACAGTTGAGCTAGAGACACAAAACTTTAGCAACAGGAGCGTACAATTCCTCTGCAGATCAAGTTTGTTGAATTATTTCGTTATATCCGTCCGTATGAACAGCTATTTCAATATATTTACCCGATTCGCCGTAAGGAATTTTCTGGTTTTTATCTATGCTGTTTATGCGGCGTGGTTGAATATACCTGAGAGTCAAAAATGAAGTATGACACTCAACAACTTTTTTTCTACGCGATACCCATTAAAAATATTCTGCATTTCTGCCTAAGCACTATGACAATAAAAAGCAGTGCACTTCTGCGCAAAACTCTGCACTCTTGCACTTCTGCATTTTTGCCCGACACTGTGACCAGCCTTTCTCTAAATTTCCTCAAAAACAATGTCAACATGGCCGTCGAATTAATCGGAATCTATGTGTTACTGTTTAAAAGCGATAATCTTTTCGCAATAGAAATTTATTTAAAGTTTCAAATAATTTAAGTAAAGTTATTCTCATGCATGAACGTATACTATTTCCATTAGTTTGCCTTTTCTTTGATAAGTAATTAAAATATTAATTTTGCATTTTAGCATATTGTGTATAAATCGAATTTAATTATGCAAAAAGTTGTTTTACTTTAGTGCAATTATGCTACATACTTTCAGACACACGTGACCAAAGTCCTTAGTAAATACATCGATAATGTATGTAGGTATATATATATAGTATATGCTTTGTATAAGAATTTGTTAAAATATTCAAATGTGGCATTTTGAAATGCTTTTGTTTTATATATCGATATAACAAGGTAATAACTGTACACTTAAGCATGCAAATAACCAAAGAACTTAAATCCGTTGTAAACACCTACCTATACTATGTACCAACACACGCAGGTAAACAAGCCTACACATAGACACAATGTAATCCGTTTACACGACATTATGATTAAACGTGATTTTAAACTTTATAAAGTGTTTAAGTAATAAGTTTTCATAAAAAATCAACAATATTAAAAAACTTTGAAGATGTCAAAATAAATTATTAAAACTTGCCTTCAATCTATAATAATATATTTTAACACAAGTACAAAATATATCCTTGAAATTAAGCTCAGGCCCTTTAGCTCAAAGTGTGTAAATAAAATAGTTTTAAGTAGTCTGATATTATGGTTTTGCTCCATATTTCTTGATTATTAATGAGCTGTGAAAAAAGTGCTGATTAATTTTTAAAAGTCAGGCCTGAATTCACTTGTGAATTAGCTCACAAATAAGGCTAAATTCAGACTGGTTTGTTTTAAATACACTTAAATGAGTCCGAATAATTTTATTCGGATTTGTGCGAAAATCACATGTTTGGTGCTCCTAATTTCACCAAAACGAATTTTTTCTATGGTTTGAATCTGACTACTTTGTTTCAAATGAAACCAGGGTTACTTGCGATTTTAGAGAGAACGAATTTGTTTTTAATACAGAATGTTTGGTGCTCCCAATTTCACCAAACCGAATTTTTCAAGTTTTGTTGCAAGAGGAATTAAAATGAATTTGCAAAATATGTTCAAAAGTGCACGAAATTGAAACTGAAATAATTTTAAAATTATTCTTTGATATTTTTTTAGATTCCATTTATATCAATTTTAAGTTGGATTTTTATTAATAATTATTTTTAAATATTTTTTTTCTGTACCAACTCAATAAACAGCATGCACAACCAAAACGAACTACTAGCATAAAGCTTCAAGTCATCCATAAAAAGAATTTCCCTTGTAATAAGAATAGCTTAGTCGTGGTTAATTTCAATTGAAAGATATAGAACTGTGGTAACAAAGAGTAAGGGAAATATGAGTAGATAGTAATAGCAAAAAATGTGGAATTGGCAGCAGGCAAAAAGGAAAACGAACAAAATTTTTTCGATTTTTCGAGCACGACCGATTTTTACAATTCATTTTGTGGGTCCTGAATTTTATACAATGTTTTCCTATACATTTTTAAGCTTTCTTCCGATCGCTCTTGTAGGTAGGAATTAATTAATTAATTAATTAATTTCACAGGTCTGCAAATTCCGTGGTCTTGTCAGTTGTTGGAAAGCTAAGGGTCATTTCCGGAGTAATTTGCTGCTTAGAATCCGAGTCCGTGGTCAGAATTGGCCCATCACGTCAGGATTTTGAGATATTTGGGGTTATGTACCCGAAAACCGGCGCTTTTTCCTGCTTTGGAGGTTATGTATAGGGTGCAAAAAATTGTCCTGTCTCTCCAGTTACATCATTTAGTACCACTCTTACCCTTTAATTTAAGATTTCAAGAGATCAATTATTCAATTCGGGTACATAACCTAAAATATCTCAAAATCCTGACGTGGCCCATCACGAGCCCGGATTCGTATTCTACGCAGCAAATTACTTTGGAAATGACCCTTAGCTTTCCAACAACTAAACCATGTTGACCTGTGTTATTAATGCTTATTTAATATCGTTCAACATAACGAAAACGATAGAGAGAGAGAAATTTTTCGATATTCCTCTCACAAAGCCAAGAGGCACGCCGCTGACTTTTCACGCCTGAATTCAGGCCTGAAAAGTTGCACAGCATACGTCTTTCAAATTTAATAGATAAGAGTTCTTAAACTAGTCTTGCCAAATTCATGATCATCACACGCATAACCTGGCTAGTCGTTACACAACAAACTCACACACACACAAACACATTTCCACATCCTCTGGCAGATGACAGCTTTTGCCGTCCGTCATCTGTCCAAATCTGGTCTATGGTCTTTTTGGATGTGTCTGGTATAAGTATAGGTATTAGTGTGTTTGTGCTATTTGTACATGCAAATGTTATCATTTGTGATTAGTTACAGTTTCCAAATGTTAATGCTTTACAACACTGGCTGCAACAATAACAACAACAATAATAATGAAAACTACAACCGCAAGATAGCCTACAACTTGGCAATGCCTGAAGAGCATGAAGCTTTAATACATACACAGAGATTTCATTGTCTAGCTTGATTTACAATCACACCGATACAAACATACACACGTTTACAAACACACAGATACACATGCATACATATGCACAAGTCCATGTTCATGTCGGCCTTTAGCAGTTTATGAAATTTCATCATTGACTTGGCTTACTGCCCACTTTAGTAACTTTTTAGCCGAATTATCTGCAACTGGCAGAACATTTTGCTTGTTATTTGGTTTTCGTTTTGGTTTTTGTTATGGCCAAAAACCAAAAACTAAGTTTTTGTTTAAATAATTTACAATACAGTTGTTTACACTTAGGGTTTTCATTAGGCAATTAGCTTTGGAACTTGATTCAAATTGACATATCAGACATTTATTTTAATCTCTGATTTATATGTAAATATTTAATAAAATGTGAATTTAAACTTACGTTTCGCTTATGTTGAGTGCCTGCTGTAATTGTTTAAGGCAACGATCGATCTTACGTTCGCGCACCTGGGAGCCATATTTGGAGCAAGTGTAGGGATCCAGCAGCAGCGGATAGAAGGAATTTGTATTGAATGTAAACTGACATGGCTCTAACTCTGTCTCTTCTCTTTTCCACAAAGATTTTGTGCTCTCGGCAGTTTCACTGTCTTTCATATTGGTTTTTTTTTTTTTGCAAACACAAGTGCACGCACATACACATACACACACACACTAACAAATTACGTTAGTCAAAAGTTACAAATATAACATAATGCAGTTCTTTACGGAACGAGCTCAAGAAGACAACTGTTTGGTCAAAACTTTTGTATTCGAAAGTTGGCTTCGAGGGTTTCTTTGTCTGCAAATTGTCTTGATTTGTTATAATTATTATTGGTTTTTGTTTTGTTTTTTTTTATGCATTTTGCTATCATTGTTTGGTGCCAGCTAACAGTTATTACAGTTGGCAAATGCTGTTTATATATTTTTATTTACTTATATATAGTATCTAATATATGATATAAGGCATCAAAGTTCTTTTTGGCTTATATGGCTATATTAATTGAAAGCATTAATATGGCAACAGTTGTTGGCTAGTATTGAAAAATGTTTTTTGAAACTTGCTGGTATTGATATTTATTTTATTATTTATTTATACATAAAATATTACAATAATATAATAACTAACTAGAAACAAAAAGAGTACTAGCTGCTAGGGCCATCGACTATTGATAATAATAGTACGCTTAATATCTGGCTGCAGCTACTTTTACCGGCTAAGTACGGCTGCATTGCGTATACGTATTTTTATACCCTGTACCTATAGGTACAAAGGGTATACTAGATTTGTGCAATGTATGTAACGGACAGAAGGAGGCGTGGCAGACCCCAAGTCCTTTATACCAAAATGCTTATCATAACCTCGGGTAGCGATTGAGCCATGTCCGTCCGTCCGTCTGTCCGTCCGTATGAACGCCTAGATCTCGGAGACTATAAGAGCTAGAGACACGAATCTTTACCAGCTGGTGCGCATATTTCCTAAGCAGATGAAGTTTGTTGAATCATGTCAATATCTTTCCCTTTCCCCCGCTGTAGATTTTTGTTTTTAGCCACACCGTTTAATATTTTCATTTGAAATTTAACTGAGCGATGCATCTATGTGTAAAAAATGAACAAAATCGGACAAATACAACAGAAGTTATAGTCAAAAATGTGCAAATTTCACCTCCCCTTGCCAATAAACTGCGTCAATATTTGACTCTACGCAATTATGGCTACAAGTGACCTAGAATCACAATTTTTGGTAAGCTCATTTATGTGGCTCTAATGAACAAATCCACATCCAAATTTGATCGATGCGGTCCCCCCACCCCCCGCAATCGATTTACCGTGTTTTCTCCCACACCCCTCAACATATCAACTTGAAACTTACCCAATATAATTAAAATAGCTTCTTTGACGTAACTTTCGATTTTCATCAAAATCGGTACAAATTTAGGGAACTTATAGGTATAAATATCGTTTTGCACCAAAAAAAAAATAAATTCCAATTGGAAAGTTCTTAGATGGAATATGCAGGAAAAATTTTTTTGACACAAAAGGTACAGGGTATTCCACTGTCGGGCACCGCCTCGACTGTACCACATTTTTTTTTATGTAGGATAATTTTTAGTTGCATATTTAAACATAACTATGGCACAGCATAATTCTATAATAAACAAATTTTAAGCATTTACTTTATATTGGTTTCATTACTGAGGACGTCAAATTTTTTTTTTTTCCATATTTTCTAATATATTTGCGCGCATTCAAAGCTGCTGTACACAGGTCTACAAACACCGGGGTCATGTCAGTTGTTGGAAAGCTAAGGGTCATTTCCGAAGTAATTTGCTGCGTAGAATCCGAATCCGGGGTCAGAATTGGCCCATGACGTCAGGATTTTGAGATATTTGAGGGTATGCGCCCGATGCCTTATCCATGCGAGTTATGTAAATTGAGAGACTGCCTTCCTTCTGGTTTTTTTACTGCCCCCTCTCGATATTATTATTTTTTTTTTGTATTCATTTGCACATTTTCTTTCATTAATAAAAAATTTGAGCTAAGGCCAAAAAGAGCCTAAAATTCCAATTTTTACAAAAATTTTCTTTGCTGCATTACGCATACGCACTGTTGTCTATGCTATAATAAGCTTAATGTTAATATTGAAATTTCAATTGTTTAATAGTGCATATTGTTAGATCTACTGCTGCTGCTGACCAACATTTTTTTTGTACGTTTACAAATTTCATGCTTCGCTATATTACGCATACGCACTGTGTACTCTATTATTCTAAGCTCAATGCTGAGCCGCAGTTTGTTTATTTGCTTTGGTTTAAAGAATATCGTCTGATCCTCTGCTGCTGCTGACAATCTTTTAAATATAATAAAAAAAAAAATCGACTGGTACTACCGATCAGCTTATGTTGCTTACCAACAACTGTTTTTGTTTAAGCCATTACTTGGAGGTTTATATATGTATATAGACCAGGTGTATTGAAGGCCTGCAGCTGGCTAACAAAGGTCAGTTAAGTTAATGCCGCAAATATTTTACTTTCAGCTACAAACATAAGTATGCCTGCCATACATATTTATATAAAGTTGTTATAGTATATATAAGTAGGTATATAAATTGTATGTGTGTGTGTGGCATTGTTTGTTTGTTTCTTGGTTATTTAGTAATGTGGCTGCTAATGAAAAAAGTGACCTCATTTTGTAAGCATTTTTCTGTGGCATTTTCTTTAGCTTCTTGTTGTTGTAGTCGGGGACTTTGAGTTTGGTATATATGTACAGTATATATGTATATACATACTTTTTTGTACCATATTCAAGTGTCCTTTGGTGCTGTGGGTGTTGTTTATTGTATTTGTTGCTTTTGTTGTCGCACTTTTGCTGGAAAATTAATAATAATAAAAAAACAAAAATAAAAGGAAAACACCTACAGTGTCGGAAATACACACAAATACACGCATTTATGCTACTATAGACGCGTGACCCTATTAAATTTGTGCTAATAAAAGCCGGAAATATATAGTATAGCATGACGCCAAAGTACATATATATTGTACTGAATTAGAGAGTGAACCGGGATTCGAGTATCCTGCCTGCCGCATAGCTGGCAAAATGTCTGCAAGTTTTGTGGAAAATATTTTAGCTGCGGGCAAGTTTTGGTTGCTGTAGGGGGCTGTCAAATTTGCGAGACAAACGCAACCCCACCCCCCAAAGAGAAAGAAAAGTTACTTAAAAATTCAAGAAAATGGATGATGATGATGAAAACAAAATCAACGCGCACAAAAGCAACTCAAGCGGCGGAAGCAGCTGCGGAAATGCCAGCAAAAGCTTCAAAAATATATATATACTATAAAAAATAAGAAACATGAAAAGCGTGGAAAATTCTTATTTGCGTTAAAGGTCAACTTTTTCATTTGCAACATGGTCATTTATAAAATCTCAAGCAAGCTGCACAAAGCCAACAGAATACATAAGAAAATTTTAAAGTAGAAGTTGAAAACTCAAGTGAAAGAAAGGACAAAGCGGCTTCCACTCTGCTACTTATATACAAGTACCGAAGTACATATGTATAAACACGGTATACATACATATATGCGTGTAGCAGTCAGTGTAGCCCACGATTTATCAAATTAATGAGTATCATTTTATTTTCATTTCATTTTCCACGGGTCAAGCACAGCAAAGAAAAAAAAATTCACAAAAAAAAAAGAATTCAAGCAAAGAAAAGTCGCTTTGAACAGCATTTTCAAAAAATTACCAAAAACCAAAGTATCTAGCAAATAGCTAAGACTATAAAAACTTAGGTAACCTTTGAGTGTACAAAAAAAAAGAAAAATAAATTAAAGCAGAAATGCAGTCTTGATTTTAACGAAGCTTAAATACCCTTCATCAGTTCTGAATTTAATCTGAAAATTTGTCGTAAACTAAAAACCTCTGTGTTAGGTTTGTTTGCTAGAACTATTTGAATAATATCTGTCAATATCTTCAGAAATGAATTTCTTTGATTATTACATTTTACGAAATATTTAAGATTTTCAATAAAACAGAATTCTAAAAAATTAAAAGATGAATAAAACATATCTCCAGAAATATTAACTTTTTTGCCTTTTAATTTTAAGAAATATTGTAAATTCGTGGAACTTGTTGAAAAAAAATATGTCAGAAAAATGTATATATTTGGTACCTACAGATTTTCTGATGCCTAAGAAAATTTTGCACCTTGACCATTTAAGCTGCGAAAAAACGTTGGAGAAGATTCTTTTAATCATTAAGAATAAGGGAAAAACTAAAATTCTGATTCAGGATTTATTTCGCGTTTATCCTTTTAAGCTCTGAGGGACTGAAGCAACAGTAAATAACACACCAAAAGGGAATATACTTGGTAGGGAAAGGGGGCTGCTGCTTCCTCCTTCGATGCAGTTTTTTTTTCCTTAAAGACTGCTAAAAGTGAGCTTCTCTTTCGAGTCATCCTCTTCCAGCTAAGTGTCGCCATTTGAGTCGTTAATAACATATAAATTGGTCACATGGTGCCCCAATATGCTGAGTCTTATAAACTAAAATTAGGGTTAACAGATCTCCTACTTTTCTGACGTAGAAGATATTGAGAGGCGCTTATGTTGGCTATAATGATTTTCAGCTCTTGGACATTTTATTCAAAGGCACTCGAACTTATTGTGTCATTTGAACATATAAAACATATCGACTTCATCAATATGACCAACTTTGTATGGGATTACCTTAGGGTACTTAGCACTGCTTGAATGTTTTTGTAAATTCATCCGTAAAGAACGATGACACTCGACTTCAAGGTATGCTAACCAAGAGAGTTTGAAGTATTTCAAATTTCTCCTTGTCATAATATAATCAACTTTATAGAGAAATTCCTTGGGTCTTCAGCACTGCTTGAATGTCGTTGTAAGTCTACCTATAACGACGCCATTCGGCTTCAAAATATGCTAACCAAGACTATTATAATAGTTTGAAGTATCTAACATTTCTCCTTGTCATAATGTGATAAACTTTATAGAAAAGTTTCTTAAGGTCTTCAGCACTGCTTAATTTTTTTTCCAAATCCATCCATAAAGAACAATGCCGCTCGGCTTCAAGATAAACTTGAGTATTATATTAGTTTTAATTATTTCAAATAGATTCATGTCATAATATGACCAACTTTGTAGTGGAATCCCTTAGGGACTTCAGCGCTGCTTGAATGTCCATCCATAACGAACGACGCCACTCCACTTTAAGATGTGCTAACCAAGAGTAGTATAATAGTTTGAAATATTTCACTTTTTACTATGTCATAATATGATCAAGTTTATAGGGGAATCCCTTGGATTTTCAGCACTGCTTGAATCTCATTGTAAATCCATCCATAACGAACCACGCAACTCAGCTTTTAGATTTGCTAACCATCAGTAATATAATAGTTTAAAGTACTATGAGTAAAGTATGAGCAACTGTATAGGGAAATTTCTTGTCCCTTTAGCACTGCTTGAATGTAGGGAAATTTTTTTTCAATTCCATGGCTTACGATTATTGGAACAATGTTCATCAGTGTTTGGAGTTTAAATTGGAAGAAATGAATTGAGCCTTTTCGGTTTCAAATATAATATATTACCCATATATAAATACGCTCAAATCAGTGTGGTACCAATTGTGTTCGTATGTGTGAACGTATCGAGGTGAAACTTACACTATGTGATAGCCACACCTTATACGGTGTGCACAATGTTTTTTTTTTATTTATTTTTTATAATTTCGAGATTACGAGAATTCTGGATCCAAGATAATAATGAACTGGGTCAAAAAAGGTATACAGTATCATACTTTTGTCGGATCCAATATAATATAATATATAATATGCCCTGTTAGCCAACAGTTACAGCGTATAAGGAATACCAGGAAAAAAAGGCACTCTAAGGCCAAAAGAGAGAATGTAAAGGACAGCCGCCCATAAATGAGCTGTGTAAAAAAAAAACGAAGGGAAAAACAAAACAAAAAAATTCCTGGCCCAAATGAGTGTAAATGTTGTTAGACCAAACACATGGCCAGAGCTTACATATCCTATAACCAGCTAGAACTAATGTGGGCGATTATATAAACAGGACAAGGGACGGATTGGACATTAGCTCACTAGCTGGCGTGTAAGCAAGCAAACACACCCACAAGCAAATAGGAAACACCCAGCAACAACAACAACAACAACAACAACAACTGGAACATAAATCCATGAACCAAGAAACCGAATCACAAAAGGATACACAAGGATATTGTACATATGTACCAACACTTTGCATGCAGGCGACGCGCCAAAAACCCGCAGCAAGGTACGGCACGGTACTACAACGAATAAAGTGACCAGCCATACAGCCCAGTCGTATCCTTAGTTCCCGTAACAAAAAAAAAAAGGAAGCACATACATATAATAATAAAATACTCGCCGAAAAAAAAGGAAGCCAAAACGAATTGTTTTATATCCCTCATTTGTCCATTTAATGGCAAAAACGAGCAAAGTCCTGACTACACAGACCCAAGGAGCAGCCGGCAAAAGGAAAATGGCAAAAGGCAACGAAAAAAAAATATATATATATATATATAAACTTAAGCAAGCAAAGTGAAAAAGAATATTGAAACACTAATAAAAATAAGGATAAGCAGAGAATGCATTAAGTAAAATATAAAATAAGTGGCAGTATGGGAAAAAAAGGAAATAGAACTCGGAACTGGAGCTGGAAAAAGGAGTGCAACCCTGGCAGCAGCAATGCTTAGGTGTTGAGCAGACAAACTGATTTGGCTTAAGCAGTGTGGGGGCGGGAGGGTGTTTAAGTTAGTGTGGGTTACTTGCTACATATGTGTTAGGCACATATATAAAGCTATCTATATAGCTATAGATTGTGCACATACATATATAGTTTAATCATAACAATAATTCACCCTTTCTTGGGGATTTTTATTTTTATATCAAGTAGCAAGTTTTGGGTCGACTAAGAAAGGGAGTAAGAAGGATTTGATATAGCTGTTTTTGTTGTTGTTGTTATTGCTGTCATTGCCATGACACGAGCCAAATGTATGCACAAATACATATATGCTATGTATATAGTACATATGTGCACATGTGTGAGTTTATATGTACTTAAATGTCAAGTTGAAAAATATACACTCAACTGTTGTGTTAAAACGAGGCGGACCCGAGCGGTTCATACAGCCAAGCCCCTGACCCATGTCCTGCCAACACAATAGAGACAAACTGTGTACACCCACTTATACACACACATACCCACACACACATTACACAGTGGAAATTTGCGCAGTTGTGCAAAATAGACTAGCAAAGTTTTGAGCCCAAAAAAAAAAAAAACATAGCACAACAACAAGAACAATGGGCATAAACTTTCAACATTTTGTTGTACAATTGTAGAGTTAGGGTTTCCAAGCCACTCTATGGGGCTTTGGGGCTGACGAACAACAGTTTGTTTGTGGCAAGCAAAAAAAAATATATATATTTATTTCAAAACGAATCAAAAATAATACAAATAGAAGCCAAATGAAAATGCAAAATAGTAAGCAACATATTTTAACCCAAAAAAATAATACGCTACATACATATATGACCAGCAGAGTTGCCAGCAGCCCACAAAGTGAATTTGTACGTATGTATATAGCAGACATGTGGCAATATTGTGCCAAAGTTTGAGAGCACGACGTGGCTAGCAGAGCAAAGAGTAAAACATAGTTTTAGAAGTCTCGTACATAATAGTGGGTCATGCACATGCAACATTCAATGCATACAAATGGCATTTAAGCCATTTTTGGTTTTTCAAAACTGACTAAGCGCAGGCTACAACTGCACTACCACACACACACAACCACAAACATGTTATATACATACATACATAGAGCTGCCAACATAGCATTTGGTATGTGCGGCAGGCAACGCAATTTATATGCGTGGAAAACATGCACGCAGCCATCGCAAACGAGTGCACCTACGCACACTCACTCTCTCTCAAACACACACACCTACTCAAGCCAAACTTAAACTGAGTCAAATAAGCGGCAAAAGCTACTAACTTACACATACACTCGCTCACATGCACACACTTACCCACTCTCCCACACTTGCATTCAAAGCAGTGACGTAGATAGCTAATCGATGTGGTATCTACGACTAAGTAAACCTTTTCTTTTAATATTTTTGATCTATCCATGCTATCTTTAGGCGGCTTGGAAACAGTCAAAAGACTTGGTGGCGGAATTATTTAGCTGCATACATTTTTATGAAATTTTTGCAAAAACTAAAGAAGATATTCGGCCGTGCTCCTGAAAACGAATCCGAACATTTTATTCGGATTTTTTTTGAATTTAGTGCACCCAATTCCACCAAACCGAATTTTTCATGTGGTTTAAAACCGAATGTTGTGTTGCAAAACGAATCGGCAAAATATTTTTCAAAAAGCACGAGCCTTATGCTAAAATAATTTTTTTAAATATTCTTTGATATTCTTAGATTATATTTATGCCAACTTACAGTTATATATTTATTGACAATTGTTTTGAATTATTTTTTTTCTGACTCAAACCAAAAAATAGCATGCTCAACCAAAAACGAATTTTTTTATGTTCGACTATGTGCGCATATCATACACGAACACATGACGATAAGTGCGACAGGGTTGCCACGTTACACAATTTGCCTCGTAACAAAAATAAGCTAAGTTGTGTTTAATTTCAATAAATATTATTATTATTTTTGTGTAATTTTATTTAAAAGATAGAATAATAAAGAACTAGCAATATGTTAATGAAAATTAAATGTAAACAACATATATTAATAAAAAGGTGCAGAGCAGCGGCAACCATGTCAGCTGTTTTGTATCAAACAAAAATGATTTCGAGCCAACACAACAGGATAATAATAAATTAAATATATTATAATAAAAATAAAAAATAATAGAAATGTTCGGTAAAAGACGTTGTGAAATATTTTTTGTGTATAAGTCAAAGTATTTTCACGCTTTGAAATAAGTTATTTTATTAATTATTCCATAAAGATTGTACAGCAACTACTTAGATTTTTTTTTAGCAGTAGAAACTAAGGCTTTAAGTTGTGTTTGAAATAAATAATATTGTACAAGAGTGTTGGTTTATCATATACCAATAATTTTTTTTTTTTTGATCCAAGTTTCAATAACTTTTAGGGTTATTTTTGTTAAGCCTCGCAGGTTCTAGAAATTTTTTATTTAGATGGAGAGCTCAAAATTATTTTTTTTTTTTTTGTAACTTTTAAAAATAAGAATTTATATTTACCTATTCTTCAAAACATTGCCTAGCTCAGATAAAATTTCAAAGTTAAATTTAAAAAAATTCACAAAATTGGTTAACCTTATAGTTATATTAAAAATTTCCCAGTAAATTACTAATTATAACCAAATAGTAAAAGGGAATAGAGTTCAGGATCACTGAAAAAAGATGTTTATTTAATTTTGAAAAGTATTTTATAATTACTTTTATAAGTACTAGTAAACAATGTATTATCTAAAGTACCGACCCCGTTGAGTACTCAAACTTTAAAATGTGAATTTTTAAATTAAAATTCTAGTTCTAGTTTGAAAGAGATAGATTGTAATGAAAAAGTTTTAGAAAAACATTATATTAAATCTCTTCAAACTTTATAAAAAGTCAATTGAACCCCTAAATTTTGCAATTTCTACGCCACTGTTGCATAGATAGCAGCGCCAGGACATCGCAGTTTGCGCTGACTTTGGCTTTTGGCGAGCAGTCGGTCCATTGTGTATAGTCATGGCGTGTGTAATAGTTGATATGTACCTACTATGTATATATCTTTATGTGTGTGGGTGTGTGAGTGCGTGGGTATGTGTGTGTACATGGAGGCAATCGCACTCACTGTCGGATACGGTCATAAAATAAACCAAACAAACAAGCGGAACCATGTCACAAGGCGAAAGAATACATACCATCAGCCAGAGCCAGGCTAACACATACGAGTGGCACACACACACACACATACTTACAGATAACTGCATATATTGGTATTGGGAGGGCGCGAAAATCCTGGTAGTGGGTACAAACGGAGCAGCCTTAGCTGCCAGTCATGGTTACAGTGGTAATAGCTCAGGAATGTCTTATGGATGATTATTCTGATTGATATGAAAAAGCTTAAGGACGTTTTGGCAGGTATTTACAGGTGTTGGTTTAGGGAAAAACTTTTAAGGGCATATGTCTAAGTGGAATTGAATGGCTTCATATTTAAATTATAAAAGATCTTAGATGATACAGTTTTATATACCTTTTTTTGGCCTAGTATTTTTAGTAACTTTGAGTATTTTTTAGTACTTTTAGTATTTTTTAGTATAAATTTTTCTGATGCAAATATCTAATTTTTATTTTTGTTTGGCTTCCTAAGAATTAAAGTCAAAAAATAATTTAGCTTATTTTTAAAAATTATAAAATATTTAATTTAATAAATTAGCTTGAGACATGTTTGCATTTATACTTCCCATTTTTAATGGGAAAAATAGATTTCTGAATGATATCTTAAAATTTGCCTTATTATCAACAACATCTATAAATTTAATTAATAAATAAAAATAAATAATTTTTTTTTTTTGTAAGTACAATACATTTTTTTTATATATGTATATATTTATTTATTAAATATTTTTGCTACAAGCGCATATATAGTCAAATATATAAAAGCAACGATTTTAAAATCCCTTAAAAAATATTTTAAAAAACTATGGGGCTCCGCCTCCCTAGGTACTTTGATCTCCAGTCCCCAAAGAAAGTTTAAAGTCGGGACATCCCGAAAAAGTTTGGTATATAACACATACAGGAAACTGAGTAAGACCCCACAACCTTTATGCCAAAATGATATGCTCGTATTACCTGGTGCTTGAAGACCAAAAAGGAGCATGAAATTTTGTACTAAAGTTCGTCTTATGGTCTAGTTCTACAGTAATGAAATTTCGCTGTTCACTAATACACAACAATGTCAAAAGCCGACCCAAAACTTCCTTTTTTGCAAGCTCATCTGTGGCTCCAATACTAACATCGCGAGTTACACGTAAAAATGAAGCAGCCCCACTAAAAGCAGCCTGTAGTTAAATATGTTTTTAAAGAAGCTACAGTTACCAAAATTAGTATATGGACTTATGTGGGGTAAAATATAAAAAACTTGTTACCTTCAGGGGATGTCACCCTCTAATCCTGCACAACTGTGCTTCACTTTTTATCCGCAAGCCTTTTTCTGTAGAACTTGACAGACCTTAGGAACTTCGGTAGTTATTGCCAAAACTTTGAAAGCGTCTTAAAAACGAATTGAACACTGTAGAAATTAAGGAATGTACAGGGTTTAGTACTGTCGGAATGCAACTGTCCCACGGAGCACAATAGATGCTAAGGGTCGCAGTGCTGAATTCCGGGGCTGGCCTACAAAGAACGCAGGTAGCGGAGCCCCTTAGT
The DNA here is from genome assembly GCA_949987675.1 of Chymomyza fuscimana. NCBI lineage: Eukaryota > Metazoa > Arthropoda > Insecta > Diptera > Drosophilidae > Chymomyza > Chymomyza fuscimana. The sequence continues at coordinate 27,309,488 of OX465089.1, read as the reverse complement.
TCGGTTTTCTTTTAATTCATTTGGATGACTTGTTTATATGAACTATTAACACATCCAAATTTAGAGTACTCTCTATTGTGGAAATTCTTTCGACTTTGGATTTCGCGCGAAGACTGTCTCCCGTACTGTTGAAAAAATTATCTAACTTTACGGAGTGATCAAAAGAAATGTTTCCCGATGTAACGATTTTAAATAAAAAACACTTTATTAAGACTACTTTAAATACGAATATCTGTAGAAGCTCAAAGTACAGTAACAGCCATAATATGTATAGCCGTCAAACTGGCTGCGGGGTGTGCTAACAAAAATCCCTTATCCACTTCGACTAGAGTTCCATATAAAAGCATAAAAATGACGTCAGGATATTCGGCTTGTCAGACATTTCCTGAACAATCACTGAAAAATGTCATTTCGTGTAAAGTTTTTACCTTTTCCATAAAATTTTTGTGGCACTGTGCGGACTCTCGAAACATGGACATGGACATGGACAGTACGGACAGATAGCGACGCAGAACGTTGCGAGCTGTTTCATAATTTTATACACTTGCGTTGCGTTGCGTTGCGGTAGGGATAGACCAGTTAACAGGACACACACACAACCCAAATACATGCACTCCCACTCCGATGCCCAGTTACATATGGCATACTCCTGTACATACATATATATACATACATACTATACATATTTGTGTGCGTATTTATCAATAAAAATGTTGTAGTGTTGTTGTCTTTGTGGTTTTTGTGTTTTTAATATTTTCACCGCTTTAAGTGTTAAAAGGATATATGCCATTTAATATATGAGTGGGGTGTGTCAGTGTGTGTGTATGTGGGGGGTGGGGGTGGCGTGCACACGTGTGTATAGCGGGTGGGACGACGCCATTACACTTATCATCATAAATATCATATTTATGTGCACCCGAGTGAGTGTGCGTGTGTGTGTACGCACACATATGTGTTTATAGTGAGGCATTTGGTAAGGGCTTCAATAAAAACTAACAGGGTCTAAACTAGTTTGTGGCTCATGTTCATTAGAGCTGAGTTTTCTTATTTTTTTTTTGTACATTATTATATATACGCTGTTTCAAAGGTACAATAAGTTCTTGCTAATGTTTGTTACAAACAGCAGGAGACTTTTGCAACACTATAAAGTTAAACTTCTCTACTTCGAACTCGCACGGGTGCAGATAATTGTTGAGTTATATGGAAAATGTATATTTTTAATTTTTTTTTATCTTTAATTTTAATCGAAATATCTATTAGAGGACTGCATTCATTTCGAACTTCACTGAACAGTTTATTTGTGTACTCAAATTCAATACACTGTACCAAAGAGAGTGAAATAGTTCATTTTTGTGGTGTGTACACACTCAATAAATATATAAAAGTGTTCTCTCTAATTTTATTTATTTTTTTAAGGGGTACAACAATGTCCTTGGATTTTAGCATATAAAAAAATAACTAGAAAGAAAAAAGTATGGAAAAATAGCTTTGAACTGATCGGCAACTCAAGCTCGACGGATGAACTTTTTAAAGATATGCAGCGACTCTCATCATGAATTCTCCAGAGACTAGGATTTACAATAACAAAGTTGAAAAAGGAAGCGCAACTGAAAATAAGCATTATCTCAAGACAAAAACAAAAGATTCAACCAAATGGTTCATGGTACTCGAAGGGGCGGGGCGTTCAAGATGACTTAAGATTGAAGAAGTGATAGAATAATGAGACAGCTCGAAAGTCAAAAAATTATCAAGTCTACTGTAATAAGAGCAGAAAAAACGTATCGTGCAAGGCAAAATAGGATCTATAAAATTTTAAGCTAGTTGCAAAAATTACGAGTTAGTCTAGAAGGCGCGAAAAAAGTAAGTACAATATATTTTAGGAAGTTCTGTGGAATCAATGAGATCGATTAACCCTAGATCTGTCCTTCATCTTGCCCGTCCGTAGTGTATTTTATATGGAAAAAATAAAAAAATAATCAAATTTGCCCCAAGGCAAAGTGCAAAAAGAATGAACAGCTTTTATACCGACTCTGCTTTCCTAATAGAGACGGTATTGCGGGCTTCAAGTGAAGAAGCAGTATGCTACAAAATAAATATAAAAAAGTTGGTTCTTATAAGTTTCGTTAAACTCTTTAGATCTAGGCTTGATAAATGCGAAAACCTCTCTAGCTTTATTTACAATGTTGTACATATAAACTTCACATTTAATTTTATGATGAAGATCAAAAATATTCAAGTTGCATGCTAAGGTTGAGGCGTTTATATGTACAGCAAATAAAATTATGAGTACAGTGAAAATCAAATGAGAGAAGTAGACTCAATAATGCGCAAAGCGTAGAGTAAGCTCATGACGCAAAGAATTTTATAAGGTGGCGCAAAGAAATACGCGAGTTTGGCTGCGCAGAAAACTGGTTCAATTTTTGTATGGCAGCTATATGAAATAGTGGACCAATTTTGACTAAACTTCACACAAATGTTTAGACTAAAATAAAATATAACTGGCATAAATTTTGTGACGAAATTTTAAAAAATACAAATTTTTTCTATCAAGTTTTTGTGTATATTTGTGCGTTTTATATTAATCTAAGCATTTGTGTAAAGTTTAATCAAAATAAATATAGCCATAACATACAAAAGTTGAACCTGTTCTCTCTAATTTCAGACGTAGGTTGTTCCTTATATTTAAGTTAAAACTGGCATTACCATCGTGGCGCAGAGAAATACGCGAGTTTGGCTGCGCAGAAAACTGGTTCAATTTTTGTATGGCAGCTATGTGAAATAGTAAACCAATTTTGATTAAACTTCACACAAATGTTTAGACTAAAATAAAATGCAACTGACATCAAGTTTGATTGGTCCACTATTTCATATACATATTGCTACCCTACTAAAATTGAACCGGATCTTGTTACTTCAAAGAGATACGAATAAGGGCGGAGGGAGTTATTTAAGTAATGCTTGCTGTATAATACTATGGTGTTTCTTTATTACCAATTTTGTCATTGTACTAGCCCATACAGCCATAAGTATAATATTATAACTCAATTTTTGAGAGATTGATTCATTTCTCCAATTGCCCTCACAATGTAAAAATGAAGCAAACTGCAGTGTATAATATAGTCGCAATGTCCCAACTGTGACACTCCCACAAGTTATTTACATTTTTTAACCCTTAAGTTGTTATAAATGTTACTCGTTGCCCCAACTCCTGGAACTGCAATCCCGTCTAGATATAATTTTTTAATGCATGCATATGTGTAAGCATATATGTTGTATTTTGTTTGGGTAAAAGTTATGTTTAACTTTACATGGCTTAGGTTTATCGTAAAGCGTATGGGGGCTGCCACTTTTGGAGCCAAAGTAATTTTTTTTAATGCTGATTACTTTGCTACGTTATAATGTTTCAAAACGCTGGGGAATCCAAAGTTGCTCTTTTACTACACATATTTGTTCCACAAATAATTTTAAATTATTGTGCCCTTTTTGTGATTTTGCTTCTTTTTTTTTATCTCCATCATTTTTGTGCACATTCAGCACATTTTTCAAGGTGTCATTTCCGCACAAGCGCTCAGCCACAATTGCCGTCGTTAGCAAGGCGTAACTTGGCCACCAAATGGTTAGGGGTAGTAGCTAACCCTCCCACTCCCACCAAGCGTCAAACATTTCTGCATTAATGCACTGTCCGGCTATATGCGTAGCAGCTATCTTTTAAGTTCAAATTGTAGATGTCAGGAGCAGTTTGTAGAAATCAAAATTAATTTCTGCACTCCCACACAATGACAACAATGGCAAAGTCAGTGCAAAGACAAAGTCATGCACGTGCTAGACAATCCACGATTCCAAAGCAACAGAAGCTCTCCAGCGAAGCGCACCAAGCGCTTCTTGACAGAACAATCGCAGCATTCTCAACATGTACTAATTTTCCACTCCACACTACCATAAGAACAAACGCACATAGACATACACACACACACAAACATACATATGTACGTAACAGTGGGAGCGACCACATAAAGCCTTGGCAAGGACTTGGACTTGACGCGTTTGGTCTGGCACTACAAGGGATTAACCTCAAAAAAATCTCATCAAAGTCAAAACCAAACGAAAAAAATTGATAAAAAAAAAGAAGCAACGCTGCTGGGGGTGGGGAGGAAGGCTCAGCTTGGGTTTGGGTGTGAGCCTGCAAATAGCACAAAAATTCAACAACTTGCTAAGAAAGCCGGAGCCAGAGACAAGGGTGCTGAGCAGCTGGGTGTCATGGCGGGGTGGGGGGTGCAGCGCCACGTAACATGCCAAGTCATAAAAATAAACCACCCAAAAGTGGGCTAAAATGAAGTTGTGCCAAAGAACAATAAAAATGGTAAAAAAAACGTAGAGTACGGGACGCAGCAAGAGCTTTTGGGTGGCTGCAAAAGATGATGGCAGAGCGAACAAAAGAAAGAAAAATCGAGCCAAATAATAAAACGCAGCAGAGAAAAGCAAAAAAAAAAAATAAGAAGTGAATATGGCGAACGTTAGAGTTGAGCGCATACGACTTTAAGATACACTCCAGCGGGCAACTGGCAGTTGAAACCAAGATTTGAGGTTTTTAGAAGAAAAAAAATTGGTCATGGCTGGAACTCAAATTTGGGAACTAAAGTTGATTCGAAGTCCGATATTTAGGGATTATACATAAAAAATAACTTTACATGGCGCTTTGAAATTATTAGGTGGTGGAAAGGGTTGCAAATCTCAAATTTAGTTATCCTTCTTCTTCTTCTTAGCTTTACAGTCTTTGGTGGACCATAGCTCTCTCCATTTGTCGCTCTCTGCAACGACATCTCTCCAGTGTCAGACTCCTATTTTTCTGAGATCTGCTTCTACATCTTCCAGCCATCTTTTCATTGGGCGCTCTCTTCTTCTTCTTCCAATCGGTTTCAATACAAAGGCCTTTCGAGCTATTCTTTCAGTGGACATTCTCAACACAAGACCCAGCCACCTTATTCTCTGCGCTTTAACAAATCTTATAACTCTTTCATTTCAAATTTAGTTATCCTAGCTCCCATAGTTTACAAGATCTAGGCGTTCATATAGACGCTAATTTTTATTTGACCTTCTAACCTTTGCTGTTTCTTCGGCGTCTTCTACTCTTTGTTACATACACCGACACATACCAAATATACCCCTTACCCTACAGTATATAACAAGTAGAAGAAGAGAAAAGACGAGCAAACTGTAGTAAGAGCAAAAGCAAAAATTCTGGCAGACAATGCTCGGAATTGGAACTGCTTTCGTGGGATTGTGAAACCATATCTACGTGTGTGTGTGTGTGTGTATGTGTGCGGGGATGAATTGAAGCGACAGCAAAGTAAGAAAGAAAAAAAATTATACAAATAAAACACACAAAAAAAAAGCACAATGACAAAGAAAATATAACAAATGCTTGGGCTTACGGGCTGTTTCTTTAACCGTGGGTGGCTCAGGGTGGTTCCCGGTGGTGGCTCTACCATGCTGACTTGTATGACAAAGCTGTGCCTAGCTGTTGATTTGTTTTAATTTCTTTCATGTTGACAGGCATTTTTTTTCGAATTTGACAAGTTCATACATACACTCTCACACATATGTATGCCATCCACTTATACCAAGTCCTAATGATTACATAGCATCATCCACCCTTCAGTCTGAAATCCGCACAGATTGTCAAGATTGCTGCCGCGCTGTTAAATATTAGAAGTAATATGGTAAATATGTATAAATTTTGTATTCCACAACGCACAATAATAATCGCATAAAAGTTCTGCCACTTAGCACTCTCCCCCCCAGGAGCACCTCGAACCAAAGCTTGGGGCTACCATTAAGCTGGTGGCATAAAGGGAACGATTGGTGTGGTACGGTTTATTTTGTTGTGGAGCTGCTGTGGCATGTAAGTTGACTATTATTTTGACATGACTACACAATCAAAACCTGAAAATTTCCGACACCAACACAGCGACTAGGATCCAAAGGCAGCAAGAGGGAGTGAGTGAGAGCGAAATGAAGCTCAAGAGGGATAGCCACAGTTGAAATTAGAGGTGTGCGTGCTGTTCATTGGAGGACTGCAATAGAAGAGCACTTCATGCTTGGGACTCTACTAGTTCATAAATAGACAGTTTGAGAAATGCTACATAGATGAAGATATCTTATTTAAAAAGAGCTGCACTGTTTTATGATGCTGGGACTTTCTCTTTTTTTCTTATAAAATATTTAATATTTTTCATACAATTTATTTTTTTATATTTGCTGATTGTCTCAACTGACAAAAATCAATAAAAAAAAAAAGTTTAAAAATTTTTTCATAAAATATTTAATATTTTTCATACAATTTAAAAAAAATGTTTCAAAATTTTTTCATAAAATATTGAATAGTTTTCATAAAATTGATTTTTTTTAACTCAAAAAAAAAGAAGCATTTTTCCCAAAAAAGTTCATAAGAACTAGTGCCAATATTATGCCTAAAACAGAAATTTCTTCCAAACCACTTTCTTATCCGCACTTAAACTAATATTACCAGGGCTGCATTAAAGATTTGAGCACGAAATTCTTGCAATTTTTTTTTGCATATACCGGAATAGATGTTTCATACAACAATTTTTAAAAAGTTCTTTATAATTAAATAGTTCATAAAATTTACGCTGCATAGCAGGCTGCAACTTTATATGTATTAGACAAAAAATGCATGAAACTTTTTATTAAACAAATCGGAAACGTTTATTTCTACAAAAAATCTTTTAAAGGTTTTTAAAACTAGTTCGTAAAATTGACTTATAGCGGAATTTTGCCAACTAGTTTCTTATCCGTACTTTAACGATTGTAGTCTTGTTACCAAGGTTTCATAGCAGACTCCAACTTTTCCGATTTGAGTCATAAATTCTGGAATTAGTAGTAGTTTTCCCCTTATATTATAAAGTTGGCAGTTTATGGGGCATTGTAATCTTTGTTTCCTGATATCTCGACAAATATTCTTGATTTCAAAGTATTTTAGATTTTTTTTTATAAAGAACGATTCACATGTGTCGAAATCGCTTAATAAAAAATTTCCTCTCATATAATCATGTTGTAGGGATATGCTGCATTACGATAAGTTATGTCTTTCTAGTACCTTTTGTTTTTTAAATTTTGCAGCAATTTTGGTGTATATCCCTTTAATCTAAGTTCGGTAAAAATTATAAATTTAAGATTAATTTCTTCCATTAAAATATTGAATACGCTAGAAGAACTATCGCAATTCAAAAAAGGGTGGAATTAAAATTGGTTTCGATATAAAAATAAAATACATAAAATATAGCAATCTGAAAACGTTTGGTAACCTACGATGAAGTAGCAAGTAAGTAGCAAGTAAGGAGGCCACATTCCCCTGCCTACTCCTGGCTTCCTCTTTCCACTTATTTAAATAACATTTTGTACTACGCAAATCAGGAATCAAATAATTACATAACCTATTAATAGCCACTATGCAACATTTCTTAATCATTAAAAACTAAATTCCATTTTCCAATATCAAATATTACTTCCATATTATATCGTTATCGTGCTTGTTCGTGTCACGATGTAAGCACCATCACGCGCTCCCCTCTAGCTACAATAGTATCAGCGTGAAACCCTTAGCCAGCCACTGTCAAGTCATCAACGCTAAACGACCTTCCCGGCGCATAAAGCGATGCCAATGCCGATGCTAAAGTCGCTGCCGACGTCAACGTCAACGCCAGCTGCGACGCCGCTCAACTAAAGCCAAACATTGTGTTGACGGCTTTTGGCCATGGTTGGGTGTGCGTGTGTAGTATATGTGTGTTAGCCAGTGTGAGTAACTGGGAGACATTATGTATGTTGTTGCCTGGCACTGCTGCTGTTTGTGCTGAGGGTGTTTGACTGCCGCCTGTAATAACAATGACGACGATGATGCGTTGTCGTTGTCGTTGCTGTCGCCATCGTCTTTAACGTCGCCAACGTCAACGCCGTCGTCGACGTCGCTGCCGTCTGTCGCCATTACGACAAGCTAACAATATGCGCAGCGTCGTTGGCCAGACCTAAACCCACGCCCGCTCCAAACCCAGCAACCCCATCCGTTCCAGCACTTTGGTGGCTCTGTCACTCTCTGTGGCCCAGGCAAACACGTCGCGTCAGTCTGGTGTCTGCCAGCTACCAAAACTTCTACAGCTCCAGCTCCCAACTGGAGCACTCCCTACATAAACTGACTTCCACTTCATGCTCATATTGCTGGCAATTTTCTATAATCCTTTTTGCTGCTTTTTCAAACATTTCTACAAGTTGCTCTTGTTGTTGTTGTTGTTGTTTGAGTTTTCATTGTTGTCGTCGTCATCGTCGTTATTGTTGTTGTTGTTGTCATCATTGTTGTTATTGTTGTTGTTGCTTGTGAAAGTTTATGAAAAGTGACTGCGTTAGCAGAAAATATTATGCTGCCAACGGCAATGACTATACAACTGCAAACGCCCCAGACTCCCTCGCTCTGTATACTCGTCCCATAGCTATAGCCAATCCCTTACCGCTCTTGCTCTACAAGACCAACTCAAGTAAGCCCATCAAGCAAGCAACCAACCGACCAACCCACTAACCGACCAGCCATAAACTCTTTTTTTGGGTCTGGCCAAGTTTTGCTGCTGCAGCTACGAAAACTTTTGGCTTTTGGTAGCGCGCCAAAGTTGGTAAAATGTTTAAATTCAACAAATGCCCTCCCTCTGCTGCTCTAACATTGCTATATAAATCTACATAAATATATGTATAGTACATATTATAAGTGTATATAAGTTTTATTGTATAACCTCATAACCACAGATATAAGTGCAGCACAGTGCGTATGCGTAATACGCTCAACAACAAGCATAAATAAAACAAGTAGCAGCATTGAGCAAAAAATCACGACTTTGAGATACTTTGTAAAAGTGTGAAAAATTTCAGAAAAAAGAAAACGAAAAGATTTGGTTAGTTATAGTAACATTTATATAAGTTAAAACACCATAACGAGTTGGGTTTAAAAACGGAACTTTTAAGAGACGCTTTTGGAAGGAAATCCCAATCGCTTCTTTGCAGAAAGAATTGTGGAAGATTTTGGGATTGTGATTTATGTATACAGTACAGTCCTTGGTTCCGAATATTCCTTTAAATATCTAAATTTGAGATACATTTATTTGAATTCATTTCATCACCTCCAAAGCAAGAACTTAATTTTTTAACACTATCCTGAAGATAGGTATAAAATTTACAGAAATTATTTCTAAATCTGAATCAAGCGGTCTTGCTGGTCTGTGATAAAATGAGATACAAGTTAGGTACGTTTATTTCGTTCTTTATAAGCTAGTAATTTTTTGTGTTAAATTTCACTTAATTTATTAGAAATTTTATTTAATCTAATGTAAACTTGTGACCAAGAGCTTTGTATCTTTTTTACTAAATTATTAACACAAAAGAACCGGGGGTTGATATTCGTTTACCCCCATTAGCATTTGCCGACCAAAAGGTCATATTCTTATCCTGTTATTATCCAGATTTTGAAACAAGCGGATGATGAACTTTAATAGACTAGTCTTATTATTCAACTTGTTTCCATTTTTACTTTTAGGGGTATTGTGTGTAAATAAATTTCCCTTGGCTGTTTTGAGAGCCATCATAAACAACATTTTTCCTAACTTTAATACTGTCTTTAATAGTCACATTATCCGACTTGTTCCTATTTTTTATTGTTGGGGGAATTATATGCAAATGAATTTCCCTCGGCTCTTTCGATAACAATTTTTAGTAAGAATTTTTAGTACGCTAATGCAGCATTTAATAGTATTGTTATCTGAATTGTGTTTATTTTTTACTTTCGGGGAAATAATGTGCAAAGTAATTTCCCTCGATTTTTTCGATACCAGTTTTAAGCCCGAATTTTCGGAACTTTAATAGTCTTAATTACTATGTGCAAATAAATTTCCCTCGGGCAGTGTGGACGCACTTTCAGCATGAATTTGAGAAACTTTAATACATTTTTTTTTTTTTTTTTAGCTTGTGCCTATTGTAACAAGGGAATTTCCCTCAGCTCTTTTAGTAACAATTTTTAGCAAAAATTCGGAACTTTAATGCAGCCTTTAAAAATCTTATTATCTGCATTTAGATCATTTTTATTTTCGGGGAAATTTTGTGCAAATGAATTTCCCTCGGCTTTTTAAATACCAACTTTTAGCCAAAACTTTGGGAATTTTAATACGGCTCTCCATTCTAACTTATAGCGGGAATTATGTGCAAATGAATTTCCTCGTCTTTATCGATACCTATTTTTAGCAAGAATTTTCTCAACTTTTTATACGGCCTTTAATTATCTTATTACCCTGCTTGTGCTCTTACTTAGCCTCGGGGAAATTTTGTGAAAACAATTTCCCAGTAAATTTCACAAAAAAAAAGGATCTAGCAAAAACCTGTATCAGCGAACGTAATGAAAAACCCAAAAATCAAATATGATATAAGGTATATTTAGTTGTTAAAAACCTAAGACTCAGATATGATATAAGGTATATATATAAGGCGCATAAATCCAGCATTTAATATTATAGCTTCAAGTACCCACAAACATTAGCCTTGCGGGATTTAACTTAAACGGACATGTAAAGAAATCAACATGTCGTCTACTAAAACTTCCCTGTTGTAACTGATTACAATTGTACTCTTCGACTTTGTGGGATCTGCCACGCCTGCTGCATCCAAAAACATACACAATCTTAAACTTTATATGCTCTCTTAGGCATTTTTTTTTTTTTGTTATGTATTTTTTTTCTAAGTCATGCATCCGAAAAGATACAACAACAGCAAATAGCAAATGTAAAAGTTTCAGAGCAGCTTAAATCAAACTTTTTGGGTTCTCTACACTTCAACTTTTGGGTCAACATCTGTCCGAATGTACTGCTGTCTGTGCTTCTAGCTGTTTGTACTTTTGTTTGTTTGTCGGTCTCAACTGTGGCTCTCCTCACCCCCAACCAATTCGGGAACCCACTCAAACCATCCAACGGCGCTGCTTGATGTCTGCTCGATTTGTTTGTCCATTTTCAACTCCAGCTTGACCAACGTGCTCCGTATACAACGTATATCTGTTCCAATGTGCCTGTGCGTGTCCGTGTTGTTGGCAACCTTTTTGTGGATTTTTGCCTTGACTGACTGCGCCCTAGCGTCACTTTGCTACGTTGGTCCTTTGGTCTGTTGGTCTTGCCCGACTGCCCAGTAATTCATTCGTAGTGACCAAACAACCCACTAAAACCCAACATATACCCTTGGACACTTCAGGCTCACGACGTTGTTGTACATGTCGCTACATTGCCTTGTCTGCATGTAACATTGTTGTTGTTGTTGTTGCTGTTGTAGTTCTCTATTAACTTTTCGTTTTGGCTACTTTTTCTTTGTCCTTTTGTTTGACTCTGACCTGTGTCCTTTCTTTGTGCACCCCATGTGTCTTCGTGTTTTTTTTTTTCTTACTAACTATGTAGTTTGTTCTACAGTGTGTATCCTTTAATATGCTTTGCTGCGCATCATTATAAGCTAGCTAAGTTGTATATAAGCGTTAATACAATATTTTAAGGCTATTTGTGGCACAACAGTGCGTATGATTGATATGACATAATCATGATTTTCTTTTGATTTTAGCCACTGTGCCGCAATTTGCTTGATTCTTTCCACTGCTTTTGTACATGGCTCGATTATATTTCAGCAGATGACAAACATTGCGACACGCTCAAACACACACAAATACAAATACAGATACAAGCCAACAAGCGACATTTGCCGCCCACCTTTGGCCAACCAGCGCCAAAAGGACATGCTATAATTTCCAACAACAACAACAAACGGCGCAACCCAAAACAGTAGAGAAAAAAATAAAAATAAATTCGAGCTACAAAAGTAACCGAAAAAAGCAACAATCCCAACAACAACACCAAAAACAACAACTGGGCCATGTCTGTGCGTCCCATGCGGCTAAAGCTCGGTCATCGTTGTCGTCCCTTGCCATGACCCCCTTCTACCCTTGTAGCAGCCGGGCCGCAAAAACCGCCTGTCCAGCCCTCTAGATATCAACAAGCAATAGCTGGAATACTTCGTACTTGTTGTTGTTTAAGTGTGTATCTGTGTGTTATGGATTGTGTCTGTTTGTGTGTGTGTGTGTGTGTGTGTGTGTGTGTGTTGGTATGCCATCACGCAAAATGTGCGCCTGGGTCTTAATGGGTGGCTGACAGGGTTTAAGCTCTTTTACGGGCAGATTGTATTTCACAAAAAAAATATATAAGAAAGGAAATAGCAGTGCAGGAGTAATAGAGAGAGAGTGCGAGCGAGAGAGAGCGTGAGAGCGAGCTGTTGACTGTAGATGTGTAAGCGAGATAACAACAGCGTTGGCCATATCTAGGCAAAAGCGCAAGAAAAATTCACGTAAATGAAAATGAAAGAAGAGCTCGGGGGGGCAAAAAAAAAAATTCGAGCCAAGAAATGGCAGAAAATAAGCTTCAGTGAAACTTTTTGCTCCTTTTTGATACCCTGTAAGGGATACACTTGGAATTCGTAAGAATGAAAATAAGCAGCTGTGTTCTGATATTGGAAAATTGCATTTTCCAGTTAATAGCGGGATTAAATGTATATGTTAAAAATAATTTTGAGTTCCTCCAATATTTTTTAGTATTCCAAAACGAGTTATTAATTTTATTCTAGGTGTATGTAGTTCAGATTATGAGGAACAGTTTAAAGAGACATATTGGCAATTTTTGGTAAAATAAAAATAATAGTATAAAACTAATTTAGGATCTCTGGTTATACTGTACATATGTTTTTAATTGCTAAAATTTTTTTTTTGTTATATTTAGTTATAATTTAGCTTAAAAAAATAAAGATAACATTATTAAGCAGCTGGCAATGTAGGCCTTCGGCTAAATTATTACAAATTATTTTCCCAAATTTTATGGAAAATTAAGATCCGAAATTTATCTCGATTTTATCGATCTGTTTTAGTTTTGGTTCTTTCTGACAATTTTTTTTCCAAATAAATCGCCAAAACCTATGGTCTTTTTGCAGCGGTTAAGTTTTGTAAAATTTTTAATGTAAAGAATACTTTTTCGGAGGTTAGTCACCCTAACAACTAAAAAAAAAATAGTTTTAAGAAGAATTTTAGGAATATTTTGTTTTTAAGACATTCAGTCGACATATATTGTAAAGCTACCATCCTAAGAACTATATAGTTCATACCATATAGGTTATTGTAATGTTTTTTGAAACAGAAAGAAAGTAAGTAAATGAGCGTAGAAAGCGGAGGATGACGTAGTTGGGTGAGGTGGCTTGTGGAGGTAAATAAATTAACCCTTTAAGTATTCGAAAAACAAAAATTCAGCTATGGGCAGAGCTGTCAGACAACCCAATTATTCGAAGAAAGGCTTTCCCAGACATTAGGTGCCTTTGCTAGTCGGCAACATGCTTCATCTCTGTCATTAGGCCTATGGTACTGTGCCCCGTTATACTCCTCTCCACGCCATCATGGTGGTGTTCAGATGTACGCTTCGGATTGCAGCTTCGCCAGAGATGCCACAACTCATCCCCGACTTTACCCCTTGGTTCACTGAAATCGTTTTATGCTATGGTTCATAAAGCATAGTGGCCAAATCATTTAACTTTCTTACAATAAATACTTTTTGATCCCCAAAACAACTCCCCTGGCTACGCCAAAAAATGCTATAACAGCAAAGAACACAAAAAATATTTTTTTTAACGACTTATTTCTATAAATTTTTTAATTGAGAAAATAATTAATTGTTTTAACTTATTTAAGCTATGAATTTTGCACAAAACACAATAATTAGGGTATTCACGGTTGCTGTTGAGATGAGAACTTTTGCAACAAATAATAGGTACAGGGCTGAGTTTAAGCCACAACCCAGAGTCTATTCTTGTTTTTAGCTGTTTAGCTGAGTAGAATGCAGAAAACGCTGTTTGTGGCGTTTTCAACACTGTAATATTTTGGTACTTTTTAGGCATTTTATGATATACAAAGCTGAAAAAAAAGTAAACAAAGTGATTTTTTATAAATTTAAGTGCGTCTTGGACATTTTGTATAGTAATTTTAATATATTAAGCAATTGTTATTTTTAAGTGACTGGGTTAACTCCAATACGTAGGTGGGTTGCGTAAAAATGCGAAAAAATCTGAATAGAAAAGCTAAGGGTCATCTCCGAAGTGATTTGCTGCGTAGAATCCGAATCCGGGGTCAGAATTGGCCCTATCACGGATTTTGAGATATTTGAGGTTATGTACAGGGTGCAACCAATTTTTGTGGTCTGTCTCTCCAATTACATAATTTAGTACATTTCTTACCCTTTAATTTAAGAGTTCAAGAGATCAAAATGCGATCTTTTTTTCGCAAAGTTATGGCTATTCGAAGTTACGAAATATATCCCTTCGACGTCACTAATTTTTTACTGTGTAATTTCTCTTGAAAATTTTATTTTTTATTTTATTTTTATGACTTCATATTCGTTCTCAGCGATCTCAAAAACCCCCAAGTGAAAATTTTCAAGAGAAATTACACCATTTGAGTTTTTGCGCAACTTTGCAACTCCTCAACTCAACAACAACCGTGAATACCCTCAATATGAACAAAAAATAAAAAAAAATTTAGTTTGGGGGTGCCATAAAATTTCACCGCAAACATTTTTTTCTTTATTTTGGCTAAAAAAAAGGTTGATGCTAACCACTAAATTTTACAGAGTTACATATAAAATATTTTCAGCTGAGACACTAAAATTTGGTTTATAAATAAATATTGTAAGGGTATTGTCGTTATACCTAAGCGGAGTGGAGTCCGAACCTTGGTCCAAAGGCAAAAAATAAATATCTATTCCAAAAATATACTAAGATTGGAACTATACTTACTATATTATCAGCCAATGTAAAACGTGTGCACCATATTTTATAGATTGGAACCAACTGCCATTATAATTTTTTATGTTATATGAAAACATTTCACAAAAATTCAATACGCCCTCATATGTACGATTGCTATACTTATAGAGTATTGTTAGTCGGTTCCTTTCTAGTTTGTTTTCCACTCATCTCTACTTATTGCTCGTTCCATTCCTATAAATTGCTGTTGTTGCTCCTTTGTCCAAACTTCAACAACCAACTCCAAGTCAGCCTTATCCCCACTGCTGCTCCTGTTGCTTACGTCCCGCTGCTCCTGCTGTTTGCTTCTCTCTGTTGCTTTTGTAAATTGGTAAAAGTTTGAGTTTAATTCAATTCGGAACGGTAGCTATGAGTGCTAGCTTCCTATGGATAACGAAAACTCTCTGCTAAACTTTGCTGTTGCTTATAGTACTAAGATACATATACATAGTATCTGTGTGCATTACGTTTTGTTTGTATTTGTAAAGGATATCACGCTTGGCTCTTGTATGTTTGGTATGCGCGCAAATTTGCGCTGCTTGGGCACTAATAGTGGGCTTGGTCTTGTGGGCTGTGAGGTGTTGCTTCGGGTTGGGTGTGGTGGTGTGTGGTGTTGTTAGTGGCGTAAACTGCCAACAAATTCATATGCTACTTGTTGTTGTTGTGTTTGTTGTTGCATGCTGCATGTTGCGAAACTATTGCAACGTGTAACTTGGCACGTTATAGGGCACTCTCCTTTACACACTAAACATTGGTCATTTCGGTTGACTGAAGCAACTTGGCTTTAGCCGTAGCGCATTTATTAGTGCGAGAGTTCTGGCTAAGATCCTTGACAAACTAATACAAACAAACAACACAAGCATACGCTGCATGTACCAGAGAGAGCTGGATAAAGTGTTAGAATGAAAGAGCAGAAGATATAAATCCAAAAGGCAAAGTTTCGCAGCTGACTAAGCTAAACTTTATTGTTGCTCAGTTGTTGCTGTACTTTATAGATTTTCAGTTTCACCTTCTCACCCAAGCTGAAATAGAAATATCTTTGCTTATACAAAAAGTTTGTTTCATTATTAGCAAATCGGTGAAATCTTTTGATGCTATAAGATGAAAGATGTATATTGACTATGTCCCGAAGCTTGTACTACTTACGAGTAGGATTATACTAAACTTATCAACTTATCAGCCAAAAGATTTGTATCCTTCTAGCCATCTTGTTGCCTCAAATAGTATTCATTGAAACCATTTTTGTAATTGTCATACCAAAATTATATTATAGATAATAAATAGATAAGATTTTGTAGTTTCGGAATCCCAAAAAAATTTTTACAAAAAAACTTGCGTTTCTTTTGCAGAAATGTAAATATAAATTAGACATGAAAAGCGGAATACAGTTTTCAAATTTTTTACGATAAAACTTTTTTTTTTAATCTAATAGTAACTAAGTACTGTAGCGAGAACCTTTTTTTTTTTTTTTTGGCAGTAGAGATTGGTTTTTGCTGTGGATCATAAAATATAGGTACCAAATAATTTAAAAAAAAAAAACATTTTTTTTAAAAACTACTTTCATTTATAAGATAATTACAAAATTGGGGCTCTGCATTTTGTTAGCCCATGGCGGCGCCTAGCTCGATAAGTTAGCTAAACCTGCCTCCAACGATTTTTAGAAACTAAAAATGCAAATCGATTTATATTTAAAAAAATATTTTTTTCGAAAATTTCAATTTTTATACCTAAAGGCCTATACGCAGCACGAAATAAATCGTGCGGAATCGCAAAACTTCATATAAAAAAAAATATCCCAAATGGTATTTTTTTTTTCGTGCTGCGTATTTCGTGCTGCGTATAGGCCTTAACGCGTGTTAGTGTGACTATTTATTTTATATGAAGTTTTTCAGTATATTTAAAGAAAACGTGCCTTTTAATTTTTATGTAAATGTGACTAAAATGTTGAATATTTTTGAACCAATATTTTTTTTTTAATCTAAGTTGTCAATAGGACAATTTAAAAAAAAATGCTTATTTTTTTAACCAACACATTTTTATACTTTTAAAGCTAGACCGATCTGTTAGGTTCATCTCTTACAGGATAAGATGGCTAATAATCCAGATCGCACAAACAACTCTCATTATTAAAAAAGTAAAAACAAAAAATAAATTCTATTCTAAATATTACAATTTTTCTTAGCCTGAAGGCTTTCATAGGTCTAGCTGTATCTTCTTTATATTTTAGAATTAATTGTTGATCATATAATTACGAAATTAAAAAATAAATAAGAAGGTTTAGGTTTGCAATTTTTGTAAAATTAAATAAGTTCTTTAAATATCATATTTAAGGAGTCTAAAAAAAAAATGTTTCTCAAAAAAAAAAGTATAGGGTCTTGGGACCTCACTCAGAAAAGATGTTTAAGATGAGTTAAGTTTCATTGATTAATTAAAGAGAATAACTTAATTATTCCAAATTTTTTACAAATTGTTAGTTAATTAGTTAATTTTGTAAAAAAAACTGTAGGACATACCTAATCCCCTAAGACTCTCCTATTAAAAAACCATTTTGAGGATTGGCACATAAGCCAGACTACCCAGATCCTCAAAGAACGGTTTTTCCAGAAACTGGGGTCGTCTTCTTAGAAGCGCTGGGAAGTCGCAAAGCAGCTCGGCAGAAGTCGTGATGGGGAACATGCAGATTCTCAGCCATATGGCCAATGGTGCAGTGCCCCGTTACAACTCCTACCACCATCCTGGTCCTGTTTTTATGAAATTGCAGGAGTTCAGATGTGCTTTGGGTTATACCTAGGCCAGAGTGCTCTGAGATGCGACAACCGGACACCGTGTCCCATTCTCTTTCCGCCAGAGCTGTGGCCGTCTCCCTGATTTGCGATACGACGTCCTGTAATGGTCTTTCTATGTCCGTAACCGCAAGGTTAGCTGCCAGCGCTGATCCGTTCCTGGCGTACTCATCAGCCTGACGCCTGAGTTTCCCGGTACCCAGCAGAGGGTGATAGAGTGAAATTGGATACGGTTGAGAGCAAGCGCCGTCTTACGGATCAGTTTGCTCTTTATGGTATGCGATGACAGAGCCTTGATTGCAGCCTGACTATCGACCAGAATTACAACGTTCCTTGGACTTTGGTCCACGGTATCAATAAGTCTAGCCGCTTGCCAGATTGCATAAATCTCGGCTTGAAAAACGTTACACCAGAGAGATTCGTCGAAAGCTTTTCAGAGAAGATTTTTTGCTCCCAATTGGGAGAAACTAGTTTAACTATGAAAATAGTTTGAGAAGATTTTTTGCGTTCTTTATGGTCGCAAAAATAATTTGCGATAATAATAACACTAGTTTACAAATTTAAGGGTCATCGAGTGAATCTTTGTTAAAAAGTGTTTTTAGGATAATTTTGGGTCGAGGAACACGAAAATGGTAATTTTTTTTTTTCTTAAGCACCGTTGTTGTTTTTGGGCACTTATTTGAGTTATTCCTCAATATTTAAATTACAAATTTTCGGTTTTATTTTTATAAGCGAAAAATTTTTTTTAAAAATTATGTTTTTGTTCACGAGATAGTTATTGATAAATAACTGAAATAAGTGCCCAAAAACATGTTTTTCGAAAATATCTCGAAAACGGTGCTTAAGAAAAAAAAGGTTGCCATTTTCGTGTTTCTCGACTCAAAATTACCCTAAAAACCACTATTTTAAGGAGGTTCATTTTTCGAGAAAGCTAGTGTAATTGTAGCAAAGTTAAACTATTATCATAGTATCTTTAAAAAAGCTGATTAGTAGTATTCCAAATTATGTGCTATAGTAGAAAATATAAAAAATGATTTGAAAACTTTTGTAGTAAATATGAAACTCTTGTTTGACACTTTTACCGGCATTCCTAATCCATAACCACTCTTGTACCCACTTGTACGAACATTTGTTAGAGCATATAAGCTTAACCTCTTCAAAATGGGATTTTCATACTGGTGGCATTTGAAATATATATCTTCGTAGTTCTCTCTCAGAGCAAACGGTTCTAGTTCAACTGGTAGAAGTACATATGTATTATGTATTGTATAGTAAGTGTACTATGGAGCTGGGTAGCTGGCGCCCCATTTTTGGACTTTTGTCCAGCTGTGTGTTGTGTGTTGGTTTTTGTTGTCGCTGTACATTAAGTGTTGCCAACTTTATTTAATGGCATAACAGTTGACTGCCGCCCGGTCTTCCGGGGCGAAGGGCGTACAGTCAGTCAGTATGTCTGTATGTCCGTTCGTTGGACTGTCAGTTCCGTTCCGTTACTGACAGTGTTGCTAAACAGTATTTGTTTTTGCCTTTTAGCTTTTGTTGGCAACAATGTCTGTTGTTTGTTGTTGTTGTTGGGAAATTGTATTTCGTGTTGATGCCAGCGGGTGTAGGAGACTCATTTGGGTGGCGACATTGGATGTTTTTTTTTGGTTTCGGGGAAGGAGCAAAGTGGGTCGCACATAGTTTAACGTCGACTTGTCTTGACTTCTTGTTGTTTCTTTCCTATGTGTGTGTGTTGCTTTTGTTGTAAGGAGCGTTCTGGGTCGTCGTGGGCGTAAATTGTCTATTAGTCAGTCGTCCTCGCTATAGCCTTGTTGAAACGAGAAATTGCTGCACATTTTTACTTTGGCTAAGGGATGAAATTTAATTAAGATACTTTGACGTCTCGCAGATACACAAACATTCAACATACCAACACTCTGACTGTCACACATACACACGCACACTGATACTCACATTCAGTCTAGTCAGTCAGTTGATCTGTCGGTTGTGCCCAGACAGACACACAAATGTATTGGGATAATTCAATTTGTGTATGCGTATATGTTTTTTTTTCTGGGTGGGAGATTCGGTCGCTTGGGTTCTAGATTGCCATTCTGTTAGCACAAATCGTTGATATTGATGAGCAGTGCAGGAACGTGACCAGCAGATGCCTTGGTTTCAACCCACCAACTCACTTTTGTCTGTAATTTCGATAATGTTTGCTTAGTTGTCAATGTTGTGGAGTCTTTGGTTTTCTTTTTTGTGAGTTGCTGCTGTTGTTGGCATTTAAGACAGATTTGTAGCACCCTACTTTGATGGGACAAGTTTTGCCGATTGTCCTAGAATCGCATAACGTGTTCTAATCTGAAAGCGATTGGTAGTCTCATATATCGGAAAAGAGTGATAGAGATGGCTGAATTTTGTAAAACTTAATAAAATGAGGTCAATCTGATCGCTAAGGGCTTGTAGATACATTTTTGTAAAAAATAAAATAATAATAATAATGGACCCATTAGAAGCTGCACTACTTATTAAGCCTCAAAAATATTGGAAATAGCCTACAGGATAGAATCAAAAAGTAGTAGAACGTAGAGGCAGAGGGCGGTCGGATCACATGAATGTAGAAGTGTGGTGCCTTCCGAAGAGACCGCTATTTCTTCCAAACACCTACGGACAAGCATAGTGTTAAGACGTGTTGACGCGATCCAAGATAGAGAAAAATCTAGAGCAGCACTACGCCATTAAGTTCTACATCAATTTCGAGAAAACCCCGACGAAGACCCTCGGAATGATTTATGACGCCTATGGGGATGCAGATTAGAGCCACTCAACGTTGCTAACCGGCATAAGCTGTTCCAAAAGGGGCGGGAGCTCATCGATGATGACCAACCCGCCGGTCAACTTCAAGGATTCAACTTTATGAAAGTGTGACCAGGACTCCGAGCGCCTAACTAACTCTGACTAGTTACAGAAATCATACGATAGAGTCCAACAAACTAATACCGAAGATTTGGACATGAGAAAGGTGTACGCCAAGTTTGTGCGCTGCTGGTAAGGCAGTTTCTGACCAATGTTGCCGTGTTGCCCCATACCTCCTACTGTCCAGAGCTGGCACCGCCGGATTTCTTCTTGTTACCTTGGGTCAGGCGTGGCCTCAGGGAAAAACGATACAGCTCCATAGAAGACGTACAAGTAGTAGTAATTCCAGAAACCGAAGCCGAAGTGGGAATCGAGTTATACGATTATACGCGATTATACAAAATATAAACCGATTATTTAAAAAAAAAATTTTAATTCAACAGTCGAATTAATAATATGAATAAATTAATAAAAGAAAGGATAATTTTACAAGGTATATGGTACCATTTTTCGAGCTTCTCGGAAATACTTCTTTGGGAGCTATGTTGTACAACCCCGATATCAAAAGCATAAAATAATCAAGTTTTCCTGTCACATAATATAGGATCTAATACGAAAGTTTGATTGCTCTAGATCGTACCATATCTGAGATATACGCGTTTATACAGACGGACAGATACACATGTCTATATCGACTTCTCTAGTTACCCTGATCATAATTAAGGTAACTTTTGGGGTCTCTGACGTCACTTTCATTTTGTTACATACCAGAGGCCCGCTTCAGAGAAATGTGATGGTAATTGGCGCAGAGTGAGTCTATGCCCTCTAGTATTCTAGAAAATTAATTCTATAGTCTAATCGATGTTGTCTGACTAAAGAAATATCTCTACAAACCTAATAAATCATCATTTTTATTCAGAGAGTCAATGAAGTTGAAAAAAGATCCGCTTATACGACCAATTAAATTAAATTAAATTATCATTCAATAGACTCGAAACGATATAAATCGATGGATCGATATTTCGAGAGCTGCTATGACGATTTTAAAATTTTATTTATCAAAACTACTTTATTCGCTTATCAAATCCATTTAAACCAAATGCTAATCTATTTAATACATTAATAACCTTATAAAATTATATGCAGCGTATTTCATGTAGTGAGTAATTTTGACTTATATATTTACTCACTTATTCCAGTGCTTGCTTCAGAACTCAATAACTTCGTTTTTCGGTTGGTTGCGAGCAGTGTGAGTATGAAAAGTAACTTGGATGACGCAATTTTTCAATTATCTGCGCCGCTGAAGTTCCTAATCTTGACAACATGTTGACTTTTTCTTTAAGGAAATTAAATTAGCTTTACATTATTGGCATGGCGTATTGCCAGATGGGCGGCGGAGTGGGACGTTCACAACAGTTGGTCCAAATGTAGTTAAACTTTTACTTTTACAAATGTCCATTAGAGAGGGGGGTGTGTGTGTGTCTGTGTACATGGGGGTGTGGTTGCACTCAATTAGAGTCGCATCTACAAGTCAAATATTTTGACAATGGGCAGCATCAACAGAGACCAACTGTGAGTCGATTAATTAAATACACACAGGCACTCGGAACACACAGCCAAGTAAGTAAATGAGTGCACCCAACCCCTAATGGCTAAACAAAAGCCATAAATGTCTCTCAGGCACTTGGCTTGAAGGCAACCCAATGAAATATTAATAGTAACAATTATGTATTGTGCGTGGGCAGAAAACATGGCCAAAAAGCCAACAGAAATAAATTTAAACACTGTGCGCCAGAAAGAGAAAAAAGTAGTAATAACTAGGCGAGTCGTTTGAGGGGTGCGGTAAATGTAACCACCCGAAAAAAAAACAACAACATCAAGAGGGCAACACTTAACACAATTATTATACAATACAATCAGCAAAAAGAAAATCGCCTAAAATTGCGCAGTTGCCGCTTTTCATGTCCAATAATTCAATGAGCCAGTTGCTCCTTGCCATGTAAAACACAAAAATGCATAACAAATAATCTCTATAGAGTGGGCAGAC
The DNA here is from genome assembly GCA_949987675.1 of Chymomyza fuscimana. Lineage (NCBI taxonomy): Eukaryota > Metazoa > Arthropoda > Insecta > Diptera > Drosophilidae > Chymomyza > Chymomyza fuscimana. The sequence continues at coordinate 27,286,907 of OX465089.1, read as the reverse complement.
ATTAAGGGTGTTGGCGGTTTTGGTGGCTTTTCGGCTGTCAGTGTGTCCAGAAAGCTTAACTCGAGAACATGCCAATGGCAGCCAACGCTGCGCATGCCACAAAAACACAAACACAATCACATTCTACATAGCACAGTCGTACATACAAACTAGCTTTGGGAGGTCAGTAGCGTAGCAAAGAGGGTATGAGGGTAGAAATACCTCAACATTTTGAAAAGAATTTTTTTTTGTGTAAAAGAATATTTACTGACAGGCTAAACAGCCGCACATAAAAATATGTTTTTCTATATATTTATGATTAGCTGTTTCAATTGGGGTGCTTACTAGGGCGACCGCACTTGGTATAGAAAATATTCAAACTGACGATATTAATAAGCTTAAGGCATAAAAAGTTTTATTTAGCGCCTGTAAAATTTTAAGTCGAAAACTATTTATCTGATGGGAACACAAAAAGTTCAAAGTTTATATTTCCGATCGTATTCTTCTAAATAACCTTTAAAAACTCATTTCTTATTAAACAAATTGGGTTTAAAAAACTTGTTTTTCAATATAAATTTAATTTTGACTAAAATTTTGCAGTTGCCCTTGGAGGTCAAAAGAAAACTTTTAAACCCAAAGCTAATTGATTTTGTGGGATTATTCAAAAATGGTCACTCTAGTGCTCGCTTTGTCCTACAGGGTTCTGCATTGTTGCCCGACTCAGACTCTTGACTACTCAATGTAGGGCACTTCTTCCCAAAGCTGAGTTGTAAAAAGCGCCCACATCTACCAGTGTGCACATATTTTTTTTGGTATTATTTATAGCTTGTTGTGCAATAGAAAACTAAACAGCTGTTAACAACAATCGCCCAAAGTACGCAAAACTGGGTTTAATTTAAAAAATAAAATGCAGTGCTTTTTGCTAAGTTTTCTACCCAGATATATATTTACAAACTTTTGTTTTAATTATAAGTTCAATTATATATAAAGTCAACACAAGGCCAATTTTTCGGCAACTCATTAAATATTATAAATAGAAAAAAGATAATAAAAATTGAATTGAATTGAAAATTAAAAAAAAAATTTAATTAGTAATTTTTTTCAGAGAAAGATCATATATATTGTACTGAAAACAGCTCATCCATTAAGTGCAGCCTTGCAGCTAGTGCTAGTAATATACAAAACATTTTATTTTATAGTTTTCCTAACAAAGCACTCCAGATGACAGTCTGAAGCTGCTGATTATTGTTGCTCAAGTTGTAAGTCTGGCAGTTCTGCATTTCTGCCCGAATACCTAAATGAAAAAGTAATACTTTTGGCCTTGGAAATCAATGGGATCTTCTCCCAGAACTATCTAAGCGAAGATATTAGTGATTCTATTTCTTTCTTAAGCCGAGGCAACTTTAAGTAGTTACGGCTTCTAATTCTTAGCTTATTCCAAAAGATTTTTTTATTTATTTATTTATAAACAGCTCATTCCAAAAGATAAAAACATAAAATGTTTGAAAAGTATTTAAGCTTCCAGCCATACTTAACTAATAGTTTTTCAATAGATAAGGATGTATCTGTTTAATTCGTCGCACCTAGTCCGGATTGGCCCAACGGGGTTTTTGTTCTCTACTAACCTCAAAAAAAGACAATACTTTTGCTCGAGACCACATAGTCTGGTGAGGTTTTTTGTATGTTCTTGGGGTTGCTGAAGGTCAAAAAAGGTCCAGCACATCAGGTTTCGATAAACTCATATAATTTTTTATATGGTTCAGTGACCCCTCAAACATATAGAGGACTTTGCATTACGGTTGGGTTATGTTGCGGCAGTGTGAAACATTTTTAACTCTAAACAATACTTTCTTCAAATATGCAACAGATGGATATCCTCTATACTTTATTTTTCTAAACAGTCGCGTTATGGGTATACCCATACACTGTTAAAATCAAAGCAGTGTTTTGATTTTTTTTTTGATAATAAGCTTAATTTTACGATAAATTTTTGTTGTATTGTATTTAACGAATTTGCTCATAAGTAACAAGTCAAATCCCCCTTCAAAAAAATCCTTGTGACGTTGCTTTCGTAGGCAACTTATAGGCTTATAAGCGAAGGTCCGTTGAATAATTCGTAATGTATCTAACCTCGAAAACCTAATCAAGTCCAGTTAAGCAAATATGTGCACAAAAGGCGGACTGGCAGGCGTCAGCTTCAGGACTACAATTACCATTCACATACATATACATTCATTTAGACATTCAGCGCACACACATAGTTACTCTCTCGCGCACACACACACATACTACAATGCTGCTAACGTCAATCAGAGAGCAGAACAGAACGTCACACACGAACGCAATACGCTGCCTGTCGAACAGGCGCTCAGAAGCTTAGAGTAAGTTGCACTCAATTCAAGCATAGCAAAAGTTTTCAAAACACGCAAACACAGTTATTGAAAGAGAGCCACTTTTGTATTGGCATGCACAAAAGAGCTTAATAGCGTGAGAGCAAGTTATTTGTTAGTGTGTGAGAGCGTACCACAGCGAGCTCATTTTGGGTGGCTAGAATTTGCCTGTCCGTTGTCTGCCTCACTCCCTACCCCCTACCTCACAGTATTCTTGATTTATACTCAACACACACATTCAAAATGTTGAAAATTATTCAGCTGGCAATTTTCTTACTTGTATTTGCCTTCCGCCTGCTGCGTGCCTGACAACCGCACGGCGGAAAATTCACTTTTCGCCATCGCTGCGCACTTGTGCCATTAGAGTCACTCGGCCATATCGTCAGCACACACTCATACAGGGTCAGCAATTCATTCATTCATTCATTTACTCACTCACTCACTAAGTCAATTCACTTGCCTTGGCTTCGCTTGCTCGCTCATTCAATTTAATCGTTCAGTGCGCCCTTTTGCGCCTTATCAACGTTTTCATTTAATTTGCCCACTTTTTGGTTGATTCCATACATATTTGTGGGCTATTGGGATTGAGATTGGGTTTGCCACTTGGATAGGGAATACGCGTTGTGGTAGATTAGTGTGTGTTTAATGTTTGGGATTAGTGTGTGCGGGTGTGGATGTGGATGTGTGGCTAGCACCATTGAGTATTGAGCAAGTTTGTAAAAGGTGCAACGAGCCAATGAGTTGTTTATATGCATGCTAATGAAATGTTTTGTTGTTGTTGTACCTATGTCAAGGTCGACATTGAATTTGCATTTATTTGAATATCTCTCAGCTAGGTTTTTTTTAGTAAGGAAATGTATGTAGTAAAAAAATGTGGCTAAATCAAAATACTACACTACACGCTAGAGCGCTCTTATATAGATTTGATCTACTTTAATAACTTAAAGCATTCTAACAAAAACTTAGTAAACAGTTTTTGTAAATCCTTTATGAATCAAATAAAATTGTAATCGTAAGCTACACACAGTAGAATCATTTTCCAAATGGAATGTTCCAGACACATATCCGATTGCTGCTATAATTACAGCACAAATAATTAATTAAACTTTGAAGTCAAGTGAAATTGGTCGAGGGGTTAAAAACATTCAACGGCTTTATCGATAGTCCAAAACAAAATCGATGGGATTTAAAAATTAAAATTCAGCCAAGGTCGACATGGAATTTGTACCAATTCGTATAGCTAGGAAACGTATATTATAGTATTATATATGAACATACTATAAAAACGTATACAAAATGCGGCCAAAGCAAAAGTAAGGTAATGCCAGGCGCACTTACCAAAAAGTTTTCAATATCTCCCCAAAAAGTTCTTAAGAACCACTACATACTACATACATAAAAAAAATAAAAGCCTATTTAAAGTTTTGAACTATTGACTTAAATGAATGCCTGATTGAGTTTGTTTCAAATCGATGAAAACATGAATAATCGATAAACAAAGTCGATATTCCCAAACATACTGTATAAGGTGCTTTATAAGGCTCAATTAGACAGCTGCTGTAAACTTTATAAAAAACATCGCTAAGAACCATAAATTAAAAAAAATTTGTATGGAGATTTATGAGTATATCCTATAACGCTGGGGTGTTTGAGGTTTTTTTGGGAGCCCGGCTGCGGATTCAGCGCCTCAAAATTACATCTAAAGTTGTAGTAGCTCCAAAAACATATTCATAAAGAGCAGACTAAGGTTTTTAATTTAATGTGCTAGATTCTTAGAAATTTCTAAAAGGATTAGAAATTCATAAGTTTCGAAAATAGATAAAAAGAGCAATTTAAGGATACCCAAAATACTGCTTATAGAATATATTTAAGAACATATACTATACAATAAAAGCAATTATCGCCACTGTATTTTAAAGATTCACAATACCACAGAAAATTTAATTAACTTTAAACAAAAGATATGAGTGCACTTGGTACAAAGGTTTTACGCGTAAACCCGCAAAAAGGATCCAGAGATGGTATCAAGTGGAACTCACAAGATACAGCAAACAGACTTCAAGAGCACAAAGCTGAGTTTTCATTTATTTTTTTTTTTTGTTTTTGGTTCATATGTACATCGAGCGCCCTGTGCTATGCTACATTTTTCCAACTTGCATGTTCTTTCGTTACACATACGCCACGTTGTACGTTGGGCAGGCACTGCTCTTGGCAAGATTTATTAATATTTTGCCGACGTCTCGGTGTCGTTTTTTTCCGCATACATTTTGTAATTTCTTTGCATCGAATCCCGAATATCCCCAAAGCTCCTTACCGCCCAATGCCCCTACCAACGCAAGCAAGTGTCGGCTGTGGCTGCTTTTACACATTCATTTATTTGCGCTTTTGCTATTCTGTTTTTTCTTATACTCATTTTTTTCTTCCAACTTTTATGCTTCTATCTTTTGTGTGTTGCTTTTGCTTCTCGAATTCGTGTTTCTTTTTTTATTTGATACCCTGTACCCATAGGGTCTAGGGTATATTGGGTATATGCTATGTTGGGTAGTAGACCATTTTTGTTACCAAAATGCCTATCCTCACGTCAGCTAGCGCTTGAGTAGGGTTCGTCCTTCTATATGAATACAACTCATAGTGCATATAAGGCAATGACATACATATTGTCATGCTTAATATAATCATTAGTCCCGACATGGGTTTGCCAACATGGGTTTTTCGAGGGGAGATCAAGCTCTTAGAGTTTTAGGCTACTCATTTTGATGGATTTTCAACTGGCTGCAATATAGATCCATCGATTGTGCTGATACTTTGGTTCATTGGGTGTCGTTGTTGAATCCAAAAGGTTCATTTCAACGGAGCGTTATCAGTCACCTCAGACCTCAATTATAATTTTTTTGCTTTAAAAAAAGTGGTCAAAACAGACTTTGGATTGTCAGGTTACCAAAAAATTGTTAACAACACTGAACTTCGGTCATGATCCTTCAATATGATGACAAAGTGGAATCTGTTATTCGCTCTTTGAAGCTGAAACTGGCCGCAACAGTCAGTCCGAGAGTCATCTGTTGCTACCATCACTAAAAGCAAGGTCTACCTCATTAGGAATTTCTTTCTTAGAGAAACTTTTTGGTGGGTGACGTAGGCGCTGCGTTCCTTTTGGATAGGAATAAATTCAACATCCCGAATAGTCGTTCTCGATATTTCAAGCCGATTCATTTGAAACTATGCCTACAGAGCTACGCAGCTAGTAGGAATAAATTTTTGAACTGGGCGTGGCAGCGGATAGTCTTCGAAGAGACCGCTATTTCTTCCAATCACCTGCGGGCAAGCGGAGTGTAAACACGTCGATTTCCGTGAACCTCTGTTAAGACGTGTCATCGTGATCGAAGGTGAAGAAAAATCTCGAGCAGCGCTAACCGCGAATCTAGGAACGATTATGGACTCCTACGGGGATGCTGCCAAGATCCGCTCAACAGTGTGTGATTGGCATAAGCTGTTACGGGAGGGCCATGAACTCAACTTTGAGGATTGGTAAAAAAATGTGACCAAAGTGAAGGCGCAGCTGGACTCTGAGTTGGGATTTCGAACGGTAGAGTCCAAAAGGTTATTACCGAAGATTTGGCCATGTGAAAAGTGTGCACCAGGCTTGTGCGTTGCTGGTGAGGGAGTTTCTGACCAAGCACAGGGTTGCCACGTTGCCCCACACTCCCAACAGTCATCACATCAAGGGAATATGATGCTGCTCCGTAGAAGACGTCTGAGGGAAAGCGAGTTAAAGAGGCGTACTAAGGTCGATTGTGTCGATTAGATCAATATAAAAATTGTAATTTATTTAGTAACACAACTTTTTGATCCTACCTAATAACAATCTCTTTTTGTGTGGTCGACTGTGTAAATTTTAGTCGCAAATAAATAAAGAAATGTCAATATCATACCTCGCTCCCCTGTTGAAGAATTTCTTGGTTTGTACCGCATTATAAAAAAGACACCCTCTTGAAATTGGGCACGGGTCTACAGCTTTATTGTTCTCAAAGGATATAGGAGAGAAGGTGGAAAGGCTGCCATCATTAGTGCATCAGCTAGAGCCTCCAATTTTGTGAGTCTATTAAAGAACAACACGTTGACTTTTTTTTACAAAACCTACAACAAAGCCGTTTTTTTTTATGCGTAGTTGCAGAGTATTCCACTGTCGTGCCACGCCTCAGCTTTTACACATTTTTTTCTCCCCACCCAACTTTAATATTCCTATCTTCTGTTTGTTGCCGCTGCTCCTTGAATTTCTGTTCCTTTTTTTATGCTTTTGCTTTGCTTTTTTGCTTGAACAAAGTTGCCGCTTTATTGTTTCGATTTAAGTTACTTTGTATGCTGTCAACGTTGTCGCTGCGTCGTTCCTTTTGCGCCATAAGACGCAGTCAAACCGACCGACCGACAGCCCGACGCAATACGCTGCCCAATCCTCCCGTAGCCGCATTAAAATCGCCTGGGACTCGCGCTTGCTTTTGCCATTGTATTCTGGTACGGTTTTATTTCACTGCTTTGTGGTGAAATGCTTGGCTGGCTGGTGGGCTGGCGGATGCAGGGGTTGCACTCGGGGGGCCAACAGTTTCAGCTTTTGGACTGTGATGGTGAGGGGGTCTTGTACTTTGATTTGTCGGCGAGTATCGGCGCCTCATTTTGTTTGCACGTATTGAGTTTTATGCTCGTTTAATGGTTTCGAATTTACTCGCTTTATGCCTCTTCGATAAGCATTTATTAGCGCTATGTATTGTATTAGGGGTTTGGTGCTTGAAGAGGGCGGTGTGCATTGTGGTTGGGGTTAGCTGGCCATTTTAGGCTAACGCTTTGCTGTTTGTATCTGTCTTGACAACAGGGACGACAAGGACGAGTTTTGCTTTTGGGTTGATGAGGCGTATGATTTATTTTTATGATGCGGGCTTGGGATTTGTTTTTCTGGGCATTTTTGCGCATTGCTTGGGATTTCGACATATGCTGCCACATAGCTTAGAATTCCCCAGAGTGCCGGAATCTGGCAACGCTGCGGCTTATTATTTGATGCTCAAATTGGTTGTTGTTGTATTTTTTTTTGTTTTTCTAGCTTTTGTTACAGTTTGGGAGGAAACTCACTTTGCTTTTTCTTTTTGTCACATGAATATCAAATTTTCGTGCATATAAAATATGGTAATGGTACAGTTCAATTTTCAATTGGTTTTATATACTTTGTGGCACACTGTGCGCTGCTGCGGCTAGAGTGCTGTCTCGCTCTTGGTGCAACTTTTGCTGCTGTTTCCATAAAACTTTCCACTTTTTTGCCATGTGCATTGCCAGCACTTCCTCCATTTACTCCACGTTGTTACTTTTTACTGAATTTCGTTGGCTGTCGCTTCAAGTCTTTCACATGGTATACATACTCGGAGCAGCAGCAGCAACAACAACAACAACAACATTTACTTGTCTGCTTAACTGCAAAGACAAACCTGCAGCCCGCAGAGCCCCAGCTCCTGCCACATATAGCCCCTACTTATATTGCTCCCATTGAACCCATCTGGCCCACAACCCAGCGCTGTCATCTAAAATTCATTTTTATACTCGTTTTTCGCTCTGTGTGTGTGTGTATGTGTATGTGTGTGTTATTTTTTTATTTTTATTTTTTTTACTTTGCTTTATTTTGCGCTGTTTTCTTTTGCTGCTTGAGCCATTTTTATTATTTTTGTCATAAGCTGAGCGCAGCTTTATATGTGTGTGTCTGTGTGTGTTAGCTTCTTTATATATTTTTCATTGTGCCTCTCTCGCGCATATCCTGCCCGCCTGCCGCAGTCTTCGTCTTGGTCTTCTTGGCTGAAGTATGAAAATGTCGGTAAGGACATTGAAGGCGGCAGCAGCGGTAAAACTCACAGAAGTCAAATACGTTTTAATATCTTTTCTCTCTTGACATTTTCACTACAGTTATGTTGCCATTTTGTCACTGTATGTGGAAGTATGTGTGTGATGTATATGTCCGTGTGTGTGTGTGTGTGCGATCCCGTTTGTTTTTGTAGCCGCCTTTTACTTACACTGCTTGGGCATATCCATAGTAAAAAAAAACAGGCGAGTTTGTTGCCAAGTTATATATCACAAAGTTTATAGGGCCTTATCGTGATATATATATGTATATTAGAGGTCCTGTGCTCCAGTGAGAGACACAGGAAATTATGATGATGAGATCGTAATATATGGTCTATTTCGATTTATTCCTAGAGTTGAACTTGATGACAACCCTGAAATTTTGATAACTGATCAATAATCTACTTAGAAAAATTTGACTCAACTTTAAAAAAGATATATGTACATACTTTGCTTCGGTTAGTTTTACATTGAAGCTTAAAAGATGGTGGGGAGTTTTTGTTTGAATCATAATTGCATCCTGTAGCAGAGGTGTGGGGTATTGTATATTCTCTATGGAAAGAATACATTGGAGACATTCCAAAGTTACTTATAATATGGTTAATAGGCCAAAAGAAGTTGATCTATAGATGATTGTACATCCGTTTGTCTGTCTGTACGTCTGTATGAATGCCTGGATCTCGGAGACTATGTATAAGACAAAGAATAATCAATCTTGACATTTACAATCTTTATTTCAGCAGTTTAATTTTTTTTTTTTTTTATGTTGGCTTCTTCCTTCAAAATCTACAGCTTTAGTTTTTACAGAAAAATTCGGAAAATACAAAATTTTTCGATTGATATCAAAAAACATTACAAACGGACCATAACAATCAGAGGTAATCGCAATATAATATTTTCGAGAAGGCAGTTCAACTCACCTCAGTGGCAAAAGAATGGCTAAAATGGTGTCGGCCTTAAAACTTGAACTCTTATCGAATCTGAACCACTTTTGAGTTTTTTGTACAAAAAAAGTCGAAAATTAGTCGGAATGGGAATTAAGTCAAAGCAACATTAATAAATTTTTATTTTGGGCACCCGTTGGTGACTAAGGAATACTATGGTGAGTTTCAACATTAAATTCAAAGTTCCAAAAAGAATCCTGGAAATGGCTTAAAAGAAATTTAGGCACACATACTTTCGGTATTTTGTAACACAAAATCGCGATAAAATCTACTTTATAAACCTAGAATTTTACTCATTCTGTCGCTGTCCGTGTGAAAGTATGTCGCCATGCTGTGGTATGTGTGTGGGTGTGCATCTTTTTGCGTATTTCATGGCAAGGCATCCTTCGCTGTGTTTGCTCCACGGTATAATGTCTGCGTACATTTGCCACTGCCTGCCCGTATCAGCCCAAAAAGTCAGACCCCTCTACCCAGACACCAGCTCCGCCTCTGTCTGTGCGTGGGCGGCAGCAACAGCAGCTTAATGCCTGTGTCGTCCTCGTCGACGTCCTTCGCTCTTTGCCGGCTGTTGCTGCAGCAGCAACAACAAAAACAACTACTACTCACAGACTACTGTCATTGTAGGAGCCACATGCTCTTAAACTCGCACCAGAGCAAAACCAACATCCACCCTGCCAAAGACCGATCCCAATCCGCCCCCCATTCAAGCAACGTCTGTCGACCCAAAAGCAAGCGTAACATTTTGTGCTACAGTTTTGCTTTTTGTTGCCTTTCTTGTGTTCGTTTGCCTTCCATTTTTATTTTTTATGTATATATATATGTACATATGTATATGTATGTATTTGTCGGCGACTTTTTCCATTACTCTATCCGTAAAAAGGTTTTTCTACGACTATGTCGGGATGTTGGCTACGGGCAGTAAAAGTGGGGTCCGAATAGGCAAAAACTGTGTTTTATTTTATTTCGTCTTTTTTAGAGCTTTTGTACATGGCATAAAATGTGTTGGATATGTCAAAACATTCGGAAGAAGCTTTTAGGATAAAATTCGAAATACATATAAAGTCGTTTTCCATCACATAGAACTATTATATATTATTATGGCTATATAAGTTTATTTTGCATCAACTAAAGCCGTAGTCTTAAATTGTATATATCTGAGGAACTGGTTCCACTGAACAAATATATTACAATGCTGGATCACACCGAATCTTTATTTGAATTAGAGACATTTATCTTATTAATTCTTTAAAATCTGCGTATTTCTTAAAAAGTCTGAATTTTTTTGAACCCCTTCAAAAATTTTCTAAACTGAGGACATAGTCCCACCAAAAAAAAAAGTTGGTTTGAACTTCATATGCGGCAGAGGTAACCATATAAATTTTAAGCCGCTGCATCCGAGTACGGGGTCCAAAAACCACCGCAACCTAGGCTTCTGAGGTATCCTTCAATTATAATCGACTTAGTCGCAGATTTATGAGCGCTTAGTGGCTAAAAAATTCATTGGAAGCATTTAAGATTAGGTATAAAAAAACTTAAAAACTGTGGTACTTACTTTTCAAGTATTCTATTTTTGAATTTTTGCTGTTTTAAAATGCGATTTGCTTTGTCCTGATTATGTCTTGAAGAAATTTAATTTGCAAAATATTATCATTCTTTTTTTTAATTTGACCCCTTATATAATAAATATCAAAATGTAGAAATGTAGGGCCGATGAGATTAGCATTATCATAATACTGTAGACAAAATACAAACAAATATTACACTAAATATTGTTTTCACAATTTTATTGTGAAAAATTCTGGGTTAATAATTTAAAATTAAGAACATATTTGATTTTGAGCTAAAAAACATGTTTGTCAATAGCAAGATTAACTTTATCATGATAGTGTAATAAAGAAAATTATTTACGCTAAATATATTACTTCTAAAAATTTTTGCTGAAATTTTGGGCTTTATAGTTTTTTAAAGTAAGAAGAATTTGAGTTTAGCTTTACCGTGATAGTGTAAGAAATAAAATTTTACACAATATTGTTGCCGAAATGTTCATTCTGAGCTAAAAAAATAAAATTGTTTCAATTAAATTTATTTGGTATTTTTAAGAGATTTAATAAAAACAAAGAAATTAAAGTTAAAATAAAAATTAAAAATACTATGTGTATTATTATATCATATATTGTTTAAGAAATTTTTCTGTTAAAAAACGAAATTCGAGATTTTGCGAAAAAATCATTTTTCGAAATAAAAAAAAAGTGTCTCTACTTAAAAGCAAATATCTCTGGTTGTACTAAACAGATATTGATTATTTTTTTAACAAACTATAGATAATTGAATAACGCATTGATTATATACGGAACATATTTTTGTCAAATTTACGGTTTGGTCGTTATTTATCCATTCATATGAAATGTTTCGTTAATTGTAGAAAATTATTGAGAATAATTCCATTGATAATCCACCACTTATTTTTTTCGTAATCGATCGAACTTTACGACCCATAAAAATCACTGTATGCACATTTTTTTTTAAATTTACGTTGGAATTAGAATTTTGTTGAAAACTTTGCTAAAAATTACGAAAAATTTCGTATGAATGCACAGCGTTCAAGCCGCAAATTTGACAAAAATATGTTTCAAGTATAATCGATGTGTAATTCAATTATCTACAGTTTTGTTAAAAAGTTATCTAAATCAATTTAGCAACACGTGATATTTGCTTTAAGGTAAAGACATTTTTTTTTATTTCGAAAAATGTTTTTGTTGAGTATACCAAAATTTTTTAAAATTTGTAAACTAGTGTAATCATTCTTCGCATCTTATGTATCAAACATTTAACAAGCCGCATTAAAGTTAATTCAATTATTTTTTGAATCTATTCTTTATTGACAATGTTTTGAAAATTTCAGTTTGTTAAACGTACATTCAAATACGAAAAATTTTAATGTGTGGAACAGCTTATCGAATATTTATTGCGACTTCAAATCGGAGATGGAGTAATAATCCTTTTTTGGATCTTATGTTTAAAAAAGTGTCATGCACCAAACTAATGTACTACAACATAATTATTTACTTATCTATTTATATCTGACCTAATTAAACTTCAACAATATAAAGTATTCACCTAGTTAAAAATTCCTAAAAAATTAATTTTGCTTATAATTTTGGTATTTGATCCAAAATGTTCTCTTTTTTTTTTAATCTGTGCAGACTTGAGCTTACATACTGCACAATATTATTTACCACTTATTAAATATGCTCTATTATTACCAAAATGTAAGCTTCGTTTTTTTGTATATAAGCCAATTAAATACACCTGCCTGGTATAATAATCAAATATGCCAATATCGCTTAATTTGTACACAACCCAGAAACATAGACTTTAAGCTGCTTTTCCCTAGGGTTACATTTTTTCCCCTGACTCCTGCTGTTTTTTTTGAAAAATGAAAAACCACAAAGAGCGCATATAAATAATTAAAAAGAATATTCCACAAATGCGGAAAAGGTCAGCGTATCAAAAAGAAAACAAAACCAAAAAATTCTAAAACAAAAAATACAATATTAAATTACGAAAGGTTGCCGCAGTCGACAGAAGCCGCAGCAGCAGCAGCAGCGACTGAAGCAGCGGCAGCGACGCCCCGCTCGACTTAACCTAACTTAACTACTTGACAGCAAATTTTGTAAAATGTAATTAACCAGCGGCAACGAGGGCCGCTAAAGCGCGACCGAAATAACATCAGTATTAACAACAAAAACACAAACAACCCAAAACTGTACAACAAGTACAACAATAACAAAAGCAAAAACAACAACAGTTAGCCAAGCAAAAGAACGGTTAAATGAAAAGCAGGCAAAATGGAAAATCAACAGAGCTCGTTGACATAATTTTCAAGCGCCTGCTGTATGTGTGTGTGAGAGTGTTTGTGTGTGTATGTTTGAGTTTATATTATAATAAAATTCAATGCGCAGTGCTTCAACATTGCTGAGCGCCCAAAGCCAAAACCCACACGCAACCCCCACAGCCGCTCCTGTCTAGCAACACTCGCTCATACAGCCCATACACTGCCCTCCACCCACCCCACTCATTTACCCGACGTTGAAAAATGATGCCACACGTTTTTACGATGCCAACAACAAAAAACTAAGCCAAGAGTTTGGGTTCGTGTCATTACTAAATAGGGGGTGGTTCACCCTGCAAACCATTTGTTGAACCTTTTTTATTTATTTTTTTTTGCTTGCTCTACTCTTTACTTCGGTGCTGCCAACTGCCAACCCGACAGCCACAAAATTTGCGCCTCATTTTCACAGGCACGAAGTTCAACTCGCGGGTTTGAGTAAATTTGTTGGCTGAGAGAGTGTGTGTGTGAGAGAGAGCCGCGACATAGCAAAGAGCGGCGCATACGCTTCTAACAAGAGCGAGCGAGTGCACGTGTTGTCTGTATGTGTGCGTGTGTGTGTGTAGTCAGGAAGCATGCTAAGCAGTGGCTTCCACATGCTGAAAGTCATTTGGGTGATATGGCCCAAACACCCAAGCACTTCAGGCCAGCCGTCGCATGCCCCCTCTGAGCTAGCTAACCGCCTACCCCTGGGCCCACCTCAATTCAATTTAACTTTCAACTTTAGCTGGCAAACCTATGTACGTTGCAGCACTCCTTAGCCGCCCTTGTATCCACATACATAGTTGCTCGTTTTCAGGGCATTTTCCACACACACACACACACACAATGCACATTATGGATTTTTCAACTGGCTTTCGTTTCTGGGCTCCCAGGCAACTCCCGCGATTTCGTTGCCACGTCAAACGAACCAGCGAAACGACGCACGTGACAACGAGTAAGCAAGCGAGTAAATGAGCGAGCGAGTGCGTCGGAACTTTTTGTGCTGCTTGGGTCCTTCGGCACTCGCTACTTCTGTTGTTTGCTGCTCTTTTGCTTCTTATATAGGCAGCATGAGCAAGGAGGATACTTTGTTAAAATGTGCTACAAGTTGCTCTTATTTCAGTTAGCAATTATATTGAAAAGAAAAACTTCTTTGTTGGAAATTTTCTCTCTCTGCAAATGCTGTAAACTGTAAAATACCAGAAAGACCTTCAAGGAAATTCAATTAAATCGAATTGAATAATTTAAATGCTATTTAAAACCAATTGACAACTCTCTAATTGTAATATGCAACAATTTTTATTATTATTAATCACTAATGATTGTTGTTGTTAGTTCCTTTATCTCCTTGAGGAGCCTCAGTGACGCATTTCCATTTTGTACGATTGCTTGCGATTACATTTAATGCGTTTCACGATTTCCCTGATGCAAAAGTCTAGGCGTCTGTAGCGTTCGTCTCCATGAAGTTTTTGGGCGTCCTCTTTTTCGTCTACCTTGTGGATTGCAATCTAGTGCTTGGCGACCTACTTCGGTTGGATCCTAATCTTTAATGATTGAGCCTGCACAATTAAAAGAATTTGCAATTATTTCTCTGAAGAGGATAGTTGTAATTTAATAACTTAATTATATAATTAAATCATTTGAAATTAATTATATCACAATTTAACAATGTAAAATTCAAGGATTATTGAATAGAAAAAGGCCACAAAAAAAGAGGGGTGTGAACTTTATATGTGACAGGGTTACCCATATGGATTTTAAGCCGCTTAACCCGAGTCCAAGCTCCAAAGCTGGCAGAGTACAGCTCTAAGTAAAATTCCTATGATCATTTTTCTCTACTTCATCATCTTCTTCGTCTTTTTGCTACAGAACATAAGCCTTATTTTAAGCTCTCTCAATCTTTTAATCAGAGCATTCCAACAGTTTAACTTACTCTTACACTCTCGGGCTCAATTCTCTTTCAAATATAAGCAGCTTTACCTTACATCTCTTAACATTTAACTACCAAGAGCGCACATCTTATGGAAATTATCTACCAACTTGCAAGTTTATCAGCGTTCCGGGATCAGTTTTCTAAACCCACTTCGACTATTTCATAGCATAAGTCAATAAATATGACCACATTTACTTACATGCCATTTCATCAAATTCAATTGCCACATCCGCCTCGTTTGTTGCGGGCTTAGCAGCTCCAGGAACCAAGAACAATCTATAATACCACATGTTTAACCTTTGGGGTGGTGTTGATGGGTAGTTTGGCTGACATTTGAGTGGTGGCTGTTGCCTTTGGCCTATACGTACATACCCACACTAGACGAACTTTGAGGACTGCCTTGCGTCGCAGTTTTGTTTACCGTAGCTGATCCTGTCCAGGGGTTGCTATGGTCACTCGATTGCTGCAATTAATATTAAAAATAAAATCATTTTTGGTGGATGCTTGATGCTGGGCTCTTACTCTTGGAAACTTTTGTCGGTTGTCTGGCAGTCGCTGTTCTTGGCAGCAGTCTATAGAGACTAGTACAGCTATGCGGGGTGGGTGTCGGGTGAGTGTTGGGTGGGTGGGTGTAAGTGTGTGTGAGTGTATATGTGTCTGATGTGTGTGTTAATGCATATTTCAGACACGTGCAGGATACGCTTCTTTGATTTGATTTTACTTTTTGTGTAGCGTTGTTATGTCTAGGAGTTGGGGTATATCTAGCTGGGTATATGCAGCAGAACCTTGACATGGGTGCTGGCAATGATTCAAGGATTAAAATATTTGTAAAGACCTTTTTTTTTTTTTTTAATAAAAACAATAAGAAGTTTTAGCCGATTATGTGTTGGGCTACAAATTAAAGTATTTTGTTGTGGATGGGCGTTATATTTTAATTACAAAGCAAGCTTCTAGAAATTGTTTTTTTGAGGGTAGCTTAAGAGCTGGGTATTACATAAAGGTCAAAAAAATGTAATTAAAATAAGTATTTTTGGGTTTACAATATTGTTGTTATGGAATTTTGGTAACTTTAGTAATTATGCTCGAAGAGGAATTCCCATTCTTTCTATAGAGACTGCTCCAATTATGCCTAGGATTATTTGTAATCTTAACTTAGGCGTTGCAGTTGCTTCAAATGACTTTTGGCTTTATTGTCTTTTTATCGATTTATGGTATAGGAATAACTTTTACGATATTCAGCATGGTTATATCTCAACAAAAAGGAATGCGGAATCAGGGAATCTTTACTTCGGAGAGAGACTTCTTAAGTGTCTTGATCATTTTCAATATCATTCTGTATTTTTTTTTTTTAAAGATAGTTCCTTACAGGGGCAGAATAGTAAACTCAAAAAAGAACCAAGCTAGGTAGTCTATATCGATTACATTTATGTGTGAAAAATTATGTCCGCAAAATGTTTATCACGGCTGGTTTTACGACATCCGTAAATGACTCAATGGTCAAAATTTTCGTTAATATTTTACAAAAGGGCACGAAACTGATCGAACGGTACGGAACTCGTTTTTTTTAGGTCTTGGATGATAGCTGCACCATTAGACTTTTTTAATGGGATTTTTTTTTTTTTTCATTCCATTTTTTTTATGCCACCATGCAAATAATCAAAAAAAAAAATTATTTTTAAGAATTGCAATTTTGAAATTTTTGATGGTAAAAGATTTAATTAATATTTTACTAAAGGGCACGGAACTGATTGAACGGTACGTAGCTCATCGATGATATTTATTTTTAAGTTTTGAATGATAGCTGGACCATTAGACGGACTTTTTGAAAATAATAAATTAAATTCACTTTAAATGGAAAAATGTTTCACTATAAAGCATAAAGCTCTTGAAATCTTCTTTTTTTAAAATCCGAACAGAATTTTTTTTTTTTTTGGCAATATTATCGTTTCTAACAATTGGGGCTTGTAAGTTTTGTTCGTTTGTTTTAATAAGAGTATAGAGTAGAAATACTTGTACTTCCGCCACAGTCGCAAACTGGTTCCGATGACAACTGTTTAGACTCTCGAATTTTCGGCAAGTTTATGATGCGAACTCCATCCCAGTGTTTACTGATAGAATAATGCTCCTGTATAAATGCATGCTAGTACTGACTATAGTACTAGTTATAGTCAAAAATATAATTCCATAAACAAAAACCAAAACTTTTGCTTGATATATGAATTTAAAAAATAAAAGTCATACATCCTTAATAGAACATTCAAATATTTTACAGGCGTGAGTTTCTTAAAGTTTCAAAGGACTCCCATCCCATCTCTAGCTGCTGCCCCAATTTTGCATATGTTAATTACTTGCTTTCTTGAATTATGAGTTTTTATGAGTTTCTCAAGACTCTCAGGGGTTTGTTTTGAAATATTGTCGTTTGCAATTTTGTTATACATGTATAGTATTTGGGGGTTATATTTTAATTACTTTCGTTGAATATATGGAATGAGCAGTTAACTTGTGTGATAGAGATATTATGTGAATGAGGAAGACATTTTCATAGTCTTATTCAGAGCTGTAGAGAGAAAAGTATGGGCTCGGTCGTGATTACCTTCGGGCCACATATTTTTGCCTAGAATTGTTTTTTTTTGTTGTTTGAAGTCTACGCTCCCTTTAGAAAACTTCGGCCCGTAGAGCTTCCCCAACATCTCGATAGGCTTGGTGATTTCGAAAACCAAAGGAGTTGCTTAATTATGATAAGTAGTCTTTAATAGTTGTAATTCGTCATAAGTATAAAACAAGAAAAGAAGAATGTTTAATTTAATTTTGTTAACATTTTGGGCATATTTTCAAGCATTTCTCTAGCTCTTATAGTCCAGACTCGGTACCCGAGGTTTTAATAAGCATTTTGGTATAGAGTTGGGCTCTGGCACGCCTCCTTCTGTCCATTACATACATTGCACAAATCTAGTATACCCTATAGATACAGTGTATTATAATACAGAGTAATTAATTATACCCTGTACCTATAGGTACAAAGGGTATACTAGGTTTGTGCAATGTATGTAACGGACAGAAGGAGGCGTGGCAGACCGTCCGTCCGTCCGTCCGTCCGTCCGTATGAACGCCTAGATCTCAGAGACTATAAGAGCTAGAGACACGAAACTTTACCAGCTGGTGCGCATATTTCCTAAGCAGATGAAGTTTGTTGAATCATGTCAATATCTTCCCCCGTTCCCCCGCAGTAGAGTTTCGCGGTTTTTAGCCACACCGTTAAGTATTTTCACCTGAAATTTAACAGAGCAATGCGTTGTAGCTACATGCATCTATGTGTAAAAAATGAACAAAATCGGACAAATACAACAGAAGTTATAGTCAAAAATGTGCAAATTTCACCACCCCTTGCCAATAAACTGCGTCAATATTTGACTCTACGCAATTATGGCTACAACTGACCTAGAATAACAATTTTTGGTAAGCTCATTCATGTGGCTCTAATGAACAAATCCACATCCAAATTTTATCGATGCGGTCCCCCCACCCCCCGCAATCCATTTACCGTGTTTTCTCCCACACCCCTCATCATACCAACTTGAAACTTACCCCGTATACTTTTAATAAGTTCTTTGTTGTAACATTCGAGTTTCATCAAAATGGGTAAAAATTTAGGGAACTTATAGGTATAAATATCGATTTTCACCAAAAAAAAATAAATTCCAATTGGAAAGTTCTTAGATGGAATACGCAGGAAAAATTTTTTTGACACAAAAGGTACAGGGTATTCCACTGTCGGGCACCGCCTCGACTGTACCACATTTTTTTATATGTAGCAGATAAATATTCTCAATTACACCAAACGATAAAAAAAATAAATTTTTCTTTTTATTTATTTCTATATTTGTTTATTTGTAATCTGTCCAAAGGATATTCAACAAATTTTATAACATCTTACAAAAAAATATTTACATGATTGGCTTGACTCCAACGAGCTAAACCAATATAACAAAAAAAAAAAAAAATTAATTACTTATTCTAGTCTAAATTTTTTAGATATAGATTTGGGGTGTTCACGCTTGCTGTTTAGTTAAGGAGTTAAAAAGTTGAGCAAGTTTGCAACAAGAAAATGCACAAAAAAACAGAGTCTTAACAAATTCTTTTATTTTGAAGAGAGTTCTTCTGTCAAAAAATGTGCATTATTACAGAATAAGTATTTTTTTAAAATTTTATCGTATTTAAGGCGTTACTGCAAAATATTTGAATAATTTATATTGTTATCTTCACTATAAAAGCAAAACCAAACGATTTCTTCGGCTTCTAAAAGAATATCTCAGCATATCAAGCTCTTGTTACCAGAGTTACCAACTTCCATTAACGTAAAAGCAAACATAAATAAGAACTTTAACATAAAACTTTATGGACTTATTATATGTCATTACCTCACGGTACTATAGTTATACTTAAGTAAAAAGTGTAAAAACCTTAAAAGCAAAAACTTTTATTGATATATTCGTTAAAGGTAAGAGTGATTTAAGTGTCAAAATTTTACGGCATAATGCTATCAATAGGTTAAATATCTGTTTATCGTGAGCACAATAAATGCTGGAAAGACCTAAAAAGTATTTTTTTTAAAGTCCCCAAAGAATCTTTGTCAGCTTATATTATGTTCAACATATTGTCAAGCATGAAAGCCAATTTTTATACACTTACACATGCACACATATGCTTTTTGTCACATATAATTTGTATACCCTTCTGATAAGGGGTGTATGCAATTTGTGGCAATGTGTGTAACAAAGAGCAGAAGACATCGAAGACGCCCCCACAAATTAAATTTATAAGAATAAGAACTAGAGTAACCAAGTTTAATATTTAGGCTTCTTTGTTATTGCAGAGGAAACTAGTCTATTTTATATCGATATCGGCGCTACCTTAGATAGCATCCTATACAGGGTGGACCATATTTTTAGTACCTTTACGATTTGCCTGCATGAGGTATTTTTTATTTTGGTCACATTATTAATCGACATTATTGTCATTTTTATATCGATATCGGCGCTACCTTAGATAGCATCCTATACAGGGTGCACCATATTTTTAGTACCTTTACGATTTGCCTACATGAGGCATTTTTTATTTTGGTCACATTATTAACCGACATTATTGTCTAAAAAAAATGCGGATATTTTCCTAGAGCTGCCAAGATTTCCAATAATATAGTATAAAAATGTTTTAATTACAATTAATAAGATTAATTTATAAAGTTATCGTATTTGATTACAATCAAAAGTTTTTTTGTAGACTATCTAGACATTTAGTAATTTGTTTGTTATGATGGTGTAGTGTATCTCAAAGTCGATTGCTGCCGATTTTCACTCGCCATATTTTTATTATTATATGAATATAGTATTTTTTTTTGTACTTTGACCACCAATGAACCACACACAGAGTGTATCCCCCGCATTTATAATACCCCGGACAAGACTCTCTTCCAAAATAATAAAAAAAAGAGAACAACTCTCCATAGAGTTGTTCTTGTTGTTGTTCTTTCTATTTGGCTTGACGTTAAAGCCACTTTATGCGCTTTTTATGAGCCCGCAGCTATAAAAAAATTGCCCTGCACAAATACTCATTCACACTAGCACTCACATATGTACATATATACAACACACACTTTTGTATTTGTATTTTATGTTGGGCAGCATATTTATATTTATTGATTTTGTATTAAAAATGTAAGTGCATGCTTTTAGTTTTTAAACCATTTTTTTTATGATATTGATATAAAGCATCAAACGTATATGTATATATAATATTTATACAAACAATGATGGAACTCTTGTTGCAAGTTCAATACAAAATGGCAAAAAAAATGGAAATGATTTTATAGTAAATATTTTTTTAAAACGCATTTTAAGTGAGAAACCCTTTCTGCTTGAAAACACTCCCACACACCCTTTTTCCCACACACACACCACATTGTTGTAGTTACAATTTAATTTTTTTTTATTTTTACAGCTATGACAAACAAGCACACACGCACACAGGCACACATGCACAAACAGGAAAAAATACACACGCCCCAAAAGGCACTCCGGGACAAAAATCAATCAAAATCGATTTAAAAGCACAACTTCCGTTGCGGATTTACAATTGTACATATGCACATAAGTATTTGTAAACGTATGTACACTGTAAAAAATAACTTTACGTAAAATATATTTCTCATATGTAACGTAAAACAATCATTGTCTTGAACTAAGTGCTCAAATTTTTTAAAAATATAAGCGATCCAAATTCTGACCTTGCCTGAATTGCTACATATGCGCTTTATCTAGTGTGACCAACTTTTTGTTTGCGTTATTCGCAGAAATACGGTCACATTCGTCCGAATTCAGGGACATTTTTCGAATAAAACAGAATAATTTTTTACGCCGGAAAGATGCGTATTACGATACGTCTGAGCGACGAAGGTTGGTGTTTTTGTCCTTAAAGGTTGTTTTTTAAGGAAATATAGGCAGATTGCAATTAAAACGAACTTTTTATTATTATATATTTGCATAATTTTAATATGCACTTAAGCATTTAAAAAAAATACTAAGAAATTTCAATTTTCATTAAAAATAAGAAAAAAATTTTAATTTAACAGCCCACTTGCTTTCCCTAAATTACACAGAACCAACATCAAGGCTATATTTATGTTCCTTAGGAACAGCGCCATATTTGAGGAAATTTAACTGCTACGTAGGATAGGTTTAAGGTCAAGTTACTCATTGCCTTATTGTTTTATTAGTTTCTATTTAATTGTATTATAATTGGTATTTACATAACTAAAATTTTGCAGTTTTCGTTCAAGGAACCCAAAAGTAAGAATTTTTTGTCCTCTAATTTTTAGGTTATTATCAAATTATTTAGGTCGAAAAAAGCTTCTTAGAAAACTTTTGTGTGAACCATAATTTGTTTGCTTGGAAATAAGTTTTTAAAGTTTATATAGAACAATACAGTCAAAAACGGAAAAAGTGAAAATTATGACTTTTGACCTATTTTAGGAACCATCAAATAATTTCGGATCGCCTTTAAATTTTACAGGCGCTATATGCATGTAAAAAGTAAACTTTTTAAGGGGTGGCATTATTAAAATCGTGAGATGTTGCAAAAATGGCCACCCAAGTGTCCATCTCACTCTGAATGGTGGTGCTCCACAATAGTTGCTGATCTCTTCAGGTACGGCTCTTTGACTATAATAAAGCAAGGCTTTCGATAGTGTTGGCAGAAACTATCTTTTATTCCTCCAAAGACTTAATAAACAAGTGCATTCATTTAATCTGTCAGATTTAAAGCGTTCTTGTTCGAAATCCTCATGGCTTAGGAATTTTTAAACATACCCTGGAATTCCATAAAATATTGACAAAAGCCCAATTGTTTGTGTTTAGAGTATGACATCAAGGAGTATATTTTGTAGAATGTGTCCACTTCACCTTTTGCCACACACTATATCCAAATGTCACCTTCACGCTTATCCTCTTTAGCACTAAGTATGTTGTCTTCTAGAGAATTATTTTTGCTTTAACTCACATTTCTTTGTTTGTTATTGCTTTCTAATAATAATAATTTCTAGTAAACCAGCTATCCTTGTGTCCTCTAACCATGTCTTTTTTGCTATTATCTTCAATTAAAAAGGTAATATTTAAGTTTATCACACAAATAATCGAAAAAGTTACACAACAGATAACGATACGTCTCTGCGACGTACACTCTGCATTGCTCAGAATAAAGTTAACTCACCGCTAAAAAACAGCTACCAGCGAAAAGCTGGTACATAATACCGACTGAGAGAACTGAGAACTGTTAGAAGTTTGTACAGCCACGATTGTGAGAGGCAGAAGGAGAGTGTAAAAAGCGCAAACCACTAAGTATTGTAAACGTACGTTGTCTTTTTAGGGTTAAATATAATGATAAATAAAATAAAAAGAAGTTTAGAAAATGAAAATCAGTTGATAACACTATTAGAAGTCTTTAAAGTTAAAAAGTTAAAAGTTAAAAATTAGATGACTTGATCTTGCAACTTCTTCGTAAAATTATCATCTATTCGTATTCACGTATTCTGAGATTTTTTAAGATAAATTCCAGATTTCATATTGTATAGTTTTATATTAAAAAAAAAGTAATAGCACTTATTTAAAGGCGTATCTTTTCTCTTGTACGAATTCGTTTATTTTCGAAAAACTCATTGTAGACTGAAGTAGATGAATCGTGTGAATATAACGCAGAGAACTGCAAAAATCACTTTTTTCATGATTTCATTCTGCACAAAAACTTGTACTCACAAGTAATCACTCAGCAGCACTGAGCGTTAAATAAAATCTACATCAGAGAACTTCAAGAATGAATATAATCATGATTTCATCACTCACAAAAATTCTTATTCAAAAATAGTCACTCAGTAGCACTGTTCGTTGAATAAAATCACCGTCGTGCTGCAAAGCCATCGTTCGGTTGAATTTATTTGTCTTATCTAATGTGCTGTGTTAGCATTTATTCACTCAACACGCATTATTCGCTTGTGTTTGAGTTTTAATTTTCACACAAGCATGTATGTATGTATTTGATTTTTGCGTATTAGCAAGTGCAGGTGCAGAGTACGAAAAGAAACGAAGCGCAAAGTTCTTCGTTCACACACGTTAACTGGTCGTTCTATTCATTTTGTATGTATGTATGTATTTGATTTTTGCGTGTTGACAAGTGTTGGCGACGAATATTTAATGCAAGTGGCAAACGTTTAGTTGGCTTCAGAATGGCAGAGCAAGCATTTGTTTCAGAGCAAATACGCAAAAATGTGTACACCTTGTCGTCGCGGCACAAGGGCAGAAGCACAATGTGGAACACTCTATCTGAAATTATTAAGGAAGATCAAACTATTTTGGAAGGGTTTTTATACTGCCGTACCTGTACCAAAGTTTTAAAATACTCGGCAAAACAAACATCAAATTTAAGCCGACATAAATGCTGTCAATTGCTAAAGCAAACGCAATGTTTTAAGGCAGTTGCGCCAGAAGATAAAAAGGCCGCCATTGACACCTGCGTAGCATGGGTTGCAACCAAATGATTTAAGTGCCATTAAACAATTTTGTATAACTGAAATAAGCCAATATGATAACAGCTCATCCTGCTCTGTACCAGTCAGTCCGTTAACACCAAATTCAGATTCCTTTACCCATTTTTCGTTTCCAGAAAATAGTTGTCCGATAGACTCCGATGCAGAACCATCAAATCAATCAAAAGATGTAGATTTTTTTTTCCCTTATTTATCTAAAAAAACAAATACCACTACAAACACACCAGTAAATGAAGTAGAAATATATTGTAAGCAAAATGTGGAAATCAGCGACGGCTTTAATACCATAGATTGGTGGAAAAATAATGAAAAATGTTATCCGCACCTGTCGAAATTTGCACTAAAAGTGCACTCGATCCCAGCCAGTAGTGCAGCAGCAGAGCGAGAATTTTCATTGGCAGGAAATATTATAACCGAGAAGAGAAACCGTCTCGCTCCAAAATCAGTAGACAGTTTAATATTTCTTCATTCATATTTCAAGAATTTTGAAGAATAAAAAAAAATAATAATGTAATGTATGTTAATTAATTTGGATTTGTTGTTTATTATTTTTTATTATTAGTAATACATATGTTGAAAATGAAATAATATTATTTTAATTTTGTTATAGTATAAAACTATTTTTCTTTAAATAAATACAAATTTTACAAATTTAAAAAAATTGTTGTATCCCTTAGTCGTTATTATTTCTATATTTTTAAAAAAACAAAATACACGCAGTGAGGCATCAGCAGTGCAGAGGCAGCGCTGCTGACTTCGCACATGCACAAAATCATACGAGTTGATTTTTGCTTTTTGAGTTTTATTCTTGTTCAAAATAATCATTGTTTAGCTTAATGAATGGTTTCAGCATAAGCAAGAATAAACTCAGCGAGCAAAAAAACTTGGCACATTTAAGCGATTTTAACTCAACAGTGAAAACATGTGCGTGGGCAATTTTGATTGGTTGAGCGGAACGGCTCGTTTATTCGGGTGTTGATTGTGTACGAACGTTTTTGCAATCACCCGAAGCCATTCTCTGATATAACGTAGCAATCCACAGATTACACCTGTAATCTTTGTGAAATGTGCTTATTCGGTGGCTAGCTTCGCAATCCACTTCCTTTTTTCTATTTGTTTTATTTTGCATATGCTTGATTTTGTTTTTTTTTTTGCTTAAATCTATTATTTATTTATCAAAATCCTATCTTTGTAAATTTTCCGAAGTCATAATATTATAACTAAGTAGAAAAGGTTATTAGAACCTGAACTCTTAAATTTCTATATTAGAATTCAAATAAACTGTAAATATTATAAATTAAAACTGTGAAGTAAATTGAAATTGAATAAATTGAAATTATTTATTTTTAAATTTTCAGCTTGAAATATAGATAATTTGTATTAAGTATACAATAATACAATACAATACAACTCTGTAACAATATGAGCGCACTGTTAACTACCATGCGCTCCATTTTAATTTCTCGCTGTGTATATTTGTGCGTGTCTGTGTTTGCCTCTTCAATATGTGTTTTTCGGTGTGTGCATGTGTGTGAGTGTGTTCACACAAAATGTTACCAATTTATTTGTTTTTATGCTTTTGTATTTTATTGCCCAGCTTTTCTTTTGCTTTTTATTGTTGCTGATGTTTTCGACGCCAGCGTCGCTGCCAACGCACACACACACATACAACAACACAAATATAAAGAGTATGCGCATGTATATATGGTCAATTTTCAATAACGAAATTGAAACACAGCCACTCACACTCACTCAGTCACTCTCTCACCCACGCACACACAGCTACGCACATTCACGCACACAAACATATGCATTCAACGCATTTAACATACAATTCGTTTTTGAAACAAAAGCGAATATCGGAAGTGTTGAATTGGGATGATAAAGAGTGGTAAACAATAAAACAGTGGAAATGGCATAAATACTTAATTCAGGACATTTAAATATTTCATAAGGACATGACCCACATACAAAATAAAACGCACACAAGTCAAGTTATAATAAACACAGATACACCCAACTACATACGATAGTGTATATATGTGTGTATGTATAATACTATGTGTTTTTATAAGGCCAATCTATGGCAATCCAATTCCCCAATGTCCCATGCTCAGCTTCAGTTTTTGGTGTTCAATATTTGCAGTTATTGAGTTGTTGCCACTTACACGTACATGCTTGTAATTGAATGTACGTGTGTATAGGTGTGGGTGCATTAGTGTGTGTGTGCGTATACCTTGGAATTTTATGAATCTTTGAACAAATTTTAACATGTACATAATACGAATTTGGGGATTTGTGTGTCCCCAAAGGCGCAACAACAACAACAAGAACATAAACAAACACCATGAACTTCAACTAAATGTCACATAAATAGCTGCACATAAGTGTTGTGGCATCTGTGGAGGCATCTTTGGAATTGTTGTCACTAAACTCAAGTATCGTTTGCGTTACTCGATGCTGACAATTGAAGTTATTTTTTATTTATTTTTTTTGTGTTGCCCATCGATTTGATAAATTACTTATAACAGGACGTGATGTGGACACGAACAATGCGGGGCGCAAACAACATCAAGACTCACGTGCCAACATCGCAACACGTCTGTGGCTAAAGAAAAATATATCAAATGAAATTAATCATATAATACATAATTGTTGTGGAAAGGACAGGCAAGGAGTCAAGAATATAATTGTTGTGTGGCAGACCAAAACTGATTAAAATTGTGAGTGCAATGAAACGTAAAAGGGCATAGGGCGAGGTGAGGTGGTGAGGTAGCAACTCTGAATTGAAAGTATTCAATGAAGACAATTAAGTCTAGCCAATATCTACATTAATCAATCTTCTCTTAAAAACTACTCAAGGTTTAATAAAAGTGGATGATTTTACTCGGACCTTCTACCGAGTTCTTATCTAGTGTTGTGTAAGTTCTGGAACTTTATTTCAAAAACTGCAAAAATTAGTGCTGTCAAAGCACTAACAAAGGTAACTGCAAACTTTTATTTGTGGAGATAGTCCATGAAGCATCTCTCTCTACTATATTCGTAAACTTATTATTAGTAATATTTTTTTAACACTTTAAAGTAGAGGTGGGATACTTTGATAGTACCACCACTCAATAGTTTAGACTTCGATAGTTGAACCTATCGATACTATCGAACAAAGTGAAATGTGGCACACAAAAAAGGGCACATTCTATAATTAAGTACCATGCGGAATATTCTAATACTTACAAAAAGAGTATTTACAAATTTTTAACAGAAACGCTTTATTCATGACATTGTAAAAAGAGATCCTTTTAAAATTACATCTTAAAAAAACAAAAACTATCCATTCAACAATTAACAATCATAAAAAAAATTATCTTTCAAGTAGCTTGTTTTTGTGACAGATATGGAATATCCCAAATGGGATTTTTTTTTGTATATGAAGTTTTGTGATTCCGTGCGAAATATTTCGAACTGCGTATAGGCCTTTAGTCAAAAATAATTTTTCTTACTTTCACATAAAAAAAATTGAATTCAAATATAAATTTATTTTAATTTGTATTATTAAAGAACAATATTCGAAAATTATTAAATTAAAGAATTCAAAGCTTTCCTTACAACTCAAGTCGTAACAGAATTCATACAAAGGTAGAACTTATTGGAACGTATGCATCAATATATTCGTTGAATCATGTCAATAAGTATGCCAAAAGCAGATAAACAATACGCAATGACGATTGTTTTGTTCATTCTGACGTCACACTTATTAGCGCACATATCTGACGTAGTCAGTAGATAAGCACTACGCACTGTTGCTGCTATTTTTAGCACATCAACAATGCAAAGAGAGCAAAAGAGGCTGCTTGTTTGCGGTACGCTCACATGCTTGTAAGCTTATTGGACTGCTTGCTGTCAAACATTGCGCTCTGTTTGCTGGAGCGCTCTCACTCTCACGTCGTATGACGTGTTTGCAAACATGCTGTATGCTGGACTGTTGGCTGACAACATGAGAAGCATTCAGTTTGTTTGCAGCTGCTATAGAGTAGGGAACAGAATTTGTTAAAAGCCTTAAGCAGAAAAACTGTACTTGCGTTGAAATGAGCGCCATTCCGAAGTCCCAAGATTGGATAGATTTCTTTGAATTATTCAGAGAGTTACCTGCAATTTGGCAGGTTAGAAGTAAAGCCTACAAGAATCGACGCAAAAAACAGATGTCGTTTCAACAGTTGTTAAAACTATATCAGAAAATTGATGCCACTGCTACGGTGGATGGCATGCGTAGACGCATAAACATCTTACGCACATCCTTCAATCGTGAACTAAGAAGAGTTGAACAGAGTGAACTGGGAGCATTACATGAGGATGATATATACGTGCCACAGTTATGGTACTTTCCGTATTTACTTTTTCTACGCGATGAAGAGAATAGCGCAAAGAGCGCACCGTTGGAAATTTCAAACACGACAACACTGGAACCTTGGGAAGACAGTCTAATTAAATTAGAAGTGCAAGAGGAAATTCTCGAAAGCGTAAGTCTAGACTTAAGCTTAGCTATTTGATAAATGACATAATTTTTTACAGTCTTCGCAGAAACAAGTGGATCCCATAGCCACGCCTGCAAAAAGAGTATGCTGTGAGGATGAAGAAATGCACGATAAATCAGCACTGCCAGAGAAATATGAAATTCTAAAGCAGGCACTGGACAAACTTAATGATAGACCTAGAGATGAGGCAGCAATTTATGCTGAGGCCTGGGCCACATCCTATCGCAAGCTGGATGATAGACAAAAGCTGCTAGCCAAAAAAGCCATTGAGGAAATTTTTGTGCTGGGTCAAATTCAGAAACTGCAGTTTAATAGTGTAAGATTTACGCCGGAATAGAATTTAAATGTTGGCTTGATTTAGAAAAATAGAAATGTAAGTTTTTGACTTTAATTGAAATACGAATATAAGAATAAACAAATGTTTATTCCTCAAGCAAATATGTAAACACTGTTTCTCTACTAGGCTTTACAAGTAAGCGACATAATCTATTCTTTGCATTTGTAGAGCATACAAACTGCGGGTTATTTCATAGAATTACTTATGAAAAGCATAGCAAAGAGTAATCCAAACATGAAAACCAAATATAGCATATAAAACGAAGCTAAAATAAAATCTTTGATAGCATGCAATAAATTAAAATGCATGGGTTGCCTATATCTTTTAATGATCGTTTATGGTAATAACTTTACATACTGTTGCGCCGAGCAATATTTGCATACAAGTGGAAACAATAAACGGTGACGATCATTGTCGCAATGCTGACGTCACACCTATGTAGTTAAGTGCGTCATTGACATAGAAGACACAAAATGCAAATAAAAAGTACTAATAATATTGGCGTCACAAAATGCTACTTAAATAATGTGTCACAAGGTTTTTAAAGTTTATTTTTGTATCATCCAATTTTCTTTACCTTTGTAGCAAGCTGCGTGGGCTCGTAACGCTGAAACATAAACAAACAAAAAAATTCCAATGCCTACTTTAAACCCTAAATGGGATATCCCAAATGTGACTTTTTTTTTATGTGAAGTTTTGTCATTCCGTGCGAAATTTTTCGAACTGAGTCTGGGCCTCAAACCTAAAGTTAATAATCTGTACAGTTGGCTCTCTTATATCAATTCGGGATTCCCAAAAATAAATTTATTTAATCGCTAATAACAGCGCGTTACCTTCTCATTACTTTAAACGAGAATATTTCGAAAACATTTTTTTTTTCAAAATTATGGTTGCTGTGAGCAAGCTGTTGCAGGCTACTTTATAATATCAAAATCATGTTCGTGAATTAATAAATTTTCGTTTGGAACAAAATTGAACTGAAAAAAATGATTTTTAAAACCTCTAAAATGGTTTTTTTTTTTTAGAGAAAAATCATCATTACTTGCGTTCAAACTTTTATTCCGTTAAATCTTTCGTCTACGAACAGAATCAGGATATAAGCGAAAAAAATTTTTTATTTCAGGTGAAGTATTTTGCAAAAATCATGGTCACCGCAAGCAATGTCTGAAAAAGGTTGTTGTCACACGATGGGTCCACTTTCAGGAATTAGTTTTTTAAAAAAGGAAGAACAATTTCTGGAAAACAAACTCCTTTCCTAAGAATAAGTATATAGCCGCTTAAGCTTAGGCAATTTTTTTTAGCATATTTATTTTGTATTTTTTATGCGCTGTACTAAAAAGTACAAAGGGTATAATAAGTTCGTGCAAATGTATATAACAGGCAGAAGGATGCGTGGAAGACCCCATAAAGTATATACATTCTTGATCAGTATCAACAGCTGAGTCGATATAGCCATGTCTGTCTGTCCGTCTGTCCGTATTAGTAAAAGAATCTTAGAGACTATAATAGCTATGGAGCTGAAATTTTACCAAAAGATGCACATAATAGTCAGGCAGATCAAGTTTTTCGATTTATTTCGATATCTTTTCTCGTTTACTCGTAGAAGAATTTCACAAAAAAAAAGTTTGCATAAAAAAAGCGTTTCAAAAAGAGCTTAGGGCAGATAGCATGCACCGAATAGATGAACAAAGAGCGAATAAATAAATAAATAATAATAAATTCGGCAGCATTTAGAACGTAGAAGATGTATTCGGCTACGGAATGAAGAACAGGAGCGCGATACATTGCGTAGATCACAGAGGAGGGCGGTTGAAGAAGATGGGCGAGAAGAACAAGATGTAAACACTACACATAGATCGCAACGCAGAGACAATTTAGAGTTTAGAAGTGCAGAGCAGGAGCGGGATACATGGCGTAGATCGCAGAGGAGTCAGGTTGAAGAAGTTAGGGGAGAGAACAAGATGTAAACACTGCACATAGATCGCAACGCAGAGAAGATTTAGAGTTTAGAAGTGCAGAGCAGGAGCGGAATAGACGGCGTATATCACAGAGGAGGGAGGTTGAAGAAGATGGGCGAGAAGAACAAGATGTAAACACTACACGTGGAGTTTACAGAGTTTTAAAGTACTGGGGTTTTTAAAGTCGGGCTGGACCGACTATATCATTCATGCATTCATATGTTATGGAAATAAAGAAATGTACAGGGGATATTATGGTCTGGATAATTTAAATTGAATAAAGAAGACTATACGAGGCGTGCGAAGCACGCAGGGGGCAGAGCCTCTTAGTTATGTTAGCTTCTGGCAACGCTGTCGGCTTATTTATGGGTCGGTTGTATTGAAGGTTGGTGTTAATCGAAATATTTAAACTAAAGCTATTTTTCTTGAAATTAGCCTATTTAGCATATTTTGTCTCCCAGTCCCTATGTCTGGACCTGTAAACCACCCCCGTGGGTCCGCCACTGGACTCCCAACGTTAAATTTGGTTATCCTAGCTCCTAGGTCTAGGCTAGGTCTAGGGTGGTCTCCCTAGAGATATATACATATATTTGCACAAACGTACACCTCTTCTTCGTTATACGTACTGTGAATTCAACATTCTTTTACAAAATTTGAACATTATACAGAAAAATCCATTATAAGGAGATACAAAGATCCTAAGTCTTATACGAAATAAGCTGTTAGGAGAATTTTATATTATATTATATATGTACTAGGATTTCCACTTTCAAGTACTAGTTCAATAACCCAAAAAATCATAATTAAGTAACTTCTTAAAGTTAAAGGTGGTCCAGCTACCCCTAGTTGTGGTTAACCAAGCCTAAACAACTTCCAAACAAGCTCTCGTTCAAAGCTGAGGGTAGAATCAAAGAGATTGCAAAATGAGAGTGTGTGAGAATAAGTTATACAGCAGAGAGGATTTTTCTCATACTAAACAAAGTGTTTCTCACGCAGAATCCCTCAAATGCAATTCTTAATTACATACTTGAGGCTGCGTCTGTCTGTCTGTCTGTTTATCGGTCTGTCTCTTTGTCTGTCTGTGCGTGTGTGCATGTGTGTTGTGGATGTGCAAACAAAATGGCAGCAAATGAAGCATCAGGCCAAATAAATTTAGCGTAGCATACAGAAGGGGCGCATAAACTGTTTGCCTTGCCTCATTGATTGTGTTGTGCTTTATTTTTAGTTCTGGGATGCGGGACACGGTATTGGGTGCACGGGACACGCGCACGGTAGTCAATAAGTGCTCGACTTTTTGTTTGAACTAACCGGGTAAGCTAGTCAAGAAGCGGTTTCAAGTTTAGCGCTCTTGACGGGTAATGCGCCGATAAGGTGGTCCTTTGGGTTTGTTGTTGTTGTTGTTATTGTTGCAGTTGTTATTTCTAATGATGATGCTGCTCTTGCTGTTGTTGTTTTTGTTTGCCAAATAAGCAATTTTCTACTTTTTTGCGTTGCACGTGCAACAAACAACAATAACAAAACAAACAACAATCATCGTTCGACGTCTGTCCATCGGTAAATAAACGTATATTAAAATAATAACAAATTTATCTTGGAAGTTGCGTACTTTGAGATACACTGTTTATATTAAATGTGAAAATTTTCCATTAACTCATAAAAATGATTCTTTTCGATTAAACAATGTTTTTCGTTATTTTTTGTTTCAAGTGCATAATATATTTGTTTAAAACAACAAAACCAGCCAAATATTGAGTAAGTTATGTAAACATAATATATATAATACTATGTAGGTATATTTGTTTACTTATACATACTACAAAAAGAATTTTCGCATAAGTTTTCCAGCAATTATTTCAGTTTAATGAGTTTGTGAGGTTTTCTAATTTTAACCAAATGGAAATTGCGCAATTTGAAATACAACAACAATAATAATAAAAAAAAATAACAATTTCGATTGACTTTGCTTAAATCGATAACTAAGCATATACTTGATTGCCAGCTATCGAATTTTAATGCGCATATTGTTGGAAATACTTGTTTATGTAAGGCATATATTTTTTTATAGAAATAAATCCGGTTTATTATTCTTATTCTGGCAGTTTAAGTTTTTTTTATTTATATTTCAATTGCCCTGATCTTGGACGAAGGGTTTTACCAGATACTTGATGCTTTTATTATGAAGGTCTTGGATACTTTTTATTCTATTTCTTTCATCTCAACAACTGTGACAAAAAACGCGATGGGGAGCATGCAACCTCTCGGCCATTGGGGCCTATGCAGGGCTGACGAGAGGGGGTGGGAATGGGGGATTCCCCCGGGCCCGGAATTTTCTCAGGGGCCCTGTGTAATTACTGTCATACTGTCTTGATTCAAGCTGAAGATGCAATAGAGGGGCCGGTACATTTTTCCCCCGGGCCCGGATTTTCTCTCTACGGCCCTGGGCCTATGTCACAGTGCCCCTTTACTATTGACGCCATCCTAGACCTCCTTTTGTGGAATCGCAGGAGTTTGTGTGTTCGCTTTGGATTATACCTTTTCCGAGCACTCTGGCTGGACGTGACAACCGGACGCTGTGTCCCATTGTCGTTCTGAAGCGGTCTTTTTATATCCATAAGCACGAGAGTCGCTGGTAGCGCTGATCCTATTCTAGCGCGCGAGATTGACTAAATACCCAGTAGAGGGTAACGCTGAGTACGAAGGAAAAATCAATAAATTTCTACATAACACATTCTTAAGTTTTTTTTCAGCATCGTAATATTTTTTTTACTTTAAAAGTGGGATCAATTAAAATATTATAGAAGAGAGAGAGGATATCCCTCTAAACGACACCGACCAGATTAGAAAAAACTAAATTTTTTTGATTTAATAATTTATTTTAACCAATTTTCAATAATTCTCTATATAATTTTTTTTTTATTTTAACCAATTTTAAAGAGTTCTGAATAATTTTACAGTAAATATTTATAAGACAAAACTATGATCATGAATTTTTAATTGCAACTGTTTTCCTTTGGACACAATTTCTTTAGATCCTCATAAAAAATAACCTCTCAAAAAAAGGATATTGGATTTTTGTCTGTGACAATAAATTATGATTATGATACCATAAAATCTATCTTGCGCGTTTTAAAATTTTTAAATGAAGAAACTGGAGAAGATTGTCTAATTTTTGGATGATCATAGTTTCTCTAAATGCATACTGCATTTTAGTACTCTTTAATTTAATTTCGGGTTCGGAATGCTTGAGGAGTGGAGGTTACCTCCGTTCATAAATGACCTTAAGAAGATAAACAGGCTAGCCTGTGTATGTATGACAGGAGCTATGAGAACCTGTTCTACAGCAGCACTGGAGGTCCTTATGCAATTAACCTCAACACATACCGTCATAAGGCTTCAAATGAAAGCAACACTGCTAAGTATGTCGAGGGAATTGGCAAAGGCCCTTATAATAAGTGTTAGAGACGCTGACGAAATGGGAAAACGAGTCCACTCAATCATCTTTCCCAGAGATGATGATCATAGAGTACCACTTCGAAAGAAACTTTAGTTCCACGGCGGCATTTCCTTGGTCTGGGAAATCAGAGTCAAACTGAACGATTTAGGAAAATGGAACAAAGTCAAAGTGGATGAATACCGGGACACAAGAAGATTCCTGGGAATGAAGCAGGTGATGAACTGGCGAGGAATGGTGCTGCAAAATTACTAATAGGGCCTGAACCTTACTGTGGCATTGGCAGACATACAGCTGTCTGGTTGTAAGAAATGAAGAAAGGTCCAGTCGGGAAATGGACTGGACCGACACGGATGGCTTACGGCAAGCCAAGCAACTTCTTGGTTCCTACAACTCGAGTAGGTTCAGGAAGATATCCCAGGATAGGAAACATCTGTCTAATTGGCATCTTGAATTCAAACATATGCAGGTTTTGTGAAACTGAGGAGGAAACCTCTTAGCACATACTTGCAGAGTGTGATACCCTTGCCAGAAGAAGGAAATCCCTTTTCGGCGGGCATAGCATATCGATGCATGATGTCACCAGCTCAAAAAATTTGTCACAGATATTGGGCTAGTCGAGGAGCTCTAGGGCTTTAAGGAAGCCCAATAGATCCTGAGGTCAGAGTGCAGCTTTCCCGAATAATATTAATTAATCTGAAAATTTGGTTGCTCTAGCTCTTACCATCTCTGAGATCTAGGCGTTCCTACAGACAGACCGACAGACAGGCAGAAGGACAGACGGACATGGTTATAACTATTTCTCTAGTCACCCCGATCATACTATAGTTAACTTTGGGGGTCTCCGACGTCTACTTCTGTATGTTATATTCATTTTCGGTTTGCACAAACTTAATACATTATATATTTTATTAATTCTAAATTTAAACATACCATTAAGTGTATTTCTAAATGAAGCAAAAAAAAAAAGGGAGCATTTATATTAGCACCCGACGACTTTAGGATTTATTGATTGGAACAGTGACAAGAGCACCCAAACCTTACCACATCAAAGGCAACTTTTCTTGATGATTTCAATATTTTTCCAACTTTTCTGTTTTTTTGCATTACTTACGAATCTCAAAGCGATATAAAAGAATTCTCCCCTAACTTATAACCGTACCAAGCCAAGATATCGTCGTCCTTGTTGTTGGCATTATTGTCGCAGGGTCCTTTTATTTAACCCACACCAATTTGCACACTTTGCTGCCTAATCAAGTAACCCAAACACGTTCATTGTTAGATTTATATGGAAAATATTTTTATACATGCTAGCGGCAGGCAAGGAAAAACCACCCAGCCAGAGCTTTCTTTTCGATTTGCCCTTTTCCCTTTGGTTAGCCTTTTTTTTTTGGATTTTCTTCTTTTTTGATTTCTTTGTGGCAGAAAGTATCCTTGGGTGTTCTGGGTCGATGGCATGTCGCCCAACTCGAAAGTGATATTTTACATATTTTTTCTGACAATCGTTTTTTTTTTTGCTTTTGCTTTTGCTGCTTTTATTTCTTCTTTCTATTTGCCTTGTACTTTTGGCTTTTTTTTCTTGACATTTTTTGGTTGCTTGAATTTTATTACTTAACGCTTAAGTGGGGAGCCAAGGCAAAAAGGAAATAGAAAAAAGAAGTGCAGCAGCAGAAGCCTTAAGAAAAGGTTTAGCAAAAAAATATAAAAAAATTCAAGCAGTTTTTGCTGCTACTTTTTTCTTGGGTTGTTTTTCTTTCGTTGCTTCCCTGCTGTGCGTATCCTTTGTTTTGCTAAATTTTTAATTCTGGTTTGTTTGTTGGTAATTTCACTTAAATGAAAAAGTTTTTTGTAAACCATTTGTTTTTGGTAAATTTGACAAAAGTTTAATTCAACAAATAAAGACAAAATGAAAAAGATGAAATAATAACAAAAAGTAATAATGAGTGATGAGTTTTGAGTATCACAAAAGCGCCAAAAGCGATGAGATCTACCAGCTGCCGGAACCGGAGGAACCACCAGAAGACCAACCACCACCGGATGCGCCAGCAGCGGACCAACCACCGCCATTGGAACCACCAGAGGACCAGCCACCGCCGCTAGAACCACCGGAGGACCAACCACCACCAGCATCGGAACCGCCAGCAGAGCTCTCAGATATTATTTTGATAATCTGAATAGCTGCAGACGCATCGGAACCACCTGATGACCAGCCACCACCAGCACCGCCACCACCAGCACCACCACCTGAAGACCAGCCACCGCTTGAGCCACCTCCAGCAGCCCAACCACCAGCGCCGCTATCTCCACCATAACCGCCTGCCGAAGGCTGCGATATAATTTTAATAATCTTGATTTCGGGCGCAGCTGCTTGTCCTCCACCCGATGACCAACCGCCGCCGCCGCCGCCGCCGCTGGAGCCGCCTGCTTGCCAGCCACCTTGTGATTGATCAGCTGATGCAGTTTCGTGTATGACTTTGAAGATTTTCACTGAGCCACCAGAACTGCCATGATCGTGACCGCCGCCACCGCCATAGCCACCATGATCCTGACCACCACCGCCATAGCCACCGCTGCCATGATCATGATCATCACCGCCGCCGCCATAGCCACCACCATGACCACCGCCACCTCCACCTCCAGCGTAGCCACCATGACCTCCACTGGAAGCACCACCACCACCAGCACCTCCTAGGAATCCTGCATTGGACACGGCACAGACGGCCAACAGGCAAATGAAGATTTTCATATTGATGTTTGTTTGGATTGAGCTGTTTAGATGCACTGATGCCAAAGCCAGCGCTTGCAGCGATTTTTATAGAGCTTTCATCCATGGCCTTCCCAAATTGTAAGCTATTGTGGCCCACTGAGCACTCGAGTGATGACAACAACAATGCCCAAAGCTAAACTGAAGATGAGTTTGGCAACATTTGTTGTTGCTCTATCATTGGGTTATGTTGTTGCAATGATGTAATTACCAGTGATTGACTTTAAGAGCAATCACTTGTGATTATCCACAAATAATTTGAATTATATGTTTTGGCT
This sequence comes from Chymomyza fuscimana, assembly GCA_949987675.1. NCBI lineage: Eukaryota > Metazoa > Arthropoda > Insecta > Diptera > Drosophilidae > Chymomyza > Chymomyza fuscimana. The sequence continues at coordinate 27,249,505 of OX465089.1, read as the reverse complement.
TCTTTCACTTGACCATGACATGATTTGGCTACCAAGCCGTATTACGCCTAGACACATTTCCAAGCTGTCCTTGCCAAAATCAGGCTAGATAATTGGATTTTTATTGGTTTTAATTTTTGCATATATGTATTTGTAAATTATTGCCATATTTAAAATGCAGTAACTTTGATTAGATAAACATGTATTTAATTGTGATTTTTAATAATCGATTAATTACTCAAAAAGTTAACACTTTATTGAACATGGTAAACGTACACTTGTAGACGGCTTAGGTGAAGAAGCGGATTATAAAACATGCGTGATGATTCTGAAGTCTCCGCGGTTTCTGAAATTCCTCGCAGATCTCAAGGTTTAGGGGAAGAAAGTCGAACTCGCACGAAAATGAAACATATTCAAAATACAACGAAATTTTCAGCAGAAATTGAGACGGATCTGCTACTTATAGAGTCGACGGCACTCTAATATGCTCAGTATACCGGTAGGTCGACGGCAGCACTGGACAATGAACAGGGCTAAAAGTCTTTAGTGGAGTGAGCTACTTAGGAGGCAATATCGACGGTCCACAAAACCGCAGCATAGAGTGTTGCAAAGATAGAAACTGCCTCAAAGGGCAACTGGAAATGAAGACTGATTGCGGTGAACCGGTCATTGGTGACTAGGAAGCACAGATCAAGTGACTGACCACTTTCAGGAGTAGTGTCTTTAGGTTAAAATCCATAAATTAAAAGTTGTGGGCGTTATCCAGTTTATTAGTTGTGTTAATGGGTCTCATGAGAAAAATGTAAAGATGTTACGTTACTCAAGTATTTGTACTCACATAAATGTACAAAAGGAACTTGGCGAAGGAAAACCTCACAAAACGGAAAAAGTCAACGAATTTTTTACTAATCCGCGTATTAGCCTGATCTAGCACCATCAAACTGACATGAAAGGAGCCGGTCTTTCAAGCAGCCTTGACACAGGTGCTAAAGAGCATTCAAAACCTGAGTTTAAAAAGTCAATGGATAAATCGGTTGATCGTTTAAAAAATTATTTTCAGTGCATCCTATTTTGAATAAATACGAGCTTTGAAATAAAATATCTTTCATATTTTATGCGCTTATTTTTAGATGGTAACCCATTTTTAGGCCATAACCGATGAGCACGTGATTCGTGAGAAAATTTATTATCCATTATGTTGGTTCTAGCAGAAGATTTCTGGTCTTTAAAATAAGCTCAGTTACTCAAACCTCTCATTCTTATATGTGCATTGTGCCATCTAAAATAATGGGAAATAATAGGGTACTGCCTGGAAAAAACAAACGTCGTGCAATCCACGCCAGAATTTTATAAATCGGGTGCATAATAAAATAATTTTTGAACAGTACGAAAAATGGAGGTCATGCGGAGAGTAAGAGATGACTCTTGTCGAACGCAGCTAACATCATCCTAACCATTTTGGGTTATGGCGCTGATTCTTAGGGGCCATATCCAAACTACGTGACCCGTATAGTGTGGGGGGAGTCTTCTAAATTCCAAGCTTGACAAAATGGTCCAAATGTTTACACTACCGCTGGCCACGCTGGGGGGAGGGTCAAAAAGTGCAGAATTTGGGTCACGTAGTTTGGCTATGGCCCCTTAGGTAACGACCCAGTCTGGTGCGAATATTTTAGACTGTTGAAAGGAATTTACTTCGCAAGATCTTCGGTCTTTAACTTAACTAAACTCCAGCGAGTAAGTTTTTTAGTGGGAGTATTTTGGAAACTTGGCGAAAAGGTAGACCGTGGGAACCCTTGCAAAGACCAGGCAGTTGGCGCATTAGCTACTTTCGGTAACACAGAGTGGAGAAGGCATGCGCAAAGCAGCGAACCCTCGGGAGATGCTGTACATCAGAACGTAACCCGATAACAGGTTGGCATGGCTAGCTAAGTTGGATCGGTCAGGCTATGCGTATGGATGAAGAAACCCCAGCGAGTAAGGTTTTTGGTGGGAATGTTGCGGGAACTTTGGCGAAGAGGTAGACCGTGAGAGTCCTTCAAGGACCAGGGCAGTGGTCACATAGATTGGACAGCGCAAAGTAAAGACGCCTCGAAGGACGCTCTGTGTCAGACCGTAACCCGATAATAGATAGGCATGGCCAGCAACGAAGAAATAAATGTATGTGAATGGTATCTCCAATTAACCGATTTTGATTGTCTGAGTATAATTTCTGTTGGAGTTGTGTTGTTGTTGAAATTAGAAATTTGTGTACTTCAGATACATAGTATATCGTTTTTATTTTTTATTATTTCATTTAAATTCAATATATAGTATTATAGGAACAATAATATGTCCTGCAAATGATATATCTCAATCTTTAACTTAATTTGTAATGCGATTTCAACTAGGTAAATTTATGTTCAAATTTCGGCCAAAAAGAAAACAACGACAGTGACGCCACAGTCGGTCGTGACCAAATCGATTTCCTTTTTGCTTCCGATTATTCAGATGTAGGTTGTAAGGTTCACCTGATTCCTTCTAGATGTTAAATACAATAGATACTCTTTGGACATATGAGTACAGGATAAAAAAAGTTACGCATGTCGAAACGCTTCGAAGTTCACACGAGAAATGTTTTTGTATATGAAAGCTTAGCTTAGTCTAAATAAAAACTAATAAAAATATAGCTTAAAGATACTAATATAAAATAGAAACTAATACACTCCCCTTAGTTTACGGAAACTGAGCTGAAAAATAAAAGTGCAGATAAAAGTAAAACTGTTTGTTTGTTTAAACCAAAGGGCCCGAGAGATTTTACAACTCTAATAAATTTCTCCAGCTGCGCTGCATTCTCAACTAATTAAGTTTGGACAGATGCCAATGGCTCAGCCGCAATCAAAAAAAAAAAAAAAAAAATTGTAATAATAAATTAAAGACAGAAATCAATTAATCAATTTGTTTGCCAATAAACGCCTAAATAAGGCAGCAACAAATACAAACACAGTTATGCACTCACAGATACTCACATATGTTCTCACACAGATACATGCGAATGATGATAAATCGTTTTGGTCGAACTGATTCGAGCTTTTAAAATTTTCACTCGACCAAATAAATTCAATTAAACAAAAACAAAAAAAATTTTAAAAGAGACAAGAAAAAAATAAATCCAAGGAAAAAATAATCAAAACGAATCAAATATGTATATCCAAAACGTGGGAACATTTTTGGACTTGGTGTTTGATCGGCTCGACAAATATGCGCACATTCACTTGAAAGCCCCCCCAAAACGCCCCGCTTAACCCACCGAATAAAACACAAATTAGGAATTCGCCAAAAAGTTAAAAAAAAAAAATATATAAATATAAAAAGTATATAAAATCAGAGCAGTGCAACGCGTGCAACATATTTATGCAACATGTTGCAAACACGCGCCGTCAACCACTTTAATATGTTGTTGTTGTTGTTGTATTTGTTGGCGGCGTCACTAACTGTAAAAAAAGTTGTTGCTTGTTTATTAAATTTTTCGCGCATTTTCAGCTGGAAAACTTTAACGCAGTCTGAGTCTGAGTCCAAGTCTGAGTCTGAAACTCCGCCTGACATTTTGACGACGTGCAAATATTTGCACTGAGTCGCAAAAAAGATATAATATGTGTGTCGTACAGATATAAATATATAAAAAGAAATACATACACATATGTTACGTGTATGTATGTTTGTTCAGAGATAACTTGCATTGACTTTAAGGCAACCTGCTGCCGCCTATTGGCTGCTGTGTTGATACGCTTCATGCGAGGTGTGATCGATAAGTTTTAGTAATCGATAAAAACGCGTATAAATAATTTCTGCTTTTTTAATAGTTTTTTTTCTATTTTTTAAGCCACTTCTACAATTGGTTTGTATCGTTTTAAAGAAAACATTAATATAATTATAATGTAGAAAATAATTGTAAGTTATAAATGAGTCGTAGTTAGAGCAACATGGACCTTCAAATTTCTGATTTAAATATTGTATTTAATACTAAGCTTAGAAAAGGACAAACCACTCAATCACACTTTTGTTCGAAAAAAAAATTTTTCACTCAAAGTTTTTCGCTTGCGATTTTGGAGATCTTAGGCTCGAAAGCTCGACAACATTTCTTGAGAAAAAAAAATTAATGTAATTTTCGTGTTTCTAGACCCAAAATTACCTTAAAAAACACTATCTTACGTAGGTTCATTTTTCGTGTAAACTAGTGTAATTAGTGTTAAATATAATCCAAATTTTGAGAAAACAATCGACGATTAGCATTATAAGCAGCCCTATGTGCTTTGTAGGAATTTAATGGATTAAATATATACATACCTATATATTATATTCCCATAAAATACTTTTTAATGTAACCGTATATTGCAAAACAGCACATTTTTTGATAAACTAGTTTTATCGCTTAAGTTTTTAGCTAAATATTTTCTTCAAAATTTATGCGTCAGCCCTCGTTTATGTACATACATATATACAGCATAGTACATATATATTTGTGTAGATATATGTACAGCTTATCTGTCACTTTTGGTTTTGGCCATTCTGACTGTGGTTGCCACTTTGTTGATATTTTCATAAGTTTCCAAACATTTGACAATCGCTTTGGGCTTTATATATACATACATACATATACATATATTGTATATAAGCTAGCAAACATTTTCAAAGCTCATTTGTTGTGATTTTCTTATGATATTTTGTACATTTTTGTTGTAGTTTTTCACATAACCATAACTTTGTGGCTCACATGTGTTGTTGTTGTTGTTGTTGTTGGGTGCGCTTGCCTCAGGATCGTGACGGACTTGTGCAACAATTTTCAGAGTTGCTGCCGATTCACTTGCCGCGATTAGAGCAGCCCTAAATATGTGCCAAATGCTGTTAAATTGTTGTTTTGACTTCTGTTGCTGTTGTTGTTGTTGTTGTTGTTAATATGTCATGTTTGTTGTGTTTGTTGTTGGTTGCAGTTATTCTTGTTAGTTGTTGCTGTCAAAAGTTGCCCGGGTCTTATGCAATTGGCTGGCATTTACTGGTACTCGTAGTGCCTTGCACCACTCATCAAAATCAAATCCAAAACACTTTTATGTTGCGGTCTACACTGTAAACTCCGCAGTAAACCTGTTTCCAATAAAACCCCCATTAGTTGACCCATTAAGTCAGTCAAATGTACAACATATGTAAGTCACAATTCGACAATTATCCACTCATTATGCAGTCGGCGTCGACGCCAGCGTAGTTATTGACTGCGCTGCTCGCGCCCAAGTTGCAAATGTTGCACAGAAATTTGAGATTGGGTCGACTTGGAATTAGATGTAGCATTGGTGTTGTTTTTGTTTATGAGTGGTGTTAGGTGTTTCAAATGTGTGCACTGAAGTTGAGTTTAGACTTTTATACTCTTATTTGAGTGTGTACACACTTAATGTTGAAGAAATGAAAAAAAAATCCAAGCGATATAAAGGGTGTTTTTAATAGGGTCCGAATTTCCGAGAGATATATTTCTGAAACCATTTTTCACTTTTGACAAATGTCAATGCCATTTTATTTAGTAAGGCCTAACAGTACATCATGGAAAGATTAACACCACAACAACGTCTTCAAATCTTCGAGATTTATAATTAAAATCAGTGTTCTGTTGTTAAAACTTATAGAGCTCTTCGTACAATTTATGGACCGAATAATCGTCCATCAGAACGTAATATTCAACGTGTTCTTGATCATGTTCGAACTCATTTGACGATGGTCGGACATCAACCAGAATGAGAACTGCACGGTCCGAAGAAAATATCGCTGTTGTAGAGGCCAGTGTAGAGGAAAATCCGAATTTATCGATTCGCAACGTGTTACCGTCAATGGTGATCGATACAGAGCGATGATCAACGAATATTTGTTTCCAAATTTACGTGACATCGATGTCGAAGAGTTCTGGTTTCAACAGGATGGCGTTACGTGCCATACGGCGACCGCGACCATTGATTTACTGAAAACTCAATTCGGTGAGGTTATTTCAGGAAATGTGACTTGACCCCTTTAGATTATTCTCTTTGGGGACACGTCAGCTGCTTGGTTTATGCAGACAATCCAGCAACTATTGACGACTTGGAAACCAGCATTGAACGTGTCATTACTGAAATACGGCAAGTGCTCGAAATCGGATTGCCAGAGATCATTTTTCAATACTAAATGATAAGAAATTATCTTTCTAATAAAACTATATTTAGGATCATTACATTCATTTTTCTGTGCTTTATTTACGTTTTGAAATCCGCACGCGATAGTAAAAAAAATAACACCCTTTACTAGTGCTGGAAGCAACATGATGTTCTTTAATATAATATAATAAAAATAAAAATCAATTATTAATAATAATTCAAAAAAAAAGTATACTCTGTAGAAAAACCAGTTCAACTTAACGCAGCTACTGCTGAAACTATTTGTGAATTGTAAGACCCTACAACTGAAATTTTTTTACTTTCCGCTGAGGTTTTCGTTTTGCGAAATTCGAAACACGGCAGATATGCCAAATATTTAAAAGTAAAAAAAAATTGTCTAATCTCACAAATGCATACAGGGTGCGAAACATTGATACGTGACCGTCCTTCCATTATAAAAAATTCATTCTAAAAACTATATTTCGAGCATTTTTTATTAAAAAATTTTAATTTAATATTACAGAAAAGTAGACAAAGTATTTACTTTCAAGTACTTCCAACCATACGAGTTTTTTTCCTTTAATGAAGTAGTATAAAAAGGATTAATAAATTTTGATTCCATACGACACTATATTTTTTGCGGTTATTCTCCAGCTTAGTTTTTTTTTTCGCCTAGCCTGTATTTTTTAAAATATCTCAAATAGATTTTAAATAGATGCTGCATCACCTCAGCAGCCTATTTAACTCTCCCACTTCTTCCCTATATACATAAAACATCATCTCCCATTCCACTCCATCATTTTGTTTATTAGTTTTAACACTTTTCACTTTTCCCATGCTGCGTTTTGGCCTCGCTGTACATTCACTTTACCAACTTTTAATTGCCAAATCTGCCTCTGTCTTTGGCTTTGGCTCTTTCATTGTCTCTGCCATTGCCAAACAAAAATCCAAAGCCAAATTGCGCCTTCAAAGCTCGTTCAAGCCTTCAAGTTGAGCTACAGCCGGACCTCCTAGGGATAATGCCAACTAATGGCATAGTAGTTATAGTTTTTTTTTTTTCAACTATTTTTTATTGCTGTTGTTTTTACAAGCTTGCTGTGAATTAGCACATCCACCCAGAGATCTATTCACAATGTTCAACTTTCAACTTGCAAGTGACACACAAAACGAGCTTCAGAGTGCAGAAAAAAAAAAAAGGAAAGGCCTTCAAGCCAAAACTCTCCAGCTTAGTTTTTCAATTTGACAGCTAAAAAACATTTTTTTGTTGCGAATTTGGACGCTCAAACTTTCAAATGCTTGGCCAGGCCAACAAAATTTTTCTGCTCTTGGCTGACGATCGTAACTTTAAAATTTCGAGTATTTGCTTTTGAAGCGGCTAAGAGTATTGGCTCTTGCTGTTATTGTAGTTATCTCTCTGGCTTTGGTAATTGTTGCCGTTGTTTTGCTTTTTGTTTTTTTTTTTTCCTTTTTAACTATTTTGGCTAAAAGAAGGTCGCACAAGGTGGTCCAGACAAGTTGAGCCATTGTTGTGGTGGCCAATTTAGTTGTTTGACTCGTTATAAGATTTTGGCAAACTTTTAGATTTTGCAAGGTGAGAATCATATCATCTCTTTTTTGTAGGCTGGAGATTAGAGTTATGCTAGAGATATGTGGAGCAATGCTTCAAACCTGTTTTAACTGGAGTAAGCTAAAGGCTTTTGGAACAAGTCAAAACATTGCAAGCCAATTTTTCGAAAAAATGTTTTCAAAACCGTAGTTTGATCTGCTTGAACAGAACTCTCCAAGATTATTTTTAACATTGCAGACTCACTTTTATAGTCTTAAATCTCTTAAAAACTCATCCACCAATAAATCAAGCTAAAAATTAAAACGTATAATAAAAGGGATTATGCGGGGCCAAGTAAAAAACTCACAAATCTTGGGAAATATTGCTCTAAAACATAAGTAGAAAACGCTCACTGTTTTGTAATAATAGCTGATAATAATTTAAAATAATAAAAACCAACTAGAATCTCTAGAAACTACATGAGAATTACTGAATTAATGAAATCCAACAGACAATATGTAATCATAATGCTATAAATTTTACAAGGTGCCGCAAAGAAATTCGCGCTGAAAACTGGTTCAACTTTCGTATGGTAGCTATGCGAAATTGGTGACCAATTTTGATGAAACTGCACAGAAATGTTTAAATTAAAACAAAATACAACTGGCACAAAATTGGTCACTATATTTTAAAAAATAAAAAAGTTTTCTAACAGGTTCTTATGTCTTTTTTGTTAGTCTACACATTTCTATAAAGTTTGTTGTGCTCTCTTTTTTAGGGAGATACACGACCTGAGCATTGTCATACCTTCTAACTGTTGGATCATGATAAGGGTGAATATAATCGCAGCGGATCACTTTTTAAATTCATATCTTCGCATGTGATGGAGGTACTAATTGAAATTCAAATCGAATATTTTTGTTTTCTGAATATTTAGGTAAACTTTTTATTGACAATGCATAAACACCTCGTAGCTGAATACTTTTTATCAATGAATATAAAAAAAATTGTATATTTTTTATATATTTTTACCTTTTTTTTTTTTTTTTTTTATTTTAAAATGTGAAAGTGTTCTGCCGTTTAAGGGCCATACGCAGCATGCAAAAATTCCGCAGCAAAAAAGGGCATTTTTTTTGTTTATATGAAGTTTTGACGTTTGCTGCGGAATTTTTGCATGCTGCGTATGGCCCTTTACTCAGAAATAATAAGAATGGTCATATTTTATGCTCCTGAAATCACTGCTTAAAACAAAAACATAATGTTGTAGACCGATTTTGTAATCTGTAAAAATAATGCAAAATTTATGTTAGCAAAAACAGATTCTTGTGACTTGAACTAGAATATCTTGAAACACGGTGAAGATATATATATATATAATGTCAGGATGGGTATTCTTAGAAAGTTCCATTCCAAGGAAGTATAGTTATTTTTCATCACTAAAGTAAACATAACTTCCTCAATTATGGTGAGCCTTTTTTTTTTTAATGATGACCTCTTTATTGAAACTGAATCTGAAGGTTTGATTTAAAGTATTTCAAACTGCTACTTGGCAGTTATCTAGCAGTTCACCTTGAGGTCTGGCAAGATAGAGAACTTCTATTAGCTTTTGGAGATGAAGAAACATCGATTAAAAGTTTGCGCCACACCGTCCATCTTTCAAATGAGAATTTTTTTATGTTTATGTTCTGAAACAATTAAAACATTATACAATTCAAAATTTTTTTTTTACTTCTAGACACAGACTTTGTATATATTAAATATAAAATTTTTAATACTCTTAAATGGAAGTGTGTATCTCAAGACATGGGCTGCCTAAAAACATTCGAGTATTATCTAAAATAAGATTGCTGAATCGAAAAATTCAGCTTGGCAAAAAATACAATCACATGTATATGTGACCAAATAATAATTTAAAAGAAATTTTGTAAGCTCTGCAGAAAAACAATTTCCACTTAAATTTCCACTGAAATTTGCTCTTTCCACTGAATGAATGAATTGTAAGCATACATTTTTGTTTTCCGCATAAATTGTTATTGGTCTTATTTTTGAGAACATGACAGGTTACTTCAAAATTTAAAAATTAAAAAAAATGATTCAAAAATTAAAGAATTTTTTTTTTAAATCCAAAAAAAAAAAAAATAAAAATTTTAAATCCAAAAAAATTAAAAAAAAAAAATGTAAACATTATCACCAAAAAAATAAAAAGAAAATTTTAAATCCAAAAAAATTAAAAAAAAAAATTGTATTAAATTATTAAAACTCAAAAAATTAAAAAAAAATTGAATGAAACAAAAACAATTGAATGAAACAAATTTAAGAACATTTTTAAATCCTAATTTTTTTGTAACTCAAAGTTTAATGTTTTATTGAAAAAAATTGATATCAAATATCTTTGCTCGTTTACCATTTAAGGCAAAGTCTACCTTACCATGCAGTTATCGATAACTCGATAAATATTCGCATCAAGTGGATATTGCAATTGCTATGGCCTTCTTCACTGCGTTCCGACTTAATAAAACGTGAAATCGAATCCGTACAGGCACGACTGTAGCAGTTTCACTCGGATGAAAGCTTTGCAAATAAATGAACACTACAGATAATATTAAAGTCGGGATGTATTGAAATAAGTAAGGGAGACAAAACGGGGATTGGCGAGAGAAATAGAACCTCCGCCGGGTTGCTAAGATGACGGATCAAGTTAAGACTCCCAGGTATGCAGATAAGGTCTCTCTGTAGAGATAGAAAGATGCAGAATCGTACAAAGGTACATCTCATTTCAAGAAACACAGGTTGACCCAGTTTTATGTTGCACGTGCTTTAAAAAACTTGAACTTTTCTCGATTTTCGCACGTCTAGTCTAATTGAATTTGCCGATTAGTAATCATCGTTAGCCTTATCGTTGGTGATGACAAAAAATAATGGTTTCCGCCATAATTGCCTTAAACATCGTGTCCAAAAGTTATTTGCCTATTGTTTAAAGTATTTACATTTATTTTATTATCGACAAACAAAATAAAATTAAGGCTAACTCATGTTGCATGCCGCATTTCAAACGTTGCAAGTTGCCGCTTATTAGGTTTCTTGTTTTTTGTATTTCTCGTTGTTTACACGCTGCGTATGCGCAATATGGATGTTGTTGCTGTGGTTGTTGGCTTTGTTGTTGTTGCTGTGGTTGTTGTTCATGCCACATTCGCTTTTCGTCTCAATTGCAAGACAAATTGCAAAGCTTGACAGTTGGAATTTGACTTTTTGATTGACAACTTGCTGTTGCAGTTAAATGTTTAGATATTTTGTTGTTGTTGTTGTGTGTCATTTGTGGATTTTTTGTTGTTTGGTGTGTTTTTTTTTTGGTATATCGATTATGGCCATTCAATGCAAATTTTAAGCAGCCGCAAGCTGTTTATATACGACCTCGAAAGTTAATTCAATTATGCAGACGAATGAACTGCCAAAAGTCAAGTCGGTCTTAGCCAAAAGTTACGGCTCACCTACGCCAAGCCTCAAAAAACTATTGCCAAAATAATTTGCAAAAATCCAAAAGACAATTACTTTACTTGCAGTTGGACCAACACAAAAAAAAACTTTGCCAAAGAGTGAGGCAAATATGTATCAGATACAATAGATATATTTATTTGTGTTTGTAGAATTGTAACGCCCCGAAAAATTTATCAATGCCAAAGCAAAAGTAAAGCGCATGCACTGAGAGAATGAGTGTTGAAAGGTCAACACTGCGTATGAGCAATATTTGTTTGCAACTAAAAAAAAAGAATGTTTTTTTTAGGAATTGCAGTGGAAACGATTTTTTAACAATAATTTTTGGAAACAAACTTTTGCTTCTTTGAAAACTTTTCTGATTTATGCAGCTTAGATAATAATAAGCTTACGTTTTATGAAAAAATTATGCTGCAGAGAATAAGCTCAGTTTAAAACAGATTTAATGCAATTGAATATCGAAAGCCTATCTGAAAAAGCTGAAAGAAACAGCTGGGAGATAAAATCTTTGTACGAAATATCATTATTCTAAAATCTTCCTTTCAGAATAGCGAGTTCAAATAATTCAAATATAATATAATTTTGCTGTAAATGATTTAATTGATAAGTTCTCAGAGTTTCTTCAAGACTTTTTTGTCCCACCAGAAAATATTATGTAAGAATAAAAGTTTTCATTTTGTTGTTTGGGAACGAAAATTTAGGGAGCTGCCATTTTTACAAAAAATTGTGGGGCAACACGATTTTACCCTCCGGCGGCCATCTTTGGTCCGCCATTTTGATTTAGTAGCCTCAGATTTGTGATCAGCTACCCCGAAAACCTGTGTTTGCAAACCCAACTCGTGTTATAATCACAAAAATAATTTTTGGGTTATCGGCGGCCATCTTGGATTCGCCATTTTGATATTTTAAAAAACTAATATGGCACTTATAATCAGCTACCTTGAAAGTATCTGAATAGCATTTAACAGGGGTTGCAATGATGATTTTCTGAGTATAAGACTAAAAATAGAGATTAAATTGTCCAGTTACTTTGCTTTGGCGGCCGCCATTTTAAAATATTAGAAATCACAATACGGCTTGACAAAGTAGACGAGATGACTAAAATTTTAGGCCCAAAAACGTTAATTTATCTTAAAAATTGAAGTTTTTGATTTGATAGAGAATGACCCATATATAATTTTATATATTTTTATTTTTTATACATTTAATTATATATGTTATATTAATTATAAAATGTATAAATACAAAAGTAATTAAAACAGACCTTTAAACATTTTTATTGTTTGGGGTCGATGGCCTTGTTGCTCGCCCTCAATCTGTAGATATTAGATAATTGTTGATAAAAGAAACAGCCAGAAGAAAAGGTAAAAAGACGGACATATCGACTCAGATCTTTCGGTTATCCCATCACATGGGATTTTCTTCCATGAATAACAAGTATTAGGATAAACTAAATAAAGTACAAATGCACAAGTTCTACAAAGTCGAAGTGAGCTCAAGTTCTGGAGCATGAAGGAGCACATTGGATAAGTTGCATCTAGACAACTTGGTATGCTTAATTTGCGATCAGTCAGATGTCTGTCAAATGTATGTCGCTGCTTTATATATAACAACAGACTAACGGTACCGAGATACATAAACCAACAGAGTTGCTTTTTCGTTAACTGTTTCTACTATACTTCATCTCAATTCAGTGAAGCTATAACAACAATAACAACAACAAGTTCAAGATGTGTCAGATGTGTGTGTGTGTGTGTATCTGTGTGTGCTATATCTAACTAACAATGAACATGGGACAAATGGACAGAGGACAAATGTTGCCAAGTAAACAAACAACTTCATGGGCGACGTGCAAAAATTCAATTGCTACAAGTTGGCAGAGACATCAGCAGAAGAAGCAGCAAAAATCAACGAAAGATCTTCGTTGTTGTTGTGGTTGTTGTTGTTGTATGCTTAGGAGTCAACATCGTCAAGTTTTATGCATTTGTCAGGCTACACTTCAGGCGCCGCCTCAGTCAAATCTTTAAGAGAGAAAATAAGAAATACAAACGACTTAAAATGTCAGTTAGCGCAGCGACTGCGCTGTTGCAGCGCTGCTGCTGCAGTTGCTGCTGCCACCAAGTCGTGTCAGTGCTGCCCACCTTCTGCGCCAACTTGCAACATCCCCTTAACCCACAGAATACATGCTGAACCCAACTTTCTTCCGTCAGCCGCTTGGTTTGGCACTGCTTTTTGACAAGAGTTGAAATGTATCTTTCACCATTTTGGCGAGGCAAAAGCAGAGTCACTGTCTTGAGATACTTCGCAGCGCTCTCACTCCGTCACTTGCTCACTCAGCTCACTCACTCAGTGTGTCAGTCTTGGCATTAGTTCAAAATTACTTGCAGTTCAAGCTGGACTAGACGCTAATGCAATATCATTCATCTGCAGCGGGCTTAAATGAGCTGAATGGGGCTGCATGGACTGGCTGACTAGCAGTCCAACTGTGAAAAGCCATTTTCTCCAATTTCCAACACTGGCCCCGCTACACTTTTAAGCACCAAGCCGAGTTACATTTTATTTTAAATTTTTGGTTTATTTTTCTTAACACATGCTCTTTAGTTGGTAAATGGTATCATAGCTTTGTGGAAAGCTTTGTACGCAGTTATTGTTAGAAGTTATTGGAAGATATTCTTGTTCTATGAGAATTCCATATTTGAAAGTAGATATGAGATATAGGCGATCTAATTTTAAGTACGATTAGGTTTAAAACAATATTTTTTCAGTCTTGAATTTTTGTGAATTTTTTATACTCTTGTTCTTAAATACTCTTATTCTAAGCATTTGTATTAAATATTCATAAAAAGAGAACCAAATGCTTTTTTTCTTTCATTGAGAGCACTTGTTCTTAAACTCATACTAAATATTCTTAAATTAAATTATCTATAGAAAGAAGAATTTTACTCTCAATTAAAGAAAAATTGATTCTGTCGTACTTTTAATACAAAAAATTCCAAAAATTAATTATCTTAAAAATTCACTTAAACCAACTAAAGTGTATTTCCAGTTCGTTGTGGAAACTATTAAACCATGCTTTTATTTTTTTTTTTTTGCAGCTTCAACTAAACAATCAACTTTTCAAATATTTTTTTTGTTTTCGTTTTTCTAATTTTCCGCTCTTTGTCGCTCTCTTTCCAACGCTCTCTTTGCATTGCTTTTCTATTTGGTGTTTGTTGTTGTTGTTTTTGTTGGCTGCACTTTTTTGACGGCTTTTATTGTTTGCCAATTTCTGGCCGTGCAACGAAGCATTCCAAGCAAGCAACGCACCGGCAAGCAAACAACAACAACAACAGCAACAACGTCAACTGTTTTGACCGCAATCCGTTCCCTTACCCCGCTGCCGACCCACAACCATGTGAGTTCAATTTGAGCGTCTAACTGGTTGGTTGCCACCCTGCCTCCCCTATAACCGTTGACGTGCCCATAAACTACTTATTCATGGTAAATCCGCTATTCCCAATGTTTTGGAGCTGCATGAGGAAGCGTTTTGTAGCGCTCGTTGTTGTTGTTGTTTGTGCTGCTGCTGCCGCCGTGTCGATCACTGGCCAGCAAGTTCTTCTTTGGCGCTGCTTCGTTGTTATTGCAGTTTCTCTGCTATTTATTATTACCAATGCAATTGACTTATTGTTGTTTCTCTTTAGTTTTTTTTTGTCGCTTTTCTTAAGCTTTTCTTTTTTTCGTTCACTATTTCGCTTGCTCCAACTTTGACGTTGTCGACGCAAATTGCCGCTAACCTCCATGCAGAATGCACTGACCCGCTTGCTTAGCCAACTTGGCTTATACTTGGCCGGCCCTCTTCTCGCTGAGCTGCCCCGCTTGCTAGACCTCTTTCTTTACTGACTTGTAGAGCTCTTAATTTTTTGTTGTTGTCTTCCATGTCTACCATATAGATATCATTTGGCTGGCAACTGTCACTCTACCATCAACATTCAGCTGGCAAATTGCCGTTGCCGTTGTTGTTGCTCTTTGTTGCTGTTGTTGTTGTCATTGTTGTTGTTGTTGCATTTCCAATTGAAGTTTAAAAGCTTGTAGCAGCAACAACAATTGGGTTGAGCTTAGACACTTTAGATACACATTTGATCAGCACCTGCATGTGCGAGTATCTTTAAACTTTAATTTGCGCAAAATCTCAGGACGAGGAAAAATTATAATACCAATTAGTACCAACATAATATTTTATAGCTTATAATTCCATGTTGCAGGCAACACTTGATATACATATTATTTTCCACTTATATGGCTCGAAAACCAAATACGCCCAGTCTATTAAGTTCGCTAAAACCTCACTAATTATCAATTTTTAAACGATTTCGACGTGCTTTAAAAATAAGTTAGTAACTAATACATTATTACACATATTATACATAAGATGAACTGCAAAAACCTGCTGTGGGAAAGTCTGTTTATACCAACATTAGTCTATATAGCGATTTTGGTATACAGCCTTAATGAACTAAGTATGGTATTCCCCAAAATATTTTTCTAAGTCCATATACCGATTTTGATAACTGTAACTTTTTTTTTTTTTATTACCCTTACATTATAATTTGTTTTTATTTTATTTTTTTAATGTACATATAGGTTAAGCTGCCAAGATTGGTAGTAGGGAACTAGTTTAATTACATGATATACAATCTTTTTTAAAATAAAAAAAAAAAAGACAAACTGTTTACAAGCCGACCTAAGTCAAGTCGTGAAGTATCCCCAATACAATTTTTGAGATATACTATACATAAAATCTTGAATTAATAGAGATTTTTTTTTTTGCCTGTTCTCTTCGACCAACTGACAAAATAGTCAGTCAGGGAAATTATTATTAACATCTCACGGTTTTAATAACACCACTGCCTAAAAAGTTTCCTTACGGCTTGGTCGCTATTTATGCATTCATATAAAATTTTTCGTTATTTTAAACCTATTTTCGCGATCATCAAATACTTTTGGATCGTCTTTAAATTGTACAGGCGCTATATGAAGGTAAAAAGGAAACTTTTTATGTGAATCCGTTATTAAAATCATCGGTTTAAAAATTTGCCATACTAGCGGCGGCCACCCTAATGGGCATTGCCACAGAAAACACCGTCTCCACTGCAAAATGAAAAGTTTATAAAATCCAATCGAAAAAATGTATATAAATAAATAACGAATACATTTTATTCGTTTTCGTTTCTGCGTGCATCCAATTTCAAATTTATTTTTGTGCATAAATTCCAAAATTTCCCATACTCGTTTTGACAAATTCTCACACTTTCCTTACTGTTGTCGATAAATCCATATATTTCCCTTAATCTTTATGTTAAATTCTCATATATCCCCTACTCTTATCGATAAAATATCATATTCCCCTTACTCTTTACAATATATACTCATATTTCCCTTAATTTTTTGCTAAATTCTCATGTTTCCCTTAATCTTTTCAATAAATTCTCAAATTTCCCTTACTCTTTTCGAAAAATTCTCATGTTTCCCTTAATCCTTCCAATAAATTCTCATATTCTTTTCGATAAAATCCCATACTTGCCTTAATCTTTTCATTAAATTCCCATATTTCCCATACTCTTTTCGATGAATTCACATATTTTCCACACTCAGTTCGATAAATTCTCATATTTCCCTTGCTCTTTTCATTAAATTGTTATATTTCCCTTGCTCTAAACAGCTGAGCGAGCATTGTCATTTTGTTTATAAGGTTTAAGATTTTAAGATTGCATTTATTTGGTTTATTTTGAACCTTAGAAACTCTTGAACAGATTTAAAAACACACTTTTGCAATTAAAATGGGTAGTATTATTTTTTCCAAGCAATTTGAGATGTGTCTTTTTTAATATGGCGATAGCTCTCCAATTCTTTATTGATCGTGTCATCTAAAAAAATTTATGAGCTAAGGTGTTACAACAAAATTTATAACCTGCAATTTTATGGTATATTAAAGATAAGCATAAAAAAGGAAACTTATTTTAGAGTTCCGTCAGATTTTGTGTGATTCCAATTAACTTTTATATTTTCAAAATAATCAGCCATAGAATTTGTGGAATGCACCTTGGGCCACTGTTTATAGCTTAAGGATAACGCGTAGTTCTATTTACCTGAAGATGCTTCTTTGTTGTGCTTAGTATTTTTTTTACGCATCCACCAACAGTTTTGCGTAACCCTCGTTTATGCTATTAAAGTTACCATCCTAAACTAGTCTCGGCTAAAGACAGTTTTGTTCTTTGGTAATAACTCAGCAAGAAATCTTAACGACTTGGACTCTTAGTTGACCAGCGTAAGAGAGGTTTGTTGCTTAGAAGTACTTTAGTGCTTTTACTTTATGGGCTTGTTTTACTGTCGCCTTTTGCTATTTGCATCTTCAGATAACGCTATAGGTTACGTCAAGAATTTTCATGACGTCACCTTCACAGCCAGTTTGTTAATTTTTTTGTTGGCAAAATGTTGATTTTTTGACGATGCTTTAAAGATAACATGCTCTTTGACGAGTATTTTGATTAATCGATTAATCGTGCTCGGGTCATCGCAACTCTGCACTCGATTTTCCCAAAGAAAGTTGTTCGGCCGCGCTTCGGAAAACGAATCCGAACATTTTATTCGGATCCGTTTTGAAACCGAATGTTTGGTGCTCTCAATTTCACCAAAAAGATTTTTTCATGTGGTTTGAAAATTTATGTTTTGTTGCAAGTGGATATAAAACGAATCGGCAAAATAGGTTTAAAAAAGTACGCATTTTACACTGAAATAATTTTTTAAATATTCTTTGGTATTCTTGAATACATTTATGTCAACTTTTTTTTCTGACTCAACCCAAAAAATAGCATGCACAGGCAAAACGAACACATGATGCCAAGTGCGACAGGTTTCCCTTGTAACAAAAATAGCTAAGTCGTGTTTAATTTCAATAAACACGCAAAAACGGATAGTTTTCGAAAAAGTCATCTTTTCACGTTTATTATGCTCACATTAGTCTACTTATAAAATTTGTAGCTTCTATATTGCTGAAAGCAGTGTTGCATTGTTGCAGTTTAGATTTCATCAAATCTTCATTTGGATTTGGTACGATATAATGAAATCTTCGCTCTAGTGCTTCATCTATAAAAGATAAAATTAAGGAATCGCTCAATTATAAATTGCAATTCGAAACTGTCTTTTATTTTAATATAAACAACTAACCACACTTAAGTGTGCCCAAACCCGGCTATGGTGTACGATTTCGATAACATTTATTATACGTACAAACATTTCAAATGCTATTAACTTTATTAACAAGTGTCAAAATATGCAAATCAAACAAGTTGCCAATCGGATTTGCATTTTGTGGCTTTATTTTAAGAGGTTTTAAATTTAAATTGCCTGCTACTTGGTTAGGTATGAATAACAACAACAACAACAACCAACACAGCAATAACACCAATAACAACCACAACAACAACAACAACACCAACAATAATCGCAAATAGTTGAAAATAGAAAATTATAACGCGAATAGACAAAGCAACCTTAACAAAAAAAAAAAAAATGTAAAGAACTGGCACACTACAACAAATGCTAGAAGAAACAGAAGATGAAGCAGAAGACGAGCTAAAACTAAAGAAAACGAAAAAAATAAGACAGTCAGCCATTTACAGTTAGTTGATTGTGCCCATTTCATTTGTAAACTTTTAGATTGTTTTCCCTACAACCAGCAACAAAAAAAACAACACCAACTACAATGAGAACAACAACAACAACAACAAAGAGAGATGACAGACAAAAGAAGCCAACGAACTAAGCGAACGAGCACATTGAGCAGCTTCCATGTCTCCAAAAAGTCAGAACAAAAACAAAATATGTCGAACTTTACAGTTCGGAGAAGCCGACTTTGAGATACACGTATCATCTCAGCATAAGGATCTGTACAATACTATAGGGGGCGTGCGGAAAGCATAATGTAGTAATCTTTCTACACATGTAGAGATATACAAATCTTAGATTTTGTTATCCTAGCTCTTATATTCAGCAAGATCTAGGCGTTCATACAAACGTAACTATATACCCATAACCAGGGCCGTAGAGAGAAAATCCGGTGCCGGGGGAAAATGTACCGGCCTCTCTAAGCTAAAGGTGTAAAGCTTGAATCACGACAGTACGACAGTAATTACACCGGGCCCCTGAGAAAACTCCGTGACCGGGGGGAAACCCCCTCCATTGCGACGGGCCTGCCTATAACACTTTTTTTTAGCCTAGTGATCATATTAAAGTTAACTTTGTACGCTTCCCATCATCTCCCACTTCATGTTACAAACATTTGCTTAAATTTGATATACTTCTTAACTTAGAGTGTATAAAAAGAAACATTGGGCCCTGCAGCAATGTATAAAGATGCGTGGAAACGGTCAACGGTCAGTTAAAAAGTGTCGGTATTTTATAGGTGGGCGGGACGCAGAGTGTGACTTGGCTCACTATAACAAAAGCTAGTTGAACCAGCTGCGCAGTCCCTCTCTCAAAAAAAAAATATATATATGCCAAGCTGATGAAGCAAACGATTTATGAACCAATTTACAAATTACCAGAAAGCGGCAAAAATCTGTGCACCTCCCTTCTACGCTACTACTCCCTTTATAAGCGTACTAAGCTACTCAGCGGGAGCTTGACTTGAACAATGGTGACTTAAGAGTCTACACCCCGTTCTGGACAGAAGCTGTGTATGACCAAGTCCAAACAGATGCCATTGACCAAGTAACGAGTCGCCATAGCTGAAAGCACTTGCTGTTTAACTGCTCACTTTATGATACTCTGTGGAATGGGGTCTATGATAGTTTTCGCAACTATTTTGTGACGCATTTAAGTGCGGTACGTAGATACATTAAGCTGTAAATTGTTTTTGGTTTGCTTTATGAATCATCTGTTCTTTTATTGGTTTTTATCTTATGTATGTATTTTTTGTTTTAAATACATGTATTAAAGATTGATATTAAAAAGAAACATACAGATGCTCATAGAACTTCTGTAATTATTTTTTTTTTAAATTTATGATTTTCCTTAAAAAATCACCTCATCCGCTTTTTGCAATTTTTCAAAATCTGAATTTTTGGCTATTAGGAGTAAGAGTCTCACAATTTTTTTTTTTTAATTATTTTTTTTTTATTTAATTAATTATTATTTAGTAAATTTACTTATTATCTGAAGACAGATTGCAGTTAAAATATGAAGAAAAAAAAAAAAAAGAGTAGGGTGAGCTTAGGGGCTGGAAACCAATTGACATTCTGCATCTATAGATATCGATTAATATAGAGAATGGGTTCGATTTGATACCTTTAGGCATTGAAAACGTCCTTGATATTTGAATCGTTCCCGCGGTATCACAAGCAGAATTCTCATGACCAAGTACTACGAATATCCAGAGCTGGGCCAATGGAGATCGGTCTGCCGTACAAAAACCAAAATGCACGAACAAAAAAGTGCCCGTTTGGGCTATGGGCTGCCCAGCTCTGCGAATATCGATTAATGCATAGAGAGAGGGTATCGATTGATTTTACTGTGCGCAGCATTGCAAGCAGCCTTCTATTTATTTTGATATCGATTAAAAACATAGATTTGATAACTTTGTGTATGGACTAAGTCCTTGATATTTAAATCACTCTCGCAGTATTTTTTATTTACATTCTACTCTATAGCTGTGAAACCTACCGAGCATAGAAAGTATAAAGTCTGCCAGATATGGCAGATATAAAATAATAAAAAAAAACGTACCTTCTCTGTGACGTAATCTGGATATTCCAGGGGACTATCCATTGAGTTTTAAAAGCCTGCGTAGATTTTAAAATGATTCTAACATTATTAGAACTCTCACACGCACGTGAAAATATGATTATTCATATATTTTTATAAATTGATCTTATGATAATTTATATTAGTGTTTTGACCGAATTTTGTAATAGAGCTAAGTTTATTTATGAAAAGTACACGAACCATGCCTTTACAATAGCGCATATGCTGCTGAGTATTTGGTTTTAAAAAAAAATTTATTGTTCTCGATAAATTTGTTGTGGAGAAATCCAAATATAAACTCTATAAATTAAGAATATCTTAAATTGCAAATTGTTAATTTGTAGTGTTAAAGATAACTCAATACATTTTAAGAAGAGATATATATTTATTCCTTTTACTTCATAGTGAAGCATAGGGCTGCAACAAAATTCTTAAATCTACTTCTATCCGATGACATATTTTTAATTTCATTCCACCTTGTTTCACTCGCTTCAAGTTCTTTCTCTAACTGCCTTCTCCATGTGTGCGCTGGACGCCCCCTTCTGCGTGATCCTTGAGGGTTCCATTCGATGGTTTACCTTGTGATGTCTTGCGGGGCTTTTCCTAGCGTATGACCTATCCAGTTTCATTTTCTCTTCGTTATATTTATCTTGCGTCTAAGGCATCGATTGACCAAGGCTTGAATTCGCTGCAGAAATCGCAAAGCTGCGTTCCAGGTTTCACACCCGTATAGTAGGACAGATATGACGTTGGAGTTAAAGATTCTTAGCTTGGTGCCGCGTGATAAAGATGAGGAGATTCAGATGATTTTGAGTTGTCCAAAAGTTTACTGCGATTTCTTGATCGTGTTTTCGATGTCTTCGGCACAGCCGCCAGAGGTCGAGATGATACATCCTAGGTAGCAAAAATGTTCGACGTCCTCTATTGTTATTGAGTTTAGAAGGAAAGGACGGGTGTTGACTGTGTTTATGCTCATGGCCATAGTTTTAGATACATTGATGCTAAGTCCCACTTTAGTCCAGGTCGTTTAAGAAGCCCTGAAGGCCCCATGTAACACCCCTTTGAATTTCAAGAGCTCGATTTAGGACAACATCAAGAAAAATGTTGAAAAGTGTTGGGGAAAGTGGGCAACCTTGTCGAAATATATGTATCGTAACTCTTCTATCAAAAAAACCTAATTTATTGATATTTTTCTAATAAATTAAAAACAAAACTCAAATTTTTGAATCCAAAAATAAAAAGTAATAAATAACACTAATTAACAAATTTTAGGGTCATCGAGTGGACCTCGAAAATTAATAGATTTTTAGGGTAATTTGGGGTCGAGAAACACGAAAATCATTTTTTTTTTTCTTAAGAACCGTTTTCGAGATTTTTTCGAAAAACATGTTTTTGGGTACTTTTTACAGTTATTCGTCAATATCTCGTAAATTATATTTTGTATCGAAATGAGAAACGAATAGATTAGGTATTTATGTAATATACGATATGTGCAGATGATGAATGAATGATGAATCGAAAAATAAGTCTTATTTTTTGAACTAAAATTAAAAATTACAAAATCATAATTAAATATATAACATTATTTTTTAATTTTTATTGTTTTATAAAATTAACATCGTAATATATTATCCCAGAGATTGTGAGTTCGAATATCACGTAAAGCATGGTCCTGCACTTTCCACTTATCCTGTTCCCCTAATAAAATAATATAAATATATTTTAAATAAAAATTATTAGTTGACTTACAAATAATTTTTTTTAATTGAAAAAAATTAGTTTTATTCGTAAATTTTTATTATAAAAATTGAATTTCAATGTTTTTTTGAGCCAAATGGCGCATTATAATGTTTGTCGTATTCGTATTGTATTGTACACTTCAATACCTTTTTATTTTAAGCAGTACCTGTTTTTTTTTTGTTCTTTCCTTATTTTTGAATCCGAAGACTGGGATATGTAGATTAAAGATTCTTACCTTATCGATATATTGATTTACTTAAATAAACATAACTCACACTTAAGAACTATAAGCTACCTTTAAATAATAAGCTATGGCTGCCAGGGCCTTGATCTAATAATCGATAAGTAATCGAAAAGTCGCCGATTATTATGGATTGGTAACCACAGAATGGAGTCATGGTTCTTAAAGTGTATTAAAACTTTGCTATATTTCCATAAGATACGAATATTGAAATCCACTTTGACTCTGGCGTTTTGTTCGGTTTTGGATTTAACCTCAGTTTCAGGTTCGCATTCATTCCCTGGATCGTCTCCTTTTGTTGTAGTTGTTCTTGTTATTGTTCTTATTGTTTGCTTATGCCTCGTCTTCATTTCGTTTTATTAGTGTTTTTTTTACAGCTTTATTGTTGCCATTATGCCATTGTGTGTGTGTGTGTAGCTGTATCTGTAAATATATCTGTGTATCTGTGTGTTTGCGCATGTGTGACCCCGCTGACAGCATTTTGTAGTTATTAAAAAAGTCTTTGGGCAATTTGTTTGATTTTGTTTTGTGTACCTGTGTATAAACATTAAGCATACGCATTGTTGTCTGCCAGAATTAAAAGAAGTGCGTTAAAAACTTAAGTTAAGATAAGTACAAACAAAAAAGTTCTTATCAGTTTATGTTAAGCATTTTTGGCCAAATGAACTTGAACTGCAGCTGCTGCGTTTGCAACTATACAAAAGTTGTTTGGGTTTTAGCCAGCTGCATTTTTTTCTCACACTCTGGACCCACACACACACACACACACACAGACAAATTTGCCTGGATACTTGAGACTTATAATTTGGCCGATTTTGTGGCTCTTTATATGTTGTATGTATGTATGCACATAATCGTATGTATATAAGTAAATGCACATATCGCTGTTCATTTTATTTACTTGCGCATGCTTTGCCTGTCGCCGTTTACTGTCTTATGGTTTATTTTTTTTTTTTACATATATCTTTTAAGTTCTTGGAAATTGTGCAATGTTTTTGTATGGGTGAATGTGTGTATGTGAGTGTGTGTGTGTGTGTGTGTGTGTGTGAATTTGCTCCATGCCAATTGCTGGCTGCTGTCTGCTTTCCGTTTGACTCTGCCTTGGCAACATCTTAGTCTCATTTTTGTCTCTGGTCTTAGTCTCTGTCTCTACAACTCCCTCTCCCGCCTTGTGCTCTGCCTGTCTGTTCACCTCGAGAATTCAATTAAAATGCCACCAACTTCAATCTCGTTCATACACAGTTCAGTCAGTTAAAGCTAGAGATGGGCGTGAGACAAATTTAACAGATACATAAAATCGCAGTAATATTTCCGCTTAATGCATTACCCAACATTGATTTAATACTACTATAGAGCTTAGCAGATAAATCTGTATCTCAAAAAACTACTATTAGGCGATAAAGTTATTTCCAGAAAATTGCTTGAGCATTAATGGTTTCCAATCAAAAATAAATATTAAATAATATTGCCTTTAAAAAATATCATAACTTTTTTCGTGACTCTTAGTGATTTTTTCACAAAATAGTGAATTTCTCAAGGCTGTTATTTGTTTCTTAAAAACTTTGTTTAAGTGAACTGCATAAAAAGTATTTAATTACGTATTAATAAAATAGCATTAATTCTAAACTTGAGGCTGGACCATATGGACACGTATGTCTGCCCCATATGATTAAAGCCAAAACTTTATGTAATATTTATGTAACATTTTTCGACATTCGATATTTAACTGGATTTGTACTTGTCTTCATTTTCTTCAAATTATTTTCTAAGCTGTTATGTGAACATATAATGAGTATTTTCTTAGTCTTTGCTGATTAAATAAAAATTATTGCAAAAAATAATTAGCAGAACATTCAATATGTTTGGTTACAATATTCCAAAAAGTCACATGACAAAGTATTAAGCATTACTTTTGTATATACAGGTCATAACTAGGTTGCTATAAAATCCATAGTATACCATGCTTCATCTCGGATTATTCGGCACGCGCACGACATATAACCGATAGCTGCATAATTATTGTAGCACTTTACCTCCACTATAAATAAATTAAAACTAAAAAAACTTGTTTTAATATTAAAAAAAAAAGTTTTCTGTTAAGACCGCTTCCGAACTTCATAGTACGCAGTATGCATATGTCCGAACAGAACAGACAAAACAGTGTTGCCCCATAATTTTGATAAACTAATTAATAAACGCCACAATATAAATATTTTTATAAAAAATCTGTCGGCTTCTGTAATTTAAATTAAAACTAAAAAAACTTGTTTTAATATTTAAAAAAAAAGTTTTCTCTTAAGACCGCTTCCGAATTTCATAGTACGCAGTACGCATATGTCCGAACAGAATAGACAAAACAGTGTTGCCCCATAATTTTGATAAACTAATTAATAAACGCCATAATATAAATATTTTTATAAAAAATCTGCCGGTTTCTGTAATTTAATAAGTAAATATTATTTATTTATTTATTATAACTTTTAATTTTTTTTTTCTTCATTTTTACTTTGACAAGAGCTAGCTTCATTTTATATACAAAATTTAGGCTTAACTTTAATATTAGCCGCTTTTCAAAATATGGGTTCACTCAAAAATTTTAAATAATTGGTCCACAGAATAGTCCACAAATTAATATAGAACCAAAAATATGTGCCCTCTTGCATTATAAAATTATTAAAATAAAGAATTCAAAGATTTCCTTATAACTTAGGTTGCAAGATGACAAGAAATCTGGCTACAAAGCTAAATGTTTATCTTTTTGTCAGCTTTGTACTTTTTGACTTTATTGTTCTTAAACATTATATTATCATTATCTTTATAACAAGTACAATATATTCATTAAAAGCAGCTGAAAACCTTAGTAGCTATGGCTGTCCTCATTTCATAAATTTTCATTAAAAGTTATTGTAAATGTTTTATTTGATTTAAATACATATAAAAAATATCGATCGAAATTTAACTAACGTCATGCTAGGTAGAGTTACGGCAGTTAAAAATAAAAAAAATTAAAAAAAAAAAAAATTTTATTTAATACTTGCATACAAAAAAATGTTATAAACAAAGAGTCCTGCCCAGTTAGAAGGTATTTTTTTTTATTTTGTAATCCAAGTCTAAACGCACTTCTATTTTTTGTAACGTCACGCCAAGTGCATTTTGGGGCGCTTGTATTTTTGATTCATTCATTCAATGTAAATATCATTAATGAAAACCTTGTACACTTAATTGGATACAGTATACAAAAAATTAAAATAAATATATTTTAAAATTTTAAAAACTTTAATATGCCATGCTAAATTAATAAATAATATTTCTAACCTTTGCGCTTATAAGCTCGCTCACGCACGAATTTATTCGTGTCATGTTACACGCCACTATCGCATACCCTCTCTAACTTACAGAGACAATACAGACACAGTCAGGTCAGACATCATTCAGCAGCGCTCTGGTCTGTTGAACTCGCCACATTTAAAGCTAGCTGTGAAGCAGACTGCGACGCCAGCTGCGACTGCGACTGCAGCGACGACTGCGACGGCGTCTTCATTTCAAATGTTATTAATTTGTGAAAGTTCTGCTACGCCCCCTGCTTGAGAGCGCTTTGGCACCTGCTGTTCTTAGCCCACTCTTTCACCTGCTCCCTGCTCTCCTAAACCCCTTCTCTTAGTTTTTGCCTATGTATTTGTTTTTATTGCTGCAGCAAAGTCAAAACGTTTTGTTTGTTTACCATGCAACCGCAGCCGCAGCAGCAGCAACAGCCGCAATCATGTTCGACATGCGCTTCAACGCCCGTCTCCACCTGACAACAAGAGCAACAACAACAACAACAACAACGAACAACAAATACAACAAAATTTGAATTTCAAAACATAAGCAACAAGCTGCGCTGGCTGCGACTGGAGCTGGGGCTGTCCGTGGCAAATACGATCTTGTCGCCGTGATTAAATTAATTTACTCACGCTCACGCTTTCATTATCAGCTTTGCTCGATTGGTCACTTCAGTTAGTTGCTCTTGGCCAGTGTTAAAGTTGGCTATATGTACACGTTGTTGTTGGCTTATACCGGCTGGCTCCGCTTTGGGGTGTCGCTTTTCAAACAAGCTGCGAATTTGCATTTTATTGACCATTAAATGGCTCATTTTTTATCGCCACTTGTTGCCAACTTGCGTTACGTTTTTAATTTCGGTTTATGCCTCGTTGTTTTGCTTCTACGCGCGATAAGCTTAAATAAATGCAAAACCGATCAAGGACTTGGTCAACTGAGAAAACAAACATTTTGTCACATTCGATTTGATAGCACTCATTACTCTTATCGATATCTTAACTTTTTTTGTCTGTAATATATTTGCAATTATGCAGATAAGTTAGTTAGCGCTGCTGTAGTGTTGTAAAGCAGCATAATCAAGTGGTTTATCAAGTTGATTCGTAAGCTTTTGGTGCTGGTAAAAGAATGGTAAGTTCGTTGCGCCTACGACAAAAATTTTGTATTGATTGGTTAGAATTGTATTTGAGTTATTTTTTTAAAGTAGAAAAAAATCGATTTTGAGGCAAACTTGTACCGATTTCGACTTGTGGGTCAAAAAATTAAACGACACCCATTCCGTGCCTTGAGTTTTCTAAAGGACCCGTAGATTTAAGAACTATTAAACATACAAATTCTTCGGATAAAACGAGTGCGCTTTGAGTTCGTTGATAATCATCATCGAGAACCTTACCGCCAGGAGTACATAGCTTATACAGATCTGTTACGCCGCATTACACTTCCAGGATTGTCACCAAGATATGCTGATTCTAATTGTAGCTTTCTTCATAATTACACTTGTTAACAAAACTGAATTCTCTTTATATAAAATTTTATTAAATATAATTTATTTTGGCCACTATTCTCTATATTCAAGTCTTTAAAACATCGCTTTAAAGCAAAAAAAATGTACAATCAGAAAACACAATCGACAGTAAATAAGCTTCTTCAAAATTTAGGAGTTCCCAAAAATTTAAAGCTTAAGGCCCATACGCAGTTCCTAAATTTTCCCTCGGAATGACAAAACTTCATATAAACAAAAAAAATCCCAAAATGCGATATCCCAAAAGGGATTTTTTTTTTTAATATGAAGTTTTGTCATTCCGTGCGAAATTTTTCGAACTGCGTATGGGTCTTTATGCGTATTTGAGTTTAAAAAAAAAAATGTTCCATTCGATTCGCCCTGCTTATTTAGAACAAAAATGTTTACTATAAATTTTAAAAATCAGAGTAACAATCCAAGCTCATCTTGCTGTAGAATTAATTACTTATCGATAACACAGGCACACAAAAAAAATGGTCCAACCCTTATAGCTTAAGCCGAATCCGTGGTCCAAAAAAACCCAACACCCTAGGGGCTTGAAATAAATAAAAAAAAAAAATTTTCGACTTCTGGTTTTCAACGTTGTTTTTTGGGGATCGCTGAATTTTAATTCGAGGTCCGAAAATACCTACGTAGTCAAGGTTTTTAGATGACTTTCAAAATACCTCGAATAATGGGGTTCTTTGGGGTAAGGTTTTTTCCACGTCGAATTCGAATAAAGCGACGCAAAAACACGAGCTCCACAACCGATAAATGATTTATTTTTTTGTGTGACTAGAACCTAGCACCTAGGACCTCGGATTCAGCGGCTTAAGTGTAGCCCTCTCACGTATGGTTCACTCCACTTTATTTTGTGGCCCTGTGTTATCGATAAGTGATTAATTCAAGCTGCTCTGCCATTATAAAAGTAATATCTACCATATCTTAATGAATAAGTCGCCCGTTTTTGTCCAACAAATTTTGTGCATGAGTTTAAAGTTATTTAGTGCGTTCTAGAATTATATTGGCTCGAAATTAAATAGAGTCAGCAAGCGTCAACTATAGTTTAAAGAACAAGGTATTTAGAAGAAATATTCATCATAACAACTGATAAGAAAATACAACATGTGGAAATTGCTACCCCTTTGAAATGAATAGATCACAAAATTCCTAGAAAAGAATCACTCTTATAGGTATTTCATAATTTTGATAACACAAATTGTAGGAAAATATTGCAAAGTATCTTATCGCTAGTTAGTCAAAATGTGATTCATAGAAATGATGAAATTCATAAATATGCCTAAACAATAATAGATCGCAATTCAGAAAGTTTTGTAAGATAAATTTTATTGGAATTTCCATAGGGGGGAACTCAGATAATATATTTTTTTTGTTTTTTAGAAGGATTATTAAGCTTTGTAAAAATTGAAATGAAATTATGTTTATAATAGTTACAAGGCAGCTCCAAGTTCAGACATTATGGGAACGATACCCAAAGTGATTAGGTTCTTAATCGATCGAAAACAGTGACGTCGATATGTAGCATTTAAGAGGATCAACCTGATGGTTTGTTTTTCGTATGACAAATAAAATTGTCCAATAAAATTTTTGAAGAAAAATTATTTCGAAAGCTACCGATTCGAAAAAATACGTAAAAATGTATTAAACATAAATGTAAGAAATTTCGATTAGAAATCAGTCGATACTTTGATACTAGCTTAAGTAAGTGGTTGATCAGCTTTAATACTCAGGAGCTTTTAAAACAATGTTGTATGAGATATTGAAAGAGATGACCATTCAGCGTGTAAGAAAATAATTTAATAGCCATTATGAAGAATAAATGTTACCGCATAAAAAACAAGTGGAATTAAAATCTTCAACAAAAGCTATTTTAAAGAACAACTTAATGGCTAATCGGCCTCAGTGTTGTCAAGGTTGGCCCAGTTGCTTAGTTAGGATGACGCAAAAGGCTCTTGCGTGGAAAAATAAAAACGATTGCCGCTGATATATTTCAGAATCATTGTCAGCACTAAAAATTCTAAGCTAATCCAAGGGCCTTTCTAAAGATAACAAGGATTATACAGTTTCTTTATGAAATCTATTGGAAATCTTCAGTAGAAAGAAATTTTTCTTTTACAATATTTCAACACTCATATCCTTGCTTGCTGCGGCTTTTTAATTTTTTAGTAGCCTATCAATATTTTCTTTTATACAACTAGGGGGGCCTGCACCCTGCTCGCTTTGTTCGCCAACATCTGCTGGAATATCGCTTAGCTTACATTATTGTAAGACTCACGCTCGAGTTTTCTTTTTTCTACTGATCTGTTCTTATTTTTGCTTTCCTTACAAATTTCTTTAATTTTTTTTTTTAATTTTAAGCAACTGTACTAAAATTTTGTAAGTTTTCGTTTGAAAAATGTGTTTTAAATTTTACAATGATATTTTGAATTTTTTGCGGCTCAGACTTTAACTTTTTGTATATAAATATTGAAAACGTTAAAAAAAAAAACTTTTTTATATAGTTGAGAGTTTTTTTTTACATTTTTTTTTTAATATATATTAATTTTACTATTATCTGATGCTTCAAAACTTTTCGTTTGCCTTGAATTAACTTACAAAATCTGTTTAATTTCAATTTTCGCAAACTTAAACTTAAAAACTTGATTTTTTTTTTTAACGTTTTCTTCAATTTAAATGTTGCATAACTTTGCACCAAAAAATTCAAAATACACTAAAAATTAAAAATAAAAAAAAATATTTGACAGCAAACTTGTTTTATTATAAATTGCTTGGCTCATATTTTTGCTACTCTCTCACCTCATTTAATAGTTTTTCTTTTTTTTTTGTAAATTAATTCGCTAAACAAACAAATAGAAAAAATAAAGACAAAAAAAAAACAATTTACAACAAAAACAAAAGGCAGCAACAATATGTTGGTCGTGTGTGCACAGCAAGATACAGCAGCATAGATACAAAACAGAGCGCAGATACAGATACATACAACATGGCCAATTGTATCTTTGATTTTTGTAACTTGGTGTGCGTCGCAGGTAGGTTCGTCTATCAGTCCATGGCGTCCAACTGTCACTTTGTCCGTTTGTCCATTTTGTCTATTTGTTGTTGTTTCTGAGATTGCTCATTGCGCAGTTAATTTGTTCATTCGCTCAATGCGTCAATACAATTTGACTTTCACTTATTTTTTATTTTTTTTGTTTTATTTATTTTTGTTTTTTTGTGCACTATATGCAACAACAACAACAACTTTAAGCGGCAACAAGTAAAGTTGAATTTATTAGCCAAACTTATTACGCAATGGGGCAGCTTATATGTTTGTTTACAAATCTAAGCAGGATCTGGAAATTATCTGCAAATAGTAGGGCCGTTAAATAAGATTTAAATTTTGGGGCTTTTGGAAGCAGGTTAGTTAAGTCCCTACATCACAATGGATTGAGAGATTCGCTTAGTTCTTTGGTTGCATTAACAAAAAAAAAAAGAAAGGGTTCTGTATATTTTTTTATGTATCTTTCGATATGCGAAATTGCCAATTAAGGTTTTTTTTTTTTTTAAATTTACTTTGCTACTCGGTGTTTCTTTTTGTTATTTTTTTATAATGCGAATTGTTAATTTGGTTTCATTTTTGGAACATTTCGCACCTAAAAACCCACCGTGGATCCGCCACTGAGTTAATATGAGTCTTTTTGGTGAGTTAAGACTTTTCATAAACATATAACAACTAAATAGTTTTTCCTGTGGCTTCTTAGCAAAATTTTTTACTTTTCGCCTGTAACTCCTAAAGATCTCCAGTGAATTTAATAAAAAGTAAAAATAATTACTGCAATCTCATATACAGCCGCACTTTACTATAGCGAACAGAAAATGGGCTTACTAGATACAATAAAAATATTGCATTTTTGAAATAAATAATTTTCTTTCTTGCCAAAAATCCTTTTAAAAGTTTTATGCATTCAAACACATTACATTGCCTCTGAAAAAGTTCGGAAAAAAAGAATTTACTGTATAATGACAACTATAAGTTCGTTATAGGGAGAAAAAAATAAAAAAAATAATACCCAATATAATACCTAATATTGGTTAAAGCCATTTGTAGTGCCTGTGAATTGCTGAACTTTGCTTTGTAGCACTTAGTAAGCTACTTAGACGATTCAATCGCTTTTTTTAACCTTTATTAAATTAATGTATATATTATGTATTTTAATAAAGAACAGCTGTTTACGTGGGTAGCTTGAAAAGTAAGCGGCACAGCCAAGAACCCTCGTTAAGGTCTTTAAACAAGCTTGTAAGCCCTTATAATCAGCGCCTAGACAGGAACAAAAACAGGTTGGCGAAAAAACCTATTTGATATTAACCCCATAAAGGTGCCAGAAAGAAGATCAACTAATACCCTAGAAAGTGATTCAAAATTAATCCAAGTGCCAAACTTGGCCTCATTGTAGATCCTCTTAAAAGATGACTTCAGCTGCAAACTGGGTTGCTGCAAAATTTTTTAAAGGATTTATATTGCTCCCCGAGCAGCATCATCCACAATTGGAGTCATTCATTCAACAATTTGACTCTTACACATTGTAATCTAACAATTAATCAGCCTCTTAAAAAAAAACTTAAGATTCCAAGCTATAAACGGTACCTATGTCTATGTAACTTAGTACATATTTAACGGCCTTGGTTACATAGATATACACTACAACTCATGTACCTTCTGTTGTAGTACGCGACTTGTTGACATGGGCGCAGCAGTCGATGAATCAGCTGTGGCAACAAAATTTATATACCACGTAGTAACTAAACGGCAGCACTGTAGGCAACTGGGCTGCTGCAGATACAGATGCACACACAAAGATACAGCACTCGTACAAAATGTATCTCAAAGATACGATTTCTTTTAGGTTTTGTTTTCGGGTCGCTGCTGCCGCTGCCGCTGCCGCTGCTTGGCGCGCGCAATTGATGTTGTAACATGGCTACCATGAGTAGTGCAACATGCCTGCCTCAGACCCCGGAATTTCCCCCTGCCCGCACTCGCAAAGTTGCCACCGCCGCAAAATGTGTGACATAATCTGTGCAGCCTTCGATGGCGCTTGTTGTGCATGTGTATGTGAGTGTGTGTGTTTTTGGGGCAAGGGGAAGTTGCAGGCAGTCGCAGTCATTCAATAAGTCAGTCTGCTTGGCTCAGTTCAATGAACCGAGCGTTTATTGTAAAACAAAGCAACAACAAAAACAACAAGCACTTATATACATATGTATGTATATATAATATACACTTACATACATACAAACTTATATATATTTTTGTTGCCTTTTTTTAAAGCCAATATGTTACAAATTTTTGTGAAACGTTTGTAGTTTCGTTGTTGCCTGTGAAATCATTTACTGGTTTTGGTCAAAAACAACAACAACTACAACAACAACTTTGCAAATTTGTTGTTGTAGAGCTCGTTGACAATTTCGCACCTCGCAGCAGTCCACTCAGCCGTAGCGAGGGTGATCAAGCTGAGGTTAAGTCTATATAGTAACTATATATACCTATACATATATATAATTGTACATCAATATAATGTGCCGCTTCTCGATATTGTTATTGTTGTTGTTGTTGCTTTGGGTACATTGAAATATTTAAGCAATAACATATGTAAATAACATTGAGTTGTCATTTTAAGTGCGACTTTTAACTCTTTTCAAGTGCCAAGTATTTTTCCATCAATAATTATTTTGCAGAACCCCCAAAGCAATCACATAAAAACGAATCTTAAGAGCGAACACAGGCATTTTAATTATTTGTTTAAAATTTAATTGGATTTTTTTAAAAATAATTGCTGCTAAAATTAAAAATCAAGGAATTCGCAGATTTCAAAAGTATTTTACTATAATTATTTTAGAACTAAGCTAATTCTTCAAGGCCGTATATAAATAGTTGAGATTTTCTAAACTTGACATAAATGGCATTGATTTTTAAAAGAGTATTGGAACTTTGAGCTTAATTTTAGGTGTTTCCATAATTTTAAAACAAATAAAAATATATATGAATGTATATGTTTGCAGTATGGTTGTTGGATCTGCATTGTGTAATATCTGCCAAAGAAAGCCAGCTGTGAATCCAAACCTGAATACATTATATTCCAAAGGAGACGTAATGGAAAAAATAACAATATTGCAAGAAAATTATATATTTTTGAAAAAAAAAATTCCTAGTAAGGCAACTAGTTCCTCAGAAAATCCGATTCCTAAAACAAACTTAACTATTTGGTATGTTTCTAGTCGTGTGATATCGTGCATCGAGATTCTATTTCTGCCAAAGAGGTATGTCCTTCTTCTGGCTTCTTTGTGTCGGAAGATTTGCTCCCGAAATATACAAAACCTAGACGTTCCTGCAGTGTGCCGTGGTTAGCTCAGTTGGTATCCTAAGGGAATTCTTACCCAACTGCCATGGTCATTTATTTTTGAACCTATCTCAATTATGGAAACCCGAGTGCCTGCTTTAAGCCCAGCTTGTTGATTCACATTGTACTCGGGTAACACCTGTGTGGAATCTTCAGAAAATCGATTTTTTTTTAACAAAATTGTTAGACAATTATGTTAGAAACGAGGTCTAGAAGTGATTTAAAAAAAAAAAAATTGTTCCCCCACCTATAAAAGTTGGGTGCATGGCAATCCGCTCTGCGGTCGTTTCAGTTTAAAGGCTTTAAGCTCGTTTTTCTCGAACCCACTTTTTTCCCGAATGGCTTCAGTCAATTTTTATCCGCTCGATTTGAAATTTTGACAAAATTTGTATAACATAATTTTCTAGTGAACTAAGCATAATAACATCTTTTTATTTTACAACTCATTTTTCATAATTTTTTTTTAACGAAAAACGAATTATTTTTGAATTGATATTATTGAAAATCCCTACGTGGTTCACTTGCTTTGGGTCCATAGATTAAAAGGAAAATTTTTTTTAAGTTTCAGATCAATTGCGACGTATACTCGTGCTTTCTACAGGCGCCATTTTGTTTTTTATTTCTTTGGAAAACTAATTTTTGTAGCTCAAAATATGTATAATATCGTGCATCTTGAATATAAAATAAAGTTTCTTTGAAAAAAAATGAAAAAATAAACTCAAAAAACCATGCTACACACTAGTATTACGCCTTAAGGGTTTACCATTCATCTTCAACCAGCATTTATCAAGTGTACCTACAAGTTGATTATAAGATGTTTATCTTAAATTATTTAACGTAATCTCGGTTAGCGATTGAACCGTCCGTAAGAACTTAGATATCTGTGTTAGAACTTCAATACTATCATCCACACTAAAACTTTTATTTATTATCAAATGAAAACTTCAAAAGATGTTCTATTTTGTTTCTTAGCTACAGTTTTCTTTCCCTCCAGTGAACCTAACAACTATCGATACTTTGACTTGCTCTCAAAACAAACGACCAATATAATTTTTAATCTAACGATAATACTGGCCCAAAAAAAAAAGTGTTGTGAACTTTACATATGACATGTGGCTACCCTTATGAATTTTGATTTTATTTTGGAACCCAGACATTCACCACGGATTCGGAGTTAGTGATCCCAAAAATATATAGTAAATATAATCTGACCTTCCAAATCGAAAATCGATTTTCTTTATATTATAACATAATTTAAAAAGATTTTCCGGTGGTCCGACAAAGTTTTTATATGGTTTAAGGGTCGCTGAATCCGAATTCTAAGTATAATAAAGTCAGGCTAGAACTCTAAGATAAACTTCAAAATACCTCGCTGCATGTGGACTAAAAAAAATATATTTATAAATATAACGTATCCTTCATATTTGAGTTCGCTGAAACCGAATTTTGGTTACCGCTTTATGATATATGATTATTATGATGACTATTAAAAAAATTATTTAAAAAAATCTAAAACAGTTTTAGGCAAGTTCGATTACATCAAGTTTATTAAAAATATGTTTAATGTATTTAAATTTATTTACCTTGCTTATGTACTTATGCTATATGCAGGGCCGTAGAGAGAAAATCCGGGCCACACAAAGTTTACAATAAATTTCAAAAGTTTTAATTAAACTAGTTTCAATTCAGTTTACGCAACTCCAGATACTGCTCCTTTTTCGCACCAACTACATTGTAAAATGTGACCACAAATATTTTTTATTGTAGTTTCACATTGAAAAAACATTTTAAAATAATTGTTGAGAAATTTTTCGCGAACATGGCAATGGCAAATTAACATGCAATCAGCTTGCAGCGCCCTCTGTTGGCCAACGCGTATTTAATAGTTGCAACAGTTGCGAGCTTGCGGTCGGCAAGTAGTAGACATTTTAATACTCTAGAAATTCTATATTTAGAATTGAGTTTCAACTGAAATGCATAATATATTTAGTGGACTCAAAAAACAATTTTAAATAAAGCCACCTTTAGGGGGAACTTTGGGCATACTACCATTCCCGGTATCAAAAAAGGTGTAAATGCTAAAAGAAAAGAAGAGATCCAGTCGAAATGAAGACTGGTTCTTTGAATTTGAAAAAGTTGAAGAAAAGAAAAGAATTAGGAGTACACTGTTTAGCATCCTTTTTCAGAATATTTTCGGCAAAAATTTAAAGAAGAATCACTTTCCTTCAAATTCAAATTTGAATTTTTTGGTTTGATCAAAAATTTGTATAAAAAGTCTATGAAAGGTAAATAAATTTTGAAAACACGAAAGAAAAATAACTAAGCAGTAACAGATGGACAGATAGATACTTACCGGATTCTTTCGGGTTTTGGGCGAATTTAGAAACTTGAGTCTACAACAGAGTGAAAAAAATACTCGTCTACGACCTTGAGAAGAGCAAATTTTTTGTATTAAAAAAAAAATAGACTTGTAGTCACCTAAAAGAATCCTACTTACGTTCCAGAGAAGTTACTTTGTCAATTCACACGAGTTCAAAAAATATCAAGTATCATGCAAACCCTACGTAAGGGTATTCACTTACCTAACGCCTTAATGAGACAATTCGGAATTCTTTCAGCTTGTCCATTGCTCATTTTGTTAAGGAATTTGCTTACCTTAATAATAGTTTGAATGAAGCCAACTTTAATATGATCTTGGCCTTTTCATTTGGTGTGCAACAACAACAACAACGAGATCTCTGACAACATAAAACAATGGAAATTCATTGGACGGTTACCAAGTTGCTTCTAGCCAAAGGCAAGGTTGTTTGTTGTTGTTTTATTTACTTAACCCATTGCTGCCACAAAGACTTAACTTAACTTGACTCTCCTTAACTTACGGTGAGAAATTAGCTGCTATAGTTATTATGATATTTTTTTTTTTTGTTTTATTGTTGTTTTAGATCGTCACTTGACTGAGTATATAGGTATGCTGTGTAGTAGTATATTATTTCCCCCATTTTTTGCATTCTCCGCTTTGACTTTGACATTGCTTCCGCTTCCGTCGACAGCAACAACAAAAACAACAATGGCAACAATAATAATTATTGTATTTTGCGTCAGTTTATTCCCTATAAAGTTGCTCGCTCGTTGTTGTTGCCGTTTTTGTACATCATCCCGTGCACACTGGTCAAAAATGCATTTTGTTTTGGCATAAAGTTCAAAAAAGTTAATTTCCAAATTATATCATTTTTTAGTAAATAATTTTTGCCAAAAATTTATTCAAATTCATATTACAAAATTCTATTTTTGATCTCGGATAATCTACAAGTCATATAGAATCTGTTTTTTTTTTTTAATTACAGTCGTGTAGTTTCATCACTCGATCCAATTAGGTTAGGAATTTTTTTATTGATCGATAAAAATTGTGTGCCAAAGTTTCTATGAAAAATTTAAGTATTGTTATAAAAAAGTTTTTGATTCCATTTTTCTTTGGAAAATTAATGATAATACCATGATTCATAAACCATACTAATATTCCAGTTAAAAAGATTAGTTCCAACTCTGTAAAATTTAGTACCTTGCTTTAAGAAAAAAAAAAACTAGAGAATTTTTTGAAAGGGAATTAGGAACAATAAAGAGCACCAACGATTTTTAAAAATTAATGATGCAGATCGATTAATATTTTTTTGTATGTATATTTGTATATTTAAGTACAATAAATCTATATGTCCAAGTTTCTCAAGAAATTTTAAATATTTTTATCTTTGTAAAGGAATATACATTTTTTGAATATTAAACTAATTTCATAGTTTTATTGTGTATTATATTATCGTTTTCTTTATTATAATTTTTATCATCTTTGAAAACATAAAAGAATTCGTAAATTTTTTGAAAGAAAAAATAAAAAATTTTCTTTTTATTTTTATTTTGTAATCGGTTTGAAACAAATGGTGTTTAAAATATTTAAAGAACATATGTACTTAAAAAAAATAAGAAAATGTTCTTCTTTATTTAACAAAGAAAGTGATATCTAAAAAAAAAAAAAGAAGAATTATTTATAGAGATTTTTTTTTTTTTTATTTTATCTGACAGGCCTTTTCCACGGAGCTTAAAATTCATCACATTCTTTTCATTTTAGCATATCTTTAAATAAACAACGATGATGTTAAGGAGTTACCAGCAGAAGTCTTCGAATCATTTTAATCGGACTCAAATCGGAAATAAAGTTTTTCATTTCTAATAAGACAGACAATATAGGCAAAGTAATATAACATACTTGTATTATAAAATAAAAATTTCTTAAATAATGATCTCCAACATATAAAGCAAGATTCAAGTGTGACTCTCCATTTTTCGAATTTGTGCCAATATTTATTTGAGTAACATAAATCAAGATCCCGTCTATATTTTTCAAATTTACACCAATAAAATACCTTTCCGACCACTGTTCAGTGGCTGCTGCTGCTTCTTCTCCTTTTTCTCAACATTTGACCTCAAAACCAAAAGTTGAAAAATATTTAATCTAATGTGAAAATCGCTCAAGCGTCTTCAACGCTCTGGTTGTTGTTGCTTTCGTTGTTGTTGCTGTCGTTGTTGCTGATAATGACGACGACAACTTTTTGTGACTTCTTTGGACATTTGTAATGCGGGGCGTGAGTTTTTTTTTCTCATTCTTTCATTTTTGGAAAAATTGACTTAAGTGTTTATTTTTTGTAGAGACGCTTTTGTTTTTGTTTTCTCTTGCTCTCCCTTTTCATTTTTCTCGCGTTTTTCCACTCATTGTGTTATTAATATTTGGAAAATTAAGCGTGGAAAATTTCGACACTGATAAAATGAAATCACAAATTTTGTCTCGCTCTTTAGCACAAAATCATTTTTAAATATAAAATACAGACATTGTACATACATATGTACATACATAAGTACATAAAAGGCCAACAAAATTAATTTCAACTTGTACAGATGCTCGAACTTTCTGCTCATAAATAACAAGCAACAAAAAACATATAGTACATAATGTGTGCATATGTATATATGTGTTTATAAGTATATGAGTGTGTGTAACATTATTGCAACTGCGACGTTTTGTGTCAGCTTCGATGCTTTCTTGATTACTCATACGCATAAATATTTTAAATGCATATGATTTTTATTTGTACTCTTTGAAAAAGTATCTTTGTTTTGTGCTGCATCTTAAAATAATTAGTGTCTTAGATATAGAAATTTTAAGATGATATACAGGGCTGTAGAGAGAAATTCCGGGCCCGGGTGGAAAATGTACCGGCCCCTCTATTACACCTTTAGCTTGAATCATGACAGTACTACAGTGATTACAACGGGCCCATGGGGAATCGCCCCCTTTACCATCCCCTTCTCGACTTGCCTGATGATATACAAAAGAAGTAGTGTACACTTTTTTTTTAATAATATGAAGTCGATGGACTAGAGTCGTGAGCCACCCTAACAATAATGCAGAAATGCAAAAGTGCCCGTCTAATAATGTGAATAACAACAATCAGCTGTTTTCAAGTTTCTTATGGAATATACTTTTTGAGATGTTGCTCATTACATTCTAAGAAATTCTCTTACCCGTTGGGTAC
Organism: Chymomyza fuscimana; assembly: GCA_949987675.1. NCBI lineage: Eukaryota > Metazoa > Arthropoda > Insecta > Diptera > Drosophilidae > Chymomyza > Chymomyza fuscimana. The sequence continues at coordinate 27,209,788 of OX465089.1, read as the reverse complement.
AGTGTAAAACAGTAAAAAACAGATCCAAGCCGAGTCGAAACTGGGCATAGACCTTAACTGCATGAAGAGAAGAGGCGACATAATCGGTTTTAGGAATAAATGAAAATTTTTAAGTTGTTACAAAATATTTCCACGCGATTTCACAAACTATCGTTGATAGTAATTTAAGATTAAGTTCCAAGAGTATATCAAATTTGGTGCATCAAACTTATTTATTTTTTCTGGTATTTATTTACTTTATTGCGATAATCGCAAAGTGCCCCCCTAAAAGTAAGACAAAGCCAGAAAGAGTCCGCATTAATCACATGATCGGACCATGTTCTGCTGGCCACACAGTCACTCCGAGAATCAGTCGGTGCGTCGGTCGGAGAGTCCGAAAGTCGCACTCATGCAATGCTAAACCGAAAGAGAGCGTGCCACTGGGCGCCATCGAAATGAGCGTCAATTGTGCAATTTGTTGTTGTTGTTGCATGCGCTCAAGTTCTAAGCCCAAAAGGGAGACACAGAGGAGAGAGGCCAGCTGCAATGCATTTGTGCAATTTTAATAAATATTTACATTTGTTTCTAGGCAACCTTAAACGAAGGAGTAGTGCGGGTGTGCAATGGTAATATACTTTGCGCTCTATATGAGTACGTGTGTGTGTGTGTGTGTGTGAACTATTTGCCTTTATTTGTTTTGTTGTCGCTTTGAATTCGCTTTGATTTGGTGCGCTGCTCATTTAGCTGGCAATTTATGGCATTTTTATGGAAGCAGAGTAGTAGGGTGCAGGAGCGGAGTGCGGGTAGTGCGGTGTGCCACAACAATTGCACAGCTATTAAAAATTGCTTTGAATGTTATTGCTGCTGCTGATGATGATCATCATTATTTTTAATACACGTGTCCGCTGACTGACTGAATCGTATGACAAACATCTTTTGCTGCTGCCAATATACGTATAAAACTTATCGCCCAACCCACTAATAGATACAAACCTCTTACAGATCCCCTCAACGCCCTACTCCCACTACAAGCATGTGACACACAGATGTGCGTTTAATAGATAGATTTCAATTTGCGCCACGTTTCCATTGATATCTTTTTGAGTGTGCGACAAAAAAGACCACAAATGCCCAAAAAAAACACGACTGAACCGAAAGTGTATAGAGCGACGAAATTTGTATGCTCTTTAATTCAAGTTTTCTGTGAGGTCTGAAAAGTCTGATTTTTAAGTAACTTTTGGGCAAACAATTACCAAAGTATGTACATACAATAAAAACAAAGATCAAAGCCGAATCGAAGAAGGCATGGAAGGAAATCAAAGTATTTTCACAAAAAAGTTTAATTATAAATTAAAAATGTAAATTATGATTAAAGCTTCCATATAACAAACTCATTGTTAACGAATTTTTTCGTATTATGCATTTTCGTCAAGAGCACTGCTCTTGTAATCTCATTATCTCAGAATCTTTCTATAATGAACGAATATTCTGCTCAGTGTGAATTTTATATTTGGATGAGTAAGGTAATAAAATCGAGTCTGATCAGTCAATAACGAAAAATACCAAATATTTAGAATTATCCGATTTCCTCCTACAAATTTCGTACTTCTTAGCTGCATTCATATGAATAAAGGGTAAGATGGGGTAAGCCCGACCTCCCACTGTTTCTCAAAAATGGCAATGCTGAGCTAGCTCATATTAGTGTTGTCGTATAGAGCATCAAAAATAGCCAAAATGATGGCTTGACAGTTGTCTGTCAGTCTACATTTAAATGCTCAACCGACAAGAAGCATATTTTTACGATTTTCAAATTCATTTTTGTGAATATTTGACAACAAATTTTCTCTTGTTAAATAAAGTAATCAAAAAAAAAAAACGGTAAGTGGCTTATATACCATAAGCATTGCACATAGACAGTGCATGTATAGTATTGGTTGGAAATTTCATATAAAAAGTGACACAGTGGGGCAAATCCGTGGGGCCAAACTGACGTCCAGCTCGAACCAAAAATATGCCAGCAAGCTATTTGGACAGCAAATCAAATATCCCTGATTACTTAGCTATTCAATTCAATCATCCTTTTTTGACATTCATTCAACTTTCATTTCGATGTATACATAATTTCTAAACATTACGATATATTTAAATAAATACATTCTGTTTTATAAAACAATAACTTACCATTTCGATTTATAAACGAGAAACAATAAAATATATAAAATATCTGCCAAAAAAAAATAGGCGGTCGGGCTTACCCCAGAATTTTTGAAAATCACAAAACTTACTTTTTTTGAAAAATGGTCATGTCTTAAAAATTAAAAATGACAGAAGAAATCAGTAGTGAGCTTTAATTTGGTATATCGGATTCGATTTCAAATACGCATCTTATAGCCAAAACCTATTATTAGTTCGGATTTGACCCACCTTAGCCTACACATGGTATTTAGATCAGAAAAAAAATTAATAATATAGCCATAACCAAAATTAACCTTAAAAAAATATTTGAGAATATTTTTCGGCGTAAAGTGCTGATTGGTTCTTTTTATGCTACCCTGAAGTTTCTAATATAAGAAGCCGGATTTTTTCTTAAAAGTACTCGTAAGTTCTACCTAACATTTAAAAAACATTGCTGGACATACGGTATCGAAATAAATGGTTTGTGCTTTTTTAAGGTATTATCAGAACCTTGATGTGCAAGGATTTTTCGGACCTCGAATTTGGAATCAGTGACTCCAAAAACATAGACTTACGAGTGGAACTAAAAGTTGTTTTATAACTTCGTTGTGAAAGTAATTTTCACAAAATTTAAGTAAGATCGAGAACCGGAACAGGCTGGACCATAAAACTTTAGCGATTATAGTCTTGTTTTAGGGTAGAGATTAAGTACACGATCTTATGCTCCAAGTTATTAAAGTCAACTAGTTTCAGCAAAAATTCCCTTGTATGCGCTACAAACTTTAGGTAAAAACTTATAGTGCTCGACACTTACTAAAGAGTATAACATGATGAAGAACTTTTATTCTATTTTTATCAATGGTTCGAAAAATGCATGAGAAATGCCAAAGGCAAAACCAAAAATGGAACAATAAAAATTAAAAGATACAAGCAAGTATTTTACAGATACAGATACAAAATACAATACTCATGAAAGCAACAATATTTGGCTTTAAAATAGTCAAGAATGCGACTAAATTTAGGCATCCATAGAGAACATAGAGCCCTGTACAACTAAGGAATTGTTGCAACTATGGAAACTCACACACTTACACATGCTTCCATGCAAGTAAGAGGGGAGTGGAGATTTGTGGGCTGTATGCAACAACGTCGACTGAGTGCGTATTAATAAAAGAAAGTGCAATGAATTCCCAAATATGTTAAATTGTCTACCAAACAAAGAAAGAAACGAAACAGCAACAGCAACAAATTTGTGGCATGCAAGTGCGAGTGAAATGACGTATTCCAACATGTGTGCAACAGATATTTGAACGAAATGTGATCAGACTGGGGCAGCAGACTCATAGCAATAATATGCCTGCTGTTATTGGGGGTGCCACCCGTCGTCACTGGGGCCCCCGGAACACTCTGGGCATTCTGAAACGGAGAGCGCGCGTTCAATGCTCGTAATTAAAATTGAAGTGGAGGCACTAAATTTAACAGCCCTCGAAAAGATTCCAATGCAGAATCGAGTCTATTTGAAACTCGGACGGATTGTGTTGCACATAAATAGCGCCAGAGTCAAAAGTAATCGACATACTGCTCTGTACTATATTGGGGTCCCTTATGAGCAGACCGTACATAAACCAAGCCAATCAAAAATGCTGTTGGATAAACAGAATAAAGTCAGTACCAGGGCGGACAGTGGAGCAGTATGGTTATAGGAAAGCAATATGAGCAATGAAACTTCAAAGAAAGCTAATCAATGATGCATAAATAAGTATATAGTAAAATGCTATATATAAAAAAGAAATACTTGCGTATCTTAAAGTTTTACTCAGAGAATTCCATGATTTCGAAATGTTATCATTTGGGGTCGAAGAGAATTTCAAAGAACTTTACTGCCCGCTGATATGGAGCTAATTATACGTAAGAGCCACGTCTACGACGTAGTAAGAAGACTTTTACAAGGTTAAAGTGAATAATATGAGTATATTGGATTTGACAGACACTCTGGTGCAGATTGGATGCTTTCTCCATTTGTGATACAAGCGGTCTTTGTGTAGTTGTAGTGCCGCCTTGGAGATATGCCATACAGATCTGGCACGTGGCTGCTCCATTTACATATTGTAGGATGAAAAGCTTCACATTCATTACGAACTGAGTCGGGAGACAAGCTAAACTAGTAAACATGCATACCAAGCATACTGACAAGCACATACCACGCTGAATCCATTCACAAAAAAATAATCGTCTTTAGATCGGATTATGAAAACGGATTTTAAAAACTAACATTTCGATACTTCGGAAAAAAAGAGCTCTTAGAATCTGTCGATGGTCATCAAAGATATACTACTATTCTCTTGATCATCCTGGTACGTGGGTCACATTTTTTTTGATTATTTTATTTTATTTCATTTTATTTTATTTTATTTTATTTTATTTTATTTTATTTTATTTTATTTTATTTTATTTTATTTTATTTTATTTTATTTTATTTTATTTTATTTTATTTTATTTTATTTTATTTTATTTTATTTTATTTTATTTTATTTTATTTTATTTTCGAAAGACTTTCTTCGCTCTGATTGAGGAACCTTCAAAACGCAGTTATAATTAAAATGCGGAAATAAGAAGTAACCATTGGACGCTAAATCGGGACCGTACTGCGGATGGTTCATCACATAGATATTTTCCGCGCGTAAAAACTCACCTTGTTTGAATCGATGTATGAGAACTCGAGTTATCGTGATGAATAATGATTCCACTCGACGATTCGTTATCCAAGCAAATATTGTATACCCTTCAGAGTTGACAATCATACGTGGCGCAAGTGGTATAGTGGCGACGTGGTAGGTTACTCCGAAGAACCAGACGACCATTTGCTTCAAAATGCTGCTGCGAAAAACTGTTGTTGGATTTGGTTCGTTCGCGGTTTTATTTCTTTAACTTTACTTTACACCAATCGACACGAGTCTTCATTTGAGCCATCGTCAAGTATCTAACGGAATTTAACGATAATAAATCTTTTTAGAGCCCAAGATTCTATTCAAGAAATCTCTTTTTGAGATATATGTAGGTGATCGCTACTAAATTCTGCGAAGCAGCATTTTACAGTCGTGAATCTTATGAAGTTGATAGTTTCAGTCAGGTGCGAATCCAGGATTTTGGTCTTGGAGGGGTTTTTCCGTTTATGCATAGTATATCAGAGCTCGCAAAAAATTTTCAACACATTTTTCCCACTTCATGTCCTGCCAACTCTGTCTTCTCTAAGCTTCCCTTTAGGGTAAGTGGGAACATAGTGTGCATTCTTGGTTTGAAGTATAAAAAGTAAAAATTGTTTGAAAATCTACAAAATTGTATCCCAAGGCTATGATAATACCGCTTAACCCAGTTCTCCTATTTAAAATAGTATACTTCTGATTTACACAAAGAACATACGGATGATCTAATTACCAAGTCATCGCGTGACTAAGTATTATCCGTAAACCAGAGAATTAAAGTTGCTTCCAGAGCATCTTTAATATAGTCTTTATAAACATGCTGTAGCCACTCAAAAATGATGATGTACTACGCCGAAGACGATAAACCAGATGATATCGGGTAGAGATATTGCATTACTTCTTTATATGGTAAGCATTATCTCGGTATATATGGAAGATCCTTTTTATTTTTATCATTGCTTAGCATGCTTAGATTTTGAGTGGAGTCTTAACCAGAGCGCTAAAGCGACCACTTGTATAAGCAAATCTTAGAACTGATAGACTCAAATTATGTGGGCACTAATATAACCCAGTACACAAAAGAATTCCCAACGATAATAGTCATTATACAAAACCCACAACTTCTACAATAACCTGTTACCTAAATACAGCCCCATGCAGGTGGATCCTACTGGATCCTTTTCTTGCTTTTGAATCTACTCCGTTTAAACAAACGTAGCTACTATACCATCGACTTAGCATCTTTTCAACGCTTCCTTTAACAAATAAGCATCTTGCTTCGTAGGCACAATATGACAGATGTATCGCGGTCCCACCAAAGTTATCACCAACGCTTAAAGGGTTTTGAAGAGTGGACCTGGGTTCCTGTAGAGCAGTATAAAGCTTTTGACAGACGTATATCTAGAATGGCCGATAGAAACCATGTCGTTATCTTTATCGTGTTGACATATAATCTTTACGTTGTGCTCTTTGTATTGCTCTCTATATTATTTCTGTTCTTAGTCTGCCCAGCATCCTGAAGCAAATGAATTATACAAGGTGGCGCACAGAGTACGCGTGAAAAATATCACGGTACTGGTTCAACTTTGTATGGCAGCTAGATGAAATAGTGGATCAATTTTGATCAAACTTCACACAAATGTTTGATATAAAAGAAAAAATAAAACTGACATAAAGTTGGTCACGCTATTTTTAAGAATAACAAATTTTCTTATATATTCATGTGTTTCATATTAATATACACATTTGTGTTAAGTTTAGTTAAAGTGGTCCACTATTTCATATAGCTACCATACAAAAATTGAACCTGTGCTCTCTTTTTCAGACAAATATAAACAAGGGACCTGCGCAACCTTTTCGTTGTTGCATCAGGCGTCTACATCTTAAAGAATAGTTTTGCGTAGGGCATTGAAAACACCGCATTAAAGTCATTACCCAGAAGGAAGAGGGCGCTTTGCTCTATTGCGTTCGTTTAAGAGCTAATCACTTTAAATTCTAAAAAAATTAAGTAATTGTTTCTTCTAAAGTACTGCCTTAAAATTGCTACCAAAGAAATCAAACTCTTGTTTAGCCCCACGTCATTATTTCTGCTTAAAAGCGCATTATTTCTTAATTTACTTAAGTTGGATTTGTCTTTCAATTAAATTAGCTTTTTGAGACATTTTTATTTGTATGTGTTTTTGTTTTGTTATAGAACTTATAAAAAGTCGACACAGACAGACATACACCTTTTTATTTATGATACACACAATTACTAAGCCTTTTTTACAACATTTATTAAAAAAAAAAAAGTTATAAGACGGAATAATCATCAGTTAAATCATACGAAAGACGCATAAATTAGCAATGGTCTGTAAAATTCAAAAATTATAAAAAAAAAAGAAAAATAATAAAAGGGTCGACTTATAAAAATGTAAGCAAGGGCGCGAACTTTTTACACAAAAACCAACAACAAGATAGTACATAAGCTAAAAGTGCCCTGGCGGAACGTAGCCCTAAAAAAAAGTTGTCTGCATGATTGCGACGCATTCATTAGTTGAATATTAAAATAGTAATCGTGAAATTGTAGATAAAAACTCGGTTTAAATAGCTTCTCTTTGCATCCAGTAGTACTTGCAATCCAATCTAAAACAAGATTTGTGAACTGCACTTCATGACTGACTCCCTTCTCTTAAAGTCTTGCTCTAAACAGAGCAATGAACTATTTATAAGTGCCGCGTATTGTATTAATATGTACATATGTATATATGTATCTATGTACATAAGTTTATGTATCTTTTATGTATGTATGTAGGTGTTGTTCGAGCTGTTGCTGTTGTTGTTAACAGGCTAGGGCGTCTGGGTTTTGAGATAAGCATTAAGCATGCATATTTATGGAGCGACCTTGAACCGCTTGGATTGGCTGACAAGAGGTTACAACATTCTCAGGCCGTAATACATCAAAAAGTTATGCGATGCATTCTGGAACTACTTTGTATAACTTATCCAAGACATCTAATTAGCTGCCTGTAATGAGTTTGTTCTTTAAGGAGGGATTCGTCTTTCGTCTACACGAGAATTTGGAATACATTACAGAGGTGTGAATCGGAAGCAATACATTCTATAATGACTTCATGAGCGCTTTGTTTGATTTGTTTTGAAAACTGTGTAATTGTTTTGTATTAGGAAATAAAGTTGTTCGTAATACATTCTAATAAGATTGAAATTTATAAAACTTTGATAACGATCGGAAAAAGAGTTTTAAGAAAATCGCAAACAATATTATTATAATTTTATGTATAAAAAGAATAAAAAACAATTCTTTGATTTCTTCGAGAAAGTGTAAAGTAGAGGTTTTTTTTTAAATTGCGAGTTTTAAAGCAGCTTTTCGAAAAGAATTGGCTTAAAATTATCACAAATTAAATTTCTTTAAATAAAAACTTTTATGGTTTCATAATACTAGATAACTTTTTAAAGAGGCAGTGTGTAAACATATTGTTGAACAGAAATTTCTTGATTCTTACATATACAATTTTTTATTGAAACGTTCAAAAAAAAAAGAAGTTTATAATTTATTTAAAATTTTTTTTTATATGGACATTTTCATTTTGGCGTGACGTTACGTTTGTACGGCAAAATAGAACAGTAGAAAAAAAAAACTAAGTTTTAAAACATCATTTTTTATTTCTACATAGCAAATAAGTAGCACTACGTTGAGTAAAAAAATTACTGCAATCGGATGCACTTGGCGTTACGTTACAAAATATAAAAAAATCGCAAATTTCTGCGAATTGAGTAAATCTTTTGGTAAAAAACTATTTTGTATTATTATTTGAAATATTGTTAAATAATTTGGCAAGTTATTGAATCAAAAAAATGTTTCTCGTATGGTTTTTATTGGGCTTAGAATATTGTGTGACGTCACATGGCCTGAGGTTACTAAAATTCTCATTAAAAATTGTTTGTAAATAACTTGTTTTTAAGCTACAGAAATAATTTTAATGAACTTGCTGAAAAAATATTTTTAATATAATGATAAATAATGATAACAAGAATATGCTCTTCATATTAGTCACAATTTTTAATGTTTTTTTTTAGAATTTTTTCTAAGAATTTTCGTATAAAATTTTATTCAATTTAGCGTTATCTCAATCGTAATATTCATATTAGATACAATATGAAGTAATGTCTCCAATGACGTAACTTAAGAGCTAAAAAAATTTTTTTTACAAAATAAAAAGTTAAAAAAAAAATTTTAAAAAAATAAATATGAAAAAAATTTGATTTAATTTATTTTTAAAATTGAAATTAAATATGTTTTAATTGAATTGATGTTAATTCTTTACTTTTAAGAAGATAATTTTTATAAAAATTTAGTAATTTTAAATAACAAATATTAATTGCATTTTAAGAACATAATTTTTTAATTAATAATAAATATATTAGATATATTTCAAAACATCATGCTTTGATGAATAATTCTGTTATAGGTTTCAAATTAATAAAATTCCATAGTAAATTATGTTACCCAGTTTGTAAAAGACTGACCATATTTAAAATACTTATAACTTAAACTTTTTAGGCAAGAATCGAAAAATTATTATGTCGTGAATATACTATTCTCAAGGCAAACATTTTTTTATTTATTTCATTTTAACAATAATAAAGTAGAAATTTATTCTAAGATTAAAACTTTTTTTTATTTATGAATGATGCATTATTAGGTTAAAAAAATATAGTTCGGATCACTTATTTGTAGTCCAATCCTTTTGTTAATTTTTGTTTTTTTTTATTTAAAAAAATTTCCGAAATCAAAATAAAATTAAATATCTTTGGAACTTGGTCAAAGATAATTAATTTTATGTTGTAGAAATTATTGGATTCCCAAATAACTTGCCTTAATACCTTCTTAGTTTGGTAAAGAAAGCTTGGGTTTCCGAGTGGCTATTTCTTTTCGATCATATTTTCATTACTACCAAAAATTTTTTATTTATTTTATAAAAATATATTGATTACATTTTCATAAATGATAGAACTGGCTTACAATTGAAAAAGTCAGTTAACTATTATTAAGAAAATAGAATTAAAAATTGTTTTTCTTCTTAAAAGTTTTAAGAGCAGAGTCTTAAAGACGATTTATTTACTTAAGCCATATAAAAAAATCATTGTTTTTTTACGTATATTTTATCAAGAAAGCTTTTAAATTGATTTGCTTTATTTTTTTTAATTCCAAACTAATTTTCTTTGATCATAGCAAACACTTGAAATATTTTACTACTTAAGACTAGCTTCACATATCTTGCGAATGGAACCTTAAGGCATCCCAGTCAAATGCCATTCAGTTAAACTAGAGTCTTATCCTAAGCCTTGGGTCTGGCTGTAAGTATCTAAGTATCCGTCAGTTGCAGAAAATAGCCAAGTGAAAAAAAAAGTTAAAAAAAATTAGCCACATCAAGTGAAGCAATGGCGTCAAATCTTCTGCTTGACTTTACATTCCACTCCGCCGAACCAATTGTTGTCCAGATCTCTCCCTGTCGCTATATTCATTATTTTTATGCCTCTCTCTCTCACTCTCTGCACATTTCTTTGCTCCAGTGAATTTTCTGCTTCGCGCTTTTCACCTGTCCATGTCCATGGTGTGGAAATCATGTGAAAACATGTGGCCAACAGTTCGTCCGTCAGTCAGTCAGGCAACAACAAATTAAAGTAATTTCCTACCGCAACGTTTCTATTTTTTTTTTTTTTGTATCTTAAACGCCGCTCGTCAGTTTTTTTATTTTATTTTTTTTTGAGTTTTTGTTTGTTGTGTTTTTCAGCGCGTTAATTGCGACTTTTCATATGCCAAGATCCAGTCCCAGACCAAGACCAAGACCATGGTCAAAATGCCTGAAAATCGTGGAGGCATTTGCTTTTACCACGCTTCTTCATATTTATTGTTGTAGTTGTTGTTGTTTTTGTTTGGAAGTTTTTCAGTTTTCAGCAATTGTGTTTAATTAGCTTTTGTTTTATGTATTTAATTTGGCACGCAAAAATTCGCAGACCAACTTGACTTGACTTTATTTGTATCTCCAGATTTGTGGCGTCATCTTTGTCGGCTTAAATGGTGTCGAATCTCGCAACTCAATGGAAATTAATAAGTCAGCATCGCAACTGTGGCGACAAAAGCGCAATACACTGGCGCATTAGTTACATGGTCATCCGTTGTACAGATACATCCACAGACACTACCATTGCATACAATGTATCTCATAGATACAAAAAGTGTATATAACGTACATTTTGTGCTCATAAGCATAAATAATGCGCTCTAATAGAAAATGTATGTTTTGTTTTTGTTTTAGTTTTTATGCCGCTGACCAATTGGGTGGAGCGCTACGAGGGGAGCGTACAAGTGGCAGCTTCGGGCTGTACAGTGGAGAGAGGAGGCGCATTTGCAACTCGATTTTTAAACGCGGCAACTTTGGTGCAAGCGAGACGAACAAACGCACTAACAAACAAACTTTGACTGACATTTATCGCAAGTTTGAAGCTGCACTCAATTGTTGTTATACACTTACAAGAAGTATGTTGAATTTCTAGGACCTAAATGTGCACAAAGTTAGAATTAAGTTTCTAAAGAAACTTAGGCATCATTTTCATAAATATACCGTTCTTAAGAATTATTTAGTTATTTTATATACTTGTAATAGATGGCTTAGTTCTGAGGGATTTTTAGTTTCAAAATTCACAACCGTACAAGAGTAGTAAATTCATTGCTGCTTTAATGATCAGTGTGGATTTTTATGTGCATTCATTTTAATTTTATTGCGGAAGTTTGAGTTGAGTTGCAAATGGTCAACTACAATCAGCTGTTTTTTGATTCAAACTAATATAACAACAACATGAATTATCTTGACTTTCTTATTTTGAATCAATTTTTGCAATCAATACGATATTACTTACATTTCTATAAAAATGTTGTGTGCTAACACTTGAAAATTTTTACAAGATGGCGAAAATGAATGTATTTTATATTTTGTCAGAGCGTTGGTTCCTAAACAGCTTACAAAAAATAATAAATAGTAAACGGCTTTATAAAAAATGTTTCGCAACGATTTTTTCTAATAATATCCTTGCACATTAGTATTGTTTGTTACTGCTGGCGCCATCTACATAGCAGCTTTGCTGGCGCCATCTTACGTAAAGCATCGATTAAGTCAGAGAACAACACTGTTTGGTTTTTTTTGTCTGCGTCCACTTGCTGTAGGCGTTTGGGCATGACATTTTGCAACTATTTTATATTTTATACATATAGTATATATATTTTTAAGTGCTGCATAGAGGCCTTAAATAAAAAAAAAATTTAATTAAAATACATTCTTAACCTTAAAATAAAGAACATGTGTCGATGGAATACTCTAATTGTAAAATAAAAAATTTGTATACGTCAGTGAGATGACCTGCACTCAGTCACCAAAATCGGTCTGAAGGCCATAACATAAAAATTTTTTTTAATATTTTGGTGGAAAAAAGTTTTTTTTTAAATCGATTAGAAACTTCAAAATAAAGCCCAATGAAAAAAAAAACGAATTTGGTGTATAGACTCAATGAAAATGTATACGTCTCAAAAGTTATGCAACAAGGTACACAAATTCAAAATTAATTTTTTGAAAATTTTGCAATTTTCAAATGTGAGTTTCGGAAAGGTGCAAATTAATTAGGACCACTCCAATGTCCATATTGGGCTTGGAAATTGGAAAGTGCTAAACCTATCTGATATTTTGAATATCGAACATATCGAGCTCGTTATTGGTTGTATAAAGCCAAACTTTGTTTTCGCAGTTGGTTATTTTTATTTACAGGAAATTATAAAAATAAACTAATTTAAAGTAAAAACAATTTAAATATCAATGTCATAAATTCCAGTCAAATTTTTTTGTACGTAAGTTAACAAAGCATAACATACATTTACACAGATATTCCAAAAAAAAATACTTTTAAAACGTTTAAGGGGAATACCAAATTAAAATTTATTCGTAGTTTTTCTAATTACCTGCCTTCTACAAATATTTTGGGAGATAACGAGAATCAATTCGTCTTCGCTTAGAGCACACGGTTCGCAGGTACAGCACTTCCTTTACCTTTTTAGTACAATTTATAGCTTCACATCTGCGTGGTAAAAGAAAGCGATTCTATTAAAAATCGATCGTAATTGGTTAAAAAAAATTTTTTTAGCCAACTTTTCAAAACGAATCCGCATACAAAAGTTAACAATAAGTATGTATATTTTTAAAATGCGCTTATTAGCGCTTAGCCGTTTGCTTACGTCATTAAAAAAATTGTTATTATGTGATATCCCATAGTCTATAACTGGCGTACGACCAAGACGCTTCCAATGATACTCCATTTGTTAAATTATGTTAAGCGGCTTAAAAGTTACGACGGAACAGACGTACATACATTTCTTTTTGCACAGCCCGACTTGGTAAGAGTATGCAACATGTCGGCTTACCAAAGCTAACTTTCCTATATGATTGTACATAGTATAAATCTTTAATGTTGTTGTTGTTGGCATTGCAACAGAGTTTGCTCGATGTCAGCGATGACGACGGTCCGCTCAACTTTAGCGGCGTGCAACGTTTTGGAAAATTTAGCACAAGGTTGCAGCAGCCAACAAAATGAGCAATTGTGGCAACAACAACATCAACAATTACAACAACTTGTTGTTGTTGCTGCTGCCAGTGTTGCATTCAAATTGTTTGCTATGCTCTTGCCCAAAATTGTAAATAAATAAATACTTAATTATGTTGTTTCGACCAAGCCTTTTATGGTCAATGCAAAGAACTGCGGGAAACCATTTTATTATGTTACTTAAATAGCAGCTTAAATAATATTGCGCATACGCTCAGTTGACCGACAAGTAAATACAAACTTAAGGATTAAATGCCTAGCAACAGTTATGAAATTCCAACGGTGTTAGAGTATATAAAATGAAAAAAACACAACGCCAAAGAAATATGCTGATAAAGCCAACGACCGCAGACGTGCAGCATGCAGCGGCAGCGACAGCGCCAGTGGCAGCGCTCCAAAAATGCAGCAGCCAACGCGCAAACAAAACCACTTTATATACAGCTGCTGCTGCTGCTCTGCTTGCAACGTCGTCATCTTCGTAACCACGAACCGGAAGTAAAACAAACAAATACTAAACTGTAAAAGTGGGGAAACGCCGCAGCTGCTGCCACTGCCACTGCCGCGGCCACTGCACTGCCTCTCACATCTCTCTGTGCAGACGCTGCTGCTGTCACAGCCGCTGCCGGGCACTGCTGCATCTGCATCAGCGGCGCTCACTTCAACAGGGCAGCAGCAAGCGACTGCAAGTGGATTTGCAAGCTGCTGCGTCTTGCTTGCTACATCTGCATTCTAAACTCTTCCGCCATCGCCGCTCTGCCCCGCAGCGCTAGTTGAGTGCAATCAAAATGGCGTTAGAAAACTTCAAGTCATAGTTTTCTTTTTGAGGGGTTTTAGTTTGGTGGCATTTTGTCGAGCTGGTTTTACTTATAGAATGCAGTGTCTCCTACTCGGCGCCTTGCTCGCTCGCCGGCTCTGCTCCGCTAAACTTTTCTCAATGCGAGGCACTACAACAAATTGATGGCCAAAAATAAATCCAAGCAGAGACAACGACTAAAGCCGAGTGCCAAAACCGAACCGAGTGTGTGTGTGTCAATATGTGAGTGTGTGAGCATGTGACGTTTGTTGCTCTTTGAGGCGCGTTGTTTTTTTTATTGTGCTCCGACTCTGCTGGAAATATTATTTCTATCAGCTGCTGTACGCCTGTTCGTATTTTAAGCTATTTTTATGGAAAATGAGCGAAATTCGCAGCTCTCCATGTTGTAACTGTGGTTGCATGTTTGGCTTGGGTAACTGACCGTCGCACTACTCAGTTTTGAGCACAGTATCTCACGCTCACGTTTGTGTGCACGCAGTCTCCACAAAAAGCAGAGTTCTGGAAGTGTGTTAAGTGTTTGAATTGTTTTAGGGTGGAGTTTCTACAGCCATTGACAAAGCGCTCAATGACTTTATTCTTAAGTAAGCCCAGTTCTCGGGAGCGGTACTCAAACGTTAGCCAACTAAAATAAAAAGTGTTTGAGTTAACTATGACGAAGCCAATATGCTCTTTACAAATGATAAGTTTGACAAGTGAGAGTTCCTCATTGTTAAAAGGCAAAGCCTATTACACAGAGAAATATTTTTTTTTTTAAGTTTGTAAGACGATCATATTGCAAATTTTCTAATTTAAATTCTATGCCGGAAAAATTAGTTTTCATTTTTGATCTGCCGGGACTAGCTCTTTATTGAATCCGTTTTTGAATGGTTAAGCAAAGAGAGCGAAAAGGTTGTGTCAGAAAATATGAACCGATTATTCGACCCACCAGCAACCCTATCTGTTCCTTTTCCTTTTATAAAACTAAATAGCAATAGACCATAAGCTGACTACATAATGGAGTACTTTGTGATACCCTTATAATCACATAGTAATTATTTTATTTTTTATTGTGCTTTATTTCCTTCATATTATAATAATTCTTAAAGCTTGATTTTGTAATTAAATTCGGTATATATTTAAGATACTACGAAAAACTTTTGAGTACCAAATTTGTCTGCGATATTTTCATAAACAAACGGATTATCCATTTAAAACTTTAGCAACTCTTTGCTGCCATTCTTGCAAAAGCGTAAACGTTCGGAATTAATTATCCGAAAAATTAAATCATTGAGATTTCTGTGGCACCTACGGTTTTTTCTAAAGATATGTTTTTCAAAACCGTTGCCAAAATCCTTAAAGATTTCTGTGGCACCCCCGATAGTGAATCAATATTGTTAAATGTATAAATTGTAAAAAACCCTACATCTCCAAAGTTTACAATATCTCTGAAAACTAAAGAATTATGCAGCTAAACCAATTGTTCCACCGATGGATCCTTTGGGGCTATACGATATAGTAAACCGATTTTGATAAATTTGGACGAAAAAAAACTTTAAAAATCCAAGTTCAACATTTTTTTGACCGATCGATCTTATGTGTACATGTAAAGGGAACGAACCCATACTACATAACCCAATTTTTAAAATTTTTGTACCCCCGTAGTATATGCGATGATCCACCCCCGGTAACAACCAGTGAGGACGTCAAAAATATGCTCTAGTTGAATATGTTATCGATGCATTCACGTTTTCGCTAACATCGATGTTTCATTGGTAAGATCCTTTGTCGTATGGGGAGGTTGGTATTTCAAACAACAATTACAAATGTGACTTATAATAATAACCTTATTTTTTTCGCTTTAACAAGAAAGTCAAGATCATGAAGTAAATCTTTAAATCGTTTTTTTGCATTTCAGAAAAGAAAGAACTTTTGCCAAACTTTTTCAAATAATCTCAGACCGCCGGACTCAGCTATATTTCAATATAAATATAGTCAACCAGCTTTTAATAGGAGGCGATGTCTGTAAATAAAAATTATAGTTATTCCATACTAAATTAAGGCTTTTATCAAAACATCTAGTGAAACATCGATAGTGCCGAAAATGTTTCATTTAGCTCACGAACTTGTATAGACGATGGTCATCCAATACCATTTTATGGATTCATCTCGGCTGTGAAATGAAGTACCCATCTTTCATTCATTGTCTTAAAACGACGCAAAAACGCAGCCTTATTTATGAAACATCGGCAAATGTATAACGAAAATATCCTCAAGACGCTGTTTTTGTTCCACTGTCAGCTCCAAATTGTTCGTCAGTAGCGATGTACAAGACTTAAATTTCTACATATTCAGCTAGCTCATGAACTTTTTCTCAAAGTTGGATTTTTTTCACCATTTCTGGAGTAGACCACAGCGATTTTCATCTTAACATCTTGATAGAACTCGTTTAAACTCCGCCACCCAATATTTTACTATTGTAAACCCTTACTATTGTAATCCGCTAGAATAGAATCTAGTTCGACTTTTAAATATGTTGAACTAACAAGACCTTTCAAATGAAAGTAGTGTATCACATAACGATAATCCATTTTTCCCATGCTGGAAAATTCACTGAGAGCGTTCTCTAGTAATAGCGTCCAAAAATAAACTACAAAACTTTCGAAATACGGTACTTTCACTTTTTAATTTTTTTTTTCGAATATTTGGCAACACTAGTTTCTTCTGGGACGGCCCTCGTATGCATATGTTCTCTTTGTTAGCTACTTTACCAAACTATCTAAGCTTCTTTAGTGTATCATATTAACTTAGTGTTCCATCTAAGCCCATTTTCGCTTAATTAGCATTCTTACGAACGATGTCCGAACTTCTTAAAAACCACTTAACTCAAAGCCTAAAGAGTATTTAAAATCCAAACAATATGGTATAAGCTTCACTTATTATGACAATAGAACAACAGAATTAACAATACTTGATAAAAAGCAGCAAAAAACAAAATGCAATCAACACTGCAGTGGGACAACCGCAACCAGCCCCCTTAAGTTTATTGTTTCTTCTACATTTTTGTCATATACTTTGCATATATACTACATACATACATACACACACATAGAAAAAGAAGAGCACAAATTGCGCTTATTACTGGCAGCTGGTTTGTGAGTGACCGTAAGCATGGTGTTCGGTGGGGCGCAATAGAAACGCATCACAGTGAGCTATTTTTTTTTTTTTTTTAATTTTTTTTGGCGAGTGCTAAAGAGCGAGTATGGCAGCTACAAAAACAACAAAGCCAGAGCTTCGCTTAAGTGTGAGCTGCAACGATATCCGCCACTGTCTCATTTACGCTCGCTTTTGCTGCCCCTCTTTCTGAGCAGCAATCTCTTTGAAGCCGCGCTCAGTGGCTTCCTTTTGGGACAAATGTGTGCAGTTGTTGTAGTTGTTATTGTGAGTGCTATGTGAATCTACGCGTTTTCTGTCCTGCCCGTTGTTCTCTGCATTGCGCTGTGCTGCTCCTTCTTAGTACTCCAAAGTTTCTTTCTTTTTGCCATTGCTCCTACTTTTCAAGTTTTCTGCTGCATGTGTGTGTGCCGGCTTTCGCACATTTGCTTTTGTATATTTGGCAACTTGCGCTCAGCAGAGGCAGCAGCTCCGTTGGCTGCGTCGCGTCGGCCAGCTGGTCGGTCGGTCGGTCGGCCGGTTGCGCCTGGGTTTGTCTCTGGTTCTGTCTCTGTCTCTGCGGGTTCTGTGTTCTCTGCTGCTGTTGCTGCGACTGTCGCCTAGCTTGACTGAGTGGAGTGCGCTCTGTTGTTTGCTGTGCGCCTGTTCCGAAACGACTCAAACTGAGAGAGAGATAAAAGCATCTGTGAAAGATGATGCTTCTGTGTTGATAAGGCATAGCGCATTCCCTTGACACCTTGCCTACTACTTTTCTATACGTGTGCGTGTGTGTATCTGTGTGTGTGTGCGTGCCTCATTCAGACTTTTGCGTCTGGAAATTGAGCACAATTTCTATATGGGTTTTACAAAGTATACATATACATATATTATATATATTATTATATATTTATAAGTATGTACTTGTATGCGTCGTTTGTCGTAGGCCAACGGCTGACTGGGATGCGAGAATTCACTTCTTGCTGATTCTGACTGACTTTTGACAGACTTTTGTTATTGTTGTTTTTATTATTGCTGCGGGATATTTGAGCGAAATATGAGAGTTCTCTTGGCTCGTAAATATATCGTGAAAAGCGTGTGGGATATGCCTTAGTATTAGTTTTTTAAGTGCGCATCTCTTAAAAACTTGATTTATGGTCACACACACCTGGTTGATGCCTTTCTCACTAAACTCAAAGTCATATAACAGTTAACTATGGTAATAAAAATGTTAACCGTTAACTAGGAGCTAAGATTTCTAGGCCAAAAAACAAGACATTTACGGAGACTTAAACTTTAAAAGTTATTGAAAGAATAGTCATCTAAATATGAGTTTGGGAATACATTGAAAAACAAATTTTTTTTAATCTTATTTACAATCAGTCTTAACTTCCTTGGGACTAGTTATTATATACGAACTAGTGGTTATTAAGGAGAAGATAAGGAATATACTTGAGAGAACAGGGACATGAAATATTTTGAGTCTTCTATAAGTTAAACTATCATCTGTTACATATAATTTTTCAATTTTTTTCAAAAACTTACCTTTAGGTTTTTAGATAAAAGAAACATATTACTACACTTAACTTGTACTAGAAATATGTATCTTAAAGATACTTTTTTGATGATAGATTTTAAAATCGCATATAGTATCTACACACAATTACAAAAATGCTTTAACTCGACTGCATTGACCCTTGGGTATCCTTTGACATCATCGGTGATAATAGAGTCAAGCTCTGGGGCGACTTTCACTACCTGTAATCTGTTTTCCTTAGGCCTTGTCATAAATTAAGGCTAATTTGTTTGTTTTTTTTTTTTATTATTTTTGCAGCTTTGCTCGTTATGGCCAAACTGCCATGCAAATTGTTTGGGGCATGTGGAGCTTATGGCTAAAGCTGCAGCAGTTCAGTTTACATGAAAGTTATTGTTGTTGTTGCAATAGATATTGCTGCTGTTGTTGTTGTTGTTGTGGGCAGCGAAAGGGTAAACTTTTACGCCATTAAAATTTGCAAATGTTGCTCCTTTCTCCTTTAGTCTTTATATGTTCATGTTGCAGCAACAACTTTTTAGTATTTGGCTTAATAATTACAACTTACTTAGATTTAATGACCAAAAAGTAGGCTGTGGCGCCTCTTGGCAGCTAATTGTTAAATGCAACAGGCGAAAGTTAATTGTATCTTGCGCTGAAATGATGCGCCACTTGCACTGAACTCACGTCAAGGTCATGCACTCTCTTTTTTATTACTTATATACATATTACTATATATATATTTCTGTAGCTAATCGCATATAAATAAATTTGTACATATGTTGGTTTCCATGAATTTTTGGTTTTCTGTTCAGCCTAATTAAAAGGCAAACAAAACGCAACCTCAGTCAGTACTGATAAAAAATAAACGTTTTATCAGCAACAGAAAAAATATAAAAAAATATTACCCAGAAAAAAAATCAGAGAGACATTTAACCACACGATAATTATACATACAAAACATGTGGCTACAAAATATATATGTATAACAACAAGTCGTCTATTGAAAAACAGGCAAACTCACAGATACAGATACTCGCCGCATTCGGCCAGTGATAAGCAAAAAAGATGGCGAAAGCTACGTTCAAGTAAACGAAGTGCGCTTACCCTTTGCTTTATCAGACTTTTTTGAGATACACTCGAAATATTTTTTTTAAGTATTAATGTCAGGAACTGGGTGTCGTAAAGGTGTCCTCAACTATGCTGAACGTTACTATTTTTTGACTGGTTAAAAAAAGACCGTCGTGGTATAGGAAAATATGGTTAAGAAGAGCACTCTGGCTTTCAAAATTGTGTCGCTCCATGCTCAAGCTCTCTTAGAGATTACTGATTAGAATCAGTAATTGTTTGTGGAAAATTAAGAATTTTAGACACAAAAATGTGATTAAATTTCATTATGTCTATAATTAAAAAATTGTAATATATAATTCACGATAAGTGAATAAAATGATTGCAAATTAAATAAAATAAAATAATATTTTAATAAAACAGTATAAAGTAGAACAATTTATCAGCCTGAAGGCCTTCGTTGCTCTGGCTTACAAACCATTATAATTTAGAATTAACTTCTAATTCATAATTAAATAAATAAATAAATAGAACAATTTATGTGCAAAATATACTAGAATGAGAGCATACCAAAGTGAACCAGTTTGCTACCAGTTCAAGATTATGTACAAAAACTCTAGTTGTGAGCCTATAACAGCACCATGAGACACACCAGTTGCCGGTTCGGGGTGGTTGTAAGCCAGTTCTGAACTCATTTTTTTTAATAGAAGTTAGAGTTAGAAAAAAAAATTTTTAAATAATTTTAAATTTATGTATCCGTACATACATAAAAAATAAAATATTTTTAGTATACAGGAAAAAATTAGACGGTTAAAAATAAAAATTGTAAATTTATAGGTACATATTTTTAGTTTTTCTTCAACATTAAAGATTTCTTTGTCTAATCTTTGCCATCAAGATAAAAAAAATACTGGAGTGTAGAGCCATCTACTTATGCCCACTTTTCGTGCAAAGTCCTTTTAAGATCAGCCATGTTCCCAAATTGTCGACTCTTCCTGTAGAACTAGTTGGAAAGCATTCTCCATAGGTCTCGATGGGGCTAAACTCGGGTCTGTTTGCTGGCCGTTTCAATAATGGTATTTTCTTGGACGAAACGATGCCCATCTTTAAAACGTATTTGAATAGTTCCGACAAGCGATATGGAGTTGAAGATTACAATCATCTTGTATTTCGTGAATACTTTGTCGTATATAAGCTGACTGAATTAAGCGCGTTACAAACTGCGCGATAAAATTGAGATACTTTTGAAGGCAGCGTTCAACTATATTATAAGAAATTCTCGTGCCATAGAACTACAGTAACCACTCGGTAAACTGGGCATATTTAGGCAACGGCTCGTGTCTAGCAATTGCTATATATTTATTTATCTATTGTCTAAGTATTTTTGTAATTTGCAGATAAAAATTTAACCACAACAAAAACTGAGCGTTCTTGAGAGTCTACAAATATACGTATGTTCTGACTTCAAAATTACTTTGGCTCGTAGTTTTACAATATTTTTAATAAGATATTTTTAATTTTTATGCTTATCAATTTCATTGCTGTTCGATTTTCAACGTTCCCTTAAATATAAATAGTTTGACTATAGAAGTCGATATATAATAATATCCGTCCAACTATACGTCCTGAAGATGTTAAGCGAGTTTACAAAAAACAAGTGTATTTTATTTCTTCGATATCTGAATTATATAATATACATTTCATAGGGATAAAAAAAAAACACAAAATTTGTAAAGGCTTAAGTCATTTATTTAGAGCAATATCTTAACCAAACTTGGCTTTCGAAACTTTCGAATCGAAAGTTTTTGAATTACCCATTATTTCAAAAAATCGCAAAATCAAGGGCAAGAATACATCTACTATTCGAGTTCGGAATTTTTTTTTGGCGTTTTTTAACATTTCCAATTTTTTACTTGAAATAATTAGTTTTCGCCATAAAGTCAAATGCGAATCAACGTCCATTATCCGAATATTTGAATAAATTTAAAAACAAACCAATTTTTTTAAAATTCTAAAAGCATGCAAATTTTTTTGCGATTTTCACAATTTTTCGGTTGAATTTTATGTATTTATGAACGAGAAGAGCGCAACAAAAAAAAGCAAATCCGCACAATATAACTCTATAGTATCTGTACATATTGAAATTCGGAAACAAAATAGACGCGAAATGAAAATCATTAATTGTAATAGAAATAAATTCAAATTGAAATATATAGAATGCTTTGTTTTACGGAATTTATTCGCCGAGACCTTTAAATGGATATACATTTGTCCTTTACAGGCAAATAAAAATTCCAATAAAAAAGATATGAAAAGTCAAAAATTCTAAGTTTTTTAAATTTTTTAGTCAAAAACATTAATTGTAACAGAAATAAATTGAAATATGTAGAATGCTTGATTTTGCGGAATTTGTTCGCCGAGACCTTTAAATGGATATATATTTGTCCTTCATAGGCAAATAAAAATTCCCATAAAGAAATATATAAAAAGTCAAGAATTCTAAATTTTTTAGTCAAAAAATTATTGTTTTTTACTTTTTCCGAATCAAAAGCGGTGGAGCTGTTTAGTCAGGCATGGCCGTATAACGAAATCCATTTCATTTTTATATTTATTTATATAATTACAAAGTAGAAATTAATTCTAAATTATATTATATTATATTATATAACGTAGGCCTTCAGGCTGATTAAAAAGTTATTATATTCTTATTATTATAAATTATTTTTATAGTTCTTGACAATTTTTTAGAGAACCAAAAATTCGTATCAATTATTATTAATTTACCAAAATAAATTTTTTATGTGGTTTGATATCGACTATTTTGTTGAGAGAAATCAAAACGGATTGGGAAAATAGGTTTATAAGTCCACGTAATTTAAACTGAAATAATTTTTTAAATATTCTTTGATGTTCCTAGATTATATTATGCCAATTTTAAATTAGATATTTACTAATAATTATTTTTAACTAACGTTCACTTACACAGATATGGTGCGTGTCTTGCATAAAAAATGGTTCATGTCTTGCATATAAAAAAATCCCTTGGTTAATTTCAATTGAAAGGTGTAGAGAAATATGGGAAATATGTGAAGATATCGATAGCAAAAAATGTGAAATTGGGAGCACGCAAAAACGGTTTCAGTTTCCGATGCGCAGTTGAATTTTTAGTATTTAGTCATATGAGATACTAAATATTTGTTCATAAATATAAAAAAGAAAACAAGTGTCTAAGAACCACTAACAAACAAATAGACTTTTATTAATGCATTAACATATATTCTAGTCATACCAAGCAAAGGCGGTAAACTCAAAAAATATATGTTCCAAGTGGAATTTTAAAGTTTTTACGCAAATATGATAAGCTGATTTGAAGCAAATAAATACTTAAGTTATTATAAGTTATATAATAATAATTAAAAATTGTCTTAAATCTGGGTTTGAATCCCCAAAATCTCCCAACGGCTGCGGCCATGTTTTCAATTATAATGTCTATTACAAGCAAAGTATTTGAAAGTTTTTCCAAAAGCTAAACAATAAAAGTAGTATCGATCATATATTCTGGGGTGACACAGAAATCTCTAGAGATTTTGGGTACGGTTTGAGACTAAATATCTTTTAAAATCCGTAGGTGCTACAGAAATCTCAGAGATTTCATTTTCGCACAATTGTTTCCGAATGTTTACCTTTTAACGAGAATGGCAGAAAAGTGTTGCTACATTTAGACACATATTTAAATATATGAACTTTAAGAGTGGTTTAAAAAAGTCAATTTATTATAAGATTAGTCAATAACTGGTGGGATATTTTGCCAATTTTCGCTATCAATTTCTGATAAATAAATTTGAATATTTATTCCACCCAATACATGAGTTTGACTGACAAACCTACGAGCCATCAGTTGTCAAGCTATCAGTAGCATTGTGAATGGCAAAATGCATTTGTTTGCATTTACATTTAATTTTTAATTTTCTTTCGATTTTAATAATTGCATCCAAATCGCTGTTTTGGCTTTTTATTCCCAAACTAAATTCATGCGCAATTAATTTTTTAATTTTGAACTGTCAAATTATTGACATTCACAAACGTCACTGACATACCGAACGTTGCCACTTTTGCAGAATATTCTGCGCCGCACTTATTTATTTTACTGTGCTTTTAATTCGTCGCACTTTATGATGGTAACTTAGTCAAATTAATTATATAATTTTTTAACTTTAATTTAATCCCAAAAAAAACTATTAATTTGCCAAATTAAATACTGCGAAATGTTATTATTTAGTACCACAACCTGCCTCCTGGTTGAGGAAACTGAGCATGAGACAGTTTTGCACTTTGACACAAAGTGGTATAAGTTTTTACTAAAGATTTATTAGAGGTTTTGTAAAACTTTAAATCATGAATTAAAAAATTAGATTTATTTAGTAATAAAGATACAAATAGCTTAGAAACTGAATAACCTTTTTTATATAAGTAACACTTTCTTTAAATAAAATTAGTTTTATTGATGAATTTAATCAAATCTCGAGAAATTTTCTTAGAGATTTTAGAAACGTTTCGAACCTTGAATTGTAGAGAAATTTAGGAGAAATTGTTTTCTGTGGCACCCTTATATATATATTAAAATTTGTTTTTGAAAAACTTTTTAAATGTTTTTGGCTTTCTGAAGTTTTCTTTTCCGATTTCGACTTATTGATTAGAAAAGTGCAGTATATTGTTCTGGTTACACTTATCGCTTAGCTATAACGATAGACTGTACTGTTAAATCGACAAATCGAAATCGCAATCGATATCCAGAATAGACATAATAATTATGTATATACCAAAATCAAAGTTAAGCAAATTTTTCCTACTTATAGGCTAGTTGTATATTATGGGTTAGTCCGGAACTGCGTGTGTTACGTGTGTGGTCTGGAATGTTGCTAGTTATAAAAGTGGTCACAAAATCATACTGCGACCTGCATATGGATCGAACCCAGACCCATACCCAAACCCAAGCCCAAAAAAAAAAAATCAAACCTGATATGCCACAATGACAATGATGATGTTGATGCCGTTGATGACGAGTTGAGGTTGTTGTTGCTAGCCTGGCGGCCCACGCGGCCGCTTAACCTCAGCCTCTTGGCCAACTCATATGTGGCAGAGTTTGGAAATTTTTTCTGTTTTCTGTTTTTTTTTTTTTTAATAATGTCTCGTCTGGTTTAATGGAGTTCGCCCTGGGTTCTGCCCGTTTGCTGGTTAGTGTGAATTAAAATGTTGTCGGTTTGTTTTTGTTGTGGCTCTTTACATATGTATCTATGTATCTATGCATTTGTTTTTCATTGCTCGATTGGATCTGTATGGCAAATCAAAACGGAAAAAAAATGAAAGAACTCGTCGTCGTCGTTTTATGACTTTTAGAAATTCTTTGGAGTCAGTCAGTCAATGTCGATGATGTCGATGCCTTCAAACTTGTTTTGTTTTTCTCGTTTTTTTTGTTTGCTGTTCTTGTTATTATTATTTTTATTTTTTTTCTATATACTACGTTGGCGTCAACTTTGGCGGCGTTGGTGGCTCGCTTGCTTTGAATAATGATGATAAGCAGACGTGTTCTATCTATCTGTTCGTACTCTTTGTTGTTATACTATGTATTATTGATTTATTATAGATTTTTTTTTTTTTTTTGGTTTTTGGTTTTTGGCTTATTTTGCTGTTGCTGCCTCTGGCAGCCACTAAAATCGTCGCCAACATTGTCGAACAGGTATGAGTTCAAAAAAAATTGTGAACAAATCGTCACGGATACGCGCAGGCATATAAAAAATGTAAGCAAGATACTTTTGGACTGCTTATGCAGATACAGATACATTTGAAGCGCACGCTTGGCCCTCGCTTTGTGCTGTTGTTTTTTTTTCTGATGTTGTTGTCATCAATTTATTTTCACTGTGTATAAAAAAGAATTTCAAGACATTTTTTTTAAGGTCTCGTTGGTTTTTTTTTTGGGTTTGGGTCCGTCTCAAAACGCGGCTTGTGACTTTGTTTTATTTTTTTCACTCACTCTCTCTCTCGCTCTTACTTATTCTCTGCTTTTATTTTATTTATTTTTTTTGTTCTCATAATTTGTTTGCGGTCGAGATTCTTTGCTTTCGTGAGAACGATTTTCGTTTTTATACTTCAAGTGGTTTTTGATTTAACACCAAAAAAAAACGACAGCAATGAAAAATATTTTAATGATGTGCATGCATTGTTGGCCAACATCCAGAGTTGATCCAAACGTTGTGTACCATCAAGATTTCTAACTTGTTTCCATTTCGACTATTTGTCTTGTAACGATTTGTATTCGTATTCGTATTTGTATTTGTATTTGGCCTTTCTTTTTCGTTCTCGATCTGCGTTCTGATTTGCCATTCACAGCTATTGATTAGTTGAGAAAGTTGCAGCTACTCTCTTGGCGCAAGCTGAGTTTGTTTGTGCAACCCATCGATTGCATGCCACGATCATTATAATTATGCCACCCTAAAAACAAAACTTGCAACCGCAAAGCAGTCGCATGTTTTGAGTGACAGTTCTAGAGGTGGTTACGTGATAAACTTTTAAATTATGAGCTAATTTGTTATTTTTTGTGCTTGATGATAAGAATCTTCAGTAAACTGCTCCTGGTTGAGTTTCCTAAATCTTCCAAATTTTGCTGTATCAATTTAAAAATAAGGTAAACTTTAAAGTCGATAGACTTTGAGATACTCTATACCAACTCGTCATAAGACCAACCTATAGACAAATCCAGCTATCCATATGTATTCTTTTGCCAATTTATCGATTAGAGCTCGCGCTTTAGAAATACTTGATTATCTTCCCCTTACAAGTTCTGTTTTGAATAATTATTAATCGAAAAATTTTTTTCATACAAACTAAAGCTGCAACTTGAAATGTTAATGAACATATAGCGCTTTAATATATTTGGGAGTACAAGGGAGTATGGCAGAAAAAAAAATAAGCTTGACCTGGCGGAATATATAAGGAGTACAAAAGTCAAGTATGGTTACCCTAGCTCTTAAAATCTTCAAGATCCAGGCATTCAGACAGACGGAGAGACACACAGACATTTCTCTATCAATTTCATTTGTTCTCCTTATTGCAGCTAACTTGGGAAGCCTCCGATGTCTCCTTTTCTTTGTTACATAAAGATGCACAAAATTAATTTACAATCCCCTTAAGTTATAGTGTATAAATATGGCGACTTTTAAAGTAAGGCGCGAACGACTTTGAAATGCACTGTACCAGCAAGTGGTACATACATATGTTTTGTAAAGCTTAAATTAAATTAAAAATAAAAATAAATTTGTCTCTACTCGAGTTGACTATAATTTTTGATGCCAACACTCTAACTGCAAAACTACCCAGCAAAAGTTTGATTGCGTTTATTTCCGATAATCATGGTCCGATTATAATGATCTTGATATTATTCGAAAGATTTATTTTTATTTCACGATTTTTTGCCATACACAGTAAAGCTGTAATAATAAAAAAATATATATTCAAATATATTACAATACTCAATGTTGCTCACCTTCGAAAGGACTGGAATTGGATTTTTGAAAAAGCATATTATTTTAGAATTTAGAGGTGCATGAATTATGACGCGAACAAAAAAAATATATATCAAATTATGTTCTGGCTTGTTTTATTAAAGAAACATTTTCTAAACTTACTAAATAAAAAGGTTTATAAGATAGGGAAAAATCTCACTTTTCTTTGTTAAGCCTATTTCTAAGAGGTTCTTCTTTTTATAATTTTTTTAACACAACAAAGATTGTAAGATGATTTTCCTATTTCTAAGATCTGCCACTATTAATTATTTTTTATCATTGGTTTTTCAACAAACTAAATATATTTATTAAAATTTATTATATAGACGTAAAAATATATGGTTTTCTTGAGTTAAATAGTTATATTTACAAAAAAAAAATTATTTTAATTTGAGTATTGTCGCACCATGTAATGTCACGCCAGAAACTATGGCTAGTAAAAAAACATAAAACCTGTTTTTATTTATTTAAAAACTTGCACAATTAATAATAATTATTATTATTTTAAATCGTACCCAGAAAAAGTTTTACAACAAATGACTTGCCCAGTCCAAATCAAAACACACTTAAAAATTTTTTAAACCTAAGGAGCAAACAATTTTTTAAATCTTAGCTTATTCCATTTTTTTTTTTTTTTCTACGTACAAATGTAACGTCACGCCAAGAGTGAAAAGCCAATGTACTTTTTTTCCGTCATATTTCTACGTACCAATGTAACGTCACGCCAAAAATTAAATTTTATAAATGGTTTATTTTTTAAGGCAATATTTTTATTTCTTTTAAATCGAGGTTCGCCGTTCTGCTGAAACAGAGTTTCCGACTATTAGAACAATACTACAAAAAGTGCTAATTATTATATTTTTCCCTATGTATTTGGAAGTTATAATTAAATATTAATAATTTTTAAAGAACTATGTTTTTACAAACAATGTGTACAATGTAAGCGGATGTCTTTTTTAGGGTGCGGCTCTTGACAGCTGTTGTGCCTTGCTTGAATTCAAGATATTTCAAATCCTGAGACAAAATAATCGGGGTTGGTTTTAGAATAAGAACATGAAGCTTTGGAAGCTTATGCGCTAAGGGCGTCATATTCAGAAAATATGTGTTGTGGGCTATAGATTGTGTGGGAGTATATGACGAAATTCTTGTAGGGGGGAACTATATAAGGTACCAATATAGACGGC
Source organism: Chymomyza fuscimana (assembly GCA_949987675.1). Lineage (NCBI taxonomy): Eukaryota > Metazoa > Arthropoda > Insecta > Diptera > Drosophilidae > Chymomyza > Chymomyza fuscimana. The sequence continues at coordinate 27,181,001 of OX465089.1, read as the reverse complement.
CCAATTGCTTCCGAGCCGTACAAAGGAGCTTATGGTCCACCTAGTCTTCTACTGCCTCAAACATAGATTAACTTTAATACCCTTTCCCTGTGAGGTATAAAAAAGATTTGAATGAAAATCATAATGTGTATTTAAAAAAAGCGACTAATTTTATTACACTTTTTATAGTATTTTTAATAATCGACTCTTTTATATGTCTATACTCTATATATCTATACTAACGCTAGCAAAAGTCTTAAAGTCAATCTCTAATTAATTTTAAGAATTAAGCTTAACAGAAGCCAAAGCAATTACTCCCGCATTGCTAATTACTATTTATGTTATATTTTTAAAAAACCAACTAATTATATTTGTTTATTTTGTTTACCCAGTTGTTTTTAATTTTCATATGTGTAAATAAGCGCTTATTATGTATTCCGCGATTTAGTTAGAGTTATAAAATATTTACAACACTTGCGTGACCTTAGCTATTAAAATTTACATTTAACGTTTATATAAAAAATATATAAATTATAAGTAAGTATAATGCTTACAACGCTGCCATCTCTAGAGCCTGTGCACAAGGGGTAAACCTGGAACAGACTGGCCGACGGACCGACTGTTTGCCGATGTGTATCGATGCGGTAACATCTGTCACGCTGCCCTAGTACTAGTTGGTGGTTCGGTTTCCTGGGTCGGAACAACAGAAGTCTCAAAAAATATACCAGGCAACAGTTAGCAGTTAGCAGTTGAGATCGTCTCGAGTGTTGTTTTTTTTTTTTTTGTTACTTACCAAGGACAAAAGCTCTCTTTTTGTTTTTTTTCGGTTTTATTTACAATAATTTGCCGTCTGTTTGTGCATTTTGTTTAGGCTCAAGGAACAGTTGAGAGAGAAAAAAGGAATTATTTCATTATGAAAATATGCAAAAATGTGTTGAGAACTGAGCAGCAGCTGATTGTTAGGACTTTGTATTGTGCCGACAGACAAACTACCCTTAGCACATAGTACATAATAAGAGTATTTACCTTGTTTATGCCACTTCACATATAGTTAAATATGTATTCGATGTTTTAATGTGACACTAATCGTGTGGCAACTGTTGTTACGTGTGTGTGTGTGTCTGTGTGTGCGTTTTATAGCCACTTTATTATGCTCAGAGCGTAACCGAAACCCCCCTTAAATACATCCAAAAATTTACTTTACTCCATAAACAAGCTAAACAATGACCGACAACAAAAAAAAAACACAACAACACCAACAACTTTGAACCTTTCTTCATTCATAAAAAAAAAAAACAAAGTCATTCTTTGCCTTTCTTTCTGGTACGCTCTTCTCTCTCTCTCTCTCTTTTTCCGCTTTTCTTTCTACGCCTTACACACACACACACAATAGCGTGTGATGATTAGAAGCGCTTAGTAAAAACAACACACACACACACACTCTCACAGTGGCAATACGAAGGTGTACTAAGAAAAGGTTGTGCCCAATGGAGTTTAAATCGACATGAAGAGAAATGCGAGCGAGACGCAATCATTCACTCAGAGTCTCCGACAGTCAGACAGACTGTCAGACTGCGTAGGTAGCTAACACAGCCAAGTAACTGGGCTAAAAACAAGACAAGACAGATAAAAACTAACTCGCTATAGATACGACTCTCGAAAAGACTATTCAATACTCTGCATAAGAAATTACGTGAAAAGTCTGAATTTTGTAACTCAACTATTCCGATACCCATTTTCACGGAAATTTTGTGAATTATAGATAGACTCTAGAATTTAATTTTTAAGCCGTTAAGTTCACATGCATAATACAGTCGAACTACTCTAGGACGAATTTTTTTTTCCAGTACACTGCCTTTTCTTAAAAGATTTTGTTAATTTTGAACATCTTTTAAAGAGCTTCTGCGGAAAAAAGCATACATTTTGTAGCTTAAATTAAACTCACCTAGTTTTAAGCTCTAAAAAATTATTTCAAATATTATAATATTTCGTTATAATGTAAGGAGAAATCAGTGAGGATTAGCCAAATATATGTTACTTACACTAGAACTGGTTTCTTCGTTTCTTAGGCCCTAAACGTTTGAGAAGATTTTGTTGAGCAAGTTAAAAGGAAAAGTGTCTTCGAAACAAAAATTACAAATTTCTTTCAATAAAAAAAACATTTGCATAAAACGAATTTTTTGTACAACACACTTATTTTACGCTACTTTAAAAATTCGCCAAAGCGAAGTTTGACTGTATCTATATTTAAATCGGTTCAGTATTCGTTTTTCACAATTTAGTGAAAATTAATGTACCTTAACTTTTACGACACCAATTATTACAAAGATTTAGTGAATTAAATTGACTTTAAGCGTCAATTAAAACCAAATATAAACAAATTAATTAAAATGAAATAATTAGATGCATATCTACACAATTTTATTAATCACAATATCAATATTAGCCTTTGTAACAGTGTTAAATTATTTTTAAAAATTATAAAAAAAAAATAAATAAAAAAATTCCTTTCGTCTATTCTTTTTCAAGGCATTAATTATTCAAAATGATTTTAAAACGAATAAATAAAAAAATAGTACGAAATAGTTAAATACTTATTATGCAAAAAAGAATCCACATATATAAAAAATAAAATGAATAATAATAATAAACAAAACAATTTAATTACAATAATTATAACCAAAATAGAAATTAAAAAAAAATTCATTAATTTGTAAATTTTTTATTGTATGAAAAACTTACATAAAAAAATTTTTCACAAGAGTAAATAAAAAAAAAAAAAGTATTCAAAACAGTAAATTAAATACCTACTTATTATATAAAAAAATATGCGCATAAATAAAAAATAAATAACAATAACAAATAAAAATGTTTAATTATAATTTATATAAAAACTATGCGCAAAATTGAAATTAAAAAATTATCATTAATTTTTAAATTTTTTATTATATTAAAAACATACATAAAAAATATTAAAAACATGTTTCATACGAGTAAATAAAAATAAAGCTTACAAAATAGTTAATTAAATAATTATTATATATGCACATGAATTAAAAATAAAAAAAATAATCGTAATAAATAAAAATGGTTAATTATATAATATTATATAATAATTTTTATAAAAACCTTACCCAAAATAGAAATTAAAAAAAATCATAAAGTAAATTTTTTATTATATAAAAATTATGTATAAAATGTGTGTATACATCAGAGCTCGCAAAAGACTGTCAACCTATTTTTCTAACTTTTGGGGGGTTTTAAGGTTGCAAAATAATAAAAATCTAAGGAATTTAAATTTAAAAAAAAAGGAAAGAAAAAAATATTTTTTTTTAGCATTTAAATAAAAATTCCTGCATAACTATTTTTATGCTCCAATCTAAGAAGAATAAGGATATTGTTCCAAATATATATCTTCAATACTGATGAGTATAGATAAAAAAAAAATATATATATATATATAGGCAACTGGTATATCAGGAAGGAGTTACCGGCTTTCGTCGAAAATTACTGGATCGGTCTTTGGAGACTTCTCGTATTTTAGAGTTACTACTCCCAGATATGGTGGAAACTTGGGGTTGCAGTGAATTTTCAGCATCCATACACTGCTGCTCCTGCTCATCAAAAATCTCTTCAGCATAGTCCAACTTAACGAACCATTTCTCAAATTCAGCTACATGGTAAATAAGCCTTAAATTACCGTTTAATTCTTCCCATCCATAATAACCCACTCAATAATTAAAGTAAACCATCTACCAGTCCAACTGACCTTTTTTTTTCCAGCGCCGAAACCATCAATGTCAGATATCCCGCTGTTACAAACAAAAGCACAAATCTAATATGCCTGTTCGGTATGTTCCAAGTGTTCCAACAGGGCATGGCATAATAACTGCTTATAAGTCTAGGCCGACAATTTCACCTTTCAGCCTACATACTCGAGAGTTCCATGACGCGTGTCAAACGAGTCTCCCGGCCAAGCCGCTTTGCTGGCGGGGATCCGTTGAGCCTGACTGCTCCTGTGCGGACTTTTGTGTTTTGATAGGGGTTGATCAAAATGTGTCTATATATCTGCGACGCTGATGAGCCACAAAACAGCCAAAGCATTTAGGGGTATAATAATTTTATGCCTCGCTCCACAGTGCATAGACGACAAAAGGGAAGGGAGTATGAGTATGAGTCTGATCCTGAACAGTGGCACAGCGTGTAGGCAGCAACTGTGGAAAGATGTGCCCCATACATGTTGGCTTGTTTTTGTTTTTGTTTTTGTGTTTGGATGTAGTACATAACATCTGCTGATCCTTTTTTCTTTTTTTTTGTCTTGTCATTGCTCCCCAAAACATCGGTGTTTTGGGACATGTGCGTTTTTAGTTATTGAAATTTTGACTTGTCTTGCCAGAATTAAATGCGGCCTGCGCTTAGTTGCTACCATTGTCCTGTTTTGTGCATTGAGTATTTAATTGCAGATAATATCGACAACAGTCTGGCAGTCCTCACTGATACAACAACAGACTGCAGCAGGCATGCGGAGAGACAAACTGGCAGGATCAACAGCTGAAGTGCGTTGCTGTTGTTGTTTTTGGACTCCCCGCAACGGAAATGCATCTGTGCCTCAAACGCACGTGTCAATAATTGTGTGCCCCTTGTTGTTGCTGTTGCCGGTGTTTTCTTGAAAGAAGGAAGCCTTTGGGTTTTTTTGTTTTGCGAGATTCAGAGATTCAGCTGTCGTCATCTTGGATAAGTAACTAAGTAAATGGAAATTACTTACCTAACAGCAAGTGGCGATTGTTGTTGTTGTTGTAGCGACTGGCTCATCAACAACTACAGTTAGGCATTGCGAAAGTAACGGCACTGCCAAATACAAAGCAAACATTATAATGAGATACTTTGCTTAAAACATCGAAGATATTATACACTTGCTAATGGCCATTACAAATTAAACATACATATCTAAATAAGCCATATATCCTATCTCAATCCTCAAATTTAAAAAAAAACACACAAAATTATGAAATATAATTTAAGAAAAACCTATATCATATATTTTAACCTACATATAGATAATAAATAAAGCCGACAGTTTTTTTGCACAATGTTCGATATGGACACATAATTTTAAAATTTAAAAAAATAAAATTATTGTTTTGACTGAATGTTTTCTAGAACTGTAACGATAATTTTTTTTTTATTATCTATGAGTTTTCAACATATAATATATAAAGGGTCATCAATCTTGAGGGGTTTTTTTCAATAAGGTTTTTTTGATAAACCACGCCGGAGTACTGTCAAGTTGCCATGTGTTTTTATTCAGTTTTCATTGCCATTTCATCATGGAAAAACTTACACCCACACAACGTTTACAAATCGTACAATTATATTTCGAAAACTCGCGTTCTGTAAAGAATGTTTTTCGTGCGCTTAGGCGCTTAGAATAGACCTCGTCCAGCGCGTAGTTTATGGGCCAGTGGAATCATCGGTCCATATTTCTTCAAAAACGACGCTGGTCAGACCGTAACCGTCAATGGTGCGACCGTTATCGCACCATGATAACGAATTATTTGCCACTTGAAATTGAAGCCCGAGATCTCCACGACATTTGGTTTCAACAAGACACACAGCCCGTGAAACAATGGACATATTGGGGAGCCAATTCGGTGAACAATTAATTTCACGCTCCGGACCGGTGAATTGGCCACCAAGATCGTGTGATATCAATCCGTTAGACTTACGTGAAGTCTAAAGTGCTTGTGGATGGATAATCCAGCTACGATTGAAGCATTAGAGGCCAACATTACCCGTGTTATTCGCGAGATACCGCCGATTATGCTCGAACGCGTCATCAAAAATTGGAACCTCCGCTTGGACGAGCTACGGCGCAGTTGCGGCCAACATTTGAAAGGGATTATTTTTAAAAAGTGAATGGCAAGAACGGTTCTTTCTATTAATAACTAAGATTTTCCGATTCATTTAAAATTTTTGTGTTTTTGTTTTATTTAAAAAAAAAAAACCTCAAGATTGATGACCCTTTACATATATAATATAATTTTTGTCAGTGAATTTGGCTTGGATTTTAAAAAAGTTTTTTTAACTTGTTAAAAGTTTTGGATTCATCAAATGTTGATGGAATATATTTATAAAAGAAAAGAAATTCCTTGACCTATGCGTTATCGTGATAAACGTTTTGGGGAATGCAACTTTTGGGATACTGTTGAATACAGTAGTATCTTTTTTTCGAAATGAATTAAATTGTGTTTGTGAAATGCTTAGGATTGTCTGCCACGTAGTGGAGACGTCGGATACTCTGAAATATCAAAGAAGATAAGAGCTAAAGCAACCCAATTTTCTGATTAGATCTCTTATCATATCAGAGTAATCAACTTTATTTTGTTTTTATTTGGCGTTTAGAAATTTTCTAGACAGCTTGGGAAGCACTGCGACAAATTTTGTCAAAATCGGTTGACTACATCATATAGCCCATAGAAGGATAACCCTAAGTCGTTCGGGGCCGACTTGAACCGTCATTTTTTAAAAGCATATATTATCTATAGAATATCGTCCTCCAATCAGGACTAAACTCGAAATATTCATATATCTACTGTACAATTTAAAGATTATGAGTTATTGTATGTAGGCGATATGGCCAAAACCGATTTCGACTTATGTGGCAGCTATGCAGTAAAGTCGCTACAACAGCATTAAATTCAGCACATATATATAAGTACATCTCTTATATATATTTTCAAATATCAGATTTGAGTTGAGATACAATAGAATGGTAAACAACGGAGACAAGACTAAACCTATATGTCAGCTATATAGTTCTTCGTTATTTTACAAAAATATTCGGCAATGCTCCGGTAAACGAATCCGAATTTATTTATTCGGATTTGTTTTGAAACATGTGAGTTGCTACCAATTTTACCAAAACGAATTTTACCAAAACGAATCAATACAAAATATATCACGCACAACTCAAAACGAATTTTCGGCAAACTTTTACTTACACACTCATAATTCATGTCTTGTATGTCTAGCATGAAAATTTCCGAAGATATCACAACATACCTATATATTGTTGCAAAAACGAAAACGACAAAGTATATTCGTTTTCGTTCCCCTGATCACGACTGAAACTTCATATTGGAAAATTCTAAAGTCTTGGCACCTTCCAACCTGAAATCTAAAAGTTGTCGTTAAAACTATTTAAAAAAAAATGTTATTTGCTAAAATAATTCAGTCTCCCCAGCAACAGCTGCCTTTAGTATCCGCCTTTTGGGACAAAGAATGTTCATCCAATTTTTTGATTTGAATTAAATTAAAATCGCTATTGGGATTCAAAATCAATTGAATTTTCATGATTATTGTCACATGGATAGGGCTTAATAGCTAAACGCCATTATCAAATTAGTCGCATTAAGTATCTTTTGGATTTACTACATATAGCCACTGCAAGAAGGGTATAAAAAAGAAATACGATAAAACAAAAAAAAATGAAAATTTAAAAGAGCAAGAGCTGTTTTTTTTCTTATTGTTGTTGCTGCTAATGTAATTGTGTGTAAATGCCATAAAGTTGGCAACACTTGCTGTGCCAACAACAATGCGAATAGAAGTAGTCCCAAACCACACACACAGATACACACTCACACACGCTCATTGGCAAACAAATGAAATATGTGTTGCGAGCAAAGACCAACATGTTTGGAGTCATCGTCGACGTCGTCGTCGCCGGAATTGTCGGAGTCGTCATCGTTGTCCAAGTTTCTTGGTCTAGTCACACTCTTGGTCCGTTGATGGCGCGCAAAACGCAAATGAAGTTCACGAGATGGTCAAACGATAATGTTGGCAGCACATTTGCCAGTCATGCTCGACACACTCTAACACACACACACACAAACACACACAGATACAGATACAGATACACACTCACACCCAGACTCACAATTCAGTTAGTCAAGTTGGGCCAATGTTAGCATCGTCTGCTGTTGTTGTTGCCCCGTTTGTCAGTCACAACGAGCGAACGAGTTTTCGTTGTGTATTTGCCCATTTTGTCGCCTGCACTGCCCCCACCACGCCCCTTAGCTGCACAGTCCCACAGCAGACACCCCAAACCCCACCACACAACCAAACACTCACAACAAATGTAAAATCGACGCTGCATAGTTTGAAATCAAATCAAAAGCAACAACAATGAGCCAACAGCGAAAAAAAAAAAAAAACACAACGAACTAGAAAGAAAAGCTCTCGGAGTCATAGCAAAGTTTTTGTACTCTTGTAGACCAACTAATATCTATGGGTATAAGTACAGTACAGTAAACTGCCCAATTAACGTCTTATTAGAAATTCTCCAAGTCAAAGTCTCAAAATTTTAAAACGAAGTTCTTTACGAAGCTTAGAATAAAATTATAGAAAAATCGTCACGTAACGAAATTATGCTTTGCTTTGTTTGTATGCGTGAGAATAGCGAGTAGACTACAAACAATATAGGTTCTCCTTATTCCAAATAGCAACATAGGGCCTCGAACTAGAAACAACAGTCGTAAAAAAATTTAAAGTCGGCTCGAGTCCCAGATTCGATTCTCAGTACATAGTATATATATTTTTTTTTAATTCTTTTGTATATAATACTTAATGATGATGATTTATTTATTTTCTCCTAAATGGAGCATAGAGCCTCATAATACCTATTACAATATAATAATAATTATTATTTCCTTGATTATATAGAGTTATATCCATTTATAAATTAAATTAAATAACACTGCGTTGTCGCTCTAAGTCACCGCCCTGACGAATTCCTTCAATCGATATCGATTGCTTGCGACCTTGTTCGATAGCTAAAAGTCGTCAACGGGTTCTCTGATCGATGTCCGAGGCCGGTGCCTTTTTTTATATAACATAGATTCACAAAAAAATCATATTTTCAGATCCAGAGTTATCGTAATTCTTTCGGTGTCACTGAATCCGAATCCCGGGTCAAACGGTTTTTCAGGGTTTTGACAGAACCACAAAAAAAACCCAAAAAATGAGTTATTTTGGGGGTTATCGGACTTCGGATTCGAATGCAGCAACTCCTAAAGTTGGGACTCGAAAAAGGTTCTTTATGGGATATATTAAGGTTATACCCAAATCAAAATCGATTTTCAGGTTTGGAGGTAATTTCCTAAATGATTTCCTAATGTTTTTGGAGTCATTGAATCTAAGTCCATCAAGCCACTTTTTTCTAAAACTTAAATTGGATAAGCTTCAAACAATCGGAACAGAAACAAATTAAAGAATGTAACTAAATAAATCTTTTAGAAATCGAAAGTAATTATTCCAAAATCTCAAAAATTTTTCGACTTTGTTTTTGGGATTATTTTAAACCATTTTTTTTGAGACTTACAAAAAGAAGCTGTTTACAATAAAAGATTATTTTTAATTTTAAAATTATATCAGCTTATCAGACTTTTTAAAAAAAAATTTGTTTACTATATATATTACTACAACTAAACATTTAAATTTCTCAAACTAGCTTAAAACATATAAAAAAAATAAAGGAAATAAATCACATAAAAAAATAAATAAATATTTAAATCGATTTTTAAGTACTAATTTTTTTTTGAACATGATGAAAATACTTTTATATTAAAAAATACAAAACAATTTTTTATTTTTTTTCTATGTAGAAAAATAAATTTGTCAGTCATGATTTTGTAAACATTTTTCTTATTCGCTTATTTTTTACTAATAAATCGATAAGTGTGGGCTTTTTTTTATTTTTTTTTTTGGTTTTGTTTTTTTAAATTTACTATAATTTTTTTTTATATATATTTTTTATTCAAATCGCTGTTCATATAAACTTATTTCCCTTATAGAATTAAAAAAGGAGTTCTTTGCATCAACATTCTACCCAAGCTAATGTTTATTTTTTTTTTAAATTATTTCTACAATTAGGTTTTTGTTTTTAATTTTTTTACAATTTTAAATTTATGTTACTTTTAGAAAAATGCGAATTGCCAAAACGCGTAAACTAAAATCCTTCATAGCAGCAGCAGCAGAGTCTGAATTCTTCTTTCGAAAATTCTTCTACTATTGAGTTTTGGCAATTTCTTGAAAGCTTCTAAAAATTGCAGCTGAATAAAAAAAAAAATATATTTCTGCTTAAATTTCAAATTAAAACTAAAAAAAAGAATCCAGTTAAAAATTGTGATGTCGAATTTGGTGCAGGATTTGTAAAAAAATCAACCATACACACACATAGGTCAAGTACATGCCAATTATTGAATAGAAAAGCTTACTGCACATAGTACATATAGGTACTAGTATATAAGCAGCAATTTTTATGCTACTTTACATTGCCAATATGTACCCTCTGCGTGAGTGTATAAAAATCTATGTACAAAACTCAATTGAAGTGCAGCGCTCAAGTTGCTGCCTCGTCGTCGCTCCACTTTTTGCTCTGCCTTTTGTTTGATTTAGTTTATGTGCACCGCCGACGTTGCCACCGTCACCACCACGCCCCCTTAAGCGGCACACACACACATACACACATTGGCATGCATACGAGTTTTGGCGCTTGGCTGCAGTTAGAGGCAGCGACAGAGGCAGTGGCAAAGTTGCAAGCATTTCCATTACCATTCACTGGGCGACGCCATAACTAAAGCTGCTTCTGCTGCTGCTTCTTCTCATCATCTTCATTATGAACATCGTCATCATTATTATAATCATCGTCATCATCATCATCTATGTACGTCGTCGTCATACAAATATTTAGTAGAGTATGAAGTAGTTCGGGTTCGGTACATAAAATGAGTTGACCTCAGTTGACCTCGTTTCAGTTGCTTTTTTTTTATTTAATTTTTTTTTATACGCTGCTTTGCTTTCATATTGCAGCAGTTGTTTTTGTTGTTGTTTTAGTATTTTTTTTTCACTACTTCACATTTTGCACTGTTTTTATTTGTTTTTGTTTTTTTTGCTTATGTATATGTAGCAAACGTTTTAATGAATTTTCTAGCCCTAACCCAGCTGGCTGTCTCTTTCGCACACTCTATTTCTTTCTATCTCTAGCTAACTGTCGCAGTTGAGATAAAAACGGTTTAGTTTTTTGGATACACTGTAACCAACACAGGGTCAAGTGCACTGGAGATTTGAGCAAAGTATGTAACAGGTAGAAGATGCCCTGGTAGACCTTACGTTCTTTATTCCAAAATTCTTATAATTTGCTCAGGGAGCAGCTGAGTCGTGTTCAACTGTCGTCATCATAGATTATCATTGATTTCACCAGATCATAAGAACGGAAAAAAAGCGATAGTAAAACATATAAATTTTTATATATCAGACTATTTTATTAATATATATTTATATTATATTATTTTTTTTTTAAATATTTAGGTAGACCATTCTTAGACGAGCCATATCTCATGAGTAAATAAAGATATTGGAAAATTTATTTATGAAAGATATATAAAACTTTGTTTTTAAAAATTACAACCGAATTTTTTTTTTTTTTTCATTTTAATTTGAGAGGTCTAGCTGGATAAGGTAATGGAAACTGCCACCAGCGATTTTTGAAAACTTATGATGCAGTTCAATGCATAGGGGAAACAAAAAAATTTCGCAAAATTTCAGTTTTTAAACGTAACGCGATAGAGCTTAATTTAAAAAACGTGTTTTTCGTTTTTATTTAATTGTGACTAAACTACTGAACGTTTTTGAATCGTTTTTTGAAAAATTAAATTTTTTTTTTAAACATGTGTTTTTATACGTTCTTTATTACTTTTTATTATTTCTTTTACAATATTAAAAAAAAAAAACGATAATTTTTTAATAATTTTTAAAAAAAAATTATGAAAAAAAAGTTTTTTGTTGTCAAAAGACGTTGAAAATTACAACACATTTTTATAATATTTAATTCCTGTTTTGCTCAAAAATAAGAATGAACAGAGTAAGCAAGTAACTTCATAGATAAAAACAAAAATTTTAAAAAAACCGTAATTATGTATTAATATTTTATTTAGTGATGTCATCATAGTACTTGGTACATGTAAAATTTATGAAAAGATTTAGAACAATGATTAGGATATTCAAGGTCAAAGGTCACAAAATTCTAATTTTTGCAGCAAAATCTAACTTACTAATTAAAGGTGTGAATAATTGATGATATAAAGAAAAAACCTTTTATTACAATCACTTACATCCTATACATAATAAGATCGGAAGAGACAAACATCTTTTGTTTCAAAAAAAGCAGACATTCTAGTAATCAACTTTTCAATAGTTTCCCTATCAATTGCATACCACGCATCCTTCAGGATCTCCCAGATGATTTTTGTAAAGTTGGACACTTTTTTTTGCTTGTCGTTGCAGCTCTTTGCGCACAAGTTTGATAAGTTTGAGATAATGAGGTGGCCACAGCATGTATTTCAGGGTTCAATCGATCTAAATAACCTTTGCGCAACTTTGCCGTATGTTTGGGATCATTATTTTGCTGAAATACGAATCGGAGGGGAAATATAAAATACTCATATTACTTAAAGTATTGTTTATAAGACTAAGTTGTATTTATTTTTCTAATTTTTCTACTTTTGAAGCGCTGATCTTAAACTTTCTGACGGTAGTGTAGGAACCATACTGAAAATGTACAAATTAAAGATCTTCTTCCCCAGTTAAGAATTTCGCTTAAACTCTTGCAATTCCTTAAGTATCTTGGAAAGTATCTATAAATCTTGAGGCTCAATTGTAGACACACTTCCCTATTAAATGCAACAATATTTCACTTTGTTGTTTTTGTATGTAGATATATGTGAGCCTAATTAACAACATCACATTGAGTCCATTACATCCTCAAATAAATTCTTTTTTGCAGTGTATCCCTCGTTTGCACATCGCCTAAGATGCTACCCTTTTTTGTTTTGTCAGAAATCTTCAATTAGATATCATATGGCCCATGGTGTTTTATAGCGCTATGCTCTCTGTATGGCCAACGGCATGTAAACTTGGCTGTAAACATTTAAACGCCTTCTTGGTATTGGATTGTATTACCCATGGTTTTGGCCTTTGGTCAACAACAACTCGAACTAAACTCATTTAATTTGAACTTACAATTTTGAGTTTATCTTTTGAAGTTTGTTTGCCGCCTGGCTTAATGTTGATTACTTTCACCAACAACAGTTGGATACAACTCTAAGCACAGTTATGGCAACAAAAGCAACAATGGCAGAGGAAACAAAACACAACAACAACAACTATGTACAACAACAATAATAATAACAAACTTAGGCCAAGTTGCTTTTGCTGTTGGCATATGAAATATGTTTGAACATAATGAGGCCAACAGCATTGTTGTTATTGTTGTTGTTGTTGTTATTGTCGTTGCTGACGAACTGAGCTATCAGTTTGTTATTGTTGTTGTTGTTGTTGTTACTGTTATATTTGTTGCTGCTGTGTTTGTTGGCAACATTGTAGCAGCAACAACCACAACTGCGACTAGACATCGTCTGGGCCTAACGAAAATTTTAAATAATTAGCAAAAAACAGCAGCATTTGTTGTTGTAGTTGTGTTGTCGTTGTTGTAGCTTTTATTGTTGTTGCTGTCTTGTTGCAGCGATTGTTGTTTAATATTGAAAGAGCAACAAGTGGCCACAGTTTGTTGCTCCATACAAAACTCAATATGTAAATTAAGCCCTTTTAAAAAGTTTGAGAGCCATAAATACAATGCAGCTCAAACTGTAACGAGTACAAACAGTAAATGAATTGTTGAAACTAGAGATGGGATCGTGACGGGTATCAAGCAGAAATCTTTATTTTTTAAAATGATGATTAAGAAATCATTTTTTTTTTAAATTAATTAGTATTTTTTTTTATTAAGAAATAATTTTTAATTCCATTAAATTCATTTCTAAATTGATTTTTTATTTTAAAGCTAAAAAAATTTATTTAAAAAATTTCCAATAAAGCTTGAAATCAGATATCTTTTAATACACATTTATAAAATACTATTATAATTTCTATACCTTTCCGTTGAAGCAAGAATGTCAGGCACACCACAATTTGAAGCTTGATTTTAAACACCTCTTGAACCAGTATGTGTATTACAATAGTTTAATATTTTTTTTTTTAAACCGTAACAAATGCTTTACTTTTTGCATGCTTTTTAGGATTGATGTGATTGCTGTAGAGCTGACAATAAAACTGAGTGCAAAATACTTTTTTTTTAATAGATAACTTATAAATTGTGACCACAAAAATATCTTTGACACAGTAGTGTCAAAATTTCGCTATGTAGCATTGTTATTAAATTATTAATTAGCTGTGTCTCTCAAATAAGTAACAAAAAATTTAACTTTAAAAGATAAAGAAAGTTTATTGAAAATTCTTTGATCTCAGAAGTTTAATTTTTTTTTTTTTTGAAAATAATGCCAAAAACTAGCTGGACAAAAAAAAATTTAAACTAAACGCATAGTTCAATTTGTTTTTATTTTAAATTTAAAAAAGAATTTTTTTAAAAACGTTGAGTTCTCACACATTGTAATAACTAATTAAAGAGAATATAAATTTAAATTTTAAAAGTTTATATCAGTTTTATTAGAATTTGTAACTTATTTCTAAATAATGATATAAGATATTAAAAAACTATAAAGTTTAGACGCGATTCATTTAAGAACCCATTGGCTATGACGAGAAGGAATACTCTATGTCTTAATCGTTTCCGTAAACTATTTATTTCACCTATATCATCTCTATTTAAAACTTTTGCTTAGTTCCGTTGAGCATTGTCTTCAATTCCAGTGACCCTGAAACTGTAACATCCAGGATAAATACTTTCCATTGATGATGTAATAATAATTTCTAATTAATTCATGAGCTCAAGTAACTAAAAAGTTTTGAATTGAGATAGAGTAGGTAGTATAAGAAGAAGAATTAGAAGTACCATAGAACATCCAAGGCACACAAAAAAAATTATCGTTAAAAGAAGCATGATCTTAAAAAGAACAAACATGTGATAATAATTAGAGCAAGCAGTAAAAATCTCATTTTTATAATTTTTCCAAATAAATGGCCAATAAATGTATTATATTTTTATATACATTTTTTGAGTCCAATTTTTTTTTTAAAGTTTTTTCTTTCGGTAATTTTATTATTTTTTTTTTTATTATAGCTAAAATATGCAACCAAATTTTTTTTATTATAAAAACTGGGCACTAGATAACAGATGATTGAACTTACAATTTTAAGATTTCAGAATAATTTTGGGTTTTACTGTAAGTTAAGGCTTGACACGATTTTTTGGAGCAAGTATGTTGTAAAAATTTTCGAGTGAATTGAATTTTACATTTTCGAGATTTAGTCCAAATTACTATATTTTGAACAGACTGTAAAACTTACTATATAGAGTGCTCTCAAAACTGTACATTTATGCATATACATATGTTGTCCGATTTTGGTGTTACTTTTTGTATGTTATATTATGATCCGCCCGCATGTTCAACACTTTCTATTTCTTTGCCACATTTTGTAAGAAAAAAAAAAAAAACACATGAAACAAGACAAAAACCGTTAGGTAAATGAATTTTGATGGTAATAACAACAGCAACAACAACAAAGCCAAGAGAGAAGTCAAATCTGCGCTTGACATGCATCTCATATAACGCGTACCTATAATGTCGTTTTTTTATACCCTTTAGCCATAAGGTATTATACATTTTCAAGGAATGTATGCAACAGCTGCAAGTAGCCCTATTGGACCATAAGTTCCTTATACACAAATGCTTCTCATCATCTCGGATACGTTCGTACGGTCGTTCTTATGAATAACTTCAATTCAGTGATCATAAGAGCAAAAAACACAAATTACCGAATTATCTGAATTATCATTTTTTGTAGACAGAAGTTAGAATGATTTTAAGATGATGTGCTCTTATAGAGCATTTTGTACTCTTTGTTGAAATGATTAGTCTTAGGGCCAGTACACAGCATTGCAAAACAGCTCCGAGATAAATCAAAACTTCTTATAGAAAAACTCTAGTAAAATTCCTAGCGCCAAAACCTCTCTGATATGCAGCTGTGTAACCAATCAGTGCTGTCTGTTATTTTAGGCAATTGACATCAAGCTGGCGCTAAACAAATTAGCTGTTGTTACTGCTGGCGCCATCTAGCTATAAACGGATCAAAGAATGGCCGGTACTGCTTGCTCAAACAATAAGTTGCAGTTTTATATAGCGACTGTTTTTACGGTGCTACGAACTGGTCTTTAACCCAAAATACGGCAAAAAAAATGTACATAAATACCATAAAGGCGTTAGATAATACCACAAAAAGCATTCGAACCAACAATAATTAACAAATTTCGTTTCTAGAGGAGTATTGTTCGTTCTGAAGGCAAAACAAGTTACAGATTTTGTTTGAAAGCGTTTTTCTCTAGGAGCCTTTAATGCTAAGATTAAAAGGTTTTTTCATCATTATTAAAGGTAAGAATACAGTAGAAACAATTTTTTGAAAATGAAAGCGTGTTGACGGCAAAACTCATTATTTCTTATTTTTTTCGGTATGTGTTCGGCTGTGTCTGTGAAAGCAGCCGATTGTGTTCAGCCGTAGAGTGATCAGTGAGACCGCTGACAAACGCTATTCTAGAACTTTAACTAAGATCGGTCCTTTTTTCTGAGTATGTCAAGATAGTTTGCACCGTATAAGAATTGTACGGCTGATACCCATGTTTTAAAAGCTAACTGCTGTAGCATTATTAAGAATAATTTGCTTCCAAAATCGAAAAAATTAAAAGCTTTTAAAGATATAGTCAAATTTTAGATGCCTTCTTCTATAAAGTGCAACAATATTGCACTTTGGTTCAAGCTGAAGCCACTAGCTTTGCTAAATCCATTCATGTGAGCCTAATCAATAACAAAGCAACGTTAACATTTTCACAAAAAATGGTATAATACAAAGGTATAACCCTCTTCCTTAAACACGCCCACAATCTTCAACGTACCACTGCTAAAATCAGCTTAAATAATTGCATCTTTTTGAAAAAAGTGGGTGTAGGGTATACCATTGTCGGTTACTGAACCAACTGATTCATATTTTTTGTCTTCATAGTTTATTTACTTTTTTTTTTTGTTTCTTACTTTGCTTAACGAAATTCACGTCCAATTTTATTGTACCCACGCCGACAACAACAACAGCAATAACAACAACAACAAAAACAACTACAGTAAGAGCAACAGCTACAAACGGAAATGGTAAACATAACACTAGAAAAAAAAACACTGCTTGTGAGCAAGAGGTGGCTGGGGGCTCTTACGGGGGGAAGGGCAAAAATGAAACGCAAACCAAAATAACAGTTAGTTATGAAACCGAAGCATCACTCAAAAGCAGCCGCAGCAACAACAACAGCAACAAACGTGCGACGCGACGCCCGCGCAGGCGCAGCTGTGCAGTCGGCGCAATCCAAAGCGTCGCGACAGACTGAAGAAGAAGAAGCAGCAGCTTAACCCATGTTACCAACATTTTTGTTGTTGTTGCTTCTTCAGTCTTGGCAGTCTCCTCAACTTTCCAATGCAAACACATAGATATACATACATATTTTGTATATTACCTTTTTCATTATGGTCTTAGCCCAAAAAAATACAGTTGCATGGAATTTACATGTCTAAATAAAAGTTTTTTTTTTTTTGTTTTTTATTTCACATTCAGTCAAGCAAGCGAGTTAACCACTAACTTGGTCAGTCACTGAGTCTTTAATGGTAACTTCGTCATTCAAGATAACAGATCAAAATCGAGTTGTAAAGAGTGCTAAATTTCTAGTTTATCATGTTACATGAAATCCGTACACAAGTATTTATAAGCTAATGAAGAATATCTTTGATTAATCGAAGATGTTCAATTCAAATTCCATTTCTATACTAATATGGAAATTTAAGCTAGTAAAACCATCCGGATATGCATACTGCCTGTTTCTTTCTTTTATCATTATTTTATTGCTCACGATCAGATTCTTCATTGCAAGAATAAGTGCTAAACAATTATTAATATATCTGAGGATGATAGTCCCATAAGCTGAAAACACATAACTTCCGATTATATCAACCGAATTTAAGAAAATATTTATGGCTGCATCTTGAAAAATATCAAAGAAGAAAACAGCAAAATTCGGTTTAGTGATAGAGAAGCCAATATGAAAAAACTGTATGCTAATGATCAGCTAGACCATAAGACGCACCTCGTGGCCATCTATTAATTTAATTATTGAAATGGAAGGGTACGAGATGTAAAACTGTTAAGAAAATAGCAATAGCAATACAATACACAATAAAAAACGTTAGCTGGAATCGGACCGGACGATTTAAATTTGCAAATCCCCCAGCCGGGATGCCAAATGATTTCTTATTATATTGATATAATAATATACAATACGATTTTTTATTTACACATGTATATTAGCTTTTTATAAAGTATTTTTGCATGTAAGTATATATGAAAAAACTTATTCACTTACCTACAGCATGTATATATGTAAAAACTTATTTACTTACCTAAAGCAAGACAAGCTGCTTTAGTTTTACATTAGAATAAGACAAAATCGCAGTTTAGCCATGCTGCTTGAACTAGTTGCCTTCAATACTCAATACTAGGATCAAGAAGAAACCAAAAGAGAGCAATATTTGCGCCTTACACGCATACATGCATGCACTTCCCTGCAGGCAAAAAAGTTCAGTTCCGAACTGGTTCCCAAGTACCCCAACGGTGAAACTGTGTGTCCCAAACATAGTATAATTGCTAACTAGTATGTTTAACATGGGGTTTACATAGCGAGCAACTAGGATTTCTGGGTATGATGTTCAACTGGTAGCGAACTGGTTGCTTCCTTACTAGAAAACAATAATTCGCTTGGGTATGTTCTCATTCTGTATATTTAGGCCACACATTGAATTAGTTAATATTGTTTATTAATTTAATTTTTTATTCACTAAATCTTAGAAATTACGAATAGTACATGTGGAGTTTAATTTTCTTAAAATACAGAGTTCAGCCTAAATTAATTACCTTTTCTGCTGTGCTATAAAATTATGTATAATGAACATATATAATGACATTAGAGTTATGAGAGGCGGGGAAAAATTACAAAAAACCCATGAATATGGGGGACTTATATCTAGGACTTATTCTATGACTAAACTAGGTTAAATTATTAATATGCGTAAACTCGGAATATGTACATCTATCCTTAAAATTGTTGAGGAGACGGTTGACCCTCTCTGAAACGAATTAAATTTTTGTTTTTGTTTATGGTAAGAAAATATTCTTTTATTTCATTTAAATAAAAATAAGTAGTTTCAAACTTGCATTTGGCTTCGCTAATTTTGTGGGAAAATAAACGAATTAATTTCAATTAACAAAAAAACTAACAGATGGCCACCATATAAAAAATTTTACGCAAGTGCTGATGATTATTCTAAAAAAAAAAACGATTTTTGGAGGTGAAAAACTATATTTTGAGATAATGAATTAGCCTGAAAAAAAGTAATTCAATAGTTGCAATTGTCCTGGAGAAACGTACTTTAAAAAATTAATTTCTAGATATTCGCGTTTTTGGTATTGAACAAGTAGTACTTTAGAAAATGTAATAAGTATTATATATTACTCCTTAAGGCCAAAAAGAGTCGCTTTCCGCTCAAATGCACCAAATATGTCAACCTTAATTCTACCAGGTAATGAAAACAATTCTTTAAATATACTTTTCATAAATCTCTTAAAAGAGAAATCTCTTAAAAAAGTCAGCTACAAAAAATTGAAAAAATTATGTTTAAAACAGGGAAAGGAAGGAGCAGGATCAAGGCAACCGTCAATTGAGGATCTAAAGATTCCATTAAGAACGATTCACCACCGAGCAAAGAAAGACGCTGTAGTCAGATCTGACAAAGGCAAGAAAACCAAAAACAAATTAGCCCAGTATATTCTAAAACTCCCAAAAAGAGACTGTAGACTCATAGTGGGCAAACTTACGTTAAGAAGCTAGGCATTACCAACAGCGATGAATGCAGGAAGTGTAGGGAGACCTATGTCAAAGAGACTCTGGAGCACCTAATCTGTCGCTGCCCCGCCCTATGCACATCGAGAATTAAGTACCTAGGAAAACCCTGGCTTACTTCACAAACAGAGGCAGCCGAAAGGGCACCTCTTCTGGCGTTCGCCAAGCATACGCACATAAACGATGAATAACGATCCTCCGGTTCCACTAAGGACTATGTGTGATTCCCCCCAGGTGTCAACCGGTGTAACCTAACCTATAACCTAACCTATGTTTAAAGCATACAAATTTTCTACTATCACAGACATGTTTTGATTTAAATTATACATTTCTTTAAAGACATAGATACAGTTACTAATAGTTTTCAAATTTGTTGAATTTTCATTTCGAATAACTTTTGACATTTGTACGTGCTCTCTTTACTTAACATTAAGCTACATACTGAAAATATTTTTTTCCCAATACGTTCCGAATTGACCATCATCATAAATCGCAAATATTAGTTCAATGAACGACATTTTTGCTCATAGCTGTATTGATATATAATTAAAATCACAAAATGCAGTAGTTTCTATTTTTTTATTTTTCTATCTTTTGGGTTTAGTGGAGCTCAATATTTTGTTGGGAAAATTTTAAAATACAACAGCAGCAAAATTGTTGCGCTTTGAAAAACAATTAAATTTCAAATGAAAATGGTAAAACACACACACACAGAGACATATATATACACACGCAAACACATATGTACATGGGCGCCAATGCTAAATGGAAATGCATTTTGTGGGGCGGTTAAGAGGCAGGCGGCAAAATAAGGGGGCGCTGACATGGCAGCAGCAAAAGTGGGCGGAGCAGGCGTAGAATAAAACCAAACAGACGCGAAATGGTGAAAAACGTGCACCAAAGGGTGGCAGAGAAAAACAAAAAGGAAAGCACACAGATACACACACATACAAACAATGACAACGAGTTCATTGCATTTTATGCGACGCGACGTTGCAGGTAAAATGCAAACAACAACAAACATGGTAGCAGGAGCTTGGCTTGGTTGTTAATACCCTGTAATTAAAGAGTACATAGGGTGTACATTATAAATTTGTAAAGACTGAAAGATGCGGACATTGTGTCTAAAATATGTTTATACCTAAATTAACACCACTAAGGACTATCCAGTCTATGTGTGACTTCCCCCAGGGGTCAACCGGTAAAACTTAACCTAACCATAATTAACGAGGTTGTTGACTGACGTAAAGTGGCACCTAAGCCGGAAGAGTGTTGGAAATATTTTGTAGAGTAAATTAAATCTTTTTGAGATAGTCCCAGTGATCCAGAAAATAAAAATATGAAATCAATTCGGTTGACTAGATTAGTTGATAGTTTTGAATTTTTGTAATTGTTTTTGATAAGTGGTCTTGGGTCTAAATCTGTATAAGATTGTTCTGACGAAAGAATTAAGCCCAGAGGACCATATCAACTAGGTATTCCATAAATAATATCAAGAAACCATCTTCAAAGTAAAGCCAGAATCAACTTGACATCTACCATCGTTGTTTCTTTATTTAGGGCTAGGTACGATGGGTGGCAAGGCTGCTAATCCTAATCCCTTAAATCTCTCTCTAGCAAGATTCCCAGATTTCTCAGACTGTCAAGATTTTCAAAGAAAGGTTCTCATTGAAATTGGGTGCGTTTTCTAAGCAATGCAGGGCAGTGTAACACAGCATACCATGGAGACTTTCTAACTACTCCTCATCTGCGCAGCTCCGACATGATGGGGAACATGCATAATGCTCGAGAGATATTGCAACCAGACGCAGTGTCCCATTTTCGTTTCACTTGAGTTCTGACTATCTCCGCCACCTCTATGCCAGGTACACCGGCGCGCCCCGGTCCCAGCAGAGGGTGTTTAAGTGATATTGGATACTACTAAACTAATTTCGGGTTCTTTCCTGAGGCAGCGAATGTTCTTCGTATTCATTTACTGGCATTGGAAACTGCTTGTTAGACTGCACACAAGCAATTTCGTACTAAAGAATTCGATTTTTTTGAAAAAGCTGTCAGAGTATCCGACTGTTGGGCAACGCCACGACTGTACCACATATTTTTGTTTTTGGTCTGGCAATGTGGCAATGGCTAATGCGCCACGCATAGCTGCAACAAGGAGCCAGAGTTGGCCCACAAAAGGGTGCCGGAGGAGGGGTGTCGAGTTGAGTTGAGTTGAGGCAAGCAACGCGAACGCGCTTTGTTTGCAATCATTGCATGCTCAGCGAACCAACAATCGAGGGGCAACTCTGCCCTACAACTCCAGCAGACGCTAAACCCTTGCAGCAGACGTGCGAGAGGGCGGGGAATTTAAGGGGGGAGAGACAGGCAACTCTGGCAACCAAAAGTGCCACAACACAATTTTCTCACCATGCTGACGCAGGAGCAGCAGACGACGACGACGACAACAACGACAACGACAACGACAACGGCGTCTACGCCGGCAGCGAAGGTTACAGCGACTGCAACTGCGATGACTCTGGCGCTGTGTGGCTGGCAACGTTAACCCATTGTGTGCGCATTTTCCAACTGACAGGCGACAGCCAAAAAGGAACAAGAGACAGAAAAATTGCAACTAGCTGGCGGGCTGTCCAGGAGTAAACTTGTTTTGGTAGCCACCCAGCAACAACCCGACAACCAACACCCAATTGGTAACTCCAATCACTGTTTTCGGTTTCTGGTATTCATTTTTGTGAGCTGTCTATAAACCATAAGGCAAAACTGAAACGATTTGCAAATACCCATGACCACATAAACAAATCCCCAGCAGAAGTACTGCAACTACGTAGTTGGCTGTCATTGATGGTTACCTGGTCTGGTCTGGGCTGGCCTGGCCTGGTGGCTCACCGCAGTTAAAGTTGCCCAAACATTTCTGCGGGACTAACCGAAGCATTGTGACAAGGGGGAGGAGTTGACAAGTGAATGCCGCCAGAGAGCCTCAAGCACTAAGGACAATCAGACAGCCGTGTCCAAGCTAAGGCCAAGAGTAGCTCCAGTGGACAAACATAGCTGGACACTAGAGTTGGACTAGACTAGGCCTAGCTGCGGTGGCGGCATAAAAATAAACCAGCCAAATAGATGGGGGCGATGCAGCAGCAGCGGCTGCTGTTTCTACACTGGAAAAAAAGAATTGCTGTAATCCAAGTCCAAGTGTTACCAGATACATATTTTATAAGTTTTTACTGGAAGGAATAGATAACTTTGGCAATATTTTCTTTATGGACAGCTAATTTTTGGTAAAGAGTTGAGTCAAAAAGTAAACTTTTGGAAACCAAAATTGTACTATTTGGTGGAAAAGTAATCCACGGCGTCTCAAAGTCTGGTAGCTATAGCTGTTATCATCTATGAGATCTAGACGTTCATACAGACGGACATGTCCAAATCGACTTCTCTAGTCACCCGATCGTGCTTTAAATAACTGAGCCCCCAAAAAGCAACTAAAATATACCTCGGAATTGTATAAATTTATTATTCTCAAAATCCTAAGGAAAATTTTTATTATATACACATATCTGAATTGACAGCGCTTTTTCGAACCAGCGTCACTGTGCGACGCTTAGTGGCTCCACCTTGCGGCGAAACAATATCAACAATATCCCACTTTAAGATGTTTTCGATTGGAGCTTTCTAGTGTAAGGCAGGTTTAAGCTTCATGTCCAGATAGCTGACTTCAACTAGTGACCAGCCCTTTATGCAAGTTCTGTGTGTTTTTTTTTTCAGTGTAAGCCTCTCAGTATGTGTTAAGAGTAGATTTTGGCGGCTAGCTTCATTTCTACCCACTCCACTTCGCCCCTTTTACAAATGCGCTTAGCTCCGTTCTGTTCCGTTGGCAGTTGCCAGCCAAAAGAAATCATAAAATGAAAACGAGTTACATGCCAGAATTCCACAGCTCCACAGCTTCACAACTCCAAAGCTATGGAGAACAGGTAGATGGGTAGTAGGTAGGTAGGCCGGTCAGTCAGATACAAGTACAGGTAGTACAGAGACCCTGGGTAGGCCACAGCTATAGCTTGTAATCTGGCGGCAGGGCGATGCTCGCTCTTTGGGCGATGGGCAATGGACGTTGCTGTTGGCTGGAATGCAAAACTAAAAATAGGAAGCCAAGGATATGTAAGTACATGTGTGCTCAGACAGTGGGAATGGTGCGGGGTTGTCGGGTTCCGGGTTTTTAGCACTGTTTATGTTTTTGTTGTTGTTGTTGTTGGTTTTTGTGCCCAATGCCAGAGTCACTTTGTTGAGCTTTGACTGCTGTCTATTTGAAATTTTCCAGCAATGGCAACTCTGACTGCCAATAGTCGTGATAATCCAAACATACACGCTCTTACATTATATACTTCTCTCTATGTAAGTAGCATGCCTCATCTAATGTCTGCAATGTCGTCGCCATAGTCATTGCAGCAGACGACGTCATTGCCATTATATCGTTAGACTTGCACTGCCTTCGACTATGTACTTATGTGCTTATATACTTACATAATATAACAGCTACCATAGAGTTCTTAGCGACAGTAGTAGCGGAAGCCCCCCTTCACATTGCTTTATTGGCTGGTCGTCTCTCCCTTGGTCTGGCAACGCCTCGACTTTTACCACCGTTGACTTTGATTGCAGAGTTTACATGGCACCAAAGTGCATTTTCAATAAAAGGAAATATCAAACTCACACACACACTCACTCACACAAACCAATACCAATGCTGAGAGTATCTGACACTGCCTTTAGTTTTTCGCCATTGCTGCACTTGTTCAGCTTCAGGACAAAACCAACTTGGAAATTCTGTGACCTCGCTCAGGGTAATAGAGCAGCAGGAGAGGTGGTTATATAAGTTGTCGCGACATAGCGGTGACACTGCCCAAGCAGTCAACCCAGTCAACCCATTCAACCCAACAAGTGAACCTTAAGTTTGGTATCTACGGTACCCAGCAATAACATCAAAAGGTATCAGCTGTACAGTTGGGAGGTTCGAAACTTCAGATACTCTTTTTCAAAGCCAGAAAGTTTCCAATATAAACACCCAATTTCGAAGTTGATCTATTTAGTAGAAAGTAAAGAGTGATCAAAAACATGGGCTTACACTTTTATTTTGAGCTATAGCCTCCAACCAGACAGAGATTGTTGCGTAGGGAAGAAAACGTAGACCCCGTAGCAACTTCCTTTGAAGAAGACGCAAAAATATCGATTCGACTCCAATACGATGTTTTGCGGGATGTGGGCTTACATCCGCATAAGATTGCGGTGAAGCAAAAGTTGAAGCTGACGGACCATGTCTTTCAAAGATACTGGTTTTTGGTCAAAAAGCAATGCCAAATCCAATAAAAAAGGAGAACTAATATGAAATCTTCCACTGTGGTTTTTAAGGGAATGGAAAAGAGTAAGATCACACAAACTTTATAGCCATATGATCACGACGACAATAGAAATCGATTAAGCTATCTCTGTCATTCTTTCAATAATTTGCGTATTATGCTTGATAAAAGAATTCAATGTTAAAAGTATCTATTCTTTTGGATAAAACCGCCAAAAACTAAAATCTTCGAATGTGTTGATGCGTCAAGGACCTTATACACCGACCTAGACAAATACCTTCTCTATTATCTTAAATTGCATAAATTTTTATCTTAAGTTTGTTCAAGGAGAAAATGTGAACATGCAGAAGGAGACGTCAGATAACCCCAAAGGTACCTATTGTATAATCAGTATGATAAAATAAATCGATATAGACATGTCCGTGTGTCCGTCTGCTTGATTGTTCGTGCGTGAGAACGCCTAGATCTCAGAGTTGGTAAGATCTAGAGCAGTGATGGGCAGTCTCTCAATTTACATAACTCGCGAGGCTATTGCACCAAAATTTGCCGCAGCGCAGTCGGCTCATACACGGTCCAAGTGTGTGAAATCTCTCGCTCGTTTTTGCTTAATTGCGGTTCTTGCTCTCGCGTGCGCTGCTTACTCACACAAAGATATGTTTGTTTGTTTGAGTTTTGCCCATCACTGATCTAGAGTAACCATGTAATGGGAAACAAGTTTATATTATATAGCTCGAAAAAAATCAAAAATTTTAGAGGCATACAAACAAAGCCTTTTTTGTAGAAATCCATTTTTATCAATAATTTAAAATAGTTTACTAAAAAAATTTGACGTAAAACCTTCAGTTTATTCACATTTAATTTTATGAAAGAGAAGATTTTTTGTAAAGGGACAGATTTTACCCGGGGCACGTAGATAATATATAATAATAAAACAACTAATTTTTTCTATTGTATCATTATTTTTTATGCAACTTTTTATTGCATTTCATCAACAAATGCTAAATATATATTGTGCACTTGCAATAATTAAATTCATTAAACTAATTTAATCTATAAAAAAATCTCATGTGTTGAATTTTTAAATTTATTCGGATTTTATTTTTTTCGCGACTACTCTAATTTTTTTTTTGTAAAGCACTTATTATATTTATTAAAAAATAAATCGCCATTTTATTCAAAACCTTTTTTAATTGTGGTTTTTCTATGAATAAAGTAAGTTTTTTTGTTTATCAGAAAAAATTATTGTGATAAGGGCCAATTTGTAGTCATCAACGCATCCTGCTTCAGGGTCCTGAATAATGCATTGATACATGTATAACAAAATATAGTAATACATAGATTCACAAACAGATGTATGTGTATATGTAGAACTGACGTAAAAAGATACAGAAAAATGTACTTATAAAAAATACTCAACAAGGTTGCAGTGAATATAAGGTGACGTCGAAGCGCGTATATACGAAAACTTCTATGGCTATGACATTTATCTTAGAACTTTGACAATCTTAATTCTATTTACTTTTTATACCATGATGTATTTTTTTTACTATAAATATCAAAAATTTATAAATTTATTTTTTGCTTTAATTTTAGCTTTTCCACATTCAGCTGATTCCTATTAATATATAATTAGTTACTAATTAGACAAATTGACTTTTGTTAGGCAATTTAACTTTATAAATTAAAGCGAAAATTAAAAAAAATGCAAACTTGGCAGATGCGTTCAAATATTACATCTCTCACTTTGTTACCTACCCATTGCTTCAAAATTTCAAATCCAATACTTAATGTTCTTCTTGAAAGAGTATAATATTTAAAATAGAAAAAAAAACAATGCCAACAAACTTGTCACAAAAGTTTTTGACACTTTCAAATGTTTGCAGCTATTGAAAATTTAACGTCTGTGACTTTTGCCATTTACACAAAATACCGTCACTGAAGCTACAGTTTCTTCATCTTATAGCTACATTTCCATTTTAGATTTTGGCTTGTTCAACTTTTTGTTTAAAGTAGACCACCCTACCCCATGTTAAAGTTATAGATCGATGTAGTATAACTTATGCAAAGTATCTTTCGTTTTGGCATTTCATGCGCTTAAGCAAGTGCAAACAAAGTTTTGCTTCAAGTTTGGCTACAGCTGCTCGGTCAGCTCATTAGCTAATTGCCAAACGGTCAAGTCAGTCAGTCAGTTAGCCAAGTTAGTCCAACCTAACCCGTAGGCATTTTTGATCATTCATCCACCAATGTAACGCCCCAAAGTAGACCGAGTCCGACTGGAAGAGTAAACAACTTCAACTTGACCCTCAACTCGAGCACTAGCACTTGCCGGATGTCCGGACTGGCGCAATGCTTTCCGAAACGCATTTGCACTTTACTTTATGCACTTCGCTGACGTCGCTGTCGACGCTGACGTTAGCAGCGCCGCCAACTGCGCTCCTGTACTCAGGGCGCGTATATTCATCAAAATTCACTTTAACTTCATTATCATCGTTATTGTTTTATTTATTCCACCTTCTGTTTCGCCTCAAGACACTTGATCGCTCAATTGATTTTGTGCCTTGCTGCCGCTGCTGCTGCCACAGTTGCTGCCACAGTCGCTGCAGTCGCAGCTTTAGTCGCAATTTGAGTAGTTGTATATACCCTGTAGCCAAAAAAGTACATTGGTTTTTATGAATGCAGGACTTTGAGCACTTATCCTGCGGTTACTTCTTGTTCTTGTACACTAGATAGCCAAGCTGTAGTTACAATATTTTGCTGATATAAAGTTTATGGAACTTTGTCGTTATCGTAGCACAGCTTTTCTGGTTTTAGTCTTGGTGTTAAAACTTGGCTACGCTATGTTTCGTGTTTAAAAAAAAGTGGTACGATTAATTAATTAATTAAATTATTTTACTATTTTTGCAAAGGTGGTATTTTTTGTCAATGTCTAATATTTGCATTATTTTTTTTATTTTATTTATTTAGAGCTAATTTGCATTAACTATTGTAATTAAAGTAACATAAAATTTCTATGAAAATGTTTGCCGAGTTATGCAACATTTTCAAATGACTTTGTTTGAATTGATAGAGCTGCACTTGGTCTCTAAACAGCTCATAAAAAATAATAAATAGTAAATAACTTTGTAAAACGATTTCTTCTACCAGCCCTTTGTTACACCCGTAATAATACGCTTGCACTTTTTGTTTTTTGTTTTGTTGAAAAGCTTTTGTTACTGCTGGCGCCATCTAGTGAACTTGGTGGCAGTAAAATCATAGCACAACACTGTTTTGTTTTTTGTTATATGCATTCACGTTTCGCGAGTATTTTTTACGGTTGTGGTTTTCGTTGCTGCATGCAGGACTTAATAAAAAATTATTGTAGCCGAAAAATCATATTTTCATCATTTTTGGACGAATGGCTAAGTTAATAGAGGGACCATATCTGGTTCGCCAGTTGTCAATGCAGTTACATAAAGTCACTGTTTGTTGCGGATTTTGAGCCGGCGGCGCACTTTTTCGAAAACGATTGTGAGTTTCTCACCATCAACAGCGAACGCGACAGGTAAAAAATTTTGTTTTTTGGCCCAAATTGAATGACATGTGGATCCAGCCACACAGCGGAAGCCATTTTAACATCTAACCGCTGTTATTGCAAACGCCTATATATGACCTAGAACTAGCAAGTTAGATACAAACCAACTTAACAAAGTTACAACAATTTTTTTGGTGGATACAAGACTCGCAAACCATTTACTTTAAACTTGCCACAAGCGTTCTAAAAAACCTTTGCAAGTACACTCAATTGTGTTTGTACACGGTTTTGAAATAGCACGGTCTAGAAAACAATTTTTTTACACAATTTAGCGCGATTAAAAAAAGCTATTTGACTGAAATATCAAAGAAAAATATTTGTATTAACCTAATCTCTTAAAAATTTAGTTAGGGAATTCCCCTTTCTAATTTATTTGCATAGCAGCTTAAGGATTGACTTCATATCTTTTTTTATACGTTTTTTTTCTGAAAGTAACATTATTAAGAAGTTCAGTGGAATCAAAATAGCATGACTGTGCATATTCCACGGAAGACATCTAAATATTTTTTAAAAAGCCTTTTCGTGCTGAATTAAAAAAAACCTATAATAAATATTTAAAATTTTTCCCAAAATAGTATAATAAATATCTCAAATGAAAAATGTTAGATTGCAAAAAAAGTTAAAGTAATCATAATCAATATTTTTGTGACTAAAGCTGGTATAGGGTATGCCAATGTCGCGTATCGCGACTGTGTAACTTTGTTGTTGTTGTTGCGCTGTTGCCGCAAGTTATGTGCACAAGTTGACTTGAGAGCGCCCTCTTTGGTCGGTCGGTCGCTCTGCCCGCTCTCTGACTGCCTGCTGCTTTTTGACGGTTTGCCTCTACTTCTTGTTGCTGTTGTTGTTGTTGCATTTGTTGCGCTTGTTGTTGTTGTTGTTGTTGGCTTATACTGTTCGCATTGTCGACACTTTATTGACTACTTTTCTGGATGAATTTGTTGGTTTCTTAATTTCTCTGCTGTTCCTTCTTTTGTTTCGTTCGCTGCTTTCTGATATCACTCATACGTTACCGCGTCCCTCTGCTGCTGCTGCTGCTGCGGTCACTATTCGGCCGCCCCTTTCGTCCCCCTGGCATTCCTTAGTCACTATTGCGGGCGGTCGTCGTTTGCTGCGTTGGCTGCGCTTTCTGCTGCCGGCTTCTGGCTCTCTTGCTTTGTTTGTGTTTGTGTTTTTGGGTGCATTGATTTTGTTGCTGCCTTTGCCATTGCCGTCTGTCTGTATGTCTGTCTTCCTTTTATTTTTATTATTTTTTTTTTATATAAATTTATTGTATGTATTTTTTGTATTTCGTTCACTTATGTGTTTAATTTTTGTTGTTGTTGCTGCTGTTGCTTACTGCGGCCCAGACACAAAGACACAGACGGCGTCATCATCAACATCAACGTCGTCGCTGAGCCATGTTGTTGTTGTTGTTGTTGTTGCTGCCTGCCATTGCATTGAGTTGAGTTTTGTTCAGTTGAGCTAACTTGAGTTGGGGGCCTTGCTTATGTATGTGTCTCACACAGATACAAACACGCATGCACTCACACACTCACTCATTGATTTAGCTGGCTTTAAATATGAGTTGAGGTGTTGTCCTCGCTTAAATTAGCCTGCCTGTACCGGACCCCAACTGCCAAGGGATCTGAGCCTTTGGCTGCCTGAGTTATATAGCATATACATATATGTACATACATATATACATATATTGCTGCATATAATTTTCCGCTCTCGGCAATCTTATAATTTTTTTATTTTTTTTTTTTGTCTCGGCTTATATGCTCTGCTTATATGCATATATGAGTTTGTGCTTGCCTTTGATTTCTTTTGCATTTTTAGCTAATTTGCAAGTTTTATATGCAGGCCACCAGTTTATCGTTGCATATCTGTGATTTTATAAGCTACATTCAAAATTTGTGTTATATAATAGCATTGCAATATATAAACAGAAAGAAAAAGCAAGTGCAATACATAAAGTTGACAAAAGTCAAAATGGTATGCTCCTTCACAATTTGTGCTCAGTACACAAAAAGCAAACCCAATCCAATCCCAATATTTATATTTCAAAATCAAATCGAGTGTGTATATAATTAGACTTTATTTTTATCAATATTTGCATGTTTGGGTATATCTTATAGAATATTATTTTCTAATTTCAAAACTTATTATTAATTTGAGAATGTTTGATCACGTTTTGAGAATTTTTGTTCTTATCACATGAATATTTTTGTTCTTGTCGTAAGAACAGAAGAGAGAATTTGAGAATTTTATTTCTTTATTAGTGACTTAATGTTAATTTCAGTATTAAGTATTCCATTAAAATTTTTGATCCTTTTTAAAGCTTGAGAGTTTTTTTGTTCTTACTGCATGAGTTTTAATCTTGTTTCATGATTTTTTGGTACTATTTTTAAAATTTAAGCGCTCATTTTATAAATTTTGGTCTCTAAATTTTTATATATAAAAGTTTTCATCCTAATTCATAACATCCATGCAATTTTTTTTCACTCTTGATTTGTTTTTTTGTTTTAAGAATTCTTATTATATTATTTTAATTAGAGAATATTTGTAGAAATTTTGGATTTGTTTTAATATTTATTTTTATTTTAAGTATAAAATTTAATTATGCTGAAAATCTTATTTTGAAAATTTTGCTCTTTAATAATGACTTTTAATGCTAATTTGAGAATGTTTAGAGAAATTTACGTCCTATTTAAATAATATTTATTTTAGTTTTAAGTATAAATTTTAATTATGCTAAGACTCTTATTTTCGGAAATGGTTTTCTGTATTAATAACTTAATATTAATTTCAGTATTCAGTATTCCATTAAAATTTTTGATCCTTTTTAATGCATGAGAGTTTTTTTGTTCTTACTTCATGAATTTTAATCTTGTTTCATGATTTTTTGGTACTATTTTTATTATGCACTCATTTTATAAATTTTGGTCTTTACATTTTTATATACAAAATTTTTTATCATAATTCATGACATCCATAAAAATTTTTGATTTTCAAAGCTTTGGAGATTTTTTTCACTTTTGACAAATTTTTTTTTTTTTTTGTTGATATTTATTTTTTGTTGGCAATCAACCGATACAAATTTGGTTAGAATCCAATATTGATGACAAATTATTCGCTATACAAGAAATAAAATTTAGTGTGTGATAGGGTTACAAATTTTATTTTTATTCCATGATTTTTTGGCCTTATTTTAATATTAAATATTTTTTTTGTTTTAAGAGAGTTTATTTTTTTATACATAAATTTTTTATCTAAATTTAAGATTCAATCTTTGATCATGTCATCAGATATTGAATCCTTTTAAAAGCTTGAGAATTTGTTTTCTTATTTAATATTATTCTTAGTTCAAGATGTTTTAACCTTTTTTTTAAATTATATCTTTGTTGTAAGAATTTTTGGTCTTAAGTTTTTTATGTACACATTTGTTTTTAATTCAAGACTTTATCTTATCTTGATTTGAGAATTTTTGGTTATGGCATCAGAATATTTGGTCTTTTTAAAGCTTCCATGTTTTTTTTTCGTATTTCCTGAATTCTAATCTTATTTCAAAATTTTTTGGTCTCATTTTTTACAATGAAGAATGCATAAATCTTGATTTAAGATTTTTCTTAATTTAATTTTTTTTAATCAGTGTAAGAGTTAACAATTATTTTTAAGGAAATTTTTTTAATTAACACACTTTAGTAAAAAAATATATTTTACCATCTTCGATTTATTCAAATAATCTAATTTACTTATATAAAAAGATTTCTAAATATTTTTTATATTTAACGAATAGATTTTAATTTAAAGAAGATTTGATGCAAATCTGTATAAGAGTTTGGTATTATTTTTAGGAAATTTGTTTTATACTTATATTTTACTAACTATCTTCGATTAATACAAATACTCTATTATACTTATGTATATAAAAAGATCTCTACTTATTTTTATGTTTAACAATTAAATATTAATTTAAAGTAGATTTTACGCAAATCTATAATTTTGGCTCAATTATGTAAATTTCTTTCTTAATATATCTATACATTTTTTTTTATTTATTTATTTTTGTAGCAGATATATTTTGCATGAAACCGCTGTTAAAAAAAGACGTTAGCTTAAAAAATATACTTATAGATTTTCACTTTATTTCATTATTCCCAAAAACCAAGTTTGAAAACTCCAAATAAATCTACATTGAGATCTGAATCAAACAATCGAAAAAGTTTTGGAACTCTGTCTAATTAAATACGCCTCGTCAACATAATTCCTTTATCAACTTACTGGACCATATTACTTTTGTAAGGAATTCAATCCAGCTGAAATGTTTATGATCTGCTCAGAGTATCCACAAAAAAATCAAGACTCACAACTGCTATAAAAAATCTTAATTGG
Organism: Chymomyza fuscimana; assembly: GCA_949987675.1. Classification (NCBI taxonomy): domain Eukaryota; kingdom Metazoa; phylum Arthropoda; class Insecta; order Diptera; family Drosophilidae; genus Chymomyza; species Chymomyza fuscimana. Next base: position 27,147,739 of record OX465089.1, on the reverse strand, counting down.
TGGCAACAACGATAAAAAAAATGAATACAAAATAACTGACCGCAAATTGTCATTTAAGTAATCAAAATAACACTGTAAATGACATTATCGTTACGGAAGTCCCCTCATCATACAGTTTTATAGATTTCACACCTCAGTTAATGATTAAAAAGCGATATTACAGGGTCCGTCTGGCATGGGCCATATAAATAAACAACACATGCGTATAAATTTGTAATCTTGTTATATGGTTTTATAGTGTGTGTCAATTGCCGAAATAAAAGTTTTTGTGAACTGACAATAGTCGTTAAGAGTCATCATGATATCCGAATTATCACAATAATGTTAAAACAAATTGAAATTCATTTCATACAGTTTATGTTGTTGTTGTTGTTGTTTATGTTTTATGTCCATTGTATGCAGGGGATCTCTGATAATCCGTTGGAATTTCTTAGGGCTTCCCATTGTGCAGTTTTGTTGAAATTTTTGTTGTAGTGTTGTAAAAATGTTCAGGCAAACAAAATTATATAACGCTGTTTGTTAAGAACTATTTTATTGAGTGTTGCTTTATTTGTTGTTGCTTTAAATGCCAGCACACTTAGGCCTAGAGTGGCCCGTTGTGATACCACACGGATCTCAATTAAAAACCCTTTTCCAAGGAAGTATTTTTAAAGGGAATCCCATCCTGTTGCTACGACATAAGTTGAAATCATTCTCGGACAGATAGGACCTAGCTCCTCTAGGTAGTGAAGAAAATAATTTCCCAGGTGTTTTTTCCTGCGTCTACATAGAGCTTCACAGGAACAGAAGAAGGGCTCTACTGATTCTACCTCTTCCTCGACTCTACAGGGAGCGTTTTGTGTCGATGTGGATTATTCCACATCCTTTGTGACTGAGAACTAGCTTGAAAGTAGCCATTGGCATACGAATATCCTCCTTGTCCGGGAGAACAATATATCCTCTTATATTCTGGTACCCTGGCACCCAAATAAGGCGTATGAAAAACTGCTGCGCCATCTCTTGACTAGATTTGCGGCATTTGTTGACTGTCAACGAGCTTTATGGCTGCCTGGCTATCAGAGTATATATTTATTTCATCGGTTTCCGGCCGGAATTGCGTAAGCAGATTAAAGGCTCTTTTATGGCTAGGATCTCCGCCTGAAAAGTATTGCAGTGGTCCGGAAGTCGGAAAGACTTCCGGATGTTTAGTTGCTCCGAGAAGACCCCGCCCCCAACCTGGTTGTTGAGCTTGGAGCCATCCATGAAGAACTTTATGCGGTCGCTTTAATCTGGTTGGCTTACCATCCACGATTCCCTAGAGGGGAGGGGGGGTGGTAAATAACGTTGAGGAATGCTCTAAGGGTATGCAATAATCTGTGACTGACACGTTTGTATCTTCTTTTAAGATGAACGAGTGCCCATATCTCAAGACTGCGCAGCAATTGGCATCCTTGAGGCGCCTCACTGTTAAGGTAGCAGTTTCATTTGCCATTAAAAGGATGGGAGATATATTAGTGATGGCATTAAGCGCTACACTAGAAGTAGTTCTTAGGGTGTGTTTTTCATTATATCGAAGGTTGTATCTTATCTAGTGATATAGCCAATTGCAAAAATCCAAAGAAACATAATAAATCCAATTTTTGCCCACAATTGTTTTAGAAAAGCAAAAAACCTCAACATATATTTCTGGATCCTATTTAAGACATAGAAATTTTTTATTTTTTTTAAGGCAGTTTCCTTTGAAATTTATTCTTTTGATAAGCTCTACGCTAACCCAATTATTGCAGCCATCACTGTTGACACAAACTACTACTGATCCTCACCAAATTCCCTGCTCAATTCAGACGATTTGTCATAATTTTCCATTTAATTCGTAACATTTCGATGATGTTGCTGTTGTTGAATGTCTTCTGATAATCTTTAACTAATCCTATTAATGTATACCACACTGCTCTCATTTGAAATATGATTTCTGCTGTATTTCGTGATTGTGATTTTCACCTGCTTTAGAACTTTTTGGAGCAGCGCGTGTTTTTTGAAGCTGAAACTTAATACCGTCAAAGCTGATTCCCTTTTTTATTTTCAATGTATCTCTTATTTTTTTGTTGACAGTTTTTTGCTTAAAGGCGCCATGCCGTAAGGTTTCGTTTCAAAAAAAAAGAGCTTATGCTACAGGTACGATCAATTTCTTAAGTCAATATTATATGGAATGTTATACGATAGAGCTGCAACTCTTTAGCCGTCTCTTTTTTTTTGTTTTTTTTTTGTTTCAAGTTTCCTTTTGACGGGCGGGGCGCCCCTTGCTTATTTAACAGACATGGCAGCAAATCTGTTGGATGCAACAAAAAGCCACCTTGGCAATGACAACAAAAACAACGACAGCAACAAGACCCAAAAGAATAACAACAACAATGACAACGCACTGTTTTCCAGCGTTTTACCTTCAGCACGGTCAGCAGTAGGACTATGTCTGCTAGTTGCTGCCCCAGGCCAGACCCAGTTCCAGTCTCAGATCCAAAACCGACCACGCACAGCCAGCCATGTATCTAACCGCAACTACACTAAGAGAAAATATGAAAGCTCTGAATTAAGATTAGGGCCCATGTTTATTTTAAAAGTTTAAGAAACTGAAGACTTGATTATTTCCATTGACTCCATAGGGCCTCAAGACTTAATAAGATGCATTTAAAATATGGGATGCTGTGTGTTACTTAGGGTTCGTCCAAGTAATTCAGGATTTCAAAACACTAACTTTTAAATTTACTTTAAAACTGGAATGCAAGTAACAAAGTTTCCTGGGTTTCCATGTATTTTAAAGAACTAAAATGATACATGTTCAAAACTTAAGAGAGTCTTAGGGATTCTAAAGATTTTGAACTAAAATTTTGGCAATGTCATAGTACTTTTTATATTTTGATCGGATAACCATAGCTTTTTATAAGTTGTGGGCTGAACTTTAGGACCCGAAAACCGCAGCACCGTATGGTTCTGAGACAACCTTCCATCATCGTCCCATCCCCACGGCAACAAATTTTTTTTCGATTTAAAGTTTTCAACGATGTTTTTTTTTATAAGTTTTCAGTCGCTGAAATTGAAAAATACCAGGTTCAAAAAACCCAAAGCACATCAGGGCTCTGACATAACCTCAAAAATACGGCTATTAATTTGAATTTTTGATGTGATGTCAGAGATCTGTTTTTTTTATTGCGGATTCAGATTCAGCGGCCCCAAAGCCGTCTGGGGATGATTCTACAAATCAAGGCAATCCTAGATGTCATTCAAAAGGTTCCAATCGTTGGCAGAGAAATTTTGAAAATTTACCTAAATTACCTTCATTTTCGAACACACCTCCTATATCACCAATTCGCAGACCCGTCCTGATACCTTGGGATCTATAATACTCATATCTGTTTTTAGGCACACCATATGCTCTAAAAGAGGCCTCACCATTGTGTTAGCTCAACAGCTCCTGCACGGTTCATTTAAGAGAGAGCAAAGAGTCTGTATGCATAGGCACCGATTAGGCAGTGTCTTCTGGTCTACGGCTGGAAAATTTTGTTGGGCCATGGGAAAAGTTTTTTTTCAATTGTCAGTATAAGTCGGCTAAAGTTTCCTCCTCATTTGCAGCTTTGCTCATTTAGAGCTTTTAATAAGCGAGTTCCCTCGCTCATGGAAAATTATATATCTGCTTGCAATGTCTCGGTTAACTGGCATCCACATCCTGTGTACATATCTGCGACAGTTTCTTACAAACATCAAGTCTAGAGAACTCTGGCACACCCCCCAATAAATCTTTTAACATGTGTTACTTTTTTTGACAGCGTGCCACAGTATTATTTCTCTCAGTGTACAGTCACATCCACAGCCGTATCCACAAAGCGCAGCAACAGACAAAGATACATTGCGCACTAGACATTGACTGGCTGGCTCACTGGCTGCTTGAGTGCCTCGGCTATATGGTATTGTCTCTCTTGCTCTCTCTCTCTCTCTCTCGATCTCACCCAGCCTGGTGGATTCTCTGTTTGGATGGCTGCTGTAAATTAACGCGGGCGTTAAAATTGCAATTTTTCACTTAATACCAGCAACAACAACAACAAGAGCCACATCAAGTGTGGCACAGGGACAGGCGAGCAGACAGCGAGACAGACCTCCTCCAGACAGACAGTCCGACAGACAAACAGATAGAGAAACATTAATACCTTAACTTATTTAAGAATTGCCAGCACGTACGCGACCATCAACTGCACCGTGGTTCCATCCCCACATGCCCGCTGCTCCATGGTTTAACTCCTCTTTCCGGCACTTTAACTCGAACTTGTTTCTGCCAGTGCAGTGTGTAGAACTCTGTTTCTGACTTTTGATATAAACTCTATGTAAAGTGTCCTTGAAATAATTGTAAATTATGTCTCTACAATGTTGCCAACAATCTGCGCGTGCTGCGCCTACTTGTCAGACGCTGGGAAATATGACTCGACTTGGATTTGGTTACGGTTTCGGTTTTGGTCTCGGTTTTGGTTAAGGTTATGGTGTAACTGACTGACTGGCCACTTGTCGGCTGTCATCTTGGTATGCGTGGGTGCGAAACTTTCCACTTCTATTAATAAATTTCAAAATGTTACTTTTGAATTGCCAGCCAGCTATTTAGGCTGGAATATTCTGAATATATACTTGAAGATGTGCAGCATATTGCAACAGATTTCTCATCAGGCATATTTGAGGCGCATGTGTCAAGCAGAGAGTCCACATGCAACGCCAATGCCAGCGGTCATGCCACACAGGCATTACAACTGCTGCCTAATTGAAATTGAAAATAGAGAATTATGTATGAATGAATGCATTCCTTTTATGCTTTCTGCAACTTTTTTATACTCTACAAGAAGTATATGGGTTTTTGCATTTTGCAACAACAGGGAGTCAGTTTTCCTAAAAAATTCAATAAACTGGGCTTAAGACTTCTGGCATAGGGAGGGATTCGGATTTGGTGCCTCTATTATGTGTATATGAAAGAAGTTAAAATGTTTTTGGTGACAATAAATCAATTTTAATGGGGTTATCAACCCTTAAGTATTTGGAGTTGAAATGAAGTGTCTGTGGCACGAAACCTCATCAGGGATAGAGAAGAGCGCAGAACTTGATCTGCCCTGACCATTGGGTATGTCCCCACGTTGACTATTGTAGTGGCGTAGATAGGAAGGGGGTCAAGGGTGTTTGCAATAAAAATAAAAATGTCCAATAAAAAGTATAAAGAAGTATATCTTCGATCCCCCCATCGAAAAAAAACTATCTACGTCACCGCTGTGGTTTAATATCTACCGGGTGAAGCTTCGGGTACCGCACGCCATAGATCGACAGAGGTTTTAGATGGACCTCGACCCTAACCAAGAGTGAAATCATAATCAGAACTGCCTTCGATGGGAGGTTGCAGAAACAATTTTTTAAAAAACCTCGTTCATTTGACGAATTCATATCCATCTGTATCACCACCGGTGTCTTAGTCTTTCAGAAGGATCTGTCTCTAGAAGTTGTGAACCGAAAGTAATTATTCTTGATGCAGTCTATTCTTAGTTATAGATGTATATCTTTTTTTTTCGCTAGTATTGACGCAAGGCTCGAAACTCTCATGAGGTGGAACGACGTAGGATACCTCAAGAATCGACAAACTTCACCTGTTTGCGGATAATAAATTAATAAAATAAATTCGAGATCTACCCTCGTTGATAATTAGCACTAATAATAGCATTCTCATATACAAAAGTTCACAAATCTAGAAGACAATTCTTGCATTAGCTTTATAATTCTAAGTTGGGAAGTAGAGAGCACTCTCGCGAGGGTACCTTTTGTCCTTGTTATGACTAATAATAAGTACTAAGGATATGAAATTATTCTGTAACATTTTCGACAATCTTTACCAGCCTCACGATGTATTATCAAGCGGTGGCTCTGCTTGCTCGATGCTGTAATAGTAATACACCTTTCAAAGAAAGTATGAGAATCACTGAGGTGAAAGGATCCGGTCGGAGACGCAATGACTTCCTCAACGAACGCGGAAAAGTTATCCGCTATCCCACAAAAGAGAAAAATGTGTTGTGAACCTTGTATGTGACTCGGCCACCCTTATGGATTTTGAGCCGCTGAATCTGAATTCGAGATTCAAAAACGCACCAACCCAGGATTCTGAGATAAGCCACATCATCATTTTTTTTTTCGATTTATGATTTTTAACTTATTTTTGTACGTTTTTGGTACGCTTAATCTGAATTCGAGTTCCAAAAACCCCTAGCACGTCAAGATTCTGAGATAACTTGCCAAATGCGTCCAGGTGCGGATCTAGGGCTTCTTCACTTCGAAGTGTATATATATCAGAGCTCACAAAAGACTTTCAACCAATTTTTCCAACTTTGGTGGTGCGGGGGTTGGTCCGAAACCCTCGTGGATCCGCCACTGGTTATGTCAGAACCCTGATGTGCTCGGGTTTTTTGAACCGTGGTTTACGATTCAAGATTCACGCTGCTTTTTTTGTAGGCCTGTGTAATTCAGAATACATCGGATTTTGATTCAGCGACACCAAAAACAGAGGGTAAACATGATCTGTCCTCCGAAGCCGTCTTTGTCGCTGTTACTATATAACCTTTAAATAAACCCGCAATATTTTTTATCGATACCATTTTCCAGTGATTATATGATTCCGATGTCAAAATATTCCAAGGCACCGCAGGTTTCTGAGACAACCTCCACACCATACCGCAGCTGAAACCCATACAATCAAGTTTAAGAGTATTTGAAGTTCGGTTGCTACCCTCCCTGTTTCGCTGTTGAATGCAATCAAACAAATAAGCAGATGCAGTAAATCCAAAAGCAATTTTCCTAGAATTCTTGATCTTTATATCATGGGTTGCAACTAAAGATGACGTCCTGATAAAATATTTATTCTATAGATATCATTAATATTAGCTGGTAAAGATGGCGGTAGGAAGTTTTGTGAGTCTGGATTTTGGAAAAATCTCTTCAAATCTCCAGTAAGCCAGCCTGGACATAATTTGTCGCTCGAAAACCAATTTTGTGTTGAAAAATTTTGAGATTATCTTAAGTTTTGAGCCTGCACGGTTTTTTTATAATTGGTTATTTAAATTTGAAAACTTTTGTAGTTGTCCATGGGCAGTATATTCTGCATAAAATCGCCCATAATGACATTAAGAGTTTGGTTTAATTCTCTTTATTTAAACACCATTAGGTCTAGCAGGAGCAAGTGTAAATACACAAATATTAATAGCTACTACTGTCTACTAATATATTTACTAAACTTAATTTATTAATTGCTTGGCAACTGCTCAAATAGACATATTATTTACCTTAACTCATTTAAGCCTTTAATTGCTGATTCGCTTTGATAGAAACGCCCGAGCTCCTGTCTTAAGAGTTTGTTCAACTGTCCGATGATGCCAAATTATTTAGCGTATAATCTTTTGGCGCAATTAAAAACTTATTTTTAAGAAAGTCAAATAGCGCTCAGCAGAAAAGCAGCGAAGAAATGAAAAGATATAATACAAGGCAAGAAAGAAAACAAAAGAGAAAATTAAATAGAAATTAAAATGTGGGCAGACAAAATCATAAGGTAAATAAATAATACCAAAAAAAAAAATAAGCATTACGCTACATAATATGAACTATACACAGATACACAAACACATATAAACGCACTACACACACAATTGGTTTGCAAATTTATATGCGGCAACGCGGCGTATGCGCGACGCGCTGCTTTGGCATGCGTTGACGCTTGAAATTGTTGAAATATGTGCAAAAAAAAAAAATGGCAAACTAAATATGCCAAATTAATATTGAGATACATAACTATATATACATCTATTCTTTTACTATTATTTTTTTTTTTTGCATGAATTTACATAAACTGTACGATTTGCGCTTTCAGGCAAATTCAATATAAGAATTTATTTCAATACAATTTGTGTTATATTTTTATTTTGGTGTCACTTTTATCGCTTTATATACAATTTTATTTTGTTTGGTATATTAAATGAATTTTTGCCACTAGCCAAATGCATAACAGCTAACACATACACATACACACACACACACACACACACACACACACACACACACACACACAACAAATACAAACAAGCCCAAAAAGTAGTTCATTGAATGTTTTCCACTTGATTTTATTTTGCAGCGTTTAAATGATTTATATTTATATACGATATATACATATGTACATATATATATACCAACACACATAGTTGTGCCTATAGAAAAACGTCAGTCATTCAATCGACACGGACAGCAGATACACAGATGGTTATGCACCAATATATACTACATACAATCTATTGATTCTACATACAAACATATGTACACATACATGTATATATTTTTTTATATATAAGTACATATATTTGTTTGTACATTTGTGCGCACATTTTGCGGCTAATAATAACTTTAAAAATGAACTATTTTGTGAGCTTTAGTGATTTTTGTATTGATACCCTTGCAGAGGGTATGCTAACTTTTATATAAAGTTTGCAGTTTTAACTAGTTAGTCGGCTATAAATATATTCTATTTTTTTGGCTTCCTTAAAACTAATAAAAAAAAAATAAAAAAAAAAATAAAAACTAAAAAATTAATTTAATATTTTAGGAAAAATACTTATTTTTTAGAAATATTATACAAAAAAAAGACTGTATTATTATTATTAAAATACCTAATAACTATGGCCACCAAGTTAGCTTAACTTTTGCAATAAATAAATACTTAAAAAATAAAAATTTTATATAGTTCAAATTATAAATAATAAACTTTTATTCTTTCTACTATTCTTCGATAAACCATATTTACTAAACGAATAAAGATATTGATGCGATTTTTTTTCCATGATAGATAAAATATAAAATTTAAAAAAAAAAACGAATTTTATTTATTTTTAATATTTTTATTTAATTTGGGAAACATTTCAAAACACTGGTAAAATGTTATTTGCAAAAAAACCGATTTTTGTGACCTTTTGTTATGATATTCATCGTTACTTTTAAAGTTGATCAATATCTTTATTCGTATAGCAGATATGGCTTGTCAAAGAATAGTCTAAAAATGAAAAACACAATTTTAAGTTATCGATAACTCAGTTACTATTGGCTAGCAGCTCTACCAAATATGAAAAAATCATCAAAATGAGAATAAATGCTTAACAAAAATAAAATAAGTACAAAATAATAATTAAAAAAGTTATAGAAAATTAAAATTAAAATTATATAAAAAAGTACAAAAAATAATACAAAATTTGTCCCGATTAAAATCGAACTTGGGACTTTAAGTTATAAGGTCGACTTACTCGTCTAAAAAATTTCGTTCTAAAAAATGTTTTTTTTTTTAAATTTAATTTTATTCTTTTTGATTTTTTTAGAAGTTTTTGAAAAAACTTTTTTTTAAACCTTTGATTTTAAAAATAAAAAATTAGTAAATTCAAAATTAAGTCAACTTCGTATAGGATTTTAAACATTTGCTGAACAAAAATTATTATAATATATTTTTTATTTTTTTTAAATTAATAAAAAATTTTAAATAATGTAAAAATATTTCAGCAAATTATTAAATCAAGTGTTCTGGTTAAGCATTTTTTCCAAGCAACAAAAATAAGAAATAGTTCGGTACAGATATTCGATTAAAAAAAAAAAAAACATTAAACTAGAAAAAAGTGAAAAATTTAAAAAATTTAATTGAATATATAAAAATGTTTCTTTCTATTAAGATTTGAGCAGTTCCTCTTGGAAAGAGTATATTACAATTTGAGATAAGTTTTCCGGCGTTTTCTCGCTGCTTGACAGTTCCATCGTTTTTATTGTTGTTGCTGTTGTCGATTTCGATATTATTATTGCATTTCAAGTGCATTTGTCTATTTGGCTTGCAATACATATATAATATATAAATACATATATATGTATTATGTGTGTTTAATTGAAAATTTTGTGTTGCATTAATTTCACTACTGATTTTTAATTCCTTTCTACTTTTTTTTTTTTGTCTATTTTGCATTTTCTATACGTCAGTGTGAATACCAAATAAACACACACACATATACACAAATTGAAATTTGTGAACATTTTAAAATTTTTATTATATTTCGAATTTAGGTTTTTGTTTTGCCAAATTTTAAGCCAATTCAAATACATTTTGCAATTGTATTCTATGCTAGCAACAAATTTAATATTTGTGGGTCTCAAATTTGGTACAACCTGGCGTATGAGTGTTGGGTATTATTTATTTTATTTATGTATGCCATCGAATAGAATAAATTCGGAACTAGGAAATAATATGCAAAATTGTCATGTAAGGTAAAACATATGCGTGACTGTACATAAGGAATATTTAGTGAATTTTTTTGTAAACTAAATTGGAGTGGAATTTATGCTAAATGGTGCTAAAATTTATGTTTTAGAGTATTTTTATTTACAAATTGTTTAGTTTCTACATTTTGTGAATAACACAATGCTTGTGCATTTCACAGCATTTAGTTAAAATCAATAAATTTTGTATTCAAATTTGTTTTATAGGTTATGTGTATGTTTTAATAGGAATTTTTTGCATACCAAAATGGGCTAAATGACAAAACTTATAAAAAAAAGCGAATATATATTTATTTTAGTTATATATATTCTGAAAGAGCATACCTGGAGTATAAGAATTCCATAAATAAAAGTTATGCGATGGCGACGCTAAAAATTTGATAAGCTGGCAAACTCTGACTAACTATCTAATTATGCGACTTTGGACAATTACGTATACGCAATGTAGGCTACCTTGCATGGCCAGATCGATTTAGTCTATGGGTTACATTGATTCATTTTTTATTTTTGAATTTTTGTTATTTTATATCTAAATTACAATTAATCATTAAATGCAAGTAATTAAGAAATTTTTTTTGAGCAATATAAATTTTTAATTTTCGCCACAAAATGTAATTTGTTCATTATATAGGCACTAAATGTATCTGGTAGATAATATGCGGCAAAAATAAGTGAAACGGGCCACTTTTTTCCTTGACCTCTTCGATTTTTATGAAATTTTTTATATGTAGTAGAGCTACTAGGCAATAGTAACCAAGTCAAGTTTTATTGCAAAATTCAGATTATTTATCGAGTTATCGATAACTGAAAATTTGATTTTTCATTTTTAGACTTTTTTTTGACAACCCATATCTTCTAAAGGCCCATATGCAGTTCGAAAAATTTTCCCAAATGATATTTTTTTTTATATGAAGTTTTGTCCTTCCGTGCGAAAATTTTCAAACTGCATATGGGCCTTAAACGAATAAAGATCCATGATAGATAAAATATTGATTTTTTTTAAATTTTTAAAAAATTTTTATTTAATTTTTAAAATTCAAAAGTGATCTCCTACTTTAAAAAAAAAAGTGTTACTGTCATTTTATCCGTGTGAATTTACTGCGAATAACAAAGTTCGCCATAGTAAACAGTACCTCGAAAAATGACAAATACGCATAACTCCTCAGAATTGAAAGATAGTAAGTTGAAACTTGACATGAATGTTTATTTTGACATTTTAAAATTAATTTCAAAAGTGACAATGAATGTCAAGACCCGATATTGAAGGTCAAAGGTCACAAAAATCGGGTTTTTTAAAATAACATTTTACCCGCTTAAATGCTCCAAAAAGTTTTAGAAAAAAAGATTTACCACATATGTAAAAATCATTAAAAACAAAAAGGTCCAAGAAACAAGTGGCCCGTTTCACTTATTTTCGACGTAGTATAATACAAAAAGGAATTATTTTATATTTTTTTACGTTTTTAGGAAAAAAAAAAAAAATATTCGTTCGATTTTCTAATATTGTTGTACCAAATTAATATGATTCAAATTTACATAATATAAGCAATAACCAAAGGGAGAGCTTAAAAAAATAGTAATTGACATAATTAAGAAAAATACTTTTAAAAAATTAATTTTAAAAACAATTGTATTTTTTAAGAAAAATGTATAACTAAAAACACATTTTTGTAAAAAGTCTTATTGAGTGGTAGAAACGGCTCGAAAAAATTTTTTAAAACTTAAGTTTAAAAAAAAAAGCAATTTTCAGGAAATTTTTGTACCTGTACCTTCTTTAATTTTAAAAAATAATTTGGAGCAGTTTGTTGTACTTTATCCAGATAGGCCCAGTGGCGAATCCACGGTGGGGTTTTCGGGTCCGTTGGAAAAATGGGTGTATACTTTTTTGCGACCTCTGATAATATATACACTTAAAAATTAAAGCCACCCCTAAGACCAAATCCTGACTCCGCACCTGGATAGACCCTTTTAGTATTTTTAATTAGCTTATGGCTTTCCATTATTTCGCTGAGGTTGCTCTTAAAATACCGAACCAGCCGTCTTTCAGCTTACTGTGGTGACCATTGAGCAGATGGAAAGGATAATGGAATGACGGCATAGACATTCAGCCATATTGCTTCTTATTTTTCTTTGGGCAAAGTCCAGGTCCTCGTGCAGTCTTCTTCCAACGTCTTTGTAGAATTTTTTACTCTTTGAGTACAGGCTATAGAAAGCAGTATTTGGAGGCCTTCGAAACACGAGAGACTGAGTAACCCAACTAAGTTTTGTTTTATCTTGATCTTTAATATAGTCAGGGTTGGAAGGCGTTTTACTTTTTTTTAAAACATCTCTTTTTGGTTTTGTAAGAGATTACATCAAGAATGGTTTAGATACAAAACAATGTAGGGGCTGACAAATATAAAATTCTTTCAGGGTCATTGAAAATTCTTTTTACTTTGTGGAGCTACCACCTCGCGGTTCCGCAACGGATACTTACTATTTACTCCGAGACCTTTCTACATAGCTCCAAAAATTCTCCACATATCTTTCTACTTCTATCCGTTGATGCAATTTTTATTTATATAGGATCTTCGGGAGTTATAGCCAAAAATTACAAACCCCTTGATCTAAAAGACAGTTTAAAAACTGTGGCGGAGGCAATTTTTATTTATAAAGGATTTTTGGGAGTTACAGCCAGAAACAACCAAATTTAAACCCCTTGGTCTAGAGCATTCTTGAAAAACTACGGGGGATGCATCTTTTATTTATATAGGATTTTCGAAAGTTATAGCCAAAAATTACTAAATATAAAAACCTACGGCTTGAAGATCTTTAAAAAACTACGTACACTTTTTATTTTAAAATATAAATTCTCAAATTCTTAGAAATGCTGGTATATGATAGGAATGTCTCGAAATTAATACTGAAGGGGGCGGAGTCCCTTAGTTGTTTTTAAGAAAAGCCAAAAAGCATATTCAATATGTTTTTTTCTGTTGACATACCCAACGTATTTGTATTTTTAATTTTTTTTGATTTGATTATTCGACTGCCTTTAAATATATTACAAGAATGCATTACCATTTATCGATAGTTTTCAATAATACGTTTGCCTAATCTCCTTCAAGCACATGAGCATTAAGTTTGTCAAAACTCATGCTTTTTATCCCAGTTTGTTATTGCATTTTTTAGAAATATTCTTGAAATTAATGCTGATGGACATTAAATTAATTTATAATTTTCATAACCTATGTCTCAATTTGATTTATTTTCGAGCGCAATTACTTTACAAAATTCCCAACTTCCACCAAAGTATTTCAAGTAATTAAAACTTCTGCGTTAATGTGGGCTCCCTCATTTTCGAAATTCCCCCTAAAAATACTATTTGTAACTACATATTAATTTTTTGCATTGCGTTTAGTGGCATTTTCCGGCTTTTAAATGTAGCCAAATGCATATGCCATGTTTACAAAACTCGCACAGACATTGATATATAGAGATCATTGCACCGGGGAATGCGGCGAAATGCGGCAATCCGTAAGATACGAGTTCTCGAGTGCATCGCAATTGGCGGAAAATTTGCCATATGTGCAGCAAGTAGTATTTTTAATTTCGCTTCGAAAAAGATGTTTTATAATGAAATTTGTATCTTTTGTATGTACTAGACAAATTTTGTATAGGTTTCCGTGTTGTAAAATGTGTAAATGTTGCGGTTTAATTTGATTTCATTTGATTTGAATGCATTTGGCTTTTAGCAGGCGCCTTAAAACTGCTAATTAATTTTATGTGCTTGTTGATATGCTGGCTCTTCTATTGGCTGTTGACGTCACTGCCACGCCCCATTTGGCAGGCAATTAAACGCCAACTCATACACTTGAACGGTAGCTTAAACGCCCGTCGCATTTACTTAATTAATATGCAGCATATAAAATGTAGGCGTGGCAGTCACTCAACGGTGCGGCAAAGCTGCTCGTGCCAGCCAAAAAAACAAACAAAAAAGTTTAAAAAATCTAAAGATTTATGTGCGCATTAGATATTGTATCTTGTAGCTTGTATCTCACAGCTTGCTGCAGATACGCGGTGGCAGCTTAAATGCTGTCATTTCAAATTTCATATATGTATCGTATTCTGTTTCTGTTACTGTTTCTATAAAGTATACAACATAAAAAGTAAACACAAAAAATTATTTATTAATTTGTTAATTCGTTGTTTGTCATTTTGCGGCTTAAAACGTTTCGTTCTGCTACAAAACACATAAAATTTATAGCTGCCGCGCACGTCTATTCATATTGCCCCGTAGTATCCGTATCTATATATGCATCTGTGTATCTGCATCTGTATCTGTGTGCTTGTATACACGATCACCGTGGGTCGTGTATATTTTGGCTTGCAATTTGTTTCGTTTCGGGCTCGGCTCGTCGCCGCTTGGCGCTCACAAAATTAACACGCCAAATTAGCAGATCAGCAAGCAAAGCGCCGCTGCCCACAATGAAGCTAACCGCTATGCACAGTGGTACGTTTCTAGCGAATTAGGCACAAAAAATAATAATAGCTAATTAAGTTTTTTTTAAAGTTTTGAACAACAATTGCTTTTAACTAAATATACTATAATCATATACTTTCTAAGTCTAAATAGGCACATTTTAGAATCTTACCGCTTAAAACCAAAAAAAAAAACAAAAACACGTTCTGAATTGAAGATTTTCGGTTAAAAAGTAGCGCAAGCTATTTTTGTTGTTAGCTTAAGAAAGCCTTTCTTGATTTAAGTTTTTTTTCAATTAAGTCCGAAAAATTATGATTTAAAAGCTAATCATGAATACTTCAGACTCAAAAAATCTAAAAATAAGAATCTTTATCAAAAATTTGATAGCGTTATCCGAGAATGGGCTACCATGTAATGATAGACGGATGGACCCGAGCAATATAACTAATCAGTGATTACACAGCCATAAAAAAAAAAAATGCGGTGATCTGCGTAACCAGCGCATCGAAATATATAAGAAAACATAAACCGTGTATGTTTTATTACAGATTTATGGTTATTTGAGCTTATAAATAAACCTTGACATGCTAAGGTTTGCTTGACTTCTAACTTGGACTCCGAAACTAGCTTTCTTTTTTGTGTTATTATTGCTAGATAAACTAGTAGACTGCCATGTGCCCTCTTATATATAGTATGTACATACGAGTATATTACACTAGTCCACAATTCTTACAATTCTTTAACCAAAAATGTTGGGAAATGGTAAGGGAAATCCTTGAGAACGTAAAAAAAAAGATTCATTCAGTAAGTCGATTGAGCCCTTGGACTTAAGCAATTTATAGTACGGAAAAGGCTTGTAAGTTGTCACAGCTTGTAAGTTGGCACACTTGGTCGATTTTGATGTTCCAGCATTGAAAACACCAAAATTCCACCTTTCCCCTGTTAATAACTCAGTATTTAAGTTCATTGCTCAACCATTTATTTCAGGAGGTCCCCTAATAATACACATCCCAATAAAAATAACCTCTATCCGCTCCCAGTGAGATTTAATCGCTTGCGTCAAACACACTCACGAACAGAATAAAGAAATGAATGGGTAGTTGAAGTTCCTAATCTTCTTAATATACTATATCTCCGTGATGGAAAACTTTGAGGATTCGACAAAAAGAGCCATTTTTTCAATGAACAGATTTACGAGAGAGCCCAGATCTTTGAAGAAAGGTTTTCCCAGACATTGGGTACGACTCCTAAGAAATGCCGGGTTATCGCACAGTAGGTGTTGGGTGCTTTCTATATACTCCCGATCTGAGCAGCAGACAGAAATCGTGATGGGGAACATGCATCGTCTTAGCCATTAGGCCTACGGTGCAGTGCCCTGTTGCAGCTTCTGTTACCATCTTGGTTTTATATTCTTATCCAATCGCAGAAGTTCCGATGCTTCGCAGTTGTGAGTTTAGTCCAACACACTTAAAATTGCTTCTATGTAAGTTCTTCTTTTCATTAACTGGCCATACCCAGCGACTATTGGGTTATGCGCCGATATAGATCGTCCCTACAGGCGTTAATGCATCCATTACCTGTTCAATCCAACGCAAGTATTGTCTAGCCCATCTTCCTCGCTCTTCTTAAATTTTTGAAATTTTTTGTCCGCATATTTGCCTAAACCACCCACGGTGCAACCTTAATGTTGACATAAAATTTGTCAATTGGCATTTTTTGGATTTTCCCATGTTTCAAATATTGCTACTATGGGAATTTTTGTTTGCTGTTTATTGATTCGTTTGCTGTATGTGTGTATTTAAAAATAAATATTTAAATAATTTACAAAATTTATTAGCTAGAATTATTATTTTTTTTTTTGATTTAAAAACAGATTTATTAGTTTGCTTGATCGTTTTGGCTTTTGGAATTAATGTACAGACGGTCAGTGAGTTGGCAAAATGTGACTGCAATGTGTCTAACAAATCAGTTTAAATAATAAATATTATTGCCGCTACTACTGTATATAATAAAACAAAGTTGACATGCCATTTAAAATAATTGTCTAGGGAGGCGTATACGTAATTTAATTGTTTGATTGCTTTGGCTGTTAAATTGTTTCTCTTTCGCTTTCGTTTTGAGCGCTCGTACTTGTATCTCTATCTCTATCTTGTATCTGCTCTCTGTGTCTGCGAATCTCGAAGTCGCCCTTTTCTATTTTTTTTTTTTTTTTGTCATGCTTTGTCTCATCTGCAAGTTGTACAATTTTATTACGCTTTGCATTGCATTTTGTTGACAGTTTTGTCAACAAGCGTTGAAAATTGGCTAAATATAAATCTGTGTGCGTGTGTGTGTGTGTATGGTGGTCTATATGTCACGCTGTGTATCTTTGTATCTATGTATCTATGAGTGTGCAATATTTATTACAACGGCAACTCGTTCGCCGTTCATCGTCTTCTCTTGTTGTTTGAGTTATTTATAAATGCAAATATAAATAGGTAGGTAGGTAGAAGTTGCAGCAGAGACAAAACGACAGCGAGACACAGAGACACTGACAGCCAAGACGACACAGTCGAGACAGAAGGGTAGGTGGAGTGTGTGTGTGTGCCAGACGATGTTGCCAGCATCTCTGCTGCTGCTATATTTTTGGCTGCCTCATCAGCCAGTCAGCCAAGCAATCGACGACATGTGGCACTTGCCATGTGCCGCACAAATCTCGGCTGCTGCTAATGCTGCTGCCTGCGTCTCAGCCGTTGCTGCGCTGCCCAAGATTTGCAGCAAGCATGACTTGTAAATAACTGCAAGTTAAGTATCTGGCAAAGTGCAAAGTAGTTGCAAGCAGCAGCCGCAGCAGCAGCAGCCAACAACACAAATGTGCAACTGTGCTGCATCTGTGTATCTGCAACTATGCGTTGTTTAGCGTGTGCGCGTAATAAACTGAGGGGGAAGATACTATTCGAAATACACTCAGCCGTGGCATGATATATGGCAGCACTATGCGGCCTGTTGAAATTGATGCGACCAAGCGATAGATAGATGAATACTTATGCTTATATGCATATAAGCATGTATATGTATGTATTTCAGTATATGTTTGTTACTCTGCTTGTAGATGCATAGATGCGTCCCATGCTGAGGTTTATCACTTTTCCAAGGAAAATTGCCACCAAATTTTTATTACCCCACCGCAAAACTTAAGCAGACAGAAAACAAATTGAGGAAAATTTTCTCTTATGTAGTTATACAGCAAGATTATGCAAAGAAACTTTTATGTTGTATATATATGCTAATTAACATTTAAAAATAATTAAAAAATAAAATAGAGGCTATTAGCGCTACAAAAGATATGCTACACCTTTGGAAATGTATCTAGTATCTTTTAGATACTATGTTTATAGCAAAAGCAATGCTTAAAAATCTTTTATGGCGCTTAAAATGTTACATGAGTTCAGGTTCAGCGACTGGTTCAAGCGAAGCTCTTTAACAAGATTTTGTTTGGAACCAAGAACTTAATTTATTTGTGCTTTGGTGCTTTGTGGTGTGTTAGGTTGGTCTGACATAAATGCATAAAGGCAAGAATAACCGGGTAACGACGTAAACAACCACTGTGCTGAAGTGCTTATGTTTTTCACATTTTAAAGTAATTTTATTTACTTATATATATAATATACAAAATTTTATATTTCTTAACAACAAACAAGCGAAAACCAAGTAATAAAAACTTTTTCAACATTAAAAAAAATATATTTTTTTTTTACCTTTTTTTCAACACATCTCTTCACTTACAACATATGTTAAATACATAAAATACTTTTATTAACTAAATATAGGTACTTATTGTCAGATAGTATATAAAATATGTTAAAATTTTCGTAAAATTTTTAAAACTGTAATTGCTTTTATTATTTGCAATTTTTTCTAAATTAAAATTAAAAATAATTAATTTAATATTAAACATATCGAATTAATAATAAGCTCGTTGAACATTTTTTTAGCATCATGATAAATAGTCTAGGCATATACCTCACTTATATATTTATGTATCTTTTTATTTCGATCATATTTTTTTTTAATTTACACACTTCTGCAAGCTGTGTTCATTATTTTGGAACTAAGCTCAATTAAGTTTACAAAACCGATCGATTTTCAAATATTTTCTGTATAAAAAACAAAGCATAGCATCTTTAAAAAAAAAAAAATTTCAAGTACCCCTAATTCTGTTTTTACACGGTCGATAGAAAAATCGTGTAAAAAAATATATGAAGTAAATCGTTAAGCTCATATGAAAAAAAATTAGAAAGGGGAATTCACTTAATAAATTTCTAAAAGATTAGGCTAATAAAAATATTTTTCTTAAAAATTTCAATCAAATAACTTTTTTTAATAGTGCAAAATCGAATGAAATTGTGTAGAAAATTTATTTCCTGGACCGTGGTATTTTAAAGCCGTGTCAAAAACAGAATTGGGTGAACACTAATATAGATTTATTGTTTTTGGATCTCTATGTATCGAAATTTTTCTTTTCACTTTTGAATTAAATTTCATAATGAGGAAAAAAATAAAACATATTTAATTTCATTCCCAGGAACTAAATAAAAATAATATTATAGTATCATTTTGTTGTGAGCTGTAATTGTTCTTTGAAAATGTTGTAGCTTTTTTTATTGAAAAGTAGGCTGAGGTCATGGAACCCCCGTAAGGACGAAAGTTCTTTTCGCTTATCCTTTTTCAAGAAAACTAATATAAGCTTTATTTTATATTTAAAAATTGATTGATTAAAAATTATATACAAAATATTGATGAAAAATGTAGAGTAGTAACTGTTGTTATATACAAAAAAAAAAATAATACATGCTTCATAAAGCATTTTATAAAAAATTATAAAAAAAATTATTTCAAATTATACAAAAAAAAAAAAAGTGTCGTTATCTTGTTTTCTTATGTATTTCGATGCGTTGAATCCGTATATTCTAGCAGAATTCGCTTAGCGGGTCTGGCTTATATACTAACCTCAAAAAACTTCGCAACATATTTTTCGAGACCGATTGTCCGCTGATGGGCTTGGCTTTTTCGAGGTAATCGAATGGGATTTAGCAACCCCAAAAGTATATTAAGGGCTCTTAACCTGAAAATCGATTTTTGTTTTTGTGTAGCTGTGAGTTAAGGGGTTGAAAAAAATCAAAGCGAAAAAAGTGCTTTGGATGAAAGTGCAAGCCACAGCGTATCATATTTTTGAAAAGACTATCCGGATTAAGATTTTTAAATAATAATTGAGATTTAAATATTATTTTATAATTTTATTTTTAAAGTCAAAAAATAGGAGTTATTTTGCACATTTGATGAAAAAAATCTAAAAACAATAATTATTTGATTTTTATACTAAAAATTGTAAGAGTTATGATCCCTGGTTTAATCAGTAAGTATCAATCTATATTTTTTTCATTCATTAATTTTTAATTTCATTTATTTTTTTTGAAGCATTTTTTCTAACAATAATTTTTCAAATTTTTGTTAGGCAGTGTCATACAGTTACGTTTTTAAAATAAATTTTCAAATTTGCTTCATATCGTCAGCCTGTTAAACTTGACTTAAGCCCGATTTCAAATTGCTTCTAAAGCAAAGTCTTTAAAATACATAGCCGAATTTCCTGGGATTAAAATCTTCGCTGTCAAGGTATACTGTGACAAAAAAAGGGTACGACTGTACCACAATGTGCATGACCGCGGGCCATCTTAAACAAAGTATTAGTTACTTAAAAATAGAAAACACAAAAAAAAATCAGTTGGCTAAAAGAGAAAAAATAAAAAAATATGAAATGTACCGCGAATTGCGAGGCGGATCAATGACCAGAGTTTGTACTTTTTTTCATATATATTTAGTTGTTGTTATTTTTTGTGCTTGACTTTCAGGTGAAGAACAACAAAAACAACGACAACAACAATAAGAATTTAAATATTTCAAGAGCGATGACCCAAAAGCAGAACCACCAAAAAAAGACGCAAACCTCAAACACCTTTTATACTTTGTGATTTTTTTTTTTTTATTTTGTAGCTTATTTTATTTTTGTGCTTGCTGTTAAGGCGAAAACGAAAACACCGAAATAATAAAACAAAAAAAGTAAATGAAGAATTCGCAAAAAAAAAAAGTTAAAAAGAATTTAATTTGTAAAAAAGCGAGAGAGATAAAAATCTATATAGAATAAAAAAAGCAGGCAATGAGAATGTCCAAAAAGGTCAAAACTGAAGTAAGCTGCTGAGTTGGGATTTCAAAAAAAACCTTCAAATTTAATGCTTTTGAAACTGAAGTAAAAAAGAAATCAGAATTTGTCAAATCTTCCAAAAAATGCACTTAAAAATTGCATGCTGCTTGCAACACGTTTTCAATTAGGCGCAACATGTTGACGGCAACTGTAAACGCCAATCAATAAACGATCGAACAATCTCTGGCCGCTACCCCATACCGTCTCCACACCCCCGCACGCTGTACGTCTCCACAGCTGAGCGTCTAGCACAACGGTACGCCTTCAATCTCTGCCATTGACAGTGGGTGTCGTAAATCTTCTTCAGCTTGTTCTGGTCGCTGTTGTTGCTTTTGTTGCTTTCGGCAACTCTCTTTCGTGTTGCATGTAGTTTTATCGGCTAACACTAATTGGTATTAGACCGTACGCCAACAAGTTCTAATATTACCTGAAGCTAATCGGTTTTGAGCCGCTTGAAGGCGATTAACATTGCTTCGACTACTGCCTCCGCCCAATTTGGCCTTTGACTTGCCGACCAAAAAAAAAAATGTATCTGAAAGCTTAGCCAATTGTAATACACTAAAGTACCAACGATCGTATAATATTTATGGCAGATACAGGGTTTATATAAAAAAGTAGAGACTAACTTGTTGGAGGGTCTAGCTGATTAAGTTATAAAGAAAAGTGGCTCCAACGATTTTTGAAAATTTATCGTGCAGGGGGGAACAAAGTTTTTTTGTAAAATTATTTATCCTATTTTCCTCGACCATTTAAGTCATTTATAATTATATAAATAAATAAATTAATTGAAAAATACCAAGCAATGCAAGATTTCAGCTGTGTAAGCCTTCATTACTGTAAATAATTAATAATAATTAAAAAAAAAATCTTTAAAATAAAATACAAAACTTTATTTTAGCAAACAATTTGCAAGATTTTAGTGTTTGATTAATTTTTTTGTTTAAATTGTGTAAAAGCATACCCATTTATTTTTATTAAAGTTACTTCATTTAATGTAAAAAATGTATAAAAAAAACAATTTTTCCACATCAAGCTGAAATATTAATCCATTTTTTTAAGATTCAATTCAATTCATCTTTTGTAACATTTATATACATTTTTATTGAAAATAAGTCAACATACGAAAAAAAAAATGTCATGATATAAACACTTAATACGTGTTCTATATAAAATTAAAGAAAAAACAATTTTATACAGCCGTGCACGGAATTTCATTAAAAGTATAAATCTTACTCATTTTAGTTTTTGCTTGCTCCCAATTACACATTTTTTATTGACTATAACTTCTCTTCATTACCCAAGCCCGCATGACGCGACAGATTACAATCTGATTGCTTATCAAAAAATTAAAAAAAAATTAAAAGCCACACAACATTTCATACAACACACCACACACGCTAAAATTGGTTGTACAACCTGCTCATATTCGTCACTAAATTTAATGGTTTAAGCAGCTGAACTTTTATTGAAAGCTCGAAAACGTTGTGAAAATATCATTTATTTTCTCAAACAGTACTTATTTGTTGAAAATAATCACGACTTAGCTATTTTTAATACAAGGGAAATTTTTTTGTCCTCAGGCCTGTCGCACCTATGCCAATATGTATGTGTGTGTATGTATATGTAAACGTATGGCGAAAATTCGTTTGGGGTTGTGCTTACAATTTATTAGGTTGACTCAGAAAATATAAAAATTAAAAAAAAAAATTAATTAAAAAGTAAAATTGAAAACAAATAAAAACAATTTAAAAAATAAAAGAAATGGAAAAATTAAAAAAAAAATAAATAAAAAATGAATAAATTTAAAAATTTAAAAACTAAAAAAAATAAAAAAAAAAACAATCAATAAAATAAAAATAAAATTTACCCGAAAAAATTTAATATATTAAATAAAAAATTAAAAAAAAAAAATTAATTAAAAAGTAAAATAAAAAAAAATAAAAAAAATTAAAAAAACAATAAAATACAAAAATAAAAAAATAGCATTAATTAAAAAAAGTTAAAACAAAAAAAACACAATATATTTAATAAAAAAATAAAAAATTATTTTCAATAAACATCTTAATCGAAATATTTTATTTGTTTATCAGAGCACGACAGGTTGTTAAAAAAAAAAAAACAAAAAATTGTTTTGATAATTTTTTTTTATCTTTTTGCACCAAAAATCATTTTTAGTGAAACTTGTACTTAAATTATTAATAAATAAATTTTAATTTAAGGCAAAACTGAAATTTGAATGAGATTTTATATTTTGGCACCTACAAACCGCTTATTAATTTTCAAAAATCGTCGGTTCACTTTTTAGTTCCTAGACCCTTTTCGTGCCTGTTTTTGATTCCCGAAAACTCTCGTATTAAAATTGAAAAATTGAAGTTATATTAAAATAAAATACATGTTATTGTTTATAGTATAGAATTAAAGTTTTATTTTTGATTACCTTTAAGTTACAACAGTGGAAGAAATAATAATAATTATAAATAAATGATTTTAATAATTTTAGCTAAATTGCATGTCAAATTTTTAGGAATGTAGCCCTTTTAATAGTCGACTGACTTGTAAATAAAATATTTTTTTAAATATTTCTGAGCTTAGAACTTTTTGCGGCAAGTAAAAGAATTGTGTCTATTTTCCAAAACACGAAGAAAATGTTTTTTTTGGGACATATCTTATAGTAGTTTTTTTTTATATTACAACCTATCAACACTATTAAAACAAAACATTATTAAGGTAAAATTTGTAATCCTTTAATTTCGTATAAAACTTTTGAATAGAAGATGATATTATTTAAATTTATGTTTATGATTTATTTTAAAAAGTACCACAAATACAACAAAAATAAAATTCACATTTCTAGTCCCAAACATACCGAACTGAAGGTAAATTTCGATACCTAGTACATCATTTAATGGTTATTAGAACCTTAGCTGGTTTGTAAGCACTACGATAAAATTATGTAGGGAATTAAAAGGGATATATGTATGAGAAAATTTGTAAAACATCGTTGGTGAATTCTCAGGGAAATTCAGTAAGATTTTGTGAATTCGGTCCAGACTATCTGTATTGTTTTGTTAAACGAACGAAAATTTTGAAAAAATGTATCTTGCTATCTATCTATATATGTATCTTGTTATCAAGGATACTTTTTGGTCACAACTTCGAGCTAATATACTCTCTTAAAGTGTATAACGAAAAAAGCCAAAAAGTATCTTAACGACCGCACAGGTTGACTTGAGCGCACTTGACTGGTGGGCGTTGCCAGATGTTATGTTTTTTTTTTGTTGTTTTTTTTGGCGGTTCAAATAAATTGTTCAAACTTGGGTTATTGACTTGGATCGCGTGGGTGTTTGAGCAGTTTCCGATCAATTTCATTTCATTTGTTAGCTATCAAAAGCATCCAACCAACAAATTTGGTAAGTCGGCAAGAAAAACACACACAAGTTTAGGCCAATGCACATGTAACACATATATTTTGTATCTATAAAATATACAACGTATATGTATCCAATATGTCGACTGGCTATAATTTACAGCAGCAAATCAATATATATAGATATAGAGATTTTGTTGAACTCTTAAGACGTCAATTGGCTGCGTTGATGCTAGAAATTGAAAAATTGCTTTTCAAAATTAAATCAACATTTCAAAATATTTTTTTTTATTTTGTTTCATTATAAATTTGCTGCTGTACGCAGTTTTTATATTTTTGTTTTTTTGCCACAATTTAATTTTAGCACAAATATCATGCAAATACATACATATATTTAAAACATACATTGTGTGTACACATGATATATATACTATATATGTAGTATATATGGCTACTCATAAATGCACACCAACAAATTGGTTAACCATTAAATAATTTCAGGCATATTCAAAACAATAATCGAGCAGCAAAAAGTGCCAAATAAAACATATTACTTATACGCCATGTAGGCAGCCGAAAAAAAAACAAACGTACCAAATGCTATACAACACATGAATTTATTATAAATTAGGCTTTGAGTGGAGGACATATATGCATGTGTGCATAAATACACACACATTTGTGTATGTATGTGTGTGTGTGTGTGTGTGTGTGCCCACTCACATGACACAACACATAAATAATTATCGAAGCATATTTGAATATGCCGCCGAGGGCATTTTGGACACTGTTGAAATATGGGATTCATATTTATCGATATATTATATACTTGTAGAAATTATATAAAATGTATTAAACAAGGTCAAGCATAAGGTTACTAGAAATGTCTATAGGTATTTATTTATGTTATAAATTTAAATGCAACTAACAACTGTTTCGCGAAAGCAAATAACTTTTCAAAGAATTGGCCAAACTCAATAAAGTAAGTGGAAATGGCTTACAAAAATATGGTTTATAACTTGGGAGTTATTAAGCTTACTTTAAGCGTAATCTAAAAAAGGACGAAAATATAAAAAAAAAATTACTGGAATAGGAAAAAAATCTCGAAAGGAGTTGTGAAAAATTTATTGAAGATAAAACTGGTTGAAAATTTTGACATTTTATTGATGGACCTTAGATCAAATTTATGTCAAAATGGACTCCGAGAAGGCAATGAATATGCTTTGCATGGGAAATTCTTTCTATTTGGGGAATTTTGTGAAAATTACCAGTGCTCTTTTTACAAAAATTGGGTTTAACTTTGCCTTCCTAAAGTACCACAATGTCTAAAGATTAGGCGTAGGTTTGTTAGAAATCTACTTTAATTGATTTACTTTCATTAAGGAAATTCCTCGGGTTGAGACTTATTTCGACGCTGAGATTTATAGGAATGGTCCAAGGACGCTAACTTAGGAAACATCAGTTCTGATTATATTTATTTATGAGGTCTCGTCTTGGATTGATACAGTTCTTTGGGTAAACGTAGTTGAAGCTCCTATAAAAGTCCCTCAGTTCAGACTTTGTCAAATGTTTTTCCAGAACCAGAAACACTGCTGAGCAATATTGAGTGAGTAACTCCGAGCACTTGTTCTGCAGTTTGCCAAATTGCTGTTGTGTAAAGCCATGGCAGTATTTGACGTAGCTTACTACCAGCATTCTGCTTAAGAATATTCTTTTGAATATCTTAGAGCCTACTGGGAGTAGGCTAATAGGTCATGAGTCTGGCGCTGTCTCTGGCTTGCCTGGCTTTAGAATCATTACAATCAAAGCACCCCTCCATTATAGGAAGAGTTAGAAACGTAATTTCCTTGCGTGGAAAGAGAAGCTTCGGGAGCTTTATTTTTTCGAGTTGGAGCGTTTGCACTTCCTTAACGGACTATTAAAAGCTGCTTTATAATTTTTTGGAGTTTTTCGTAGTGTACTGAAAAGAGTTGATCAGCTCCTTTCCTGATGGCTGAAATGTCGATAGACAGCAGACTCATATAACGATATACTGAAGGGTCACTTTTGAGGTTGCAATCATCGGGTATGCTCTCCTGTAGCCATATTCTACAAAAGATCTGAATTGAGCAGCCCATAATCTTAGCAGGTAGTCCCAAGGCTCGCAACGACAGCTCTGTTGTTTTAAACCGAGAAGTCAGTTTGAAAGCACTCACAGTCTGAATAGATTCGGAGTAGATCTGCCCAGTATACTTCGCACTTGGAGCGTTTGCACTTTCTTAACCATTCTTTATTTAGAAGAAGTCATCTGACCTTTCAAAATCAACCCAGAAATTATACTTCTAACTTTATTGAGGAACTTCTAAATAATATTTAAGAAGCACACGGACTTTTGTAATACTTGCTGTCTATTTATACAGCAGCTTAATTCCTATAAAAAATATTTGAGAAAATCAGTAGCTTCTTTGTATCTCTAATACTTCTATGTACTCACTTATATAGATACCCTTCTTTCCTGCTTTGAAATAGAGATGACCATAAAAAGTATTATTTTAAATTTCCTATGAGCACATAATTTCTGTTGCATGTTTGTATCTTTTGGCTGCCATTGCTGCGTTGTAGCAGCCACAAGATGGAACAGTTCAAGATAAATACTCAAAGCTACGCAATAAAATACAATAAAGAGTCACATGTCTGAAAAGAAATTCAAATGAGCCACAATATAACTCTAAATAGAACACATTTGTCACAAAAATCAAAAGCAAAAAGACTTGACACAAAATATTTTTAGTCAACCAAAAAAAGATACAAAATACTAGTTCGGTGCAAGGAGACAGATGATTTGTTTAGAAGCTGTGAAAATGTTAAACTGCCATTTTATTAATAATGCCATCAAATAGAGAGAAAAACACACAAAAAAAAAGAAAAGATACAAAGACATACAGATACACAGATACACACAAATACATGACATTTAGTTGGCTTTCATTTTAGTTCTTTATTGTCTCAAGTTCTTTTCTGATTTGAGATATTTGTATATATTTCTATTTTGACGTGTTCTAATTTCTAGCTTTCTGGCATTTTGTGTGAACAAAATTCTTTTGTTGTTGTTATTTTGCTTTTTAATTTTTGTTGTTATTATTGCTTTTGCGTTTTATTATTAACTTTATTTGTTTGACAAGCAAAAAAATGTGTCAAAATAACAATTTAGTCATGTCGTGAAATGCCAATATATGCTTAGTATATAGTACATAGTATATACATATGCCATATATCTACTTATGAACAATTTACAGCCTTTAAAAATATTGCTAACTTAAGACTAAATGGTTTGTCAAAGCACAGACACTAAGCAGATGAATGACATTCTAATGCTAATGAGCGCATATCTGACAGATACAATTAATAAATATGACAACCGAAAACAGACACAATGGACTCCAAAAAAAAAATACCAAAACAAAAGAAAACAAAATGCAAACCCAACAAAATGAAAAACTCAAACAATGCAAATTTATACAGCAATAAAAACAACAAATACAAAACAAAGCAAATGATTTTGTTTAAATGAAATTGTTGACAAATTATGATTTAGTAACCGCATTAATACACTCACATATCATATTTGTATCTGCGCGTATGTGTGCCACTATGTATTAGTATGTAAATTATTTCAAAAATATGCGCCATAAATTAAGCGCTTAATTAGAGAACAAATATTGTTTATAATTTATTACAGTTTATCTAGGCATTAGTTGGTAGCCAAAAAAAATAAAAATTAAATATTTATGTCACATTAATATCTGTATTAAACATCTTTGAAAGGCTTTATTTGAAATCCAATATCTAAATGTAATTTAATAGTCGTATCTATGCATAATTTGTATCACTTTTTTTTTAAATAAATACATAAAACGTTCATGAATACAAAATAAATACAAATATAAAGCGCTTTAGTAGCTCATGCGTTCAAAAGTTTTAGCGGAAGGTGTTGACACTAAGTGGTTTGGAAATAAATATATAATCTGTTAAAACGTAAAAGATACAATAGTTTCCCAATGCAAACAACGAAAACTTTTAGGTTAAGTTGAATAGGCTGCTCAATCAATAACTGAGATCACCCAGAGACCATGGACCAGATATTGATGCCTAATTGAGGAATGGATTATAAGAAAGGGGGCAGGTGTAGAGGAGGATCAAGAACTATTGGGCATTTCTAGTCACCTAAGTCTCTCTTATTACAGAACCATTTTGAGGATTCGACAAAAGTAGCCAGATCCGCTATAGACACATTTACCAGACAGCCCAGGTCTTCAAAGAAAGTGCCCAAAAACATGTTTTTCGAAAAAATCTCGAAAACGGTGCTTAAGAAAAAAAAAAAAACTAGTTTAATTATTCTAGTCATCAATTGTGTTTATAACTTTGAACTTATGAGCTAGTTAGACTTTTAAGAACTTATGAACTAGTAAGAACATAGCTAGTTCGATCAACATAAAAAATGATTTTAATCAAATTTTTCGAATGCATTTTTGATTTAGCAGATCGTTTTACTACGATAATGAATAAAAAATGTAAAGTATTTTTTTTTATTAAGAACGAGTATTATTTCTAATGTTTGTATATATTTGTGTATATATTTGAATACTATTTATTTTAAACAAACTACATAAAGTAATTCTTCTTCCCAATTCTTAATGCAAAGTGTGACCGTTTAAAAAGTAAAAAACAAAAAAACTTTTTTATCTTATCAAATTTCCTAAATAGAACTTGTTAGCTATTAATACAATGTTTAAAACATCTTCTAGTTCACAGTTCATTTGTTTTATGTCATGCCAAAGACCCTTCATTAAAATGCTTATCTACAGGTTTGTTATAAGTCCCCGTACCCCCAATGAACTAATGACTATCTATTTAATACGAATCTATTATATTTCACTCATTTGACAGCGATTAGCTTCAAACTGTCATGTTTCAATTTATCTACTCTAAATAGTTTTGTTATGGATACGTACAACGTGTTGATACTTATTTGTCTGAGTATTTTTGCTAATCGCCAGCTTGTCATTTACATTTTCACACATTCTTATATATAATTATTATAAAGGTGTACATAGTATACCTGTATATGTATATAAGTAGCTGAATGAGTGCTGGCTGTGATAATGACAAATTTACATTGTCTTGCAAATTAACTGTCTATTCATTTTGTTGTCACTTAAAAAAGAATTTGTAATTGATGTTTGTTTTGACTTGTTGACAATATTTAGAGTTTTTTTTTTTTGGTAAACTTTTTTATGCTCTTTAATTTTAGTGTGTTCTTTATGAAGCATAAAAGATGACATAACGAAAGTCACCAGAATTTACATACCACTTGGAAATACCCATAATGTAAACTGTTAAGCTTCAAGAGCCGAATTGGTAAAGTAATTCTTCAATAAGTCTGGTTCGAGCTTACTCTCCATTTAGGCTAAGGATATATTTTTTATCAAACCAATTTTGTCCCAGTAACTGTCTCAACATAGACTTAAATATAAACTGTACCTCAGATTTTAGATGAAACTAGCCAAAAGGTCGTATGAAAAAATAATTAATGGAATTAGTTCCATATATCATATATACCATCATATACCATATATCCCAGTCTAAGCTAAAAACTAAATTTCAGATGAAACCAGCCTTCAGATCAGATAAAAAAAATTATTAAACGAATGTTTACCTAGATGATTGATAGATAAAAAGGTTGATGTTAAAAAACTCGGATGATAGATCAAAGCAATGGCGGAGCTACGGGGGGCTTTTCGGGTCCGCACCCTCCCCAAAGTTGGAAAAATGGGTTGACAGTTTTTTGCGAGCTCAGATATATATACATACATACACTTTGAAGTGAAATCCTGAATCCGCAAATGGCTCAAAGACCAGATTAACCTTCAGAAAACGTGATAAGCTCGTTACAAATTTTGATAGTTTTAATAAAATAAATTGATAGTTTTCTAATAAACATAATAAAAATAATTAAATAAAATAAGTTAAATAAATAAAATATAGAAAAGTAAATTATATAGAAAGTAAGTTATATTACAAAAAAAAAACAGCTAGTCTCCATGGAAACTAGTGTTTATATACAAACTAGTGGTTATTATAATAGGTAGTAAGAAGAAGAAAAATTAGAAGACTTCTATAAGTAAGACTATTGTCTGTTAAATTTAAGACTATGTTATTAATACAAAAAAAAAATAATAATAAAAATAGTTATGTTTAAAATGGCAATAATAGTAGAGAGTCCAACCTGGAGCCTTTGAGGCCAAAGCTCGACTAACGTAGCTACTCTTAAGTTTACTGTTACCATAATTTTTTGTAGTGTACTCGAGCTCACACTCTTACTTGACGATTTTTCTAAAAATTTCTAAAAAATTTTTGAGATAAACAGAAATTTTCAATTGATTGGATACTTCTCAGCTTATTTCAATGGCCATTCATAGTTACTCCAAAAACTACTTTAGTTCTGTAAAGATGATGTAACTCAGGTCGTAGATGATGATATAAACAAACGAAATGATAAAAGGTATTTTTGAGATTATGTAACTGAGAACAGCAGCCCAATAATAGAATATTAACCCAAGAGCGAAATCATTTTAATAAAAGTGCAGAATGAATGTAGGATAAACATTTTTTGCTGCCCAGCATAATGATCCTGGATGATGTTATTAACAACCGAGATGAAAAAAGTATGTATTGAGATTAGGTAATTCAGACAGGCAACCTAATAATAACACTATGAACTTTGTTCTAAAAAAATTTGTAAGATATGCAGATATTTTCAATTGATTGGATACTTCTCTGATTTTTTCAAAACTCAGTTATAGTTATTCCAAAAACTACTTTAGTTCTGTAAAGATGATGTAACGCAGATCGTAGATGATGATATTCACAACCGAGATGATAGAAGATAGTTTTGAGATTACGTAACTGACAACAGCAACCCAATAATAGAAATCAACCCAAGAGCTGAATCTTTTTAACAAAAGTGCAGGATGCTGTTATTAACAACCGAGATGATAAAAGGTTGTATTGAGATTAGGTAATTGAGACAGGCCACCTAATGACAACGCTTGTTCTAAAAAAAATTGTAAGATATACAGAAATTTTCAATTGATTGGACACTTCTAATATTGTTTCAAAGCCCAGTCATAGTTATTCCAAAAACTACTGTAGTTCTGTAAAGATGATGTAACGCAGGTTGTAGATGATGATATTAACCAACCAGATGATGGAAGATAGTATTGAGATTATGTAACTGAGAACAGAAACCCAATAATAGAATATCAACCCTTGAGCGGAATCATTTTAATAAAAGTGCAGAATGAATGTAAGATGAAAACTTTTTGCTTCACAGGATAATTTTCCAGAATAATGTTATTGATAACCGAGATGATAAATGGTTGTATTGAGATTAGGTAATTGAGACAGGCAACCTAGTAATAAGCCAACGTATTACAAGAAGATCAACCAACGAGCGAGTTCACAACAAAAGTGAGATAAACCATTTTTGCTTTCCAGTATAATGTCTTAGGATGATGTTATTAAAAACCAAGATGATCAAAGGATGTATTGAGATTGTCTATAAGCCCATAATAAAACTTTGTAATGTCATAAAAAAAACGAGACTATTAAAAGAAGATCTATCAAAATGAAGATGAGATAAACCTGTTTTACTGTCTTAGAATGATGTTATTAACTGTTGAGATGATAAAAGGAAGTATTGAGATTATGTAATTGACTTTTTAATGACATAAATGCAGAGCGAAAACGTTACCAGAAAATCAATCATCTTTTCGTCATCAAATTTTTCGCATATAATTATGAGTTTGTCTTTGTTTTTGTTATCTTTAGAGTATATATTCTTCGGCACTCAATTAGCTTTCCTTACTCATTTCTGACTGTAAATATGAGATGACGTACAAGTATTTATTTTAACAACAACATTGTTTACATTCGCTGACTAGTAACATACATAGCTGGATGCGCCCATCAATCTTGCAAAAACATTTAACCCCAAAAAAACACTTTAAAACTTGGCGACCCGCCCCATGGATATCCACATACAATCAATCAAGAGGAGCGAGCACATAATGAAACCGAAATTGAAACCGAGACCGCATTGAAATCCAATATGTCAGCGCCTGTCATTGACTGTACGATATGTTTCACTGGCCCAGAGCTGCGGGACTCCTTGAACGGATGCAAAATTATAAGGCGCAAAGACTCGCACTTGAGGGCTTGAGTCAAGTATAATAATATTTTGCATTGCTGGCACATACATAATTGTGAATTATACGGATTAACAGATATACAATCTGAGAGAGTGTCAGTGTGGGAGAGTGGCATAAAAATCTGACATATATGCACAATATGCCGTCGCCAGTGGATATAATTTATGAGTCAATTTCAGACAATTATTGTTAAATATTATTAAGCATTCGGCTGGCTGTCAAAACACTTGGAGAATTCAATGATTTACAAGCCAGACACAAGCTCAATGACAAATATAACTACAAATTGTCAACGTCTAAGAAGAACAAAAAGATAAAAAAGAGAGTAAGTAGACATATAGAGAGTGTGTGTGTCTGAGAAGACGACAGTGCGACGACAATGCGTCGTTACGAAAAATGCGCAAATTTTAAGTGGATAATCTGCCCATCCTGACATGCATAAGAATCAGTCAGTCAGTCAGCCATGACATTGACTGCGGCTGCCAACAGATGGCGTGTGCGTGCCAGTGATGGATGACCATGAGTAAGTGTCGACGGTGTGTGTGTGTGTGTGTGAATGTTTGGGGCCACAAAAAGGGCAAATATACAACGAGTTGGCAAGGCAAATTAATGTCAAAATTGATTAAGGCACAGTGAGTTGCCAGACCAGGCAACTTCTGCCGTAGCCGCTTCAATTACTTGCTACTGCTAGATGAAGATTGCAAGTGGAATGATAATAATTCAGCAAGTTTACACGACACTAATGAGCAACTGTGCCGCGGCACGAGACTTACAACAAGTGCAACGTAGTAGTAGTCCCTGTCTGTGCCACTTGGCTGCCAATTATGGCAACTACGACAACAACAACAATCACAACAACAGCAACAGCAAAACACAGATGAAGACTGATGATGCTTATGGCCGATGATTTGCTCAGCAATTTGTCAGTGATCGCCGCAAAATTGTCAAGTGTACAAATATGCTTTAAGTGTGACCAAATTTGAGCAACAATCAATGATCAGCAAAAACAAAGCGAAAAAGACAATTGATCAGATAGCCATTAGAACGCATTTAAATTAGCTTGAAAATTAATACAATTAACGCGCTGTAGCGCGCGCAAATTAAAGATCAAAACAAAACAGCTAAACGGCACACAAAGCGAGAGAGAGAGAGAGATAGAGAGAAGCAGATAAAGACAGATCAAGCTTAAAAGCAAATATTGCCAGATCACGAAACGTAGCCTATAATAAAGAAGCTGAAACGTCTCAGCAGTCAGCACAAATTAAGACAATGAAACGCGCTATTCCCGCGATAAAATCGCAGCAAACCGAAGAGAGAGAAGCAGTGAAGCTGCAGAGAGCTAAAAAATCTATGGAGCAACCTCACAGTATGTGTGAACCAAATCGGCGCTTGATCTGAAACAACAACAACAAGCTCAGACAAACATGGTTCAAGTAATTCAACAAGGTGCTGCAAAGAAGTGCGCCCAGACGGCAGCTCTGTGAGAGAGCGGGACTATTTTCAGTTTTACGTTAATTCTTAATTAAGTCGAATTTTGCTATAGCAAACGAGCTGCAGTGAATTTTGATAGATATGAATTGAAGATTTTTGTTCATAAGATCCTTACCAAAGTTAATTAGGCTTTTTTCGTTTTTTTTTTTTTGTGATATTAAAATCTTAACCTATGTCTGTAACAAGTTTTTTATTGTCAGCTTAAGAATGCTTTTCTAGTATTAAGATTCTTTATAATAAGACCGAAAATGCTTGATTTAAAAAACAGTTATTATTATTTAACAATGAATTTTTTTTTTTTTAGGATATATTTAATTTTTAAATAAGATTGGGAACATTTTAAATCTCTTTCTAAAAACTATCTGCGGACTTTGAACAATCAACAATATCAGATTTTCGTGGCCCATTTTAAAAACAAATTTCAATCATTTTAAAAAAATCTAGAAGAAAATAAAAATTTTTCAAGTTTAACATAATGCTGGAAATAGTTTAAAATCATGGCCAGAATCTTATTTTCTAATTTTTAATAATCTTAATATACATCTTATTCTGTTTTTACACATTAGATACGATAAAAAAACAGTGTAAAAAAAGATATGAAATAAATCCCTAAGTTGCTATGAAAATAAATTAGAAAGGTAATGCCCTAACAAAATTTCTAAAAGATTATGCTAATAAAAATATTATTCTTTAATATTTCAATCAACTAGCTTTTTTTAATCGTTTCAAATCGAATTTTTTGTTCTAGACCGTGTTATTTCAAAGCCGTGTAAAAACAGAATTGGGTGTATTAGATTTTTGTGGCTCATTTTAACCAAGGTATACTTATTTAAGGTAGAGTAATGCTGCCGGCGTCGCCACCAATTTTACTGAGAGCAAGAAAAAGCGAGATAGAGAGAACGCAAACATATTAAAAAAATATGCGTGAAAACAACCCTCCTCACGCGCAGTCGCAACGAAACTAAAAATTGGTAACTTTTGTTGAGAGCCTTCAGCGGGAGTATGCTACCTTAAGTAAGTATACCTTGATTTTAACAACAAATTATTTCATTTCTAGAATGGAAGGACTGCTAAAGAAACAAATTTGGTAAGATCTTTACGTGTAAAAGGCTGCCCTCATGGACTTAAGGAAAAACAGCACCAACCAAAGCTTCTGACATAACGTCAAAAAACCACATAAATCCAGCTATTTTTGCAGGCTATCTCAGAAAAAAAAAATTATTTTATGATATCATTATCATGATATCAAAAAATAAAATAAATGTGTCTCCTGTAAGGATAAGGAATCTAATCTGAAAGTTTGGTTGGTTTGATAAGTAACACTCATCAAAATCTACGGTTGAGTGACCTGACAGCAGACAAAAAAAAAATCTATTAATTTAGCAAGAATGCATAATTGCATAGTTGAGCTTATAATATAATAATTCATATAACTTAAAAATGAGAAGCATAATAGCTTTTAAACCTTCAATTCGTTGGAAAAACTTTTTAACGAAATAAATAGGTCTAATTGAAGGTTTTATTTAACTTCAGGGAAAGTGGCTTAAAAATACAAATTTTTAAAAATTTGTTAATAGTAAAGTAGCTTTGTGCACAGAAAAAAAAAGTCTCTCACATTGAAGAGAATTTTATTATTATTTTTAGCAATAATAAATACACAGTACAGTTTTAAGCCCTTTTTGAATTTTGTTAAACAGCCCAAATCAATTTTATTCTAATACAATATATCTTAACATTAAAACAAAATCGTTCCACTGTCAGACAAATTTTTGCTTAACTTAAACACTGCCTGTATAAAAAGTGCACCAGTGACGTCACATTCGCTGAACGTATAACTTGCTCAGTGAAACAGAAATAACAGAGCGGCGCGCTGCATGACCTTCTTACAAGTAAATCATGATGCACAAAGATTGAGCGCAGGTCAAACTAAAACAGATTGCAATAGAGAGCAAAAGAGAGCACTTGATCAGACCTGTTTGCCAAAACCTGTTCAACGCAGCTGCTGCAGAGAGAGAGAGCGCGCGAGTAGCAGTTTGCCAATTGCAATTTAGTTAAGCTTAAATGCACTGTACTTTAAAAGCAAACCATAACTGTAAACGTAAAATGGTAGCACATTAAATTTTAACTGTAAAATTTCAAATCTAATCAACACTGCGCAGATACATATACATATATAAAAACTATGATACATATTGATAGCCTGGAAGAAAATAAACAAAGTATCGAAAAATTTTGCAAAATTCGCACACAAAAGCAACGAGAATTGGCAACAAAAATGACCCCAAACAAAAACCGCTAGTATGCCACAGCAAAAGCTTAGCCATGCCCCACCCCTTGCACTCACAGCTGGGCTGGTGGTTTTGGCCCCCTTTTTTTTTGGAATCCAATCAGCCACGCGTTGGTGATAAAATGCGTTAACAATACGTGAAAGCTTTTGCTAACAGTTTTTTTGCGGTATCTACAGATTTTTGTGGGGGATTGTATATAAGACCATTGGGGGATGCACTGACTCTGTGTGCCGCAGAAGCAGTAGACAAGGGTTGTGGATATGTGTTTGAGTGTGTGAGCCGGGTGCTACTAAAGCTGGCATTGCGTTGGTATTACATGCGGAATAACACACACCTGTATTAGTATTTTTTTTGGGTTGAGAGATTGGCTTGTGCTTTGGTTGGATTTGTGTTTAATTTGGTTGGGGGCAGCATAGAAACAGGTAGTTATTAATGATACTCATATGCCTTGTTGACTGCCAACAGGCTGGTAAAAGTAAAAATAAATTCCTTTACATGTGCATGCATTAGTAGTAATTAGGGGTACTCACGGCAAATATGACTATGGCACAAAGCGTAATGAACTTTTGTCTGTTTCGCAGTTCTGGAAAATTTAAGAAATCTTTAGTAATTTGTAGCTTTACGATATAGTTTAGTGATTGTTGGCCATAGCACGCAGGGGGCGAGCACAATCGGTGCTTGCTGCTGCTGCTGAGAGCGAAAAATGAGCGCAGTCATCAACACGCTCTCATCGATGCATATTCACTTTGGTTTTTGTCGCAATTGTTAAGAAAAAACGCAAGACACCTATTTTTATACATTTATTTTATTTAATTACTTAATTATAAATTCAAATTCATATGTGTGTAAGTATATAAGTAAATTACTAAACGTTTATATTTGAATTGTCAAGTTTTTTTTTTAAGCGTATGCTTATGCTAACTATAGTAATTTTTAATCGTAAGAAGTATCATGGCGCTCGCATTTTAGCGGATCGGCTTTATTTCGGAACTGTTTCTTTTTATTGTTCTGTATAGCCTTGCGTAACATTTGCTCGGGATGTCCACCACCAGTCATGGCCAAAATGGCATCTAGTTAAAATTTGTATAAATTTATTAAAAAAGTTTTAAGCAATTAACAAAATCGCATAATTACCCAATAAAGCGCTATAGAATTTTTCATAGTGGCGCAATTTTTTTTTACCATGTGTACCCTCAATATTATATTGCATTATAATAGCTTCATTCAGTACCAAGTTCAAGTTTTTACTCAGGTTTTTGCCCAACAACTTGCTTATAGTATTGACCTAATAAATAATGAGATTATAAAATTTTTACATATTATTTTATTTACGAAAACTTACATAGTGTTTATGATTTTCTTTGGTTATTGATGCTTCTAATCTGATGAGCATGCTATCCGAGCAAATGGGAAAATCTGATATTTCGCGCTTTTGACCTTTTTTAACCGGTGCATCGTTTAGTTCAGCCAAAGCTGCCATTATGGAGCGATTTTGATGCACACCATTTTCTATAATTTTAATATTACAAATATTTATGCGCACTTAAAAGTAAAATAAGTTTTTCTTACCTTCCATTTGATCAATTTTTTGCATCATAAAGTTTATGCTCACTATAAGAAAAAATAAAAAAGTTGCTTTATTTTTTATATATTTTGCAGCGCACTTGTTTACCTTGCAAATTATCTAGTTTTTCCTCCAAAACTTTGCAATTTTGACATCTACAAGCTGCCTCTTCGCCTAAAAGTTTTTAATGTTTTGTAAGAATTTAATAATTTATACGAATGCCTTTATTTACCTTCCAAGCTTTCTATCTTTGCCTCCAGCACCTTGCAATTTTCACATTTCAAATTTACTCCGCAATCTTAAAAGTTTAAAAGCATGTTTTATTTTTATTTTTTTGTGGGCAACATTTTTTTTTCAATACTTACTTATCATACTGTGATCGTACGACATCTTTGAATATCTAAAATAATAAATAGAAAAACTAGTTAAAAGAAAAAATTTTCATTTTTAATGTGCTCGATCTTTCATATGCCAAACTTTCTACACTTAAAGCTATTTTTTTCTTTTTGATTTGAAATTGAGCTTACTTGCTATACGCAAAGCTTAAGGGTATTCTGAGTTAAAGGAAAAACAGTGGAAAAAGTAAGACCCTTATATGATCAGCACAAAAAAATAAATTGATATTCTTGCTTTCTGTCAATTCTTCCTCCGTGTCCAAAGCCCAAAATCAGTCTAAGAATTACCACTTGGTTATAAGTCTGGCGGCGCGACCGCTTTTGAGATACCCTGCACCCCATCATCTCATACAATATGAGGCAGCTTATAATGCATGTACATTAGGGTGGCCGCCGCTAGTATGGCAAATCAAAGTCGGGCGCGGACCCTGTACCACCACATTGCAATTAAATCCGGTAGATTGCTTCAGAACTCTAAAAGCTAGTTATTTGCCAAATTTGGTTACAATATCTTCATAAACACACGAAGCAAATCGAATTTTGTACTAAACAAATTTTTTTGACCGATCGGTCCTATTGGGGCTATATGATAAAGTCAACCGATTTTGATCAAATTTGGTACAGTGCTTGGGATCTATAAAAAACTTTTGAATGTGAGGTGTGACTACGATATCTTCATAAACAAACGAAATACAACGAATTTTTTACAAAAATTGATTTTTTGGCCGATCGGTCCTATGGCAGCTATATGATATAGTCAACCGATTTTGATCAAATTTGGTACAGGGCTTGGGACCTATAAAAAAGTGGCACTTCCGAGTGCCAAATTTGGTTACGATATATTTGTAAACAAGCGAAACATGCCAAATTTTGTACAAAAATCGATTTTTTGGCCGATCGGTCCTATGGGGGCTATATGATATAGGCAACCGATTTTGATCAAATTTGTTTTAGTGATTGGGTACTCTAAAAAACTGCTGAATGCCAACTTTGGTTATGATAAACAAATGATGATACCTTCATAAACAAACAAAATACATGGAATATTATTTTAAAAAAATTTTTTTGGCCGATTGGTCCTATGGGAGCTATATGATATAGTCAATATCTTTATAAACAAACGAATTATCCGTCTAAAACTTCGGGTTTTTTTCGAGGTCCTCTGAAACACCCCTATGGGAGCTATATAATGTAACCCCGATATCGAAAAAATAAAATAAACTTATCTCCTGTGGAATAATAAGGGATCTAATCTGAAAGTTTGTTTGCTCTAGCTCTTACCATCTCGGAGATCTAGGCGTTCATACGGACATGGGTATATCGACTTCTCTAGTCACTCTGATCATACTTTAGGTAACTGGGGGGGTATCCGACGTTTCCTTCTGTACGTTACAT
Source organism: Chymomyza fuscimana (assembly GCA_949987675.1). NCBI lineage: Eukaryota > Metazoa > Arthropoda > Insecta > Diptera > Drosophilidae > Chymomyza > Chymomyza fuscimana. The sequence goes on along the minus strand of OX465089.1, from coordinate 27,107,955 downwards.
ACATTTTCGGCTTGCACAAACTTAATATACCCTTTGTACCCATACGGTACAGGGTATAAAAATTGGAAAACAATTAAAAAAAAAAGCTCGAACTGGGACTTAAACTTGGGCTCCCCCAACTTCCGCTTTGTATGCTTTTGTCGCAGAGGCAAACATCTAATGCGATTACCGTCGATATTTTTGGTCCGATTCGGCAATTTTTTTTTTTTATTCTAACAAAGTAAAGCGGTAATTATGAGATTGTAAAAAATAAAGATCTTGGAAATAACTTGAGTATAAATGTGGGCATGGCAGCTCAAAAATAAAATTAGCTTAATCTGGCTGTACATATAAGAAGTTCAAATCTCAAGTTTGGATATTCCAGCTCTTGTAATCTCCAATACCTCGGCGTTTATACAGACATACCCACACTTCTAAATGCATATTTTTTATCATCCTGATATATTGAATATAATTTTGAATGTTTGCGGCGTTTTTGCATAGATATTAATATTCCCCTTACTGTAAGACACAGAGTATAAAAATTTAGCTTACTCTCCCAACAACATTCTTTCACATTTAAAGCACATATGTATGTACATATCTCAATAAATGATCATGTACAACGTATTTTACTTTATTGAAATTTCATTCAACTAGTTTAACTTTTACAGTGCATGCTGTAGTCGGGTTGTCCCTATTGTAACCACTCGTTTGTTTTTTTTTTTTTGCTTCTTGCAAAAACAACCACCGAATCTTGAGAGCACATTCCTTTAAAAATGCGGGTCTGAGGTTGATCTAGTACAAAAAATTCCTTGCATATGAGAACACATACATACATACATATGTACGTAAATATGTGCATACATTTACCTACAAAGGTACATACAAATGTAGGTATAAGAAGTTTGAGAATCCCAAAGCGGGAATAAGAGCAGAAACAGTTGCTTTACAGTTAGATATACATACATACATACATACATACACACATATGTACATACATACAAACATACGTACATATGTACCTAAGTACATACATAGGCACATATGTACATACTTACATACAAACATTCGTACATATATACTTAGGTACATATATGTACATACATGCGTACATATTTTCGTACATACTGACTTTTTTATTTTACGACGCGTATTTTACCTATGCTTGTTATTCATAGTGGCTGTACTTTTGCTAAGATCATAAACAATATTATATTTTACATACTAATAATTATACATATTGAAATATTTTACTACATCAAGTTACTTTTTTTTTTGCACACACTGTCTTAGTAAAATTTAAACACTTACCGGTTTTGTTAATCTGTATCAATATCAAAACTAATTCTTTTAAATATGCACGCCGAAATCGAGCAGAAATCTTGATCTGATTATATTGACGATAAAAACTACTTTAAACTATACGCATTTGATTCTCGGAAAAAGCAGATACAGAATGCAATGAGTGCGAAAGAGAGCGCACTCTAGCAAGCGTCTATTGTTGTTGCTGTTAAATACTTAGATCCGCGTTCAAACGTTTTGCAACCAGACACAATTATGGTTCGACTACAACTGGTTACACGACTGTTTGAAACACACCAGTTTGTCGACTGGTGAGAGTTAAGTAGGATGCTCAAATGTTGTCGCTGGTTGCGTTGAGTTGCAGCTGACATGCGCAGCCGGCAGCGGCAGAGCGGCAGCAAGCATGACGAAAGTCCTTTCGCATATTACCACATTTGTTGTTGTGGTTGTTGTTGTTCTTGTTGTAGCCACCCAGTAGTCAATGCTAAAGTAATAAATAGATGGTTGAGTCGTGGGGAGGTGTAAGCATTGCTTGTGTGGGCTAAAAGGGACATGCAAACAAAACCAACAACGAGGCAACACGAAAAACAAAAGCTAAATGCGACAAATGAAATAATAAGAGAGCTTAAATAACTCCACACTCTTATGCAGGCTCACATCCCGCCTGTATGTGTATGTGTGCGAGTGTTTGCATGTTTGTTGTTACATTGACTTCCGATGACTGCCGTCAACCCAACGCTGCCCCCCGCACACCCACAAAAAAGGCAACAACAACAACAACAGCACGGTCAGAAGCTGCGAACTTGTTTGCTCAATATGTTTCACACACACACACACACAAGCGCACGCTGCGACGCCAACGACGACAGCGACACGAAGCTTTTATACGCGCCTTAGCCTACCCCCCGCTCGCCTAGCTGCCGTCACTTGTTCTCTGCTAAATAATGACTGACAGTATGTTGGTGCTTGTGTGTCTCTGAGTACTACACTCTGTGCGTGCGTGTGAGTGTGTGTGCACGAATGACCCCCAATTGCTCGCTCCCACTAACTGACAAGCGCGCAAGCAAACAAACAAACAAACAGCAATCGGAATTATGGAGCAACACGCGACCAACGAACCGATTGCTGTGACGAAGACCCACTGAGCGCGCCCAAGAGAGTAAGAGCGCGGAGCGCGCAAGCAGCACAACAAGTTTGCTTGCGGCAGGTTGCATCAAACTTGTTGCGCTGCGCGCGCTCTCTCACTCTCTCTCTCTCATTTTCTCTCTCTATCGTTCTTTCGCTCACACGTGCTGCGAACCTGCTCCACCTTGCTGCTATTGCTGTTGCTCTTTGTGCTCCCAATTACTTTTTGCATGTAGCTACCTTGTGCTCCCTACCACTTCACCACACACAGTTAAAGCTGGCGCTCGGCGTACATTACAAGCTCCCCACCGTTACGACGCTCTCTTTTGGCGTTCGTTGGTCATTCGGCAGTCGGCAGCGCGGCATTGCAATCGTCATCGACGTCAGCGTTGTGTTGTGTTGACGTATTTTTGCTGTCGCTGCCGCCGTTGACGTTGTCATGCTTAATCCCTGTAGCCTGTAGCGACGGCGGCGTCGACCCAATCGCCCTATGTTGACGTCGCTGTCGGCGTCTACGCTGGCGGCAATGTTCGACCGCAAAGTGCTGGGGCTATGTTTTCACACAGAGCTTACAATGCAAACGCACACACGCATGCACATACATACATGTATACATATTAACATATCAAAGTGTTCTCATTTAGTAAATTGTTGTGGTTGCTGATTTGTTGCATATTGTACGATTTTGAAAAACAAAACAAATCAATCAATTTTATTTAATAAATAACAAATACAAACATAATCGTAAAACGATCTTCATAAATTAACAATTTGAGCTGTCAAAACTATTTAATCTAAATACAAAAACCACAGCGCAACCGCCAAAAAGCAACAACTACAAAAGGCAAAGCAAAACACAAAAGCGCAAATCCACAAACACACGCACGCACACACAAAGAGCGCCAACAACAAGAGCGCAAACAGCACAAAATAATAAACCAGCTCGACAAGTCTAAATCACACTCATTAGCAAAAGCCCCCAAAAACAACGCACAACAACAATAACACCAGGGAGACGAAGTAGGCAGCACGCAGGCAGCGCAGCAGCAGCAGCAGAACAAAAATCAAAATCAAAACCACAGACAAACTGCAAACACACACTCAACAGAGTTCAACTCACACAGCTACGCGCGCACACACACATAGATGTGGGCCAGCTACATCATATCTCAAATGGTTAAACGATGAGAACGAGATGAGAACCTAATAAGAAACCGAATACAAAAGATAAACACAAGCGTAAACATTTAAGTAACAAAATTGGCTTTTTGTTATGCAGCAGCAGCGCAGCAGCGGCAGCGGTTATGATACGGCTGTATGTATATGTGTGCGTGCGTTTGCGAGAGAGCGCTGCGCTCTTTGCAGCACGTCAACACTGCTGCGAAACGACAGCAACACTGAAATAGAGAGCGCTGAGAGCGCGCGTATGGGTGTGTGTGTGTGTGCTAGTGTTGCTGCGTGCAATTGTTTTTTCAGTAGGACAGATTGGCAATTGACTGTTGTTGTTGTTGCTGCTGTTGCTGTTGCTGCCGCTGTCGACGTCGCTTAACGCTTTTTGTGCTTTTCATTTTTTGTTTTGTTGTCAATTTGTTTTAGCTGCCGCCGGCAGCGCTGCCGCTGGCATAAATGCTGCGCGTGGCGACATGCTCACTCACTCTCGCACACACACACACACACACACACTTACGTGCACTGCCAGCAATTTCCATAAATGTGAGCTGCAGCGCGTCGTTGGCCATATTTCCATATGTTGTGCTTTGTTGTTGTTTTATTTGTTGCCAAAGTTGTTAATATATTTGTAAAATGAAATTCATTTTGGAATTGCTTTTTTTTTTTGTGCTCTCTGCACTGTTTGCTTTTATGACAGCGTGTGTCACTGTGTGAGTAAATTGGTTTTTGTTGGCAGGCTGCACTTTGCACAACCTGACGTCAACGTCAGCGTCGCCGTCGACGTCCGCGTTGACTGTTTACACTGCATGTAATTTGATTTATGATTTTGATAAGCGACAACGAAAGCAACCGAATCGAATTGAAACCTCCTGCAACCGAACCCACTGCCCAAGACCCAAACGTATCCAAACATATTTTAACACATTATTAAATGATTTTTTTTTTTTGTTGTTGTTTTTGTTATAATAAATATATGTTATTTGGCTTCTGCATTTTTGAGCGCATTTGAATTATTTATGAGTTCATTTAATATTTTTCAACAGTTGGCAAATGTTTTTGCTTTATAAAGTATTTAATTTTGTTTATTGTTTTTTTTTTTTTGTGACTACATAAAAAGTGCAGCTTGTATTTTTTAACTTAAGCTAAATATTTTTGCTGTTTTATTTTGTTTGTGCATATTTGTGGCCACATTATAAAATTATAAAAGAATTTTAAACATTTTCTGGCTAACAAACTTGTAATTGAAATCGGAAATGTGCGCCAAATTCTCTGTAAAAGGCAGCAGACGCTTGGGAAATTTAATTTCCAAACATTGGAAACGATATAAAATAGATTATAGGGAAATTGGGAAAACTTGTCAAAATAGTATATTAGGAAAATAGCCGATAATAGATAATTGGGTAATTTGTAATCTTAGAAGAGCGAACAGAAATTGGATTGGACTTTAGACTTTTTGGGGCATGCAGCTTTCAGGAAATCACTTTTAACAAACTGGATTATCGATAGAAAATTATTTTTACAAAGCATGCGCTTTTGAATTTTTTTATTATTTTTGCAATTTTTTTTAAATTGAAAAATAAAATTTTTTTTAATCAAAGTTTTATTTTTTATTAAAATAAATATATTTAAAAATTTTTTTTCTAAAGGAAATGAGCCACGAATCAATTATATTAATAAGTATCTTTATTTATTTGCAAAAAAAAAAAAAGAGACTAAGTAAGATATTATTTTAAATAATACTAGAGAATTCTTTAAAGAGGCATACACACGTTGTAGAATAGTAATTATTTTGTTTGTTAAAAATAAGAATTTTATTAAATTACACTAATAAGCAATAAAAAATAAACAAAAAAAAACGATTATTATTATTAGTTTTATTTTCCACAAAATGAAATGCATTTATAAATATCGTTAACGAGTTATGCCTTGTCAAAGAAATGTGTACCCAAAAATTCATAATTTTAATTTTAAAAATAACTTGTCTTTTCATTGAAAAAAAAATCCTACTAGTTATATCTTGACAGAGAATAAAATTTTGTAATATACATATTTTAAATATTTTAATATATCTAAGATGACTTTTCAAAGAAATGTGTACCCAAATATGCATACATTTTTTCCAATTTAAATTAAAAATTATTTTTTAAACCAAGTATTCTTTTCATAGAAACAGAAAATAGAACTGGATTGCAATTTAAAAAATTTAAAAAAAAACTTGAAATATCTTTATTCGTCTACGAGATTTGTCTTGTTAAAGGAGTATGTACCCAAATATTAAAAATTTACTATATATCCAGTTATACATAAATAATCGAATTAAAAAAAAAAAATTACTTTTTAAATATGAGGCAGTGCGCCTATTAAAAAATCACTTATTTGCTTAGAAGACTTTTCTTAAATTTACAATAATTTAATTTTTTGCGAAATATTTTGAAAGAAAACTTTCCAATAATTTGGCTCAGAAGTAACTTTCCAATTAAGAAGAGTCCCAAAAAATAGTCTTAGCTATTAATTGTAAATTTGTCAATAAAATTACCATAATTTAAAAATTTTGAAAAAATTGTATAAAAAATCTTTAAATTAGCAGAAACTTGTCTGCAGACAAAAAAATTGCAATAATTTGATATAAGAGTAACACTTTTAAAATGCTTTGAGTTTTCGAATAAAAAATTTGTTATTTAGAAACATATATAAAAAATATATATATCTATATACTATATATAAATAAAATATAGTAGTTATAGACTCATGAACTACCCCGTGTGGTACCGATTGTGTTCGTATGCGTGAACGTATCGAGGTGAAACTTACACGATGTGGTAGCCACACCTCATACGGTGTGCACAATGTAAATTTCATCTCGATACATTGAAATCATGTAGGTGAAAACTCATACGAAACAATAAAATGTATCATGAAGGGGCGAATAGCAACGATAGCAATTTAAGGTAAGCATTACAACAGTGAAAAGAATTTTTGAGAGTGAATAAAACAAAAACAAATTTTAACAGAATAGTATCAAAGGAGCCATTGTCAAGGAGGCGGAGCCCCCTATAATACGAATATATATGCTTGAATTTTTTCCAGCAAGTTTTTTTTTTAAATTTTTCGTAATTAATTAAGGAGCTAAACATTCTCAAATCCCACATTTTTATTGTTAAAAATTAACATTAGCTGAATATTCCAAAAATGTGAGTTTCAAAGAAAGAATTTTTCAAATTAAATGTTCGAAATATATTCATGTTTAAGTAAAGTTAAATAATGTAAATTATAAATATCTTGATAATAAATTAATTAATTAATTATAAAATTCGTAAGAGAAAATCTTAGCAATTGGATTCCTGTATTTAAATTTTACTTTTCAAATGAAATAACTATATCCCCCAACAAAAATTATATTCCCAAAACTATAAACATTTTTCTTATATTACACAATCAATGCTGTCACTTTGTTTTATTTATTAAATTTGCTTAAAAGATTGGAAATAAAAATATATTAATAAAAAAAAAAACCTTTTTTAATTATTTGTACAATAAAATTATAAAATATATTATATACTCCACACAAAAGCAACTCTCTACAGATTCAAGCTAAAAAAAATTACTTTTTAGCCGTTGCTCACAAGAGTGTCCCTATTGTATATAATTGTTTAAGTAACATGTCGTATGAGCAATATATTTTGTTTTGTTATAAAAATCAACTCTATGTGCTTATATATATAATGTATATAGCTTTTGTTATAAATAGAACAATTTGCTTTACATATCGTTTGTAGTATATGCCACATGGTTATACATAGACATATATATACAATATATATTAAAACCGACCCATTTCCCCAATCTAGGAGCACTCCAAGGGTCGGCTAGCAAGCCAAGTATAAAAGTGTCAAAAACTTTTTGGTACATTGTGTTTGTTGTATCCTTTTGACATTTGCACACGCAGAGACACACACAGATACATAAATGTATGCATACAAGTGTGCGTGTGTGTGTGTCTGTATATAAAGGCAGAAGCAAAAACCCCACAGCAAGCCCACACCCGCACAAAAAAAAAACCCTCCATCAAGCAAATAATAAAAAGGAAAAATGAAAATCTAACAGAAAATACAACAAGAGCAAAACAAAAAGGCAACAAAAACGTAGGCAAAGCAACAGCAGCAAAAACCATAAGCTTTTGCTGTTATATATACGTACATATGTGTGTGTGTGTGTGTGAGAGAGAATGCTGGCTTAAGTGTATGTGTGTGTTTGCGCCAGTGCTGCCAAGCTTTGCTTGCTGGCAACTGCTGAGCGCCTGTTCAAAACACAAACGGAATGATAATGATGTGCGTTAAAAAATACAACACACGCTCTCTCGCTATACAAGTATGTGTTTGTGTGTGTGTATGTGGGTGTGTTTGTGGGCGTGTTGGGCGCTGTAACAAAAAACCAAAATAAACGTAGTTGCTCTCTCTTATGCATGCTCTTGCTATCTAATGCTCTTTCGTTTTTTGTAACGTCTCTGACGCATTTCCCGCTTACCGATTTTTATTTATAGCTCAGCGCGACATCAACTCTTATAAGTTTGTATGTGTGTGTTTGTGCGTGCGTCAGGATATACACAGGAAATGCCTTAACACAATTACAATAACTTTGACATGAAAAGTGGAACAATAAACCAAAACCAAACTCAAACCAGAAACCAAACCAAACCAAACCAAACCAAAAAACTGTACTGAAACGTATCGCACTGAACCACATTATGGCCCGCCACAGCAAAGGCGTCGACCAGGCGGCCAAGTGGGCGACACTTCCGCTCTATTATATTGTATGTATGTGTGCGTGAATTGAAGCGACTGCCTTTGGCAAATGTTTAATAAACAACAACAAAACAGTTATTAAGCGAAATAACAACAAAAGCGTGTCGCACGTAATATACGAACGCACCAAGAGCACCACCAACCAACTAGCCCACCCCAACAAGGGACGGACTGACAGAAGAAACTACCAAAGGACTAGTACTACCAAACCCATTGGCCGCCATTTGTTGTGGCCAGAATGGCTTCTGACTGCTCCCAACAAAATGGCGAGCCAACTTCATTGAACTGCCACTTAATGCGGACCAGCCAACATGCTCATAAGACGCACACACACACACAAACACACACAAACACACACACGCACACAACACTCAATCTCACACTTTGACATAAAGGGTGATTTTTAGTGAGCTATAATTATTAGGACTAAATTATTGTTTTTTTTTTTTTTTTTGATGAAAAAGCTCTAAGTAAAAAATTTTTAAGCGATTCTCCAGCGGCTTAAGATATTTTGTCAAATTAACTAAATTAGTTGTAGAAACGAAAAATTAAGAATGGTTACACTTGTTGCAACACGATAAATTTTTATTGAAATTTATTTATAATTTAAAATTAAAAATGCTTTGTTAATTTTTTATATGTACCTATTAATGTAATAGGTATATAAAATTAATTAATTAATTAAATTAGCTTTTTTTCATATATAGACAATAAATATTATTTATTTATTTATTTCACGGTTTTAAGATATAACATGCATAGTGTACGTGAATTCTAAAATAAAAAAGTTAAGAGTTCGGGTTCTAATTTCCTTATCTAATTAATAGTTATATTATATAGTATGTGTTCAGAAAGTTTACAATAGTATTATGATATAAGGATTGTGGAAAGAATATACAAAAACAAGCTGAAGAATGAATTCTCTTAAATGTTACAAAAATTTATAATAATTTTTAGCGTCTTTAGGCGAAATTTTTTTTCATACAAACTAAAACAAAACATTAAAAATTTTTTGTTTTATTTTTTAAAATTTTTGTACTCGTTTGGTATTGCAATAAAAAACCGTTTTTTTAATTTAGCCATAACGCGGTCGTTTTAAAAACTGAAATTGTATTTTTCGTATCGATCCCTTATGTTATTCAGCTAGACCCTTTAGCCGCACATAAAATACAAACTATCAACTCGTTGTCTTCTTCAGAATCAGAAAATATGAAATGGCGAAGCAAATATTTCCTCTATCAAATAAAGTTTGCTCACCATGTTTGCCAAAGAACATTGAGCAAATATTGTGTATACGTGTGCAAACACCTCTTGCCCCAAAAAAATTTAAATTTTTTACGCTTAAAAATAATATGTACCTATAAATATTAGGTTACACCGGTTGACCCATGGGGGGAGTCACGCATAGACTGGATAGTCCCTAGTGGTATATAAACATTATAAACAAAGAAAATGCGTACAATTTTTATTTGTGATAAATTTTATTTAAAAAAAAACATTGGACAGTGTGGAATGGCGAAGCTAATATTTTCACTACAAAATGAGCAAATAAGGTTTGCTCACCATGTTTGCCAAAGAACATTGAGCAAATATTGTGTATACGTGTGCAAACACCTCTTGCCCCAAAAAAATTTAAATTTTTTACGCTTAAAAATAATATGTACCTATAAATATTAGGTTACACCGGTTGACCCATGGGGGGAGTCACGCATAGACTGGATAGTCCCTAGTGGTATATAAACATTATAAACAAAGAAAATGCGTACAATTTTTATTTGTGATAAATTTTATTTAAAAAAAAACATTGGACAGTGTGGAATGGCGAAGCTAATATTTTCACTACAAAATGAGCAAATAAGGTTTGCTCACCATGTTTGCCAAAGAACATTGAGCAAATATTGTGTATACGTGTGCAAACACCTCTTGCCCCAAAAAAATTTAAATTTTTTACGCTTAAAAATAATATGTACCTATAAATATTAGGTTACACCGGTTGACCCATGGGGGGAGTCACGCATAGACTGGATAGTCCCTAGTGGTATATAAATATTATAAACAAAGAAAATGCGTACAATTTTTATTTGTGATAAATTTTATTTAAAAAAAAACATTGGACAGTGTGGAATGGCGAAGCTAATATTTTCACTACAAAATGAGCAAATAAGGTTTGCTCACATTGTTTACCAAATAGCATTGAGCAAATATTTGCATATGTGTGATAACGATAAAAACAACAAAGAAAATAAATATTTGCTTTGTGTAACTCTAGCTTTAGTTTGTAATTTAGTTTTAAGTTTTTAAAAGCTTTTTACCATTTTCCTTAATTTTGCGAAATATTATATAAATCATGTTTATAAAAAAATTTTAAATGTAAATATATAGAAAACCAAAATTGAAATATTAGGGTTGTAGGGTACCAAAGTGTATTGCAATATTTTACGCTTAAAAAAAATATACATAAATAATTTTACGCTCAAAAAAAAAAATAAAGCTATTTATGTTTTATAAATAATAATTATTATATAATTAAAACCAAAATTAAAAATATTCGTTTTATTTTTTTAAACACCAAATTGATTTGGTTCATATTCACATTAAATAAGAAGTACGCTAAAAGGAGTTAAAAAAGGCTGGCAGACATATTTAAGGAACAAAACTTAACATCATAAGAAAATTAACATTTATTTTAAGAAAATGTTTGGATAAAGAAATAAAATATTATTTATTTATATAATTATAAAGTAGAATTAGATTCTAAATTATAATGGTTTGTAAGCCGGAGCAACGTAGGCCTTCAGGCTTGATAAGCCTTGCATATAAATTAAAATATTTTTTTATTTATTCCTAAAAATTAGAAATGTAAATTGTGAGATCTAATATGATAGTTAAATAATAAAGACATGTTTTTCAAAAATATTCAATAGCTTAGTCAGCATTAATAAAAAGTAATAAACACTTTTTTTTTTTAAATTAAGCCCTTACACTTTAAGTTCTAAAAAATAAATTTTTAGGAAATTTTATCTGTGAATCGAACTGCAAGATAATTTTTTTTTAGCCTTAAAGAGTTAACTTCTATCTTAACTAATTATATAAATAAATAAATAATTAGTTTTTAAAAATGGTTTGGATGTGTTGCTCAACAGACTGAAACTTGTGCAAAAATTAAGCCGACTAGAAATATTTGCAAATAATAAAATGTTGTTCTTGTGTTTTTTAATCTTTCTAAAAGGATTAAATTAATTTCAGTATTTGTTTTGTTAAAGTTATACGCTAATAATAAAAAAAGGCATTATAAATTCTGTAATAAATAAAATTATAATGGTCTGCATAATGGAAAAGTTTTGTAATACTAAAACGCAGCGTTACTTTTAATACGAGTTTAAGCCCTTTAAAAAGCCACCCTCTATTTGTGGGTTTGTGTATATTGTGGTTGAGTGTGTGTGAATGCCTTTTTTGCTTTTTATTAATTTAGGTTAGTGACTTAAGTTTAGCATTTGCCGCAATTAACTTAATTAGAAATGCATTTCAGAAGAAATAGAAGCAGGCATGACATATGTACATAAGCGTATGTCCGTGTGTCTGCGTATGTGTTTGTACATATATATTTGTCAACGGGTGGTAAAGAGTAAAGCAAGTCGTAAACCATTCCTGTCATTTGTGTATACACGCGTTTTTTGTTTTTTTTTTTTTCACTGAAGTGCCATTTGTGTAAGAGAGTGTTGTGTTTCGTGCATGTGTGTGTGTGTGTATAATTGTACATATGTAAAAGTGTTCGTGTGTGTATGGTTTATTGCCTATTATGACAACAAAATGTATGACATATTTATTAAAAGCATTGCCTCGATTAAATGCCATAATAACTTGGTAGCATGTAATTGCTTTTATTTGTGACATTGTTGGCACACGCTGCGTATACTTGATGCACGCTTTTATACACAGAACTTGGCCAAGGACAGCAAAAAACAAAAGCCAAACAAAAGCGAAAGATAAATATAAAAAGTACTTGGCAGGTGTTTCAATTAAAATAATATCTTAGCACTTTAATTCTAAAAATGCTAAAAAAAATGTATACGCACAAAAAAATATAATATTTTTAAGTCAGAAAGTAAAAAATTTTCTGGTGCGTTTTTTTTACTTTTCTTTTATGCATATTTTTTTATTTTTGTGTGTACTAGTGCACACCATAGATGTTGTTCTATGAGCGGGATCAGCTAAGTTTTTTTGTTATTGAAATTTTCGATAAACTAAAATCTTAGTTTTTAAAATTTGTGTTAAAAAAATTGTTATTAATGTTTTTAGAAAATCCGGAAAAATCAAAATTTTGATTGCTAATGCCCAAAGTAATTTTTTTACGGCCCATACGCAGTTCGATGGGATATTTTTTTTTTTATATGAAGTTTTGTCATTCTGTGCGAAGTTTTTCGAACTGCGTATGGGTCTTTAGTTGGAAAATCAAGAGCAATTTAACGTCTAGTATCCGAATTAGAATCGTGCTGGAAACATTTTAAAACTATGACATAAAATTCTAAATATTTTTGAAAATTCTTAAACTATAATGTTTTCATCATATTCACAGAGAACATAAAAGAATCACCAAGCCAATTGGACCCTCCATTCTCGAGTTATGAATGTAAAATATTATACGAATATTTATACATATAATAATACAATTATATTTTTTGTTGGACAGCCATGTTTTAGATAAAAAAATAAAAAAAATAATCGCATACTTAAATATGAGAAGAAACTTTTTTCTGTATCAATATAATGAAATATTTGTAGGAAAAAGTTCTTCAAGTAAAATAATAGGAAATCGTCACGTAACGAAATTAAGTATCGAGTGTACTGAAAATAATTATGGTAAAAGCATTCATGGGAAGAGCTGAGTTGGTAAAGTATTGGCCATAAAAAGCTTAAAGCCGACTCGGGTCCTAAGTTTGATTCTCAGCAGAATTTAACTATTTGGTATATAAGTCTTTTTTTAATCCCATTTTGAAAATAGTTTTTAGATAATATAATTTAATAAAAATTTTTTGAAATAACAATGTTGGGCATCATTTTTTTTTTTAATATTTATTTATATGATTACTATTTTATTTTTAACAAATATAATAAGTGATCGGATCAATTTTTGAATCGATCTCGATTTTATTGCTTTTTACATAAGGGGTAGGTAAAGGTGCTAGCCAATATTTACCTCATACATTTGTTTTTTTAAAGTTTTGATTATTTATCGAGTTATCGATAACTAAATATTTAAGTAGAATTTTCTTTGACAATGTATGTATCGTAGCCGAAAAGAGATAATTGAATATTTTGTTATTAATAAGGAAAACAATGTTAAATTTAGATTAAAAAATTACTTAGATTAATTATATTGACTAGCGACGCTATGTAAAAGTAATGAACATTTAAACCGATTTAGAAAGTGATCTACTTTACTTTTTTTAAAAATTGAACTTATTCTTTTACTTATTTTCACGAATATATATATTTCATAAAATATTAAATGAAACTTAAAATTTTTTTTTGTTTAGTTTTTTTTTTAAATAATAATTTTGTATTATGTATAATTTAAAAAAAATAAATTTTTTGTGTATATTTTATATAAAATTTATATTATTTGCTTCCAAAAAGAATAAGCGCAATGATAGTTTTACACAAATGAATGTAATATTATTATTTGTAATAATTTTAAAGAATTTAACAATTTTGCATTTGCTTATACAATCATTTTTATTTACATTTAATTAAAAAAAATCAATTTTTCTATTTAATATTATACGAAAATTGTATTATTTTTTTTTAAAAACAATAAACTGAAGGACCACAGTCTAGTTTTTAAAATTTATAAAATTTCTCATTAAATTTTTTTTTTACAAATAAATAATTATTTTTTGTTTATTTTCTTAAATTTATTGAAAGTGCATATTTGTAATAATTATTTATTTTAACGAATTTAACAGTTTAGCATTTTCTTAAATATAATTTTATATTTGTAAATAATTTAAAAAAAAAATTTCTTTTTAAATGTTATACCAAAATATATTTTTTGTTTAGAAAAAGAATAAGCGGAAGAATTTTCATAAACTTATTTAGATTCTTGTTTTTTATAGAAACAAATATTAATTATTTAATTGAAAAGGGTACAGCTGGAAACAGAATAAACACAATTCAAACGATTTTTAAAAAACAATCATGCCGATAAATTAACTGATCAAAAAAAAACTTATTCGCATTTTATTATTTTTTAAGTGATGTAAAAATTAATCATATCGATTTGGTGAAACAAAGTAAAAAAATGTATAATGCAAATGTTTTAATATTTTTTTTTTAGAAGTGTATGAGCAATTTTTATTTTTTTATAAAGACCACAAGATTTAAGTTTATTTTTGCAATATTTAATAGAAAATAAATTCAATGTTTATATTTGTAAAAAAAATTAAAATTAATTAAAAAATTAATTAAAAAAAAAAAAATTAACATTGCACAACAAAGGATTTTGGGTAAGAATTTTATAAAAGAATAATGTTACACAGTTGTATTCATTTATTTTTTTGTTAATGTTTTTGGCAGGAAATTCAGCCACTTAATAAAAAATTTACTTTAAAAAATGTAAAAAACCATGTTATTAATATGTTTAATTTTTAATTAAACCATGATATTTTGTAAAAGCTGCATTGGTGTTCGTATTTATAGCAATATTTATTAAAAAACAATTTTGTTAATGATATATTTTTGCTTTTACTTTAATGATAAGCCCAGCTGGTAAAGAAACTGAATGCGACCAGGTGTAAAATTTAACAAATATTGTCGTAGTATATAAAACAATACAATAGTATTTAATAAATAATCAAACTTTCATATGGCAGCTCCTTTAGTTTTTGTGTTTTCCAACACTGGTAGTCACGTGGTTATTGCTAAGACTGCCAAGTTTTTCTGCCTTTAAGCTTTTTAAACACATTTTTAATAATTTAAAGGCAACAGTCTGGGATATTTTTAGCCTATTTATGAAAATTCCATAAAATTTTGCATAATCATTTTCGTAGAAAAGATTCGGCACTGAAAAAGATCTTTCTGAAATAAAACAGAGTTATGTTAAGCCTTTTTGGGTACTTATTGTTAAATAAAGAGTGTTAATAGAATTTCCAGTAAAAGTTTTGGGAAAATTCAGTGTAAATTTGTCGAAATTCAGTGTAATTAGGGAAAGTAGGGGAAATTCAGTGTAAATTTGCGAATTGAATAACTTTTTAAGCGCATGAAAATTCTGCTGTGTATTCGCAGTGAAATAATTTGTTTGTTAAAAAGGATATTTTTGTAAGTTTAGAGTATCTTTAGGTATTTAATTTGGCTCAGATCTTTATGAAATAGAACAGAATTATGTTAAGCCTTTTAAGTACTTATTGTTAAATAAAGAGTGATAATGGAATTCGCAGTAAAAGTTTTGGGGAAATTCGGTGTAAATTTGTCGAAATTCCGTGTAATTAGGGAAAGTCGGGGAAATTCAGTGTAATTTTGCGAATTTAATAACTTTTTAAGCGAATGAAAATTTTGCAGTGAAATTATTTGTTTGTTAAAAAGGATATTTTTGGAAGTTCAGAGTATCTTTAGGTATTTAATTTGGCTCAGATCTTTCTGAAATAAAACACAATTATGTTAAGCCTTTTAGGTACTTATTGTTAAATAAAGAGTGATAATGGAATTCCCAGTAAAAGTTTTGGGGAAATTTGGTGTAAATTTGTCGAAATTCCGTGTAATTTTTGTTTATTAGGTAAAGTCGCGGAAATTCACTTTCCACTTTCAAACTTTTTAAGCGAACGAAAATTCTGCTGTGTATTTGCAGAGCAATTATTTGTTTTTTAAAAAGGATATTTTTGAAAGTTCAGAGTATCTTTAGGTATTTAATTTGGCTTACATTAAATGAACATGGTTAAATTAAGTTATGCTTCGTTTTAAAGAACTTAAAGTTAGCTAAAGAATGCAAAAACTTAGACAAAGAAATTTTATAACTAAAAAATTATTTTTTGATCATATTTCTTTTCATCTCAGCATCTAATCATTTATGTGCTTTTATATACATGGCATAAACTTAAAATAAGCGGCGCAAATGGCAAACAAATCAAAAGTCAAATCAAAAATCAAATTAAAATCATATAAATAGCAAACAAAAAAAATAAATAAATAAAAGTAGAAAAATAAGGCATAAAACGCACAAATATTTCAAGCCGGTTTCTATGACAAGAAATGTTTGTACATATATTTATATTATGTATACATATATTATATGCTTGCGAAACGGGGCTTAATTCGCCCAGTTTCTCAGTCTCCCACACTCTCTCACTCTCTTCTGACCACAAACTATTATCAAAGCGTTTTGCTTTAGCCATCTGACATTCGCTTGTTAAAAAAAAAATCTAGCTTTAAATTTTATTTCAATTTTTGTTTTTTTTTTTTTTCTATTTAACGCTAATATGGTTGTTGGTTTATTTATTGACGTTGTTGTTGTTTTGACGCTGCCCAAAATTAGCAATATATCTTTCAAGTAGGCAGCCTATTATGTAATTGCTTTTTTAAATGATCTTTTGGCATTTGCTTTGCTACCTCAACAAAAACAAATACAAAAAAAAAAAAAAACTGGTGTGTGAATATTTATTTATTTAACGTATGAATTTTAATTTTCGTTTTCAATTTTTCGTATCTTGTAGTTTGACGCATTTGTTTATTGATTTATAGTTAGGTTTCAAAATTATATACACCATATTGTTATTTACGAGTATATGACCTTAGTTTATAAGCAACCGAAACTGAAACAAAAACTAGAGATTCATAAACATAAATGCATATGGGTCAAAATAAGTGAAACGGAACACTTTTTAGCTATATCTCTTCGATTTTGTTGATTTTTACATATGTGGTAGTTTTACTAGTCACTACTCCACTCGCTAAGTTTTGTTGCAAAATTATGATTAGTTATCGAGCTATCGATAATTGAAAAAAGGTGTTTAAATTAGGGTATTCACGGCTGCTGTTGAGCTAAGGAGTTAAAAAGTTGAGCACTTTTGCAACAACAAAATGTACAAGGCGAAATTTTAACTCTAAACTCAACTTTTCCACAATCCAGTTCATATTCTAGTTTCTAGCTTGAGAAGAAAGTGTTGCAGAATAAGCTTTTTACGCCATTTTTAACATTCCAATATATTGGGATTGCTTAGCTATTTTTTTAATATAAAAAAGGCAAAAAAAACGTAAATAGAGTTATTTTTAATAATTTAACTGAATTTAGTGTCATAAAACAAGTCTTTGGAATTTTTTTTTTTTTAAATTCAAAATTTTCAAATGTTGAGAAAGAAGAAGAACAAACTGAATAACTTAACCGATAAACCAATAAAAAGGGCGTTCACGCTTTAGCCAGTTGAAATTTTGACTCCTCAACTAAACCACGACCGTGAATAAACTAAATATGTATGTATTTATTTTTTTTTTTAATATAAACATTATTTTAATTATTGAAAAGATTTTTTTTCAGTTATTTTTTTAATTTTAAAATTAAAAAATTTTTTATTGTTGTTTTTTAATTAAAAAAAAAATTTCTCACTTTTTGCTCAGAAATTTTGACTGTACGAAAAATAAAACATCGGAAACTGCTTAAATTTAGGAAGCTAAGCTGTTTTCTGTTGAAATGCCTTTATTATCGGACTGTTAAAAAAGTTTGATATAATAATATGGGCCTTAAGCAATAATCTTCGGAATAGTAAACGTATACACATATTTTTTTTTTTGCTAAAATATTCCGCGTACTTTTTAAAAATTAAAAATAATAGTGAATTTTTTTAATTTAATATTTTCTGTGCATATTTTAAAGACATTTTTAAACGCCTCAAAATCTTTTTTCGCGAAAGTATTCCGCGTACTATTTTTTCTGAGCTAAATTTACTACACTTGCTGGAATTTTTTCTTAAATTAAAAGAAAATAGTTAATTTATTTAATTTAATGTTTTGTGGAATTTTTTTTAAACACATTAAAACTTCAAAAATTCTTTTTTCTGCGTATGTTTTCTATGCACTTTTTTTGAGCCAAACCGTTAAAACATTTTGAAGTTTTTTGAAATTAAAAAAAAATAGTTACATTTTTAAATTTAATGTTTTTTTAAGAATTTTTGTTAAGATATTTTTTAGACTTCTAAAATGCTGTTTTTTTGAGCCGAACCAAAAACACTATTTGAGTTTTTGTAAATTATAGTGTTAATTTTTTATTTTTATTTATTTATTAGCTTAACTATATTATACAATAATATACTTTAAAAAAAAGGATTAGAGTACTAGCATCAAAGGCTAGTTCTTAAGAATTTTTTTCCACTTCTAAAATTCTCTTTTAGCAGATAGCATACTTTTTTCTGAACCGAACTAAAACCACATTTTTGAGGAAAATAAAAAAAAATTTTATAAATTAAAAAATTTTTAATTAACAAAAATACAAAAATTTTTTATAAATGTAAAAGATAAATAATAAAAATAAATAAATAAATGTAAAGAAATATAAGACGTTAAATAAATTTTGTAATTATCAAAAAAAAATGGTTTATAATTACAAAAAAAAAATTAAAATTCAGTTTTTCTATCACTAAAAAATAGTTACAAAAAATGTAATTATCAAAAAGAAAAATTGTAACTCACAGCTTTATATATTATGTATTAAAAAATGCAAAAAAAAAAATAATATAATATAAAGTTTTATCTATCATACAAACAATAACTAATCCCAGCTATACAAGTAACGACTGGTTGTACAACTCAGTTGCTCATAAAGAAATTAAAGCATTGTGATTTGTTGTACAACTATACAAAACTTCATACAAGGAACATAAACAGGATGCAATCAATTGTACGACCTGCTGGATAAACAGCCAAGTTGTACAACTAGACGCATCGTTGGGTTTCTCAAGGAAAAGTGTTTTATCGATAACTCGATAAATTGTGGAAATTTGCAAAAATAAATTTGACGAGGTAAATATTTTGTAGTACATTTATCATATATGTCCGTACAAATCAACAACAACGAAAAGATCAATTCAAAAAGTGGCCCGCTTCACTTATTTTGACCCATAGTATGCTACTATCAAGCGTATATATGTATATAAAGCCGATAAATAGTAGTCACATGGTCGACACCCTCGCAGACACACTTTATGTGGGTTGTTGTTGTAGTTGTTGTTAGTGTTGCTTTTGTTGCAGACAGGTTGCAAAATTAGCATAACTTGTCATAAGTTGAAAAATCTCATTAGTCCGATGTCGTTTCTCGGTTGTCTTTGGCTTGTCTCTGCTTGGCGAAGGCTGCCGGCAAGTTTTGACGATCTCTACAAGCATTTTGGAGATTTCGAATATTGATGGAGTACCACATTTATTGAAAGCTGAGACGATAAGTTGCTGCGACGATTTCGCTTTGGTCTCTTCGCGTCTCTCAAGCCATTCAAGTTCCCTTTATGTGTTAACTGAGCGGCAACTGAAGCACTAATTAATTTACATATATAAATAGATAGATTGTCGGCTAAAGTTATTTATTGTTGATTTTGTTGTTGCTGGTAAGTTTTATTTTGTGTGTTCTGGCTGTGTTTACTATATATAGAATAGTTAATGAACTTAATAGGCAGTTTATTTATGGCGTTTTCTTACTTTTTTACAAAGAGTTTCATAGTTCCGTCTAATATATATGAAAGCTTAAAGTATATGAACATGGGGACAAACGAATTAAATTGAGGAAGAATTGGAAAATCATAAGTTCCTTAAATCCAAAGGCTGCTATTAACTTGAGTAGGGAATAAGTCATGTCCTCTCGTTTGTATGAACACCTTGACCCCACTGATCTTAAGGTCAAAAAACTTAAACGTTTTCTAAAAGCTGCGCATTATCTTTGCAATGGTCAGATTTTTGAAACAAAGTCTGGAAATGCCTGCACAGAACTAAAACTTGGTAGATTTATCAATAATGGAACGCATAACTTACACCTACGCTTCACCTCCATATTAGGTATAGATATATAATTTTTCTTCTCAAGTTCCTTAACTATTGGTTGTACACTCGATATTTTGAATAAAAATATGTGTTTATATGACTTTTTACAATAGTTTTTTTTTTATTATAATAATAAATTTGGCGTAGTTATATTAAATTAATTTATAGTCCAGTGTAAATGGCTGCTGAGCTCCTCCAGCCAAACAATTTACAGGGCGTCATTTTGTTAGCCTCCAAAAACTTCCAATTTGACGGCTCTTGAATATTTTCTTAGTATTAGTGCTATGTGCTGGCAAACGCAAAATTCTTTAGCCAACTCGAGCCATTAATGAAATAGCACAAGAAGTTAATGATAATTATATCAAAAATTCGGCAGCTAAGCCTGTTGGTCATTTATTAGATATTATTTTCAAAAACCCTTGCAACTTCACTACGAACGGAAAAAATTTTCATTGAAGCCATACATTTTTCCTCGTTTTATCATACGATTGTATGTATTTAACAACATGTCAATAATAATTTATCTCAAGTCATAGTTCGCAGGTTCTTAAAAAAACACCCTTTACAACTTTCAAGCTTACATATGGACGAACCTCAAGCCAAGTTTTTTTAAAACAAATTCTTTATATTTCAAATTTTTTGGACTCTATTAAATATTTAATTTAAAAATCACAATGTTAAATAATAAATATAAAAATAAAATAAATAATAATAAATAAAATAAAAAAAATTAAAATACAATTTTTTAGTCTTGAGTTAAAAATATTTTTATTTCTTTTTAAAATATTTTTCAAAAAGAAACGCTGTCAAATTTTTAGAAGCCTCCTAGACGGTGGAGTTACTTTAAAAAAATTATAAATTTAATAGAAGAAGATCATTGAAAAATTTAAGTAAATATAAGTGCTCAACTTGGCCTTATGGCAGATCAGAGCCAAACGATGGCTCCAGCTGATAAATGCAATTTATAAAAATAAATAAATTTTTTAGTATTTTCAAATATAAATAAAAACAAAGAATTTAATGCTAAATTATTACCAATATTGGTGAAAAATTGGACTGACAAAATGCTCTATGTAACAGCTAGTCTTGGCAGCCATACATTTTTAAAATAAAAAATTCATGGAATTTCTCGCTCTTAAAAAAACACCTTTTATAAAAAAAATTGAACTGACGGAATAGATTTTGTAACAGCTAGTCTTGGCAGCCATTTAACAGATTACATTTTTAAAATATACATTTCATAGAATTTGTCGCTCTTAAAAAAACACCCTTTATAAAAAAAATTGGACTGACGGAATAGACTATGTAACAGCTAGTCTTGGCAGCCATTTAACAGATTACATTTTAAAAATTTAAATTTCATTGAATTTGTCGCTCTTAAAAAAACACCCTTTATATAAAAAAATCAACTGGCGGAATAGACTATGTAACAGCTAGTCTTAACAGATTACTTTATTAAAATACAAATTTCATTCAATTTGTCGTTCTTAAAAAAACACCCTTTATAAAAAAAAATAGGACTGACGGAGTACACTATTTTACAGCTAGTCTTGGCAGCCACTTAACAAATTTTAAAATATAAAATTCATGGAATTTGTCGCTCTTAAAAAAACACCCTTTATAAAAGCCACCTTTTTTCGCGAAATTTAACCTCTTGCTGTTGTGAATAATATGTCTCAAAATTAATTAATTGCAATCGAAGAAAAGCTCTTAAAGAGGTTGGTAAAAATGTACCCTGCGCAAAAAACCTGATTTTTCTAAACCTTTTTGTGAAGAAGCTACAGTTTACAAAAATCTTAAAGTTCTTTTTGGTTTTTGGGAATACCATTCCTAGTCTACCGACGCTTTGAAATTTATAGGAAGGAAAGGGTATTTTGTATTCTAGATGGGCCTTCTTTAACGTGCAATGAACTTCTCTAGAAATCTACAAATCGCAATTATAAAAACAATTTGTTTCATGCATTTTTCAAAATCATAGTACTAAATTATGACAGAAGAGCAAAACATGATTCCATTGAAAGGCATTAAAAATATAGAAAAATTGTATTACTTTATCGAAGTTAATTAGTTAACAAATCGGTGTAAAAGTTGTTGAACTTTGATAGTTAAAGAGCAAATCATTACTCAATTACGCAAATCTAATGAACAAGATTAAAGTGATATACCGCCAACTTGGAGCGGCAGCCATTATGGGGTGGAAGTTTTGGGGGTTACTTCAGGGTGGGACATCGATTAATTTGCATTTGCATTTAAACAAGTTTGGAAAAGTTTCTACGGTTCTGTTTTTTTTTTTTTTTTGTCTTTTAGTAATTAAAACGTTCAAGAAGCGCACCACGCCCTAGACATAACTCATACACCAAGTTTTGGTTTTTCTCTATAAACATTCAACTTGAAATTAAGAAAAGAAATGAAAAACAGAAGAAGAACAAGCAGAAAATGAGTAGGAAAAGAAGCTGGGCAACGTGCGACGTCTGGCCAAAAAGTTTTTAGCGAAAAGTCAAAGCAAAAAGAAAGACAAAGTTTTTACCAACAAAAAAAAAAGAAGAAAATCAAGTAATAGGCATACTGAAGTGCAGCAGCAAACAGTGAGAGAGAGAGAGCAAAGTGATGTCCAAAAGAGAAATGGCAAATGGAGAACGAGAGCGACAAAGGGCAGGCACTTTGACTAGACCTAGGCCGAAAACTTGACACAAAACAAACGAAGCATGAAAACCGAAAACTTTTTAACAGCTACGATCTATAGTATGGGTATCTGCTTAATAAAAAGTGTTGCATAGCTAAGGGCGCAAATGGCTATATCTAATAGAACGCTGCGATATTTATAAAATACCATCAAAATATGCCATTTCAGAGCTGCTTTTATACGGTCACTCTTATAGCCCCAAAAACTCACTCGGAAGTGCTGCAAAACTTTGCCATAAAAATTCACAGAAATTGCCAGCTAACTTATGTATAAGGTTTGTCCAAAAAAAAAAAAAAAAAAAAAAAGTAATACCTCTACAAAGCATGAAAATTTCATTTAGTTGCGCATAAAGTCTTGGACAAACTTTCATTTCTTCATTTTGGTTTTGCCTTTAAGTTTTGCTCAACCTTTTCGTAGTTCTAGCACTCAACTACTTTTACATAGAGCATGTAGCCGTGGCCCAAGTATGTACAACTAGGGTGTTTGCTGCTACTGCCTCAGACCCCCAATATGTCTTATTGCAATCCTCAAGACAAACTTTGTCTGCGTTTTCCATTTTGGGCGCCAGCATCCTTAGATACATCGTCTTGGTCTGGGCCCCAAAACTTTTACCATTGCTTCTACTGCTGCTGCTTTTTGTCATATTAACAGCTGTCTGCTAGGTTTTGTGGGCGGTAAGTGGGCGTGGACTGAGGCCAGTTATCAGTCAGACGGCAAACAATTTGCTTCGCTTTTTTTCTTACGTCTCAATACCCTACTGCTGTTATAAGTTGGCATTTGAAGTCAGTCGTCACGTTTGTTGCAGCAAAAAGCAGGCGTAGAAAATTGAGATATCTAGACGATTTTTTCAAAACTCTTTGAATAACATTTTTCAGATGATTCAAATTTTTAAAAGTTAAAAAACGTCAAAATTGAAAAAAAAAATTTTATTTAAAATTTAGAAGTTGCAATGAGTACCTACTATAAAGAAAATAAAGCATGTTCAATATAGAAAAAACATCTATAGGAAAAATAAAATATTTTCTAAGAACATTTTTTCATTGGCATTGCCAACCACCTAAAATAATGTTATTATTATATACAATGTTTGTTATATTCTCAAGCAATAAAAGTAAATTGTTAAAATTTTAAAGTATTTCAATACAATTATTAAGAAAAATGTCTTAAAAAAACACTGGTATAATTCTATGGTTTCAACCAACTTGGCGTATACGCAATATGAAAAAAATGCTTTGGCATGCAGTACATCCCTTGTATCTGCCTACCTTAAGAGTATACAAACTTCGTTGCTTCTTTTGGCTCCTCTCACGTCGTTCTTTTTTTGTTTCTTTTGCACTCAACTCTTTGCAGTTTGCAAAACTATTTTATATCTTTTATTTGCTGCTTTTTTCATCGAGTGGAATTTACTTTTTTGCCATCTGCACACTTAAAGTTTCATTTGCCTGGCTAAAATCAATCTGTATAATGCTTATAGTTTAAGACTGGGTTTACTTTTCTACCTTTAAGACGCCCTATGATGATAAAGCCGCAAGCAGTTGATTGCAGCATCTATGCTCGTAACTTGCGGAAATGCCACCCTCAAGTTGGCCGCACAATTTTACTTCATCTCTTTTTACTTTTTCTACATATAGTGAGTGCATTGGCGTCTGTTGTCCTTGCCAGCACAAAGTGCACTGGCATTCCTTGCACTACTCCTTTTTTCTTACTTTTTGCCTTTAGCTAAGACGATTTTCTAAAGATACTTCTCTTTTTTGCCTTGGCGCTGCATGTGAATGTACTTCAAGCGTTTCCGGTGCATATTACAGCCAGCAAGCAAAGTACGTCGCCATTGTTGGCACACACACAGCTACACTGTAGCACACACACACACACACACACACACATAGCTGCAGTCAAGTTTCTTTTTTTATACTTTCAACTTTTTTTTCACAGAAAGCAACTGCAAAAAATTATCAATTTAATTTTGTAACTCAACTTCCGCTCGTGCTGTGAGTCTCTCTTGCTCTCTCGTTCACGCTATCTCTGTCTAGCTCTCACTCTGTCGGTTTTTTGCCTATCCTTTGCCCACTCTTTCGTGCATGCAACTGTTTTTCTTGCGCTTTTTTTTCCGCCTTGCACATTGTTGACACTGACGTTGCCATTTCGCTTGCTTCTTGGTTACATAAGCGCCATATACATACTGCATATGTACATAGCCATAGTGCATTTGTGTTGGTGTATTTCGAGCGCGTGTGAGTGTAAAAAGCGTGGTTCTTAGTGCAAAAAATTCACAAGCTTTGATAAGGCACCACACTTAATCTGTGGGTGTTGCAGCCAATGCTGCGTATACGTATTCTACTAAGAAAATGTTAAAACGTAGGAGTTAATGCCTAAGTAGTATATATGTACTTTATAAAATTATTTTCAGCCAACTTGGCGTATGGGCAATATTATATAAAATATATATTATATTTTCACGAAATAACAGAGAGTTGTTGGTATTTTATCGTATTTTAGTACGAGTATTAAGAAAGTGCCTTGTAAAAAAACTCTGGGATAATCTGTTGGCTGCAGGTATAAGCGATTTCTGTGCAATATTGCAATGTAAATTTTTAGTTACAGCCAATTTGGCGTATACGCAATATTTACAAAACTTACTTTTTCAGAAACATGTGTCCGATGTAAAACATTTAATTGCAGCTTATTAAAAAAAAAAAAATTATTACTTTAGTACTTCAATATGGACATATGTTTCAAAGTCTGCAACGTTCCGAGGATCCAATGAGCTCAGCACGTTCACTCTACTTTCCCGATGAAGTCATCTTTCCGGGACATCCAAGTTTTGCGACACTGTCACGTAATATACGCATGCGACGTGGCGAAAAGGTTTCAATTAAACTAACAAGTAAATATTGATATTGGCATCCCAATCTTTGGTAGAGAGACACAATTAACTTGTGCATTTTTTATTTTCAGATCCAAAAGTGAGTTCTTGAAATTATATAATGCAATGTCTGCAGATTTAATTAATTTTAGTAATTTGTTGTAATGTTAAATATTTCAATCGCAGATTACTTGGCGTATACGCAATATTTTTCAATAGTGGGTATACGATTTTATTGGTTATAATAGCTGAAAAATATGTAATCAGACTATATGTGTTCCAAGGATCTAAATGATAATGGGATATTATAAGTTGCCGTGTGTAGAAAAGTGAGAAAGAAAGCTGAGTGTTTAAGTGCCTTCATAATAGAGTTTCGAAAAGTATTATGACCACATAGACGACCGAGAGAGAAACTCTTAAAAGACCAAATCAAAGATATGCTGGAAGCCATGAAACAGAAATAGAATACGCCGTGGCAGTGTTTATCAATATCCAGCAAGCCTTTAACAGGGCGTGGCATGCTAATCTTCATAACAAACTAAAACAATAGCTGACTCCACAGCTATACCAGTAGTAAGTCTCCTTATGTATGACAGATCCTTTTGTGAAAGAATCGAAAGAGCCAAGTCTATTGAAAGATCTATTTGTGCTGGTGTCCCTCAATATAGCATCTTACCTTGTAAACTGCAGATATGCCAACATTTCCGCTCAGTCTTTGCTGACGAGAATAGAGATATACTCATAGCCAGCTATGCAGATGATACTGCTTTGATGACCAGAAGACAAGTTAGGAGCGCTGTAAGAATATGACGATGATGATGATTATTTCCTTTAACTCCCAGTGGAGCATAGGGCCTCTGTAGGTCCTCTGTAAGCCGTTACCACAAATACATGTAACACATATTGGATAGGAGGCTTAGCTTTCGAAGACACACGACATTGGTTAAACATACTATGTGGTATGCGTATACGCAATAAAGTACTAAAAGAGACAAGCTATAATATTTTTATTATTATTTAAAATATGAAAACACTATTGTTTTCAATACAACAATATTGGCTAACATAAAATTATATAAATATTCTTAATTAAGTATTTCACTCAATAATAAAAAAATATTTATTGCTGGCTAATGTTCTAATATCGTGCCAAGAAAGTTTTTAAGCAGAGGCTTATAAGGTCAAAAAAACGATCGATGTAATCAAGAAGGGAAAATTTTGTTTGTAAGTAACCCTTTTTTATACCCTCTACCGTATGGGACAAAGGGTATATTAAGGAGACGTCGCAGACCGCCAAAGTTACCAAAAGTATGATCAGAGTGACTAGAGAAGTCGATATACCCATGTCCGTCTGTCTGTATGAACGCGTAGATCTCAGAGTTGGTAAGAGCTAGCGAAACCAAAATTTCAGATTAGATGCGTTATTATGTCAGGAGAGACAAGTTTATTTTATTTTTTCGATATCTGGGTTATATTATATAGCTCCCATAGGAGTGTTTCAGAGGACCTCGAAAAAAACTAAAAGTTTAAGATGGATAATTCGTTTGTTTATAAAGATATCGTAACCAAATTTGGCTCTGGAAAGTGTTTTATAGGTCCCAAGCACTGTACCAAGTTTGATCAAAATCGGTTGACTATATCATATAGGACCGATCGGTCAAAAAAAGTGTTTCGTGCTAAATTTGACTGTTTTTTTTGTTTGTTTATAAAAATATCGCAACCAAAGAAATATCTTTTGGAGTTCGTAGCAATATATAGGATTTGATTGCAATATAGTGGTACAGGGAATCCCAAAGTCGACCGCGCCCGACTTTGACGTATGCAATCTCTTTCTATAAAAAAGTTTTCTGGACACCTTCAAAACGCATGAGATTATGTTTAAAAATTATAAAAAAAAAGAGAAAAATAATTGATTATGTCTGTACATTATGTAGATTATCAGCTTTTTTAGCAAAATTAAGATTTCTTTTATTTTTGTATTCGTAAAACTAGTAGATTCTACCAGACGACTGGACAGCAGCACGGTTTAAGAAACCTTGGAACATAACTCAATCAATTTCTTATATCTGATAATTTTAGTACATACTCATAGATTTTGCCGTCTCGTTTGTTCTATTTTTCTGTATATTAAAAACAATCCTTTTTTAGCTACTGCGAAAATTTTAGTTTTTAGCGTATAAGAAGGGATGGCTTACCAAGTATGGCAGCTTCAGTTATTTTTAAGTAGAAATGAAGCTGCTGCCTGGCTCCAACAGGTTTTTCGTCAAACTGATCAATTAGACAGGTAGTCGCCCTAGCTAGCTTTGGTACCATGGAGTGGAGAAGTTGTGCCTGAAGCAGAAGCTTCCCTCAAAAGATGCTACTACTGCAATCCTCCTCTCCTTGTAGAGCATAGGGCCTCGACAACATATCTGAATCTCACTCTTCTAGAAGCAACACGGCGTATCTCGTTCCATGTGTAGTTTACAGCGTAAAGTTCACCATCAATTGTTCTGCGCCATGTTTGCTCTGGGACACCAGGTCGCTGAGACCCTTGAGGGTTCCAACGTAATGTCTGTTTAGCAACGTAGCTATTCGGTTTTCGGAGTGTATGTCCGACCCAGCTCCACTTACGTCATTTAATTTGGATCAACGCAATTTTATGAAGCGTGTGGCTCCGCAGAACCTTATTACTTATTCGGTCGGGCCATCTAATCTTAAGTATTCTGCGATGCATTTATTTATAAAACGATAAAGGCTCAGTTCAGAAGAAGAGGATAAGATTTCGCTCCTGTTTTTCTTCTTGATTGCACAATTATTTGCTAATTATTCTTATTGTTTCGTAAGTGTTTTGTCTAGCGTTCTTAAAGGAACTCCGGTATTTTGCAGCAGCATTCCAAAACAATACACAGTGGGACCAACTGACTCTTCTCTTTGCCAAAATCTTATCTTTTTATGTAGTGCAGATAATTTTGAAATTTAAGTTTTTTTTTTGTATATGAACTTTGGTAGATCTACGCTGCGAGCAAGAGATCGTTCGTTGCAACGGTTTCAAGTTAATTAACCACTTAAGGCGCCTTAGTAACAAATTATTTTGTTAAAACGCACAAAGTGCCTTATATCAAATTTATGAATATACTTAGTTACAAGTCCATACTATCCAACACATATTAAAACGTTCAGGTGTTAACACGTTATGGCTTATGCGTAAAGTTTCCAAAGAATTTTAAAAAGTTTTCTGGTTATGATATATATTGTTGTTACATTTACCATAGTTACTCTTAATTCAAAGATAAATTTTATGCATACCACGCGTATCTTTTTAAATTTTTTTTTTACCAATTTCTTAGCTATACTTTATGCCAGAAAATAATGAAACTTGTGGCAAGTAACGCTTAGTCAAAGCTTTCATCTTTCATTTATGGCGCTTGCTTTTATGGCAGTATCAAGCGAAAAACACAATTTCTGTCCGCTCTGCTAAGTTTTAGACAACTCTCTGCCATCATTTAATGCGTTTCGCGCAGGTAACTCACAGTCACAATGCAGCACGTACACACGCACACAGTGTACATCTAGACTTCAAAACCTAGAGCATAAAACATCAACTACCGCCTGCAATCTAGCTTTCGGAATACGAACCCCGACACCAACCTCGACCCCAACCACGAACCCAAACCCAGCAAACCTATAGCTGCCATTTTGGCTTCTGTTGCTGCTTCCACTTTACGACCACTGAATACGAAATGTGTTTTGTGTGTGAGTGTATGTGTGTTTGTGCTTGCTATAAACACGCCAATCTCCAGCTATGCAACCCTGTAGGAGCCCGCTGTACCCCTCTAGATACTCACTACCCTATCAGCTGTAGCTCGGTGTTGGCTTCAACGCGTGAAATTGCCACTTGCTATACGCGCTTTACGCCTGTTCGTCTTGGCCTCCGTCACTGCGTTGCTGTGGCAGTTGGCTAACACCCCTACAAGCTGCTACGCAGTCCATGGAACCTATGCCACCCCTCTCAAGCCCTGGCACCCACTCCACTCGCACATAAAGTTTATTTCATTTTGGCGCACGAACATTGCGTTGCCGTTGTCGCAGTCGCTGTCAAGAGCTGCGATTCCCTGCCGGAACCCCTCTAGCCATCGCCTGCTGGAAAACAAAGCGGATGAAATGGCAGCGTCATCGTAAAAAGAAAAATGAAATCATTTTCGCAGTCAAATCCTGCAACTGCTGTGGAAGCTTGCTGCTGGGTGTGAGTTGTTGTTGCAGCGTGTGTGTGTGAGTGTGAGTGCTGTGCATAGGGTGTTGGTTGCCTTTAATAGTGAGTTACTTGCATTGCGAAAAATGCATTGCAAATTTATTCTACTATTTGTCGCTCTCTCTTACAACGAGCCTTGCTCTACACTGCGCTCTCTTTGCCAACAACGCTTGCTATGTGCGCGTGATGTTTTTTTTTTAATTTTTTTTAGCATACTTTTGTGGGCAGCAAGTTTTATTTGAATTGTTGCTTTACTGTTTTTTTTATATACTAAAAGCTATGAAAATTGCTTACGAAATTGTTGATCTCTCTCTTTCTGTAAGCGCTCTCCCACTCGTTCTGTCGCTAACATTTAGCAAAAATAAACTAACAATGAATGAGGCAACAAATTTATACAAAATTCATGCGGCAAGGCACAAAAACATACGCAAAGAGCGCTTAAAAGCAAAAACTGAACAAAAAAAAAATAAAGATAAAAATGGAAAAGAAAAGGAAAACGCAAACATATACACCCAACATACACACACACACACACACACACAGTATAACAGACTGACTGACAAACAGAGAGACGTCGAAAAAATAAGAAAACAAACACGCAAGCAAAAAAAAAGAAGCAAAAGAAAACATGCAAAATCATAAAATAAAAAGCGGATCTGTACGCTTGCCTACAAAAAGTGAGTAAACCAAAAAGGAAACAAGCAAAAAAAATCTTTAAACATTTACAACGTATACTTAATACTCTTTTTGTCTGTGCATTAGCCAAAAACTAAAAGAAAACAATTAAAAGCCTATTTCTTTCGCAAGCTGCTTATTTTTCATATATAAAATCATATAAAATAAGCCTAAAAACTTGATTTTAGAGTTAGTTATGCTTATTGGACATCGAAAAAAAATGACAAATTAAAATAAGCCGAAAAGAGCTATTATAAAATAATGATTAAAATCTTAGTTTCTGATTTGCGCAATCTTAAAATAAAATTGTTGTTTATTTTATTTACCCTAATATTTTAAATATTCATTTACTGACTAATCTAGTTTAAAAATAAATTGTTTTCAAGACTGCTTTAGCGAACATAAAAAATAAAAATCAGAAGCTCTTAGATTTAAATAAGACTGGAAAAAGTCTAAAATTGTTACAAAAATCTTATTTTCGGTTCTTCAGAAATTTTAATATATCATTTTTGTCTCAAATTTAAAAAAAAAAAATTTTTTTATTTCCTGAAAGGAAGGCTTGCTTCTATCTATCTTAAAAATATAAATGCTTATTTTTATTTTCTTAAGACAAAAATCTTGGCTTAACCATTTTTCATTTTAATTCAAGACTTTTGGACTGCTTGTAAGCAATAAATCTTAAAGATATGATTGTTTATTTAAAAAAAAAAATTCTTCTTAACCGTATATATAAACCGGTTTTCCGTTTTTATAAGACTTTAGCACAAAAATGTTTTTAGCAATCACGAGTCAAATAGTATACGAAACAAAAATATTACTGCGGGAGTCCCTGTTTTTTGAATTTATTACGTATTTTGGTATTTCCCCTTATATGAATTTTAAACTATTACTAGCTACATTGACATCATAGTTTTCAAACAAAACTTAATATTATTTTTGTGATTCCCCTTTTTATGTGTTTTAACACAATCAACACTGCATTTTCATTGTTTTGGGGATTCCCCTTTTTATGAATTTGAACATATTCAGCAACACGTTGACATTACAATTTCATTCTTAATTGTTTTTTGGCCGGGTAAAGGTGAATTGAGTTTGTAAAAATGTCAGACAGAGTCCGTCCTAAGAGATTAAATTTATCAGAAATTCAAAATATATTAGGTGAATGTGAAAGTGATGAAGAGGATTTTATCATTTCTGATGATGAATATATTCCGTCACTTGGCGATATAAGATCGGAAGCATCAGATGTTGAGCAAGCGCCATGTGTAGAAAGTGATGAGGACTCATACGATTCAGATGAAAGCGAAGAAGTGGAATCGAATATTGAACTTTATGGTAAAGATGGAACTCGTTGGCTTCTGGACCCAATTGCAGAATTTCAGTCAATAAATCGGAATATTTTATTATTCTACAATGCTATCGATGTGGCAGCATTGGCAGCACACATTATTTATATGGAACACAATCCACAATTTACCTCAAGTGACCGTCGCAGAAAATTTTTGAAAGATTTAAGTTTTGAGCTGTGTAAGGAAAATATAGAAAAACGTGTTCAAAATCCAAAGGTATGTGCAAAATTGTTTTCTCGCTCAGCAATACAAGATGTTCTTGGACGAGAAATTGGGCATAACGTAACAGGAGAAATATCCCACGTACAAAATCGCGACTCCAGTGGTCGTATCGCAGTTGTAGGAAGTTGCTATATTTGCAAACAACAAGACCAAAAGAGAAGAAAGACACGAAAGGCTTGTACCAGCTGCTCGAACGCTGTTTGTAGCGATCATTCAACCAATCGTCCCATATGCGACACCTGCTTGCCAGATTCCCAATGATTTCTTATATTAATTTTTTTTTTTTTTTTTATGTATCTTTATGAATTATTCTTTGCATTATTTTATTTTTTATTGTAAAACATATTTTTTTTTTTTCAAATAATAAAAAAACATGAAATAATATAAAAACATATGTAGGTTGCTCCTGAGGGCCTTAGAACCTATAATTATTAGCGCACAAATTTATTTTTTTATTTTTCAAAATAAATTTGCACATTTTTGGAAGAAATATGCTCCAGAAAATGTTATAAGAAAAAAAAAATAATAATTCTTTCATGCAATTTCATATGTATTACTTTGGGTGTAAAAAATATATCGATATTCCACGCCCTTCCAAAGGAATAAAGTGGACCCACACCAATGAAAATTTAAAAACAATTAAAAGTTAAGAGTTCTCAAGAAGTTTGAGCTTTCTAAACTATCTGCAACCATTAAATTTCCTACTTGAAAATAAAATGGGTACCCGGGTACACTGTCACTCACCATGTCACTCACATATCTTAATTCAAGACTTTTAATCTTATTCTAAGATTTTGGTGTTTAGTCTTTAGTTGAGAATTTTTGGCCATGCCAAAAATTTTAAATTTTTTTTACAATTCGAACATTTTTTTTTCTTAATAAAAGAATCTTAATCTTATTGCAGTAAATCTTAAAATAAGGCAAAATAATCGTAATATTTTAAGAATTATGGTCTTGTTTTTAGACTTTTTGGTCTTACTTACAAAACTAAAATCTTGAAAGCGAAAACTTGAAATTAAGATTTTATTTGCAGTGTAGAAAAGATCCAGGTCGGTTCCATACGGCAAAATGGCTGAAGGTAAATTGTAAAGGAACGTGTTTTTCCAAAAAAAAATGGGTTAATAGTTTTAAAGTCTGCATAGGAAAAATAATTTTCAATTTTGCCGAATGCGAAAATTGGGAAAAGTTAAATTAACTTGTCTGACAATCAGTAGTTTTTTTTTTTTTTTGGCATATATTTATTTATTTATTGCCAATCCACCGAGTAAACACACAAGGTTATAATCCAATACTGAAAGAAGAAATAAATCGCTACGCACTAAACATAACTCAGTCTGTGGTGGGGATTTGTTCTTTAAATAAATATTAATTATAATAAAATTAAAATTAATTAATATTAAATAACAGTAGTAGTAAAAGTAGTAAAGTTTGTTATTTTAAATAAATACTATGAATAATAAAATTAATCAAAAACAAATATTATAGTTAAACCTTGATTTTTGAGTTTAATTTGGTCCGACTACACAACGACAATACACTTAAAATTTTAATTCACAACTTTATGTTATGAATGTTCAAATGTTTCTGTTTCAGCTGAAAAGATTTGTATATCCAACTCTGTTAATTTTAGTGGATAGCTTTAAGCAAAAGACACATATTATAAAAAAAAAAAAAAGCAAGTTGTTAAACTTAAATACTAAATACTGCTTAAAACTCTGAAAGTAGCGGATTGGTCTGCGTCGAATTACCAAATACTTAAATAAAATTAAAATTTAAACAAAGAGCTAACAAAAAATAGATTAATAATTGGTGCTAAAAAAGCTTTGACTTATAGCTGCAATCGTTTTAACCAGTTGTGAATTATAAGCCGTTTTTTTTAATTATCTTGATTTTGACGGTCACTTGACAGTTACTGCGATTTGGTTCATATTTGCTGTAGGTAAGGTAGCAACCAACAACATACTTAAAAAAAATTTGCTTTCTTTTAAGGACTTAGTCCTTTTTTTTTTTGTTGATCGTTTATTAGTGTATTTCCATAAAAATCTTATATTTAACAAACAAAATAATTATTATCTAACAATAAAATTACACACTGCCTCTATAGAGAGTTCTCAAGTGTTTAAAAAAAAATATATCTTAGTGTCATATGTGTATTCCATTAGTCCTAAACAAACGAAAAAATTATTTTTTTTTTTTTTATGAAACGTTTTTAATGTTGTTTAACTTTTAACTTAAACTTAACTTATACTAAAAATAACATTTATTAATAAAAATCGACACTTTTTTGTATAATAGTGCTTTAAATTGGTTAATTAAAGATTTTAAGCCGATTGTTTGATTGCAAAATTAAAACCAACAAACAGCATAATTAAAAACAATGCAGCTTTTAATGTTATTAAATAGTTTGAATTAATTAGTTTTTTAAGAGTAAGACACAGTCTGTAGGCTCAAAGAGTTTTTTTCTAAATCCTTCATTCGACTAATGTGCAAACTATCTTTAAGTAGAAAATATATGAAGTCTTATTTAAGTATCTGTACTGTTTTTGCAGATACATATGATAGTTGGGATAAATCAGAAGGTTTCTTCCATTAAAAAATTAAAGGTAAGCTCATAAATACGGAGAGGCATTTATAGTTAAATTAAAACATTATTGCATAATGTTTATCTTTTTGGTAAAGTTTGGTAACCCTAGGTTTTATGTTCACCAAGATCTATTTGTTTTTATGAACAAACATATCAAGGGATAGACATAGCTCTGCTGAACACCGAGGCTATGCTGATGATTTTTGCAAGAGAATTGTAACATATCTATAATCACCTTACTGAAGAAAACTACACTCTTACTACAATCATCTGCAAATGTTCAGAATATTTTTTAAATTCTTTGACAAACTGCACGATTTGAAAACATTTGAGTAGTCGTTAAGATTTCATTAAAAAAACAACCCATAATATTAGTAAATGTTGTGCAACCAAATCTAAATCTATAAGATATTTTTCACTGCTTTTATTTTATTAAAATTTTGTTACCAATGCTATATAGTATACAACCGAAGTGCTTAAAATATCATCATACTCAAAAAATTTGGAAAAAGGCTTAATAAGTTTGAAACTACCTTAAGGTCTCAAAAATTTCACTACTATGTATATCTACCAAGTCTCTAGATAAACCTCTAATACACATCTAACCACATTTAGGGTATAAAGCGCAAACTGTATAGAAGCCAAGCGTTAAAGGCGGCAAAGTCGGCAAAAGGCAGATGAAAAAGGCAACACGGTAGCAGGCAGTTAACGTTAACGTCTGCGTTGACGTTGACGTTGGCTGCGCAGCCTAACTGTAGCCAATGGTTGTGGCAAGGATGAGAGTGTTTTGTATGTATTGTACCACTGGGGCATTATAACGTTATCCTTCTGGTTATGTTTCCGTTTGCCTGTCAGCCGACAACAGCAACAACAACAACAACAGCAACAATAACGATGAGTACAAGGACTACGCAAAGTGAGAGCGTGGGTGCGGTAGTGTCTGTTGAAAGTAGGAGCTGAAGCTGAAGCAGAGCGTAGATGTAGCAGCAATGGCTGACTGACTGACTACAGACATACACACACGCACAGATAAACGTACACACAGACACAGCTAAATGCCAACACACTTGGCAAGAGTCAACGGCGAATTTCTTCTTTTTCTCTTCTCTTTTTATTTTTTTTTTGTTTGTTCATTTTTATAGCAACAGCAACAGAGCAGCACGAAGCAAAGCCGAGTCAACGACTAAAGCCGAACTCAATGTGACGAAGAGACAGCAACGAGTGGAAATTGTGGAAGGAGTGCAACTTATTTTTATGATACTCACACACACACTCTTACAAGCTGCTGCTGCTGCTGCTGCTGGCAAGCTCATAAAATTTATAACACAACGTCCTTGTCGTTCTTTCATGTAGCCGTTTATGTCTCTGTGTGTGTGTGTATGTGAGCGACTTATGTTTGAGTTTGCTGCGCTGTGTGTGTGTGCGTGTATCTGTGTAAGTTCGTATGCTTTTTCATAGCATTTCATGCTCTTTGTTGTTCTTGTAGCGCTTGTTAAAGAAGATTTGGCAAAATATCTAAGAAAAGAAGGTCGGCAACGAACTGGCAAGAGAGTTCAGGGCCCCACCCACTTAAACGCTAAGTGGCACGTTCATTTTATGCTTCCATAGAGCGAATGCATGAGGGGAGGGGTTGAGTTGTCGTACGGGGCATGTACAAAAACTTGGAAGGTTGCTAGTAGTCACCTGTCTTTACAACTTGGAAACTCTTGCGCTATATCGGTATCTGTATCTATAGCTGTGTGTTTGTAGATGCTAGTTGCATATAAATTAAATGAGCGTATGTAGCTGTAGATGTTTGCAGAATTGTATCTATATTTAAATATTAACACTTTCAACACTTTCAAATAAGTGACATATAATCTAATGCACATATATGCTAAATTATATTTCTTGATTTAGTACAAAATTCTGTTTTGAATAAATGAAGACTTTATGAAAATCTACTTTACTGCAATATTAACTTGAAACTTTGCAAAAATATTTTTCTTTTCCATTCTTGATTATTAAAATCTACTTTAAGGTACTGGGTATAAAACTCAGAACAATATTCTTCTGTTGTTTAACAATATGTATTTTTCTTTTCTATTTTTGATAATTAAAATCTACTTTAAGACAGTAAGCTCAAAATTCGAAACAATATTCTTCTTTTGTTTAACAATATGTACGTACATATAATAGCTAAGAAACACTTTTTCATATTTTACTTGTTCTATCTTTCTATTCATGTTCTAATGCATTAAGCTTTCAATTTCACTTCATTTTATGTTTTTATTTGATATAATATAATTGTGAGACCTATTAATTATAAAAATGAAGAGTTTAGGCTTCTAAGCTTTCTACTCGCCATAGTTAGCACTAACTTTTTAACAAATTAAGTGCATTGTGCATACTAAAAAAATGTTTGAAGGCAAAATATTAACAAAAACACATAAAATTTATAAGTAACTAACTCCTTTCCAACAAAAGAGTAGCCACCAAAGCAAGAATTATTTAAAAAATCAATCATTGTCAATTAGCCGAAAGCCTGCGTGTCCAGTGCTACAAAAATTAACGTGTTAAATAAGTAAATTGTTATTAAATTTCCAATACTGTCAACGCCTTAGCAAAAAATTCTGGCAAATCTAACAAAAAGTTTGTAAATATAAAATATAAAAAAAATTGAGTTTTGGTTTATTACGATTTGGTTTACTGTCTATCAAAATTTTTCTGATTGAACCTCTCTGTATGCCAGCTAAAGTCCTACAGAGCTTAACTTCACCAATCAATGAACCGGATCTTCAAGGCAAAAATTCTTAATTTAAAAATTCATCCTTTTCAAGGCTTTATCAACATACTTTACTGAGGCTGTTCTTTTGGTGAGTTTCAATCGCTAAACCTAACTATTCTAACACTTGCTGGTTAGTAGAGCAGCTAATCACATTAACTTGGTTAAGGTAAAGTTTCTTTGTTCGTTCCAAACCAACCATAAAGTTCTCTTAACTTTCAAAAATCTTCAATCTAATATGTACCTAGGCGTTAATAATAATAATAATAATTCCCTGAATGACAATTTTTTTTTGTCAGTCTCCCCTGGGCGGGACATGGGGATCTATTAATAACTGTTCAAAGAGAACAGGGACCTACAGTTTATAGCCGAATCCGAACGGCGGTGTCTTTAATTAATAGAGACTTTCTTTGGCAAATAGCGTCTTTGAGCTAGCGATGCCAGTGCTAGGCAAATGTACCAGTGCTACTGCGGGGATTCGAACCACCGACCACCTTCGGTTTGTAAAGCGAGTACGCTACCACTATGCTACCGACGGCCACCTAGGCGTTACCTAAGCTTTAAATTAAGCATCTTTTGAAGATGATCCACAAAATATCTTCTAAATAGCATTAAAGTCATCCAGCCATTATCATCAAGTCAGCCTCTTACATAATTCCATTAACATCCTTACATCGCTCTGAAATTAGTTTCCAAAAAAAGCTGTTAAAACTCGTAATGGAAAATGAAGCAACTTAACACATATACACATATATACAAATACATATTTGAGCTGCCAACACATAGCAACAAATACAAGGACAATAACAATAAAATTTGCACTCATGTTAGTATGTATGAGGGTGTCTTTATATGTGTGTGTGAGTTTTGTGGGTGTATCTGTTAAAGTTGCCCAAAAGTAAAACAAAAAATACAACTAAAATATTTGCGCAAAGTTGAAGCAAACTGATTTGTCGATGCTCTTTAAAAAAAAAATGTGGTACAGTCGAGGCGGTGCCCGACAGTGGAATACCCTGTACCTTTTGTCTCGCAAACAATTTTTCCTGCATATTCCATCTAAGAACTTTCCACCAAAAGACATTTGATTGTCAAATT
Organism: Chymomyza fuscimana; assembly: GCA_949987675.1. Lineage (NCBI taxonomy): Eukaryota > Metazoa > Arthropoda > Insecta > Diptera > Drosophilidae > Chymomyza > Chymomyza fuscimana. Next base: position 27,069,099 of record OX465089.1, on the reverse strand, counting down.
AGATTACGATACCTTCATAAACAACCAAAAACAGACGAATTTTTAACCAAAAATGTTTTTTTGACCGATCGTTCCTATGGGAGCTATATGATATAGTCAACCGATTTTGATCAAATTTGGTACAGTGTTGAAGATCTCTAAAAAACTTCTGAATGCCAAATTTGGTTACAATATTTTAACAAACAAACGAAACACAATGAATTTCTGCACAAAAAACGTTTTTTTGACCGATTGGCCCTATGGGAGCTATATGATATAGTCAACCTAATTGATCAAATTTGGTACAGTGCTTGGGAACCCTAAAACACTATTGAGTGCCAAATTTGGTTATGATATCTTTATAAACAATAGAATTATCCATCTAAAACTTTTTGTTTTTTTCGAGGTCCTCTGAAACACCCCTATGGTAGCTATATAATAGAACCCCGATATCAAAAAAATAAAATAAACTTGTCTTGGGATCTTATCTGAAAGTTTGGTTGCTCTAGCTCTTACCATCTCTGAGATCTAGGCGTTCATACGGACAGACGGACAGACGGACATGGGTATATCGACTTCTCTCGTCACTCTGATCATACTTTAGGTAACTTTAGGGGGTCTCCGACTTCTCCTTCTGTACGTTACATACATTTTCGGCTTGCACAAACACAATATACCCTTTGTACCATACGGTACAGTGTATAAAAATATATATATTTTTTCATTTTTATCAACTCAATGTTTTATTGTAAATGGAATTTTTCGAACGAAGTTCCTTAACAGAGCTTAGAGTGAAACTATGGAAAATTCGTCAGGTAACGAAATATGGTATACTGCGTGAGTATGTGTGAGTATATCGAGTAGCATACAAACAAACATTTGTAGCGCAACTATATATAAGAGTAGCTGAGTTAGTAGAGTGTAGAGTAGAAAACTAAAAGTCGGCTCGGGTTCCAGGATTGATTTCTTAGTCCAGTCAGTTTCTGTTTTCTTTTTCACTTTTTGGAAAATATTTTTTTAATTCTTTTTATATAATATTTTATATATTGTATAACATATTTTTTAAAAAACATTTATTTTCAAGACACATTTTTTGTACTTTTCAATTTTCTAATATTTTTTTTTTGGGTTTAATTTTTTTTAAGTTTAGTTTCTAAAAAATTTGCTTGAAAATTAAATTAATTAAAAGTTATTCAAAGTTTATGCTATTAATATATATACATGTTTCTTAAGAGATCAAGCCTAGTAAGGTTTATCTGCTTTGTTATTTATATACATTTGATACAATATTATTTTATAACTATTTGATTATTATTATTTTTAGGGAAAAATTTAGAAGAGAAAAAAAAACCCCAGTATTGTTAAAAAAAAAAACTTAAAACTACTTATATCTATGTTAGCATAACAATTGCCTAATGTGGTCGTAGGTTGAATGTCTACATCTATCAATAAAGTCAAAAGTCAGGCGGGTTAATCTATCTGAAATCATTTCGACATTTGCTTTATAGTGCAGATCTGGGGTGTGATGGTGCCAAGGAAGCTTAAAAATCATTTTTAATAGTTTGTTTTGGGTAATTTGGAGCGTTTTAATATGGCACTTGGCCACAACGGACCACACGGGGCTCCATAAAAAATTACTGCTTGGAATATGGATCGGAACAAGTATAATTTGTACTCAATAGACAACCGAGAGTTCCTGTTAATGAAGGGATATAAGATTCTGGTCAGGGAGTTGATTTTATCTATAGTGTACCCTACATGATCCTTAAAGATTAGTTTTGAATCTAATTATTATTATTATAAAAAACTTACTTTTTTTTCTTGACTTACCATTTGTCTTTATATTGTGTAATATTTTTTTTTTCCATACAATATTTTATTAATATTTTGTATATCTATACATTTTTGTAGTCAGTTAATTTATATACAATTTCTTTTTTTATACATAATTTTTAATAAACACATATGGCTCTTTAAATATTAAATTAAACTCATATTATTTCCCTTGGTAAAGAAACTAACGTTCCTGGCGGGTGTTTCCTGAAAGCTATGTTTTTATTTTATTTTTTAAGAAAACCCCTATTTTTATTTAATTTAGTTTTTTCCTGCCCTAATTGCTTAAATACATAAACAAAATAAAATAAATTTTCCAAAAAAGTACTGATATATTTTTATTAAAGATTTCTAAATACTACTGTGTTCAAAAAATAAAGTGAATTGTGTTAAAAAAATTTTTGTTTTGGGATACAATGATAGGCTGAATGCCCAATAACCGCCAAAGCAGAGTAACTCCACCATTTATTCTCTATTTTAATCTTATTCTCAGAATAATATTATTTCAAACCCTGTTATGTGCTATTCAGATACTTTTAAGGCTTTAAACTGATTATGAGTATCTCATTAATTTTAAAAAATTTCAAAATGGCGAATTCAGGTGGCCGCCGAAAAGCAGAAAAATTATTTTTTATTAAATTATTAGGGTATGCAAATATGGGTTTTCGGAATGGCTCACCACGAATCTGTGGTTAGAATTTTAGTAAATTACAAGATGGCGCACCGATCCAAGTTATATTAATTAAATCTGCCTAAAATTTATTATAGTCTAACGAGCACTAGCATTCCATGAATTAGATAAGATTTCCCTAAAGCCTCAATAAAATAAGTATTTCAATATAACTCTTTATAATTTTAATTTTTTTTTTCGGGTTTAAAGAGTAGTCAACACTTTTGTTAGAAGACTGTTTCTAAGGCATATAAAAATTTAGCCATAATAGTGTGTTACTGCTGGTGCAAATATTTTAGAAACCTTAAGAATTGCATAAAATTTCTAGCAACAAAAAATAAAATTTATCTATCAGGCCATAGCGTTAAGATGGCACTAATAGACGGTTTTGATTTTTATTTTAATATTAACATTTATATTCAATTTTCAATTTCAATTTTATTCACTAAATCAAACATTTATATTAATCTTGGTAAACACAAAAATAATTATTTTATTTCACCAACAAACATATGAGTTACGTTACGTTTCTTAATTACGTGTATTTCAAAGTATCTCTTTAAACAGTAAAATATCCTTAACGAACTTTTCTGTACTGGAACCCCAAAAGTAACTTTTAATTTTTCTTCTACTCATAGGCTATCAGAATGTTGCCTTAATTTAAACGATTTTTCTGCTCTTTCTTTCGTTCAATCCTCTTTTCTCCTTTCAGCACTGCCAAAAGTCAACAACAAAAAAAATTAAAAAGTGCCAGAGAATAACAAGCCAACACACATACGAGAGTATGTATATACATGCAGTCACACATATTTACTCATTCGGAACAAGGGGGCTTACGCTGCGTGTGTGTGTGTACGTGTATGCATATGCGTAGCACACACGTATGCACACATACATATGCATCGATTGAGATTTTTTAAATTTGCTTACAAAAAGCCAGGCGCTCAGAAAATGAGTGAAAATCGTCAACACATGTATTATACGAAATACTACCAAAAGAAAACATTGGGCAACAATTGGGTAGCAATTTCTTTTACACATACATTGACACAAAGTCACACAGATACATATGGCCGCATGTATAGGTGAGTATTTTTCGCATTGATATACTCTTGCACAAGTTGAATGTATTTCAATTTGGCTTAAACTGGCAAGGCCTGCATTTAGGCTAATGTATTTCTAGAAAGCAAATTTTTTTAAATTGTTTTTGAAATCATCAGTTACTAGAGATAAACCATTTTTTCTTATCTGCAAATATTCATCACTGCTTTTAAGGCGCGAAAACGTCTCAAAAAAAATAATTTTTTTTTAACATCTCTTCATAATTTACAAAGCTACTGAAAGACCTACTATCAACATTGAGTCAATTTGTTTTATTATTTTTGGGACTCAAATAAATGAGTACTATGGGTCAACAGCTGTTCTCAGAGTTGTGAATGGCAAAGTTGGTTTGTTTACATTTGCCAATTTGCACGCAAATAGGTTTCAGTGGAAACTTGCTGTTATACTTTTAAAATTTCTGTGCTCTAACAATATCAGTGTTCCAATAATATCAGTATTTTAACAGTGTCAGTGTTCTAAAAGTGTCTCATCTCAAAATTCCACTATTCCAACAGATTATATACCGAACAATATGTAAATAAGCCAACGAAGATTATATTCATGTGGTCGTATCCAACTGAGATTTAACCCATTTTATACGCAAACCATTCCTACAAAATATGCGATTTCTTAGAACTATACGATCCTTTTTCGATTTTATGTCGTAAAAATGTAATTTTGACCACAGCGCACGTTTTTAGCGCATATTTTTTGGACTTGCTTTCGAAACAATTGCATTAGTTCATGGTTGTTACTCCAAGTCGAACAATAAGAGTACTAACGATTCGGATAATTAATTTCAAGCAATTTCTCTTTCTTTGTAAGTTATTGACGTAAACGAGTAAAAGGCGGCAGCCAGTTGTATATGAGCTCAACATTTTCCTATAGATTAAAGATAAAATATCAGCACAGACAGAAATTTTATATAGTAAGGCTTGCAGTTATGTATAATAGTCCACTCATACTTTGAGTTTTAAGGTTAATAAGAATGATGACATTTAAAAATGGCTTCTTGTGTTAGGTTCAACTTGTCCGCCATATTGACAATATGACAAGCATTTTAATGCGCGTGTTAAGCAGACAACTGACGCTCTCTTACTCCCATTAGCTGCGGATACATCGACTACTTACATTTTTTATATATATATTTAAATATATATATATGCACATGTTTGTCTGCATATGGTGAGTGACATTTTTATTAAATTAATACACACAAAAACAATTTTCAATGAACAGACAGACGAAGCAATCAACTTCATGTGCAATGCAATGTAAATGTAAACAGGGTGTCAAATAAAGTGCTATGGAGTGTGGGTAAGGGTTGGGGTCATGGCGGCAGGTCACGATGCTTGGTAAATGCATTGTTAATGTCTGTTTTACCCAGTTACACTCACAAACACACAAAAACACACACATGCACAAACACACACACACTCATGCATACACGTGCGTTCATTAAAGTTATGTAGGTACAGTCTGAACTGCCATTCACGAACTTAACGCTTCGTTGCAAAAAATGATGAAATAAGCCTGTACAAAGTCTAAAATAGTGAACAATCCTTATTTCGGATTTTGAACAAGTTTTAAACATGAGTATAAGAAACTTAAAATAAGCTTGTCATAATATTCTTTTAAGTTTTTAAATTCATATTAAAATAGTATAGATTTCTTTTTTCGAAATTTTAAAAAGTTTCATTTAAAGATGTATTTTAAAATGTATATATATTTTTTTTTAATTTATTAAGAAGCTTTTACAAACTTTTTAAAGCATATGATATTCGAAATATTCAGCCGTCTCCGAAAAACGAAAAAACCAAACCGAACAATTTTGTTCCGATTCGTTTTTGCGTGCTTCGGAATTTCTAGGTTTCCAGCTTTTCTGTTGCTCTGATGCAGATAAAGAATTTTATTATTCTTTATGGAGTGTGGCACGCATCCTTTGGATCCCTTAACTTACACGAATTTATTATATTATAAATTTTTTTGTAGCCTATCAAAAATGCAATAATAAGAACTTTCAATAAAAAAAAAAAATGTTTTTACCTACATTTGCTTCAGAACTTGAATCTTTGTTAGAGACCAATAATTTTTTATATTTATTATATTGGGGATTTGATTCGAATTGGGAAAGCGTGTATATATAGATCAAGAATCTGTGTATGGCATGATTTTAAAACGATCGTTATACATGATCTTGCCTGTAGTCACTATCTCCCTATAGACAACTGCAGCCACTTTGAGCCCAAAAAGATATCAAGCAACTGCAAGTTTGCCAACATTGCCCGACTGAGTTGACTATACCCAATGTCTGTCTGAATATAAATATGTTTGTATATGTTATGCTGATATACAAATTGTAACTATGTGTGTGTGTGTTACACGTGCATTCCGAAATGCCACAATTCTCATTCCATATTTGTGGGCCAAAAGAAGAGCAACGCACGGAACGGCTAAAGCTTCATGGGGCATAGCAGGCAGACAATGTGTTGTTGGCCTACGTGCCTATATTTGAGTGTGTGAAACAAGTGTGTGTGTACGAGTGTGTGTCTGTGTGTATGTATGTTTGCATAAATAGACAATGAGCAAACAGCTTGCTGCCTGAATGATAACGCGGCAAGCAAAGGCGGCTCTGCTGCTGCTGCTTGTCTTTATGCTACACTCCGCTCTCATCTCTTTGGCCAACGTGTGGCAGCAACAACTGAAATAAGGACCAAATACACAGACGGCGATACTAATACATACACCAGCCGCCATTGTACCATGTGGCTGACAAAATAACAACAAGAACAACTGCTCTCAGCTACACACACACACACACAAACAGCTTACATATACGCGCACATGTTCACACAGAGACATGCAGAATTCACGGCAAAGTCGCTTTTATGCCATTGGATAATGGCTGGGTATGCATGTCACCAAAAGTTGCACACACACACTCTCATATATGAGTGCAGAGCGAGAATCTCACACAGACTTATACAATCGCAGCGTACACATACATACACACGCGCAAACTTCATAAATTTCCACAACTTTTGCTACCTTCAGCACAATACCCAAATACAGCCCAGAAACCCTCCAGTGCTCCGACCCACAACAACAACTCGGCACATTGTCTTTTTTCTTTACTTTTCATTTTTTTCTGTTGCTTTAATTTTCATTTTCATAGATTTTTCTTGCCAGTTTTGTTTTCTTTGTACTCGCTGCTGTTGTATTTTTTCTTTTTTTTATTCTCTGGGATTTTTTATACTCTTCCTCTTTTGCGCACAGCGTAGGGCATTAAAAGTGTGTACAGAACTTTGTAAAGTAGTAGTTGTAGATTCTTTTTAGCGAACTATATATAAAGAAAGTAGGCGGTAAGCTGGTTTAACAAAACTATTCCAAGAAAAACCCTCAGACAGAAGTTGCTTCCACTTATACTTTTTCGAGACAAAGTCTGTAAATTTCGTTTAATATTTAAAGGTCAGTATGCAGCAACGCAAAAAACCCTGAAAGAAAACAAAACTTCGTATAAAAAAACGCTATCAAAATTTGTAGGGTCAAAAATTTTACTCTCTGGTACGCAGCTTTTTGAGCAAAAAGTGCTGCCCATTTCATTTTTGGCATTTGACATATAATCTAACGTCATCTGATCTGTTTTAGCGCTAAAAACAAAAAGTGAACGTGCAGCAGGTTATTTTGATAGCAAGATACATGAGGGGTAGGCAAATAGATGCGCAAACTTTACAAAAGGTCAAAAAATACCAGGGCCACCAAAATATTTGGCACCTTACCCAAAACGGCTTGGTACGATTCGTTGATTGCACTTACAATACATTTAATATTTGTAAACAAACATCTAATTTTCAACTATACCTTTTATTTTTAGCGCTAAAACAAAATATGTGTTGTTACAGCTGGCGCCATCTAGCATAATGTGCTGGCGCCATCTAGTCTGTCAATTGCCCAAAAATAGGCAGCACTGCTTGCTCACAATCGCAACGCATAAGATTGTTTTTTGCACAAAATAAGTTGATCTTGAAAAGCTTTTCACGAGGCTGCGTCCATAAAAGAAAAAGGTCTTTTTCAAAATTGTAATAAAAATAGTAACTAAAAAATGTATGTGGAATTTTTAACTTGCCTTAAAAGTATCTGAAAGTATATAACAAGTGTTGCAATAATGTTTTTCTGAGAGTAAGATTTAAAAATAGAAATTAAATTGTGCAGTTACGTTGCATTACATTGTAGCTCCGGCATTTTAAAATATTAAAAATCAGCACACGGCCTCAAAAAGTAGAAGAGATTAAAAAATTTTAAGCCCAAAAAAGTTCATCCATCTTAAAAATCTTACGGCTTGAAAATGTAGACGCGATGACCAAAATTGTAAGCTCAAAAAAATTCATCTATCTTAATAATTAAAAAGGAGGGGGGGGGGGGGGGGGGGGGGGGATATGTCCGATTTGACAAAGAGTGACCCATATATATAAAAAGATTTAAGTCGACCAATTTTTTTTTTTTTTAATTTTTATTTTATTATTTTTTTTTTGCATAATAATAATAAATTTAATTTTATTAGTTGCAGTTTTCTTATTTTGAGATAGCCGATCCTTATGTTGGACGGCGATGTCAGCGATACTTAATTATAAAAAGTTGTAATACAAAACAATAGCAAAACAAACAAATTTTTTTTTTTTAAACCGATCGCAAATTCTTTATATGTAAATCAAATCCCATAGAGTATATGTGCTCCGGCTACCGGATCCTAGTCTACGTCTAAGAGTCCTTTTTCTATTGTTTTTTTTTTTTTTTGTACGCTGTGGAAACTTTTTGGCATTTTTGCTGCTCTGCTTAAACTTTTATGCGCTTGGGTTTTTTTAGACCCAAATGTGCACAAGTATATATGCCACAGATATGCTACATACATGCACACATATATGTGTGTGCGTGTTTCCGTGCAAAATTGTATAAATGTTTTTTTTTTGTTTTTTTTGTTTTTTGGCAACCCGCCTAAACGGCAGCAGCAGGAAGCATCACCAGCATCGTTGGCACCATTTTGTGTGTGCTTCATGTGTGTGCGTGCGTGTGTGCATAGTTGTATTAGTATTTGTGTATAAGTGCCATGTGTGTTCGTGTTTTTGGGTTGCCTGTGCCACGGCCTTCGCACAATGTGGCGTATGCGTAATAATTAATACGCTTGAATTCATAAGCTGAGCTGATTTTATGCTGTAACACAAACACATACACACAGAGACACACACACACATACATACATACATAAATAAGGACAAACTCATATGCAAAAAGTGCCATATCATCTTTAAATGAAATTTAAAGTTAAATTTAAGTAGGTTCCTTTCACAGAATTCCTAGATTGCGGTAATGCGGCGTATGCACAACAACACCAAAAGTATTTACAGCGAAATCCTGCGTAATACAGCTAATTAGCTTATGGAAAACTGCGTGCTAGTACAATTATGAGCGAATTAGTTTGCTTTTATATACTACATACTTAGAATTAAAATTTCCATGGATTTCAACAGCAACTGATAAATAATCCGCTTTATTTGAGTAACTGAAAAAAATATAACAGAATATGGAAAATGGAAATGGTCAATCCAAGTTTATATTTGTTAGTATAAAGTTCAATTTAAAAAATGAACCCTCAAAAATAGAAATTCACAATATAATAATAAAAAAAATTTTAATAATGTATACATACGTTTAGAAAAAAAGTATTCTAGGATGCAAATGAAAAAAAAGATTTTATAAAATTATGTTTAGAACTATTCCTAAAAGTTATTTCCTATACAAAATAATTAACAAAAATGGTATGGAGGATTTCTCGATTAGGGAAAAGTATTATTTATGTATGTATTAAAAATACCAAAATTAAAAAAAAAATATTTTTTATAAGTACTATTTTTAGTTACTGAGTAAAAAACAAGTATATAACAAGTAATATAAGTATTTTAAAAAAAATAATTTAAGATTATTATCGTTATACTAATTTTCATCACCTACAAAAAAAAATAGAACAAAATTATTTATTATCTTCCACTTTTCCTAGTTTTCAGTTAGAAAATTTGATTTCAAATTTATCATTTTCCATAGTACAATTATTTAAAAAAAATTTTTTAATCAAAACAAAATAAAACATTACTCTAAAATTTATTTAAAATGCTTAAGAATGAATCTTATGAATTATTTGTTATCTTTTAAAAGACTATAGTTATTAATCGAACTAACTATCGTAGTCAAATTTTAAAAAATCGTCGAAATTTAAAAAGAACATGCCTTTAAAAAAAATAGGTATTTATTTTTGCTTTATTCCTTTTCAATATATATGGGATTTTACACAGTGGCGTCCACCATGACCGAAAAAGTAAAATTTAAAAAAAAAATATGTTTTAACTTGTGTTAATGAAAAATATATATTTAAAAGCTAATAGTTTTGCTCACAACAAACTTATAAGATGTCGAGAAATATGGCCAAAAGCTATATATTCATATTTTGCTCAGATTTGCCTATTTTTAATAGCATATTTTTTTAATAATTTTTGCTCATTTTATTACCCTAACTTTTTTAAGTTTCGTCATTTTACTTATTAATATTAAATCAAAACATCCTGAAGACCTACGTTGCTCTGCCTACAAACCTTTATAACTTAGAATTAACTTCTACTCTATAATTATGTAAATAAATAAATAATTAAAGCAAAAGTTAATTATTTTTTTTTTTTTTTAGTTTATTAGTTTACAAAAAAAGGTTTTTAATAAAAAATGTTTAATGGAAATTTGAGACACTAATAAGAAATTCGAGTAGACTAATAACAACACGAGAAAAGATTTTTTTATTTAATAATTTGCAAAATTAAATAACATTATTTTAAATCATGCTAAAAAAGTTTTTAAAGCAAAAGAAATTTTCGATTTGGTTTGCCAAGTCAAACGACCATTATTGTAACGTAACGCCATGCGTATTTTTGCTTATATCTTTTAATTTCTTATTTGTTAGTAATTAAAGTGCTATTTAATTGCTATTTAAGTATAAAGAACTTTTTTAAAATATTATTTTTTATTGTAATTTTAAATTGTACAGAAGTAACGTCACGCCAAATGGAAATGCAAATTTATGTAGCTGCTGCCTTGCCAAGAGCACTGTAACTGCAAGAACTGACGTTCTTATTAGCCAATATTTCGAATTCTAAACTTATTCTCATTCTATTTATTAGCCATTTTAAAGAAATATTTTTAAATAGAAATGCAAATAGCTGTTAAAAATAGCAGAGTTTTATTAAATCAAATAGACGCTGCTACGATTCAATTTTGGAACTTACTTTGCCTTTTAAAATTTTCCATATATTTGTTTCAAAGTAAACCTTTTTTATATGACTCAACTTTTAAGTTGTAACTCATGCATTAAGTATACGCATTGTGGATGCAAATTTTGTCATAGAGCAGCAGCAAACTGCATATAGAAACTCGCACCTACATACACACACACACACACAGCCACTCTGGCAACTACATAACAACTGTACATGCTCTTTGAAGCAACCTCATTGTAACTTTGACACTCCCCCGCCATAGCTCCTGTGCCGGTGCTCCCTTCGACCTTCGCGAAGGCGTTTGCAATGAAATTATTATTTAAATGAAAAACAGCAACAGAACGACAACAACAACAACAAAGGCAACAAGGACAATAATGTTAACAGTGACAATGCCAGCCAACAACAACAACAATCAGCATGAAGCAAGCAGAGACGCTAGCAGCGGCAGCGACTATCAACTACGAAAACGCAGCAGAGCAGCGAAAATGTTAATAATTACATAAATGACAACAAAAAACAAAGTGACGGCAGCGGCAGCAACAACAACAATGCAGAGCCAAACTGCTTCAGTTGTGTGTGTGTGTGAGAGTGTGGTGCGGGAGAGACTTTTAAGTGTAGTATGGGGGGAGAGCATCTGCATGAGCAGCCAAATGTTACGCTTTGTACTTTTTTTACCAAGTATCTGGGCCGTTTAATAATTTTGTGACTATTTTGAATACAACAGATTTTTTTATTGCAATAGAAAACTGTTTGAGTTTTTATTTAAGGTACTGTAGTAGTTGTAAGGTTGCGCAGAAACTCAACTAGCTGAAGCGTGAACGACCTTTTTGTTAGCTTTGAAGTTGAGTTGTTGAGTTTGTGCTTCTTCTTGCCTGATTTTGTTTACGTTTGTTAATTTTAAATTTGAGTATGAATGAAACAAAATAGTATATTGATTTGTATTTATTATTATTATCAATTTTTAACCGACTGTGACGAAGCGAAAAAGAGGGTTAGGCGTTTAACCTGTGCGCATGTATGTACATCTGTTCTCTCGTAACTTTTGAACCGCTTATCTTAATTTGACAAATAATGTGTCGTTGAAAGCGTCTTGATTGTCCGCTGATTAAAGGTCATGTGACCATTTATGCAGTACCCTCAAGAGCACATTAAGTTATGCAACAAAATATTATAATGCAGTACTGAGTATCAAGTAAATTAATTAATTTAATTTTTCAAATATATATATACGGCCGTGCTCCGTAAAATGAAAAAAACAAAACGAACATTTTTTTTCATATTTTTTTGCGTGCTCCCAAATCGTATTAAATTAAGATATTTTTTTATTTTTTCTGAGCTCAAAGAAATGCTTTTAGGCTGAAAAATCAGTTGGCAGTAAAGTTTCTAAACAATGAAAATGTTGCTAGGCATTTCAAGCGTTTTCATGTGCAAGATCTTCCTGAAAGATTTTAAGTATTCCCATCAATATTGTTTGTTAGAACCAAAATGTAGTTTTATATTCGTTTGGAGTTTATTGAAACCTAATAAATCCTGTTATAAACGTTTTATAATATAAAGCATTTAGTTGTTATACTAGCATAGATTGCAAATTTATTGAACTTAATAAAAAAGATATTTATAAACGCTGAAATGCTCAGGAGTCTCAGTAATTTTCATTCCTCAAACATCAATTGATGACGTCATCTGTTGGGCTGACTTGAGCGAGATAGAATCTTTGCACTTATGAGCCTGCTTGAAGATGTTCTTCCATTTTCGTCGAAATTCGCCAGCTTGTTTGGCTATCAAAAGTAAACCAAGCAGCTTACTCCAAATATTATATTACTCTTTTGCAAAAACGACGAAATTGCAAACGTTGCAAACCTCCCTCGTGCACGTATACAAACAAATTTCAGGTTGTATGTATATACGTGTGTGTGTGTATGAGTAACATAAGGGCGATGACAATGATGGAGGCAGTAAGTAAAATGGCAGAGTGTTCAACACTCAGTTGGGGGTTGGATGCTTGATGGCAGCGCCAAAAGTGACAGCGCACAATATGTAATTATGTTCCATGTATACGATGCACATACACACACATTGACACATAATCTTGCTACACACACACACACACACACACACACACCGTTACCATCGCACACATACATTTAATATATATGTATACAAAGAAATATGGCAAAGGATGCAAATAGCGTTGGCAATTTGTGTCGCGTTTTAAACATCGAGCTCGGAGCTGTTGAATTTTTGTGGCTAAAGCGTAGCTTGTTTTTTGTACTATCATTAAAATAAGGCAATAAGGTGTGCTGAAAAGGTAAGGGGTGCTGGGGTCTGATGTGGTTGTCATTGTTGTTGTTGTTGTTGTTATTGCTGCTAATTGAAGGGCGGCATTTTAGCAGCAGGCATAAACATAAATACATTTTTCTAATTAAAGCGTTGGGAGCGCAAGGAGTGAGGTAGCCTGATGGTAATAACCCAGCTGTGATACACAAAGCAATTGCAGGATACACAATCAATAGGAGCTCAGTTTCAACTGTGACCTTTATCATGACTCGAGACGAGTATGTGTGGCTGCCATTGGCATTTCAATTGCACTGAGCACAATCCAACGACGAGCGCTGGAAAGTAGGCAACGTATAGCTATTACGTCACCATAAATATGTGGGTGAATGCGAGTGGGCTTGTGTGGGTAAATCATCAACAAGAGTGTCTGGAATTAATAATGAAATGAGTAGGAATGCCTTGGTTGCAAATCTCGCATAGTAAATACTCTTTTTTTTTTTTTTATATAAAATAAAAGGGGCACGCAAATTATGAGCTACTTTTTAAAAGAGTAGCAACAATATTTATGACCCCAATTGGGTCAATGTTTATTGTAGCCTTTACATTAAGATACAAAGATTAAGTTTGCGCAAGTAGAAAATTTATGTAACATAGAGTAGAGAACGTCGGGCACCTAAAGTAGGTTCAGATTGATTAGAAAAGTCAATATAGGCATTTTTTTCGGTCCATACGTATTAACGCTTAGAACTCAAATCTGATAATGTTAGAGTAACCAAACAGGATTAAGCTTCCTTATCATCAACTCCATTATCACTCCATATTGTCGTATGTCGATTGTGTAGAGAATTTGAAGCCCTACAACATTTTAGAACATTTGAAGTACGGGTAAAATGTTATTTGCAAAAAAAGCATTTTTGTGACCTTTACCTTAAATATCTGGAGATGGGGTCATGATATTCATCGTTACTTTTCAAATTTATCATAAAATATTAAAACGTACATTCACCTAAAGATTGAACTTATTATGTTTCAAATCCGAGGAGTTATGCTTATTTTTAATTTTTTTGGGTACTGTTTACTATGATGACCATGTGAGGTGCCATCACTAAAATAAGCATAACTTCAAAAATTATAAGAGTTACTAATTTTGTTGTTTTCCGCATTGAATTTACGCACAGAAAAAACCATTAGCCCTATTTTTTAGAAAGTGGCAGGTTAAAAAGATACATGCAAATATGTTCGAGTCTAAGATTCGTGCTTCTATTCACACACTGAGTAAAATCCTTATAATTGGATGAAAAATTTTCTAGTTATTCCATTCCGGAGTGAAATCTTTTAAATCGAAAATACTTAAAAAATAGACAGTCAATTATTTTTGAGTCTTAGATCCCTTCTTCTATTCATATACTGTGTGAAATCCTAGTAAATGTATGAAAATTTAAAAAGATATAGCCAATTATATTCCAGTTTAGAATCGCTTTCCATTTCTTCTAGTGAAATCTTTTAAGTCGGGAAGTACTTAAAAAACTTTATGATTTCAAAACTTCTTAATCATAAGTTTGTTTTGTTTCTTACTTACTTACTGTAGTCTTCTTCTCCTTGTGGATCATAGGGCCTCACACTCAGTCGCTTGCAAAATCTTTTTAAAGTATTTAAATAATTTTATAAACATAATCTCAGAGCTTAAAATACACTACATAATAATTCATTCAAAATTCTTATATAATTAAAATTATTTAGAAATGATGCGCAAATACGCTTTAGAATAAACGATACTCTGACGTATTTAACTAGCTTCAGCACGCAAATATCCCTATTGTGCAATATGGATTGTTTTTTCTGAAAAATGTCTAACAAATGTCACGCCCAGCTCAATATACCCTCTTCAAATATTTTACGCCAAGTATACTGCACGTATTGCTCGTCACCAAGCGAACTTGGGAAACCTTTGCTAAAAATTCCTGAATTTCTTGTGGGTGTCCCTGCTGCGTGGGCTAAGCGCAGCTACGTCACAACAACTGTGGGAGTGCTCGCCCGTGACGTCATTTGAAATGTAACCCAGGGTAGTTAATATAAATAGATTTTGCTTTCAATTTTATGGATTATCGCATTTGAATATGAAACAGAAAACAGAGCGCGCACAAATGTAGGCAACACAATTTTTGTTTTTGTATTTTATTAACCTTCAGCTGCAACGCATTGTTAACCTTGGCCAGCTCAACGAGCTGGTAAACCGTCCCTATCCACACTCCCTCAACCCCTAGCCCCGGGCTATTTTCTAAGCAAAGACCCCATAAAGAATTTGTACGCGACGCGTCTAACCAATACAATTGCGATATATATACATACTATATACCATTGTACAACTACACGCACAGTCAACGAACCGAGGCGTCCAACGCAATGTCAGCCATGGCCGTTGTCGTCGCCATTTTGCCTTCGCCTTTTTGAGTAGCCTCGACCTATAAATATGTATGTATGTGTGTGTGTGCTGTGTTTTAATGTGTAGGTAAATGCGTGTGTCTACTGCGTCGCCTTGAGCACATGTGCGTGTGTGTGTGTGTAAAATAAGTTTTGGTTAGCTGAACTACCAAATAAAATTGTACGTATACACAAAACCAAAGCTGCCCCTCCTTGCATGCCCTAGAACCTCAAACAAACTACGAGTCCTTGCTTGACTTTTGTACGACAACTTTGGTGTGGGATTGGCAGGACATTGTCGCTGCTTTGGCTGGCATATATAGTATATATAGTACAAAATACATATTTACTCGTACATATGAGAAAGCATGTACATTCTATGGAACGATTATGGCCAAGGCCGAATTGTTTTTAGCTTGACATTGTCTAATCTATGGCAATGGCAACAGCTTGGCAAATGAACTCATTAAAATCTGCTTTATTTGCAGCACATAAATATTCTGTATACTTTGGATACTATACACACTATCAACCTTTTAAACTTTTTTTTTTTTGAAGAACATCTTCTGACATATTTCATATTTACGTATTAACTAACAGTAAAGAAAAGAATTTGGGCAAAAAAAAGAGATTCTTAAATATCTAAATTTTTTATTAAACACTCTGTGGGAATTAGTATTATTTTTATTTTTTTTTCATTTTTAAGTATTAACGTATTATGTTATTTTGAAATTAAACATAAAAATTCCAAACATTATAAAACCCTGGAATGTCAAAAATTAAGTAGCTCCCATTTTTGTTTAAAAATAATATCGTTAGCATTTTAGACAAATTTTCTTTTATTTTTAAAACTAAGACCTCGGCATTTGAAATGATTAACCAGTAATTTTAAATAATAATTGAATAAAAATTTTATAACTATTATTTATAGAATTAAAATTAAATATTTTATAATTTTTTTTTTCTTTATAATAAAGTTAATATAAAAAATTATTATTTTAGTAATCTCTGTTCACACAAATTTTATTACTTTTTTGTTGATATTAAATAAATTAATAAATAATAACAAATTTTAAATTTTTTTTTATTTTAAAGCGGATACTTTTTAGACTATTAACGGAATAATATATGGTGGGACATCTGCTTGTTTGTTTGTTAATTGCATTTTATTCGCATTATGTTTTCCAACGAAATTGGGAAATTGGAAATTTGAAACTACTCATTTATGTACGATTAATAATATCGCCAAAATGGTCGCCACGGCTGGCTCTACAGGCATCGTAATTTTCGATGACTTTTTTTTGAAAACTCATCTCGCTGTTCTACCATCTATTGAACAAATAAGCGACGCTGAAAATTATCCGTAGCTTTAATTATTACGTCATTTCAATCTTATAAGCGTGTAAATGCAGACCTACATGCAAAATTCGACGCAAAGTGGTTCTAGTAAGATGTAGTTCTTATGAACGATGGCGCGTCGATGCTCACGGCGTACCGTGGACACTGGCCTCCAGTATGTTTTTTTCAAAGAACGACCATTTTCATAGTACGACTGTACAACTTTTAGCGTTGTTCGGTTGTTAAACGATCCATGACTAAAATTGAGTAGCTTTGAACTTAACATATGTCGAAGAGCATCCGCAGATGACCCACCCCATATTAATTTTTTTTATCATTGTGAGTCATGATTTTGAAACAATATTTATTTAGTGACTTGGTCTACACTTGCCTACTGGGTGTACTCACACGCCAGCAGAAGAACATTATTCTTTCGCGCGCATAAAAGATGTCACCCGGTTAAGGTCCTCTATAGCTAAAAACTAGCCCAATACATCCTATCAGTCGTAATGTAGATATAATGCAGGTCTGACCCCTGAGTCAAAATTTTTATTTAATTGCTAAAATTATCTCTTAATCTTGTTCTACACCATTAAATGAATATTAAGGTAGACTTCTTTTAAAAAGAGGGACGAGAAATCTTGTTCTACACCATTAAATGAATATTAAGGTAGACTTCTTTTAAAAAGAGGGACGAGAAAGTTATAAAAATATATGTCTTTCTGTCTGTATGAACGCTTGAAGATTATCATATAATAGCCGATCTAGAGATTTTGATTTCTTACCAAAAACATAATTACCGTAGATAACACAGGCCTACAAATATTGGGGTCATGTCAGTTGTTGGAAAGCAAAGGGTCATTTCCGAGGTAATTTGCTGCGTAGAATCCGAACCCGGGGTCAGAATTGGACCGTCACTTTAGGATTTTGAGATATTTGAGGTTATATACCCGAAAAACGGCGTTTTTTCCCGTTTTTTGAGGTTATGTACAGGGTGCAAAAAATTGTTATGGTCTGTCACTCCAGTTACATAAGTTAGTACCACAATTCTGACCCCGGATTCGGATTCTACGCAGCAAATTACTTCGGAAATGATCCTTAGCTTTCCAACAATTAAACCATGTTGGCCTGTGTAATCGCAATATGTATTAACTTATTGCTTTCAATTGGTACCCAAGAAGAATTTGAGTGAATTTGATTTAAATAAATTTTCAATTGAATTTTTGGTCAATACTAACAATAAATGGATTTTCCTAAAAATATTAAACCATTTATGTACAATAAAAAATAAATATTTTTACGAACGAATAAATTATTCGGTTTTGTTTTGATTGCCATTTTTTATGTGAAACCAAAACGATTATAATTTATCAATTTTTGATATGATATATTATTTATTCAGTTTGATACTTGTAAAGTATTAAGCCCCTTAATAGTGTAGGTTACGATTACCTTTGCCTGCCTATAACTAACCCGTCTTCAATGATGATTATGATGAGAAGACATTCCAAGATAATATCAAAGACCACCAAAACATTCATTTTGCATTTTGGTAAGGCGGAATCGTTTGGACATACGAACATCTTTGAAAACGGAAAAGACCTGTCGGTAATATCGGGTTTCTTTCTTTAATCGGACTATATGGATCATATGACTAATAGCCATCTGGTGGCGGGACGATTTTAAAAGGATTTTGGGTTCTCAGGCCGAACTTTTTTATACTATTTTTTTGTATCCTATACCAAAGATCAAATTTTTCGAAATCATTGGCGGATCTAAGGGGGCTTTTTCGGGTCCACCAAAACTTGGAAAAGTGGGTTGACAGTGTTTTGCGAGCTCTAATTTATACGCACTTCGAAGTGAAAAATCCCCCCTATGACCAAATCTAGGATCCGCTCCTGTTCCAAATGTTTTAGATTCATCCTTAATAATGAAGTTTGTCTCGGATATTTGACCAATTGAGGAGCCCTGGGGCTACAAACTAGCACAATAATATTATTTTTGCCTTCGATATGTTGGGAAGAAAAAATAAAAAAAGATCTAGACCCGTCAGTGAGTCTGTATGAACGCGTGAATCTTAGAGACTATAAGAGCTACGATAACCATCCTTGATATTTGGACTGCTTATGTAATACGCTAGATCGTTTTTTTTTTTATTCTACCACGCACTCATCCTCTCCCAAATAGTTTCAAAGCAATTTTTATAAACATTCTAATCGGTTGAGGTTTTGAGGTTGGAGTTGGAATACCCTAAGCCCCCAGCCACCATATACCCAGATCTCCATGCAAACTGCTCTATTTAAACCTTCCCTTAAAAATTACGAATATTTTCAACATTTCATGGCAAAATCTTTCACAAATATAATTATAAGGTTATACCACTGCTCTGACTGAAAGAAATTTGGCCTGGAAACAAAAATGATGCACCCACCGGGCAGTGTCTTCCACAATTGTCACCAGAAAGTTGTTCAAAATTTCTGCTTAAACTCTTTCTCATAGTCTTCTCTAAGCTCTTACTCTTCTAATCCAAAATTTGTGAATGACAGCAGCTCAAAGCTAATTTGAATGATTTGATAATTTTCCAAGTCACTGCACTTCATTAGGTGCCTCATAGTTCTCAATGCAGAGACCAGATACTACCCTCATCCATATCTAAATTTCCAACTGAACACGCATATAAAACGCACAATACTTATCGCTGAAAAGCGCACTAATTCCACTATGGTATGAGTATAAATAGCCGCTTGCTCTTTGTTGGCCTTACTTCGGCCTGGCCAACAACAAATGCTACTCAATAAAAACCAGTCCGATAACTGTTCATAGCCGATTAAGCCAAGCACGCAAAGTAAAAGAAACATAAAGAAGTTGGCCCAAGGTAGAATGGTTTCTTGGTCGGTCGGTTGGTCGCTTGTATCTGATGGTAGGTAGATGCAACAGTTGTCGCTTGTTTTTGATGAGCGTGAAATACAACAAAGTCGAGAACAACAACACAGCGACAAGTGATGGCAGTTGCTGGTCACAGTGATGCGAAGGGTAGTGGGGTATGGTTGCAGGCAGTCAGTCGCCAAGTCCAAGTTGGAGTTGGAGTTACCCAGAGACAGTTGTTTATGTTGAAGGTGGCCGCAAGTCTTTGGCCTGTTCGGGTCTGCTGACAAAACGATCGTAAATAATTTTTATTTCAACCTCAAGATACGAAACTAGTCTCTGGCAGCAGCGCAGTCAACGCCGCAGTTGACGTCGCCGCCGGCAGTGGCGCAAAAAAAAAACAACAAATAATTACAAAAAAAAAAGAATTTAAGAAAGTTTTGCGCAAACAAAAGGCGATGATGCATAAAACTAAACTAAAACCAGAGCGTGGCTTAAGCGAGGAGGAGCTGCAGCAGCGGCAGCGGCAGAGGCGTAGTCGTTTGGCTGCCTTGCGGGCAAACAGCAACCAGACTAATGATAGCCTTGTCCAAGCCTCTCTGTCTCGTTCGTCTTTCTGGCCAACCGCTGTGGTTCAGACCCCGAAACGACCTGGAATGCACAGGTGAGCAGCATATAGATCAAGTGTTGGAATTTTTACTGACTTGCAAACACTGAAATATTTACACAGCAGACACCTGCCTCAATCCATAATGAAATTCAAATTATAAACGCGTGATTTTCCATTTGGCTCAGTGTGTAAATGATCTGGTCAATTTGGCCTTGCCTGCGCACCCATTCTAGAAGATCTGGACAATCTGCATGAAACGTTGTTGTTGTTGTTGCCTGTGACCTGTGTCAATGGCCGCTGAAACAAAAACAACAAACAAAAAAAACTGGCAACAGCAGCGCGCAATTGAAATGAAAATATTCGCAAATTGGCTGCACCCTCGACCCTGCCTGGCCAAGTAAGGCCTGTTGCCTTCACACAAAACCCACCTATACCCAAACCCAAGCTCAAGTCCAAGACCAAGACCCAGTCTAAACCGCAGCCCAAAAGCAAGTTCGTTGCAACTGGCAGCGCATAGCTTCCATATATATTATATACACTGGGCGGAAAACAGAAGTTAAAATCACGTGAAATTTGTGAAGATCTATCTTATGAACGGAGTCGCAATGTAGTCCACTAGCACAGACGTTCATTTATTGAAATTCAAGATTGGAGAGAGTTCTTAGATCGTGAGAAACCCAGTCCCCGAAAAAAATATATTAAACTGGGAACTTGAGAGCTTTCGTCTGCGTTCCATTTAATAAGTGCGATCTGAATGTATGCGATTACTTTTGATATTTTGGATTAAAATTGAGTTTTGAAACATTGTACACAGAAGAATACTATAAAAATCTTAGATATGTTTCGAATCACATCTATAGTGAAAGATTCTTGGGGAGATTCATTTGATAGCCCGATGAGAGTGTATATGCCACATTTTCTGAGTTCAGTATATTTAGTGAATCATATATATTATGGAAAATTCTTGGAGAGATTCATTTGATAGCCCGTTGAGAGATCGCGTATATGCCACATTTTCTGTGTTCATTATACCTGCAAAGTTGGTGCGAATGTACAGAGTGACGTTGACCCAGCTCCGCCAAAGTAGTAAAGGACCTCTCGTTCTAGGTTGCAGGAGAGAGCATCACCTTGTTGACTTTCTTATGAAGAGATAGTACCAAGCGAGATGATAGCGGAGGTTCAGCTGCTAGAGATAAAGACTCCCCCATTTTGGGTCTGGTGCTAAATAAGAGCAAGACAAAGTATGTATTATATTCAATTAAATAGACGCGGCGATCAGACGATCAGATCGTGGTTAATAACAATACTTTTGGTGTTGTCTAGGATTCCGTCGTCTAATGAATAACGATGTCAGCTTTGAGATCAAGCGGAGAACTATGCTTACCACTCGATGCTACTTTGGTCTCAGTAGTCAAAATTGAGAAGCAGAGATCTGACACTGTACCCAACGCCTATCCTACCCGACTTGAATAAACATTGAGCAGCTTCAGCAAGTAAGACTACGCCATCGTTGGAAGTACAAGGTATTCTTTGGTATGAAAGTGTGGCGAAGGCGTGCGCAAAGCAGAGACGCCTGGAGAGACGGTTCACTTCAGGCCGTAACCCGACAAATGGTTGTAATGGCCAATAAAGATGAAGAAGGGGAGACTCACATAAAACTATAATCTATACTATACGATCAACTTAGTTTTCTGAACATTGTAAATCTATAAAAAGCAAAGATCAATAAGGTCAATAGATTGTTCAGATAAGGCAACGAATTCTTAGGGGTAAGATACGCATACGTAGATTAATACTCTCAATACTTCATTTGTTTAAGCAGACAAATGGATGGACATATGGCTAAAGCTTTACTCATACACACACCCAGTAGTATCGCTCTGTAATATTTTAATACGTTTTTTCCACACATCATTTTTATTCTTCTTGCTTCCTCTAGCTGAATATCTTGGAGCTTAGCTTGATCTCCCGTCGTTGTGGCCGTCGGTGGCGTAGTGGTAGCAGGTCGGTGGTTCGAATCCTTGCAGTAGCACTGGTACATTTGCCTAGCACTGGCATCGCTAGCTCAAAGACGCTATTTGCCCAAGAAAGTCTCTATTAAATCAAGACACCGCCGTTCGGATTCGGCTATAAACTGTAGGTCCCTGTTCTCTTCGAACACTTAATCTTTTATGTTTTCAAACAGCTGATTTTTTTTTTGTTCACGTTTTTAGTTGGGCAGTTTTACCTTTGTGCTTCCTTGTTAGGTTTGCTCACGTTGTTACTCGCGTATTCTTGCCTTTATGTATTTATGAGCGAGTGAAGTGAAGCGAACACTCCGATTTTATATTAGAAGAAATTTGTGAACACGGGCTATGTGGATTCATTCATTTTCAATAAACTGTATACAAAGTGACCTTTGACTTTAAAGTTTCTATAAAATATTTTGTTTAGTTGTATTACATACACAAATTTTTTAGTATTATTACATTCGTACTGTAAGCAACACCTAATAATAATAAAAACCAAAATAAATAATAATAAAAAAAAAGTGTACAAAATTTTCCTTATACAGAAACAAACAAATACCCAACTAATTTTGGTAAGTATAAATTAGATAGAGAGAGGAGCAGCAAAAATTAAAAAAAATATATATTTTTTCTACGAATTTTTTTTTTTTTCATCTGTAGTTGGAATTGGCCATGTAAAACACTACAAAAAATTCCCAAATACAAAATAACAAGCAAGTATTTTTCCCAGCTCTGAAAAATTGAAACAAATTATTATTTTTATTTTTTTTAGTCTTATCAATTCTTCCATTGTATAACGAAATTTGTCATGATTTGGCAGACTTCTAGCAACTGAACACTGGTCCCAGCTGGAGAGAACTATCGTATCACGACGAACTATGCGCCCCATGTAATCAGAATGAGTTACATGACGTGTATTTGGCAAAAGAAGTGGATGTGTGGATCCCATATTGGAACTGGTTCCCTCTGGTTCCGTTTGAGTCTCTTTGTTCTTTTGAGTAGCTTTTATGGTCAAGCTGCATTTCTTGGAACTCTATTTTTTTTACCAAAACGCAACAAGTTCACTTTTAAAGAACAACATTTTATATTACCGCAAAATAATTTATTTTATAATAATTTACAACAATTTGCTCCGAAGCTCGAGAATATTAATTATAATACAATGATGTTATAACACAAAAAATATAAATACAAATTTTTATTCTTTGAATACGTCGCAATTGCGCACGGAAAAAATACCAGTATTTTGATATATTAAATAAATTTCTGGAGCTTTGAAGCATGATGAAATATCGAAATTCTTCAAACATACCAATCCTCAGCACACTTGGAAATCTTGTCCAGATATCCTGCTTCGTCATCAGTTATGTAATTCACGAGTGAAGAAATTCAGAAATGAGCTGTAAAGTATATAAACTTATTAGATAATTATAATTAATTATAATTATTAGATAATAGCGCAACTCTGCGATCTAGCGCCAGTGCCGTTGCTTCGTTCCAGTTGGGATTTGCCGTCGTCAGCCATGTAGTTGCTTGTCTTTGCCTCCTTCTGCACCCCAGCGTATTCCATTCGATGGCGGTTCGTGCAATATCTACGTGAGCCTTACAAAGAGTTCGCCCAATTCTTATTGGATGACATATATAGGGTGTGACATCTGTTGGTTTGGTTGTTAAACACTTAATAATTCGGAACATACCCGTTCAAAGTGGATGCCCTTCGACATATGTCAAGTTCAAAGCTACTCAATTTCGGTCATGGAAAATATACGATGGCCCACCCTATACTTGCAGTTTCTTGACGTCTCTTGCAGCTGCGTTCCACATTTCACAGCCGTATATTCATGTTGACTTGAGCTTTTTCCGCCTCTACATGTTCGGACAGCTCCACAGTTTCGACAGCTAACCAAAAGACTAGCTTTTGCTTTGCGTCCAAGTACATATGTCTTCAAAGGAACCGTCAGACTTATTATGCTCCAAGATAACAGAAAGAGTCTATGTCGGATAGGTTAGGTTACGTCAGTCAGGCTGCCGGAGACCTTACGCTCCATTGTGATGCCTATATAACAGAGAAGTATAGAGAAAGAAATGGTAGGGAAGAGGAGAATATAGGTGCTGGATATGCGCCTAATCTACTTGAGAGGATTTCATAAAAAGAGCCAGGCCGATTAAACAGACGGCCCCAGGTCTCCAAAGAAGTGTTTTCCAGATGCAGTGTAGTCTGACAACATATAGGCCAATGGCGCAGTGCCCCATTACAACTCCTGTCACCATCCCAGTACTGCTCTTGTGTTATCGCAGTAGTTCGGAAGCTCGCTTTGGGTTGTACCTAGGCCAGAAAGCTTGGGAGATATCCCATTATCCCATTCTGCCTCGATTCTGACTTTCCTCGTCATTTCAAATATTACATCTTGCAGAGGTCTTTCTATATCCATAACTGCGAGAGCCACTGGTAGCGCTGATTTTCCAAAAATAATTAGAAGTTGAATATCGGTGTGTTTCTGCCTTACCGACGCTCATCCAAATCTTCCGTCTTTCAACAAAAATCCTATCAATTTTCAGCTGTTTCTTTTGCATTTGAAGCCACATTTTTCTCCAAGTGTACATCCATAAGTGTACATGTTGTGTGTGCTTATATGTTTGTTGTCGTGTGTTCTGTGAATGTTTTCATTTCCAACGACCATGTCGATTTATTTGAATTTAATCTCCGCTTTAACATGTTCTGCTCTCTTGGGCTGCTTCGCTTTTGCCATTGCCAATGCCAATACAGATGCCTTCAAAGTTGTTGTTGTTGTGATTGTTGTTGTTGTTGCAACATGTTTTGGCGCATCTTTATATGCCTCATTTGCCATTTGGGGATCTATAGTGGTGCAGCATTCAGTGGCCGGCCGACTATAAAATTCCTCAAGTTTATTACATATACTCAAAGTTTTTGAAAGCAACTTTTTAAGCCAGCGCTCAAATTGAACAGCACAGTTAGTTTTGGGCTAATCGAGCAACAAGGGTCAAAGAGATAAGCCAACCCCAAAACTCCTTAGGCTATACACACTACATCCAGTATACAGTACTCATGTATCTTATCCTCGCTTATATTTCACATGTCTACAATGGGCAAGTGCTAGGCAAAGTTCGGAGATAATTGCAAGGTAAGCGCACCGCGTGCTTTTTAACAGTTCAGCCTTCCGTCCGACGACAGATACAGATAATATGTACTAGACATATTCCTTTGGCAAAGGCATTGGAGATGTCAGGGGCTGCAGCACTAACAACAACTTTAACTTGTTCTTATTGTGCGCCTTAAGGGATTTATTCTAGAGATGGACCGTCTGAGCGTAAGCGAGCGCGTGAGTGCGGCAAACGATTGGTTAGTTCGTGAGTGTAAGAGTTAGCGCAAGCAAGCTTTAAAATAATCACGAATCTTTCGAAGGTATACAAATATCTTATGAGAGTTGCATAGTTTTTGGCTTTTGTTTCTCTTGAACATGGCAATACATAGAAAATTGTAAAGGACTATACTTTTGGCTTACTATTGGGCTTACTATTTTTAATGAAAATTAAGAGGTTTTGTAATTTAACTCTTGTCTCTTTATACAATACGTCTAAAAGTTCCAAAAGCATTGAAAATTGCTATAAAAATATGCGACAATAATTCTTAACAAGTTTTTCTTTCATATTTTTTCCAGAGAAGGTGAAGACTAATTTTTTTTTTTAATTTTTTTTAATTTTTTATAATTTTTAAGAAGTTTTTCTTTCATATTTGACTTTGTCTTATATAAGTATGATGCTAGGAATCTTTAAATTTGAATCGTCATAAAATTTTAAGGTCCAATGCTACGAAAGGTGGATTTGACCAAACCAATTTTTTCATTATAATAATATTATAAACTATTTATATACACGTTAAACTGAGCTTAAACTTGACAATTAGTCATTCAAATTTTTGAGACGATTTTTTTGAGATTTTTAATGCATATTGCAAACCAAAACTAAAACATTTCTCAGGATTAAAATAATTAATGAAACATATTTTTTTTTTTTTTGCCTAATACTCTCGCTTTTATCTTTTACCTATATCTTTTGGAAATACTTTGATGCAGATTTTTTTTATGTGCAAAAATTAGTGCAATAAAAAATAATAATAGAAAGCTTTGAATTTTTTTTTTGTAAGTCAAAAATTTTATATTTTATTTAAAATAAGCTTAAACTTGAAAATTAGTTATTCAAATTTTTGTCACGATTTTTTTAAGATTTTAAATGTATGTTGTAAACCAAAATTAAAAAATTTCTCACGATTAAAATAATTACATGAACATTGTTAGATATCGATGTAATATCAATAAGTAATCGATGTAACTTTTATTGTAACTTGTAACTTTACACGATATTATGATCGATGTTGATCGAGAACATCGATAAGAATAAGTGGAAGAGGAAGATAGAAATGTAAGAACAAGAGATAGAATAAAGAACTAATAAGAAGTACACACAGATATTACAAACATATTTTCCTTTTTCTTACTAATATACTCTCTCTTTTATCTTTTATCTATATCTTTTATTATATCATATTGCAAACCAAAGTTAAAACGTTTCTCAGGATTAAAATAATTAATTGAACATTTTCCTACTAGTATACTCTTTCTTTTATCTTTCAGAAACACTTTGATACAGTTTTAATTTATGTGCAAAAATGAGTGCAATAAAAAATAATTTTTCAAAGCTTAGAATATTTTTTTGGAACGAAATAATTTGTATTATTATAATGATTATCTGGAACTTTTAGTAATCATTTAAAAATATATTACATAATTCTTAGTTGGAAAAATAGAGTCTATAAAAATTATAAGCACTATCAATTCAAATTTAATAATACCTTATCCTGTAAATGAACTCAAAGTTCAGCAGTTAACATTAAGCACCACTCCAATACATAAAATTATTTTGATGAACATACCCATCTCTAATCCCCATGTAGCAATGTGAGCAACTGCAGCAGCTAATAGATGCATTTGTTGCCAGCAGCCAAGTTAAGCTGTGCGCTTGTTCAGACTTTGTGAGAAGGTGTTTTGGTATTTCCGCACTACCGCATCGTAGGACTCCTTCTAAGCCAACTGCACGACGTCGTTGTCGCAGACGTCACAGTCGCAGTCTCAGTCAACGTAAACGTTAGCAGCGGGAATTTGATTTATTTTATTTGGCGTTAAAAAGCTAAGTTGAATGATCATGTTTGGTGATCATCGCCACGATACGATA
This sequence comes from Chymomyza fuscimana, assembly GCA_949987675.1. Lineage (NCBI taxonomy): Eukaryota > Metazoa > Arthropoda > Insecta > Diptera > Drosophilidae > Chymomyza > Chymomyza fuscimana. Next base: position 27,041,430 of record OX465089.1, on the reverse strand, counting down.
CCAAGTGCAAGAGGTAAGCAGTAACCAGCAACCAGGAACCTGGAACCTGGAACTGGGAAGCGAGCACCTAGTAAAAGACGACAACAACGATGACGACGATGGAGACCACGACGACGACGATGACGACGACAACATCGAACCAATGAACCCTGGCTGGCCAACTACTTGGAACATGTGTATGTATCTGGGCTTTTGCAATTGGACACGGATAGCTCAATAGAAAGAGGCTCAACAGCAATGATAGAGCTTAGAATACACTGAGCGAAATATATAAAATATATAATATTCAATACAGGTGCGGATTCAGGATTTGGTCTTGGAGGTGAATTTTACTTCGAAGTGTATATAATATCAGAGCTTGCAAAAAACTGTCAACCCATTTTACCTACTTTAAGGGTCCGGATCCGAAAACCCCAGTGGATGCTCCACAACAATTCCAGTTTTCGTATGAAAAAGTTTGGACCCATATTTAAAATGGCAAACTATAAATTTGTTTGCGTATATACGGGCTCTAAGACATTTCTACAAAAGAAATTAGAACGTCTAAGAATAAGATCTTACGTGTTAAAAACTAGAAGATTTTGTTCATTCTTTAATTTCATTTCTAAAAATATTTTTAACTTTATTCCGACTTAGGCACTGTTTATAAAACGTTTTGTGCCCCATGTGCAGGTGGATTCCCCCCTGATCACGTCTTGTAGATTCGACAAAAGCATTAAACATTTAAATTCTTCGGAAAGATTAGATGTACGATCAAAAAAATCATATAAGCGACAAATGCATGAAACATTTAAATTCTTCGGAAAAATGAGATGTCCAATCAAAAAAATCATATAAGCGACAAATGCATTAAACATTTAAATTCTTCGGAAAAATGAGATGTCCGATCAAAAAAATCATATAAGCGCAATTAACATCAGACTTTCATTAAAAACGTATTCTATTTAAAAAAAAAAACTCATTAACAATTGAGCTGCCATAAAACGAACTTCTATATATCGAATATTTCGATCTTCCTACACGAGTTCGGTTTAGGGAAATATGACTGTAGTATTACGTTTATGTTAAGGTGGAAAAATTCGGTTCTAAATTAGGGCCTCTTAAGGGGGCACCGCGGTGGAGAATCTCCCCGTTTAATAACGTCAAAAACCGCTTATTGAAAAAATCGGCAGAAAATCGTAAAAAATTGTATTTTTTCGAAAGTTGCCTTTATAACGTTTATTTTGCAATTTGGTCAAAAAAACTCAAATTGTTGAGGTCCACTATTTCGGCAAGTCGGGACTACAAAAGTAATATAATAATATTTTATTATTATTTATTTATTTGTGCTTTATTCCCTTTAAGTATTTACATTTTCATTAAAGCTAATGGTTCATTATTATAATTATACAGAGTTTTAGCAGATGCTTTCAACTGAAATTTTAATATAATAATAAAAATTTTATTGTTATTATCGATGATATTATGTCCGATTTCATTTATTTTCATACTATAAATGCATTCTCTCTCAAGTTTCAGGTAAAAGATTTAACAGCTGCAAACAGCAAAGTTTTGCTTAGAAAAAGGTTAAACCGAAAGAAACGTGAAACTCGCTTTCCTGGATCGCTCCCGTTTTCTACGTGTTCCCTTCTCGGTACGAGCCGAGAAAAGAGGATGAAGTCCGGCGGCGCCAAGTCTGCACTGTAGAGTAGTGTGGCAATGTGGCAACTCTGTGCTTAGCCAGAAACTACCTCCCTAAACTTGACGATCACCTTTGGCATGACCAAATCTTTGGACGCTAGCGTACGAAATCCCTAGCCCATCAACAATCTGACGTCTGTCAGAGTCCAGAAGCGCCTTCACTTTCTCAGCATTTTCAAGAACGTTTGTTGCTGGACGAACGCCGTGCTGATGTTCTTCAACAAGCTCCCATCCCTTCCGGAACAGCTTTTTCAACTCGAACACGGTGGGGCGGATCATGGCAGCATCCATCTCCGCAGTGGGTTTCCCGAGTTTGACGCAGAATTTAGAGGAGTAGTAGCGCTCAAGTTTTTGCACCATCTTGGATCGGGATGACATTTCTTAACAGAGGTTCACGGACGTCGAACTCTCATATTCTCCGCTTGTCTGCAGGAAGTATGGAAAAAATATGGGTCTCCTCGAAAGGCTTTCCACTATCACGCCCAGGTGGTCCGACCGCCCTCCACCACTCCGTTCGCGCTACTACTTTTTGATGTACCCTATATGTACTTAATAGCATTTAACGTAATAGCCATAAATTGATGTTGCCCAAGTAGACTTTCTTTTTTTTAGTGTACAAAGTTATAGAGTATAGTGGCGGCCATGACGACGGCAATGAAGATGGCGATGATGACGATGATGTTGCCATTGGTATTGCCTTGGATGGCTCTGGCGACGGGAGCAACGCTGGGAGCTGGCTTATTAGATGAAGGCATATAATAAAAGTGTTGCTGCACACACAAAACAAAAAAAAAACCAGTTGTAAAAGTTGGCAACAACAACAAATAGTAAATATATAAAAAAAAATAAAAAAAAAAAACAAAGCAAGGCAATAGCAAAAACAGCTTAGATACGTTTTACAGCCAGACCAAAGACCAAGGCTTCAGATTCAGCTACAGCTTTAGCCATAGTTTCTTGGTTTTAGCCAGCTCTAGCTGTAGATCTGGCCCTGGTCGGCTGCTGTTGGCTGGTTTGGCGTCGTTCGTTGGCTTTAATTTTTCCATTTGTTTTGGCATTTAAAAATGCGCTTCCTTGTGCGCAGTGAGTGAGCTGAGTGAGTGGAGCCAGAGACGTAAAGTGAGGCTGGCAAAAAAAAAAAAAAGTATCTGCAAGATACTATACCGCAACAGCCTTGTCGGCTAAGCTGCTACGACAAATGCAAAAGGCATCGAATTCCATGGATACTGTTGACCCCACACCACTTGCCAATGGCTTCAGAAGCTTTGCTCAAGTAGAGTTTTTGACTGCTTTCTATATTTTGTATCTCTGTAACTCAGACTTGGGTTTCTAATAAGCTTGTTATTGTTGTTGTTGCTGTTGATTCAGTAGCCGACCTTTGTCTCATTTAAATTTATTAAATTATATTTGCTTGTAGTTGGCGGCGTCTTGTAAAGTCCCCAAAAAACAAAAAAAAAAAAAGACGACAACAAATTTTAAAAAATAAAAGTAATAAAGGCAAACCAAGGCAAAAATGAGCATTTCCAAGAATTTCGAGCAGCTGCTTCCTGTGTCGCTCTTTTTAGCTTACTGACTTGCTTTTGTTGTCGTTGTTGTTGTTGTGGTGGTTGTTGCCTGCCTCACGCACGTTGCAAGTTGCATGTAAATGCAAAAGATACAAGAGCTACAGATACGCACTTCATGCGACGATCTTTTCTTTTACTTAATATACAAATTGAATTTTTATGATGAAATGCGCAAAAAATTTCAGACAACCAGCAACAACAACAATAATGTTGATAATAATGATGACGATTATGATGTTAATGACCATGATGATAAAGATGATGAGGTTATTGTTGTCGCAGGCGAGTCAAAATATGCAAATATTGTTTTTGTTTTATATATATTTTTTTTTTTTTGACAGCAATGTCAGACAACAGTTAAATTATTTATATAGCTTATATACCTATGTACACTATATAGATGCTGTACATACTAGAATTGTTGATATTACGAACAATATTTATACGCAAGAAAAGTCACCAAGATTTGCTTTATGTTTTTAGAATTAGTTGCAATATAAGAAGATCCCTCCAGTCGAAAATCCGCTCACTAGCTCAACATCGGCTGGCAACAAGTGCACCGATCTTACCTAACTAGTGTGATCATCTGTTCGATTTAGACGAATTTCGAAGCTTGTCCCAGTGTCCCCAAATCAAGGCAAATGTGCCAGAATTCATAGAAAATTATTTATATTTTTTTTAATTTCAAACAAAGTGGTCTACGCCCTTTGACATAAGGTATATTTTTATTTTTTTTTTAAATTTCTGCAATCATTTTATTTAAAAATTATATCCAAACTGTGCGCATTATAACAAAAAAATACTCCTGAATATGAGCTAATGTACACAAATATTTGGCTGACTGTACCCGAATATCGCGTGAATTAATACGGTCACACTTGGCATACCAGTCATTGAAATATACGGCACCAGAACAGTACCATAAGTACGTTAAAAAGGAAGAATTTACGTGCTCTATGTATTTTCATAACTGCTAAGAATGCTCATGTCTGAAATCTGCTATTTTCTTAGCTGTCAAAATATTCCGCTTTTTATTTTTCAAGCTGCCATTTTTATCTTATACCATGCAAACTTCAGGTGAATGAGTAACTTGTTTTAGTTTAAAGGAATTTCACCAGTAAATCTGATTATGTACTAGTATTATGTTCTATCCATCCTAATCCTAACGCCTAAAAGTGGTCGAGAGATCTTAGCTTATAAAGTTCAACAGTGGTCCAAGCAATCTCCGTTCGAATACTTTGGGGTAAATTTTGATGAGCCACAAAAAATAGAAGCAAAAGCAGCCACACTAAAATTTCATGAAAACTAGTTCTCTTTTAAGCCTCCAAAATAAACTAGCGCTTTGTAATCATCATCAATTCCTTTTGTCCCAAATGAACATAGTTCCTCGAGCGCTTCATAATGGAGTACTCAAAAAAGTATGGCCGTACACAATGCGGCTGTGGGTGACTGCTAGCTCCTCCATCATTGAAATCTTTTAAAATTTCCAGTCTGTAACTCTAAGAATCATTTTGAGCAGGGCCGTAGAGAGAAAATCCGGGCCCAAGGGTGAAATGTACCAGCCCCTCTATTACACCTTTAGCTTGAATCACGACAGTAATTAAACCGGAGAAAACTCTGGGCTCGGGGGAAAATCCCCTTTCCACACCCCTTTCGACGGGCCTGATTTTGAGCACCTGCCTGTTGCTATATACTGCGTGCAACTTAGAAATTCAAAATATTTAGCTCTTATGTTATATGCTTAATGAGCAAAATATTTCGAAGATTAAGTATAAGTAAAAGTATTTATATTAAGTATAAGTAATTATTTAAGAACCATAAAAAACACTGTTCGTTAAAATCAAAAAACTTTCGCTCTCAAAGTAAAGCATTTCGCCCTTAAAACAATAAATTGCGGTTTCAAAAATACTCGAAGAGTGATTTTTGTATTTTTAAGAGTAAAATTCTTTTATCGTTTATTTTTGTAGACAGTCCTATTTAATGAGAATGATTTTAAGAACAATTCCACTTGATTGTAGATAGCTTTTAAGACAAAAATTTTAAATTTTTTAAATCATTTTAGTAAGAAATGCAATTGAAATTAAGGGTTTATTGAGAGTATTTTGTTCTCAATTTAAGAAAAGTATGTTACGAAAACTTCTTTTAAATATTACAGTGAAACAATCTTTTTTTCAGCAGATTAGAAACTAAATTGAAATCGGCTCTTTTTTCAATAGCAATAGATGTTTCAAAATAGCTTCCACATCAATTTGGAGAAAATAATATTGTTCTTCGCTGAGTGGACTAACTGCCCCAAAGTCAATCTTGATTTTTTCTTATATTTTTAAACTTGGTTACCATATCCTCATAATCAATGTACTATATATACCCTTACAACATTTGTTCAACCAATCGGTCGTATAGTAGGGGTATGGTATGGTATGGTACAAAAGGTATATTAAGTTTGTGCAAGCCGTTTGTTTATGTAGATAGATTATGAAGATTATAGGTCCCAAGCACTGTACCAAATTTGATCAAAATTGGTTGACTGTATCACATAGCCCCCATAGGACGAATCGGTCAAAAATAGTTTTTTGGGGCAAAATTCGTCTGTTTTTCGCTTGTTTATGAAAATATCGTAACAAAATTTGACAAAAAAATATCTTTTTGCAATGTGGTGGTACAGGGTATCCCAAAGTCGTCCACGCCCGACTTTAACGTACGCCATCTTTATATTTAACCAATTTTTGTTAAATTTGGTGCAGTGCTTGGAAATTCTAAAAAACTTCCCAGTGCCAGTGACGATATCTGCAAATATAAAGAGATATGCTCTTAAAAGTTTAAATTTTGTTGAGGTACTAAATAAAATATATACAAAAATAGACTTAAATAAATAATATATATAGATACAGTAGATCGGCAAAAATAGGTCATCTCTTCAATACTGATGATTTTTACATATACAAGAGAATTTGTTTTGCAAAATTCCGTTTATTTATCGAGCCATCGATAACTGAATATTTCGATTTTTTTAGACGCTTCTTTGACAAGCCATATTTCATAAGCGAATATTCTGCGTACGGTTTGAAACCAAATCTCTAGTAAAAACAGTAGGTGACACACAAATCTCAATATTTCTGCTCGAGCAGGTTTAGTAGAGTTTTTAAAACCGACTCGAAGGTGTGTCTGTGACAACAGGAATTGTAGAGAAATTTAGGATAAATTATTTTCTTGGACAACTCTGATAGATATTTGAATACTTTTTTTTCAATACAAAAATGTATTGAATTAAAAAAATTTTTTTTTTTTTTTTTTTTATTTAATTATTAAAAAAATTTACAAGTGAACTTCTCTGCCAAAAAAAAAATTGGTTACTCCTTTAAATAATGCTTATTTTAGATACGGCACTTCCAAATTAATAAAAAAAAATCCAAAATTTTTAATAAAAAAAAAATCTTTTATACAAAAAATTTCTTCAAACATGACGATAACACAAATAGTCGGAGTTTTGCAAAAAAAAATTCACATATGCAAAAACCTCAAAGTCGAAGAGGCCGACTAAAAAGTGGACCGTTTTACTTATTATTGCCAATCGACAATCGATAAATTGCCCTGTTAAGTGGGTGTTTTTTTTCGTCCATATTTTTCACTACACCTTACTTACACTTAAATGTAGAAAAAAAATTTGGTCAAACTGTATAATAGCAGTGTAGGCCTGAATTCTTATAAAATGTTTAGATATATGAAGAATACGCTTAGAATAAATAAAGAACTTGCAATAAATTAAACTGAGAAAATATTTTAGCTTTAAAAAGTTTCTTGAAGAAATCACAAATCTTCATTAACCCATTTTATATTTAAATATTATCTTTTTGACATCTGCTTATGTGATTTTTTTTATTAGAATTAAACTACGTTTTTTTATCTAATGAAGATTACATGATTTTCTTAGTTAATTAAATAAAGAAGTTAGTTCTGCTAGAACTGTTTCCGCTGTTCATTTGGAGAGTTACGCTTTTGTGTATCTCTTGTTGTTGTTGTTTGTTGTCGTTGTTGTTGTCATTGAATTTATTGTTGGTGTTGCATATCGAAGCATTTAATGACTGCACAGGCGACCAGGTGAAAAACGAACAGTTGCAAAGGCAACAAACACAAGAAATGGGCATATGGACAGTTGGACAGACCGTCACAGACCATGAAAGCGGCAAAAGAAAGATGAGCAGAGTACGAAGTGCGTAGCAAAGAGACAGACCCAAAAAACATACAAAAAAAAACATTTTTTAAAAAATTATGTGCCACCATGGTCAACCATGGATGGCCGATGGCAGATCTTTCTGGGCGAAGGTGGAGCGCCTGGAATGTTTTGCCCGTGCAACGAGACTTCCAGACTTTGTTTTTAAATATTTAAAGTTGCTGGGTAGCAAAGGATCTGGCCATAAGACTGTGACTGTGAACAGCGACAGACTTGAGCCTGAAACTGAAGCTAAGCCCAAGAGCTGAGACCTGAGACCTACCGACTACTTTGATGTTGCTGCTTGTTTTTCCTTGGTCTTATTTTTTTTTAATTTTTTTGTATTTATTTTTTATTTTTTCTTCTCAACTGCACTGCAAACGCTGCCGATTAAAAAAATTTATAATGAGCGGCGGCGTACGAAGTTGTCTGGTTGGCTCGCACTCGTATTTTATATTTTAGCCTCGATTTTTGTATACGTTTGTTTGCGTTTCGATTTCGCATTTAGTAGTAGTCGCCATCCAACATGCCCGCACCGGATCCCAGCTTAAACCCCGCAACAATATGCGTTGGTTCCTTCTTTGTCAGCGCGCCAGTTCGTTTGGCACTTAGTCAGTCATTTAGTCATTGGCCCTGCCGCAATGCCGACAGTCAGTCGACAGACCGTGCTTTGCCTGCCCCGAGGCCAGCCCCTGGATCCATCGAAGTCCCAGTTCAAGTCCAAGTTCGAGTCCAAGTCAGAGTCCATCTAGACGTTGCAATGTTGCCTGGTGCCGACAGCAGCGTCGCCGTTTTGTGTCTGTTATTACTTTATATGCTTGCAGCTTTCCGAGCCTTTTGTCTTTTGCACCAATTTCTGCAAATTTACTTAAATGCGCAAGATACATCACACACACACACACACACACACATGACACACACAGATACTTCGACAGACAAACATACTGAAAAAATTGTCGGTTGTGGGTTTTTTTCTTTTTTTTTTTGTTCTTGTGCACTCTGACAAGTTGTTCTGCACTTTGCCTCACTATATGCTACTTAATACATATATGTTAATATGTATCTATATACTGTTTATATACTTCTGTATGTACGACTCACATAATCCCAATTTAATTTGTCTTTTGTCTGTTTTCATTTTTGGCGCGCCACTCACTGCTTACATTTTAAGTAAAACGTACAACAAAAAATAATTCTTGATAAGATCTTTGATATCCACTAAAAAAATATAAATATACCAGAGCTAAAACAAAACTGTTTATGAATAAAGGTATAGCTATATTGTTTATTATTAATAAGATGGTTTTACAACTAATGTCTATACTGCATCTATAGAAACAAGCGTAGAAGAATGTGTGGTTGGTCATAAGATCTTTGTACCAGAGATATATCCATTAAACCTACAAACAAATCATGCTGAAAAGTTCATAGGCATAAAATTTATTAGTTTAGATAACAGAGAATTTTGGGAAATGTCGAACCTAGAGATATCCTATAACCGATTTCAAACATATCAAATTTGCTTCCGATATCTGCTTATTTAATCGAATTATTTCTTTCAAACTTATGGTTTTTTTTTTTGAGGTGCTACATAATAGCAATCTAAGAGGTATTTTATAAGTTTACCGATAACGTAAAAATAAACTTAGCTCCCGTGACATAAAAAAGAATGTAATCCGACGTGTGGGCTTATAGCACTTATCATCTCAGAGATCCCATGGGGATTATGGACTTTTCTAGCCAGACTACTTTAATTAACTATGGTGGATTTCATTGCAGAGTAGCTCATATGGCCGAAAAAGTGCGTATTAGATCACAACCCTATATTAACTAACAAATATTTTAAAAAAAAATTTCAAATTTACATATTTTTTTTATTTTATTATTTTTTGTTTTTCGCATAAAATTTAATTGATTCCATTTTTGAGAGAAGCTGAGATAAATTTTTAATTATAAACCTAAAAAAAATTTATTAAATATTAAATGTAAAAAAAATGTTGAACATAATCAAAACTAAAATATTTCAATCAAAAAATTTAAAAAAAAAAATATTTTTTTACAAAATTTAAAAAAAAAAATTTGAAATTTATGATTTTATCTTGTATTGAAAAAAAAAATTAGTTTCACGCATAAAATGTAATTAATCCCACATCTGAGAGAAGTTGAGATCACTTTTGAATTATAATTTTACAAAAAAAAAATTTATATGTTAAATGTAAATACAAATTTTAAACAAAATAAAAAAAAATTTAAAACAAATAAAAAATTTAAAAAAAAATCGGAATTACTTTTTTTAAATTAATGATTTTTTTTTTATTAAAAAAAATTTAAGCAAATATTTTTATTCGCTTAGAAGATATAGCTGGTCAAACAAACGTTTAAAAAAAAATCGAAATAGTCAGTTATCGATAACTCTATAAATAATCGGAATTTTGGAAAAAAATTTAATGATTAATATCAGCTGGTACCTCTATCGAATATGTTATTTAGTGTCCTAGATTAAATTCCTAGTTGGAGCAAAGGGTTTTCTATCAAATATGAACAAATCATGAAAATCGAAGAGGTCGACCTAAATCAGTGGTGGGCAGTCTCTCATTTTACATAACTCGCGGGGCTGTTGCACCAAAATCTGCCGCAGCGCAGTCGGCTCATGTACGGTACATCTCTCTCTCGTTTTTGCTTGATTGCGGATCTTTCTCTCTCATGCGCTTTTACTTACTGCGCTGCTTACTCACACAAAGATATGTTTATTTGTATGAGTTTTGGCCACCACTGACCTAAATAGTGCCCCGCTTCACTTGTTTTCGCCGATATATAAAATAAGCATAAATATCAAATATTTTGAAAACTGCTAAAAACAAAAAAAATTTGTTAAAACCAAACTTTATCTTAAGATCTTTATTGTTACCTGGATAAAATAGATATATTTAGTTTCCGATTTACCACCACCATTGGTTCCGTCGCTTCAAAGACGGTAATTTCGATGTTGACCACTATTCCTCTGAAGTAAGGCTAGAAACCTGCGAAGAAGCTAAAGAAGAGCTTTCTTCATCAACAGAAGTTACCCGCCAAGCCATTTGCAAGCGATTGCTTGCTTTGGGAATGATTTAAAAGTAAAGAACTGGGCTAAGCGGCGTTTTTTTACCTGCGAACTCTTGGGGCAAAAAAGTTAAGGTTTTCTACATCGCATCGTGATAACGAAAAAATGATTTCTTACCGCAACCCAAAGAAAAGAAAGTCATGAAGTCTGCCATGATGGTGGGACCAGATCGGAGTTAACTTTTAATAGCAGCGTAACAAAACCTACGATACAAAAGCATGACATCCGTTGGCCTCAAGTCCCCAAACCCATTATGACCCTACCTAAAGCCGCTCAAATGGCAAGTCCCATCCTAACCTCCGTATTCCCTAGATATTACGCCTTCCGAATATTACTTACTCCGTTCGATGACACACGGTCTGGCGGATCAGCAGTTCCGCTCAAAGGCATACAAATTATGACAAAATGATATGGTACACACTTAAAAAAAACACTAGAACCAGGATCCAGGCGTCAACGTATCTTCTATAAGTCATTAAACAACAATAGCACCATGACTTCCACTTAGACTGCAGCATCAACTTACATGGATCAATTTGTCTGTTGGGGGCGTACACTGCAAGTCATTGCTGTGTAAACACCTTTTTAGCCCACTGTGCGGCTGGGCAAGTAGCAAAGTCTACAGCTAGAAAACTGGTCACTGATCGCTGGTCACAACATGTTGAATCCCACAACTTCTGCAGGGTCCAAGCCGGTTGCATGCAACAGCAGCAGCACCAGCAACAACAACAACAACAGCCATAAACAAAGTTGAAGCATTTTACAAAAACTATTGACCTCAAACTGAATGGGCTGGCTGGCAATGAGGCATGGGTCTGAACCTGAGAAATGCTGATCATTTATATGGGCTTTGCTGGACAGGGCAGTCCATGTGCCACACCTTTCACATTGTGAACGCATTACATTAAATTGAGAAGCCGCCTGCTAATTGAATTTCAATGCCAATAATACTTATGGATACTACTTACCTAGAGACCCATATGTCTGCGTTATTATGTGAGTCTTTCAACAAGCCGCCCTTTTGGAAATTAACCGACTACTCTCATTTGATTGTTACCCTTCACTTGAGCAAATCGCGTGCAACTTTCTTTTGTGGCAAGTCTTCTGCTCTGGCTCCTTTCGTGTCATTAAATTCACACCCGAAAAATGCAAAAACCGTACAAGATGGTGGCGAGGGGTACAAAATAATGTTGTAATGCTTTGTGGTAATTACAATTTGTGGCCAGTTTAATGCGCATGTGCAACAACACGTCAATACACACGTTCTCCCATGCCACAAGAGAGACCGAGAGAGTAATATAGGAGAGTATGAGTCTGATCAGGAGAGAGAGAGAGTGAGCGAGCCTGGCAAACCAGTGTGGGCAGCCAAAATAAAGGCTCACGCACGCACGCACGCGCATCGCATGCTGTTGTAATTTGAAACTGGCTTCAAAACAATTTCGAAAATGGCCAATACAGTGGCCAATACACAGCAGCCGTTGCTGTCAAGACACAGGAGCGCATTGCGCTTGATGAGGTTGACTTTAGCAAATGGTGCTCATAATTTAAACCACGAGCCATAAGGTTAACAGAAGCTCTAGCGTCATATTTGACCGTGCTCTGGAAAACGAATCGGAACATTTTATTTGTATACGTTTTGAAACCGAATTTTTGGTGCTCAGAATATCACCAAACCGAATTTTTCATGTGGTTTGAAACCATATGTTTTGTTATAAGAGGAATTAAAACGAATCGGCGAAATAGATATCAGTTTTTTATACTAAAATAATTTTTTAAATATTCTTATTCTTCTTATAATTATGCGAACTTAAAGTTATCGGCAAAATAGGTTTAAAAATAAAAATACTGAAATAATAAATTATTCTTATAATTATGCCAACTTAAAGTTATATATTTAGTTAGTTTAGTTTAATAATTTGCTTTATTTTTATAAGTATTGCTTAAAGCTAGCCATTAAAAATTATTAAATTATTATATTGTTATTATTATTATTATAGTTAGATGTAAAAATCTTTTCAGCTGAGACAGGAATATTTTTAGGCGTATTGTCGTTGTGTAGTCAAGGAAAGTAAATTAAAAACCTTGATCCAAAGAAAAAAAAAAGAATCATTTTCCGGAGCACGCAAAAACGAATCCGGATAAAATTTTTTGGCTAGGATTTTTCGTTTTCTGGAGCACGCTGATTATTTGACTATTATAGTTTACATTAATAATTATTAATATTTTAATACCGTAGTTGATACGCTCGTGTTAAGATAATAGAGTTTAATGAAATCAATTTATAAAATCCTTTTATTGATTAACTCTTTTTATATAACAAAGGTTTATGTTGTCTTCATAATTACTTTGTGCTTTTAGTGTGACCATATATTAAAAGTTAATTTTTTGGAACTGCGCTTACCATTGTCGATAGATGTCGCCAGCGAGTAGTGATCGCAGTACAACAAATTTTATTTAAACAATATTTTATGTTATAAATTAAGAAAATTTTAAAATTAATTTGACCATAAATAGAATATCGGCAAAAAGTGTTCATAAATAGTATAATTATATAAATATTTATATTTGCAATTTTTAAAGCTCTTAAGCCATGCATTTATGTTTTACCTTATAAAGTTGGTAACTCAACGAAAATGTTGGCACAAATTAATTAATTAGTAAATCCTACCTTTGTTTGAAGGAGTATTGCATAATCTATAGAACACGTTTTTTTGTTGAATGAACCACTTCGGTTTCAGTAGGGAACTTCAGAACACTTTCATAATGAAAAGGACATGACGTGTCCCCAAAAATATTTAAAAATAGAAATAAGCTGTGCCAATTTCGTTACTACATGTTTTGGCATGTGTGTTTTTTTTAAGCTATTTCGAGAGTAACTTACTTCTACCTAATATCGATCTTTCCAAGATATTGAACTCGGAAGCGGTGGGATTTATTAAAGTTTCTTCTTTTCTTCTTTATTGCAGTAGCATAGTTTTTGAGGTCTTATCACACAGAAGGAAAGACATTTCCTAACGACTCGGCTATTCAACTTTATAAAAAGTATCGATTTTTTCTGTGCCTCTGAGCCCTAAGTATACAAAATTAGAGCAGGGTCTAAAACCGTTTTTCAAGTTGTCGGTATTTTTCGAATCATGGTTACAAAAAACTGTCCCAAAAAAAAATTGTTTTGGATAGTTTCAGTTTTGAAAAATAATGCTTAATCTACAAAAAAAAACAGTCATTCTCTTCTTATTCAATTGTGACTAAACTACTGAATATTTTTAAACCCATTTTTTTTTAATCTAAGTTGCGCTAAGATTTTTTTAAATAAAAATTTTCTTTATTTTGTTAACAATTATATTCTCTTGAATAAAAACATGAATTTTTTTTTTTTGAGTATGTTTCTTAAACATGTCAAACCATTTTTTCAGTACGTCTTTTAATTCATTCTTTTTATGGTGTATGTGTATTAACCAAATCAATTTAGTGCAGCATTAAAAAAAAAAAAATTAAAATATTAAAATTTTTTGTTTTATATAATAATTTAATTATAATAAAATAATCGGCCGCGCTTCGGAATTCGAACATTTTATTCGTATTCGTTTTGAAACTACATGTTTGGTGCTTCTAATTTTACCAAAATGCATTTTTTATGTAGTTTAAAACCGAATGTTTTTTACAAGAGCAATTCCAACGAATTCCCCAGGTTTACAACGGAAAAAATTTTTTAAATAATCCTCGATATTTTCAGATTCTATTTATGCCAATTTCAAGTCAAATATTTATCGATAAATATTTTTATTCATTTTTTTCTGAATCAAACCAAACTCAAAAAAAAATTATTTTTATATTATATTTTATATTATTATAATAAACTTTTGCAACATTATATAAGATCTTCAGGCAATTTTTTGTGCCTTATGCAACTAGAGCCTCTGTCGATTTACATTAATATATTACCCCGTTGGTAAACTTCGAGTTTTTTTCAACTTTTTTACGAAACCCTTGAATATACTTATAGTTCCGCTCGAAAATCTTTACCCCCAAATTTAGCGCATATCAAATAGAAGTTGCCCGCGTAGATCTACAGCGGACCTGGTTCAGTTGGTGGATCGACCGGCTTGGTGGGCAGCTGCTGCGGCGACAACGCGATATGCAGGTGCTGAAAACTTAATTATTGTATAACACAACCAAATGCGGCACGAACCAAAACTAAATGCTCAACGAAGCCAACTCCGCTCAACTCAAGGCAAGTTAATTAATATTTCTGGTTGTAAGTTGTCGCTGTAGTTGATGTTGTTGTTGTTGCAGTAGCTCTTGTAGTGGTTGTTGTTGTCGGAACTAAAGTAAAACAAATGTTTTATTAATTTAAAGTAATTAATATTGTTGAACACACGGTGAATGTCAACTGGACTCAAGTGAGCTGCGAAAGTTGCTTGTTATACTTTGAGTTACTCTCTTACTCTCACACATTCTCTCTCCGCTCTCTTTGTGTGGATCGTGCTCTCTTTCTGCTTGTCTTTATGACACTCTCACAACTTGTTTCTGAGCAGGCGCCAATGCTCATGTTTAACAAATTGCAACAACAACAGCAAACAGGATATGCTTAACAATTAGCAGAAGCGCCTTATTAATTAAACTTTAATTAAGCCAAGACTGTGATTAAGTACAGTGAAAATCCTGTGAAAGTTACATTGACAAAATGATTGTGACATCAACGAGGGCTGACTTAACTTTAATAGGCCTAAACACGAAAGCAGTTTTTTTAAAAGGTCACGCAATGCGCAGGTTCGTTTTTTGTGCCACTCTGAAAAAGACAGCGCAGGTTCAATTTTTGTATGGTAGCTACTTGAAATAGTGGGCCGATTTTGATCCTTCCTTGATTTCTAATAATACAGGCCTTATATCTCTAATCTTATTCTTAATATCAGTTGCTGCAGACCTCTTTTGCGTATTTAAACAATATACCAATTTATCACTTTTAAGTCGTAGAGGAACAACAGACGCCATAAACATGTTTGCAACTGTAACACCTACATCTTCTGTGGCTATTGTTTGCTTGTAAGCACTTTGGCCAAAGGATCCATCGTAGCCCTATTTTCTGTTTAACCTACGACTTTGTGGAAGAGTCTCTATCTCATTTTCAGGTAAATTTTTAATGAGACGTTTCGTTGTGTAATCGATCAAGTCTCGAAGTTTAACCTCTGAAGAGACTTCCGTCACTATAGTGGGTTGTGGAACTGCTCTTTGCTTAGCCTATTCAATTTTATTGTATCCAGTAAGAATATTAACATTATGCCGGATTAGGGAATCTTCTACCTGCAGCACCATTTTTTTGGAGTTCGGTTAGCGCAAATTTGATAGGTAAATAAAAAGTTGAAAAAGTGGTCCACAGTAAAGATCACTTAAAAATTCTTAGTGTTTACACGATCATGTTTGTTAGCGATTATAAGAAAATTGCTTTTCTGGCATACTACATCTTCCTCATAAAAATATTCTTGCCGCATGTTTCCGCCTGTACTCTTGATGTTCCTCCCTTATCATTTCTTTGATCTTATTATCTTTTTCAAGGCTGATGGCTTATCTTGACAGGCCTGGGCAGTGCGCAAGTAATTTTACATATGTAAGACGTAAAAGTTGCCTTTGACTGTGCAGAGTTTTCACAAACCATCTTCAATTTGTTTATGATCTCTGCATTAGTTTTCTTTTTCTTTTTTAAAATCGAACTATATTAAATTTGATTTATTTTTATCACTCCAAAACCAAGCAGTTTGACACAGTCGGAAAAATTCTTGACCGCAATCATATCAAAGAAAATTATTAAAAAAAAAAATAAGTGAAATTGTGACTTACGTGGTTTCTTGTTTAAGCTAATTACTTTTCCGCCTGCCCTCGTATGGTAGAAGAAAACGAAGAAATAAAGTTTGATTTGTTTGAGCTTCAATTTCTTTTGGCCTTCTGACCATATTGAACGCATACCATACAAAATATCAAAAAAAATGTATAATATAAATATATATATAATATTTTAACGATGGTCAAAACTTAGTCATGGGATTTTTCTTAAACTCGGCACAAAATTGAAGACTGAAATTTTGAAATGGTTTTTTTTTTTTATTTAATTTATTATAGACAAATTGGAGCTTAATTAAGAGCTTAAGCTCGAACAAATTAGTTTATAATGTATAAAAGGATTATGGCATTGTAAGCTATTAGGCTGAGGACATCAAATATTAGAGTGCCACGTAGAAGCATTAAGTTCCATATAGTAATTGTTTGCTGGCTTCTCATGGAACTCACTAAATGTTGCATCTCTATCTTTTAAAAAATGAAGAAAAAACTATTAGATATAAAAATAATAATTTATAAGTCAGTTTATACTTACTGTCTCCAACATATGAGAACGCTTTTTATGTTCTTTCAAGAACTTACGAATCTCAGCAATATGAAAAGACTCGATAATCTTTCGTTCTTGCCTTTGTATGCTCCTTGCTAATATGGCCAAATGCAGAAAATCCGTTACGAAAATATATTCAGCTAGGCAAATACTGTGCTCATTTTTAAACTGTTTTGTATTAATATAAACGAAGCAGACAAAAGTTAGTGTATCCATAAATAATCTACTACCATAAGATGCCCAACTATATAATTGCATATATTTACGCAAATCCTGCAGTTTTAAAAAATAATCCCAATATAAATGTGTGTCTTTCTTAGGCTTGTCTGAACTCAAATAGGTCTCTAATCCCTTTATAAGTTGTGAATACACTAGCAGACCAATATCACACAAATTAAAAACAATGCAGGAATGGAAAAACGTAATTAAAAATGGTATATCAAGCCAATCAATATCCTTATTTAAAAAAAAAACGATAATAAAGTAAGTCAAAATTTCGCGAATACCAAATATCGCCAGCTGGTACCAGGGCACGAACAACGATTGTCCGAAGAGTACACGATATTCCCTTGAAAGACTAACAAATCGATTAAGCAGTCTAAAAATTTCGCGCCTGTGACTGATTAATAGCCAGGAGTAGAAAAGTGTAGCTCCAGAACGTATTCCGTTCAGAGCTATAGAGTGGTTATCCAGGAATGACTTTCGCATTTCAGCGAAATGCAAACAACAAGTTATGAATATCACAGCGATGGAGCTTGGCCTGATGATGATCCAGTGCACCCATGCTGAGTAAGTTGTCAAGAATTTGTACCGTACAAACATTTTTCGATCATAATCATAGAGTAACTCACTGACACCAAATACTTGAGCCAATATATAAATCAGCCTAAGATATTTTTCTAAATAGCACGATGGATTCGCAGCGATCCAGAGCTTGCATTCTGAGCAGGTTTTCCACATTTTGGACCGTAGCAACATTCTTCGATAGTTTTCAAATTTGCTGATTCCAAAGCACTTGGCCATTTCAAACATCGGCCCAAGATATTTTTTGAGGTAGTACGATATAGTCGCAATGCTCCAGAGCATGCATGTTGAGCAGATTTTCCAGAATTTGGAGTGCGCAAACATTTTTCGGTAATTTTCAAACGCACTGCTTGCAAAGGTCTTAGCCATTACAAAAATCGGCCTTAGATGATTTTCTAAGTAGTACGACATAGTCGCAATAATCCAGAGCATGTTCTCTGAGTAGATTTTCCCGAATTCGGAACGCGCAAACATTTTTCGACAAACGCTAAGACAGTTATCAACATTTGACTACAAAATATTTGGTTTCACATGGTTTTTGTTAAAGTGACACGAAAGTATTATATGTTGGTAACAATTTAATTTAAGTGCTGTGTACTTTATTATAATAATTGTTTACTGATTAACACTTCTATCAGCTATAAATGTTATCGAGTAAAGGGCATACCTAATGTAATAGAAACACGATAATGAGTAAAACATTTTGATTACAATCGATTGTACATAACCTACTCGATAAATAGCCAAGTTGTACAATTAGTCGCAATGTGTAAGTCTTGTTTTTAAATTTATCGGAATCATGGCTTATCGATAAGCGTTTATTTATTCTAGCAGCTATTCCAAATAGCTTGCTGGCGTTTTTTGGTTCGAGCTGGATGTCTGCTTGGCCCCACCATTAAGTGGTCGGATTTGCCCCATTGTATCATTTTTCATGTATTTCTAAGAATAAATAAAAAAATATTTCAGTTTTAAATGCGTACCTACACTTTTAAATCTAATTCTAATTCTAATCCAATTCATTTTAATTTCTCTTGCAACAAAGTCGTTTTGCAAACACATAAAAACATTAGTTTAAGGGGAGGTTCTTTCAAATTAGGTCGAGAAAATCGATTTTTTTTTTACAAAAAATTAAAGCTACATATTCGCAGAATATGTGAACGAAAGGATTTTTCGATGCGATCGATATTTATAGAAATAGAGCGTCTTGAACGCACCTCAGTCGCGCGCGCTAAAAACTTTAAACGCGTTTTTCTCGGAACCATGTTTTTCATCAGAATTTCAGGCACAGGTCCTTGATCTATTGTTCCGATTCCCTTAATTTGAAGCATGTTTTGAAAGGATATAATTTTTGTATGGCTTAAACTAACAATATAAATGAAAAATTGTTAAATTGCTATTTTTAAGCAAAGTCAAATTTTGTCGAGATAAAAATGTCCAATTATTGCATTTAACAATCAAAACAGGAAGTTTGTATGTCTTTTCATCATGCCACAAATAATACCCAAACTTCGCCGTCTTTTCGGCCAAATTTGAAAGAACCTGCCCTTAAGTGAAATTGCAGCTTCAAACATGTGGTTTGAAAACGAATACGAATAGAATAATTTATTCGGATTCGTTTTACGGAGCACGGCCGATTATATATTTGTGATTAAAATATTTATTTATTTCTTAATTTAAAAAAAAAAACTGTATTTTAGCAAGTTTTGAGTTTCCGATAAGTATTAAAAATTTAAAAAAATCAACTAAATGGCAGCTCGTATACAAAATCACGATTTTCAACAACTTTTTGACTATTTTTATTGAGACAGCGTCATTGTGAGCTAAGATCCAAATTTGATTACTTAATTATAATTAACTTTTGAGACTAACCTAAAGTTAGTACTCTTAAGTAACAATCCATAGTGATAGTCTTAGTTTAAATAAGCAGTTAAGAATATTAACAGCTTTAGGTTTTTCCAATTTTCATAACGAAATGATGTATTGTTATTGTTAACATATATTAATAATTTTTAAAGATCAACACGTCAGCTAAAAATTTTTTTTTTTAAAAAATTTCACATAAAAGATGTTGCATAAACCCAATTTGTGGATCAATTCGTGAAGCGAGTTCGTTAGACTGCAATGATGGTTCTCTGATGCGAATTGTGCCTGAAGACCTTGCCAAGAAGCCATATAAAGTTCAATTGGTGCAATTGATGCGGAAGATCTTTGGGCCGAGGATGGCGAATTTTACCAAGAAATCATCTATTCGAACGAAGCTCATTTCCACCTCAGTGGTTATGTTAGTAACGCATCTGGAAAACAGAAAACCCGCACGTCGTCGAAGAGAAACCAATGCATCCACAACGAGTGACTGTTTGGTACTGATTTTGGTCCGCTGTCATTTTTCTACGAAAATGAAGAAGGAGCCACCTTAACCCTCCGTCGGACACTTGGGTGTCAAAGTATTTCTAATTCTAATTTATAATAAAATTTTATTGGCTATCGATCCGTGTATAGTGGAAATATCAAAAAGTCCTTAAAGCGGACGAAAAAAAAGGATTTAAAAAAGTTTAACTTCGGACGGATTTAAAATCGCCTATACTTACTTTCTATGTGTTCCTGAGAGTCAATAAATGAGCTAGCATTATATTACATGATAAAAGACATTGACATCCCTTTATTTTCGTTCGAAGAACATTAAATGTAATCAGAATAAACAAACAAAAAGGGGGGGGGGGGGGGGGGAAACAAAAAAGTGTTTTTTTCCAAATCCAAATATTTTTCCTAGTATTGATTTCCTCAGGCAAGTATCTCAACATATGCCAAATCGATTTAGAACGTTTAGTAATTAAGAAAATTACCTGATTAGTATATAATTGAGCCGAAACATGAGGTAAATTCCCATATAAATGTATTTAAATACATAGGGATCCAGCCAGGCACCATTTGTCCGTCCAAAGGTTTAAAAATAGGTGTCCGACGGAGGGTTAACCGTCAATGGCGTGCGCTACCGAGCAATGTTGACCGATTGCTTTTTGGAGTAAATTCAAACTGAAGACATGGACACTATTTGATTCCAACAGGAACCAGCGAATGCCAAATCGATCTTTTATCTTTGGAAATCGAATAATCAGCAAAAATGGTGATGTGACTTGACCACCAAAAAGCTGCGATTTGACGCCATTAGACTATTATCTTATCCAGAAACAATTCAAGAGCTCAAGCACGAAATTCGAGCTGCTATTGCTGACATAAGGCCCGAAACAATCGAAAATGCACTCAAAAATTGGGTGGATCGAATGGAGCACTGCCAAGTTAGCCAAGTTAGTTAGGTGGTCATTTGACCGAAATTAATTGTCATAAATAAATGTCATAAGCCAACCTTTCAAATAAATGTCCAACCATTTTTTTATAGCAAAATGAAATTCCAATTTTTAAATGGACCACCAATGAAGTATCTATAAATAGTTTGCAAGAATATTTTTTTATTTTTTAGAACTATAGATTGTTAGCATTTCCCTCGGTTTGTGTACTTATAAATCCTCTTCAAACGTAAAGTAAACATTGGTAACAAATGCAGGCTTGCCATAAAAAAGCCATGTCAAAAAGAGTGCATAATCACCTGTTGGTAAAACTACCAAAAGCTTTTCAGAGCGCAGGTAAAAATCTTTAACCATTTGTCGACCCTGAAATCAAAGGTTTATATTTTCGAAGAATATCTTACAGTTGCATTGCATTTAACTCACCTCATAAGGACAGCTATGATTAACAGTCGATGCATCCTGAAATAATGCCCAGATCATTTTAATAGTCGGATGGTTTGGCTTTTTAGTAAATTTACAGGCATCTATCGTCATGTCAACAAGCCAAGGCTTATAGCCATTGGCTTTTTTAAGGACTTGTACGCGTACATTAATATTATTTACAGGATACAAGAATGTTGCATTTATATTTAATACTGTTTTGTTCCTTGCGATAGCCCGAAGCCGACAGTGTTCAATGGCAACCCAAGATTTGTTGTAAGATTCACAAACTGCATTCGTCATTTTGAATAAAACAGCGTCCTAAAAATATGAAAATAATTTGCAGCTTAAAAAATCACTATATATGAATAACTACGTTTTGGTGAAAGTAAAGGAGAATTAATTGTGACAGCGCTGCAAAAGTTAACCAAGATCTGCTCATGGCGTAGATACGTATGGGAATGCAAAATCTATTGAAGCAGCTATTTTCACTAAGCATATTATTTACGCTTGAATTGATTCATTGATCAGATATCATAATAATATATGTATTTAATGCGTAATTATCTTGCAATCTTTTGAAAATAACTCATTCACATCACCCTCGCTTCGCCTTTAATTTTTGTTTTCGTTGATATTAACTTTAATTATTTTAAAAATGATTTTTTTATTATTGCAACCACAAAAATGCTATAACTTGCTTGCGCCATCTAGTGGCAGCCACTTACATGCGCTATCTAGCGGCTTCCCTATACAAAAAAATAAATGATGACGACGCCGATGTCAAAAAATAACATTATTATTATAGGAGAGCCCTAGCGATCTCTAACACTCGCTTTGCTCCTCAACCATAACCTTTGATTTTTTATATACATATATACAGTGCTTGGGAACTTTAAAAAGCTTTCAAATGATAAAAGATTGCGTACGTTAAAGTCGGGCGCTGACGACATTGGGATACCCTGTACCAACCACTAGCCTGCAATAAAATCCGGTAAATTGCTTAAGAACACCAATATACATTTGATTGCCAAATTGGGTTACGATACCTTCATAAACAATCAAAAACTGACGAATTTTGTACAAAAAACGTTTTTTTCACCGATCGGCTCTATGGGAGCAATATGATATAGTCAACCGATTTCGATCAAATTTGGTAAAGTGCTTGGGAACTATAAAACTAACTAAATAGCTTGCGAATGCCAAATTTGGTTACGCTATCTTCATAAACAACCGAATTATTCATCTAAAACTTTTTGTTTTTTTCGAGGTCCTCTGAAACACCCCTATGGGAGCTATATAACATAACCCCGATATCGAAAAATTAAAATAAACTTGCATCCCTTGACATAATAACGCATCTAATCTGAAAATTTTGTGGCTCTAGCTCTTACCATCTCTGAGATCTAGGCGTTCATACAGACAGACAGACGGACAGACGGACATGGGTATATCGACTTCTCTAGTCACCCTGATCATACTTTAGGTAACTTGGGAGGGTCTCCGACGTCTCCTTCTGTATGTTACATGCATTTTCGGCTTGCACAAACTTAATATACCCTTTGTACCATACGGTACAGGGTATAAATATTTCAGCATTAATAAATGAATTATGACCTTAAAAGTTGGTAGCATATAATATAGGGTGGGCCATCTGTTGATTTGTTTGTTAATTGTATTTTATTCGTATATTTTTCAATAAAATTAGGCAAATGTTTATAGAAATGAAAGTTTGAAACTATTCATTTATGTATGAAAAATATAGGGTGGGCCATCTGTTGATTTGTTTTTTAATTGTATTTTATTCGTATATTTTCCAATAAAATTGGGCAAATGTTTAGGCAAATGAAAGTTTGAAACTATTCATTTATGTATGAAAAATAATATCACCCAAATAGCCGCCGCGGCTGGGTCTACAGGCACGTATGCGAACATCGTAATTTTCGCCATCTTTTTTTTGACAAAAACTCATCTAGCTATCCTCTCATACATTGAACGAATAAGCGATGCTGATAATGTTCCGTGGGCTTCAATTGTTGCGTCATTTGAATCATCATTTCCTTTATCTATCACTGGAGCATAGGATTTTGTACATAAACTATGTTTTTTTTCAGAACGACCATTTTCATAGTACGCCTGTACTACTTTTACGCGTTGTTCGGCTGTTGACATATTATGCATAGCATCCATTTTGGACAGGTATTGGACCAAACCAAAAGATGACCCACCCACCCTATACGTTGTATAGAGGATATCGAAAAAATTAAATAAACTTGTTTCCCGTGACACAATATGGCATTTGGAAGATATAGGCGTTCATACGCTTGGAAAAAAAGGGCAGAAAAACGAGCCATCTTATAATACAAATGTACCCTGCATAGCCCTCGCAGTCTTCAACGTTTTGAAGAGGTTTAATGGTAATCTGTGGTAAGCAGTAAAAAACTGTGGCGAAGGTCTGAAGCATAGCACACCCAAAAATTTTAAAGAACTTTTACATTTAATACCAGGATAATTTTACAATCAGAAGGGGCAACAAAAGGTAAGTGTCGAGTATTAACTCTTCAGTTCGGTTCAGGCCTCAATTAGTCATGAAATCATGCCTGAATTTTCAGTACCAGCCATGAATCTACGCATTCATTTATCACTGAATTTAACACATGCATGTCTTAGGCTTTCAGGCCTGAACCTTAGCCGTAACAATCAGCTATGAATTCAGTGCTGATTGACTTTGAAAAGTCAAGCCTAAAATCGGGGTAAATTTTTTAAAAAATCGGACATGCATTCAGTGCTGATTCGATTTTGAAAGTCAGGTTTTGAAATCACAGGTGAGTAATTAATACACTGGAACAAATATTCTTCATACATTTTTAACCAAATTTTATTATCAATTTTAATTTAACATTATAAATTACAGTGGATTGGGTGCAGCCTTAAGATTGAGCATTCGGTTTGTGTTGCAACCCTCCCATGATGAAAAAATATTTTTTAATTTTAAATATTCGTAACTGTTATTAAAATAAATTTTCTTAGAGCGAAGTTTTACTGTAGCGAAGAATTGATTTTAATTCCCTACTCTAGTTGACCATTGCGATAGCAACTCATATCTGATAAATATTCTCATAACTGTCACATTGTGCTCATTTTCAAGTATTTATGACATGAGTTATAGTTAGTATATAAAAAGCAACTTAAATTTACTTTACACATTACTTGTTTCTCGATTTTTACTCGTCTCCGGCATATTCTCACAGTTTGTAGCCAGTTGGAAACGGGTTTTTCCAGCAAAGTCTCTCAAAAGCAAAGTGCAAAAAATATGAATGCGATTGAATGATTGATTACTTGATTGATGGATGGTTGCTTGAAGTTATGCTGCGTTGAGTGCTGCAGCGTTTCGTTGTCGTTGTGTGGCATTTTGAGTACTAAATGAGTGTTGACATATTCAACGGTTGCATTTCGGGCTGTTAGTTAATCGGGAAAGATATCTCGTATAGGAGATAATTAATTTGGTTTAATTAATAATAATTATTTCGCACTCGATAAATCTCACTCAATAAATCGACAATTCGATACTTTTGTTCAGTCTTTCAATTGTTTTTAGTCGAATTTTCAAAATGGTTAATGGTTAACCTTTAAATATAATTTATAAACTATGCTTTAATGCCGATAAATTGTTTATCAATAAATCAACAATTCGATACTTTTTAAGTAGTATTGGAATTGTTTTGTGTATGACTAATCGAGGCTTAAATAATTTATGCAAAAAAAAATATTTTAAGTTATTTTTCAAATAAATTTTGTAAGTTAGAGTGCAAAATCTTGATCTTGGGATGGCTACCACGTTGGGGCTTTTCAAATATATCTTCAGCCACACAGGCTGGATTCAAAAAAGAAAAAATTATAAATTTTTATATTTTTTTTTTTCATACACACAAGTTAAAAAAAAATATTTTTTTTTTCGATGCACGTATTTTAAATTAATTTATTTAAATGGTAATACGACTGTAATTATGTACAATGCCGATATTGTATTTCAATATATCGGAGTTTCGATACTTTGTTTCTAGTCTTTGAATCGATTTTAATTATTTTTATTTTTTTGCAGTTTTCCTTTAAATAAAATTTATAAATTATTATTAAAGCCATGTCTATTTTCTTACTTCTTGGCGAAGAAGATAGGAAGGAAACTACAAAAATGTATTTTCTATATACTTTTATTTTAATTTTATGTATTTATTTCGGAACTAAGACGATAATGATGTTTAATACCGATACATTGTTTATTATTAAACACAAGAACAATTGGATTGAAATTTCAAGTTTATACAAAAATGTTAATCTAATTATTTTTATTAAAATCACAGGGATTTTTTTTAGTAAAAATCTTAAATACCTTAAAGGTAGATCAGTTGATACCGCACTACATACGGTGCTAGGGAGCATCGAGAAACTCCTGCATCAGAAGGAGCTTGCATTGGCAGCTTTGTCAGTCTCAGGAGTCAATAACGGCAGCACTTGCCAGAATCGACTCCCACCCGATGATAGCCCACTGGCTTAGCAGCCGGGTGATCAACTCTGTACTCTGCGCAGGTGTAGTAAGAAGGAAGGTCCCGAGAGCCACTTCACTAGGTGCTGTCATCTCACCACTTTTGCGGAATCTGGTTCTTAACGACCTTCTTCTAACTCCACAGCAAGCAGGATGTAGGATGACGGTAGATTTCTTTCCCCGTAATCAGTGAACTACTGGAGTATTCTTTAAACGTCAGTTTACGATGGGCACGACAGAATGATCTGGGAGTCAACACTTAACTGATGTTGTTCACTAGGCGATATAATGTCCCTAATTTCACCCCTCCGTCTATCGGAGGTACGAAACTTCTAAGATCTATGGAAGTAAAGTATTTGGGTATTTTTCTGGACTCCAAGTTCTCTTGGAAGAGAAACTGCAAGAAAAGAATGAAGGGATCTACTACACCTATAAAAAGACTTTTGGTAGGAGATGGGGACGACAACCGTATATCGGCTTTGCAACCCGATGGTCGGTGGTTTGAATCCCCGCAGTGTAGGTCCGCGTTCTCTTCGAACAGTTATTAATAGAGATCCCCATGCTCCGCCCAGGGGCGACTAACAAAATAGTCAGTCAGGGAAAATATTATTATTAAAGAGCAGCCTCACTAGGCATCATTGGATCTCTCCGATGCGCTGCTCAGGCAGCCTCGAATCTTCTGATTCTGGAGCCAGTGCAAGCGGGAAGCAAAGCGAAACTTCGGGCACTGAATCACGCCATCTACTTCGGATCACAGCAGTATCCTGTTTATGTTTTGCATGCTCGCGATGCAAAGAGCAGCCTTTCTAGGCATTATTGGACATCTCCGATCCGCTGCTCAGGCAGCCTTGATTCATCTAAATTTGGAGCCTGTAGAATCTCGCCATCTACTTCGGATCAC
The DNA here is from genome assembly GCA_949987675.1 of Chymomyza fuscimana. NCBI lineage: Eukaryota > Metazoa > Arthropoda > Insecta > Diptera > Drosophilidae > Chymomyza > Chymomyza fuscimana. Next base: position 27,014,526 of record OX465089.1, on the reverse strand, counting down.
AGCAGTATGCTATCTGCGTTGGGCATGCTCGCGGTGACCAAGAAAAGTGACTCTTACTCCAGATTAGTGCAGCCTTCGCGGAGAGAGAAAATTGGAAGCAAAAACTCCTATCAAGGAGAACGAGCTAATGATATATAGGGACGGCTTTAAGACGGATGAGGGAACAGGAGTGGGAGTCTTGGTTTCGACAAAGCTTTCGTCCACACGGTTTGGCAAGCGGAAAGACTGATAGACACCTTAAATTTTAATACACTGCTATCTGGAACTAAACCGTATTCACCATCACTCGATCACACTCTGCTTGGTACCAGGCCACTCTGATGTACCTGTTAACGGGGGGTGGGCAAGTAGGTCAGGAACGGATTAACACTGCCAGTTACCCTTGCGGTTAGGGATACAAAAAGACGCCTTTACTTTAAGATGTCATATCTGAAATTAAAAAGATAGTTAGCACGCAGACAGAACGAGAAAGGGACACTGTGTCCGATTGTCGCATCTCCCAAAACAAATATATGAACTCCTTTAATCCTCACATTTTGGTTGATTGAACTTAAAATCAAATCCTATTATAATTGTTATTAATTGGCCATTACAACCGTGGGTCGGTCTTGGCAGCATCCAAAATCCTTCACCAGTCGTTTCTGCTTTGCGCCAGTTGGAAACGTCAAGCCCAGCCAGGTCACTAAATACCAGATCTTTCCATCTTAGAGGGGGTCTTCCTCTTACCCGCGCGTACCACCAGTTGGCCTACAAAATCCTTTATTTGAAAGAGTATCCAAACTTCCACATACTAAAAGCATATATATACTAATTTTTTTCCTTTCAGTAATAAAATGGAAATTTCATGGCATTGCACTGCACAAAATGCTTTACAGTTTGTTTTTACTTTGATAATAGTATTTGTACATATCAGACATACACATGTGAATATGTATTATATACATGCACTCACGCATACATATAGACAGACTGGGAGCAACACGCAGCCAAATGTAAATGCAAACAGAAATTGTATGCACGGTACAAATACGAATTTTATTTTATTTACACACAAACTCACTGCACTCGCACTCACATAGATACACACACACACACACACATACAGAAACACACAAATACAATGACAAACAATCCTGTATTACACCTGGCAGGTAACTGAAAACTGGCTGCAATGTAAAGTTTGTCATTTGCATAACCTTTGGGTAAGCAAGTTGTGCGTCGGGGCCAAAAGGGGTTAAAAGAGGCCACACAAAGGACGCAGTTGTTTGTCGCTTTATTTTAAAGCAATTTAAAATATTTAGTTGCAATTACATGTCAACAAATAAGGCTCACACACAAACAGTCAATTTTGTTTATAGACAAACACTAAAGGAACTTTGAACCGAAAGAGACGAGAGCAAACATTTGGCAAAAAGCAAATAATATAAAAAACACAAAAAAAGAAGCAATCACATTTTATTGGCTTTGTTTTTTACTTTTTCGTTTTTTTGTGTTTCCTTCATTTTTATTTAAGCCTTTTTGCTGCAGCAAACAGTGCGTATGATTAATTTAAGTTGCCAGCAGACACAATATTGCGCATACGCCGGTTGGACTGGTCAGGCGCCTACACACCATACGTTTTTTTGTCTAGCCAGTAAAGGCATAAAGCAAAAAATAAAAGACCAAATAATCAGACAGTAAAACACATTGTGGAAATAGAAATATATGAAATGCACATATATAAAACGAGGGCAGTTCGATGAGTTTTAAACTAAATTAAATTTTTTGTGCTCTTTAAGCTTTTTTTGAGCCATGTTTCTAGCAAAGGATTGATAAATATAATTCAGATTCTGCACTGTCAATCTTTATATTTAAAAAGTGCTTTACTGAAGTCCATACTAGCACAAATAACACCAAACATTCAGTTCCTTTTTTAACAGAAATTTTGTATAAAATCCAGGGAATGATATTGGTTTATTGAGAGGAAAATGAGAGTGCGTAAGTTAGCTGAGATTGTAGGCATTTTAATTGAATGGATACATCCCACTTTTCATTAATGCTTGTATTAGTTTAGATAATTTTCAGATATAGCCTAGGAAAGAGAGGCCAGCACTCAGTTTTGGCAGCTAGTGGACTCTGTTTTTTTGTATCCTAACCGAATCCTTGACGAAAAGCTTATAGCTTCAAATTAAATATATTTATGAAAAAGTAGTACAAAAAAAATCAATACAATTAGACGCAAAGAAAAAAGACGGATAAGATACGGGAAACTGCCCCCGCGATTTTCGAATTTTCGATTTCGAACTAATGATGCAGTTAGATTTAAGTTTTTGAACTTAACGCGTTACGGCTTAATTTAAAAAAAAATGTTTTTCGCTTTTATTTAATTGTGACTAAACAACAAAATATTTTTGAACCCATTTTTTTTTTTAATTTAAGTGGCAACACGACTCTTTAAAAAAAATATGTTTTCTTATTTTTTTTTAAGTGTGTTCCTTAAGTATGTCAATCACCATTATTTTTTTTAGACTCGTGTTTTTATACGTTCTTTATTTGGTGTAAATATGAACCAAATCGTTTTGGTGGAACAATGTTAAAAAAAAATAAAACAAAATTTTTTTTGTTTTTTTAAAAAAATTAATGAACAACAATTTTTTTTCTGTCTAAAGATTGCAAAAATTATAATGCACTTTTATAATATTGTATAGAATACGTACATCTTGTTTATATGATGGAAAAAATTGAAAAAATAAACAAACAATTTTTTAATTTTTTTTGCATTAAATCATGCAATTTCAATAAAAATGTATGGGGTTGCATTCAACACAAAAAATAAAACCAAATTAACCATTCGCAATATAAGAAATTGATGGCCCTATGCTCCACTAGGAGTAACAGGTCATAAGAAGAATATAAGAAATTCCAAATTTTGATTTATATCTAAATTATGGAATATTGTCATATAAATAAAATTTTTATTATTTTTTTTTTTAATTTTTTTCAAATAATATTTGGATATGAGACTGCTACTGCTCGCAATTGATAAATAAAGAAGTATTTGGCGATGTTCGATAGATATCCGAAATAATTTTTGCTCTGTTTTAAGCCCGCGGAGAAAACATGGATCTCTCACAATACACCAGAAACCAAGAAAAAGTTGAAGCCGCGAACTTCTTCAAGTAAACGATCTCCGAAATGGGCCAAGTTTGATCCGCCGGCCGAGAGATTATTGGCGGCAGTTTTTTGGGATGCGAATGGTTTCATTCCTCTCGAGCACCTTGATACCCAAGATCACCAATGATCACCCTATAAAAAGCTGTTGGAAAGGTTTGACATTGATGTAATGAAAAAATTAGCAAATTTGGCCGTGATCTTTCACCATCGATCACAGCTGCTAAAAACATTCGTGATTAATTTGAACCTGTTTAAAAGTATCGTGATTGATTTGATTTGCCAACATAATCACTAGATTAAGCTCCCTGTGATATATTTACCCATCTTAATTCTAAAGATATGGATTGGCTTTATGAGGAAATTCTTCAAAGGATTTCGCGTTCGTAGACCAAATTGTTTTTAGTTCCTTTTTTTTTTGATTACATCTATAACTTATTTTATTTTGTGTAAGCAAGCCTATAATGCTGAGGCAGCAAAAGTCAAGTAACTTGGAAACCCATATTTGATATGCAGATCACAGAGTTGAAGATTTCTCAGCTAAGTAAATTCCAATGTAAATATTTAGTACACTGAAAACTATGCATCGTAGAAAAGTGATGGAGGACTCATTTTGAAATAAAGATAATTTCAATTACTTTAATTAAATATATGGGAAAAATTTCCGAAAAAATCTACCTGTTTTAAGATATTTGCAAATTATTCGAAAAACACCAAACACCATTTCCAACTTTTAATTTTAAACAGGCATTGTGCTTGAACTAACAAATCTACATCCTTGATTTAAGTCTTGTTTGATAAATAATTTTATTAACAACATTTTCCATCTTTAAATCATGACTCTAAGTTTGTTACAAAAAAGATATCATGCAAAAACCCTAACAACATATATTGTCACGGGTCGGTGCCACCTACCAACAAATACCTAAACGGACATGGTACAAAATTCCGTAGTTTTTTGTGAAAATTTTCATAATATTAACGCTTTGTTTCGATTATTGGGGTGTCAAGCAGTAACTAAACGACTCACAATAAAACGCTTGGAAATAAATGTTTCACAAGGATTCCGCACGAAAATCATGTGGCAACACTGTTTTGTCTGTTTTGTGCGGCCCTCTTCATACTGCTTCCGTACATGTTTGGAACCTAATTTCTTGTAAAATTTTTTTGTATATAAAGTTCGTCTCTGTTCAAAAGCGTTTCAGGCTGCTGCGTACAGGCTTATATACAAAACAACCTCAAAATCCTTTGAAGCATTTAGCAAGCATATCAACAATTGCAGTCATGTCAGCATCATATTGACTGCCATTCACGCTTTATTCGCAAAGCTATACCTTAGTGAAAAAGTAACATAACCTTATCAAACTGCCCTCGCATCACGATGTTCTGAGCATATTCAAAAGGCAGACAGACGACTAGGCAAAAGATTTAATGGAAAAGTTTCTGCTGCTACTATTATAATTGTAGTTGTTGCTTTTGTATCTTCTGTTGTCTGTGAAAATGGAGCAAGGCAGTTAAGAATTATAACAGATACAAATGCAGACGAACTGAAAACCCAAACGTCCAACAAATAGACGTCGAGTGTCTCGTATCTAGCACCTTTGCCATTGCCTTTGTTCTTTATTGTCTGTTCCTTGTTTTAGTTGTATTTGTACTTGTAACTGTCTGTTATGTACTAATATATATATTGTATGTATGTGCAGTACATACTCCTTGTTTACATAGACAATTGTGTGAAGTTACTTAATGTTCAGGTTTTGTGTGCACTGCCAAATGGCTGTTAACATTCAATGCAATTTTGTGGCTTTATGCCAAGCTATCCTTAGTTAAGGTGTTTCCTTTTGGAAGATCATGGCTGTTGTGGGTACTGAAGTGCCATATGGGATAACTAGCTGTTTGGAAAGTAAATTTAATTTGTTTTAATGGGTAATACGACAAGATTTCCAACTAAAATAGTTGGGATGCACGAATTTACTTTGAGGGTGTAATTTTGGGTTAAGCCAGCAAGTCTGCCTTGGCTTTGTGGTTAGGGTGCACATTTAAGTTTTCAGCAGGCAGTGGCAGACGCCAGACAAACTCCTGGGACGCGCATTAGTTGCAATTATTGGGATGCACTACAGTCAAACGTTGTGAGATCTATATATGCTAACCAAGCGAGTTGTTACCGGAGCATTTGCTGGTATTGAAAGATAATATGCTAAGGTGGCTCCGGTGGTATATAAAAAACTATTCTTGATGTTCTCAAAGATATCGCCTACCTTGGCAGCGACGGCACAGCGAAGAATTACGCTTACCAATCAATGCTACTTAGATCTCAGAAGGCAAACTTGAGAAGTAGAGATCTCTCTCGCCGGAAGAAACTGTAGAAGACTTAGAAGACGCCTATCCCACCCGGCTTTATGGCGCTGAAGCATGACTCTGTCTCATGCGAATAGTGTGTTTGAGAAGAAAGTACTCCGAAAGATCTTTGGCTCTTTATGCGTTGGTAGCGTCTTTTGGATTCAATAGAATGACGAACTGTACGGACTCCATGGTGACGACATTAACATAGTCAAGACGATAAATGTCCAGCGTCTCCCACGGCTTGGTCATGTTGTTCTTATGGACGAAGTAAGGTAAGGTTTTCGATGCGGTTATTGTGGGAACCCGGCAAAGGAGTACACCCTGCCTCCGTTGGAATGACCTAGTAGTGGGCCTAATATTGGTATTACGAAATAAATAACTTCTCATGTCAAAAGTAAAAAATATCAAGATGGCAAATTATTGTTGAACATTCCGATACAACCACTAAGTGCTAGAGTCAGAAGTTGTCAAGTGCCGTGATAAAATGTTCACTTAAGGATGGGCTTTAAAAAACGGAAGTAACAATGAAACTGATGCGGGTGACAGGGTGGTGAGGCATACCCATAAAGAAAGAGAAATTTTCTTATTTAAGTTTACATACCAATATTGGTGACTGAAGCTACTCCAAGAAAATGTTCACTAATAACTGGGATTAACTGGTGCTTCTAGGCAGGAGAGGTATAAATTTGGAATTTGAAATTTTAGTCTATGTATTTCAAAATTACCAGTAGGCTTTAATATTATTGGCAACCACGGCAACCAAGTAATAAGTTGTTGATCATGAAAAATGAAGGAGTTAAGTGCAAAACTCCATTGAATGGAAATTAGATCCGAATCTAATTTAATAGAAAGAAGAAATGGTAAGGTGGGGCAAATGCGACCTAGTAATTGATTTTGGCTGTAAGATGCTTATTTGGCATCGGATCAACTCGTCCGATATACCAAATTAAAGCTAACGCTTTGCCACAACTTTCTGGAACTGCTGATTTCTTCTGAACTTTATAAATTTTTGAGATATGGCCATTTTTCAAAAAGTAAATTTTTGTCATTTTCAAAAATGGTGGGGTAAGCTTTTTTTTTGCTGATAATAATAAATATTATTTTATTATTTTATTTTCGATAATAAATCAAAATAGCATTTTATTGTCTTAAAAAACGGAATGTATTTATTTCAAAAAATCTTAATATTTTGAATATATAAATCGAAAAGAAAGTTGAATGAATGTGAATAAAGGATGATTGGATTGAATAGCTGTATAACTAATCAGAGTTATTTCATTTACAATCCAAATAGCTTACGGGTGTATTTTTATTTGGTTGGCCCCACCATTTAAAGGTCGGATTTGCCCCACTGTGTCATTTTTCATCACGTCGCGAAAAAAAATTACACGAAATTTCCAACCAATACTAAACATGCTAGGTCTATGTTTATAGTATTATATATTGTATAAGCCGCTTACCGTTTTTTTCGATCACTTTATTTAACAAGAAAAAATGTGTAATCAAATATTCACAAAAATTAAATTGAAAATCGTAAAAATATACACCTTGTGGTTTGAGCAATTAAATGTAGACTGACAGACAACAGTCATGCTACCATTTTGATGATTTTGTATGCTCTACACGGTAACACTAATAGGAGCTGGCTCAGTAAAAGTAGGAGGTAGGCTTTAGCTACACTGTCAGGTTTGCCCCACCATACCCTATATATAATGAAATAGTACTAATCGGTCTCTTACATTGGTTTTTACCAAATTGACGTGACTAACTACTCTCTCAATTAAAGCCTTCGACCAAAGCAATAAAAATAAAGACAAGGCCAATCTTGCCAATTCAAAAAATTAAGTATTACCTGTGCAATTCTTCTGCGGCAATCTAAAAAAAATTAAATACAAAATAATTGATATGATAAATAAATAGTAAGCAAAAGAAATTCTCATACCTTTATTTAAGCTGCTTTGGTTGTTTTGTCTCATTTTTTTTTCATTAATCTTATACTTTATTTTTTCCGACTTAAATAAGTACCCCAAGTACTGATGCCTTTACACATGCAAAATTAATAACGATTAGGCTCCTGAATTCGATATATATTCTTCTTCTTCTTGTGTTATCCTTGACTCCCAGTAGAGCTTAGGGCCTCATGTCGATTTCATGCATCAAAATGTTTTTGCATAGATTAGGCACCTCCAAAATCCTTGTGGCAGCTGCCGTAATTGGGGATTACTCGCATGATTACACCTTGAAGTAGAACTTCCATTTATGTTTGTTCTCATGCTTAAACATCCAAGTACTGAACTCTTAGGATGGTTATCCGTACTAAGCCCCTTCTTTACGTCAAGGTAGCAATCCCCGAAGGAGATATAGATATAAAGATATATACTTACCTATATTCATATAAATTGAAGTAAACAAAAGGCTAAAAATTGCTAAACCCAAACTAAAAAATTCTAGATTTCCAAATAGGGTATGTTTTATATTTTTTCCGAATCAACTTAAAAAAGGACAAATCTAGCCGAAAAGATGGCGTACGTTAAAGTCGGGCGCGGACGACTTTGGGATACCCTGTACCACTGCTTGCAATCAAATCCGGTAAATTGCTTAAGAACACCAAAAGACATTTGATTGCCAAATTAGATTATGACACCTTCATAAACAACCAAAAACAGACGAATTTTTAATCAAAAACTTTTTTTCGACCTATCGGCCCTATGGGAGCTATATGATATAGTCAACCGATTTTGATCAAATTTGGTACAGTGTTGAAGATCTCCAAAAAACTTCTGAATGCCAAATTTGGTTACAATATCTGCACAAACAAACGAAACACAACGAATTTTTTGACCAATTGGCCCTATGGGAGCTATATAATATAGTCAACTGATTTTGATCAAATTTGGTATAGTGCTTGGGAACTCTAAAAAACTGCTTAATGCCAAATGTGGTTACGGTATGTTCACAAATAAACGAAACACAACGAATTTTGTAAAAAACACGATTTTTTGACCGATTGGTCCTATGGGAGCTATATGATATAGTCAACCGATTTTGATCAAATTTGGTATAGTGCTTGGGAACTCTAAAAAACTTCTTAATACTAAATTTGGTTACAATATCTTCACAAACAAACGAAACACAAGGAATTTTTTACAAAAAACAAATTTTCGACCGATCGGTCCTATGGGACCTATATGATATAGTCAACCGATTTTGATAAAATTTGGTACAGTGCTGGGGGTTTCTAAAAAACTTCCGATTGCTAAATATGGTTATGATATCTTCATAAGCAAACGAATTATCCATCTAAAACTTTTGCTTTTTTAAGAGGTCCTCTGAAACACCCCTATGGGAGCTATATAATGTAGTCCCGATATCAAAAAAATAAAATAAACTTGTCTCCTATGGATTAATAAGGGATCTTATCTGAAAGTTTGGTTGCTCTAGCTCTTACCATCTCTGAGATCTAGGCGTTCATACGGATAGACGGACAGACGGACATGGGTATATCGACTTCTCTAGTCACTCTGATCATACTTTAGGTAACTTTGGGGGGTCTCCGACTTCTCCTTCTGTACGTTACATACATTTTCGGCTTGCACAAACACAATATACCCTTTTTACCTTACGGTACAGGGTATAAAAAGGGTACATTGGCATCACTGATACGTACAGATGCACGTGGTATTGATTTAATTTAATCATTAATCTTTTCTCCTTAGGTGATTTTTTTCAAATAAAACTGTTGTTCCAGCTCAACTTTACCATTTCTTCTTCAGCTTTATCTCTAAAAAAAAACCTCTTTTATGCCCTCCAAACCGTAGTTTTTACAAAAATTGGTAACTTTAGTTTTGAACCCGTAGCTGCAACATAATTATAGGTCATCATTAAGGGCTACACTGTTTTACTTACTCTCTTAATTTGACTAATTTTAATACTAATTGGATTTGTATAACAAATTACGTTTGAAAGCTGAACAAAACAGAAACAACAACAACAACGAGTACAGTAGTACCCACTCCCCTCCCACGGATTTGAAACAAGCAGATGTTACAGCTTTTATGGTAGCTGCTGAAAATAAAATAAATAAAACAGAAATTATGTTTTTGCACTCTATTTCGTATGAAGAGTGTCACCGTTTGCAATATTTGAAACCGCATTTACCACAGCAGCGGAGTGAGAGAGAGATTGAGAGAAAGAGAGTGCGTGGGTGAGACAGTTGGTTGACAGACGGAGAGACCGACAAGCTGACGAAGCGACAGACTGAATGCACTTTGCACTGATGCAGATGTCATTACACTGTCATGCAGTCAAATGTTTTTGGTGGTGGGAAATGATGCTGTTGTTGTTGTTGTTGATATCGTTGTCATTATTGTTGTTGTTGTAAATTGCAACAGCACACACACACACTCAACCGCAGTCAGCCGCTCTACATAACCAACACAGACTTATTATATGAATTTATACGCCTGGACGAACCGTTAAACGATAGGCGGATACACTACCTCTCTCACTCACTTCCTCTCGCTTTCTACCACACCCAGTCCTTGCCGCTTTCACTCTGTCTCTCCCGCTCTCACTCTATCTTCTGTTGTCTGGCAAATGTTATGTAAATTTCTGCAAGTGTACATAAGCGTGCGTGTATGCGAGTGTGTAAATTGCTGTATGCATTGTTACCTTATAAAAACAGCATAATTTTTAAATGGGTTGTGGAAAAAGTGATTTTCCATACAAATTAACAAACAAAAAATGCAAACAAAAAAGTGTAACAACAAAAAACAGTGATAGGGCATATTGGAATATGCACAGTGGTCGGAAAATCCGATTTGCTGGTATAAATTTAAATAATCTATTGTCGTTGAAAGCAATTAGATTGCCAAAAAAATACAATTGTATTGTATTTAATATAAATAAATTATCAGATTTCCATCCAATACGGAATAATGCTTAGATATATTTATAAGAAAACCGATATACAGCTATAGGAGTCACTATAACCCCGAAATCGAAAAATAAAATAAACTTCTTTCCCGTCGCATAGTAAGGTATATAGTTGGAAAGTTTGGCTACTCTTGCTCTTAACATCGCACAGTGGTTGATTTGGCAACTCTAGCGAATAAAAATTTATCTATCTCCAACAAATTTGGCTTTTAGAAATATTTTAGGTAGTTATATAGTCGTGCCGAGCTTGGTACGAATCCAACGTCTTTATTATTGAGCTGCCAAATATCCCGAAATCAGTTTTGATCATATCTCCTTTATTTATCAGTCTGTTTCAACCAAATCTGATATTTACAAATGTTAAAGAATGCATTTATGTGCTGAATTTGATCTGGATCGAAGCACTATATCATGTAGCTGCCATATAACCCGATATCGTGAGTGGTCTTATGTCCTCCATACATCAACTCTAGTTCTCCACATTTTGCATTTAAAAATATTTAAAATCTTTTTTTTTTTTAACTTAACAGTAATCAGTTATTAAAGGTGTGGCAGGAAAATTTTTTGAATTTTTGTACTTTTTACAAAAATTCCCTTTATTTCTATAATTTTTCTCCGATTTTATTAAATAACCACTCATTTTCTTCATAATCGATCAAACTTTAGGACCCATAAAACTATATGAACAAATTTTTTAAAACTTTTTAATTTACGTTCGAAAAGTATTGGAATGAATGGATATAGAACGAACAACCCGTAAAGACAAAAATATGTTTTGAGTATAATCAATGTGTAATTTAATTATCTATAGTATTATCAAAATCAGTTTAGTACAACCAGAGATATTTGCTTTTAAATAATATCACACACTAAATTTTATTTTTTGTGTAGCGAATAATTTGTCATCAATATTGGATTATAATCAAATTTGTATCGGTTGATTGCAAATAAAAAAAAAAAAAAAAAATAAAAAAAAAGCTTTTAATTAAACCCACTTTTAATTTAATTTCGAAACATGTTTGTTTCGAAATATCTCGAAATCCGTTCCATTTTCGGTTTTAGCATGCCATTTTACTACGGCGATGACTAAAACATGTTGAGAATACCAACATTCGAAAAGAATTCTTTTAAAAATTTGCTGAAAATTACCTAAAATTTCATATGAATGGATAAATAACGACCAAACCGTAATTTTGTCAAAAATATATTTCAAGTATAATCGATGTGTAATTTAATTATCTACAGTTTGCTTAAGGACACTTTTTTTTTAATTTCGAAAAATATATTTCTGAAAATATCTCGAAATCCGTTCCATGAAAAAAATTTTCACTGCATTTTCAGTTTTAGCATGCCATTTTACTACGGGAACGACTAAAACATGTTGAGGATACCAAATTTTTTTTTAATTTTTAAGCTAGTGTAATAATTTAAAAAAAATTATGAGCAATAATGTGAAAGTCTGTGAAGAGATTTCTTGACAGATTACAACTCTAACATTGCACCTGCTTCGTGGGTCTAGAGCTTGTTATCACTTACATAGATAAGATTTTAGATGTGAATCGTAAGGCGTTGCTAAGCACTTTTTAACATTGTAAAGTAAACCGAAGTATCATAATTTGTATTCAAAACAACTCATTATAGTATCAATTATTTGGTGACATTACTCATGCGTCCCAAGTGCCCTTCTAAACTCAAACTGTCCTTTAAGCCCTCAAAGGTCCTTTCTTCAAATACGATAAAGTCACCAGCAAACTGATTGGATAGTATAGAAAAAAATATATAACAAATTCAGATTATGCAAAAAGTTATAGATAAATAAATGTTTTAATATGACCCATGCCATAAACGAGGCAACTGGTTGTACCACTTGGCTGTTTATCGAGCAGGTTGTACAATCGATTGCATCGAGTATGTGGTCATTGTAAGAAATTTCGTATGATTCTGCAACAAATCGATATGTTTTAAACCATGGGATGGGCTTGGGTAATAAAAGTTTTGCTTTTTTAAATATAAATATGCTTATTTTAATGATTGAATTCACTGAGAAAATACACTATTATATCGATTGTTATATAATTTTTTTTTTGTAAAAATCGATAAATACTAAAATTAAAGAAATTATGACAGAACTTGTACGTTAAACTTGTTTTGAGTGTATTATTTGGCGATTTATTTGATTTTTATTTAAGATCAGATGAAGAAGACTGAATTTTTTAGCCCCAACTCAAAGTGATGTGTATTTTAAAGCTATTGCTTATTAGCAATCTTTTGATATTTATTTAAGCGTTAAATTAGAAAAAATTACGTATAAATTGGATTTTAAACAAAAAATTTATTTTATTCAGTTTCAACGCTAAAAAAGTAAGAGTTATAATTAAATGTTTAACTCCATATGTATTCTTCTGTCTCAATTGGTTGGTATTTTCGATACTTTTAGCAAAACACATAAAATTAAATGTTATTATACTTAATTATTAGGCTATTGAAATGCAAGAACATCCGTGTAACGATGTAAACAACCCTAACAACTAGGCATAGAGGTAAAAATGCCCGACTAACAAGCAGTGAAATAATTTAAAAGCATCAAAAATAAAGTTTTGTATATTTGTGGGGCACAAATGCCCCACGGCAAGAATACCCGAGTAAAGACCTGAGCAACCCTAAAAACGAGGCACAAAGGTAAAAATGCCCTACTAACAGCGTAAGCAACAACAATCATCTGTTTGCGTCATATTGTTTGGTTTGCTTTAATGAAGAAACATTTTTGTGAGAAAAAAACCATTTAAAAATGATATTGTTTTGAGTAGTAGTTAAGTGAACACCCCGTTTGTTCCTCGCAGAGTCGTGCTGGTAATCCACTTATTTAAAGTCAAAAAATACTATATTTTTAAAATAGAAAATAACCATAAACATATTTATTTAGAAATTCTCGCATAATTATAAACCTTATATGATATTTTGGAAACTTGCAACTTGTTACAAATTTCGATTATTACAATTATATACCTTAGCTAATTTTTCGTAAATTTAATCTTCTTGTAGCTGACGAAAAAAAAGTTATTTTTGCATCTTTACTGCATTTTATAGTCTCGAATCTTTTAAAATATTGGAATTTTTTGGTTGAGTAAGGAATATGTAAGCCTTGAAACATTTTAATAGCAGTTAGCGATCATGCAACCAGATTTCCAACTGGGTAGTTGGTTATTTACATTTAAAACCACTTTCATACTCACAGACCCATATACATTATTTGCATACATATATGTATACGTATATAGGTATGTGTGGCTACCAGTGCAAACGTTTATTTAAACAAGTGAAATGTAATTATTTTGGAATTTATTATTAAATTAATTTTAATTGTAATAATGCGCATGTTAAAATGGTCACCAGTGTTGTGTTTTTTTTTCTGGCGGCAAATGCATACTTTTACATTAAATACACACACACAAACACATATGGTTTGTATGTACATAATGGGATATGTTTGCTGTTCGCTTGCGCTTTTGTGGTTTTTATTGATTTTAATTTATTTATTTTACACAAGCCTTTTTTGTTTTCTGTTTTTGTTTTTATTATTTTTTTATACACTGCTCCCGTAGGATCAAAGAGCATAATAGATTTGTTAAGGATGTACGTTCTTCATACCTCGGGTAGTGTCGGAGCCGTATCCGTCTGTGTGAACACCTATATCTCAAAAACTATAAAAAGCGATTGACACGAAATTTTTCCAATAGATGCGGATGATACCATAACCCTTTCCCAAGGTAGAAGAACTTTAGGATTTTTAACTATGCTGAAAAAAGTGCACAAAAACATGTTTTTTGAATAAATCTCGAAAACGGTGCTTAAGAAAAAAAAGGTTGTCATTTTCGTGTTTCTCGACCAAAAATTATCCTAAAAAACAATTTATTATGAAGGTTCATTTTTCGTGTAAACTAGTGTAATTTGATCTGAGATTTTTTTTGTATTAAAAATGTTTGAAAAAAAAATTTTTTAATCACTTCAGATGATCAACGAATTTTATTTTTCCATTTTCCTAAAGTACAATACTCTTATGATTAATTTATAGAAATATAAAGAACTGAGCACTTGAAACTTTTTTACATTTATCGTGTTCTTCAATAATTTAAAAGCGAGTATCTCGAAATGTCTTTTTTTTTTATAAAAAGTAAGTGACAAAGATTTCACAAGAATCATGGCACCTAGTGATTTAATTTTTTGCAGACTACTTTGTAATCTCATAATCTTGTACGTGAATGAACAAATTTTTGAAAAAACTAATTTCTAAGAACTCCTAAGATATATTTTTTTAGAAACTTGCGTAAAAATTTGTATTTCGTCGAATTCTTCATAAACGAACAGTATCAGAATAGAAATGAAATAAAAAGTTTTTCTTTATTAACTTCAGATGAAGCATTCTCTATAAATAATACCAGGCGCAAGAGATGTCTGGAAAAAGGTGATTTTCTCAAGGCGGCCGAATACCTCTAGTTTTACGATTTTATTAATAATAAATTTAATAAAACTGTAATAAAAATATACGCATATATTTTTTTTTTAATTACAAAATTTTTGATTTTAGCCTCTTTCGGGAGAATTTGTGTACATCGATAAGTCAATATATTGCCCCCATTCTCCCGAAGCATAATTTTATAAGATACACTGTCGAACAGCCAAACATCTTGTAACTAGTACAGTTTGGTGCACAAATTATACGATCGTATACAAAAATTTTATATTTTTGAACCGACTCTACTCTAAGCTGCACAAATCGTCCAATTTCTTTCAAAAAAAAAAGAAACTAGAACCATTTAATTTAGTATGAAGAATAATGTGAGCCTAACAAAAACTAAACATTGACATTTTTAAAGCGACCATTTTGCTTGAAAAAAGCTGCTAATTCTCAACGTATCTATGCAAAATTTAGCGCAAAAAATAGTTTTTTTTTAAAAAAAGAAGAAAAGGGTATCCCATAGTCAGTCACCTTCCTACTGTATATATGTATTTTTTTTTGTAAATTTTATTGAAATGTTAAATTATATACGGTAACAGCACACAGTCGCCATACGACACAGACACTTATAGAAACAGACACATATTTTATACGTGTAATGATCAATAAATTTAAGGGTTTATGAAATATGTTGGAATACTTGTTTCAGGTTTGCTTCGGTTTTCATATTATTTATTCTGTATATGGCAGAAAAATTGCAGAAATATTTACAACATAAAGTTTGGTAAGTATAAAAGTCTGCATTGGCAATGAATATTTTAATAAATCTTCACTCTACTGTCAGAGCGTTATGAGAAAATTAAAATTGAATCAGGGTTGAGGTTGACTTTTGGTCTTAACTTCTTATTTTTGACTTTTGGCTTAAAAGTTGTACAAAAAATTACTGTAAATACAATTTGCGGTAACTGCTCAGGCAAATGAACTTAATTTTGTCAAGTTCTTTAACTTAAATTAAATAAACAATATTGTAGTTTTATTTGCTACTTCCCTAATATTATCAATCAGTCTAAAAAAGATTTGTCAACATCTGTAAAAAAGGTTTAAAAATTTGTCTTTTTTTTTCTTGAGCTTAAAGTATTGAAAATAAATAAAAATTCCACGCCGAACTAAAGATTTGATTTGTGTGGCTATTTATAAAAAAAATATTGTAGCCTGCCTTTAGGAGTCATACAAAAAAATAAAAATTTCGCGTGATAAAAAAAATTACATCAATTTAATGTTCGTTTTTAATTAAATTTATGGAAGCTTGAATTGAATTTTGCTTAACTCTTTTTCAACAATTTGATCACAAAGAGTCAATTTCGAATGACATTGAAGGAAGCGCTTTTACGGCAACTCCAAAAATTTTTTAAATATTTTTAGTTTTAAAGTAAATTAATTCAGAGGTTTGTTAAATGTTTTGCTGTGCTATCTGACTATAATAAACTGAGTGAGCATTTTAAGCCTTATTTCAGCTACAGCATTTTCAGTACCAAGTTAAGGGAAGTGATAGATAGAAATAGTCATTCAATATAGGTATACATAAATGTTTATTTTAGGATTTCAATACTTGCTTTAAATAATATAAAGTTTTTTTAAAGTTATTGTTGTCAATTATTTTAGTGATTCATGTTGTAACACTTAGTTTAGGTTCTTAAAACTAAAGTTCAGCAACCCGAAAACCGCAAGAAATTTCATAGATTTTCAGTCTTAAATCTAAAACTTCCTAAGCTAATTCCATCCATTACTTGAAAAAATTAAAAATTAAACTGTTAAACAAATAAACTGGTTTTACGTACCCAAGACATGAATATTTTTTTAATTTCATTAATATCATTAATTTTGAATATGTATATTTCTGTGAACTTCCTTTGTCCTTAAAAAAAATTAAGCGGTTAACTTGGGTCCATCATTTTTAAATTTGTAAATTCTAGCCCCAGATTCGTGATCAGCGAGCGACCCCAAAAACCCATTTTTGCATACCCAACTTGTGTTATAATCACAAAAATGATTGTATCGACTTGAAAGACGATTAGATCGAAAGGTATTGATGCGCTCTTTCCAGCGCGCGCGACTGAGGTTTGTTCAAGACGCTCTATTTCTATAAATATCGATCGCATCGTTCACATTTTCTGCGAATATGTAGCTTTAATTTTTTGTAAAAAAATAATCGATTTTCTCGACCTAATTTGAAAGAACCTCCCCTTAAACTAATGTTTTTATGTGTTTGGAAAACGACTTTGTTGCAAGAGAAATTAAAATGAATTGGCAAAATAGATTTAAAAGTGTAGGTACGCATTTAAAACTGAAATAATTTTTTATTTATTCTTAGAAATACATGAAAAATGATACAATGGGGCAAATCCGACCACTTTATGGTGGGGCCAACCAGACGTCCAGCTCGAACCAAAAAACGCCAGCAAGCTATTTGGACAGCCAATCAAATAACTCTGATAAGCTACTTAGCTATTCAATCCAATAATATTTTATTGACATTCATTCAACTTTCATATCGATTTATATGTTCTAAACATTACGATTTTTTTAAAAAAATACATTCAGTTTTGTAAAACAATAACATGCTCTTTTGATTTATAATCGAAAAATCATTAAATTTAGGCGGTCGGGTTTACCCCACAATTTTTGAAAAGGACAAAAATTGAGTTTTTTTTAAGTCATATCTCAAAAATTAATAATGGAAAAGAAGGAAAAATCAGTGGTATTAGAAAGTTGCGGCAAAGCGTGATTCTTTTATTTTTCTACGAAATTGTTTTTACTCGTTGAGGCATGCAATTGCACGCCAAAAAGTGCTAGAATAAATAAACGCTTATCGATAAGCCATGATTCCGATAAATTTAAAAACAAGACATACACATTGCGACTAATTGTACAACTTGGCTATTTATCGAGTAGGTTATGTACAATCGATTGTAATCAAAATGTTTTAATTTTTCGTTCGCATCGTGCAAGACTCATTATCGTGTTTCTATTTCATTAGGTATGCCCTTTACTCGATAACATTTATAGCTGATAGAAGTGTTAATCAATAAACAATTATTATAATAAAGTACACAGCACTTAAATTAAATTGTTACCAACATTTAATACTTTCGTGTCACTTTAACAAAAACCATGTGAAACCAAATATTTTGTAGTCAAATGTTGATAACTGTCTTAGCGTTTGTCGAAAAATGTTCGCGCGTTTCGAATTCGGGAAAATCTACTCAGAGAACATGCTCTGGATTATAGCGACTATGTCGTACTACTTAGAAAATCATCTAAGGCCGATTTTTATAATGGCTAAGACCTTTGCAAGCAGTGCGTTTGAAAATTACCGAAAAATGTTTGCGCACTCCAAATTCTGGAAAATCTGCTCAACATGCATGCTCTGGAGCATTGCGACTATATCGTACTACTTCAAAAAATATCTTGGGCCGATGTTTGAAATGGCCAAGTGCTTTGGAATCAGCAAATTTGAAAACTATCGAAGAATGTTGCTACGGTCCAAAATGTGGAAAACCTGCTCAGAATGCAAGCTCTGGATCGCTGCGAATCCATCGTGCTATTTAGAAAAATATCTTAGGCTGATTTTTATATTGGCTCAAGTATTTGGTGTCAGTGCGTTAGTCTATGATTATGACCGGAAAATGTTTGTACGGTACAAATTATTGACAACTTACTCAGCATGGGTGAACTGGATCATCATTATGCCAAGCTCCATCTTTTGGACAATCGTATATTGTAGTTGGCTGTTACCTGGAGGACTTCCATTCCTGGATAACCACTCTATAGATCTGAACGGAATACGTTCTGGAGCTACACTTCTCAACTCCTGGCTATTATTCAGTCACAGGCGCGAAATTTGTAGACTGCTTAATCGATTTGTTAGTCTTTCAAGGGAATATCGTGTACTCTTCGGACAATCGTTGTTCGTGCCCTGGTACCAGCTGGCGATATTTGGTATTCGCGAAATTTTGACTTACTTTTTTATCTTTATTTTTTCAAATAAGAAGTATATTGATTGGCATGATATAACAATTTTAATTACGTTTTTCCATTCCTGCATTGTTTTTAATTTGTGTGATATTGGTCTGCTAGTGTATTCACAACTTATAAAGGGATTAGAGACCTATTTGAGTTCAGACAAGCCTAAGAAAGACACACATTTATATTGGGATTATTTTTTAAAACTGCAGGATTTGCGTAAATGTATGCAATTATATAGTTGGGCATGTTATGGTAGTAAATTATTGGATATAGTAACTTTTGTCTGCTTCGTTAATATTAATATAAAACATTTTAAAAATGAGCGCAGTATTTGCCTAGCTGAATATATTTTCCAAACGGGTTTTCTGCATTTAGCCATATTGGCAAGGTGCATACAAAGGCTAGAACAAAAGGTTTTGGAGTCGTTTCATTTTACTGAGATTCGTAAGTTCTTGAAAGAACATAAAAAGCGTTCTCATATGTTGGAGACAGTAAGTATAAACTGGCTTATAAATTATTATTTTTATATCTCATAGTTTTTTCCATATTTTTTAAAAGGTAGAGATGCAACATTTAGTGAGTTCCATGAGAAGCCAGCAAACAATTACTATATGGAACTTAATGCTTCTACGTGGCGTTCTAATATTTGACGTCCTCAGCCTAATAGCTTACAATGCCATAATCCTTTTATACATTATAAACTAATTTGTTCGAGCTACAGATTAAAATTATCGAAGTTGCAGGCAACCAAAGTCGAAAAAAGGATAATTTTTGACCATTTTTTAAAATTATACATTTTATAAAAATCATATATAAACGAAAAAAAATTTTTAAAAATTATGTTAAGCTTTAAGCTAAAAGAGAATACTTTTACGAAAATTTTGAGTCTAAGATCTTCGAAATCGGATAGGAATTGTAGATGCTATGGAACCAGGTAGTTAATCTGTACATATTATATATCACTGGTAAGAGCATACAAAATTTTGTTATGTTGAGGAATAACTGAAAAAAGTGCCCAAAAAAAAAAAACCCCAAATTACCCCAAAAAACTCTTTTTTAGAAAGGTTAATTTTTCATGTAAACTAGTGTAATAAAGGGAAAAGAGAACAATGCAAAATAATTTCTCGTTGTAACCGGAAACTGCAAAGATACCTATGAAATTTTTCGCGATGAAAAACGAATTGATTGAGACTAATATCCTTAAAAATGATATCTTAGTTCTGGAATCAAATAGTTTGGAGCATTTTATTTGTTGTTATTTGGGTTTGGAAACAAAAATCAAAGTTGAATTGCAATTTTTCAAATAAAGATTTTCCATATGTTTTTTGCGTCACGTGACATTTTGCTATATATATTAAAACAGCCTCTTCGAGCATCCTTGACCAATCGAGTGTTATGAGGCACCAAAAAAATGTCCACCCTCTGTTCATTGGACACCAAATATCAGTCTAGAATATTTTATATTTTCATTTAATTTTGGAACTACTAAGTTGGAGAACACTGCTTTCGCTTTTTAATGAAAATATTGCACGGATCATTTACATTAGGGTTGTCTTTTGCCCATTAGGGTCTGGTCACTTAACTTGCAATATGTCTGGTATAACGAAGTGTTTTCTGTATCACAAAACGAAGGAAGCTTTACAGGAGCAAAATGCATTCTTTTACACAGCGCTGTCATCAGTTCTTTTTGGAGAAATCTGAAAGACTCTTCCCTGAGGTAGTAAACACTTTTCAGTCTATACCATTTTTTACTCTTTGTCTTTATTCAATTGTCTTGTCCTTCCTGCTCACTTTCGCTATTATACTAAGAATGGATAATCTTCTTTAATAATTCACCACAAATCTAGCTAGGCTACAGAATATTAGCTAACTTTATTTCAAAAATGTGTTGCCTCCTCTGCACGCAATCTGTACGTACTGCAGATTTACGCCAGAATAAAACACTAAATCATGAGCATAGTATTTATAAGGCTGGTGTCCCCATAAATTGCACTTTATAGCTTTATTTCAATTGGCTTGCACCTTTTAATTAAACAAAAGGCCAAACAAAGCTCAAAAACTTGAGCAGACACTTAAGCAATTTGCACGCACAGCAGGTAAGCTCTCAATTTTGGATAGAGTCGAGTTCTACTCATTGTTATTAGGTGCGATTTGTAAACTCTCAAGTTAACAAATGAAAAGTGAATGCCTGTTGACCATTGTGTGCGTGTGTGTGTGTGTGTGTGTGTGTGTGTGGATGTGGGTGGGAGTGTATATGTCTGGCAACAATTAGAAATTTTATGGCATGTTGTGAAAATTTTTGCCCAAGATTTCATACAAAACGTTTGCCTACTTTGCGGCGCGCACACACACACGCCCAAACACACTAAGCCGACGTCAGCGTCGACGCTGACGTTCGACCCACATGGATGCGGCTCGTTAGGCCGCAACGGACGTGCTTAAAATTTCACAAACACACACGCACACAAACACATATGGGTCATTCTTTTTTAAACCAAATAAATTTTGGTCTTTTACACGTAAAAAAAGTACAAAATTGGTCATAACAAAATGATAGTTAATTATTGTGAATTATTTTCAGAAAAAAGTTTATTTTTGCAAATTCCATAAAAAATGCACGATAAATATAATTTTTTAAAAAAAGACGCAAGGACTAAAATCTTAGCTTAATGTAGGCTAATTAATTGTTCAAATTTAAATAGCCCAAAAATCAAGAAAAAACGGCAAAGTGTTTCAAAAACATGTGAACTAAAATTTTTGCAGCTGTTTTTTTGAAATAAAAAGAATAAAATGTCCTTATTTTTTACAAAAATAATTTTTAACCGATTGCTAATTAGTAGAGCAAACGAAGGCTCATAAAAGGCGTTTTTTGGAAAAAAATACTTAATGGATAAAACTTTCAGGGATCGTTAGGGACCTTGTTCTACGTCTAAAATCGAGTTTTCGTATTTGTTGCCACGGTTTTTGCATGATATCTTTTTTTTTATCAAACTAAGACTCATGGTTTACAGGTCAATATTGTTGCAAATAAAATTATCTATCAAACAAGACTTAAATCAAGGTTGTAGGTTAATTGGTTCAAGAACAATGCATATTTAAAGTTGAATGTTGGAAATGGTGTTCGGTGTTTTCGAATAATTTGCAAATATCTCGAAAACAGGTAGGATTTTCCGGAAACTTAACCCGTATATTTTGTTAAAGTCATTGAAATTATCTACAAAAGGAGTCCTCACTTTTCTACGATTAAGAATTTTCCAGCAATCGCACTAATAAGTCGCTGACAAATTGAATTACAATTAAAATATTTTAATGGATTTGAAAAAAAAAAACATTTGGGAATGTAAAACAAAAATTTGTTGTTTTTTCCATTGAAAAATTTAATAAAAACTTGTTACAAATTTTGTAATTACATTTTTATTTAATAAAAAAATTATTAAAAATTTTTAAATTTAATTTTCATTTAATAAAAATTTGTTACAATTTTTTAAAAAAAATGTTTAGAATTAATAAATTTATAGTCCATGAAAAAGTTAATAAAAATGTTTAGTTCGTTAATTAGATTTTTATTTAATAAAAAAAAAAATTTTAATTACATTTTTAATTAATAAAATTTTTTTTAACAATTTTTAAATCAATTTTTAATAATTAATGAAAATTGTTCATAACACTAGTTTACAAATTTAAGGGGCATCGAGTGAACCTTCCTAAAAAAGTGTTTTTTAGGGTAATTTGGGGTCGAGAAACACGAAAATGGCAACCTTTTTTTTTCTAAAGTACCGTTTTCGAGATATTTTCGAAAAACATGATTTTGGGCACTTTTTTCAGTTATTCCTCAATATCTCGTGAACAAAATTTTGTATCGACATGAATATATATAATGTATAGATTAAGTAAAACATATCGAAGTTACAGGCCACCAAAGTCGAAAAAAAGCCAAAAAAATTATTAGAAATTTTCTAAAAAATTTTAAAAATATTAATTTAATTAATCATTAAATTTTCATTTAATTAAAAATTTTTCAAACAATTTTTGAATTAATTTCCATATATTTATGTATTATAATTATAATAATTCATAAGGAAATCCGAAATGTTTGAAGCGTTTATCTAAAAAACTATGCTATAAACTACCAACTAAAAAATTAAATCGATTCCATAAGTAAAATACAAATATACTACAATATAAAATTTCCTTGAGCTTCTGTCAAAACTAAAACTAAATATAAATTTTAAAATCAGAAAAAAATGTGTACATCCAACAACACAAAAAATTTTGTGTGCATTAAAATTCTAAATTGTCGGGCGTTCAGTTTGTAAAAGAATAACCCGTATGCACATATAAACAAACAAGCACACGCATATATAATGAACATTTGTATATGTCCTTATGGATAAGCGTTTCTCTGTAAATGAAAGTGTGTGTGTGTGTAGGTGTGAGCTTGTATGCGTATGTACGTCTGTGCTTGTGTGTGTGTGTGTGTAAGCATATCCTTTATGGATTAAATCCACATGCCTGCGGTTGGCCACAAGATCAACTGTTGGCAGAAGTGTGTCAACAAGAGGCAACGCATGAGCTGCGAGAGTCGGGCGCTCTGAGCCGTATAGCAAGTGGTCATAATGGTCAAAATGTGCGTCTGCAAATACAACTATGTACTATACATTCATACATATAAATATAAGTACATTCTGATTGCACAGTAAACCAAAATTATGATTATAAGTTCTATATTAAAATAAAAAAATGGAGTGCGACAATGGGATCCCGGTCAAGAACTTTCTTACTTTTAACAAAAAATTAAGTTTATTTCATTTGTTATTTGAAGAGAAAAATTTATTTATTAAAAATTATATGCAAAATATTAATGAAAAATTCTAAATAAAGTAGTATCAATTAAAGCAAAAAACAAAATAAATTATATAAGCTTCCTTTAATACTTTGTATAAAATATTTCTTAATTAAGAATAATACAAAATATAAAGAATTATACACAAAAAAAATTAAGTAACAAAGTAAATCAACAAAATAAAACTTCTTACAAACAGTTAAATATATACCTACATATTGATGTAAAAATTTATTTACGTACAATTATTTGCAATGTGTTTGATAAGCTCACGCATACACATACAACTTACCTCACAGTGTTACGTGACGATTTTTATATAACTTTTAGGCCACTACCTAAAAAGATCTAAAATCATAAGACTAGATTTAAACAATATTTTCAAAACATTTATTGTTTAATAAATTTGAAAGGTTTTATATTTTAAATAGTATAAGATACATATTTTTCGATTATTTCAGAGCTGCCTTTCCACAACTAAGCAGCACTTGTAGCACTGAAATCCTTTTCGATTTCCTACAGGCTGATCAAGTATTTTTTTCCACAGCTCAACACACTTGGACCCTTTGGCAATCTTTCGCTTGGTTGAAATTCATATGATAGAGGTTTTACTGGAAACATGACTGCTCACGTAAAATAAATATTATAATTAATGTAAATTGGGGTAATAATAATTTTTGGTCAACTGGGTTATGCCAACGTGTGTGTGAGAGAGTTGCTGGCCTGCATTTGGCAGAGAGACTGCCATGCTAATAATAATGACACTTGAATGTTTTTCTATAAGTACATCATATGTGTGGCTGTACGAGGGCTGGCTGAAAATTAATTGAAAGAGGGCGCAGAAGTACTCAAAGTAGACATTCGTTTTACTTTATCACATGACCATGTCGTTTTAAGGAAATCTGTTTTTACCAATCCTTTTTTTTTTTAAGGTTGGAGAAAATCATTTTTCTTTTGGTGAATAAAAGGTTTGGGGAACCAATTCGTGGTTGATAAAATTTTGACAGGGAAATTGAGTTTTAATTACTCTTGTACAGTTTGCATTAAATGCAAAATTGAAATTAGCCAATATCATTTTTATTAACCTATATAGTTTATAATTTGGGAATTTATTTTTTTTCACCAACAAACCATTACCATCACCTTCTTGGGTGACACACCAACGTTGGTTGGTTGCAATGCATCCAAGTTTTATATACAGCTATACTTCTCCTTTTTCTTAACTGACTATAACAACCCATCTTCGGGTAACGGCCTTAAGCACAACGTCCCCAGACGCCTCTGCTTTGCCACGCCATTTCTACTCTGCCTTACCAAACTCGTTTAATCCATAGACCCAATGCACAGTGGGAGAAATGGCTGATTTAGCGGTGATTAATTAATAACTTCTGAAAAAATGTTGCTATATTTGTCCGGATAATTTTATTTTGTAGATAAATATGCCACTAATCAAAATTAATATAGAAATAATTTTTAGTTTTTTTTTTTAATATTTATTTTTTTTTTTTTTAATTTCTGTTAAAACTGCTCTCTGGACGGTTTCGCCCGAATCTATGACATTTTTTCACAAGTTTTCATAAAATTTATTCTTTAAAAATGTTTAAGAAATGTATATATACAAGGTGGCGCAAAAGAAGTCATCCGATGTTGTTTGGCTCTTTTTTTTTTTCTAAATGAAAAACTTCGATTCTGTTTTTTGATTATGTTTATTTAGAGTCTTTTTAGACCTTTAGAATAAATTGTGTTAAGTTGAGAAGATGATATCGGACAAATGGGCGCCGTCACAATTGATTGCCATACGGGCTCGTTTTATGGCATTTTCCATCACTTCGGCGAGAGTTTCGGGCGATAAATTCTCGCATTCGTGTCGGATATTTTCCTTGAGGGCTTCCTAGGTCTCAGGCTTGTTGATGTAAACACGGGACTTCAAAAAACCCCATAAAAAGAAGTCCGGGACCGTTAAATCGGGCGATCTGGCGGGCCAGTGCAAATCGCCAAAACGCGAAATTAAGCGACCCGGAAACGCGGCCTTCAGAATGTCGGTTGTGGCTCGTGCAGTGTGTGCTGTTGCTCCGTCCTGTTGGAACCACATGTCCACCAGTCCTAATTCGTCCAGTTCGGGCAGAAAAAACTCGGTCAACATTGCCCTATAGCGCGTACCGTCCACTGTTGTCGTTTGACCCGCGGCGTTCTCGAAAAAAAATGGCCCGATGACTCCTCCAGCGTGAACAGCGCACCACGCAGTCACTTTGAGCGGGTGTAATGGCTCCTCGTGCATCACTCGCGGATTTTCGGTTCCCCAGAAGCGATAATTTTGCTTGTTCACGTACCCGCTGAGGTGAAAATGAGCCTCATCGCTCATTATGATTTTGGTCGAAAAATCGTCCACTTCGGTATCGAGATTGAGGATAGCTTGGGCATAAGTTACGCGCGTTTGGCGGTCGGCAGGCAGCAGCTGATGCACGGACTGAACTTTGTAGGGGAACATGTTCAAATCTTTCACCAAAATTCGTTGCAGGGACCGCCGGCTGAGGCCCAATTGCGTGGCACGTCGTCTGGTCGATGTTTCGGGGCTCACTTCGACGTCCTCGGCTACAGCGGCGATATTTTCGGCAGAACGGGCGCTCCGAGGCCGGCCACTCTTGGCAACGTCTTGTGTGGTCCCATACTCTTCAAGGTTAGTGGCTAAACGGCGCAGTGTTTGCGCAGTTGGTGTCGGACGGCCGGGAAATCGGCGACGGAATTCGCGCTGCGCCAACACCACAGACGAATTGTTACGCAAAAAAATAGACACAATTATTCCGCGTTCTTGGGGAGTGTATCGCTCCATGGCTTATTCACTTGTATTCTGTATCTGTCTAGTCCACAAATGTCAAAACAGATTTGATATTGGCGGCCATTTACAAAAATGAGAGCATCTTCCAATAGAGTGATTTCTTTTGCGCCACCTTGTACATCTTTATAAAATTTGGTATGAATCGGACAAATACATAATTTCAGAATAGAGACCTGAAATCCATTTTGCTCGCGTATGCACTTGTTAGAGAAATGGTCAATCTAGCAAAAATTTAATTATAAGATTTGAAAAATTTTTTTTTTTCAGAAAAAATGTATTTATTAAATAGATTTATTTATTTATTTATTACTACTGAGTGATCAATCAAGCTTTGTAAAGGTACCTCAAATGAATGATCAGTAACTCTTAGACCATTAGGATAGCACAGTTTTTTCGCAGACCGATCAGATCATCATACGCCACTCTGCAAGTCCAAAAAAAGTCTTTTTTGGTTTTTTTTCTTGAGACACTGCAAAATCAATTTCGGTTCGTCCAGCATTTGAGCTAAGGTCCACCAATATAAGCTGACTATCTAACCAGTCGTGTTGTTTTTTTCAAACTTTTTATGAATTCGATGGTTCTCTTTCCATTTCAACGCCAATTTTTTTATGAAATTTTTATCCCGCTCGGCTATGTCAACGCATTCACTACTTCCATATTTGCTTTCGTCAATTATATTTTCATGGATATAAGTCTGCACCGCAAAAAGTTTTTTGGACACGTTATTTTCCATATACCATACTGAAAAAAGTACTCGCTTGGACACTGACATTGTAGCTAATAAAATAATAGAAAAATAAGTTGCGAAAAGTTGCAGCTAATTTTGGACATTTTCACAACAGAAAACATTGAACTATTTTTTAAAAAAGGATTTATACCGAACCCGGCCGAACCTCAAAAGTTCAGCTCTATGAAAGATTAGTTTATTAGTAAACATTATACCTTTTATTAGCACTACAATCAACATCGAATTTTGGGACGAAACACAATCACAGGCCACAAACACTTATTTTTTTAATAAATACATACCTTTAACTTTATTTGTTAATAAAAAGTATAATTGAAATTTAATATATACAAAATCTATAAGCAATTGCAGTAACTAGTCGAAATTGGCAGGAAAGCAGTTGGCTGCAGCTGGTGGAACATATGTTGTGTTTGAAGCTTTACAGCTGTGCGAATATTGAGAGAAAAAGAAAACAAAAAGTTTTTTTGGCCTATCGGATATATTAGTAATCGAATACAAAACGATATTTGAGCCAATTTTTATTTTGAAATTTGAATAAAACGGAGCTAGGTTGGCCATTTCTCCCACTGTGCAATGACGCGAAAACCCTTTATACCCTTATGAAATATTTTGTCAAAATAGAAAGAATCAAAATAGATTTTTCTATCTTCCTATGCATTCTGTGATGGTTACCGCTCTCTTCTTAATGGTTGATTTCGAAGCATTCCATAAACATCTTTCAATTCGTTTTTGATCTTATTATTAGTTTTTCGTTTAAAAAAACAAAAACCGAAGGATCATGTGAAAGTTGTCAATTCACGTCATAACTATACCACATGTAGCAATGACCAAATAAGTTTTCAGCCTGCCCTCGCTGTGTGAACTTTGCGTTTAAATGTAACAATTGCAGTAACAACAACAACCAGAGCATCACACACACACACAAACACATGCATTAGCACACAAGCATAGTCCAAACATGATACACTTGTCATACTCTGCTTATATTTAGTTCCTTGTTGCTCTTTGTTTTCATCTGTGTTTATTTGTTATAACTGTTGTTGCTTTTGCTTTTGTTGTAGCTGCTGTTGAATTGCAGTTAACTTCTCTGACCTCTTAGTTGACATTTATCCTTCCGTGTCGCCTAGGTCAATTCTTTCACAAATCGAACATCAACTTTTGAGCTCAGAATTTTGTTTTAATTATGGTAATTTTTTATTTATTTTTTTTTTTAACTACAATAATAAATTAAAATAAAATAAAATAAAATAAAATAAAATAAAATAAAATAAAATAAAATAAAATAAAATAAAATAAAATAAAATAAAATAAAATAAAATAAAATAAAA
This sequence comes from Chymomyza fuscimana, assembly GCA_949987675.1. NCBI lineage: Eukaryota > Metazoa > Arthropoda > Insecta > Diptera > Drosophilidae > Chymomyza > Chymomyza fuscimana. Next base: position 26,985,861 of record OX465089.1, on the reverse strand, counting down.
TAAAATAAAATAAAATAAAATAAAATAAAATAAAATAAAATAAAATAAAATAAAATAAAATAAAATACAATAAAATAAAATAAAATAAAACAAAATAAAATAAAATAAAATAAAATAAAATAAAATAAAATAAAATAAAATAAAATAAAATAAAATAAAATAAAATAAAATAAAATAAAATAAAATAAAATAAAATAAAATAAAATAAAATAAAATAAAATAAAATAAAATAAAATAAAATAAAATAAAATAAAATAAAATAAAATAAAATAAAATAAAATAAAATAAAATAAATAAAATAAAATAAAATAAAATAAAATAAAATAAAATAAAATAAAATAAAATAAAATAAAATAAAATAAAATAAAATAAAATAAAATAAAATAAAATAAAATAAAATAAAATAAAATAAAATAAAATAAAATAAAATAAAATAAAATAAAATAAAATAAAATAAAATAAAATAAAATAAAATAAAATAAAATAAAATAAAATAAAATAAAATAAAATAAAATAAAATAAAATAAAATAAAATAAAATAAAATAAAATAAAATAAAATAAAATAAAATAAAATAAAATAAAATAAAATAAAATAAAATAAAATAAAATAAAATAAAATAAAATAAAATAAAATAAAATAAAATAAAATAAAATAAAATAAAATAAAATAAAATAAAATAAAATAAAAATAATAATAATAAAATATCATAAAATAAAATAAAAATAATAATAATAAAATATCATAAAATAAATTAATGTTACTTTAAAGTCTTTTTCCATTTATCTTATAAAAATAATAATATTTTTAAAAAATTAAATGAAAAATACTATCATGTAAATACTGTTTATAAATTAAATTATATGCATAGAGTTCACCTAACTAATAGCTTTAGTTAAAGAAACAGTCAATTGTTTTTGAGTTTTCTAAATATCTGATAACAATATATTTTTTTGGTTAAAGCATGTCCATATAAAAAGAAATTGTGTTTTAAAATGTAAGATTTTGTTTATTTTTTAAATAAGGAAAATAATAATTACATCAAAAATCCCAAACCAATTGTACTCTTTGCTTCATAAAAATAAAAAACTTTCGTTTGATTTGTAAAAGAATGGCCCACACATACTTATATTGAGGTGACAGCTTGGCATATGGTTCTTGTAATTTAATTTAAATTAATGTGTAAATAAAAGTTTATATAAATAAATTATGTTTGTAAATCTTTTTAAGGAGTTGACTTTTGCTTTTAAAAAAGGATTAAAGGGAAATTCCACAATCTGTAAATAAGTTTAAGGTAGGTGCGGTTTCAGGATTTGGTCATAGGGGAGGTTTTTCACTTCGAAGTGTACATATATCAAAGCCAACCAATTTTTCCAACTTGTGAAGGGTCCGGATCCGAAAACCCCCTTGGATCCGCCACTGTTTTAAGGTGTAGTTAATATTTTAGAAGAATGATTTTAATGAGTTTGACTGGCCATAAGCTGTTTGCAGCAAATTGATTTTGCTATGGTTTCAAAATGTGACAAATTTTATGTCCCTATACGTTTAGGATAGTGAAACCATCAAAAATGTTGGCTATAACACCTAGAAAGAATGCCCCACAACAATTAGAACTTAGATATCAATAAGAATTACAAAACATAATTCATAATAGTAAACGAGACTAATTTAATAATATTTGTGAAAAACATTAAAAAACAGTATCCAAGATCGAAATCGAAAAAGTGGACGACTCGAAATTCATTTTAGATCTATAGTTTATTGAACAATGCTTCTTAGAATGACCCACAGAACCAAAATCGCGATTAGACTTTTTAGGTTTTTTGGGCCCCCTACAAATTGATCCACCCTAATATACATATACGAGGTTCGAGACCACCTTCGTATATATACGTTCTTTTTATTTTCCCCAAAACATTTTTCACTATTAGTCCCTCGAATATATATCGATTATAATATAATCTTTTCTTCATTATGTTTACAAGTGCGCCAAATTTTTTTAAATTTGTTCAGTTTTCTTAGAGTATAATTGACTGCCAAGTTTCCATTCCTTACTCCTTAATCCTTACTCCGCTTACTCCTCTTCCAACAGTCTGTCAACTGGCACAAAATTATTAATATCTCATCCTAGCCAACTAAGATCTGCAATGCTTTGTTCGATGTTGCACATGAATATGCCTACTCAAATAAAACACTTGCCTAAGGACTACAGGGTATTAACAGAGCTCAAATCAAGCGAGGCGTATATAAGGCACATATTCTGACGTACCCTTTACATAATATGCTACTTAAATTGTGCAACAAATGTACATATGGATTTACATACAAGTATATGTAGCGGTAATCATTATATAAGCAATGATATGCATTTTATGAATTATACAAAGGGCAATGGAGAAAATGTACGAGGGCAGGTAGAAAAGTAAACAGTTTAACATCTGCGGATGAACAAACATTTTCAATGATTGGATTCAATCAGTCAGGAACATCACCGTCCAGGAAAAGTTAACAAAATTCAGGAATAGGAAAATATTGCACCAAATTTTGGACATAAATAATAGGGTAATTTTGGGTCGAGAAACATGAAAATTACATTCATTTTATTTTCTTAAGCACCGTTTTCGAGATTTTTTCAAAAAACATATTTTTGGGAACGTTTTTCAGTTATTCGTCAATATCTAGTGAACAAAATTATGTATCGACATGAAAGACAATTAGATCGAAAGGTATATATACGGTGATATACGATAAGTACAAATTATTAAACCAAAACCAAAAAAATTTTCGACCATTTTTCAAAAAAATTTTTGGTTTTTTTTTTATTAACGAGAAAAAATTTTTTAAAATTATTTCAAGCTTTAAGCTGAAAGAGAATTCTTTTACGAACATTTCGAGCCTAAGATCTTTGAAATTGGATAGGAACTGTAGATGTTATGGAACCATGAACGAAAAATCACGACTACTGCTGCATACAAATTCGTGGAGACGCAATAAAGGTTCATTTTTCGTGTAAACTAGTGTTATTAGCGATCGCTCTTCGTGAGTCAGCCAACATGTAAAAAAATTGCTCTTCGTTACGTAATACAGTATTCTCATTTGAAATGTCTTTATCCAAACAAAATTAAAGCCAAGCTAGACAAAATATTAGGTGAAGAATTTAAACGAGGTCGTTGCCAAGATTTAAATCGCGAGGCTGCAGCAAAAGAGTTGACCACTCCATAATTGGTGAAAAAATCCACAATATTGGAGGGCCGTTGACCGCCGTGGGCTAGCTCTAATATGCCCTTAAAATAATATAATCATTTATGAAACGAATTCCTAATTTGATCCAATTACAAAGCACATTATTTATTCATAAATGTTGGTACTTTGCAAAGCTGATTACTTATCAACTTGCCCTCGTATTTGTATATGTGTTAAGCCAACAGCCATACACTAAGCCAAATATTGGCTTTAAAGCAAAATCAATTGAGACGAGACTTTTTCTAATATAATGCCAAAATGATCAATAGCTCAAAAGGAATTGTGTAATTTTATTCGCAAGAGATCCCAGAGGTCAAAATTATAAGATTGACTCTAAAATTGAAAAAAAAAGTATAAATAAAGTAGAAATATGTAAATTTGGTTTTTATTTCTTACTAATGGGTCTTTAAAAGTATGTACAGGGTGACTGGAATTGCCGGTATGAACGCCTAGATTTCAGATATAGTAAGAGCTCAAAAACTTCCGAGCTAAATGCCTTATTATGTCACGGGAAATAGGTTTATTTTGTTTTTTTTTGTGAAAAGTGATATTAAAGAGCACCTTGTAGAAAACCAAATGTTTTGAAGTCATAATTCGTTTGTTTATGCAGATATCGGAATCAAATTTTTTAGAGTTCCCAAGCACTGTACCAAATTCAAAAGCGCTTGACTATATCCTAATGCTCCTAAGCTCTCTCGATTTGATTAAAATCGGTGGTTTTTTCATATAGCCCCCATAGTACCAAGGACCAATCGTTTTCAGGGCATATTATCGTTTGTTTATAGTGACCAAATTTGTCAATCGTTGGCACTATATCAAATTTGGTTAAAATCGACTTGCTTTATACTATATATTAACGTTCGTTCAAAGAAAATAGATCTTAGAGCATAATACGCAAACTCGTCAATTAATATTAATTAATATCATCTTATGAAGCATTCAAAAGTTATCCCCTAAAGGTATGCAATGATTTTTTTAAATGTAAGTGAAGCAGGCCACTTATAACCTCGACCTCTTCGATTTCGATGATTTATACATATGTAGAGCTACTAGCCAATTGTAACCACGTCGTTAATCGAGTTATCGATAATGGAAAATTGGATTTTTCATTTTTGGATTTTTCTTTGAGAAGCCATATCTCCTCAACGAATATAGATATTGACGCAAATTTTGTTTCCTTTGATAGGTAATGAATTAAAAAGAAAAATTTTTGTTTATTTTTTTAAGTTTTTTTTGTTAATTTTTTAACAATTCTTTTTTTTTATTTTAACATTCAAAGGTATTCATTATATGCGTGCAAATGCACTGCGCTTCACTTATTTTCACCGATATATAATATGTACATATGAAATTAAAATTAGAATTGCAGTAAAATTTAAAAACATGGGCCCTAATCAGAATCCAATAAAAAGACTCAAAAAAAGAACTTTTAAAAACTTAATTCAAAATGATATGAACTGAATCTCCACCATAAGATGCCCGGTAATGTTGACCAATTCTTGGCCTTCTGATGTGTATACCGCTGTGGCCCCTTTTATTATGTCTCCAGCTAATCAGGCTGGATTAGCGATCAAAAATTAGAAAACTACGATTTTTGAATTTTTGATTATTGATTATTATGTATTTTAAATTTATTGAGTTACACTTAGAGCCGTTGAAACCAATATTATAATACATAATAAAAACAAGTTTTTTTTTTTAATAAGGGTCATCTAAAAGCTGTGTCCTTAGTTTGGAACCTAATAACTCCCTTGACATATGTATTCTGTACCATGGAGCGCTACAACATTTACCAACGTGTCTAAATTGTTAAAAGAAACCAATTGGTCTTAGAATTAATTAGTTTTAATTAAAAATATTATCTTCAGTATTAACGCACATTTTTGTATTAACTTTTTCGTAAAGTCGCATTTGGGAAGAAAAAAAAAAACAACACTAGTATCATGAGTCTTCATTGCTTTCGAAAAAACTTTATGTTTGATGTGAATGTGTCATACAACTTCCGAAACGAGAACAGCCAGATAATTATTGTCTACGGCGAACTAATGCGAACCTTACCAACTGATTTTTTGGCTCTAGTTGAGCGATGTAAACCTGAATGATATACGGTTCCAACAAGAAGCCAAAATGGGCAATTTGGAATAACCGTCAAGAATACTCTTACATTTTTTTTTTCAAGTCAAAAGTCAAAAGAGTTTTAAGAATTTTTATATCTTGATTCAAGTCCGGCTAAAGCTAAAAAAAGCTAAAAAATAGTGAAAGAACGTGTCTTGAATTGGGAAACAAATAAGTATGCGAGTCAAAAAAAAAAAACAATTAAGATGCCCCAAAATTAGATCTCTAGAACTGTCGAACTATGGCCCTTGCTGTATAGATGATCCACCGAAAATCTGTTACTATTATGTTTTGAGTTCAAATTTCGGGGAAAGATTTTTTGCCATTTTTTGCTTTAGCAGTCAATTGCAACTGAAATATCTACGTCACTGTAATACTTTGGTTAGTAATATTTTATCAGGTGATGACTAGTTATGCACATTAGAATAGTTTCGCAGTTTAGCTAAATATTTTCATAAAAATTCTAATAAAATAATGTTTATGGAGACGACTGCACTGTTAGATCTATTAAACCAGCTGCTAGCTTTAAAGCTCCTTAGCCAGTCAAGATTCCAAAAAAAACTTAACTGAGTAACCAAGAGAATCTAGATATTTACAAAAAGCTATAAACCTTTGTCTATTAACTTCTTAAGACGCTTATATGAGACTCATTGGGTCTTTTAACCAGTCTTGTATAATGCATCAAGGACTAAAGTCCCTTTATGAAATAAGATCAAAAAATGCTTAAACAGAGCTAAACCTTGATAAATTTATAATTTGTAACACGCCAAACATTTACACAAAATTTTTCAGCTATCTATCTGGTAACGTCTATCTTAACCATCCATATATGTAGGACTGCATTGCGTATACGTAATTTTTAAAGAGAAGTTTCGACATTTTTGATTGCACACTATATTTTTATAATACAGTTAATATTTATGTGGGACGTAGGTGGAACGGGGAATGAGGCCACCGGGGTTACACTAAGAGTGAGAGCGGGCACAGAGAGCGAACATAATGAGAACCAAGTAGAATAAGAATAGAGTAAGTGAGCATGCATGTGGGCATGTGGCCCAGTGTCTTTCAAGCAGAGATTCATGCCATAGAGATCTGCGCCCATAGTATCCTTCGCAAGGGAACTAGGGGAGCAAACATTTGTATCTATTCAGATAGCCAAGCTGCTATTAGGGCAGTTATCATCATGGGGCATCTCCTCCAGGATGGTTAAAGAATGCCATAATTACCTCCAAGCCCTGTCCTCCCGGAACAAAGTCGTTCTATGTTGGGTACCTGGACACCCAGGAGTGGATGGTAACACGATCGCTGACGATCTAGAACGACAGGGTGCCTCCACCCTGACCACTGCCCCTGCGCCTTTCTGTGGTATTGGTTGGTCCACAATCAAAACCATGTTAAACAAATCGGCTGCAGGAGAACATAGGAGATACTGGTTCTCCATACCGGGGCTTCGTCAAGCAAAAGCGCTTGTCAAACCTCTAGATATGATCAAGACAAAAGGTCTTGACAGAGCGGACTTAAAACTCCTGGTAGCATATCTATCTGGCCACCACACTGTTAGATTCCATCTTTTATGGGTATGGTACAAAAGTTATTCTGGTCGCAGTGCCACACCTCTCTAGAGGAAACCCATTCCGGGCAAAAAAAAAAAAAAAAGAGCAACAATGAAGTCATGTTTAAAGTAAAGTGTAATTGAAGTACGCAGTAAATAATTTGATTTCGAAAATATGTTTTGATTTATTTAATAATAAAGCAACACTTATATTTATACGCTAAATAAATATTAATATTATAATAATAATATTAGTTTATATCATTATAATATAACAAATAAAAAAACAAAACGAACAATTTTATTCGGATTCGTTTTTGCGTGCTTCCAGTTGCTGTCGCCATCTGCTCAAAAAAAATAATTTAAAATATTTATCAGTAACTACTTAACTTGAAATTGGCATAAACAGAATCTAAAAAATTAGTTTTGGTAAAATGAGGTGCAACAACGAATCCGAATAACATGTTCGGACACGTTTCCGGAGCACGCGCGATAATTAATTTACATAAAAGCTAGTACTGCAGCATTCAGGTAAATTTTTCTTATAGTTAAAATTGGGTAAAAATTTATGACAATGTTATTCCGTCTTCAGCTTCACATTCAATTTTACAAAGCTACAACCTTCTCAGGTATCTCATATGTCTGCAATACTCCGTAATCAATCCGGTCACTTTGCTAAGGAAATTTTTTGGCCCACTGCGTCGATATATAAGTCTAAACTTATGTCAGTTTATAAATAGATAAGGCATTGGCCTTTATCCTGCAGTTTTCTCGCAGTGCTATAGCCTACATATTTATCTATCCTACGCATTTGTGAGCAACATTTCTCAAGTAGCACACACAAACAAGTCCATATACATGCATACATACATAAGCACGTACATAATGGCTTGCTGAGCAATGCATTGAGGCAAGTAATAAACTTATTGGCCCAAAATGAGTACTGTTGCCAGCAACCAGTCCAGTATACAACCATGTATCCAAGGTCTGCTCAAGGATAGCATTAATGTGGAACTGTTAAACAGATAATGAATGACCGCACACAGTGCGTATGATTACTAGATGGGCAGTATTGGGGTCGAAGGATCCCTTACCCCAACCACAAGCCTGACACACGAACATCGTATCTTTTGTTGTAACTGCTCACTGCGTAACTGTATTAATGTCCAGGCAGGACTGACAGGCGCCTGCAAACCAAGGATAATGATGACGACGATGATGATGATGATGATGTGGTTATTGTCATTGTGGTTGTTGTAGCTGTTGCTGTTGCTGTTGCTGTTCCAGCTGTATACGGAAACCAGACAACTGTCATTGAAATTCTGATGCATTGAAATATAATTATTGGGAAATGTGCGTTTGTCGTTCGGTTTCCGTTAACGCGGCAAGTCTCTGCATGGAAATGGCTTTGTATGTTGTACTCGTATCTACTATGTGGGTTGCCTTGGTCCTGTCAGTTTATGGGTGCTGTGTATCTCTGTGTTAGGACTTGTTTATACATGAATTATGCATGAACATATACACACTACGGCATACACTAAAAGAAAAACATACAAAAACTTGAATTAAGGGACGTGAAACTGATGACTAACGTCGTGAGAATCTTGAAACAAATTGATTGAGTGATTATTAAGTATGAGCTGGACTATTTTAATTCGGCTTAAGAGCGAGATGTTGTGCACTCTGCTAGCCTTAAGATGCCTCAGTCAAACCAATTCCCGTAACAAATACTTAATTAATCTAAATTCCATAACCTTCGAAGAGGATAATTCTTCTGTTGGCTAGGTCTTTAGAGCTAGTAAGTATGTCACGAAAGGATTCCTCTTCAATTTTGCTAAGCCGTCATGTGTTAAAATACATGATGCCCAACTTGCTCAGGTATCTCTTGTTTGCCTAGCCTTAGCTCTTGTCTGCATTGCATTTTGATCATAAGTCAAACTTTTTGCTTATAATAATATTAATAACAGTTCAAATTGTTTTTTTTTTCCTCTTTTCCATCGAAAAAATCGTCCAAACAAAACAAAACCTCATATACAAAAAAAAGCTAGCAAAATTTTTTGACTCAAGATTTTTGCACTCTGGTACGCAGCAGTGTAAGCAAACAGTGCTGCCCATTTTTTTTTTGGCAATTGACAGCTAGATGGCGCCAGCAGTAACATCACTTATTTTCTTTTAGCACTATTTATTGTTTTATTCTATTTTATTTATTTTTTTTTCTATTTCAAAATTATAAGTGTAAGATAAGACAATATAGACAATAAGACGTTTTTTGTTGAAAATATCAGAACTTCTTAAGGAATAAAGACATTTTAATAAAATAAATTTAGAAAGTATATGACGAAGGCCCTAGTAGCTAGTGATTGTTAAACTAGCGCTATTTTTACTATTAATACTAAATTTAACTTGTTAAAATAAAATAAAAAATAATATTTAAGGCCAGTACGTAGCAACGCACAAACTTTCTATAAAAAATAAACACTATCAAAATTGTTAGGGCAAAGAATTTTACTCACTGGTACGCAGCTTTGTGGACCACCAGTGCGGCCCATTTTTTTTTATAATACTGATTTTTCCCCCAAACGCCAAAGCAATTTCAAACTTTAGAAAGAAACATTTTTAGGATTCAAAATAAGTGCTTATGGTATCACAATTTTTTTTGCAAATTAGCGATTTTCCAGCTGAGAAAAAATATGCAAAAATTTCCAAAAAAATTTTCTTAACTAATTCGCAAACTGGCTGCAAAAAATTAATTCGTAGTATTATCATCGCAAAATTTTTTTGTCAGCAAGCGAAAAATTGAAGAATATAAGCCAAATGGTATATAGACTAGATTAAGCATGAAGATTGATTACGATTGAAAATCACCCATGAGTATAAAGACAAGTTTTTTTCCAGTGTATAAATCGTAGGCTTTTGGGTGTAGCTATCGATTATGCTTACTTTGATAACTCTTCCTGCCCACTCTCACTCGCCCCCGCTCTCTGAGCCAACTGACACTTCCTGTTCCACGCAAAATCATTATTTATGCAAACAAAATGACATAACTGTTGCAATATTATATCGAGAGATGTTCCATAATATGTGTTATCTGTGGCAAGCATTCATTTATGTGAATACATTGGTGTATATGTGTGTGTGTGTGGGAGGGGGTTGTGTGTGTTTTATGGGTGTGTAGCTGAAACCACAATGTTGCAGGGTCTGTTAGGCATGCAAATCTGCAATTCCAATTATCATATTAACTGAAACGGCTAATTAACTAAAATACGTCCCAATGGTCAAAAGGTAATAAATAATTCCAAAAGCGCATTACTTATAAGCCTACAAGAACAACAACAATATATATTATAAATATAAAGTTTGCAGTGCTTAAAAAGCTTTAGTAAAAATTAAGATCAATCCAATGAATATACTTATCCATTCCATTTCCATTTTAACGACTTTTTTAATTAGTCCACGTATTGCAAATTCAACTATAATTAAATTTAAAATTAATGTAAGCTCCAAATTTCATAAGCCATATTTTGGTTGCAAAAAAAACTTATTCAGCCCCAGTGACCTAACAAGTTCCAAAGTCATTCTCGTCGTACGCAGTAGACGACAACTTTTGGTATTTCTTAACAGCGGGCAGTTAAAGTAGTGCTGCAAAAAACGTCTATCGAATGCTATCGATATTTGAAAAAATAAATCGCGTTCTAATAACATTATACATCTTTTTTTTTTGTAATATACTAAGTTGTCCCAGATTTCAAATATCGCATTAATTTTGCATTTTATTTTTTTTTCCTAAAAAAAGTCGGTCTCCATGTCAACTGTTTTGTATCTAACTAAAATAATTTCGCGCCAACACAACATGGGAATTTATTGGAAAAATAAGGGAATTATACGAATTTATCGAAAAGAAAAAAGGAAATTATCGGCAAAAAAATTCGTTTTCCAGAGCACGCAATACCGAATCCGAATAAAATTGTTCGGTTTGGTTTTTTCATTTTCACGGCTGAATATTGCAATTGTTGCCAATTGCTTCCCAAGCACTTTTTTAATTGGTTATGTATAACCGGCTGATACTCAACCGCTCATATGAGGGTTATTTTGCCTACTTTGTCTATCTGGCACACTTTTTTGCTTCCAAAATAGGTTGCTGCACATTAGTTTTGGTTGTGGCGGCAAAACAGAAAAGCTGCTGTTAGTGCTAGCGCCATCTAGTGTTAGCTGCTGGCGCCAGCTTTCGTAAATTGCCACCTAAAAAAACGAGCAACACTGTTTTTGCTTGCCACATTTAAACAAGTTTGCGCCCAAATGTTTGGCTTTGTTTTTTTTTATATATGGTAAAGTTTTGTTTTGTTTGAACGCGTTTTTCTTATCTGCGTTGACCCCTTAACTCGTAATTTTCGCCTCTTAGTTTTTCAATTTTGTAGATCCAATTTGGCTTTGTGTGAAGAAAAAAAAAAAAAAAAACATAATGATACCTTCGTTTTTTATGATTAAATTACAATGGTTTTATAAATTGCTTTCTATCCAACATTCTCTGACTTCTGTTACTTTTTCTATCTTGAGCCATCTTGACTTGCCTCTTCGAGCTTACTTGACGAATTTTGAAATTCGAATCACCCACTTGGTCAACGGATCTTCTTTGGATTAATGGGAAAGCTTAGGAAAGTCATGCCAACCTGTTTATAAAATAAATTACTTGAGAACAACATAAGCCTTGATCAAAAAGCATATACAACTACAAAATATACCAAAGAACTAACCTTTATTTAAATTAGTATACATTACTATGACAAGTAAGTAGTGCTAAACTATGTTGTCTATATACAATATATAAAAATGAAATAATGTTCGTGTGTCCATTATAGAATAACGAACTATCCACTATATTCGAACCAAATTTTTGTGTGTGTGTTCCTTATGATGTGTGGAACGTTTTTAGCATAGTTTTGTTAAATTCCGGTAGGTGCTCATGGGGCATTTCAAAGGTTTTGGAATATGTTAGTCGTTTTAATTCCCCGAATCCGAATGATTCCGACCGACTTGCCCGAACGCCTTCAATTCCCTGTTCATCTTGCTTTTGCAATCACAATTAATAAGGCACAAGGCCAGTCCTTGGAAGTTTGCTTTTCACATGGACAACTCTGTGTTGCATGCTCGCGAGTAGGTAAACCATTGGCATTACTTATCTACACAACCGATGGAAAATCAAAACTGGAGAGGTATTTGTGTTCTTCCTGCAGTCGCTAAGATCGTCACCCGTATTAACCTGGATCGGTTGAAAAACCACTTAGCGGCATCGATCAGCTCTTGTCAAGCGGGATTTCGCAGTGGGTCTTCCTGTGCAGACCAAATCAACGCGCTTCGAATAATTATCGATCAATGTGCGGAATTTTATTCCAAACTACATCTTCTATTCATTGACTTCGAAAAAGCGTTTGATAGCGTCAAGAGGGAGTGCATATGGGCTGCGCTGCGGAAAAGAGGTATACCAGAAAAACGTGTTGCTCTGATTAAGGAAACCTATAACGACGCGAGCTGCCGCGTTCTCCACCAGGTGAAATTTTCAGCGCCTTTCCATGTGCTGAGCGGAGTGCGGCAGGGTTGCATACTGTCGCCAATTCTTTTCCTGCTAATCATTGAGGACGTCGCTAAGGCAGCTTTCGCCGGTGTAAGCCAAAACCGTGGTATCCAGTGGCAGATTAATAATACCTATCTTAACTACCTAGCATGTGCTGACGACATTTGCCTCCTTTCTTACAAGTTGAGCGACCTGAAACTTATGACTCAGGCAACGCAAAGTGAACTTAAACCAACCGGACTCAAGATCAACGAAGGCCAAACTAAAGCTGAATAAACAAAGCTAAGGCCTCCTTCGGCATTCTGGCGCCACTTTGGCAAAATAATAGCATAAGCCTCCACACTAAGCTTCGCATATTTAATGCTAACGTTAGGTCTGTCCTGCTCTATGGCTGCACCACCTGGAAAGTTACATCAGCAATAACAAAACGACTTCAAATTTTCATCAACCGCTCTTTGCGCCGCATCATGAGAGTCTTTTGGCATCGCATGATATCAAACTCCGAGCTGCTCAGAAAGACTAACCAGTTAGATGTGGCTACAGAAATCAGGAAGAGGAAATGGCAATGGATTGGCCACACGCTAAGGAAGAGCGATGACAGCGTTGCAAAACAGGTGTTGCGATGGAATCCTTTCCAGCAAACAGGTCGCAGCATTGATGGACCGTGTATCACCTGGCGACGCTCAACAGAGGCCGAAATGAAATCTCTCTAGCTATCATGGAGTGAACTCAGAGTCCTTGCACAAATCCGGGTCCGCTGGTTAAATATATAAAAAACATTATATTTTTCTTCAAAATTTCAAATGTGCTATACAAAACTAAACTTATCTTTTGTAAAAAAATACGTATACGCAATGTTACCTTACATGAACATTGAAAGTAGGCATTGCCAGGTCGAATCAAAGTTGTATGCAAATATTTATTTATTTACTTATAAACAGCTTCTACCTAATTAAAATTACATAACAGTGCAAATGATATGCATGCTATGTACAAGCATAGTGACAATTTTTGCCTCTTATATACATGTCACGAGTCTATAATCCCCTTATTACTTTTAGTATAACTTAAATCTACTAGTATCATTATAATATTCGTTAATTCAAAAAAGTCCATGTTATCCTTCAATCAAAAATGCACAATAAACCACGCAGACAATTAATGCCTGCCTTTCCACAACATCCCTTATCCGTTGCTCGACCTTCATGGGCACGGCGCATTTTTTTAGGATAATTTTTGCGACTGCTGCGATCGCTCAGATGCACTGGCATTTCGGAAAACTTGGGCCGAGGCTTGCGAAACTTTAGCAACAATTTGATTTGCCGATCTGTTAGATTCTTCAGTTTCTTGCCTAAAAGTAAAACATGGTCAAGGTTATCAAGGTTATTTGTAAGAACCACGAATGGACACACCTTTTAGGGCATCACAGACCAGCGAGTTGTCTATTGGAGGCAACAGCTCTATGCGCTCACAGCAACTTTTAAACTCGGCGGAAGTCATGCGCAGATAGCGCGGCATCAGGCACAAAGCTCCCAACACGAAGCGCCGATTTTCCGGCGTTGCAAGCAGCTGACGGCGTGTACATTCCGCCAAACTCCAGGATGCCAGACACTCGTACAGCGTGACTTCAGAGCGCAGCTGCAGTGTATCACGCTTTGCTATGGGTTCCAGTTCCTCATAGCGCAGCTCGTTGAACTGTGGCAGGATGAGCAACTCCTCGGCCTTCATGTCAATCAGTTGTAGCGTGTTGTGCAGCAAAACAACGCCATAGTCTTTGCTGGGAAAGGGATTCGGATTGGATATGAGATTTTGTTGAGCTTCATTGGCGTTGGAGTCTTGTGCAGTCTCTTGTGTGTTGATCAACGTCTGATGTTGTTTGGTTAAGGCATTGGACTGATAGAGCCACAAAGCCTTAAAGATTTCCAGCGCATTAGAACATGAGAGCATGAGATCTAGCTTACTTGCGCAATAGATGATCTGAAAGAATATATATATAAAGTAAATCCTTTAAAGAAATGTCGGTATTAGTTTTTAAGATCATGAAACTTACCAAGTCCGGCACATTCATGCGATCAGCCAGCTCGAGTAACTTGAGCAAAGGCCTGTGATCACGATGGTTAATGCAATGCTGGTCTATATAATAAATTATAAGCTCAAAGTCTGCTTCTTCGTCGTTCGGTGTCTGGACATGATTAGCACTCTCTTGTACGCCATTGGCAAGTGCCTGCGTTGGCTTAGCTAGCTCCAAGCAACGATTCCGCACCGATTCGCGTTGACATTGCATCTTATAACGATCAGCGTCACATATCACTTTAAAATCGAAGTAAGGATTAACTAAGCTGTGTTCCTCATTGTTCAGATATGCAGGTGGTGCACTCGGCGGCGGCGATCTATGCATGACATCATCGTAAGCATCATCGGGTGCAAGTTCAAAGAGCAACCCCATATTTATGATATCTAAAGATTTTGCAAATCAGAAGTTGCGAGTGACGCTGCTCTTGGTTCTAAACGACTATGTCTAGGCTTTGCACAAAAAGCAATTTCCAGCTGGAACGCTGGGCTAAGACTGCTTGGGATTTTTGTAGATAGCTGCAAAGATAAAGCCACGCATGGTTCGATATTAGTCACTCAAAAAGGCATTATCAGACATTAAAAGTACTTTAGTTTCTGGTTTCTTATTTATCAATGTACACTTATCTATTTATTGGCACACTTCAGAAAGCAAATCGTTTAACAATCATCTTTGATCGGTTTTTTATAAGAGTCTATAAATTAAAACTAACACAATTTAAACAAGCATTACAATTTTAGAAATTTTAGCTTTCTCAACATTTTGTCATTTTGGATTTAAAAAAAAAAGTTTCTACTTCAACGCAAATTCCTGGCTTCAAACCTTTGTTCGCGAAACTTGACAAACATAAGAATAGTAAAGGGAACACTTTATCAGGCAAAAGTGCCCGAGAAACAATGTAAGCAGCCCTAGTAACAAGGCATAAGCACAAAAGTGCCTGAATAACAATGTAAACAACAATCAGCTGCTTACGAATGAGTGTCTTCCTGTTCAATATTTGTCAGTACAATATATATTTGCTAATCTTTCAAATCAAAATTGAAGCTTTCATTATATTGTGAGGAGATAAGTTGCCGCCTCACAACACTTTTCCTATTTTGCCAATAGGGCACTAAGAAAACTGCTTGGACTGCTTCATGAGAGTAGCGGTGAAAGCGCGCTTACTCTCACCAACACTAGGTAACGTATAGCGGCCTTAAGCTTGGCGCGCTAATTTATTGTTTAGTATTAGTGAGTAGAGAAATGTATTAGTGTAAGTGGAGAGTAGGTGATAGGAATAGTGTTAGGTACGCGGACACTTTCTTTTCTATTAGGATAAATAAATAGATAAGCAGAGTGCCGTTTAGGATTAATTAGTATAGGTTTGGGCGGGAATTTTAGGATTTGGCGGCGATATAAGGCAGTTCGCCAGCCAAATCGGGACAGTCTTAGTGAGTTTGTGAAACGAAGAGAGTCTTTGTGAGTGAGTGAAACGAGAAGGGTCTCGTTCAGTGAGTGAAAGTAGAAAGTATTAGAGTCAGTGCTGTACTTTTCGCGGACACTTTTTGCGAAACGGTCTTTTGCCGAGGGTTTTTTAGTGAGCGATCGCTCAAAGTGTCTCAACATAAGTGTTATTGCGTGAGAGACACATTTGTTTTGCTCAACCGAAAACACTGACCAGAACCGAAAAGCGAAACGCAAAAAGTGTTCGGCTCAGTGAGAGACCGTTTTTGTTTTATTTTTTCTGTTTTATTCGTGAGCCGACCGCATTGGATAAATGGGTTGACAGTTTTTTGCGAGCTCTGGTTTAACTTTGTTTTTCACAAAATATTGTTTTGTTAAAAATGTTATTTTGTGTAATATAGAGAGCGTGCGGCCTCGACTTAAGTGTATCGTGATAAATAGACCGCAAAAAGACGGAAAATATATTTTTAAAACTAAAAGCAAATTCGTGTTTTTGTTTTAGCGAATTATAAATTCGTTGTGACATTTACCCTGGGCATAGCTGAACTACCCCAGCCGTTGTTCGGGACAAAACCAGAGATCGTTACAATATAAAACAAAATCGTTTTACCTACTTTTGATGGTTGTTTTCAAGTCTTAGGCTTTGTGTTTTATCTCACTCCAAGCCCAAAATAATACCAAAAAAAATGTGTACAAAATACTTATGTACACATTGATGCACTTTGACCTTTATGCATTTTTGCACGACAAAATGAACATCCTATATATATTACCCTTTACTTTATTGTCTAGGGGTACATTAAGTTAGTTTTGTTGTTCAAGTTGTTAGTTTGGCACTTTTACGCTTATGCATCGTTGATGTTCACGTCGTTTCTCGGGCACTTTTGCCTCTATGCATTTTCGCACGACAAAATGAACATCCTATATATATTATGTCCCGACTATAACCGTCCTATTTGTATACCCTTTAATTTATGGGAGTAGTTCCTTAGTTTCCTTCTTTTCAACACCCCGTTGATCCGCCACTGTATAGTATGTAGAAGGCAAAATGAAGCGTATTATAGCAAAAATTGCTTATACCGAAATGATCAATATCGAGTTGGGCATCGATTTGAGCATGTTCGTCTGAACACATAGATTTCGAAGACCTTAAGAGCTACAAATATCTAATTTTACCAAAAGATGTGAATTAGCCGTACACAGGTCAACTTTAATATTTGAGCCCATTCTCCCAATCAAAATCTCAGTAGAAACTTCAAAAAATATATACAAAATTTATCCACTTTCTTCATCTCAAAAGAACCTTCCTTTGCCCTACAAACGCAAGATGCACATTATCCGCTTGCCGATTTTCTGATATGTTGTATCAGCCCCTCTATCAAGCTGCCCCCCAAATTATTTTGAACCAAGTGGGTGCAGTATGTTGCGCTATCGCACACCTTCAAAACTGATTCACCGTTTTCTTAAGCACTTACACCCATTGTGAACAATGACGTCATAAAATGCAGGAAAATAGTAAAGGTATCAATATGATTGAATAATTTCGTTAATAACAATATTTCTTATCCAGTCATCTCAAAATGGTTTGGCATAGAAAAAAAAATATTTGGGTATATAGTTTATAACGATTTTGCATATATCACTATATCTGCACCTATACTAACCAGTTTGCCCCTGGCTACACCCATAACAACAACAATAATCAGGGAAATGCCAAAAACTGTTTTTTCACTTTACGGAGATTAGTTTCAATCGTCATAAATCATAAGTTTCTGGTTTCTAAAGACCTAGTGCCACATGATGCATTGGTCATCATATTGAACTGACTTCATAGGGCAGATACACCCAACGCGGGTGTACTAATTGATAACAATTGCGATAATGTCTGGACATGTCTTCAAGTTGTTGATAGCTTCATTTTGGCATCAAGTTATCTTTGGGCTACACAAAGAGGCGTTGATTTGAGCCAAAAAGTAGTGGCAGTGCCATAAAACACAAAATAAATTTTTCCTTTGCACTCGGACTTATCATTTATGATGGCAGGTCATAAAAAATATATATACCAAATAGTGGTGACTCCCCACTAATAAAAGGCGACTTTGTTTTTCGCATATTTCTAAATATTTTAAGCCAATAATAGGGCTATTGTATCCAATTAGCAATATTGTAAATTATGCGATTGTAAATGATTGAGGTTCACTTCTACGTATAAGTAATATTTTGGTGCTTATGTTGTGGCATCTAATCAAATCTTTATTGCGTGTGGACGGTACCTAACGACTGTATTTCCTGTCGGAACTTGGAATTTCCATTTACAATACAATGTGTCAAGGAAATTCCGAATACTCTATAAAAGATTTGATGAATTTATGGTACTAAGCTGCATTTCTGTGTTGCAGACTTTAATAGCTTTTCTTCTATGCGTAATATGTTCTCGAAAGATCTTAAGGATCCCACAAAATAAAAATTTAATTTAAATATATTCTGAGCAAAGACTTCAAGACTGAAGTATAATATTCACAATCAAGAGCACTTTTTCTTTAAAATATTCTCAATAAGAAGATTTATGTTTAGAAAAAAAATGCTCTTGAGTTAAGAGTCTTGCTCTCAATTATCCAAAAATCGCTCTTGATCAGAGCTGGGCAAATGGAGAGCGGCTGAAAAATGAGAGTGCGCTAGTGAGCTATACACTGCGCAAATGAATTGCGTTGCAAAATGTTTTTGCATTTATTTTTTATATTCATCGTTATAATTATTTGCATCTTACTATTGTTATTCGTCTTAGTTTTTTATTTGTGGTAATTATGTAGATTGTCAAAATAATTGAATTATTTTTTATTTATTGTTGAAAATGTTTATTCATATATGTGCAGAACATTGAATGAAATTGCTGGTCATTGTTCATACTATATTTAAATCGTTTTATAATTAGTAAAATGCGTTTGTATTAATATTTAAATATATATCATTGTGGCAACTGGTCATAGCGACGCATTTAATCATTTATTTCTCTCAGTGCACGAAACGTACGAAGTTGAGTTGAAATGAGTAATAATTTTGCACTCTGCTGTGCTCAAATTGACGACTTCGGCTTGCTTCGGCCTCGTATCAGTGTAAATCAGTGATGGGCAGTCTCTCAATTTACATAACTCGCGAGGCTATTGCACCAAAATCTGCCGCAGCGCAGTCGGCTCATGCACGGTCCAAGTGCGTGAAATCTCTCGCTCGTTTTTGCTTAATTGCGGTTCTTGCTCTCTCGTGCGCTTTTGCTTACTGCGTTGCTTACTCACACAAAGATATGTTTGTTTGTATGTGAGTTTTGCCCATCACTGGTGCAAGTGCACGAATAAAAAGCAGAGCTGGGCAAAAAGAGAGCGGTCTCTAAATGCTCGAACAAAAAGTGCCCGTTTGAGCTATGGGCTGCCCAGCTCTGATCAAAAGTGCCCGTTTGGGCTATGGGCTGTCCAGCTCTGCTCTTGATACCACAAAATCCGCAAAACACTCAGTTAAAAAATGCTCGATTTATTTTCAGTCTTGGGTCTGGCATTATCTTTATTACAACAAATGAAAGTAATAAACGAAGTTAACTATTACAAGCCCCAACCTTCCCTTCCTCAATGGCGCTCTTGAACTTTTATGCTTTTCACTACAAACATTAATGGGTTCTACTATCTAATTCTTTTAGCCTTGCACTTCTTACATTTTATTGTCGTTGTTGTTGTAGTCGATAGTTGGTAGTTGATAGAGTGCTTATCGCTCCCTAGCCGCGTTCATCAATCAATCAATGCGATTTATTTTCGTTTGCTGTTGAATTTAGATATAAAAATGGGTAACGTTGAACGCGTCTGTTTAATATTAGTTCACATTTTATTTTTATTTTTTATATTTTTGTTCTTTAATAGAATATTTTTATTATTAACACAATTAACTTTTGCAATATTTCGTTTTCTTTAATATTTTTTGCTCGCACGGGTCATGACAAGAGCTGCGATCCGCACGCTTCCACTTAAGAACTTCGACTGAAACAATTTGCCAAAGAGGCCGCCTGCCTTGGTGAGAGTCAATTTTTTACTCTGACTCAGAAGTTAGCCCAATTGGGGTAAGGCCCAAAAAAACTACATAGCAAAATGATGAGTAAACTTCTTACTCTTGGGTACTGTAACCTATTTTACGCTAACTAAGAAGTTGGGGGTAAGGCCTAAAAAACTATATATATATTAGACAATGCTCAGTGAGAATAGAGCGCTTAAAGACAGGACTTTTCTTAGAGTTTCTTTTATTTTCGTATCAATTTATGGTGAGGAACAAGAAATGGAAAAATGCAAAGTAAATAAAACAACTAATTAAAAAAATAATAAATAATGTTCGATTATTATTTTTATGTGCATATAGCTTAGAATATTTACTAACATTTTACTTATAGTACAGTAAATATGTATCAAATAAGTGCTTGGCATGGAAAAAATTGCACACGAATTTCTCTTTTAAGGACCACCCAAAAAGTCTAAAACCGAAAAGGTGACCGACCTACCACTCCCGTAGTGTAGCTTTCAACAGAATCCTTTTGGAAAAGCAGATATAGGTATTTTGCTGGCGGATCTTTGGCTAAATCCAGTACTGGTAGTAAAGACGTTGCAGACGGGATGGACTGGCCTTGAAGTGCTACATAGATATTCCTCTCGCCTCCGACGATAAAATTGCTCTTGCCTTGATGTCACACGCGGCCCACCAGTTTCGATGCAGGATGCGCTAAAGCCATCTGTTAGCAGTGAGGACCCAATGGATCTAGGACGACCACCAGACACAACCCATCCAACGGGTCTAGACGAACGTTGACAGGAATTTTCCAATTCCTAATGTTTACAGAGCACCCTGGCTGCCGGTCTGCTAGAGTTGGTGCTATCATGGCTGTGATGCTGATACAGTATCCAGATACCTGCGAATGCAATGAAAATGTTACTGAAGTACTCTCAGTAGAAAATTGTAAATCTCCCAAGCCTGAGACGATGGTTGAGGACTTAGATTTCTGTTGGAGCAGGTAACTGCATTAAAGATGAGGCATAGTGTTGAGGTATATCGTTGTTAAGCAAATGAAGCAGAGTGTGATGCTTAGATCCACATTTGTGACAAATTCCAGAGTTACATGCTGACAGACGGTGGCCTTTTCTTAAACAGTTGAGGCATAATGACCGCCGTTTTGCCTCCTCAAGGCGTAGAGCAGGGGACAAATTCCCAAAGAACGGGCAATAATTGATGGTGTGGCTATCTTCGTCATAGAAAAGTCCACAATCTCCAGAGTTCTGCATCGCTGTTCCAAAAAATTGGTAAACTGTTCCCAAGAAGGTATTTGATTTACAAACGTTGGCTCCTCCAGTTCTTCTTCCCACTTAGCTTGTGATACATGATCCAATTTCTGTAGAAGCACCTGTGTGATTATGCATCTAACGATTTGCTCAATGTTAGCCAAACTTCTTAGTGCTCGAATATGTGCATTGAATTTGTCAGACAGTTCTCTTAGCATACTAACAGAGTATAGTTAGACTCAGAAATTTCCAATGAACGCTTACATAGTTTAAGAGAGGTTAACAAGCAAGAGTTCTCTTGCCGCGCAGGGCAAGTTACAAAACAAAGAGAAGTATTATTGATGCATAATTAAATTATAGCTGCTGGACCAAACAAAATTATAAGAGCTACAATCTCTAAATCTATTAAATTCAACACTAAAAAAATTCGCAAATAAAAATTTATCCAAGAACATAATTGAGGTTAGTCAACTGTTGTTTGTGCAAGTACGACAATGAATACTTTAAGAGCAGGCAATGTTATAGTACTGCCGCTGCCGATGTTGGTTTGGATCTGGACTGGACCCACTGCGAGTGGTCTTCTATTTATTCAATATTAATCTCTTATTTTTAAGTTACATATGCAGGCCACTTGGGGCCTACATAGTAAAAATAGTCATAAACCAGCGATAGTTGAGCGCTGCAAGGGATCCGATGTGACGTCTCATGTCCATGTCTGAACTGTCTAATAACTGAATGCACTACGAAAAAGGACATAAAGAAAAAGTCTTACCTCTGAACCGAGCCCTATTATCCACGATTAAAATCAGGCATCTGCAACAAAAAAGTTCTTAAATATGTTGAACCCCCTTTTTTTTGAACACGCCTTTTTACACTTTCTTTATATGACGCAGTGGCGGAACCAAGGGGGGTTTTCGGGTCCGGACCCCCAAAAGTTGGAAAATGGGTTGACAGTCTTTTGCGAGCTGTGATATATATATACAAAACAACCCCCGCCACCCTGACATGACGTAAACTTGAAAATCAATTGGTGTTACAATGTTAAAAATAAATAAAACAGAAAAAGGTCTAACTGAAAACTGCTCAAAAATAATATTAAAAAGTATTGTAATTTTTGTCATTTTTTGAAAAAAAAAAAATTTGTAATTTCAAACATTTTTTTAAAAAAACATTAAAAAATTTTCGATTTATTTTTTTTTAACATTGTTCGACCAATTCGATTTGACTCATATTTACACCATATAAAGTTTGGATAAAAAGACATGTTAAAAAAAAATGGTGATTGACATATTTAAGGAACATACTAAAAATACATATTCTATGTTTATATATAGAAAAAAAAATTGAACAATTTTTAAAATATTAAACAATTAGCATAGTTCAACAAAGAATTTTTGTCAAACAATTTTTGCGTCATCTTTTGCAAAAAAAAAAATTATTTCACAAATTTTTTTTCAGAAACAAATTATTTGTTTTTTTAAAATAGCAACCAAATTAATTAAATTCATATTTACAACTAGATCCATGGGGTTTTCGTGTCCGGACCCAACGAAAGTTGGAAAACTGGGTTGACAGTTTTTTGCGAGCTCTCATATATCACTGTGATCAAATTGAAATTTGGCTCCGTGTGACTTCTGGCTATTCAGCAAACTCAAGAGACCGCTCCGGGGACACCGTTTTGTCTCGATTGAGATAATAGAAGCCGAATCGCAGAAGGATCTGAAGGCCATTCCGAAAAAGGACTTTGCCAAGTGCTATGTTAACTGGAAAATTCGTTGGCATAAGTGTATTGTAGCGCAAGGGGATTACTTTGAAGGTGATAAAATAGATTTAGATAAATAAATAAAGATTTTGAAAATATAAGAAAATTAACTATTCAGTTTGATCAAGGTAGTAAGTACACTTCGCAGTGAAAAATCACGATTTTTACATCAGGGTGCAAACATTTTTTTGGTCTGTGGTCGCTGAGAACGAATATGAAGTCAGAAAAATAAACCCCCAAGTGAAAATTTTCAAGAGAAATTACACAGTAAAAAATTATTGTCTCAAAGGCTTAATGCAAATGCTAATGACGTCGAAGGGATATATTTCGTAGCTTCAAATAGCCATGACATTGATCTCTTGAGCTCTTAAATGAAAGCATAAGAATGGTACTAAATGATGTAACTGGAGAGACAGACGTGGACATAACCTCAAAAGTAGGAAAAAACGCAGTTTATCGGGTACATAACCTCAAATATCTCAAAATCCTGACGTGATGGGCCAATTCTGATCCCGGATTCGGATTCTACGCAGCAAATTATTTCGGAAATGACCCTTAGCTTTCCAACAACTGACATGAACCCGGTGGTATTTTGTAGACCTGATTTATTTATTCTAAACTAATTCAATATTTTTTTTCTTTTGTTGCCTTTGAAAAATAAGTCTATTAAGCATTTCCAACAATTAAGAACACATTTGTTATACTGTATTTTTTCATTATTTTGTACATATTTATTTTATATGTTAATTTTTATATCATATTTATTATTTTATATTAAAATTTAATTATAAGGATTTATTATTATTGTTATAATTAACAAAACATTGCACTTAAAAATTGGGTTTGGCTGTTGCTCCAGCTAACCCTATAAATAATTTGACTTTGCCCATTTGCACACAACTTTATTGTTTCAGGCTTTTGGCCAGCTTCCTTTTTTTGGGGTATTTTTTTTTATTTATTTATGATTTTATTTTTTTGATTAAGCTATCTCAAAATGTTGCTGGACTAAAAATGACTTGAATTTTTGGAAAAAATTTGGTTTATATCATACTTTGTACAGATAAAACTTTTTACATATAACACACTGGCAACTTTATTTGGTAATATCTTTGCGCTTTAATATAATTCATTTATTTTCATTCATCTAAATTCTTTGTATCTTGCTGCAACAAATTCGTTTAACTATTTGCTTTTCTTTATATATATTTCAAAGCACACACATACTATGTAATTTTAAAATGGTTTCATTTCAAAAATTTGCTGCTTATAAATATAGTTTTTCTTTTACTATTTTGTTTTTAAATTTTTTGTAATTTTTATTGTATAGAAGCAGCCTGTAAGTTTGTTTAACGACGGTTTCTAGATTGATTTTTTGTTGTAAGTGCTTTTTGTAACTTGTTTTTTTGGCCTTCATTTTGATTCTTTGTTTTTACATAGTTATGTCGCGAAGAATTTTCAAATCAATATTTTTCAATAGATATCTCTCTATTATATGTTGCTTACATACATACAACGTGTAAAATTACAAAATATATATAAATATTTATGTAGTTTAGTCATACAATTATATTATGCATTCATATATATATAGTCATAAGTTATATATAAAGTCGTCATTGTAATAACCATAGCAAATATATCTTTAATTCTCTCTATTTTTATTTTTGACTTTTCGCTACTTAAGATTATTGTACATACAATACATACAAGCATATGGAAACTAAAACTCATTTATGGTATGAAACAATTTCCAAATGACAACAAACAATTAATAAACAAATCTTTGGGGGATTTTCAATACCACACCCTTTAAGCCTTCTACTGGTATTCATCGTCGCTGCTAAGCAGCATGGTCTTCTCATTGTAGTTCTGGCTTATGGTGGCCACTCTCTGACCACCCGGCATAAACTTGCGCTGATTTCCAAGCGTCTTGGATGCCACGCAGCTGCCTCCAGTAGCCACCGCATTGTAACCTCCACTGCTGGCATTTGTGCCACCCGTGCCGCCGCCTTGAGTCATCTGTGCCGCATTGCCGCTACTGGGATCGTCTGGATCGTAAGAGGACACACGAATGCCACGCGAGTTCTTGCCACCTGCACATAAATAGTATATTTATTAATAAATAGGTAAGAAACATATTTTTAACTATGCAACAAAGTAACTGATTTTTTATTTTCTACGTAATACCAAAAAAAATGCGCTTATGTGCTAAAAAATAGTTTACTCAACATCCTACATAGTAAGTAATAGATTAGATTAGAAAAAAAATTTTATCTTCAGTGTTCTACTTTAATGGTTTAAAATATTTGGGAGCCCCCGTTAATTTTCTAATCTTAATCGGCACTTTAAAAGCATTTCCTGTCCCAAGATTATTTCGTTTCAACGACATTAGCCAAATATTTTAAACACTTTTTTAATTTAATTTTACAATTTTTTTAAAGCCCTTGAAACAATGACAGTCAACTGTAAAAGGTCATATTTATTAATATATGCATTTTCAAAATATATTAAGCGGCTCTATCATTCCCGAACATTTTAATATGTATATGAAGTATTGCTAACTTCCTTTAAAGTATACCGTTTATACAAAAATTTTCTATTTTCTGTTTTTTTATATAGCTAAACAATTTTTTTGCTCCTTTCCCTATAGCAAAATGCAACGACAAAAGTTTAGAAATTTAACGGCTGGGTAACATTCAATTATTTAAAAATAAAGAAATTGTAGCATACTTTTAGTCGCTAGCCTTTTAAAAGCTGCTTGCTGTAATTTATGTACGGCTTCAAAGCTGGCAGCTATAAGGCTTAACGAAAAATTAATTACTTAAATACAATTGCTTCTTGCTACAAATTTTTGATTATTGGCGTATGAAATGGAACTTGTGCAAAATTTTACAATTAATTATTTTAATAACAATATATATTAATGTGCAAGTTAAGCTGGAAATCCAGCCTGTGCTCTTGTCACTTTAGTAAAAGTTATAATCAGTCTATCAATCTCATGTCAAAGGGAATGTAAAAAACCTTGTCTTTAGTTCAAAGGCCTGCTATATTGTATTAACAAATGCTTATACTTGTTTTCTTTAGTTAAATATGTCCTAAGTAAGTTTCAAAATAATTGTTATTTTTATTAAAGATCTGCAATGCTTTCTACTATCAAACTTTGTAAAACTATTTCTAAAATTTCAAGCGAAATAATAAATAAATAAAGCAATAGCAACTAAAAGTATGCTATGGTTTTTTAAACACACTTTTGTGCATCAGCCGTTGAAATAACCATTTTTAAATCATTAAAAACAGCCTTCAGGCCTATGTTGCTCTGGCTTACAAAACTTTTATAATTTAGAATCAATTTTTACTTTATGAACATACAAAGAAATAAATAATTTCATTTCATCGTATCTATCATGCAGCAATTTCTGGTTACCGTCCAAAAGTATGCTATAGTTTTTTAAACATCAGCCGTTGAAATAACCATTTTTAAATTATTAAAACAGCGAAGGCCTATGTTGCTCTGGCTTACAAACCCTTTATAATTTAGAATCAATTTCTACTTCTAAATAAATCATTTCATTTCATCATACCTATCCTGCAGCAATTTTTGATTAGCGACTAAAAGTATGCTATAGTTTTTTAAACAACAGCCGTTGAAATAATCATTTTCAAACAGCCTAAAGGTCTATGCTGCTCTGGCTCACAACACTTTTATAATTTAAGGCCTATACACAGAATGAAAAATTTCGCACGGAATGACAAAGGTTATACCGGTTGACCCCTGGGGGGAGTCACACGTAGACTGCATAGTCCTTAGTGGAACGGAATGACAAAACTACATATAAAAAAAATCCCACTATTTGGGATTACTTTATAATCATATAAATAAATAAATCATTTATCATTTGCATTCGAAAGCTCTGTTGCCACCAAAATTTTGCATTTAAATTTAGGTATCTAGCGTTTTTCAAACATAATCTATTATTTTTAGCATATCCATGGTAGTACTTACAACTAGGCGAAAGAGAAAAGAAATATATACATGCTGTTAGAAAAAGAAAAACATGCAAAGCAAGGCGTTTGTTTTAAGCTTAAATTAGCATTTTATTTATATAGAAATACACATAATTTAAAAATATTTGTTTTTACAAAAATTTATTCTTTGTTTTGTAACATTTACAAAAGTTGACGAAACGCGCGCAAAATAAAAAACACGAGCTTAGAATTGGTTTTATCACAAAAGGCAAAAATAAAAAATAAAACAAAAAATTTAATATTTTGTAATTATTTTTTGGTTTCTGTGCATTTTTTTTTTTCTTGATATGAGTTTTTCTTTGAGTTTTTGCTTGGAAATAATATACACCTAGTTAGTTGGTACTATAAATGCATAAGTAAGTTAAGCGGAAACCTCGCCAATGTACTAAATATTTATAATTTCTGAGTGCGCACAAGTTTCAGAATTATTTAAATTTTAAGACCAATTTGTAACTAGTGCTTAGAATTTAGTTTGATTAGAATAGTTAAGGTCTCAGGTTTATGATTGAAAGTGTAAGCATTTCTTTTTTAATTTGCTACGTATATGTAATTCAATATGTTACTGTATTGCCGTTTATACAAAAATTACAAATATAATAAAATCTTTGTTTAAAAATACATAATATTATACAATATTATTTATATGGTACATACAGTTAAAAAGGATTTTGTATTGCTAAAGTTTAAATATAATATAATATGTATAGAATTTGGAAAGTAAGCTTAAAATTAACATAGACATAAATAGTACACATAAAATAGCAGGGTAAAGAAATCAACACAAATCCAAAAATATAGCAATACGCATGGAATAATCTTTTTGCATGGGCGGCATCTGAGTTTTTTCAATTTTGTGTAAGTAACTAGGCCTAATACGTATTAAGTTTTCAGTTTCAAGTGTTTTGCGTGTTAATACAACAAAAGGCAACTGTGGCATTGTGGCTGACTGCTAAGTACACTTCTTTTTATCTTGTTTTTTTGTTTTTTTGTCTTAATGCTTAAGCTAGCTGATTTTCTCTTTTTTTTTTTTGGAATAGAAATTAGTATTATATTTAGTAGCAGTTTCGCTTCGCTGTCTGTACATTGTTTAGAGTTTTTCATAACGCTGAGCTGAGGTTACTTCTGCAAAAAGATAGAAAACAGAAAAGAAAAAAATAAAACGAAATGGTAAAACATAATTGGCAGAGTATGAGTTGCAAAATAAAAGAAATAAAGTAGGTACATATATATAGACAAACACATATAAGTACATAACTACAGACTATCGTGCAAAAAAAAAAAAAAATGTAGAAAATTTTGCAGGCACAAAAAGAGAAAAGGTAAATTAAAGTGTCTAAATTTCACTTACCCGAACTGTATTGTGTGTATTGCTGGTACTGTGGATGGAAATTGTGTATAGCATCTGTCATAATGTCCTTTGGATTCATTGTTTCCTAAAAAAAAGAATACAAAAATTGTTACTGTTTGCTAACAATAAAATGTGTGTGATGAGTAAATACTTTTAAACTGCTGGAAATCGATTGCATAGTCACAGAGCGTCCATGACCCTCACCAATACAGCTGCGTGCATAAACCTGAAACAACATGAATAAAAAATGTAATTAAATAAGAACAAAATTAAAAATATAAAACAAATTTTTTTGTACAATGAACAATTTTTTAATTATTTGAATAAGAACTGCAAAAAAGTAAAATTAAAAACTACGGAACAACCGAAACTACTACAATAAACAATTTCTGATAATACGCACCACGTTTTCAAAGCCATAAAAGCTTAAAACCTATAGAACTAAATTTAATTTGTACAACTCTAACTTGAATTAAGCTCGAAATTTAAATCTTCTCAAAAATAGTTCTGTTTCTATAGTCAACCCACTTAAGAAAGTATAGTAGGTAAAATATTTATTTTCTAACCTTGCATAATTATTTTTTTTTAAAAAATTCCCTTTATTGGTGTACTAGTTGAAGTCGCACAGTGAAGTTTTTATTATTTAAAATATATCCATTACTACCATAACTATATGAAGCAATAATCTTAAAAACGTTTATGATCTGATTCGGTTCACACTCGAGAAAGTGCTAAATACTCACGAAATAGGTTTTCATAATAATAATAATTTCCCTGACTGACGTGATTTTGTCAGTCGCCCCTAGGTGAAGGGAGCATGGATATCTCTATTAATAACTGTTCGAAGAGAACATCGTGTTCAAAGATTTGTTGTAAGGCCGAATAAAATTCAAAATGTTCTAAAATAAACTTAGAATTGGTTTTTATGCAGTCTAATTATTATAGCAAGTTGACCGATTTTATTGTTCTACTTAAGATTTGAATATCAAGTCCCGAACCATGGCTGAGGTACAGACTAGCGCGATAAGGTTATCACAGATAAATAAAGCGTTAGCTTGTTTTGTTTGTTTTTCAACATTGTTGAAACAATTATTAGGAATAATGTCACTATTTCAAGAAACCCATTCGAGAAACCAGTTTGATGAGAAAGTAGTGCTTATAATAATGAGTATATAATTTTTTGTATGACTAATTAATGTTAGGCATAAATAATGTACTATACACCAACAATAAACACGTTCTAGCTTGCCATCAAGTCAGCTGGTAGTAAACAAGAACGTGTTTTGTGGCTCTCGTATCTTATCAGAAAAATATCAAAAAAAAAAAAAAAAAAAACAAACTTTAGTAGTTGTAAAATTTGGGCAACAATTCACTTACCTGATAGGGGAACGCATAGCGCAGCGCTATGGCTGCAAATAGCATTTCAATACATATGAAAAAGTTTTGATAACCCGCCGAAACTGTACCGGCTTCAGCTGTTACAGTGCCTGCACTGTCCACAATTGGTGAAATGATCTGTGCCTTTTCGAGTATGGCCAAGCCAACGCCCTGCCAGAAGGACAAGAAAATTACCGATTTAATGGTACAGAATTTCAACACTGGATCAAATGGAGTCAACAAGTCGCGCGTGGCAAAGTAGAAAAGATACAGGCCATAAAGAGCCAGCGATACGGAAATGTTGTAGATAATTGTGATGTAGAGATAACCACCTCCGGCGCTGCACAAAATAAACAAAAACATAATAAGTCAAATGATTTTAAAAAAGTATTTTATACAGCACTTACCTCCAGTTGCCATCGTGATAGTAACCAAAGGCCTGCAAAAAGATAATAATAAATGCCACCAGCGGTTTGACCAGACAAAACTGTAGCGTTGCCTGCTTGCAGAAACGCAAAAAGCCAATGGTATAGGTTTTGCCCTTTAGACAACATGTGCCATATAGACATGATGTTTTTATGGGTTTGCCGCGTATCTCAGACATTATGTTGCCCTCGCCACCTAGATACTCATAGCAAAGCGACAGAAAGTTGTAGATGACAAAGGCTGAAAAGAAGAAACACATGATAAGCCAAGAACAGCAAACAAAAATAATAACCCGTAAACAAAACCACAGCACATTAGTTGAAAAGTCCCCGACCTTAATATGCCCTGAGTATAAACTCTACTCAAAAGAAACAAACAAGCTACAATCGTGAAGACCAAGAAAAGTACATTGAACATTTATACAAAATGTTAAGCTTTGTCTACACTATGCTTAGTGTCACTTAGTTTTAAAAACAATAAAAAGGAGAAGACTATAATGAATAGGAGAATACTCGATAAACAAATCTTCTAGTTGGTGCTACTTTGGATACAAAATAGTGGGTATATAGCTTGCTTCTTATGCACGTTATTGAGCAAATGGACATTAGTGGTTGTAGCTTATATATTATATTAGCACATCTTAAACTAAGGGTAATTTGTAACAAAATTTGAAGAAGGGGTAGAGCTCATGTTCAGAAAAGATTTCTTCTAAATTAAGGCTTTATTTAGCCAAACCTATTATGTTTCAACTAACGTATGAAAAGACCAGGCCTCAGCCCCCCATCCGTTTATCTCATTTACGCACCTTCATAACAATCGCGCACCGTAAAAAAGTATATATAAACATTATCCGAATTGAAGAAAAGCAGACTGATCCATGAGTATGTTGCATAGATGGGCACAATAAACAAGATGCGAACGATCCAACGTTGTTCCTGTGGATTTGTATACCAGCGCAAATGCTGATAGATCTGCAAGGAGCAAACAAACACTACAAGTTAATACAGAATTTTTGCCTATATAGCAAACTCAAGACTTACCTGTTGACATGTGATAAAGAGTGCCGCCCATACGCAAATACCGGCTAGCACTTGGGCGGTTTTTGTTTGCAAGAATATGCCATCACCGACGTGAAGCAGGGGCTCCAATGGTGTGTTCATTTCCTCGTGTGCGGGTT
The DNA here is from genome assembly GCA_949987675.1 of Chymomyza fuscimana. Classification (NCBI taxonomy): domain Eukaryota; kingdom Metazoa; phylum Arthropoda; class Insecta; order Diptera; family Drosophilidae; genus Chymomyza; species Chymomyza fuscimana. The sequence goes on along the minus strand of OX465089.1, from coordinate 26,954,450 downwards.
TTATATTAACAACGTAATTCGTATTCGGTTTCAATGTAGTCGCAGTTGTGTTGCCAGCAGCGCTGCTGCTCGCATTTAGTGCCGCCTCGATGAGACTGGCCGCTGTTGTGCTCATGCTGTGGAGAGAAAAAGAAAATAGAAGCGGAAAATTAATGACCATTAGCGAGCAAATCAAACAAATTAAGCCAAGTGGCTGTTTATTCACACGTTCGTACGTTTGTTCTACCCTTTAACTGCTCCAACGACACTCACACCTTATAGTTATCACTATTTACAAATATACTCGTACATAAGTGCTACATATACATATACTTTTCTTAGTTTACACAGAATGACACAAAAACATAAGCACGCTATGTTTTTCTAGGTAAGCAAAAATAATAAATGGTTCTATGACCGCCCAAATTGCAGCACAGCAAAATGAAAGCAGAAAATGCTAAAAGCTTAAATACACTTTAAAAGGTTATATATACGACTGGTTAGTTGGGGAACATGTAAAAGGCATGCCATCTTAGCAGTAGCACTAGATCATTTAATTCATAGAAACTTTTTGATGAACTCTACCGTTTCCCACAAAATGTAAATAAACGTGGAATGGGTACAGAGCAGCGTAATCTTTTCATGCCTTCCAAGCTGCTGGAAAATCGCATAATGCCTTTCAACACACATAGAGTATATAAAATATTTATGTATAAATGGGTCAACCAAATGTGTAGCATAGACGCACATTAGATCATCGCACACGAAGCAGACCTTATTCACAAAATGACACGCAATGCGCAGACCCACAAGAGAAAACTAACAACTTCCATAAACTTGAAATATTTGCTTCAAAATGGGAACTGTAGCATTATAAATTTTACCTTTAGCGATGCGGTTTCAGGGTCAGCAGTAAAGTTTTATCGATTATGTGGAAGCAAATCAATAAATAGATGAGTGAAATGGTTGCACCACGCGAACTCGAACTCACAAATCTGCAATTAAATATATACATATGTATGCATGTATATATTTAGGCATACACATGCATCTGTATTATAAATGCAACGACAATTGCAAATTGCGGTGCGGAATCAAAGCAATTGGATGCAGTGTGAGGTTCGCTGAACCGATATCAAATGAATCTCAAATGTTAATTGAATTTAATTATAAATCCGTTTATACATGCGCACTGTAGACATACAATGGCATCACAAAGATAAAGTCTACAAATGCAGTGTTGACTAACGCAGTTGTACGGCTTTAATATATATCATTTATAGCTAAAATCAGAAATTAAAGCACGCGGCAGGCCTAACTATGTAGTACAACTGCTTCAATCAAACAAAATGTCTTACAATCTGAACGAGAAGCGGAAGTCTACAAAATGGCAAGGATCAAATTTATAAACTGGAAAAAAGAAGTTCAACAAAATAGCAGCCAAATCATATGTTATATACAAAAAAAAATTAAATTCTCAAAGTCCTCAAAATACCAATAGCATCAAAAAACCAATCATGTTTAGTAAAACAAAAACCAAGGATTGTCAAACGAGGGACGCTTAAAAAACAGTGTTGGATAAATATATTAAAACAACTAACAAAGATGGAAGGCGGAAGTCTACAAACTAGACCGTCAAAAAACGTGTTGCTCCAAAATAACAAAGCGATTGACTACAAGGTATCCCCAATAAATATATAGCCCGATTACTAGAACATTGTTGCCAGCAGTATTATCCTTAAACAGATAATTGAAATTAATAAATAATTCGCAGTTAATTGAGCAATTATAGGCGAAAGTCTACAAATTGCTGGAGAGCTTTGAAACAAGTCTACATAATATACAAAAAGGCGGAAGTCTCGACAATAGGGGTCCCCAAAACAGCAAGAGGTCTCCACTTAATGAGAAACCCGGAAGTCTACACATTGCTGAAGAGCCTCGAGGCCAAAGCAAGTCCACAAAATGGCGTCAAGGTGGACGAAAAGGTAACTAAACCAAGTCTCCAAAGTAAAAGCCAGACAAAAGCAACATGTACAAAATTTATTCTTGAGAGAACGTTAACGTGTACACATTTAAAATAAAACGCTTTTATTTTTGTGTAGCTCGGTGGGATAGTGTTGAACACTGGGTTTATAAAAGTGTTGGTGAGTGAATGCCTGTTGTTTTTGTTTTTTTGGTACGCAAATCGTATGCATACAATATTTTTTATGTCTTTTCGTATGCAAATGTTATTATTGTTGATCGTCCTTAGGCAGAAGTCGCGGATCCAATGGAGGATTTAGAGTTGCGTATGGAAATTGAACGACGACGATTCTTCTCAGATGCACGCTTTTCCTTTGACTGCTTCTTGCGCATGGCCAACAACTTGGCGTACTCGGCAGCAGCCAACTTGGAAGCCGCCTGACGATTCTTTACAATGGCCTGCAATTTGCGCTTGCGCTGCAACACAACTGGGGTAATAAGACGCTGAATTTTCGGTGCCTTACTAATGGCCTTCTTCTTGTCATTGGCCGGCAACGGGCGTCGCACCACATACTTGCGCACGTCATCATACTTGTTCAAATTGTACAACTTGCGTATCTTGCTGGCACGCTTGGGACCCAAACGACGCGGTTTGACCAAGTCTGTCAAGCCGGGAATATCTTCTTCACCCTTCTTGACAACAACCAGCGCCAGCACCGATATATTGGCATCCACAATGCAGCCGCGCACAGACTTGCGCTTGCGTTCGCCATCACGACGTGGACGATAGCAAGATTGATCCTTGTCCAACAAAAGACGCACGCGCGTATTGGTAAGCACGCCCTGTTTCATAGGAAAACCCTGCTTATCATTGCCACCGCTGATGCGCACCTGGTAGCCCTTCCATTCGTCGCCGAGAGCATCAACATCGACCAGTGCGCCCATGCGCTTATCGTAAAAAATACGTAGCTTGTGCTCGTCGGTTACCTCAAACAACTTCTGACAGCCCGTGGCTGGATAAGCAATGTTCAACTTCATTTCGTCTAAGCAAAGAAAGAAAAGCGTTAGATGATTTGCGCAGATTAACATGGAAACATGCAGGAAATTATTAAAATCGGTTACGAGGCGGCTGAAGCTGTCTGCGAAGGCATGGTTAAGGCATGTGGATGTTGCACAACTTGGGAGTAGCGCTTAAATTAAGTAAAACGCAAGCTTAGGATGAGGGACTGTGGGAATTATGAGATTACGAGAGAAGAAGATTTAAAAATGTGCGGAATGGGCTTTTAATGTGTTTGAATATTCTCTTCTAGAGCAGAGAAATTGTTGCTGGAATAAATATATGAAATCCTGGGAGGATTTCGAGTGTAAAGCATCGCAGACAGTATAAACACGAGCTAAGTATTGTAAGTTGATTACAATACTGCTCAGCTGAAAGTAATATCTTAAAAAGTTAATAAAATTTTGTGTGCGATAAAAATAACACGAACATGACTCAGTTATACAAATTTTTGTGCTTTTAACTTTGAACGCATTCAGAAAGCGCTAATAAGAAGCGCAACAAAGATTATAAACTGAAAGCCAGTCGTGACGCTGAAACCCCCCAAAGTAATGGTAAAAATCTACAAACCGTGCGTATGCGTTAAGGTCTTGTATATCTATATAAACAAAGTAGAAACGGCAATGGATGGCAAAATGGCAAAACGCAGAAAGCAAAAAAGCAACAACAAGTTGCTATCAAAGAAGATACACAGAAATAGCCATTGTGGCTATAGTGTCGAAGTCTACACAACAAAATAAAACTCTACACAAACGCAAATGGAGTGGCGGAAGAAAATGGCATATTGAATAATATGGCCAAAGACAAAATAAAGGAACATGCTAATTATGTGTGCATATATGTTATACAAGTTGATACATATGTACATAGTCCATGTATGTACACATATATAACAAGTGAGTTAGAGCCTTGCGGGGCTTCTGCTGGATTTTTACTAAATTGATTTTTGAGCAACTGAGCAACTTGGAACATGTGTCTAAGCAAAGAGACAGCGCCGCCCCACACGTAAATAAATAAACGAGTTCACGCTAAATGCCAACATATGCGACCTTTGTCGCAGATAATAAATACAATGCCTGCCACTTCACACCTGCTTATCAATGCGAAAAATGAAGAAAAACGTTGAATTTCAATATTGAAAATTTATTGCTTACATACAAACACGCACAAAAAAAAAAGCACAGTTATTTCGTCATCGAAAATGGTTTTTTTTACGACTCACTATTCAGGGAAAACAACTTTTTCGCAGCAGCAGCAAAACACACACTGGCACACGTACACACAACATAAACTAATTGCAGCTTCTATTAAATTACCTTTTTTAAATGCAACTTTCAACAATTTGCTTTGGCGTTTGCACAATTACTAAATTAATTCCTTTTTAAAAATCGCGCAGCTCCGCCTGCTGTTTGCAACTTAAACTTTTTCTACCAACTACTTCTTTTTTTTCGCTGCGACGACGAATGCGAACGCGCACTGCAAACTGACGTCGGCCGTCGAGTGTCTGCAAGTGTCGTCAAAGTTTTGTAAATTTGCGTTGTTTGCTGCGTTTTATGTTAATTGCACTTTTTGCAATGCTTTTACACAAATTTGTTTATAATTAAATATGTTTCTATAGCGTTAAAACGCTCGCACAAAAGCATAAAATTAAGTGAAACTACGCACGCCACGAACGTTGAGAATAAAGTGCCTTTAGTTATTTTTTTGCACTTTATGCCTAAACCAAACACTGCCAAAATGCCAAAAATACTAAAAAAAAAAAGTAGTCTGCAGCCTAATGGGCAGCACTTTGCGATAACAATATTTATGCAAGTGCGTCGACTAGCTGCCTATCGACGCCATATTTTTTTTACTACACATCGAATACACATATTCTCTGTGCTTGCTGCAAGAAAATTAACATTATCTCATTGATAAAAACAACAAATTCAACAAATAAATATAAAATTTAACTAAAAACGAGCCCCACTGTCTTTGTGCATTCGTTTCAAATAAGTTCATTTGCGTTTTTAATGGTTTTGTTTGGTAAGTAGAAGTTCATTGAATACGAATACAAAGTACGTGTGCGCCTCACTTTGCATATTTACATGCACCCACAACATTCGCGTAATAATCAAACATTTAAAGCGTTTAATTAGTTACTAAAAACATATAGTCCAAGTGTTTCTACAGTTCGTGCTGCCTTACAACACAGAAAACGATGCCACGCTAGCGCTGCAACGTCCAAAACTACAGCCTGCTATCCGCGCGCTATCATCGATTTTTCTTGCTGTCTGTACATGAGGAAAGCCAAACATAAATGCATATACATAGTTATGTATAATAGTGTTATTTTTATTTAGGAATTCGCACACCAAATATTTAAGCAAGCCTAGCACATTTCAATACTTTAAGCCACGCGAACGAAATGTGTTCAGATGATTGGGAACACCGCCAAACCCATTTGTGCGATAACTGGGTCCATTGCCGCCATACAAAGGCAGCGGCGTAGTGGGTTGTGGCGGCGTTGGTGGGCCGCGATTGATGCCCAGTCCATTGTTACGCAAACTGGGCGCAACGTAAGGCCGTTGACTGGTTGATATGCCAACGCCAGTGCCCTGCTGTGACGGCGGCTGCTGCGGCACAAATGCTGCGCTTGGCGGCGTTGCCGTTGCCACACTCGGTGGCGCAGGCAAGTTTACGCCAGCTTGCGCTAAAGGTGGTACTAAAGAATTAACCGACGAGTAGTTTGGTGTATTCGGCGTCTGCTGTGGTTGTGCTGGCTGCACTTGGGTTTTCTTAGTCAATGATGGCGCCAAATAGGGATGATTGCCACCGCCTGTGCCGCTGCTGTTGCTCCTAGGTATGTCGTACTTGCGACCCGATGGCGTAGTTACCGTAAAGCTATTAGGCGGCGGCGTATATGCGCAAGGCTTGGAATAATCATAGCCATTGGGTAATGCCTGTACATATTTGTCATAGTACTGCATCACTGTATGCATAGGTGTCGAGTAGTTTACATTGATGAGAGATTCATGTGTACGAATTTTCTTCTCAGCAGGCTCTTTTGGCTTGCTGGCATTCTCTAACGCTGCCAGTGACTGCAAACGCAGTATATTGGCCTCTTGTGTATGCCGCAGCAGCTCAGCATCACCCTTAATCTTTTCCACAGCAGCCTCCGCGCTTTGTTTGTTACCTGCTGCTGCAACAGTTGCTGCTGGTTGCATTGCCTCGGCCGCTAGCGATGTTGACTTTGTGGTGCTTTCCGCAGCTGCTGATTTTTCCGTTGCTGCCTTTGCCAAACGGTTTTCATTGGGCTGGGCAGCGCTTGGTTTCTTACGGTTTACAAACTCGAAAAGATCATCTATGTCTGGCACATCAGGCAACACGCCATATGAATCGAAATTATCGCGAAAGGCGCTAGCCCATTCTTCATTTTTATGCAACTCTGGATTAATGGCCAATTTTTGCTGCTTTTTGTTAGTTATTGGCTCATTAATATTGCCCACATTTTTTATCACTGTAATAGTCTTGACGCGTGTGCCCTCCTTTGAGTCTATGTTAGTGGCTGCATAGCTTAAACTTAAATCTCGCTTAGCCGGCTGTGCACGCTCCTCGCTAAGTCTGCTGTGCGGATATTTAACGTGGATGATGGTATGTGACTGCGATTTGGTTACAAAGTCGGCCAATAGCAATAGGGTTAGCACTGCAATTGACTGTAATAAATATAAGTAAATATGTACATGAGTTACTTGAGGGTTAAACATTTTAGAAGTTTCAATAATACATTTTTTTTTTTTTTGCCATTTGTCGAATCGTCATTGAGTTAGTAAGGCCTTTGAACGATTTGAGCCAAATATTCAGACTCACTGCTATGTTGTGTCCTTTTTTTTTTTTTTAAACACTATATTGGCTGTTACTTCGAAATCCTTGGATAAACTATGTGTTTTATTTTTTTTAATTTATTTCCTGTGAGCCTTAGATAACAAATACAAATTAACTTTTCATTTATAAGGCCACTCTCGTTCACTAATCTTCAATACTAATAATCATTTCGTTGGTCACATATCTAAATCTTATTGAAAGGTAAAAGTTAAATCTAAATGTTTTTGGTTTGCTTCTAATATTTTATTTCAAGGCCCCTGAGGCCTATAAAAGTGTATTTTTGCCTGAGCTTAGTTATAAGCATTTTGTAAAAAGTTTGCCAATATGGAATTGCTATTGTAACACGGAGGAAAAAACAATATTAGCCTCTAAGTTCACAATAAACCATTTAAGCAGTAAATGACATAAAATATGTGTGAAAAATGTTAATTACTAGCCAAGATTCTCTTCAACTTCTTTATTATTATGTATATCTGCTTATTAATTTTTCCTGTAAGCCGAGGGTTTTTTTTTGTTTAAGTATTTTCTGAAATTGGTTTGTTTGCTGTTATTATGAAAAAGTTTGAATATTTTCATTTGCAAGTCAAATTCTTTTTCTGAGTTTTATGCTGGACCAAGAGCTAATCTTAGATTCCATGTTGCAGAGTGATTGAAGTTTTAAGAATAAATTTTATGTAAGCCACTGCTGAAGTGATTTTTTGAAACATTGTGATACACAAAAAAGAGACTTTATTCCCTTAGTAGCTAGCAACATTAATTGTTATTATTCGAGTTCATGTTCCAGACTTGGCGATAATTCAAAGCGATTAATAAACTTAATAGGGATGATTAACACACAAAATGGTAAAAGCTTTCAACAATTGGTAATAAGAAACAATTTTCAAAAAATTCAATAAAATTGCAATAAATATTAACTTGGCAACCGTGTATACTAGAAACGTGCATATCTTAAGTGAAAACTGCAGATCCAGAAGACTGAGCTGCGATTGTTTTATTTGGCATAACTTATTAATATTAATTCGAAAAATTGTGAAAACGGATACAATGAGGCGAAAGCTCATTTTAAGGGTAAGATCAATGATAGTTGGCTGTTGTTATCGAAAGGATAGCACGAATCTTATGATGTGCAAGCTTGTTTTAAGGGTAAGATCTTAGATAGATACTGAAATTCAAATTTGAAACTTAAGTTAGCCGAATAGAAATTTATTGTGCAGTTCTATCTGTGAACAAATAGGAATACTAAAATTTGTATTATTTATACAACTTTAACGATAACACATTTCCTTTAGCTCAAATCATTCTAATACAAAATATACTTAAACCACTGAAGGTGCCCGGCAACTTTGGGTCTCCAGACTTATTCTCAAAAAATAAAATTCGTTGCCCTAATTTAGTGCTTAGTAAGCCAAAAAGAAAAACCATTTTTGTATAATTTATCTATCAACCAAATTTTGTTATATGATATAGTCTTCGATTCTTATATTTCCTTCACAAATGTATAGCGTCAAAGGTCTTAAGACTTATTGTTTGAGATAGATTTTGAACTTTCTTTTACGAAACGGACTAATATGGCTGACGCGCCTATTGATGCTAATCATATTTGTAAAACACATGGTCTGCAATGTGTCTGGTGATGACGTAAAGCGGACTTTAGAAAGAACTACGGATATTCAAATTTAATGAACCCCGATGTTTGATAAACGAGCTTTTTGCTGAACTTTCAGGTACATGTATATGCTTGATTATTATGAGAAGACTGTTTAGTTATTATCCAGTTTCAGGCCGAGCATACAGCAATACTTGCTGTCGTCTCGACTAACACAGTTTTTAAGACATCGCATGAATTGAATTTTATTTATTTTTTGTTTTGTGTTCACTCACAGTCGTAAAATGCATTTTATGCTCAGTGCATGCGCGCGTACTGTTGTAAAGTTGACGATGTTTACGCGGTAAAATCTTTAGTAACTATAGTCCATTTACTAACAATGCTTTTTATATAGCCAAGCGGAAGGAGTTGAGAGTTTCCTGATGCTGTGCGCTTCGGCGCGAATAAACGACGTGCTGTTGCTAATGTCTTTGGCACCAAATATAATCAAATCGATTAACGAACCGAAAGTGGACGAGATCACAACCTGAGTTGCTGGTGACTCCTGTCTCCCATATAATACAAGCTTTAGATTTATTTGTATTGTGACCAGTGGCTGGCTATGTTTGCTTAACGCCGATTGCATTAAACAGCATAATCGCTTTCCAATTACGTCTTAAACTTTCAACTAGTTTTTCACATTTCTTTTTTGGAAGAAAAATCGTTTCACGTTTCGTATACGGCAAAACGCATTTGTTGCATTTTCGCCTCCGCTCTCCTTACAGGTAATTGAATGTGTCTGATGAGGAAACAAACGCATATTATTTTGAAATTGTTTGCAAACGTTTAAAATTATTTTATATAAGATTGTGTGTGTGCGTGCGTGCCTGTGCAAGCCCAACAGCATACCTGGGAACCTAGTAGCATAGATTACCTTATCATGCGACAGCTGACACTTGGTAAGATTAGCAAGGTCGATCTTCATTGCTGGTTTGCTTTTGGGAGAGCTTTGGGTAAGTGGTTTAGCTACTAGCCGGCGGCCCCATATGAAATAATCTAAAAGTTGTTTATGTTATATGGTTAAAAGAAAATTGCGCGCACTAGTCAGCTTATGTAATAGACTTGAGAGAAGCTGCAACCAGATGACTTACCATATGCAGTCAGTTATCCATGGATTGCTATGAGCACACCTCTTGACGAAATGTCGACGAAATGTTTACAATTTCAACACTACTCTTAATGAGACAACAATTAAAATTGTATTGACTATGAAGCACATTGACTCTTTTTTTGAGTTTAGGTGAGAGCCAAAAATACCAGTAACTATAATATGGTAAGTGGTAAAATCTCTTACAATCTTTCAACTGCTCTAATATAGTAAATAATAATATAAACTATTATTGTTTTTCGATAAAATTAGAAGCAGAATGCTTAAATTGTTTTATAACTTATAATGCTCAAATAATATACTCATTTACCTTCATCTTTGGTGCTATCCAACCCAACTAGATTTTGAAATCTTCATCTACATAGTTCGTACTGTAATTTTAATTAGGTAGAAGATGTATATCCTTTGTATCTTTAAGATTTTAAATATCGAGAAATTACAATTTTGTTTGGTGCATGGTGATAATAAGGTGATATCGTGCAAACGCTCACTCTCTCGTTTAGAGCCCTTATCGTCAGTGCAAAACTTGTTGTGAACGAGTAAGGTTTTGTTTTCGAAACAAAAAACTTGCAATACAAAACTAAAGGCAAAAAAATCACGGGCAATAGCAAACTTGTTAAAATTAGACTATAATTACTATATTATCTATAAAAAAAATCTGAATTGTTTTTTGGTTATTTATATACAAACATCAACAAAATATATATCTATGTATCTCATTCACGAAGCAATGCTAAGAGAGCTTTTGATCTCTCACTAGCACTCACACGTGTAGCGTGTGATTTATTGTGTGTATAGCTTTTACTGACGACACCACCTTATATTATTCCACCATGGTTTGGAGTAACTGAGTTATGCCAGATCGCTCTCTCTTTAAAAAAAAAACATTTTCATAATCGATTTATAAAGATGATAAAAGATAATTTTGTCATAATAATATACTTTGAGTTAAGAGAATATTTAGTAGTATTAGTTATCGAGATACCTGGAATACCAAAAGAATTCATATATTTACATTGCTGGAATTTCTCCAACACCTCACTGAATTTTATCTTTTAAAGGCCTATACGCAGACCCCTTAAAGGAAAAATTAAGAAACTTTTATATTAAATACGATCTGTTCCGATTTGTCGAAAAGTTTAGTTTTAACGATTTGCTTTATTTTACTTAAAGCTAGCCACTAAATTTAACAGAGCTAGAATTTAATCTTTTCAACTGGAATATTAACATTTAGTTCATATTCATTTAGTTTTTGTCGAAAAGTAAAAGTATGTCTTATAAAATTTGTTATAAACCGAAAAAGTGGCGATATACTTTATAGGTAACAAATCGGAATTGAGCTTAGGGATCATCCATAAACTACGTGACGCTGATTTTCGTCAAAATAGACTCCCCGTGCCTCCCCCATGTGCCACAGTGACGGAATATTTTTGAAGATTTTCCATATGATCGTGACGCTTCGCCAGTCCCCCCACCCCACCCCATGGAGCGTCACGTAGTTTATGGATGATCCCTTATAGGTTATAGCATAATTATGTACTATTTTATTTTTTAATAGCTCCAGTTTGTGCAAAAATATTTTTCGAATGTTTCCGCGATTCTTAAATACACGAAGAACATTAATCGCCAAAATTAGGATTTTCCGTACATTTTTAAAGTTTTTATTTTGGTTTCTTTGTGATTGTCGGAAATTTTTTCAGTATTGCATTTAGTTTGAGAGCCTTTTATTATATTCCTAGAGCAGATTGTTTTGTTGAAGACACTATTAGTATAAAATCGTGTCGGTTAGATAACTAAATATAATTATATATTCTATAGTCTAAAAATATATAGTTTGAAACAGCGAGGGTCACTATTTATATTTTAGGCCTAACAATAAAAACATTGCTATTTATGTTGGGGAAACGTCTTTATTTTTGTAAAAATAAATTAATCTCCATGAAACTAAATGCAATTTTTTATGCACTTGAGCCAATTTTTGAAACACTTTTTTTTAGCTCCAAAACATGAATTTTGAATGCATCGCCTGCTGGAACAAGAAGAAGGCTTTGGACGCTAAATCAGCACTATACGGCGGATGTTCCATTAATTCGATGTTTTTAGCGCTCAAAAACTCTCTTGTTTGAGTTGATCTCTCGCACAACGACATTATCGTGACGTCACGCTCTTATAAATGTATTTTAAAGCAGCGTGGTTGTATTTGTTTAACTTTTCTTTGCACCAATCGACATGATTCTTCTTAAATCTTCTTGGCGCCCAAATGTTCATGTTAGATTTAATGTACGCTGTTGGAGCTGATTCCTATGGATGCTTCAATCTTTCAATGTGTCACATAACTATCCTGCTTTATCACTTCGTGAATGAAATTTTTCAGTATATGTATCATATAGAATAGCATCTGGAACGGTTAGTATTGCCAAGGCGCAAAATATAAACAATGTGAATGGGGAATCATTTTTTGAATGCAATTTTTTTGTTTTTTACGTGTATTCTGATTTTTAAAATAGACGTAACTTGGCTTAATTGAAAAGATGGAAGTTTTTATAATCAAGTGGTTGATTATCATTTTATAAGTAAACAGTTTTCTTTTCAACTTTCAATTTGGTGGATCTGTGGATGGCAGTGGAGCATACTGCACCCACATTCACCATGCTTTGTATTCACTTATTGAGGATTGTATACGTATGCAAAGGAAACGAATTTTTTTTTCATAATTTTAGGAGTTATGATCTATCTGATCTTGACAATTTTGATGTACTATATTCTTATCAACATGTATAAGGTGGGCCATCTGTTGGTTTGGTTGTTAAACACTCGTAATTTGGAATATACGCGTCTAAAGTGGATGCTCTTCGACATATATCAAGTTCAAAACTATAATTTTAGTCATGGATCGGAAAATGCTATGAAAATGGTCGTTCTGTGAAAAAACATAGGAGGTCACATGAATTACACATTGCTATCATTATCAACGTCGCTTATTCGTTCAATGGGTAGAAGAAGAACCAGATAAGTTTTCGAAAAAAAAAAGTCAACGAAAATTTCGATATTCGTATACGGACCTGTAGAGCCAGCCGCGGGGGCGTTTTTGACTATATTATTTTTCATACATTAATGAGCAGTTTCAAACTTGCATTTTCGAATATATTTACATTTGCCCAATTTTGTTGGAAAATATACGAATAATAAGGCAATTAACAAACAAACCAACAGATGGCCTACCCTATATAACTCTATCACATTTAAACCGGATGTTAAAGTATAGTGGTAAACTGTGAAAGTCTTCTGTCAACATAAATCGACAACCTTTGTACCTTCTGGTAGTATTTTGTATTTTTAGCCTTGATGGTCTCCGTGATCTAGGTGTTCATATTTGTGCTTCTTTTATAATTTAGCTTGAATGACGTAATAAAGCGTTTTGTGGCCAAATTTTGTAGTTCTTTATACAACTACGCGAAAATTTGCTAAAATCGGATCAAAATATTTTAGCAAGATCGACAAATAGATCGTATAGCTTTTGTGCAAGGCACCGGTCAAGAATAAAGTTTCTTACCAAATATTATATATAATTTCCCTGACTGACTATTTTGTCAGTCGCCCCTGGGTGGAGCATGGGGGGGATCTCTATTAATAACTGTTCGAAGAGGGATCTACAGTTTATAGCCAAATCCGAACGGCGTTGTCTTGAATTAAAAGAGATTTTCTTGGGCAAATAGCTGCATCTAGCTAGCGATGCCAGTGCTAGGCAAATGCAGCAGTGCTTCAGCAGGGAATCAAAGCACCGACCATCGGGTTGCAAAGCGAGTACGCTGCCACTACGCTACCCATGGCCACCTGGTCAAATACCATATGCTTCATATTATTTTAATACCTGGATCATGTCCTGCTATGGAAAAAAGCGTGCACTCGTTTGCAACTATGATGTCTATAAAGACTCGACTTATGGCTATAAGTTTTAAGTAATATCAATCGTTCACTTTGCTTAAGTTCGATATTAACAAATTAAACAAATATCTTTTAAGAGATTTTTATGTCAAAAGTTGAACTAATTTGAAAAACTAAAATAGAAACTTTTTTTTAACGGAGTTCTTAAAAATAAATAAACCGAAATATCTGTAGTCAGCAACTGTGCCAAAGTTTTGTCTTAAGAGAATATGAATCATAAACATGGTAAGATATGTTATACGATTGAAAACTCGTTTGTTTTCAAATGAAATGCTTCACACAAAACAAATCGTGTCTTATATGCCAAAAACCCAGACAGCCTAAGCATTTCTGGAAACGGTAAGACCCTAAGCAGGCTTAAGATTTTTAAGGTGACCGTACTTTTCCCTCGACGACCCTGCTTAAGATCTATGCTGCGAGATTTTGTACCAGAAATTAAGCGCAGCTTTTTAAAGGCACAACAAAAAAAAAAAAAATTTTGCGTTATATGAATATTATGTATTTTGAATAGTATTGGTAAGATATAATAGTCGTAAGATCTTATCTGTACTGCAAAATTTATAAAAACTTTACATAAATACTTTTAAGAAAATAACAAATCAATAGGGCTTTTAAAACTTTAACTAGATCTTATAGTTATTTTGAATATGACTTCTCTTTGCAGATACGAAGACTAGCTAACTAGCCACTAATTGAAGTGGACCTTTTTTACATCCTTGGACCAGCCAGATATGCGTTTCAATTACATTTGGGTCTTGCGAGAGGCTTAAGGAATCAAAAACTATCTAACAAAAAAAAAAAAAAACTTTTAATAAAATTGTGAAAAATATAAGAGTATATTCAAGATGAGTGTGATTATTCGTTTGCAAAACTTGCCGTGGACGGCAAATGCTCGTGACATTCGTAATTTCTTCACGGGTCTCTCGATACCGGAGGGTGGCGTTCACATTATTGGCGGCGAAATGGGCGACGCATTCATCGCTTTCAGGTAGTTCTTTTTAAAATGTTTATTTTCTTACATTATATACATATATGCTTAAGACACATACATAACATAAAAGTAGCTGTTAAGATTACAGACGTGTGCTCAAAGAATAGTCCGAAATATCTGTGCTTTGGCTTGATTGCTAGTTAATAAGTTTGTAGTTTTTAGCAGAGATGGGCGCTGGACACGGAAAAAAGCGTACTATAATTAAAAAAAAAAAGTAAAGACCTGGCGCTTATATAAAACCAACACCCAACCCTTTCTAACAGTCATGACTTTGCTTCAATCTCTCACTTTCTCAATACAAGTAAGTGGTAAGGCTTGTTTTCTATGTCAGTAAAGTTCTTATAAACAATGAATGGGTTTCACGATCGCAACATCGTGAAAATGATAAAGAAGACGAAGTCTGAAGAGTGTTTAGCTCGGATAAGCTTATCGATTGCTAAAAACTTCTGAAGGCAACATATTAAAACATCTTCTGAATAAGCGCATTGAATTTTTGGCCTATAGCTTGGCAATAGCTGCACTGAATGTTCTCATTTCGGTTCCTTGCAAACGGATCTATATAAATTTTGATTGTCTATCAAATAATGGTAATGAATACTATTCGTACGTTTAGACCTCTACTAAATGCAATATAGCACCGAAACTACCTGGAAGATCAGATAAAGCGTTTTGGTTACAAAATCACTTCGAATTTACTTGTTCCGAACTTAATGGGACTATGGCGCTAGCTATTTTAGCAACATGTGGTCTAAAAACGGATAATACATTTTTCTAGTTTATAAGGAAAAAGGGGAACAGTTCCTAGACACAGAATACGCAGTGTGCAAATCACAAATGAAAACCAAACGACGATGACCTAACACTGGCAACGAAACTAAAAATTTGCTCTTTGTTTGAGCAAATTCGGAGAACTCAACGGAAATTCGTTGCTTTGATCGAGGCACACAAAATGATTAAGAAAATGATATATGTATGTACTTTGTGTCTGATGATCTAGCCCGGCTAGGAATCACTCTTCCATGTGATTTGCCTTTTTGCTGCATTCGACATCATTTAATTCAGCCTTGATCACGTAGCATTTTGAATTCTTTGAGATTAAAGCCAGTACGCAAAAGTATCCAATATTGAAAACGGCAAAATACTTTTAAAATTTTTTGGGTTATATAGCCGGTTACGGACTCGAACATGGAATGCTACATAGGTTCAAACAGAGGCGGGGAGTGCTGTCTCACAGATGTATTCTCTGTGTTCTAGAGGACGCTCTACGGAAGTACCCGAAACACATTTAATTTTTCTAGACAGAATCTAGGCAGCTTACACTGTGTATCACGATCATAACCAAGCTCTGTACAAATTCGTCAAAAGTCTGACTTTATATAATGATTAGCCTTAATTGATTATGTATTGCAGACTACGATTTATCTAGTGGTCGGCATGAAAAACATTCTTGGCTTGCGTTTCTGAGAGTGGCGCAGTGACGTCACGAAACGTCGACACACAGGCATCGGCGATGCGTCTTCGTGTCTGTTGGTGCGCAAACAATTGCGTGCGATGTGTACGTGAACTGTACGCCTGTCGACATCGCTAACACCACCAATCGCTATATACGAGAGATAGGGCCGTGTCGGCCACTTATCTAAAACTTTAATTTCTATGGCTTACTGGGGAATGTGTCATCAGCGAAATATGAGTATCTGTTCTTTTTGGCGAATGCCAATGGTTGATGTTGCTGCACTGGCTATAAATACCCTGTAACTTAAAACGACTTAAGATGTTAAAAAGTTTTTTTTTTTTTAGTCGCTTCTATGTTACTGCTTTAGCTTCTTCACAATTTTAGCACTAACTTGGTTCAAGTTGAGCTTCTTCACAAATTCCCAACAGATTTTAAGAATTCGTACCTACGATCGGGTAGTGCAAAAATGGAAAGGTATGGGAAAAAATGGTAACAATTTATTGGGCGATGATATTTCCAAAAAGAAGAAAAACAAAAATGTTAAATTTTACTCTACATCAGTGGTGGGCAAAACTCATACAAGCAAACATTGCTTTGTGTGAGTAAGCAGCAGTAAGCAAGAGCGCAAGATCGACGATAATGCTCAAATGGAAGAGAAAATTGTCACACTTACACCTGAGCGTATGCCGACTGCGCTGCGGCAGAATCTTGTGCTCTATCCACGCGCGTTATGTAAATTAAGAGCCTGTCCACCACTGATCTCAACCAGTGGTTGCCATGAAAAACACTGAGCTTCCGTTTGTGAGATTGGCGCAGTGACGTCACGAAACGTCGACATATAGTAGGCATCGGTGATGTGGGTTCGTGTCTGTTGCTGCGTACACAAGTGCATGCGATGTGTACTGTACGTGTGTCGACATCGCTGCCACCACCAATTCCTATATACGAAAGATAGGGCCGTGCCGACCACGGATCTCAGCCTTTGAATTCTATGGCTTACTAGAGAATGTTTCATCAATGAAACCCAAGTTTTTTTTTTGGAAAAAAGTACAACAAAAAAAAATGTTAAATTTTATTCTACAATAACAGAAGATTTGAGTGACTGTGGGTCAAAAGTTGGTATTTTTTTGCAGTTCATAGGGTAATGAATATAATATTGAAACATACTACTAATACACTTAGCAACAAGGAGTATAATTGTGCCAATTTTTAAACAGTTACCTTCAATATTTTGGACTTAAAGCACAAAATTGTCTTACGTTGTAAAGGTGCAGATATCAACATGTTTCGATAAACTTAATCTGCCTGCAGAAAATTAGGCCTATCGACATCGTTTCAATCTGGCTTGCCCCAGGGCCAGGAGTTATCTAAATGCCCTGTAGATTTGAAAAAGAAACAAACATTTAAAGCCTACGGAATAAAGAGAGTCCGCTCAGGTCGCAACGTTAGTGAACACCGGGTCCGTACTTTTCTCTCGACAACTTAAATTTTTTACGTCTGAGCGAGCAACAGAAAATAAAAATATATTTATATAAAAATATATATATATGTATATGTATATATTATTTTATTTATCAAGGTGATTCTGTCCATATCTTTTTACAAAAAAGTTCTGCTGTAAAACGACCTGTCTTGCGCCCATCTCTAATATGTAGCTCATTGGCTAGGTACCATACATGTGCATGTACACATACATACATATAAGTTAAAACGTTTCGTACTTTGCCACTTTTTTGACCTTTTACCTTTCTATGTTTCTTTCTTTTCGACTCTACAGCACAGATGAGGATGCAAGATGCGCTATGTTAAAGGATCGTGAAAAGCTTATGGAGGTGCAAGTGCGCCTATTGCTCTCCTCGCGCGCTGAAATGCAAAAGGTAATTGAAACAGCGCGCAAGCAGGCCTCCGCGCCAGCTGTTGCTGTAGCAGCTTCTACAGTTGAGCCAGTGGCGTCTGCCCTAATGCCGCCCGTCCCACAGGCGCCCGTTATAGGTGGCTTAAACAGTTTTTTGCCACTAGGTGGTAAACAGGTGCCGCCCTCTTTTCTGGCTTATTCGCAGCAAGCAGGCATAAATCTTTCAGATGTCATACAAATAAGCGACTCCAAGTCGCCAGAACGCTCACGCCATAGTACCAGGCGTCGACATAGTCGCAGTCGCTCGTCTAGCTCTAGTGATAGCGACAGTCGTGAGCGTGAGAGGGAGCGTGAACGCGAACGTGAACGTGAGCGTACACGTAAGCGGCGCACTGAGCGCGCCGACAGCAGCGAACGTGAGCTTAAATTGACGGCTAGTGCTGCCACATCTAATTTGTTGCCTTGGGCCTTGGGGAATGCCGCCGTGCCGCAGACCGCATTACCAGGGCTCAAAATGCCCACTATTCCAGCTTTGGCTGTGGGTCTACCGCAAGTGGCTCCGGTCATGCAAAGCTATAGCACTAGTACTAGCAAAACAACTAGCAACTACAAATTGAACTTGCCTGGAGATGTATCTAGTATGCCGCTGCAAATTTTGGCTGCCTTACAGGAAACCAATAGTGTCAATACCAAGCTGCCGCCAAACATCTACCCTGGCCTTTTGGAAGCCAATAAGCCAGCTGTTGCTCCAGTTGCTGCGTCAATAGCTGCTGCAGAGCCCGTAGCATTTGCCAGCGTTAATCCTTATGCGCAAATGTATCCACAGCTTTTTCAACAGCAACAGCTGCTACTGCAGCAAAGTCAGCAGGGCTCGCCAAAGTCCTCGCCGAGCAACAACACTCAGAGCGGTGTTAATGGCTCTGCTCCCACCGCCGAAACCTGCTATATTAAGATTAGTGGCATGTGTCCGAGTACTACGTATAGTGATTTGCGCAAATACTTTGCTGGCCTTTATATACCACATAATGGCATTAAGATTATAAATGGTCAAAATGGAGCGCGCACAGGCATCGCTTATATAGAGTTTTCACGTGTATCTAGCGCTCAGAAAGCGGTGGCGCGCAATAATACGCTTTTCCGCGATCGCATTGTGCAAATTGTGCCCATAGGAGATGAGGAGTTTGAGCAGGCCGAAGAACGTCAGCAGCGCAATTCGGGCAACAATAGTAATTCTCATAATTCATACGCTGATGCGGGCGCATCGCAAAACCCTAGCCCGTCATATAATGTGCTGTACATAGAGGATTTGCCACAATTGACCACCGAACAGGATATAATGAAAATGTTTTCTGCTACTAGCACAATTGTAGATATACTATTGGCGCCTAGTCCCAATAATCGACGTGAGTTTATTGCTTTTGTGCTGTTTGCGCGTGAGGGTGAGGCACACGCTGCTCTCGAAGATACAGGACGTCATTATATAGGCTTTCGAAAGCTGCGCGTGCGTGCCAGTAGCACGAATGAGATGCAAAATGCCAAAGATAAACTGCGACGAGCTAATGAGCAGCTTATGAAAGAGGAGCAGCATCAGCGGGAAAAGAACGAAGCTGCCGAAAAGGAAGCTGCTTCTATGGCAAACAATGGCTTGCCACCAGCCGCCACACATTCCAAATATAATGGTGATCCGCGCAGACGAAATCGCGAGCAGGTCGAGCAGCAACAGCAACCCCAGCAGCAGCAGCAACAACATATTAATCCTCTTATTCCGCCCATGCAAATGGCGCCCCAAATGCAGGTTAATGCACCCAATCATATGCAGCCATTTGGTAATGCTGGCGCTGGTAATCTCAACATGCCATTTGGGTTTAATAATAACAACAGCAACAACAATATGGACGCACCATTTGGCATGCCGCTTGTCAATAATAATAGTCAGGCCCAGAACATGTCTAATATGGACTTTAATCGCAACAACAACAACAATGTGAATCATAACCACAACAATCGGCCCAATGATGAGCCCAAGTTTGTTAGGGTACACAACTGTGAGTATGGTACACGTGTAAATGATCTGGGCGAGCTTTTTAGCAGCGAAAATTTGCGCATAGTGCACATAGAAATGCTCTTTAATGAGCGTAATATGCCCGCTGGTGAATTCATAATCGAATTTGCCGATGCTCAAACAGCCAAAGTAGCAATACGTGAGTTTCATAATCGACGATTTCGCGGGCGTGGTCTGCGCGTGGTCAGTGTAACACCTCAAGAAATTGCCGATCGCCTGAATAAGCCTTTTATGGACTATTTACCGGGTGGAAATGGACAGCGCGGTGACGTAGCAGAGCCACCCACACAAACACGCAGACGTGGTCCCAGTCGCTTTGAGGATAACAACAATTCTAACAGACCAAAGCCCATGAATGAGCCTGAGGAGAACAACTCTAAGCAGCAACATTTTAATCCATTTGCTGGTCGTGCCGTTTCAGAAGAATCAACGGCTCCTCATATAGACTTAATTAATCCGCTTTCCATGCTTAACAACAATAATAACAATGGCGTCGCCAACAATACAGTCGAGGATGAGGGCATACCCGATAAATTCAATCGTCCTGGCTGCGTTTTAGCCATGCGTAATGTACCCTTTAAAGCGGATGACAAGGATATTATGCGCTTCTTTAATGACTATAAATTAAGTCCCGATGATATTTTACGTCGTTTTAACGACGAAGGCAAACCTACTGGAGACGCACGCATATCTTTCGAAACTCCCGGGGATGCGCGTTCCGCGTTTGAATCGCGTCGACGTAGACAAATTTTTAACCGCACCATTTATTTAGATATCATATAAAGAATGATACACTTAAATATAGCTTATATTATCAAATGTAAAAAGATTCGCAATGTAAATAGACATATGTATGTATAGTTGATAAAAGGACCTTAGTTTTAAACCATTGTTGAAAAAAAAAGTTGTTCATTGTATAACATTTATTCAATAAAAATACAAAATATATAAAATTTATTTATTCTAATTATTCTTTAATTACATTTAACTAACGGTAAAGACGAATTAGGCGATGACTGGATTCTAAGAATGAAGTTATGATTTACGAGTGGAACATACATAGCTTATGTTTAAATTCATAATTCAGTATTTGGACCGATATTTGCGAAATAGTTAGAAATATTCTTTTAATTCAAGAAAGTGGCAAATGAGCGTTCAGACCAGCACATTTAAGAAAAACTTGGCAGCACTTTTGACGAAAACCTAAAAATAACCTATAAAAACAAAACGAATAACATAATATATATTTTTTTCAATCTTAGCTTAAGAATCAATTATAATTCTGCAACTGAATCACTTGTGACTTCTTAACGGCCTCGCGACACAACGGACACTCATCGCGCTCCTCCAGCCAATCCAGAATACAGCTCCAACAAAACAAATGACCACAAGGTGTCAAACTAGTATTGTTACGCGTTTCCAGGCAGAGAATACACTGCGGCGCATTTTCAGTTTTTTCAGATTTGACGCTTTCCTCACGCGTCAAAAACCGCTTGCCGGCGTTTTTCAGAGCGTCCAGCTGCTGACGTTTATGCTGTTTCCAAACATCCCAGCCACTTATCGCCAAGGACACAGTAACTTGCAGAAATGTGATAACGCCTAAGATTTTATAACCATAAAGCGAGAACTCTGGTTGCAGCCAATGTCGTATGAGCACATAGTTAATGCCAGTGGTGCGCTTAGAGAGCTGATATTTACGGGCATGCAAATAAAACAGGGATTTGTGCAATGCCTTAATATAGCTGGGCGATTGACGTAAACGCTGTATAAACTTTTGTAGCTGTTGCTTGGCCTCAGGCACAATTTGCTCTTGGTCAGCTACATACTGCTCCAGTTTTTGTAGCAGGCGTATAAATAACGCATCTCCCCCGAACTCCAAGACAATGGACAGTAATTGTAGCTGCATTGGTATAATTCTAGTTATAATTATTAAGGAAAAAAATTTGACTGACTTACAAAACGGCTGGGAATTTGCTTGTAGGCGCCGTCAACCTGTATAATGCCCGTATACTCTTCCCCCAAAGTTTGCAGATTATTTAACGATGCAAAACCATGATAACTAAGTTCTGCTAACAGTTTGCACATTTGGTTATACTTAATCCAATTGCGTGGACCAGTTAAACGCAGCACATCCGACAAATCCTCAGCTAAATCGTTTGTATATCGTGCATCCTTTTGCACAGAGCGCACAATTTCCGGCTGGCGTGCTCTAGCATTACGAAAGTCCATTTTAATGCGGGGTTTTCAAATAAATGCTCACATTGTTAACCATGCCACAAAAAAAAATTCCATCTCGCAACGGTCGTTCAAAGTGCATTAAACACCCGCAGATAAGAGGCAACAGCTGTTTCTGTTGCTGCTTCTTCTTCAAATAACGATAACAAATCGAACGCAGCACTGTTCAAGTGCGCCCCACTTGTCAAAAAAAAATGCTGCCATTTTCATAGTCAGCCATTTTTATTAGAGTCAGCTCGGATGCTGATTTTCCCAACCAAGTAATTTTTTGGTTTTTATATCAAAATTAGTTGCTTTGAAACTAATCAAAACACATTTGACAATTCTCGTTACTTTATACTGTCGAAAAGCGTTCATTAAAAAAGTGAAGACAAACTTTATGTGCGAAATTTAAAGCTTTGAAAAACGCAATTAGAAAATTTTTTGCCTAGCCACAGATTACTACACGCAACGTAGAGGCCGTCACGCATACAAACAAACAAACTTATTGCGATCTAAGTCCTAAGTCTTGGCAAAAAGTACTATACAGTACTTTACGAATCTCAATTTGCATTTTGCATAAACAAAATAAGTTGCATATATTTTTGGAAATATTACGCAAGTATTATTTCTGGTTAATACGTTTGTAATCATGGCTCAGTAAACATGAATCCTCTACTTTACAATAATTTGACGCGCAACGCACTCCGTGTGGAGACAAACGCAAACGCGACGCAAATTGCAAGCAATTTGCAACAAATATCCCCAAATCCTTTAAACCTTTACCCTTGCCTTTGTGCAACTAAGAATACTTATAATGGACAGCAGCAACAAGAAACAACAACAATCTCATCATGCACGAGCTCCCAAATCCAGTGCCTCTGGTGAAACCATTCGTAAATCTGTCGGTAAGTAGAAATTACGTTTTCGTGGTAATTGGAGCTCTTTAACTGAAACCTTTACCCTTTAATAAACATTTGTGCAATACCTACTTTTTTAGACTTAAATTCCAACAACAAACGCAATTCGCGACGTCGTGAACAACCGCCCACCCCACGCAACGATCAACAACAACTTAACACCAAGCAGCAGCAACACCAATCCGCAAAGCAACGTCCTAATGTGGACAAACGTCCACGGGCACGTGGCTCAACTTATGGTCAAAACTATGGCAGTAACGAGGGTTCTGCACGCACCGGTGACCGTAGCCTTTACGAGGGCTCCGGACTAGCGGCGGCTAGCAGCAACTACTTACGTAGTGGCTTTGAACATGAACAAAACTCTGTGTATGCGCAGGGTAGCAAAAAGCAGAATTTGAATCATCTGTTGAATTTTCATTGCGTGCCACGTCAAGTGGACTATGCCAGTGGTTATGGTATACGCCATGGTCATGGTAACGCTGGTCGAAAAACGCGCTTCAACAAGGAGCAGTTTTTGCAAGCAAACTTTCAGTTTGTCATACGCGCAGGTGCCAAGGCGCAAGTGAACGGTTCACCTGATACACTTATCGATTGGAGCTTCATTGAGCAAATCAACATACAAACTACTGAGGAACCCCAGTGTCCAATTTGTCTGTATCCACCAGTTGCTGCGAAGCTAACGCGCTGCGGTCATGCTTATTGCTGGCCATGTTTGTTGCATTATTTATCGTTGAGCGACAAGACCTGGCGCAAGTGTCCCATCTGTTATGACGCTATACATGCAATAGATTTAAAAAGTTGCACCATTGAGCAGCAATGCAATATGAATGTTGGAGATCGCATAACATTTCAGTTGATGCGTCGTCGCAAGGGTTCCATGTATATTGAACGTTATCAGGATGGAATACTCGTGCCCCATGAGCATTTTCCCTTGCTCAGCTCGCTGGATGAATCAAAACGATATTCGAAATTCTTAATAGCCAAACGCGCTGACATTGCGTTTATTATTGAACGTGAACGCGTCGAATTAATGGCTGAATCGGATTCCAATTGTCCGGAAGATGTATTCATACAGCAGGCTTTGGTAACTCTTAAAGATCGGCGCGATAAGTTGGGGCTAAGTGAGCTGAAGGAGGAAGATGAATTAGTGGAGGAGTTTGACGTAAAGGAAGTAATGGAGGAGCGTAACGTTGAGGACGTTTTGATAGAGCCCACAACACCTCCAGCTCTAGAATTGTCAGTGGAAGAAAAAACAACTGAAACTGAGAAAGATGATGCTGCTTCGGTTTCATCCGGTGAAGCTTCAATTGTTTTGGGCACTGCAGGCTCTGGCAACAACAACAAGTTCTATTACTTCTATCAGTCCAATGATGGACAAAACATTTACTTGCATCCATTAAATGTCAAGATGCTACAAGCTTGCTATGGCAGCTTGGAACAGGCTCCCTTGCTTATAGAGGCTCGGATTTTGCAGAGGGAACAGCACTCTATGGATGAGGATCATCGTCGTAAGTTTACTTGCTTGGGTCATTTGCCTCTGACTTGTCAATTTGCCGTGGTTGAGGTGGAACTGCAGGTACCCGTTGTTTCAGCTGGAATACTCAAGCTTTTTAAGGGTAAGTGGCATATAAATTATGCATACTTGTTATGTACCAATAGCATTTGTGTTCAAAAGATGATTTGCTCCATCGCAAGAAGGATCGCGAGCGTAGAGAGCGTGAGGAACGCAAGCGTGAGCAGCACATAAATGAGATTAACGATCGTCAAATGGGAAAACTGATTGCTAGTGCTGCTAATTTAAATTTGAGCTCCGCGCATGAATTTCCAACGGTTAGTAATGGGATAACTTATGTAGCGCTTTAAAAGTTTTTTTTGTTTTTATTAATTTCCTGATAAATTTCTTCAACTAACGCATTTATATTTTGCACAGTGTGGCTTTGAGGAAGTCTTGCCCAGTCCCACTGGCGTGCGCCAGCCGATGTCTATTCCCAATGGGAGTGGCACACGATATGCGAACGTAACGGCCACAAGTCCCAAAGTGGAACTTTGGCCAACCATAGGCAGCTCATCGCCTCTTGCTTCGTCTGGCTCGTTGAATAGTCCATCTGAGTTTAAAGTTGGCGCTTGGGGACGCGCTGCGCCAACGCTGCCAGCTGCTAGTGTGGTAGTTAATCGTACAGTCGTAGATATGGACAACGAACATCATGCACAGGGTCACTGGGCTTTGGGAGATCTGTTGGCCGGCGCATTGGATAAGCAGAAGCAACGTGGTGGAAAACCAACTGCACCAACCAAAATGGCTAACGTTGAGGAGGGCAAAAACAACAATAGCAACAAAAAGCAAAAGAAATCCAAGAAAATGGCGCCCTTATTTGCCGTGGGCATGAATAGAGCTCCATAGAGAAACGTTTTTTTTTCAGTTAAAAGCGCCAAAGTCGCAAGAATATGAAGTTATTTAAAATAACCCTCACTGAGGATTTGTCTTTTGAGCAGATTTACAAAATCACTAATGCGTTTATTATTTAACCAACGATCCATATGCAAATATACTAATTATATACTATAACTAATCACCACAATAAATAGCGCAATGAAGCATAAATAATAATTGGTTTTTATTGCAAAAAGATTCATGGAGAAAATATGCAGGAAGTCTAATTCCCTGCAATGGAATTTGTACAGAGCGTGCTTTTTCAATACTTTCAGAAGTAAATACTTTAAAAATTTTGGAAATAGCAATACTAATCCAATTTCTTATCTCGTTATTGACACGAATGCTTTTAAGCTGGCTATTAGAACAAATTAACAATTGTTTTTGACTGAGAGAATTATTTAAAAAAGATTGATTGACCATTAATTGAATGATTCTTCAAAACGGAACCACAGATACAATTGTACAATTTAATAAGATTCTTTTGAATATAGAAAGGAACTAATTTTAACACATACCCACATAATAAAGAGTTTTGTTTTGTTTCGAACTATTGTAGTTAAGTACTTTATCCCAGTCGAATTAAATCATTAGATACTTACATAGATAGCGTTGACACATAGTGGCTCAGCACTGTCAGATATAACGTTGAATTATTTATTCACTTCTACAAAGAGTTCAGAATAACCTTTTTATCAATGAATGGTATGTGATAATATATACATAATATATTTTGTGTCAAAATATGTTTTGAGTGTTTTTTACAACCTAGCGCAAATCCAAAAAATGTGTATCAGAGTTTAAATCCAAGTATTATCAACGGCAACGGATTTCGCGACTAAGCCGTTTTTTGTTTTTTAGGCACTCCAAGAGGCGACTCAATATTTTATTTTTAACTTATATGGGTATTGACAGGTCAGCTTATTAAGTGAAGATGTACATTTTTATTGTTCCATAATATTTTATTTTTATCATAATGAATCAAAAGGTTTTATTTTTGACAAAATAAGTTTACCGGTTTTACTGTAGCCAAGCTGTCACTTGTTAAAGTTGACAAAAGTTTAGTCACTTCATCTGGATCAATAGCAATATCCCAGTGCACTGAAATCATAGCAAGTGCACTTAATCTTTCGTGGCCCATCACATTTCGAGGTAAGGTTTTTATTCGATCGAAAATGATTTTTCCACGCTAGCCGTCGTCACTGGAATAGTAGCCAAAACTGAGTGAAGATAAATTATTCCACAGAAGTTCATTCTATCACATGACTCCAATAATTTCAATACTTTTGTAGAAGGTTCGATTACCACAATCTGTACTCCGCTTTTAACTTCGCTGCATAGAGCCATCTTTCCTTTATCGTCGACTTTTACGTTAGCTGCAAATCCTGGAAGAAGCACTTGGGAGCTAGGAAGAATGATGATGAATCTTTCGATTAAATTTCTTATTAATGAGTCGATGCAATTAATTAGTATTGTGACTCTAAAATATTATTTAGCAGATGAAGTTTGGGGATTTATTATCAGCGTTCTCAGTTCAACTCCGAAAAAGTCTTCAGCAATTTTAGATGCATTTTGAAAAATTTCCGCAAATAACTCATTTGAAGTTTCTCGTATTTGAAATAGTGTAGCCAATATCTACAGATTTTTCTTGAAGAAACATAGCTGTACGACAAAGTACACTTTAAGAGCAGGCAATGGTGTAGTACTGTCGCTCTGTGCGCACTCGATATCCTGGCGCACTACAGTACGCGTTGGATGTTGGTTTGGTACTCTTTATTCAACTGTTCTTTGCTTAAAAATTTGTGCTTAAGAATGGTTCCCAGTGGGAACTGCTTACGCTGTATTTCAGTTTTACATAGAAGCCATTGTATATACATGTATGGATGTTTAGAAGTAAACAAGTAATATTTAAGTGGCTCAACACCGGCCCACACTGTAGAAATAGTCATAAAAAAAAACGATTCCACTTTTGTAGAAATCGACATCTAGAACATGCCCGATTTTTACACTAGTTGTGTGGGAAGAAATGATGCACTTTCAGATTAGATTCCAATTAAGTCATGGGAGACAAGCTCAGGTTATTTTTTTGATATCGGGTTTGTTTATATATATAGCGCCTATAGGTGGAAATATTATTCCGAGGGTCAAAAGAGCTGGAGGACATTCCTAGTCACCTAAGTCCCTTTCCTTGCAAAAAAAGTGGCCAGATCCGCTATAGGCACATTTGCCAGACTACCCAGGTCTTCAAAGAATGGTTTACCCAGAAACTGGGTTCGTCTTCTAAGAAGCGCCGGGCAATCACATAGCAGGTGTTTAATGCTTTTTGTCTCCTCCTGCATCCTCTCGGCCATTAGGCCATAGGAAGTGCCACGTTACAACTCCTACTACCATGCTGGTTCTCTTCTTATAAAAACGCAGGAGCTCAGATGTTCGCTTTGGAATATACCGTGGCCAGAGTGCTCGGGAGATGCAACAACCGGACACAGTGTCCCATTCTTTTTACGGCCGAGCTCTAACCGTTCCACTAATTTGCAATACGACGTCCTGTAAGGCTCTTCCTATATCCGTAGCCGCAAGTTTAGCTGGCAGTGCTGAACCGTTCCTGGCACACTCATTCGCCTCCACGTTACCAGAGTGCCCCGGTATCCAACAGAGGGTGATTGAGTGGTGATGGAAACGGTTAAGCGCTAGCGCAGTGTTACGGATAAGTTTACTCTTATTTCTTATTTAAGAAATACGTAATTTGTATAGGTATTACATATACCAAATATAGTTGCAGGATATCTCAAAGTCGTTGGAACATGTTCCCCCTTTTCTTCGCATCGATTTCAATCAGCTTTAATTTTTCAAATGAAATGAAAAAAGTTGCGCTTCTCCCAATTTGAGATTTATTGTCCAAAAGAGGAAATGGTTCAAGGACAAAAACATCGTTTGGTTTGCAGTTCAGACCATTGACGCAACAGGGTTACTAGATATTAATACATCAGAGTGACGCCATATATTAGGCAGCAGTAAAAATTTGTTTGATTGTCTCTGCAAGACTGTGCGAAATAAAAATGATAGATCTCATTATAAGTTGTAGAAGTTCAGAGCAGTAGTGCTCCTATGTAAAATATCGAAATTTATAGAACTTTTGAAAAGATCTTGCACTTGTATCACTTAAGAGAGAGCATAGATTTTGGAACAATTAATTATTAAATTACCTTATGCACATTTTTAAAAATAAAATGCAATTGTTTGTCGTTTTTGTTTTTTTATTTAAATGTATGTTTTCAAAAAATGTTCAACAAAGCGTTTTGCAATATTCCGTATTGCGAACTGTTTCTTGTTTCTTTTTTTTCGAATGATTCTTTTTAAACTTTATTAACTTAATATAATTAAGGGAAATAATTTAATATAAATATATCTATAAATTATTTCTCTTGGTAAAACTTGTTTTTTTTTTATTTTTAATCTTAATACAAAAAAATTATGAGTCTTTTTCTGCAATGGTTATCAAAATGTAAGCCATACATTGCCACTATGCGATTTCAGTGTTACATTTTTTTTTGGGATTACCAAACGATTCTTTTGCTACATTCTACTTAAACTAAACAATTGGCTAACGAATATTAGCGGGAAAGTTTGCTGCTTAGTTGGGAGAGTGTATGGGGTGGGGGTTTACACATAGAGATACCATTAAAATTAGTACAATTTAAACTTGGTGTATAGTTTAGCATTAATTATGCGTTACAATTTTTTGTGGCCAAACTGTGTTTGTTGCATTTCTTGTAGGTTTTTGTTGTAGTTAACAAATTAATTTACAAAAGTTTCGTTTTTTTTTTCAAAGAGAAAGAGAGAGATAGAGTGGAGTTACAAGTTTGTGTTATTAATAAACTTGCTACAAAGATTTAACTAATAGCTAGGCAAACTAATGGCTACGTAGTACGTTTTCCGGCACATCATCATCCTCATCCTCATAGTCATCCGGGGAGGACATCGTTTTGCGTGCGCCAATGGTGGGCGAGGATGGTACCGAATAGCGGATGAAAGAACGACGTCCTTGGCTCCCACGCTGTTTTGGCTGCTTTGTTTTCTTGGCGCTGCCGTTGAGCGAATTGCTTCTACCGCCGCTGTATTCTGCCGGCAAATCCAAATACTCATCATCCGAATTGTCGGCATTTTCTGCAGCTTCCGGATCATCTCCATTTACCGAACCCGAAGGACTTCCTGGTGGACTTAAAGCCTGTATAAGTTTGCCCTTTGATTCATTCCATAAATGATTAAGACGTTCGCGTCCGAAAAGCAACAAAAATGTATCTATAAACTCGCGTGACTTTTCCTCCCACTTGGTAATAATGTCACCCTTGACTTTGGTCAGTTCGCGCTTGCCGCGGGACTTTAGTTCATCCATTTTGTTTTGCAAGCGGAATTTCTTCTCTGATAGAAAAGATACATTCAGCTCTTTGGCGGAATATCCACGCGCCAGATTGCGACGCACATACAAATCATAATCTTTGACAATACGCGCTACAATATCCGAGGTGGAAACACCCTCGGTACGTTCCGTGGCCACAAACATGCCACGCGCTTTGAGCGGCGCATATATATCATCATGAAAGCCATGGCCATAGGGAATGTCATCGTGTGCTACAAAGTCTATCTTATTTTCGGCTATAAAATCATCAGATAGCGTCCAAGGTGCATCCTGCACAATCTGTGGAAATGAATAAAACATTTTATGAGTAATGCAAGAATGTTAACATATAAGCAATTAATCCCGATTTCTAGTTTTGAACTACTGGCTTGGTCGATTTGAATGCAACCCAATTTAAGCTTAAAGCAATGGATATATTGTACAACCAATGAAAACGCTTCGCAATTTTAAATAACCATAATCAGTAACCGATCCCACTTTGAATTTTAATTGACTTCGATCCAGCCCAACCCGGAAACAAAAACTGTGCTAAACGCTGCAATGATCATAAATCAAGTGACTACAACTGTCTGCCTATTATATCCAACATTTCTTTAAAACTTACCTCATCCACGTAGCGACAATGACGTACACCCTCATATCGCTCAAAACCATTCATTACGGTACGTCCCTTCATGCGATGTGTTAGCTCATCATTGCACACACCCACAATCAGATAGACATTGGGAAATATGTTCTTGGCCTGCATAAGCTGCCGTGCATGACCCTGATGAAACAAGTCATAGATGCCATCGGCATAAACGCGCACACGACGATTGGTCTGTCCGGAACGCGCCATTTGGTAGGTAATTTTTTGTGTATAGTCACAGCGCTCGCGCTCCACTATGGCTTCCTCATCACTCGAGAAAGGCGCCGGCTTACAAATTGTCTGCAATGAAAAAAAGAAACCAACAAATTAGCTTAGCAATTGTTTTTGGTTTTTTTTTATGCTTTTAAATCTCACAAATGCTTTGAAATCCATATGTAAAGGTAACATCTTATAAGACACTTTGGTGCCTATTTCCTGCTGCATCTCTTCTTCGCTTTCTGACATCATTTTTGCACAAAATAAAATATATATGCCGCCAATAGAAATAAAAAATGCTCTAATAAATAAAATACGTTCCGTTCCATAGACTGTCAAAACTTTGACTGATAATGCAAAAATTTTTATATGCTTAGCCTGCTTGGTTTGTCAAGTCATTCGACTGGGCTGATCAATTGAGCAGCAGCATCTTTCAATTGAAAGGCGGCAACAACCAAATCAATACAATTGACTTAATAAAACCCATATGTACTATATAAGATTGCCGGCACAAGCTAGCTAGGACTGCGGCTGCTGCTGCTGCTGGGAGCAATTGCGACTCAGGCGTTGGGATCGACTACTTTATATAAATATATGTCATTTAAATTGCGCAAATTAAGCGCCAAATGAAATTCTCTGTTATACATACATATTGTGGGCTTTGGAAAGGCAGAGAAAGCTCTGCCAAGTTGGGGCGGCACAATGTCGGACGATATACTTGTCGTATAAATATAATATATCACGAGATGTTGTCAAATTGACGTCGGCTGGCTTGTTGTTGCAATATTTTTAGACGCATATTTTCCTGGTCACTTAACAATTACGTTGTATGGGGTGTTTGCGATAGGGATACTTGGATGGGTATGGCACTCATTATGCTCAGAATAACAAAACTAAGCTCTCTCTTTTTCTTATAACCTAATTTAATGCAAAGGGGGCAAATCAGTTGACGCAATTGCCAAAAATCGTTTCCTATACACATATATAGACGAATATACTCTTATAAAAGGCATAGGCGCTTTCATAGGCAGGGTAAATGCGTCTACTAAGCGTACTTGACTACGAAAATGCACTTCTGCATTAGACAGTGTTGTAAAAAACGCGAACGTAAATATAACAGTGTGTACATATTTTAAAACTATATTTTGGTATTTTTCGTGTTTGTAGTGGAAGTGAAAATAAAACAGCTGCTTAGCAACAACCACAAAAAGTAAGTTCAACCGTATATATAGTATAGGTATTTTACGAGTTGTTCCGTTGATCCATGACTAAAATTGAGTAGTTTTGAACTTGACATATGTTCCGAATTATGAGTGTTTAACAATCTTGAGGTTTTTTTTTAATAAGGTTTTTTTTGGTACACCACAGTACTCCCGACTGGCAAGTTGCCATGTGTTTTTTATTCAGTTTTCATTGCCATTTCATCATGGAAAAACTTACACCCACACAACGTTTACAAATCGTACAATTATATTTCGAAAATTCGCGTTCTGTAAAGATTGTTTTTCGGGCGCTTAGGCCATTTTATGGTCGCCATAATCGACCTACTGAGACCACAATTCGCCATACCATCAACAAATTTGAGACCCAATATTCATTATTGGATGACACTCGACAGAATAGATCTCGTCCACTGCGTAGTTTATGGGTCGCTGGAATCATTGCTCCATATTTCTTCAGAAATGACGCTGGTCAGACCGTAACCGTCAATGGCGACCGTTATCGCACCATGGTAACGAATTATTTGCTACCTGAAATTGAAGCCCGAAATCTCGACGACATTTGTATTCAACAAGCCCGTGAAACAATGGACATATTGAGGAACCAATTCGGTGAACAATTAATTTCACGCTCTGTATCGGTAAATTGGCCACCAAGATCGTGTGATATCACACCGTTAGACTTTTTCCTTTGGGGCTACGTGAAGTCTAAAGTGTTTGTGGATAATCCAGCTACGATTGAAGCATTAGAGGCCAACATTGCACGTGGTATTCGCGAGATACCGCGGATTATGCTCGAACGCGTCATCGAAAATTGGAACCTCCGGCCAACATTTGAAAGGGATTATTTTTCAAAAGTGAATGGCAAGAATGGTTCTTTCTATTGATAATAAAGATTTTCCGATTCATTTGAAATTTTTTTTTTTTTTATTATTTTAAAAAAAAAACCTCAAGATTGATGACCCTTTATAAACAATTGATGCATATTGCACTTAAGTGTATAAAGTCATGCAAAGATTCATCAATAGGTAGATACTTCTGGACGACCTGCATCTGCAAGTTTCGAAAGAATCGAAACATGCAACTAACTCTTGACTGACTGTACACCTTCAACCAATTTAATCTGACACGGACTTTCTCTTGCTCTCCCGCTTCAAAATTTTATCTTTTAAGCTTTTAAGTGTAATTTTTTTCAAAACAAAGCTAGCAGTTTGACAATTGTAGCAGCTGATTAAATTTTATCAACACTTCTTTTATAACTTGTTTTTAAACTTTTGTTCTTCTTGGAGACGGAACTTTTAGCAAGGCATGCACTATCGGCATGTCCTACAATAGGGCTGTTTATTGAGTTGTACGTTTTGCATCCAAACGATGCGACAAAATATGCAACCTAGTTTTAAAATTTTGTTAAATAAACGTTTGCGTCGTCAATTTCAGCTTTGACGTGGCCGATATACTAACAATAATTCAGTCATACAATAAGCCCATAAACGTTGCAACCGACTGTACGATTTACCAAAAAAATTAAAGCTTTTTGATTTTTCGTACGACTATTGTGCGACTTGATACGACGACCCCACATACAAGGCAATTGAAATACAACCTAATCGATAAATAGCCATGTTGTACGACACGCCGTATAGTGCATGCCTTGCTTATAAGTTGTCTTAGACAAGGTGCTTGTTTTGTGGCAAAATCTGAATCTGAAAACTATAAACCTAGTTCATTTTACTGAACAAGTTCAATCGTTCTTTTTTATTCAGTGAACGAAGTCGTTTTTCTCGTTCAGTTGGTGCTCGATGTTATTCAGTTGTTTTAAAATTAAATTTGAAATTAAATTAAATATCAAATAAAAAAACAACAAGCACAATTTATGTTTAATATTGATTTGCAGTAAACCTAATGCTGTTTTTACACGGTTCCAGAAAAACCGTTTAAAAAAAGACATGAGGTACATCCTTAAGCTGCTATGAAAATAATTTAGAAAGGGAAATTCCCCAATTAAATATTTAAAAGATTAAGTTAATAAAAATATTTTTATTTAAAAGGGTCTAGCTGGATAAGGTTCTGAAAACTGCCCCCAGCGATTTTTGAAAACTAATAATGCTGTGCGATGCATATTGCAAAAAAAAATTTTCTCAAAATTTTAGTTTTGAAGCTTAACGCCTTAACGCTTAATTAAAAAAAAAAAAAATTTTCGTTTTTATTTAATAGTAACTAAACTACTGAATATTTTTGAACCTACTTTTTTTTTAATCTAAGTTAGCAATAGGGCTGTTTAAAAAAAAAAATTGAATTTTTTTTTAACCAACATTTTATTTATTTTATTTTATTTTTTATTTTTTTTTAAGTATGTCCATAAATATGTCAATCACCATTTTTTTTTTAAAACACGTGTGTTGATACGTTCTTTATTTGGTGCAAATATGAATCAAATCGATTTGGTGGAACAATGTTAAAAAAAAATAAAACAACAATTTTAAAATTTTTTTTTTTCAAAAATTTTGGATTCCTTATATTGCTAATGGTTAATTTCGTTTAATTTTTTGTGTTGAGTGTAACCCCATACATTTTTTTTATTGAAATTGCACAATTTAATGCAAATACATAATTAAAAAATCGTTTGTTGAGCAATGTCAAATTTTTATATTTACCTACAAAATAAATTAGTTAATTTTTCGTCATTAAAACAGGAATTATGTATTCTATTAAATATAATAAAAATGTATTATAATTTTTGCCATCTTTTAACAAAAAAAATACATTTTTTTATAAATTGAAAAAAAAAACATTAAACAATTTTTGGTTTATTTTTTTTGACATTGTTTCACCAAATCGATTTGATTCATATTCGCACCAAATAAAGAACGTATCAACACACGTGTTTTAAAAATAAAAATGGTGACTGACATATTTAAGGAACATACTTAAAAAAAATAAGAAAATTTGATATATTTTTTTAAGAAAATGTGTTGGTTAAAAAAAAATTAAAAACGAACGAAAAGTATAAAAAAAGAACTGAATAAAAAAAGAACGATGTGTGTTAAACTTATTTAGTTTGTTCTTTTAAGTGAATAGTTCTTTATTGTTCGCATTTTCATGCACTACCCAACACTTAACACTTCTTTTCAAGCCAACTACCAGCTAGTTCTCACCCATGCACCTCATTTTGTTACGTGATATTTTTAATGCATTTAAGCTCCATTATGGTATTTCGTTCAAATATAATAATTAAGTTTTAAACTCATTGTCTGCCTGAAATATTTTTTTAGCACCCAACTGGCGCCCCAAAGGGGACCTGTACTATCGAAAACTTTTTTATGATGGGTTATAAAATAAAATAAAAGCAAAGCTATTGTATTAACACGTGAAAAGTTACGTATACTGTAAATGTGGAAAATTTTACTGTTCCGAGTGCAAGTTTTTTTTATAGATAAAGCTGATAGCTTAGCTTTTTTTTTTTTTTTTTTGCAAAAACCAAGTATTATAAAAAATGTATACGATATTTCCAATAAATCGAAACAATAAAGTTTGCTTATATCTTACTGGAATAAAAAGGAATAAGATCTTAATTAAAATATGGCCAGCATACAAATATAGCAGTGTATATCTGCACAAGTACCATTTAAACGATCAATTTTCGGGTATGTATACATTGGAGTTCGAAAAATAAAAATAAAATTCTCAAATTTAGCTTGTATGGACATCATCTCTTCATAACTATAAATTACCAATTTAAGGGTATATAAATTTTGTTGCTCCGATAGCTAATCTTTCATGCTAAATGAATGTTTGTATATAAAATCTAATGAAATGAAGCAAAGCAAAAAAAAAAAAAATCAAAACACTTGTATTCGAAAACAACTATGCGATTTTTCACTCTCTGATTTTAGCAAACGATGATGAAATTGTGTAATACATATATACAAATTGATGAGATAAACACGCCATATATTCTTTGATGTTTTCTTGAATGACCTTGCTGGGGGGCGCAGCACAAACTTACCGCAAAATCGTTGGTGCCGCTGCCATTGAAAAACTGTTGGGATTGCTCCGCTGCTGGTTCAACCTTAGTAGCTGGCATTTGTGTACTTGTAGCAATTGGTGGCATATATTTACGCTTAACCCCAGCGCTGCCATTGAGATAATCTGCTGTTAGAGCAGCTGCCGTTTGCAGAGTATCCTCAGCAGCCGCAGCTTCGCCGGTGTCCTCCGCATCACTTTGTGAAATGGTGCGCGTACAATCCCTGAGTGTTGTGGCCGCTGCAGAGTCCGGCGAGTAGTTGTTCAGTTTCAATTTATCTGCCGCTAATTGCTTTGGTGTGCGTGTCGAGGATTCTTGGGCATCATCTGCTGGCATGGTGATGGCTGTATCGTAGCTGCGCTTACGTGTAACCAGGGCCGCTAAAGGCGACGAGGTGGCGCCAGGCGACGTCGTCGACTTGTTAGTCTTTGTCGTCGTTGTATGCGAGTTAATTGTGTTATTGGCTAGTACGGATGAAGTTGCCATCGCAGAGGAATTGTATTTTATTGTAAAGCGGCAGTTTGAAAATGTGTGTTGAGAATGTTCCGAGATTCGTTACTGCTGCTTGATGATACAGCACCGACTGCAAATATAGAGCAAAATAAGTCATGTTATAAATAAGTCATTTTTAAAACAATTGCACGTGATATATGTACAATATCTAACAATAAATAAACCAACAAATCATTTTGCTAACGAAAACGAATCGTAGTAGAATCAATAAATTTTAATTGCCGAGAAACAACAAATGATAAAAAATAAAATTGAGAAAGCGGCGGAAAAATAGCAAAAATTTATGACAATGCATTTTAACACGTACTCCAAGTCGAACCATAGATAACTGAATGGCGAGCGCGATCAAAACAAAATAAATAGCAACGCTATAGTCGCGAATACCCGATAATGATATACTATACTCTATACCAGGTGCGGATCTAGGATTTGGTCTTGGGGGGGTTCTTCACTTCGAAGTGTATATATATCAGAGCTCGCAAAAGCCTTTCAATCCATTTTCAAACTTTTGGGGGCGTCCGGAACCGAAAACCCCCCTTGGATTCGCCACTGCTCTATATCCATTGCATAAGTGCAAATAAATATTTGTATAGAGCTTAACGTCGAATTTTATGGAAAAGAGTACTTTGAAGACCATAAGTTCTAAAGTTTTTAAGCGCCCTTAGCTCGGCCTTTAGGTACCCTTGCGTCAGTTTACCAAAATACACTCATTTTGCATTTATAGATTCAGAGTTCAATTTTGGTGGGGTGTTTAATTTTAACAAAAATGTAAAGCATTCGATTTGCTTTGCTTTTAAAACAATTTATATGCATCTTATTCTATTATTCAACCAGTATGACCCAGCTGTGCAAGCATAACATTTATGATATTGGAACAATCGGTATATGGCATAAGTAGACCATCTTTTCAAAGTGTATACGTCCTTATGAAAAGAAAGTTTATGATTTCGAGAAGAAAAGCTTCATGGAAAAAGTTATCAAGGCGTCGAATTTTTTAAATTTCATCTACCTTACGAACTGGAACACGAATAGGTCCTCCAATACCATTTTGTGAATTTTTTCACCATTTCAGTTGATAAATTCACTGAGAGTGTTCTTTAGTAACAGCGGCAAAGAACAAACTACACAATGTAAAAACATCAGGCTTTCAAACTATATTACTTTCGCTAGTTCTTTTCAAATATTAGTATCTTAAGTCGATTAATTCTGAGACGGCCCTTGTAACATTATTTCACAACACATACCAAAAAATATATTTTACTAAATAACTAATTCTTAGAAATTTGCGACCAAATCAAGACTCTTTTTTGGCAACGTCACGTCAAGCGTAGTTTTCTCCTATCTTTTAATCGGTAAGACCGATTGTTGTCATATTTTTCAATAAAGTGATTCTCAATTTTTACGTAAGTATAAAAATAGACTTTTAATTTTTTTTGTTTACCAAATTTTCTTGTATAAACATCAAGCCAAAATGCAAGCGCCTATTATATCGACAAATTTCGTATGGATTGGTGAATTCTGGAAAGCTTTTACAATTTTTTGTAATACTTTTGTAAAAGCTTCCATGAATTTACATTTATGTTGCTTCTGGTGTTTTATTTATACAATAAAAGTGTATCCCCTTAATTTTTCCAATTCGACTTTTAAACCAACTTCAGCTACAACAAATAATTTCCAGACGCAATCCAGGCCAAAAGTTGAGTTTAAATTCAATTTTGCTATTACAATAAATAAAAGCTTTTTATACATTTTTTATACTAATGGAATGGCATTGGAAACATAGCATCGTTTCTGAATAGTTTATAATAATAGTTCAAGATCACCCCGAGAACGTTTGATCCATTTTGGTCCATAAAAAGAAAGGAAGTAAAAACAATAGTGTGAAGGTAGAGTGAGGGTGGAAAAGTACGTCGGCGCTATTAGAGACGTCTTAGTCGTTCTTCTTGCTAAATAATTTTCAGAATTCTATAAAAAGATCCAGGTCCACGTCTTTGAACATAGGCTTTCCCAGATATTTGCTTATGACTGAGCTGTCAGATCCCTTCCATCTCCACTATGGCTTCCGCTGAATTTTAAGAGAACTGCAACAGGTATCTTTTTTATACGCACCGGAAAATTTAGGTGCATTTTTTATGTTACAGAGAGTTGAGTCAACAGCCTGAATGTATTGGTTGAGAAAAATCTGTGGACAGTCGAGTCTGCTGCGGTATGAGGTCATATGCGGTCAGTACCGGTTTCTGTTGGCAGTCCGGTTGCTTGCGTTATAGTACCGCATGTTGATCGGTTGGCAGTCCGATTGCTAGCGGTA
Source organism: Chymomyza fuscimana (assembly GCA_949987675.1). Taxonomy (NCBI): domain Eukaryota; kingdom Metazoa; phylum Arthropoda; class Insecta; order Diptera; family Drosophilidae; genus Chymomyza; species Chymomyza fuscimana. Next base: position 26,915,638 of record OX465089.1, on the reverse strand, counting down.
TATGATCGCAAGTTGACCGTTTGGCGGTCCGGGGAATGCAGCTTTAATTTTTACTTTCTAGTTTTTGTCGTCAATGAAATTTGTCTCTTCTTTAACGCCTTTGACTTGCATTAAATGAAATGTTGTTGTTTTTTGTAGCTGTTGCCTTGCAATTCAGCCCGAAATACTACCCGCAAAAGGAAGCGTAGCAGAGAGTAGAGTATATATATTCTATATCATTATAAGTTCACCCATCGGGCTAGAGACGCGAATTAGTTCATATCTATACCCTCGCTCTATTTTCTTTTCTAAATAAATTATACTATTTTTATAATATAAGCTTAACTGAACTTAATTGTACTCAAATAAATAAATTGATCAGCATCAACAGCCGAGTCGATGTCTGTCTGTTCGTCTGTCCGTATGAACAAATGATCTCAATTTTACCAAAAGACGCCTTTAATAGTCAGGTAGTTAAAGTTTTTCGATTTATGCCGATATATTGCCCAGTTCCATGCTAGGACAATTTTACGGTTTACACACTAATTAAAGATATCGGATACAATAAGAATAGTAGATTAATAGTAATATTTTAGAATAAATAGTATGCTCAAAATTTTGAAAATCGGATGAAAACTTCAAAGCTGGTTTAGCTCATATGAGCTAAATTTAAAAATTATTTTTTTTTATGGAGATTCTCCCACCAGACCCCTGCAACAAACATTTTCACGTAGCGTGTTATAATTTGCCTTCGTTTTTCATAGCCCATCCGTGAATGCAAATTTTTTTTTAAGTTGTTTGGGAATTACGTGAGTGATAGCCAAAAATTACCAATTTAACACGTGGGCAGGCACGACTGTGGCCTTCTCAAATTCTTAAGAATTAAGAAAAGTGCTCGGGATGTCTGGAAGTTAATATAAAACGCCTTACAGAAGGCCAGATCCCCTTGTTTTTTTTTTGTTGCTATGCGTTCAACCCGAGTCAGTCGCAAATCAAGCACAACATACCAGATTGCAAAATCAATCATACCAACTGCCTTAACTAAAATATAAAATGTTGCGTCTCATACTTGATCGCACGCGAACACAACTCAAACTCAAACTCGTGAGCGCATGCGCATGGAAGTGCATTTGCAGCAAACATGATTGAGCTGACGCGTTCGTACCCGCTGCAGATCTCTGCATAAAACTTATTGCAAATACATATCTACAACCGAATAATTAAATTATAGCCACAGCGCGCCGTTTAGTAAAGCGCAATAATTGTAAGCAACAATCGAAAGTAAATAAACGTCAGTTGCATTGACTCTCAGACACGCCTATCCCTCCTATAGTATTTAGTATATGCAGGGCCGTAGAGAGAAAATCGGGCCCGGGGCAAATGTACCGGCCCCTCTATTACACTTTTAGCTTGAGTCATTGTGTTCTGTAAGTACGAGAGTAATTACACTGGCCCCCTGAGAAAATTCCGTGCCCGGGGGGAATCCCCCCCTTTCCCATCTCTCTCGTCGCGCCTGAGTATATGTATATACATACTTCTTCAATGTCACGACTGATTGACGCTTTAAAATAGAGTAGAATACCAAATGAATTGTAGTACCTTTAGTAATGGCAATTTCCACTTGACTGTATTTAAATATTGTTGCTACATAGTATGCAAACACGTGAATCAAATGACCCAATGATAAGCTATGTATGTTTTTTTTGTACAACAATCAGCTGTTTGTTGCGTGTTCTACATAACGACTATTTGGAACACATACAATTTTGGTAGACAAACACAGCGAGGTGTGTGTTTATTAATATTTATCTAGCTTTTATTTTCGGCATGATTATTGATTACGTCAGAGCTAATGACAGAGCGTTAAGTGCCAAATTCGAATCACTTAGTGATAGCAGAGATTCCATAATCTATGGCACACAGTATATTAACTAGGATATTATTAAATGGGTAACAGCTTTGAAGCAGCTGCGTCATTAAGTCATTAATTAAATTAATCATTAGGTTATGTATACGGCCAGCTGAAATGTTAAGGGTAAGTAGCCAGAAAGACACAGGGGAAAATTGTAGTCACGCCATTTTGGCCTTGATATGAAGCGAGAGTGCGGGAAATCCCAATGGGCGGCAGTCCACGCTAGTCCTTTAATTTCTATTCTAGCAGCCACTAAGACTTAAATTCAAGCAGTTTCTATAAGCAGTACAATTGGCAGCAGTTTCACCCGTCCACCTGTTTTGAAATTATAACTAAAACTTTGTGGTCACATGGTTGTTAAGCTGGTCCGCACAAAAGCGGCTGTTAGATTCCAGTTTCTCACTCATATCGGCACAGTTTGAACTGAAGTCTGGAACACGCATGCCAATGTTATGATGTAATTGTTTTATTTGGTAGAAAGCCAGCAGACAACAGACCTGGGAGCACCCAAGACAAAATCTACAGAACAAAGAGCTGCTATACATATGTACTATAACCACACAAAGTAGATTAATTGCAATGGCAAGTAAATAAAAGCAAATCTCAAGTATTTCTTGGAATGACGTCACACGACATAATGTAGCTACGCATAAAATCATACGATCGCTGTGTTCCAACGACCACGGTGGTTGTTACCATAGTGTTCCCCTGCATATCGATATGATTCACTGGGTAAACAATATTGCTGATATGGCAAACCATTTGAAAATGGTTTTGTTATAGACATAAACTACAAGTTCACACCTACAACTGACAGGCGCTAAAACAAGATAAGATTGTCCAAACATCTGACTACCTGACTAGTTTCCGGTGCATTTAATGCATGTCGTTATCAAAAGGAACCTTCTAAAAATATTGCTTTGAACACGCGCACAAATATCTTTGATAACTAGTAGCCGGATCTCTGGAACGCTTCACAAAGTTCATTATCATCCAACGCCATCCCGTCTATCGATGCTGAGCTCATCATTTAGCTTACGTTTCATATTTTCCAGTTTTGGGTTAATGTACTTTGCTTGCTTTCTAAGTTGCCAATTTCATGAAAGCACAAAAGTTGCTTGGTTGGCATTTCTTGTCTTTTTGGAGTTTTGCACTTTGTTATTTCGGCAAGTTAAGAGCATAGACCGCAATAGAAAGAAGTACAGTTTATAAAAAAATTATAGAGTCAGTGAGTTCCACGTAGAACTTGAACTGTTCAGCGATAAGCAAATATGCGACTATATATAGACGTGCACTGATAACCCTTAAGAACGCATTATCGCATTATAATATTCCCAAAAATATTGTACACGTAGTAGTCCGAAATTTTTTTTCATTAATGTCAAGAATTAGTACGTGAGAAGTTCGAAATATTTGCATGTAGTTGTTTTCCTGGATTTTGTCACGTTTGAATAGCGGTTTATATATAGGGTGTCAGTTTTGCAACAATTATTTGAGATCAAAAACTAAAAACAGACTACTGCAAAATCACGTTTTTTTACTTTATGACTATTGACTATTAGAGGGCGTAACTTTCAATTTGGTGTGACGTTACATAGCCTATAACCAGCTTACGGTCAAGACGCTTTTAACGACATTTCATTTGTCAAATTATGAGAAGCGGTGTAGATTCCATGAGCGAGCAGATGAACATAAAGGGTCATCAATCTTGAGGTTTTTTTTCAATAAGGTTTTTTTGATAAACCACTGTCAAGTTGCCATGTGTTTTTTATTCAGTTTTCATTGCCATTTCATCATGGAAAGACTTACACCCAAACAACGTTTACAAATCGTACAATTATATTACGAAAATTCGTGTTCTGTAAAGAATGTTTTTCGGGCGCTTAGGCCATTTTATGGTCGCCATAATCGACCTACTGAGACCACTATTCGTCATACCATCAACAAATTTGAGACCCAATATTCATTATTGGATGATACTCGACCAAATAGACCTCGTCCAGCGCGTAGTTTATGGGCCGGTGGAATCATCGGTCCATATTGCTTCAAAATTGACGCTGCCGTCACCGTCAATGGCAACAGTTATCGCACCATGATAACGAATTATTTGCTACCTGAAATCGAAGCCCAAGATCTCGACATTTGGTTTCAACAAGACGGCGCTACTTGCCACACAGCCCGTGAAGCAATGGACATATTGAGGAACCAATTCGGTGAGCAATCACCGGACCGGTGAATTGGCCACCAAGATCATGTGATATCACACCGTTAGACTTTTTCCTTTGACTAAAGTGTTTGTGGATAATCCAGCTACGATTGAAGCATTAGAGGCCAACATTACCCGTGTTATTCGCAAGATACCACCGATTATGATCGAATGATAGATGACCCTTTCCATACTGGTCAAACACATAACCCTACTTTCTGCTTTGCCGTAGTCGAGTAAAAAAAACTTGTATTGATATTTGTAGCTCAATGAAACTTTAAACTTTATTTAATTTATTTAAAGCACCACAAAGATCCGAAAATTTACTACAATAAATATTCATAAGTAAACTCAGAAAACCAACATCGTTCAAATGCTCTTAAATATTATTTTATGTTAAAATGCGGTTTAAGGAATTCGGTACAACGAAATACAGCTCTGTATCTGACAATGCAACAGTGTTTTAACGCAGCCCTTGGCATACTATTATGATCCTAATTACAGAAATAAAGTCAAAAACTATATATATGTATATGTATTTGACCTTGTAGCTAACTACTCATTATAAAGCTAATATTAGTCAAGTTGATGGACTGTGTGCAATAATCTAATCTCTGAACTTTTGATTGCTCAAGCCCTGGCATTACTACTGAAATAGAGTTTATGAAACGCTAGCAAAAATTAAAAACTGCCGCTATCACTATCAGACACAAACACATGAGTGTACATATGTACACACTATGTACTACATCTGTATATAAGCAGTGCGGCACACGCGTAACAAAAAAATCCATTCATAGAGTTTCGATTCCATTCAAGAGAAAACTCAAACTACAAACAGCTGACAGCTAATTATGCGTAAATTTATGCGTATTTGTTGCTATTTAATACTCGATTGTTTGAATTTCAAACAAATCTAGCAACAATAATAAAACAAATATTAATGAGCACACAAAATTTCGACAACAAAAATTTTATACGTTAAGTCGGTCGTGACCGACTTTGTTTTATGCGTTAGCCGAGGCGGTGTACGACTGTGTGATGCCCTTACCCATTTTCCACAAGAAAAAGTGAAAGTCCCAAGAAAAAAATATATTTATTGCCATTACTTCCGTAAATTTTCAACGAAATTGCTGTGGATCAAAAGTTAGGCTAACTATTGCCATAAGTTGGAAAGTGATTTTGTCTAGTAGGGATTTAAAAAGACAACATGGGGAGCAGACATTAACTAAATTGAGGAAACTTCATATGGTCGGGGCGCATCTTTAGCTAAAACTCTGGGTATCTAGCTTAAATAATCTTTATGAAATCTGTCTCCAAACAGACATATGGTCACGTCTATATCAACTCGGTTATTCATGCAAGTAAGTTATTACAATATGGGTAGCAGATATTGACTTAATGGAACAAACTTCATATGGTTCTGGCGCATCTTTAGCTAAAATTCTGTGTACCTAGCTTTAATGATCTTTGTGAAGTCTGTTTTAATACATACTCGATTATTCATGCTAGTGAGTTATCATTATTTTAAATCTAATGTACTTTGTACTATGATTAATTCAGGAGATTAAATACAGAGATGCGGACAAAGAAAGCTGGTTTTACCCTATATGCCTGTAAACGAACAATAGGTAGGAGGTGGGGTCGTCAACCAAAATTATCGTACGGTTCCGTGGTTTGGTGGAAGGCCTTAGAAAAAGGTTACACCATCAATAAACTTAACAAATGTCAGCATGTGCAATGGCAGTCGGAGCCATTAAGCCATGTCCCATGGAGGCACTTAATGTTCTGACGCACACTCTACCACGAGGTTAAGGGTGGCGGGAAGCTGGATAGAAAGAACCCATGGATGCCTACTAACAAAACTAACGCTAAATCTTTCTGACAAGTCAGTCTTGTTGTACCAAAGGTAATATTCAATAGGAATTTCACTACAGTCCTACCCTCACGGAAGGATTGGACTACGGGATCTTTGCTAAGCAACTTCGACACCACAATCTATACGGATGGCTCCTAAATGGATTGTGGTGTCGGTGCAGGTATATACTCCGAGAGACTAAACATCAAAAAGTCAGTGCGCAACCCCAATTTATCCAGTGTCTTCCAGGCGGAACTATTTGCTATTGGGGAGGCATGTAGGATACTAAACGCGGACTACACATTCAAAATCAACATTGCTATTCTGTCGGATAGCCAGGCTGCGATTCAGGCCCAGAATTCAGCCATCACAACCTCTAAAATGGTGGAACAAAGCAGAAGGAGCCTCACCATCGCAAGCAAAAGGCACAACGTTACTCTAATCTGGGTCCCGGGACACCGGAATATAGAGGAAAACGAAAAAGCCGACGAACTGGCAAGAAATGGATCTGCCATGAGCGAGGCTCTTGCGGAAGCGGCGTTCACACCACTTAACGTGGTCAAGAGAGACATCAACACAAAATACATTCAAATAACGGGTCGCAGATGGAACAGTCTTGTAACAAGCAGGACTAGTAGATCATTAGATACAACCTCAAACAAACAACATCGCTAGACTGACGGCAGTCAACACTAGCTTCTGGCCTATTGGAGAACAGGCGGCCAAAATGAGGCTTCCTCATAATATTCACTGTCACAGTTGCAACCAGCCAGAAGAAAAAGAAACCGTTCTTCATTTCCTTTGTAAATGCCCTGCTCTTTGGAAGCAGAGAATGGACACCCCAGGAAGGCCGCTTTTCAATGGACTTGGGGAGCTGGCGGAAAAAAACATCAATGACCGCACGGACTGGATCTAACCGTGCTCGAGCTGTCTACACAAACAACCAATTAACGAGTTGGAAACGAGGATGTGGCAACAAAACGGTACGAAAGTGCTACACCTTTTCTCAAAGCAAATTTTGAAGATCGGATTTGGATTTAAGCCCTTAAAAACTTTAAGAAGTTATTTTTGGAGTAAATTAAATTAAACTGTTGCTAAATAATTTAATTTCTCGATCTTTAAACTTTATTAATTGCCGTACATTAAGTATTACTATAGAAATTGCTTCAAAATAATCAGAGTGTACACTTTGTCGTGCCTAAATGCCTAAAGGCAAAAATGCCCTAACAACGAGGCATAAATATAAAAATAACCGACTAACAAGGTGAGCAACAACTGCTCGCTTTGCTTTTATTAGAAAAAGTGTTTGTGACCAAAAATGCTATTTAAAAGCATGAAAGATATAGTTATGGAAATTTTTCAATACAATATATATTTTCTGATCATCAATGCTAAGAAATTAGACTTTCAATTATACTTTTAAAAGAATATACCTTTGGCGGTTTTTTTACAAACAGCTGTTTGGAACCACTAAAAAAATACCAAACCTAAAGGGTCATCAATCTTGAGGGTTTTTTTTCAATAAGGTTTATTGATAAACCACGCGGGAGTTGTTTCAAGTTGCCAAGTGTTTTTTACTAAGTTTTCATTACCATTTGATTGTGGAAAAACTTACACGCGACCAACGTTTACAAATCGTACAATTATATTACGAAAATTCGTGTTCTGTAAAGAATGTTTTTCGCGCGCTTAGGCCATTTTATGGTCGCCATAATCGACCTACTGAGACCACTTTTCGCCATACCATCAACAAATTTAAGACCTTATATTCATTATTGGATGACACTCGTCCAGCGCGTAGTTTATGGACCGGTGGAATCATTTGACCCCAAGTGCCTTTTTTTTGTTTCCAAAACTCCGTAGAACCCGTTTCGCCACAATTGAGGCCATAAAAGAAATTACGCTGAGGGTGCTGAAGGACATGATTCCGGAAACTTTCTGGTCACAATGTATATATCTCGATGTACATATCATCAAGGAACACATTTTTTTTTTGGGCAAGAATACCCAGTATTTTTTTTTTTTCATTTTCTTTTAGCTGTCCGAGAGTGTTTTATTCAAAAGTGTGTCTCTTACATAACTTTGGATGAATTTCATATATCACCCTGTTGAAAATATGGACTTAAGCAACGGCCAAGCGATCTAACAGCGAAAGAAAGTGGAGCAAGCAACGCCAACGTGGACGTCGACGCATGAGTAATGCTTTTCACCCATGGTGATTGCATCAAACCAAATGTGTTTGCAATCTTTACGATGACGCCAACACAAAATCATACGATCGCTGCACAAAGTTCAAAAGAGGAAACCCAACCAAAATAAAACAGAGAGAGTGTGCACACAAGAGAGCATAAGCATAGTACTCACAAGCTTGCTCATTGCAGCTTTTCAACAATTAAAAAATAAAAATTGGGATTCAGTCGGTGTGGTGCCTGGGATACACTGCATCCACTTTTCCTCAATGGTTTACTGCCGCAAATGGAATAGGCTACGTTGCAAGGACATGACTCAATCGCAAAAGAAGTTATGAACTGCCACGTTTTGTACTGACTTGCAACACACATTGCTCAAATCTATAATACTCTTTCAGTCTATAGATGCAGTGTATAAAAACATCGTATGTTGAAAATGACGTGGCGCTGCAACAACAGCGCAATAACAAAGCAAGGGGCACCCGTCACCACCCTCCATTTGTTTTTGGCGTCTTGCCGGCTGCGTTACATATCGATGGCGCAGCAGCTGTTTGCCGAATGCACAAAAATATTTCTGAGCAGCCAGCCGTAAGGCGGCGATTATGTAAACAGAGGCTACGGCCCTGCCACAAAATCAGAGCAGACAAAAGAAATTAAGAAAAAAAATGCCACGAAACAATAACAAATACTAAATGGAAAGCGGGCAGTGCTGGGGAGTGCACACTGGAAGGCACGTCACGGGCAGCAACACAGACACACACACACACACGCGCGGCTGCCCTTTGGCGTTGTAAATATTTATTCGTACATTCCAATAACAAACAGCATTAAAAGTGCCTTTTAAAGCTATTTTATAATTGAACATATTCATGCAACTCACTTTCTTTTTTAGTCGCTTTAAATATAAATTACAAAAAGTTTTTGGCTAAAAATCGATGCTTGATGTATGGTGTAAATTGACTTTATATAGATGACGCACCACAATTTTAAAATTTGTTTTATTTTAATGTTAAGCACTTGTCAACAATTTGAGCGTATTGCTTTATCACTACGTTGTATTTGTTTGCGCTGCTGTGCGAGCATTAACTAATAAATTTATTAAATTTAGCGTTAGCACCACACGGCCGCGACATCGACACAAAAATATTGTAACACGAAATGAACATTTGAGCGACTGAACGTGTGACTCCAAAAAGCAAAAGTGCTGCCAAACAGCGCACCAGGGCTGGCATCATGTAAAGCAGGCGGCTGTCTTATCAGTAAGACTTTAAAGTACCGAATAATAAATATTTAAAGCCGCATAATATGTTTTTGGTAAATAAATAAAAATGTCATTTGAATTTGGTTTAATTAAAAGCGAAAATATAGTTGTTTGGCATAACTTTTAATCAAGACATGATGTTTACCAACACTGCAAATGTGGCGGTATCTTATTTAACAATTTCAAATGAACTTCTTGTTTTAGTATTTTGTCTTTTTAAGTATATGAATCAAATGAGCCATAAAACAACAACGGCAGCATTGCAAGATCTTATGAAGCTAACACTTCACCAGATTTTCATAGTGCTTCAAATAATGGAAAACTGCAATAGAAAGCACTGGCACGCGCTTCTTAAAAGTGCTTTAGAAAAAATTCGCTAGCTTTTACAACCTACAAATGAAATTGCTATTAAGTTCCAACAGCTATCTAAATCAACAGCATTAGATTTAGTCCTCCAAACAGAATTCGACTGTTAAAATCTACGCATCTTCTAATTATTTGCCATAGGCACAAATCATTACACGGTCAAGAATAGCCACACCATAGCATTGACAGTGATAAAAATAATAATAATAATAATTTCCCTGACTGACCATGAGTCAGTCGCCCCTGGGAGGAGCGTTGGGGATCTCTATTAATTGCTGTCCGAAGAGAACAGGGACCTACAGCGTCTTTGAGCTAGCGATGCCAGTGCTAGGCAAATGTACCAGTGCTACTGCGGGGATCGAACCACCGACCTTCGGTTTGTAAAGCGAGTACGCTACCACTACGCCACCAACGGATAAAAATAAGCTTGAATGAAATAAAACCGTCAAAAGTCGATTTTACAAATTTTGCACCCTCAACCCTCAACGAACTTTCTGACAAGCTTGTAAGGAATGGTGATAAAACTTCTTATTAGTGCTAGATAACTTTTGTCGGATAGGAAAATGTTAAGCAACTATTAGGAAGAAAAGACTGGCTTCAGACGAGCTGTCCCAAATTAGCCAAAGATCAAAGATTTTGACTGGTTTGCTTACTAGGGCTTGTAGGCTAGGAAGACATTTGATTAAGCTAGGAATTCTCAGGTAAGCTCTTGCTCGCAATAATATCCCTGAAAATGAAACTTTCAAAAGCTCCAATAGAGCTAGACTTTTTTGTGGTTGCAAGATACAAAGATAAACAATTATAATGATGAAAAGGGATACCTCACACAACACAAGTTACTCTTCCGAACTGCCACGAGCTTGAGAAAACTGAACTTTGTTGGCAAGTGAGTATCTGATTGAACTGAGCATCACCGAGTCGGAAAACCTGTAGGTTAGAATTTAGACTTGAATAATCTCCAAGCGGCACTTGCGACAGAGCGTCATCACTAAGCAAGAGGAACATTCCCCTTCGGTGGCCACAGCATTTCTCTGCTGCATCACAAATCACTATTAACATAATTTTCATTATTAAACTCCAATTTGCTTTGCTCATTGATCAACCACATTAAGATAAATTTTCTTGACCTTCGGAATAACAAAAAGTTGTATAAATTTCGTTTTTTGTCTTTTGCATATTTATTGACTCTCATTGCCTTAGAGCTAACAACTTCGTACATTCTTTGAACCGATTTTATTTTTTCTTTTCGGCTAGAGTAAACAAAAAATAAAGCTTAATTAATGTCTTTTAACTTAAATATTAAACAAATTAGTAAAAAAAATTAGTTACAATAATCTCATGCTCTAGTCTTATGTAAACAAAATATAATATACCTATAAAATTGGCATTGGTTATTTCTCACGAAATCAAGATTCTTTGGTACACAAACTAAATAAAAAGCTACCGTTTGAAGTAAATTCATAAATTCTTAAGTCCGTTTTAAACTGGACAATTTAGCGCCATTTATGTTTGTATATAATAAAGGAAAATTCATGAAGGTTACACTATATCTATATAATATCTTGATTACTTGCTAAATAGATTTCGAACAACATTTTAGAATTATTAGGTGTTTCTTAATTGCACAATATTTAAAATTTAATTGCAATAAAATGACAAGGAATTTGTTTCTGTTTTTTTTGTTCAACTTTGGCTTAACTTTGACTTGAACACTTGGCAAGCGTGGAAAATGGCAAGTGATTAGGGCAAGTGTTTTTATATTGTATAGAAATACTACACATATTTTTAATATAAAACTAACAACGAATTCGAGTTTACAGATTTCTGTTTCGAGTATTTTAAGAGCATATGTATGAGTATACTAGGTCACTGGTTGCAAATGTCTGTGGGTGTGAGTGTATTAAATGTGTTGCATATGATTTAATTTAACACTGTGATGGAATGCGTATGCCCTGCGTTATAGAGTTCTCCAATATGATGTGGCAGTCGTCTAGTGGTTCCAAAATTTGTATAAGAAACGTTAGCAAATTGCGGCGTCGCAAAAAGCTTTCCTCCTCGTACATCTCATGTGTGACTTTGGTCAGAGCCATTGGCCTAATCATTCGTGTAAGCAGATGTTCTCTGTGTAATATAAGAAATTAATGCTTAATTTAAGATTAAGTTAGATAAGAAGACTGGCCTAATACGTCATGCAAATTGGTAAAAATGTTACGAAATGTGATAAAACCTCTTCTTAACTTATATTAAACAAATCCAATAGAATTTATTCTAAACTTACCTTAAACTTAGACAAATGAGCAATTGAAACTTGCCATCCTTGCCCAATGTGCTGGCCGAGCCATTGATCTCATCCATTAATTGCACGTAAAGTCTCCAAATGCCAGAGATCTCCCTGCGCTGCAAGCTATTGCCGCTACCGTTGCTAAAAGATGAATCCATGCTGGAAGCAGAGTCATCCAGCTCTTGTTGCAGATTGTGCTCAAACAACTCCTTTATCTTGGCTGTATTGGGATTAAAGGGTTAATACCTTGTTTTAAACAAGGTACTCCAAATACTCACTAAAATAATCCCATATGTAAAGATTGCGTCCAAAGAACCGAGCCGAACGAAATCCACATAGAAAGACCTGTTCCAAGCATTTGACCAGACCATCATCACCGCATAACAAATTAGTCAATGTGCCCACATCACGCTCACGACTCGGCTTATAGTGCCACTTAACAATAATATTAACGCAATTGCCCAGCTGATGTTGAATTTCTGAGGGTGCAATCGTTTCCTGACGCTGCACACTAGGACTACGAGTTCGTGGCGGCGTGCGGCTGGCAGGCTGTAATTCCGCATTTTTAACGCTGGTTAAAACACGTTGACCCACCAATAAACGCTCTGTGGAATCGTCGTCAACGCCTTTGCCAAGCCAGCGACCACAGGGAAATCTGAAAGCAATGAAGATTATGTTAGGAGCGTTTATTTATCCAAAAGACCTTATTACGAACTTGTATGTATGAGCTGTGACTTCGTTGCGCATTACGACATGCTCCACTAGCCATTTATGCGATGGGCCCGAATTGTCATGCCCAATGCGCATGGTGGTAAGCAAGCCGAGATTTTTATACTGTGGAAGAGATACCATTAAAATATATCATTTGACAAAGAAAACTAAAAATGTTTTCCTCCTGCTACTTACATGGAAGATGAACTCTAGCGAGCCTTTTGGAACCGGCACTCGTTGCGTCTCATTCATAGTTCCCGATACAATAATCCAAACATTACTAGAGGTGTGATAAGCGCCGTGCTTACGCGAGGGGAATATCACAACACGATACGGCAACTCTGTAGATTTTGTAAGATTTTAATTTAATTGTAAGGAAGACGAATAAACAATTTAATACCACTTACTGGTAGTGGGATAAATGTTGGTAAAGGAAAAGTAGTCCACGGTGTTAAGTGTTAGCAAGTGATAGAGAAATTGCTCCTTCTCTTCTTCACAGCGTAGAAAAGCCGAGCGTTTGTAGAGCGACCGCAAAAGACTTTCATCCGAGAGTAAAGTACGAAAATGTCGTGAAAGCAACTTTTTTTCCAGGGACAAACGCACCCAAGCGCGTGTATAACCAATCTGCGTTTTGATATCCGCCATGGCCAGAACATTTCTGCGATTAAGAAAAGTATTTTATAAGCAATTAAGGTCTAGCTGACACTACTAAATACGCACTTGACATCGAATTCCAGCGATTCAGGCAGTGGGCAAAGCTGCTCTAAGCCCACAAACTTGTTGCGATCCCGTGAGCGACTGCGATTCGGACTAGGTGGACTGTCAAAATCGGTTTGGAAGGAAGAAAGATCTGCAGAAAAATATGTTTTTAGTTGAAAAAGGTACAACCCATACTTATACAATGCACTTACAATCCATGCGCTTGCGCATGGCATTCCAGGCCATAGCAGGCGAAGCTGTGGCCATGCCTATCATATTGCTGGGACTGCTACCACAGGGCACATTAGTGGGTAAAGCGTGCTCTGTTGTGGCATTTCCGCGCGCTTCCTGCAACTCCAGGTAAGCTTGCAAATGAGACCACAGTGCCGATTTACCCTGCTTGTTTTGCAGGCCATGGGACCATATTTTCTCTAACAAATCACACATGCTGGCAATCAAAGTATTCTCTTCAATGCCATCGCCTTTAAGACCCAAAGCCACTGCCTCATTGCCCATTTTTTCCAGCAACATACGTTTCGTTTTCGATTTGATGTCCTGTAAGGTAGATCAATCAAGTTGCAGCACATTTTGTCAACGAAAGACTTACCTTCAACAAACGTTCCACAAAAGTCCAGTTGGCTTGTGCAATTAAAGCTGGACTAACATCCGCTGTGGTCAAATTCGCCGAGAGCCTATTCAGCGCTGTACTCGAGTTGGGCTTTTGATCCAATGAGATTTCCCGAGCACGCCATTTATTGCCATTTTTAACACGACGTAAACTGTTGCCTCTGTTTTCGAAGGGGTTTATGTATGAGGTTAGCAATATGAGTTTAGAATTTTAGTGCAATTTTGTGGTTTTTTTTTGGGAAAGAAGAAAGACATAGGAGATTAGTTGAAAGAGCTTAAATGGTTTGATTGCCAAATGTGTGGAAAAGCGCATGCGGTGCCGTTAAAAATACAAAACGTACATATATATAGTAATAAAAAAAAACGAAAAACTTGAAGTTAGAATGCAATTTATTCTTTAAATTAATATACAAAAATACTATTTTGCTAGTGGAAGACTCTTGACGTTTCAGAAAATGAATGCCGTCCTTAGATTGCTTCTAATACATAAACTAATTAACAGTTAGATAATATCATGAGAACTTTACTATGCACATAGTAAAAGATAGAAAGCAGGGATCATGAAACGTTAACAAACAAACAAGGTAATTTTCAAGGGTATTGCTTGAAAGGTTTTGTGAGCATTAAAGCTTGGTACTCAGTTCAAAAGAAATGTTTAAAAAAAGAAAACACTAAAAGCGTTCGAAAACCTTATAGCTCGATTAAAATAAGTCTATGCAAATACAGAGGTTAGATATCAAGCCAATTCAAACCAAATTTCTAGGAATCAATCGAAAGAAATTTAAGCTAAAGTTACTATATTTACTTAAGAATTTGTTTTTAAGCCAAATATTTGCTATGACATAAACAATGATAGTCACTTGTGTAAATATCGGCTACTGAAGCTAAAGTTTTCTCCTCTTTTATTCTACTTATATATTCGAAGAAATAATTTTGTTTAAATGCAGCATCTACTGAATAACTTGTGTCTTTCATATCAGTATTTACTAACTCCCCTTGTCGTTTTCTCTGAAGGTTTTAATGTCTACTTGTCTCTAACTTTGTTTTCGCTATTCGTTCATATAAAGTTTTCTTTTTCATTAAACACTGCTTTTGAAATAAGTACTGTGCTTAAAAAGCGTAATTAAAATGTGCAACTACCTCGAGGCGCACTCCTGGTTAAGCACGCCCTTTTCCAACAGCGGGAAGCTGCGAAAATAGGCGGCACGATTGGATAGAATCTCACTAGGCGGTGTGACCTCAATGTCAATACAATTTAAACGCTTTTCAAAACTTTGCAGCGAATCCTGGCTTAAAACGCAGGGTTCGTAGCTGGTGGCGCATATCGTGTTTTCGCCATGGCGGCGCCTAAAACATTTAAAAAGACACATTGTAAAATATGTTACTCATTAGTGCATCTATACCACTTACCGCAGCAGTTTTACACGCTGATCGAATAACTGCAGTTGCGCATCCGGTTCCGGCTCCCACATAGACAAAATTTTATTGTCAATAAGCGTGGCAAACATTTGAGATTCGAGGAATCGCGCAAGAAATACACGATGATGTTCTGGTTGATCAGATAGAAATGAAGATTTATCAAAGTTTTGCAATGTCTCTCGATTCGAGAACCATTCATCCTTGGCCTGATTGGGATAGATGACAAAGAACTCATACGCATGAAACATTTGCACAAAACGATTGAGAAAGATCTCCCGCAACGAGTTATTTATTCTCAGATCTTGGTAGTACTGTTCTACAGGCGTTAAAATGGGCTTGTCCAAGCGTCGCGAGAGAGAGTTTAGGCGCGATGCCGGCATCGTCGCGTCAACGGTATCCACATCTTGATAAATGCCAGATGGAGACGAACTAAGTGAAGCATTTGCGCTGCCTACGGGTGAACCAATTCGCCCTCCCTTACGCCGCAAAAAATCCGCAATGCGTGGCACATGATCGATCTTGGAAGGATGAGCTATCAGTGGCTGATAATCCATATGTGGACTTTGTGCGCCCGCTGCTGCACTCTGTGGAGATCCTCCTAAGGTGTATACTGTCTCCTGCATTTGTTGAAAGCGTTCTTTGCTGCGCTTTGCCGCCTGTAAGCCCGTGGGCAAAGTGCAGCTAGAGATCATTACATCATGACCATCTGCCGCTCGCGTTGCATAGCCATTTTTAAGCGTGGGCTCGTATGCACGATCGCGTTCGATTTCGAATTTGTCCAGCACCGATATTAACTCTGACATGAAATCCATTTTATGCGGAAATATTGGTAGTTCTTCGGGCAACTGTATAAGTTTCTTGTCAATATCCACAAAACACAAAGCAGCCTCACTGCCTATTTTATTGGCGGCCTCGCACCCAGCATGCAGACCCATTACAAAGGGAACGGGCGCATCCAGAAAATGATGCAAAGCTGCAGGCAATATGGGCGCATAGACATGTGGCCAGACAAAGGGAAACAGTAGCGACGTAATGCACTCCCCTACAATCATGAGTCTTTGGTAATCTGAAAAAAAATGCATGTAATTAAAAAGTTTTGCAGTGTTGTGACATCTTACTGCTTACCCGTTGAGCGCAATAGCACCTGATTCTCGAGAAGCACACAGGTCAATAGTTGTATCACACATTCCACCCCCAAATAGTTAAATAATAAACGTAGCGGAAAGTCCAGCAAAGGTAGCTCTGTGGCTAGTCCGGGCCGTTGTAGTATTAAAGCAATGGCGGGCATATGTGGCTCGGGTGGCGGCAAATAGACGCGTATGGACTTGCCCGGCTGAGGTAGCATCACTTCGTAGAGTATATTGTAGACATAGGATTCGAGACTAATGCCAGCGCCGGGCTGCCGCGGAAGACACCTGTGAAGAAAAGGAAATTTTTTTTTAAATAGTATTCAGCTAAGGAGTGAAGTTTTTATAAATACACCTACTTGTACAAATTGTTAAGAAACATTTGCGCCGCAAAAGCGTAGGGCGCCTGACAAATCAGTGTGATGCTTTTGGCAACATAGAGCTTATCCTTGTTGATGTCATAGTAGCTTTGTGCGGATTGCGGGGCCTGCCCAGCCACTTTAAAATGACGCGGCAATGAACGACTTACAGGTCCATCTTGCTTAACCCTGCTCAGGGAATGTGTTTGCTGGCCATTGGAGAGCTCTGTTATAAACATGGATTGCAGCGTGTGAATAGCGCCGCATATATTACGATTCCGTATCTCCTCATAAAAGACCAAACTAAAGCCATAGCAGCGTTTGCCATCCTCCCGCGTAGTTGCAAATGAGTGAAACTTGGGCTCAATGTTGTGCTTTTGTGTGCGAAACCGCAGACCCTGCGGCAGTGAGAGCTATTCAATAAAGAGATAATGAATGGTGGATAATAAGTGGTAGTTTTTTATATAATAGTAGCTGGCATTGAATGAATTATATTGTGTAACATAAATAAACAAAACTGCACTTGTGATAAGTGTATTAAAAATTTAAAGAGTAACACATTACACTAAAAAAAAAAAGGTTTTTGAGATGCCCTGTAACGATTCGTTGAATTGTTACTGAAAACACTTTTGTAATCCATCGCATGCTCTTGAATGCTTATTTATTTATTTAAATCAAATTTTTTCCAACTAGCTTTAACGTAAACATTTTTTTGTTTAATAAATTGGGATAAGATAAAGACCATATTTTAAGTGTTATCAATTTTGACACTCTCCATAGCACACCGAATCTACTATTTATAAATATGAGTTTTGGGTATATTCAAATGTTTTAAATTTTTTCAAACTGTTGGGGATTTTCAGCCTCATCAATGAATTGTTTTGTTTTATTAGTGTTCTCAAATCTCCGCTTCCATATCTACATTAATTACTATTACTCGAGCTAAGCACATGTACTGATTTATAGATAAGCTGCAGCGGCCTGGCCTTAAAAATGACCGCATAACGGTGCTTATCTGTATTTGATGTAGTTTTTGTTTTTTTTTGTTGGAAAAAAGTCCAATCGGACCAAGTGGCATCAATTAAAAGAAACTGTGTATCATTGAAAGCGCCAGCCAAGCATGAATTTCATATTCAAAAGCTATATACACAGCGCAAATTTAATAATAATGCGCTATAAGTAAGGCATATATATTTCTTTGTGTCTTTTATAATGTATGAAAAAGCAGCGCATGTCTGGGGCCGACTCAAGTCAATGGAAACTTCTTTGCGCGTCGCTTTTCCATCAATTGGTTACGTTGCGCTGAACTCAGACAACGCAGCTAATTGAGATAAATTGAAGCGGCGTCGACCTCACCCGTATAAAATGGTAGAAAATTATACTACTACTAACCATGCAAATGCCATGTGCATCGAATGGATTCCAGGGAACATTTTCAGGATAATGCGCTAAAGGTTTGCTCTTATAAGCCCGATCCAGCGGCGAGCAATGAAGATTGTCACCTAGGGCGTTTAAAATGGTAGAATGGTTAAAAAGTTTATCATTTTGAATAGCTAAACTTTAGGTGCAAACCTGCAAAACGATCTGGCTCCAAGCCCGTGTCCAAATCTAAGCCACATATCACAAAATAGTCCGCAAAACGTGAAAACTGTGGATCAGCATCGCGTTTTAGCTGATTTAACTCCGAGAGCTCAGTTGGTGAAGTTGGGGATTGTGCTTTGGTATTATTGGCGCCTCCCGTTGCTGATGTGGCTGGTCCTCCCGAGTTGATGCTGCTGCTGCTGGCATTGTTAAGCATTAATTTGGACAAACGGCTGGCAACAACATTTTCACGCGTCGTCATAATTTTGCGCGTGCTGAATTGTATCTTTAAAACCGCTCCAAACACCAATCAACAAAGGCATTAGCCAAATTGTACGTGCTCCAAATCGTGCATCAAACAAACGCGTCCATGTGTGAGTATGTACATATAAACATACATACATTTATGTACTGTGTGTGAGTATATAACCGTTGTGCGCTTTCGAATTTACACAACCACAACTGAAAAAACAATTTAATTTGTTATATATAAATAGTTATTTTGTTGTTTTCTTTCTACTTGTCTTTATGTATTTGCTGTCTGCAAATATATCTATGTATATGCATAATTTTCTATGCCAATGGCACAAATGCCTCTCTAACGCCTCCTCCCCCTAACGAAGACGCGTTTGTTGTTGCTATTTGTTTGATTGGCTGCTGCTTTCTTTATTTTGCATACATATGAACTTGGCCACAGACATTAAACATTGATTTGTTAACAAACAAATCTTTAATTTAAACTTCACTTTTAATTTAGTTATATTTAATTTTGCATTGCAATTTTGTACAATTTTATTTATTTTTGCAAAATTGTGCACTTACTTTCATTAATTTAGAAAAGCTATGACAGTGTGACCACATATTCGCATAATGAAAAACCAAAGAAAATACGTAAAAAATACCAACTAAAAATACTCTAAAGTTTTGAAATTTTAGCGCAATTACAGCAACTGGTACGAATTTTAAATTTTATGCTAGGATCTATGACATTTTCCAAAAATTTTATTTAATTAGAATTTAGAAAGAAAAAGCTATTTGAGACGATGCATATAATATAATAAAGCGTTAGAGCGATATAAAGAAAGAAGGCAACTCTTAGCGTTCATACATTTTATTAATAGTAACAACTTGAATTCAGAGGCAAAATTGAATTGCCATTTTAATTACGTAGTTAATAAAACACAATAAAATACAAGCATTGCAATGTACACTAAAGTAGAGAGCGAAATCTTTTTTAAAAAGTCTTTTACAGCGTTGAAGATATACATTTTTAGCTCGTGTCATCAATTTGAAAATGGCTTAAATAAAAAGTGCTACCCAACTTTTTTTTTTCAACACATCGATACTAAAATATTCAACCATGTAAAGTATCGCAAACTGCACTTTTATACATCGATATGCTCATATCATGCTAACAACCCTAAACTAAAGAACTTGAAAAATTTTTGACGAGAGCGGACGTGTCCACGGATGCTTCCATCAGAAACTTGTGGGTAGAAAGTTATGTGAATCTAGAAACCATTAAAAGTGCAGTGATATATTGTGTTGTTGTTATTTGTATAAGAGAAAAAGAGAGGGCATGAAACAGAGGCAGCGGGATAGTGAGCAAAAAATAGTGCTGCGATTTTAATTAACTCAATTGGGACGAACAAAAACAACATTGTGATTTAATAAAAAATCATAAATAAAATTGTGGGCTTGATTTTAAGTAAAGCGTGACAAATAAAAAAAACCAAAACCAGCTGGCAAAGCTAACTAAAGAAAAGATGTCAAACGTAGAATCCTCTAGCTCGTCAGAGCAACAGCCACCTTCTTCCACTCTGCCCATGCTGGGCGACAACCAGGTGACCATGCAGGCCTCCACCTCGGCGGCCAGCAGCTTAGGTGTGCCCATGGACAACCAAAGCAGCGGCGAGCCTCCAGCTAAGAAGCTATTGCTCGATCCAAATGCTGCCTCTTCTTCCGCTTCCTCGTCGACGGGTGGCGGTTTGACGGGTGGTGGAGCTGGTGGTGCTGGCGCTACCAGTGGACATGAAAAATTAGAATATCGTCTGGGTGGAATACTTTGCTGTGCCGTATGCTTGGATTTGCCGAAAACAGCAATGTATCAGGTAAGTAATGCGTTGTTTTGGCAAAGTGGCAAAACAAATTGCATTCAATTTTCTATAGGAAGTGAATGTGAAAAAAAATCTAGTACCCAAAACAAAGAGGGAAGATGTATTTAGCTGTCGTGCGTACTCTTCGTGTGCACGCGTATGTAAGTGTGTGTGTGTGCGCGTATCTGTGTGGAGAGTGTATACAAACAATTCAAGCAAACTCAGCTGTAAGCTGTAACCACTCCCACACCGCACCACACACTGGGGTTGTCTATCGTAACAGCAGCGGACTTGTTTTCAAACGCACAGCTGTCTTGCGAGAGCGCGTTGGAAAGAGAGCGCAAATGTGCAGCAGCAACAAAAACAACAACACCACGTACCCGAAACATACCCGTATATATATATTAGTTGGTTGGTCGTCTATTGTTACGTTTTCGTTATTGCTGCAGCGCGAATGTGCGAGGCCAACGTCGCCTTGAAAACACACAATGCCAGGCATTTTGTTGCCCCACCAAAAACCACTACGCCGCCCCAGCGCATAAGCTTACTAATATGCTGCGCAGTGGCGGATTCAGAAAAAAAAAATGTGTTGGGAGGCGTCTAAATTTCACGTACAGTATTATTTTCGACACTGCAGAGCTTTAGATATGTCGGGAAGGTTCGGAGCTCAGATTGGCAGGTCCCCTCTGGGTCCGCCACTGTGGGCTGACACACTTATAGCTCGCTCACTCACACGTATTGGCATTAAGTGCAGCACACAGTGCAATTGCTGCACTTTCATTACGTTTTAGACCAAGATATCCAGAAGTTACTGCTGCAACCCTTTTGTGTAGCTTTCTATAGAATTTTTGACTTGGCGCCGACGTACTACGTTGCTAACAAAAAGTAAAGGGTCCCAGGAAGCCCTGTGTTCCACCCTACCCTTTCCACTATATTTTGCGCAGTTAGATTTAATGCATTTTTCCGCTATTGCGTCACAAATTTTGTCAAATTCCTTAATGACCATAACAATTGAAGCCAACAAGGCAATTTATGTGCCCACAGCAAGATACAAACAATTTATGTAGGTTTTGCGTATGTATGTATGTATGTATTTAATTTGAGGCATTGTTATTGTTTTAATTTCAACGTCGTGGCCTATTTTTAGCAGCTCTCTTCTGTCGTTCGACCTCGTCAACATTGTTGCCTCGCCCGCACCCAAAAACAAAACACAGCAACACTGACGTTTCTGTTTTCATTCATTCTGCTCTGTTGTTCTTCTTTCATTCATACATTTTGACAATTGTCGCTGCTGTTTATAATTAATTTGATAAACAAATACATAACTGCAAATTGCTTTTACGTAATACATTAATATCCTATAGATACTTTGACTTTGGCGCTTATATTAAAAAAAAAAAACTGCGTACACAATCGCCCCTAATAACGGTGCAGTGTTGCTATTAGGCTTGCTAGCTCGCTCTTGCTCTCTCCCTTATATACATAATATGTATGTATACATAAATTGACTATAAAAATCTTACTGCGTCATAGTTTTATGTTCGCAGCCAGCTGTGCGCTTTAAATTACGCTTTATGTAAATGTTATAAAACCTTTGCTGCTTATAAACGTGTACAAAAAGGGCGTGTTTACAACTTTTCTTTTTTGAAAATTCAACAAATTAGCAAATTTAGCATAAAAATAAGCTACGTTAAACATACACACACACACACAAGCATACATGCATATACGAAACCATGCTCTCTTTTTCGCTCAACCTCTATGCTGTGTTCGCTCTCTGTTATTGTTTTGCTTTTACTGCTTGTTGTTAGCTTTCGGCTGCTTTTTCTTCTTGACACCCCATGCGTTGTCTTGCTTGTACACATGGCTTTATATAGCAGCCAAGTCAGCTGTTTGGCTGGGCACGCTAAACAACAAAACTACGCATTAAGCTTTTCCTGGCAGTTTTTTGTAATGAAATGTAATTTTTGTCACTACTGCGTGTTTGTATATTTAGGTATTGGAAAACACTGCAGGTTTTTGTTATCTGTGCATTAGTAATTTATTTTTTTTTTGCTGTATTTTGTCGACCTGCAATCTAAGCGTAAACACGTTTTACCTGTTTACCTCTAAACATGTGTGTATCTGTATCTTTGTGTGTGTGTGTGTTGATCAGCGTTTTTTCTTTGCCTGCTTTGCTTTGTTGTTGTTGCTTCTTCTTTCAACGTCAGACTCTGCTTATCTACAAAAACATCATCAGCTGGGTTTGTTATGTCTACTACGTGTGAGCAAAGACCAAAAAAAACAGAAAATAAGAGAGAGGCACACCGATAAAAGAGAGCATATTGTCAATATGGGTAAACAGCAATGCAAATCTTGAACAGCTTAAAATAAGTTTGATTTTTATTATTTTTCCTACTTAGCTTTATTTAATTGTTTAACAGCTGTTTTAAGTTTGCCTCTGCCTTTATTTGAAACTCTTTTAAGCTCTAAGCAAGTTCATTCAACTTGACAATGTTCATAGCAAATGACGAACTTAAATGTATTGAAGCTGCCAAGTATATAAAGATGATTGTATGTATACATTGGGGCAGGGGCAACAATTTTCCATATATAGATACACACATACAATTGCAATCGCAATGAATTTACACACACATACTCGTAAACACTACATGCTGCAGTTCCAAATGAAACTACTACTACAGCGCTTATCTCTTGGTTACAAAAATATCTACAACGTGCATATCGTACATTCTTTCAGCTATTTATTTGTGTATTCACAAATAGAAATTCCAAACTAAAAGAAAAACCAGCCCGAAAAGTCAGCTATAATTTTTATCACGCTTCGGCAAATGCCGAAACGAAGATATTTTAGACAGCACATTTTTTTTTTATTTCCATAATTGACAATGGTCTGCCCGCATTTATTGGTCTGTCGGTCTAGGACACAGCGGGGTGCATTGTCAATCGCTGCCACTGAGTCAGAAGCACGTCGAGCTGATCTTTGACTGACGCACTTCTGGCTCACTTGATTGGATAGTTCTTTTCACAAGCCTCATTGTCAATAGAGTATAAATACTAAGGAACACGAATGCTTCAAATTGGAAATTCGAACATGTTGGCGTTAGAAAATTAGGAGTATACGTTCAAGGATTATCAGAAATAAGAACTAGGCAATTTTACAATGAAATTGTGGTAAAAAGGACATGGGTGTTTCCGCAGCCAGAATTAAGAGTTTAGTTAGAACTACTTGTAAAGAAATTCAGATGCTAGAGTTAAGTTTGCTGAAGACTTTAAATTACAGACGTTTACAAACTTTAGAAATAGATCATTTTTGGTTTACAGCATGTCCGCTTATATAAATTCAAATGGTTATGATAGTAAAAACTAATGGTACCAACAATACAAATTAAAAGTCGCCTTGTCTGTTCCTTTTTAATTTAGGTGCTCTGCTGTAATCAACAAATATATTTAATCAACACTTTTGCAGAATCATTCATTTGACACAATTATAAAATATAATTTTAAACTATTGGCTATAAAAACTAGAAAAGAACAAAACACAAAAAAAAAAAAAATATACCTATATATTATTTAAAAATGATTTTACTTTATGATTTAACAATAGAGCTTCAATTCATTGTAGCTTATATGTATGTAGTCTCTAACAATAACTAAAATTGCTCTTCTCTAATGATTATTAAATATGTATAAGTCAAAAATAGCTAACTTCTGTAAGCACAAGTTTTGTAATTGTAACTGCTAAGTAAAAAAAAACAAAAAAATAAAACAAAAAGTACTTAAACTTACCACATAGCAAAAAGGCAACATGCAGTCCTTATAGTAGCATTAAAGTGATATTTAAAATGTATTATAGTACCATCCAAAAAACTGAATTTACGTCAATAAATTGCAACAAGTGCAAATTTAAAAAATGCAACCAAATAAATCTAGCGTTTTTATTTCAAAATGCAAGGAACACACCAACAAAAAAAAACCAACCCAAACACCCAACCACTATGCTTTCGATACACCAAGACAACTAACTACAAGCGAAGCTCTTAGACACTTCAATCGTCCTTTCATACTTATTTCAGACTCACCTAACCAAACATCCATCCATTCCAAGAAAAAAAACCAATACCCATACGACATTACCTTTTTTCAACTTCCAAGGCGTATTTTGACTAATAGTAAATTTTCTTCTTTTTCTTTAATTGCAGGTTAATTTATATTCCACCTTTTCATTTAGTTTTTATATATATGTACATATAACTCATCCAAGTTTTTCATGACATGCGCCCACTAAAACTTTGCTCTTTCTCCCTTTGCTCTCTCTATTTTCAGTGCCAAATGGGTCACCTGATGTGCGCTGCCTGCTTCACACACCTTCTGGCTGATGGACGGTATGAAACAGAAACACGCAAATTAAGCGACTTGAAAACCTATTTACAGTGATTTGATTTGCTTTCTAAACTTTAGCAACGATTAACTTTTAGTAATATTCTTTACTTTTCTGTTATCTACTTTGAACTTATAGCCTGCGAGATCAGATTGCAACATGTCCCAATTGCCGTGTCGAGATTTCTAAGAGCACTGCTTCACGTAACCTAGCTGTTGAGAAGGCCGCATCCGAATTGCCAAGCGAGTGTCAGGTGGGTGCATATAAATCTAAACTAAATCGCTTTAAGACAAACGATTTTTAGGAGAGGCACTAAACAAGAATTTTGAAAGAGTATTTGCAAGATTTATTTTATTTTATATTTACAGTTTTGTAGCAAGGAGTTCCCATACAAATCTTTGGAGCGTCATGAGCATCATGAGTGTCAGGAACGTCCCACAAAATGTAAATACTTTCGCATTGGATGTCTATGGCGTGGACCTTATCATGAGAGTAAGTAAATGCATATAATTTAAACAAATTTTTAAAACCGCTGTACTTATTTTATTAGCAACTGAACACGAACGCCAATGTCTTCATCCTCAAAAGTCTGGCTATGAGGTTATGGCTGCTCTTGAATCCCACGACGCTAAAATCAAAGAAGAGAAAAAAATGTTCTGTACTCTCATCGATTTGCTGAGTTATGAGAAAATTATATTCAATGGTAGGTTTTTGGGTCAATGTTAATGTTGTGTACTCAATTATTATTCTATTTAGATTTGCAAATGAAACCCTATCGCACCGATGAATATGTACATAAACTATTCTATGAGACGGCTCGCTTTTCGGCTTTCAATCAGCAGTGGGTTGTTAAGGCACGCATTAATAACAGCCAACGTGATCCACACCAATCAAATGAGCGTACTATTACGTATCAGTTAATATTGAAAACTAAAACCAGCACGCCAATGAGCATACATTTCTTTGCGCTCAAGGGCCCCTTCTCAGATATGAAGGTCTCTACTCAAATCTACAAAAATGAGTTTACAGAGACGGTAGGTCTAAGCTAATTTTTAATTGAATTTTGTAATAATTGTATTGTTTATTTCAGAATACTGAAAGTGAATACTATGTGCTGCCCTTGCCGGATGGCTCAGAAGAGTGCAACCGGTTACTTTCTAATAAGGGTATCAACTTTCGGTTAGTAATAAAATTAATTTGTAGTTTTAAGAGCAATATAACTTTTTGTAAAATTAACGAATAGATTCTTTACTCTTACTCTTGTGATTTTACTTAAAGTTCTATTAGCCTTAGCAGACATTTTATTAATTTATTTTATTTTACAGATTATTGATGTTTCTGCTGAATAAGTAAGCGAGTATGGACAAAAGGGCGTATAGTTCATGTAGTACCCATTTTAAACTTAGTTTGTTTGTTGTTTCTAACTCTTAAATGTTTATCTTGTGCAAAACCTATACCTAGGCATAGATGTAACCATTATATAACGTACTTTTAACAGACCTTATTAACACCATTCAAGCATGCCCAAAAAAAATAAAAAAATCATATTGTTGCAATCATGATCACAGTAATGCTGTAGGTTGTAACTTAAGTTTAGACGCAATGTTGGAAAAATTTAAAACAGTGTTAGCTTAAGATTTACACAGCTAGAAACTTTATTGATTAAGCCAGAGTAATTTTAACTGTCTTTACTTACTTGAAAAGACTTTGCTTTAACTTAAACTTCATTTTTATGAAAATGATAAAATTTTATATCGCTTTAGCAGAGGAAAAGCCACAAACTGGGCCATTTAAAATTATGGTAACATTTAAATAAATATATTTACATAGCTCTATGTACAAATTAAAACTTCAGCTATTTAACTGTGTAAGCTATCTCAAAAAAAAACTAAAAAAAAATCATTTTACATTTAAAATATAGTACATGCTTGTACTATATGCAATAATGCTGTTAGTGCAATTGGAGAATTTGATTAAATAATGTTTGACTAACGTTTAAATGATCTCACAAGTAAATAAACAAAAAATTAACTTACAATTAACTTGAATAGCTGTAGAAAACTCTAAGCACTGTGCATTGATTCCGTGCCGTTCACTGTAAGAGAAAAAACACCAAGTTGACACAATATTATAGAATTTACGCTCGAATCTCGATGCGTTTAGTAAAGTCTACAGTAGCAGTTCGATTTAATAGCCAAAAGCAGATACATATATTAAAAGCAGAAACACTATACATTTATCTATTTCTCCATTTGCTTTATTACAAAAAATAAAATTTGGTTTATGTTGAAAGAAAACCTTTTTTTAAGCGCGTTATGGTTATACTTTATATTTTAATGCTTACAATTTACATTCGTATGTGTAATATTTATATAATATATTATTATATTATATACAGTGTTAAATGATTTAAAGCTATGTATACATTAATTATATTTCTTAATAAAGCATAAAAAGTGAATAGATTTTTTCTAATTATTAGCTATTTCAGCCCATATACAGTAAAGCAAAATTAAATAAGTTAAAACATCTATTTTAATATGTGGCAGCTTCTTAAAGAAAAATGGACCAACAAATATATACTAGAATGAAGATTAAACACGGTTTTAAGACACGCTGCAATGCATTATCTCTTGAACTGCTCTGAATTTTATCCTTAGAAGTTCCAAGATGCGCCAAGTGCAGTGATTGATACCACGTATTGATGAAGGATCCAATGTTCTGCACCAAAACGGGCTTTTCAAAACTTCAGTTAGCCTTAATTGAAATACCCCCCATGTACCAAGATTTTGTCAGAAGTCAGTCTTAAGTACAGCAAGCTTGCTTCTAAAAAGAAAAGTATAAAAAGTAGAATTATCGCTTAGATTCTGCGCTAAATGTTCATCCACAATTCTAGCAGGTAAGAAGCAACAGGTGCTTCCCACACTTATAAAATTCAGTATTTCATCTAGGTGTTTACAAACGCATAATTTCGTTTTATTTAAAAAAATAGTTCAGTTCGAGTTGGTAAAATATATGCCTTAAAGTTTATTATCTAGTGTAAACTACTACTCATCATCATCGTCCGCATCCATTGTCTTATACTTGTTACGCATGTGAGCGGTAATGGTCTTGCGTGGGTTCTGCTTAAAATTTTTATCCTTAATTAGTTTCTCAAATGATTGCACTCGTTTGACCATATTCTCGCGTTTCTGTTTAATCTTTTGCTTGACGCTTAGATGCGGCTGTTCTGATTCCGCAAATGCATTCTGTTCCGTAGGATCGTGTTTTTTGCTTTTAACAAGCTTGTATATATCCTGCAATGAAGGCAGTGCATCACGCAGTGGCTTAAGGTCACCAATCACAGCTGTTTTCTGGCGATGCGTTTTAGCTTGGGCTTCTTTGCGTTCCTTTTTCAACTGTGCAAAGCGATTTAGCAGTTTTTTATGCTTCTCTGCTGATTTCTCCTTTTTTGTAATAGTCTTTTTGGGCGTTAAAGTTTTGTGCAGCAACTGCTCCTGACGTGATTTTTTATTTAACTGAGCTTTAGCTTCTTGTGCCTTGTGTTTGATGGCAGCCACAGCGCTTTTGGCCTTGGCCCGCACGTTTCTTTTGGCCATTTTAAAAATATATTTTTAAATTGTTGCAAAATTAAGAACGTGTTGCGTTTTGTTATGCTGTGGTAATGCCAACTCATGTGCAGTGTAACTTCATACAAGTAGTGCTGCCAACTGGCGTACATTTATGAAATGCACTAATTTTATACCGCTTCAAATGCAAAACAGCTGAGCGGCATCAATAGCATAGTGACAATTAATTTTAATGCATGCGAATTTTATAAATATTTGTACAAAATGGACTACGACTTTAAAATGAAAACGCAAATGGAGCGTACTAAAGTAGAGGATTTATTTAATTATGAAGGCTGCAAGGTTGGCCGCGGCACTTACGGCCATGTTTACAAAGCCAAGTGGAAAGAAACAAGGTAGGAAAAAGTATTCCATTAATGTACATACGTATCTTGTACATTTTTATAAATTGGCTTATACTTTCAGTGATGGCAAGGAATATGCCCTAAAACAAATTGATGGCACTGGCCTCTCGATGTCTGCTTGCCGCGAAATTGCTCTGCTACGCGAGTTGAAGCATCAGAATGTTATAACGCTTATTCGCGTCTTTCTGTCCCATAACGATCGTAAGGTCTTTCTGCTCATAGACTATGCGGAGCATGATCTTTGGCATATAATAAAATTCCATCGTGCTGCCAAGGCGACCAAGAAACAAGTGGTTGTGCCACGCGGCATGGTTAAAAGTCTGTTGTATCAAATTTTGGATGGTATTCACTATCTGCACAGCAATTGGGTGCTGCATCGTGATCTAAAACCAGCCAATATACTTGTAATGGGCGATGGAAATGAGCGAGGTCGCGTTAAGATAGCTGATATGGGCTTTGCACGCCTTTTCAATGCACCTTTAAAGCCACTTGCTGATTTGGATCCTGTTGTGGTCACCTTTTGGTATCGAGCACCTGAATTGCTTCTAGGCGCGCGTCATTACACAAAAGCCATAGATATCTGGGCTATTGGCTGTATTTTTGCCGAACTCTTGACATCCGAGCCAATATTTCACTGCCGTCAGGAGGACATTAAAACCAGCAATCCTTATCATCACGATCAACTGGATCGTATATTCAATGTCATGGGCTTTCCACAAGACAAAGACTGGGAGGATATTAAGAAAATGCCAGAGCATCATACATTGACAAAAGACTTTAAGCGTTCCACTTACTCAGCTTGCTCTCTAGCCAAATATATGGAACGCCATAAAATCAAACCGGATAGTAAAGCTTTCCATTTGCTGCAAAAACTACTGCTCATGGATCCCAACAAACGTATTACCTCGGAACAGGCCATGCAGGACCAATACTTTCAAGAGGAGCCGCTGCCAACGCAGGACGTTTTTGCAGGCTGTCCCATACCATATCCAAAACGTGAATTCCTGACAGATGACGATCAAGAGGATAAATCTGACAACAAACGCCAGCAACAACAACAGCAGCAGCAACAACAACAGCAGCAGCAACAACAACAACAGCAAATGAATCAATCCAACATTAATCAAAACCTTAACAACGAACCCAATGCCAAGCGTATGCGTTTATCAGGCTCCACGAATCAATCCGGCAATCAACAGCAGGATTTCCATCATCAGCAGCAGCAGCAATCTCAACAAATGATGTTTAATCAGCAGCAGAATTTTCAGCAACGCTTCAATTAAGCAGCAAAAAAAAACATTTCCAGACACATTGCTAATTTTATACTAAGACTTAATATATAATTTATTAAAAACCTGCTAAACCTGTATACTGTTATAGATCATCATACATCACTCAGTACCAATCGCAAAAGCGCTCAATGGCGCTGCTCCATTTTTCAAGCCGTACACGTATGCTCTCGTATAGCTGCGGGCGCGGCTCAAAGAGCCGATCGACAATACGAAACCGTTTAATATCTTCCATGTCATGCCAGATACCATGATTAATGCCAGCCAGAAAGGTTGCGCCCATAATGCTGGATTCTGTATTTGTAGCGCGTTCCACTGTCAGACCACTAACATCGGCCAGAAATTGACACACAAAGTCATTTCGAGAGACACCGCCATCCACTCTGTAAAAAAGAGCACGTCAATAATTTCCGTAAATGAATATGAATGTTTTTTTAACATTCACTAACAACACGAATAGTTAATATTGCCAATCAGTTTAAAGTGAAAACATTTGGATATGGCTTTTCTGTTGTTTTTTGGCAAGCATTACGTATGACTCGATTCCAGTTCTAGTCATAAATTGTTGAAACGTTAAGACTCACCTAATGATCTCCAATTTTTGCTTTGTCTCCTGTTCGGCGCTTTCAATAAGCTGGACCACACGAAACACAATGCTCTCAAGCAGGGAACGCACCAGATGTGCCTTTGATGTGGACGGAGTCATGCCAATGAAGCCACTGGCAGCCTTATAGTCATTAACAGGCGGCTAAAATAAATAAATATAATTATTAAAACGAATGATGCCTATAACACTGATACTTACGCCCATGCCGCTAAAGGCGGGTACAAAAAACACGTCATCAGTATCCGGCACAGAGTCGGCCATCTTTGCTGTTTCAAATGGATCATTAAATAAACCACAAGACTGGGCCCATTTCACAACTGTGCCAAAGTCATGGGAGCCACCCTCAATGCAGTACACAGTAACCTTTTTACTTGAAGAGCGTTCCAGCTGCCATGCCACAAGTGGATACATGCCAGTTAACGAGGCATGACACTCCATGCCTGTAATTACATTTAGAAATGCGCCTGTGCCCATAGTTACTTTGGCATCGCCTTTGGCAAAACATTGAGAGCCCCACATCGCAGCCGTTTGATCGCTTAATGAGGCCGCAATAGGTATTCGCGTTTTGGCCCAGTCTTCTCCAAAAGCTGCAGGGTGCACATGTCCGAAACTGTGGCAATTGTCCACAACCCGCGGCAGAATCTTTAACTATAAAGTTTTCAATTAGTTAAAAACGAATGTAAAAGACAGATGGTTGGACGACTTCATCCACAAATCAATTTCAGCCACTAAGCTGAACTCTATATCTACTCACATCTATGCCGAAAACCCAAGGCACCATCGAAGACCAGCTCAAGGTGAACGGATCATACATTCCCGTGGCAGTGCTTGAGGTAATATCTGTGATATGTTCCACATCTGGATCCAGTCCATTACCAGATCTCAATTTGTACAAAATCCAAGAGTCTAGCAGCTCTACACGCGCTTGGCCCTTCTGCAGAGCTTCCTGTAGACGCATATTATGCTTCATTTCGTGAAGCAAACGAGGTGTTACTTGGCCATTCATAAGTTTCAACACGCTGCCAGCCAAAAAGCGGGCACTGCCCGTTAATAAATACAAACCATAAGAGGCACCGTTCATTGTGCGTAGCGTGCAGCTAGTATTCCAGCTATCAACTAGTTCCTCGGCGCGAAGATCTTTCCAAGTAATAAAATTGTGGTAGTACTCTTTTGTGCGATGATTCCATGTTAGAAATGTGCAGCGTTGTGTGGAAATGCTTAGACAGGTAATATCCGAGGGCAGTAGCTTAGCGTCTATTGTGGAGGGTATGTTTATAAATAGCATGCTTCAAGTATTTTGGTACACTTACCACATATCGCCTGTGTTATCACGTTCACAATCTTACGCCACAATGCTTCAGGTTCAATCTCAAAATAGCCCAGTCTTGGATTTAGTAGTTCTACCTGGGTACGACAGAAAAAAATTTCAGAAATAGCACTTTGGGTAGGTTCAGCTGCAATTAAATTGACAATTAACCCACAGCATCTAAGGCCGACCCCTTAATAGAGCACCTCTCATCAAGCACAAAGCAACGTACTGACGTTGTGCCCACATCTAAGGCAGCAATATAAAATGGCATGTTGTTCGTTGCACGCTTCGTATATTACTGATATTTAGTTTTGGGTCGTTGATTTCCTGATTGCACAGTAGTCGCCATTTCGTTATTGTTGATTTCGTATTTCTTGCGTTATCAATATGCTTGAATAACATTGCAGTGCCGAATGATAATAACCAGTTGGTGCCAATAAGCTGTACCAGTGCTGCCCATCAAACCGTGTGGCGTTTTTTTCAACAAGTTGGCAGCGTGCTTAAAAAGCTTAACAGCTGTAGTTTCAAATTATTGTTTTCAAATCAGACACCCAATTGATTGAAGAATTGATTGGAATTTAATATTTAAGTGCATGATAAGCACATACCAATAGATAAATGAATCAAACACTATTGTAGGCTGAGGCTTTGGTAAAAGTGTATTTACCTACTAATAAACGCAAAACGCTATGTTTATAGCGATTAACCACTCTTTGAGGGTAGGGTATTAAATTAAACTTCAATTGCTTTTTCTAGTTTGTTTACAACTTTATTCACACATAGACAGAAATGAATAGAAGAAGATACATATATATTTTATATATATTTTTTGGGCTTTATTTGCTTTACAATAAGTGTATACTAATTATAAATAAGTATGCGATAGATAAATCTTTATCTAAAACAGTCAACAAGACACTAACACAAGTTACACATTACATTTAATGATTAACGCATTTCTCTAATTTAAATATATGACTTTGTACATGCATCACATAAATGCACATATAAATATGCCATCAATGCTAAAAGCATCTATACGTGGAATATTTCAATTATACATTTTATCAAGTGATGAAGGTACTGGTTCTAAAAGTTAGGTACACGTCGTCGCATTGCAGCTAAAGTTAAGTGGTGTTGCTAGATATGTCTAAAACTATAGTGAGCAAAACTTCAGCCAATTACATATCTGTTGGTAATATATCCGGTATAAGAAATTGACATAGTTCCATCTCATTGCTGACGAACTTAACTTTCTTGCTGGTATTGTCGTCCAATAAAGTTCTAATGGCTGGCCAAATGGTGGAAAATATGCCAGGTGCATTGATTATTAGGCAAACACCCAAGCGTTCCGGATAATGTTTACCCAGGAGCCAAATGAGGTTCTGCACTAACTGATAGTCCATGCAAGAAGTGCTAAACTCGGCCAAGTCGAACACAATGCATAAGCGATCGGTAACCTCTTCGAAAGTCTTCTTGCAGGCCTCCTCCAAGTTGTAGACAATAAAACGCGTAAGCTCTTCGATATCACGTGCTGACGAACTATGATTTTTGGCCGGTATATAGATAACTGGACGGCCTACACAATCACGATGACGCAAAAGTCGCGCCTTGTTTTCCAAATGACTACGCTCCATCTCACATAGCTTGGAAACGCCGTAGGTCTCACGCCACTTGTTTGTCTTGAGTATGGCCTGAGGGTAGATAAAAACAAATAATATAATATATAACTAATTCAATGTCATCGGTGCGTAGGCGCAGTTTGCTCACTTGAAATGCGTCATCTGTGGTTTTAAATGCGCGCAAATAGCGCTTCAATGAGAATTCATTGTGGTATTGACTGGCATCTGCCTCGACAATAAGCTTCATGCGCTCCTTCAGATCCTGTAAGTCCTGTTCATTAACTGGCGCTAGTTCTTCGGCCGACATATTGTATTAGTTGCTGTCGAAATTATCGAATGATTGCTCAAAACAACTTTTAACTTTAGCAAGCAAGCACCTTGTGTTTAAATTTAACTTATTTTAATTAATACTTCTGATTGATTTCGTATAGTTTTTTGTGAAACTTAATATTTTTCGTCTAGCATTGTTTTTTCTGCTGGATGTGACAAAAAATTATCGATAGCACTCAATAGACGAGAGCTGACAACTCAGCGTAATAAACTTTTCAGCTTGACCGTTAGTCAATTGATTAATGTCTTGTTTTGTTAGAAACAACAACATTTTATAAATTCCGCAAGAGCTTTTTTGCCAAAGCAAAAATTGGTTTTGTTTGACAACTGAAAAAAATATAATGAATTAAGTAGGAAGTCCTGAGTATCAATGTAACTTTTCCGAAATTTTCTTTTCTTAAATAATCAATAAAATTAATAAATATTCATTTAGAAATATATTTTTTTGCAATAACAATAAAAAATTAAATTGTCCCGTTCTGGTCCCTTGAATTAAAAATCAATTTAAATTAGTAGCTTTTTAATATTACATTCATTTTATAAATAACTTTGACAATTTAAAAAAATTTTAACATGGAAAAGCATAATAAAAATGTTGCATTAGACTAGCTAATATTAAAGTACACAACACTCATTTTCACTGGCTGATTGATAATACACCTTAAGTACCAATAACAATGATAGAGATGAGAATTTCATTATTTCTCCTCCAACTGTTAAAACTAGAAAAATGCAGAGATTCCTAATGGAGATTATTGCTCGTATGTTAATATTAGTTTGCAGCCTGCTATGCTTTTATTTTGGTATCATAACCCGTGCAATGCCAGGTAAAACCTCTGCCTGCAGTGGACCAAATTTCACCTGCTCTCCATCAATTGTAATAATTCCATGATCATCATAAGGCTCGAGGCGAAAGGCGGTCACAGGCAGCACCTTGACAAATTCGTTATTCTTCTCCGGCAAATGTGTGCCAGAACTCATGTTAATGAGGAAATTTAGTAGCTGAGGTCGGCTAATGCCGCTGCGTATAATAATCAAGTAGATTGTGCCATCATTAAGCAGCGCCTTGGGCGCAAAATGGCAATCGCTACTCAAATGACTTTGATAGGCAGCATGCATCATTATAAATTCGCCCTCCTCTACGAGCCAGTCCGCATCAGTGGGCAAATCTTCTCCTAGCTCTGGCATGCTGCATGGCGGTCCAAAAGTTTGTCGAGGACTATCTGCTGCCGGCGCGTCCACTACAATATCACTTTCTCCCGACAAACTATGGTACACACTTTCCGATATGGAGTAGTAAAAACTGCGACGTGATCCTCCTGAGAGCCAACTATCGCAACGCGAGCGGAAGGAATGATTGATTGAGGTTTCTAGCGATATTACATCCTCAAATTCTTGTGGCAGGTACTCCGTAGATTGATGGAAGCTCGGATTAGAAAGCTTATCAATAGCCGTAGTGCAGCTACGACTATGATGTAGCTTCTGGGGTTGCAGCAGACTGTCTTGTGCCGCCTGTTGGTCCTTTAAACGATAGCTTATCTTCCCACGGTAAGTGCGCAGGCTTACCAAGCGATGCAAGGTCCAAATGGTAAAACGCTGATAGCCGAGTATGCGCAAGCGTTCGCTTTCAATGTCAACGTCTGAGAGTAGACCCCAGCCAATGGACAAGAATGAGTATAAAGCTCTATCTCCCAACTCCACGCGTACAATGTCCATGGGCTTTGTCTGGCCACTGATGGCGGTAAGTATCGCGCTAAGTATAGGTTTATTGCCATAGGGTTCGCTGCGAAAGTAAAAACAAGGAATTAGTTGAATCTTAGGCATAACTGATTGTTGTCATACTCCTCATGTTTATTATTTGTTAAGTTTGTAATAGTATCATTGGTACTCACTTATATCCGTGCGCAATGGAGCGTGCCAGCCCATTTCCCGACCCACAGGGCACAATGGCTAACGCTGTGGAACTCAGCACTTGTTCCCAATCTTCACGCTGCAGCACCCCATTAAGTATTTCATGAAAAAGTCCATCGCCGCCGACAGCCACAACACAGCACCACATGTCCAGCGTACGTATACGTATAAATTCGCTTGCATAATTGGAATGTTTAGTTACATACAGATCATAGGGAACATCAGCTTCGTTTAAAATGGGCGCCACCTGTTTATTAAATATTTCACGTGACTTCCCTGAACCCGACTTAGGATTAAGTAACACCAAAATGCGGCGTCGTCGCTCTTCTTCGATGCGTGCAACAAAATTGTCCTCCAAGGTTTGATGTAGCTGCCAGCGCAAAGCGCGATACCAACGCTCTGCCTCACGCATATTATCGTCAAAAGTGTCAAAGGAACGAAAACGTAGCGTTAAGACAGTACGTTCACGATGTATATGAGTGCGTAAGCCCTTTTTTTTTTTCAAAACATATGCGAATACATATAGATAGGCGCTGACATCGCTTTTTTGATGTTCATTTTGTGCTGCCACTCCTACAGGACGATAGTCTTCCTTGCTAGCTATACTGCATTTGCTGGGCGTGCCTTGATAGCCAGCTGCTGCAGTGCGTGTAGAGGCAGGTGATGTGGAGGCATTGCCACTGCTGCAGGCGCAAGCGTTCGCTAAACGATGTGTTTTTTTTAAACGCATGCAACGTGCACCCACAATATCGCATAATTTCACTGTTTGCTCTTTGGTGCCACTAGGAGATTCGCGTTGCAGCGTGAATCCATGCGTATTAAGGCGCACCCGAAATACGTGGCCCTTGCGTTGGCTGGTGTAAAATGTATCGCTTAGCTCGTTTAGCGATGTTGCAATAATGGGTGCAGATTCCGCGGAGCTTGTTTGGCTTCTTTCATGAGTTTTGTGCATGTTTAATGACCGGTGTGATTGATATTAACATTGTTGGTTTATTTTACAGCTGGTGGTGCTCATCTATTGTCATTTTTTTTTTTGACTAACCTGCCAACTTGTTGGGAACTGACAAATACAATTTATCGTTAGAGCTTAAAATACGATAACGATTAACTTGCAGTTTTTTTCTTTTAAAGAAAAAAATTACAAATTTTAATACTGTCTGAAGCAAAAGAGTATTTTATAAATTAAAAAAAAAAAATTATGAAATAAAAAAATTCGATAATGTTGCGCAAAATACAGTAGTGGTATCAATTGTAACAATCGGTGCAATCGATAGTGGTATCAATAGTTCTTCAGCACGCGGTAGTGAAGTCGTCTGAATTAATTTTTATTTTGTTGGTTTCGCTTGAAAATTTTCGCGTAAAGCAACTTTTATTTTATGTAATTTATAAACGAGCTCGTTGGTAACTTATACGGCTCATCATGACTAACAAAATAGAGGTGGTGTTTGCAACGTTCAAGGTCGTACGTTGCAAAATCGAGCGTGTTGGCTTGGCCTATTACAATGCACGCCGCCAAATTACAGAACCAGGTGTTGAGCGTAGCGAGTCCGATGAAAAACTGACGGGCGCTGGCGAGGAAGTGGATATAGGTTATCTCAAGTCATTAGATCCCAAAGAGTGGAAGGATCAAGATCATTACTGTGTATTGGGTTTGGGCAAATTAAGGTAATCTACAGTGCCTTAAAAATTTATGCGAATGTGACTTTTAATTGGTTTTCTTATTTAGATATGAAGCGAGCGATGATGATATACGTCGTGCCTATAGGCGCATAGTGCTCAAGCATCACCCAGACAAAAGAAAAGCCAAAAACGAAGAAATCGTAACTGAGGACGATTATTTTACGTGTATAACAAAAGCTTACGAGACATTGGGTAGGAAATTTATGCTATTTACAGGGCATCATAGATCACACTTTTTTTATTAAAAAAAAGTTCCCATGTCCGTTTATATTTATTCAAAGTATTTCTTCAATTTATTGAGTTACGTTACTTTGGACAGATGATACGGACAGTAAATCTTTATATTCATTGCCTTTAACTAAAAATCTTAATCTTTTTTTTTTATTTTAATTATACTAACATAACGATATTTTTAGGCACTAACAAAACGCGGCGCTCCTACGACTCCATTGATCCTGAATTCGACGACGCGTTCCCCACACAAGCAGACATAGATACAAATTACTTCCCATCCTTTAACAAGTATTTCAATTTGAACGCACGTTGGAGCGAAAAACCAAATGTACCACCCTTTGGCGATTTTAATTCAACGCGCGAGGAAGTCGAACGTTTTTACAATTTTTGGTATGACTTTAAATCCTGGCGTGAGTTTAGCTACCTGGACGAAGAAGACAAAGAAAAAGGCCAAGATCGTGACGAACGCCGCTGGATAGAAAAAGAAAATAAAGCTGCGCGTATTAAGCGAAAAAAGGAGGAAATGGCACGCATTCGTTCTTTAGTGGATCTGGCCTATAACAATGACAAGCGCATACAAAAGTTTAAGCAGGAGGAGAAGGATCGGAAAGCAGCTGCAAAGCGTGCCAAGATGGATGCCGCACAGGCACAAAAGGCCGAACAAGAACGTGCCGTTCGTGAAGCTGCCTTGGCCAAAGAGCGTGCCGAGAAAGCGGAACAAAAACGCATTGAGCAAATACGCATAGAACGTGAGCAGCAGAAAAAGGTACTGAAAAAGGAACGCAAAACACTGCGAGACAAAGTCAAGGATAGCAAATACTATGCCAAAAATGACAAGGATACGATCAAACATATGGAAGGCACAGAAAAGATATGTGAAACATTTAGTCTAGCCGAACTGCAAGCGTTGAACAAAGCCATGGAAACCAAAGGCCGCGAAGCATTTTTTGCTGCTTTACAAACAGCAGAGCAAAAGATTGCCAGCGAGCTGCAGGAGATTAATCAGGCACAACAAAAAAAACTGGCCAAATCAGATGTAAAGGAGGTCAAAAGGAGCGATCTTTGGAGCAACGAAAACGTGCAATTGCTTATCAAGGCAGTCAATTTATTCCCAGCGGGCACAGCGCAGCGCTGGGATGTCATAGCTACCTTTATAAATCAACATAGCAGCGATGGCGCTGGCCAGGTAGTCGCACGAGATGTACTCAACAAGGCCAAGGCCTTGCAGAACAGCGATCATTCAAAGAGCACGCTGAAAAGTCAAGCCAATGATGGTGCTTTTGAGAGTTTTGAAAAGTCAAAGAAGGAAGTGCAGACGTCAAATGATATTACATTAGGAGAGCCATCTTCGGAGATTAAGGAGAATGTAAAACAAAATGGTGTGGACAAATTGGACAATCAGGCGCCCAAGCAAAATGGCATCGCAGCTACACCAGCAGCAGCGCCACAAGTCAATGGCACTCAGACGCCGGCAGCAGCACCAAAGACCTGGACCAAGGAGGAGCAGGCATTGTTAGAACAGGCCATTAAAACGTATCCAACCACAACACCTGACCGCTGGGATTGTATTGCTGCTTGTATACCAAATCGCAGTAAAAAGGATTGTTTGCGACGCGTCAAGGAGCTGGTAGAGTTGGTCAACTCAAAAAAGGAGGCACAGGCGGCGGTTAAATAATATGCATATGCTACTGCTTGATTCACTCTTTCCAATCTACACGCTTACACACTAAATGCGCGCCTCTGACCTAGTTGCTGTGTCCAATATAAATTTTATTTAAATAAAAATTTCGAACGTTTAGCGAAAAGTTACATCAAAAGTTTATATATTTCATGGACTAGTCAAAAAGATGTATAAACATATTAGAGCACGGCACGAGTGCCGTCTACGCAAGTAGTTTTGAATCACAGATTTTTTTTAATTCCAAGACACTTCACTACTTTGATTAAAGCTGATTTCTTTGTGGTATAGTAAACCAAGCAAATGACTAGGTATTTCAGCAATTTAGAACCCATATAGTTTTGATAGCTTAGGATTAAAACCATGAAAGTTAGCTATTCTCATTTTAAATACCCGATCCTGTACTATTAAATTTCTAAAGGTTCTAAATAATTTTTTCTAGATGAAATCAAAATATTGGTATAAAAGGTTTTTGGTTATAGGATTGTCGAATCGAGTTGTGTTTAAATTGATTGAGACAAGTGATTCTTAATCTTTGGAATATTAATCTCTAAGAGTTCAATTCATTTAAAATTCTTTTGAAAGGAACAAATTTAATTTTTAGCTTTACTCGTGCTGTTCTCTAATATATGTTTCTTTTTGTGTATATATTGGGTACATTTGTAGATGATTTAAGTTTTCTTTGAAACTTTGAAAAGAAACCTTGCACATATTTTGAATTTTATGTTTGTTGCGCCACGCTGCGTCCTCCGCTTAGCTTTAGATCGAAAGCCTGCGGATTGGCCAAGGGATCCAAGTCAGCAAATAACTCCAGCCAGGCGTTATTGTTGCTACTAGTTTGATTTTTGGAATTGTTTATCTTGGCAGCACTTTTGACTGGTTTTTGAGGCGTGTTCATGGCGGGCATGGCTTCCTGCTTTAGCTGGGCTTCAGTTTGCTGCTGCGATGACTGGCTGAACATGCGTGCCCAGAAGTTGTTATTATTGTTGTTGCCAGTATTGTCGGTTTCTAGTATGGGATCATCTAGCGCAGCATCAATTAGTTGACTGTCTTCCAGCTGCTTGGAGAGTTCAATGAGCAATGATTCGTTATCACCGCAGGATGCCGCTGCAGGATTAGCAGTAGGTGCCGTTTCGGTTTTGCCTTCATTAGATGACACCTCGGGCTTGTCCTGGTATTCACTCTGTGAAACGAAAAAAGATAAAGATTTTTCCATAAGTAAGCATGAAAATTGGAAGACTTATGTGTATAGACGGCACTTTTTAGTAATAAGGGTTCTGTTCGTGCACGTTCTATGTTAATCTGTCAGTACTAAGAGCAAAAGGTATTACAGACAATTATAGCAGCTAAAGATCCGTCGAGTTCCAAAAATGTATTTCAAATTTGGCATTTTTAAATGCCATAAATTGCAGATAACGTGCCCGTTGTAAGGTACGCTATGGTTATTGTAACACCTACCGCAAAAAACAGCGATTGATCCTTATCGACTGTATTAATAGGTGCTGTTACTTCTGGATCAGTACCCTCATTTTGGGTTAGCTCCTTTAAAACACAGAAATCATACTTCGGCTTAATAAGCAAAGCATTGGATATGGTCTGAAATGTGGAGGCGGCTTTTTGCGCAAAGTTCTTGAGCTCGGACACATAGGCGACCAAAGCGTGGGAATACATATTACACCGAGCAGCGGCAAGCAGGTCAATCTGCAAAGAACATACCAATTAAAGTTAGTGTATAGTCTAACTTCATTATTTCTAACTACCTTTTGTATAGAGTCCATGGAGTAACCATCAAAGTTTTGTTTAGCTGCGCGCACGTGCGCTTGAGCCGTGCGAAACTTCTCTAGGCCTTTGCCCGTATCGGGATCGAGTTCTGAGCTTGCCGACTTCATCCAGGACAATGCTGCGCGATATTCGGTGCGTTCTTTTTCCATAATTTGCAGCGTATTCTCCGTGTCCTTTACAGCGCGGCAGCGATATACATCCACTTCATGTTGTAGGCGTAGCAGGGGTACACGTACACACATGCGTTGTTGTCCTGCAAAGGACATGGCCTTGCCTGTGTTTGTAATGCTGGTGCCCGTTGTTTTACTGCGTTTTCCCGCTTCCTTTAGGAAACGTCCAAACACACATTCCTCCTGTGAAAGAATACAAAGGCGCTCCTGGTATTGGTCAATGATTTTGCATAGCTCGCCGCTGGTCTCTGCAATTGATTTGAAGACCTCGATTTTGGCATCAAGCTCGGCATCGGATGATATTATGTGTTTATCTTCTTTGGTGCCGAGTTTACGTTGCACAGCCTTTTTAGTTATCCAGAACTGATGTTGCACCTCGGATTTCAGCATATTTTTCGTTTAGTTTCCTTCAAAGCTGTGAAAAAATGTCGTCTGGTAAATCCACGACGCAACGTATCGCGCCGACGCAAAACTTAAATTTTATCAAAGTTGCCACATTGACAGTTCCATATGATTTGTGATTTGTGAAAAAAATATAACAGTCTGGCAGGCCTGTTAAAAAGTGCAGCCAATGCTAACAGACAAAGCTGCATAGATAAGAAAACAGTGAAAGAAGTGCTATGTTAAAACTTAACAGTGGAGAGAAATGTACAGTGAGGCATAGTATGTCGCGCAAAGTTGGTATATGAGACAAATTTTTAAAAAATGAGTATTAATTATTTTATATAAAGTTTGTCATCCAGCTTAATTTATAAGGTATTAAATCAAATAATTAAAACATACTTTAACGTACTGATCCATTTTGAAAACGATCTTAATGGTCTATTTACAAAAACCTCAATTTCGA
Source organism: Chymomyza fuscimana (assembly GCA_949987675.1). Classification (NCBI taxonomy): domain Eukaryota; kingdom Metazoa; phylum Arthropoda; class Insecta; order Diptera; family Drosophilidae; genus Chymomyza; species Chymomyza fuscimana. Next base: position 26,873,151 of record OX465089.1, on the reverse strand, counting down.
TTTGTAAAATAATATGCAGGAGAATTGAAATTCAAACCAATGGATGAAGATTCTATTTTCAAAAGCTAACGAGCTGACAGCTGTTGATGGCATTTATAAAATTTGCATGCAAAAAAAGGGCTTAAAAACTAAACAAATTGTTATTTATTCGTAGGCTTCTGTAAGTAAAGGCCCCTAGGTTTTTTTTTTATGTTTATTGTTAATTTGCATTTCTATGGTAAATCTTAAATGCACTAATTAAGAGTAATTTAAGTAAGTTTTGTGAACTTAAGAAACACTTTGCAATATATATTTCCATAATTATAAAAAAAATGTATAAAACCACTGACTTGCCTCGAATTGATGTGAAGACCGATGCAAAGTGAACTTTAATTTAAGTGATTTAATTGGGTTGAAAGAGATGTTTGATACTCCACTGAGAATGTTCGAATTTGTAGATTTGACCTGTGCAGCCTATCGCGAAGTCTCGTATAGCCCGAATTCGAATGGGATATCCCAAATGGGATTATTTTTTTTTTTTTTTAAGTTTTGTCATTCCGAGCTGGGTATGGGCCTTTAAACTAAATTTTTCCTCTTCGAATTCGGGCTATACGAGACTTCGCGATAGGCTGCACAGGTCTAATCTACAAATTACTTGGCTATTAAGTTTTCTTGATGCCATTTGCCGCCACCAAGAATTAAATATGATATTGTAGTTTAACAGTTTATTGATTTGCAACTTATAATGAACTACAATTTTTTGCTTAGAAAAACGCATAAATTGCCAGTTCAAAATACAAAATCAGTTCACTATCACTATATTAAACGGTTGCTATAGAAATAAATGTAAAACTGATTAAGAGACGTGATTTGTTTACTTTAGACAAATTCCCAAACTACTTTGAGGCATATTATCAAATTCATTGCATAGTTGCTCTAATCAGTTGGTCAGTATATATGAGCTTTACTGTGCTTGCAAGCTCAATGCGCTCTGTTGACAAACAGAGCAAGCGCATTTTATGAGTATGATAACAGAACGCTTCGCTTCTATGCATCGTTATGCTGTTTAACATATGCTAAGCGCCGACAACAGAATGTTAAAGATAAAAGTACATGCGTGTGAGCAGCAGCGACATAGAATGTTATAAGTAAGAGATGGCAATTTTAATTGTATACATATGTACACACTGTTTTTAACATTATCAAAAAAACACGTTACAGTAAAACAAAACCAAACAAAATAAGATTGCGTACGGGCCGAGTTGAGTTGATATGTGCGCGGGATTGACGCTTTCGTTTGATTTTGTGCACCGGTTTGTCACTAACGCGTATGTGTATGCTGCGCTGCATTAAATGTTATTTGCCAAGAATACATACAATTGTAATACTATGTGCAGTGCATGTATTTACTATTTATACGAACAATTTTGACTGACTAACTAAAATAAATTGTTAAATCGCGCAGAGTGCCACATAAATTTTTTTTCCCAGCATTGACAAATATTTGTGCAAGTGTGTTCGAAGCGTGTCTTATACCTAAGCTTGTATGTATTTACGACTATGTGCATTTGTTTGTGTGTTTGCTGCTTTTCGGCTAAAGTTCAACTGCTAGCTGCAATTGCAATTGAAAGCGACACACATTTGCGGCCATTTTGCTAAATTGCTTTACAGGTAAGTGAAGTGCTGCCCATTGCAAATAAGAGATATACAGTTACTTTGGGCTGCCTGCTCACATGCTCCGATGCTGAGATGCTGAGTGGATGCTGTGTGCAAGTGCGATTATGCTTGTTTGCACGCCAAAGAAAGTGAACAAGTGTGTGCGAATGTCCAGCTGCTTGTGTGTGTGAGTGTGTGTATGGCCTGTGTCCAAACGGGTTGTCTTTAGCAGACACCCTGCAGGCTGCTATCATACTAGTTGGCGACTAGTTCCTAGCGTCTTGCAGTGTAGTCCAAAACTAGTATGCTTACTAATGGTAGAATAATTATGTACTACAGGTAAACATACTACTTTGCAAGTAGTTTCTAAATACACTGAACTTGTAGTGTGTTCCACAAGTAATAGTATACAGATTTATTCTTTATATAGTTGAAGTTATTCATAGTAAAACAATTTGAGTGACATTTGAAAAATTGAAATTTTAATTTATTATAAAACGAGACAAAAAGATTTAGTATATGCACTTGCATGTACTTTAATATGAACACCAGCCTATTCCAGTTTCAACAATATCTCCTAAGCCTAGCTTGTACTACTAAGCTGACGCTGGCCGAACTCGCAGAGAGCGACGAAAACTTTATAGTTTCCCGCTTCTTGCTACTTCTACTTGCACTACACTTTATAATTACACGTTTAAGGGGGAATTATAAATAAAATTGGTAATTAGTAGGTAGTAATTTTCGTACTTAATTTAGATTGGAACGGAAATCCCAAGGAGCTCGCAAAAAGCTGTTGCAGAATTTTAAACTGGGTATGCTGATCATGATCTCGAAATTCTTGCGGATATCAAATCTTAATTTGAATGAGTTGGCACAAAATTAGTCACATTTTATTTTAAATAAGCAATTTACGATTAGCAATTGTCTTAGTACGTGCACAGACAGTTGGCGGCTTAGTAAACATAAAAACTGAGGTGAGGTCATGGTTAAAGCAAAATATAACTATAGCAATTCAAAAATTGTTTACTAATCGAAAAAGCTTTTTTATAATAATTTAAAAAATAATAAATATGTTTAAAAGTAGTGAGTAATTCACGCCGCTCTTTTATAATTTTCTTTTCGATAGCAACTATGCTCTTTTGAACCTGTACGCAACTACTTAGGTTCGGAGTAGTTAAAACTGCTACCAGTACACAAATTTTCAGCAGGGTAACTGCCGCGTGGGTGCGCGTATGTGTTTGCACGTTTTTCAATAAACATCATACATATGTACAGAGTCTTGTGTATATTATGTATGGGCAAAATTGATTGCAAAATTTGTCTGCCCTTTTGTGGGCAAAACACTCAAATGTCTCAATAGTCAATAAAATCACTTTACATGCCAGTTAACACCAACAGCGCGTGACTTGTTTCATTCACGAATAAAAATCTACAACTCCCAAAAAGATTTTCGACACTGCACAGAATACTCATTCCACAAAACTTTAACAAAAAAATAAAAAAAAAGGTCATGGCACTTGCTGAACAATTGTTGTTCGGCTCGGCGATCAGTTTGCCTCAACTTAATAGCTGCAACGCGGTGCCACCTTTTACGCACTCAATTTAAGGCCGTGAGGCTCGTTACCTTTAGTTGTTGCACCAGCTTCAAAGTGGCGCTGCGAGTTTTTGGTCCACAAGAGAGCGAACATGTGCGCACTTGCACGCCTTTATAAGATTCGCCATGGCGCACGCCATTAATATTTATTATTGAAGAAAAGCAAGAAAAGATGAAAAACTACAAGAGAAGATTTCACTGGCTCTTGCACTTGTCGCTGCTCTTTGTCACTTGCTCGTTGGCACACTTTTTGTTATTGCTGCTATTGCATTTTATTGGTGGTTGTGTTATCGAAAATGTTTCGTTTTCAACTGTCTTCTTTAGTTGAAATCGAAAACTAAGCTGATCATCGATTTAAGTCTTAACAGTGTTGCTGATGCCGCTTATTATTACTCTCGCTTGCTTAAAGTCTGTGGCATAAATTCGATTGAAACGCGTGCTTTTAAAACGCATTAAACCATTTAGTTTACTTTTGCTTTTTATACACTATATTATTTTAGGGTCAAGGGTATTAAAGATTTGTGCAGTGCATGCAAAAGGTACTACCAGACTGTCAGTGTGTGGATTGAGCGCAAATAAGATTTTTAGGATTTTCTCTTTCAAAAACTTTAATAAAATAAAAATATAACAATCTCCACGGATCTCCTGCGCGCAAATTCAACATAGCTAAATTTGGCAAACTTTGGAAAAAAATCGAATGAAATCTCGCATGACAAGAAATTTTTAATCAATTCGGCTATTGTTACTTTTGCCGATACTTTTAAGGCGACATTGCGTATACGTATTTTTTTTATAATAATTCGATTTTTTGATTTTTTAATCGATATTTTGAAACAAAATCTGTTATAGTTATAGTTAGTTGTTTGGTAGATTTATTTCAATATACCGCCCAAGATTGAAGATTTTTAGGCTGTATCTATACATTTTTAGATCTACAACAAGTAATTTGCTTTACAATCCGGACTAAAAGTGTATTTCCTTTTAAACAGGATGGCGTGACTGTACTAAAACTTTTCCAAAAATCAGCAGCTCTACCAAGCATGGCTAAATTTGGACAAAAAGTGTTTGTCCCATATTAAAGTACAAAGTTCAAAGAATATTGTGCGAAAGTAATTTTTTACTCCACAGACTACTCGTATTTTCGCTAAGTGTTCTGTTTCTAAGGACAACATAAAAACAATTCAAAATAAATACAATTAACGAATATTAAGCGATTATTTTATACAATAAGTATTATTATGCTTACTAAAACCATCATATTTTCTTAAATTTTTCGATAGTACTATCGAACAAAGTGGATTATGGCACCCAAAAATGGGGTACATTCTTTAAATAAATACCATAGAGCAAGTGGGTAAAATTCAAATACTTACAAAAAGGGTACTTCAAAATGATTAACAGAAACTTGTTATTCATGACATTGTAAAAAAGAGATTCTTTTAAAATTACATCTGTCCAAAACTATAAGGCCACTTCTCTCAATTCAGTAGCAGTGGTAGAAGTAACACGAATTTTATGAAACTCGAAATTTCGGAGGCCAAAGTCGTCTACTTTCCGGAAAGGCTGGACGTCTGTGGTAATCATTAAGGCTAATGCGGCATCGATTTTTGGTTTTTTATGCGAAGAATTTTCATAAAAATTTGATTTGCTTAAATAATTTTTTATGGTCCCCATCGGGTTTGGTCGGATGGCCAAAAAGGTGTTTTGTGTTCTTTTTGACATGTTCGGCACTTTGCCAATTTTTTGTCCGTTGATTTGTCAAAAAAGTTTTTTACATACAAAAGTAAAGGATACATTTCCGGATAGGGTACATTTGATATTTTTTCAGAATTACCCGAAATTAATTTTTTCTATTTTTTTTTTGACAATTCTCGCTAAAGCAGACGACTTAATTGCAGCTTGATCAAAACTTTAAAAGATGACAGTTGGCGGCTGTAGAAATGCATTGACTTATAAAACCACCCTCGTACGTATCCAAAAATGAGAATTCGCATGAACCTTTCACAAAAAAGTTTAAAACTTTGCATTGATACTTTGAAGATTTTAAGCGTACTCAAGATGAATTGTATAGGAATGGGAAATAGTTTTGTTAAATGTTCCTTTTTTTGATAATTAGGCTCACATAAGTTCACATACCAGCTTTAGTCAAAAGTATCATTAGCGGGATGAGCATTATCGGCTGCTCACGCAGACTCGAGCTGAGAGTCTACACTAATACAATTGCATTTTGACGCTCTCTTGCTAATGAGCCCTGTTCTAGACTCCTTATTAAAGAGCAAAAGTAGAAAATTGTAGTTCTAAAAAGGACACATTTTTGGCCAAATCATTTGAATCCACAAGATTTTTAAGTATGCCAAATTTGGTTTTTAAAGTCTGTATGCTTACTTCGAAATTTACCTATAAGGGAACGAGAAAAGATATCGATATGAATCGACAAGCTTCAGGTACATACGGACAGGCAGGCAGACGGAAAGACGGTTACGGCTTTTTTTACGATTAAGCATTTTGGTATAAAGAACTAATGATCTTTCATGCTGTCTACTGCATTATACGGGAACGCAGCAAGATAATGACTTAAATTGATTAACTCTATTTGCCCTAGAATCTAGTTATTCTTACAAACAGGCGTATAAAAAGACGAAAATCTCTTATCTTAAGCCAAGATGATGCTAAGCATTTCGCTAAAAAGAATTCATGATTCGCTTTCTTCTATTCGTACTGCACAGACCAATAACACCCTTGACCCAATGCATGTTCTTAACTGTCTCTTTTAATTGAAATGGAAAGCTAAGAGCCGCTTAACTTCATGAACTTCAATGTCTGCCGCTCTTTTCTTTATATAAGTCAACGAACAATCAAATCATTTGCTCTTTCTTTTCATTTTGAATTTTTCTCACAATGCCACAAAATGACAAACATACAAACATATAAAAATTAAATGGGAAAATCTTACAAATACCTGTGCAAATATTTGCATGCATAATTTTTGCCTCTTTTTATTTTGTTTTTGTTGCAAATATGTATCAAGTTACTTTGGTTGCTGCTTGGCTGCTCTCATTTGCATGTTATGTTGTTGCCGCTTTTTGTTGCTGCTTTATTTTTTTTTACTGATTATTTTTTGTGTCGCCGTTTGGCGTTGCTGCAACTAAATTGGCCTTAATTGACAGCGCAGCCTTTTTTCTGCCAATTTTTCTCTTTTTTTTTATATTTATATATAAGTATACATATTTTTGTGACCATATTTTGTAGCCACTTTGGATGTTGTGACTGTTGTTGTTGCTGTTGTGGCTACCTGTTATCGGTCGTTGTCAGAAGCGCGCACGTACATACAGTGGGATAAACTGCAATTTTTGCTATTAAAATGCAATTTGTGTAACAGGCGGTAGGAGGCGTGCCAGATCATAAATAAGTCACCTCAGCTAGCGATTAGGTCAAAGTCTGTACGTATGAACACCTTGATTTCAGAGACTTTAAAAGGTAGAGACAAAAAGTTGATCAAAAGGTGCGCAATATTCTATATCTTACACTATAAAGACCATACGGTCGAAACTAGGCATAGATATAGTCGTTGTTATTATGCTTAAGCATTTAAGATTAAAGCCAAGAACATATAAATTTACACTTCGGGCATAAAGTTTCCTGGATTTTGAAAAAAATTTTAATATTAAAAAATTCTTCAGAAAAAGGGAGTTATCTTAGGACCCGTCGGCATACACATTCTTTTTACTCGAGCGACTAGCCCCTATCCGAATAAACTTTGCCCATATGCCAATTTGTTTTCTTTAATAATTCATAAATGGTTTGGTTTTGTCTTCTTTTGGTAATCGTAGTGGTTCAATTTTTTATCACCAGTGACTAAAAAACATTTCGCTTATGCAAATGGTTAAATGTCTCTCGGTCTCAGTTCATATGGAACACAATTTCCCTATTTCTGAAATGACTTATCACATCTAAAGTAACATATTCTAAGTCCTTTCTTTTTCTTCCACATCAAGCTGAACGATTTTAAATTTTTTAAACGACTCTCTCGAACTTCTTTCACTTAAAGCAGCCTCAACTCAGCTGCAGATTCTTCAAATTAAAGCCATCGTTATCTGACAATTTCAACGTAATTTCTGGCGGAAAACTATTTGTACAACATGTAATAAAAATAATAAAATTTGACATAAAAATAATTAACTATAAACGTTTATAGTTTAAATTTCATTTGTCAACATAGGTGTCAATAACATTTTGTGGTATCACATAATACTTTTAGATACGGAAATTAACTCTTAACTTTCAAATCTAAAAACCAAAGTATTATAGTAAAAAGGAAGCAATAACTGTAGTCACTAAATTGTCCTGGCAAATCACTTACTTTTTTATATGAATATTTTTATTTATTTTTATAAATTTTTATTAGTTGTCTTGTTACGCAGACTGACCGTCAAAATGATTAAAAAACGCGCGTCAAGTTTTACAATAAAATGCGATAGACCATTGCTTTTGAGGGTTATTATCGACTATCGATAAATATTGTACACGTGCAGCAGAACTTAATGCAGAGTTTAATTTAATTAGTTTTGTTCATTTCTCTGACAGATTAAAATAGGGAACACAAATTGAGAAACTGAGCCGAAGCATCAAGCCGGAGCAGTGCATATAAAAGTAATAATTTTTACTATTTTAATTACATACAAAATATTATTTTAATATAGCATAGGGCGGAAACGAGTCCCCCCATCTTAGTCTGTTTTGCCCTCCATGAGCCAAATGATCTGTGTTCTGCTCTCATCCATGTTTTTCGGGACGGCCAAGTCGACGAGTTTTGAGAGTTCAAAAAATATTTCATTTATTAAAGTCGAGTCTGAGTACGGTTGTGACCCGTCTAAGATATCTTCAGTTTAACAGGTTGGATTGGAGATTTTAAAATAAGAACGCTGCAAATTATAAAAATATATGTATTTTTAAAAATTAATTAAAAAAAAATAATATCGAGTAGTAAGTTTGAAAGTTATGAATCATAAAATGCGTTTATGAGAACTTGTTAGGAACCTGTGTTCTTTCCGCTTATAATTTTAAGGCAAATGCTTTAGTTTTTTTTTTTTTTTTAATATTTTATGCAAAACATTATTTTTTAAAAGCTGAAATAAAATAAAAAATATAAAAAAAATAGGATGGAATAGTATAAAAAGTAAATACCAAGTAGTAAAAAAAATATTACACAGCATACCCTATTTCGTTACGTGACGATTTTAACTATCTTTTTTTTTTACTTCCCTAAAGAAATTTGTTCGAAAACCATTTTGATGGTTTTAAGCAGAGATGAAATGAGATTGAAAAAAAAACAAAACAAAAAACTGGTTTGGATTCTTAATCACCGTTTTCGAGATTTTTGCGAAAAACATGTTTTTGGGTACTTTTTTCAGTTATTCGTCAATATCTCGTGAACAAAATTTTGTATCGATATGAAAGACGATTAGATCGAAAGGTATTGATGTGCTCCATCATGGTTCCATAACATCTACAGTTCCTATCTGATTTCGAAGATCTTAGACTCTAAATGTTCGTAAAAGAATTCTCTTTCAGATTAAAGCTTAACATAATTTTTAAAAATTGTTTTTCGTTAATAAAAAGAAAACCCTAAAAAACACTTTTATACCAAGGCTCACTCTATGAGCCTTAAATTTGTAAACCAGTGTAATTTAACTTAAAAGGCGCATTAGCAATAAATTTATTGTGTGTGTAATTTATCGATTTAAATATAATTTTCGCCCATGGTATGCCCGCTGCTTAGCCACTTGTAGCATTTATTCACATTGTTTTTATATTTAGATATGTACCTCTTTTTTTTTTGCAACTTTTATGCGCACATTTTAAAATTTTTTTTATTTACTATCTATGTGTTATTCAATTTAATTAGACAATGTTTCCCAGCCTGCGCAAAATTTCATTATTGTTTGCAAATTGTGTGGGAAACAAAATCAACAAGCCAAGTTAATTAAATAGAAGTTAATGCTAAAAATACACAAAAAAATAAAAAAAGTTTGCTCTAACTTTTTGGTTGTAACGGTTTTTTTTTTTTGGCCAAGACAAGAATTTGCAGTCGTACTTAATGCATGCAGGAGTTGCATAATCGCACTGGAAACTAAACGCAAAAACAAACCAATAAATCAAAAAGCCATTCTCAAAAACAGCCGCAAGCTGCACCAGCTGGCCCGGCTATAACTACTACTTGGCCGGGCTAAGACGGTTAGTGTTTGTTCCTTTGGGTCACCGCACAGCTTTTAACTGCAAGTGCTCCAACCGGCAACAACAATGAATATATCTGAGTGTGTATGAGTGTGAGTGTGAGTGTGTCACACTATTCAGAGCATGTCAATGCATATCTATCTGTATTATGTTAACTTGGCTCACCCGCTGTCCCTCTTTAGCATGCTTAGCCAGCAGCTGCATATGCAAAGCTAGAGATGAGCACGTGACAAGGAAACAAATAGTTCACAAATAAGTCACTCACGTAAGCTACATTATGTTTCAGTTCAAAAACTAAATTTTAAGCGTAACAAAAATATGAAAAATTAAAATTGAGTATTTTATTTAAGTTTTGTAATAACCATAAGCACTCCATTAAATCCAGCTGGGCTAGTAAAGCCAATTATCGAAATCACTTGTGATGGAATCATTTATATTGCGTGTTTCAGTTTTCACTTTTTATCGCAATAATAAGCATTGTTTTAATGTATCGTTATACTAAAACATTTAGAGCAGCGCACTATTCTTGCAGTTAGTCAGGCGAATCGGTTTAAACCAAAACTCGCATTTTCGCATTTTCAAACTTTGAAAATATGATTTTTAAGTCAATTAGAATTAATAAACACTTAATAATTTGTTTTATTTCTAATAAATCTTAGCTTGAACCAAAAACAATGTCTTTAGGCTAGGCCATTTAAAAATTATGTATATAATAATAATAATTTAATAGGGAAAAGCTGCACTGCGACCCTTAGGATCTATTGTGCTCAAATAATGTATATACTTTTTTCATAATTTTTCAATGCAGGCATAAATTTAAAAATATATTTTTTATTTTTTTTTTTAATTTAGAATACACATGCCACACTTATAGTAAATAATTAAATATGTAGAGTAGGCTTTGGTTGGTTTTAGTTTCAGAGCACACAATTTCTTTAGTATCTCTCTAAATTTAAAACGTACATCAATAATTTTTTTTATTGTGTACTATCTCTCGCGGGGTATATCGAAAATTGATGTAGTTTCTATTTTGTAATGCGTTCGTAAATGTTTTTCGTCAAAAATTTTTTTTTCTTCAATTTAAAAGGATTCTAATTTTCTTAAAAATTTCACCAAAAGAATAATTCGAAAGTACCTTTATTTAATTTAAAACTATATAAATTGTATTTGGTAACCTTTACTTGTTTATTATTTATAAATTGTATATAATGCAAACGAAATTATAACTCTTTAGTTATTTGAATAAGTTTTATTCCGAATTTCGATAAACATCGTTTTGACTTTATACTCATTTTCGCTACTTACGTAACTTTTTGTATACACTACCATTCGCCTATATTCTCTAACACTCACGCCATGTTATATGTTCTCGAATAATTTTGAAACTTGGCGTAGTAACCGCATATCTTTTTTTTCAAATCGCCAGTGGGGGGCTTAAAAAAAAACCATTTTAAAAGAAGACCTTCACATACGATCTTTCAAATTTCTAAAATTCCAATATAATAATAAAACAGGAATATATTTTTAAAAATTTCATAAAAAAAATTGGAAATTAATTTCTTTAAGTGGAAATTCCATACATTTTATTGGGGAATTTTCGCGACTTATGCAACTTTTTGCATTCACTGCCATTCACTCATATTCACTTACCATGCTAAAATTCCAATTTTTTTTGTTAAGAAAATATTCTTATAAGTTCTATAAAAAATATAAAATCAAAATAACTTTTTTGAATTGAAAATTGCATGAATTTTATTAAGCAAGCAAATTTTAACTTTTCAGTTATTCCATCCAGTTTCGATAAACATCGTTTCGAATTTCTTCTCATTTACGCGACTTATGCAACTTTTTGCATTCCCTCCCTTTCATCCACATTCGCTTTCACTCACGAGATTTTAAAGCCTTTTTTGGTTCACACGGTCCTAATCATTTCACGAGTCCATCTCTAGAGCAAGTCCCACACATGCAGTGCACAAGTACCAGCAAGTGACTACAACATTTACCGTTGGCAAGGTCTCTCCAGCCGTCTTAATTTACAGCTGCACATATAAGCCAAAGGGGCCAGCGGCAGCAGCGGCGTTGACGTCGACGACGGCAGCGACAGCGATGGTGACTGCGACACTTGCGCCTTTAGATTCTTTGCCAGCCATTGCACAATTGCGACAACCTCGTTGCTTTTCAATCTCAAATCTCAATTTCAATTTCAGGCCGTGGTCTGTTGGTCGGTCGGTCTGTCGATCGTCTGTCAATAACTTGGTTGTTTATTAAGTCGTAGGGTTAACTGTCAAACCCACGCGACAGATTAGTTTAGTTGGATTGTGCAGCCGTAGTAGTAGTCCGTCCGCCCGTCCGTCCATGTATCTGACATTGGTGTCTGGGCGTCTGGGCGACTGACTGTCTTGGCTTTTAGTGAGGCCAAGTGGCAATTCATTTTGCATTGTTTATTGGAGGTTCTTTGGCTTGCAGATTAAATTTAAATTTTCAATTTTCTTAAATCTTAAGTGGTAAAAAAATCATACTAAAAATATTAAAAAAGCGTGTTCAAGAAATTGGTTTATTGGTCAATATTTAAGGTACATAAGTGCCGTATGGTTAAGTTGGTCAAGAGAGATGAACCTAATTGGTGATATCCATACAGTCTGAACTTTCAATGTTGGACTTGTTAGAGGTGGAAACGGTGTTGTAAGCTTCAAAACGTTTGCAGATTTTATTTCAGCTTCTTCTTGGAACTGCTACTGACCATGATTTCTTTATAAACTGGCATACATGGCTAAGATCCAATGATGTCAGAACTAGTTCATAAACGAACAAAGTGTCTCATGCTGACAAAATGGCATCCCTTCTTTTTTCCATCAACTCATTATACATTCCAGACTATTTTACAAAAAAATATGAGATATATTTTATTGCATGCGAGGCGTGACACAATAGTTCCTACCTATTGGAAAGTATTCACATTTGCTGTATGAATGAACTGATTTTTTTAAACACCCAATTATTGGATTCTAACATAAAATGTATAATTTTTTTAACTATGTTTCTTAATATAAGTATCAATCACTATGATTTTTAAACTCGTGTTTAAGTTCCTTCATATGTACTGAAAATATTAATCAAATCGGTTTTTAATAGTTTTTTTTTTTTAACTTTTTTTAATTTTTAGGAAAAGTTTTGAGTTAGTGAAAAAAAATTTTGTTTGTGGTCACGGGTTCCCAGTCGAGAACGAACTTCCTTCTGCTTATAATTTTTCAAGATAAATAATAAAAGTTTCATTCAATATTAAAGCAGAAAATTACATAGAAAATGGTAAAACAAATATTCTATAAAAATGAAAAAAAAAAAAAATATTGTTTTTAAAAAAAATTTATATATATTGAAATCACACCATTAAACGCAAATACTTAAAAAATATCTAATAAAAAATCCTTTCTGGAGCAATAGTAATTTTTTAATATTTCATCATATAAATAAGAAATATGCAATCTATTAAATATTAAAAAATGTTTTTTTTTATACAATTTAAACAAAAATTAGAATATTTTCGTTTTATTTTTTTTTAACAATGTTGCGCCAAATGGACTTGATTTACACCATTTAAAGAAGGGATAAATGCGCGAGTTACAAAAAAAATGGGGATTGTCGTATTTAAAAAGATATATACACGATTTAAAATAAAATGGAGATTGCCATATTTAAAGAGCATATTTAAAAAAAATAAAAAAATTTTATTTTTTTTTTTGATATGTTGGTTAAAAAAAAAATTTAGGAGCCCTATCAGCAAAATATTTAAAAAAAAATGCTTCAAAAATGCTTAGTAGTTTAGTAACAAACAAATAAATAGTGAAAAAAAACGCCCAGCTCGTTAAGTTTAACAAAAACTGCAATTTGGCGAAACCCATTTTTTTTATAAAATCTGTAGGCTACAATTTTTTTTTGAGATTCATAAAAACGTGGCTTAAAAATGGTTTGAAAATATTCGGTAATTTCATCTCAATTTACAATTTTATATTAAAAAACTGAAATTTTCGTTTGAATTTATTTTGTCAGAAAAAAAAAAAAAAATATATATACTTAATAATTTCCTTCAGGGGCGAAAAATTTCGCATAAAAAAAAAAATCCCATTTGGGATATCCCATGGGCCTTTAAGCGTAAACGCAAGTGAAACTTAGCAGCATTTTATTTAACAAATTAAATCTAGTATTTAATACTAAACTTAATATTAATTTAAGGAGCACTTCCTACTGGGGTCTACGACTCGACTTTTCTCATACGGGTAGTACAAATTACAATTTTTTTTTTATATGATTTTTCCTTGCGGCAATTTTTTTTTTTGCTTTAGACCTAGTTCGGACGCCTTTGTAACTTGGCCCTTAGTTGCCAGACGGAAATGGCTATCCGTTCAATAGAATCTAATAATGTGACCCAATTGCCAGCAGCAACACTCTATATATAGTTCAGACAGTACATGCTGCCCACTTTGGTTGGGTTTAGTTCACCCGGTTCGCCCATTGCCCCAACACCTGGCAGCCTCCTACATTTATTTGCCTGACAGTCTATAACAGCAAGAGAGAAATACAAACAACAGCAACAAAGATTGGCACAATCGCAATGACCCACAAAGCATTTGCTGACTTAAATATAGCTATCAATGGTAAGTGGCTGCCAGGCAGCGACGGGCCGAGCCGGGCCGGGCCAGGAAAGACCAGATCAGAGCAAACCATTGGAGCTCTAACCAGGCACAGATGTAGCCGCAGCTGAATCCGTTCAATGTAATTCGTTGCAGTTGCAGAATGGTGCACAGTGGCGGCGCCTGCAAATTTATTGAATTTCATTTAGCTGAGCTGCGTTTCTGTGCCTCTTCCTCTATGAGTGAGTTATAAGGCAGCTTTCTATACTTTCTCAGCATCATCATTATTATTATTATCATCATCATGATCGGCATGCTCATTATTGCTCTGGCGATTTGTTTAAGCTGCGTTCAGACGTTATAAATATTAGGCTGCGGTAAATAATGGTTACAGTTGAATTATCTGGGCTAAAACTCATGCAACTTATAGGCGTGGATTCGAGTTATATGTATTGTATATATAATTCGGGAAATATAGATCTCAACTAGATGAACAGTCACAATTGAAATATTGTCTAAATTTCTTTTAAGTTGATTAGTTCTGCCATGATAACACATTTTTTTTAGTCAGTTTTAGTATATTATTTTTATTTTACAATTAATAAAATTAATCCAAAAATAAAATAAATATTTGTTTTTTATATATTTAAAATAAAGAACAAATTTTATTTTTTAGTTTTTTTAAATTTCAAATATATAATTTTAATTTTTAATTTTTTTTTAAATATCCAAAAAATTAATATTAATTTTATTAAATAAAAAAGTTAAAATTTTTTTTTTTTTTTCAAATAAAAATAAATACCTAAGGGGCCGTACCCAAATTACGTGACCCAAATTTTGCAATTTTTGACACCCCCACGGTAACCAACCGTAGTCAGAAAATTTGGACCATTTTGACCAAGCGTGGTATTTTCGAGACCCCCCAATATTAAAAATATCAGAAAATAAGTTATTTTTTAGAGAATAATAATGCCCATATTATTCTCTCAAAAATAAGTTTAAGTAAGTTTAAATAATTAAGTCATACATAAGTTTAATAATCTTTTGCATGATTAGTTAGAAACGGTTTTAGACATAATTTTTATGCAATTTGGTGCGCTTTGTATTGTTTTGGAGTGCGATAAAGTAGTACTGATAAAATTTTATCTCCCATATGATCAGAAGAACAACAGAAAAAGATATCAACATTTCCGTCCGTCTGTATGAACGACTAGATCGTGAAAACTATAAGAGCTAAGAGAATCAAACTAGAGATTTTGACTCAATAGACTTGAATGTTGAACATTTGCTTTAAAATGCATGCGTTAAGTTTCCGAAACTGACAGGGAGCGGAACTCCCTAGTTTTCTTTTGCTAGGTGGCGTAGATGTGTCCACCCCCAAAGTCGTCTCAGACTTATTTTTTTTCGGTAAAAAGTGGGAGGTTGAGATTGAAGTTGGTAGAGTGTCGGTCAAATAACTTAAAGTCGTCTATAGAGACCAAGCATCGATTCCCAGGCTAGTTAAATTTTTAATGCATTTTTAGTGCTGTTTTTATGCGAAAGTTATATTACTACACACATCGTATATTTTGCCTTATTACGTAAAGATACAGGGTAAATCAAGGTCGATATATTTCATTAGAAGCAACGATCATACTAAAAATATAAGAATTTAGCCTTTTCCGTTTATTTCTGCGTTCTTCCATGAGATAACACTACGAGGAATCAAAGCATAATTTTTTTTTTTTTAGAATGACTTTCATATGCATTAATTTCACCATCACCACTAATAGACTTTTTGGTTGTGAGCTAAATGCAGATATAATCAGGCAGTCGCTACTGAAGTTGGTGCACTTATTATAAGGCTTTTTCTAATCTCTCAAAATTTTATAGTTTTAAATCAGCTACTGAAAACCGCTTTGAGCTACGTTGATATACAATGATCCTAAAATTAGAAGGTCACGCAATGTGCAGGTCCGTAATTCGTGTCTCTTTAAAAAAGAGAGCACAGGCTCAATTTTTGTATGATAGCCATATGGCCTTACCTGCCGTTAAGAAGTGCTTGAATTTGACTGCGCAGAAAACTGGTTCAATTTTTATATGGCAGCTATATGAAATAGTGGACCAGTTTTGATCAAACCTCACACAAATGTGAAGACTTACATGAAACACATAAAAACTCCTGAAGGCATTTTCGAGAAGTTTTTTGTTATTTTTGCAAATATCGTGATAAAATTTAGTCAAGTTGTCTTCTGTCTTAGACTAAACATTGAAGTGAAGTTTGATCAAAATTGGTTCACTATTTCATATAGCTGCCATATAAAAATTGAACCAGTTTTCTGTGCAGTCAAATTCAAGCACTTCTTTGCGGCACCTTATAAGGCTCAATGCTAACTGCCTTAGCAAATTCCGTACAATACTGTGGAAATCCACTATATGCTAGGTGAAAGACGGTGAAGTTATATTTATACGGTTAGAATTTTCCAGCTTTTTTTGTTATTTTTGCAAATATCGTGATCAAATTTATTCCAGTTGTATTCTGTCTTAGACTAAACATTAGTGTGAAGTTTGATCAAAAATTGGTTCACTATTTCATATAGCTGTCATGTAAAAATTGAACCAGTTTTCTGTGCAGTCAAATTCAAGCACTTCTTTACGGCACCTTATAAGGCTCAATGCTAACTGCCTTAGCAAATTCCGTACAATATTGTGGAAATCCACTATATGTTAGGTGAAAGAAGGTGAAGTTATATTTATACGGTTAGAATCTTCCAGCTTTCCGCATATTATTAATATAAGGCCAGATTGGTTAATCGCAATAATGACGTCTGAACTCAGCTTAATGCGGAAGAAGTTGTTGCAAAGTGAAATGCAATAAAAACCAATGCAAAACTGCCAATGAATAGATGAAGTTTGCACTCACTAATCGTTTTGCTCTGCAGTTGCCTGTCTGCTAGAGGCATTTCAAAGGTATCTCACGGATGCACTTTGCGGTTTCATTTCTATTTGTACATCTTATTCCGTCTTTGCAATTTTGTTGTTGCAGCGTCTGCTTGCGGTTTTTGCAGGCAATCAGCTTGAATAAATATTTACATACATAGTTCCAACATATACTTACGATACTTGTTTATGTATTATCAATAGCATTTAGTAGACCAAGAGAAGTGCGTAGCGGTCGCACTTTAATTAACCCCAAAGACGACCTGCGCCTGAGGCCGGGTCTCTGACAATTACTTAGAGCTAGAGGATTCGCGTTCATGACTTTCACTTTCTGGCCATAAAGTTGGGGTCTGGAACTGCTGCTGCTGCTGCTGGGGCTTTTAATGAGGATGCCACTGCACATTCGTGCTGCTTTATTGTGATTATCTTGTTGTTTGTTGGCATTGCAACCAGCGAGGAAAAAAAAAAAAAGAAAATCTATGGCAGTCAGTTTGTCAGTTCAGTGCAGTTCAGTTTTTCCCCCAGCTGCTCTGTTGTAATTTATTTGTTTATTGTCTCAGACTACACCCACTCTTTTAAGCCAACCTGCCCGACTGTTGTTACACTTGCACTTGCTACCTGTCGTCAGTTAGCCAGTTAGTAGTCCAAAGTTGTTTAGCTGCAGAGGCCTCCAGATGCTACAAGATGTGAACAAGTTTTTCTTTTTTGTTTGGTTTTTGTTTTTGTTTCTTGCAGGAAGCCAACAATTTCTCATGCAACTGAAATTGATGCGAGACGCTTAATTAGCCGAGGTTACGCTGGGTGGAGCAAAGTTTGAAACCATATACAAAATGCTTGATATGAACTTGTTTCGCTTTCATTCCCTACTAGTTGCAGTAAATAGCACAAAATTTTCCATTGACTAAGTCGGCTTTATATAAAATGAATCATCGTCATCATCAGCCTGACTCAGTTCTGCCAAATTGAAGATACTGCCGTGTTATATAAGAAAGAGTTTTCTTAGCAAACTTGCTAGAGTCTTGGTACTACACTCAAAAAAATATTTCGTTTAGTTTTTTATAAATATTCATCGCTCTGTAATATGTGAAAGTTGTAAAAGTTTTTTTGCATCCATTCTTTTTTATTTGTGTGAATTTGTCGTGACTTTTTATATAGTAATATTTCGATATGTACGCAACCTTATACCACTGTATCACATAAAATAAAATCGTTTAATAAGTTTCTTATTCCATAACTCGAGAATTTTCGAATTTATTTAATTGTATTCTTCTCGGCTATCCCATATAAAAATTTGATACTCTAAAAAAATCAAAATCATATCGTTCTTAAGCTAGTTGAACGTAAAGTTGTTTGTCAAAGTTTCTACGAAAATTTCAAATTTGGAAAAAATATTCAATATTAAAAACCTGCAGTAGTAATTACATTATGCAAGCTCTTTTAAAATATTTATATGATCCATATTTACATATTTATTCCAAAAATAATAAATTTTATATCATCATGATTTTCAATTCCTTTCCGCATAACCTCGTAAGTCATTACGCCCGAACTGAACTTCGCTCTGCATAAGCCGAAAACCACAACGTCAAAAGTAGAAATCTGTTAATTTTTTTTGTTACCTAAGTAGTTATCAGACCCAAGATCATTCAATTTTAATAATATAATATTTTCTTCTTTCAATGTATATACGTTCATAGTAGAATTCTGGGGTGTTATCTAAGTTACCCTTGCCTCCCACAAATCTATATATAAATTCATAACCAAAAAATCAGTGTGGTACCGATTGTGTTCGTATGCGTAAACGTATCGAGGTGTTTCAGCTCTTGAACAACCCTTGAACCCCCTGGTTTTAATAAATAAGCCCCATAACACTTATAAAACAAATTAATTGAACTGTTTAATGAGTTATTTAAAGAATCAAGATATTGCAGATTCAAGCATGTATTGAGTTTTTGGATTATTTTTTAAGATTCTAAATAATCTTGTTGTATGTTTTGAACGTAACCTCAGACTCGTATTCAGCGATCCCAAAAGCTTTAAATACAGGGCTGACGCAGAAATTTATTTCGCCGAAATTTTGCACGAATTTCAATTCTCGGTAAGACAGAAACCACAGAGTAATGATTTTTCCATTTTTTTGTGGTGCTGTATTTTTAAACGTATACATTTTTTGTTAGCTTCTATCCGCAAAACATTTTTATGGAAAAACGTAACAACCAATTTTTCCCAATTTCAAATAATTTTCAGTGGGAAATTCTCTGAAGACAGCCCAGATTTATATACACCCAATTCTGTTTTTAGACGGTTTTGAAAAAAATTATTTAACGCAATTTCATTCAATTTAGCACGATTAAAAAGGCTATTTGATTGAAATTTTAAAGGAAATATTTTTATTAACCTAATTTTTAGAATTTTAGCTAGGGAATTCCCATTTCTAATTTATTTTCATAGCAGCTTAACGATTTACTTCATGTCTTTTCTTACACGGCTTTTTGTGGAACGTGTCTACCGTGTAAAAACAGAATTAGGTGTATTTGACGTACTCAATATAGTTATAAGCAATTCTTGCCTATTTTTTTCAGTGCAGCTATTTGTTTTGAAGATTTTATCAAATTTTAATACATGATTGCTTGATTGTATCAAATTTCGGCCGTTTATCTTTTTTAGTGTGAGTGTAAACGCGAAATTCTTCTAGGTGTAAAATCACTTTTTAAATCGGTCTCCAATTTTCATAATTTTTTACATATGTAATAGAGGTACTTGCCAATACTGCTGCAAAAGCATCGATAGTGTTCACTATCGATTACTATCGTTGCTTTAGCAAACCCCTATGGATCCGCCACTGAGCTGTGCTAAGACAGAGAGAAGATGAGAAGATTTCGACAGCAAACAATGTGGAATTGGGAGCACGCAAAAACGTAAACGTGCAAAATTTATTCGATTTCGTTTTTTGGAATTCAATTTTATTTTATTATTTTGTTTCGGATTAATTTTACTTTATTGTATTTTTGTTTCTATTACTTTTTTTTAAAAGAACAAAACCAATTTAGGACACTCTATTCACAGTGGCTACGGCTCATTTTCAGCTAAAATTTTAAAATTTCTTGTAATTTATTGGCATTCAAGTTTTATCGCCATTAGTTTGAATGGGATTTATCCGAAAGCACATTTTGCAAGGTATTACGCTATGGTAGTTAGATCTGCTGGTATTTTTTAAGAAATTGTGGTACCCCTCGTTCTGCACAACAGATTAGAGCATTTTAACAGCAGTGGCCCACTGTGCTCCTGGTACATGCACGATCGTAATCAAGATAGCGTTGTATCGTCTCGAATGGCTCAGGCAAATCGTTTAATTTTAAGTTTTAGCGTGGTCATATAAATCTGGTATTAGAGCTGGTCATATAAATTTTGCGACATTTGTTGAGTAAATTTACATTGAGTAAAGCTGTTTTTAAAATTCATAAAAATCTTCTATATCAAAGATTTAGCAGGCTTTGTGCTATGTACTAAGTGCATGTACATAATGTACAAAAAAAAAAACTTACCTACAACATTTAATGCCGACACAAACTTTACCATACTCGTTACCAAGAAATAAACTAATTAAAAATTGTAATTATTTCAAACATTTAATTTTTATGCAAAGAAATGCCAACCTCAAAAATATCGATGTATCGCAACGGCTAAGAATACCGATGCACTGCGGTGCCTATCGATTGCAGCTTCATTTGTCAATCTTCACGTTGAATTCTTTTTCTCTCAGTGTACATTAAAGCATTTCCAGGAAGTAAGTTTTCCTCTCCGACTTCGTCTGGTAGTGGCTGGGCATAGCCAGTTCTTAGGTTGAGTCATTTCCAAGTTGTTCAGAACAAGCTGAAACTGAAGTTGAAGCTGGAAACGGGCTGGAACTCGATTTCAATGTGGCAAGTTTCGTTACAGCTGCTTTTGGCCATTTGTTGTTGTTGGCAGAATCTGCCAAGTTTTCTCACATGATTAAGCTAGATTGCTTTTGAGTTGTTGCAGTTGCACTCAGTTCATCCCATCTCTTGCCACAGTTTGAGTTTGTTGCAGTTGTTTGCCTATTTATAGCGCCTTTTGATTTGGACTTTGACTTCATTGTGGCACAACAATAGTCAGAACGATGACAATGATCATGATGATGAAGTTGTCGTTGCTGTTGTTGTTGTATCTGTGCTTCAAGTTGTTTCGATATAATTTTTTATGAAGCACTCATCATCGATGTTGTTATACTTGCAGCAAAGTTCAAGCATTGTTTTATGTCAATACAAACGGCCAGAGTTGTGGCAAGATTATGAAACAACTTTGTGACTCGTTCTTTGTTTTGGTTGCCAATTTTATTTGCGTGCCTTTTCCCGTTCTTTGAGAGTGTGTCAAGTTGACTCAAGTCATCTAGCTCTTTTATGGCAAAAGTGTATACCTATGAATAGAAATAAAAATAAAAATGTTTACATTTGAGTCAGACAAAAGTCACAAACAATAAAAAAAAACACAGGGCACAAATGTGACAAACATTGTCAATTGTTGACATGCAGCAAACTTTTGCTTACCTTGGCTGGCAATCTTTTAGATACACAAGCTAACAGATACACGGCATAGATATGCATGTACATGTACAGACAGTCTGTTCAGAAATTACTCGTACACAGTTAAATTTTAAGTTTAAAGTTGCAAAAGTTTAATTTATACTTGGAATCTACTGGAAGTATAATTCATCCTCCTGGATTAAAAAAGCAAGCTCAATATCTTGTCTAGGAAATCATAAAAAATAACCATTGACTTTTATGCAGAGGATGTTTGAGCCCAAGAAAAAAATAACTAGAAGAAAAGTGTAAGACATCGTTGGAAAGCTTTTAGTAAAGCCCAAGCAGCCCTTTGCAAACACAAAATTTATTTTTAGTTAATTATTTATTTATAGATTTATTTATAACTTAAAAGGTTACAACATTTTGCATTTTAAATTTTAATGCACTGTTAAAATTGTATTTGCCTTAAACGATTTTTGTCACAATTATTGATTTTTTGCGCTCTTATAATGTAATGTGAAAGAGGAGATCACTTCTGAATTTTAGGTAATAAAAAAAATCCAACATCCTTAGAAATAATATTTCAATTATGTTTATTAGCTTTTTTAAAAAAATTATCAATTACTCGAAAATAAGTGAAATTTTGAAAACGTCTCGAAAATATCGATTTAAAAAGTCGACCGCTTCGCTTATTTCCACCCATATCTTCTTGAACAGCAATTCTAGTGAATACAAGGATCTCCCAGCAAAAGAGTAGCATTCTCCAAAAATGATGAAAATCGGTAAAAAACTTCAAACTTAGGTAAAAAATGTATTAATTTTAGATCACCTCCAACTTTTTTTTGCTAATAATCAAGCTCCAATCCAATCTTCAATTTTGATGCGTCTAGTAATATATAAAATTTTTTTTACTTTTTGGGAAAACAAACACCTAATGGAAGATTGCAAATTACCGAACATACAGTGTCTGATATCGCCGACAACTACTTTTCAAAAAAATTCATTATTTTAAATTAAATTTCTTAATTTTTTAAAAGTGACAAATTATTCTTAGACGCAAAATATACCAAATCTAAAGAACTTTGATTAAAAAAAATTAAATTTTTAAAAAGTCTTTTTTTATTTAGTAAAAAATTACAACGATGAAATCGTTTATAAGATACAAGCAGAATTACGCATGGCGTTACGTTACAAAAAATAGAAGTGGATTAGAAAGATACAAATTTTTGTGAATTGGGAATTGGGCTTTTGATAAGAAACTATCTTTTAATATGACTTAAAAAAAGTAAATTATTAAGTTAAAATATTTTTTATATTTTGTTATTAGCCTTACTATTTGGTATGACTTTACTCATTTAAAATTTATTATTGCAAACTTTTTTTAAAACTATTAAACCTGTGAAAAACATAAATCTTAGCTTTGTTACTAACAACTTTAATAAAGTAAATTTTACTTGTTAAAAAAATAATGATAATTAATATAACGAAGATGCTCTTAAAAATAGGCTAATCTAACAAAAATATGAACTTCGCCATCTTTCTGCCTTAGTTGTGAGGAAAGTTTTCAACTTTTTAATTTAATATTTTTTGAAGATTTTTCTTTCAAATTAGAACATATTTTTTTGAGGCCCTATGGGAGTCAAGGATAGCAAAAGAAGAATATTATTTTATTTGTTTTTTTTTTTAACGTGGTGGACTTTTCTATGGTAATCTAATTTATAAATAATACAAATTATTTACAATTAAAATTATATATAATAAATATATTATATTTCAACTGTGGCATGACATAATGACAGAAAACATAGCTTTCGAGGACATATCTAATTTTAAAAAAATTACAGAAAAAGAATTATGTGCGTTTAGTAAATGGATTCAACGCCAGATGTCCTCTGGCGTTGTGCCATGCCAACTCTTTCAAATTGTCAAAAAAACTTTTTAATTATGACAACTTTTCACTAAGTTATAAAGAAACTTCATAAGTGTGCGAATAACTTCAGCTTTGACTGTATCTAGTAGCTAAAAATGTGGCCGTCTCGTCAAGTGCGTTTTTTGTTTTTCTGGCATTCCAAAAATATTATTAGTAAGCATGTTTAAGTGCTTTTATCTGCTGCATTCTTCTCAAGCGTCTGATTCAATTTATGCTACTTAATTGCATAATAAGTCAATTGAGCACAGACAGAAGCAAGAACCAGATGAAGCTCCTCAGCAATTTTCATCATTAGTTTGAACCAAGCCATAACATTTCCGCGTCACTAAGTAGACTCTTCTGAAAGCAGAATTACTTTGCTTAGCCTTAAGTGTTTCTGATGTCCAATGTTGATGGCATGCAAATTATCTGAGGTTTCTAACAAAGAATCTTAAGTTAGAATTGTTTTTGTCTAGAATGTTAAACTAGCTTTTATACTCGCTTATATGGGAAACAATATATAGATTGTATTACAACTCTGATAGCATTCTTTTATTGCAATTTTAATATTTCAGTACCAGCAAAAAAATTTCGTTGGTTTTGGGAGTCCAAATTTTATTCATAGTTGTCTGAACTAGTTCCGAAAATTAAGTTTTTTTTTGAAATTCTGATATTTCGAGAGTGCTTACTAGTCCTAAATGCAATTTTTTTTTTTTTATGCGGAATTCGTAAAATGAATATACAGATCTGAAACTTGGCGCAAACATTTTCTTTAAGTGCAATAAGAACATTATTTAAGATTGTTAGTGGCTTTTCCGTCAAAAATGCTCTATGTGAAAAAAAATTACCGAAAGTTACTAAATGGAAGAATCAGAGAATGAGAATCTAAGCACTACAACAGGTGTGTCCTGGCCCATTGCTCATCTGGCTCTTTTTGTTTTTATAATGGCTCTTAGACATAGGGAGCAATGCGAGTGTACATGCACGGCCCAAACTGTATATCACTCAATGCCAATGCAAATTACAAAAACAATTTCGCGAGTTCTCTCCCTTACTCTCTTTGCTCTCTAAGCTCATGAGCACAGAAACAACCCTTGTGTATATTTGTTGTTGGCCCACTGATTTTCACTGTAATTTTGTTGTTGTTTTTCGTTTGTGCTCTCTGAACTCTTGCACTTAAAAAAAAGGGTGTAGTATTGATCGCGGATACGAAATTTTTGTACACCATGTGTTAAATGTGAGTATTAAGGCATAGCTTGCAAAGAAAAAAGAGTTACTATGAAAAACAAAACATTTATATGAGTATATACTATTTTTGTCAGTGTACATAATAACATGAAAAAACGGTTTGCTTTAGATGTGTTAGTGTTTTTCTTTCATATGTATTGGTGTTTGCTCTTCCATAAGCAGCCTTTGGACACCTCTGCACTAGAACATATATTATTCATGTCTTTAAACGGGAATATTTCAAAAGCAAGTTGTCTCCATAACCATTAACTATCGATTTAATTCCTTACACGCTACTTAAAAGTCACAAATATTGTTGGTGAACAATTTTTGTAATTTTCATTTGCAAATACTAAATTCGTCAAATCCTCATAAACAGAATCAGTCGGTCGTGCTCCGGAAAACGAATCCGAACATTTTGGATTGTCAGCTGTTTTGCATCAAACCAAAATAATTTCGCGCCAAACACAACTTGAGAATTTATCGAAAAAAAAATAGTGAAATTTACGAATTTATCGAAAATAAAAAGAGTAGTTATCGAGAAAAAAAAAATTCATTTTCCGCATAAAATTGTTCGGTTTGGAATGTACGTTTTTGAGTATTTTAGCAAAAAAAAATGTTGTTTCTTGATTGCAATGAAAAATATAATAAAACTTCTTTAAACTCTTTAAACTTCTGTAAACTAAAAAAATATTCATGAAAACATAAATTTTTTCGGTTTTTTAAGCGTATTTATTTGAATTTTTATCTTATTTTGGCAACTTTTTAATTAAAATCTAGCTTATTTTGTCTTACAGTTTCTGGCATCACTGCTTAAAAACCATCGGTCGAAATAAGAGTCTTTGAACGAGAATATTTTTTATTTTTGTAGACATAGAAATCAAACTATCCACATTTTTATTTTACTACATGATATGGAAAGTTTCATTAACATCGGACCACTTAAGAACTATCGACAAAAAATAGAATACATATATCGAAACATTTTCTATTTTACTATATTCTAGATGATTTGTAAATGTTTTATCGAAATCGAACAAATCAGAGGTGTTTCAATTTTCACAAAACGAAGAATATATATTCGTTTTCGTATTTACGTGCTCCCGATTTCACTCTTTTTGTTATCGATAATTTCTTATATTTTCCTTATCCAAGCCATACACGAAACGAAAAAATTATTGCCATCGTATTATATAAACGTTGAGGTACAAGGTTGCATTGAAAGTTATCGCAATTCGCAAACCCTAAGCAACTTTTTTCGTACTAGAAAGAGAACATCTTTTGATTAAAGCAAGCACAAAATAGCTCATATTCACATACAAACAGCTGACTTTCAGGGCTTGGCAAACGCGTATGACGTCATTGGGTATATGTGCACACTACATATTAGATTTTTTGCCATTATAAAATAGTATTATTAGATTTGGTGGGACCAGTGTGGAGTGGAGTGATGCGGGCTATAGGGCTTCAGGGAATTTTAAAATACTTTGAATATTCTTCTTTTTTTTTTTTTTTTTATTTTTAATCATATTGAACAAGTTTTTCAATTACTGGGTATAATAAAGTAGTCCTTACACGGCCCTATTATTTTTAAGAATGGAAACATTTTTGCTTTTACCTATCTGCCAGTCATAGTCATAGGAACGGCTACATTAACTAGAATATCCGTTATTATATTACCCTTATTATTATATTGTGTGCGTGGCAACAGTTTAGAAAAACCCGTTAAGTGTGTACCAACTTGGTTAGTATCATTTTGATGGTTAGTATTATTTGACTGTGTTCCCAAGCTTTTACCAAAAAGTTGCAAAAATGCACATAATTCCAGTTGCATTAAGAAAAACAAGAGCAGTCCTAGAAGTACATAATTTTTTTTATGTAGCACTTAATTAGTTTTTAGGTACTTGCCTGTTAATAAGCGATATGTATGCATGCTTAACTTGAGACGTAACAAAATAATAAAATTATTTGAAAGCGTTTCAAACTTTTTGAAAACCCATTAAAATTTAATTTGAAACGACTTATACAATTACATCTAATATGCTAACCTTGTTAGATACACATAACAAAATTAATTTCGTAAGATCGTGTTGTAGCGTTTTAAAGATTTCGGTCGAAACTGAATTATGTTTGCCAGTAAAAATTTGCCAATCATATACTGAAAAACTTCTGTTCTTAAGATTTACATATTTTGCTGCATTTTGGACGGATCATACATGCCTAGTAAACCTGTAGAGAACTCAATTTCTTTCTCAATTTCAAACATTTAAAAACTGTTTTTGGATATGTTTGTGACAGAACTTACTGATTTGACGATATTTTCGGATTTTTCGAAAATTACCAAAAATCATTTTCAAAACTTGAAGTTTGAGCGGACGTTGTGAGTAACCTAATTAACCCCCCCCCCCCCCCCCTTGATTGGGGAGTATTTTAGTAACAATTCTTTAGATCTAGAACACGACTCTAATTTGATCTATCTATATATAAATACGTCAACAATAAAATCAGTGTGGTACCGATTGTGTTCGTATGCGTGAACGTATCGAAGTGACACTTACACTATGTGATAGACATACCTCATACGGTGTGCACTAGTGCTGGAGAAACATCGATGTTATTTTTTAACTTCGATACATCGATGTTTCGATACATCGAAGTACATGTGGCGGTCATTTTTTGAAGGCTTAAATTAAAACAGAGTGGGCCATCTGTTGGTTTGGTTATATAAGTATTTTCAAATAATAACAAACAAACCAAGAGATAACTATATTTTCCTAATATACATTTCAAAATTAATTACATTTCATAGAAAAACAAGCAAGGAAATAATAAATAATAATCCAAAAGGTTATACATACAACGAAAGCAAAAGATAATACAGGTCACAAAAAAAAGTGGTGTAAACTTAACAGGTGACAGAGTCATCCCTTATGGATTTTGAGCAGCCGAATCCGAAGTCCAAAAAACTCCTTCACACGTGGGTTATGGATAACCACCAAAAAATCCCATAAATCGAGATAATTTGGCTATTATCTAAGAACCCTTGGATCGGGGTTTTTTGGACTTCGGTTTCAGCTGCCCAAAGTCCAGAAGGGGTGCCTCTGTCACATGTAAAGTTTACACCACTTTATTCTGTGAGCCTGTGAGTTATAACAAAAAAATGTTCTGTTCCAGCCAGAATCGTAGTCTCATAATCTTTAAACTAATTTGAGATCGATTCATTATGGCTGTAAAATAAAATCATGTCGACGTTTTTTGATTTAAGCGAACTCCGCTTGTCGCTCACTAGATTGCCAGCCTTGCAAAACTTTAAAAGGTATTGCCTTTCAGTAATTAAACGGGCACATGCTTGAATCTAAGTTTTCGGCATTAAAATATTGTCGAAGTGCCAAAATTGAGTCAACTCTACTATTTCGGATCTTTTGAGATTTGTTTTTTTCTAAAAGTGTCTGCGACGTGCCGTTGATTGCCCATATTTTGTCCGTAATAGGATTTGGTCGATAATCGAAAATCGAAATAAAAATATCGATGATAGGCAAAAAATAAAAAACATCGATGCATCGATATAACATCGATGTTACTTCCAGCACTAGTGTGCACAATGTAAGTTTCACCTCGATACCTTGAAATCATGCAGTTGAAAACTCATAAGAAAAAAGATGGAGGCGGAGCCCCCTAGTATCAATAAAGATATCATGCAAAAGCGCACCCACCACATAATTTCGGGTTTCAAGCTTACTTTTAAAGAGCACAATTGAAAAGTAAATATATTTATTTTTTTTTTTTTTTTTTTTTGATTTATTTTATTTACAATCTATTCGTGAATAATAAGTAAATGATTTGACATAATTACATTACATAGCAGGATTGACTGAGATTCAACAAAATCAGCCAATATAAAAACTTATTACATTAGTTACAACAAAAAATAATAATCAAACAAATACATAAAACTTAACATATTATAGTATATCTAAAATCTGCCGGGAAGGTCTAAAACATGATGTCGCTTAAGGCGTCTGGTTACATTAGTATTTTCTAAAAGACCTAGTGCTAAATGGTTATTATGCCTATGGAGTCTTTCAATGTATATTTTTGTGCGTCTTTGTATCTCATCTCTGAAAAGTAAATATATGATTTAGAACTTTATTATTATTTATTATTTCATAAATAGAAGCTTACGTTCAAGTTTTGAGGAACGAGATGCATTTGGTCGATTTCCAAGCGACTACATTTTACGGGACTCCGGTCTTGGGCTGATTCTGCCAGAGGTCTTTGTATTTATTGTAAATAAGCCAGTTGATTATTGTAATATTAAACTACGGAAAAATAAGTTTAGTGGAATTTAATTTTTGATGAAGAAGTTAAAGTCATCAAAATATATAGAATATAAAAAATCTTTTTTCTTTCTGGGGATATCACACAAGGATATCACATTGTAAAGTTATCCTTAAGTCAATAATGTTGTTATTTGGCTAAAGATTTACATAATCGGGAGTAAATTGGAGCGCTGAATTGTATTGGCGAAGGTTATTTTAGTTTGGCGTGTTAAGCATGCAGAGTGCGGATACCCCTTGTTTCTTGAATTAATTTATTACACGCTCAACTAGTTAGTTCAGTTGGTCTATAATTTTTGCTTAGTTAGTTGGAACCATTCATTAACGGCAACACTTTTGTCCATGTGATAGTGTGTGTGGTCAAGACTTGTCCGACTAGATACTATCAACCCGTGCTTGGTGCATATGCTTTGTGGGATTATGAGCGGCATACATACCATGATATTACTCATACGCCCCCTGCAACAACATGAACACGCCTGCATATCATCAAGCATACAAAGTAAAAAATAAACACAAAAGCAAAGAAAATTGGCAACACCCAAATGCCATTTTCCAGCAACTAAATTACAGCAACAAAAGCAACAAGCTGTTAATTTTCACTTTGTCAGGGGCATACAACAAAAAAAAAAACAAGAAAAAAAGTGAAGCAGAAATACATTTTCAAGTTCATGGTTAGAAGTAAGGCAAGAAATGATGGCCACGTTTGCGCCAACAAACCGACCAAAGCCGTAACACTGCAATTTTTGAATTAGCCAAATTACTATTATTTGCCGCAATACACAAATACACACACTACATACATGCAGACATACACACAAAGTTACATAGATATACACACATACATATATGCATAGTTTGTTTTTGTCAAAACACTCGAAAGTGAAGCGTCTGTCTGCCCAGCGCTGACCCAGCCCTAGCTCTAGTTGCAGCCCTGTTTGACTAGCTGGCATTCATTCTGAGTGTTAGTTTGAATTTCATTTTGTTCTGCTGCAATGGCAAATGATTTAATGTCCTTTTTGGCAGCTATGGGCCGTGACCAGACCTCTTACTCAGACCCGCAACCAGCCCTCCTCTTGCAGTTGAAATGTTTTTGTCTAGACTGCGGCAAATGGATTTTTTTTTTTTTTTTTTTTTGTTGAGTTGCTTTATGTGTTCGCACAGACAACGGTAGACAAAAAGTGACTTTTTTGTTGGTGTAGGTCGGAAGTTTGGGAGACCCCATTACAATACGTTTTATACTTATAAATATGTACCACGTACTTGGTCTAACGTTCCGTCAACTGTCGCGCTTGGCAGCGCGCTTAAGGACCTTTTCCCAAAAAAAACAAAGTATCTACATATTAAGTTTTCTCTTTTGTGTTTGTTTCTACTCTTAAGTAGAGAGTATTATATGTTTATGCAGCAGCTTGTGACGTTTTAAAATAATTGCAATAGCTGCTAAAAAGTTTTTAATATAGTACAGTCGAACCTGCCTATAGCGAGCTCGCGCTGTAGCAGGAAATTGATTCGTTATAAAGGGTCATCAATCTTGAGATTTTTTTTCAATAAGGGTTTTTTTGATAAACCATGCGGGAGTACGCTCAATTTGCCATGTACTTTTTATTCAGTTTTCATTGCCATTTCATCATGGAAAAACTTACACCCGAACAACATTTACAAATCGTACAATTATAAGACGAAAATTCGCGTTCTGTAAAGAATGTTACAGAATGTTACGCTTAGGCCATTTTATGGTCGGCATAATCAACCTACTGAGACCACTATTCGGCATACCATCGGAGATCTCGACGACATTTGGTTTCAATATGACGGCGCTACTTGCCACACAACCCGTGAAACAATGGACATACTGAGGAACCAATTTGGTGAACAATTAATTTCACGCTCCGGAACAGTGAATTGCCCACCAAGATCGTGTGATATCACATCGTTAGACTTTTTCCTTTGGGGCTACGTGAAGTCTAAAGTGTTTGTGGATAAGCCGGCTACGATTGAAGTATTAGAGGCCAACATTACCCGTGTTATTCGCGAGATACCGCCGATTATGCTCGAACGCGTCATTGAAAATTGGAACCTCCGCTTAGACGAGCTACGGCGCAGTTATGGCCAACATTTGAAAGGGACTATTTTTAAAAAGTGAATGGAAAGAACGGTTCTTTCTATTGATAATCAAGATTTTCCTATTCATTTGAAATTTTTGGTTTTTTTTTGTTAAAAAAAACCTCAAGATTGATGACCCTTTATACGGCGGTAAGGTAGTATGACGGTATTTACTAGGGAATATGAAATTCTCTAAAAGCAGTATTTAAACCAAGGCTGTAGACCATTTTTTTTTTTAATTTGAACGGAATTGAAACTCGTTTATTATTACTTTTTGAAGATTAAAAATTAAATAAAAGTTTAAATAATTGAAATATTAAATAACGTTTGGTGGAACCTTTAAAAAAATTATTATTTATAAGCTTTAAAACATTTAATAAGATGCTGTTTAAAATCATAAGATAAAATTTTTTTTTAACATTTTTTTTTTTTTTAATTTTTTTATTATAAAGGGTGATCAATTAAGAGCTGCCTAACTTTTTTTTGTAAACATATTAATAGATTGCGGAAAATGCCATACATTGCTTAATGATAATTTTCTTCATATGTTGCCCACAATTGGTTTCTTTCTTGTCTCGGTTTCGACCTATTCAAGTGATTTAACATATCCCCACAGTAAGCATGCTGTAAAAGTAAATAGTAATAATAAAAATATTTAAATAAGTAAATCTGACTTTTAAATTTAAAAATTACAAAGAAAATATTTGTTTGTAAATCTTTGAGATAATTTTTTATTTTAATTTTATTTAACGTTTTATGCTTTCATACAAAAATATTAATTATTCAGGCGTGCTTCGGAAAACGAAACCCAATGTTTGGTGCTCCCAATTCCACCAAAACGAATTTTGTATCTGTTTTGAAACCGAATATTTTGTTGCAAGAGGAATAAGTTTAATCAAGTAATTATTTAATATTGAAATAATTTTTTAAATATTCTTTGATATTCTTAGATTACACAGGTCTACAAATACCGGCGTCATGTCAGTTGTTGAAAAGCTAAGGGTAATTTCCGAAATAATTTGCTGCATAGAATCCGAATCCGGGGTCAGAATTAACCCATCATGTCAGGATTTTGAGATATTTGAGGTTATGTACCCGAAATCGTAATTGATCTCTTGAACTCTTAAATTAAAGGGTAACAGTGGTACTAAATTAAGTAACTGGGGAGACAGACCACAAAAATTTTTAGCACCCTGTACATAACCTCGAAAGTAGGAAAAGTAGTACGGGTACATAATATCTCGCAATCATGACGTGATGGGCCAATTCTGAACCCGAATTCGAATTCTACGCAGCACATTACTTTGGAAATTACCCTAAGCTTTGCAAGAACTAAACAATGTTGACCTGTGTTATATTTATGCCAACTTTAAGTTAGATATTGACAATTATTTTTAATTATTTTTTTTTTCTAACTCAACCCAACAATTAGCATGCAACAACACAACATGAGAATTTATGGAAAAAATTAGTGAAATTTACGAATTTATCGAAAATAAAAGGTGAATTTATCGACTAAAAAAATTCGGTTGACGCAAAACCGAATCCGAATAAAATTGTTCGGTTTGGATTTTTCGGAACATGGCTGAATATCTTTAAACTTAACAATTAATCGCTACCCGAGTTTATATGGTTAGAATGTTTTGTAAAAACTTTTATGAACTCCTAAAGAGTATTAAATTGCGTATCTCCGTATTTTTGTCTTTCTTGTTTTGATTCTTTTTATTTGTTGAGCTTGGCGCGTCAAAATTTTTATCGTAAGGCGACATTTAGCCATAGCTTTTGTTTAGTTTTTCTTTTATTTTGTGGCTTTAATTTTTGCACTTTGCTTTGGCTTCGTTTGCGTGTCGAAAGTTGCCTGCCCCAGAGGCAAAGTCGAGTTGCCTCCCATTGCTGGCTCGGCCCGCTTTCCTCAACCCTGGAACGACCCTTGGCGCTTTCGGTTCATTTTTGGCTTTTGTTTTTTCGGTTTTTATTTTTATTTTTGGTTTTTATTTTTTTTTGCATGCAGCTGAAATTAGCCAAATGATAAACAATTTTAATTTCATTTCAAAGCGGCTTTTGGGCGCTGACTTCAGTTAGTTGGCTTTGTACCGCCTCGTCGCGTCGCGACTTTGAACTTTTTTTTTGTTTTTGTATTTTTGGGGGCTTAGTTGGAGTTCAATGGAGTTCAGTTTTTGGCCATTGTCGTTGCCTGATATTTGCGTGTTTTGTAGGCCCAGGAAGTGCCGTATTCGCACACAAACTCTCACATGGAATCAAGTTGATGTGCATTGGC
Organism: Chymomyza fuscimana; assembly: GCA_949987675.1. Classification (NCBI taxonomy): domain Eukaryota; kingdom Metazoa; phylum Arthropoda; class Insecta; order Diptera; family Drosophilidae; genus Chymomyza; species Chymomyza fuscimana. The sequence goes on along the minus strand of OX465089.1, from coordinate 26,839,743 downwards.
GATAAGTACTATAGATATATTTATATATATATATATATATAAGCCTGCAACTCTCACTTGTTTCATAGGGTATTGAAAATGCAGCCCATCAATCTTGTCCAGATATTACAGTACGGCTCCGCCCCATAGCTTGGCATCTACCATGACCGTCTCATTTTATGACCTGCAGCAATAGCTGCCTTAGGCCATCCATCATCAACGGACAGCGAACATGTAACCCGGGCTAGGGACCACAGAGGTAGTTAGTCTATGGCACCATAAACATGTGCAATTAAATGCAATGAATTGACAATATATATTGACCATAAATACGCAATCATTATTTGTATACGAGCAACTAACCAGGCGACATAATTGTGATCCATGGACTCTACTAGCTCCATGGTCAATGCAAAGCACAGCTTGACTTCGATATGCTCTGGAAAGGGGTACATATGATAATAAATTCAATATAGTATGCTTTATTTGCTTCAAAATATCATTTTAAAAACTTTATTTTAAAGGTCCGGCAGAGTCCGTTGATTATCCTAACTACTTTTGAGCGCCGATATCTTTTATCAGGCAGAGTCCATTGATTATCTCAACTACTTTTTAACTACTTTTTTTCTTTGGTATAAGTTTAAGCTAAGATATTCTTCTAAGGGCAAGAGCGGTCCAGATTTTAACTTCACCTTACCTTGGTGTCAAAATATCTTATGGTTTTCTAAGTTTTATAAAGTCTGGCAAAGTCCGTTGCTTACCAGCGCTATTTTCAGGTGACTATATTTTTATTTTTATAAACAATCAATAGATTCTGCTTATTAGGCTCACATTTTAAGAGCTTACTGTGCTAAGATGAATTTTATAGTGTTTAGGCTGCGATAAGCTTCTAGGGAGAAACGCGATTCAGCCCCTATTTTTACTTTATCTAATTTTGGCATAAGTTTCAAGCTCTTAAGCTAACACCTGTGTGAAGCATGGTTTTTTAAGGTAATTTTTAGATTTTTTTTTTTTTAAGGTACTTTATTTTTTTTATCAAAATCCAAATAGCTGACGATATTATACATATTTTTAGCTACAAAATTAATTTGTAAAAAGTAATAAAAAACAAAGTGGCGCCTTCAGAGAGCTACGAGTACATGACTAATCTTCGGAGAGGCCTCCGCGGCTGCAGCTTTTTGACCTCGCCATTGATCTGAAACATACAAAAAAATGTTACTCTTAATCTATGGACCAAAAGCAAGTGAACCACGTAGGTAGTTTTCAAAAATATCAATTTAAAAAAAAATGCCAAAAGTTTGAAAAAAACAAATGTTAGTAAAATATAAAGTGTTGATTATTTTGACAAAATCCTACGTGGTTCACTAGAAAATTATGCTATAAAGATTTTGTCAAAATTTCAAACCGAACGTGAAGCTTTTCGAAAAAAGGTGGTTTGGTTTAAGGCCCATACGCAGTTCGAAAAATTGGGATCCCCAATCCCAATGGGATTTTTTTTTTATATGAAGTTTTGTCATTCGGTGCGAAAATTTTCGAGCTGCGTATGGGCGTAAGCTGAAAAAAATCGATTTTCTGAAGATTCTGCACAGGTGTTGCCCCTTAGCTGCGAAATTCCTCTACGAAGAAACGTGATCCATTCTTTGACTTTATCTGCCGTCCCTAGTTCATATGGTTCGTAAGTTTTACAGGCATCGATATATCGAGCCAATGCTATTGCCTTTATTAGCAGTATTAAGACGGTGAAGCTGACTCCTACCAAAATATTTGTATGAAATCCGATTCAAAACTTTAGGACTATATAAATACTAAACTGTATTCATTTTAAGGCACATTATATGACAAGAGTATTATACAAAGTTGAGAAAGTTTATTTGTTTTTCCAATAAGCGAACATTTACATATTATCACCGCTTTAATTTATTTTTACGACTGAAACTGTAAAATTACCCGTAACCGTTACGCCTCTCATTTCGTTTCCACTAATTCTAAGGTTAGGTTCGAAGGCCCTGGCCGACTTAGTTGCACTCGGCACATTGTAATACCGGGTAGCACAACAACTGAATTTTACTCAAAATTTTAGAAACTACTTTTATCGTATTAATATCGAAGCTACTGCCGATGTTGCATATTGTTGATTTTATCTTGATTACGTTTCCGAAAGAATCGACTAGGTTCTTACTATAGCAAGGTAATGATGCCTTAAGTTTTGAAAAAATTATAAAATACTTTTTGTCGAGAGTTGTTACTATAAATATTTTGCTTCAAAAATATTCTGGAGCAGTGCTTCAAGAACATCGATAGTAACGAATATCGAAAGCTATCGATTATCTATTTATCGATTTTTTATTTGCTATTTTAACAAACGAAACTAAATATATGTGAGAAGTTTGTCAAAAAAACGCAAATTTTAAATTTAAGAAAATTTTCCATTCAAGTACCGTCATATATCGAAAATGTATCGAAAATGAAAACTACAAAGTAAGTCACTATAAAAATTGTCGTTTAGTCACAAATTAATTCAGTAGCTTTTTTCATTGAATTTTTATACTTTATAGTCGATCTTAATTAATTGTTTTTAATACAGCTAGGAACATTTTACGTTTTTTGACTGGCCCTATGGCCAGTAATAAGATTTCAATAAACGTCACAAATTCAGCCAATGCTTCTTTTTTAGACTTGTTCTAAGAAAGTTTATATTTTTTTTGGGAGACCGACCACTCAAGGCAAGCTCGTTGATAAGAACTACTTAAACACTTGAGTGCAGATGGTTCTTCAAAAGAAATTAACAAAGATTATTCTCTTTGCGACATCTTTAGTTTTCTTTGGGCGATGTTAACCCAAGTCCGGTGGGGCTATCGAAAAAAATCAAATCGGCGAAAATAAGTGATTTAGGACGATCTCTTCGATTTCTATTATTTTTATATATTTAAGTACCACTAAATAAGCCATGTAAACTTTTATTGCGAAATTCCGATTATTTATCGAGCTATCGATAACTGAATATTCAGATTCTTTTTAGATGTTGGTTTTTGTTTATTGGCAAAATGACCTAAAAATTAAACCGCTTCACTTATTTTCGCTATTTCCGATATTTTGCAATGAAAAATAAGATAGTCAACTATTATAAAATGGAATGTAATGCATTTTTCCAAAATTATGTGAGACCTGCTGATTTTGGAACTTTTGAAAAAATAAATCTACAGGCCACTGCCTCGCCCTGTCTACAGGTCTGAGACGATTCCAGATACCAAATTAACTTATTCCAATTGATCATTGAAAAACCTTTTTTTTTTTGTAAATAGAGAGTTGAGTAAATTCTTATTATTTTATATACCTAGATACAACAAAAAGTGTATCTTAACTTTTGTACTTAAAAATTTTGCTCTTCTTGCGGTTTTTATTTCTCCGTTATATTCAATCAGTTACCTTTTGGGCGGGCTGGGGAGGCTGAAATGTTTTGGCATTTTGCTTGGACCTTCGTGATTTGCACAGTTTCATTCAATTGTTTGTACAATGCTCCATAAAAGTTTTAATTGTTGGAGTTTTAATGCCGAAGGTAACTTCAACTACGCAAAACTATAATTACCCGCACAACTTGTGATTAAGGTCAAAGCTTGACCCGATTTTATTTACCTTTAATGGCAAGCAATATTAGTTATAATAATAATAATAAAAGAAACAAGACACTGACAATGCAAAGACCAATATTTAATTACAAACGGAAACAAATTAATTTTTCGTACAATTGAAATGAGCTACGTAATTAGGATTGCCAAGCCTTTGATATAACAATGACCAAGTACCACCATCAATTTTTTGCGTTTAGCAGATCTGCAAAGTTTTGCGATTTCATTTTGAAATATCGTATTTTTGGCCAGTCAGTAAAGAAAAGAAAAGAAAAAAAAACAACGAAAAAGTCTTTGTCGATTTGGCGATGCCAAATTCAACTTCAACTCGACTTTAAGTCGACTTCATTTGTTTCGCTCGAGTTCATGTGGCGCGGTCATAAATTTGGCCCGTTAGCCATAGCTGCTGTCATTTTGGCCAGAGAATGGTCTGGTGGGGGGTTTTTTTGGGGTTTCGGTTTTTGGTTACTTACCATGGCATCCACTGTTGCATTGGTTGCTCTTGCTGTCACTGATGTTGCTGGTTGCCGCTTACAAAAGACCCAAATGCAACACGCTGAGATTTTAGCGAATTGCTTGTAATTTCATTTGCTGCTCTTAAAGAATTGGATTCACAATTGTAACGGTTTTTTGTTGTTGTTTTTTTTTAAAGCGGATGTCTTAAGAGAAGTAGTTCTCTATATGCGGGTATATCTGAGAATTTTGAAGGGTCGTAGTCTACCTAAATTTTTCCAATATATGTTATTTGTATTTCAACTGTTTTCAAAAATTTTTATATGTGGAGTGCGAGAAAATGCTGCAGGCAATTTTTGTCATCAGAACCGGATTTAGTTGGATAGTCAGAGCTGATAAGAGGGCCCCTGGCTGTCAAAGTGGGGAAGGGTATTCACTAGATGGCCTGATGCCCTAAGATCGGCAATTTTTAAATTTTCTGTAAAAAGCTAAATGCCTATACACAGTTCGAAAATTTTCGCACGGAATGACAAAACTACATATATACAAAAACTGCTTATGGGCCCTTACACTTAAAAAAAAATTCCTTATTAATTTGATAATTATTGCTCATAATTTGAATAAATTACTTTAAAGCAGAACTTCCTTATCTAAAAAAGGGCTTACTAATAAAAACGATAGGATTCGAAATTTTCAAATATGGTGTGTTTTATTCTTATTGGACGGTATATTCTATGCCATTTGGGATTTAAGCAATATATCGTTTAAATGATCACCTGGGCTGCTCTTGCACTGGGTGATCCGCTCAGACCAATTTTCGATGACGCAGTGCACCATTTTGGGTGGTATGGCTTCAATGTTGGCTCGAATGTTGGCTTCCAATTCATCAAGAGTCTTGGCTTGGCTGGCATAAACTTAGATTTAACATGGCCCCACGAAAAGTAGTCCAATGGCGTTAAATCAATTATTAGGTCCATTTCGCGAAATTAACGTCTCACCGAATTTTGATTCAAATACTATCTTGATCAAAAAATTACCGGAATCATCACCGTGTGGCGCTCTCGGTCACCCGATTTGATGCCAGCACTTGATCCAATCCTCGAAACATTTTTTGTAATCGGTTTGTGTTATGGCCATCAGAGCCATCTTTGATTTTTCCTTGACCTCATCTCGGGTGCTGTAACGCGTTGCACGGAGCGGTTTCTTGAGTCGACCGAATAGGAAAATATCGCAGGGAGCCAATTCTTTTGGCAGTTTTTTTTTAAATTGTAATTTTAATTTAATTTAAGAAAAAAAGAGATATCAAATCGGGTGACTGAGAGCGCCACACGGTGATGATTCCGGCAAATTTTTGATCAAGTCCATTGTAGCGGTTGCTGCGTGGCAAGTTGCACCGTATTGTTGGAAGTAAATCTCGTCAGCCTCAATACATATCAAATTCCAAAAAAAAAAATTGGTCAACATCGCACCGTAGCGCTCACGATTCAATGTTACGGTACGTCCTTCTTCATTATTAAAGATGTACGGTCCGATGATCCTACCATACCATAAACCGCACCAAACACAGTTTTTTTTCGGGATGCAATGTTGATTCATGAATCACTTGGAGTTTGATTTATTAAGTACGTCGGGTTATTTTTCACAGTATCTTCCTTAATGCATTTTGTAATTGTTGTTTAATGCCCAGTAAGATCTTATTTCCAGACCCGAAATATAAGCAAGATAAGGAAAGCTTGAAAAACCGCCTCTGCTACTGCTAAATACTGAGTAGAGAACGGCTTCCTAACATATTGTATCTCTTTTTTATGCCATCATGGTATATCATTAATATACCAGAATAAACGTGCACTACTCTTTCTTACACTAAGTTTTAATAGTATAAGTCTAAAACATCGATGTTTTTTATGTTTTTAATTGGAAAATCTCGATGTATCGATCTATCAAAGTTAACATTGAGATATTCGACTTTTTAAATTGTGAGACGAAAATTCTGACAGGAATAGAATATTCGATATAAACTTCGATATATCGGTACATCGATGTTTTCCAGTTAAAAGCATCGAAAACCTCGATGTTTTTCCAGCACTGGCTTCTAGGCTTGTTGAGTGTACGGACCAAAGAATTCGATGCCGGATCAACAATTCGGGTTCCGCTCTGATCATAGTACCATTAAATACTCAAAGCTTTTGAAAAGAGAGTCTGCCATTCGGGACAAAGATAAAGACAACGCTACCTAGCAATATTTACTGCCTGGAGAACAGAAGAGTCTATGCCCAGATGCAGCAGCATTAGTTGCTCTTATATAACATATTTGTAGCCGACATTCCTGTGCCTAGAAGCAATATGGGTATTACCCCTGAGAAGATGCTTTCTGCCGCTTACGCTGACGATGTCTGCGTTTCTTACTTAGATTTTTGTGAGTAAAAAGCTGCAGACGGAATTTAGGAGCATCTCCATGGATTTGAAAATTGGGTCAGACGTTGGAACGTTTCTGGACGACTTATATACCGGGAGCCCTTCGTTAAATCCGCTGCGATATGCTACTGCAAAAGGGAGCGACTCCATTGGCTGCTGAATGAATGGAGCAAGCTCTACCTTCGCTGCAGACGAATGAACTATCAGCAGATCAAAGCCCCTTCCTAGGGATATGGTATTTAGAATATGTGCAGAATATAGTATGGTACTCCGCCTACATGTGCTTGGCGAATTCTTTACAAAATGTGGAAAAAAGAAAACGAACAAAATTCATTCGTTTTCGATTTTCGTTTTTCGAAATACGGGCCATGGTCTTCAATTTTATGAAAATCGAGCTTGTAAATTTTTTTTTTTTTTATTTTATTTTTAATTTTTATTTAGTTTCTTCGTTTGATTAGTTTATTATGTATCGGAATTTAATTGCTTGCAATTTTAATAAGCGTTTGTAATCATTGTTGAAAATTATCATTTATTTGGGGTAAAATTGGAAATGATATTTATTTGGTTTAAATAGTCAAAATTCAATGTGGTGTACAAAACAAGTTGGTATAGTTGAAATTTTTTTTAATAATTCCATTTTTAACGCAATTAAATTTTAGAAACAACTTTCTTATATAAACAAAATAACACATAAATCCATTATGTACCATTTTAAATGTGCAGCTATTTTTGACTAACCGATTTACATATAGATTGTTTTTCGACAGAAATACATAAAATTTACTATTCATAGCTAATTAAAAAATCTATTCTTATATTTACAGAGTACTCGTAATACAACGTGAACAATTAAAAAATAATACAACGTTTTGGTAAGAGGTAAGTTTTAACTAGTTAAGCTATTGAGGCCTTGAATAAAAAGCAACCAAATCAGTAGTAAAAAATTTAAACCACTTATTACTATTGAAAGTGAAATTACAATATCGATTTTGTTGTGACACTAGTTAACAAATTTTAAAAAATGTTGGTATCCTCGACATGTTTTAGTCATTAAAACCGAAAATGAAGTTCAAAAATTTTTTCATGGAACGAATTTCGAGATATTTTGAAAAATCCATTTTTCGAAATTAGTGTTTTTACTTAAAAGCAAATATCTCTGGTTGTACTAAACTGATTTTGATAATTTGGAACATATATTTGTCAAATTGCATTTATATGAAATTTTTCATGATTTTTAGTAAAGTTTTGAAAATAATTCTATTTCGAACGTAAATGAAAAAAATTTTTGGACTTCATTTTCGGTTTTAGCATGCCATTTTACTACGGTAACGAGTAAAACATGTTAAGGATGCATTTTGCTGTAAACTAGTGTAATCGAAAAAGTTCGTAATAAATTGCATTTTCTGAAAAACAATTTTTCGTTGTGTCAGACAAACGTTTATTGCAAAAGTTTTGAAAATTTGCATTACAATTTTCATGACATACATTTGTACATAAATAAATTTTTTTTTATTCGGTAGTTAATTTTATGGCATTAATGGTTGAAAGTAATTTAGGATTTATGATCGTTACGGGTGTGTCTCAGTTCGCATAAAGTTTTATTTTGCAAAAAATTTTTTAAGCATTTGTGTTTGTAAATTATAAAAAGTGCTTTCGTTACGAGGTGTCGTGAAATCGATGTTGACTTGGCTGCATAAAAAAAAACGATTTCAAGTCACCTGACAGAAGCCACATCCGCATTTGCAAGTAAAGGCCTATACGCAGAATGCAAAAAAATTTCGCATGGAATGACAAAACCATATAAAAACAAAAAAATCCCGAATGGTATTTTTTTTTGTTTACTAGTTAACAGATTCGTTCCCATCACGGAATTAAATTTTGCGATAATGGATTGACAATATGTTTCAGCGATCGTTCACCTAAAAAAATATGTTCTTTGAAAGATCCATCCTAATCCGAATTTTCATACAGTGTATATCACTTTCGTTTTCACTTTAAGGCCTGTATGCGGTATCAAAAATTACAACCGTGCAAGAAGACGCCTCATATACAAAAAAGTCACATCTAAACAAACGAAATAGTGTTGCGCTATGATTTAAACGCTGTTTTACGTAAGATGGCGCCAGCAAGTCCACTAGATGGCGCTAGCAGTAACAGCAGCAGTACTGTTTGCAAGCATATTATGACGGTCGATACAATTGCCTGGTAGAAAAAATCGTTGTGAGAAAACTTTTACAAAGCCGTTTTGTATATATTATTTGTTGTGAGCTGTTTATGAACCAAATGATGCTCTTAGAATCCAAATATAGTGCGAAATTAATTAATTTTCGTCGTCGTATGAATTTTGGCACACAACAAAAAAGCGATAAATACTACAAATAAAAAAAAGAATCCGACAAAAAAAAATACTTTGCGTTTATATGCACACACTGTTCATTACGGCAGTGAATAACACTAGTTTACACGAAAAATGAACCTTTGTATAAAAGTGTTTTTTATGGTAATTTTGGGTCAAAATTCACGAAAATGATATTAATTTTTTTTTTTTCTTGAGCGAACAAAATTTTGTATCGACATGGAAGACGACTAGATCGAAAGATATTGATGTGCTCTTTACGCTGATATACGATATGTGCTACGCATTTCCTTCCTTCAAATTTGAGAGCTAAGAGTGAAGAGCAAGGCGAAAGATTTCATCAGGATCTCGCCGCTATTGAAAGCGATATGAGGGTTTTTGGGATAAAGGCGTGATGGGTAACTACTGCTGCATGCAAACTCGTGAAGATGTAACTAAACGAAACGAAAAACTTTGAGTGAAAATTTTGTTTTCCTATTAAAAGTTGATTGCGTGAAAATTGGAACATTCGCATTTTTCGGGCATGGTTCCATAACATCAACAGTTCTTAGCCGATTTTGAAGATATAAGGCTCGAAATGTTCGTAACAGAATTCTTTTTTAGCTCGAATCTTAAAAAAATTTACTTGTTAATAAAAAGCAAACCAAAAATTTGTTATTTTTAAAAATGGTCGTAAATTGCACCTTTTTTTTTTTTGGAATTTGGTTGCTAGTAACTTCAATAGTTTTTACTTAATCTGCACATACTATATTGTCAATACCTTTAGATTTTGTTCACTAGATATTACAAATAATTGAAAAAGGTAACCAAAAACATATTTTTTGAAACAAAACTCGATAACGGTTCTTAAGAAAAAAAAAAAAGAATGTAATTTTCGTGTTTCTTGAACCAAAATTACTCTAAAAAATGTGATATAGTCGAGGCGGTGCCCGACAGTGGAATACCCTGTACATTTTTTGTGGAAAAAATTGTATGCCTGCATATTCCTTCTAAGAGCTTTCCAATTGGAATTTTTTTTTGGTGAAATTCGATATTTATACCTATAGTTCCGTAAATTTTTACCGATTTTGATGAAAGTCGAAAGTTAAGTCAAAGAAGTTATTTAAAGTATATGGGGCAAATTTCAAGTTCAAATGTTCATTCAGTTATGGATTTGGGGTCTGACACGCCTCTTTCTGTCCTTTATATATATTGCACAATATAGGTATAGGGTATAAAACTTTTAATTTTCAAGGTTCCCTCGATGACCGAAAAATTTGTAAGCTAGTGTAATTTGCTGTTCCTGTAAGGTTGTGAATTTTTTATCTTATAGGTAAAAGTGTATATTCTTTTGGTGGTTTTATAATCACTCCATAAATTGGTTTCCATTTATTTGGCGTCTCTTGCGTCATCGCAGCAAAACTAACACAAATCTTGACTTAAATTTATGCCAATCCCCAAATACGGCTTTGTATACTAGCCAGTCTTACTTTCGCTGCTCTTGACTAGATGAGGTTATCCAGTTAAAAGATGGATACATTAAAATAAAACTTATATAGCCATTAATAAACATATTGGAACAAAGACAGCGAGAGAGAGAGAGCGAAAGAGCGAAAGAGAAGCGTTAGTTATAGATGCATCTCTCAAAGGCTAGTTCGCGCCCACGCAAAGCGGAATGATTCCATCAAAATGCACATAAATTTCTATAGCCGGCAAGAGCACTCTGTCTCCAACGAGTGAGACGTTTTGTGGACTCACCATGTGGGTGGTCCATGCTTGTACTATTTGAATTTGGATTTGCATTTTGTATCTGCATCTGCATCAGCATCAGCATCTTTCAATTTGGCCACAGAGAGTGCCGTTGGCTAAGAGCGCGAAGTGCGGCATCGATTTCTAAAAATTTGCATTTAATTGGGCGTATGGCGAATGGATGGTTAGACGGATGGATGATGAGATGAATGGTTGCTCTTGTTGGAGCTGGTTAGAGTTACGGAATGGACTTTGTTCTATTTTAAAGCGGACGAATTGTGGCAGGTTTTGGTCGCATCAATCAGCGAAATGTTGTTGTCATTGTTGTAGTTGTTGACAACTTTGAAATTGTTTGTTTTGTTAGACCATGTTGTGTTGTTGTTGTCTGTTGTTGGTTGTTTGTTTAACTGCTAAAAGACAACGCATAAACGAGAAATAGACGAATGTACAAACGACAAGATGACGATTTTTTGTTTTTCTCTACAAAAATCGAAAGAGCGATGAGTGAAAGTGAGTTTTCGTCTGTGGTTGTTGTTGTTTTCATTTCTTTCTTAGTTGTAATGTGTAATGTTTGCAACTCCGACAACAACAACAACAACAACGACAACGACAACGACAACAAGCAACAACGTCAACATAGAAAAATCTACGTGTGTGTTGTCGTATTTTGATTGTCTTGACTGTCGCAGCGATCAGCATTATTATGCCCACTATCAACATCATCATCTGCATCAACTGCATCATCATCTTCAATAACACTATCATCATCTTCAACAACTCGATCAACAGCTGCCTCATTATGATGTTTGTTTGTGCTTTAGCATCATTCGATAGCCAATTGAGTTTTCATTTGTCAGTCAAAAAAGTTAACACAAAACGTACATCAATGACACAGAAAGTGATTTGCCATGTTTGTTTGTGTACTTAACTCTTTTTAGTTGCAACGTTTAGATAGCCCAAAACTAATTTCACTTTCATTGGGATTTTCTTTATACACTTGCACGGGGCATACTTTCTTTGTAACCCTAGAATATTGTAGTAATGCGATTATATACTTTCTTATTAAGTTTACTTAAACGTTTGGTCCCTTTATCTCTATCTACTCGTGGTACAGGCACGTGCTTCAACTTTAGTAGATAATCATCCATTTGTTTTACTTTAGAGTAGTGTATTTATTTATGTACAAAAGTTCAAGACTTGCGATATCAAGGCGGAAATTGCTTGCCACAGCATTTCACTTGTGCAATTCTACAGACTCACCTCGTCGAGTCAAGCATCGCTGAACTTTGAGCACAGATCACAAAAGACTGCAACAGAAGCAACAACAAAGCCGTAGACTCTGGTTCCAACTGTGAGTTGAGGAACTGTAGCTGTAGTAAAAAACTCGGCTTAGTAGTACTAGATACATAATCCATTTTTAATGAGCTCAAATTGAAATCGTAAATTATATGTCCTTCAAAATTAATTATGCCGCCCTTTACTTTGCAACTTTGTTGTTATTGTTGTTGCTTTTAAAGTATCTTGAACTTTGTAATGTAGACGAGTCTAACTCTTGACTTGACTAATTACGACTTGCTGTGTCTGTGTTATTTTTTAATTTTATTTAATTATGCTGTAATTTTGGAAAACCCAAAAAAACAAAGCGACCCACAAAGCCGTCTTTTTTTTTCTTCGTCTTCTTACTACTACAGTCATTACTTTACAATCTACAATTCTTGTCACTAATTACATGAAGTTCTGCCGACGCCGCCGGAGAAGAACAGAAGGAAATTCTAAAAAAAAATAGACAAGAGAAATATACGTAAAAAAATGTAACTGGGTCAAGTTGTTGTTGTAGTTGTCATAGTTGTAATAACAACCGCCGAATGTCAGCATGCTGGGCACAAATTGAGGAAAAGACACTAAAAAAAAGCGAGTAAGTTTTTACGGGCGGTCTGCAACGACTGCTATGTACTCTATAGCTTTAAATCTCCATACATTCTGGAAATATTCAGGTTTTGTTATACCAGCAGATCGATAAAACAGCTTGAAAATACAGCCCTGTTTTAAGTTGGTATCTGCCTAGTCCAAAGTCTTTTGGAAAGTAATGGGAGCGGAGATATCAAAATTTCAATAAAAACTTATACTATGTAAGCATTCAGCATAAATTATGAAAATTTTGCAAATATCGATAATATAACGATGTACTTAGTACCGATAACTATGAGGGTGTATTTATAGGAAAGTCAAGAGGAAAACTGTGCGATTAAAAATCAATAAAATAAACTGAAAATAAAAAAAAAAAGATTGCAATTATTTAAAAAACAGCTTGGAAAATAGTTGTCTTATGTGGTATTTTAATAAATTTATGCTTACTCCAGATCGATAGTTTCCGTATTTTGGAGCAGAAATATGAATTGTCAAAATAAGAGTAGAGCATAGAGACTTAAAAAGAATATTAAAGTTATTTCAGTTGATCGGACTTTTTATAATGTTTCACTGCGAGCCGGACTGTTAAAAAAAAACCCTTGAATTAAGTTTTTCAAAATTCTGGATTTAAATTCTTTAAATAAAGCAAAAAATTTTAGTTAAAACAAAAATTCTCGAAATTACATCACATAATGTTGAAATCTTTTATATTTCAAAAGTCTTGAATTGAGAAAACCAGACTTAATTCGAAATCTTTATAATCATATTTAACAAATTTGAAAAATACAAAAATAAAATTTTTGTCGCGATTTAGGAATTTTGAAGCGCTTTTAAAATGTTGCAAATTTGTAGCTTTAAGATTTGTTTTTAATCATAATAGAGTATTTTTATTCTAGAAATGATAACCATGTATTCAGGTCCGTTGATAGGGGAGTGGAAAGGGGGGGATTCCCCGGGCCCGTAGCTTTCTCAGGGGCCCGGTGTAATGACTGTCGTACTTTAGTGATTCAAGCTAAAGGTGTAATAGAGGGGCCGACACATTTTCTCTCCCGGCTCCGGATTTTCTCTCTGCGGCCCTGCATGTATTCATCAATAAGTCAGAATAATCTTATTTCACGTTTGTGCAAAATGCGGTGTTATGAGTTTTCATAGATTTTAGAACTTTTTCCGTTTTATTTTAAGATTAAAAATTATTTTTTGATGATTGAAAAATTTACAACATAATGAAGACTCAAGATTTTTCGGGCTTCTTCTAAAATTTCTTTAATCAAGATTGGAATTCTTTAAATGTCCACAAAAAAAACTTGTGCCACCAAAAATTTTAAATTGAGACTGTTATTTTTGTTAGTGTATTACAAAATTATAAACTAAAGTACTTACTGTTCATAAAATAAAACCAAAATCTTTGTTAAGAAGTCAATTCTCAAATTCTTCATTTTTTATTTTTTTATGATACTGAGACCACACTAGAAGCCTACCTCAAATTTTTCAAGACTTAGAACACTAAAATGAAGACATTTTATTGTTTGCCCTAAGAAAACGATCTTAGAATTAAATTTCGATTTACTGGTGGATTTTACTTCTCTCCAAAGATTCAGCAAAATACAAAAATGTTTTTTGGTAAAGTATTTTTTTTAAACATTTCATCTATGCATGGATAATACGGTTGTAATGAATGTTAACATAGTTTTGATTGTCAGGCTTCTACGCGTCTAAGCATTAAGTTTGGTGACTGAAGCGCTTATTAAACTGTATTTGAGTTTTTCAGGCCTTTATAGATACCGATGGGGGAGGGTATGAGGGAAAAGTGGAATTTGCTACCATTAGGATTATCTCCGTTTTTACTTTCACAAAAATTTTGTGAAAATGACACAAGCACAAAAATAAGCGATATTTGGTTCGGTAGTCAGACCATGTTTTCTATTTAGATATCCAAGGTTAAACAATTTTTTTTTTGGGCTCGCTAAACCCGTGTTGTATTCCCAAAAAACTCTGGCATGTCAGAGCTGTGACATAATCTTCAAAATAAGTAACAAAATTTTATGAGGTACAGACCATGATTTTTAAAAAAACCAAACTATTTTCTTTGAGTCTGGGTGACCGACGATGTTTTTGATATGTTTTTGGGGTCCAGTACTTTAGTGTGTCTTTAGTATCTCGTTTTATGATGCTCAACCCTTTTTTTCTCTATATTTTTGGGATCGCTGAGTTTCAAAACACTTAATATAACCTCAAAAGATGGCGTACGTTAAAGACGGGCGCGGACATCACACCACATTGCAATCAAATCCGATATATTGCTTACGAACTCCAAAAGATATTTCTTTGCCAAATTTGGTTACGATATTTTTATCGTATTTTTTTCGAAACACAACGAATTTTGTACAAAAAAGGTTTTTTTGACTGATTGGTCCTATGGGAGCTATATGATATAGTCAACCGATTTTGATAAAATTTGGTACAGTGCTTGAACTATAAAAAATTATTGAGTACCAAATTTGGTTACGATATCTTCATAAACAAACGAATAATCCATCTAAAACTTTTTGTTTTTTTCGAGGTCCACTGAAACACCCCTATGGGAGCTATATAATATAAACCCGATATCAAAAAAATAAAATAAACTTGTCTCCCCTGACATAATAGCGCATCTAATCTGAAAATTCCTGGCTCTTACCATCTCTGAGATCTAAGCGTTTATACAGACAGACAGACGAACAGACTGACATGGGTATATCGACTTCTCTGGTCACCCTGATCATAATTTACGTAACTTTAAAGGGTCTTCGACGTCTTCTTCTGTATGTTACATACATTTTCGGTTTGCACAAACTTAATATACCCTTTGTACCATACGGTACAGGGTATAAAAAAACCATAAAAAGTTCCTTCGGGTCTGGGTGTCCGACGACGTTTTTGATAAATTTTTGGAAGCCAGCACGTTAGTGTTCGGACATAACTTTCAAAATAACTCACTTAAGAATTTTTTGAGGTTATGTCAAAGCTCTGACGTATTAAGATTTTTGGGACTTTAGATTCGGATTCATTGATCCCGAAAACGTTTATTAAAAATGTTCTGACTATCGAATCGGTATTTGTATTGAAAATTTATTTAAGTTAATTTTTTTGAAAAATTTGTATCATATGGTAATCCTATAGCAGATGAACGATGTACATAATTTTGTAGCACAATGTACTAATACCCTACTTACCTACGGAGTATGAGTTTTAGAAACAAAGAAAAAAAAAGCCAGGCAAACTCTTAAAGATTTTTATCACTGGTTTTATTTCACTTGTTTTTTGTTTTATCTCCGCTCTGGAGCTTTTCTCAAGTGCATCATGGAGCACAATGAGTGGAAACCCTCGAGCATAAACATGGAATTTGGTAGAATTTTGGATTGTGGAACGTTGTGCTAAAACTTGAACTTCCACGCAATTTGCGCAAACATGTAGTTCAAATTAGCTTTAAAAATGCATTTAAAGTGCCATAAAGTTCAGGATATGTCGCAATTCTCCAAGGATTTAGTGAGTGGTTTATTACTTGTTTCATTAAAGGCGCTAAAAAATAAATTGATAACTGTCTCTTTTTTTTATTTTTGTGTTAAATTGCAGCTTTACTGAGCCAGTCTATAAAATTTTTTGCGAAAGTTGTCACACAATATGGCAAAAGTTTTTAGTTTATACTTAATCTTTATTTTTTTTGTTTTTAGTTATTTTTTAATGCGCGGCCTGGCCACATTTTGCTGCCATATTTCAACTAATTAAATTCACATGAAAATTCAGCACTTAAAAAGGCATACGCACAACAACTAAATATAAAAAATAAAGTAAAAAATAAAAATAATAATAAGAGAGTCACTGACAACTAAATTAAATGCCAAACCAAAAACTCTTTTAATGAAAACGCAATGAAAAATATTTCAAATTGAAATGGAAATGAATTTGTGTAAGTGAAAGACGAAATACGAAATACGAAAGATTTGTGGACTGGGTGACAGGTTTAGTTTGGCTATTAAACTGACCATGGGAGCTTATGGGGCTATGCTGCCAAAGTGTTTGTCAACTAAAGACAGATAAGCTGTACAAGATTACAATGTTTTTCGAAATGGCAGGAGAGAGAGAGAGAGATCGTTTGAAAAATTGGTATGTGCCTAAGCTTGGATTGACTTGAGCTTTGAAAGCTAAACAACATTAATTAAGAATTGTTTTATTGTTTTTAATTATATATGCGTTTATAACGTGGGAAAAATTTAATGCTTAAAAGAACTTTAGCTCTGGCCTTGGAAATGAATGCATAGACTTATAGACTTAAGATATATGGAACTAAATTCGCACTCAAAATGCTTATTAGCGCAAAAATTTGGGCTTTGTTATGTAAATTTCTTTAAAATAAAACGATAAAAAAAAGAGTCGGAAAAATTCAATTTTATGAGTTTCTTTGTTTTACGTTAAGCCTACTTAAGTTCTTGGGAAGCCAGCTTAATGGCTTAGAACCTCAAAACGTTTTAAGGCATATGACTAATTATCGTGGGAATACTTTTCCCTGGGCGTTTTCGCATGTAGTTTTGACCATAAAAAAATAAAGAAAATAAGGCGGCGGTAGAGATTCAAATCGACGACTTCAAAAAACTTTTTTTTTGACGATATCTTTATAAACAAACGAAACCCAACAAATTTTGCACAAAAATCGATATTTTGTATGATAGAGTAAACCGATTTTGATAAAATTTGGATGTTTGGGATTTATAAAATGTTTTGAACTAGTGCTGAAGAACAGGACACAACAATATCCCTGGAAATGAGCTAGCAGACAAACTAGCAAGGACAGGTGCAGCAACTCCGCTAATCGGACCTGAACCATACTGTGGGATTGGCAACCACGTGGTAAGGGACCTATTGAGGAAAGAGGAAGAAAACAAACGGCTGCTTCACTGGGCACAGATACCAGGACTAAAGCAGTCAAAACCCCTCCTCTCTAAGTACAACCGCAAGAGGTTCAAACACATGATAACTCACGGGAAAAATACCGTGAGGATCCTGACAGGCCTCTTGACGGGTCACTGTAGGCTCCGCAGCCACTTAAACAAAATTGGCATAGCGGATAGTGGGCTTTGTCGTTTCTGTAGTATGGAGGAAGAAACTTCAGTGCATCTACTATGTGAATACATAGCACTCGTCAACAAAAGAAGCAAGCTTCTAAGCATGCACGTCATCTCACCGGACAGCATTGTTACCATGAATCCAAACAAAATACTGCAGTATATGCAGGCAATTGGACTTTTGGAAGAGCTCTAAGCCGTGAATGGGTAATAATAATAAGTGCTGAAGATACATCGATGTTGTCTAACATCGTTGTTTTCGATATTTTTTTAATTTCGATACATCGATGTTTCGATACATCGAAGTACATGTGGCATAAATGCATAAATTAATTCAGAGTGGGCCATCTGTTGGTTTGGTTATACATATAAGTATTTTCAAATAATAAAATGGAATTAACAAACAAACCAAGCGATAACTATATTTTCATAATATACATTTCAAAATTAATTACATTTCATAGAAAAATAAGCAAAGAAATAATAAATAACAATCCAAAAGGCCACAAAAAAAAGTGGTGTAAACTTAACAGGTAGCAGAGGCATCCTTTATGGATTTTGAGCAGCCGAATCCGAAGTCCAAAAATCTCCTTCACACATGGGTTATGGATAACCACCAAAAAATCTCATAAATTGAGATAATTTGGATATTATCAAAGAACCCTTGGATCGGGGTTTTTTGGACTTCGAATTCGGTCCAGAAGGGGTGACTTTGTCACATGTAAAGTTTACACCACTTTTTTTTGTGAGCCTGTGAGTTATAACAAAAATATGTTCTGTTCCAGCCAGAATTGCAGTTTCATAATCTTTAAACTAATTTGAGATTCATTCATTATATTATTAAATAAAATTATGTCAACGTTTTTCACTAGATTGCCAGCCTTGCTAAACTTTAAAAGGTATTACCTTCCAGTAATTCAACGGGCACATGCTTGAATCTAAGTTTTCGACATTAAAATATTGTCGAAGTGCCAAAATTGCGTCAACCCTACTATTTCGGATCTTTTGAGATTTGTTTTTTTTTTCTAAAAAAGCGAAAAGTGTCTGCGACGTGTTGATTTGTTGATTGCCCGTAATAGGATTTGATCGATAATCGAAATAAAAATATCGATGATCGAAAAAAATAAAAAACATCGATGCATCGATATAACATCGATGTTACTTCCAGCACTATTCTGAACTTAGTTACGACATCTTCATAAGCAAACAAACGAATTATCCATGCTTGGGAACTCTACGAAAATACTCAATACCAAATTTGATTACGATATCTTCATAAACAACCAAAAACAGACGAATTTTTAACCAAAAATGTTATTTTGACCGATCGTTCCTATGGGAGGTGTATGGTATAGTCAACCGATTTTGATCAAATTTGCTGCAGTGCTTGGGTACTCTAAAAAACTTCTGAATGCCAAATTTGGTTATAATATCTTCACAAACAGACGAAACACAACGAATTTTGTACAAAAAACGATTTTTTGACCGATTGGTCCTATGGGAGCTATATGATATAGTCAACCGATTTTGATCAAATTTGGTGCAGTGTTGAAGATCTCTAAAGAACTTCCGAATGCCAAATGTGGTTACGGTATGTTCACAAATAAACGAAACACAACGAATTTTGTACAAAAAACAGATTTTCGACCGATCGATCCTATGGGACCTATATGATATAGTCAACCGATTTTGATAAAATTTGGTACGGTGCTGGGGGTTTCTAAAAAATTTCCGATTGCCAAATTTGGTTGTTGTTCTTAAGCAATTTACCGGATTTTATTGCAAGCAGTGGTACAGGGTATCCCAAAGTTGTCCGCGCCCGACTTTAACGTACGCCATCTTTATACCCTGTACCTATAGGTACAAAGGGTATACTAGGTTTGTGCAATGTATGTAACGGACAGAAGGAGGCGTGGCAGACCCCAAGTCCTTTATACCAAAATGCTTATCATAACCTCGGGTAGCGATTGAGCCATGTCCGTCCGTCCGTCCGTCCGTCCGTCCGTCCGTCCGTCCGTCCGTCCGTCCGTCCGTCCGTATGAACGCCTAGATCTCAGAGACTATAAGAGCTAGAGACACGAAATTTTACCAGCTGGTGCGCATATTTCCTAAGCAGATGAAGTTTGTTGAATCATGTCAATATCTTCCCCCGTTCCCCCGCAGTAGAGTTTCGCGGTTTTTAGCCACACCGTTAAGTATTTTCACCTGAAATTTAACAGAGCGATGCGTTGTAGCTACATGCATCTATGTGTAAAAAATGAACAAAATCGGACAAATACAACAGAAGTTATAGTCAAAAATGTGCAAATTTCACCACCCCTTGCCAATAAACTGCATCAATATTTGACTCTACGCAATTATGGCTACAAGTGATCTAGAATCACAATTTTTGGTAAGCTCATTCATGTGGCTCTAATGAACAAATCCACATCCAAATTTTATCGATGCAGTCACCCCACCCCCCGCAATCGATTTACCGTGTTTTCTCCCACACCCCTCAACATATCAACTTGAAACTTACCCAATATAATTAAAATAGCTTCTTTGACGTAACTTTCGATTTTCATCAAAATCGGTACAAATTTACGGAACTTATAGGTATAAATATCGTTTTGCACCAAAAAAAAAATAAATTCCAATTGGAAAGTTCTTGGATGGAATATGCAGGAAAAATTTTTTTGACACAAAAGGTACAGGGTATTCCACTGTCGGGCACCGCCTCGACTGTACCACATTTTTATATAAAGTAATTTGTTTAAAATGTATTTAGCTGTTATACGCCAATTACTTTTCCAGCTGCCAGTTTAAGTCAAGTTTACTTGACATTCAAATCCGGAACTTGGCAGATAATATTATTTTCCTTATAACCTTAAGGAACAGCTTCCTTAGCTCAAATTACTCATTCGTCTGGGTGGTCAAGCACCTTTAAGCAAATACTTTCTGCGCTGCTCTTTGTTGTTTTAATTTCATAGCTCAAAGGCTTTTCAATTAAATTATAGTTGGCCCGTTACTTGCTCCAAAATCGAATATCCCACGTTACCCCGCTCCGCTCCAAAAAAAAAGTTCAAAAATTGCCGCAGCAAACTTTTATGCGCTTTTTGTTTTGGTTTTTTTTCGGCAAGTTGTTTATCTATTCACTGATCACAACACGATATTGCCGTAGGTTGGGCTTGTTTAAAAAAGGCTACCGATTACAAACACCAAAAATGAAAAACAATAATAACAAAAAAAAAGTTAACTTTCACTCAGGATGTTTGGCATATGAATCGTTCTCAACAGGGCGTCATTATTAAAATAATAATATAATTTTAACTGCTTATTGCAAAGTATAGTTTTAATTATAAAAATCTGGCGTTAATAAGGCAACAAGCGAATAGCCATAATTAAGAGTGTAAAAACATTTCAATGTGAACTGAAGTCCGGGCCTTGTCCGGACTGCTGGATGACCAGTTTTTGCGCTGTGCAAAATGGTTTCCGAAACATTGTATTGATACTACTCGTATTTATGCCCTGTATCTAAAGTTAAGGGGTATATTAGGTTTTATGCAAATGTATGTAAGATAAAAAAAGTTGAGTTCGTAAGCCCTCCAAAAGTTAACTACAATATGGTCGTGAGTAGCAAATAAATTGATATATAACTATCGTATGTCTGATTATAGAAGCTAGGTCAACCAAACTTGTGATATTTTTTAAAAGTTTATTTTTTTAAAATTGGATTTCCTAATATTACTAAAAAAAAATGTGGTACAGTCGAGGCGGTGCCCGACAGTGGAATACCCTGTACCTTTTGTCTCGAAAAAATTTTTCCTGCATATTCCTTCTAAGAACTTTCCAATTGGAATTTTTTTTTTTGGTGAAATTCGATATTTATTTAAATTATTACCGATTTTGATGAAACTCAAATATTACGTCAAAGAATTTATTTAAAGTATATGGGGTAAGTTTCAAGTTGGTATGTTGAGGGGTGTGGGAGAAAACACGGTAAATCGATTGCGGGGGGTGGGGGGACCACATCGATAAAATTTGGATGTGGATTTGTGTATTAGAGCCACATGAATCAGCTTACCAAAAATTGTGATTCTAGGTCACTTGTAGCCATAATTGCGTAGAGTCAAATATTGACGCAGTTTATTGGCAAGGGGAGGTGAAATTTGCACATTTTTGACTATAACTTCTGTTGTATTTGTCCGATTTTGCTACACACAGATGCATGTAACCACAACGCATCGCTCTGTTAAATTTCAGATGAAAATATTAAACGGTGTGGCTAAAAACCGCGAAACTCTACTGCGGGGGAACGGGGAAAGATATTGACATGATTCAACAAACTTAATCTTTCCAGGAAATATGCGCACCTGCTGGTAAAGTTTCGTGTCTCTAGCTCTTATAGCCTCCGAGATCTAGGCGTTCATACGGACGGATAGACGGACGGACGGACGGACATGGATCAATCGCTACCCGAGGTTATGATAGGCATTTTGGTATAAAGGACTTGGGGTCTGCCACGCCTCCTTCTGTCCGTTACATACATTGAACAAATCTAGTATACCCTTTGTACCTATAGGTACAGTGTATAAATACGAATCTTTCGATTATTATCAAACAACATTGTAATCGAACCATAAATATCGACTATAATCGCAGTGGCCAGAATAGAAGTCGCCTCAGTGGCTCAGGTATATGTATACCTGAAAATATCTAAGTTGGCCGATTGTTTGTCCTGAATATTTTGGAAACATATATTCCAAAATATATTAAAGCACATTTAAATTTTTGTGACGCCGTCCTAATACTTAGTTTCAAAATCTGTTCTTCAAATATCAAGATGAATATTCATAGTAGGTATCAAGTTATTCGACCGTGCTCCGGAAACCGAACAATTTTATTCGGATACGTTTTTGCGTGCTCCAAATTCCAAATTTTTTGCTGTAGCCAACTACACATGTTTCCCTTACTCTTTGTTAGCATAGCTCTACATAATTCGAGGGAAATTATCCACGACTATGTTATTCTTATTACAAGGGAAATTTTTTTATGCAAGACATGAATTATATAAAAATTCCGTTTGACTTGTGCATGCAATTTTTTGGGTTAATTCAGACAAAAAATTTTTAAAAATATTTATCAATAACTATTTAAATTGAAACTGACATAAAAAATTATTTCAGCTTAAAAACCTATTTTGCCAATTCTTTTTAATTCCTCTTTGAAAACACATAAAAAATTCGTTTTGGTGAAATTGGGAGCACCAAACACGAATCCGAATAAAATGTGCAGATTCGTTTTCTTGAGCACGGCCGATTCTGCTTATTTGCCAAGATTACAAGGCACTGTGCACTATGGCGACCATTGGAGGCGCTATCATAAGATAAGCAGAACTTCCTCAATTGCTGGAGTTAACGATTTTTGGCAATAAGTCCCATTGTTGAGAGGTTGAGATCACTTTTTAAATTTTTCTTTAAAAAAAAAAATTGTTGAAGAAATAAAAAAAAAAATGTTTTAAAAAATCGAATTAATTTCAAATTAAAAAAAAATATAGATTTTTAATTAAATTTTTAAGAGTTGAGATCACTTTTTAATTTTAAAATTTAAAGATATAAAATAATATATAGAAAAATTTGATGGATTTTTATGGTTCTATAAAAAGAAAAAAAAGAAAAAAAAAAAGAAAAATTAAATTAAATTAAATTAAAAAAAATTAAATTAATTAAATTGACACCTGAAATGACAACCTTTTTTTTTTTTTCTTAAGCACTGATATATAATATGTACAGATTAAGTAAAAATGATTGGAGTTTCAGGCAACTAAAGTGGAAAAAGTGTCGTTTTCGACCACTTTTCAAAATTACAAAATTTCGGTATGCTTTTTATGAACGAGAAAACATTTTTGAAAATTATGTTAAGCTTTAGGCTGGAATTTTTTTACGAACATTTCGAGTCTAAGATCTTCGAAATCGGATAGGAACTGTAGATGTTATGGAACCAAAAACCAAAAATCACGATTCCTGCTGCATACAAATTCGCGAAGACGTAACTGAACGTAACAAAAAACTTTGAGTTAACAATTTTTTTTCATACAAATGTGTGATTGAGTGAAGATTGGAACTTACGTACGTGGTTCAATAGCATCTACAGTTCTTGCCCGATTTTAAAGATCTTAGACTCGAAATGTTCGTAAAAGAAGTCTATTTCAGCTTAAAGCTTCACATTATTATACAAATTTTTATTCGTTAATAAAAAACATACCAAAAATGTGTAATTTTGAAAAATGGTCAAAAATTACACATTTTTTCAACTTTGGTTGCCTGTACCTCCGATAATTTTTACTTAATCTGTACATATTATATATCACTGGAGAGCTCAATACCCTTCGATCTAATCGTATTCTATGTCGAAACAAAATTTTGTACACGAGATATTGAGGAATAATTAAAAAAAAAGTGCCCAAAAACATGTTTTTCGAAAATATCTCGAAAACGGTGCTGTCCGGAGCAGAACTAAAATGCGTATTATTAATGTTATTACTTATGTTTGTTTTGCTAAATCTAATCTTATATTGTAAAAACATAATATTATAGTTCACAATAGCGCTAGAGCATATGATATGTTAACAAGCTCTTTTTCCTATTGTAACGAAAGCTCCGCTGAGCTTTCTGTTAACGCAGCAGCCTAGCGCCTGCATATGTAAGTATCTTTTTTCACTTCTGTAACTACGATCGCCGTGGAATAAACGTATTAGAGCAAAAGCGCATCGAGTGTTTTTTACTTATACACTCCCCGAAATTCAATTAAGAACACCTGTTTTTATTTTAAAATATTAAGTTTTGAGTTATTTAAAAAGCATTTGTGACTCAAAAAATATTTTTAGCGTTATTTAATACCTATTTTTCCTATTTTTCTGGAAGATAATGCTCCGATCCACGTCTCAACGGCCAGTTGTGGTTGGTTCTAGAGGAAAAACATCGATCGCCGGATTTGAACCCCATTGAGAACATGTGGGGAAACCTGTCCCGTCACGTCTTCTTTGGCGGACCCAAATTTCAGATGGTGCAGGAGCTACGCAGGACAGTTACCGAAGAATGGGCTCAAATCCCAATTTCAGATTTTCAGAAGGTGGTTCTTTCGATGCCAACTCGAATTTTCGAGATTATAAATAAGTCGGGAGCCTGGACTCACCATTAACTTAGTATTTTTCCCTTCTTTTTTTACAAAACATTTATTTTTTGGTCCTTTTTAGAAAGTGTTCTTAATTGAATTTCGCAGTATAAATTCAATTTTTTTTTACTATTTGAAGTTTCAAGCTTTTTGTTTGGTTATTTAGGATAATTTTTTAGTTGAATCGGTATTAAATAACGCTAAAAATATTTTTTGAGTCACAAATGCTTTTTAAATAACTCAAAACTTAATATTTTAAAATAAAAACAGATGTTCTTAATTGAATTTCGGGGAGTGTATATACTATTTGCTTTATTTCGCGCAAAAGGTGGGAAATTTGTGTCTCTCCTCAAAACAGGTGCTTAAGAAAAAAAAAAAGGTTGCCATTTTCGTGTTTCTCGACCCCAAATTACTCTAAAAAACACTTAAACTAGTATAATCCGAGTTTTCCAATAAAAAGTAACGTGTCTAGCTCTGCCTAATAAAGTGTCTTGCTTCACTTATTTTCGCCGTAATAGATATCAGCTAATGGTACATGGTATCCCAAAGTCGACCTTAACAGTTGGCATTTTATTTTTATAATATGACTATTTTTATTTAACTATTAATTAGCTGCTTTTTTTATGTTTATGTACTCGTTGTTACAGCCAATTTACACTTTTTTTTTTTTGTCTGATAATTATTTTTAGTGCTATTTTATTGTTATAGCTCAATGATGATGCATCGTAATATAAGTAAACTTGGATGCAACTTGTAATGCAACCAACTGCTTTTCATCAACTTGCAATTTTCATGAAAATGAGACATGGAAAGTCAGCATTTAGAGTTAGACGAGACAGACCGGAGACTGGAGACCAAAGACCACAGACCATAACTACGGGACAGTTTGCAAATGAGACATGGATCGTTTGAGGTGTTGAGCAGTTTGTTGATGATTACCGCAACATTTGCTGTCCGTTTGCCAGTCCATAAGTCCAGCAGTCAGTCAGTCTGGCAGTCTCTCAGTTTGCCAGCCACTTGGCATGGCTTAGCTCAGTTCAGTCTCGAGTCAATCAAATGTCGGTATAAGCCATCAAGCGGGCGGCTGTTCGTCCAATTAAGAGACTCCATTGCTGCTGTTTCTGCTGTCTTAATTATGTAATGCTTGGGTCTTAAAATTGGAAGACATGTAAATGACCGCTTCAAGTTGTTAAACATTAAACAATTATGCATGGTGTATGCAAGTGGAGTGCATTGCCACAGTCGGAAACCTTCAAGAGAGTGAGCGACTGCACTTGATCAGAAGAAAAAAAAAAAATGCATATAAAAATAAAGTAAACAAAATAAAATGAAAACGAAAAACAAGAAATAAAAGTTACGACTTACAAAATTTAAATACTCTTTACCAGGAAGTGATGAGCTCTATTTTTGAAAGTTGCTTTTTAAAGTAATTTTCACAGCTGAACAGTCTCTACTGAAGGCAAACTTTGAAGAAAATTCTTTAGGGCAGGCGCGGAACCCGGATTTGGTCTTAGGGGGGTATTTCACGGTGGTTATCGCTAAATGTCTTTAGTTAGCCACAGTGTTTGCATTTACTACTACATAGCAGCAATAGTGTGAAGAAAATTGCTCTGCTATTGCTCCTGCTCTCATTTTGTTTAGAGCAGAAGCACAGCACAGAGCACAACATTTGACAACCAAGGTAAATTAGTATACCTTGTTTCACAACTAACTCCATGCTCTGCTCGTGCCATGCATGAAATCAAGAGCAGAGCAAAAGCAATAGCAAAAAAATGAATGAAGTGCTATTCGTAGTTATAGTAATGTCAAAAAAGAGAGAGCAAAAATAGAGCAGAGTAATCGGCTTGTGCTATAGCATTCGAAGTTTTTGCTATAGCATTTTCTAGAGCAGTGATGGGCAGTCTCTCAATCTACATAACTCGCGAGGCTATTGCACCAAAATCTGCCGCAGCGCAGTCGGCTCATGTACGGTCCATGTGTGTGAAATATCTCGCTCGATTTTGCTTAATTGCGGTTCTTGCTCTCTCGTGCGCTTTTGCTTACTGCGCTTTTTACTCACACAAAGAACTGTTTGTTGGTATGAGTTTTGCCCATCACTGTTCTAGAGCATTTGTTATAGCATTTGTAGCAAGTGCTAGTGTATTAGTGAAGCAAAGTAACGGTAAACTATAGGAAGCACGCCGCATAGCAACAGACACGAAGTTGAAGGTGCAACACAAAAGCTGAAAGCCGAGCTAAATTTCAAAGGAAAAAAATCTTGAGAAGCTGAAAGCGTGCGTGTGTGCGTATGCCTATGTGTAGGAAGTGTTTGTTAGAAAAAAAGGAATAGGTGCATTGTATGCACAGCTAGTTAGTATTAATTGACATTTTATGGCTAACTTAGCTATATCTCTTCAAGTACTATATATGTATATCGCATTGGGTATGACCTAGAGCATTTTAAAGGTGTCATTACGCTTAAAAAAATTCTGGGTCAATTTATGTTTGGTAAAGCCAGCTTAACAACAGGTAAAAAAGGAGAAAATTCGATACATTCTTCTGTACCACTACGACCAAGGTGAAAAGGCGGAGCAGGCGGCCAAACATTTTTTTGCTGTTTATGAGCCCAATACTACATCGAATACAACAGCAAAGCTGTGGTTCCAACGATTTCGTTGTGGTAATGTGGACGCTAGGGATAAAATCATGAGACCTTATTATATTGCCCACGAACTAAAGATTAGCTAGAAACCTTTTGGAACCATTTGCATAAGGCTGGTCTCAAGAACAAGCTTGATGTATGGGTGGCACACGAATTATCGCAAAAATACCTTTTGGATCAAATTGATGCTTGATGACATAACGAAATCGACTCATTTTTTAAGCGGATGGTGACTGGCAATGAGAAATGGGTCACATACGAGTACAACAGCCGAAAAAGATCGTGGTCCAATCGCCAAGCGGAGGAATTGGAAGGAAATCATCCATTATGAACTGCTTCCATAGGGCCAAACACTCAATTCGGACCTACAACTAACCAGATTGAAGCATGTGATCGACCAGAAGCGGTCAGAATTGGCCAATAGCAAGGGTTGGGATGTTCTATCGCACCCAACTCATAGTCCAGATCTGGCTATCACTTATTTAACCATTTGACAAATTTTCCTAATGGCATTTCTTTATCAAGAGATAAAATGTGAAAATGAGTTGGTCAGTTTTTCATCCGATAGTGACGGAAGACTTTTTCAATTGGAGAATTATGAAATTGCCTTCTAAATGGACAAAGTTTATTGAACAAAACGGGGAATATTTGACCTAAATGGGATATTCCTGTGTTGATTTCATAGTCGAAGTAAAGCGAAAAAGCGACGGTAACTTTTTACTTTACCTAATATATAACAGCTATTAGAATAAAAAACTTTGAAGTACACATTTGGAGGGGGTCCGGAACCGAAAACCAGCCGTGGATCCGCCTCTGCTTTAAGGCATCACTAAAAACTAGTTTTCATTAAAGTTTAGAGTTTTTAAAATCTTCAAAAGTATTGAGTAATTTTTCACGCCTTAAATTATGGTTCGAAGCTGTAGGTTTGATGCAAGATTTTAGTTCAAACATAGGTTTCCTATAATTGCACAATTATTTTTCAAGTTCAATAAAAAAATGTTTTTTTTTCATAATTTCTTTTTAAGCAAACCATTTAAGAAAGTTTATTCGTTAGAAATACATTTTTATTTAGCTCGTGGCTTACATAAATGTGTCCATAATCCATACAATCCTCAAATGAGTTGCTCAGATCATAATACTTTTAGTTACTACGGCTTGGCATAACGTTTGGTCCATGCGCGTGCTTTTGCATCGTACTGCTCACGTTCGTTCTTGCAGAGCGCACCCACGGAGGGCTTAAATGCGCCATCTGGGTTCGGTTCGGCTAATAACAATTGCAAATAAACTATAGTACTCTGTACTGTCTGTAATGGATTCCATTTATCCTGTATTATGTCCATGCAAACCGAGCCAATTTTACTAATATTGCAATGGAATATTTTGGTTTTAAAAAAAATATATGGTGGTGAAACAGGATAATCGCCAGGAAAAACAAGAGCTAAATGAAAAACGCCATCCTCATATGGTGTATCGGGAGTTCCTAATATGGTTACATTCCAGCGGAATATGTTCTCCTCATCTAATTCCACTGTGCAGTTTTGTAAAGGATTGCGCTTAAAGTTTTGTAGCTCGCGTAGCAGTATGGTAGTTGCACGGCGACGACATTCCTCGCTCACATTTTCGGGATGTTGCAGGCCCGCAGCATTTCTGATAAATCGAAAGAAATGGACACTAGCTGCAACGGGAGCTCCGTTAATGGTCATGCCTAATCCGGTGCCACGTTCTGGTTCTGCCAAATTGTTTGCGCGACTCTCAACTACTGGTGCAACTGCGGCAATAGAAACATTTCCCGAGCTGCCTGCGGCTTCCTGTCTGCGTTGAATGCGTTCGCTGCGGCGTATTGGAGCCATATTTGCTTTGGAAGTTTCTCCTGAATTTTGTGTTTTTTTATTATAAAATCAATTGGCTGCTGAAAAAAAAACAAAACTATATAAACTTAATGCGCAGTTTGCAGTTGAACCATTTACCTTTGTTAATAATGCTGCACAATTTTTTGAAACACGTCTTTAAAAGTTTATTTTATTAAACACGTGAAATTTTTATTTGAGCTTACTGCAGAATTAAACACACACACGCCGCGCAAAAAAGTGACATAGATATGGTACTTTTCGTAAACTAGCAAAATGTATGCTAAACATATTTTATCGATAACTTAAACATAGAGAAGGTATTTTTCATAAGCTGTCGAATTGTATGCAAACATATTTTATCGATAGCTTATATGAAAAAATCGATATCGATAAAAGATATATAAAAAGATAAAGAGTATATATTAAAGAGAGGCGTAAGAACGGCCGCTGGCATTTGCACGCCCTCGAATGTTGAGCCAGAAATCCGGGATGTTAAGGTTATGTTAGCCAGCACAACTTAACAGCTTAGAGCAGTGCAGACAGCGTCTAAACTAGTTTTCTAACTTAATCTTAGTCTCTTGTCTCTGTCTAAAGTTGCGAGCTAACATTTTGCCGGAATGTTAAAGTCAACCAGCTAACATTACCTTAACATCCCGGATTTCTGGCTCAACATATGATAACAGCGTTCAAACGCCAACGGCCGTTCTTACGCCTCTCTTTAATATATACTCTTTGATAAAAAGATATAAAACTTTTGATGAACTTAAAAAAGTGATTTCGACGACTGAATTAAAATAATAATTATAGCTTTTAATTGGTGTAAATGGCGGGATTAAACTTTGGAGAGAATTTTTGTTTTCATCTAATTAAATTGCAACTTGGCACATGTGTTCCTTTTACCTGATCCAACTATTAGAAGGTTTCGCAATGCGCTCTCTGTGACTCTCTGAAAGAGAGTGCATAGGTTCAAAAGCATACAAGATGCTATGAATTTTACATGGTGCCGCAAAGATATATGGTACAGCCATCTCTCTTTTTGTGCAGTTGCATTAGATAAATATTGGGTCAGTCCATGGTGTAATAATACAAGGTGAGGAAATGCCAAATAGCGCTCTCTCGTGGTTGTTTATTTTGCTTGCAGTAGTGAATTTCACATTTCAAAGTGAAAGGTTGTGCAAATGCCGTCAGCATTCGATCGTATTAGTCCTCGCGTGTTTTTGTTGAAGTTCTAATGTGTTGCAAGTTGTTTGACAAACCTATCATACCATTATCCATAAAAGAGTATCGTTCATACAATGAAAACTGATTCAAGTAGTTCAAGCTGTCTACACTTTTTATTAACCCAAAGATTGAGGAAAAACAAACAGAGAGCAGATATGGAGTTACAGTAACGTTTATATAATGTACACTTGACAGGTAGGTAGCTCTTCAATATATATTACAAGTACATAAAATAATACGCCATAAAGGATTACAAAAAAGCAAAAAAAAAAATACCCACTTGACTCATTTACTGAATTTTATGCATAGCATTGTAATTGCTGGTAATTAAGTAGTAGTAATTACATAAAAAAAATGAAATAAAAATAAGTAACTTAATGATTATGATTTAATGAATTAAATGATTAAGGCAGCGGCGCAAGCAACAATAATAAAAACAGCAACCATAACACCCTCAAAGACTCACGCATCGATGCTCCGATAACAAAAAAAAAACAAAAACAAAACTCGCTTTAGTTTTATTACATTATAAAAATCGAAAAGACCGTCAAGAAAGTTTTTAATTACTATTATAAGAGCAAAACAAAGAGAAGAGTAGATAAAAGAAGCAGCTAACCATTTATTACATACGCGAGGGTAGTTTGATAAAGTCATTTAGGGTGTTCACTTTGTGGCGCAGAAATGCAAGAGTGCTCGACTAACTATGCGACCTACCATATTTAGGTGTTTATAAGCGTAATTTAACGTGCTTTGTTTTTGTGAAGCAAAAGATAGCTGCAAACAAATCACTGACTGAATTTTTCTATCACTTTACAAGTTTACAAGCACTAAATAATATCAAAAACAGTAGGAGGAACGTGTACTAGAGAGCTGCACAAAATGTTCTAAACGTCGCACTTCACTACTGCACAGTACTTTTAAGCACTTTATTTCACTGCAGAGCTGACTGCAGCATAAAATGTTTTGATGTTTTGTTTGCTTCAAAACAAAACCTTCAGTGCTTCAACTGCCTTTGCTTCAGTTCTTCACAGTGCTTGAATATTTCAAAACATTGAAAAATCACACAAAATGCTTGAGTGAAGCAAATATTCGGCAAGCAAAGCGAGTGCACTAGATAATAATGACATAATATTAAGCCACACACAGACACAAGCAGATTGTTTGTTTGTGTTAGTCAAAAAAACCCCCACCAAAATCATTGCAACAACAAATACGTTCTATTATGCTTGGAATGTTCTACTTCAGTTCGGTTCTAGTTCAGTTTGGTTCTACTTCAGGTTTGTTCTGTTTAAGCCAAAGACATGAAGTGCTTGAAATAATAGCTGGCTTACAAGACATTTGTGCAGTGCTTGCGTAGCTCTCTAATGTGTACACACTGGTCGATATTGACAAGGGTCTGGATTGAGCGAAAATTCAGAAATTTTAGTCGGTTTAAAGGCCAGTATGCAGCATAGAAAAACGCGTCGAGACAAAACAAAGCTTCATATAAAAAAACCAACGACTACAAGTTGCTTTCTTGCTAGTAAGCATACAGTGCTGCCCATCTTTGTAAAAATTTGCAAATTAGGAAAAGCTGTAAAATGACATCCAGATGGCGCCAGCAGTAACTGCAATTTGAGGCTAGTACGCCGCCTCGTAAAAGTCGTGAAAGAAAAAGTGCTACTTATTTTAGAGTTTGTGACTAAACAGTGCTGCCCATATCCGAGCAATTGACATGTAGATGGCGCTATTTAGAATAGATGGCGCCAAAAAGTAAATATAAAATTCAGCTGTTTTTGTTCAAATTGGTACACTTGTAGTGTATAACATAATAAAAAGAGCAGAAACGAGTCGCTAAATGAAAATATGACTTAGTATTTATTATTATTATTATTGTCATTATTGCCTACTTATTTGCGAAATTGTTGGAAAAAAAAAACACGCCAAGAGCAAACAAAACTCAAGAAAAAACGAAGGGTTAACTCATATTTACGTATTTTGAAGTGAATTAATATTGCAATTCAATAATTCACATTTCGCGGAAAATTTTCAGTTCCAAAACCATGGTACAGAATCCGGCAGAATTTTCGGAAAATTTTCACAAGTCTTCGGATGTTTTCAACACATTGTTTGCGTTGTTGGAGCCCCACATGATTCCTAAACGCCAATTTTCTGCTCTTTAGTTTCTGTTTCTGCAATCAAAATAAGTTGCTGCACATTAATGTCTTGTTTTTAGTGCGCAAACAGAACAGCTGATGCTTTTGCTGGCGCCATCTACATGTCAATTTCACAAAAATGGGCAGCACTGCAGCTTACCAAAAAGTAAAATTCGTTGCGCTAAGAATTTTGATAGTGTTTTTTTATATGAAGTTTTGTTTTTTTTCAGGCATTTTTACGTTGCTGCGTACTAGCCATAACACGAAATACCGCACCAAATATTACAAACTAGAAACAAATACTGCAAAGTGGAGAAAAATTATCAAAAAATACCACATACTGTTTCTATGGGCACACACAAAATAAGTGACAGCTTTTGTCTTGACGCGTTTTTCGTTGCTGCGTATTGGCCTTAAGTGGTTCACTTCTGTGTTTCTGTTCGACAAATAGAACACCCTTAGAAACTATTTGGGTAAAACATATTTTTTTTATTCAAATAAACGTTTTATGTCTCTTCAAAGTTGTTACCAAAGTTTATTCAATTTTTGGATTCCTTTCAAAGAATAGTTTTTTCCTAAGCCATCAAAATAAGCGTTTTATGCGACACAAATATCTCAATGCCCACACTTTTTTTTTCCGAAGCTGTGAGATATTTTGCTGTCGCAGCGACGAATTATAGATTGATCTAGACATTCAAAAGTATCGCTCTAGTCGTATGAGTAATTTGTCGGTGAAATAATTTCTGTAAATATTGTTTTATTATAACTACTTAAGACCAATACAAATTCTGAGGCCTGCTAATTTTTTTTAAATTTCGGAAGAAATACATGTTTTTTTTATCGAATCTACAGACTCCCTTAGAGAGCTTTGGGACCGGGAAAAATCTACCATTACGTTAACCCTGTTGACACCTGGGTCGACCTGAACATTTGGCGTCACTTAACCGCTTCTTAACCATTTATGCTGAAGTTCCCATATTTATTAAGCCTTGGCTTCGTTTCGTTCATAGTTTTTTTTAGGTTAATAATATTTTATGGAATCACTTTCTTCAATTTTCATCAAAAATTTATGCAGCTTGCTTCAAAGCGTCTATTAGCAGTTGGTAGCAGTTTTGCATTCAAGATTTATCAAGCAACCCTCGTTGCATAAAACAATGTTAAATAATTAGTTATAATTATAATAATTAAACTAAATGAGCGTAGTAGCATAGTTTTTGCTTACAACATTTTGCTGGGGCAACGTGGGTTAAGCGCTGCAGTAACGCCCACCTCGCCAAACTAAAGATGATGGGCACTTACAAGGCCTTTAATTTATGTCAAATTCTGCATAATAAATCCCAAAGATCTTTTCAATTTACCTATAAATTAGTTGAAAGTTTTTGGCTCGAGCATTTGTGGTTCCACATTACGAAATGGGCTGGCCAGCACATGTTAGCATGGGAGACGCCTTCATCCACTTTTGTGGTGTCATTTGGCATTAGGCTGCAAAGACAACGATGACGTCGAAGACGTGTTCTTGCATCCAAAAAAAAACTCTCTTTCTCTCTCTTGCCGCGTGTGTGTGATAATTTTCTTTGGTTTTTGTTGGTTTTCCCAATACACACATCTCGTATATAATTGTGAGTTTTCGTGCTTTGACATAAGCATTTTTATATTATTGCTGTGTCGCCTCATTTGCCTGTAAAGCATAAATTTTCCACCTAATACATAAGTGACAGTTATGTGTCAGCGAGGGAAAACTAAAAACATTTCTTTTTTGAAGTGGAAATTGTAGTTTTTGGTGTGGCATATATAGGACATATGTATTATATACAAAGTGTGTATGCAACATGGACTGCGGAATGCAGACATGTCTATGGGTGACTAATCGAGTCTGCAGCTAGATGAAATGCTGTTCTCAAAATAAAGCTATCAAAACTGATCGTTTAAGTTAAGTTTTTTACAAAAAAAAAACAGCTGAGTGGAATATAAAAAGGCGGAAAGCAAAAAAATATGAATTCTTTTATTTGGTCTGAACACTTTATTATTTCTATAAGAAATTTATTTCACTACTTTCTGGAAACTGTTGAGGCATTTTTAAGTCAAAAAGGCTTAGAGATTGGAGGTTACACTTTCCTAACTATATGTTAATTTGACCACAGAGTTGTATTTTCTCGAAAATTATAGGACATCTAAAATTGGCATAGTAGTGCTTATAACAAGTGCAGACAACTTTATAAGGAAGGGGCTCTTAAATGTATATATTTTTGCTCATATCTTTTGAATTTTTAAATGATTTAAAAATGATGTAATGTAAACAGCAAATTGTGCCAAGTTTCCAACATAATTTAATAGTTTTTCTTTTAAGATCAGTACGCAGTAATGAAAGAAAACAAAACTACATATAAAAAAAAACCTATCAAAATGCCTTGTTGATTACACTAGTTTACAAATTTAAGGGTCATCGAGTGAACCATCCGAAAAAAGTGTTTTTTTATGGTAATTTGAGATCGAGAAAATCGTCTTTCATATCGATAGGAATAACTGAAAAGATGGCGTACGTTAAAGTCGGGCGCGGACGACTTTGGGATACCCTGTACCACCACATTGCAATCAAGTCCGATATATTGCTTACAAACTCCAAAAGATATTTCTTTGCCAAATAAATGAAACACAACGATTTTTGTTCAAAATACGTTTTTTTGACCGATTGGACCTATGGGATCTATATGATATAGTCAACCGATTTTGATAAAATTTGGTACAGTGTTGAAGATCTCTAAAAAATTTCCGAATGCCAAATTTGGTTACAATATCTTCATAAACAAACGAAACACAACGAATTTTGTACAAAAAGCGTTTTTTTGACCGATTGGTCCTATGGGAGCTATATGATATAGTCAACCGATTTTGATAAAATTTGGTACAGTGACTTTTGAGTACCAAATTTGGTTACGATATCTTCATAAACAAACGAATTATTTATCTAAAACTTTTGGGGTTTTTCGAGGTCCTCTGAAACACCCCTATGGGAGCTATATAATATATCCCCGATATCCAAAATATAAAATAAACTTGCATCCGCTGACATAATAACGCATCTAATCTGAAAATTTGGTTGCTCTAGCTCTTACCATCTCTGAGATCTAGGCGTTCGTACAGACAGACAGACGGACAGACGGACATGGGTACATCACCTTCTCTAGTCACTCTGATCATACTTTGGGTAAATTTGGGGGGTCTCCGACGTCTCCTTCTGTATGTTACATACATTTTCGGCTTGCAGAAACTTTACAGGGTATAAAAAGTGTCCAAAAACATGTTTTTCGAAAATATCTCGAAAACGGTGCTTAAGAAAAAAAAGTTTGACATTTTCGTGTTTCTCGACCTCAAATTACCCTACAAAACACTTTTTTAGGAAGGATCATTTTTCGTGTAAACTAGTGTTACCAGTGTTGCCCGGGGCACTTGACATACAGATGGCGCCAGCAGTTGCATGACCTTTTATTTTTTATCGCTAAAAAAAGTGAATGTTCCGAAAGTTATTTTGATAGCAAAATACATGACGGGTAGGCAAAGTAGATGCCTCTAGATGTAATAGTAAAAAATAGCTTTTATAAAGAAAGTGTAGGGCTACCCAAACATTTGTGACCTTACCAAAAACTATCATTATCACGCAAGTGCAAATGAAGCGGTTTGGGACGATTTCACTTGTTATTGTTTTTAAATTTGCAACTCATTTACTATTTTTAAACTAACAGCTGATTGTGACATTTACTTTAATTTGTTGGCACCATCTAGCTGTCAATTGCAGAAATATTGATAGCACTGTTTGCTCTCAAACACTACGCATACAATTCTTTTAATATAATAATAATAAGTTGCATTTTTTTTTAGTGCTTTTTACGAGGCTGCGTACTGGCCTTTAAAAAGAAAAACTGGAAAAATTAAGTCCGGCTTTGTAAATAATGTAGGACCAGGTAGTGGATTACATATTAACAATATAATCACTTCGAAGCCTAACATCATTCTATAAATGTTTTTAGATTATTTCACTTTTTTCTCTGTTTAGGAATCTTCAGACTTGCTGACGGTCAATATAACCGTTTTAATTTTTTTAAAGCTATTTTCTATATCGATTTTAGACTTTTAAAAAGCAGCACGATCTAAGAAACTATGCTGAAATAAGTATTGAAATTGAATAAAATTTTTACCTTCATATAGGTGAAAAAAGGCCATATGTTCCAACTAGGAGCTCAAGGCAATAAATATACCTACTATATATAGGTGAAAAGAGATTCATCTTTGGACTTAAGCTTTAGCGTTGAAAAAAAAGTCCTCAAAGTTGGATCAAAACAGTTTCGGAATGAGAAAATCTAATAACCTAAATTTTTAGTTAAAAACGATCCCGAATCGACTGGCGGTTGACGATTAAGGCAACTTCGTATACTCGTGTATGCTCAAAATTTATATAGGAAAATCGACTCTGCTTGTCGGTTTCGGAATCAGAGAAAGAAAGTTTAACCAAGTTTACCAAACAATCTTGTAGAATCTCACTACAAAGGTTTCATCCTAAAATAAATCATTAGTATATATAAAAAAAGTAATGTAAATCCACCATAATAATGGGCATAAGTTTTATGAAAATCTAACTTCTTTATTTTTATCTATAAATTTTTTTCGATTAATTTCTTTACTTTAGATCACATTTTAAAAGAATTGGAAAAAACTAAAAGTGCCTTTTAGGTATATCGAAAACTGATCAGTTCTAAATATGTGTCATCAAAGGTAAAATTGGCTATGTAAAAGGCACTAATGAGATCTATAATAATCGCTATCTTGGAACAAGCACATCTAAGGATTGGTTTTTTGAAGTTATTGTAGAACACTGCTGGGGTTTTTCAAACCACGTATTTTGATTCAGCGGCTTAGAATCCGTAAGGTCGCTTTGTCATGTGGAAAGTTCACATCATCCTAAGGATCCATAGTACTCACTTCCTTAGTTAGTTCCTGAAATCAGCTTAATTAATTGGGATAGTGTCAGTCGGCTTATATCGAGTAACGACGATATTTTATATCCGCCAAAGAGGTATGACCTTCTTTGGCCTACAGGGTCATGCTCAGTTGCTAAGTGTTGAACGTCTTCCTTATTAATCTAATACAAGCTATAGATGTTAGAATCCAGTTTTCTTGAAACTATTTAAGTTATTGGAGCCGCTAAACCTATCTATCTGCCTTGCTCCGGAAAACGAATCCGAATATTTTATCGAAGATTTTATTCGATATCGTTTTGAAACCACATTTTTGGTGCTCTCAATTTCATAAAAACGAATTTTTTATGTGGTTTGAGTCCGACTACTTTGTTGCAAGAGAAATCAAAACTAAGTGGTTAAATATGTTGAAAAGTGTACGCATCTTAAAATGAAATAATTTTTTAAATATTCTTTGATATTCTTAGATTGTATTTATGTCCATTTCAAGTAAAATATTTCTTGATAATTATACTTAATTATTTCTTTGCTGAATCAACCCAGTTTTGGTCTACGTTCACATACACTAACATGGTGCAAGTCTTGTATAAAAAATGGTTCGTGTCTATCATAAAAAAAAAATTTTCCTTGTAATAAGAATAGGTTAGTCGTGGTAAATTTCTATCGCAAGTAAGGTAAGAGTAAGAGAAATGTGAGTAAATATCGATAGCATAAAACGTAGAATTAGGAGCACGCAAAAATGAAAACGAAAAACTCTTTTGTTTTCCGGAGCACATTTGTTGTTTTCGTCTGGATGTCTAAGTCTCTCGATTACGTAAGTTTGAAGTTCCCATTGATAATTTATTTTGTATGTTTAGTATTTAATTGTCATATTTGTACTCAAAAAAAACATATTGAAAAAAAAACCCATCCTTGAAAAAGTAATTTTAAAACTCTTTTGTCTTGGCAGAAAATTATGGGAACGTCAGATACACTCCCAATAAATCTAATTTCAAGCTTAATAGTGCGAGTTTTTGCAAATTTGTTGGAGAAACA
Source organism: Chymomyza fuscimana (assembly GCA_949987675.1). Taxonomy (NCBI): domain Eukaryota; kingdom Metazoa; phylum Arthropoda; class Insecta; order Diptera; family Drosophilidae; genus Chymomyza; species Chymomyza fuscimana. The sequence goes on along the minus strand of OX465089.1, from coordinate 26,801,172 downwards.
CTTGTAGATCTCCATTTTATTGGCAATTTCTGCCGTGTACCAACCCCTCAACCAATTAATATATAAAAAAAACATTAAATTGTCGGTTATAAGAAATGCGTATAGCAATTTTCATATATGCAAATCTTGCAGATACTTCTTTTTAATGTTTGGCTATTTTTCGTTGTTGACTTATGCGCGGTTGCGATTGCGCATAATTTAAAATAATGACTGTACATAAAATTTAATATGTCTGCGCTTATCGATCAGCCTCTCAGCTCTCCATATGGAAATGTCGACGTTGGCATTGAAGTTGACGTGTACCAACACCAAGCCACACAGATGCACAGATACACAGATACAAAGATACACACGCACCACAGGTGTCACTCTCACTTTCGGCAGACACAGATATACACACACACACACGAATCCAATTTAGCAAGCAGTCAGGCAAACTGATTAAATATCAAAAGTGGATGCAGCAGCTGGAGCAGTCACAGTGATTGTCATAGTGACTGTCACGAGGATAGTGACAGTGACAGCGGGCAGGGTAGGGGGCAACACTTTGTCTATGACGCTTTCCCAAAATGTCAAGTGCGATACCCTACATACATAACAATTAGTAATTCAAATTATGCCGCGCATCCACACGCAAAAGATACAAAGATACATGCGACGTACTACTGCAATGGAAGATCTGACAACATCTGCCTGGGCAGGCACATTTGTTACCACTTTCCATTTTTTTGTTTTTGTTTTTTGTAACTTGGCTTAAACTATGCAAATTTCACGCGCACTAACAGCTACAACTATTAATTGGTAAATGGCAAACAAAACTAGACAAGCAAACAACTTAGCTGACAAACTTCGAATGTCAGATGCACTGCATCCTGTCTGCGTGTGCTGCATATGAACATAGTTTAGTACAGATATTAGACATTTCCCGCCAAAGTAGCATATGAGCACGACTCTGCATTGAAATATTTAAGGTATTCACGCTTTGTGTTGACTTGAGGAGTTGAAAATTTGTTGAAAAAGTCAACAGGCCAAAGCGTGAATACCTCCTGTTGACTTTATGAGTTGACTTGTTGACCTTTTCTTCTTCTTTCCTGTGTTTGTTTACATTTGTAAATTGGTACAAATTGCATTCAAATTCAAAAACTTGAATTAAAAATGCCGAGACAGAACATAAAATCTACTTTAATTGAAACTGTAGCTAAAGTAGCTATGGACTGCCAAGATTTTTATTATTTTATTGCTGCAAAATCGAATTAATTGTACAAAAAACCAAATTTGAGTTTGTGCTTCTTCTTTCATGTGTTTTTTTACATTTGTAAATTGCTGCAAATAATCATTAAAATTTTGATTTAAAAAAACCGAGGTTGAGCGTAAACTGTTGGTAAAGTGGCTTTGGATGAAATCAATTTTATTGAAGTCCTCCAATTTTCAACTCCTCAAGTCAACACACTCAGATTTTATTGTTTTACATGTACCTAGGTACAAGCTTACAAGCTAGATGAATTTTGCAATTGGTCGATTTTCTTAAAAACCAAACGTGTGGAAAAAATTTAAAAATATGTAAAAAAAAACGAAAATTTAAATGTTTTAAGCCTTTTTGATTTAGAATTTTGCAATTATTTTATTTATTTATTTTCTTAAAAATCAAACGTATGGAGCAAAAATTAAAAAAAAACAAAAATTTAAGTGTTTTAAGCCTTTTTGATTGGATCTATCAAAATTACATAATATATATATTTTCGAGGTATGCTGATTAAGCCCTTTCATTTAATACTAAACACAGCGATTTCCTCTAGAGGGCGCCATATACAATTTGATGTGACTTTACTTAGTCTATAACCAGTGGGCGATCCAGTTGCTCCCAACATAACCTGGTTTGTTCAATTATGATAAGTGGTTTGGACGTTAGGAGGGAACAGATGAACATACATAATACGCACAGGCAGGTGCGGATCCAGGATTTGGTCTTGGGTGCGGTTTTTCACTTCGAAGTGTGTATATATCAGGGCTCACTTCCAACCCATTTTCCCAATTTTTTTTGTGGCGGGAGGGGGGTGGGGTGTCCGCATCCGAAAGCCCCCGTGGATCCGCCACTGGTCTAAAGTATAAATAAAAGCTGACTAAAATAAATTATTTTAAATTTTGATATTTGCAACTGAACTTTTTTAAAATTTTGAATTAGTTCAATTTAAAAATTATGGCTGAAAGTGCAGGAAATACTTTCTACAAGGCCTAAATTGTTGTTCCACATCTTTAAGTTTATTTTTCATATATATTTTATTGATCATATAAGCAGAGTTTTTTAAGTGATCATATGAGTAGTGTTGGTAAAGGGTTCCTAAAAATGATCATATGAGCAGTATTTTTGAAGTTAATCATGGGAGTAGGGTTCTTAAAAGTGATCGAAAGAGTAGGGTTTGTAATAGTGATCATATATAGTAAGCAGGGTGATTAAATATTTAGCTAATGCGCGAAGAGTTATAAAGTGAGTTGGCTGTTTGGTCACGAGCGTGATTTGTGAAGAGCGCTCCTTATTGTTGCTCATGCTGTGAGCTCCGAAAAGAGCCATTCTGGAAGTTCTTATGAGCGCATAGAGCGTGAACTTTTCACACCCATTGCGAGATGTAATGCTCTAAGCAAAAGTGAAGAGCCGCTTATGAGACTTTTTCTACGAATCTCGCTTAATAGCTTTCTTCTAATTATTTATATACTCTCTTTAACTATAGAGTACTGTGTATAAAAAAAAAACGCTCCAACACAAAAATAAAAAATTGTCAACCAAATGTGGCAAAAGTTGGCTGCTCAAACCAAATAATTTGCAATTGAATCTTGCCCAGCTCTTGTCCTGTTGTTGTCGTCTTTGGCCAACTTTCTTCTCTCCTGGCTTATACTGCCCACCAGTTTAGCATTCGTTGTTTGGCTTATCAGTGATCAGCAGCCAGTTGGCACGTTTTGGGCATTGCCAGATATGTTGACACGTTGTTGTTGTTGTATCTGAAGTTATTGCTTTTGTTGTTGTTGGTAACGTGTTGGCAATAATAATAGCAAGTAATATTCAAGTTTTTATTGCGCTGCTTTAGATTATAAGTTAGTTTTTTTTTTTTTTAGCTGAAAATGGATTGTTGTAGTCCGTTTCACTACCACAATTAAGGGTAATAATGATTCATTATGGTGCCATATAATTTCATTAGTTTTATTGAGCTGATCTTGGTGGGAACCATATGAAAAGTTAAACTTGAACTTTGAATGGAACTTTCCTTTTTTTTTCAGAGATACTTAGGTGTTTCGAGTACATGAAGTTAAATTTGATTAGCTTTAGGTTTTCTTTTTTTAAAAATTTACTTTGCCGATACGCACATTGCAATGCATTTTTAATTACTCAATTAATTAATTTAAAAAAAACTGCTTGTACACAGCAGTTCGAACCGCTTTTGAATTAGAACAGCCAATTGCTTTAACAATGAACAGTGTGTCCCTATTAATGAAATTTGTTCCGTTTTCGTTTTTTTTTTTGTTGTATGTACTTTTTTTTGTTGAACTGGAAACAGAAAACAAAATCAGCTGTTTTGTTTAAAAAAAACTTTATTTCCGGGAGCTAATGTCAAAAGAAAAACTCTATCTAAAGTTCATACTATATTTTAAATATTTAATAAAACCATCGATAGTTCTGAAAAACTAACATTTTTTTGGCCTTTCTTACCGACTGATTATATCATTAATAAAGACTGAATTCAGTATTATATTTTTAATATACATAACAAGTACTATTTAAAAATAGGTCGGACATTTTTGAAGAGTGAAAATTTCAATCTGGCTTAAATCTGCTCAGTTAAAAATATTAAAGTCTTTGTGATTTAATAAATTAATTAAATTAATTGTTATATGTTCCGAAAAGTAGGCAAAGTTTGTTTTTTTTTTTGTCCATACTGTGCGACGCACAGTGGGCGAAATGACCAATTTGGCGGCGAATAATTAATTTAAAAATTTTAAATATTTTTTATATATTTAATTTCTTTTTCAGAAAAAAATTTAATGGAGAAAGTATATCACGGAGAAGTGAACAAAAACGAATTTGGCATATAAGGCTATATGATGTGGTGTTTATTTGACGATTTTTGTCCGAATCGGAACACCACATCATATAGCATTATATGCCGAAATCGTTTTTGTCCACTTCTCCGTGATTTTTCTGCATTAAATTTTTCCTGAAAAGGGTACATAGTATCCCACTATCGGGCACCGCCTCGACTCTCAAATTTTTTACACATAGTCTGAAAATTATTTTTTGGTCACAGTGGAACGTGTTAAGTCACTTTAACTGTGGTTCACTCTTAAAACTCAGAAATCAGGATTCATCTTTCCGCAAATATTTGATGCAATTTCTTTCCGGGCTTTTTTTTACCTTTAAAAGGCATCAGCTGAGATATTTATCCATAATTTTTGTTTTTCCTTTTTAGACTAAGTACTTATCGGACCACCTTCGTATATATATACATACATATATATTCGGCTGAAATTTCGACAGTAGCCGTCTACGAGATTGTACTACACGATAATAAATTTCTCTTGCGATAGTAGTGCCATCGAGCGGTGAGGTTAAGTACTTATCGGACCACCCTCGTATTATTTCTCCTATTTTCTCAATATATAAAGAAATACATAATTTCCTAGCTTTAGCTCTCAATACTAACATCAAACTATTTGTGACGAAAAAAAATAAAAATCACAAATAAAAAGAAATTTGCAAATTTCTGAGAGAGGACCTTTAAACATGTGCCATGGTATAACAATTAGAAGATGACGCAATGCGCAGTTTCAACTTTTATTTGATAACTATATGAAATAGTGTACCAATTTTGATCAAACTACGCACAAATGTGAAGCCTAATATAAAACACATAAAAACACCTAAATACATGTTGGAAAATTTTTTATATTTTTTAAATATCGCTACCAAATTTATGCCAGTTGTATTTGGTTGTAGTCTAAACATTTGTGTAAAGTTTGATCGAAATTGCTCCACTATTTCATATAGCTGCTATATAAAAATTGAACCAGTCTTTTGCGCAGCCAAACTTGCGCACTTCTTTGCGACAGCTTTTAAAATTCTCTGCATCAGCGTTTTCACGACGTGTTCGTTTGTGTCACGCAGGGCCTGCAAGCAGGATCTGATTTTACCAAAAGATAATCATATTTGGCAGATATAGTATGTCAAATCGTGTAGATATATGTCTGCTTTGCTTGACTTTGCTACATTTTTTTTGGATACGGGCGCATCTTGGGAAACTGAAACTTGACAGACTTGAACTAATAGACAAATTCGGAAAAGACTTTATAAGTTAATGCTAGAAACGGTGGCTCCCTTAACCTAAAAATTACTCCAAAATGTAAGCATACTTTGTAAAAAAAGTACTGGGAATTTCCCATTTAAAGTTTTTTTCCTAAAGGCCTATACGCAGCATGAAATATTTCGCACTGAATCGCAAAACTTCATATAAAAAAAAATATCCCAAATGGAATATGGGATTTTTTTTTTATATGGTTTTGTCATTCCGTGCGAAATTTTTTTGCATTCTGCGTAAACCCCTTAAAATGGGGTTTTTGAAGTTTTGTCATTCCGTGGAAAATTTTTCATGCTGCGTACAAGTAAAAGTAAATGAAGACTGACTACAGAAATGATTTTATGAAAGATAGTCTTTTTTTTCCTAGGTTGGCAGGACGGTTTCTAGTTATGTTGCCAAATTTGAGATATTAATATACATGACGTCCCAAAAGTTTGGTCGAAGACTTATGTAATGCTCTGGACTTTTATTTCTGAATCCGCTTCTTAAAACTATTTTGAAATCGTATTTTATTGATTAGTTTCAAGCTTTCATGGCGTTAAGATTAATGTACTGTTGCCAATGATTCTTTGCTTTTTATTTAAAGTTCATAAATTCTTTGCATAACATTTGGATGGCGCTGAACCACGCTTGATACGTGAGAAAATTAATGGAAGTGCTCAAAGATACAAGTTCAATAGATATAGATATAGGCTTATAATTTTTTTAAATTGACAAAGTATGCTTATGTTATAAATTTAATTTTAGATATTACTTAAGCTGCTAAGCTTTGCCTTTTAAGAAAAAAAAAAGTGCTGATCATGGGAATTCTTCATGCCCATCAGGCTTTAAGAATACTTTTTTTTTTCTAACCTTTTCAGTTTTTGTGCTTGTCTGCTTTGCCATAACTCTTGCCAAATTTTTTTTTATTATTATATTTATTATGTCTTAAAGAATACTTTTATTCCCAGAAATATTTTCAAATGCCTTCTACTATTGTCGCCCTAAAAAATAAGGTTATAAATCATCTTTGATTTTAGTTAGGCTTCGCTGACTCACGACCCAGCCAGCAGCCTGGATCGACTTGGAACCACTTGAATCGGCTTGAAACGACTTGAATCGACTTGAATCTTCTCATTGTTTGTGTTTTCTTTTGTGTCGCTTTGGGTTGTTTTTGTTTTTGGTTTTTGTTTTTTTTCTTTACTAAAAACACATAAAAAAAAGAGTTCTGGAAAAGCTGCTCATAAACTTGCTTGGTCACATTTCTGCCAAAAGGCAAATGGCCAGCTAAAGGAGCCGCAGCCGGTTTTAATATATCGATGTGTATGTGTGTGTGTGTTTGTATCTATGCATGTGTTTTGGCCATTGGGCGCCTGTTTGTGTGTGTGTTTTATTTATTTTTAAGGAGAAAGCCTGAGAATGTGTTTACAGCCCAATAGGGTGGTCATGACGCGTACTAAACCAAAAAAAATTCCAATGTGGCAGCCACACAGCTGTTTGAGCTCCTTTTGTTTTTGGTGGTATTTTGCATTTTATTTTTTTCTGCCGGATTAAAAGCCAGTTTTGTTGCAAAATATTTTGTTATGTGACTTGGACAGCGCCTACGCGTCATGCCACACACACACACAATACACAGATTATAAATACATTTCACATTACATATTAGACGTTACACATACGCCGTGTTGTTCGCACATTTCGTGCATTGTATTATGTTTTTAATGGCTCTGGCACAACAGAATTGACATTTCCTTTTTTTCAACATCAGCTACAAGCTGGAAAACTGGAAAAACTATAAATCAGCAGCAACAAGCAGCAACAAGCAACAACAACAACAACAACAAACTATTCCATGTGATTGTCACGCTTGAAGGACTTGCCAAGCGAAAATGAATTTAGTTTTTTCTTTTTTTCTTTCTGTTTTTGTGTTATAAGTTGCTGTTAACAGCATTTGTTGCAGTTGTTGTTGTTGTGGTTTTTTTTATGAAGTGGGTTACTATGTTTGTTGAGTAATTGAGTTTAGTTTCACACACACATGCAGACCCCTCCGTTGTAGGAAGCTGCACATGCAACTGCAACATGCTACAACACTTTTGCATGTCTTGAGCCAAAACAATTGCAACGCTTGTCCAACAAAATGCTCAGCTTTGTATATTAGCTGTATCTTTTGTCTGCTGTTCTCTGAGATACATAAATCTGTGAAGCAGTTAAACTATGTCAAAGAACTTGTAACAAAAGTAATTTAAAACAAAAGTTTACATGAAATTAATTCCATATTTATTTTTTTTACATAAATTGTCGTAAGCGTGGAGTCTTGACCCTCTGATGGCTTCGCTTGCTAAGCCTCCAAACTTTCTGGGGTCACATATTACAGGGGCCATTCTTTTATTCATAGGCCATTTGCTGCTCGTTTTCTCATCTCTAGCGTGGGGGCCTATACGTTTGGTCGATTTCAGCTTAAGCACATCTCTAGCGCACGGGCCAATAACTGCTCGCCTGCACATCTCTAAGACACAGGCGTTATATCTGTACCTCTTTGATTCACAGACCAATTGCTGCTCGTTCTCTCATCTCATCTCATCTCATCTCTAGCATTCTGATTTTGCTCCAAGTCAGCTTAAATTTCGATGATTGCTTTTGACGTTTTAAGTCCAGCTCTGACCTTTATCAGTGGTGGGCAAAACTCATGCAAACAAATATTTCTTTGTGTCAGTTGCAAAAGCCCATGAGAGAGCAAGACCCGCAATCAAGCAAAAAACGAGAGAGACATTTCACACACTTGGACCGTGCTTGTCTTTCACCAAGTCAATTATTGCTCTTGCTTTAAACCACATCAAATTGGTCTACTTCTTTCAAATATATCTTCCCGTTTATCGTACTGCCTTTATCAAAGTAAACGTTTCGAAATCATGTTACAGGCATCTCAAATAAAACTTTAATCTTGCTGACTGATAGAAGCAAGAAATATATAATATATATTTTTTTTTTAATTCCATCTGGTTTAGCGGTTAAGCGGTTTTGAAATCTAAAATAAGCATTGCAAAACAAAAAGCCTATTCATAACGTAAAGTGTAATTTTTTCTTTAAGGCCCATACGCAGCATGCAAAAATTCCGCACAAAATGTCAAAATTTCATAAAAAAAAAAAATCCCAAAAAAGGGAATTTCTTTATGTGAAATTTTTTTTTGAAAAAATTAATATTTATATTTTATAGCAATTTAATTTGTTTCAATTTAAAAATGGTCGAATTTTTTTATGGCAAATAAAATATTGAAATTAAAGAAAAATAATATCAAAATAGATAAAAAGCTTAGCGATTAGCCGATTATTTTTTGGGTTGCTCTGGTAGAGCTATCGTATTTAGGGTGACCAGATGGCAATGATAGTTTTTTTCAGTTGCTATGTTTTAGAAGCTGTTAAAGTTTCCAATGGCATTGCACCGTGAAAAGACGCAAGTATTCAAGTCATAGATAAGGCCTAAGCTCATTTATAGGGCGCTGGAAATCTGAATTTTTGCTACAAAGCACAGCCAGCTTCGCTCTTTGCGTAAAATGTTCTTAAAGTCTTCTATATGAGACACCTCCATGTTGCCATGGTATTTCCATAAAAGTAAAAATCATTTTTTTCATTTTTATATTTTAATCTACATGAGTTTAGATACCAATTTTGGTAAATGAAGCGTTTTCACCAAAATTATTTAAAAAAAAATCAAAGCTATCCTCTAAGATTGTGAAGCTTTTTGAATTTTTTCCTTGTTATCAACCAACAATCAACAATGAATGATGAATAACACCAGAATGAGTTAAAAAAAGTTAAAAAATTTAACTAATAGGATGCGCTGCGAAACAGCTAGTCCTTTTGGCCCTTTATCAAATATCATTCACGAAATGAGCTTGTTTTTTGGCTTTCAAGATCCTGCGATTTGACGTTTCTTGTTTATTTTCTTAACAAACAAACAACTCTTAATCAACAATACTAGAAGTTCTTGAACTAGAAGTTCTTGAAAAATGGTCAAAAATTTAAGTGACAGAATGGATGCTTCATAAAACGATAGTCCAGGTGTTGCTTTATCAAATATTATTCACGAAATGGGTTTATTCTGGATTATTTTCCTTGGTCCTACATTAAGGCCAACAACTTGATTAACAATATTGAAAAATCATCAAAAATGGATATCATTTTAAAAACAAAAATACCATGGAATTTCTCCCCAACCTATTATTTTTCAAAACAATAAGTTTCCATGGTTTTATTTCAAATTAAAGTTCGGACGATCTTAAAAAAACACGCTTAATACAGTTTATAGGATCTGCCATGCCTTCCATTATTTCTTTGATACAAAATATAACAATGCCTGACTCAGTTTGAAATTCCACATTGTTGTTGTTTCATTTAAATTTATTTTCCTAACATTCGTTATCTGGTAAGCTCTCAGATTGATTTTGAGATTTTGAAACTTCTTAAGCAGTGTTCACCTTAGTATAGGTTAATTAAGTATGTTCAAGCGAATTTTAAACTAGGGATGCGCGATACCGATCCCATATTTTGAATATCGAGAATATCGAAGTCGATACTGAATATTCGATACCAATTTGCTTAGTTTCGGTATCCAGATAAATTTCGTTATACATTTGGCCATTGAAATTTATTTTGCAAAAAAAACCCTTTATGGTAGTTACCCTTGCGATTTTCAGGTCTGGCTGGCGCCACGTTCAAAAAATAACAGAGTGAACACTGAAAGTAAAATGAACCCTTATCTCAACTTATTATAAACATTAGAAAATTTTGGTTTCGTTGTCGAGCAAATGCCTCCATTCTTTCGATACCGCGATTTATTTTTGGGAAAATCGAATCGGTATCGAGTTTTTTGCAATACTCAATACTTCAATTCGATTTTTTTTTCCGGTAAAAACAGTAAACAGTTCGGACAAAACTCTCAATCATTTGTTGAGAAGGAAACACAAAGGCAGAGCATGCATACACACAAACGCACGCAGTCAAACTAACGTTCTCTTTGACTTTCCATGCCATTTTATTACTCAGCTTGCTCTTTGCACTTTTTGCTTTTGATCTAATTACTCACTAACGGACTGCCAGCCTGTCTCGACTCTATGGCCAGCTTTTGTCTGTGTATCTGTATCTGTGTGTCTGGCCAGAAAAAAAAAGCCTGTTTAGTCATGCCGTTTGTTTGCTGCTCTCTTGGCTACTCCTGCTGCCACTCCTCGCTCTCGTTGCTCGTTTTACGTTTCTTGTCTCTCTTTGAAGTGCAGCCTCTGTATACCAATTTGGCTTATTTGCTTTAGTTTGTGTTTAACGTGCACTAATTTGACTTTTGGCGCGTCTTGTTGAGTCTCATTTTCGTTTCGTTTTGTTGACTTTGGCTTTTATTTGCAGAAACTGTTACTGGCCAGGTTATTATGACATCACTTTTGTAGACATCTTGACTTGACTTGGCTTGGCAATGGTTTCATGTTGCAATTGTATTTGCCTATACAATTTGACATTAATAAATTTAGTTATGCTTGAGCAACGATTTATAAATAGCTTTCAAGTGACTTTAAAGCTCAATGTGAGCCAGCTTTTTAAGGCCTATTGCGCATATCTAAAGTATCTAGCATATGGCAAAATCTCTGAATGGAGATCTCCAACGATCTCCGCTTTGTCACGTGATGGCTTTTTATTTTTATTTCGCCGCTGTGCACGTCTCCCACATTAAACTCTGCTCATAAATGCCTAGAGAGTAGTATACTAGTAGGTGGCTTTTCATTTTCATTAAACGAAATACCGTGACTGGCTTATAAAAATATTAAAATCCATAAGGAAATTGGCGCGGGTGAGTTTCCTTTGTTCAAGACCAAAAAGCTATAACAGACATTGCTGCTTACTGCATACATCAATTTTCACTTTTTGCAACAAAACAAAAGTTTTAACCAAAATTCACAAATTATATAAGTGGCTTTTGGGTTTCACCTGCGCCTAACTGTGCAAATCCTTGCGCCACGTACTACGTGAGGTTTATATTCGAGGTCACGTGGGAAATGTTTTTTTTTTTTGGTTTTTGATTTTATTTTTGGAGTTTATTTTATGCTCTTACAAAGTGTATGCAACTTTTGTGATCAGCCTATATACAGTAAGTTTAGTATGTTTTGATACAGCTGCGAATGTCGCAAGTTTCTTGTCAGTTACGGTTTGTGGGTTCAAGATCCACATCTAAATAAAAAACATATATTTATTTTAAATTTATTATTTTTCAATCTATGCTCTGATAGCAAGCAAATCATTGATAGAGTTTTGTATAACTCAACCAATATCAAAGCTTCATAACTAAGAAAAATATTTACATATAGGGTATTCACGCTTGTTGTTGACTTAAGGAGTTGAGTACTTTTGCACCAACTCAACATATTCTCAAGCTAGACCCCATTCTAGTTTCAACCTGTTGAGCTAAAGGGTTAGTGTTGCGAAATACGCCGTAAGCGGCAATTTCAACACTGTAATATTTCGGGATTTTTTGGCCATTTTTTTATATAAAAAGCGGAGAAAAAAAATAAAGTAGTACTTTTAATAAATTTTACTATTTTATAACAATTGAGTGTTGTGCATTTAGTTTACTAAATTTGCTAAATTCGAGAGAGAAGAAACACATACTCAACAACTCAATTCATAAACAAACAAAAGGGCGTTCACGCTTTAGCCAGTTGAGTATATAGCTATACAGCAACCGTGAATACCCTATATTATGTATTTATAATATGATAATAAACATTTGTATGCTTTTTGGTATAGCTTACTTTTTTTTAAACATTTTTATGAAACATTTTTAACAAAATTGCAAATTATTATAGTCAACTAGATATTTAGGTATTTTATTTAATTATATCATTGGCCAATTATTTATTCGCTCACAAGTTATTAAACTTAAATACATAAAATTCAATAATTGCACCCTTAGGGTAAAAAAATGAACCTTAATGAACTTGAAACTATATTTATTTTTTTTTAATAATATAATTGTTAATGAAAAATGTTATTTCTTTAGTTAAAACTAGTTAATTTTGCGTTTTAATGGGGGGACTAAGAGTCGCGCTTTAAAAATAGATACGCTTAATGATACCAGGGATGATATAAGCAAGCTTTAACAATATTATTATGATCTGGTGGTATAAGTATTGCATTGAATTAGGAATTAGCAACTAATTAAAAGTATTAATTGGAAATAAATTAATTTTTAATTAAAGTACTTGGTCTACTGTTTTTTTTTTTTAGCAATGCCGAAAGTCGAATTCTCTAGGCTTCGTTTTTTAAGACGATGTCAGGATTGGAAATCACGCTTTGAGTTTTAAATACTCCAACGTAAGTTAAGTACGAAGCTTTAATTTTTCAAAAATAAATAGAATAAAAGATTGAAATAGTTTAGTGTCCTATTCGGGAACAAGAATTTGTAGTTCTTTTTGGAACTAGTTCCGTTCCATTTTTTTGAAGATATTCTTAAATCTTGCACAGATATCTTTTTAATCAATATATACAAAACTACAAAGTATATTTCAAGGGCATTTAAATTTCGACATAGTAGGATACACATTTTCGCTACACTTTTGTGGAATTTTTTTGTCGGCTTTTTATTTAAAAAAATGTTCAACTCATATTCCTTGTCTGAGATTTCAGAGATATATTTGATATAACCACAATGTGAAATTTACAACAAGTGAAACTTTTTTTTTGTCGCTTAGTTATCTTATATTTCTTGGTCAAAAGAGCTGAACTCGGGCTTATCATATTTTTATAGTGCAAATATTAAATACTAATGATTTTAATGCACACAATCTGGTACGTGAGTTGTGAGTTAGTTGCGTGATGTAAGAAAAAATGAGAAACTTATAAAAAAATTTTATTAAAAAGAAAGAAAGAAAGAAAAGTTGTTGCAGTCGTAGATTACATCATATGAGAGTGGGGACTAGTGGACATATGGACATGTTGCAAGCACAGACCATGTGGCAGCTGCGGAGGAGGCCAAGTGCCAGCACTTTCCATAGTTTCAGTTAGTCAGTCAGTCAGTCAAAAAGACTAAATATAGATACAAACAGGACTCGGACAAATATTCAAAATAAACAAGTAGTGGCTGCTAAATGTGGCGTGTCGAATTTTATATACTCTTAGAAACTAATTTTATGGGTATGCGTGTAAAATTTTGATCCCAACGACTTTAAAACTTGACGCGTAATGGCTGAATTTAAAAAAAACTCATTTTCACTTTTTTTTAATTTTTACAATTGTGACTAAACCACTAAATTATTTTACAACCAATTTTTTTTTTAATCTAAGCTATTAAAAAATTTTTTAAGTCAACACATTGAAAACGAAGTATGAAATTTGTTTATTTTTTTAATTATGTTTCTTAAATATGTCTGTATTATTTTTAAAAAAATAATTGTGATAGACATATTCAAGGAGCATACAAAATATAACAACTTAGTTTAAAAAAAATTGGTCTTAAAATATTTAGTAGCTATATTTTTTTTAAGAAAAAGTGATTGTCTAAAAACATTAACTTAGATTTAAAAAAAGATGATTCAAAAATATATAATAGAATCTTCACAAAAGGGAAAAAAGTTTTTTTTTTTTATTTTACTAAGCCGTCTATTGTGTTTAAAAGCTGTATTTATGCAAACCAATTTTTTGACCTATGAATCGTTCTGTGGGCAGTTCCCTATCTGGCTAGACCCTTAAACCTCTTTGAATGAAATGGATTCCGTGTATGAATAGTTTTTGCCGCCCGTATATTTTGTACCGTCGATTTCTTCTGTTAATATTCAAATGACCCTCCAAGTACAAAGTATGTAAATATAAAAAGTTTTTTTTTTTATTTTAAAAACTGGTGTTTTTTCTCAATTTTTTACGGGGGGTTCTCTATCTAGTGTCGCGTGCTTAATGAACCTAGTTGCAATTTCTTAGCGTTTGCTCAAACGATTCTGTCAATTTTTCAGCCAAGATTTTTTTATTTTTTATTTATATAATTATAAAGTAGAAATTAATTCTGGATTATAAAAGGTTTGTAGCCAGAGCAACATAGGCCTTCAGGCTGGCCAAGATTTTAGTTTAGTAAGAATTTTGGGTATAAGCCAAGATTTTATTTTTCATACAAAATTCTCACTGAAGCTAGATTTTTTCCCATTTGGGATTTTTTTTTTATATGAAATTTTATTATTCCGTCCGAAAATTTTCGAACTGCGTATGAGCCTCTAGCATCGAAATTTATTCTACTGAAATTTTTTCTAATGAAGATAAGAAGTCACAATGTCTTCAGCTAAATTGTCGATTTCAAGATAAATCATAAAAATATATTTATGTTCGAAATTTCCGCAAAAGTGATTAGAAAAAAATTAAATAAGTCTAAAAAGTGAAATTACAAAAAAAAAATTTGTGAGTATCATTGAGTTTTGAGCTGAATATGTATGTAAGTTATTCATTCAAGGTATTGTGCAAAATATATTAGTATTAATCAAGTAAAAAAGTGTCTTAAATCAAATGTCCATTTACTTTTATTAATTTTTCGCTTATACCAGTGGTCGGCACGGCCTATGCACGCGAGCATAGGGATTAGCGACGTCGACACACGTCATGTGTTATACACAAAATGCATGCATGTGTGCGTGCTTTTTGTACTGAAATTTTCTCTGCCGCAGTGACGTATTGCGACGCTGACGTTGGTAAGCAACAGACACGAAGTTGATGGTGTGTGGCTTCGGCTCTTGACTACCCATAAGCAACTGATATTGTTTTCTCTGCTGTAGTGGCAGTAAAGCAGAGCAACAAGAGCCGAAGCCACGCACCATCAACTTCGTGTCTGTTGCTTACCAACGTCAGCGTCGCAATACGTCACTGCGGCAGAGAAAACTTCAATACATACGCAAGAAAAAAATGTGAGTGTATTTTGTGCCGACCACTGGCTTATACAATGAAACCAAAAGGACATTTAAGTTTCATGTACGGAAATTATGGATTTTTTACCCTTTACATAACAACGCATTTAGATGGAATTCAAAATCTTAAACCTTCTTTTCATTTTTCGAACAGATACTTGAGTTTTGATCCAAATTATAGATGGAAATTTTAAATACAATAATATGTTTGTTAAAAATATAGAATTTAAAGAAATACAAAGTTTTATTTAACATATATGTTCTTATAACCTTCAATCAAAATTTTGTCGCATGTATACTCGGTATAAGGTGATTTTTTAATTTAATTGTTTTGTCGTATATGAAGTATGCAGTAAGCGATTTTTTAGGCCTTTTTAAATTTGAACAAAAGATATTGAGTTTTTGACTAATCTCCGTTTCAAGTAACAAATATAATAATATTTTCGTCAAAAATACAAAATTTAAAGACACAAAAATAAAATTTGAACTTAATTATTTCGTCGTATAACTAGTATAGCATATAATAGGTAATTTTTTATGCGTTTTTTTGAGTAATCCATACGAAACGTTAAATTTTAATACATTATGGCTGGAATTTTAGCCTATATTCTCTTCCAAGACTGAAATCATCGCTGTCTGAAGCACAAAGACGTGTGAATTGAGGTTCATAAATACGATACGATACGATAGAATACGATAAAGGTGGTCCATTCTATTGATGATTCTATTTGGGTGATAGCGCTAGTTGAGTAATGAATATCTTTTGATGATCGAGAAACATTATTGAGGTTGTTAAATTAGCTTTTCAATGACATCATGATGAACGCTATTGCAGAGATTTGACCTATTGTCAAAAATTAAAGACTATCTACCAAAAGACGCGGTAGCTTAACTTTAATATATTTATACTATAGTAATAAATAATTAAAAAAAAAGTGAATCGGCAAATGGGATACCACATACTAGAAAAGGGATTCTTAGCAACAAATTTTTGCATTGTGACGTTTAGGTTGGAGTGTTAGGTAAGAGTGGGCATGTTTAATGAAAACGTAAACGTCACCTTAATGTGAGTACGTAATTTTTTGACTCTAACTCAATTAATCATGATATAAATTGATATGATGTACTTTGGGGTTTTATGTGCTCATCTAGTGTCCATGAAGAAAATCAATTCGCTCTCGGTTTGGCAGCTGTACACTATAACTAAACGGCTGAATGATTCCAGCGGACTAGAAACTTCATCGAAAAGTCAAAATTTCACTTAAGTAAATGCGTCAGCTTTGTGTTATGTGCGAATTTAATGCATGTCACGTATCACGCGTGAGTTTAAAAAATCAAGGCACAAAAAAAAAACACCCGATACGCATGCACCGTTTGGGCTCTCTAAACCAATTTATCTATCTTGCAGCCACCAGATAAGCCTTAAACAAACTACAGTGCGATTTAAGGTTAGGGTATGCATAAATAAAGAGAGTCAAGCCAGTTAAAGACAACTTCAAAACGATCTTGTTAAATTCATTTTTCCATCCATTTTTCTATGCAAATATTAACTTCCTTGAAATAATTTTTTCTTTCTTATATGTTATTGGATTTGTTGTCAGTGCCACAAAAATGGCAGCCAACAACAACAACAGCTGCAACAACGAAAATAAACAAACTAAAAATCAAGTGTAGCCGGTTGGCATTGGCACATACCGACTGTATTATACACTATATGTTCCTAAAATATCCCTATATCAGTTGAAAAATGTTTATTTGATTCTTAATTCTTCGCATTAAGTTTAAATTTTTTACAACAGAAGGTTACCCCCAAAATGGCTTAAAATATTTGCGGGCGCCGGAGGCTGAGGGTGGTATTTTCAAAAACTTAACAGAATTTTTGGAGTATGCAGTTTTTTCGTTCAGATTTTATTATTTTGGGTTATAGCTCCCGAAGTTTCCAATCGATAATGAAAAAAGAAGATCGTATGAACAGGCGAACAAGCAGTAGAAAGCACCTGACTACATCGGTTCATTTGTCCAGCTGATCATTTTGTTTTACGGACTGCTTCACATTTGCTTGTTTTAAAAAAAAACTGTATGTATGATACATATACTCATATACCCAAAGTAAAGTGTATAAAAAAATGCTGATTGGCTTTGGTTTTTTGGCACTTTCGAAGATGAGGGGTGAGTACCAAGTGGGCGTTATGGCAGCTTGTTTGGCAACAGTTAGGGGTAAGAAAATATGGCACAGACACATGACACAGACAACATAACAAAAACAGCGGACATCAGTCCACGTGAAAAAAAAACAAAACAACAAACAACTGTCAAATGTCTGACAAACGAGACAAGGAAAAGTAAAAAAAAAAGCAGCCGAGAGACATACAATAAAAGAAAAAGAAAAAACACTTGGCATATTTTATAGATGGAGCCTTGGCAGTATTGGCCAAGTTTAACTAATTGAACTGTAAAAAAAATTGTTGCCCAGTTTTTATTCTCTGAATTCGTTAACAACTTTAATATATTTAAAGATGGCGTACGTTTAAGTCAGGCGCGCATGACATTCGGATACACTGTACCAACACATTGCAATCAAATCCCATATATTGCTTACGAACTCTAAAAGATTTGTTTTTGCCAAATTTGGTTACGATATTTTTATAAAGAAACTAAAAAAAAGTCGAATTTTGCACCCAACACGTTTATTTGATCGATTGGTCCTATGGGCGCTATATGCTATAGTCAATCGATTTTGATCGAATTTCGTATAGTGCTGGAAAACTCTAAAAGACTTTCGAATGCCAAATTTGATTACGATATCTTTATAAACAAACGAATTATCCATCTAAAACTTTTGGTTTTTTTTCGAGGTCCTCTGAAACACCCCTTGGGAGCTATATAATGTAACCCCGATATCAAAAAAATAAAATAAACTTATCTCCTATGGAATAATAAGTGATCTAAGCTGAAAGTTTGGTTGCTACTTATACAGACGGACAGACAGTCATGTCGCGTAGTATAGTTACTATTGTATGACTTATTGGTAAACATTTTTCGGGGAATTACCCTTTTTTTTTTTGTTTTTGCTATTCCTTCCACAAATGCTTGACGAATGACTACGTGACAACTACGAGGGGAGGGGGGTTTTGGGTATATACTACGGTTGGTCACCGATGGGTCAACGAAATTAAAAATAAGGTTTGTGTCGCGAAAAATTTTCGGGAATAGCTTACCTTGTTTATTCTACCATGAGCACGCTCTCTAAGCAAGAGCCGAAGTCATGCACAAGCAACTTCGTATCCATGGTGTATTATTACTAGTGTTGTGTAAACATGACTCACTTTGATGAATTAATGAATTAGCTCAGTTGCTCATTTTGAAGTGAGTGAGCAGTCTTGCTCAGTTGCTCACTACTCACTACTCCCTTGCTCAATACTCACTTGCTCAGTACTCACTTGCTCCCTACTCGATTGCTCTGTGGCGTGAAGTTGCCACATTCATTTTTGTTTTCAAACGAACATAATACAAAATTTGTCTTATAATTGAATTTAAAAGGAAAAGTTTTTCAATGACTTTTATAATAAGAAAATGTTGATTTTCGCTGGTGCAATATGTGTCGTTCTGGAACCTTACAAGGAACATTTTTTAGTTCAATTATAAGACATATTTTGTATTCTGTTCGTTTGAAAACAAAAATGAATGTGGGAACTTCACGCCACAGAGCAAGTGAGTAGTGAGTACTGAGCAAGTGAGTAGTGAGTACTGAGCAAGTGAGTAGGGAGCAAGTGAGTAGTGAGCAGGTGAGTAGTGAGCAACTGAGCCAAAAAGAACAACTTTGCTGTGTTGACTCACTTGCTCACTTTTGCTCACTCACTCATGAGCAACCCAACACTAATTATTACACCATGTTCGTATCTGTCAGCGTCGAAATACGTCACAGCGGCAGAAAATGTTCAATACAAACGCAAAACAAAAATGCATATGTATGTATATTTTGCCGACCACTGTTCTAAATATTACATATGTTTTTGGCTTGCACAAACTTAATATACCCTTTGTACCATACGGTACAGGGTATAATAACTTCCCGTGGGTGCAATTAACGGTTTGTGTAGACAGAAGTCAAATAAAACATAATTCTTTATAGACAGTAAAGTTTATGAGCACTAAACTAAGCTTAACTACTGACTTTATGGTGACCAATTATTTAGAGAAATTTAGACGCAAATAAAACACAAACCGAGTGACGAAAAATTGATGGAAAGTTCGGGCCTAAAATTGGCACTGTAAACATTTTATCTTTAATTCACAAGCATAAAAATTGGTTCTTCATGATTTATGGAGCACTAAACTGACTTATTATCTGAAATCAAATTGTAAATAAATTAATTCAAAAACAAAAATTTCTTAAAGTTGAACTAGGCAACTGGGTTTAAAAATAAAATTACTTTCCTTTTGTTTTTTATTGTTATCATTTCGTACATCGAGAAGTTATCGATAAAATCTGTTTGCATACAACTTGACAGGTGATGAAAAATTCATTTTCTGTATTTCTTTGACAGTCGTGTGAGTACAAAAGTGTGCGTGTTTTATGCTGCAGTAAACTCAATTGAAAAATTAATAATTCTCATAAAATAAACTTTTAAAGACGTGTTTTTAAAAAGTGTGCAAGAATATTAATAAGGGTAAGTGGTTCACTTGCAAAATGGCAGATTTACATTATATGCGTTTGTTTTTTCAACAGCCATTTGATTTTATCGCAAATAAAATAAAGAAGTCGGACCCAGCGAAAAGAACCAAAAACTAAACATGGCTCCAATACGACGCAGCCAACGCATTCAACGCAGACAAGAAGCCGCAGCCAACTCTGAAAACATTTCTATTGCAGCAGTTGCCCCAGTAGTTGAGACTCCCGCAAACGAGTTGGCAGAACCAGAGCGCGATATGGAAGCTGCCGAAACAACACGCGTGCTTAGACGCAATTTGCGGAACTCTACATCGTCTATACTCAGAATTCTTAGGAGAGTTTTTGGCTTTCACAATCCTGAAAGTGTGAGCGACGAATGTCGCCGCCGAGCAACTACCATACTGTTACGCGAGCTCCAAAACTTTCAGCGCAATCCTCTACAAAACTGCGCAGTGGAATTAGATGAGGAGAACATATTCCGCTGGAATGTAACTATGCCAGGAACTGCCGGTACACCATATGAGAATGGTGTTTTTCGCGTAGTTATACTTTTTCCCGGCGATTATCCTGTTACTCCACCACATCTTCTTTTCAAGACTAAAATATTCCACTGTAATATAAGTGATCAGGGCACGGTTTGCATGGACACTTTACAGGACAAATGGAATCCACTGCAGACAGTACAGAGTGTTGTACTCTCTTTGCAAATTTTAATGGCGGAACCTAACCCAGATGGCGCGTTTAAATCTTCCATGGGTGCGCTCTACAAGAACGAACGTGAGCAGTACGATGCAAAAGCACGTTTATGGACAAATCTTTATGCCAAGCCTTAGGACCTAGAAACTAGAGGCTTATATTAACTGACTAGCACTTTTTGGGAAAATGTTTATAGTCAGTATTTCAACTATAATTTTATAATTATAATTTTTTTTTAGAATTACTTTTGTCTATTGTATATGCAAACTTTGTTTTTTTTTCATACAAAACAATTTATTTGCATGGGTTGTTTCCAGGGCCGTAGAGAGAAAATCCGGGCGTGGGGGACAATGTACCGGCCACTCTATTACACCTTTAGCTTGAATCACAACAGTACGACAGTAATTACACCAGGCACCTGAGACAACTACGGGACCTGGGCATCCCTCTTCGCGCCCGCCCCTTCTCGTCGGGTCTGCTTGTTTCGATAAAAATTATATATTTTTTCTTTAAGCTTTACATGCCAAATTTCGATGATTCCATAAGTATAATGGAGTTTTGTTGCAGTTTTTAGACGAGGTGATTTGATTTGGAAAAATATTTGTCTTTACCCAATGGTTTAAAAAGAGTGATTATAATATCGAAATACTCCTATATAAAAAGGGATTAAAGTTCACAAGTGAACCGCAAATGGATGTGTATCATAAGATCTAATTTAATTGCTTTAGCTCTTATAATCTAAAATATCTGAATGTTCATACGGACATACTTGACTTCAAAAGGAATATTGAATAATTTATAAATTTTACACCTCTCTCTTAAAAACTGCCGAAAGACTTCACTTTGGGTTATTAATTAAAAAGTTATCCCAATTTTCTATGTAGACCAGTGGTGGGCAGTCTCTCAATTTACATAACTCGTGAGGATAGGACATCAAAATCTGCCGCAGCGCAGTCGGCTCATGCACGGTTCAAGTATGTGAAATCCCTCTCTCGTTTTTGCTTGATTGCGGTGCTTGCGCTCACGTGCGCTTTTGCTTACTGCGCTGTTTACTCACACAAAGAAATGTTTGTTTGTATGAGTTTTGCCCACCAATGATGTAGACTAACATATAATATATATAGGTATATTATATAAAACAATTTAGCCTGATTGACTGACTGACTGATTGGGGATCAACACACGGCCCAAACAGTAAGATCTGGAAGGAGTCTTGTCTTATGGTGTATGTGAAAATTAAGAAAGCGTTTTGGAAAATTCCCACTACAAGAGCAGGAAATTGCGGATAACCGTTTTGGGTAATTTGTTTCATTTTCATTTATAAGCATTGCACGAAATTTTATGATATCGACCATACCAAATGGTAAGAGCTTTGTTTTTTGTTGAAGATGAGCAACAAGAAGAGCTCGATTAGTTCTGACCCAGGTGGAGGAAATTTTTTTGAAAAATTTAATTATTAAGCACTATTATTTTAAATGTGATAATATAATGTTTGTAAATAAATTTTTATTATAGTTGAAATTTTGTATTTTGTATAAGTGACCGTTTATGAAAATATACTTTAAACCATATAGCTCAGTCTCCACCATACTATAACATATTATCCCAAAAAGTGCTAGTCAGATAATATAATACTCTGCTAGGTTCTATGGCTTGGCATAACGATTGGTCCATGAACGTGCACTTGCATCGTACTGCTCACGTTTAGTCTTGTAGAGCGCACCCATGGAAGATTGAAACGCACCATCTGGGTTAGGTTCCACCATTAGAACTTGCAAAGCGAGTATAATACTCTGTACTGTCTGCAGTGGATTCCATTTGTCCTGTAAAGTGTCCATGCAAACCCAGCCATTATCACTTATATTGCAGTGGTATATTTTAGTCTTGAAAATAACATTTGGAGAAGTAACAGGATAATTGCCGGGAAAACGTATAACTACGCGAAAAACCCCACCCTCATATGGTGTACCGGGAGGTCCTGGCATGGTTACATTCCAGCGGAATATGTTCTCCTCATCTAATTCCACTGCGCAGTTTTGTAAAGGATTGCGCTGAAAGTTTTGGAGCTCGCGTAACAGTATGGTAGTTGCTCGACGGCGACATTCCTCGCTAACATTTTCAGGATCGTTGTAGCAATAACCCCACCTGAGAATTCCGAGCATACCCAATGTAAAGTTCCGGATATTGGCACTAAACTCAGGTGTAGCAGGGACACTTTCACCGGCAGCTGCCACAACACGCGATATTTCAGTCGAATTGTTTCGGAGACTCTCAGTTGTTGGTTCAACTGTTTCAATAATAGAAATGTTTGCAGAGTTGGCTGCGGCTTCTTGTCTGCGCTGAGTGCGTTTGCTGCGTCTTATTGGAGCCATGTTTATTTTATTTATAATTTTTATTAATATTCGCTGGGTCCGACTTCTTTGTTTAATTTGCAGTATAATCAAATGGCTGTTGAAAAAAGCTTTTATATTGAAAACTCTCAGTTTTCCATTGAACCACTTACCCTTATTAATATTCTTGCACACTTTTTTAAAAAGACGTCTTAAAATGTTTATTTTATTAGTATTATGAAATTTTCATTTGAGTTTTATGCAGCATAAAACACGCACACTTTTGTACTCACACGACTGTCAAAAAATATAGAGAAAACATTTTTCATCATACTGTCAAGTTGTATGCAAACAGCTTTTATCGATAACGTACTTGGCAGAAACGATAATAGGCTTTTCACGCTGAGTACATTTAAGCGGAACGCATGGGATATTTTTAAAGATGTGAAATAGCGATTCACACTGACAACATCTAACATCTAGCATCTTGCTGCCATAATCGAGTAATTTCTCATCGGGACACAATAAGATAGGAACATTTCCACAAGATGTTGGAACGATGTTGAAATTTACGGAACGGGTAATTCATACGTAGCATCTTCGACATAAGATGTTAGATGTTAAATGTGCCCCAGTGTGAATAGGCTATAACAATAAAAAAAAAACGAATTAAGTTTATGTTTAAGCCTCGTTGCCTAATTCAGCTTAAAGAAATTAAAACACTAACATATTTGCATGATTGAATTAATATTTTGACCAAGAAAATTTTATATAGAAGAACTACTTATTATTAAATAAACGATACATAAAGCTTTCCATTTTAAGGGGTCTACGCAGCACGAAATCCCATAACTTCATATAAAAGAAAATATCCCAAATGGGATATCCCATATTTCGTGCTGCGTATAGGCCTTTGAAATGTATCTTTTCGTTTTTAATGATGTTTACATGATAAATAGCGTTGGTTAACTCTTACTTTAAAATAATTTGACTTTTGCTAAAGAAATAGCATATTTTAGGATTAAATCTAAAATTTATTGCACAAAGTAAAACGTGTAATAGCCCATAAAAATTGCATAAATCGAGAACTAAGCGTCTGATTAGCTTTAAGACTGTTGTGTTCTTTTCGGCAAGTCTATTATTTCATGTGCTCCGAAAATGCTCAAAATTTTGCTTCTTGGCAAATACATTTGAATACTATCCTGGCTATCGAAAGAATTGATGAAGCGATACCTTGGTTTGTTAACAAATACCAGCTCTAATAGAATCTGTACAAGATCTAAGAAATTCCTAACTTCAGTTACTTTCGCTTCCTGTTCCTCTTTATTTATTGTTTTTATTTTTATTAACGCGAAAATCATTCGTGTTGTCTTTTGTTATTGCAATATTTACCTATATAAATATGAACGCGTGCCGAAATCACGATTATTTTGACAGATGCCTTCCCTTTCGGCACCATACTTCATTTGATTTATCTTTTACTTTTAACAAAAAGTCTTTATTTTCTACTCTAAAAAAATGCACTTTGCCTTGTGTACATATATCATCTCAAAGTAAAGTGATTTAGGTTTCATTAAATAGGTACATATAAGTATATTAGAGGGTTTGCCATATAGATATGATACAAGAAAAACTTAGCCATATAAAATCGCAAATTTTTCAGCAATTTATAAAACAAAAATATTTCAAAAACATTCAAACTTTAAATTTGTTTCAAAAAAAAAAAAATGTGTTGTGTTCAGTGGCGGATCCGCGACGGTAGTTTTCGGGTCCGGATCTCCCAAGAGTTGGAAAAATGGGGTGAAAGTCTTTTGCGAGCTCTGATATATATATACTTTGAAGTGAAACCCCCCCCCAAGACCAAATCCTAGATCCGCACCTGGTTGTGTTGTATAATTTATTTAACATAATTTTAATTAATTTCGATGTTTTATTTGTATAAAAGAAAGGGGTACTAAGAACGATAAGACAAATTTCCAATTTTTTCAGCTTTTTTTTTTATTTATAAAAAAAATTTTTAATTTAACAAATTAAATCTAGTATTAAATACAAAACTTAATATTAATTTAACGAGCACTAGCTACTGACGCCTTCGACTCATTTATAAAAAAAGGAGTCAAAAGTTTTCAGGGTACTCGTGTAAAAAAATGTCATCTCTAAAATTTATACAGCATACACAAATTTTGTCTTTCTGAAATTTTATATATTCGTTTTTGATTCTGATTTTCACCAAAAATTTGTGAAAATAAATTTCCCTCAGCTATGATAGTGACTTCATTTTATTGCAAATATATCTCTAGTTGTACTAAACCGTTTTTCTTTCGAACTTTACACAGAATGAATTACTAATAATAAACTAAAAATTTATTTAATTTTAAAATGAACAACGGTTTATTTTGCTTAATTTTTTGTTTTAAATGTGACCCCAAATATTTTTATTGAATGCAAAAAATTAAAAACTCATTTGTTGAGCAAATTTCATATATTTACATACAAAATAAATCAATTTTTTTTATCTTATAAACATTATATATTATTATATCATTAAATATTAAAAAATAGTGTTATAATTTTAAGTATCTTTTAAAAAAAAAATTTGTTTTTCACACTAAAAAAAAAAAAAGATTTTTAATTTTTTTTTAACATAGTTGTAACATTCATATTACCATATAGATACATATTAAAAAAAAATGTGTTTAAAAAAAATTGTGATTGATAAATTTATCGATCATACTTAAAAAAATAATAAAAAATAGCATATTAAAAAGAAAAAAAAAATTTTTTTAAATTAAAAATTCAAATTAAAAACTTTTAAAAATTAAAATTAAAAATTTTAAAATGAAATTTGTTTTTTTTAGTTTTTAAGATTTTTTTTTAGAAAATGTGTTGGGTAAAGTAAATGAAAATTTATTTTTTTAATTATCCCTATTGGCAACTTAGATAAAAAAATGAAAATTTAATTTTAAAGAGCCCTATTGACAAAAAAAAATTTTTCGTTACAAAATCTTCAGTAATTTAGTCACAATTAAAAAAAAATTTAAACACATTTTGCTTTTTAATTAAGGCAAAACAAGTTAAGTTTAAAACTAAAAATTTGTTTGAATGGATCTGCATCATTAGTTCTTAAAAATGATTGGGTGCACTTTTCTGTATATTAACCCTTTAATGTTTTTTAAATTTAAAAAAATTATACTTACAAAAAATTTAAGCCAACTTAAAATTTGATGTCAGAGTTCCAAGGAAAATTTTAATATAATTTTAAATATTAATTAAAAAATAATAACATATATATAATTAATTTTCCTACAGCTAGTTACTTGAATGAATATGCAGATACAATTTTTTTTTTAAGTGGGATATTATAAAATTTTGTTTTTACAAATATTAACATATAGTCAAAGAAAATATGTTAAAAAAAATTAAACTAAATTAATTTAAATAAAAAAAATTTAATATTTTTTAATTTATCGTGCATACGCTCCAATTTGGGTTTGCCATACTTAAAAAAAAATGTCTGAAAATATATTTGAAAAAAATGTTAATTTAAGTTTAAGAATAATTTAAATACATTTTTATTTAGATTTTAGCTAATATATTTTTTTTGTATTCGTTTTCGTAACTTTTGGTATCGAAAAAATTTGTTTTTTTTTTGTACTATATATATGTGTTTCAAACAACCCTTTTTAAATAAGTTTTTAGCGCTTAGTTAAAGCTCTTGGCTTAAAAGAATACTACAGCCGTAAAATTTATAAAGTACAGATTACACATACGTCGCGTTGGTCACACTTAAAACAATTCTTTAGCGTGTTGCAGCTTAAGATGTACTGAATGGTTATTGCCACTTGTTGTCTTGACGCTTTTCCGCATAACAATTGTCGTTAACCATAAACACACACACCCCACCCGCCCGTTCCCACGTCGTCCATATGAGATTATATAGTAAGCAACCTGGTGAATGGCGCTGAGTGCCACCGAAACGGCAACGGGTGGAACGCTGAAGATGACGACGACGACGACGACGATGTAGGAGAGAAATATGCAGACGACCAAAAGAATGCTGAAATTGAAGACGACTGCTGTGACTGCACAACAAAAACATAACCAGTTGTTGTTGTACAGAGTAGTAGTTGTTGTTGTTGTTGCAGTAGTGGTTGCAACGTCTGCCGCAATGTCTCCAGTTGGTATTTCTTGGCTAACAAATAACATCTTTGGCATTTCTTAAAGACTACGTCGCCTTTTTCTCTTTCAACTCTTTCGAATCGACAGCATCTGATTTTTGTTCCTCATTTTACTTTTTTACAATACACTTGGGAGTTTTTTTTTTATCACTTTTTTAATTTTTTTTTCGTAAATATAACTTTAAAAAACTTTTTTGCTGCATTTAATTTATGCGCGTAATTATAGTAGTTGAAAAATTTGCAAATGCAAATGAGGCATATAAAATTGATGAAATTTTATGAGCAATCACGTAATGCACAAGAAGTGGGATTCCGGGGCGGAGCCCGACAGTGGTATACCCTACAGCCAAAATTTCCCAAAAATATAAGTAATTAGTGATGATAAATTTAAAATAATTTTCTGGGCACAGATTTATGGGAGTTTAGTTAAATCATTAGAGTATTTTCTTCTTGGCCAAATTTTTGTGTCATATCCTTTGCAGAATTTTATTAGTTTTTTTGTATCTATAGCTTTGTAGCCGTGATAATAATAATAATACAATAAAATAAAAAAATTATGTTCAGATTTTTAGATCAGACCTCCCACTAGGAGCGATATCTTGTATTCATACATAATATCAAGGAAATAACAAAAATGCTTGCTATAAATTCTGAAATTTTTATATAGGGTCCAAAAATTCCCAGAGCGTCAGTGTTCTAACTCTCTAATCTAAAAAAAAAACACAAAAAAAAGTACTTTGTAACCCTAAACTTTTAAGAACATGGTCACACAACCAGACTGCAAAAAATATATATGGGTGTTTTTGAAGGTATTCAGCAACCCTAGGCGTGTCTTGGATTCGGATTGAGCGACCCCAGAACCATTTATTAAACATCATCCTGCATGCTGGGTGTTTTTGGATCTTTGATTCAAAATCAACAATCCCAAAAACTTTTAAAATATGGTCACACAACCAGATCAAAAAAATGTATATATGTGTTTTTTATGATATTAAGCAACCCTAGGCGTATCTTGGATGCGTATTCAGCGGCCTCCCTTGGCTGTGCAATTTTTACATACAAATCCTAGAGTAGGTTTTATAAATTATTATTTACGAAATTTTCAAAATGTTTTATTAAAATTCAAAATAAAAAAATTTTTTGAAATTATTTAAAGAAAAACATAATTTTTTTCAAAAAGTTAAACTAAGAAATTTGAAAAAGTTTCATTAAAATTAAACCTAAAAAAATTTTTTTAATTATATTAAGTTAGAAGTTTTTATAAATTTTGTAAGTAAAAAGTTATTACATCTAAGTTGTAGGTCCTACATAAAAATTATTATTATTATATTATTTAATTTTCTTTCTAAAGATAACAATTTTAAAGATTTTGTGAATATTGAATTAATAAGTCGAGGCTATACTTTCTACATTAAAAAGTTCGAACCTGACATTCCAAAAGTCCCTATTTTAATTGTAATTATCTCATCGGTGATGTTGGTTTTTTCATTGGACGATTGACTTTCACTTTGCTCTCGAAAAAATTCCATAAAGAGATATTCAATGGGGTCGAGATTTCCAAGAATTGATTTTGGAAAATGGCTTGATATGCATCCAAATTGTGTGAAGTGTGGAAAACTGCAGCGTCTTGTTGGACATAAGCATCATCCAAGTCAGTCCCATCAAATTGGTGGATGAAAAATGATTATTTAACATTAAATGGTATCGGCTCCAATAATGCTTTTCGGCCATAATGGTCATCACACAGTCACTTTTTGAGGATGCATCGGCTTCTCTGGCTATTCTCGAGGAAACTCCTTTGCTCAGATGCCTTAATTTTGTTTGTTAACCATCCCATTTAAAGTGAAATGAGCTTAATCGCTAAATATAATTTTTGAGGAAAAACATGAAACATTTTGAACCTTTTTCACCATTTCTGTAATGCTATTGAATAACTTTAATGTGGTCTTCAATTGAATATGACTCGATTGTAATAAATGTCAGTCTTTCAACTAACAAAAAAAAAAAAGATGATAGAAAACCAAGATGGCATACTTTCAGAAAATGACGTTTACTAGGTTCTAGGTCTTTGTTAAACAACTCTTTATTAATTTTTTTCTTCCCAAAATCGTGAAAAAAATTGGGTTTCGGCCAAAAAAAGTGAATTTAGAACCAGTGTGGGTTGTTGGAGTATTCGGAGTGGATAGGGAATTTTTTTTGTTGATTAGGCTTACATGAGTCTGCGTATCAAATTTGGTAAATTTTTATAAAATAAAGTTGAACAGTTCATAAGAGAGAGGATCTTAAATTTTAACTGCTGAAGTGGCTTATGCTCTCTAAAATCTAGATGGTCATAGAAGTAACCCAAAAGGACAGGGTATAAAAAACTTAAACTGGACGTTTGCCATTTGTGTGTTTTATCAATTTTTTTTTTTTATGAGCATTTTCGGTCAAAACTATAAATTACTTGGCAACTAAGCGCAAACTGTCAATGGCGGCGCTTCTCAATTTTATCACTACAGAGAGCGCGTACTCACTCGCTCTCTCTTTCTTAATACCTCACCTCTCTTGCGGACAAAAGTAGCTCATTATTTTTGTGAAAAATGCGCTGTCAAAATTGAATAGGGAAAAAGTCAAGCTTAACAGGAAAAAAAAAAATACAAAGCAGAAAAATGAAAAACCAAAAGAAAATAGCAAAGAAAAACAAAAACAATAGATACAGTAACGACAGGCACAACAAGAAGCTAGTCCATTAGCAAATGCCGCCGAGGCAGCCACTGAATGGCAGCCAGCCGCAGATTGGATTGGATTGTATTGGATTGCTGTGGATCTCGCAGATACAAACAATGTCAGCCAATGACGCCGACGCAGACGCCGCCGCATAATGAAAGCGAAAATTTAAATTTTTGATACAATTTGCAATTTTTTGCTCACTTCTTTCCTACTTCATCATTCACATCAGCGGCAGCAGCGCAACGTAGAGAAATGCCTCAACTGCTCCAAGCTTCGCGGTAAGACAGCGCGACAGCGGCGCTTAGACTTTGGAGGCACAATGAAAACAATTCATCATGTTGGTTGTACATGAAGGAACCTTTAAAGTTGCCATAACATGCAGCGAAATAAAAAAATCGGACTATGGCAAAGCGTCAATACTCTTGCCAAAAGTTTAGTTGTTAAAGATTCACATTGGCATTGGATCGCTGGAGGGGATTATGTGAAATCTTGGCCAACTGGACTTGTCAACACTATTCATTTTCGGGACGCCTCTGCTCCGCGAAAATCTGTTCCACTGCCTTATAACCAAGATAGCTTTTACGTTCTCTATCTGGTGCTTCTAAAAAAGGCATGCCTACCGCCAAATTTTTCACGCTGGTTGCACTTCATTCAGGCGCAAAACATGACCTTTCCAAAGGAGACACTGAATGTTAGTTCGCTCGACTATATAAATTTCTATTATGGAATCGAGAGGCTTAGTGTTCTCCAACGATCTTAAAATCTATGGATAGCATGCTTCAGCGAAACGGAGAGATTGTACCTCTAAAACTTTAACTATTTGCTAGATTCTTAGTTAATCCGCTGTGCTCCGAAAAACGAAAAAAACAACCGAACAATTTTACTCGGATTCGTTTTTGCGTGCTCTCAAATCCGAATTTTTGGCTGAAGCCATGTACTCATAATTTCCTTGCTCATTGTTAGCTCAGCTTTACACCCTTCGAGGGAAATTATCCACGGCTATACTATTGCTATTACAAGAAAAAATTTTTTAAGCATGACATGAACTATAGTATATAAAATTTCGGTTTGATTCAGAAAAAAAAAATTACAAATATTTGTCAATAGAATCTGAAAATATCAAAGAATATTTAAAAAATTATTTCAGTTTAAAATGCGTTCACTTTTTAAGCGATTTTGCCTATTCGTTTTAGTTCCTCTTACAATAGAACATTTGGTTTCAAACCACATAAAATATTCATTTTGGTGAAATTGGGAGCATTCAAAACGAATCCGAATAAAATGTTTGGGTTCGTTATCCGGAGCACTGCCGAATGTTTTAAAGATTTCAGCAAAAAATCATTTCTACAAAAAAAAAATAAAAATAATAAATTAAGTTTTTTCAAAGATATAATTAAAAAAAATATATACGAGTTTTTTTTTATTTTTTATATAAAATTTTTCATGTAATTAGAAAAAAAAAATACATTTTCGCTCATATAATTTCATGTAATTAGAAAAAAAAAAACAAATTCTTTTATATACATAAAATAAAGTAACAAAATATAAAAAAAAAATATTTATTATTTTTTTTTTTTTTAACGAGTTTTTTTTTATTTTTTATATAAAATTTTTCATGTAAAAAAAATTAAAGCCAAAACGTAGTATATACATAAAATAAACTAACAAAATATAAAAAAAAAAATATTATTTATAAAAATATTTATTTATTTTTTTTTTATATTTATTTTTTTATTGGCAATCAACCGATACAAATTTGGTTATAATCCAATATTGATGACAAATTATTCGCTACACAAAAATCAAATTTGGTGTGTGATAGGGTAAAAAAATAATAAATATAAACAGCTCCTTCCTATTTAAAATTATAGTACGTTATATCTATTTCTTTTAATTGTGTATATGAAAAACATTTTTATTATTCCACTGTCATTTATAATATTAAATTAAAATCTATAATAAAATTTTGTTAAAAATGTCTAAAGAATACTTGTTCCAGTCTATTAATAACTCATCTGTGATTTCAGACCTGTCTTTTAAAAACGAATCAGCACAGAATTCATGCCCGATTCCTAAAAAAATGCACCTGTAATTTCAGGCATGACATTTCAAAGGCAATCAGCACTGAAATGATAGCTGATTGTTACGGCTAAGGTTCAGTCCTGAATGCGTAGATTCGTGGCTAGTACTGAAAATTCAGGCATGATTTCATGACTAGTTCAGGCCTGAGCCGAACTGAAGGGATGTTACATATATTTTTTTTATAATGTATACAATATATATTGTTTAATAGTAATATGGTTCTCTTTGCTAACTCAAGCTGCCAACTTTGAACCAGATTTAGTAGAGACTCCGTCAGTGTATCAGAAATGATACCCAAGACAGCACCAGCTTCGTTGAAAAAGTCGCGCAATTTATGGGTCTTTGGCGCTGGTGGAGGTGGCTATGTTGGTCATGATGGTGGTGGTGGAGGTGGGGTGCTGGTGGTGCTAGTGGTGACGGTGGCGGCGCTTAAATCGATTGCTTTGCCACATTGTAGCAATTGCAGCATGGTCGGATGTTTGTCGTCTGGCTGGTGGAATAAATGACTGAGGCGCTTGCGCAGAGTCGTCAAAGCGTAGCCGTTGAACCGTAAAGCAACAAAATGAAATGGCGGGTGGATGGATGGATGGATGCATGTATCGATGTATGGATGTATGGATGGCTGGATGGATAAGCGCCAGCCAGTGCCGGATCAATGCTGTCCACTTGACCACAAGCCGAGAGCCTGCTGTATGCTTCATTAAGCCATTCAACGGTTGTACAGTTTTATTTGTATCTTGAATTATTTGCACTAACTAGATGGTTTGCAATTGAAAGTAAGGCTGTATAGATATTTTTTTACAATGATGAGGCAACTAACAGTGCCACTTGATATTTGGAGTTCTGAAAGTATGGCCAGTTCAAGGTTAACAACAGTTGGAGGACATTTAAAAACATGATGATTGTAAATAAAACTTAAAAACTAAAGTGCCTTAAGTTTTAAATCGTGCGAGTCTGCTGCGAAAAAAGTGCGCAAAAATGTTTAATTACTGACTCAGCGAACATCAAAGTAACCACAAACGAGATACAAAAAAAAAAACCAAAAAAACCTACCAAATGTTACCACAAGGCATTGGAATTCGAGTGGTCCCAAGCTCGGGGGCATATGCCAAAAACACAGATAAAATACAATAGAATCTAACCAGCACAAAAAGCTTAGACAGCTTATTATTAATAATAATTTATGTGCATTTGTTTTTTTTTAGCACCTTTTGGTACATGTTGGTCACTTTTTGGCTGGTTTCACCGATTTATAATCTTTATGACAAACAAACCAAGCAAACAAATAAATGTAAGCCCTAGCGACAACTCGAGACTACAAAAGCTGCTGGCCCGCTGGCGAAAAATTCTCGAAAGCCCTAGCCAAACGTGTTTCTGGGCTGTCCAACATATAAAAATAAAAAATAAAACATTAGACAACAAAAAAAAAAAAAAAACAGAATCCCAGCTAATGGATCGACAAATAAAAACATAATAAATAAATAGGTAAAGAGCAAGTAGAAAATGCTGGGCTGTGAAAGAGCCGCAGAAAAGCTACCAAAAGAAACTTGACTACTGTGATCATTGGTTATGTATCTAAAACGTGGGCGATGAGATCATCATCATCATCAACATCATCGGCATTTAATTGGCTTAGAGCTGGCTTTTACCTTCCGGCGTTGACCGCATTTGGCCAAGATCTATGCGTGTGACAAATACTAATTCAAATGCTGCATAAGTGTGGCAGTTAAGCGGGTGAAACTGAAACGGGCGCAACTGAAACGGGTGAAATCCAAATGAACATGAAATTGTTTTTTTTTTCAAGTAATTGTAGAAAATTTCTATATTGACGCATTAAAGCATTTCCATTTGTCGTTTATGAATTAAAACGTATGTGGCTTAAAAGGCAGCTTCATTGACATTTTTTTTTTTTAATGGCTTGTCATACATAGCGTATGCGTAATTTGTGAAAATTTGCATTTTGACATTTCCTTGGTACCAGTGCGCCCAGGAACACAGTCTCTATGCAAATCCAATTGAAAAATTATATGCAAATGAATATGTGTCAAACCAAATTGGTATCTATTGTCAATGTAATTTGTGGCGGAATTCGATTTAATTGATATTAAGGGGTTTCTAGCACAGCCTATGGCAGGCTGAATCAAAAAAAAAATACACTAACTTGGCATATGTCGAGCTTTAGGGGCTTTGAAAGTAGGGGCTGATTTGGTGAGATGTTATAAAAAGCAAAAAAAAAAACGAAAAGTTAAATGCTCTATTAAAAAACGTTTGAAAACTAATATGAAACTTAAATATTTTTTTTACTAATTCTAGGTAGTGTTAAAATACTAGTTAGAATCAGTTAAAAAATTGTTTTTTCAAATAATACAAATTTTTTAACACAATTTTTACAAGGTTACGAAACCGGTAAATAGTTTGACTTAGTTTTTTGGCGATCAATAAAAATCGTTTTTGTATGCGTGCCAAAGGTTAATTTTTTTTTGTCAAAAAATCTTGGGATTCCCAACAGCGTAAAATGCGTAAAATTCTTATTTTGTATGGGTACCAAAGGTTAATTTTTTTTTTGTCAAAAAATCTTGGGATTCCCAACCGCGGAAAATCAGTATAAATCTTGGGAAAATCGGTAAAAATTTTATTTTTTATGGTCACTTTTGTAAGGCTGCCAAAGGCATATTTTTTTTGTCAAAAAATCTTGGGATTCTCAACAGCGGAAAATCGGTGAAAATTGTGTTTTGTATGGGTACTAAAGCTTCCATTTTTTTTTGTCAAAAAATCTTGAAATTCCCAGCAGCGGAAATGCGGCGAAAATCGTATTTTATATGGATAGCAAAGGTTACTTTTTTTCTTGTCAAAAAATCTTGGCATTCCTGATAGGTAAATTTGTTCTGTAAAAAAAAACATGTTAACTCCCACAGCGGAAAATCGCTAAAAATCTCTTTTTATATTGTTACAAAAAGTTATTTTTTTTATTCAAGAAATCTTGGCATCTCCAACAGCAGAAAATCTGTAAAAATCGTACCTTGGGGGCCAAAGGTTACTTTTTTTTTTGCAAAAAATCTTTGGATCTTCCACATCAGAAAATTGTTAAAAATTTCACTTTCACTCTCCAACAGAAGAAAATCGATCAAAATCTTACTTTTCTATGGGTAGCAAAGGTTAATTTGTTTTTGTCAAGAAATCTTGGGATCCTATTGGTACCAAAGGATACTTTTTTTTTGACAAACTATCTTGGAGTCCCTAGCAGCGATTAATCGTTAAAAATCGTATTTTGTGTGTGCTGGCGTTAACATGGTTGCTGTGGGTTACACTCAATAACGCTTCATTTCGTATAGAAAAATAGTTTTTAAACAAAAAAAAAAAAGTTCTTAATTCTTAGAATTGTAGAAGTTATGCTTATTTTAGTGATGGCACCTCGCATGTTCGCCATAGTAAACAGTACATCGAAAAATGAGAAATAAGCATAACTCCTCGGAATTGAAAGATAATAAGTTCAAACTTGACATGAATGTTCGTTTTGAAATTCTAAGATCAATTTTGAAAGCGCCACCATATATTTAAGGTCAAAGGTCACAAAAATCGGTTTTTTGCAAATAACATTTTACATTGAACTTCCACGCATAA
This sequence comes from Chymomyza fuscimana, assembly GCA_949987675.1. NCBI lineage: Eukaryota > Metazoa > Arthropoda > Insecta > Diptera > Drosophilidae > Chymomyza > Chymomyza fuscimana. The sequence continues at coordinate 26,765,640 of OX465089.1, read as the reverse complement.
AATGACAGTAACACTTTTTTTAAAACTGGGAGATCACTTTTGAATTTTAAAATTAAAAACTAAAAAAATGATGAAAAATTAAAAAAAAATAAAATTTTTTTTTTATAATTTAATATTTTATCTATCATGAAAAAAAAAATCGCGTCAATATCTTTATTCGTTTAGAATATATGGCTTCTCAAAGAATAGTCTAAAAATGAAGAACTCAATTTTCAGTTATCGATAACTCCATAAATAATCGGAATTTTGCCATAAAATTTAACGTGGTTACTATTGGCAAGTAAGTCTAACAAATCATCAAAATCGGATAACCGCTTCACTTATTTTTACCGATATATATTCTTAATTAGCATGAACAGCTGAGTCGAAATAGTTGCGTCTGTCTCTCCGTCCGTCCGTATGAACAAAAAAATCTCAGAGAGAAAGAGCCCAAATATTACCTAAACATGAGCATTGTCTGTACGCAGGATCAAGTTTCTTGGTTCATATCGTTATCTTGCTTCGTGCCCCCATAATAGATTTTTTAATTTAACACCCACATAATAATGGCTACCCGTTCAAAATTTGACCCCCCTAAGACTAGTATGCCAAATATTTTTTTAAATCAAATGAAAACTTCATAATTTATAGTAGTAAGTATCTAAAAAAACAAACAGCACTTTTTGCGAAGAAGCTACAGACTGGTATGTAGACGCATATAGACTGAAATATGAAATTTATTTTTTACTTTGTGGGATCACCAAAAATCGAATAAAGTTAATCGATGCTTTCTTGTTGAGATGAAAACGATTGTATAAAATAATTGCACGGAAGTGCTTTTGGTTCAATTCTATTTTTTAAACGACTCTAAATAAAATAAACAATAGAATAAAATTTGGTCTTATCTTTGAAAAAAAGTAATATTTTTTTTCTAGTTTTAAAACGATATGAAAAGAGGTTCCGCACGTATTTTGCTGTGCTCATAAACTAAATTTCGCTACGCAGTTTGTTACAGATTTACAATAAAAGCAAAAAATTACAATAAATTCCTCAACTCGTTCAATTCGAAATGAACTTGCAGCTCCGACGTTTATCAATTAACCCATTTTTGGTAATTTGTGCATCCGGGCGATTGTAGCAGGAAATGAGGCACAGTAGCAGCCATGCCAAAATGTGTGTGACTTGAGATTGAAAAACTAACAGATATTAAATTTTGGCTCAGATACTTACGTGCTACTTGCAATATTTATGTGAGGTAGCCAAAAAAAAAAAAAAATTGCTCACCTGTAATGGGAGCAAAACGACTTTTATATGCCCTGTATTTTTGCTTAGTAACTACTATTTAGTGTCACTCCATGTTGAAAGTTTATATCGTAAGAAGGGCCGTAGAGAGAAAATCCGGGCCCGAGGGAAAATGTAACGACCCCTATATTACATCATTAGCTTGAATCATTGTGTTCTGTAAGTATGGCAGTAACTACACCGGGCCCCTGAGAAAACTCCGGGCCCCCGGGGTGCCCCTCCCCACCCCCCTACCCATATATACTTATTAAAAAAGTTTTTCATAGTGGAATTTCAAGACGAGAAATCAGAAATTTTAAAATATCTGTAGATTAAACTGGGAATGGGAAACGAAATGTAAGCGAAAACTATAAACATTTTTTTTGGTAGCTTTTTTGGTCTATCAGATACTGGCGGGTCACAATAGACTATACGTATTTATAGTAAATCCAAAAATTATAGGCACACTGCTATTTTCACAATCTATTTTCTTAGAAATTTGAATTTTTTTTGAAAAATTTCTTGGTCGAAGTCTGAGCCAAATATTTCAATCTTCGATTTATCACTATATTAAAAAGGACCACAGTCACTAAATATAAAGCTATTCCAAAAATATTTCGATTGATTTATTGGAAGTTTTGTGAACTGCTGAAATGTCGATATTTTTCACACAATTTTCAATGCGGAACGGTACGCTATAATGGAAACAGTGGAAATCCTATTCAAAAGAGGACTCAAGAGAGCTAAGATCAAAATACTCTCAGACAGTCAATCAGTCCTCAAAGCACTAAAGAGCTACACATTTACTTCTAAAGTCCTTACGGAGTGTAACAACGCACTCAACCAACTGGCCACCCACAACCAAGTTTCCTTGATTTGGCGTATTTTTACGCCAAAAAGGGGGCGGAAAAGCCATTCATAGGCCCTACTCCCTTTTTCGGCTTCAACAAAAACAGTGTAAAACATGAGACCAAGAAATGGACTCAACAAAAAATCACGGAATATTGGAATGGCATTGACGACCTCAATCATTCCAAAAAATTGCCGAATTTCGAAGCCAAAAGAGCGAACACTACTCTCACTTTAAAAAGGAAAAGTCTGAAGACACTCTCTTGAGCACTAACAGGTCACTGTGCCTGCAAAAAACACCTACACAGAATAGGCATATCAGATTCAAACAAATGCAGATTCTGCTGCGATGAGGAAGAGTCTATGGCACGCCTGATCACAAACTGTGAGGCACTAGGCCACAGGAGACACAAAATTTTAGGTGCATACCTACTAGAAGATGAAGACCTACAAAAGCTCAATGTGAAAGAGCTGGTCAGTTTCCTCGACATACTAAACGTCTAAATATAAAGGGATGTAGGACTATGCCTAAAGGCATATCCCTAATGGGATATCCCAAATGGGACCTTTTTTTTTATATGATTTGTCATTCCGTGGGAAATTTTTTTGCATTCTGCGTAGACCCCTTAACCCACAAACAATTACAATTACAAATAAATGCTTTCATATGTGCGCCTAACTAGTTGATATGGACGTTTTCACTTTGGCGTGACGTTATGTTTGTGCAACACAACGTGACAAATGAAACTGAAAAAAAATGTATAAGATTTTTTTTTTGTATATTTTGCTGCAGTTTGATCCCTTGGTATAATTTTAATGGTTTTAGTATACAAAAATTGGTTTTTATTCTAATAGCCTCACCCTATTAGAAAAAAGACCAATAATAAATAATTTAATAACAATTATTACAATTTCGTTTTTTACATATGTACTTAACAGAACAGTGGTGTAGATGGGAAAGCAAGGGAATAAATCCGCTCCATGGTTTATGTTATCGTATGAAAAATTAATTTGTCCAATAAACTTTATGGAGAAAAAAACACAATGTGCTGCTTCAAAAATAAAGCATTTATTTAAGATACTCCTTAACCTTTGGGTACAGTGTATAAAAAAAAGAGCAGCAAACTTTCTGCAAAAAAAACAAAATCGAGCAACGGCAAATATCAAACCATTTACAGCTCGTATTTGGAGCAAGCACAAACTTGTTTGCCGATTATACTGCCGCTGATGATGATTATTATAATAATAATAATAATGCTATGGACAAGATGATTTTATTATGACTTGGTCAAAATGTTCAACAAAACGTTAGTGCAAAAAAAAAAAAAACAAAACTGATGACAGTTCGAATAGATTTGACTAATTTATAAGCTTAAGTCTTTCATACTATCTAGTGTCTCTATTTTTATATTTTGTGCAAATTATTTTCACACACATCATCAAGGTTTTCAATAATATTGCTAATCTTTTAATCTGTTAATGTTTTATTGTTGTTTTTGTTTTGTCATTTCAGTAGTCAAAAGTTGGAGTGATTTTTTTTATGCTACGCTGGGAGCTGCTAACAAAAAAGTCTACACAAAACTCGAAACTCTACAATGACCGAGACGCTCGTGGCGGCTGATGTCAGTGCAAAAATTCAAAGCCGAGCAGCAGCATAAAATGGCAACAAAAACAACAACAGCAGCAGCAGCAGCGACAACAACGACAACAACGACAGCATTCTATGTAAATGCCACATGCGCAGCCGAAGTTGTCGGCGCCGTTGCCGTCGTTTAAGCTCGTGCTTCAAGCTTCGGCACGCAGTCGACGTCGCAGTCGCCGCCAATCGGCTGCAGTTTTGTTTGCTTTTTGCTCGCGCTCTCAGTATGTTTGCGTTGCTTGTTGCGTGAGGTACAAAACGTTTGGAAAGCGGAGCGTCGCCGTCGTTGTCGTCGTCGTGGTTACGTTAAGCTGCGCGTGCGCATCGTCGTCGTCGTGTTTGGATTTTGATATCGTAACGTATCGTATATCGCATTGCATTCCCTAACGCGGTTTCGGTTTTTTGTTGGGTTTCTTGTCGTCTGCCGCAAAATTTAATACAATAAGAAAAAAAAGCATAAAAATTGATGTGTCTTAGCCAAAAGTTCGTGTGCTTATAAAAGCCTTTGCAAAATAAAAGCCATAAAATCTAAGAGCGAAAAAGTGCTTAAGGCCATAACAAGCAGATAACAAGATTTCAATATAAAAGTGTGCGAAACTGCTCAAAAAAAAATAAAAAAACAAAAAAATGTAGCAACAACTTCTAAAGGTACTACAACAACATTCGCGAACCACGTTCTACAGTTGTGTTAGTGTGTGTTTGTGCGTGTTTTGATATCTTTTTTTTTTTGTTAGTTTGCAACTTGGCAGATCTTTGCTGACCATTAAAAACTGACTGCGTTGCGCTGTAATGTACCTTTGAAAGAGAATCTCAACACAACAACAACAACAACAACAACAACCAGTGCAGACAGACAAATCCAAGCACAGCATTGCGAAACAAAAAAAAAACAAAGATACACAGTCAAACCCTTTTGGCCAGCTATTTTTAGCACAACTCTTTACCAACATAGCCATAAACATGGGCACCAAGTCACCCGGTGGTCCACAACGTTGCCGCCTCATCTTGCAACGTTGTCTGGCCATACAGCTGACCAAGCCCGGACACACGCCCGAGGACTTTTGGATGTACGATTCGGGATATATGATATTTCAGGTAAGTCGACTAAAGAACTTGTTTTCTAGTAGTGCGTAAGCCTGTCCACAACGCACAAGCGTTCAAGTTTGACCAATACAATTTCAAGGTCGCGTAGTTGCAATTTCTTACAACTGGTTGCCATTAGCTCCTCTTGGATTTGTATGTAGGTATGTTCGATTTGCATGCCGTTGGCAGTTTTGTCAAGTTTTACTCGATTATGCACTTCCGACGACAAATGACTTGGAACTGTGTTTGCGACAGTAACTGCATTTGCGAATGCGACAGTTACTTGGTACTAGTAGTTAATGCACAAGTTTGGAGCTCGAGGTCTTTTTTTTTTTTTTTTTTGTTGCAACTGGCAGGTTTTCTTTGAGGCACTGCTTGCTCTTGTTTGTAGCGGCAAATTTGTAGATGTCAGGAAATTTATAAGCGCATTGGCGTCAACTAGACTAGACACGGGCACGGGTAACAACAACAACAACTACAACAGTACAGTAAATGCAACAACATTTGCTACTGTTACTGCAACTTTGGTGGCTCTGGTTTGTCTGCTCCAACTTCTGTTTTTTTATTATCTGCACTTTTGGGTTTAGCCCAACTCAACTGTTATTGATGACTTTCAAGAAGTCGTTGTATAAAAAGTTTTTGGCCAACTTGCTGGCAAAAAGCAGGAAGTAGATAAACTTAAAATTCAAGCACTTTACAGTTCATAGGTATTATTATTGTCTGTACCGCTAGCAAAGTTCAGCTATCTGGTAGTAATTCAAATGAAACTCAAAGATATTTTGCCTAAAGACGTTAATAACCTCAGCTCAAACTCAAGTTCAGCTAACGTTAAACACTCCAAAAGATCTTAACTTGTTTGTGATTCTAAAGTGCCGACAACGAATCATTTCCAGCTGACCAAAAATTTGCATTTCAAATTAGCATTTTAAATTTAATTTATTTGAATTTTTTTTGTGTTGCTATACTCTTTACATAGCTCAAAGTGTTGTGAGTATCAGCATAAGTGTGCGACGTCTTTTAAAGGTGCTATAAGGAAATGAACAGGATTTAGTTTAGAACTTAAGTTGAGTCCGCGCTTTGGTGAGCTCACTTTTTAGTAAATGAAAAAGTCGTTAAATGCCTAAGCTGTAATTTTACAATTTTAATTGGAATCCTTAGAAAGACTGCTGGAAATTAATTAATTTGTTATTACTTTTTCACCTATATTGCAAGCGAATTTAAAAATTACATTCTAGTTGATTTAAAATATTTGGAGAGACAACAATACAGAGTTAACAATACAATCGGACGACATAGAATTCCGTAAAAGACCTTAGATTTTTTTTTTGTTTTGCTTAAAGACGATAATCCGAATTTCTGACGTGTGTTTCAATATGCTTAAAATTAACAAATTTTGACTATTTAGACTCTTTTAGTTTCTTTTTGAAAATAAAGTGTTTTTTTAGGCACATTCCGAATTAAACCTTTATAACCACAAAAATAAGTGCTGTGAACTTTACATGTGATCCGCTGAATTCGCTGAACTCGAAATCGAAATCCAAATAATCCGACACCTATGGGTTTTGAGAAACCCCTCATAAATATATCATAAAAAAGTTCACCCGCCGTGCTAATGAGGCAGATTAGTTTATATCTATAATTTTTCCTCGTTCTATTTTTCAATATTTCATTTCATTTTTTTCTTATAATTTAAGGTCAACTGTACTTTGTTGTACCCTTTAAAACAAATAAATATAAATATAAAACGAGGTATTTTCGAATCTTGCTCAGAAACTTGATGTGTAGGGATTTTTTGACCTAGGATTCCGTTTCAGCAATCCCAAAAACATGTAAAAACCACCAACAACCGGTCTCGAAAAAAATTTTTATGGTGATTTCTGAATTTGTGGGACATAGCCACAGAGAATAAAAGTCGCTGGATTCGAATCCGATGTAAAAACAACCGCAAGGCCTTCAAAACAAAGTAATTTGGAGATAATCTTAGAATCCCAACGTTCCAATCCCAGCCCAAAGGGTTTTTTGGAATTTAGATTCAGCGACCTCAAAAATATATCAAAAATATCATTGACAACCTTAAATCGAAAATATTGTATGCGATTTATGGAGGTTTTCTGAAAAGTGTTCCGAACCCTTGAGTATTGGTGGTTTTTGGACTTTGGACACGAAGTTAGTTGCTAAAATTCATATTGGAGGTCGCGGGCATATTATTTTTTTTGGGCGCCTTAATTTTTAATACAATGATTTATATAAAATTTCGTATTTAATGGATATGAAAAAGAACCCCTCGATAATTTATAATCATCATTTAGTTTTTTTTTAACAAATGAATGCATTTTCCTCTGCGTTCGTCCAAAACTCTCCAAAATTTCTCCATATTAATTTTCAAAATAAAGAAAAAGATTTGCTTGGATCGAATATTACTGAGAGAGTGTTGAACAGGCTTAAGATATATTTATTTACTATAAAGTAATAAATATTTGCAAATTCTTTTATGCTCATAAAATTTTTAAAATTTTTATATTAACTTTAAAATGAAAAATTGTTATAGCCTTTTGTGTGGTTATCTTTTTTATCTAACAATTTGGCAATGTATGCAGGGTGCTCGCAAGTTTATTTTATATTTTTTAGCTACAAATCGCGTTTATATAAAATATTTATATTTTAGTAATAAAAACAAGCGTTCGATTATGGACCCCAACAGAAACACATTTCCTTCCGCTTTTTCTTATTCAAAGTCAATAATTTAAGTTTCGCTTAACATTTAATGGATACTGTTAATGTATTCAAAATATTTAATTGAAATTATTTTGCTTTATTTGCCGAAAATAATATAAAAATATTGCTTAAAGCTAGTTTAACATATTGAATCACAATTTAGATATTACATCTTTAGAACTGAGGAATTATGAAAATAAATTTATAAGTATAAACGAGTTTGACTCGAAAATTTAATGCTAAGGAAAACAATGGCAAGAAAAAAACCTAAAATAAATAAAAGTTGCAAGAGTTATAATTTAAGATACACAAAAATGTAATATAACTATTTAAGAAAAATTACTATAAAAAAATTTGTATACAGAACAGTATATTATATAGTATTTAAAATTAAATAATACTTATAATATTCACCCAATTCTGCTTTTATACGGTAGATACATTCTGGAGAAAACTGTTTAAAAAAGGTAAGAAGGATAGAAAGGATAGAAGCTTATATGTCAATAAATTAGAAAGGGGAATTCCCCAACTAAATTTCTAAAAGATAAGGTTAATAAAAATAATTTTGTTTCAAATTTCAATCAAATAGCTTTTTTTAATCGTGTAAAATCGAATGAAATTGAGTAACATTTTTTTTTTCTAGACCGTGTTATTTCAAAAGCGTGTAAAAAACGCCCAAAACTTCAACAAAATTCTGGCCAGAGGCTTAAGCCAATTTTAAAAGATTTAAGGCCAATAATTTACCTTTGCCACAATTTTTTGTGCTGTACTCGATAATCTCACGCATTTCGTTACGTGACGATTTTTGTACCATAAGCTTTGTTAAAGAACTTTGTTCTGATTTTAATATTGAATATTGCAACTTTATTAATTAGATAAAAGTGGTTTGAAAATGTTACCAAAAATGTTTATTTTTCTGTTACATGACAAAGGGATTCTGACTTGTCTTAAAAGATTGTAAGCCAGCAGGAGCTTGAGTTTAAGTAAAAGTGGGACTTAATTTATAAATAAAACGTTAATTAACAAGTCGACATATGAATAAAAATATATTTTATATAAGTATTATATGAATATATCATATGAAAACATTTAAAATTAATCACTTTGTAGTGCGTGTGAATCTTTTAAATTCACTAGCTTGAAGACTACTCAATTCAAAATTCCCGAATTGCGAGAAATCCATTTCCGCAAAACTATAGCACAAAAGGTCTTATTATACAGTTCCGTATTATAAAGGGTATATAATACTTTGCCACCTCGAATCTATTTTTGTCGTTATTGTTTTAGGTTGACAATAATGTTGTACGCTTTTTTGGTTAGTGATTTTTATTGTTGCTGTTGATTTTATTGTGATTGCAGATTGTATGACGTCAAGTTCAAGTTTGATGTGTAAATTAATGTTCCATACAATGCTCGCCAACTAATTAAATTCATTTTTGTTTTTTTGTTGTTTTACTCTATTTTTGTGCTTGTCCAGTATAGAGAACAACAAAAACGTGCTGCCTTTTCGCATCTTTTTGCGCATGGCATACCAAATGAACGCTTCTACATACTACAACTTGGAATACTATGTCTCTCTATATGTAACACACACACATATTCATTATTATTTCCACTTACATTTCATATGTAAAGTACTCAAAAAAAAAACAAAGCAAATGTCGGACATAAATAAAGCCATGTGCTAATTAATATTACGTGCCGTGTACGAGTATAAAGCTTTCAGAAAGATACCGCCGAAAAGTCGCTAAAGCGTGCTTTAAATGAATCGTCGTCAATATTTAGGTCTACATAAATGTCGAACAGCTTATAAGCCAAGTTTAAATATTGCACAATATTTCATGCATGTTTTTAAAGTGCAAATTAGTCTGGGCGTGTCTGTGGCAACTTTGGTCACACTAAATTGTTGTTGCACTCAAGCGCAAAGACTTCCGGCCACGCCTGTGTCCACAACAGAAATTATGAGATTGTCTTGAAGGTTCTATCAGGAATAAATTTTATGTGTAGCTGGGTACTGAAGTGTGAATTATGCTGTCGTAAGTTAATGAGGCATTTTTAGGTACCCCCTTCAACGCAATTTTATAATTTAAGGCAGGGCTTTTTAGTATTAAAGGGCATATCTGAGATTTTAATAGTATTAGAGTGTGGCTATAATTACGAAAATCAAGATTTAGGTTTGAGTACCTTAAAATGTTATACTTAATGAAATGGGCAGAGCTTTCTACTGGTTTCTACTGATCAGCTGTTTTTCGAGAATTTGCATAATTTAAATCCAATCCATCACATTAAAATTTCAATTAATAATTTCTGACTAGATTGGTCACATTGAAAACAAAATCATTTGAAGATAAAACCAGTACTAAATGTGCCTTTATTTATTATTTATTTATTTATCCTAACATTTTAAATATTCATTTACTGACTTATTACATAACATATATAGAGTTTAGCCTTTACAGCTTTAACTATAGCTTTAATTTTTTTTTTTTAAAACTCTTCGTTTTATTGGCTAGAGCAAATAAAAAGTACACATGTTGTAGGTTGTAATTGCTAAAAATAACAGCCTTTTTAAATCGTAAAATTAGCCATATTTTAACGAAAAGTTTAAATTAACAATTTTTTAATGCGCATCTAAAAAACACATGACACATTTGTTGTAGTAAATAAAATGTTGATTTTTTAAATCTTTTGAATATTTGTTAAATTTTTTCATAGAAAACCTTTTTTGAAGCAAATCATTTATAATGCAGCTAGTACTGCAACTTTTTGAGATCTTCAATCGTAATCAAGAGATATCGAAATTTGCTTAGGAAAATCTGATAAATGTCGAATTTAATAATCGGTATCTTGAGTAGTCTTAAAAGTTATGTTACAAGCTTCTGATTACTATTTTTAAGATCTTTAACTATAGATCTGTTAACTATAAAATAAAATATATCCATTATTTTATGATGTCTATTGACAAACAAAGTGCTAAGATATTATATATTATATTCATACGTTTCAAGACTCAACACTTTGAAAGTTGATTATCTTAAACATGCATTTAAAATTATTTTTAGTTTTTATAACAGTCGTTAAAATTTGTCAAAAGATTTGTTGCATCATGCTTTAGGAAGCTATAGACCAATCAACTTGTTACTTTTTTTTTACCAACTGGTAATGAAAAGTATTTTACAGCCAAAATGAAATTACATTCAAATGATTATTGCACCAACTGAGCAAAGACTTCATATATGGGGGCGCTAAAAGGTAACATTCAAATTGAATCTTAACCTAAAAACGGCAATGGAAATTTAATTAAATTGGAAAGTATCTGTCTATTATCTTTATGTAAATGCATGCTATACAAGAACTTAAATGTTTTTTCTATTGCTTGTTGTTGGTTTTGTTGGTGTTGACTACCCGTTGGCACCTGGTTATGGCCATCGGTTCCAAATACAAGTGAAATGTGAGTGATTTGACTTACGCTGTCGCTGCCATTCACTGACCAGTACGAGCACCAGCACCCGCAGTTGTTTAGCCGATACCTTGTTAAGCACTCAAAATAAACTACAGTGGAGCTTAGTAAGTGACGAATGTTTGCTGCCAGAGCTGTAGATAACAAAAAATTTGGAAAAAAAGGACAGATCGTTCGATTCATTTAAGAAAAGTATGACAAAGTCCTTTTAGTTTCAATCATTTGTGATATTCCTTTATTACTACTGTAGTAGTTGTGGTAAGTTTATATACTTAGCTTTCATGTCTTAATCAATAAAAAATCTATTTTTTTTTCCCCCGAATCGTATCTTTCCTCTTTGGTAAATTTAAAAAAAATTTTTTAAATATTTCCTTTGTTTTTTTTTCAAGTCCGTTTAGTTTGTCAATAAAGCTTCGATCCTTGACTTAATAACTGACAAAATTTTTAAAACCAATCTTAAAAGCCAATATATAAATAAAATACGTTTTTACCTTCCCAATGGTCATCAGTATTGCCGTCTTCCCACAACAGCCACCTTAAGTACCTTTCTCTCTAAAGTTTCTATATTTACAAGCACAACACTATGTCTCTGTAGAGTTTGAAGAATTCTTGTTCCCTGTCAAATATCTTGAAGAATACTTATTTCTCAAACACTTCAAGTGCATCTGCATAATGAGCGTCTTGTTGATTATCAACTTTGGTAGCAATGATTGACAAAAGTAATTCCTCGATTGATATGATTATATTAAGGGCGGTGTTTCAAAGTTATCAAACTTTCTGAAAAAATCAGAAGTATGTTTTTTAAGTATAGTGTTTTTATTTCAAGAAAACATTTTCATCTTGTACATATTTATGGCCAGGCCAACTTTGGCAGATTTCTCAATATTTTGGCCAATGATTTTGGCGTCACGTTACGTTTACACGTGAAAATAATTTTTTATTCATACTTAGCTAGCAATTTAGTAGAACTATATAAAGTAAAATATGTAACATTCAGTGGTGGAAAAACATCGATTATCCATACATCGAAGATGTCGCTGCAAAGAGTTGGGGGTCGTCCACTAGTCTCCATGTCTTCCAGGAGGTGATCCTGCATCTCATTCGAGGGATAAGACCATCCTTGTTGCCCTTGTCTAGGACACCTAGGAGGATCTTATTCATCGTAACCTCGGTGAAGGAGTGATTAAGGGGCTGCGGTCGCGACTTTTTCGGCTTGGCTTTAGGTTTTCCAGGAGCTGCTAGCTGGAAGCTCGGCAGGATACTTTTGGCCCAGTCGACCAGCCTCTTATCCTCCGGTGATTCCTCCGGAGTGGTAAGATTCCTTTGGAGAATCTCTCCTGCCCGTCGCCTGCTTTGGTAAGACGGTTTTGTTGGTGGTGGCATCATAGCCGGCTCTAAAGAGTTAGCAGCCAGCCCCGCCTTGGACGAAGAAGCGCAACATTCTTTTTTCAGTCTTGCGTCCGAAGATGGGTTGGACTGCCTTCTCCCAGAATCTAGGGAAGACGGTGGATTTCCCGTCTTACCCCTACCGGCACAGTCCGGGATGGGAAGAACACCTACAGTTTCCTTCCTCACCATGCTTACAGCTTTTTGTAGCGGAAGCTTCGTCCCTTTCGAATTTCGGCGAGTTACGTTCTCAAGTTAATTGTTGTTTTTGGCGTTACGTTACAAAAAATAGAACTTTGACTAAAAAATCCTAAATTTCTTACATATATGTACAACTAAAATAATGTTAGTTCATTTTGCAAGTTATAAATCTTCAAAACCATTTTTTTTTTTTTTTTTTTTTGTTAGACTTATACGATTTTTTAGCCTTGTAACCTGATTTCTCGTCATGTTCCAACCTTATATACGAGGAAAGTCTTTACAAATTTTGAGTTCCTTGTTCTGAAGATCTTCAGGACTTCAGCTTTCATATATGTACGTGCGTACTTGGTAGCCTCAAAAATGCTTCGGGTATAGTTAGTGAATGTAGTGTAACAAAAAATTAAGCATTATTGACGTGCTTTTTTCATAACTATACGGATAAAGTAAAACTTCAAAAGTTGTATATATCGCATTAAATTTTTATTGCTGAAAACAAAAGCCTAAGATTATTGTGGTATTCGTATTGTTTATTGCTAACCAATCCATTTTGAGTTTTTTTTTTTTTTTGTGAAAAATAATTTTAAAACCTTTTGCTAGCCGCATTATGCAAATCGTTGCCGTGTCTGAGCAGTAACCGCGAAACTCAAATACCGCGTTATACGAGGTAAGACTGTAAAAATTACATGCCGCAGCGACAGAGCCACCAGAAGCCAAGGCAAACGCAGACAGAGAGCGATCTCAAATACAATTTCATGCAATTTAATGAAAATGAAAACAAAACAAAAAGCCAAGCAAATTGATTTATCGGCACGCGCCCGGCCAACTCAAGTGAAGACATGAATTGATTGTTTGCTCTAGCTTCAGTTCTCTCTCCATAAATCCCATAGCCCCCCTCCTTTGGAGCTGCTTTCATTGAACTGATTGAGCTTAATTAAATTGACTCTGGCGAAAGATTTTAAAACGTTAAACGCTGAATTTGTTTTTCACTTTATATGTTTGCACGTTAAATGGGGAGAGTTCAATTGAATCTTGCTTGCGTTTTGATTGATATTAATCGCTGTAATTTGATTGACAAACATTTGGTGACGTGCCGGGCTATGTCTATTTACTAACTATAAACTATATAACTCTTGAGTTATAGCGACCATTTCGTGAATTATGCAACTGAGAGAGCAGTCAAGATTGGCAAGGTCGTTGCTGCATTTGCTGTTACTTACTCGGTTTCCAGAGCCAGCTTCAGTTACACTGCACTTACCAACTTAAGTAGTTGCCAAGAGTTATCTGAATTACCTGAGGTACCTTTGTTTCTTTTTGTAATTATTTTTGGACACGGCAGTGACAGTAATTACCAGCATATATCTCATACGCTCAAGAGGCGTTTTGTCTTTCTGTTTTTTTTTTTTTTGGATTTTGTTTACAAAGTGTACAGTTCGTGGGGTCCAAGTATGTTTCTATTGAAACCTTGACTTATAGTATCTATTTGCTAATGAGTAATACAAGCTCGTCGAAACTGGAGGGTGAATGAAAATGGCAAAGTTGTTTTTTCTCATGAGACATTTAAGATAAAATTAAAAATGGTTTATAATATAAAATAATTTTATAAAAATAAAGACGGACATAATAATAATAATAACTTCAAAAATATTATTTTGTATCTAATATAAAACATAACTAAGCGGAAACAGTCGTTAAGCAGTTGATCTTAAAATTAAAAAAAAAAACAAAAAAAGTTTAAAATAAAAAAATTAAATAATGTGGAAAATAGCTATAAACTAATCTACGACTCGAGCTCGATGGATGAACTTTTAATAAATAAATTATGTAAGGAGTTAAAAAGTTTAAGGAACACATTTAAAAAAAAAAAAGAAAATAAAGTTTTGTTTCATTTTTAAAATTACAAAATAATTTTTTTTATTTTTTCACTAAAACATTTTTTTTTATTAGAAAATTAAATTTTTTTTAAGAAATGTAAAGACTAAAAAATATATTTTTAATAATCCTTGTGAAATATGTTTTTTTTTTAAATCAAACACAAAATAATTTTAAAATCTATTTTTTCAGTTAAAAAGTTTTTTAATCTATAAAAAAATTCTTTTAATTTTGAAGGCACTTTGTTCTTGTGGCTAAACCAATAGCTGTGTTCTTTTTCCATATATGTAATTTTTAACATAAATTTATAATAAAAATTTGTAATGCAAAAGTGCGATATGTGTTTTAGTAACTTAAAAATCAAAAGAGAATGTTGACTTATTTTCTAAATAACCGCTCACACCTCCAAAATTCGTAATTTGTTTTTATTTTTTATTGGGACAACGTGCAAGCATACCCAACCCACAAAAAATTTATATGTATTTAAATCCTTATTATAAAATATAAGAAACGTCAATTGTAGGCACCTTATTTAAAAATTTAAAAAATTACGAAAATAGCTAGGCAATAATGGAAAATTGTTTTTTAAATCTTTTTTTTTTTTTTTGCTAAGTAGATTTTTTGGTAACAAACCAAAGTTACTAAGAAAGCTTTTTTAGCATAGTGATGAATTGCAAAATTTCTTTCAGGGTCCGTAACTCTTATAATAATTAGTGTATCTTGATTTTTTTCATTACAATCGAAAAATAACTCTTATTCCTTGACATAGAAATTAAAATCATGAAAAGTATTTAATATCAATTTTTATTAAAAAATCGCAAAAATTATTGTCCAATTTTTATTTAAAAAATTTAAAATAACAGATATTGTGCCATTTTATTATAAAAATCAAGTTATGGCGTAATTTTTATTTAAAAAATGAATTCAAATATCTTTTGGAACAAGGAGCACACAATAATGGTTGGCAAATTTATGCCTTATATATATATTTATATTTCCTTGAAGGATCAATACTAAGGATCCCACAAATTAATTTTAACTATCTTCGGAACCAACAGGCGCATTGATTAAAA
The DNA here is from genome assembly GCA_949987675.1 of Chymomyza fuscimana. Taxonomy (NCBI): domain Eukaryota; kingdom Metazoa; phylum Arthropoda; class Insecta; order Diptera; family Drosophilidae; genus Chymomyza; species Chymomyza fuscimana. The sequence goes on along the minus strand of OX465089.1, from coordinate 26,750,105 downwards.
TTTATTATTTATTATTAATTTTTATTATAAAAATTGAAAATAAGAGTTATTTTGCGATTTTTTAATAAAAATTGATTTTTAACTTTTATTTCATAATTTTTATTTTTATGTCAAAAAATAAGAGTTAAAATTTGATTTTTTGATATAAATTAAAAATAAAAATTTATCCTTTATTCGAAAGATCGTTTCCAAAAAACTATATATTGCGGTTTGCACTTTCATATGAACCACTTTTTTCGTTTTGATTTTTTTCATCCCCATAACTTTTATTTGCGGTCCCTGATTTCTTTACGTTTTTGTTATTGTATATGCGTCTATGGGTTTTATTCAGTACTTTACATGAATTTCAATTAAATTATGTTTATATTGTGAGCTTCAACTCAAAGCTTGGATTTGAGTTTGACTAAGTGCCGAACTTTGAAAAAACTAAATATTTACGTATGCAATATTATACCAACTTTTTGCCTTTTACTTGCATGCTACCAAGATTGATTGAATGACACTGGCACAATATAAATTGCGTGCTAAATGCCCCACACAGATATACACATGCACACACATAGCTAGATAGAATGATTTAGTGATATAGCAGATATTTAACTAGCTACTTTGAATGACAGACCCAACCAAAGCTCACAAGTCAGGGGCCCAACATGGGGCCAGACATTTCAGCAAGGTGCCAGCAGCGCATCAACGCCAAAATACAAAAGGCAACAACAATGACGACGTCCACGACAACAAAAACAATCTCGCTGACGACGACAACAAATCAAATGAAAAACTGAAAAGTCAGAACCACAGGTGCAACAAAACGAACAAACGACTGTATGGAGCTGCTAGGGTACTATGGGGATCAGTAACTACTCGTACTCGTAGTAACTGCAACACACTTCATTGTTCCCACAATGCTGTCTCATAGACTTTTCGCGCTTTGGGTTTAAATTGAGGCGCTGATTTTTTACAGCTGATATAATTTTGTATCTTTTTTTTTTGCATTTGTTTTCGTTTCATTTATTTTTTTTTTTTGTAACAAGTTTTGCAATTTAAAAGTTTTTACAGAACACAAAACAAAAACAAGTGGGTCGGTTACATAGGGAATATTTCGAATTTAATATACTCTGCACTATTTTTAATTTCTATGGTTTGGTGCAGGGGACTTGGGGAGAACAATTTTAATTCGGTGGTATGTACATATTTACCAATAATAAAAGGGTTTTACAAGTTTTTGCCTCTTACTCCCGAAATTCCTGCATTCACGGATGGATGGTGAAAAAACAAAAGTCTTTGTCGATCGATAACCTGCCAAAATACTATTTGATGAAAATATCAAAAAATTAAACGTAGGAGAGTAATGATGATCTTTAAGATTTTAGATGTTTGAGTCTTCGAGAAAAATACACTATGGAAAGAAGGACAAGGAAAGATACAGATTAACTTCTTTTACCGTACATAGGTTGTGGATCGACAAGTTACACCCTACACCCTATCCTTTTACACACACTTAATATACCTTAGCATGCAAAATGCAGGGTATATTAAAATCAGACAAAGCGGCTGACAAACGAAGGCTTTGGGAAAAGGGTATTGAGTGTACTTCGTATTATAATACCAAACGTAAAACTTTAAGACTTGATATTTGTTATTATTAATTGCATTGGCTGTTGTTATTATAGCTGTATGCGTTGTTTTTGTTATTTTTGGCAAACTACCGCAAAAGTCTGCCAAAATGTTTTTACTTACTATTTGTTGTTGTTGCGCTTGTGGCAGATAAATTTCAGTTGAAGTTGCATCCTTGCCAAACAGCTGGCGTTGCAATTTGTCTTACTACGACTAGAAGCAGTAAATATATATGGAAGATGTGTTGTTTTTTCTAACCATAAACTTGCCGTTACTTGGGGTGCAAAGAAACTAATAAAAACAGCCGGCAGGGTTAGACATCCCTTGACTGTGGCTACGCCCCGCTGGCCAAATCAAATCGAAGGTTTAAGTGCAGTGCAAATTGCTAGCTTAAGGATTTTAGCCCAAGGGGTCGTTGGTCTGGTGGTTGGAATTGGCTTATGTTGCTCTACTATAATTTGCCCCTATCAGCTGTAAGAATGGATGAATGAATTGGAGAGTCCACACATGTATACATACGCGTATATACACACATATGTGCTTGTTTTTATATCCGGAACATTCAGTATTTATGCTTGCTTTTCCGACGAGCAGTGCCAGGTATACACTTGACGGGGGTGTTACGAGTAATACAGCTAAGCCTAGTCAAGCCACCCTAGGGGTAGACACATAAACAATGATGACGGACTTTATCCGTACATAGATGTTTAAACACAGACCATGGCAAATAACTTACATTCTGGACAATCATTATTGCCCTGAAGCGTAAACGAATGAAAGAATTAAGAGTGTTTTCGTTTGATGCAATATTAAAGACTACAATAACTATGTACTGAAGCCCAAAAGATACATTTGGAAACAATTTAATTAAATGTTTCAGTACTCTATATAACCCAGCATGTACTGAAACTTGTCTTGGGGAAATTGCAAAGTTTGTTGGTAATTGATAAAGTACTAAAATTAAGTATGATACTTAAATATAAACCTCTTTTTTGGCTAGAATAATTGACTTAAAGTTGACATTGGTGATATACTTTTTACGAACGATTTATAAATCATATAAGTGTATTAGTTTTCTTTTGATATTCTATTTGAAGACTGCATATGTTATAATATTAATCTTACGCTGGCAATTTCTGCGTCATATGCTCAGATTCTTGTAAGTACTTCTTAGGAGTAGCCCCACGAAATATAGAATTAGGCCAGACGTTGAGTTAGGCAGCGCCTAACTTGTGATCTGTGGCATTACCACTTAGTCAACCCGCAATTGGTTCCAAATCGTACAAAGTAGGGGACTTGTTTCTAGATGTGAATGGTACGTCACTAACTTGACCCTGACATATGCTTTTTCTCTAGCAGATACATTGATATTCTGAAGGCCCATCATAATTGCTACGCAAGAAACTTGTGGAAATGGTTCCAATAAAAAGACTCAATTCGAGATACTTCATCTATTGTCAGCTTCCTTTGAAGAGTGACTAATTAACAACCTTCACAAGAGATGATAGCACAGTGACTTTGCTAGCCCATATAATGTGAATAAGTTCTTTGACGCAACTTTCGATGCACCAAAAAAATACATTTTCCAATTGGAAAGTTCTTGGAAGGAATATCAGGAATGCATTTTTTTCGAGAAAAAGTGTACCGGCTATCACACTGTCGGGATAAACTGTATCACATTTTTTTAATTGAAATCCTAAAAATTCCTTTGTGGATCACAAATCCGTTTCTTTTATTTCGTTTTACAGCGATCGTATGTTGTTTGACCCCTCCGGACTGAAATCTTTTCTAGAGAATGTAGGAAATTAATATTTTAAATAGACTCGTGTTTTTTCTGGAACCTGGCACTTTTTTTTATTTAAGGCCCATACGCAGTTCGAAAATTCTCTCACGAAATGACAAAAATTCATATAAAAAAAAAATCCCAAATGGGATATCTCAAATGGGAATTTTTCGAACTACGTATGGTCCTTTAACCAAATAAAATTATTCATTCTGTGAGAGTTTTAATGGGGATGGTAGTTAGCTGATGAATAGCTCCCAAAGAAAATCCTATATTCGCTCATTCATGCAATGTGTACTGATTTTCCCATCTAAAATGTCTATAACCATAGCTTTAAGAATCTGTTTAAAATCTTTAGAATTAAAAGTTTAGATATTAATGCTGCAATAGGTGACATCTTTTATGGAAAGAAATAAAATGTTTGAAGCAGGAAACATTTTGTTTTCACTTAACTAACACTAGTTTATAAATTTAAAAAATTGTTGGTATCCGTAATACCGAAAATGCAGTCAATAAATTTTTTTCCTTGGAACGGATTTCGAAATTAGAAAAAATGTTCCTACTTAACAGCAACAGAGTAGTCGGTTTCAAACCTCATACCCGTCTTGGTAATTTGGGAGCATCAAAAATGTGGTTTCAAAACGAATCTAAATAAAATTTTCGGATTCGTTTTTCGGAGCACGGCCGAATGATACGAGCACTTTTTGAGCTTCTTCTTCTCGAATTTCTTAAACAGCCGCTGCTGAGCAAACATTGTCTAAACATTGTAAGACCTTGTGGGTTATTTAAAGGAAGAGCTTCTTGTGCAGCATTAGCTTCGTTTGTAGAGAGTGATTGCCACCAGCTGATTGCTTTAAAAGACTTAAGGATCAAGAATTGACAGGAGTGCCTTTCTAATTGAGCTCGATATTTTTTTTTAACTAAGCAACAATGTCGTGATTAAATGTCATGTCAAGCCAGACGAGGTTCTTGAAAACATTCGTATGAAATCTGAGAGGCCTGTCGAGTATTGCTCTTTGCGATTTCCTTTCCTTGTGTGTGTATTAAACTAAATAATGGGATTCATAAACTTTTTTCAATTCTAATATTATATACGTTTAGAAAAGCTAATGATATACATAGATATATTAAAATCTTTTTAAAAAAACTATTAATTTGTTCAAAATTTTTACAACTAATAGGCTGAATTTACTTGCTTAAGGATACTAAGCAAATCTTGCGTGAGGATGGTAAATTAAACTTTTCGCTTAAAGATATAGTAACTTAAGCCATATATGTATATAGTCGCTTTTTATGAAGAAAAACACCAACTTGCTCCTGTATAATCACTTTCGTAAAATGTAACTAAACTTAATGGACCGTTTAGGCCAACTTGATGGAAACTGTGCGTTTAGCAGAAAGCTCGACTTGAGTTGTGACTATCATTTGAGTTTAAAGCGTTCACAAGCAACTTGATGTTCATTAGTGAAAAGGTCAAGGATTATTATACTTCATCATAACTCTATTAAGCCTAGACTCTGGAGTTATATGATAGTCACAAATGCGATGGCGGCGCCATTCGTTGAAGACTACCGCAGCTGCCTGAATAGATATTATTATTACTATTATCTTTTTATGTGCCACACACGCCACACTCTCTCATGCACACAAACACACACACACACACTCGGATGATTGTAATACTCCATATGAGGCTGACTGACTGTCTGTCTGTCTGTCCAGCTGTCAGTATGTCTGTACGTTTGTCTTGTTTGGACTTGCCGCAAAACGAAGAGCTCTTTGTACCAACAACGTTGGGTGATAGTTTTGTCTGAAACTCACAAATTTTTACTCATTTTTTGTGGGAGTTTTGTTGTTGTTGTTTTCTATTACATGAAATTAAGTAAAAGTCCAATGAAAGCCTACGGAAAATGTAAACGAAAAACGAAAAAAGTAAAAAAACAAAAAACAAAAAAATCACAAAACTACAAAATACAGTAAAGTCATTGGGACTGCAATTGTGGGCAATGGACAGAGCAGACGAACCGACGTTGAAATAATGAAATTACTTTCATACGCTCCGCTTGGGCTCGCTCTGCCCTACGAACACGTTGCGCTTTTGATTTGATTATTAAAAAAAGAGTTTTGCATTACTTCCGAAACAAGACGACGACGACGATGAAATCATTTAGACTTGTTTGGATCTCTCTCTCTCTCTAAATGGGGGGGAAAGCGTTATGAGCACTTTTATATCAGTATTGAGTTGCCTGCCTCGTGTCGCCACAATGATGCAGCAAGTAATGCCCACTAGGGAGCTACATACAACGCCCCTGATTGCATAGATAATAGATGTCAGCGCGACTAGCGACGATGGCGCGTGACAGCGCTGCCTGAAGCCCTAGCCAGCCAGACATGGGTATACCAAAATTCAAGAAACTATGACAAGTCAATTTTCCTAGCCATAGATATAGCCATAGCCATTAATTGATGGCCACAGCAGAGACCCTCAGGCCTTGGCTCTTGTATAACTGGCGACATTAAGAGTAGCATGACAAAGGAGTGACCACAAGGAGTGACACTTCACGACACACAAAAAAAAAAAAACTGTAAAAAGGTCAAATCTAGAAATCGATGCCAGCTCTCAGAGCAGCGCAGGGCATCCATGGCAGCGTCATGGCTGTTTCCCTGGCTTACCACAAAAATAACTGGGTGATGTTCATTAGTGAGGCCAAAAAAAAAAAAGAAAAAAAGCGTGAAACTTTAACGGCGGTCAAAAGGTTTTCCACAACAACAACATGGTAGACAAACACAACAACAAAGCAACTTGCACTTTAAACTTGCATTTCCGTGAGCATTTCCCCCTGGGCTCCCCTTTTTGCGGCAACCTCCCCCTGCCAAAGCGCGCTTTTCTTTCCTATTGCATTTTGCAATAAAAACGTGCTCCAAGTGTTCCTGTCACCAGGCAAATTGGACATTTATTTGTGACTTCAGGCTCGGTTCAAGTGTTGGCGCGTGGGATTTGGCAGGCAACAACAATGACAACAACAACAACACCAAAATCAGCAACTACAACAAAGAAGTGCTTTGATTTACTATGGCAAACTCTTGCCACAAAAACTCCAATGAAAACACCAACAAAAATGGGTTGCATGATGCAGCAAATGTGGCAGGGAGGCGTCACTGCTGCGCTTTAGCTAATTGATGGTTCGAGTGCAAGCGGCGGCAACTGGTTCAGTGTTTTGGGATTTCAAATTCAAACTGTGATGGACAGCTCCAGAGAGCGAGAGAGAGTGAGCGGGGTGGCAGCTAGACATTTGCTTCACCTGCGCCTGTCCAATTAAGTCAATAGCTAACAAACATTGCAATCAATTAGCATTAATACTAAATTCCAACATTTTGACAACTAACTAACTTCCTTTTATCTGCTCTGACTCTTTTGTTTTCTAGAATTTTCTGGCTGCCAATGCGCAATGCTGGTGGAACGGACCACTAACTGCTGCCACACGTGCTCTAAAGTATGCTGGTCATGTGGCACCTGGCATGCTACTGGTCACCGCTGAGCCCTGCGCCCTGGAGGTGCTAAGGGGCGCCTTTGCGAGAAGTGTGCTTAAGCCGCCGGCTACCTATATTATAAGTTCTGTGGGTAAGTAAAGAACAATTATGTAGAATATTTTCAAAAAACATACTGATAAGGCATTGGTTCCGATACGGGAGCTTGTATTCAATATGTGACTGGAGAGCTGGCTCGGAGACTTGTTCGCTAAGGTGAAGAGAGAATTTTAAACGGAAGCTCTTAAATTTTTATCGGCAATATACCTATTTGTATTTTTTGAACTTTGGTTCACTTAGACTATATGAAGAGAGAAAAATGGAAAATGTTTGGTACTTATTTATAATCTCATTAAAAGAATTCTACAATAATCTTTTCTTATGACTCATTTCAGAATTCTCAGAATTGTGATATCAACTAGTAACGAATATTGTTTCATAATCTCATAGAAAGGATTCTACGATCATATTTCTTAACGATTCTTCTCTATCCTGTTTCATGCCATATATGGAAAAAGTTACTTTGAAAAATTTCCTACAAAATAGAAAAGAGATTTGGTAAAATTAAGAGATTTGAGACTTATTTTTTAGATTATTTACAACAAGCTTTAGTTACTCTACATATAGGCATAGGAGAATCAATGTTTGTAATCTGATTCTAGCGCCATGAACTAGTTTCGAATATTATTTAGTTTTTAATCTCAGTGCAACGATTTTACTATCATGTTTCTTAATGATTTTTGTCTGTCCTGTTGAATGCCATATATTCAGAGTTACTTTGAAATCTTCCTGCCAAATCGAAAACGGAATTGGAAGAATTTAGCAAAGTTGAGACGCATGTCGTCTTATGTTAGTAATTATTTACAAAAAGCTTCAGATAAACGGCTTGTTAAACAAAATCGTGGCATAGAAGACCAAATATTCTTATATTGAATCAAGAGCTATAAACTAGTTTCGAATATTATTTGGCTCTTAATGTCATTGAAGGGATTTTACAATTCGTCTCCTTCATTCTATTTTATTCCATGCTGTATGTGCATAGTTGCACTTGGAATATTAATGCAGAAAAGAGAAGAATTGAGCTTTTAGAGGGCTTTTTGCAGACAATCTTTAGCTAACTAGCTTTGCAAACTGAATCTTCTCAAAGTTACGATTTTTCTCCGAAAGAACTGATAAAAATTGGTTCCGAATGTAGTTTTGGCTTATAATCTTCATAGATTCTTCTATGCTATATTATCAAAAAGTTTGTACCTATTCGAATTTATAGTCAAGCATTAAAGCTTTTATTATAAAATCTTCTGTTATCGCAGAAGTAAAGACGTTGCTGAATAAGTATAGCTTTGGTTATTTGTTTCTTAAAAGCTTATGATAAAATCTTTTTAATACCGGAAAGCGGTGACCACGCGTAGGTTTACCGTCAACTTGTTTAAAATTTAGGCAGATACCGTACCGATCTGGATATTTCCAAATGAACTCCTAAAACTTAATATCAAGTATCATATAGTAATGAGTTAAAATTTCATATCGAGAATTAATGTAATTTTAAAGAATTTTCTCCAAAAAAAAAAAAGCAAAATTGTTAAAAACCCTGCGAACATTAAAGTAGCGAGCTGCGGTTTCTAGCGATTGTCTTCCAATCCTGAACCTTTCATTTCCGATATTTAGGGAAATTCTATTCATTTACAACGTGGACGAAGATTGGAATTTGACTTTTGATTGCTGTCTTTTACTAAATAAAGTTCATTAGATTCTTCGAGATAATAGAAATGTTCCTCATTTTATTATACCCTGTACCTATAGGTACAAAGGGTATACTAGATTTGAGCAATGTATGTAACGGAAGAAGGAGGCGTGGCAGACCCCAAGTCCTTTATACCAAAATGCTTATCATAACTTCGGGTAGCGATTGATGTCCATGTCCGTCCGTCCGTCCGTCTGTCCGTCTGTATGAACGCCTAGATCTCGGAGACTATAAGAGCTAGAGACACGAAACTTTACCAGCTGGTGCGCATATTTCCTCAAAAGATGAAGTTTGTTGAATAAATATATCTTCCCCCGTTTCCCCGCAGTAGAGTTTCGCGGTTTTTAGCCACACCGTTTAATATTTTCATCTGAAATTTAACAGAGCGATGCGATGTGGTTACATGCATCTGTCTGTAAAAAATGAACAAAATCGGACAAAAAAGCAAAAGTTATATTCAAAAATGTACAAATTTCACCACCCCTTGCCAATAAACTGCGTCAATATTTGACTCTACGTAATTATGGTAACAAGTGACCTCGAATCACAATTTTTGGTAAGCTGATTCATGTGGCTCTAATGAACAAATGCACATCCAAATTTTATCGATGCGGTCCCCCACCCCCCGCAATCGATTTACCGTGTTTTCTCCCACACCCCTTAACATACCAACTTGAAACTTACCCCATATACTTTAAATAAATTCTTTGACGTAACATTCGAGTTTTATCAAAATCGGTAAAAATTTAGGGAACTTATAGGTAGAAATATCGAATTTCACCAAAAAAAAATAAATTCTTAGAAGGAATTGCAGGAAACATTTTTTCGAGACAAAAGGTACAGGGTATTCCACTGTCGGGCACCGCCTCGACTGTACCACATTTTTTAGAGCTTAATCTCACTTAGTAACATTCGATAAAGGTTTCAATTTGGCTGCTGTCATTTGGATTCTCACAATTCAGAATGTAAAAATTTATAGTAAAATAAAAAAAGGAAATATAAAATCAGACATATCTGGAAAATAAATTCTTTGGGAGTGTACGAGAGTAAGGCGATGTATGATGTATGGCAACCATGATCCAGAATATGAGCGCCAAAAGCAACTCGAGATTAAGCGTCTATTGTTTTATGCCAGACAACTGCAGACAACACCATCAAAAATTGAGCAAATGTCGCCTCAAGAGCTGCAGTGGAATATGAGTCAGTTGAGGCAAAAACAATTAGCGGAAGAGGAAATCCGTGTGGCATTTAAACGTTGGCAGAATATATGCGAATGTCGTTGGCTCATGTTTGAGGAGCAATGTAGATATAACGAACGCACTGGTGGCCGTGACAGACGCTCCATTTGGAGCATATTAGCACTGACGCAGAAAGAGTTGGAGCAGAAACTGCAGCTGAATAAACTAAGAAGAGACTGCCCGAGATATCCCTCGCCTATGAGCTTTTTTACTGAACGTGAACTAGGTGGACGTCATAATCTGCTAAAGCCACTGCATTCCATGCAGCGACACTATAAGCATCTGGTCAGCAGGATGACTTCGGACCACTCCAAACGTAGCAATTTTATGGTGGAGAAAGAGCATAACTCAGAAGAGAGGATTAAATTGGAACCAAGTCTCGAGCAGTACGAAGACCCACCTTCTGACGAAGAGTGTGAATCCGAACGTGAAATTGAGATTCAAGAGCTCTCAGAAGATGGCACAAGTAAATGGCCACATTCGTTGCATGAGAGCTCCACCAGCTATCTAAGCAAGTTTGTTTCACTGCCCATAAGATTTACGAAAAATGGCATGAAGGTGCCTGCCAAAGAGTTGGTGAATCTCTTAAGTGAGAATAACAAACAGACGCGTGAGACTAAACCAAAAAAGCTGGAAGATCAAGCCTCAGAGACGCTAATCCGAGCCATGAATTCGCATTCCATGCAGCGACACTATAAGAATGTGGTCAGCAGGATGACGTCGGACCACAATTGTATGGTGGAGAAAGAGCATAACTCAGAAAAGAGGATTAAATTGGAACAAGATTTCGAGCAGTACAAAGATCTTCCTTCTGACGAAGAGTGCGAATACGAACGTGAAATTGAGATTCAAGAGCTGACAGATGGTGGCACAAGTAAAGTGCCACAATCGATGCATGAAAGCTCCACCAGCTATCTAAGCAAGTTTGTTTCACTGCCCATAAGATTTACGCCAAATGGCATGAAGGTGCCTGCCAAAGAGTTGGTGAATCTCTTAAGTGAGAATAACAAACAGACGCTTGAGACTAAACCAAAAAAGCTGAAAGATCAAGCCTCAGAGACGCTAATCCGTGCTATGAATTCGCAAGCGGCACCCAATATGGTTATGCCTGGCTATGTGGATCCTTTGGTGATGTACGTCAAGGAAAAGTTCAATGTGGATTCTTTGAGCAACTGTACGAAAAACTCAACATCAACCAGTGAATCCTATTGCAGCGCACAGGAACCCCCTCCTTCTCTAGCCAATAAACGTTTTAATAAGCACAATTGGGTTTATTGCCCACTGTGCGACTCCAGGCATCTCCGTATACCACCAAAATTCTAAATCACCTCTCTCTCTCTGTCACTCTCTCGTGTCAATAAAACCGAACCAAACGAACCAAGCTTTGGGCATTCTCACATAAAGCATACAAAATTTTTCCTAACCATTCCGGCACTTCATCAAATATTGATGTGGACTCCAACGCGGCACAGCGCTCGTTAGCTGTCAATTAAATGGACACCTGCGCGCCTAATACGCTGCCCATTCCCGGTTTGCCGGTTATCCGCCAGTTGTTGTTGCCTTCCTTTTTCACACTTCCATTTGCCAATTCGGTGTGAACGTTTTATGGCAACTTGGTTACTTCTCTTGGCCATTTGGTCGTTTGGTCGATTGGTCGATTGCATTGGCTTGAACTTCGTTGGGTGTCGCTTTGGATGTTCGCTGTCGCTGCTGTTCCGCTACTGCAACTGTTGCCCCTTGCCAAACTCTTCCCTCTATTAAATTGAACGCTTCATGAATTGATAAATGGCCGGCCAGAGATCGAAGCAAAGCCGCGGGGCCAGCGTTTTGCGGCAAGTCAACGGACGACCACGGCCATGGCGCGAACTTGTTTGAAAATTAATAAGTTTCGATTTAGTCCGAGCTTTGGCCAAATAAATATTTCTTTTCAAATACACTTGCTGAGGGTATTTAGGTGTTGTGTAGTAAGTTGTGGTTAGGGGCTGCTCAGAGTACTGTCTCAGTTGCTTACATATTTGGAGTCAAAAATGACAATTTATCTAAGCCAAAAGTGTCCGATTTGCAATATGAACAACACTAACAAAGAGGCATAAGGGCAATAGTGCCAGGGTCTACTTTAAAGTATATGAGTCGAGCACAGATGCGCATTTATTTAGTGTAAGTCGGCTTGGCACACATTTGCACTTTTGCCCCTAGGCAAATGCCTAGTTCAAAAATTTGAACTGTAAAATATACTTTTTTTTAAAGAATGGAATTGAATATTCTGGCCCTTCAAAGTTTTTAATGAGGATTCTAGCTTTACCTCAAAGAAGAACCAGCATTTACAGACTAAAAGTATATAAATAAAATTGTAAAATTAATATTAATTATTATGCTAGAAAAAAAAAGTTAAGGTATGCATATCCTGTGAATTTTTCCCACTAGTGGGGTTAGTGAAATTTTTGATAGTCTGTTACGTTCCTGATCAAAAATTTTGATTCTTCAGCGCTTTAAACTGTTTAACATTAAAATCTCCATAAAGATAATTCTATTCTTTTTCGATCCCATTATTTGTTTTTTGTACATATTAGCAAAGATATTTTACTTTTTCAGAATTTCCAAATCCAGTTTATTTTTACGAATTTGGAGGTTTTAATATCTTAGGTAAAAAATAAGCGACAAAGTGATTTTTTATTCGTCTATCGTTGAGCAAAATTTCACTTAAGGGTATCTCAACTTTGACTCATGACGTAGTTAGCTACACAACTCTTTGGCTTTCGTTGTGTGTTAAATTGCAACTTGTTGCAGCAATGGGCGCCCATTTGACTTGGCGGTTTATCTTTGTAAAATTCAATTGAGGAAACATTACACTGAGCTTCCCGTTATAAGACGAGAAGGGTTGGGGGGCGGGGGCACAACAAAGCGACGCACTGACTGGGGCAGATACAAAGTAGTTTGCTGCAGTCATAGCAAAAGGCAGCCGGCAAATATTGTTGCACTAAAACAGCATTTGAGTATTTCAGTTTTTCAGTATTTCCATGTTGTTAATTAACGTCTGCAATAGCGCAGAACCCATTAGCTGCAAATTACCATAAACATGACAATTCCATTCGTAAACAAGATCGAGCCAACAACTGCAACAACAATAATAGTGCAAAAATTGAAGACGATGTAGTCCAATATAAGCAACATATTGTTGCAACATTGTTGCTGGCAACATTTGTTGCTGACGCGTTTATTTTTTTTTTTTCAGAATATTGCCAAGCCATAACGAATTGCATGCAAGGCAATCAATCAACGATAATTTCTCGCTCAATTAGACAACAATAACAGTATCAACAAAAACAACAATAACAATAACAACAAAAGTAATAGCTAATACAAAGAGAGAGACAGAAGTGCATGGATAGTTACCAGAGTTGAAGAGTTGGCAAATCGACAAATGATGTCGTTTTACTTGTTGCCAATTTGACAGTGAATTATCAAAACAAAGCTAAGATGAAGAGATGGCGAGAGATATTGGAGCGACGAAGCTTAGATACTCTTTTTTTTTGAGCACATTGTAGTTATATTGGAATAAGGAATAGTAAGAACTGCTATTGAAGTGAGCGATCTTTATGGTTCTCACTTTCACTGAAATTTAGTGAAACATTTTTTTTTTTTTGATATACATTATGTATGCCAAAAGCTGATGGGATATTTATAGGAAGACTGTTTCCCAGAACGCAACGCTGCTAATGTAAGCGCTTGTTCTCATTCAAAGTTCGGGAAAAAACTTCGATCTTTACATAACCAACTCGGCATTATATCTTTTAGACTCGAAAAGCCATGTTTCTTCAAATAAAATTTTACAAAAAAATTTTTGGAGTTTTAAATCGCTGTAAGATTAAAGATGGTTGCTAGAAAATTTCTTTAGGAAACTATTTTAATCTTTTTAAAACTATTAATCATTAAAAATATTGGATGAGGCATCGAATCGATGTTTTGGGTATACCACTTTTGTGTATACCAATTGAACGTAAGCGATTGTCAAATTATGTGATCTTCAATTTGGGCCAAGTACACATGTCGATTTTATGTAAAGCGGTTGAAGTAATGGCCAAGGATGAGTTAAAATACTAGCTCATTTAGTTTCTGGCAAAACTAAAGATTTGAGACTAAGATGAGCAAAGGTCGACTAAGTAGAAGTTCTGAGAACTCAATTTTGGTTTGAGCTTCATCGACAAAAATCGCATAACGATTTATCGTTACATTTTTATTGAGTAAACAAATAACTGTGGAAGTTCGATATAATTTTGTGGTTAAGATAAATGCGTAAAGTGACTCTAAACAGAGTCCTAAAAGTCTTTAAATTCACGATATAGATGCCAGACTTGACCTTTTAACATTGGATACTTTAGATGACCGATTCCAGATATAGAAATAGCAACCCTTGCATAAAATGCAGGAATTAGACCAAAATATTTTTTAGCGCTCTTAACTTTTCTACGTCTTGGGCTTACTCGTATTACAGCTCAAGGATTTAACCTCGCTTAAGTACGAAATTGGTGAGAGTTAGTAACTAAGTAGTCTGGGATTTGATCCAAATTCTTTGATTTCCAAAAAAAGCAAAAAATTTAGAATATTTTCAAGGTTCGTTTTTGCGAGGTTATCAAAGTTCAAGAAATACACTGACTATTTATTATTCTGGCGCCAACAAGTTCACTAGATGGCGCCAGCAGTAATAACAGCTGTAACGTGGAAAATTCCATAAACAATCTTTTTAAGTTAATAGTGTAAATAGAGCTTAAATCATTTTGCTTTCGAAAACATTTGGTGATCCCAAACATTATTAGCATAACTATTCACCTATTTTATTGATGGATAGGGATTTTTTGTTTTGAGAAGCGCAGACGAATTGCGTTGAATAATATCTATAAGATAGGACCTCTTAAGTGCTCTGGTTAACTACCAAATCTATTCTTTGTAGCGATTTTTTTTTTAGATGAAGTGTTTAAAAACAACCTATTTTAAAACAAACGAAAACGGCCCTTATAGGACTTATAGGAACTTATATATATATTGTAAAACAAATGTATATTTGGCAAGGCTTGACGTTCTTCTGGCAGCTTTATTGCATCGAACTTAGTTAGATGAACTTAACCCCATTATGAGTGTACTTATTTTCTCATAGCAAATAACAAATATTGTGCCCAGTCTGAAGAGATCTACACATATCAGTGGGTCATCCAAATAGCATTTAACAGTGTCAAGATCTCTTTTGAAGAGTATGTTTTGAAAAATGGCAATAGAAAAGCGAAGAAATAAGACAAATAACCAAACTGTCTGCTGTTGTTATTACTTTTGTTGTTGTTGTTTGGTGTTTTTTGTTGTGGTTGTTGTTATTGGTGTTGTATGCAAATATAAAATAGCTGGAAAGCGAGAAAATTATGCAGCTTATACGACGGAGTAGATCTCTGTCGTTTTTGACTTGTGAAAAAATAAAAAGCCGCAAATCAATTTCATCACGATTTCTCGTTGATGTTTGATGTGGATGCTGCTGGCAGCAACATGTTGCAATTGTTGTTGCTGCTGCTGTTGAAAGTGAAATGTGACCGCTACCATGGCCAATAGTTTTGTTGTTGTTGCTGTCTTAGCTGATAATTGCAATTTAATATTACTGCCATTAACAAATCAAATCAAAAATGCAAACAAATTGCACAAAACTGTCGAGCTTGCATCAAAAGATTTTTCTTTTGCAACATTTCATATAACTCTTGGTATTGTATGGGTCGCCACATGGTTCATCTGTTGCAGCTATTTTCCCATGTCTTCCAGCTAATGGCATTTAATTTCACGTTAGCCGCTACACTGTCAGACAGTCCCAATCCGATGTCTAACTTCGATGATGATTGCGCATCTAACTATGAATTTAACGGATTGGATAGGTGTAGTTGTTGTTGTTGTAGCTCAAGTTGTAGGTGCAGAGCAGTAAGGCCACATAATTTCATTTTATTTCATGCCCACCAACACTTTGAGGTTAACAACCCGACCCAAAGATTCTTTGCTAGTCTTACAAAGCGTAACGAACTTCATCAAGTTTATTTTATTTTTTTCGTATTGCCCACAGACGGCGCCATTTTCCCATACCCGCAAACGATCCAAGTACATTGTCATTATAGTTGTAATACCTTTTAGGCAGAGCATTTTCACTTGGACAGGTAGTTTGAAATGCTGAGAATAAAGAATCTTGCTTTTGAGACGATCTGCCTGATATAGTAAAAATAATTCGATTTTTTGTGACGAATCATATCATCTCAAAAAACAAATCATATTAATCATATCAATATTGATAAATTTTTAAACGCTTTTATCTTTAAATATTCTAACCAAATTTATTATTAGGCTTATAACTTTTTTATGAATAAATATGTAAAAAGCAAATTTGCCAGAATTTCATTCAATCTAAATCAACTCAATGTTAGTGCAAAAGTGCCTATCTGCACAATAATCGTGCAAGTTTCATATTCTAAAACTACTCATAGAGTGAGAGAATACTTCGATCGTCTTAACATCAGCTGCTTTATATAGGCATGTACTTGAAAAATAAAAGGGGAGATCAGGTAAACTTTTTAAAATTTGGTTTTGGGTTTTTTCTCATTTATTTTTATGAGTTTGTGTTCACCACACTTCGGACCTATATAGCACAAAGATGGATTTAAAAATGTTTGATTTATTTTGCAATGAAAGCTTAGATTTTGATGTATAAAGGTATACAGCATGTAATTAGTCCTATTAATCTTCTCAATAGTTCTACAGATGTGATTCTTATCCAAAAATATTCCTACGTGGGTACGCAATCTTTCCAATTGATACTCGTTCCGTTTAGTTGAAGCTCAAAACTTGGTTAAAAGCAAGGCTTACTTGAATACCTTTAGTTTTATTTGCATTATCTGGATAAAATCCAAAATGGTTCAGTAAAACAGAGCCAAATTAAACCATCTATTATACTAGAATAGGCATACAAACAAACCCGGGAACGAAATAGCTGATAAGCATTCGAGAGGTTGTGCTGCGAAACCCCTAACACGGTCTGAGCTCTTCTTTGGCATTGACAGAAACTCATCCAAACAGCTGCTACGAGA
Organism: Chymomyza fuscimana; assembly: GCA_949987675.1. NCBI lineage: Eukaryota > Metazoa > Arthropoda > Insecta > Diptera > Drosophilidae > Chymomyza > Chymomyza fuscimana. The sequence goes on along the minus strand of OX465089.1, from coordinate 26,733,095 downwards.
AGAGGAGAGAACGGGAAACATCCTAGTAGTATCGACATCCTGAATTCATAAACATATAGGTTTTGTGAAATTGACAAGGAAACCATACAAACGTATCACAAACTGAATGAACGCTGTGGGGCTAAGGCCTTCAAGAAAATTTCCCAACTTGGCAAAAAATCCCTTAAGATATGACTGGGTTGCTTACGGGACACTGCAGACTCGGGAAACACATAAGTAATAACGCCATCGTTTTGTGAAATAGAGGAGGAAAATGAACTCAAATTGAATGTTTTCTTTAAGAAAATATCGCAACTGGTAAAAAATGTCCTAAGAATTGAGGTTGGAACCTTGCAAACGCAACGCAAAATGGATAAGCACGGTGGGCCTAGCAGCTTCAAGAAAATAGACTCTAATCGAGCAAGAACTGCCTTGAGATACTGGGTTTCTCAAGGGATACTGCAGACTCGGGAAATGCCATAGTTATAAAACATCTGGGTTTTGTGAAATTGAGGAGGAAGCCTTCCAACACATATAGTATGTACTTGCAAGAAGAATAACTCTCTTCGGCGAACATAGAATCTCTGTGCATGGGATCACCCGACTAGAACTTTAGCAAATAATACACTTTATATCAGGAATTGGTCTGGCGGTATTTATTCTTGTCGCTCAACAGACAAACAAACAGAAAAAAAGTATGACCTAAAAAAAAGTTTAACACCTCCAAATTCAAACTTTATTATTTTTATTTTCTTAAAGCCATAATTTAGGGCATCAAAACTTTGCCGTCAGAAATCAAAAATTTTCTTTTCCAACTTTGCTTTATTTTTGTTTCTATCTTGAAATTTTTTGCTATCTTTTTGGCGTGCTCGAACTTTTGCAGAAATGTTGCAAGTTCATCATGCTTGCCTGATCACTGTGAGCACCACCCGGCTCTATGCCGCACCACGGTGCACCACGGCCAGCTCTCTTTTGTCAACCGCCTTGAGGGCAGCCAAAAGAGCGTTACCAAAGCGATTATTGTAATTTTATTGTTCTCGTTTAGGCTCTTTGTACATTTTCGCCCCATTCTGGAGTTTTCAGAATGCTTTCAAGTAATATTGGGTTGGAGTGCGGGCGGCGGTAGAAGCGATTTAACTAACCAACTTTGATTGTCTTGATTGCTGTGCAAAGAGCGGTATTTTATTTTATTTTTTTTTTTTTTTAATACTTCCAGCGCCTCTTCGTGCAGAGTTAATGGGGTCAAACTCTTTTTGTTGGCGTTTTTTTTTTGGGGAACTTTGCTTAAGTGGTTTACGCTTCAGAGATTTTCACTGTCTTGTTGATTTTCTCGGGAAAGTGTTCTGCTGTGCTGTTTAATGGCAATGTTGGCACCCACAATCAGACCCAGACCCAGACACACACACACACACACTCACACTCACACTCACACACACAACTTACATTTGTAGATCCAAACCGGCAAATCTTGAGTTTTTTCCATTGTCTTTACAAATTAGTACAGGAAATGTTTCATGTGGCGCATGTAAATTGCGCTTGAATTTTCACACAACAAACATTGCCAGAGCAACAACAACAACCTGAAAGACCACAATAACTTATAGTCAAATAAAATTTTATTTGCTGTGCACTCGAATCGGCTTAAAAGGAGTTTGCTGTCAACGTTTTTCCATTTGGCGCCCCACGCATGCGAACTCCTATAGCCCCTTTTGACCAAGGAAGCAACCCAAACAAAAACTTTGGTAACAAAAAAAAACAAAAAAAAAACACACAACTGCCGCCTGGGCATTGCTCCGGTTCGGGCTGAACGCCTTGACAGACACTATCAGATGATATTGTTGCAACAATAGACATAGCCAAATGTTGTTTTGTATATGAAATGAATTTCGCTCGGATTTTGCCATATCAAAATTGCACAACAATTGCAATAGCAACAGCAACAACAACAACAGTGCGAAATATCTTTTCTTGGCAGGCGGTGGCTGAACTAACTGCCAAGTATGGACATTGCCACAAAAATTGCTTCATTGCGCCCACTGCAGTGAAGCCCTTGCGGAAGATATAGAGTTCGTTCCCTAGTTCCCTTAGTAACTTGCAGTCATAGTAAAAGACACAAACTCATTGACCTTTAACTCAAGACGGCGGCAGTTGGCAGCAGTAACACACAAAAAAAAAGTGTCGCCAAGAGAGAGGGTATTAGCTTCAAATATTTCGGAGTGTCTTAGGTTTTATGCCCAAGATTGTTGCAAACGAACATTTTTTTAAGAAATTATGAGTAAGGCTTCTTCTCTTTTGTGCCTCCGGAGTTTTTATTTGCAATATTGTAAATAAATCTAGATGTGGTTCTCGAAATTATAGAATACTGTTTTTACCGTCTTTATCAGCTCAGGGTTGAGTTGGTACCAAAGCAATTCTTCCATTTTACACTTCGTGGCCTAAATTGGGATCTAAATATCCGACTGCCACCTTATGCTGATATACTTTGCCTAATAAAATAAGCTTCCTTAAATATCAGTAGAGTCTGGCTTAATGAATACAACGAATATCTTAATAAAGTTACTTTTGTCGCGTCTTCTAAAGTAACACGTAATTTTCTACCATAAAGGAGTAAACGGCTTTGTAAAAAATGATTCAACATGTTTTTTTTATGCCAGCCATTTGTTACGCCCGTAACAACATGCTTAAGCATTAGTTTTGGTTGTGGCGGCAAAACAGACAAGCTGTTGTTACTGCTGGCGCCATCTACTGAACTTGCTGGCGCCATCTTACGTAAAGCATGAGTGAAATCATAGTACAACAACGTTTTGTTTGTTTGTTTGCGTTTTTATTTTGGCGTGACGTTATGTTTTTGCGAGAAAAAAAAAATATGGCATAAGAAAATTAAAACAAAGTTTCTAAGAATTTTTTTTTATGTATAAAAATTGACATTGGTCTTACGTATTAAAGATGAGGCTAAAAAAAATATTACAAAATCGAAAATTTCTGCGATTGCCTTTTAGGTACACCATTTTTTTTAGTATGATTTGAAATAATGTTGTTCAATTTTGCAAGTTATTTATTTTGTAATTAACTTTAGTATCTGGTGTGACGTTAGACAAATTTTCATTATATATAAATAAATATTATTTATAACTTTTTTTGAAAACTAACCCAAGAAAATAATCAATTTTGTCTTCAACTTTCACTTAAAAAATAATAATAAAATTATGATAAAAATGGCAAGTCTGACCAAAATATATAAATAAAATAAAAAATTCCCTGACTTGTCTATTTAGTCACTTGACCAAAATATGAATTCTTTTAAATATCTTTTGAATATTTTATTAAATTTTAAATTTTTTCGCCATCGTTGAATTTTCTGAGAAAATGTCCATATGATTTGACTCTGTTAAAAAGCTCAGAGCTATTTATGAAGTAACAGGCATTTTTATTCAAAATCAATTTCTTGTGGAAGCAATTAATCGTTTCTCGAGATAAAAATCTATTGCCACACAAAAAACAGTCTCGTGATCTTTTTTTATTTATTTGTAATTATAAATAATTTATTTTTAATTTTTTTTATTTTAATTCGCACCTCAGGGGCAGATTTAAAATTAATTTTTGTCTTTGTTAGAATCCGCTATCAGAATTGGCCCAACGCGTCTTGGTTCTATCCGGAACTCAAAAATATGCAAGGGTAGGAAAGCGGGCCATCCGACGTCATCATGGTTCATGCAGAACCTAATGCAGCGAGAAAAATTTTGAAAGGTTGGATTTCCCAAAGTCTATCGAACGTTTATGATGTTAATGCTCAGTAGACATTTGTTTTAGAGATTCCTCTGAGTTTTTTGAGGTTAGAATATAACCAAAACGCGTTGGTCCGATTCTGAAATATGTTCGGATTCAGCGAATAGGTGGAACACACATGCCTTATTATTTTTCATACTCGTTGGTCAGGCATTCTTGCCTTTATGCCTCGTTATTAGGTTCTATCCGGAACTCAAAAATATGCAAGGGTAGGAAAGCGGGCCATCCGACGTCATCATGGTTCATGCAGAACCTAATGCAACGAGAAAAATTTTGAAAGGTTAGATTTTCCAAGGTTTATTGAACGTTTATGATGTTAATGCTCAGTTGACATTTGTTTTAGAGATTCCTCTGAGTTTTTTGAGGTTAGAATATAACCAAAACGCGTTGGTCCGATTCTGAAATATGTTCGGATTCAGCGAATAGGTGGAACACACATGCCTTATTATTTTTCATATTCGTTGGTCAGGCATTCTTGCCTTTATGCCTCGTTATTAGGGTTGCTCGAGTCGTTGCTCGGGCATTCTTCACTTTAAAGTTTTGGGTTTTAGAGTATAAATAAATAGCTTTTTATTTGCACCTATAAAAGTTTTAAGCGCTATTTTTTTTTTACTGTAATATACATACGTGTATATACTGATTTTTTCCTAATCATATACATAATTCCTAAAGATCGCTTCTGAATTTAAATTGTCAAATAGAAATAGATTAGAAATCATGTCCAGTTATTTATAAAGGAAGGGAAAATATTCGTAATAGTCCTGCCTGACAACAGATATGTTTATTTAATTACATTATATATATATATATAAAGTATATAAATATATATTCGGTATAGTTTGCTTTTTTTTTAACGTACATTTTTCTTCTAAGACTACTTAGCTTAAAGAAGGCTAGCTATGGTGACGTCACAATGCTTCGGAATTTGAACCTGCTGCTCTTCTTTTTTAAATATAGGGGTGTGGCACCTAAAGTCGTAACTACCCATTTTGGAGCACAATAAATTTTCAAATTTTCACGCCCATTTCTGTAAATATCTCGCTCGCTGATTCCATAAAAAATTTACATTAAAATACCTGCGAAATTGAGACATTTGAAAAATTCCCAAGTATCAATAATGCAGATAAACCGCGAAATGAATTCCTATAATAAATATTCAGAAAATGAGTTCGTCCCCCTTTAGGCAACGCACACACCCACATCCGATTAGCTATAAATAATGACAATGACTTTGTTAGTATTATTTTTCCAAGACTTAAATTAAATAAAATATCAGATTGCTTTATGAAAGCGGGCGACACTTAATAACTTTATTGCTTATGAGGAGAAACTTCGGGAGTGATATATTGTTGTTTTAGAGAGTATGTAAATTTCGTCGCCTCTGAGTAAGCCTTCCGGTATGTTTTTTTTTTTGTTATTTTGGGCACATCGTGTTGCTCCTTATACGTTGTTGTTGTTGTTGTTGTTGCAGCCACGTAAATGTCAATTTGCATTTTTTGTCTACATCTTCGTTGTTGTTGTTGTGTTGTTTTTGTGTTAACTAAGGCATTGCACAAACTAAAGTAAACTATCTGGCCTCCTCTAAGGAGCAACTGTTATATGCCTTGTATACAATTTGTGCCTGGCTCTGGCCCCAAATATTTTTATTAACAGACGGAAACAATTAGCGTCGCCTTGCAATGAATAGGCGAAAAACTCTCTATATAGTAGGTATATATGCATGTATGTAGTACTTGGTATATACATAGCTGCTGTATGTGTGTGTCCAGATATTTTACTAGCTGCCTGGCCTTTTTTTTCGCCCCAAGTGGAAATTGAAAACGCGAAAAAATCGTGATTGCCATTTTCGCGCTCTCAGACGTTTCCACCGACAAAGTCTCAGCGGTCGACTTACATGTCTGGACCAAGTTAAGAGCCAAGAAGTAGGAGGCACTACTAACAGTAAGTCGACAGTTTATGCAAATCTCTTAAGTGCTACACGGCAGGATGGGCCAAGGGGGAGTGGTAATAAAATTCACCTTATAAAGAATAAAGATCAAAAGTCGTTCAAATTGGTTTTTTTTTTTTTTTTTGGCTAGAAATGAAAAGTTTTGAAAATCGATAAGTGGCAGCTTTTGAAGTGAATAGAAATATTTAAAGTAGTTTTGTGGTCTAGTCAGCCCTCGTGGGAATAGCTGAAGTGCTATCCCAGCTGGAGCCAACTAATTCAATTGATGGCGTCCCAATATAACCTGGCTTCCAGTTAAAACTATTTTCAGAATTTTTGGTAAGCACGAAGTTTTGCTTGATAAGTTGGTATTTATTGCACGTTTCTCCATACTATTAAAGATACTTTAATAAAATTTAATAAATTCCATACATTTTCTTAAATTTCCTTAATTAATTTGCAAAACAGAACAGCTAATATATTTTCCAAAAAAAAAAAAGGGCGAACACTAATTTGTTATGAGCTCTGCGTACCGCTTCTAAAGATGAGTTCTAAATACGGGTGCCATCCGCAACAGAATTGTACGCTTTTTCCTATATTATCAAAGATACTTGGATTTAAGGCCAAATTACAAAATTTTTCTTAGTTTTTTTTAATTAATTTGCAAAACCGAACAGCGCTTATTATTTTTCTACTTGGTTATGAGCTCTGCGTACCGCTTCCAAAAAAGTTTGCACCCAAATTTTATGTAATTCTATTAAAATTGTATTTTTTAAAAATTAAAAACAAAAAAAGTATTTAGTATGTAGACTCTTGTGAGCTTTATAAACACAAGTAGTTAGACCCTCAGTTGACACAGCTGTCTGGGTTGCAAACCATAAAAATAATTGTATTTTTGAAAAATTAAAAATAATAAAAATTACTATTAATATATAAGTTTATGGTAGTATGTAGACTCATGTGAGCTTAATAAACACAAACAGTTTGACCCTTAGTCAACACAAACAAGTATCAAAAGCCTCAAATAAACATTAACAAACCACTCTCTCTCTCTCTCTCTCTCTCCCAGACAAAGCTAAGACTTTCCTGGTGCCGCTTTTATCGTACATTATCTAAACAGCATGTTTGGATAGGTAGAGCAATCCATTGGTGGCCACTGGCTGGCCACCCATTTTCCATTAAATCCAATTAAAAATTAATAAAAAGCAATTTGGGCTTACACAAAATCAACGAAAAACGCCTTTAAATTTTTATTGTGGTTTGCATGTTATCAATTGCAATGGAAATTGTTTTGATTGCAATGAGAAGTGAATAGATATCGATTGCTATGAGTGTCTGTATGCGGACCAAGCGATTTGTGTTTATCGTTTAAGGAAGTGTTAATTTATTTGCTGCTCTTTCATTTTTGGGGCCCCCCAAGCTATAAAAAAAAAACCCAAAAAAAAATCTAGCAAAAAATAATAATAAATTGGCTTTGATAGCTCAAATTATTGATTATTTCGAAATGTATGGAGTTAAATGTTTATGGGGGTCCTCGCCGTGGATTGTTGTAGTTGCAGTTGTTGTAGTCGTTGTTGCTGTAGTAGCCATTGTTATTGTTGTTGTTGCTGGCGGTTATGAGATCAAACAAAACAACGCGAAAATGTGCCAACAACACGATAGGCGCTTGCAGATTTTCTTCTTTTTTTTTTTAAAAAAATATTGTTTTTGTATTTTTACGATTTTTCTAATAGTAAAAGAAAAAATAAAATAAAAAATCATACATCAAGATTATTGTTACTTGCGGCAATTGCATCACAATAACAACAAAAACAATAACAACCATGTCGACATTGGTGGGTGGCAGTGAGTGGCAGCGGGATGGAGGGGCACTGACTGCGAGGGACTGCGTCTCCGACTGTGGCGCAAAATGGAAATCGCAAGATACATTTTTCATTTGCATAAAAATTCATGGCAACTACAAGCGCTCAAAATGTTTGCCGCTTGTTCAACGACAGCAACAACAATAACGACGTCAGGCCGCCAAAAATGGGGGCGTGCACTGAGGGCGGGTGGAAGTTGCAACAACCTTCAAGCTACAAAACACTTGACTACGATGTGATATGCCAGGCATGCTGGCGTCGTAGTCAGCGTCGGCTTTGGCGTCGGCGTCTACGTTTGTATCTCAGCGTTGACGTTGCATTTGGATTTGATTGAACACAAGGATATGTGGCCGCAAGCGGCAACAACAGCAACAATAACAACAACAACAACAACAACATAAACAACTGACAGTCGGCGAGCAAACAACAACAACGACAACCAGACAACAACAATGGCCATGGCTATAGCAACATTTACAATTTGAAACAAACGCAACACTTTCACTCTATTTAATAGATAGCTAGACGAAGGATGGTGCAACAACACCAACAACAACAACCAACAACAACACCAACTTGTATGCGTTGGTGGGAAAATGCATCAATAGTTTTTACATCTTTAATAGCTTTTATTTTTGAAATATTTCAGCCCTTAACCCACAATATTATATCTTAAATAGCAACTTTTAATTTTTTTAAAACTAACTTTTTAATTAATAATAAATAGTTTCTAAATTTTTTAATAGTTTTTAAATTTTTTAATAGTTTTTGTAAATTTATGTATAGGTATATCGGGAAAGTGAAGCGGGCCACTTTTTTGGTCGACCGATTTTGATGATTTTTACCTATATTATAGAGCTACTAGAAAATAGTTACCACGGAAATTTTTATTGAAAATTCCGATTATTTATCGAGCTATCGATAACTGAATATTGGATTTTTTATTTTTTTGACTTTTCTTTGACAAGCCATATCTCCTAAACGAATATACCAATTTTTTTTTTTTCAATGAAATATTAAATTTTTAATTTGAAACAATAAATTTTCAATGTGAAAAAAGAAATATTCAAATTGAAAAAATAAGTTTTCAAATTTTTTTTTTGTTTTTATTTATGTATTTCTATTTGCAATCTGTCATATGAGACAATCAGCAAATTTTATAATTAAAACTAAAACAAAAATGGCAGGATTGGTTGAGCTCCAGTGAGTCCAATCAATATACAACAATACTAATTGCTGAAGGTTATTATACAATTATTATAAAAATCGATCTGGAAGGTCCAGAATAAGAAATCTTTTCAGACGTCTAACATCCATACTACTGTCTAGTGGGTTAATTGCCAGCGAGTTTTCATGGTTAGAAAGTCTCTCTTTTTTCAATTTGAAAAAATTTTATTCGGATTCGTTTTTACGTGGTCCTAATTTTCTTTGTATAACGCGGGAGCCCTGTCGCACCTATGTATGATATGTGCGCATACACGAACACAAAAGAAAATTTGTTTTTGCTGTGCATGCTATTTTTTGGGTTGAGTCAGAAAAAAAATAATTAAAAATAATTGTCATATTTATTGACTTCAACTTTAAGTTGGCATAAATATGTATAATCTAAGAATATCAAAAATATTAAAAAAATTATTTCAGTATACATAAAAAGCGTACATTTTTAAACCTATTTTGCCGATTCGTTTTAATTCCTCTTGCAACAAAACATTCGGTTTCAAACCACATGAAAAATTCGGTTTGGTGAAATTGGGAGCACCAAACATTCGGTTTCAAAACGAATCCGAATTAAATGTTCGAATTCGTTTTCCGGAGCGCAGCCGTATATTGAGAAAAAATACCTCTCATCCATTGCTTAAATTTACACAAATTACAGGGAAGTAGCCTGTTTCTAGACGTTAATTTAAATAAAGCAATTTAAAATAAATCAATCTAAATTGAATAAAATTAGTTATATGACTTTGAGGAAAAAAAAATTAAATGATAAATTTTACAAGATTGTGATATGTTCTATGAAAAGTTTTTTTTACAGCCTAAAGATTAATTTTGGTCCATTATATACTTCTACTTTTCTTTTAATAACTATCTATTTCAAAGATCTGATTAATGCCAGCGTTGTTTCCTTATCTTAACGCAAGAACTTTCCATATCTCTTGCAACTACGGCAGCTCGTTTAACCTAACTATCCTTAAAGTTACTAAGTTCTCCAATTCCCACATATTTGAAATATAAGTTAGCTTACTTTTCTCAAACTCTTTGAGCTTTCAAATACAATGCCTTGAGCTCCTTTTTGGTAAATCTATAAAGAAAATTGGTCTGTCCCGCCCAGTTCAGTTTTGCGGTCAACGCCTCCTGTTCGACGTTGCCAAATATTTTGCAACCCAACGTGTGTCATATGTTTTGCCTTCATCTAAGTACCGAGTATTTATAATTTATGCCCAACAATTTGGCCTCCGAATGCTTAAGGCAATTTATGGCTTAAACTACTTGCCAAATCACCAAATAACCAAATGTCCATATGGCTGTAAAACAAAAACATGTCCAGCTGATAAGCAAGGCAAATAAATTAAGAGCGAGCTCCACATGGCTTAGAGTGCGCCAAGTGAACTGCAAGTGGAACAATGTGCAGCTCTTACTTTACACTGAAAAAAAATAAAATTTTATATTAGTGCTGGAGGTTAACTTAAAGCAGTTTTTTAAAAGTCTAACAAATACACTGAAAATAAAATTGTATATTAGTGCTGGAAGTTAACTTAGAGCAGTTGTAGGTACGGCCCTATCCCATGGGCCTATGGCTCACACGTACTTTGTTGTACACAAAACGCATGCATGTGTGCGTGATTTTTGTACTGAAATATTCTTTGAAAATTCTCTGGCGTTGCCACGCTCTTGTTGCAAAGCAACAGACACAAAGTTGCTTGTGCATGACTTCGGCTCTTGTTGAGAGAGCGTGCTGCGGTCATATATACTCATAATCACGGAGTCTTAAAAAGTTACAAAATAAAATTGCAATTTAAAAAATAGAGAAACCTTTTAAAAATTTAAAATAAAAAAAATTAATTTTTGTCAACAACATTTCAACATTTATTCATTTAAAAACAAATATAAAATTAAATCGAAAAAAAAAAATGTAAATACAAAATTTGAGCATAAACTTGATTTGACAAGATATACTAATATACGAAGGTCAAATATCTAGTCTGATTACCCTAGCTCTTATAGTCTCGAAGATCTAGGCGTTCAGACAAGCAGTTAGGCGAAATGACTAAATCAATTCTTTCGTCCTCCTGACAATATTGGAGGTAACGTTGGATTGGCACCGAGATATCTCTATATTATATACAGTTGCACATATTTTAATTAACTCTTAAATTTAGCTACATGGTATGTGGGTATATGTGAAGAATATTTTTCTCTCAGTGTAATCATGATTTGAATGTGTTTTAAGATTCCCGTTCTGATCTCATCGCTAATAAACAAAGCGTTTTCTAAAAACATTCGAATGGAAAATAAATGCTATATTAGCTCACAGCCCACGGCTTACTTTTTATACCCTGTACCGTGTGGTACAAAGGGTATATTGTGTTTGTGCAAGCCGAAAATGTATGTAACGTACAGAAGGAGAAGTCGGAGACACCCCAAAGTTACCTAAAGTATGATCAGAGTGACTAGAGAAGTCGATATACCCATGTCCGTCTGTCCGTATGAACGCCTAGATCTCAGAAATGGTAAGAGCTAGAGCAACCAAACTTTCAGATAAGATCCCTTATTAATCCATAGGAGACAAGTTTATTTTATTTTTTTGATATCGGGACTACATTATATAGCTCCCATAGGTGTGTTTCAGAGGACCTCGAAAAAAAGCAAAAGTTTTAGATGGATAATTCGTTTGCTTATGAAGATATCAAACCCAAATTTGGCAATCTGAAGTTTTTTAGAAACCCCCAGCACTGTACCAAATTTTATCAAAATCGGTTGACTATATCATATAGGTCCCATAGGATCGATCGGTCGAAAATTTGTTTTTTGTACAAAATTCGTTGTTTTTCGTTTGTTTGTGAAGATATTGTAGCCAAATTTGGCATTAAGAAGTTTTTTAGAGTTCCCAAGTACTATTCCAAATTTGATCAAAATCGGTTGACTATATCATATAGCTCCCATAGGGCCAATCGGTCAAAAAACGTTTTTTGCACAAAATTCGTTGTGTTTCGTTTGTTTGTGAAGATATTGTAGCCAAATTTGGCATTCAGAAGTTTTTTAGAGATCTTCAACACTGTACCAAATTTTATCATAATCGGTTGACTATATCATATAGCTCCCATAGGGCCGATCCGTCGAAAAAAAGTTGTTGATTAAAAATTCGTCTGTTTTTGGTTGTTTATGAAGTTATCATAATCTAATTTGGCAATCAAATGTCTTTTGGTGTTCTTAAGAAATTTACCGGATTTTATTGCAAGCAGTGGTACAGGGTATCCCAAAGTCGTCCGCGCCCGACTTTAACGTACGCCATCTTTTTTATAGTTCGTTAATATTTTTTGAGTATAAGCTATCTTTATATAAATAAATAAATGCCATACAAATTAGGAACATTAATTAAAAATGTATTGCGTCATTGCTCAGTGTAATCGTCATTACATGTGTCCTAAAATTCCTTTTTCTGTTATATACATTTATGTTACCTTAACGCACTATAAAAAATCGAAAAATTATTTAAAAAGTTGTTGCGAATGTTTTTCTCTCAGTGTAATCATGAAATATATGTGTCTTAGGGGCTGTACCCAATTTTTAGACTTTATTTTACAATTCCTTTTGATTTATCTTGCAAAAAAGCAGTCGGATTCAAACCATACAATAAATTCGTTTTGGTGAAATGGGGATCAGCAAACATGTGAAATCAAAACGAATCAGAATATTTTATTCGTTTTCGTTTTCCGGAGTATGGTTGATTTCAAAATTAATGCGAAATGTTTTTTCTTCCTGTGTAGTCATGATGTGGATGTGCCTCACGATTCTCGTTCCAAACCCATCTCTATCATATACTTTTCGATAAACGTAATGCTCTATAAAAAGTCAAATCGTTCATAAAAAATGCAAGCTGAATGTTTTTCAAGAAATTCGTCCCAATGTCAGGGATCGGAAACATTCTTTTTTTCACATACATTCCGAAAAATTATTGTCAACTGCCTGCTGCATGTTTTTCTCTCAGTGTAGTAGTCATGATGTGTATGTGTCTTAAGATTAATTGACAAAAAAAAAATGATGTCTTAAATTTTGTGCAATGTGAAAGTGCGCGACCATTTGGGAATTATTATGATTTCATGATTGGTGGCTTCATTTTATTTGCAACAGTTGCAACAGCAGTTGCAATATTTGCAGCAGCAGGCGTTGCACTAACTGGCGTCAAATGCGGGCTAATTGTCCTTGACGCGGCAGTTGGCCAAATGGATTGTTGTTTGGAGTTGTTGTTGTTGTAGTTGCATCCCACACCGTGTTGTGGCAAATTGCAAGTTGCCGGTTAGAGGCTGAAAGTGAAAACTGGCAAATTATGCAATGGGCCACCGGGCAAAGCCACAAGGACGTTGCCGCAGGCAGAGGTCGTAAGCAATTCACAGCTGTTGCTGTTGTTGTTGTTTCGATTATGGTTGTTGTTGTTGTTGCTGTCACATGCCATGGTCTGATTTGGCTTCCTATCTCTCTCTTTCTTTAATGTTTTTCCTTATATGTATTATTTTTATTTTTTGTTGACTTTTTGTCATCTTTTATGTTTTATTATTGCAATTTTTGACGCTGGCTTACTGCCTCCTGCTGCAGCAATAACTTGGCTTAAAGGCGTTTATATTTATCTAGTTGGTTTGTTTTTTTTTTTAGTTTTAGAGGTTAAACTGCAAGTAGGAAGCATATGAAGGCGTTTTGTAATTTATGGGCGCGCGTTTCTGGGTGCGCATATATTAATTAAGTATACGCCAAGTGTGTTGCACAAATTATAAAACTCTTATATGCTAAACATACTTATGGCAACAGGTTTATTTTGAGGCGCCGCAGTTTGCATACATCTAACGAATCAATCAATATACAAAAAATTTAGTTCAAGTTGTGGATTTTGTGTGAAAGTTACAATGCTTTGTTTTTTTTAGTACAGTTTTGTATAGGTGAGCAGAAAAGAAGAATAGAAAAAGACATTTAAAAAGAAAACAATAATAAAGAGGGGCAATCAAAATTATTCTGGCTCTATTTTGAAGCAACACTCATGGCTACACTCAGTCTAGGCTTTGCTAGTTAAAAGTACGCATCCTTAAACGCAAAGATTACTTTATTTTTTTTTGTCGTTAAAAGTTAACGATACGTCTGAGCGACGTACGTTGTTTTTTACGCCCTTAGAGCACATTTTTAAAAAAAATATTGACAGCTTGTAATTGAAACACTTTATCTAGTTATTTTAGTTAAATAAATATAACGAATTTCAATTTTCCTTACAGAAAACAAACAAAAATTTTTCAATTTTCGTTCAAGGACTTATATATCGACACGAAAATAAGTGAAGCGGGCCACTTTTTCCAACGACTTCTTTGATAATAGTAACCACGTCATATTGAATTGCAAAATTCCGATTATTTATCGAGTTATCGATAACAGAAAATTGGATTTTTAAGTTACATATAGACTTTTTTTTGACAAGCCATAACTCCTAAACGAATAAAGATATTGACGCAAATTTTTTTCCATGATAGATAAAATATTGAAAATAAAATATTTTTTTTAAGATTTTTTTTTTAAATTTTTTTTCATTTCAAATAATATTATTATTATTAATTATAATTATTAATAATAATATGTTTAAGTTGACAACAAACAACTTAGGCTAAAAAAAGAATATCATAAAAGTTTTATCAACGAGAGTTTCTAGGAAGATTTTTGTGGTTGCCAGATACAGTTTTAAAGCACACCACTTTGGACATGGGACGCATTTTTGAAGGCCAAAACGCTTAGTACCGCCTCATTTTTGATAGATAACAATTTGTAATACCTTGAATGGTGGGGGCCCATCTCGCGCTGATTGGAGTTGCTTCTACAATAGTTATTGTTTTCTTTTTGAATGCTAAAAAAAAAATATCTTCAATAGTTTGCCATTAACAGTCTTTCAGTCATCCAACGACTTAATAAAGAAGTACCTTCATATAATCTCCTCTATTAAAAGTTTTTATATTCGAAGACTTTATGTTATGGCAATCAATGCCTTACAAATACCATGTATTGGCATACGATTAACTATTTCCATGGCATTATCCGCATATTTGTCGATCGTTCCGATCGTAACGTCAAGGAGCACATTTGGTCGAGAGTGTCCAGTCGTGTTACGCAGCTATGTCGTCTTCATCTCACACATAAATACACACAACTTCATCTACTTTGGTTCTTAGCATGTCATCTTTAAGAGGTTCATTTTTGTTTTCACTCACATAACTTTAGCTCAAATCTGATAATGTATTCGCGTCTTATATATCAGCAAACTTTGTCTCCTCTGACCTTGTTAGTTTTTTATTTTCAATTAAAAAGTTAGAATGTGCCATCATCGCACAAAAAATTTAAAAACTTACACAAAAGATAACCATACGTCTCCACGACGTACAGTTTGGGCTTTTTTCAGAATTAAGTCAACTCACCGCTGTAAAACGAATATCATCCAAAAGAGTGAAGAGAGTAGAGAAGAGATTAAAAATTAAAAGCGTTTACGTCTCGCAGACGTACTATAGATTATCATTTTAGAGATAAGCAACATTTTTAGTGCCCAATTAGCGAAGTCACGGCATTGTCTACGATAGTCTGGCTTCAATTCTTTTACGGATGCAGACCCATTTCGAACCGCCGGACTGAATCCATGGCATTGCTCATTTCATCCGATCAGCGCTGAATCAACATTTCTTGGCTACGGTGGCCATGTTTTCTTTGACTTTTGGCCAAAAGATTTGAATTAAGCTCACAGTTTCCTAAAGTGCGATGTCATTGGCAAATTAGACAGCTTCTGAGGCGTAACCAGGGGCCATCGAGCGAAAGTGTCCGGTGGTGACTAACTAACTAACACTTGAATTTAAATTTTCAATTCGCATGTTAAACAACATCTATTACGATTTTAATGATGAAAAATAATATGATTAATAACACTAGTTTACAAATTTAAGGGTCATCGAGTGAACCTTCCTAAAAAAGTGTTTTTTAGGGTAATTTGGGGTCGAGAAACACGAAAATGGCAACTTTTTTTTTTTTTCTTAAGCACCGTTTTCGAGATATTTTCGAAAAACATGTTTTTGGGCACTTTTTTCAGTTATTCCTCAATATCTCGCGACAAAAAAAATTATGTATTGATGTGCTCTTTCCATTGATATATAATATATAATATACCAAAGTCAAAAAAAATAATTTTTGCTTTTTTAATGCTTTTTATAATTTTTCGTGAAAACTAGTGTAATTAGAGGTTGAAAAATAAACATTTTTTTCAAAATTTTGTGAGACCTACTGATTTTATTTAACTCTCGAAAAAAGATTTAAGAAAATTTACATTCAACAAGCGTTGCAAGCGAAATATTTTTAAAATAAATGGGCTAAGAATCGGATATTCGTATTAATTAATTTTATACGCCCTCAATGATTCGTATATAGGAAAAATTATATTATTTTGAAACCATTTCTTTATAATATAAAGTAATGGCATAAGAATTTTTTAGATCCAATTTTGCTTTGGAGGATCCTTGTGTGTTTTATGCTCTAACTACAATCGACTTTCTAATTTTCTCTCTTTCGAACTGTCTCTGTACTCTATCAGTTCTTCTATTTAGAGTCATCTAATTTTAATAAATATGATAAAATTATTGATATTCGGAGATTAGAAGAGTTGGTCACGCTATGCAAATGCAGTTTCATGAAACAAAATCTATCCACCCATACTTAAGAAAAACAAACATTCAACTATCTAATAATTTTAATAATAAACGAATAAATAAATGAATGATCACAAAAGCAAATTACTTATAAAAACAAACAATGTGCCACCTTGTTTGCCATGCAACAAGTGCAACAAAAATCTATTGGGTGCAGCCTTATTGAGCTGACCTTTTGTATAACCAAACAATGCCAAATTCGACTCCATTACAAAATGCCAATGTCCAAATCTTAGAAAATAAACCCAAAATGCGCAAAGCAAAATGTTTAAAGTTTTCCAGTGAAAAAATGCGAGCAAGTTTATTTGACCAAATGTGGTAGACAGCAGAGAGCAGCTCTTGACCAGCCAGCCAGCCAGCCAGTCAATAATTAGCCATATTTGTTACACTCATATACACTACCACATACACACGTACTCAAATACATAGTTACTTATTCACACACTAATGGATTTATCTATATTGCAGGTGACATTGATGATTGCATTGTGACTCCAACAGTTCAAGGTCAATTCACACCGTTACCGGAGGCATTATGCGATGTGATTATGGATTTGACTGCAGAAGGTCAATCGGCAACTATTGAGCATATACGCAGCAAGTTGGGTGTACGTTTTCCTCATATGACCACACCTGCTACCGAGGTGATTTACGATACTTTGGCACAACTGATGCAGGAGCAAAAGATTTATCAAACCTCAAAGGGATACTTTATCTTTACGCCAGAGTAAGTGTTTGCATAAAATTGGTATTTGGGGAATAAGGTTAATGATCTATGGAAATGATGGGGCGGGGAAGGGGGGATTCTCCGTTGTATAGTTTTCTAATGAGCCGTAGACTTCAAAGAAGAAGGTACCCTTTTCTCACGACGGTGCTGGCATCCTTTGAATAACCACTAATAAGCACTTCTGGAATCGAACTTTTTGATTAGACTTAACTGCGGTCGTTGCACTTGGTCGCCCTTTTTACTCCCAAATGCAGGTTCCACTAATGTTTCGTTTCGGGATCCTAGCAAAAAACCCCATGATTCGTTACCGGACATTAACTTAGGAACATTGTGAGAAGGCACAATAGGTCAATATTGCCAATAGGTCAATAATGATACTGCTTGAACTGCTTGGTGAGAGCATACTGCTTGAACTACTTGGTGAGAGCAGCTGTAAACACGCGTGTATTCTCACCAATGCTAGTAAAAGTATAGAGTCCTTCGGTTCCGTTTTTCGGAAGTCCTGCGTCAGATATCGTGATCACGAAGTGTCTGATTAGGTTGAGATCCTATCTCACTGACATTGGATGCATTTTTATGTCGATAGATTTTGGAATAGTACTTTGTCTTTAAAAAGTTTCTGAACTCAACAACTAACTCTCTTTCTTGTCTATATCTTAGACGACGTCGTAGTCGATCGCGTCCACGCAGTCATCAGCACAATGTAATGAATGGCAGCGCCAATGGCAGCCTAGTTTTTGCCCAGCTGGATGAGGAGGAAAGCCATGTATTGCCGCCTGAGGCGCGTACCATGCTCATGTCCAATGCGGAGGCATTGCATTCATTGTACGGTGAGATATCCACGGAGCGCGATGGTGATCTGACGCATCAATGCATACAAACCAATTTGGCGGATGTTATCTGTGGAGGTAAGTTATGAACTACATGGACTCCAGTCGACAGCTTTTTAACATAACTAAACTATTGCTCAGGCAATCCCAATGACAAGATTATATATCCGCGTGCCTCAAAGCGACGCAGTGCCTCATTTCCAACGCCACGTAGTCTGGAGCGTCGTCACAGTTTGAGATTTTTTGGCTCCTCAAAACGTCTGCAACGTTGTGCCTCGACGCGCAGCTTGTCCAAGACCTATGCACAGACGCTTAATACAACAGATAGCAGCAGCTCGGAATACCAAAGCACAGATTCGTCATCACCCAGTGAGTAGTTAACTAGCATAATTTCCAAAAGAAATTTCTATATCCTTTTATGCTTTACAGAAAAAGGATCTTTGCTCTCACGCCTGTTCCGACGCAGCGGCCGTGCCAAGCAGCGCCAAATCGAAACCTATTCCGCACAGTTTCCACCAGCGGAATGGTTCAATACACGCGCCGTGCATCTGCACAGCGTGGGCACACAAACGGCGGATCATGTAAGTTATGAAATTACGCCAAATTTTGTACACTTATTGAGACTGGATAACATTTTGCAGGACATGCCCGTGGTGCATACGCTGTCTAATTCCACGTTTTACGACGGCTCCGAGCTGAGCCAGCGTTCGTCTACGCTGCCGCGCCGTCATCGTCGTCACATGTCCAGCGAATCGACGTTCCTGATTTCATCACGCGACTGCTCGCCCATACGGCGACGCTCTCCAGTCTATTGCAGCAGCTCTTTACCTCGATCCACGCAATCGATACCGGCTACAGCTGCCGGAGCGACTGCGCCTGCAACCAATAAGCACAAGATGAACCATTCATCGGCCACGCTGTCGCGTTTGCACACTGCCACACCCACACCGCCCTCTCAGTCGCCAGCACATATGCCAAAGACGGCACCAAAGTCTGTCATTGGAAAGCACATCTTTGAGTCCTCGCCTTCACGCTCGACTACATTGAAAGGAACTGCAGCAAAGCGTCAAACAGATGGATCCATCATTAACAGCTGCATGGACAACAAGGCCACATATCGCAGTCTACAAAGCAGCGGTCCTTCAAGCTTGGAATCCGGCAAGACTTCAGTGTTCACATCGGGACCGTCGAGCATAGACAGCGGCAAAGTCTCGTTCAGCAATAAGACCAGCGGTCATTCTAGTCTGGACTCACAGTGCTCCACAAATACAGCGGTAGTGACCAATGGCAGCAATAGCACGCCACGTTCCATAATACTGCTAAATGGCTCGCCCAGAGGCACGCCACGTCATCAGGCCATGCGTGCACGTGTAGCCGAGGCACAGGCGCAGCGCCAAAGATCTAGCACGCCCTCACGCATTATGGAAGAGCTGGGCAGCCAAGTAAACGGTGTAGGCATGCCAAACTCCAGCTCGAATAACTCCATAACGCTGCAGGTGACCACCTCCAATGGCAGCCACAGCATACCCAGCACTAAGATCTTTGTGCAAAACTCGCCAGTGCGTAGTGTCATTACGCTGGAAAATGGCAAAATGCTGGAGAACTCAAATGTCTTTATTATAAATAATGAAACCATGACGAATGAAAAGGGTGAGATTATACAGAAAACGCTTTCCAAGCAGCATCATGCAGCCGCGGCTACATTACCCGTCAAAACGCAGGAGCCATTGCACAAGCCACAATCCCAAACGCCCAGCCAACTGGATGGCACTTTAAGCGAAAATGAGACCAACTCGGAGACTTGCGATTCCATTTCCTTTATAAGTGAAACCTCGCCGGATAACACTTTTGCTGCCAGCAACAGCAGCTCTGTGGAGACGCACTACGATGGTGGCAAGTATGCCAAGAACACCAATAACGATGCCACCATGAACAACAGTCGTAAGCTGTGCCTGCAGTTGGCGGCGCATCCAAATAGCAACATAGCCTATACGAGCAATGTATTGAAAAATGAATCGCAGCCGAATTCGCCGTGCACAGAGAAGCCACTAAAATTGGCCGCCTTGGCTAAGCAGGATTTTGAAATTGCCGGCTCTGTGGGCAACTTGCATTTTTATGAGAAGCACTCCAAGGATTTGGCGCCCTCGCACAGTAATAACAAGCTAATGAATTCTAGCAGCGATTTGAAGAACCTGTGCTATGAGTCTGTTTGCCAGCTGCAAAAGTGTTCCATGAATGGCGATGAGCTAGCCTTGGCGCATTTACTGCAAAAATCCAGCAATCCCTTGGGCAGTGAGCCGAATTTGGCGCTTAAGGAGAACAACGATAAGTCCATAGAAAAGGAAGCCATTGATAGGCGTCTAAGTCTAACCAAGGAAACGCTTGAGCATGGCGTGGCCAATGGCAACGAGGAGCTGTATAACTTTCCCAGCCTAACAGATCTATCCTTTAATTTTACATCCCTAGCAGCGCGCAAGATCTTGCAAGGAGTAAGTCTTAACAGCATCGATACTTTGGTGGAGCTGAACATGGCCGCTGCAGCAGCCGCTGCAGTTGCGGCCAACAGTGCGCAGGAGAAGCAGCAAAATAATCAGGCGCCAACTGCCTCGGTATGCACCGACTTTGGCATGGTCTAGAGCCAGTACTAGGCACAGATACGGGCGCTTGTGCCCCACCAAGCAGCTTGGCGGGAACGCACATAGCGCTGACGGTGCTCTGAAACACGAAATTAATTACTTTAGGTATAAACGATATATAAAAATTAAAAGAAAAAAACACGAATTGGAATATACGAAAAAAAAAACTGCATTTGAAAAGCAATTTATGTAATTTATTATTATTAACTTTTTTATATGATTTTATAGCAACAATTTGTATGTATTGTGTTAAGGGTTTTGTTTGAAACAACTTTAATTTGCAGTGCCAAAATATGTTTAGTTAATTTTAATGTTTATAATTTTTTATATACAAGAAACACGAAAAAAACAAAAAATATAGCCAGTCGTATTGTTTTATAACCGCAACAAAAGAGTACTTGCTAAAATATGTATTGTTTTTAGCAAGTACATAATGTAATTAAAGTAGGTTTATTTTTTAACTTTAAACTTGAGCCCTGCCCCTGCGCTATTCAAGCAATATAAATCTAATTTCATTGCTTTTATAGTACACTTTTTTTTTTGTATATTTGTTTAAAGCATTTATGGCTTATATACACTAACAATTGCATACAAAAAAACAAAACAACACTTAAACCACATACACACAAAAAAAAAAAATTAATCAAAACTACGAACTTAGCAACTTAGCACTTAAAAGAAAAATAAAAAAAAATTATATATATATACAATAATTTTGTACAAGGCCTTAATTAGTAAAGTCAGCAATAATACAAATAAGTTGAAATCACTAATAAAAAATTTGAAGTGTTTTGTATTTGGGTGGGTCTGGTTGCTTGGTCAAAAATCTGTTTTGAGCCACTTTTAAGCCAAAAGTGCGTTCGAAAGAATCCGTCGATGTGAGCAAAATGTTTTTCATAAGAACATAGCAGCGCAATCAGGAAAACTTTTGATTTAAAAGAGAGATACTTTTGTCTAAAGAAAACTGATTTCCACACCTACCTTAGGATTTTTCTAAACTTGTGCTGAACCCAATGCCGTTTTAATTATCTTCCTAGCTCAAGTCGTTCAAAAGTTATGCTTTAAATAATAACAGCAGCTTAACATAACGAATTTCAAAAAAGTGTTGCATACTTTTAGTTGCTACTTTTAAAGACAGCTGCTATGATTGCTGTTCGCCTGGTAGCTCAAAAGCAGCCGCTTTATGTTTTGCTTAGAGAAGCTACGCCTGCCCTCTGCTCTAAAATTTGTAATGAATGTTAAATTTTATCGATAACACTTATCAGTGCGATTATTAATGTGCGATTATTGCAAATAACGATTACAAAGCGGCACAAAAAAAATTTTGTCAGTTTTGTAAAACAAATTGTGCGGCGCTCAGTTACAACTTACCAGGCGAACAGAATCAATAGCAAGTAACTCAGTTCAAAAGAGTCACTAAAAGTATGCTGCATTTTTTTTTTTGCAAAATTTATATGTAATTTTTGTGCATAACTTATAAACGAATAAAGATATTTGCAAAATTAATACGCCATTTAATTGTTATTTTAGTGGTGTTTGAAAAACTCAAGTAACTTTTGTTGAAGCATTTTGGGCATATTACTATTTCCGTCAATTAATGCAGTCGCCCATTTTGTTTTTTAAGTTCTTTTTGAAACAAAAGTTCTTCTAACTCATTTCTTCAATTTCAAACACGCTTATTTTTATATTGTTTTCATTTATTTAAATTTTTAAGTCTTTTGCATTATCATATACATATCGTTTGTTTTCATATTTCATACACATTTCGCTTGTTGCATACATATTTATTATTTATATATTTTAGGTTTTGGGTAGTTTTGGCTCTATAAGTATGAATAACTAAATGCTAATTGCTTTTTTAAGTTAATATTCTTGGTAGTATATACACACGCGTTATATGCATATACGTACGTTTTTAGTTTTGGGATAAAGAAATACATAATATACATAGCGCGTACTGCTTAACGTATGTTGTTAGTTAATAAATTTACTTTGATATAAGTTGTGTATATATATATATATATATATCGTTTATGTACTAAGTAGAGGTTTAGTTAATAGAAAAAAAAAAAAAAAATAGTAAAGTGGCTACCGCAACCTACAAAACAGCTGGACGATTCATAATACTTTATGTTTATCTATATATAGAAACGCCAACTGTTTTAGGTGTATGTATATAAATTCCGTTTATCATGAATTTATAAATAGAGCTAGCTGCCTTACAAAATCTTGGTGTTTTGTTTTGGAGTAGGTTCAAGTTATTGCATATCAACATTATGCAAAGTTTAGCTATAGTATTTGAAAAATATAGTATATACAATTAGTTTTGAAAACCTTATTAAGTTTGTAGACAAAATGATTAGACAAAATATTATTATATATAAGTTATACATTAAGATTAGCAAAGAACGAAGGAACATTTAAGAATTTGCTATGTTGTTAGGTGTTTGTGTTTTTCAAAAAATGGCGTTCGGTTCGTTTCGATTCGGATTATACAATATACAATTATTTGTAATATATAACTCGCCCAAAGAACTTGCATAGAAGAATTGAATGTACAAAAGAGCAGGCATCCACTCAACTGCCGGCTTAGACCTCTGTGGAGCGTGAGTTATCATCGGAGCGTGAGGCCTTGCGCTCTCTGCCTGGTATACGACCCGTGAGTATAGGTCCGGGCTGGGCCTGCACTTGCGCCTGAGCAGCTTGTTGTTGCTGCTGCTGCTGCTGCTGCTGATGATGTTGTTGTTGCAGCATTTGCTGTTGCTGCAGCATAAAGGCCGCCTGCGACTGCTGCACAAAGTTGGCGTGGGTGTAGGCCTGCATGCCGGGTGCGGCATATACATTGCCGGGCGTGGCTACAGCCGAAGTGGTGGGCAGATTGAAACGCAGCTTTGCTGCTGCAGCAGCATTGGCAGCTGCTGCTATGGCGGCTGCATTCTCACGCGAAGCGCTAGAGGTGGTCGTCGACTGAAAGGAGATGGACATGCCGCTGTCTAGGCTACCCACGCTGCCACGTCGTTGTGGCTTCTCATTACCAACTGTAATAGAATAATGACAAATTAGTTTCAAACTCCACAGAAGTGTACTACATTCATGCTCACTTACATTGCTCGTGCATGTCCAGCAGACTATTGCTGAGCGCGCTGCGCTTTAGCTGCTGCGAGGCGTCCGCAGAGTTGGCTGCCTGTTCGCCCGCTGCCTGTTGACCTGGTTGATACGGGCAGGGACAAACTTCTACATCGGCTACGCCGCTATCTCGATTTTCCGCATTGCCAGGCGCACGATTGCGCGCTGATTTTTGCCTCTCGAGTTCTGCCTCAATGCGTAATGACTCCATCTCATCCATTTCGCTAATACTCTCCTTGAGATCCTCGGCAAACTTGCAGCGATCGTGCTCGTTGCGCGCATTAAAGGTTATCAATATCTTGCCATCGACCTTTTGCGATAGTTGTATGCAAAATGGATAGTTGGGCATGTCCAGCAGCGTAACAACCGTGCCGCAAAGTGGAAAACTATTGCGAAATGTGTAGGTGACAGAGGTTTTCTTTTTGCTAAAGATCTTGGTGATGACCAGCAGATCATTGAACAGAAACACCTCGCGCTGATGCACGCCTGGTCGTTCCTTTTTATTCACATCGGGTATTTCATATAGACGGCAATAGCAGACTAAACGACGATGAGGCAGCGCCAAATTGGGCTTCTTGCCCACAATGGTGGCTTGTACCTTCATGACTTGTGTAACATGATCACTGCCAGGCTTAAATTCATCTGACTTGACGCGATCATAGATGCCCGAAAGCATGTCCTTGTCTATATCGTGACAGTCATCAATACCGCGCAGGTTCTTAATAAAGTCATCAACGCGCATGCGTCGCTCTGGCTTTAAATTGGGCGTATGCAGATCCGTGTTGAGCATAATGATGGCAAAAGCCAAGACAAAGATCTGCAAGGTAAGTATAAACAATTAGCCTATATGCAAATAAAACTTTATAGTAATGCTTACCGTATCGGAGGATCTTAGCCGCGCCACAATATCCGAATTACATTCACAGTAGCGCTGCGAGAATATCTCCATAAGCCGCTCAATTTTTTGCGCCTCGCCTGGCATACGGAAGTAGGCCTGGAACTTACGCAAAGCTACATCCACTTGTCTGCCGGATAAATCCAGCTCCATGGCAAAACAGCTCAGCACGGCCATATTGAATTGGTTTTGCAAATTGCCCAAATACTCGCCAATCATTTGCCTTGACAGACCCTTGCGTGTTATCAGAAAACGTGCCACCCCTTGTGGCGTATTCTCCAGAAAACCGCGTCTTATCAAATACGTTATGCCTTTTTCAGGTTTCTTGTTAAACAAATTCAAGCCCACACGATACTGACGTTTGCGTATGGTCTCCGACATTTTATAGTTCTGTGCCACGCCTGCCGCAGCTGCGCCTGCATTCATTTGCTGCTGCTCGTGTTGCTGTTGCTCATGCTGTTCGTATTGTGCGGCGCTGGTGTGCGAAGAGATGGCATGATCGTCTGCAGGTGGCACGCCACCCACAGCTGTGGCTGCAGCTACGGCAGCCTGCATTTGCGCAGAATAAACAGCTGCCGCTGAGTCCGAGGAGTGTGTGGAAAACTGCTGCGAGCTGTTTAGAGCTGTGCCGCGTTTCCAAGTGTGCGGCGAATTGGAGCGATCTGAGCCCAAGTCGCTGTTTATGTTACGTTCCATTGAAGTGGCGCTGGAATCCGAGCCCGAGCTTTGCACAGATGTTAGACTGCCATTTTCAGCAGTCTTGCAAAGTCCATTGGTGCGCAGCATAGATGGCGGCGGTGGGGTTTGGCGTTGCAACAGCATAAGCTGACTCTGCTGCTGTGCTGTTATGGAGCTGGTGCGTTTTGGCACCTCCGGCGGCACCTTCTTGCTGCAGTTACTAGGTGTGGGCGTTGTAGAGCCCTTGGGTCGCATATAGATCTGTGCAGCCGAATAGTAGGGCGTATGCGGTGAAGTGCCGCTGATGTTTACCCAAGAAGTATTTAGCGAGCTGTCTAGCTGCGAGCTGGTCGTAGAGCTGGCATAGCTCAAGTCGTGTGGTGACGCGTGATAGCTGGTATAGTAGGCAGCCTGTCCAGCGGCGCCCAGCAAGCTGCTCTGTGCATTGTAGTAATGCGGCTCAGCCGCGTGCAACAAATTCACGTGCGGATGCGAGGCCATAACCGTAGAGGCGTTCGAACTGCATATGGATACAGGAGAGGCGCCTGCAAGGTAAGACAAGGTATTAATGTTGAAATTGATAAGCGCTGCGCTTACTGTGTGTATGTGTTTGGTTGACTCACCTGACTGACTGCGCGGTATGGGACTACAGTCCATTTGTCGACGCTCGCGCATGGACAAAGACCTGGTGGGTGGCGTGCGTGATAAACCTGGTGAGGAACAGGCGGCGCCACCAGCTGGTCCAGCCATAATGGTAACGCGTGGCTGCTGCTGTTGTGACTGATGCTGTTGTGACTGATGCTGTTGTTGCTGCTGCTGCTCCAGCTGAGATTCTGTGGCGCTGCCATACGCCGATGACAGCGATGCATTGGCGGAGTTGCTCTCCTCCAAATTGCTTGAAGTAACTACCATGCGTCGACTAAGACGCTTCTCTGCTTTGGCCATGGCTGTAATTGAGGCGAACTTCTTAACCATCATATAATGGCGAAAAGCTCGTTGTATGGTCACTGCGGCATTGCGTGCTCTAACACCGCCGTATTTCCGCTCCAGCAGCTCGATCTGTTTCTCTAGCAGATCTTGGGAGAGTTCGTAGCTGCAAGAGTAAAATGTTAAGCTTGTTTAGCACTAAATCAAAAAACAATGCGCACAGATGATGACGACGCGTGTTTGCCACAGACATTTGCAAATAACTGTTGCCATTTTATCTAGCTGTGGTGCCCCCGAGCTCACTGTCAACTCAACTGTCGCCAAAGCTTTTGCTTCTCTCCCCGCTGAGCCTAGAACAATGTGTACATTTTTTTTTTTCATATTCTAAGCGATAAGATAGCCCGCTCCAGGCAGTCGTTCGACCGTATCTTGGCAATACACAAAACAAAATTTCATCGCACAGCTATCGACCTGATTAAATTGTTTCGCCGACTATTATTACTTGGTACCGGGAGGGGGGAGGTGGTGAGCAGCAGATATTACTATTTTAAATTTACCTACTCGTGCCGTTATGCGACACTACAAAATTTTAATTTGCGCATTTTAAGAAAGTTCTCCGCAATGAAAAAGATATATGAAGTAACAGCTGTTCTGGCATTGGCGTCATACCTTATCACTATGTCATGGGAGCCCAGCTGCGCATACAACTAAGTAAACCCCACAAAACTTTCAATGCATAATGTGCATTGGAATTCCATTTCAAAGCTCCAGTACAGCTTTACTTTTTTTTTTTACTTTTCTTGGTTTATTTGATTTGACTTTACGGCCTTCATTCTTTGTTTTTAAGCACCGTAAAGCCATAAAAAATGTATTTTGAACAAGGTAACCGACCTTAGATTTCATAAATTTTGCACTTTATTTTTGGTTCTTAGAAAGAAATGGATGTGTTTTGAAACGAAGAGCAGTTAAGTTTATAGAAACTGGTAAAAAAAAAGTTTCCTCTATAAAGACCCCATTTTGGCCCACAGGTTCTATGGCAACAATTTGATATAATAGTTCGATTTGGTTCAAAAATTTTCAAGATTGTGTAAAATATCTTAAAAAATAAGTTCCCCGTATAAAAATTATATTCTTTGACGAAAGTTGCTATGGCGGTTATATGATATACTGTCCCAACCAAGTCAATCTTCACAAGTTTTCTAATTGCTTTTGTAAGAAGAATCTGTACCAAGTCTTATGTTCGTATCTTAATTTTTCGAAATAATGCGTTGGAGCTCTTACAGAACTATTTCAAATATCTAGAAAAAATTTGTTTAACCTATATAAATAACTGCATCTTTAGGTTTTAAAAATCGTTCAATATTCTTAGTCAGCTAGATCTTTTGACTAAATAACAAAGAAACGTATGGAGTATTTTATTGCACAAACACTTTACTACTTCTAAGGCTTTTGAGCTATTAAAATATTTATATATGTAGCTGCACCTTAACGCATTTAAAATAACTTGAAGACGAACATTTATTACCGATTATAATTTTCTTAAGTCAATTGTTCGATATTTTTTAGTCGAAAATTAATGGAATTTTATGAATGGTCCGTAAAAGCGTGAGTAAAAAGTGTTTCTATACATTCTTTTGAAAAACACTTTCCTATAAAAGGCCGAGTTTTTCACAAAGGTTTTCCACTACAACCAGAGTTCTAAGCTTTTGACTACAAGTTTTCAATTTGCCCAAAAACTCCTAGTTTTTGTTACTCAGATTTCAACTTGTCCAATAACTCCAAGTTTTGATTTGCCAAAAACTTTAAATAGTCGACTTGGTTATTACTCTAGGTTTTTAACTTGGCCAAAAAATCCATGTTTTCGGTTGAATATGAGAACTGCATTGCTTGAAAAGGGTTTGCAAAATCAGTCGACAGGTAAATCACTAAACTGTATCGGAAAAGGGTTGCCATAGTAATTTTTTTTTTTTTTTTTTTTTTCAATTTATGCGTTTTAGCAGCAACATTTACTTTCGAATGTTTTGCATAAAATTTTAATTTTATTTTTAAAAAAATAAATTATAATTGGGGTATTCACGCTTGCTGTTGAGTCAAAAAGTTGAAATGGTGGGGACTTTTACAGGGTTGAGTTTCAACAACCGAGTCAACTTTTGCTCAACCAACCCCATTTTAGTTTCTAGCTGTTGTGTTAAGGAGTAAGTGTTGCAAAACATTACTTTTAAGAAAATTAACTTCCGTTCTTAGGTCTTGTTACTCGTTGCCCAACTGTTATATTAGTTATAGTATTATTGTATTATAACTAATATTTAAGTAAATAAATAAAAATAAGAAATTTTACTGGATTAAAGTAAGTCTTGTGCATTTTGATCACTAAATTTACTAAATTAAGCAATTATTAATTTTAAGTGGCTGAGTAAACACCATCAAGGCATAGGGTTTAAAATTAACAAATGTAAACACAATTTGGAAAGAAGAAGCACACACTAACGACTCAACTCATAAACTAACAAAAGGACGTTCAGGCTTTAGCCAGTTGCGTGTTTGCACAACTCAACAGCAAGCGTGAATAGCTTAAACAAATTTTCTCGAGATTGCATTTATTTGTTGTAGGACAAAAGGTATTGCCTTATTGATAAAATATTTAGTTTAATTATCACATAAATCACTTTAGACTGTTCCGATTTCTCCAAACACGCAAAAAAAAAAAATTTGATAAATCGCAAAATTTCTTCTTCTAGTCATTTCTAAAACAACACAGCTGCCTTCTCAAAATGTATTAGTTCCTTCTTAAAAACTTATCAAAGTATACCCATAATGTTTCTCACTCAACAAGTTCCAAAGTTATCAAAAGTAGTTCCTTTGTTTTGAAAAAACAAAACTATTTTTAATTCCTCAACCTTAGTCGCTCACGCCAATATCGTAACGAACAACCCAAAAGTTTTCTTCGTATCGTTTAAGGCGCACTTTTCAAATGTTTACTCACAAAATTGTTATCTAGTTTATCTAGATACCATGTAAACCCTATATATCAAATGTTATGACAAATTAGCTACCAACATATTGAGCAAAGTCCAATCCCATTTGTTTAAATATATATATATTGTATATAAACAATACTATTTATAAGTTTATAAGTTACTTACGCCGATTGAGCTCGTGTGCGCTTGAGCACATCGTTGCCATTCCTAATGGAGTTTTTCTTGTGCAGATTCTGTTGCATGGCTGCTGCAGCCGAGACACCACCCATGCCGCCCATGCCAGTGCCCACACCGCTGCCTGCAATGACCACAGCGCCACCATGATGATGATGATGATGACCATGCAGCAGATGTTGATGATGATGATAATGGGCGCCTGGCTGCACATTGGCAGCTACCAAACCGCCAGCATGTTGTATATAGTGACCTTGCTGCAGCAATTGTTGTTGTTGTTGTTGCTGCTGCTGATGGCACGTGGGATACTGTTGAATCTGATAGATCATTTGGGGATGCTGTTGCGTAGGATAGTTAATGGCAGCGGCTGCATTATGCGCTCCAGGTGCATAATGATTCTGCAAATAGACATAGCCGCCCACGCTGCCGCTGTCGGTGGAGTTATTGGAACCCGTAGGACCCGCTAGTTCATATTGTGTGGAACCGCTGCGTTCAATGCTCTTCTGGGGAAAGCTGCAAGCAAAAAATAAAAGAGCATATTGTAGTTAAAAGTGTATTTTAAGAAATTAACAAAACTTAAAGCTAAAGCAGGTCAGCATCCAGTCTAGAAGAGTTTCTTTGCCTACCTTTCGCCAATTATAAAACCCGATATGCAAATAATCATTTTTATTTAGTTTTTGACACAAAGTTTTCTATATGACAGCAATACAATTTGCCATTAGTTTCGGTTTAGATCACAAACAACACACACAAACTAATAAAATATAATAATCACATAGAGCTGGAGAGAATCACAAGACCATTCCGATTTCTATATAAGTATCTATGCTAATTAAAATTAGTGATATATTTCATTGGTCGCACCAAAAGAGGAAGCACGAAACTAGCACTGGGAAACACGATCACGTCTGTGCTACGCAACGTTCGCGTTTGAACTAAACCGAGTATTCGGTGAGTGTGGCCCAAAGTGCCACTTTCTGGCACTCGGAAGCGCTGCTCCGAGCTCGACTCTGCGTCGGCGTACCAAAAACGTGTTTCGCATGGTTCATTAGTGCCTCTGTAGTGTATGCGTGAGCGTTTTTATCCGTGTGCTACCTACACACGCACAGTCGAAACCCACACTACTCATGAGCACCAACAGCCAAACAATACAGAATACTGAATACAAAATGCATCTGTTTTGTTGTCCCTGGGTTATCCAAAAGGCAGACAAGACAGACAGACAATTGCAACCCCTAGACATTATGAAAAAAATTGGTTTCAAAAAAAAAAATGTTTATTGTAAAAGGATCCATAGGTACATACACAACGGGGACAGCACAAAAGCAGGGATATAGTGACATATGGACTGCGACTGAAGCAGAGTGAAGGAAGCGATTAGCTTACGATGACAAACATAGAAATATGAGGTGTAAATATAACAAACATCAAGTGTGCATAGTTTGGTATAGTCTGTATTTGGGATAGCTTAGTAAGAGCTATAATCCTTAAAATTAAAAATCCCCGAAAAATGAAAGATTTCTCTTTTTTAATATATATTTAGTTCAAAATTAAAAACTTTGATTTGAAGTTCGATTTGCGGTTTCACAATTCAAAGAGTGGTTCGAGCGAAATTTTGAATACAGTTGGATTGAATCAATTAATATACAAATAAATATGAAAAGTTTCGATTTGTTGTTCAGTTTAACTCACAGATATAGCCGTATATTTGGTTTCGAGCCGGTTTGCTTTAAGAGTAAACATTATTATTGCATTGGAGCGCACGCGGTTTGAATCTCCCAAGAAATGTGTAAAGTTGGCAGCCCTAATTTGAATTTTAATAATCGCGTAAAAAAAATTAAACAATAAAGTTTTTTAAATAACTGATTAATACCAATATTTTGGCTTACGTTATATTGTTGATTCAATACAAATTTGTCTAGTATCAGTATAGCTAAAATATAAGGATATCGGACTCTTTCGGACACAAATGCATAAACGCCGAGTAACGACGCGGACAACCCTAACAATAATGCAGAAATGCAAAAATGCACGACTTACAACGCAGGCAACAACAAGCTTCAGCTTTGTTTGGGAAATTTTTTTTTTTTTTGAAAAATACCATTTAAAAGCACAAAAGATAAAGTTTTAGATATTTGTTAGCACAATAAATATTTGACAATTTTTTACTGCAAAGAACTTACAACTTGAGTTATTTAAAAAAAGAAGAGGTATTGCAAATAAGAGTTATGTGCGCATTATGAAATTAAACTAAAAAAATTGTTTTAAATGAAAGTACAAGTATTTTTTAAAACACTATTAAAAAATAAATTTTTGTTTTTAATTTGTACAAAAATTTTATTAAAAAAAAACATACGTCAGTTCAAAGACATATTTTGCAGTGGGCATTATATAAATGTGCCAACCAGGGCCGTAGAGAGAATATCCGGGCCCGAGGGGAAAATGTAGCGGTCCCTCTATTACAACTTTAGCTTGAATCACGACAGTGAGACCGGGCCCCTGAGAAAACTCACCCTCCCCTCTCGTCAGGCCTGGTGTCGTCAACTATTATAAGGAGCCACCTGGTTGATTATTTGCTTTGTTTAAAAGATAATTAAACTCAATTTATGTTTTCAATTTCTTAAAATAAATTTATAAAAATTTGTAAAAACAAATTGAGCAAAATTTTTTTAGTATAAAAATTTAAAATTTTTTTCAGTTTTTCAGTAAAAATAGAACTTTAAGTATTATTTTATAATTTGTATTTTAAAGTCAAAAAATTTAAGTTATTTTCAATTTTAATGAAAATATCATTAAATAATAGTTTGTTTATTTTTATTTAAAAAGTTATTAGAGTTACGATCTCCGAAAAAAACAACTGTTTTCTTCATTTTGGCGGTTATAGTATTCTATAACATAAGAAGTATGAAATTATATATTAAGAATAAAAAATATGTACACACTGGTAGATATTCGGGGTTTTTTTGGAGTCAAGTGTTTGAGCCAGACACAAATAGAGTATAATATAATGTTTGACATAAAATAAAAAAATCCATGAAGTGATTATTTCATTCAAAATTCCGAAATCCGTCGAAAAAAAGACTTAATAACATAATTCTACACTCAGATAAAAAGTTGGTCGTAATTTGAGTTCGAATTAGCTTAAAACAAATAAAAAAATGAAACAAAAAATTTGACTGAACATTCTTATAGAAAGTACGAAATACTCTTTGAGAGCAATTTTTAAAATTAGTCAAAAAATTCACAAATTAAGAACATGTGTCTTGAAAGCTATCTATAATCAAGAGGCAAGAATTTTACTCTCATTAATGAAAAAATCTCTATTGCCTTCAAATCCTTGTTTCAATGGCAAAAATGAGCACGAAATACTATATTATTTTTCAGTGTAACACTTCAATGGATATTTTCGGCCAATTTTGAATTTAGTTTGAGTTAAAATTAAATTCAAAGAAATATCAAACTCACTGTAAAATATTTGTGTATATTTCGAAGCAAGTTTTTGCTGAAATTTAAAAAATAGTTTTAAAAGAGCTTTAAACTCAAATTCGAAATAGGATATTTCTTTAACCTTATATACGAATAACGATTCTTCTTTTTTAAGTCGCAAATTGCAACCAAACAGGTGCATTTCGAAATATTTTAAAAGTGTGCAGTAAATTATAACTACTTAACTAGCAAATTAATTTAAAAATAGTTGCCATTTGGTACAACTCATATAAAAATTGCTAACATGCTCGCCAAAAAATTTTATAAGGTGTTCCCGCTAGTTATTCAGGAATTCTGTAGAGCATCTTTTCAGAAATATTTACTTAAACGATTTCGCATATATTCATAAAAAGCCCAACAGTGCAACTAAAGTCTGAAAAATTCCATAAGCCTAATAAGTTCCAGACATGGCTCAATTGGCAAGAGAATGCAACAGGCAAGACTACGCATTAACATTCACTTTATGAGCACAATGAGCAGCTGCATTTTTGCACCTAACCGGAGTGAGGAGGTAACTACAATACACAAAAAAACAGGATTGAAGGATAACCAGTGAAGAAAAGACCAACACAGAGACACAGCTCACAATACGATTTTGTAAGCCCATCATCCTGGGGAGTTCTTGCACCTGGCGTTCTTGTTTTTGTATTTAAGGACAATAAACAGCTACAGCAGCAGCCGAAGCAGGTAGTTTCTTATCCCTATCCGAAAGTAAGTGTAACCAACACGTTCAGCGGCTCTCTCTTGCGCCGCTGCAACGTCTTGCTACCACAAAATGATTTAAGTGCTGCTCCGCAAGAGAGTGCCTCAGCGTGTCCTGCTTTAAAAATCGAAACTAGTTGAGAAAAACATCTGCCACACGTCGCCTGTCTGCGCGCTCTAATTGTTTGCCTTTGCACATGTGCCCAGCTGTTTTTGTTTGCCACAGATACTATATAAATACTGTAGTATGTACGAGTATCTAAATGTGAGTATCTTGTATCTTGCTACTAAGATACAAAAAAGTCAATTTGACCGCGAGCCAAATGCATTCACTTCCTTGCCTCTTTAATATGCAACAAGTGTCGCTTTACTTTACTCTCTGTTTGGATTGGCGTGACCTGGTGCCGTTGCTGAGGGGAACTCTGGGAGCTCTGAGTCTACGTATCCGAGTCGGCCGCCTTTCAAAACGTAATTATTATTGATTTTACATTAGTTTTTGTAGGCTTAGCGTTTTGTTGCCTTTACAATGCATATATAAACATACAAACATATAGGTACATTTTATACATACATATAAAGTACATAGTTGGTTGGCAATTTGTCTGGGTCGGGGAAAGTTTAATTATGTATATGTGCATTGTATTTTTTATGTAAAAGTAAATGCTTTGTAATTGGTTCTTTGATTAAGCATGGCAGAAAAATCTATATATATATTTTAATTATATACTTCGTTTGCAGCAGAATGTTGAACTAGTACTTAAAAGTAAAAGTAACGCAACTTAATTTTCCAAAATAACTTGAAAAAAATTTGCATTCTATTTCCGATTTTTTTTCGACTATGTAATCTATTATTAAATCAAACAAATAAAACCGATCAATTGAACGATAACTACGTTCGACGCTCATCGGCGGACTGCAGATGTTTTCCATGCCTATCGAAATAATTTTAATTAATTTTTAATTTTTGATTAAATTAAAACGGAAATGAGTTTTTGCCGGACTTCTTTATCATAATAAGATACAAGTACAATTCAACTGGCAGTGGAAATCGGAATCTAAGCCCGCGTTAACGCAATTGGTTTTTTAGAAGTAGAACGCCTCAAGCTATCTCAAAAAATTATTCAGCAAATTTAAAAAACTTTCGCAAGTCGTCAACTATCTTTTAAAAATGTTAGATACAAAAATAATTAAGTAATTTGTATTAAATAAATAACTTTTAATGGTTGGCGCTGTGTCCAATTAACAACAGGACATACAAATTATTTTCAAGCGAAGCGAAAACCATTATTTTTGATTGCAATCAATAAATATGTCACAATATACGTAAATATTATGCAATAAAAAAATGTAAACCAGCTTCTTTGCATTTTAATTTTAATTAAGCACTAAATATATTTGATTTGACACTCAACGTTATGATTAAAATGCAAATAACCAATTTCATTTATTAAATTGATCAATTAACAGCGACAACAGTCTTATCAGACTGTTAAGTAACATGCAGCGCCAACATGTTAACATAAAAAGCGGCCCAAAAGTATGCAACATAAAAATGCAGGCATTGGTTTACATTTTTAAACGCTATGTTAAATGTTAATGTTACGTTGCGGAATTTTTCAGACAACTTAATCGGCGGGAGTGTGCCAAATATCTCTTTCAACTGAATTTTCTTTATATTTGTGACTAAGTAGAAAATATTAGAAGTCTAAACTGTGCATTTTAATACAATATACATAGATCTTACAATTTTGTTAAATCCTAATTTTTAAGAACAAACGAGAAATTAAATGAATATGTTTACTATGTAGTATGTCGTAAACAAATAAAAATTTATGGGAAATTTTTTTTTTGAGCCTTATACAATCTCAAAGGTTTTTTTTTTGTTTATTTTTGGTTTAATTTAAAATGAAACGGGTTTCTTTTATCACTTAGTGATTGGTTACTTTTTATGGTATATATTATGTAAAAAAAAAAATTACAATAAAAATCAAAGATAAGGCGTATATGAAGTTTGTGCAAAAGTATTTAACATAAAGAAGAAGAAGTCGGAGAACCCCCAACCCCCCACAGTTACCACCAATGGAGTTTCCAGGCACCATATTAAATTTGGTTAAAACCGATTTACTATATATGATATAGAACCGATCGATCGAATCAAAAATGTATAGGGCTTAGTTCGTTTCTAAAGGCCTATACGCAGTACGAAATATTTCGCACGGAATGACAAAACTTCATATAAAAAAAAAATCCCTTTTGGGATTTTGCGTAGACCCCGGGGACCGAACGTTTTTGGAGTATCTATTACTGAGTATCTCATAAGTAAAAAGCTAATAAGCTATAAAGCTCTCTGAATGCTCATTTGAGGTTAAAGGTGAGGACAACTGAATTCATGGGAAGATAATTTTTAGGGGAGTTATTTAGAAAACGAGTGTATGAAGTTTTGAGTCGGTTTAAAGCGAAAGGAAACGAATATTTTTATATTATTGCCTATACTTGGTGACTCTGGTATCATTTAAAAATTTCTGCCGATCTGAAGTTAGTACGTTTTTTTTTTTTTTTTTTCATTTAATTGTACAAATTCAGGCATTGTTTTTCTTAGTATTTTATATTATGCATTAGGTTTTTGGAACTTCTTCTTAGGCTTTTGATTGGGTTTTTATCAAAAAGCTCTTTTGGCGGGATATTACTGTGCCTTAGTGTGTTTATTTATCAAGAGACCAACCGTCATTAGTTTTCATATTAGAGGTCATGGTGCAAGTTTGAATTCCTTACGTAAGAATTGTATTCAATGATAAGACGTAAGGTCTAGCTTTAAGATGTCTCTTAGATCATAGCCTAGATCTGGATGGCATACACCTACAAGTAGCAGACATTACTACGATATACAATGCTTTCTTGCAGCGACGTGGGAGAGCGCTTAAGATACACGAAATCTGCCTGCAAATTTCTTAAGAAAATTCACAAACTGCTTAAAAAAATGATGTTTAGTTGTGAAAGTGGAAATTGATTCTTGAGTTAATACGCTGCTTCAAACTGACCGCTTATGGCATTAAATGCATATTTGTTGACTTTCATTCAATAAGGCTCATAAAATGAATTGACCAGCTTTATAAAAATGCCAGAGATAAGCGCATTTGATAAGAATAACCCAGAGCGATAAGTATACGCCACGATAGCCCATTACTACTAGCTGCCACACATTCTCGTACAAACTGACATTGGCTTTGGGACTTTGTTGTTGTTATCAGCATTGTCGTCGTTGTTGCTGTTTGCTGTGGCTTACCTGACGGCCGTCACATGGTGTGAGGTGTGCGTATGCGTCTCCTTGTGGCGCGTCGAGAGACTAACAACGGTCACGTGCCGCGTGGCTGTGCGTACCACACGCCGCACACGACTTCGTCCGTCGCCCACAACAACAACTATGGGCGGAGGTTTTTCGCTGTCGTATTGCAAAAAGGATTCCGAGTTGTTGGAGGAGCTGCTGCGATCCGATGGCAGCTTCCGCTGCTTTTCACAAAAACTGGTCTTGGACATGACCGCAGCTGGTTATTTGCATACGTATTGCACAGAGCAAAGTCGCTTTCTATGATTATTATTATTTTTACAACAAAGTGTCTATGTTTTGCCTGCAGCACTTTCGCCTTTGTATTGAGGGGGCCTCTTGTATAATAGCAGAATACAGAATGAATGGGTTTGGGACCCCTCACTGCGTCGTTTTTATTATTTTCTTTTCGATTGGTTCGTATTGTTTATGTGTGGCTTTTGTTTTGATTCTCTTTTGCTTTCGTTTATTCATTTGCAAATTGATTTCTTGTTGATTTTCTTGCATTTCTTTATTATTAATTTATTTATTGTTATAGATATGTTGATGTTGATAAAGAGTGTTTGTGAGTGTGTGTGTGTGTGTGTGGGTTTTGAATTTGGGTTTGTGTGTTTCGATTTCTTTGCAATTTTATCTTTGGTTTTGTTTGTGGAATTTCAAAAGATTCCTTCACTGCGTCTACATTTTGTGCGCGTTCACTTTAGTTTGCTGTATTTAGAGATAATAAATATGGCGGCTTAGATAAACACGTAATCTGACATAATGCTATGCCGTTATTTTTTATGTTAATTTTTTTAGAGTGTACATTACGCATACGCCCCATATGCATGCAGTTCGAAGAATTGTTTTTTTTTCATAGAATTTACTCGAAATACTCGTAACAACAACAGCACCAAAAACGCAAATTAAAACAACAACAACAACCACATGTGGAAATAGTCATGACAACCGCGCTTTAATTGTGAACACCCTTCAGTTCTCATGCGTACCAGTCCAAGTCAAGCTCAGGCATTAAAAAACAGATACTATAAAACTGGTGTAATAAAATTGTTTTTTTATTTTAATACTCTTGTAGTGGCTATATTTACTCATATATATTTTTTTAATATATGTCATATTAAGTTGACATTTTATAAAAAATAATATTTTTAATATATCTGCAATTTTTCGCAATGCTTTATTAATTCTAGGCATTTATTTAAAGCCTGCTGGGTGACACGTGTCTGCTTGAGCTGCTTCTTTTTACAGCAAGCAGTGACGCAAGACTCGGGCAAGCAGTTCAGCAGTAGCTGTACAAAAGACTGCGGAAATATTTTTCAAAGCTTTAGAAATACTACGTGAACTTTGTACAACGTTTTTTTTCTAGTCTCGGTTAACGAGCACACTCAAAAATAATAATACTAAACTAAATCAAGTAATTTTTTAAAATTTTTTTTGAAGAAATACAATAAAAAATGCGAATACTTTTAAATTTATATTTTAAAGCTTTGTTATTCTGAGAAAGTAAAAAAAATCGAAAAATGTCCAAATAATTTCTGTTTCTACTGCCCTAAAAGTATCTTCTATCTTTTGTTTTAAAGAGTGTTTTCAAATAGCTGCCTCAAACATAAAGTTTTGTTAAATTTAATTTTTTATCGTTGTTTTATGTGTTGCTTGGATTAAGCAGCTCAAAATGTTTATGAGCAATTTGCGCCAAAATGTCAACGACAGCAACAAAAAACAACAATAATGAAAGCGATGAGCATTTTGCAAATGATGACCAAAGTTTTGTATAGCAGCGGGGGCCGGGCCCTCCGTTAGGCGCTAATAAACGCCAAGTGGGAGCATGTCACTTGCAAAATGTTTTGCATATAAAGAGAGCAAGAGACACAAGACACGCGACAAAAGACAGACCAGACAGACAGTGGCAAAGTATACAGATACTTTATGTATATACAGAGATACTTTTATATATTTAATATGCAATCAGCCGTTTTTGGGTCAGCGATCGCTTGGCAAGTAAGAGTCGACGGACAGCAACTAGAAATTAAATGAAGCCAACGAGGCAACAATAACAACAAACTGGACAGACGACAGCAAAAACAAGCCATATGCATATAGACTATATAGTATATATACACCATAGTATATGGCATATGCAAATTAAATATGTGCGACACGATTGCGCCGATACACGATTGACAAGAGACAATTGATTTTTGGCACCCGGCAGTTGCAACTTTGTTATGGCTTTGATTGCTACACGTTGAGGTTCCGATCAGGCGCTGGGAAAGTCTGTCAAACTTGGACAGATGCCAGCTGTCTTAACAGACAGTGTGTACTACATATAGGTACGTATGTGATCTACATTACACAGTGCGGGCGGCATAGCTAAGCTGCTGGCTGACCTGCTCCACTTTTATCACAATAAATTTTTAGTTTTCATCTTGATCATAAATCAAATGAATATTTGGCAACTGACATAGTTTGAAATATTAATGAAGAAGGCGTGAGAATTATATATGCTAAGCGTTTCAAGTTTTATAAGAGATATCTATGCTAATTTTTGAGCAAAAATTATAAATATGCATAATGCATATCACACACTTTTATCTCTTGAATAAATTTAGATTTTAGTATATCTAAAGGCACTAAGAACATTTTTGTTTTAGGAAGTATTGTGTTTTCTCACTCGGAAAAGAAGTGAATACAGTATCTGTGGCTGTATTAGTTGCTAATATGTTGCCATTCACGCAAATACTGCACAGCAAATTTCGAGTACATACAATGTTTTGATGAGCAGTCCACAAATAATAGTGAGAGCATAATCGAACGAAACTTCG
Source organism: Chymomyza fuscimana (assembly GCA_949987675.1). NCBI lineage: Eukaryota > Metazoa > Arthropoda > Insecta > Diptera > Drosophilidae > Chymomyza > Chymomyza fuscimana. The sequence continues at coordinate 26,693,305 of OX465089.1, read as the reverse complement.
GAGAGCGCGAGAGCAATAAAAGATGATGATGCAAAGAATTTTACAAGGTGCCGCAATGAAGCGCACGAGTTTGGCTGTGCAGAAAACTGGTTCAATTTTTGTATGGCAGCTATATGAAATAGTGGAATAATTTTAATCAAACTTCACACAAATGTTTAGACTAAAACGATATACAAATGGCATAAATTTGGTCATATTTTAAAAAGTAAAAAAAAAATTTGGAATGTATTTATGTGTTTCATATTAGTCTACACATTAGTGCGAAGTCTGATCAAAATTGGTCCACTATTTTATACAGCTACCATACAAATATTGAACATGTGCTCTCTTTTAAAGAGAGACACGAATAAGGGACCATTTGCATTGCGTGACCTTCTAATTGTTGGATCATGAAACTATACACCTTTATTCAGAATTTTTTTTTTTAGAATATTAGAGCGCTTTAACTCGACTGCGTTATGCAAACGACAAACAAAATGATAGATGTTTTGCGTTTTTATGTGAATGGGAAACGATGTTTATGATGCTGTATCATAATTTGTATCCGGGAAACTTTTGTAAAGATACGTCTCAGCTTTGGGCTAACCTTAAACTTCCTAGCACTTTGAAAAAAAAAAAATACAAAATTCCTTTGAGCCTTAATTCACATAATAGAAAGAAAAAAAACACATTAACCATATTATAACTATGCAAATAACTTAATAATTATTCTTTTCACAAAATTGTATAGCTACTCCCACACTCTGGTCCAAAAAGCCTAAGCATAGATGAAAAACAAAATGAATGCGCGTGAAAATTAAAATATAGAAAGGGAATTAGTTTTTGATAGCTTAAAGCTATGTAAATTTCGTGGAATAATACAAACTGACAGAAACAAAATGCCCCCACACTTTCTTTCATAAATCTTGAGTAAAAAAAAAGTTCAAGAACCTCATGGAACAGTCATACATATTTATGTATAAACATAAAAACAAGAGACAATTCAAGAAACAATACATTCGAAAGAGCAGTCAAGTGAAGTGTCTGTCTTTTTAGCGTCAACTTGCTGAAATTAATCGTTTATGGCTTTATAAAGCTGACTGAGTTCTGATATACTTGTGACACTTGGCGTTGTGTATCTGACGCAACATTTGCCTTTTTGTGTTCGAAAATTTCGAAGTTTTGAGCACATAACACGAAAAAGCTGTTTAACTTACTAAATGGTTTTTGCTGTCATTGGCGCAAATGTATAAATGATAATCTTGCCGGGCATATAGCCTTGATTGAAATAGAGCTACAGATACAAGCTACAGCAAACTTACATGGTACGTACTGCATATACAAGTTAATATAGAATTGGCCATGGCCAAAAGCAAGTCGCCTACTACAAAAGTCGTTCGCCATTCAGTAAAATATATATAAACAGAATCTCAGCATATTCTTATACTATAGACTATGTTTGCTTTGTATGCTACAAGTCGGGAGTTCTAAGCTTTATGTGACGACAGATTGTTTTTATTGCTGCCAAAAACCCACTCGCTATTGATCACGACGACAGTCTATCTACTAACTGTCGTACATACGTATATAGTACATTATGTATTACACTCTATGCATGTATATGTAGAAATATATAATTTATCGCTGTTGTTGTTCTATGACTAGCAGCGAACAGCAACAAACATATGAACAACCACCAAACAGATTTCAGTACAAAAACTAAAAGCTTGAGCTAAAAGTGTCTAACTCGTTTTTAATGCTCCGACAAAATTCTTGGAAAGAATTGCAATTTTGTTCAACAAGTTTTTTTGTTTGCTATTTATTTACTCTTTAGTAGTGTACTATGATTCTTGACAAGCGTAGCCTTTAAGCTAATACCAAGATAATTAGATCTTTGAAAATTTGAGCAATCACGAGGAGTATCGCAACCTTGTGTTGTAAATATCTGTTAGAATGAAGATAACGCAATTAATTTTTTTTTGTTTTGATAGATATTACAAGGAATATATAAGTATACACAAGTCCAGGTAGTAGAGACTATCGAAAGAACAATTTTTTTAAGATATGTACTTTCGTTTTTCGAGCTCTCTCGAATCAAAAAGTCAAACCTTCTTATAACGAACTTCTCTACAACGAATTTTTAACTATCACAAATTCATTTCAAGTGCACAGTGTATCTTTTTTTTTAGATTTTTCTATATAATAATTAAATTTTTTAGCAGCAAGCTAAACTCACATCGGATTTCGCTCTCCGTATAATTTTTTTTAAATAGTTTATTATTATGCATTTGAATAAAAAAAGGAGTATTCTCAAAAATTACATATACATTTTATGCAGTAAAGAGAAGAAAGATAAAGTACCATCACTAATAATTTAATTGCTCTTTTTGTTCTGTATCTTTTCAAAGTATCTGTTGTGTTAGAAGATTTTGTTCAAGAAGAAGCATAAAAAAATGTTATCGTAAGAAAAATTGCGGATTTTTGATTAAAAAATGCAATAAACATATATGTAAATGCAGTGTAACTTTCTATATAACGAATCAATTTTTTACGCCCTTGCTAATTGGCTACAGGGAAGCTCGAGAGTATTTAAGATAAATACTTTTAAGAACAATTGACACAGACTAAATATAAGGAATTTGGTGAAAGAAGAATTATAAAAAAGTGATTCTGATCAAAAAATTCAATAAACTTATTATGTATTTTCAGTGTAACTTTCTATATAACGAATAAATTTTCTACCCTTAGATCGAGAGTATTTAAGATAAATACTTTTAAGAACAATTGAATTTGCAGAAAAGCAACGGAAAGCAAGTTCTTTTGAAACAAACACGGCTAGGCATTGTTATAGAAGAGAAAACTTCCAATTTCATGGAAAGTTCTAGAACTGCCGATACGGTCCTTAGTTTAGATAATTACTAAGCATCATTACACAACAGGCACACGTACTGTCAGATACATTCAAAGCGACAGACACGTCAAACTTTATATCATTAGTAACGGCGCACGTAACTTGTAGCTTTAATAATTCAATTTAAGATGCAGTTTATGCAACTTAAAGTACTAAAAAAAGATGTAAGCAACACCGTCATCTAGTATCTAACTAAAAAAGATTTCCACAAGTGTATCTAAACTTCGGAGTGCCAACTTTAGCCGGTCCCATATTTCTATTTGCAGTTGGTTGCTGTATTTTACTAAGGCAAATATTTTGCGACAATTTTAGTTTAAAATATTTTTCCATTTTGTTATAATGTTTGCACAAATTCAATTGGTTTTTAATTAAAAATGAACTTTATTTGTCGTGCATATTGTTAAATAAATTTTTTTTATATATGAATGCTTTTTTTTAAATTTTTTTTATATTTATTTGTTTATGAGCGTGCCTATCGCAGTTTTTGGTTCGTTTTGGTTGTTGTTGTTGATTAGAGCGGATTTAGTGGGGGAAAATTCTGCGGACATTGCACTGAACACCGTATATAGTGGATGTATGTATATATGTACATATGTACTACTGTACACTGCGCGCACGACAAGCTGCTTGCTCTAGCGTAGTTTTTGTTGTTGTTGTTGCCATTGTTATTGTTGTAGCTGTTTTTGTTGCTATTGTAGTTGGTTTGCTTTTGTTTTACAGGTGTTCCACTGCACGAGCAGCCACAGCAGTTGCAGTTGCAATCAGTTTCAAGTATTTTTCTTTAGTTTTTTATTTTTTTTTCTGCTGCTGCTGTTAGTATTGGTGTTGTTTTTGTTTTAGGTATTGTATAATTATTTAATTTAATATTAATTGTTGTATACGCTGCATACTATTGCACTGCGAACGTAATTATACAAACACGCACATATACACATGTACAAAGCACTGTCAGATACATTTGCAGCGACAGCAACGTCAAACTCTATATCATTAGTAACGGCACACGTAACTCACAGCTTTAAAAATTTCTCTCTCTGGCTCTCTTATAAACGCACGCTCTGGCAGGAGTTGTAGCGCGCGCATCGAGCGCATGCGTCACACATACGCACACACACACACCAACGTGCAACAACAAATGCAAACGAGCGGAAGAGGAAGTGGAAACACAATATGCAACGATTTAAGCAGCGACTGCGTCGACGCAGCTTTCTGTGGCTTGTAAGTTACACAAGCAGTGCAGCATTACAGCTATGCCTTAGCCTTAGTTAGCACAGTGGTAAAGTGTTTATTTGGTTTTGTCAAAAATTAATAAGCATAGTACTGCATAGTGCTGATTTATTTAAACTATAAGTTGAAGTTTTTTATAAATTTAACGTAAAGTATAATATTTAATTCATTATTATATATAATTTGCTATTAGCAAAAATCAATGCAGTCCAAAGCAATAATTACTTTGAAATAAAAGTAGGCTATGGTGGAACGATTTAAAATTATTTTACTGAAGTTGCCTTTTTAAGTAAGTTAAAATAACTAATACTTAAAATTTATAAAAATTAAGTACAAAATGCACATAAATATTTATAAATTGTTACTTGCAAAAATCTGTTAAGCTCAAAAGCTTTGAAATAAAAGTAGGCACTACTCATGTAGTCCTCTAACTTTTACTCCACCTAACAGTCACATGACTTAAACATTTATTGCATCTTTTAAAAAGTAAAGCTTTACTTTTAGTTTGCGTTACGAGCAGTCTATCATTCATATACAAATTTTTGTTTGCCTTTGCTATTGAAAGTTCGAGAATTGGATGCTGTTTATTGTTGATCATCTATTTTGAGAGCAAACTTTGAGCACTTGCTTTATTTTCAATTACAAAACAGAGGAAATTTCCAGACAAATGTTTTTGTCGCTCTTTTTCTCTGCCTCACTCTAGCTATCTGTAGGTTTGTGTTTGCCGAAACGTAACGGGGCAGTGGCAGCCACTGACAGCCAGATATTAGTTACTACAGCGACCAGGCCACATTGGTGGCTTGACTTGGCGGGCGCGCTATTGTTTTTGTGATATGCGCGGCGGAGAAAGGCGATTTTCTCTTTAATTATATTTAATTTTTTATAGGCTACAATAAAACATTGTATGCATGCCAGTGAGTATGTAAGTTTTTATTTATTTTTATTTTTTTTTGTCATGGTTTCCGTTTTGTTTCATACGTTTTTTTTTTATGTGTGCCTTTTCGTGTATGCGTGTCTGTATGGCATGGGGGATGTTTGATGGCAAAATTAATAAACCGGCCACTGAATTGACAATGACCACAATCAACAGCAACACAAAAAACAACAACAGCAAATCGCACGCACAACGCACATGCGCAGTAGTCAAAATCGTGAGCTGCTGTCGCTTAATTTATAAATTATAGCATATAGCAACAAACACATTGTTACTAATTTTTTTTATGCCCCGTGTTTTTTATTTGCAAATTAATTCACACCGAATTTTGTTTTATACAATTTCAAAATGGATTTTCTTACTGAACAATACACTATAATTCATGTGATGTGTGTATTGCCAAAATAAACATTTGGCTAAAACGACAACAAACGACTAACAAAGTCAAGTTAACAATAATAAAACGTTAACACACACGATCGCTTGACGACGGCAACGACAAAAGGCAACGACGATTTCGTATAGACTAAGACGACGCGCTCGGAACTGGCCTACCACCACCTTGCCACAATGAAACTTGCAGAGAGACTAAATTGGCTCGCAGCGCTGTGTAAGCTTGTGGCCCATTGTATGAGCGTACTTGCCAGTTGCCAGTTAGCTGACTTTTCAGCTGTTTGTATGTGTTTGCGCGTGTTGAGAGAGCGTATTGCCAATGGGAAACAAGCTTGTGTGCCAGTTATGGCGCTGCTATTGTTGTTGTAGTTATTGTTGTTGGCTTTATTAAGCTGTTGTTCTTTTCAGCAATGATCTACAAACAAACTGACGCACACATATTGTATATATTTGTACAATCGAAGCAAAAGTTTGCTTAAATTGAGCGTCATACACTTGCGTCCGAATAACAATTGCAATATGGTCAAAGCAAATATAGACATAGCGTCTGCTTTAAGCTGACGTATGTACACTGCCTCACAGTGTGCTTAAGCGATGCAAAACCTGCTTTGAATTTACATATTAAATAAGCATAAAAAGTGCGCGCTTACTTTCAAAAAAATTAAACTAAAATTAAACACTTTTTTTCAAAAATCCCGCATCATTAACACAGCATGATTTTTTCGCAATAACAACTTATGCGCTCCACTGTTAAATTAGGTAATTGCGAAAACTCCAAAAATAAATCTACAAACAGCAGTTAAAAGGTGTAAATTTTGTATGCAAACACGCACGCATACACAGTCAGAGCCTAGCGCTGAGCGCAACTGAGCGCGAGAGCTTTATTACAAACAAACAGCTGTGAAGCTTGAGAGAGAGCGAAAGAGTGCTTAAGCCCAAGTGAGAGCCGAAAATTGAAAACTGCACTAGCAGCTTACTTGCTTGCACTGTTGGGGCGTCGTATTAGGCGTGAGCATAAGTTTGCAAAGCAAAGAGCGCGCTAGAGAGCGTACTGAGCTACTGCGAGGGCGACTTAAGCGTCAGGTGTGTCTGTGTGTGTGTGCGTGTATCTGTGTGCCAAAATATAAGTACAACGGCAATAAGCTGCGCTTACGTTACGCTCAGGTGACTCACGACCGATTTGAAGGGCGACGGCTTGTTGGGGAGCGGTGAGACGCAGTGCTGTACATTATGGCTGACTGCCGTAAGCGAGAGAGGGAGACGTCAAAGAGAGGGACACAATGGACAACGTAAATTGTAGTTAGTCGTTGCGGCGGGCTACTAACAAAATGCGCTTCGTAATGGCTGAGTGGGTCTGAGCCAAGCGTTAATCGAGGCTGCCAACACACACACACACACACAGATGCATACATACACATTGCATTGTCTATGCGTGTGTGTGTGTGCAACAATTTCAGACAAACCATTTATATCCGGAGCTCTCCTCAGGCCTGTTTTAACGTTTCATTGAAACATTTATGTCGTCGCCGTTGTCATTGTCTGTGCTGGGCCACATTAAAACTATTAGCAACAACTACTGCCACAAATCTTGTAAGATACGCTGACTCTCTTAGTTTGTTATTATTATTACTAAAAACTGTAAGCACTAATGATCATTGTGACGATAATAATTTTACTTGTTAATGATGATATTAACGCATTAGGCACAAGGTACAAACAAACACATACGCATATATGCCGCGCTACATAGATACTAGGTACATAAACCCATTTAACTGCGCTGTTATGAAACAATAAACAACAACAGCAACAACCAAGAGGCGGCGACAACTACATCATAGACAAGCGCAGCATATTAACTTTAATGTTCATATTTTGTAGTTAGTTACGCAGGCAGTTCAAGAAAGCTTTAAAAGTTACCTAAACAGCAGCTACAATTACAACAACATGGTGTACATATGTACATACGTCTATATACTCAATGTTTGCCTTGCGAGGTTTGACCTTACGGATTGAACCCCAATTTGTAATCAAACACACATATACACACACAAACGCTCACATGCCCTGTAAGGCAAAGACCTTCGAACCTTATAACATTCAAATACAATATTAACAGAGTGAGAGAGAGGGGGAAGCGCGCGATAGCCACAGCTCTACGTGATGCGCCCCAATGCCCAGCCCCGCCTCCCAAAAATATTATTAATATATGCGAACTTACTATATCAAGCGGGCCTTGCGCCACCAGCAGCAAAAAAAAAACAAACTGACCAGACCCAGGGCTCACCTGTCCCTCAGTAATATTAAAGTATCTGTGCGATTGCATTGCAACTCTGACGCGACTCAACGGTCATGGCTGGGGTTTTTTTTTTTTTTTTTTTACTGAATATTAGAAAGTGAATATTTTTTTTTGGCGTTGGACGCTTCTGGCGTTTATGTACCCTTACTGTGCGTTTCCATCGGTTGGGCTAGCTGTTTGTAACGCTTAGAAGGCTCTCCATTAGCTAAAACTTAAACAAGTATATTGTATCTCTTGCTGCTACTACAAAACAAGTCTTAAAACTCTGTTTCACAAACTAACAACTCAGTTGGGCTGTGGTGGCCTTGTCTTATCTAACAAACGTTTTGTTCTCACAAAGCTCAAAGGTTCATCATCAATAACTTGTTAGACTTGTCTCCATTATTAGTTTAATAACTATTTGTTAATGCTGGGGGGCTCTCTTATAGAGTTAGGTGTTGCGTTTGTTAAACACGAAAGGCAACGTTTGTTTCAGTAAGCCAAATATCTGCTGATCTATAAGATAGTGACAGTGCAAAAAATGCTTAGAGAAAGATAAATATTTTATTTAAAGCTTCAATTTTAGAGTTATTACTTTTCATATATAAAATATGCGATACTAGATAGGTAGTAGATACTAAGGTTTACAAGCTACGAACAGTACGCAAAAATATTGGATACAGTTGGGTCAAAATCAAGTAGAGATAAATCAAATAAACACATTGGTGCAGAGGTCTTCTAAAAACGATTTGTGAATCTGAATTCAAGCAATATGTATCTAAAGCTCTTTAGTATAGATAGTAGTAGTAATAGTAGGTATTCTAAAAACGATTTGTGAATCTTAATCCAGTCAAGAAGGCTCTCTAGTATAGATAGTAGTCGACAGTTTCTTCTGGTTTTATATAATACAATTTCTTTCATGCATATTGTTTATTTATATCTCAATTACATATAAAGTATATATGATCTTTGTTAGCCAGCTACTACTTTGCGACCTAAGGGCATGCACAATTCGTTTTCGAAAATTCAACCTTTAACACTCACATTGCAATTGTTATTGTTGTCTCCAAGACAATGGAAAAAAAAAAGCAATTAATGAGCCCAACGCAGGCGGCAGCACCATGCCATATGCCCACGTCTGCTGGAGATCACTCTGACAATTCACTCTCACTTATCAAGAGTTTCCTAGGCACATAGTAACTATGTAAATGTATATATGTGTGTGTGCGGCACATGGCAGGGGCGCTTTCAATTAAAAGTGTAACTGAACAATAAAAGATAATACAAAAAGATATAGATGAAGCTGGCAAAACTCGACACCAACCGTCAGATACTTCAGAAAGAGAGAGAAGTTACTAAAAGCAGACGTCACAAATACTGAACATAAGCAGTTGGTTTTTTTTTGCTGTTGTTGTTAAGAAATTATGTTAGTGGGAAATTTTTGTGGCTGCTACAATGTTTAAGTACTTCGAGTAAAGACGGGAGAGCGGCGAGTGCGCGTATCTCAGACAACTTCACTTTCACTTGCACTTCACTTAGCCGTGTGTGAGTGAGCGAGCGAGTGAGTAAGTGAATGAATGTACGAATGAATGAATGAATGCGATGAATGCTGGCTATGTTGTTTTGTTGTTGTTGTTGTTATTATTATTATTGCTGTTTTTTCAGTTGTAGTTGTTGTTGCTGGCGCTCGTCTTTGGCGGCGGCGTCCATCAATCACAGATACAGATACAAAACCAAAAAAAAAAAACTTGGCGCGGCGCTTGGCCGCATGATTTTGGTTTTGGGAAAGTGCGCCCACAAGGGTTCTTCGCATACATACATATTTATGCTACGTGTATATAGTATGTATCTGTATCTGTGCATATATAGCGCATAGCTCGTTAGGCTCTATATCACGTATGAGACGCGCCTGCCACTTGCTACTGCTTGTGGCAAGTTTTTAGCCTCCAACGCTAAACATATCATTAGTGGCTTTTTGTTGGTACTCCATATTGTTGTTGTTGTTTTTTGTTATTGTTGCGCAGTATTCGTTGCTTTCTCATTGATTTTCATTGGTTTCTTGGAAAATTGTTCATGTTTACAAGCCATTAACAGCTTATTATTTATGTTTTTTATTTTCATTTTTTTTTTTGCTCGCAATTGAGTTTCTCAATTTGTTTATAACTTTTAAGATCGGCTGTTGAAATTTCGCCTAGAATAATTATTTCACAGCTTATATATCCAAAAGCTAAACAAAAGAAAAAAAAAGATAGCAAATTTGTTTATAAATACATTCATTTGTTTGTTTTTTGCATATTTTACATAATACTCTTTAAAATGATCATAATTACGCGCTTCGCTTGGTCATTTCTCTGGCCATTTTTTTTTTGTCATTTTTGTATCTTTTTTTTTTATTTTTGTGAATTTTCCATTTTTGCGTTTTGGAATTCGTTAGCATTACATTGCGACAAAAGCTAATGAACTCGTCGGAGATTCAATGAATTTGGATTCGCTTTTGATTTTGGCTTTGCGTGGGCAAATCTCTGAATCATGTTGCCAATCCAATTTCACAGGGAAAAACTCAACGACAACAACAATAACAATGTAATCAAAATTATTCTATAGAAATTACATAGTATGTATGTGCATGAAATTGCTGTTAATACTCTAATGGAAAGTTTATTAGTTCTATAATGGAGTTGTTTTTGAATCCACAAGGTGTATCTACGGGTAGTAAAAATGGCCGCATAGTGTTCTGTTGTGTTGGATTAGGCGGCGGGGATTTTAAGCTTTCAAGCCATGCCTTCAGCAGTCTGCTCCAAGTAGTTGAGGCCTAAGGATCGCTGTTTTCTTGCATTCTCTGCAAGGGCCCTCACTGCGGCGTCTTGGACGGCATCAATCGAGCCAAAACGGACACACTTCATGACGCATTCGATTTTTGAAAACAGAAAGAAGTCGGTCGAAGTTGGGGCAGTGTAGCCAAGTTGTGTTTCGCCAGCTCTCTTTCCTCTTTCCGGCCATACTTGAAGCTTTCAACCAACTCGAAACTTGTGAATATAAAAAAACATTGTCTCCGTAAGCTTGCTTTATCATTTGAAAAGCCCCCAAAAGGTATATAGAACAAAACTTTATGGAGTAACACGTACTAAGCAGCGTTGCGGGGGAATAGCTTTTGCGGCGCCTCAATTGCTTGATTCTGACTGGTGGAGGTTTTACGTTACGTTTCGGACACAAAAAAACTAAGGGTGTGTCAGAAATTTCTTGACGGACGTTGTGCTTGAGGTATCTTAAACGGGTCACGACGGGTTACCCATCAAAAGGCCAAGATTTTAGCCACCATCTTCAATGGGCTTCTTTTGATACTGTTTCAGCTCGGCGCATGATATAGCAGGTTTTTGAAACTTATTTTTTTAAACCTTTTTTTATGATGGACATTAGGGAGTCTTTACGCCAAAGTTTTTAAACCAAAACCAAAAAAATAGATTCTAAGTAAACGTGGCCACATGTGTATCGCTTATAATCGGTATCCTGATTGATAGTATACAAAATATTCGATTGGTTCGGATCTAAACTTGTAATTGATAAAAAAATCGTTGCTTCTTCAGGGCTTCGTAATAGATATTCAAAAAATATTAATTTTTGCTCTAGAGCATCTAAATTTAGGTACACCAAAACTAAGCTTTTCTCTCATATTTTTTTTTTTTTTGTTGCTTGTTATTGTTGTAGCATTTCGTCAAAAAAACAACAAAAAAAAAAGACAAAATCTTGCAATTCAATGCAAATTTTTCAGGGTCTGACGACGGGCAACATCATCAGTTGCACGGTCTGACGACGTTGACTCCGCCAGCGCCACCGCCGCCGCCTCCGACAGTAGCAACAACAATGAGTCAACAATAACAAGAGAACTCATCAACGCAACGCACCGACAAATGCTGAATTGGGCAACCCATAAATGAGGAAATTCAACAAAAAGTTGCACCAAAGTTTCGTTCTGAGCTTTGCCCAATTTGCATATCACTCATTGTATCTAAATAGTATGCCAACGAGTTAAAGCTAAACAAACTGACTCTCCGACAACTAGTCTCTACCAATCTAGCTATCCATCTAACTGGCTCTTAAGAAATTTGGCGCACAACTAGGACGACGACTACATAAAGCACTAAAAGCAAAACTGGTAACTGGTCTGCGGTGGTTGGCACTTCCACTCCAGGCCTTATAAAGCCGCCTTGCCATGACGTCAGCCGGTTACTAACTGGTTTCTATTTTAATTTAGATGCTTTCTTGATATTTGGCGGGTTTGGTTGTCGCTTTTTTTTTCTATTTCTTTTATTCTCTCTCTCCTCCAAATTTATTCGCAATTTGCGTAGGCCTACAAACCTAGAAGCCTACAAAATGTTGTCCCGTAATGACAAGATGTTTCTGGTTATTGGAATTTTGTTTGAAGAGGTTTATGCATAGCTCGTGAATAGATTATTCTGTTTTTCATGAGCAATAAAAGTATGAATGACAGTTTTTCTGTAAGTTTTGAAAACCATTTGGTTTGTTGTTTGCAATTAAAAGAGTTACGAGCATTCATCATTAGTTTGGTGCAGCTGCCAATAATAAACCAGCGTCTTTCTAGACACTCTTTTTTTTGAGGGAAAAAAGTACAAATTACAAAATTTTGTCTGAAAGCTTGAAGCGAAGATTTGAACAAAGATTTTATAGAGCAACTACACAAAAAAATGGAAAATTAACAAGTCCATTAGTTCTTAAGTTAGAAATCTTTATCAAGCCCGTTTGAAAAGTGTTGCCGTGTGCTGGCCTTGTACGATTCGTGCTGAAGTTGCTCCATTATAATCGTCATCACAAGCCCTTGAAATACAACTTGTGGTTTGCGCTTATTGCATAAAAATGGTCCAAGTTTGATTTTTTCTATATGTCTTTTTATATGTGCAATAAAAATTTTGTTAATTTTTTGCAATTAAAACTTCCAATGCGCATTTAATTATAAAAAAAACATAAATGTATAAAGATATAACATGAAAGACTTAGATTAGATAACATATGCGGTTAGTGAAAAAGACTTGCCGAAAAGAGTTGACCCATCCCTCACAAGCTACCTTGCCTATTGTGCCATATAAACGAAGCGATACGATATAGAATAAGGCTAGAGCTTCCACTGCTTACCTCCTGAAATTAGTCGTCACTTTACTTATGAGAAGCGTTGGCTCCTTCCCAACATACCAAGACGACATTAGACCCATATTGGCCAAACAAATATACGATGAACTAACATCAGTATTCTTAGCTCCTGAATAAGCATGAGAAAGCATGCACTTTGCTCATAAGAAGAGCATCACCTTCCTGGGTGAGAGTTGTGTCTTTCCAGACATGCCAAGATGACATACGACCGACATTGGCCAAACGTTGTTCAAATATATGATGAACTTCTTAGCTCATGAAAATACTCATGAGAGTATATGAACTTCACTCATGAAAAGCGATTGACTTCCCATATGGGCACAATATGTCGTTGCAGTGACACAGAAAGTGTTCCGTCGGGTTGTCGCCTTCCAGACCTACCAAGACGACATAAGACCCATAATGGTCAAAATAGGTGAGGATTTGGTCTTTTCACTTTGAAGTGTATTTATATCAGAGCTCGCAAAAAACTGTCAACCCATTTTTCCAACTATTGGGGAGTCCGGACCCGAAAACCCCCCGTCGATCCACCACTGGGTCAAAAGTTGATAATGAACTACGATCAGTGTTAGCTCCGGGTAAGTCATGAGAAAGTATGAGAAAGTAATCATCAGACATACCAAGACGACATAAGACACATATTGGCCACAAGGTTTTCAAATATATGATGAACTAAGATCAGTTTTCTTAGCTCCTGCATAAAGTCTTGAGAAAGTATGCAGTACATTAATGAGAAGCGATTTACTTCCCAAAGTGCGGTCCCTTCAAAGACCGCCTAATGACACAGAAAGTGTGGCGTCGACTTGTCTCCTTACAGACTTATCAAGACAACATAAGACCCATATTGTCCAAACGTTCATCATGGAACTACTACCACGAACAGTCTTCTTAGCTCTTGATAATTTGAAGAAATCTTGCACTTCACTCATGATAAGCGTAAAACTCCCCACAATGCCGATAGATGTCCTCTCAAAGGCGGGACGGCGACATAGAAAGTGCTGCCTCGATGATGATATGTGATCGGTCCACCAGGGCTGGCAGATCATTACTGAAATCAACTTTAAAGTTCCTTATAGATATTGTCAAAATGGTCTGCTTTAGTTTGAGGCAATTTCCCTGCCATCAAATTTTCATGGAAAACTCGGTGTTATGAAAACAAGTTTTTCTCACTTAAGATGAACGTTGTTATGAGATGATCTGATAGGACCCACTGTTCAGTGTGACAGTTATTACATATACTTAGAGCCTGAGTTCCTAATTGCGAGGAATTCTGTCTGAAAGAATTTTTCTTTAAAAGATTTTTGGACTATCAACATTTCTTGTTGTACAATTGCCAAATGTAGTTCTGCAGCTGTTTTAAATATATTGTAGTCCCAGATAACAAACAAATTATATACGTCATATGTACAACACATATTTGTGCAGAGCATACGACCTTCTACACTCCAAACTTGGCGCGTACCAACTCTTATTATCTACTTAGTTGAGATAAATGCAACTCAAAGCTCAGCTGCAGCTGTGCTCCAACCAAAATTATTTCCAACAAATAATGCACGTTATAATCACGTGTTTATCGTGGAACTTAATGCGCGTGTCTATCGTTGTAGGTGGTTGCTACACGTGTGTATGTTGTTATGTGTGTGGTGGTATTATGTGTTGTCAAAATGCCAAAGTTCAAGGTATGTGAGCGTAGGAAAAATGTTGAGTATAAGATAAATATTGCACACGAAAGGCGGCAACAGAATGTCAATAGCCTAAAAACTGTAGCATGCTTTTGGGCGGCATATTAAAAAATAGAAAGCATACTTTTTGTTGTGCTTTGATATATTCACAAGGTAAACACGCATGGCTTGGCAGCACTTTACCTATATCCCCACCACACACACATTCACGCACTCACTGGCTTACAACTACAATAACCCAGCAAACATTTGCAGCGCGCAGAACTACAGAGAAAAGTTTTCGTGTAATAAGATGCATTTTTTTATGGAGTAAAAATTACAATGAAAATGTGAACAAAAGCCTTATGTCAGTTTAATTTTTAAATTGAGAATTTTAAATATTACAAAAAAAGCTTAAAAAAATTAACTAGCTTTTGTAATAGAAATGGATTGTTAGTGTGCCCAAAATGTTCGTTTAAGAGATGGTCAATATCTTTAAAAGAAATGGGAAATCTATCATTAAAGCTTAGTTTATTTTTAAGTAAATTTTTATTGAAAAGCAAGTTCAAACTAGTTACAGATTTTAACCCTAGTGACCATACGTTATATTTTATTAGTCGGGACGGAAGTCGGAGACCCCCCAAAGTTACCTAAAGTATGATCAGAGTGACTAGAGAAGTCGATATACCCATGTCCGTCTGTCCGTATGAACGCCTAGATCTCAGAGATGGTAAGAGCTAGAGCAACCAAACTTTCAGATAAGATCCCTTATTAATCCATAGGAGACAAATTTATTTTATTTTTTTGATATCGGGACTACATTATATAGCTCCCATAGGGGTGTTTCAGAGGACCTCGAAAAAAAAGCAAAAGTTTTAGATGGATAATTCGTTTGTTTATGAAGATATCATAACCAAATTTGGTAATCGGAAGTTTTTTAGAAACCCCCAGCACTGTACCAAATTTTATCAAAATCGGTTGACTATATCATATAGGTCCCATAGCATCGATCGGTCGAAAATTTGTTTTTTGTAAAAAATTCATTGTGTTTCGTTTGTTTGTGAAGATATTGTAACCAAATTTGACATTAAGAAGTTTTTTAAAGTTCCCAAGCACTGTACCAAATTTGATCAAAATCGGTTGACTATATCATATAGCTCCCATAGGACAAATCGGTCAAAAAATCGTGTTTTGTACAAAATTCGTTGTGTTTCGTTTATTTGTAAATATATTGTAACAAGATTTGGCATTCAGAAGTTTTTTGGAGATGTTCAACACTGTACCAAATTTGATCAAAATCGGTTGACTATATTATATAGCTCCCATAGGGCCAATCGGTCAAAAAATCGCTTTTTGTACAAAATTTCTTGTGTTTCGTTTGTTTGTGAAGATATTGTAACCAAATTTGGCATTCAGAAGTTTTTTAGAGATCTTCAACACTGTACCAAATTTTATCAAAATCGGTTGACTATATCATATAGCTCCCATAGGGCCGATCGGTCGAAAAAAAGTTTTTGATTAAAAATTCGTCTGTTTTTGGTTGTTTATGAAGGTATCGTAATCTAATTTGGCAATCGAATGTCTTTTGGTGTTCTTAAGCAATTTACCGGATTTTATTGCAAGCAGTGGTACAGGGTATCCCAAAGTCGTCCGCGCCCGACTTTAACGTACGCCATCTTTTATCTAAAGTGATTTTAATTAGGTTCGGATAGTTAGTAAAAGCAATGTATATAGCCCGTTAGACCGGTTTCAAACATTTTTTTGAATTTTCAAATAATTACTTTACAAAAACTTAACATATTACAGTGAACATTGTTGCATTGGTGGTCCATAAATCAAAATCAAAAATTTTTAACCATTTGAGGTGCTTGCATCCATTCTTGCAGATAAAAAAAATTTTGCGTTTATTCGGATTCAAAATGTAAAAACTCAATTATTTCAAAATTTAAAAAGTTATTCAGTTATTATTGTTAAAATAGTTTTTAACAAAAAAAAAAATTAATATATGTATTATAACATTCTTGTCTATTTGAGAATTTTTTGTTGGCCGACTTCAAATTTGCATCTATATTTGACAAAAAGACACTCAGAGAATTTAGTGTGTGTAAAAATTTTACGAGTTGCTTCTTCTGCATTTTTCGTCAAAAACATACTGTCTCAAACTTTACAGAATAAGAGATTTGTAATCACACGCCGTCGAAAGTGACATAAAAAATTTGTTTATGGCAAATAATAAAACAATCAAAATGAAAGATTTATTAAGCTAAGAAATTTACAGAATTCTGCACGTTTTGAGGGCTCACAACTACACGTGGCAATTGTAGTTATGCTAAAATATATATTTACCTAGAATGCTGTATTAACTAAGATATAAACAAAAATTCTTTGTTTCGTACTTTATACTTCGCAGAATTTTTAGATTATACTGCAGCCTACACGTATTGAAATTCCGTGACGCACACCATTGCCTGTTGGGATACTCTATAGAGCTACTGCTTGCTAAAAAAGTTATGTGGGTGTAGTTGAGTAAGCTATGGTTATCATGATGTTTGTGTGGCTGTGGGTGGGTTGGGTAGGTGGCGCTGATATTTAAAATGCACACAAAATGGGAAACCAAAAAATAAATATTGATTTTTTTCTGGCATGATTGAATGAGTTGGTGGCAGCATATAGCTTCTAGAGCTTCCACAGCTAATTCAACTGGATGCTGGCCACCAAATTGCGTCATGCGCGTCCTCGCTCAAAGTGACAACATACAAAGCCAACATAACAAAAAAAAAAAAAAAGAAAGAAAAACGACAGTATGAACCTTGAACTTTTCACATTAAGCCGGGTGGGCGTATGTTTAGTTGTCATTATATGCGTTGTTTTTGCATTAAGGAACTCTTCGGAGGATTTGACAGGCGCGCAACAAAACTGCCCCCCCCAGTGAAGCCTTATAAACGTAGTAAGAAAAAAAAAAGGTTGTCCAAGCAAAGGAACTGAATTTCGACACTTACCAGTAGATCTCATTGGAGGTAGTAATCATATTGGTGGTTTTGTAGTACTGTGCGGCGGTATAGCTGCTCATGGTAAATGTTATATGTTGTATGTAGTATATAGACTGAAGACGACTTCACTAGATAATAAGGCTGACAGGGCGCTGTCAATTGAAACGGAATCGTTGTTTGTGGTATGCAGGACTTTTGTTTTTTTTTTTTTTTATGGACGGTATGCAACACTTTTGGCTTTAAAATTTCGTTGGGAAAAAATCAATAGACAAGATGGGTGAATTTTTCACATTGGAACCAAAGCTGTTAACTTGAAAATGGCAGCATTTTTGCTATTTATATTACTATATTAAGTATATAGGGGGCAAACACACACATACACACATAAACACATAGATATACAAGTATTTATAACGTTAACAGCGCGCGGGTGACGCTGCCAAGGGTTGGCAGCAGACAATCGAATACATACACAGGCAGCGGCGGGGCGTAAGACAGGGGCTGCAGGCAGCCAACCAACCCACTCTTTGTCTATGGGGCGACGTATGAAAATTATACAAAATATTTCGACGGAGTTTTGCGGCTTTTGTTTTGGGATTATATAAAAAAGTTACGTTTTTTTTTTTCACGCACACACACGCACACTAATATACAACGCTCTATATGAGCTGAAGTAGATAGACTAGAGGACTAGGCCTATGTGGCAGCTACATATATTTTATACTAGATGTACTATAAATGTTTCTAGGCGGAAAAGCGTCTGCGAAAAACTAACTGTATTATGAGACTGACTGGCTGCCGTTACTAAAGGCGTCAACTGAGCTAGCAAGCCGCCATCTGGCTCCTGACGAGAGCACAACAACGAGAGCGGCAACAACGCAGCGTCAAAGAGAGCGTAAATTCGAGAGACCCAAGTGTTTTATGGGGTGTTTTTCTTGGTCTCTTTTAACGGCTGCAACGATGAGTTGCCATTTTTTCTCAAAAGGTGGTTGCTGCTGTCTTGCAATTTGCCAAAAATGCATTGTCTGCAGCACTGCTTGATACTTAATGGAATCATAAAATTTAAGACTTTTATATAGCAAGCAAACCAAGTACTGTTGAAGGAAGCATGTAAAAGCACTTTATGGTTTTATGACGTACTCTGCTGCTCTTAAATATCGTTAAAAAGCTATTAGCAACAATTACTGTTTCAATGAGAGCTAGTTGTTGTTTTTGTTATTATTATGCTTGCAAAACTACAGCGAGAGCGGCAAAGTGCGAGAGATAGAGAGAGAGAGAGAGAGAGAGCGTAGCAGAGAACGCGCTGCTCTTAAGGGGGTTGAAGTTAGGCAGCAGACAAGGGTCGGTTGCAATTGAACCAAGTATAGCTAGTTAAGCCTGAAAAAATCAAGAAATATTTCTTATCGTATTTCATTTTTGGCAAACTCAAAGATGTTTTTTTTTTTTGTTTTTGGTGGTGTTGCACTTTGGCAGAGTCAAGCAAGAACAACTCTCAATTTGCTACCCTTAGTTGAAGATGAAGAGAATGTCAAACGAATCATACTCATCAAAAGCATTGCCAGCATAAGTTGCAATTACAAGTACTTAGCATACACTGAGCAAAAAGTCAGGTACCTTTGTTACTTAAACAAAGCTTCAGCGCAGCTTTAGACTGCCCAAAGTATATGCAATCTACAAAAGTTTTGCTAGGAAAAGTTGTAGTTAACAAAACTAGTAAGTAGTAATAGCTTTCACACTATTTCCGAGAAATACATAAGAAGTGTAATTGAGAGTCCCGCTTCGTGAATAGTCAGTTAAAATTTGCTGCAGATACATTCCCTACTTTTTTGGGATTGACTTTCACTTTTCATAATCGGAAGTATTTGGAATACATTTATTTGTATGTGTAAGATACGAATAGTATTCTTCAAAATAACTATTACAAAAATAAAAATTGGCTTAAACTTTACATGTGGCAGGGCTACAGAAACCGAATCCGTGTTTCAAAAACCCTGGGGAGATTTTCAGATAACCTAAAAAACCCCATTAATCGAGATTTTTTGGAAATCATCTCAAAACTCTGAGGTGCCTGGGTTTTTTTATAACTTCAGCTCAGACTTAAAAACTTAAAATAAAAATTGTTGGACAGCTGGACTCGAAAAAAAACCATTATGGAGTCATTTAAATATGTTTTGGGATCGAATCCAAATACACTAGCCTGTGAGGGTTACCATTAAATGGTATTTGGAAAGTCATCTCAGAATCCTAACGTGCTAGGGGCTTTTGTATCTCGGTTTCGAATTTAGCAACCCCAACAACAAATATGTAATAAACAGTGGCGGATCCATGGGGAGATCGGGTCCAGACCCCCAAAAGTTGTAAAAAAGGGTTGATAGTTTTTTTGCGAGCTCTGATATATAAACACTTCAAAGTGGAAAACCCCTCCTATGTCGAAATCCTATATCCGCGCCATATAATAAACATCAGTGAAAGCAATAAATCGAAGAAAAAATAACTTATTCGGTTTTTGGAATTTAACTCAGAGCCCTGGAATGCTGAGCCCTGGAATTCCGCCATTTTTTCTTTTTACAGTTGAAACTAAAAATTTAATATAAATATATTATGAGCCATGATGTGTATTTTAAAGGTTGCCGCATTTATGTTACCAACACTTTAAAACTTTTCCCTTCATAGTTGATATGCCCTTGATATATCAATATTAAGAATACCCAAAAATAAAAATAAAATTCAAATATATTCCGAACCAAGGTGCGTATTATTATGCTTGACACATTTTTGTAAGCTATACTTCGATAACTTTCTATTGATTAGCGCATATACCATTGAAGGATCAATATTAAAAATCCCATATGCTTCAAAACGTCTCAAAATCGAAACACTTCAAAGAAAATATTAAGCATCCTTCGAACCAGTTTTTTTGGGAAGAAGCTACAGTCATCAAAATCCTTCTATAGATTCATTCCACATATGCTTCAAATCGTCTCAAAAAACGTTCTCACTTCAAAAAAGCTGAAACTTTCAAGGTTTAACTCAACCTAATCAAAAAGCTTTAGGTACTAAAGAACTTAGTTCAATTGAGCTTCTTGTTTTTCCAGCAGTCATTAACAATACTCTTCAGAAAATATAGTTTGCGGGCGCTCAAGGCACTGAGTTACAAGGTCTTCATATTGAACTGAGTCACAACTCTTCTTTTGCACTTCCAATCAGTTTCCCTAACGTAGCAACCTTTTTCAAAATGGGTACAACTTTAATATGCATCTCATAAAAATCAAGTTAAAACGAAAACCATCATTTTATAAAATTTTCAGCCTGGATTTTGAGGGATAGAACGCTTTGAGCAGTAACTCTATGCATGTTCCCGATTTCCTTTAGCCAAATTCAGAGTTACCAGCTTTCCCCCAATGCTGACATGCCGCATTAATTTTACAAAATTTTTGTTACAAATTCTATAACACTTATCAGCACATTGTTTAGACATTCGACTGTAATTGACACCATTATAATGCATCCCACAATTGAGCAGACACAGTTCACATAATGCATCAAATACTAATGCCAACATCAATCCCATGATTATTAGAGTTTGCCCCAGAGAAAAAAAGGCAGACATGAAAACCCAGAAAAGTGATAGCGAACTTCCATGGCTCTGTTATGCATTTGTTTAATCAAGACTTCAACAAGAAGAAGAAGAAGTGCTTCAGTCTGGCTCTGGTACAGGTCTGGGTCTGTGCGTGCTTAAGTGCACGACCAGGGTGGTGGTGGCACTTTCTAGGCAAGTCTTGCATGCCATATAATGGAACTCAACCACTTGGTGGGTTTATTAGACGACTCTGGTTCAACATGGTCGTACAACTTTAATTCTTGTGCGCGCTTTTCAAATACTTACAAGCAGGGCGATATTTAATAATCATAATAGCAACAACTGCAACAACAGGTCCCACCATAATTGCCAGCTGCAATTGGAAGTTTGCAGCAGTTGACGCCCCCAAAGTTTGCTTTGTGTGAAAAAAACTTTGAAAATAATAATACAAGAAAAAATACTGAAGCGCTGCAGTTCAAACATTGAATGCATTCTCATGCATTAAATCTTTTTAAGGGGAAAATGTTGCAAACCCTACAGTACTTGGGCATGCGAGTGTGCCTGTATATAGTTGGCCACTTACATAGCAATGGTTTACGCCCAATAGTACCGGCCAAAATAGGTCACGTAAAGCGCATGAAATATGCATACCTAGGTGAAGGCGCCCCCACAAGAGGAGCACGCATCCCAACCAAAAACAAACAAACAGTGCACGCAAAAGTGTAAACAAAAGAAACACCAACCGGGTTCTCAAGTTTTATCACCAAAAATGGACATTGACGCAAATGCACCGAGTGCAACCTCTAAATGGAACACGCACAGAGACGCTGCAGAACAACTTCGAGTAGGCATTCTCTGTCTCTGCGGCGACTTGTGTGCAGACGAATTAAGAGCACAGCCGAACAAAAGAAAGAAAAGATTTCTACTTCTACTATGACTTGTCATCATACTAAATGTATACAAAAGCGCAAAACCATGATATCAACTTTGTATTCATACAGGGTAATGCCCCGTACATACTGTTTATAAAAGATTGGGATTATGATGTTGGCGCACTGAAAAATAACCTAGGGAGAGCACTACTACTGCTGCTTACTCCTTGTTCCCAAGACCATTTGGCAGCTAATTATGATAAATAAATAATCAAATCAGTCAATTTCTGCAGCAGCCCCTACGGCAATGCGTAATACTGTAATGTTTTTTTTTTCAGAAAAATAGACCATATAAAGCAACAAATAGAGTGTATATATTGTATGTGTAGTATGTACTTATGCCAAGACATATATAGCCCAGAGCAGAGTCAGCCACATGCCGCTGTGTTTTTCATTTGTGAAAATGTCAGCAAACGCTAAAGAGCACTTCATACACAGAGCACAGCAGCCATGGAACTTGGAACATGGAACATGTTATATTGAAGCGTGCAACATGGGGCACGGTCTTTTGCACATTATAAAAATGTGCTCTGTTGCAACAGCAGCATGTTGGGGGGTGGCGGCAGTAGAGACGTAGGCGCTGTTTAGAGCTTTGGCTACAAGTACTACAAGATGAACAAAAACAAACAGAAATGCTGTTACAAAAGTGCTCCCTCTGAGAGTTAGGTGCGGGAGGGGGAGTTTGCAGGAAAGAGAAAGGAAGCAAATGTTAGAGCAAGATGCAGTGGCCGCCCATCAGTCAGCCAGTTAGGATAACAACAACAACAACAGATAGAACAGAACCAAGCAGTAGCGTTCCGACTGTGAAACACACTGCAGCACTGCTTGCAAGCAGACTTAACGTTTGTAAACCTCTAATACTAGGCTTCAATTTTTTTGTATAAGAGCTTACAAAACCAACAACAAGTATGTATGTCAAGAGCCTACTAAAGACCTTGAAAACACTATTGTGTTTATAATATTTTTTTAGTGGGGGTCTTGTGTAAAGATATCCCAATGTTTGTGTGGGCGACGTTAAAAAAAGAGAAACTTGTGTCAATTATGAGCAACAGGAAATGTTACGATTTGGATTTTGATTATAGGCTCAAATTTTGTTGTTAGCGCTAAAGCTAAAGGGGATTCTATCATCCAAAAATTTAGCAAGCAACTTTATACGCATTTCCATACGTTAAATTTCTGAACATTGCTCTTGGGTTCAAAGTCCCGAATGTCTACTTTATTAAGACAATGTACACTTTTTGTTTCCAATTGTAGCTCCAATTATAATCCAGAGATGGCATATCTACCCTACCCTTATGGTCGCTGTATTCGAAACCGAGGTACAAAAATAGAACTGATAGAACTTCCAAAAATTATTTGCACCATGTGTTTTATATGTATTTGTTCAAATCGGAGTTCCTTAGAGCGGCAGGGTTCTGCGATAACTTCCAATATACTTCGTTTAATGGGGGTTTTTGAGCTATGTGCAAACTATGACGTGCGGGCGTTTTATGTCCTCCGATTCTGATCCAGCGACAGCAAAAACGTTTCGTAAACATGGTCAGAGCTTCGAAACCGAAAATCGTTTTTATTTGAGTGGCTGTGTATATATGACGTGTGTGTATATATGACGTAACATCAAAGCACTCCATAAAAGTTTTTTCGGGTTCAGGGTTTTTGAGATAACCTTTAAAATATCTCTACAAATAAGGGTCTTTGAGATTAACCCAGAAATATGGAATGCTAAAATTTCTTTCTTTCTTTGCATTTCCTAAAGATCTTTGCTTTTTAATACGCATCTTTAACAAGGTCTGGGCTGATGCCATTGCTTGCTCCATGAGCTCCGTTTTGTAAATTTTTTGCGACCTTCTTTTTTATTAAATCCGAAATTACTCATTTCATGCTGTCAAGGTTCAGACTCGAATCAAAGAATACTCGAAATCAAGTGTATACAAAACCTCAAACATGGCATTGTTACAAAACTTTGGATCATCTATTTGCAGCGAAACATCTTGTAGTTCGTCTTAATAATGGTATCTCAATAAGCATCTGTCGCTCAAGCATTTCATTATTACACTTTTTTTTATCGTACAATTCGTGGCATATCTCTTACTATTAGGCTCTTCAAAATGTCACACCCACAGACAGGACCATATCAAATCGATTGTTGCAGCTGATTATTTTGGCATACACTTTATGGAATCTGCCGCCACAAGCCCAACGTATCCACATTCCCCCAAGGGCGCAGTGTATAAAAGCAGCGGGGTATAAAAAAAAAACAGAAAATTACGCCAGATTGCAAATGTAGCTAGGGCGGTGGCGCATCAGGACGATGACGTTCCTGTTCATTCCGTTGATTCTGTTGCCTTTGGCGTTACTTGAATGCCGTAGGAAAAGTGTGCTGAGATTTTTCATCTTGCATACAAACACACCTACAGTTGTACTCTATGTACTATATGCGAAATGAGAAATGTAAAATGCGGCCGAGTGTTTGTTGGAGAAGGATGCATCAACGCAGAGATGGTGGCCGGCCAGCGGCAGCATCTACGTCATCCCCCGAATGAGTGACATGCAGCTCCCAGCTCCCTCTCTCATAGCGCGCGTGTGTGTGTGAGTTTGAGTGTAACCGTGTGCGTGTCTTTGTATGTGGTGGAATACTTTTACAGTTTGTTAAACTCTATTTTTAGAGACGTTTTGACGCGGCCGCTGCCGCAGCAAACGTTGCAGCCAGCCACAGCAGCGCACCCAAACCCAACAACAAAGCCAAAGAAAAATGTGTATCAACGGGAGTGGTGCACGACTGTGGAATACACTTCACCCAAATTTGAACACAGATCAATAACCTTTATTTGTATACGAATAATAGGCTTCTTTTGGTAAAATTAAGGAGTCCAGATCTCAAGGTCAATAAAATCGAGGTGTTCATACAGACGGACGGATAAACGGGCATGGCTTTTGCATAAATCTATTCGCCCTATGGCTACAGGGTATAAAAATGTTCATCATTGTCGTAGATGTTGACGTTGTCAGTGTGTGTTTGTTGCGAGTATGTGGGGGCGCTTGTTGGCTTAGTTCAAGAGAGGAGCGTAGAGGCGCGGAGAGCGCTCTTTGTTCTACAAAAACAACTTCTTACAATGAGCTGCTTCTGCTGCTGCATGTTAATATGACAAACACGATGAGCAGAGGCAGAGATGTAGAGAAGAGACGTTGCTGCCAAAGTTGAACTCAAAAACAGCTTCGATTGTTACAGTTCCGTAGAAGCTCTGTTGCAGTAGTTAGGAGAGAGAGAGAGAGTTCAGAGGAAGACTGGAGGCGTGAAGTATGCGTGTTAATTGAGCGACGCAATTAAAATGCACGAAGTAGCTCCAATAAGTATCGGTTCATGTGGGAGTATGAGTATGCAATTAACGGTAAATCAATTTTCATCAAAGTGCAAATTATGTTTAGTCTATGCATAGCGACATATATATACATATATTGATAGAAATACTCATATGGTATTTATTGTAGCTAGAGATGCAGCAGCTTCATTAATATACAAATAAAAGAAAATGTAAGCCGATATACTCAAAAATTGTTTGACACATTTATTTGACTTCCCACGGATCAGTTTAACGGAGCTCCAAATGGAAGAGTGAGAAGCAAATATGATTCAAACTACTCAACTGGTTGTGTGCACTGGCTGTGTTGACCACGATGTCTGAATGTTGACATAAATGGCTATCGTATTTATTATACTCTTAAAGAGATCATCTAGAATTTGACACTTGCAAAGTTTAGAAGAGAAGAATTGTATTATGTAACTGTCATGCTGGATCATTGCTTTCAACAAAATCACCTCAGAATAAAAAAATCCAATGGTAGTAATAGAAATGAACGTCCAGAAAAAAGCAATTGTATTAGGAAAATTCTAGATTAGAATCGCAACTGTCATGTCTCATCATTGCCTTCTACATAATCAGCTCAGAATAGACTGACACAGCTTAGAATAAAAAACTTCTTTAGATATGAATGTCCAGAAGAAAACAAAGGTATGAGTAGAATTCTAAATCAGAATCGTAATTGTCTTGTCTGATTATAGCTTTCCACAAAATAATTTCAGAATAAACTATTTTGACATCAGAATAAAAAACTTTTGTGATAGTGATAGATAAGAATGTCTAGAAGAAAGCAATTGTTTTTGAAGAATCCTAGATCAGGATCGTAATTGTCTTATCTGATTATGGCTTTCCACAAAATCTGCTCAGAATACAATATTCTGACTCTTAGGAAAAATAACTTCTATGATAAGGCTAAGCACGTCTAGAAGAAAGCGGTTCTTTTTGGAGAATTCTACTCAGTGATGAAACTTTTGTACAGTATAAAACGCTAACCTGACATAGGGATAAAAAATCTGCTATAATATTCAAAAGAAATTCTATTCGAATAATTGCAGATTGGAATTTTCATGTCTGTTAAATTTTCTTTTCCTTTCTTTCCCGTTCAGAATCTGTTCCATTCATCTATTCGAATAACAAACTACAAATGACAGCAGATACCGATTAATCGGTCAATTCAGCTAAGCTCGGTTTCACGAAACTTTTCTAAATCTATTTTAATTAATTGAATTCGTTTTATTTTTTGCGAAAGCTACACCTCAACCACCGCAAACACATTTTCGCAACCAAACATTTAAATGTGAAAAGTTGCATGTGTCAAGCTCAGCATCGTTCCCAACATATGTTAAAAAATGTAATTTAATTAAGAGCAGTGCGTTGCTAAGGAAGTTCGTTTAAAAGTTTAGATTATTTGGCTTGTAAACTTGTAAACTTTTAATTAAGTGCACAAAAAAGAAGTCAAAGTCAAACTATTTGTAAAACTTAGTGCGAGGAGGCTAGTCATCAAAACTGATATGTAGACTTATGTACTCATCCATAAACCGCTTTGTTTAGAAGATCTTTTCGGGCAGGCACGACTATAGCACTCTAAAAGACTCTTAGACATTAAGCAAAGTGTAGAAGATATTATAGTCGGAATATCTCGAAATTACAAAAGAGGCCAGTAGAACTTCCAGACAGCAAGTGTATCTAGTTTTCGACTTCAAGCACTTTGCATTTCTATCCCGTAATTATTTATATGTATATATGTATCTCTTGTTTACTTGGTCAGCTCAGGCGATGGCAAAATATGAATTCGCTTTCAATTTGCATGTTTGTCGATTTTTGTTTTCCTTTTTTTTTTTCTTCATTGAATGAAATCAACATAAATAGTAAAAAATATATTGTGGGCGTATTGAATGCGTTAAGCGGCGCCATAACATGTTTTTTTTTTTAAATAATATATTTTAAAATTGTTTTTTTTGGATTTTGTTGCTGGTTGACAGACACCAAAACGACGGCGGCGTCTGCGCACTAAAATGCTGGTGGCGGCGGCGGCGGACTGATGGTGACGCCGGCGACGGCGTACATTGACGTTGGCGAGCATCATTGAACTACAACAACAGCAATACTGAACTGCACAAATAAGCTAAGGTCAAGCAGCGTATCCATGAAATACAAATGAAAAATGAAATGACAGAAGCTTCAAAAATTTCCAATCCCAAAAACAAATATTGTAAATATTTGGGCACTAAGTCGTTAGTGGAATACCCTGCATATTTTTTACGGAAAAAACGAATTCCTGAACGTGCTTTCTTACAAGATTAAACTGCTTACAAGCAGTTCAAGAAGCAGTCGCCAATTGGCAAATATGTTGCGGTAGGTAAAAAAGTCGTCTCGACTAAAAAACGTTTTGTTAAGTTTTAAATAAGGCTACGTACCAAATATAGTGACTTTAGCTCACTCAAATATAATAATCTCTACTCATAGTCGAATTTTGAAGCAGTTTTAAGGCAGAATTTAAATTTTATTGTATGAATCCAAATTTGTTAATTTTGACAGATAGCTGCATATGATCGCAACGCATAATCAGGAATATTCTGATATGGCAAAAATGAGTGGTCTTATGGAGCTTTTGTTGAACCAATTCAACAAACCTCAATTGATCATGGATTAGTTCTCATTCATAGATCCAGAGGCGGAAGCAATGATGCATAAAGTATCGCAAAGTGACCGAGTTTGGCGGCACTGGTTCAATGTTTGTATGGTAGCTATATGAAATAGTGGACCAATTTTGATGAAACTTTACACAAATATATAGTCATAAACAAAATGCAAATGACATACATTTGGTCACGATATTTCGAATAATAAAAAATTAAATTAAAAAATAAAAAAATCCGGGCCCGGGGGAAAATATACCGGCCCCTCTATTACACCCTTAGCTTGAATCATTGTGATCTGTAAGTACTCGAAAAAGACAATGCATTGCGACAGCATTTGTTGGTAGCATAATTTTGAATATTTCCTGAAATTGTAAGTTAGTTTATATATTTCAATAAAAAAATTCTTTTCCATAATTCTGGAAATAACTTTAAAAAAAATTATACACCTGAAAAAATAAAATTTCAGAAAATTTTATTACGACAGTAATTATACAGGGCGCCTGACAAAACTCTGGGACCGGGGGGAATCCCCTTCCTTTCCCCCCTCTCTCGAAGGGTTGAGTATTAGTATATCTTTCAGAAAGCGGACCTGCGCATTGCGTTACCTTCTTGTTTTTGGATCATGATCGATAACCCAATCAATTTCGAAAATTTAGCTATAAACAATTTTAGAACTTTAACGCCTCCTTCCGCCTGTTACAAACATGGCCCAAATCTGTAATACCCTTGACCCCTTCTGTACAGTGTATAAATATTTAATTTATATTACAAAAATCATATCACATTTGTTTTTGTTGTAGTTCCGCCTACCCATACACACACTCACTCATACACACCCAACTCAGCTGTAAAATTTAGGTGCTTTTAATTTTCATAAAATTAAATTTGAATTTTTGACATGTGACTGCGGGCCGGACGATGTCGCTGCACTCTATGGCCCCTGATAGCTGGGGGCAGCAACATTTTATGGTAGTGGGACAGAAGAAGACTGAAGGTTTTACAGAGCAAATGCAGACAACCATAAAACAAATTAAGCAACGACGCATATTCTTGGCACTTGGCATCCCAAACAGATCCCCAGCAATCACACACGCCCTCTATAAGGCGGGGAAGGGAAATAATGTACTCAAATGTAATGCCGCTGCCAATGATGGCGTTGAAAGCCCCCCAAAAATGAGGAAAAAAAAAAGAACTTATAAGAAAAGTCATCTCTTGTACACGCATACAAAGGCAAGTTTATTTGGGTCAATGTACATTCGTATACTCATATTAAAAACTTTTTTTTCACTTTTTTATGGTCTTTTGATTTTACAGCCTTAATATTTTGTTCCGCAGCTTATGAAATATGTTACCAGAAATGTTTGAATGCATTTCAAACTCAACTCTAATAGATTAATAGCCAACTTAGGAAAGTTTTCTATAAAAATTTGCGTTAATTGATTAACGATTCGAATGCGCCTTAATTTGGGCTTCAAGAGAAGGCAGCTGCGCAGCACATTTGGGAAAGGGCAGCCAATCTACTAATAATAAATGGGCTCTATATTTGCAGCCGGAAGTGGACATCATTCTTCAGCTAAAATTCTTCAACTACACACGGAAATTCTTGAAATATGTAGTATGGCTAGGGTAGATAAGATAGCACACAAGTGCAAATGAATGACAATGAGTGAATCATATGCCATATGGCAATTGATAAAAATAAACTCTGCATTATAAGAGCTCTCTTAATGTTTCTACTTTGATCTCTAAACTAGCTCATATAGGCAAGAAGAACTGCTACGAAGACTCTACTTATGAGAAACGCGTATAAAATATGCTCACATGTCTTACTGGGTTATCTTTCAAAATTCTGCATTAAATAAGCTTAAATCTCTTTACGAGGTATGTTATTAGAAAAATTAAAATTTTAAAACCGCTTTGATAAAAATCTCAAATCTTTCCAAGTTAGTCAAATTCTTTAAAAATAATCAAAACAATCTCTTTTTATAAAAAATCTACAATAGTTTGGGGTTCGTTTTGAACATCTCAAACGTTGTAATTGTATCGATACAGAGGAGTAGGTAGGGGGATATCGGAAAAAATCTTCCCATTGAAAAAGCTTTATATGACACTGTATCGAAATATATTTTAGTGTAAGCTTCAGCTGGTATGGGAAAAGGAAAAATTGTCTTAAGAAACAAAACTGGATATTAAAATTATTATTACGTTTAGACTAGGTAATAACTCTTTTGATCATATCGATAATTTTATGAATTTTGAGCCGCTGAGGGCCGATCAATGTGGATGGTGATTTTCGTATTCGAATGAACCACGAGCTGTATGAGCTATACGGCGACACTGATCTGGTTCGGCGTATGCAACTACAACGTCTGCGCTGGTTAGGTCATGTTGCACGAATGGATGATAATGCTCCAGCCAAAAAGGTGCTCGAGCGGAAATCACTGGAAGGTCGACGACGATAGAGACGCCCGCCTCTGCGATGGGAAGATCAGGCA
Organism: Chymomyza fuscimana; assembly: GCA_949987675.1. Classification (NCBI taxonomy): domain Eukaryota; kingdom Metazoa; phylum Arthropoda; class Insecta; order Diptera; family Drosophilidae; genus Chymomyza; species Chymomyza fuscimana. The sequence continues at coordinate 26,662,761 of OX465089.1, read as the reverse complement.
ACCGAGGATCTTCGTAGCCTTTGGATTGCCAATTGGCGCCAGCAAGCACAGAACAGAAACCGCTGGCGTAGGTTAAATTCCGCGGCCAAGACCGATAACCGGTTGTAATAGCAAAAATAGTAGTAGTAGTAGTAGGACCAAAACACCCAAGCACCCGATAGTTTTGACATTTCCTTAAAATTTCATAAAACGAGGTATTTTAGAGGTTCATAAAGAAATCTGATGTGCTGTGTTTTGTTTACCTCAGATTCGGACTCAGAGATCCCAAAAACACAAAAACCATTGTCGGACAAAAATTCTAAAAAAAACATTTAAGGGGTTCTTTGAGGTTATTTTACAACACAAACAATCGATTTTGCGCTTCGGAAATCTGACCATTTTTAAAGAGGTTCAAAACCCCCTAGCACGTCAGGGTTCTAACATAACCTCCAAAACCCTTATTTAACGAGATATTTTTGAGGTTATTTGAGAGCTTATTTCTGGACCTCATATTCACATAAAAAACATTTTTGAAAAACAAAAATCGAGAAAAGATATATGGGAATTTTGGAGATTATCTCAGAACCCTGAAGTGCTGGGGCTTCGATCCACATGAATAAATAGCTTTGATACGTTTTTTCCTGTGAGCCAAAGAAGTAATAAAATCCACATGAATAGCCTTGGTACGTTATTCCCTTTGAGCCTATCAACATCTATGCCTTAACAGAGATACAGGGAATCCCAATTTCGGAGAACGACTTGGCCAGACGTGGATCCAGAATTTGGTCATAGGAGGGTTTTTTCACCTCGAAGTGTATATATATCCTACTTTTGAGGGGTCCGGACACGAAAACCCCTAGTGAATCCACCACTGGACTTGGCTGATTCAAAAGAAAATGTTAATTGAAGGAGATTCTTCTGTCATCATTATTTTTAAACTAGATTTCATTTTAAGTACTTTTTATTATGTTTATATGTATATTTGCTATAATAGCAATTTTTTTAAATTGGGAAGAAAGTTATCTATCAAATGACCATTACAGTTCGAAAAGAAACTTTTTATAATATCTTTTATTTACTAAAATATACACAACCTATTAATTCAGCAAGTTATGACAGCAAGAAATAGCGTGAAATCTGTCAAGCCTTGTAGAAATATCGTAATGCTTGAAGTTGATTAAAAAGGTAACTTTTGAAATTTTTCCACTGATAACAATCATAAACGAAATTCCCTAATCTAGTTTATTTCTGCGCAATAACTACCAGTACTTATATAGACGTCCCGTCCCGAATGTCTAAACATTTCGCCTGTTTGCGTTCTCATGCCCTGAATAGTCGATGATTTTAATGCCAAAAAAGTGTCAGAAACTTCCATATTGGTCAACACGATGTCCCAGCTGAGTTATGGCCATGCAAAAGCTGCGTCGTTATTGGCTTATACGAGCTTTCTAAGCCAAGCACGCATTGTCTTTTAAGGCAACATTCAACTTGGTTAGGCACGTTCCATGGAATAAACGAGTTGTGTACTCGGAAGTGCCGCATTTTGCTTTGCCTGGAACCATTCAACAGTTATGTACAGCATTTACATGTGCCATCAATCATGTGCTTCGTGGCTTATATTGAGTTCTAAGTAGATATGTGCTTACTAACGAGCTATTTACTACATATAAAGTATTTGTTTTTATTATAATAATAGCAACATGTCGTGTTTTTTTTTTTTTTTTTTTTGCCGTAGTAATGCAAATGCCTTGAAAGTCTAATTGATTACATTGTTCAAGACATTATAATCCGCAAAGACCTTAAGCGCCGTTCAATAAAATCTCTGACTGACTTGGCACTTAGTATGTTTGAAATATGTGAATATGTACACAAAGAAAAATTATACACCCATAACCATACAAAAACTAATACCTAAGCATTTCAATTCTAGGCGTGATTTATTTTTTTAATAAAAAATGACATAAATTTAATATATTTGTAATCTTAATTAAGTCTGTCATAAATTCATAAAAAAGAATTTATCTACTGGGCTATTTTTATAGTCCATCGATTGTAGATGACTAATAATTTGCCTATTTATTTGTTACAATCAGTCAGACGTTATTTGATACTGTTCTATTGTAATTTCAAGAACGTATCAAAATACTTAAATTTCTTTAAATGACGTCAAAAACATTACTAAAGTCCAGATTGTCTGGGTTGCACAGGTTGTCTAGTTCTAACAAAGTTAAACTTACGGGGTAACACCTGTATAGAATGTTTAGAAAATCGAATTTTTTTTGTAGCTAAATTAGTAGACAATTATGTTAGAAATTATGTCCCGAAGTAATTTAAAAAAAAAAAAATGTACCCCCACTTATAAGCGTTGGGCGTATGGCACCCCGCCGCGCGGTTGGACCAGTTTTGAAACTTTAGACACGTTTTTCTCGAAATCTTTTTTTTTCTAATAACTCTTTCAATTTTTATCCGATCGACTTGAAATGCTGACACAATCTTTATATCATAATTTTCTAGTGAGCCACGTAGGATTTTCATGTTTTTTTTTTTTCACGAAAAAAAATGTAGTATGCCCTTTTTTTTAAAATTTAAATTTTTGTAAGCCCCTACGTGGTTTACTTGCTTTTGATCCACAGATTAAGAGGAAAAATGTTTTTTTATCAGATCAATAGCGTCAAAAAGTTGTAGCGGAGGCTTCCCCGAAAATTAGTCATGTACTCGTAGCTCTCTACAGGCGCCATTCTGTTTTTTATTACTTTGGAAAAATACATTTTTGTAGCTCAAAATATGTATAATACTTCACATATTTCGATTTTGAATATAAAATAAAGTTTCTTTGAAAAAAAAAATCTTAAAATTACCTTAAAAAACCATTCTCCACATAGATGTTACCCCTTAAGCCGAGTTGAAGTTTGTTTTGATTAAGATTTCGGTTGGAATAGATAAAGTTCGTGTAAAGCTTCTTACTTCAGAATTTTCAGATTTCAAGACTATCTTATAGTTCACTGATTTAGGAAAAAAATGGCCTATTTCGACTGTGGCTTAAGCATAAGCTCAGTCCCTATGAGATTTTTTGAAACTATATAATTTCTTAATTTTATTTTAACAAATTAAATCTAGTATTAAAGACACCGCCCTATGCTCTGAAAAATAGCGACAACCCAGTGGTATTTAATTTAATTTTTAAATGGATATAACTCTGTATAATCAAGGAAATATGTAATAATAAGTTACTAATTAAACTCAAAACTTAGAGCCTAATTATTCTTACTTCTTTGAAATAAATTGTAAACGTTCTTATAATTGGTCAGATAAATGTTTTCGCATTTAAAAAATCAATTGGTTTACATAATAAATATAAATAAATGCATAATGGTAAAAGGGCAGAGTCCAACAAAAATGAGCATTTATGCCCGACCCAAGGAGTATTGTAAAAAGCGTGTGTGAAATATTGAAAATATATTTTATATTGTTTTTGGTAGTGTTAGGTGTTTCTAGTGTGTTAGTAAATTAAGCAGCTGTTTGTAAACAAACGCCAATAAATATAATTGAAGTTGTAATTTCTTTGCAGTTGAACACCAGAAATATATATGTATATTGTATTCGAAAATGTCAAAAACGTTGTTCTTTATGCTTTTACATGTCATTTTTCTCACGATCCTTTTTTTATAGCAAAACCAAACCAAACAATTTGACACTTTTTATTGTTCTTATAGGTGTAGGAAACTTCAGACGAAAAGTGTGAGACTTGTGTTACCTCACCCAGTAACCCTACCATCTACTCTCCGTAAACTGATTGTTGTTGCTAACGTTATTAGTCGTGCATTTGTACCTTTATACCTCGCTGTTAGGGTTGCTCACGTAGTTACTCGGGCATTTTTGCCTTTAGGCAAAGTTAATACCCCAAATGTTAAGCAAACTAAAATCTCCTTTTGATTAAGCGGGCTATTAGTTTGTCTATTTCGACTAGGGCTTTGAAACTGATCTATTACAATTTCGAATATGCTCATTAAGAAAATGCATCAAATTGTTCTCAAATTCTTAATGTCTAAAATTACTAACTTCAAATTTTCTCTACTTTGCTTAAGTTATTTTTCATTCTTTGTTCTTTGTTTCTCTCAGTGCATGCACTACTTAAACATATGTATAACCGACTGTCTGCGTAAATAAAGTTGAATTTTTGCTGTTCGGTAGCAACTGCCATGCCATTGACATTGTTTAATAAACATTTCAAAATGTTATATCCAAGTGATTTTAATTATTATTATTTTTTCTTTTTATTATTTATATGTATATATATACATATATTTCGTTGATGATCTCATATTGAATTCAATTGAAAAAAAAAAGAGCTACTACTTGAAAGCATGTTCGTGTAAATTTGTTTATAGGCGGGTTTTCGTTTTGCAACATCTGGCTGCAAATTTTAGCAGTCAGTCGTAGAAGAGGGTGTTTTTTTTTGGGGGGGGAGCGCATTAGGGATGGCCAGCGTTTTTGCTTAGATCAGCATGTCAAGCAAGTGTTTCCCAAGTTAAAACTAAGTACAATGCGTGCATGTTTTTTCACATATCAGTTTACTAATTAAAATGAAAAACAACAGAGCTTAGACGTCTCTTGTTGCACGCACAATGTATATAAGTCTTAATAGCGTACATAAACTTGCCACAATACTCCTACACAAAAGAACTTACACTAGTTACTAACAATATATAAGACCAAAGAACGGTACAAAGCTGCGCGTGTTTATTAAATAGCTGCTAAGAGTTGGTTCACTTTAAAAAGGGGCGTATATTAATAAATTAATAGACTGACTCGCTGGCTTAATTATCAGAGAACCAAATAGAACAAAGACAACAAAAACGTTATATATACATAATAATAATTTTAAATGGTCAAGTGTTTTTTTTTTTTCCATCTTTTTGCAGTTGTCATTACCACTGCTCTGCATATAAGTCTCTGTATGTGTGTGCGTGTGTGTTAGCCTGTATTTTATTAGATGATAACTGGCTAATGAGTTAAACTGACGGCTGACGATGTCTGGCTAACTGGCGACTGTTGTCTGTCGTACAAATAGTCAAGATTGTGGTTGTAGTTGTTGCTGTGGTTTCTTGGCCCAAAGCAGCAACAGCTACAAACTAACCACAATAACAGCAAGTTCCTTCACATGGAACTACCCGCGCATTTGCAACAACGTTTTCATCTCAAGCTTTGTTATTTTTGTGCGGGTTGCTTATTTGCTTGTTTTGTGCGAAGGTGATTCCAAAATTATGGCAAAATTTCAAGCGCGTTTTAGAACCAACGAGCAACTGACCCAGCGACCGATCGTCCGACCGACCATCAAGCACGTCAGCGCTTATCCATTAACCAAAACTCTTTACGCCAGTTTTCTTAACCCGACTTTATAGAGCAATCATTGAGTGGTTTAAATGGTTAAGCAACGGTTAGCGGTCGTTGCGATAACTGCGCTTATTTTGGTAGTACAGTAGGTGCAATAAAATACGATTTCTAGAAACTACAATTTTATTACTATTCGTAAACAAAGTGCGAACTAGTTCAAAAAAGAGTTTTTTAAAATTAGCGCCTTGAATGTAAATGTAAATTATAATATTTAAGAAAAAAATTTTAATTTGCGAATATTTCGTTATGACTAGATTCGATCTGCAAATGAAATTTTGATTTTTTGAAAACTTTAGTCCAAAAATTTCTGTCGAATAAGAATGGTATGGTAACATGAGGAGAATCAATAGAATCTTTATTTGAACTCGCTGAGATCGAACTTAACTTTGCTTAAGGCCCATACGCAGTTCGAAAATTTTGGCCGTGCGATATTTTTATACCCTGTACCTATAGGTACAAAGGGTATACTAGATTTGTGCAATGTATGTAACGGACAGAAGGAGGCGTGGCAGACCCCAAGTCCTTTATACCAAAATGCTTATCATAACCTCGGGTAGCGATTGAGCCATGTCCGTCCGTCCGTCCGTCCGTCCGTCTGTCCGTCCGTATGAACGCCTAGATCTCGGAGACTATAAGAGCTAGAGACACGGAACTTTACCTGCTGGTGCGCATATTTCCTAAGCAGATGAAGTTTGTTGAATCATGTCAATATCTTTCCCCGTTCCCCCGCAGTAGAGTTTCGCGGTTTTTAGCTACACCGTTTAATATTTTCATTTGAAATTTAACAGAGCGATGCGTTGTGGATACATGCATCTATGTGTAAAAAATGAACAAAATCGGACAAATATAGCAAAAGTTTTAGTCAAAAATGTTCAAATTTCACCACCCTTGCCTATAAACTGCGTCAATATTTGACTCCTCGTAATTATGGTTACAAGTGACCTAGAATCACAATTTTTGGTAAGCTAATTCATGTGGCTCTAAAAAACAAATCCACATCCAAATTTTATCGATGTGGTCCCCCCACCCCCCGCAATCGATTTACCGTGTTTTCTCCCACACCCCTCTACATACCAACTTGAAACTTACCCCATATACTTTAATTAAATTCTTTGACGTAATATTAGAGTTTCATCAAAATCGGTAAGAATTTAGGGAACTTATAGGTATAAATATCGAATTTCACCAAAAAAAAAAAAAATCCAATTGGAAGGTTCTTAGAAGGAATATGCAGGAAAAATTTTTTCGAAACAAAAGGTACAGGGTATTCCACTGTCGGGCACCGCCTCGACTGTACCACATTTTTCGAACTGCGTATGGGCCTTTTGGGTTGAAAGATCTGTTTGGTCACTATTAGATGGTTGTTCTTGAAAAATGATTGAGTTGAAAGCGATATTGGGTACATACTAGACTAGATAAGTTTTTGCAATTCCTTTCAGCTTTCAGGCTGCTTTCTTGATTTATGCAGCTGAAATAATACATGCGATGATTAAGTTGAGAGATGTGACCATTAGATTGGCGTATGTATTAAATGAGTCAACAAATTAAACTTGTTAACTCTAGCTTATATACAATCGCATTTGTGTACAGCTTCAGTTTGTTGCAGTTTAGGCGAAAGGTGGTGAAAGTTGATTTGTACAGCAGGCTTGCAGCGCTGCGCGGGTCGAAAAGGAGTTTAAAAAAAACACCCACTATTTGAACACTTGTGCGAAGAGCGTATAAGAACAATTAAAATAAATAGAAATTATTAACGATCACCTTAGGCTGATTTGTATAGCATGCACCCAAAAAGTCAAGGCTATTACAGGTTTTAATGGGAAGAAAGAAAATATCGCGATTAACAGTCTACAGTTCAAAAGACGGTCGAAATTGCCGGTGTGTTAAAATTAAAGATTAAATAAAATCTTCGAAGATGTAGGCTGTAATCTATCGAATACTGCAACAACATTACACTTATGTAAATAAGGTACCTTATAAGTGGGAGTTGCAAAATGTGGTTTGTGAGCCAAATAAAAAAAAAATGTTGACCTTTTGTCGAAAGTGTCGCTACTCAACACAATCAATTTGTCTTTATCACTACAAAATTTGCTATTGATTTGTTCTTTTTTTTTTTTTGGCGAAATGGGTTCAGCATAACATTCTGACGGGATCCGGTACGTTTTATTTTAATTTTAGTAATACCTATAGTTTTAAATGAATCGAAAATTGAGTATTTTTTTCTAAGACCTATTAGATAATTATTTTTTTTTAATGATGATGTATTTTTATTTACAATCTTTTAAATGAGAATCAACAAATAGAGGGAAAAAGAAAGCATTAATTATGCTCATGTAAGTTGAAAAGTTTATTTAAAGTAAATTATATTATTTAAGAAAAAAATTTTAATTACCAAATATTTCGCTATGGCTAGATTCGATCTACAAATGATATTCTGATCTTTTGAAAACTTTAGTCTAAAAATTTCTGTCGAGTAAGAATCGTATAGCGACATGAGAGAAATCTATAGAATCTTTATTTAAACTCGCTGAAATCGAACTGAACCTTTCTTAGGGTTGAAAGATCGGGTTGGTCACTATTAGATGGTTGTTCTTGAAAAATTATTGAATTATATATTATTATTATTTAAGCGCTACGCTTAATGACTTTAGAAAAAGACAATCCTACAAATATTTCAAAGCACTTTCAAAATCGAAACTTCATTAAATGTCACAACTGAATTTTGTGGTAGAACACGATATTGGTTTGTAATGCAGTTATAAGATGTTAGCTCATTGGGGTCTAATATAGGGTGCGTCATCTCGTGGTCTTCTATTTTTTTTTAAGTGGAAGACCGAATTACAAATTTCAAAAATCTATAGACAAGTTTCACCTGTGTACTCCGAATATTTTGGAAGGTAACGCTCCGAGAACCATTTCGACAGAATTGCGAGTGAACTATTGAAAGGATTTACTTGAATAAAAAAATTTGTAAAATAATTTTATAATCTTTTGATGTTATATAATGATTCTGCTAAAACACTTGAATAAACAAATTTTTAAAAGAATTTTATAATCTGATTTTGCTAAAACAAAATGTTTATATACCAATTACACAATTTTTAGCACAAAAAAGGGGTAAAAATCGACAGTTTTCCAATATAGAGTAATACATGGTTCCCTCTGTTTATTTTTCGAATTCATTGAAATTAATCAATACTGGATGTATAAAACATAAAAGCTCTCTAATTAGCAAGTAATAATGAGGATGTCGCCCGTAAGATTTGTGAATAGTAACACGATCCGCGGTATCCCTAATAAATCCGGCATTTAGAATTTGTTTTATAAAAAATTGTTCTAACATGCCAATGATGTATCTGAATATATACAAAGGGCAACCAACTTGCCTTAATATTCTTCTATTATTATGTTATTTGTAGAAGATGATATCGGGTCAGTGTCTACCCTTAGCAGTAACGCAATTATTTACTTCTTTTTCAGGGTTTTTCATCACATTTTCCAACTTGACTCTGGGAACATTTCATCTAAAATGTTCTAGGGTCACTAGGCGATTGGCAAACACATTTCCCTTGAAATATCCCACAAGAAAATGTCAGGAGCCAATAAATATGACCCTCATTTGTGAAGTTTTAGTCTTCCAATGTCTCAAAATTTCAAAAACTGCTAATTTTAGCCAAGCTTTCACAGGTGATCACGAGCTGACGCACCCTATATTTTTATATTTTTGCAATAAATTTAATTAGCACCAAAACTATGATTACTACAAAAGATCAGACGAAACTAACTGCAATTCAAAAATATTTAAATACATTTAAAAAATTCTAAGTAGAAATTTTAGAGGCACCTCTACAAATTTTTCGAATTTTTTTTTGGCTTAAAGCGATCAGACCAATTATGCCAGTGTGTGCTGTACTCATAAGTGGCAAAAATTTGTTGTTAGCTTGTGCTTCATTTGCGCATGTTTTGATGCAAAACAATCCCAAGCGTGATGCATGAGTTTTAACCTATTCTTTTTTAGATAAGTATTTTTTTTTGTACAATCTAAGAGTTTTTCGCTTTCAAGTACATAACACTCGTGTACTATTTACTCAAGTATTTATCTAGCTTTAATTTTCTACAGCAATATCAAGTACAAAGTCAAAAAGCAGCGCAGAAACAGTTCAGTATGTTCTATAAGGGAAAGCATTATTAAAACCTGTTAAGTACTTGCCATTGAATTTACGTTGGAACGGTATTACCAATGTTACCGATGTATGTTGGGCTTATCAACATATGCGCTCTTATCAGTAAAAACCAAACTAATGCAGATAGATAAGAGAACACATAAATAGACAAATGCCAAAAGAGCAAAACAAACAAGGCTAGAATGTGTAGAAGCGGTAGAGGGTGGGGCAAACTAGTTGGTCAAAGCGATAAGGAATCAGGTAAAACATAAAAAAATTAAATGGAAATGGTTTTGGGGTTGGGGCTTGTTCTGATTATCTGCATGGCGGCTGAGTCAGCGGCGCAAGAATCGCAAAAAAAAAGTTATAAATGATTAGTTAGGCGTTAGCTTAGGTAGGGCGGCATAGACTTTCGTATACCCTTTATGTAGAGTGCTAAGCCAAAAAAAAATATTTTTCTTTGACTTTGAGATATTAAAAAAAAAAAGCTAAGGCCCCTCAAATGCTTGTGAGACTCAGTTCGCGGTTTTAACTCTGTTTGTCAGTTTCAAGAACCAATGAGAGCGGATAAACTACATATATTCTTGATAAGGATGAACATTCGAGTTATATAGGCATTTCTGGCATGCGTAGGAACAAGAGTATCTCAGCGACTACAAGTGGTAGAAATCCCAAATTTTACTAGCATAAGCGAATTATCCCAACCACATCATAAAGCTTAAAATTTGACACAGTTATATCCCTTTCAAAACTTCAAAATTCAGAGGTGACTTTTTTGACCCCCTTCCCTCAAAAGCTGTACAAAAATCAAGCTCACTGTAAAACTTTTCGCGAAGTAGCTACAGCTTCCTTCTTTCATTATCTATCGATCCGTGGATTTATTAAAATCCTTTGGGAACTTCAGGAGGTACAGGGTATTTTAGAGTCGGACTCGTACCTGTTTTCTCATTTTCTAAGAAATTAAGAAAAGTGCAAGGGATTTGAAATGAAGTAAGTTTTTAGTTTTAAAAATTCTGTAAAAAATTTGACTTTTCAAAACATTTTTGTAATAAATCTTAGTTTTGTTGTAGGGAAGGCGGCTTTGGTTTGAATGAAGTTTAAAAACTCAAAAATTAAGGAACTTGACAAAATTCGCATTTATGAGCTTAAACCGGTTGGCCTGGAACCTGGCAAAAAAAAAAAGGTAAAATGAATGTACAAATATCAAAACTTGTTATGTGGCCGTCTGTATTGATTACAAACAAAATTTTTGAAGTAGATTTTTGTTTATAATGTATATATAAATATGGTATTTCAAATCTATTGCTAAGGAGACAATCATTAAGTTCCTATGTTTATTCTTGATTTCCTGTTAAGTGAGTTTTATGAGCTTGTGAATAGTGAGGGGAGGGTTTATAAGTAAATGAGCAGTGAACTTGAAGGCGATTATGTATTGCTAATGGGGGAGACTTCCTAGTTTGTTTTTGTTACGTTTCTGGAATAAAGATCTAGCGGGTGGTGTTTACTCAATCCCCTGGTGGGTTACGATGTTGTCAAGCAAACCTACAACCAAATAGTTTGGGTGGTTGACAGTCTATCCTTGGTTAACTACTTTCAATATCTATAGTTCAATAAAATATGTCCTTTTTTTTAAATGAAGAATTCAAAAAACAAAGAAACTTCGTTAAAATAAGTCAAATTTTCGATTTCTAGCTAAAAAAGACTGTAATCTTTTTGGTATGTTTACTAAACATTATCAAGTACCATTGCAATTTTTATTATGTACTGCTATTGTGTATTGATAAACTTCGAATACCATTGCAATACGATAAGAGTATACAAAAGACCTCAAAATCTTGATTGGCCATTTGGTTGCCATAGCCCAATATATTTGCCATGACTGTGCAACTGGCACAGGTATCAAGAATATAAAAAAAAAAACTTAAGGAGCTGATTTTGGGCCGCGCCTGTGCAAAAGCGAAAGCTCGCGCGGCATTTGCTTTGGCAGCGTACAACAATGAGTAAATATGTATGTACATAAGTATTTATATGTAAAAGGGGTTGCAAAAAACCAGACTTTATAGCCTGCAGCGGCAGCTGGATTTGCACTGGCGTCGAGGACACGAAGAACGTGACTCAGCGCTGACTAAGTCAGCCCCACTTTTGCGACAACCCAAAAGGAAGTAATTAAATAAAATGTAATGCGGTTCCCGCCGACTTACCTTACATCCAATTCCAAGGGCAAGCGTTTGAGCTCAGCCATGTCCAGCTCCAGACGCAAATTGGATACCTCGCATAGCAGACGATCGCGCTCTATGCTTAGTTCCTTGATCTTGGCATGCAGTGCATTATTTTCGCGCAACAAATCCTCCAGACTTATTTTTATTTGTGGCATGCCGCCAACAGCGCCTGCGCTGGGATCTATAAACAACATGGAGCTGGCCATAAGCAGCGACTGTGTGGTCTGATGCAGCAACAAATGCTGCTGATCTCCAGACACAATTTGTGGCACTGCAGTGGTGGCCTCTTGCGCGGACGCAGTCTCGTTGCGCTTGGGTGACAAGGTCTTGTGGTTGTTGTTGTGCTCGGCCTCCGACATTGTTGCTGTTATTGTTGTTGTTGTTGTTGACGGTGTTGTTGGTGTTTAATTGCTGGCTGCACTTTGCGGATTAAACATATTTTGTTAAGAAGCGCACACGCGACTTGTAGAACAAGAACAAGAACAATAAGAAAAATAAAACCAACAGCAACACTTTCAATATCAAAAGCAAAAGAATAAACGAACGAGCGTACGAAGCAACGCGAATAAAATGCACAAAGCGACGCCGCAAAGTGCTTTGCTTTTTATTTCACTTTGATTTGCTATTTAAAGAGAAATGGCTGCACTTGTCACACACTTTAAACACTTGAGCACATTATTTACTTGTTATTTGTGTTGCAACAACTTATTTGAATTATTTATATTAATAAATTCAAGCGCGAGCGCGACGTGCTTGCTACCTCGGCGACAGATATTTGAGTTTTGTTGTTAAGTCAGCGCTGTATCGATGTGTACGATAGTCGATAGTTGCGCTATAGCAACAATCGATGTGCATATTTTGCTTGCGATATGGTATCGATGTGCGCATACGCAAGTAATGCGATTAATTTGTGCGCTGCTTAATTAAAGCTTTAGGCAAACTTAATTATAAAGCAAATAAAATTAATTATTATTATTTATTAAATTATGATTATTAGTTATTAAACTATAAAGTGTTAATGCTAAAGAATTTGAATTATGTAGTTAGCGCGTATGGTGATGCTTTGGTGCTGCCAGACTTGTGAAATGAGATAACTCAAGCAGTTTAATATTTCATAGCTCAAAAAACAAAAAACGTTACAAGACACAAGGAATAATTAATTAAGCAATGCGGTTTATTTTAATCACATTTGTATTTTGTTTATATTTCATGAGACTTTTTTTGTTAAATAAGTAAATACATTTAAAATCTTTTTCAAATACAAATTTATGCAACTTTATAAAAGGGCAATATTCGCATTCGTTTATGGCAGCACTGCTTAGCTACTAAAGTTCGGTGCAGCCGTAGTTGTTAAACTTTATATTCCAAGCAGTGCACAAAATTTAAAATTTTCACAACGTGTAAATAAATATAAAAAAAACTTTTTTTATAATCCTAAGCGTTATTAGAAAATGTTAAACTTGTAATCATAATTTAATAAATGTTGCAGCCCTTTTACAAGAAAAAAAAATATTGTGTTAAAGTAAGCCTTCCAATTTTTAATTTACAAACGATTGACTACTAATTAATATAAATAGAACTTGTATTATAATAATTGGCAACAAGTTTTACTTGAGTATCAAACCGAAATTCTCTTTAATCTGCGGCTTATATTTTCAACTAAAACATAGCGAACTGTTTTATTTGAAATAAATAAAAGTTTGGAAAAATTATTTAAAACCACAAAGAATACTTTAAGTCAACTTCATGCTATATGGCTTTGCTAGGTCAATTCAATATGCTTAATAGTTTTACGAATACAAAAGTTCCAGCTCAGAAGCAGACAGAAGAGGGACAGGAGAACTTGCAAGATGCGCTACATTTATTTGAACTCAATAGGTGCTTTAGATATGCACCTAAAAGTAAGTAAGTCTTCTTTTCCGGAAAAAAAAATGATCGCGTTATGTGTCACAATTTTGAGATGTTAGCCATCAGCTGGTTCTGGAGAACCGAGGCACGATAATGTTTGGGGGCCCAGCAATTGGTTGCTCTTCATGATTTCTGCTTATACCAGTTTAATGGGTTTTCAAGGAGGGGCCTGGTACAAATGTAGTCACAGGTCACGACATAGCTCGCGTCGGCCCTGGTGCGCTTACTGCCCAATAAACATTCTTAAAAAATATTTTCAGAATATAGTAGAATGAACTTTTTTTGTAATTCCAAATTTCCCGTTGGAACTTATATGGGTTTGTGGCAAAATTATAATTTTACGTGCAAGTTATGGAACTTGAAAGAGCAGGAAATTTCGTAGGGGACTGCAGCTAGAAAAAAAGTTCCAAATGGCTTCATATCAGAACTGGACTCTAGCTCCTTAAATTCTATGGGTATACAGGCTTCTATTTGCACTGCAGCTCAGAGTTAGCTTAAACTCATGGCTGAACTGAAAAAAATGAACTTGATTCGAATCAAGAATTTGAATTTTCATCCAATTCTATAGTTATTGTGCCTGTTTCTACACTTTGACTTTGAGATTGTTACATCGACAAGTTGGAAATATGAAGAGAGGAAGACTAGTCCATTAAAAATACTATATGCACATGTGCATCAAAAACTGCGACAGTCTTTTATGCAAAAGATACAAACAAAAATTTCCAAAATAACAAAAAAACCAAAAACTATTTTCATTTTCGAACTTTGAGTCATTGTTATTAAAATAATTAAAATACGGATATTGATTTTTTGTTTTATTTGATTAATTTGATAGATAATTTTATTGGCGATCTGAAATCCATGACTGTAAGTTTGATATAAAAAAAGGGTATATTAAAAAGCCGTACCAACTCATATTGCCAGGGGGGTACCACGCCACTCTCCCATAAATACGAAAACTCGGTTATAGGTTATAGGGTCCCATCGTCATCAACTGAGTATTTTTTTCCAGCTGAAAGTCTTCGTTTACTCTACTATAAAAATATCTTATAAAACTTGGATTGTAAAGCTCATCACAAAAAATAATTTGTAACATAACAAGAACATGTAATACACATATATATATTTTATTTTTTAAACACTTGAGAACTCTCTAAAGAGGCAGTGTGTCATTTTATTGTTAGATAATAATTATTTTGTTTGTTAAATATAAGCTTTTTATGGAATTACACTAATAAACGATCAACAAAAAAAAAAATAATAATAATTATAATTAATAATTTTGCAGTTAAATGTTACTTTTCAAATATTTAGAGAAATCCCGCAATTTAACGCTCAACAAAAATGAACACAACTATATGGCGTTGCCACTCTCAACCAAATGAACTAGCTAGTTCGATAACAACCAAGTATCAGCACTAAGCAATGGCAACGCTCTCGAGTGCAATTAAATTCAGCGCTGTTCAACATTTTTCAACCAGTTGGCATGACTCTACACTTTGGCGCAAAATATTCAAATTTGAAAAGTGTTGCATGCTCGTTGAAAACTCGCAAGAAAAATCAATCAAAATGCATTTACCATAAAAAAAATTCAATCAAACGCGTGTTCCAATAAACTCTAAAAAGAGGCGAAAATTAATTTCCAATGATTTTGTATCAAAACAAAAGTAAGTAATGCGGCATTTTTGTTTTTGATGGTAATCATTGGGGCACGTTGCTCAACGCAACGAAGGCAGGCAGGCGCCTCATACAAATTACAACTAATCATGCTGATCTGATTTCGATATTGATTTCATTCATGTTCGACCGACACCGGCGCACAGCAGCAGTCGCCAGCGCTGCCGTGGTATCCGTATAAAATAAATGCCACGTCATGCCAAAGTTAATGAAAACAGCGATTTATCACACTCTTTACCTGTAATCAATCCGTCTGTCGGTGTCGGTGAATTTCATACACAAGATTCACAATTTCCATTACCGCCAAGCTGTATCCACAGCTGGAACAGTTAAGCATTTACAAGCAAAGTTCTTAACGTAAAAATTGCATATAAATCATATTGTATATTAGCATATAATTATGCATAATATATTTTCAATTCACACAGATCCCCAGCCATGAACAGCCATGCCTTTGTGGTTGCAATCCTTGACTGCCTCTGCACATCGTTAATTTCATTTCAATTTTCAAACTTGCGCATTTATTTAAGTCAGCGCCCTGCTATAATTTGCAGCTCGATTGGGGCGTTACAAGTCAATGGATATGCTATATATAATTGAGCAGGCGAAGCAGCAACAGTACCAAGAGCAGTACCTGGCACCACCACCACGCCACTAAGGATGTGTTGAATTGAAAAGCCTAGCGGGTAATCCGATCAAGTTGCGACCCATGCCACATCTTGTTGCTCACTCGACGCTTTCAACAACTACTGCCGCACGTTGCTGCTTGTTGGTGGTCTTATCAGAAGCTGCAACGCGCTCCCCAAATGCCAAAAATGCCATTGCTGCGCATTCATTATCGGCTCTGTCATTGGTTTATACAGCCACGCCCTTCAACTCCACTCCTCCTATAACGCCACCGGGCATTTTGCACTTTTTGGCCTAAACCGGCTGCGGCTGCAACTGGGACGGCGACTGCGGCTGTGAGTTATTTGCTGGATACGATCAAATTATAGGCTCTTGCATTGTATTAAACTCGCATAGATGTCGCTTGCAGCCATCTCACTCCCTGCCAAGAGGATGCACATTTTATCATTGACTGCCGCCGCGCTGAGCATGTGCGACTGCCGGCATCCGGTCTGGCCGCAAGACGCAGTACTTCAATCTACCAACCAACTAACTAACTATTGTTAGTCATATTTGCTGCAACAACAATTCGGCAAATCACCCAAAAAACACAAGCTAACAAGAACAAACAACAAGCAACAAATAAAAGGTACTGCTCAGATTTGCATATATGCAAATGAGTTGGTTGCACTGCCTCAAAGTTTCTTGCCGAGATTCGTTCGCACGCCGCTGCCACAAAGTCTGCGCAAGCTCGCGAAAAAATAAGCACAAGTAATGAAAACAAGCAAAGATCTTAATTCCAAGCAACGAAGTTTGAAGACACTATTATTGGGGTTTTTAGCTAAAGGTTCTTAGATCAGAAGATACAGAAGAAGTTTGGCTTAAGATATTTTTTGGACTTCGATTTGCTTAAACGAGTCAAGTAAGGATCTTAATTCTCAATAACAAAGTAAACACACAATTTTGTTTGAGTATTCCTTTGGAGTTCAGTTTGGGATCATCCATAAACTACGTGCCGCTGATTTTCATCAAAATAGACCCCCCCAATCCCTTGTGACACAGTGACGGAATATTTTTGAAGATTTTCCATATGACCGTGACGCTTCGGCAAAAGAACTTTCATTCTAAAAATAAAACCAAATTTGCATGTTCGGGATTTTGGTTTAACAAACCAGATCGCGTATCATCAACAGTACGCGTAGGCAGCCCGAGTCAGGCCGGGATTACCCCGAGAGCGTATGGTTTATTGCTTTGCCCATTAACAGACACGAAGAGAAAGGACGGAAAACGATGGAGGTATTGGAAGGTTGAGGGAGGCACGGGGCAGGTGTTTTTGGTTGGTTGGAATCAATTTTGAGGATTCCTCTAAGATTTGCCAGACCCTCGATGAAGGGCTTTCACAGATGCTGGGTTATCTAATAATAAGCCCGGAGTTTTCTCAGTGGAACGGTGCTATTACTGTCATACTGTCGTGATTCAAGCTAAAGTTTTAATAGAGAGGCCGGTACATTTTTCCCCCGGTCCCGGATTTTCTATCTACGGCTCTGCTTATAGGAGTAACTTGCACAATAAACACCGCTGTTAGATGGACATCGGAGTTCGGAACAGTCCCAATAACTTCTTATAAAAACCCTACTTAAGTCAAAATCGAACCCCTCCGTATCAGGGTCTCTACAATTTTCCTTTTATCAACGACTCACAATTTTTTTTTTTTGTTGTTTTTGTAGAGCTATAAACTAAATGGAAACTATTTTTCAAAACAATGATGGGTCTCAAAGACAGCTCAGAGCTGTGAGAATTGTAAGCTGCGAATTAAGCGCTTGTCGTTATTGGAGAGATTGACAGTCTTTATAAAATGCGCTGAACTCTAGTTTCTTGTAGAAATACGTGAAGTTTCTGGTTGTCATTCATTTGGGAATACCCAGAACGATGAAAGCCTCGTTGTTACCCATACAGACAACTAATCTGCTTCCCTTTAAAAAGGGTTGTGCGCTATGGAAGACGAAGCCACCAGCAAAAGAAGAGTCGGACAGAACTGACGCCCTAAGCGTAGATGCCTGAAAGGCAGGGAACGATGGGATGTTGTGAGGAAATACATATATAATAATATAGGAAGTTTAACCATTTTAATTCTTCGGAATCATTCATTTTTCCAGCCTTTCGACGAGGGGTGTTAACTGGAGAATTTGCACCGGGTCCGAAGTTCTTTAAAGATACGCGAAGCTAAGAAAAAAATTACTCTTTTAAATTGTTCGGCAAAAAGGGGTGCGCTCAATATGAAAGTCTTCACCCTTACTTTTCCTTCGCCGTCTTCTCTAATCCTCGTTGTTTAAAGCTTTGTTTATTTGTGCTGAAAAGACCCCAAAATACTAATTGTAAGGCGGGGAATCTTTAATTTAGGAATCAAAAATGGAAACCTTAAACTTGCACTCAAAAAACCTTACCTAATAATTTAATAAAAAAATAAACTCAATAAAAAAAAAATTAAATAAAAAAAATATAAAAAAAAAATTTGATTTTGTGCAAGACTTTTGGGAGTGTTCCAAAAATCCCTAGGCGCCTTTAAAAAACGGTCTTAAGTTTATATGACAGATTTAGAAAGCTTTTGACCTTAACATAGTCAGTAAATTAATATCTGGCATGGGATTTTCGTCAACAAATCTTCCCCCTCCCGCTTGTGACACAGTGACGGAATATTTTTGAAGATTTTCCATATGATCATGACGCTTCGGCAGAGATTTCTGGCACAACACTGATTACTTTTAGATGCAATACAATGCCAGTTCCAAATTGTAAAACGAAATTTAACGAAATGTGATAAGTTAGGAAGCTGTATACATGGATGGATCCGACAGATTGTGTATAATGTAGTAACAAAAGTCTCTAATATTCGAATAAAAAGTGTGAAATTGAAAATCGTCGAAATCCTCACAATTTCAATATATTCTCTGGTTGGCTAAAACAGATCTACGACGTCTGCGCTACAGAAATCCAAAACTGCTAAACCTCCAATACAGCTTAGATACGTTTAATGTAGGATTAGCCAAAGGTGACCTCGGAGTGTTACAAGTTCGTTTAAAAACAGTGACATTCTTAATAAAAAGCAAATCCGGAAATTCCTCTAATTTCAATATATGTATGCTCTAGTTGGCTAAAACATATCTAGGACAGCTTCATTACAGTCGTCCAAACCAGCTCAGAATACGCTGCTCCAAGTAAAGAGTATAAAGCCTCATTCAGCATGCAAATAAAATAAAATCGTTTAAAATTGCACCAATTAAGTGAGAATGTGTTTGAACAAGGGCCAACAAAGGGGCTAGAGTCCCGGCAGGTAGTAGAATCCGGGATCTGGCTATGCATTTATCAGCGATATTAAAGCGTTAAGTGAATTACTTATTCTCTCCAAGTCGAAGCAGCGAACAAAAAAAAAAAAAAAAAAGGCGCAATGCGTTACCTTTCATGTTTAGCTGTCCCAGAGCTGGGGTACTGTAGCGGGGCGGGGGCTATTGGTGGGTATTGGTGTTTCGGTTTTTGGCGGCATATAAATGTGCAAGAGATAACCGCGATGTGTTGCATGCGACAATTATAAGCAAAGCCCGAACGACGCCAGCCAGGCTCCCATGGATGCGGAGGCAAGTAAGTAAGTAGCAGGCGCAGCATTTGATGCAGCCGCTGCCGCTGCCAGAGTCCAGGCTTAGGCTCAGGTTTGGGCTTGGACTCAAGGCTACTGTTGTTGTTGCTGCATTGGGTATGTAGCCTGATCGATTCAATCGATCGACTGCATCATGCAACCGCGCACAGCCTCAAACTCAGGCTCAATCTCTAGGCTCAGCTCAAGAGAATGAGTTGCAGAAGCAACAACACACAATGTAGGCAATGTTGCTGCTCCTTTGGTTTAACAAATCGTGCCAAATAACACAACATAATGACAACAAAGACGTCTACGACGACAATGTGGAGGACAACAGCAGCAACAACAAACACGGGGTTTGGGGACTGTGGATGACTGGACTGGATGTTGTCCACTTGGTTGACTTTTGACTGCAATGTGTGTTGCACATGGCCGCAGTGGAGGCAGTTGCAGTTCTTGTCGGTGATTGCCATTTCAAGATTTTGCCACTCACACACATACACATACACACACGCACACGCACACTTGAGCTCAAAAATTAAGAGATATTTATAATAAGCACGAAAACCACTTAATACTAACGCCTTTGGCAATTAACAGCTACATCCAGGGACAGATGCCAGAGAGACAGGGCCACAGAATGAAATCCATTCAAAAAGGATGCAAAAACAAACATTCCATTGGTTTTTTGATAAATATGAGTGCATTGGAGATGTGCTGACTGAAAGCAGATACGCTAAAGGGACTTGAAGATACACTTTGGATAGGATACTTTAAATTTGGTATTTCATTTTAATACTAATAATTCTTTATTTATAAGGCGTCTTTATTTATTTTTAAAGCTCATCTTATCTATAATTGCTATTAAGGAACTTACAAATTTGTGGTATTAGTCTACTGCTCTATTTCGATTCAGATTTTTCGATTTGGCAGTCGAACTTGGGATAAACTATGCAAGTGCAACTAGAACTATATCGACTAGTCGGAATGGGAATTGAAGTCCCGAAAACGAAAGTATAAATTTAATTTAGGTCTAGGAATTAGATCTCTGCTGCAATGGAGCAAATCTGTCATAAAGGGTTTTCGGAATGAAAGCATTTAGGTTTTAGTAATACTAAAATAAATACTTAATGGATTATTTTTTTTTTTTTAATCTCAATTTACAATTATTCAAAAACACATTTATTTTTAGTCGCCAATCCAGGTGTGTCTGGAGTCACCTAGTAGCAGTGTCTGCTAATTGTGAGATTATTATGATAGGATCATAATGTCCAGAACTTTTTATCCGATACGTAATATCGACTCGCGACTGCGAATTTTCGAATTTATTTTGTTTTGTAGGCTTGGTTTTTATATTTATTTCTAAAAAAATTAATAATTCTTGACATAAATATTAAAAACCAAAAGATACCAATAAATGCTCAAAAAAAATTTCTTAGATACTGAAGTATCTGTCTCTTAATAATATTTTTATGATCCTAACTTTTTAGGTGTTCATTCAGACAAATGGTTCTAAATAATGGGTGCATTCTTAGCAATAAAATAGGGACTAGGGGGCTCCGCTTCCTTCGTGCTTCGCACTCTAACCACCGGTCTTCTTTATCTAATTCAGATAATCCAGACTATTATATACCCTGTACAATTCTTTATTTCCATAATGTTACATACAATACTCTGGGACAGCGGCGATCTGCATGCTGCTCTGATTCTCAACTTGAATAGGAACGTTGACAATGATACTGTTCTGTTTTTTTTTATCCTAATGACTTAGCAAAAGAATCAGTGTGGTACTTAACGTATCGAGGTGAGACTTATATTGTGCACACCGTATGAGGTGTGGCTATCACATAGTGTAAGTTTCAACTCGATACGTTCACGCTTACGAACACAATCGGTACCACACATTTATATATAGATAACTACTATATGTCAAACTGCAAGTAATCATTTTTCAACTATTCTAAACTAAGGAGCACCTAGAGTACAATCCAGCTCGGCTTTAACATTGCTTGAACTAAGACCTTTCAAAAAAGAGTACTCTATAAAAAAAACGACCATCAAAAATTGAATTTAAGCTTTCAAAGTACGGTACTTTCCCTTTTCAATATATTTTACGATCATTTTTCAACACTTGTATGTGACGCTGACTACCTCGTATTATGAATTTTAGTGCCTCTGTAGTCTCTATCAAGAGGAATATTTGATAAGACAGTGACTTAGTGAATTTCCCAACTTTGATTGCAACACTGCTCCTATTAAGTACCATCTTTAATTTAAGTTAGTCGACTTCTCTTAAAATTTTAGGCAAGCTGAGTTAATTAGTTTGTGTTTGGCAGCCACGAAGTTCTCGGAAATAGTAAGGCTCTAGGAAAGGCTAGATAAATACTATAAGTACTCTGCACCATCAAATTTTATGGTTAAGCAATGGTTTATTGAGTTCCATAGTAGTACTAGTACAAGTCACCCAAAAGAGGTCGTGATGCTAGAAATGATCGTTAAAATTTTTGGACAAAAGGACGATCGGAAAATAAAATTACGAGAGGTGGCTAAGGGCCATCTCAACTGAGCGGATACTTGACATTTTCAGGGATATTTGGACATAACGAAGCTATCAGCGCGATGGGTGACGTCAGTGCAACTATCAACACGCGTCGTCACCATGGCCATGTTGTTGTTCCCTGGTGATTGACTCACAAATACCTATTTTGAAAGTCTTTTGCGAAAAATTTATTGTTTGAAAGAAATAAAATTTAAAAAAATTCCGGACATTGGGAAACCGATTTCCAATTAAGCATAGTGAGTAGTACTACAAAAATGTTTAATTGGCGAGTTTGGTTACGACATCTTAAGTTAGGTTAGGTTAGGGTGGCAGCTGGGACACGTCCCAACTCACTTAGGCCAAAAAATAGACCCGCAATGGTGGAGTTTCCTCCACCCTTCCCACTAGTAGGTCCTCTAAATGTAATCATTCACAGCCATCCGGTGGTCTGAATAAACCTCAAGAGGCATTTTGCAATCTGTTCTGAGAGTTGGATAAATCATGTAGAAAGTATTACTTGATGAAGCGAAACCTCTAACGTTGAGTTCCTCAATGTAGACGCCTCCGCCAACGCGGTCGTCCAATTTGGAACCGCAAATCCCTAAAAACTTTTTACGTTGGGGTCTCAATGATATCATAAACCGACTTTGGTGAAATTGGGTATAGTTCTTCCTAACACCAAAATGGGTTACGATATCTTCATAAACAAACGTATTATGCCCTTTAAACTTCGGTTTTCTTTCAGATGCCTGTGTTGAAAAAACATTGATGTTTTCGATGCGTTTAACTGGAAAACATCGATGTATCGATATATCGAAGTTTAAATTAAGATAATATAAGGAATGAATATTCTGTTCCGGCCAGAACTTTCGTCTTTTTGAATTGTGAGA
The DNA here is from genome assembly GCA_949987675.1 of Chymomyza fuscimana. Taxonomy (NCBI): domain Eukaryota; kingdom Metazoa; phylum Arthropoda; class Insecta; order Diptera; family Drosophilidae; genus Chymomyza; species Chymomyza fuscimana. Next base: position 26,639,758 of record OX465089.1, on the reverse strand, counting down.
AAACATGGAGGTATGTAATATATCTATGGAAGCTATATAATATAACTCCGATAAATAGAATAAATTTATTTCCTGCGATACATAAGAGATCTAACTCGGAATCTTGGTTGCTCTAGCTTTTACCGTCTACTAGATCAAGACGTTCAAGCATCCGGATTCTTTTGTCCTCCTGACCATATTAGAGGTTATTTTTGGGGCTCTTCAACATCTACTTCTAGATATTAAATACATTTGCTAAAACTATGTACTAAAGTATCTCACTAAAAAAATATTAACTGCCTTTGTATCCTAAAGACAGAGAGTTTAGTCTATTAAAACATGTCCCAATCCGCTGCACAACTGCCGCAACTACTTCAATCCGTAACAGACATCGTATAAGACCGCACCATACCATTCCTCAGTCCCTTCATCATCCCATAAACTAACAAAAAATGAAGACTTTGACTCCTCTATGCCTCCGTATAGCGCCATAGAAAACAATTTTCACCAAATTGTCTGTCTAATGATTGTTGTTGTACTTGGATTTTATTATGCCTTTCTTTCGATCTATTCATGGCTTTTCAACGACTCATCGATGGAGCCGCAGGTATGTAAATTTCATGGTTTTAATTGTTTTTATTTTACTTACCAGTTGCTTTTCTTTACAATTTTTGAATCGGGTCTTGGAGTTTTTTTTTTTTTTTGTGTGTTTCTTTTTCTTTTGACGTTGATGTTGACGCCTTCGGTGGCTCATTACAATCAATAATAGTTGGCCGGGATTGATGATTGGGGGACAGTAAGTGAATAAAGTGAAATGATGAATAAATGTTTCGCTAGCTGCTGACTGTATGTCTGGGAAGGCTCGTTTAGGCGAACGATTATACAAGTGGTTTTGTGATTTGACAGGCGTTAAATTAAAATTTAATTCGGCCATCTATATAATTATAGTGATCCATTCAGGCATACGCATCGAAGACGCACAAGCTGACCAAGAGCAAGGCTTTAGAAGATGACGACGACAGCAACTTCTCAGCGCATGTAATTAAAGCCACATTAATCATCCAGTCGCAGTCGAGTCGCAGTCAAGTCGCAGTCATAGTGACTCCAACACGATTCTCTGCAAAAAAAAAGAGAAAAAAATTGTTGCGTCGACTTCTGCGTCGCTTTTTGGTAGCCACAAAATTGTCAGATTTGTCCACTTGAGTTATTTTTGTGTGCGCGTTGAGCAGCTCCCAGTTGGGAGCTCCCCCCGCGCAGCATCTCTCGGTTCAATGCATGTCACACTTGAATTCTTGACCAATTATACGAAACCCGTGAGAAAAATTTGTATTTTTTTTTCTTAAATTTTTTGCATTAGAGTTTATATCCAAATAAGCGCTAAGACCAAGTCCAAATGCATATGATTTTTGACAGTTTAAATTGAATTTATCTCCAAATCGAAACACAAAAAACAAATGTTTTCTTTTTTTTTTTGGTTTGGTTGCAATATTTTGTGAAAAGCAATCTCGCTATTATTACTTTAGAAAGACGTCGGAGACCCACCAATGTTACCTACAACATGATCAGTAGGTTAAGTTAGGGCAGCAGTCGGGACCTAACGTCCCAACTCACTTAGGCCAGGGAATTGGCCCGTTGTGTTACCGCTGGGTGGACCATGATCAGTAAGACGAAACAAAAAACTGATACATATATTTCCGTCCATCCAAACGCATTTCCGCGCGTCCCCATGAACGACTAGACCATCGAGATCATAAAATCTCCTTATATGTGCAGGCAGAGCCTTTGTTTTTTTCTTGTTCCACACCGCGTAAGCCTCTAAATACTTTCAAAGCGCTATAGCTTCTACTGCTTTAAAGATGGAACTTTTGTAAGCTTTGGTAAAACACGTGAAACAAAAACAAACAATTGTATCGCTCTTGTGAAGAGATAGGTGTAGGTCCTAAAAATTTTGCTCACCTTATGACCGCCTAATTTTTTTATTTTTTTGTAATCAAAGTCTCTCAGCTATATTAATTTTCTTATATTGGCTTACGAACCACATTAATTCGGCACTTTCAAAGATTGGAATTCTAGCGAAAAATTTAACATACAAATGAGAATCCCTCTAAAAAAAAATAGAACTTACTTTATTTCCACAATAGTCGTAAATTTTCATAGTTAGTTATTTTTTTCTTAATTTACCATTAATTAAAATATCAAAATTTAGCTCAATATCGATATCCCTATCAAATATTCAGTATCGACGATGTTTTTAATATTGCATAGGTATTAGAGAGCTGCACAAAATGTTCTAAACATCGAACTTCACTACTGCACAGTACTTCCAAGCACTGTATTTCACTGCAGCAGAACAAAATCTTTTGATGTTATGTTTGCTTCAAAACAAAACATTCAGTGCTTGAACTGCCTTTGCTTCAGTGCTTGACAATGCTTGAGTGAAGCAAATTTTCGGCAAGCATAGCGAGTGCACTAGAATGTTTGGATTTTTTGCGCAGCAGACATAATATTAAGCCACACACAGACACAAGCAGATTGTTTGTTTGCGTTAGTCAAAAAAACCACCACCAAAATTATTGCAACAACAAAAACGTTCTACTATGCTTGAAATGTTTTACTTCAGTTTGGTTCTACTTCAGGTTGGTTCTAGTTCAATTTTGTTTTGATGTTCTATTGCTTGTTGTTAACCAAGCACTTTTGGCACTGAAGTATTTGTTTTGTTTTGTTCAAGCCAAAGACATGAAGTGCTTGAAATAACAGCTGATGGCTTTCAAGACATTTGTGCAGTGCTTGCGCAGCTCTCTAATAGGTATCGCACATTCTTAATTGCAAACCCGAGATGTGCAGTTGTCAGAGATTAAAAAGCGGAAGAACCGTATTTTGAAGGTTTAAAGTTAAGTTTTGTTGTTATTAAATTGAATAGTTTTTATTTAGTCGCTATTACTAGAGAACGCATTCAGAGAATTTTGAAAACGTGGAAAAATTGGTTATCGTAATAATATATAGTAACTTTCATTTGAAACAATATTAAAATTAAGCAAGATAAGACTCTAGGGGACTGTACTCCTTCGTTCACCAGAGTAAGATGGATAACAGAATTTAAAGTAGTTATATTGAGTTGCCAAGATTAAAATTTCAGTGGTCGTCCAAAAGAGGTGACCTCTCTAGAAATAGTAAAAAAGAACACAAATAAGAAGAATCAACAGCAAAGATGGAAAAAGGAGTTCCTTATGCTGGCAAGGTCCTGGCTTCAGTTTTTTGGGACGCGCATGGCATAATTTTAATTGACACACACAATAAAAATTTCGTGATCTGAGGATCCGCTAACAAAATTGTTCCGATGGTTCCAGTTTCTCCACTAACCTCAAAAAATCCCACAAAATTTTGTTTCGAGAATGGTTGTCCGTTGATGTTTTTGGGGTCGCTGAATTCGAAATCGAAGTCAAAACGATCTTAACAAGCTGGGCTTCTGAGATTTTTTTAGGTTATGTCTTGAACTTCGGATTCAGATTTTTTCGAATTTTCTTTTTTTTCGTGCAGTTGTATTGGAACATAACTTAAAAAAATTCCACAATATTTTGTTGCACAGTTGTCCGCCGATGTTTTTTTATCAAATAAACCCAAGGACGTTCGGTTTCTGGGTTAGCTGAGCTTTAGTTTCTCATTATAAAAAGTGAATCGAAGCTGGGAGAAGTGTATTGACCTAAAAGATATAAAAAAAAAAAAAAACTTAAGTTTTTGCGTTTTATTTCTTATGTCGGCTAATTCTTGACAGCCTGCGTAGGCACTAAGAATCCACAAATTATTGTTGAAATGGATAAGTTTTTTGTCCAGTCCAAGGTATTGACAAAGTTTAAAACCAATTAAAATTTTTTTTGAGAAGTACCGATTTGTTTATTGGAATGCATATTTTTTAGAGAATATGTGAGTTAAGGAATTTTTAACCTCATTAGGAAAAAAAAAAAGTTTTAAAATTCATTGAAAAAAAAGTGAAAATTTTGAAAAACAATCTGTCTTATTATTTGGCACACACCAATCATATTCAAAAATTTCCGAAATCACGCAACTTTCATAGGTTAGGGTTACAGATAAAATGGTAAACCGGGGGGTTATTAAAAGCTCTTAGACACAAATAGACTCCTAAGATTATAGCTGTTCGCACCGTCTGCTGCTTTTTTTTATTTTGTAGACCCTGCCAAATTATATTTAATATCTTTTCCTTGATTGTGTTTTCGTAACTTATACCTACTCTATAATACTATAATATGAAATTATATTATACTAAAAATTTTAGCCTGGGTTTTAGCTTCATTCTTTCAACCACAGATGCCTGGAAAACAGTTGGTACTTCTGTAATTCTAAGAAATATTAAAAAATCACAACCTTAAGTTCGATTCCATTTTTATTTGTACTTAGCACGCATTTAAATCGAATAAAATAATTGAATAAATAATATTTATCATATACATATATAAAAAAATTGCACTAAATTGTTGAATTAAAGCAATAGGAAACAGCTGACAAAGATTTGCAAGGATTTGTCAGTCAATGCCTTATAGGAATGTATTCATATGTCTAATAGAGAGTTTAAGAGAGAAATTAAGTAGCCTCCGCCTCGGTCTCGTGCTCCACATTGATTTCCTCCTCTTCATCCTCATTGGCGGACTTGACCTTGTGCATGGCTGCAGCGGCCATGTACTGACGCGCAAAGCTCAACGCCAGCGCAGCCGCGGAGGCAGTATGTGGCATGGTGGCATGAAAGGCGCTATGCTCACCGCCCATTAATAATGGAACTGATGCTGTGTGTGAGGCAGGCGGTGCTGGTGGTGCTGTCACCGCTGCTGGAGCGTTTGGACTTGCTGGAGCTTGTGTTGCTGTCGCTGATTCGGCTGCCATCGCTAGACGCACGCCCGTAGGGCTGGTAGCTGTTGGACGCTCTGCTGCCAATGTGGTGGCGTATTGGTTGGCCAGTGCTGTGTAGTAGGCGGCGGGATTGCGTACATATTGCAGGCTGGCCACTGCTGCAGCCGCTGCAGCTGTTGTCGCATCCATGGAGGTTGTAGTTGGCATTGTTTTCAACTGCTCTTGGGGACTGCTGCTGCTGCGGTTGGTATTCATTGTTGGCGTTGCAGTTGTGGTTGCGGGCGACGTTGGCTGCGGTGACATGGAGTCGCTCTGCTTGAGCGAGCTGATCCGTTGATGGCGACGCCATTTTGCTCGTCTGTTGGAAAACCAAACCTAATTGATCAATCGATGAAGAGATAATTTGTTAGTCAGACAAAAAAAAAAAAAGAGTGAAGGTCGTGTGGGTCATAGGTCAAGTGTTATAAGGTCAGTTGTGAACGTGTAAACAAACCAAAAATTGTAAGCCTGGGTGTTATTAAAAGCTCTTAGAAATTTTTGAGTTGTCTGAATTTTAAATAAATTCCAAATTGAATTCTTTAAAAGATAAATCGGAGAGCTGTGAAAGCAGATTTCTGAGAGATTTCTGGATACATTATTTATAAGTGTAGTAGGACGAAATCTTTAAATCCCCTTCACTTCCGGCGGATCCTGAAAAAAAAACTTGAAGAGAGTGGTTGGAAGGGGTAAGAGTGATGTCTAGTCTAATACTACGTATCCGGACCTCCAGGAGCCTCCGCCTGGTTTTGTTCCAGAACCGCCAATAGTTTTCTCTCTTAAAAAACTGTTTAATATGGGATTTTGAAAATATTCAAAGAATACAAATTTAGAAAAAAATATAATAATTGCATATAAAATGAAATAATTGCTGAAGTATTTAAATCCTTATCCTAGTCGTGATCCAAAATTGATATCAGTTGAGTTTGAAAATTTTAACGATTTGAAGGCTTAAATTAAATAATTAGTAGAAGTCCAATAAGAAACTACTTTTACTCCGAAATCCCAAAGTACTGAAACTATTGGTTTGAATTTGCGTCGTAGTCTTCCGAGTTGTCTTTGTCTTGTTTGTGGTTAGTAAGCAAATGGTAATCAAAAAACCAGAAAAAAATAATAAAGTAAAAATACGGAGCACTGTCCGCTCAGTCCAAAAATGCGTGACAAACTCACCTGAACGCGTGCCTCACTCAAGCCCGTGCGTGCTGCCAGTTTCTCACGCGTACCCACGCAGGGATAGTGTGACTTGCCAAACTCCTTTTCGAGCTCGTCAAGCTGCTCCTGACTAAAGGTTGTGCGATTTCGACGAAATTTGGGCTGGTCGCTATCCTGCGAGTTGCTGTCTTCGCCTTCAATATCTGCGTATGAGTAAATATATCAAATTAAAGCCAAAAACTAAGCAGTAGCTTGAGACTAACCAATCAAGCGATGTGCATCTGGCGAGCGGCTATCCCGGCTGTCTGAATCTGGCGATAGCGCTGGCAAAGAGAAGCGTCCACTGCCTACGCTGCTGCCGCTGTGGTTATGATTACTACTCGGCATATCTCCGGCAACGCTCACGGGCACCCCAGCACTGGCGGCCATAGGCAGAGCACTCCAAAGCGTATGATGCGCAGGTATGGCCGTAGGCCAGGTTGGAAAACTTGTATAGGCATGTGGATGAGCTGGATGCAAACCATAGCCATAGCTGGCTGCACGAGCAAATTCTGCAGCTGCACGCTCGGCAGCACGATTGCGTAAAATGCGATTAATCGAGGAAACCGAGGGCGCCGTAGCATTGGTACAAACAGCTACAGTGGGTAACATAAAGGTTAAATGCAATTAATGCCGGATGCAATGCGTCAATTGACCCCCAAAATGTTAAAGCCAAGCTGCAGTTGACACAAATGAGATTGAGATTGACTGTAATGAGCAGCGCCAGGGCGCGATCCATATCAAAACTACTGTTGCTGCTGCTGCTGCAAAAAAAAGCGCCCAACTCCAGAGCTGGCTCTGTGTGTTCGTGCGTCTCATGTGAGCGATGGCTATCGGATGGTTTCATCGCACAGAGCGACTCAACTGACGACAGCCAGCTCCGCTGTGGTCTCTTCTCGTCAGCGCGAGCGCTAAACCCTCCTCTATCATACGCTTTGGCGCTGCTCCGGCTTAAGCCGGCTCTTTCGCTCTCCAAAATGAGTGACACAAATGTGAGCACATTTACATATCAATCGAGTTGCCTGACTAACTGACTGACTGACTGACTGACTACTGGACTACTGGCTCACTCTCTTGGCCTGTTTAGTCGGGTACTTGTTGCTGTTGTTGTTGTTGTTGTTGTGTGCCCAGCCAACGGATGTTCATAAATTAACTAATCGATAAATCTACCACTGTGGAAACAATATATTTATTCGTCTTACAACATTAAATGAGCTTCACTTAAGCACCATAAACACATCAAGCTCCTGTCCCGCCAGCCTGGACCAAAGACGCATCTACGCATACAATTCGTTTTGAGTTCCTTTTCGTCTGTCTGTTTGCTACATCTAAAGATTCTTGTCTCTCTGTGTTTTGTCTTGGCTCATTGTGTAATTTGGCTTTTGGGTGGTTCCCATCATCTAATTAGCCTAACTCATTGTTTATTTTATTTTTTGTCTGACTCACCTTCTGTTATCAGTCTCTCGCGTATTTCCCATGCAAATATTGTTGGATTTTCGCGCTTGTATTGCTCAATTTTGGATACAACTGTTGGTGTTGCCACCTTTGGCTTGGAGCCACCAATTAAGCCTGGTGGACGTAGTGTGCCTGTAAAAAGTAATTGTGGAGAGTTAATTTGTGGAACTCACTTTGTACCTTTGAGAGTACTCTAAGTTTTTTTTATGTTTTATCAAGTATAGTACGTCATAAAATACTAAAAAAATACTAAGTGAATATTTTTCGAATTTGTCTAACGACTAAAATAAAAATATTATATATTATTACTAGTGGATCCTGCCTGCTCTTTGGGCAAATTTTTTTATACGCGATTATTCGATATACTCCAAGTGATATTTGACATTGATTCTTAGAGGTCTTCCGAGAGTGTTTTAACTGATGCCCATAGTTCATGATCGCAATTATGAATATATGTGTAACCTTTCGCCAATTACCATAAAACTCACTAAGAGTCAAATTGGATCATTTCGAATGTACAAATAGCCCTATCGCAAAAGTGTTTTCTTCCAAAAGGATTCACCGAAACGATAAAAATCACGTTGATGGTATTTAGTGAGAAAGGCAAAGGGTCTAGCTGGATAAGGTACTCGAAACTGCCCCCAGCGATTTTTAAAACTAATAATGCAGTTCGATTCATAGGGCAAAAAAAAGTTTTTCTCAAAATTTCAGTTTTTAAAATTAACGCGTTACGGCTTAATTAAAAAAAAACGTGTTTTTCGTTTTTATTTAATTGTGACTTAACAAATTTTTTTTTTAATCTAAATTGGCAACAGAGCTCTTAAAAAAAATATTTCATTCTTTTTTTCACCAACACATTTTCCTAAAAAAAAAAATGTGAAATTGTCTTATTTTTTTTATATGTATATGTTTCTTAAACATTACAAAATTTTCGTTTTTTTTTTTTAAGATTGTTCCACCAAATGTTCATATTCACATCAAATAAAGAACGTATAAAAACACTTTTCGTATTTTTTTTTTAAAAATGCGTTGGTTATAGAAATATTTTAGTAGATTAGTCACAATAAAATAAAAAAATTTTTTTTTTTAAATTTAGACGTAACGCGTTAAGCTTAAAAGCTGAAATTTTGGAAAAAAAAACTTTTTTGTCCCATGAATCTAACTGCATAATTAGTTTTCAAAAATTCAGTTTCCAGTACCTTATCCAGCTAGACCCTTTGAGAAAGTTCAGGACGCATACAAAAAATTTTCTTAGAAACTTAGACTTGGAAAAAATTCTACTCTATTTCGCTCAAAGGCAAAATTTGTAATAACTTGAAAGTATAAAATTTACCCCTCGTAAAAACTCTTTTTGGAGAAGATACTGGGTATATGAATTTTACCATATTGCGACTTGTAGATTGAATTGATCAAAGATAATTCTAAGAATCAGTTCCACGAATTTGAGTATATTTAGCTGAAAACTTGTATAGATCTAATCTTAATTCTAATATGTATTTATAAAATTTCTATATTTACTTCGAACTATACAGAAAATACTAATCTCAGCCAATTCTAATTAATAATTAAATTTAGTAGAGGCCTCCTGCCAACTACGCGTTAGAAGATGAAGTTATACTGTCGGTTCTACAAATTATATTTTTAGGTAAAACAAGCGGTCAGCTCATATATTTCATGTACATCATAATTTTCACAGTTTCGATGCGATTTTGACGTGTTTAGAAACAGACGGAACTGTTGCGCTTAACCGTGAACGCCCTTTTTGTTAGTTCATCAGCTTAGCTTGTGCACCTTCTTTCAAGATTTGATTTTGTTACGTAAGCATCCTACTCCGTATTGGTGTCAGCTAAGCCACTTTAGAGTTACAATTGCCTTATTTAGTAAATTAAATAAATAGAATGCAAAAGTCTCAATAGTTTACTTTTTTTCTGCTTTCAAAAAATGCCGCCAACTGCATATTTTGCAGCCCTTTCTCCTGAACATAACTACTAAAAAAAAACTAGAAAATGGTTGGGAATGAGAAAAAGTTAAGTTGAGTTGAATCCTCAACTTTTCAAAAGCAACTGAAAGCAAATTTAAAAAATTGCTCAACTTTTCAATGGAAACCGTGAATACCCCTATTGTTCAATTCTTTACTTTACTTATTTTTAAGTCTCAATAAGTCTTCAGTTGGTTTTGGTATATTTTTCCACAATCTTTTATATCATAATCCCATCATTGTAAATTTTCCAAGGCCATATAATATTATAACTCTGTAGAAAATGTTATTAGATCCTTTCTTCAACTCTTCAATTTTCTATATTAGAATTCAAGTACACTATAAATATTATAAATTGAAATTGTGACAAAAAATTGAAAATTGAAGTTCGAATAAGTCAGTATGCTAATTTTGGTAATTGCGAAAAAATTTAAATTCATTAAGATTGTATCTCACAAAATGTTAAACTATAATATAAAACTTGGCTAAGAGCGCCAATATCGAAAACTTAGTGCATGTCGAGATATAGACGCAGCTTTTACTACAATTTTTGTAGCGCTTTGGGTTTTAAAATATCTGCTATTAATTTTGGGATACAGGCTTTACAAGAAGCGTTTGTTACTTAAATATTCATTGAAATAAATTGAAAAATGTTTCAAAAAAATTTTGTATAATAAAACAACATTTTCATGTAGAATGTTGACCATATTTATGTATTTCCATAATTCGATAATGGAGCATACGATTTGCTTTTTATTTTGTGCTTTTCGAGCTTTCCAGCGGCAAAATGTTATATCAAAGTTTCTAAATTTATTCGTAACGCTCCAAATTTAGATGGTGAACATTGTGTTCTGCATTTTGTGACTAAACTGAAATATTCCGAAAGAAATTTAGCCGGGTTCAGCATCTGCAGGGTCCGCTTGTTTCTATATAGCTTCGGAGCGTTATTCATAAAAATTTTCCATACAAATGTTGACCCGCCATTTCGCCCACATGGAATTATCGAAAATCTTTCGTTAGTGCTTAAAACGAAACCAAATGAACTGCCTTCAACAAAATGTACAATAATCCTTCCCTTAGGGATCATCCATACTTTACATGATGCTGATTTGCGTCAAAATAAATAAATAAATTGTGACCAAGCGACGGAATATTTTTGAAGATTTACAGATCCTCCCTCCCCACCTCCTGGTGACGCTCCAGTAGTTTATGGATGATCCCTTACAAACTTTGTCCAGCCATTTTCTTAACTTCTAGGCGGAATTATTCAAAACAAAACTTTACGCGGTGACCCATAGCGCTTGTATTCCCAAATTAAGCAAACTTTTGTTGTGCTCCTCTATTTTTATACATTTTCAACCAGGAAGAAACAGAGAAAGTTTTTTTTTTTGTTCCTTGGATTTTCGGCTATAAGGAAGTTATAAAAAATCTTAGATATAACAGCTCAAAGCTTCGGCTTGAAAACCAATTTTCTCCTAGTTTTCATGCGATTAACAACATGTGCATAGATCTCTGCCAGACATACCAACACAGTGGGCGTTAATGGGTTGCTCCACTGACTGGACAACCAAATTATGTTTCATTGATGGACTGTGTTAGACAATTATACAATCTCATCAAACAATAGAGTGTTAATTTGAATATTTGTCTATAGTCTGGTTGTAAGTTTGTCTGTTCGGAGCACATAACGCTTAGCCTCAGGGGGTTTAGTGCATATGATAATTTATCGGATGCTGTTGACAGCTGCATTGTTTATCTTGGAAATTAAGCTGACTGATAGTTGCATATATGCAAATTTCGCAACGGAAACCAACTTCTAGCTGAACAATTTGAATTGGGCGGCAATGATTTGTGAGCTTTCATGTCATACTATATAGTATAGTAGTAGACTAGTGCCCCTAGAAATCCCAGACTAGTTGCAATGAATGCATTTGTTTGCCTCAATGAGAGAGTTTGCAAACAATTTGGTTGTTGTTGCTGTTGGCAGTTTACCATGAAGGTCAACGGTTTGATAAAATTTAGGCGTAAATTGCTAATGACATGGTCAAATGGCATGTTTGGCTAACAAACAGGTGCACGACTTGGCCAGGTGTGCAATCGATTTGTTAGCCAAAGCTGCGCAAATCGATTGCCAACGCTTGAACGCGTCGCCCTAATGCGTCGGGACACATGGCAATTGCATTTGGGGCGCTTATGTTTATATATCGTAGGTATATAATATAATAAATAAAATATTTTTGTTTTACCAATGGTTCCGCGTTATGCAAAAGATGTGGCTCAGTTAACTGAGCAAGAGTCAATTAAGACATTTGGCAGCCTTGACTCTTTAGCTGCACTTGTAGTACACTGTGAGAAAAAAGTGGAAGCTGAATAACTGAGCAATGCTTTTGCTCTGTTGATACAATAAAAAGTGTACTAGTAATACAATTTTTACATTGTTAATTTAATTAAGAATAATTAAGATATTTACAGCTTAAAAATTTTAAAGGTATCGATAGTTAAATCAACTTTGTATAATTAAGCAATTATCTTTATAGAGTTATTAAAAAAATATCGCTATTGAATATTTAGTACCGACACCAAAATGCTCCATATTTTTATAATCGCATCGGCATCGCAAGTTCCTTATATATTTTCTTATAAAATCAATTCTTAAGTATAAACATACAGTGTAAACGCCAGATTTAAGCCTAAACTCGGTAAATGATTTTAAGTTTAAAATTCCTAAATGATCGTCATGGAAATAAAATTTGAATTAATATTATAAAAAAAAATTTAAGCCAAATATTCAAGTAATAGGAATAGAAAAAGGTATTATGAGAAATAAAATTTTTAAGGTGAATCAATCACAGTGGATTGATAGTAAAGAACACAGTTCATGTGCAAGGACTGCCCTTTCGAGAAATTTCAGAGCACCTGAACTGTGTTGTTAGCAAATTGTCTGAAATAGGAGTAGATTGGATGTTAATTTCAGCATATCTCATACTTCAAAATATTCGAAATGAACTCAAATTTCGTCAACTTTTCAGTAAATTGCTTCTGGTTAGGCCACATCCTTGTTTTAAAAATTTAAGTCGATTATGTCAGGTAGAGCTCAGCTTGCTTAAAGCTCTCCAAGTACAATTTTTCACAATTACTTCTTAGAATAGATTTTTTTTAGCCTTATTCAATAATAACAAACAAAAAGTGTGACCAGATAGCAATAATTGTTTTTTCAGTTGTTCTTTTCTGGAAGCTGTCAAAATAAGCAATGATCGCATAAAGTCAAAATTTTTCAATATGATTACACTCTTCTGGACCTTAAGTCACCATTCAGATATAAATTGGTGCGAAGAGAAGAAAACATGGCCGCCGCACAGTGGTATGAACTACACCAAAAGTGTTGCTTAATACTGCATATTGCGCCATTTAAACAATGTTTTTTGTAGTGATAATTTGATTAATATAAGCCAAAAACAATAACTTTTGAGCCTTAAGTAGAGTGTTTTTAACCCAAAAACTGGGTGTTTCGTACAAAAATAAGAAAATTTGTTGTTTATCTGTAAAGAATCAAAATAATTAAAAAAAAATTTAGTAAAAAAATTAACAAAATACAATTTTTCCGAATGGGACAAATCTGTTCCACTTGTCGCTAAAATATTTACTATAACTTTCGCTTGGGAGTTTCAAGAGGACTAAGCCCTCTTTAGCGTAACGATGCCGTGTTTTTTGCGGTCATTTTCGACTAATTGAAATTACCGGATCGAACCTTAGAAGAAATATATCTAAAATGCCATCATCTTAAAAAATCGAACTAAGCTAAGATTAAGATCTCTTCAAATAGGTTAAAATTTATTCTATCAAATTTTGTAAAGTCCTTTCTAGTGGATATGCATAAATACAATTTTTGGTTCGAAGTATTAGCTGTCTATTCAAAAAATAACATTCGCGTAATATTTGATGGTGCAGATTTATCGTCAAATATCTCGAATCTCGTCACGAAGTGCACAATAAATAATGTTTTAAAAGTATATAGCTTTCAATTCAGCTTTATAAAGGGTTTTCCAACAAGAGGTGTTATTTTGAATCACCCGGTATTTCGGTAGCTGTCACTTTTAAAGCTTTTATTCTTTGATATTTGACAAGTAGAAACTACGCCATTACTAAAAACGCTTTCAAATTATTAGAATTCACTACAAAAATGGTGAAAATCTTGCAGTCACAGTTCGTTGAACTAAAGCATTTTTATTAACTCAACCATTAAAAACATCTTATTTTAGTATTATTTTATATTTAAATTGAAAAATAAAAAACACAGCCTAACAGTATAAAAAAAACGTCTCCTTCTGTCCGTTACATATATTGCACAAATCTAGTATATAAAATAAAACGAATTTTTAACTATTTTTCAAGAAATCCTTTTCAATATAAAGAAATTAACTTGGAAATCTCAACTTTCAAAACTTATACTACGACCTCTACAGAATTTTAACTATTTATAACAGATTCTAAACAATTCTAACAAATCTAAAAATAGTTTTTTGAATCAGCAACACTTTTGTGGAAGCTCAACCCACTGTGCGGGCAGTATCGAAGAAGACCCATAAAGGTCGATTCAGCGCCTATTAGCTAAATCGGGCCGCTACCCATTGCCTGAGTGTCAACCCGGCTTATTTTTCAGTTGAAGCTGGGTCTGCGTACAGATAGGATTTGGCAGACGCAAAGATCCGAACGAACATAGACTATAGAAAACATCGCGAGTTCACTAATTGGGCATTGGAAATGTTAGTTAAAGATCCAGATTTTGGTCAAAGAGCAGGAATTTAGTACCAAAATAAGTCCAGAATCAATGTGCCACCTGCCACATTTCTGTTTTATTTAAATTTATTTTCTTATCTTTCTCGAATTTAGAGCTTAAATTGTCTTTTGACAAAAAAGCTACACTTTATTTCTCTCAGTGTACTCACCCAACAGCTTGGATACAGCACCTTGTTGTGAGAGCATGTGCTGAGCCAGATCATAGCCACGTAGTCCAAAACGCGACAATTCCAGCAGACGATGCTGTGAGGCCAAGGCATTGAGATTTGCTGACGTGGCTGGTGGTCCTGTGCTGCTGCCTCCATTGGTATTGCCAGCAAAAAGAGCGCTCATTGTTGGAACGGGCGGCGTGCCGGTGCTGAGCACTGCAAAGAGCACAAAAGAGAAAAAGCGTATGAGAGAACAAGAAGAGAAGAGTATGAGATATGGTTGGTGGTGCTAGCAAAGGAATCATTAAAAGTCAATTGGAATTTAAACGAAGCTGCCGATGCCGACATTCCGCGCGTGACACAGAAACACCAAGAAATTTGTAAGCAGCACGACATACGGCATGGTCCGCCAAATGGGACAAATGCCCGACTAACTGACTGACTAACTGGACAACTGACGTACTGCCTCATTGGACAAATTTTCGTTTAGTTTTTTGAACGCAAACGTCGAATGTGAAGACATTGAGTGACCAAGTGATGAGAATCTGTTGTTAAGTGCGATGCTTCGCTGCGGAAGTGTCAACTTTTATGGGCATAATGGCGTGTCAAGTATTGGGATCTGGTGTGGTCCATTACTGACTGCAAGCACAGTTGTTGTGCTGCAGCTAATTTTCACTTGGAATTTATGAAATACCAAGCATTGGCACAACAACAACAACAACAACAACGACAACAATGACGATGAGGACTCCAATGGCAATTTGTTGCCGTTGTCTTCTACCGATTAGCAATTCCTCAGATGTAGAAGCTTTTATGTTCATTTTGACATTTTATCTGATCGCAAGAACTGCACACATTTTAACACCTCCATGTGGTGGTCTCTTTTATTTGTATACCCTCACAATGGATGTGTCACAATGTAGTAAGTTTTAGGTAAAGTGTGCAAGGTAAAAACAATTAAAAGACTTTCATTGGGTTTAAACAGATAATTGAAGGTAAAGCTAGGAATGTGGACCATTTTCCTCGGAAGTTTCGAAATGGGCAGTTGATGCATAAGAGCAGCAGATAGGGTTGCTTTAATGTCTTGAACTAACTCGGTTATGTAATATCCATGAACATTAAAAACAGGAGTATTCAATTCTGGTGGAGCACTAAGCCCAAGCTATGAATGTTGCTACCTTAAAGCATTCTTCTGCCCCAATTTTATTTTGAAGCTCTGGTTCCACCATTTCCTGGTTGTTCACCCAAACAGGCCTCATGAGACCCATTCTTCAATGCCTTCACTTCCACACCAAAGTTCACCCAATTCTGTTTTTACACGGTTTTGAAATAACACGGTCTAAAAAAAATATTTTTACACAATTTCCTTCGATTTAGCACGTTTTTTAATTTAATTCAAATTATATAGAAAAATATTTTTATTAAGCTAAACTTTAAGAAATTTTGTTAGGGAATTCTCCTTTCCAATTTATTTTCAAAGCAGCTTAAGGACTTTTTTCATGTCTTTTTTTAAGCGTTTTTTTACACGATTTTTTCTGAAACGTCTCTACCATGAAAAAACAGCAGCAGTATTATCCTGACTCCGAATTCCATTTTTTTACTGTATTGAGAAAATTTCAATACCAATTTTTTTTTTAGATTTTTTTAATATCAGCTCCGAGAAGTTTTTATACAAATTTGGTAAATATTGTATATAGGTTTGGGAGACAGTTAGTCTGATCATCCATGTCATTAAAAACTTTTTTGTGTATTAATAAATCTCCATTAAAGTCTAGCTTTATGTGAGCCTAATAAATAAAAAAATGATAACCTTTTGTCCGTACAGTCCCTTAAACAAGTGTGGTTCGCTCGCCTTTTCTACTAAGAACGTAGCCCGAAATTAGTTTGGGGGTAGGGGTTTGGTATGGATCATAAAATATGTGCACCAAAAATTAAGAAAATCCTTAGTTTCGGGTGGGGTTTGGACTTCCAAAACTTCCCACTGGCTACTCTCATATTTCCTACACCGTTTATATGTTTCTTTGCAACTTGGTGTAAGTCTAAATCGTAGTAGACCTAAAATTACGAAACATTATTTCTTTTTACCCCGAAAATAAAATTTTTTACGATCTCTTCGCATAACGATACATAGGCTTTCAATTGACATTTTTCAGTTGGTAATACCTTATTTGCGGAAAACTTGTTTAAAGATTATCGAACTGTCGAGCAACGGCCTTAACTACGTAACAATTTTCTACACTGCACCCGCAGGGTATTATTAGTTTTGTTGGTGATCAAAAGCGCAAGGACCATGTAATTTTTTCACAAAAAGAGTCGTAGATATTATCCTGCAATAATTTATTTTAATTGTATTTCTTTTACACCAAGAAGAAGAGAAGAACTTTTATCTAGGAGTTACAAACTTACAATCCGACACACGCCTGCTTCTTAAGTATTACCCAGGGTCGTAGAGAGAAAATCCGGGCCCGGGGGAAAATGTACTGGCCCGTCTATTACACCTTTAGCTTGAATCACGTCAGTACGACAGTAATTACACCGGGCCCCTGACAAAACTCCGGGCACGGGGGAATCCCCCCTTCCCCCCACTCGACGGGCCTGGTATTAGCCGTCCATATGAGACCAGGCAGAAGAAGGTACAGCCGACCATATTTTTGGTGTACCAGAATGTCTAGCAGACACTGGCTGGTGGAGGCTTAACGCTCCCTAACATGACTTCTGCAAAAGCTGTGGCAATGAGGAGGAGCTAGAGATGGTGGAGCACCTTTTCGGTCACTGCCCTGGACTTTGTAGGACAAGGTTTTGCTTTTTCAAGTCACACTTTTTTACAGACTTATCTCAGTTGTAAGAACAGATTCCAAAAAGCCTATCGAGGTTCATTCATGCCGCCGGATGGCTGTGACTTGGGGAAAGGGTGGTAAAAGGTTCACCGTAGCCGTATCACAACGGGCCTATTCTTGGCCTAAGTGAGTTGGGACGCTAAGTACCTCACTAACCTAACCTAAAATGCCTATCCGGTCTGTATGAACATTTGGATTTCGAAAGCGACTGGTACTAGACTCAAAAAACTTTTCCAAAAAAGGTGTTTTCGTTCGCAGGTGATTTTTGCTGGTTCAAGGTTGATATCTGGCCATGTCCTCTCCTTAGGAGTATTTCAACACTCACTATAAAAGTCGCCCAATCGAAAGGGTATATTTATACAAATTCAAATCGGAGGTACGCCATCGAGATTTGGGGTAGGGCGGCTCCTTCTAATCGCTTAGAGTTTACAGAACAGTGTACTTCGCCTTATGCGACTGGTACGTAACAAATGAGACCTTTCACCGAGACTTCAGACTGGAGAATGTATACTAAACACACCAGTCAATATAACGACTGAATTGATGTCAACCCCTTTATAAGTTTAAAAAAAATATATGGGATGTACCATTCTTTTAGCAAAAAAAGCTTCAGATACTCGAATCGATATTTAGACTCATGTGAACTAAAACAGCCAAATTCTTATTAATTTTTGAGAATACTAAACTAACAAATATTTTTGCAATCTTCTCGCTTAGACCAAGCTTAACTAACCTCTCTCCGGAAAGATTTAAGAGCTGACATTTGTCTAAAAAGATCAATACTAGCTAGCAACACTTTATTTCAATAAAGATCTTCTTTTCGAGAATAGAAAGTATCTTACAAAACATATGCATCGCATAAAGTACTGCCTGCTTGGGGCTTACCTGATCTGTCTATTGTGGTGATTAAATGTATGACCCCTTTGACCATTCTTAATTAAAAGCATTGCTGTCTGCCCACAATTTGTTGCCGCTTCTGTCATGTTTGGGGCACAATTGTTGTTGTATACAGTTCTGGAAGCCGCTGGAGCAGTTATTGTTATTGTTGTTGTTGTTTTGATTTATGCCGCAGTGCGGAGCAATTGACAACGATTTGGAGAGCAGAAGCCGACTGCGACAGCGTTGCTCAAAGCTGCGCTTATAGCACGCATGTCAGCATATACAATATATGCGAATATACTATATATATATATATAGTGCTGGCCAATGATTTACTAGCCCCCAACAAATGCGACAGCAACACCAGGAGCAGGAGCAAGAGCAGCAGCAGCAGCAGCGGTAGCGGCGCAAGCGGCAGCACTCTCAAAGTCAATTGCAGAAATCGGCTTAAAATCGCACGAATTGGCGCAGTCACAGATGCACACATGCAGTCCACTAAACGCCGCACCGCTCCGTGGCAGCCAGCAAGCTGAGTCTGGAGTAGCTGCAGCGGCATGTCAGGCGAATGCGACTTATAACAAGAAGCGATCGCGATCGCGCTCGCCACAAGTGATGATCGCCTCGGAATTCAATTGATAGTTTGATTTATTGCTACCGGTAGATATTTTTTTCTTTCTTTTTTTTTTTTTGTATACACTGCATATAAATTAAAGTTGAAGGGGAATCAGTTGGCAGTGTGGAACTGGGGCGTTGAAGGGGAGGGCTGTTGGCCTGTGGTGGCATCGTTATTGCTGCTGCTGATCTTGTTTGTTGCGTATTACGCATCTATGGGCTTCTGCTTCTGGTTTTTCTTTCATGGCTTTCTTGGCCTTTTCTTTTTGGCTTCCAGCGCCTAGCTGGCTGAAGGTTGTTAAACAGTGCGTATGCGCAATATTTGTCACGTTGCACAGTTTCTTTTTGTCTGCTGTTTGGCTTTTGTTTGCTTTTGTTTTTTGTATTTTAGTTTTTTTTCTCGTTTGTTTTTTTTTTTTTTGGTGGCTTTTGGCCCGGCTAATTTCCGGCATGACACACAAAAATTGTTATGCACAATGCCAAGTGACATACATATGCAACATGCTGAAAAGTATTACAGACAAAATATATCTATACATATATATAGCTAGCTCTTTCATTCGCACTTTCTCTAGCGCGCTCTCTCTCTCTCTCTCTGTCTCTGTCTCTCTTCTGCGTTCTTTTGTAAATCATTGTGCACACCTTTTATACGCTTGGCTTTCTAAGAATAATGTGTATACACGCACCATGTAATCCGAGATCCTTAAGTAGGGTTTCTGGCCCTATGCTTAAACTTCAATGTATGCCAGCAGACTATATATGTACACACACACACACACACTCCAACATTATATACTTGCAGCTGTGTGTGTGTGTTTGTGCGCTTGTGCATTTCATGTTATTTTTATGCCTGTTTGCTCTTTTCTTATAATTTTATTTATTTATTGTGCAACTTCCAACACCTTTTAAAGACAAGTCAAAGCTTTTGTGTCTCTTACTCCCTCTCTATCTCTCGCTGTGTCTCCTGTCTTGCTACCGTCTTTCGCTTGGCCAAAACCGCTGCTCTCTTGTTAATCTCTGAGAGTCGTCGCCGTCGCACAGTGGTGCTTTTTTAAGCTTTTGTGCGCAAAAAATCATATCTTTCGAAACAAACAAGATTTTTCTAAAACTTTTTTTGCTAGTAAAAATTTTTGTTTAGAATAAAAGTACACCTTCGAACAACGTTGGACGATCAAGTATAGATCATAGAAATTGTTACGAATTGTTATAAAATGTTATCAAAGCTGATGATTTGTTGAGATTTGGGTACGACCCTGGGAATCAACGCCAGATCGCTTATTCGCCATCGCAGGCTGTGACGTGGTCTTGAAATAAGCCTACACTCAAAAAGCTATCCTGACTCTTCGGATATAAAGCTGAGGGTCCTACTATCTTCCCTGATCCATTCGAACACATATATTCGTCATATATTTCGTGACTTCTGGAAGACACCATGTTAATTTAAAAAAGTAAGTACCTTAAACAAAATATGAAATTTTATAATATACAAAATAATATTATACAAAAAATATATAATATAGTAAATTATACATTATATAATAAAACACACACAATTTTTTTTAATTTTAGCATACGATAGCTAACTCATATCGTTACGTTACGATTTTTTTACGATTTTAGTCTACCCACAAACAACTTCTTTCAATAATAATAAAAAACATGAAAACCAATATATAGTATTTTTCTGTTATTTGTAGGAAAAATGAAAATTTGGAATGGGAGCAGGCTACGCCCTTGGATCTGACAGTTTTTTTTTATTCCCTGTTCGATCTTTTTGTCCCCATGAGCGAGAACCTAGATTTCGAAGACCATAAAATCCACGGTTATTAATATTTAACCCATTCTCCAGCAGGCGAATATAAACTTCTTTATCTACACTATAGAAGCCATGCGATAAAAGTATAATAAATAATAACAAAATAAATCTGTAAACTACCGAAAATTTAGCTAGAGCCACGAAGTTGGGAGGGCAGAAGTTTATTTTTTTTAAAACACCGGCAATGCTCTCCTTCACATTACGCAATATTCCTTGAATAATCAAGGATAAACTTTGAAGTTAGTTTCAATTACTAAAATAATAAATTTTTTTGGGAAAAGTACGTGCATAGTAGTATCCTACTCAGGGCCGTAGAGAGACAATCCGGGCCCGGTAGAAAATGTACCGGCCCCTCTATTACACCATTAGCTTGAATCATTGTTTTCTGTAAGTACGACAGTAATTACACCGGGCCCCTGAGAAAACTCCGGCCCGGGGGAAAACCCCCTTTCCCCCTCTCTCGTCGGGCCTGATCCTACTACACCAAGTCACTTATTTTGACTTTTTCCAAAACAACGCGCTTATCCTCCATGATCCAACAACTAGAAGGTAACGCAAAGCGCAGGTGCGTTATTAGTGACTCTCTGAAAAAGAGAGCGTAGGTAGAATTTTGTATGGCAGCTATAGAAAAAAGTGGATCAATCTTCACACAATGTGGGCTATAGAAAAAAGTGGATCAATTTTAATCGAACTTTATACAATGTGTAGAAGTTAACGTACTCTCAGTAAGAGCATAGATACAAAAAGATAAAGCTTATTCTCAAGCTGCACTCAATGCGTTTTGAGTTAGCTTTGAGATCTTATTGATTTGATCGTCGGAGATATAGTATGTAAGTTTATGCATCAAAGCTTGTAGAAGCTTTGAGCTTTATTTAGAGTTAAAAAGCTTGGATTAGGGTTACTAGATTATGATAAGCTAGATTTACTTTTAGTCTTAATCTGGATGTCAAAATGAAAAGTTAATTGGAACACAAAAATAAATAAAGATACATTTTATAAAAATACGAATAGTAAAATGAAAAGTTAATTTAGACATGCCAAACATTTTTTTATTTTTAAAAATATCGCCAAAAAATGTATGCCAGTTGCATTTGCTTTAGACTAAACATTTGTGTAAAGTTTGGTAAAAATTGGTCCACTATTTCATATAGCTACCATACAGAAATTGAACCAGTTTTCTACGCAGCCACAATCACGCACTTGTGGCACCTTGTTAAATTTATTGCATCGTGCCCATCCCCTATAGCGTATATCCCTATTCTTGAATACGCCTACAGTCTTTAACATATCAGCTCAAAATTTGAAGATTCTAAATTTTTTTGAAGTAGTGGTTTTTTTTGTAACTTAGTTGACCATGTAGATAAAATAAATTATTTAGAAAAATATATAGAAAAGAAAATTTAGACCTAATGGACGTCTATTATCCATTGGTAAACTTTTAAGTTATTTCGAATTTTTAAGCAACAATAATAATATGATAAATATATTTTCTTACACTTTCATGAATTGGTTGTCTCTTGAATATGAACTAGTTCATTTTTTACTTATTCTTTTGAGCTGTTTGCTGACAATCCTGATTTCGATTTAATAATAGCATCGTTATAATTAATTCTAAAGAAATTTTAATCACTGCTATTTTTATTGATTAGTTAGAAATTTGTGATCTGCTTTATCTCAAATATTTTATCGTGTCTAGGAAGTCTGGTTTAAATTGTTGACTTTTTTAGACAAATTTGGTTTACTATATCTCTCAGATCTAGACATACTATTTCATTTTTGTCACATTTTTTGTGTTAGTGGTTCCACTGTGCCTTGCCGTCTATACATATGCAGTGACAGTGGCATCTCTTGATGTTGGCCACTCGTTCGGTGCCGCCGCCGCCTGCATGAACTAATTTTATTTGACAACCCATACTTGTGCAAAACAAATTGTGCCACTGATGTGCGAAAGACCAAAACAGTTGCCAGTTGTGGACTTTTGAGTTGTGCTAAGTTGTTGTTGCTGTTGTTTTTGTTGTGGCTTGGGAGGATTGTTGTTGTGAAATTTCCAAATCATTGCGCTTTTCCAATGGCTCAGCTTTTGGCATGCCACATCAGCCAACTTGCCTAACTCTGTTTTATTTTTGTTTTTTTTCTTTTCAACTTATTCCTTGGTTTTGCTTTTGTGGTCGTCTTTTGGCATGAAGTTAACGTATTTGTTGTTGTTTTTTTTTTTTTCTTTTCAGTTAATTGTACAGTGTATCCTTGTCATTTCATGGAATTAGTGAAATTTCTGACGATAAAGTTATTTTTTTTTTTCTCTTTGTTTGGACCCGAAAGGTGCTGAGCTGTTTGACTTTCATCACTGTAAACTGAAACGGCCCAGAACTGTACAAGTGTGTCAGCCAGTTGGTTTGATACTTGCTATTATAGACAAGGCGTGGGATGTGCTTTGAAAGGAATACTATGGAAACAGCCCACTGGAAGCGTCACGAAATGTGAAACCGACTAATTTTTAACAACTAATATTTAACTTAAATTCTAGTGAAAATTTTAGTTTTCTTAAGTTTCGAAAATATTTTAAGTGAAGAACATAAGTTGATATATTGATGTGATATTTCTTATATGCATAATTCTGGATTTAATCAACAGATAAGGAGCAAAACTGGATTTTAGCAAAGTGGCTTTAGAAAATAAAAAGATTATGTATTATGCATGTTGGCTTTAGAGTCTATTTAAAATTGTTTCCGAATAATACTAAGACGAGTCTAAAGGTACCTAGTTATGCCTATAACTAGTATGCGGCCCCGGTATCAAATTCTATCACATATTTGAAAAAATGTTTAAGTATAAAGTGAGCCCTAGCCTATATGAATACCAACATATCTATCTGGTAAAAGTTTATTTGGTTTCAAAACGGAGGGAAAGTTTGAGGGATGAGGGACTAAGCAAAAACGTTGCGAGATTGTGATACTGAGAGTTTTGTTTAAACTATAGGTTCGAATCTTTTTTTTGTCTACATACAGAATTTGGAGCCCTAGCCTATATGAATACCAACATACCCATCTGGTAACAGCTTATTTGGATTCAAAACGGATTTTTGCAATATTTTCTTCAATATTGTATACAACTATATCTTTTTAAGTTACATCCGATTTTGTGTAAGATAACTTTTAAAGAAACGAAGAAAGGGCGTCCGATAACAATATAATTTGATCAGCTTCACCTGAGTACTATGGACCGAAATTAATAAATTTTGACCAAAAATTTGGCTAATACAAAATCATTTTTTAGAAAGATAAATATTGCACACATATAAAATTTTATATCTGCTAAGTGTAAGCCGTCTCAGATTTCTTTATTGTATGTATATATTTTTTTTTACTATTATTTTAAATTGGAAAATTTTTTAAAAAAAAAGCCAACGTTCTGCGCCCGATCGATTTTAACATATAAATAAATAAGCCAATTATAATCCAATTCGGCATGCACCAAAAAACTTTTGATTTTCAAATATGATTACGAAATCTTTATTAACAAACGAATTGTGAATCTAAAACTTTATGGGGGCTATAGGATATAGTAAACCAGTTTTGATAAAAAAGTGCTTGTGAACTCTAAAAAATTTCTGACCGATGAACAAACGAATTATTAGTACGAAAGTTTTGTTGATCGATTGGTGTTATGGGGGACCTATATGATATAGTCAAAAGATTTTGCTAAAACTCAGTGCAGGGCTTGGAAACTCTAAAAAACTTCCGCTCACAGCTACTTTTTAACAGCCTTAAAATAGCTATATAATATAGCCCCGATATGGGTAAAATAATTTAAAATTCTTTTCCGTGACATAATTAGGAATTTGGACTAGCTCTTATCTCTAAATCTCTAAAGTCTACGCATTTATACGGACGGAGCAACAGACGAACTGTGGGTTTTTTTCACGTTACTCTTTAATAGCCCTAGAATATAATATAACCCCGATAACGAAAAAATAATTTAAAATTTCTTTTTCCGTTACATAATTAGGAATCTAATCCGAACGCTGGTTTGGGCGAGCTCTTATAATCTCTGAGATCTAGGCGTTCATACGGACGGAGAGCCAGACAGATATGTCATTATACTTTAGATAACTTAAGGGGTTCTCACACGTCTCCTTGAATATGTTATATACATTTTCCGATTGCACAAACTTAATATACACTTGGTACCCTACAGTTACAGGGTTTAAACCAGGTGCTGATCTAGGATTTGGTCTTGGGGGGCGTTCTTCACTTCGAAGTGTATTTACATCAGAGCTCCCAAAAGACTTTCAACCCATTTTTTACAACTTTTGGGGGCCGAAACCCCTCGTGGATCCGCCACTGGTACAAACATATTTATTTAATTAATTTCAGAGGTTGTCATGAGTTTTACATGTATAGAAAAATATGTAATCCTAAAATACAAAACGTTTCTTGAGATACAATAGAATTTCCAATAATTTTAGCTTTTAAAGCAATTTACAAAAACATAAAGCCATCAATACATTTACTTTTAACAAGGGGGCTTCACCCCCTGCGTATTTTTATATGTTGGAAGGTCTGGGTTTTAACATACTACAGGTAAACGCTTGGGAAAAAATAGTGAAAAACAGTTATGGAGTTCAGGGTATGACATCACCAAGAGGAAAAAAGTTCCATATTATAGACTTTATATACCAATTTTGGTGCTTGTAGCTACTTTACAAATATATTTACCTATAGGTTGTTTTTATTGGGGGTTTTCATTTTTGATTATAACTAGCGAGGTAGACAAATGGGTGGGTCTTCAAAAAATGAAAGCCTATGGCAAGTTTAAATTTTGTTGATGGAAGAATGGGTGAGAAAAAGGCAAAAATCTATTGGAGGGTAAGAAGGGCCTGTATCCAAAAACTGAACCGAAGTAAAGAACAAGTGCACAAGATGCAGCTTGTGTCAAAATTTTATGCTCCTAGCTCTTTTGGTTGTATATTGGGCTAGTTGAGAAGTTATAGGGCTAGAAGGAAACTCAATAGTTCCTAAGGGTTGCACTGCACTATTTTCCAATAATATTATTATTAGCTCTTTTAGTCTTTTAGAAACAGGAAATACGGACAGTTAGTCATGGCGAAATGGGTATAATTGTTTTGGGGTCTTACGCGTTCCCTTTTAGGATTTATATTTTTTTTCACAAACTTTATATACTCTTTGCACATACAATCCCTTACCATATTATTAGATCCATGCTGCAAATGTACTTCTTCTTTTATTATTATTATAAATTATTATTGTTATTTATTATAAAGTTTTGAAAACCTAGGTGTTCTCTGAAAGCAGAAAATGTTACACGAAACGAGAAGAGCCTAATTTAATGCATGATGGATGGACTATAAAATTTATAGTTAAAAAAAATGTCGACTGGCCAGGATATTCAACTGACCTGAACCCTATCGAGAACGTCTGAAAGTATTTGAAATCTGATGTTAGGATGAAACCTCTACAGCCAAGCAAGAGTTAAAAAAGATCCTTACTGCTACTTGGAAACACAACCTAGAGATGCTTCGTCACATTCAAGCTATGTTGGCTGCAAAAGGTGGTCACTCAAAATACAGATTTTTTCGAAAAAATGTATTTTTATGTAAAAAAAAATATTTTTTTATGTATACAATGCATTAGTTATCAGTGATAACTTATCACTTTTGGTGTTTCAATATAAAATAGCACTCAAAATGACTACTTACATATTATAAGTAAGAAACTCTTCATTTTTGAGCATAGATCTAATAATATGGCAAGGGACTGTAAAGTAGAGGCTATAAAAAGTTGTAATTTTTTGTAACTTATGATTTTTGGGATCTAATTCGAGAGGTGTTGCGTTCCTTCCAGAATTTCAATCGAGCCACAATAAGTATGTTTTCAGCTTATACAAATATTGGGATTATGAGGATCGGATAGTAGCATGCTTATTAGGGTGGCCATTTTTGCAACATCTCACATCTAACGCCACTGCCTAAGTTTCCTTTTTACCTGCATATAGCACCAGTAAAATTTAAAGAAAGCATTTGATGGTCCCGAAAATAGGTAAAAAGTTATGAAAAATTTCATATGGATGCATAAATAGCAACCAAACCGTAAGTTTGACAAAAAGTAAAGTAAAAAAATGATCGAAATCAGTTTAGTACAAACAGAGATATTTGCTGTTAAGTAGTGGCACTTTTTTTTTCTAATTTCGAAAAACGATTTTTTCGTAATATCTCAAAACCTATTTCATGAAAAATTTTTTTTAACTGCATTTTCAGTTTTAGCATGTCATTTTACAACTGTAATGACTAAAACATGTTGAGGATACCAAAATTTTTTAAAATTTGTTAACTAGTGTAATTAATCAATTTTAGAGCTTACCAAATTTATTCAGGCCGACTCTATATTTTTTTAAAGTTATGTTTAGATAGATATAAGACTTTTTGAACCATAACTTGTTTGATTGGAAATAAGTTTTTAAAGTTTAAAGCCCATACGCAGTTCGAAAAATTTAAAAAAAAAATTTTTTTATATGATGTTTTGTCATTCTGTTCGAACTGCGTATGGGCCTTTATGTAGAACAATACAGTCAAAAACGGAAAAAGTGAAAATTATGAGCTTTGACCTATTTTCGATTCCATCAAAAACTTTCGGAACGTCTTTAAATTTTACAGGCACTATATGCAGTTAAAAAGGAAACTTTTTAGGCAGTGGCGTTATTAAAATCGCCGGATTCAAAATTTTGGCCACCCTAATGCTTATTTGGTTACGAACATTGAATCCTTTTTTATTAACTTTTTATTTAGGCGATTTAAGTGCTTGAGTACTCTACATCCATAGTCATCTTAATAAGTGAATCAGTTGCTTGCTAGTGAGTAGCTTTTAATAAAAGCTGCTTAAACAGTAACAAATTGTAGATGCTTAAAAATTTCCCAAAATTCTTAAAAAAATATTTTCGATTCCATCAAACACTTTCGGAACGTCTTTAAATTTTACAGGCACTATATGCAGTTAAAAAGGGAACTTTTTAGGCAGTGGCGTTATTAAAATCGCTGGGTTCAAAATTTGTTTACCAGCGATGGCCACCCTAATGCTTATTTGGTTTCGAATGTTGAATCATTTTTATTAACTTTTTATTTAGGCGTTTCAATTTCCAGAAGAGTATGGTATGCTCATGAAAATCACTTTATAAAGAAATACAACTGTTTTTATCACAAATAGAGACTTAGTTCTGAGAGTGCTTGAGTACTCTACATCCTTAGTCATCTTAATAAGTGAATCAGTTGCTTACTAGTGAGTAGCTTTTAATAAAAGCTGCTCAAACAATAACAAATTTTAGATGCTAAAAAATTTCCCAAAATTCTTAAAAAAATCGTTAACGCATTTCAGATGCTTGTCAGTTTTCAAATTTCAATCTAGAGAAGGGAACCTCAACGTGCTGAACCACTTTATATATGAGCTATGGATAAAACTTGAAGTACGCATATAACCGAAAAATTTCGTGTTAAATATTTATAAAACTTTTGGGAATAACTTAAGGAATTTAAAAAATTTGCCTAGTTTCGAACTCACCTGCAGCTGACTGCGTGCCGCCTTCTGTTGCCACATTCTGGCTTGTTGGCTCCAAGTTACCGAGCAGTTGTAAATGCGCTGGCATTGTAATGGCCGCCATGCCGCCATGCATGCTCGGATTTATGCCAACGCTGGGCATGATTGGCGGCGCCGGCACAGCAATTGGTGCTGCTGCTGCTGCTGTTGTTGTTGTTGTGGCACTGCTTGCTGCATAAGTTGTTGCAGCAGTTTTTGCAGCAAGTTGATTGCTAATTGTTGCTAAAATTGTGGAATGTGCGTTTGTGGTAGCTGCTGCAAGTGATGTGTTGTTGTTGGCTGTCGCTGTTGTTGTTGTTGCCATGCCACCAAAGCACACACAAAACCAATAAATGGTTTTTTTTTTCTTTTTGTTATTTGATTTTTAATTATATAAATTGCACTGCTAAAAACTATTTAACTATTTTGCGTTTAAAATTCCAAGCACCGATTTATCAAAATTTTGAGTTAAAAAAATCATTTGCCGTCGGACTTGCAATAAAGCCCATAAGATTTAGACGCGCTCGAGCTTTTTGTTTTTTTTTTGCTTTGTGAGTTTCGTAAACGACTTGAGGAGACTCTGCTCTCGGGGATCAGAAACCGTCGCTAGCTGTTTGCCGCTGCCTGCTGCTGCTGCTGCCGCTGCCTGCTGCTGCTGCCTGCTTGCTGCTCGCTGACTCGACGCGCACTCACTCACGGTGTTGGCCCGGCCGACTGATTTTGCCTGCCTCGAGTCAGCGTCGAGCGAGTCGGTCGGACGGTCGGTCGTTTGGTTGGTTTGGGTTTGGCTTGCATGCTTGCGTGTGTGTGCGCGAGAGTATCTGTGTGTTACTGGTTTGCTTAAGGGGGGAGAATAATGTCATGGCTGTGTGTGTGTGTGTGTGTGTGTGTGTGTGTATTGGCCGTGTTTTGAGCCAAGAGCGAGCCAACGCGAACGCAGGCCGCACAATTGAGCGCTGCGTTGAGTTTTTGTTTTGAAACATTTGCGGCTAAAGTTTAATAATTAAATAGTTGAAAAAGTAACAGCATTTATATACATAGTTTATAAATGACCATACTATATATATACTTACTATTTTTAATTGTTATACATGGCGTATGTGTAACATGTTGCTGTATGGCTCTTCAAAGCGCCGCTCAGCTGTCAGTCATAGCCAAACTACCAACAAGACACACACACTGTGGCAAGTAATCGGTAGCAAGAAAACTTGACAAGCAAACGGAAGCCCGAGCAGCCGTAGCTGCTAATCGCACACTTTGATTATGATATATGCGGGCATTCATGGCACTACCAAGACTACTACGGCTACTAGCCTTTCCGAGCTGCGCCTCTGCCATGTAGACATGTTTAGCATTGCGACAAAAAAGGCGTGTATTCGAACTAGGCATGGGCGTGGGCGTGTGCACCCTGCTGCGCAAGACTTGTAGCATGTAGCTACATTTGCTCCTTCTAATTTTTTTTTTTTTTTTGTAGCATTGTCCAAGTACAAAAAACGCATTAGGGCAGTCATCAATGCCGGTGCACCAAGAATCCGCAACCTGGCCTGAGCTGACCTGAGCCGGCCAGTAACCGATTAACCACCCCGTTGTGCCACAATATGGTGGTGTCTAGCCACCAAAACAGCGCAAGAGCGTGCGAATGAGATGGGCTGTTTGCGCACGGGGCGGGTTGAAAAGGGGTTGCTTGCAAGTGGGCGAACTGTTCTC
Source organism: Chymomyza fuscimana (assembly GCA_949987675.1). Classification (NCBI taxonomy): domain Eukaryota; kingdom Metazoa; phylum Arthropoda; class Insecta; order Diptera; family Drosophilidae; genus Chymomyza; species Chymomyza fuscimana. The sequence continues at coordinate 26,609,879 of OX465089.1, read as the reverse complement.
AGCTCTTTTTCAAAAGCGGTTAATTGATTTATTTGCCTTGTTTTGTGGCGCGCAAGGAAGCTCACTTATAAAATGGTTGGCCGGCGCAATCTGTGTGTTGGTGTGTGTGTGTGTGTGTGTGACAATGCGAACTTGTATTTTAAGTAATGGCTGTCGGGCAGACACTACTCTCTACTCTCTACTCTCCGTTGCTGTACATAGAGCTGTTTATGATGATTATGGCTGCTTGTAAATATGTACATAAGTACATACAAGTCAAAGCTGTGCGTGCCTTTGTGCAAGTCTGTGCAAGTTTGCGCCAAGAGACAGAGACAGCCTACACTAGAGTGTAAGTGAGTCAGAACTATGCACTTTGGCGTCTTTTTTGCTCAAGAATTTCATAGAAATTTATGAGTTCTTTGATTATTTTCATACCTATAAGGCACAAAAGAGGACAAGCTAATACTTTTTCTAGATTTTTTTTCAAAACCTCTCAAGACCCTCACAAGAAAACCATAAGTTAGCATTGTTGGAATCAAAAATTTTCATAGTTTTGGGGTGCATTGATCCTCTACAAGCTCTAGAGTCCCACTATCTTGATTTAATTAAATTCCAACTTAATTTCTGAATGAAGTTTTTTATTTGTGAATGTAATTCTTCGTAAAGGCCCATACGTAGTCCAAAAAAGTTCGCACGGAATGACAAAACTTCATATAAAAAAAATATCCCATTTGGGATATGGCATTAAAAAACTATCTCGTTAAAAAGTACTTTTCATCGACAGATCTGGTCAAAACTGACTATTTTGCTAATTCTTTTTTTTAGCTTAGACAATTATTGACTTTTCTGAGGGCTGAGACTCCCCCGAAACTATAAAATTCTAAACAATTTATGTTTATTTATACACTATACACAGGGCCGTAGAGATAAAATCCGGGCCCGGTGGGAAATGAAAAACTCCGGGCCCCTCTCGTAAGACCTGACATACATATATAGTTTTTAATTAAATTTCTTATAGTTTCTGTGGGACTTCAGCAGCTTCACCTGGCCTTTTAAGATGTATTTATGAAGATTTAAAATTCAGAAGTGTTTAAGAGGCTCTTAATAGACATCAAGTAGACTTAAAATTTTAAATTGCAGAGATTGTTTCCTGGAACATAAAATTTCCTAACCTATTTTTTAAGTGTCTTTCAATGTTGCGTTTTCAATTACTAGGTACATTTTATAGCTTTAAACTGCCTTAAACACCTCTCATGTAGTTATCAAGAAGACTATAAATTTCAGCAATGATTGTTTTAAGAGTTTTACTTATCGAAAACTTGTCAGGTATATTTTTGATTATACAGGCAAACAGAAAAAAAGTGTCATGATCTGGAAACGAGTCATATGTTTTCTGGTAAACTTAAACTTAAGCCCAATCCGCTAAGAGAATTATCTCCATTGGTATTGGTTCAATCCCAACCTCAAAAAGCTCAGCACTTTACGTTTCTTAAATAAACTCGTTTTATGGTTCATAAAGACATAGGCTGTCCTCTGAACCTGAAAAAAGATTTATTTTCGTGCAGACGTGTAATATACGTATATAGCCTCAAAAACCCCATATAATAATAATAAATAATAAAAATAACAAAATAAACCGTTCTATAGGGTATAGTTTTTAAGCTTATGTCAGAAGTCTAATCTGACGTCGGATTTGAAAACATAGTCTATACCAGGTGTGGGTCTAGGCTTTTGTCTGGGAGGTTCTTCACTTCAAAATGTATATATATCAGAGCTCGCAAAAGACTATCAACCCATTTTTCCATAAACCCCCCGTGGATCCGCTAATGCTCTATACGATATAGATTTTAGCATCCACACCACTTCAAAATGTTTGGAACTGAATTTTTTTTGGCTTTTTTGGCAGTTTTTCCAACTGACAGGATTCATGCAGCTCTTTTCTCAGTTTCCCCATGACTTTGAAACGAATGCCCTAACGATTCACGTAACATTTGATCATTTCAGGCCCAATCCCAATTGGGATATATTTTTTTATATGAAGTTTTGTCATTCCGTGCGAAATTTTTCGAGCTGCGTTTTAGAAAATATTTTTCTTTTTTTTAAGTATTTTTATTTGCTATCTGTCAAATTAGACAGTTAGCAAATTATATAAATACTAAAAAAATGGCTCCAGTTAGTCCAATCATATAAAACAATACTTTTTGCTAAAAGTTTAAATTACATAAATCGATCTGGAAGGTCCAAAATCTGAGATCTTTTCAGAAGTCTAAAGTGCATACTATTGTCTAGCAGGTTGATTACCAGTGAACGTTCGGACATCTGTATTCGATTTTTTCAAAGCAAATTAATTAAAAATTAACAATATTTTAAAGACAATTTTTGAATAATTTTTTAACAAAAATAAGTGTAGTATTTAAGTTGTAAGCAATTTTATGAAAACTTTGTTTTTGTTGAAAATCAGTAATAATTTAAATTTTAAATTTAACTAAGTAATTTAAATTATTATGAATTATAAATATCTTAGTTGTAAAGCTGTAAAGGCTAAGCTCCATATATATTCCGTAATTAGTCAGTAAATAAATATTTAAAATATTAGGGTAAATAAATAAATAAATAAATTTAAATTGTTATGATTATAATAAATTAAATTAATTCATTTTGTATTGTATTTATTTTATAATTTATTCTACACATATATAATTAGTTTTTAAATTATATTAAATTAATAGATTTTTTTTAAATTTAATTATTTAAATTATTTATTATTAATTATTTTTACTGTTTTTATTCTATACATATATAATTAGTTTTTAAATTATATTAAATTGATCAATTTTTTTTAAATAAAATTATTTAAATTATTTATTATTAATTATTTTTACTGTTTTCGTATAAAGCTAAGCTTGCTTGTTTGCTTTCGAATTTTCACATCTTTCACATAACCGCGGAACTCCCAGAAAAACTTTTTACGATTGTGGCACTAAAACTGAAGCTTTTTCTATAATCCACTACAAAATATACTTCTTACTTTTATATATTATACTTGTAGTAGTAGTAGATCCAAGAAGTTTCAAAGTAGTTTGATACTGCTTGAGTAGGATCCTTCGGAACTGTAATCACGTCGTTGCCTAATTTTATAAGAGTTAATTATGCATAACATTCAATCACCTTGCGCAAAAACTTTCATGAAAATAATGCGATTTTCGAAGACTTAAAGTACTTTATTATTCATAATGTAAGCCCTTTGTAAAGCCTTCTATAAACTGTCAACATTGCAACATCTAGCCGCGTTTAAGTGTCTAAACAACATGTAAAATGCAATAGACGCGCGAATGTCTTCCGGCCCCTAGTTACACCTAAGTTGTAACTACTTAGGCACTTGGCAATTTTCCAATAGAAATTGTAAAATATGCCCTCATTCATTATTAAGCAGAATAAAAAAATGTGGGTGTGGCAAGGTAATTACTAAGATCCACAGAGCGCAAAGAGAACCGCGCGCTGATAATGAAAAATAATCAATTTTAATGGACTATAATTTGCCACCACAAAATAACAATGATTCAAATTAAAAGGCAAACTTTAACCGTCTAAAATGCCACCGCAAAAAAACTAAACACACGCACATTAAGATAAAAAAGTTGCACTTGTATGGCATAAAATACTAATAAATAATGCGTCAACAAATTAAACAAAAGTTGCTTTTGACTAATTTCAAAAATTCAACAAAAAAACACGATATAAAAAAAAAAACAAAAAAAAAAAGTGTTTGAGTGAAAACTGAAATCGAGTTAAGCAGCGCTCAAGCGTTTGCACTCAAATTGAGTTTAAAATTTAAGGCGTTGCCACAACAACGCACAGCAGTTGGCTCTTTCTAGCACAAGCGTTTTAGCGCACAGGCGCAGCCAGCCAATGGCAGACGCGCCAATGGCACTCAAGTACAGTGTAATTTTTGTCAATTATAATTCTAATGCAAAGAGTTTTTTATTTGACGTCTAAAGATCTCTCTCTTAAGTGTTTAGCTTATTTTGACTGCAGATTGGCAAAGTTGCTGCTGCTGGCTTTAAGTTTAAAAGATAGCCTGCAATTGAAATTGATTAAAATTGAGTGGCAACATTTGGACATTTTGTGTCGCCATGATTGATTAGTTTAATTATGCGTTTAATTAAACATTTATCATGGCAGCCATCTAATGGGCACGCACAAAAAAGCCTTGTCGCTACAACAACAACAACCACTTCCATAATAACAGCAACAAATTATGCTTGCGCCTAATTGCGTTTCGTGTGGCTTGTTTTTTTTTTTAAGCAGACTTGGGCATTAATTATGGCCACCCTCTTGTTTTTTGGCCAGTCAGCCAGCCAGCCGCCATTATTATTTCAGTAGCCAAAAGTTCACAGCCAGATAGCAATCTAGTATCTACATGCATATGGCGGACAATGCCCAAAACCAAACCCATACCAAAGCACAAAAACAAAAAAAAACCCTACGGCACAGCTCGCGCATATTTGTGGTAGCCACGCTTCCTGTTTTTGTTTGTTTGACTGCGCCTGCCCTGGCTCTGGTCGCGGCTTGGATCGGACCCAACTTCAAAAAATAATAATGAAAATGCTTGCGATGGGCTCTTTTTTTGTGTCTACATTTAGCGGCGCGGTGGTGTTTACCCACATGTAGGCATATGCATATGCTGATTGCGGGTATTCTCTAGCTAGGCATTAACACAATGGCCACAAACTTTGTGAACCGTAAAAATGAGACTTTGTATATTTGCCGAACTGTGTCTAACAACCCTTTAAATGCTCTAACTCAAAAGAACCGAAATTTATTTAATAGACTGTAGAGTGTGACAGTTAGTAAGTAAATAAGACTGCATCTAAAGTTCATATACCCATGGAACTATGTAGTCGATCTATTATATCATATATCTATCTATTATATCTTTGCGTATAATCGAGAGAAAATAAAAATAAGACTATATCAAAAATTCTTATACTTATCTAGGTTGATCTTTAAGAACATATCATTCTTTAAATTATCCTAGTTTTTCCTTAGTTTTTTCTTCTAAAATATACCTTAACTTTAGTCCTTTCTAGTCAGACGCACTATTTTTATGAAATTAACCTTAAAAGAAATTAAATGCTATTAAAATACTGTCGCCGAACTTTTATATTGCAATTATGGTGGGTCTCCACGACTTACAAATTTTTTTCCGTATCCGCCCTGGGAATTTTTAAAATCTATCACAATCTCTCCCAAATCTCCCTATGTAAAATATTATAAAAAGCGTATTAAATAAGTTAAATTGATCAATAATTTGGAATGGAACTAAAATTGAATTGAAATTATTTAAAATTTGTGGCTTTTAATAATAGGGTATTACTAATTTTTTTCAAAACTCGTATGTTTTGGGAAATAAAGTCAAAATAAAGGATGTCTAAACATAACTTAAATTAAAAATTAGAATAAATTGTAAATTTTGTTCTTCCGCTATTAGAAATAGATTGAATTCTACAAAAAAGTAAGTACATCCAATTCTGTTTTCACACAGTATTTTTTTACCCGGTTTTGAAAGAGCACGTTCTAGAAAAATTTTTTTTACACAATTTCATTCAATTTAGAACGATTAAAAAAAGCTATTTGATTGAAATTTAATAGAAAAATATTTTAAATAATTTAATCTGTTAGTTAGGGATTCCCCTTTCTAATTTGTTTTCATAGTTTAAGCTGTTAAGGCTTAAGCACATGTCTTTTTTTAAACGGTTTTTGTTTTACCCGTTTTTTTCTGGAACGAATCTACCGTATAAAAACAGAATTAGGTGTATACAGGGCCGTAGAGAGACAATCTGGGCCCAGGTGGGAAAATGTAACGGATTGATTGTTGATAGCATATTTTTGAATATTTCCTGAAATTGCAAGTTAGTTTATATATTTTAGTTGATAGCATATTTTTGAATATTTCCTGAAATTGCAAGTTATTTTATTTTATTTTATTTTATTTTATTTTATTTTATTTTATTTTATTTTATTTTATTTTATTTTATTTTATTTTATTTTATTTTATTTTATTTTATTTTATTTTATTTTATTTTATTTTATATAAAGCTAGCTTATACTTAGTTTATATATTTTAATAGAAAAAAAAACTTTTTCACAATCCAGGAAAAAGCGTGAAAAAAAATTGTACATCTAAAAAAAAAAATTTCTGAAAATTTTATTACGACAGCAATTACACCGGGCTTCTGAGAACAATCCGGGCACGGAGGGAATCCGCCTTTTTCCCCCTTTCTCGTCAGGCCTGGGTGTATATATAAGATAAAGGATTTTCTCTTGTGGAACTTTTCTACTACCTAAAATATCTTTCCTATCTGGGCAGAGCGTCTATTTATTCTCAATAAAAGAAACTATTAATATCGTTAAACTTTGACAGAAAGTAGAATATTCTAAATTGAGAACATTTTTTTTAAAACCTGTGGGTTTATTAAAGTACATTTTAAAAATTATTCCTTTCAGAAACCTTCCTAGTATGGCGCCAGAAATCGATTTGACGTACAAAAATAGTCCGGTTATATAGCTGCAGGCAGGACGGAGAGAGGGTGGTGATGGCAAACTTGGGGCTTTCACACACGTCCGGAGTTCTCTGCAAGACACATTTTAATTCTGCGCAAATAAGTTGTGCGCTTGGGCCCTGAAAATAGTGCCCACCGACCCTATAGTACACTTAATCCAAAGATTTCTCAAAAAGCTTCGCTTCAGTCTTTTCACAGTCTTCTCCCGGGTATAGTTATAATATTTGAATTTAATTGCATTCGTTTTTCTTTTTTGTTGGAGCTATCTTTCATATTGACTTATTTCAAGCTTAGGTGGTCATGCTAAGCTCTGCGGACAGGGGAGTTGTAAACGGTTGGGTTCCCAACAGGCACGAAATTATCTAAAGGGGCACGCAGATTTGAAATTTTTTTTTTTAATTTTTCGAAAATAAGTATTTTTTTAGCGAGACTCCCTTCTTTTCTCTGGTTGTCCCAGCTCCTTGTGCATTTAATTTTGTTGTGCATAACGATTTTTCGAAACCAGTTCTCAGAACTTAAGTTTCTAAAACTAAGTTTCTTAATAAAGGCCCATACGCAGCTCGAAAATTATCGCAGGGAATGACAAACTTTATTTAAAAAAAAAAATCACAAATGGGATTAAACAAATAAAATTTTGGTAATATTATATAGGTATAAATCAGTAAATACGATATGTCAATGGAAATATGACTTTTAACAAGACACTCTGGGTTTTGAAAAGCATTATCTTTCTTTTAAAAAAGCAGTAACTCAGAATAAAGTTAGATACAATTATGCAATGCTTAAGCTTTATGAGAAAAGCATTTCCTTGACGCCCTTCCAATTTACAAAAAATCCGGTTATCATATCTAGTATCACACTTACTTTCCTTACACTGCTTATAAGCCAAAAGTAAGAGTATTTAAATGTCTAATGCCGAAAATGAAATTTTTAGCATGTTCTTTTGATTCGCCTTGTCGGCTTGAAGTCAACGGAAATAGGTTTAAGTTTGTGTTTCTTTTTGAATTTGGTTTTTCTTGCTGTTGTTGCGAACAAGAGGAAGCCTTTAGCGATAGTTGGGAATAATAAAAGTGGCGCATTTTTTTGTTGTGCTTTTTATTCCAATTATTTGTATGAGATTGTGTGTGTGTGGGTGCGCCAAAGGAGCAAGGGCAGTTACAAGTACACAAAGCCAAAGCTCATTTGCGATGCCAACGATACTAGCCTTCAAGAAATAAAAAAACAAAGCAAGGTACACTGAGCAAAAATAACGATCTAATAAAAAAAATTTTGAGACTTAACATAGTTAGTTGTTCTGGTAGCTTATTTAGGTGTCATAATTAAGTCCATAAAAATTTTTATTTTTAAGAAACATGTCATAACTTTAATAAAAAAATCGAATTTTTTGTAAATTCACTCGGCCGTTCTTTAATTTTAAAATTACTTTTTAAAAAATACATCATAACTTTTGAACAAATGGAATTTTAAAAATTAAGTTTAATATCGATTCATAAAAAATAATTAAAAAATCATAACAAAGCTTATAAAAATAAAGCAACTTTTTGGTCAAAAAATTTAATTTTTAAACCAGAACGTTATTTTAATGCAATAATTATGAGTTAGGGACATATGGCCAGGTGTGGGGTTGGCAGATGTGATATAAAATAATGCTTAATATTTTAATTTTATATCTTTCTTATAGTCAATTACAACCAAAATTTATTACCTGGCAAAATCATACTTTAACGAATTGTTATATTATTAACAACTTAACTTAAGATTGTGTGCACTCTTTGACGTTCTACTGTTCTCCCCCGGAAAGTCCAATTAAATGCTAAAAAATATGTTTTGTATCATATGTTGTTTACTTCTTTTTATCTCGATCGCAATTTTTTTTTTGTGAAATTCTAAATAAATTACATATGGAACTAGTTCTGTACTTGTTTATGCAAAACCAGTCTTTAATAATTTAGTGTTTTTTATTCGATATTTTCGAAAATATTCGTCCGTGATCCGGAAAACGAATTTGAACATTTTTTTTGGATTTGTTTTGAAACCGATTGTTTGGTGCTCCCAATTTCACCAAACCAAATTTTTCATGTGGTTTGAAACCGAATGTTTTGTTGCAAGAGCAACTAAAAGGAATCGGCAGAATAGGTTTAAAAACGTACGAACATTAAATTAAAATAATTTTTTAAATATTCTGTGATATTGTTAGATTATTTTAATGCCAACTTCAAGTTAGATATTTACTAACAATTATTTTTTTCTGACTCAACCCAAAAAATAGCTTCTCAACCTAAAACGAATTTTTTTGTGCTTGGGTAGGTGCAAGTAAAGGGGTGTAAAGGGGGTTTTAGAGAAGCCGAGGTAGCTGTTATCAGCAATCTAATTCCTCAATCCCTACTCTCACCTCCCAGTGGTACACCCTGGTAACCTGAGCAACCATACTGAAGATGAGCTAAACAACCCGCATGGGAGGCACGGCCAAGGCTAACGAGAGAGGGGGGGGTTTCGGGGGGGCTACTTCGTCATATATGATTTAAAGGTCCCCCGAAGTTTTGCAGCGTCTGTCTCGGAGCGATCGGTTGCAAAAGGCATCGGTTCCTTAGGTTAGAGGCGGCCTCTTAGTATAGATTATCTGGTTATCTATTAGGTGGAGTTAACCAGTTCTTCTTTAGGCTTGTAACCTATAGAAGTTCTCCACTTTACTCGAACTATTTGCAATTTGAAATTTAAAACATGAGTCGGTTCCACAATTGAAACCTCTTGAGGCCCTATGTCCCACTGGGAATAACAGGAATTGAGAGAGAGAGATGTGCACATATCACCAGACAGACATATGCTCTGTAACTGCCCAGCGCCGGTGTGGGACAGAGTCTGTCGCATGGGAAAGGAACGGATCAGTCCTTTCCATTTTAGGTCAATACCAACAAAAGACCTACTGCTATTCATGCGGAAAGCGGAAAGTATTTTGCATTAATTTATGGGTACGGGGCAAAAGATCTTCTGATCGCAGTGCCCCACTCCTTTGTGAGAAAAAAAAAAAATGTGCACGTATCATACACGAACACATGACCGATTGGTGCGACAGGGTTCCCGCGTTACACAATAAGAATTTCCCTTGTTTCAAAAATAAGTAAGTCGCGTTTTGTATCAAACGAAAATGATTTCGTGTCAACACAACAGACGAATTTATCGAAAATAAGAAGGAAAATATCGTCAAAAAAATGCGTTTTCAGGAGCACGCAAAAACGAATCCGAATAAAATTTTTCGGTTTGGTTTTTTCGTTTTCCGGATACAATGATATATGTATTTTACCTTCTTTGCAATAAATTTTGCACAGATATTTAAAACTATGCTATTTTTTCAAGTGTATCATATTAAAAACAAAGCTGCAAACTTGAGCCGCAACTAATCGATTCTTTCTGCGGTAGCCTTTTGTTGCATTGTTATTTGTTTGGCATGCCATGGCCCAAATGTTTGGACATCGTGTGGCAGGCGCCTTGAAGTAGGACGAAATGCAGCTCTCATATTGGCACATCAAATTTGCTGCACACACGATTTTGCAAAGTCATGCTGCAGTAACGGTAAAGTACAAACTTTCATATGCAACTCCCAAAAAAAAAAGGGGGAAAAAATGTGAAACTGTCAGTTTGAATTTGGTGCCACCAAATTGGTTGCAAGTGTAAAATGAACACGTTCTCTTGCCCTTTCCATGGCATTGGTGACAAACACGTCTTAATTTGAACACAGCGGGTCATAATATGTGCTTCGCTTTTACACCTCTGTCACATTGGGGTTTTGAGGTAGATAAGTCTATATATGTATATATACTTAGTCATATATATATGTGTATGTATGGCAACCCCCTGCACGCACTGGGCAATGTAATGATTAAGCTCAGGACGTTGCTAAATTAAGTGAGTTTTTACTTTGCGACGAGGCTAATTTTTGCATTTGGGCTACCGAGAGGCAGTCAAGCAGATTGTATACCAAGTCCGGAGTCAAGAGTCTCAAGATTGTGGCAACTTGTTGCATGGCGCATCATTGCGTGTCAGCATGGGCAGAAATGATTTCTACATACCAAAGCAGTTAAAGCCCTTAAGTCAGGGAGAAAATCCAATTAAATTCGGTAGCGAAAGAAATAAGTCCAAACTGTCGGCAAAATGATTCTACATACACGTATTTGCGTCAACATTGATTTTGCAGAAACATTGGTTGCATAGCTAGGCCCAGGGGTTAACCCTTCACCCGCCCAGACGCCAGAAAGCCAGCACAGAAGTAGTTCATGTGCATGGCGTGATTGAGAACGAGTGTGTACCAGGTTGTGGACAAACCAACAACAGACGAGCAGCAGAATGCTGCAGCAGATCTCTGCACTTTGCTGAGGCGTGATCTGAGTTTAAGACATGATATAAGTATTTGTATATATGGCTGTTTAATGTGAATGGAATTGGAAATGGAATCCATGTTGTTGTTGTTGTTGTTGTTGTTGCTGTTGCTGCTGTTGGGTTTGGCTACCGCAAAACCGTCGAAAAGTTGCGTGCCCATAGGTCTTCTGTGTAATTGCGCAACAATTGTCAGTGCGCTGCTGCAGCGCAGTCGACGTCAGTTAAAAGGGCGTATTGCAGCAACCGCAGCCAGCAGTCAAGACACGTCACAAATAAAAACTGGAAAAAAAAAATACACTTCAAGTCCACGTCAACTATGGTATGGTATGGTATGGTCTGAGCTACCTTTTCGTGTCTGCGTCAAACTTGCGGAAATCTGATTTTAAAATTATTAACAACATGCAATGGCTAAATAGTTTTGCATTCGATAACAAAAGCCACACCGCATTTTGCAACCAGGATTCAGTCAAAAACATGTTGGCTCTTGGCATGAATTGACTGAGCCAACAATTTGATTGTTGGCCAAAAAACGAAACCAAAACAAAAGAAAAAAAATTTTTTATAAAAAACCAGTAAGAAAAGCTAACTTTGGCGCCCCAATGTGTATACACTCCTAAGTTGGTATAACCGATTCTTTGGAATGACAGATTTACGATTTTGTTGTATTTTGGATTTCGTCAACATGTTGCCAATAGTTCATTGAAATGTTTTAGGTTGTGAAAGCTACCCAAAGCTTATATGTCTACCACAAATATGTAACTCTTTTCTGTTATACATATATAATAAAATCTCGATATTCGAATTTTCCATCAACTAAAAGACCAAAAAATACATACCAAGAGATATCGACATTTTACATTTCAATTAAAGTCGAAAATGACGTCTTCTGGAACTTGCTTTTCGTGATCCTCTTCAGGGCTGCCGTTACGGAGCCTTGGACGTCTTCTAAGAGCTGTATCAGTTTCCTTCGTATACCACTTGAGTTGAGGAAAGAGAAACAGTCCGAAGCTCCACCAACAGCAGCCCTCTTGCAACAAGCTGCTACAATCTGGAGACTTTTGTCTCCTGACTTGGTATACAATTTACTTGGCGCCTACCGTTCGCACGACCATATCTTTGGTATAACTATTTGGATACAATCGTACGACATCACAAACTCATAAAAAATCAGACGAATGCTTGTGAGCTAGTCAGGGTCCAGAAACGCCTTTACTTTGGCTACATTTTCTTCAATCCTTTAAGCCGGAACAGCTAATGCCACTCGAACACTATTGAATAAGCATCCTCTACATTACGAGGGTCTCCGAAAGGGTGACGCAGTATTTAATGACGTAGCGCTGCTCAAGATGAGCACGACACTTCTGTAGGCGACTAAAAAAAGAAGATAGATTTGTCGTATAGATAGAAGTGCTGCAAGCTGAAAAAAATAAAAAATTAATATTAATTTGAAAACCCCTTCGGCTAATTTGCGAATAATACAGGTCAACATGGTTTAGTTGTGGGAAAGCTAAGAGTTATTTCCGAAGTAATTTGCTGCGTAGAATCCGAATTCAGGGTCAGAATTTTGAGATATTTGAGATTATGTACCAAAAAAAAGGCGTTTTTTTTTCCTACTTTTGAGGTTATGTAAACAACTGACAAGACCCCGGAATTTGTAGACCTGTGTAATCGAGATAAAACCGTTATAGTTGATGGCCTTAAAAGATATAAGTTTTGACTTTTTATATTTATATATTATATTTATATCCCTATACCCTGTAAGGAGTACATTAAGTTTGTGCAAAATTAGCCCAAAACTAATTTCAATATGGTCAGCCGCTAAATTCGAATCCGAGGTCCCAAAATTCCCAACATCCAAGGGTTCTAAAATAATCTCCACAAACCCCATAAAACGAGGTATTTCGAAGGCAATCTCAGAAACCTGATTTGCTGGGTTTTTTAACCGGTCTCGAAAAAAGATATTGTGTGATTTTTAGAGGTTCTGTCAGGACCCTTGGATACTGGTATTTTTTGGACATCGGATGCGAACTAAGCGGCTTAGGCTGTATCAGATTTGTCAACAGAGGTTGGGCGAGGGCGTAGAGTAAAAACATTTAAGGGGTAATACCAGTGTAGAATCTTCAGAAACTCGATATTTTTTTTGGCTAAATTGGTAGATAGCTAAATTGCTAGACAATTATGATGCCCCGAAGTGATTTTTAAAAAAAAAGTTTCCTCTACTTATAAGCGTCGGGCTCATAGCACCCCGCCGTGCGGCCGGGCCAGTTTTAAACCGAAACCGCTTTTTTTTTTATCCGATCGATTTGAAATATTGACACAATCTTGATAACATAATTTCCTTGTGAACCACGTAGGATTTTGTCAAAATAATAAAAACTTTTTATTTTACAACTAATTTATACGAAATTTTTTAACGAAAAATTTTTTTTCTCAAACTTATACTATTTTTTTTTTTAAATTGTTATTTTTGAAAACCACTACGTGGTTCACTTGCTCTTGGTCCATAGATTAAGACGAAAAAAATTTCTTTGTGTTTTAGATCAATGGCGACGTCAAAAAGCTGCCGCCGTTGGAGGCTTTTCCGAAAATTAGTCATGTACTCGTAGCTCTCTACAGTTTTTTATTACTTTGGAAAAATGCATTTTTGTAGCTTAAAATATCTGTACTATCGTCACTTATTTGGATTTTGAATAAAAAACAAAGTTTCTTTAAAAAAAATTAATCGAAAAATTACCTTTAAAAACCATGCTTCACAATGGTGTTACCTCATAACATTTCAATTCTTCGGGAAAAAGGAGAGCGCTTAGGGTTCGTCAATTGTCAAAATGAAAAGTTTAAATTTTTGTTAAATTTGTAATACATCTATTGTATTTTCAATTTACAGTTTAGGTAGTCTTTTGTAAAATTTGTATTCAATAAACATAATAAAAAAAATGTTCTTCGCTTTCCAATATTTCATAGTTCTTAAAGCGACCTTGAAAATATTAATCTTTTGAGCACTTATCACAATATGATAGATTTTTTGTATACCTGCCCAAGGAATATTCTAAAAAGCTGATATTGGGGCGTGCATAATTAGACACGAGTTTTGAAATACTTAAATCCATCAAAATAGTCAAATACGGAGTACTTTCTTCAAAAGAAGTGAAATCTTAGTGAAGTTAAATATTTATTTTGTGTTATGGACTAAACATCCTTAAATAAAGTATAACTTGTCGTTTTCATTGTACAAATACAAAGTATTTAAGTGCATGAATTTCAATCTAAGACACTACAGTCCACAGCTTAATTAATCTTATACAAGATGTGAAAAATAACACTCTTAACTCCAATTTCGCTTACTTCAATTAAAATTTGGATGCAAAACACTAATCCAGTAGTCTCTCTCTAAGTGCCTTTTTGTCTTGTCTACTGACCGCAACGCATAATTCACAAATTCAAATGATCGAAAGGCGATTTTGAACTAGCCAAGCGTTATAAGGTTAATGAAATGCAGCAGCTGACCCAAGCAGAATAGCTGACTCCCTAACTCGCTTCCTGTCCCCGAAAACACCTTCCCATGCATACACCCAGCCATAGGTGCTTTCATTTCCACGCTAGTTTCTCTGCAACTGCAATTAGAAGTTGCACAAAAAGCCCAACAAGCAACGGCAACAACATGCAAAAAAAAAACACAAAAAACAAAATGGCGATAAATACCGCAATTTGCATATAAATGCACGTAGAAACGTCTTTAGTCACCCGAATCTTGAGCAAACCATAGAAGCGATTAACATTGTTGTTGTCGAGCCAACAAATACAATGACGGCCAAAGGGGGGTGCAGCGGAAAAACAGACGCCGTCTGTCGACGACTTCCAAGTAGCCAAGCGCAATTGGCGCCCAGCAAAAACAACAACTAATGCAAAAAAAAAGAAAATGGGGGAAAAAATGGCGGACTCAGCCGTCAGAGCGTGGCAGAGCAAACACTCAAACGGTGTCGGCTTTTAATGCCCTTTATCAAAATGCTTAAAGGGTATATTAAGTTGGTGCAAAGAAATGGAAATAAAAGCGGCAGGATCCCATAACCTTGATTCAGAATGACCAAGAATGATCTGTCCTTCTAAGGACTTACGTATGGCCTGTTGCTTCTAAACTAAAAGTGCTAGGAACATGAAATTTTTGGCTCAACTTTTATTGTCTAGCTCAGCATACAGTTTTTTATTTAATATTGGACTAATATTCGGGATTTATAGGAAAAAAAAATACCTTTGGGACGATGAAAGTTAAACGCGAAACAAACCATTTACTCGTATGTATTACTATATTTTAATCTATTTAATATATATTTAAAATGATTTTCAGAGCACCGCCAATTAATATGTATATTTTCGAAATGTGCATTTTTTTCTCTACTCATGACTTGATGACCTCTAGAGGGCGCCATACTGTGAAAAACTAAGAAGCCCAGCCCACTTGAATTTTTTTCTGTGAGTATTTCTGGCTATAGTAAGATAATTCTGAGGTCAACTATTTTTTAAGTCGTCCCATTTTAATTCGGTACTGAAAGGGTTAATGTAACGTCATATAGCCTATAACCTGCGGACTTTCAAGACGCTTCCAAAATAACCTCATTTGTCATATTATGATAAGTGGTTTAGAGGTAACGAGGGAACAGATAAACATACATAAATGCCAGTAATACCTAGCGGCGGTACCTTGAGAGAGAAGCGTAAGGTAGTTAGTAGGCTTAGAGGGTGAGGTTACAGAAGTCGGCATTTTACTTACAGGTTGAACTTTCCATTTTGCTTCGCCCTAGTTGAGCAAATTATTCTATGGATTACGCTTTCCTATTTTTCTTATCTAAAATAATATACAACGTTAAAGGATTTAACCGCATTACACTATCCGTTACTCCTCATATCTAGAATTATTCGAAAAAGAGAGAAAGTACAGTCTTTCACTGAACAATATTCACTCACAATAAAAATGTTAGTAACGATACTTTTTCCTTTCTTTTCAATTTTAAATTTTTCTAAAACATAGTTCATCGTTTCATATTTCAGAATTTTTTAAGAAAACGTTTAAAAGAGAGAAAAATTATAAAAAGAAATTTTATATACTAGAATGTTAAGTATGTACTTTGGATAGCCCAGTACAAATCGAGATGATATCTAAAAAAATTTGTGTTTTTATTTTTGGGATTACTACTTCCAGTTTCCCATTTAAATTTTTCATTGCTTTACCCCAAACTTTTTCGCGTTAAAGTAATCCTTGCCAGTCTATGCTTCAAAGCGCATCAAAATTCTTTCAAAACTGTCGAAATTAAAGAAAGTACAGTGTATATTATAGTCGTTATATTCCGACTATATTATGTTCACTTATTGTTGTTGTTGCTGTTGTGGCAGCTACAGTGCAACTATTGCTGTTTGCTACTCGTGCAGCATAGCATTCATTGCCTGCCAGCCCCATTATGGCACCCTCCCACATCTCCCACTAACAAAATACATTATTGTTGCATCTTTTTGTTGCTGTTGCGGTTGTTCGTTGCGAGCTGGTAAGCTGGCTGGTGCTGATGGAGGGTGAAGTGGGGGCGGGGGTGAACGTTGCCGCTGTTATTATGCAAATGCCATTCACAGGTAATTACCACGCTGCACCGTTATAATTGCGCTCGAAGCCCAGCTACGAATCACGATTGCAGTTTGCAGTTTGAATTTTGCATTTCGCATTTTGCCGACAACTTTGCTGCCATAACAAATAATTATATGTGCATAGTAATTTTTCCATTTTCTGGCGAGGGTAGTTTAATAAATGAGCGAAACTTGTAGCTAATTGCCGAATCAGCTATTGTATGCTAGCTATAATAAATATTCTAAAAGCTACAAGTTGAGCTTAATTATTTTAAAGCTTGCAGATTTTAGAAAATTTTTATCGCACTCGAAATTTGATTTGTCTCAAAGAAGGACTTTGAAATAATTTATTGAAAAAGTAAGTTTTTAAGTTTATTGAAGCAATATTTATCAACAGTTTAACATAATTATTGAGCAAAGTAGGGGATATAAATAAATAATTTTTTTATTCATTTCACTTTCGGTTTTTTGTTTGTCAAGTCGTTTGATGTTTTACAATACGTTTTACCAAGGGTTTGTACAGAAAGTGAAGAGACAACAATGTCCATACTGCAGGGTAAGTACAAAATCGAGTAATCATAAATTATAAAGGGTATTCACGCTTGCTATTGAGTTGAGGAGTTGAGCAGTTGCGCAGAAAATCAACAGTCTATAGCGTGAGTTTCTTTTGGTTAGTTTATGTGTTGCATTGTTGAGTTTGTGCCTCTTTCTTATTTATTTTATAAGTTTTAAATTAGATGTTGACTCGGCCACTTAGAAGTAATCAGCCATGCTTCGGAAAAGGAAAAAGCCAAACCGAATAATTGTATTCGGATTAGTTTTTGCAAGCTCCGGAAAACGAATTTTTTTGTTGAGATTTTCCTTTTTATTTATTTGTTTTGATACAAAACAGCTGTCATGGCTGCCGCAGCTCTGCACGTTTTTATTACTTTATGTTGTTTACATTTTATTTTCATTCGAATATAGCTAGTTCCTTATTATTCTATCTTTTATATTAAATTATACAAAAATATTACTTTAGCAAGAATATTTATTAAAATTAAACACGACTTAGCTAAAAAGGAAATTTTCTTTGTGTAAGGGCCCATACGGATTTTTTTTTGTATATGAAGTTTTGTCATTGCGTGTGAAAATTTTCGAACTGCGTATGGGCCTTAACGCGGGAACCCTGTCGCACTCATCGTCATGTGTTCGTGTATGATACGATCCACGAACAGAAAAAATAACGTTTTGTCTGTGCATGCCATTTTTTGGGTTGAGTCAGTAAAAAAACTTTAAAAAAATTGTCAATGAATATATAACTTAAAGTTGGCATAAATATAATCTAAGAATATCAAAGAATATTCAAAAAATTATTTCACTATAAAATCCGTACTTTTTTAAACCTATTTTGCCGATTCGTTTTTTTTCCACATGAGAAATTGGCTTTAGTGAAATTGAACCAAACATTCGATTTCAAAACGAATGCGAATAAAATGTTCTACTAATTTGGTAGATAAAATGCACTAGACTTATGTATTAAAATTTTTTTAAAATTCTCTTAGTTGCCTTTTATTTTGCTGCTCTTTATCATCACAAAATGGCTATAATATCTAAATTTTGCGTATTTCGCAACACTTTCTCCACAACTCAACAGCTAAATAGTAGAATTGCTTATGCGCTGAGAAAAAGTTGAGTTGAGCGTTGAAACTTAACGCTGATCATTTTGTTGTTGCAAAGGTGCTCAACTAAAGAGCAAGCGTGAATACCCTAATAATATTTTTTCTAACCACAGTCTTCTTTCATCCCAATATTTAGATCTACGTCAACTCTGTAAAATTAATTATATTTTTGCGAAGGCAATTGCACATATGGTATACCAGGGTAGGTGCTATTGGAAGAGCGCTTTTTTCTGCGCCAATTTTTTATTTGTTTTTTCCCTTTGTTACTCCTCTTGGTAGCTAAGGGCCTCTACAAGAGAATTCTTTCTCTTGTGTCGGTTTCAGTAATCGATTTTATTTTCATTCAATCCGGTGATTGGTCAAATGCATTCCTTTTTTTATTTGAAATAAATGTTGAAAATTTCTAATTACTCTGAATCATATACGCGAGTAGCTGTTGTGCCTTTTTGAAGCTAATCTATGGGGATGACACCTCGTAAATCCCAAAAACTTTGTCGACATGCCACAAGCAAGTTCACCATCTTCACCCATAGAAGACAGCTGCTCTCTAATATATTGCAATGGATCTTCGATTCGTGGATGGTTCCAAAAAGACGCCAAAACTTGTTCGGTTTCTATTCGGACAAACACTCCCAGCAGCTGGTTGCGCCTATGGCGGAACCCATCTCACGGATAGATTTTTAAAATCCAAAAATTTATGTTATATTCATTTCATGTTGAATTTGATATGCCCAATTTACGGACTCAGCCACCTCACGCATATTTATTCTCAGCTGGAACAGGGATTTTACCAACGATTATTGGCGCCACTCCTTGGGGCGATCTAAAAACTTGCAGCTTTGGCAAGATCACAACGGATTTTAATTAAAATTTCTTAGACTGATCTGATGCTTTTCCATTTTGGTCGAAATTCACGGGATTTCCCATTTGCAATAGCCGTCAAACAGTTACTAAGTAACCTAGTTTTCTCCTAGTTTCTTTGCAGTTGTCTATTAAAAGATTTATCTATTTAGATTTGAGGCTCTATGCTCCATTTAAAAGAAATAAGTCATCATCCTTAAAAGATAAAGCAGTGTTGCATTTTAAGCGTAAGAACTTTAAAAAGTGCAATAGCGACATGAACATGAGAGCGAGTTGACTGACGACTGAGCTTTTAATTTGTCTCACTCTGGTTTCTCATCAGTTGTCGAATAAATCTTTCGCTTATTTTCTCTCTCAGCAGGCAGCAGTCCGCGACTTCGGCATGCGTTCGGCTGAGTCTGTGAGAGCAGCTGATTGTGCTCGGCACTAGCGTGCAACGGCTGGCAATCGCTTATTGTAAGTAACTTTGTGGGAAGTTTAGAAAATCTTTGACTCATCAAACTACCCTCGTTTTTAAACGTTAATTGTTTCTTAAAATTAAGTTTACTTCTACAATGTTTTGTTGTTGTTTAAAATAAAAAATTTAAAGATTTTAAGGTCATTTGTGACCCTGTTCGACGTTTCGTAGTAAATATTTATATGGGAATTTTACAGCAAGCTGGAAGTCATAATTTTTTTTTTAATTAGTTTGAAAAAGAAAATAATAATTTTTTTGTGGTAAACTTTCTATACTAGAATATTTAATAAAAAGTTAACGTTGACCTTATTTTTCGATTAAAAAAAAATGAAAATTGTCAATGGAAGCAGAAAATTAAACATCGGGGATTCACGGACAGGCATAAGAGCCTAAGATAATTGTATAATATGTTTGAATCCATAGGGTAACCCATTTTGGAAAGGAGGTCTTGGGAAATATGATGAGTTAGTAATTTAAATGAGTTGGCAAAACAAAACAGATAATTTGAAAAATGTGCCTTAGGATGGGAAACGTATAATAATAAAGTACATTTTTTTTGTTTTTTAAATTTCTAATAATCAATTTCGAAAAAGTTTATAAAAAAACTTGACGAAGCAGTTTGCGTCACCATAAAAACTTTTCAAACCATCTCTTTTAACTTCAAAAATTTTTAAGCTACGGGGATTTTGTATTTGCGAAAAAATTAGTTTGTATCACTTTTATTTTTGCACAATCCGTTGAAAAAATCGAAACTGCCGACGAGCTGACAACAACAGTGAAGTCCATGATGATGACGATAATGTTGCAGTTGCAGTTGATGGCAATTGCGATTGTTAAACATTTTGGTAAAGAAGCCATTCACCAAAAGCTAAGACAATGGGACATTTTACAGAGCATATTGCAACAGTCGTTCATGCCACAGCGAGAGATCCCAGTGAGGAACCCCGAGATACAAACATCAAAATTAGAATAACTGGAATAACTGAAGTACGCATTAACTCCCTATCAACCAACATTATTATTATTATTCTCATTCTTGTTCTCATACTCGTCGTCAACGAATGCGAAATCCTTTTTGCACTTTGCTCTTGGTCACTATCAAAAAGTAATAAATCTGCCGTTGATCTGTCGTAAATCTTTTTTGCGTTCCCTTCATGATTTACCCACATAAATCAAAATTATCGACACTGAGTCCACTGCGTGTCCTTATGCTGCGTGCGCCTTCACTTGGTTTCCAGAGTCAAAGCCACACTAAAGTGTTAAATCGTCTGCCTGACCAATGACAAAGCCAATTCCAAATCTGTTGCTGCTCCTTTTTGGAAATTTTATTTATATGTTATTTTATTTCAGGTTTTCTGTATATTTTTTTTTGTTTTTTTCGTTTTTTTTTTTGGTTTGCCATTTAGCGCTGCAATTATCGCCTGCAGCTTGCCACCTTTTAGGATCACTTGCCATTCCAGCTGTCGGAATCAATCATATGAGGCAACCACCAGCGCACACATCGCATGCCAGAGCGTTGACTTTTGGTCTATCGGTATGACAAAGGAAAATTCGTCACATGCAAAGTGAAATTATAACTCGACAACTCTAATTTCATTTAATTTTCGGCTACAGTCAGTCAGCCAGGCAAGAAGAAGCGACGGCTACAATTATACCATATTTTCTCCAATTAATAATTAATAATTTGTTTGGGTCACGAACATCTAGCTCTTAAGCTAGCTTCACGACGTTAGGGCAACAACTTGACTTTGGGTTTCCATTTGACTTCTTTTTTTCTATCTTTTTTTTTTGGGGTAAAAAGATGGCAAAAATTGGAGTTAGGATAACTTAGGTAGACGAAGTTTTGTTACTCTTGTAGTTGTCGTTTGTAGCAGAGAATTATATTTATTTACGTTTTATTTAAATAAATTAATGACTCAAAATATGTCCCGATTCTCTGTCTAGTCACAGTTGGTTCCGTTTTTGTTATCTAGTTCATTGTGATTTCATTTAAATACAAAAAGTTTGTCAAGCCTTAAAAAACATGGCTTTTAAGTATCTTTATCAGCTTGTAGCCAATTCTCAACCGAAATTTTTTTGATATTTGTGTACATTGCCGGTTCAAAAGATGCAACTTTAAAACGCTATTTCTGTACCTTACTGGTATTCCAATCAATAGATACAATTTAAACTGTACACCGGGTACATTGATTTTTCCAGAGTTTTTTGACAACAAGTATGTATTTATTTTGAAACGATTTTTTCATGGAAGCTGCTCACTAGCCTAATGAAATAGAGGAGTTCTGGAACCCAATGCTTAGCTAGGAATTATGGGCGAAATAAATGAAGGGGTTCACTTTCACTAATGTATTTAAGGTACATGTTAGTATATTTTTCCATATTTTTCAAAATTCCCATTATTTGTCGAGTTATCGACAACTGAATGATTAGGTAGACTAAAGGTAAAAAAAAAATTTTTGAGAATTTTTTTCAATAAAAGATAAAACTTTGAATTAAAGAAAAACAAGCTTAAAAAATTTCTTAGATCTATTTCATAATTAATTAATAAACAAAAAAAGCATATATATCTTTTCAAAACATCGATAAAATGAAAGTACAGCAGTCTCCACGAGGCGGCTTTGAACCCGAAAATCCCACCGAAAGTCCATACTAATAACACTAGTTTACAGCAAAATCTGTCGTCAACATGTTTTGCTCGTTTCCGTAGTAAAAAGGCACGCTAAAACCGAAAATAAAGTCCAAAAATTTTTTCATGGAATGCATTTCCAGATATTTTGAGAAAAACATTTTTTGAAATTAAAAAAAAAGTGTCTCTATTTCAAAGTAAATATCTCTGGTTGTACTAAACTGATTTTGATTATTTTATTGCCAAAATGTAGATAATTTAATTACCTATCGATTACTCTTGAAATATATTTTTGTCAAATTTACGGTTTGGTCGTTATTTATCCTCTTAAATTAAATTTTTCGTCAATTTTAAAAAAAAAAAGTTCATACAGTTTTAATCATGGCTCGTAAAGCTTGATCGATTAGTTTTCTACCACCGCACAAGTACTAAATAATACCAGAAACAAAATAAAAATATGGTCACTTTTTTTTACCATAATAATTTTTGAAGTCAAGGGTATGGGTCGGTATAAAAAATGCCCGATATTTCCAAAAAAATTTTCCGATTTCGATAAACAACCATTCATTTTCCACATAATCGATCAAGCTTTACGAGCCATGATTAAAACTGTATGAACTTTTTTTTTTTAAAATTGACGAAAAATTGAATTTAAGAGGATAAATAACGACCAAACCGTAAATTTGACAAAAATATATTTAAACAAGTGAGTGCGCTAATTATAAAAATAAAAAGTCATGCTGCACATTAATTTTATATTAGATATTATCAAATTTAAAATTAAACTAGTTCAAATTTTTAATTAAACGGAAAATATGATTTTTTTTAAATATAGTCGTTCAAAATGAATGTTAATATTGCTTGATGAATTCCTCAAGTGGTGTATGATTTCCATAAGCTGCCAACACAACTTTTCAGCACATCGAAGTCTCTTTTTTGGTAAATAAATGCCAGCTAGACGTTTTAAAAAAATAATAAAGTGAATATTAAAATTTTAAATATATGTTGACTTATGCTAATCCAGACCTTATCGAATATTATGCTTTTAGAACATTGCTTATCATTCACTACAGAAAAAACGGGGCTTAAAGTTTTTTGATAGAAATATTACACAGTCGAACTTTCATAAAATTAACTTGTTTCTAAAAAAAATATAATCCCAATAAACTGCTTTTTCGAACAAGATATATTAAAAAACTTCGAAAATTTTGTTTATTCTCTGTATAAAAAATTTTTAATTTTTTTTTTTATAACTTTTCTTTACGCATTCAAACAAAATCTCAAAGCAAGAAAAAAATAAAAATAAAAATTTTTGGGGAACTGCCAGGAATTATATTAAAAGAATGAATAAAATGAAAATCTAAGAGACAGAGTAATTTTGAAGGACTTCCTGATATCTGGAATGAGTTTCAACCATGAATTAAAAGACAGCCAGAATAACCAACTCCCGTCACAGCTCCACTCCATAAATGCACCATATGTACACATCATGAAACTAACTAATATACCCTCCATTAGAGTATAATAAAAAGAAAGGCAAACTACAAAATTCGGCTGACTGAAACGCTTAATTGCTGTCACAAAAAAAAACGAAAAAAAAATAGAAAAAAATTAAAGATGAATGCCAGTGACTACAAGTGGAAATCTTTTGTAGAAACATAAAATAATGGGAGAAAAAAGAAACGAACACCCCAAACACGCACGCACAAACAATTCAAGCGGACCAGGGAGACAGACAGTTAGTCAAAGGTGCAGAACATATTATATATATTTACTATGTGTGTGATCTCTTACAGCAAGTGAGATCGTGTGAGTGAACGCTTCCTTCCTGCCATTTGTGCCAGTTGTCTGATGAATTCCAATAGTTGGTAATACTCGTCGTATGTGGATGAAAAAAAAAAAGTAGCATTTCTGATTTTGTACGCGCCACATGTTGAACAAATGCAAAAGTTCAAGGACTGAGCATTGCAACAAGGCTTTCAATGCTGCCTAGCTACACTTCAATTTGTGCACGAAGCGTGCCAATAAATTAATTCGCACACACACACACACTCAAACGTGTGTATATAAACAAATGTATATATATAGAAGTAGATGCACGGAGAGAAACAACCAAGAGCATGGCCTATAGCGCACGATTGGCTTGAATTTATATGAAAAAGACACCGGTTTATCTCCTGGATCGCCTAGTTCCTAAAATGTGGGTAACCCTGTATGTTAGTCTCTTCTTCTTCATAACAGAACAGATTGCCCAGAGGGCCTCGTTGGCGCCAATTCCATAAGAAGACTAACAAGGAGGTCAGCGGCTTAGAGACATTTTGACTCCCCATAGCCCTGACTAAGAAACTTGAAGGCAGCACCTTTGAAATCTTGCTAGCTGTTCTAAGCCGACTCTATTCCGCCTCCTGCCTGTTCCCTTCTTGGTAAGGGAAAATGTCTTTTCATGTTTTGGTGCAATTTTATTAGAGGAAGTGGAACTGATCGCTTCAATCCTAGTTGAAGTTTACAAAACAATTGAAGAGATTAAGAAGGTCCTTCAGTGGCATTTTTCCTAACTGCCGTAGACGAAGTGCCATGATCAGGGATCTAAAAAAAACACAGTGGCGGATCCGCGGGGGGTTTTCGGATCCGGACCCCAAAGTCGGAAAAACGTTTTGACAGTTTATTGCGACCTCTGATATATAGTATACACTTTGAGGTGAAAACCCCCAAGCACTTTGAAGGTATCCCGTGTATTCCAGATTTTAAAGCTTTTTTATCAGATGTACTCACAAAAATGTAAAATAATGCGTTAGGCACGAGCTGATGCGCGTCCTAACTGAAGAAGGAAGGGAGGTATAAGGCGTATAATACGTGAGCAGGAAAAATATGAGAGTATAGGAAGGCATCTTTTCGAAAACGCCAATCGTATGTTCAAGGCATATAGTACCTGGTAATGAATGAAACGGAGATGAACTGAGTTTATGGGGAACTACTTCTCCGGCTAAATGTTGGGTGACAATTGTTGTTGTGCTTCTCGACTATCCCCAAAGATGACGATGTAAACGACGCCTTGCTATAACGAAAGCGGCTCGAAAACAACTTCCTCTAGCACCGATGGCTAACCAACAGAGATGTTCAAGATTGGCGACAATAGGTTGGAGTGCACCAATTCTTTTGCAGAACATGGCTAAAGGAGAGCGGATCTAGTAATTGAAATCTTAGCGTATTTTGTCATGTCCTCAAAAAGTATGACCCCACGGTATGTACCAACTGTTGTGGTATGTCTTCTTTCCAGCGCTTGCTCGACCCTTTTGAGCGTGTGGTATGACATTCTAAAGCCACTGGTGAAGTCACTGGACAGACTTTCAAATCTAAATGCCAAATCCTGGACTGTTAATGGTGAAACCGGTTTTTACAAACCCTCCAATTCCTGCGTAAGACCCACGTTTACAGAATCAGCAACCATCATCGACCGCAACTCTAAGAACTCTATCAAGACATTAACATAATCAAGCGGATAAACATTGAGCTACTCTACTGACTGGATGATGTGGTGCGTATGGATCAAGCAGATTCAGCGAGTGAATTGTAGGAATCCGGCAAAAGGGGAACACTATGCCTCCGTCGGAAACACTTCATAGTGGTCTGGTTTCAGAGAAGGTAAAAAGCGAGCGTGATGTAGACGCGTTTGGAAGGAGACTCTTACCCGTAATCTACTAGCGAGTTGATATGGTTAGTTGAGAAGAAAAATTGATTTCTGGGAATTGCTGCTAATTCTAAGACATTAACCTCAAAATAAGTTCCAAAAGGTTTTTTTCACATAAATATTGAATCCAAGAAATGACGCGATTTAAAGTGAGGACTCGATTAGAGCATAGAAATACTTGTATCATGAATCAATACTATGTTTTCTTGAAACAAGCTTAAGATTTTACGAAAGCTAGAACTACACCTATCTGAACTAATAACCAGATCAGTTTCACTCAAATTTGGTAAAAATTAATACACTTTATTTTCATTTGTTAAAATGAATGCACAACGCACTCATTCGCAATTTGTAGGAATATGGCTTGACTGGGTTTTTTCTCTCAGTGTAGTGACTGACTGATAGCCATCGCTGTAGAGCCTGGGGCATTACTTGCGCGCGTTCTGCCTGGGCAAATTGCGCTCAATGCGCCCGCTTCGCGCCAATAGAGACATCAAGCCAAAAACCAGAACATCAGAGCAGAGAGTTACCAGGCGGCAGCAGAAGCAGCAGCAGAGCAACAGCATCTGAACCCGCAATACTCCCCGGTTGAGTTATGTCTGTCTCGGTTGCGGTGCATGTGAATGAAGCCGCTCTTGTGCTTGCGAGCTCTCTTGCTCTGGCTATAGCGTCTTGTCATCTAGTACTAAGTCCAGGATTGGCGCACTTTAGCTGGGGTCTCTAGCTGCCCACTCATGTTTGCGTTCCCGCTTGGCATTGCCTTTTGCCTGGGTATCATCAAAATTGTCGTTGGCTTGCAGTTAAATTAAGTCATAAATTCAGTATTTATCTGTTGAATGTAGTTTGTTGTCCGGTCATCATTTGCGGCTTTTGTCGCCGCTGTCGGTTGTCCGGCAACCCCACTAACTGCAGTCCCCCCCCCTCATATCAGTTGTCACTCGGAAAGTTGCCCAAGACTTGGCAACTACTTAGTGTGGCAGCCCACCTAATTGGCTTGGGAATGTTGCACAGCTCAGTAGTTGGTGGGGGACTTCTTAGGTTGTTACCAAACCATATTTGCTTTCAAAAATTTATATTCCACATAATTTATTAAAGCACATTAATTTTGTCCAACATTGTAAAGGTGCCAGAGCTATACGAGATACACGTATTTTTGTACAAATCGCTGATAATTCAGCTCATATCAGATCCAGAGCATATGACTGTTTGACTGCTTGACTGTACGTACATCTGTCAATTAGTCACTTTGACATTGCTGCGTATGAAATCTTTATCAGCATTGTCAAGTCCTCATAGTAGTAGACACTGGCTGTTTACTATTACCGACCATTTATTGAAACATAACGCATAATGGACATTTTTTAATGTCAACTCGAGACGAGCAAGTGTGCAATGGGAGGTACTGAAAGTCACACAGTTGCAGGTAGCCGAGTACCTTGCGATTGTCATCGCATTTGCTGCCGTCTGACATGACAAGTTGTTGCAGCCAGGCATCAGCCTCAAGCTGCTGAACCTGACTCTGACTCCGACTCCGAGTCTGATTCTGATTCTGGATTCTGTTGCTGGTTGCAACCCCACCTACCGCTCACGTGCGGCTTTGAAAGCGTGAAATATTTTGACAAATCGCAGCCACTTAATCAAAAATCATCATCGGAAAGGGATCGATGTTTTTGTATTGAGGTAGCAGCTATGGCAGCGGCAGCACCACTGTCACAAAGGACAAGCCGAACCAAGCTAAACCAAAATCGAACTAAACCATCATCATCATCATAATTATTATCATTGACATCGTTGCTGTCGTCGTCGTCGTTGTCTCTGCGTCTTCTCTGTGTGGGATGAGCGCAAAGAGATTTCCGCGCAAAGTTGATAAAAAAAAGAACTACTATAAGGGGGCGCTTTGATAAAGAAATTCCGACTACAAGATACGCTGCTCTGAGTGCATCTTAGGTCTTTGAAGCGGATATTTTCAGTAAGGGAACTTAAAGTAGTGTAGATACCTACATATATGAGTTAGTTAAGGTAGCGAAAGTGAGCTCGTTAATTCATTAATCGTTTTAAATTTAATTTTAAAGTTTAATTTTAAATAAAAATTGATATTTAACTATTATTTCATAGGTTAGGTTAGTGCAGTAGTTGGGGCTTTTGTGTCCCAACTCACTTATGCCCGTTGTGATGCCGCTGGGTGAACCTTACACCACCGAAGGTCCCCTATAAGTCACGTCCATCTGGCGGCCTGGATAAACCTCGAGAGGCTTCTTGGACTCTTTTCTGAGAGCTCAGATAGATCAGTAACGAAATACGATTTGAGAAAACGGAATCTTGTTCTGCACAGTCCAGGACAGTGACAGAATAGATGCTCCACCGTCTCTAGCTCTTCCTCATCGCCGCAGCTTCTGCAGAAATCCTGATGAGGAGCATTTAGCCTGGATGCTTGGATTCCCACCAGCCCGTGTCCAGTAATAGCTCGGATTACGGTCGAGCATTGAGCTCTACTAAGACATCAAAGTTTCTTTGTTCTTTTCCCGCAAAATATTATTTCATAACTTTTAAGTCAAAAAATAGTCAAGTTAAATGAAAAAATCGGAAAAAATACCATTCGCCCGTGCTTATTCGGACTCCTTTTGAAATCGAACGTTTAGTGCGCCCAATTTCACCAAATCGATTTTTTCATGTGGTTTGAAACTTTTTTTATACTATATATTTTATACTGAATTTTTTAAAATATTCTTTGATATTTTTAGACTATATTTATGCCAACTTAAAGTTATATATTTATTGACAGTTATTTTTTTTTTTTTTTGATTCCACCCAAAAAAATGTTATGCACAGCCAAAACGAAGTTTTTTTTTTGTGCTCGTGTATGTGCACGTATCAAACACGAACACATGACGATAATTGCGACAGGGTTCCCGCGTTAAGGGGTCTACGCAGAATGCAAAAAAATTTCGCACGGAACGACAAAACCATATAAAAAAAAATCCCATTTGGGACTTTTTTTTATATGAAGTTTTGTCATGACAAGGGAAATATACGAATTTATCGTAAATAAAAAGGGAAATATTGACAAAAAAAATTCGTTTTCCGGGGCACGCAAAAGCGAATCTGAATAAAATAGTTCGGTTTGTTTTTTTTGTTTTCCGGAACACGGCTGATAATTTTATTTTGAATGTTTTAGAACGATTAATAGGAAAAATATCCCATTAAAAAAGCTTCTTATTTAAAAATAAAATCGGATACAACTTCACCTTTTACATACATTCACAGCAACCCAAGACGCTCCTAAAAGGCAGTGTATATAAAGCGAATGTAAAGTTCTTTGTATGTGTGCTTGGGAATTAGTTCTTTAAAGTGTTCCGTCGCACTTGTTCACATGTCACACATAGGTAGCATATAATATGTGTGTGTGAATATCTTTCCAAGTAATGACAATTCATTTATGTTAACACATTATTAGGGCCTCATATCAATCTTAATAATGTCGCTGCTTATGAGCTATAACATCAAACACATACCCTATGTATGGAACATATGTATTTGTTAACCAATTGGGTTTGGGTCGCGCGACTCTGACTGCCATTGCCCAAAAAAATAAAAAAATAAAATGTTTCCAAGCAGTATAAATTACCCAACATTTATCAGGCGCATATTAATTTGATAAACGTGACGAATTAACAGTTTGTTAAGCCAATAAATGGCATACAATAAGATGTTTATCATGTATGTATGTACATACTTATGTATACACAAAATATACATACATATGTACATAGAATATAAATATGCGTGCAGCTAAAGATATGCATAAGAAAAGCACGTTGGAAAACAAGAAGATCAAGTGATATGGTATCTTTGGGATTAATAGACTAATTTGTAACACAAAATTTTCTGTATTATATGACTTGGAATAAGAGAAACAAAATTGGATAGACTTCTGTGCAATGTATTTTTCCCAAATGTAACGCTATAGGTATATTTCTCGACTTAAAGAGGTACATTCGAATTTCTTTCTTTCTCTCTTTTCTTTCAAATATTTGTTGTCACACACAGGCAGGAACTAAATATGATCTAAGTGTTAAAAAAGCACGACACAGGAAGTTGGACCATGACATTTTTTAGAAGATGGGTTCTTAGTTTTCGCCACTAAATTGGATTCTTCATTTCATGGTAAAAGTCGTCAAGCTGAAAGACGGGCCGAAATCGCATTTGTAAAGCATTTTATGCCCATAAAATTGTCCCAACTTATCCTAAATCAAGATCAGCACTCTAAAAATCTGACAAATGTCACAGTTCAGTATTGCTAAGAGTTTTAGATCGTTTTGTAAATGTTGGTTGCTCCGTCATTTGAGCAGAGTTTAAATGATAGAAACAGAAAATTACCCGAGCGGAAGATTTATTTACTTCGCAACTCATCGTGTCTTGGAATCGTCAGTCAAGTTACAGTGAGTGAGGAACCAATCAAACGTCAGCACAATCTTCAAAAAATTAAAAAGTCTTTTTATAACATCATAGGCCGAACTTTTGAAATGCATCTTCATTATTTTGGAAGAAATTTCTAGCGCAGCTTGGAAGATATCTACTAAAGCATTAATTATTCTAGCTGCAGTACAGATAAGTGATTTTGTGTATAGGCTCATTGTATACGAAAACTTTTCAGCTTGAGTCTTCCATTCTATGCATTTCTTAAATAAAAAACACTCTTGATCCTATAAATCATATTAAATGCGAAAAAGTTTATTTTCTGAAATTTTTCAATATTCAACAAAAATTACGACTTATTCGAAGTCAAACTGTGCACCGCGCAGATCTCCAAACTTCATATGCTGAAGAATATGTCACAGTCTCAATACTCATGCCTGGCAATATGTAACTATATAATTAAAAATGTATCCGAAAGATGCATCCTCAATGAGGACGTTCTTCCCAGCTTTTAAGTGCTACTTTTCCAAAGTGTAAAAGTTGATTCCCTATATTGAGCATAAAATGTTGGTCTCTGTGATTGAAGCGGAATATCGAAAGAATAGAAAGAATTAAATCTTCTACTGAGGTTAAAATTATTGGTATGCTGCGATAGAACGTACTTTTGCGGCATAACCTATATTTTCCTATATCTCTATCTTTTCACAGTACAGACCACTCTTTTAGTGACAACTTGGCGCGAAAGACTGAGTTCGCTTTCTTCAATGCACTGGGATGTTGCTATTGATCCAGATCGAGAGATACACCTTTTATCAAAAAAGAATCCAGGAAATATACAGATTGTGTCGTTAGGTGAACATTAAATAACTTTAAAAAAAAAAACGATTTCCCTATATAAGGAATTTCGATTTAATTTGGTCCTTTACAATTTACTTGGAATACTTTATAAATACAATATCAAATCTGACCAATATTTGCCTTAAGCTCCCCGATGGTTTGAGGGTGGCTCCACAATAATAAATCCGTAGGGGTTAAATCTGTAAATAGGGATGGCTAACTAATGTGTCTTCTTTTTAAATCGCACGTCCAGGGAATTTTCGTAGCAGAAACTACATAGCCCAAACAACCGTCGACCGACTTGTTTTAACCAGTAACCAGATCCAGACCTTTTTCACACATTTGTATCCAGACATAATGAGCTAACATCGACTGATAACCAATTTCCATCGACAGTTGCGCATTCTCTAAAAAAATATCCCTATAAGAGTTTTGGGACCGACGTTTGTTCCAGTCACCTTTTTGGTCATTCAAAGGTATTTCATTGATCACGTGTGGATTTTTAGTTCCCTAAATGCGGAATTTTACTTGTTAACCGGCGTTACCACACAGTGATAAATGGGTCTGTAATCAAAATTTGCCGAAGCAGCATTTTCCGACCATAAAACAAAGAGCTCTAGGAGACTATAAGAACCCGAACTTTATAAAAAGATGCGCAATATCTGCAGGCAGATAAAGTATACTGTTTCATATCGATATCACTCGGTCAAAATTTGATACAAAAAATCGGATGAAACCTTTATAAGCTATATATAAGGATGTATGAATTTTAAAAACAATCACTCACCTATGAACCGCACGAATATTCTACTTTATTCCTGTAAAAAGCAAGGTAGATCCACCAAAATTTAAACGAAACTAAAAATAATTATACTTTTCGGGATACTAGCCCCACACCCACAACACTGTGAAAATTAAATTAAAATATATTTAAATCGGAATGTTCCAGTCCATTCATCATCATCCTTGGCGCTACAGCTATAATTCAGCTTTGGCCTTTCGAACAATATCTCTCCAATAATCTTTATCCTTTGCAGCTTCCTCCCAGTTTAGGACGTTTAATTTTTCACTCCATTTATCCAGCGTGCTCGGGTTCGCCCATCTACTCTTCTCCCATGTTTTTTTCAGAATTGGGTTTCGCGTTCTCGCAAAATGTCCGGCCCAACTAAGTCATTGTGACTTGACATAGGCAGCTAGACTT
Organism: Chymomyza fuscimana; assembly: GCA_949987675.1. Lineage (NCBI taxonomy): Eukaryota > Metazoa > Arthropoda > Insecta > Diptera > Drosophilidae > Chymomyza > Chymomyza fuscimana. The sequence continues at coordinate 26,577,609 of OX465089.1, read as the reverse complement.
GTGTCGTTAAAAATCTCCCGTAGCTCTTCGTTGGTGCGAACGCGGTAATTGTTAGGATCCATCATTATCGGACCAAGAATTCTTCGTACAAATTTTCTCTCAGTCATCTCTAGGAGGCCAGTCCATTACCGTTCCAAAAGAAAAATAAAAATATTCTCAGAATGAAATATTCTTTACTTAAACGCATAGAGGCAAGTGGCAAAAGGGTGACAAGTCGTGACGTCATCGTAATGCATATATGCTAAGCCTATTAGACTTATATGAGAACTATTGCGCCCAGTCTGAGCTGCGCTTGACACATATTACGTAGTTGTTCGAAATCTATCAAACCTCTTACCCTTAGCGTACAGGCTATTAAAAAAAAAATAATTCCTAAGTGAATTAGTAGAAAAGAAATCGTCGCGCCAGTTCATTGAATCCAATGCAGATGCTCAGAGTCAAAGTCAAAGAGAGTTAACCTGTAATTAAAGTTTATCAGGAAACAAATGCTAAAATCACGCAAGCCAAACAATTTTCTGAGCAAGCCAGGGCCAGGGCAAAAGATCGAGCGGGATCGGGAAGAACATGCACAAAAGGTCGATTACTTCATCCGACAGGTGAGATGCTGCTGTTGATTTGCCTGATGGCTTGACATGCAAACGCCGAAGATGACTTGGTGTTCAGTTTGGTACGTTTTAGTAGAGTTTAGTCAGTTAGCTGGGTTATTAGAGCATGGCCAGTGTTGTGTAACTGCGCAGTCAGCGTCGCTGCCAGCTGCTACTGCGCACGCAATTGATTAAGAAAAAAAAAGAAGAAATTATATACATACATATATGTTTTTAAAGATGCCTACAACAAAAAAGTGGTCTAATATTCATAAGCAGCGCGCGTCTTGACCGCACACGCCACAATCTATTGAAGTTCGTTGCATTTTTTTGTTTGCTCTGGAACTTGTCCTGCTGTACATCAAAACTCACCTGTCTGTTGTTTCCGCCGGCTACAACCAAGAAAAAAAAACCTCAAAGTGTTGTTATTATCAAAAAAAACCCACACACACACACACCGAACTTGGCGGCTTTCAAAATTTATGCCATATTGAGCTGTGCTCAGCTCCTTACACATTGCTCTAATTTTTGTTGGGCTGTTTATCGTCCTTTTTGTTTTAATCGCGCATGTTTTCTTGATGAATTGATGATGGGGTCTGTGTAGGTCCTGGCAGGCCTATGGAAAACCCCTTGTGAGAGAAACCCTTCCTGCCACTTTGTTGTCTTGGTTCAGCTTGAGTTTTTCTTAATTTGGAATTTATTTAAATCTACAGATGCGCCAGTAGCAGAGGGTGCTTCACTCTGTCAGTCTGTCAGTTAGTCATTTCGTCATTCGGTTGCAAGTTCGTCGCCTTCAGTTTTTGGCAGGTGCAATTCCTTTTGACCACTAATGCATAAATAACATATCGCAGCCCTTTCTCTTTCCCTTTACCCATACATTTTTTTGTGCTTCTGCTCTCTTAACGTATTTGGTTGCGGCTTGTTTTTGAGTAAAAGGCGTTTAGCTTGTTACCTTTTAATAATACCATTTAATTTCAACTCGGTCATTTTCTGCCGGCGTAGGTGCATAACCATTAATCAAAGTGAAGATAGCGTAACACTTTTTTAAAGTGCAATTCATATTTTAGTTTTCTGTTGAGTTTTTTGTTGTTTTTTTTTTGTTTAAGACTTCATTTTTTTGTAAATGCTAGTGCAGCTGAAGATTTGAAGATGATATATTAAAGTTAAAGTTTTCTTAAGCTATGAAATTTAGTGTATGGTATATATATTTTTTCCGGTGATGATATTCTTCTAAAGATACTTATGGTCCGTCCAACTACCAATCGTGGGTTGGCCTATTTTAGGAACAACAGTATTTTTTTGCAGCATCTTAGATCCTCGGTTTATATGCGCTTTCTTTAAAACTATGCGCCTCGCGCCGTGTTACCTCGCACAGCCTCAGGTTGCTTTGGACCCTGATGATGATTTGGCCCACACCTTGCCACTTTTCCTTGCGTTCAACTCGAGCGCGTTTTCTCGTGCCTGAACCTATTTAGATACTTCCTGTAGCCGCCATGACCTGACCTAATTTCGTCAGTTGGTAGTTCGGTTGCCCTGCATGTCTTCCAATCCATTTATCCAGCTTTGGTATAAGCCTGTATGTTTATCTTCTCTTTACTAAAGTGTCCTACATGGACTGCCACATAGCCATTGATGATTCGCGTTGAGTCCTCCGGTTTTCTGCTACCGTGGCAATGCCTCCAATTGGCGTTTGTGCCACTGTTATGCCACTATTATTGCCAACACCAAAATGGGGTTTCACTTAAAAATGAAGCAACAAGATATAACTAAGGACTGTATATTTACTCTCTCTACTGTTGATTTGCCTACTGAGCCCATAATAGCACCTGTGGGCAAGTGTTATTCTCCGCTTAATTTCCAGGCTGACATTATTGCTGCTGGACACAGCAGTGCCAAAGTAGATGAATTCCTTGACTGACTCAAAGCTATAGCTATCTGCGGTCAGCCAAGAATCAAGACGCCGCGATTCTCTGCTGGAGCACACCATAAACTTTGTCCATATTTACTGCCAGTCCCATTTTAGCTGATTCCGTTTCGATAGCTCCAAAAGCGGCAGTTAAATCAATGATGTCGATATCATCAGCGTAATACGATATACTTAAAGCCACTAAAATGTACAGAGTTAGATATAATAGTCTTTTCAACTGAAACACAAACATTTGGTATATTGTCGTTGTATAGCCAAAGGAAAGTGAACCCAAAACCTTGGTCCAGGGGAAGAAAAAAAAAAAAGTGCTGCTTGTTTTAAATTTTTAAATTTGCTTAACATCTCTCTACCCTTCAGTCCTACTCAGGCCTGAATTGGGTTATGAAATCATGCCTCAACTTTCAATACCTGCCATGAATCTACGCATTCATTTGTCATTGATTTATTTTTAGAAATCAGGTCTGATATCACAATTGAGTAAATAATCCACTAGAACAAAGTTCTTCAACGGAGCTTAGAGTGAATTGATAGACAAATCGTCACGTAACGTATAAGTATCAAGTAGACTACAAACAATTAGGATAAAAATATGCAAAAGGGTTAGTGAGTGAGTAGAGTCCTTCTTTTATGAATAAATTTCTCTCCTAAAATATTAAATGAAACTTATATATATATACATTTTTTTTTTTTTTTTGTTAAAATGTGAATATTTTATTAAGTAATCCCTTCAGTTCAGTTCAGGCCTGAATTAGTCATGAAATCATGCCTAAATTTTCAGTACCAGCCATAAATCTACGCATTCATTTGTCACTGAATTTAACATATGCATATCCTAGGCGTTCAGGCCTGAACCTTAGCCGCAACAATCAGCTATGAATTCAGAATCGGGCATGAATTCAGTGCTGATTCGTCACTGATGAGTAATTAATAAACTGTAACAAATAGTCTTTATACATTTTTAACAAAATTTTATTATCAATTTTAATTAAATATTATAAATTGCAGTGAATTGGGTGCAGCCCTTGAAATTGAGGTTTTTGTGGAACTGCATTGCATTACGCAGCTGTGATTCCGCTGGCCCAGATTCCGCTGTAATTGATTCTAAAATCAAAAAACCTTTTTTTTTTTATATGTATACAACATGTACCCGTATTTTTTGACCTACCAAGTCGAGAGGCTTAAAATTGCTTAAATCCATTCAAGGCAACCTTTTTTTGCACGCTTTGACTGTTGGCGCCCATGACAAAGGCATCAATTAATTTTTTTTGTCTTCGTCAACATTTTTCATAATTCCTTCTTTTTCAGTTAGCCCAAAATGCTACATGAATCAAGGACATGATAATCATTGTAATACGCACCTTGGTTCAAAAGATATAATATTTTAATTCAATCTTTATTTTATTAGGAGCCCCTTAATATTGATATTTGAAGCAAGTGTTAGTTAGACATCCATGAATAGATAATGTGTCAAATATTATAATGTACCTATTGGTTTTAAAGATACTTCAATTTTTGTTTTTTTTTAATATAAAAATTGCATTATGCTCTTAGAGCTAGAATTATTTTTCGAAGACCAGAGCTATTCCTTAGTTTACAGTAGCCCAATAATTGGAAGGCAAAGTTTAAGTAAGTTCGATTTTGGAACTTCGTCGGTAGCTGTAAAAAAAATCCATAATTTCAATAATCATAAGAAAAAAGAAAAATGTTAAAAATGTTTGTTAAGAAATAAAAATATCATATAAAAAAATGTAATTATAAAAAATTATCTATAATAGTTCGAAGCAAATGTTGCAGCTTAAGGTATGTATTGCTTGAACCAGTTGTGACTTATAAGCTTTTACTCTTTAAACTCAACTACTATGACTTTTTTCTTTAAATGATTACTTTTTTCGGAGAAACTACTCGATAAATAAAGTTTTCTATGTGCTGATGTTTTGAACCTGCTTTGACATTAACTCGAGAGGGTCTTACCCGCGATATTCCAATAACTCTGAGAGCTATTTCTTTTTTTATAGCAGTTCTATATTGGATTGCAAATGACACGACAAAAATGCCAGTGGTCGAGCACGCCAGAAGCCATTGGAGAAAATCCATAACCTACCAGTGTAAAGTCAAGTAACAAAATACAATTGACTTTTTTATTTCTCATTGCTGCTTATTCTTTTTTGCTTTAATTGTCTGTCAAAAGAAAGAGATACAAAAATAAATTGTATATTTGTTCTTGTTTCTCTTACAAAGCCATGAGCATTCGTTTCCTTTTCATGCCGGAATTCATGTCTGAATTTTTCATGCCTGAACGACCGAACTGCAGGGATACTACCTAGATAAGGCGGCTTAATTAAATTATAAGAGAAACTTATATCGGAACTTTGTTTTTGACAGGGTTCTCATAAGCGCACCCATTTTTTTCGGCTTACATTTTGCGACAGAGTATAAAAAAAATAATAAGCACAATCTTTCTAAAAATTAGCTTGAATATTAATTAGTTATTGGAACAAAGTTCCTTAACGGAACTTAAAGTGTCGGTAAAATTTAAAGACTTTTGAAAATGTAATGATTAAACTAAACTCATAAACTTTATAAATACAGTTCTTATGAATTAAATTGGGCTTCAATTAGATCATTTTATATGTAACATCTGAAAAATACAAAGTAGATCTGAGAAAATTTGGTGGCCTTAGAATTGATCAAAGTTGATTTTTTGACTGAATGCCTGTTCTAAACAAAAACAGCCATGCGGGTATGATGTTAAGATCGTCTAGGGCGAGTGACGTTCTACTCCAATGTAGAAAAAAATCACCAACTAACTAATGGGACTATATGAGGATATGCAACGCCAGGGAATACTGTGCTTCGCTATCATAATTAACTATAGATACAGGTAAAAAGCCTAGTTCGATGAATTGTTAATTCTATCATAAACTGAAGACTTTTATCGTTTATACTTCTCAGCTCACCTTGAACCTCAATAAGGGGATGCACATCTAAGTAGGTAACTCATCTTGCATCTTTGCCAGTTTCCATAGAGTGTAACAAATACTTTAGCTTTTTCTTTGTTACATAAACTATAATTTGTACGGAGATACAGCTCTAGAATTCTTCTGGATATAATGCTAAACATACATATAATACATTCGCTATGTTCCTACATAATTATAAAGCAAATTTTAAGGGGTGCCGGAATAGCTACTACTACAGTGTCTTTGGTTTCATTGACAAATAAGAAAGTCCTGTCGAGACTGGCTCAACAGACATGTGTTCCAATAATCTTTAAAATGTTCCGGAAAACTAACTTAATGGATCAAAATTGTCCTTGAAGTTAAAACTTTTTGTAATTGCTTTAATTACGAATATTTCATAATAATGGCACTAATAATAAATCAATTATTAAACTTTGGCCAAGACTTCCACGATAAACACGCACTTTGGGTGGTTGTGGGTCTAGATCAACAATATGGCCGACTCGCACTTATGGCCGTCAATGGACGACACTTTGGGGGTGTCTGTCTGTTTGTTTGTTTGTTTATTTGTGTGTGGGTTGTCATATGACCAGTTATATTAAAAGCCCCTGGACAACCACCAAGACCAGTGGCAATTTATATCATTGAGTGGGTGGTTGCTTATTTTCCTGCTGTCTATTGTCATGACGTGGCTGCACAGCTGTGCAGTGTAAATAAATTATGCTGGACAACACCCAACAGATACTCTATGCGAGATACTTCCGCCAAACTGGCAGCAGCAGCAGCAACCAATCAATACGACTGCAAGCAGTTGTTGTGTTTGTTGTTGTTGTTGTTGTCGTTATTGGAGGCAGTGAAAGGCGTCTTGTGAGCATTCAACTTACTGAAAATTGAATCATGCTGCAACCAGACAGAAACCAGAATGTTGCAGCCATGCTGCCACAACGTGGCAACTGGAAGCCAGTCAACGTCCATTAAAAGCAATCGACGCACTGCAGGAAACCAAAGACGCAAATTGCTGGTTACTGCGCGCGAAGGAAAACCCAAACAGCCAAAGAGCCAGGCGATAAGCTGTGCCTTAAAAGAACCGATCCAAAGACAATTGCCTGTTGGAGCCCTATACAGCTTGGACGTGCCACATCATTGTAAGAGCCTTATGAAGTTGTGGATTTTTCGTTGGTTTACTTAATTTTCATGCTGACTGCAATTACAAGCCGTAAATTTGTCAAGGCGCGATAAATGTGCAACAAGGTACGTTTGGGGCAAGGGCATTGGTGGCATGTAGCCACCAATGTATGCTAGTGGCAGGCTAATGCATGTAATCTGCCAGTCAACACCCTGCCAGATCGTCGAACTTGTTAAGCAATTTGGTTCCTTGTTGGCCACAGCTGCTTAAATTGATATATGTGCTCGTACACGGCAAGGATATGATCAATAAAAAAAAAACGTTCAGACTAGTTGTATTGATTGAGAGATATGAACCAAATAGGGTACAACATTTTTTTGCAATCAAATTTTATATAAGGAAAATGTTAAAAAAAAAATTTTTATTTAAATGTAGACTCTTTGCTAATGAACATTTTTTTTAGAAAGAACTGCGAATACTATTTATTGAAAATCTGTAGAGACAAGGGGCTCCACCCACTGCACGCTTCGTTCACCAGCGCACATCCCGCTTTCTTTATTCATTTTGGGATATCCCTGTCGAAAGTCTGGCAAACAGAAAGACATAACTATATTAAGTCGTCTTGATGATGATCAAGAATATATATATATATATATAGCACTTCATGGGGTCATTATGGTACATATAAACTAAAAAATGTTAATTCTATTTACTTCTTCACGAATTCAAACTTATGAAAAATATTTTACGGTGTAATCTAAAACTCTTGGAATATTCCAAGGGAAAAATGCATTATTAAGACTTTTAGTCATCGGGGAATAAAAATTCTTCAAGCATCGCGACGAAATAAATTTGTGTCCATAGGCGTTGGGCACAAATAAAACTTGGTAAATCTAAATTGTCAAATATACAGGGGATGGATCTAAGCTTTCATAGAATTGGAAATTTAGTTGGATCAGCTCGGACAAACCAACACTTCTAAGAAGAACTTAAGCTCATTTTGCTCCCTGGACGTACTCATTCATCTTACCCGAAATTGAATGAAAATATATTGTTGAATCCCAGTGAAGCGATTTCTTCTGGCAAAAGTAAGACCGCATTTTGGCAACTTATGGAACTTCTTGCTGAACTTCTCCCAAAAGCACACCCTTTATTAATTTTTTTTTTTTTTGTTTATTTTTTGTAAATTAATATAATTTAAAACTATAATAAACACTAGTTAATCATATATACATTACATATACATACATCATTATACAGTGGGCGCTCAAGAAATACAGTATCAATTATTTCAATAATATAAAAACATCCTTTTTCGATTTAGATAAAATGTTACAATCTTAACTTAAGGTTGTATGTTTATTATTATTTATATTCTATTTCAATTAGGATGACAGATATTTGAAGGCCTACTCAGAAACTTTTAGGTTGCAACAATTTTTGCGGATTTCAGGACATCTTTAAAATGAGCAAAAATTTGTGCAAAATACTGATCGGTTTGGTTTCGGAAGACTTAAGCAGGAGTCCAGGGTGCCATTAACACGCATTAAGACTATGCTTCTATATGGAAAAGGAATCTCACTGTTGGCTTTAATCTATAATAGTCTTAGCTAAAAAAGTTTTATAAGAAGATAAGCTTAAAAGAAAGAAAAGATTTAGGAAAAAATTATAAGATTGGCAAATATTCAAGTATCCGTATTCACATATACAAAAGAAAATATGCTCCATGAAGCTACTGCCCTGGTGCATCTAGTCCACTGAACGACATTTGGAAGACAAGGAACGTCTTTGAAGTTGAGGATTGGTGACAATGCTCGATGAAGACCCGTTTCAAAAGCTTGCACAGTTGTCAGAATCGTTTGGAGTTGACTATCCGACTGTTGGGAAACGCCTCAAAGTCCTTGGAATGATACAAAAGCAAGGAACGTGGATTCCATATGAGTTGAAGCCGTGGGACGACGAACGGCGTTTAGCCATCTGTGAGCACCTGCTGCAAAGGCAGACAAGGAAGGGATTGTTGCATGGGAAGTTCCATCCCACCCGCCATATTCACCAGACATCGTTCCATTAGATTTCCACTTGTTCCGGTCCATGGCGCATGGCAGCACTTCGAAAACTACGAAAGTACCAAGAATTGGATCGATTCATTCATCGAATCAAAAGACGAAGAATTCTTTCGACGTGGTATCTGTGCGAAGGAGCTAATGCAGTCAACAATTCTGAAATCTAACCTTACTATATAATAGAGAAAAGCTTAATATCACGTAACATCCAAATCTCATATAATTACCAGGGAGCTTTAAAATGTTTGCAATATGGATAAGCTAATAAGTGGCACTCAGAGAGCAGTGCATTAAAACCAACATAATCGAAACAAGCCAATACCAGCTTGGGTCATAATAAAACAACAAACTTACGAAATGATGTCTTTTAATGGCTTCCTAGCCAAGTTAAGATCAAGCCAGAATTCGTTTGTTGGTTGTACAAAGCAATTCATGCTCACATTTTGGACTGGTTAATTAAATGCGGATTTCATTTTAATGCTCCATAAAACTTTGATGAGCAAATTTTATTTCATGTTGTTGTTGTTGATGCTTTTTTTTTATTATTACGCCTGCGGGCGGGCGCAATGCGCCAAATCACCGTAAAGGCGATAAGATGGCCAATAACCGCAACTATATGGTAACAACAAGCGGGGATACGAGTGTAATCTGCGTTTTACGAGCCAATTGGCAACACAATCTCCGGCCATTACATTGTTGCCGAGGCGCACAAAATTAATTGCTGATGAATGTCAATTTCACGATCGCCGTTAACTGATGTCCGATGCCGATGCCGATGCCAATGCCAGATGCTGATGTGATTATGGCAATGTCCAGACAGAGCGATGAGTCCTACAAAATAAGAAAGATTTACACTGAGAAAAAATGGCGAGCAAGCAAGTGATTGAACAGTGATCATAATTGTGACTCTCAGTACTCAGAGTAGAAAAAGGGATTAAAGGAGTATAGAGAAAAACTCGGAGCTAGTACTATGACTGTCGTGCAATGAAGGACAAAAGTTGCAAAAACATGCTAGCTAGAAAGCAGAGAGATCTCAGAAAATCCAAAAAAAAATTCTTCTGAATTTCATATGTCATGCCTACTCTTATGGATTTTGAGCCAATGAATCCTAATCCGAGGTCCAAAAACCGCAACATGCACGGGCTCTGAAATAACCATAACCATAAAAAAATTCCGCATGATACGGTGTTTTGAAGGTTGTATCGGAAGCCTGAATGGCCTCTTTTTGGGGTCCCTGAATCCGAATCTGAGGTCCGAAAAAACCACAATACGTAGGTTTGTGACATAATCTCAAAAATCACCATTAAAAGAGGTATTTTTAAAGTTATTTCAGATAACTGACATGATAGACATTAGTGCTGGAAGTAACATCGATGTTATATCGATGCATCGATGTTTTTTATTTTTTCCGATCATCGATATTTTTATTTCGATATTTAATTATCGACCAAATCCTATTACGGACAGAATATGGGCAATCAACGGCATCCACGTCGCGGACACTTTTCGCTTTTTTAGAAAAAACAAATCTCAAAAGATCCCAAATAGTAGGGTTGACTCAATTTTAGCACTTCGACAATATTTTATTGTCGAAAACTTAGATACAAGCATGTGCTCGTTGAATTACTGGAAGGTAATACCTTTTAACGTTTAGCAAGGCTGGCAATCTAGTGAGCGACAAGCGGAGTTCGCTTAAATCAAAAAACGTTGACATGATAATATTTAATAACCATAATGCATGGATTTCATATTAGTTTAAAGATTATGAGACTGCAATTCTGGTTATAACTCACAGGCTCACAAAAAAAAGTGGTGTAAACTTAACATGTGACAGAGGCACCCCTTATGGACTTTGGGCAGCTGAATCCGAAGTACATTAGAATGTAGGTGTATGTCTTCTGAACTGAATAGTGATCGTATGTTAATATGAGTATGTGTAACTCCAGATGGGCACTACTAGAATCATTGAAGCAATTTAACATTAACATTAAAAATCCAGCTGAAGAACCACTTTAAGGCCCTACTCTATTTCAAAGATCGGTTAAATGTCCAATGATGGTAATTTTGATTTTGAACTACAATAGATGGAACTTAATTAGCAATAAAATGAAAATGAAACTTTTGTTTCATTAGAAAAGTGGAGTCTAGTTTAGCTTTAAAATTATTGGGAACGACAATTTTCGCAAAAGTTTTTGCATTCACTTAATTTTATGTTTAAATTGGGGCTTTTAGACAAAGAAAAAATATTGAATTAAAATTTATTGAATCTTTCTATTGATTGAGGATTTTTTGGATCTAAAACGATCTTAATAAGGTGTAATCTGAAACTATAAATACTATGTATATGTCATAGTTGCTAGGCAAAGTGCAAAGTACCAAATCTTTATGCCTCAAATGAACGTTTTGAGTATATCTTCTAGTAGGTATTTATTATTAATTTTTTGGGATATAAGGTGCTCCCGTTCGTAATAAAAATATAATGTTGCTCTTTAGAAAACTCCAGGACCGGGAAATCCCCATTGGGATGGTCTGCCCATATGATCAAGGGTATAAAGGATTTTTGCAATTTAAGTAAAGTAGAACAAATCGTGTCTTAAGTTCCTTTTGTAAAAGTGATCAACAAAGAAAAACTAGTCATCATAGTTATATGCGTTTTTTTAGGGGGACGCTTCCTTCCGGACATCGCGACTATAATATGCCCTATACTTTTCTAAATGGGATTTTCTTTGGGGACAAATATTGAGCTTTTTTGGGATATTCCAGAATTATTTCTAAGAATAATTTTCAATTAAATCAAAATTTTTTCCTTACCTTTTACTTCATAGTTTTGATAGTCTTTGAAACCAACTTAGAGTATTACGTCGATCGTACTGCTTTTAAGTTGGCGCTTTTTTCCTTTTGTTATTAAACTGACATATATTTTTTCTCAGTGTAGTCTTTGTCTGTAGACAGACAACAACATGGACAACAACAAGAGGCAGAACAACTGAGCATTGGTTCAAAGTCACTGACAAAAATGCTGTAAGCTGTTGGCCGCATTTGCGAGTTTTTAGTGCGGGGCCAATGTAAATACTACATTGAGCCTCTTGTCGTTTGTTGTTCCAACCCCTCAACAATCCCGGCTGCCCTCCCCCAAACCCTCAAAACTAACGGCTTACAATCTGGCTTGTACGTGGTACATGGTTTGGCTGACTTGGCTAGTTTTCTTTGGCCATATACCATTTGGCACACACACACACACACACACACCACACAGCTAGATAGTTGGGGCATAAAATTAAAATGTTGCACTGTGTCGTATGGCAGGGAATGAAAAACGAATGGCACCAAACGAGGCGCGCTCATTAAAAACGCCATAAATGCAATAAAACGTAGAGCAAACATCGATTAAACAATATTTATGGGGCTTCACTTGCACATTGTTCGCTGGTTCTGAGCCGGGCATGGTCAGGTAGACAACACCCCCTTAGACCGACCCTACAAAAAACAATTGCAAAAGCAAAAAAAACAAACCGCCAACAAACTTAAGCTGCCCAGCAATTTGTTTGTACTCGTAAATTTATCTAGCTACATCTAACAGAAACAAATCCATGTAAAATTCTAATTACAAACGAAACTTAATTTTTTTTAATTACACTCGTCTTGATGATTTTTTCTTTTATGACTAAAATTAAATTTTCGTTGTAAAAATAGAAAATAATATATTTTTAGAACGTAGTTCTTTATATCGTCGCGTAACGAAATGAGTTATGCTCTTTTATGTGTGTATGCGTGAGAGTGACGTGTAGACTACTAAAAATCGTCGTTGATGCTTACGTTAAGGTAGCTGAGTTGATGGAGTATTGGGCTCTAAACCTTTAAAGTCGGAATGAATCCTGGGTTCGATTCTCAATCGAGGGAAAACTTTCTATAATTTTGGTTTTTAATTCTTTTTTAAGTTTCATTTTGTGTACAAACAAAAATATTTAATAATGTTATTTAAAACCAGCGTACCCATTCATCCGGACAAAGTATGGCCGTATACTTTTGGAAAAAAAAGTTCAGAGAATAAAAGAAATATATAATCAAAAATAATTAATAAATATATAATAAGAAATAATAAAACTTCAAGGACAACGCAAGAAACAGACTTAAAGAATTACCATAGCAAATGGCGCTAGCATGAGCAATTACTCTCTTCGTCAAATTGCTTAGTTTAAGTTTTGCACACTACTGTACCTGCTACTCTCATTTAATTTTCAAAGTTCCCATAACTTTATTTGCTCTACATATGCAAGAAAGAGACCAAGGACACATATTCACTAAGAGTGTACACCAAAAATAGTCTACTTTCTTTGGCCTGTATGGAAGTACTGTACAGCATATTTGTGTACAGTTTTGAGTACCAAATAGTGCTGTACAGTTCAGTAAAGTGAATGCAGGCATGCTGAAACCTAGTATCGAGGTTTTGAGTTGCTCAAAAATTTGTTGCGTCAGCCCACGTGTGAGAGCGTGAGTCGTCATTGTGAAGGAAATTCTTCAAAACCTTTATCATAAACATACGACGATGTACTATTCAGAGTGGACTAAATCTTAGGTTGATCCAACAGAATAAATGCCACATGAACAATTTTTGCGAAGAAAAATGCTTCCATTTATTTTAGCAGCGTACAATTCAATCGATTGCTGTTTTAATTCAGAGTCGAAGGGACAGGTACACGATTCGTCATCTGTTACTATATCTTAAACGAATATTGAGGTAGGTACCTGGGACGTATTTGTCAAATAAACAATCTTTGCACCAAACGGTATTTAAAGGGAACGAATCTTCTTGACCTTCAGATTTTCAAGCAATGTCGAATCTATGAAATACCTTTACACTTTTTTTGCACAATACGTTTTGTATGGTGACTTTTAAAAAGTTCATCCAGTCATAACTAGGGATCACTGCGCCAGATTTTGAAAAAGCTAAATCATAGTGCTGCATAGCCAAAAGCCAAAGTAAGATGATTGAAGAATTCCTATTTTTAAAATAATGCATGCTTCTGCCGCGATGAATTTTTAAAAGCGGTTTCAGAACAGAAAATTCTGAAAATGTTCGTGTGAACATACACAACCGGTCAAAAGTTTAGGTTCACCTTACAATATTAATGAAATGTTCAAATAAACATGGTTTTCGTCATTTATTGTTATTTATTATTATTATTTATGAAAAAGTAATCACTGTTTATACAAAATATGTCAACTTACAAAAAGAATTGGAAATATTTATTCATATTTTTGATTCTTCGAAATATACGCCTTTTTTGCTCGTATATCAGCAGCGCATATCGAACATAAACTTTTGACCGGTAGTGTATATCAAATTTTTTGATAGAAATGGCAATTCCATTTTAACTTTTAGCCCAGAGAACTCCTTTAAATGGTAGAGCCATCATTATATTAAATGTGAGCCATCCTTATACTAAAAGTGAGCTCTAAAAACAATAAAAGTTTAATTGTTAAAAAAAAAAACCCCGCCATGTACCTACCGTAAGGTAGGGTTTCAAAATAACATTTTTTAAATATTTCATCATTCTAACATACAGGGCCGTCGATAGAAAAGTACAGTCCCGTTGGTGTTCATGTCGAGCCCTAAACGCTCTCCTACTTCTCGATGAATTTAAATGTTTAATACATTTTTCAAATTTTCGGGCCTTTTGAAACTCCGGTCCTAGGGGAAATTCTCTCCATTCCTGTCGACAGACTAGCTAGCATCAGGGTTAAACAGAACCGCTAACAATCTCAAAACTCCTTTTTATATAGTAAAACTTTGATGCAGCCCAATCGAAGCCCTAGATCAGTTGTGGGCAGTCTCTCAATTTACATAATACGCGTGGATAGGTCACAAAATTCTGCCGCATTGCAGTCGGCACACGCACAGTGTAAGTGTAAGAATTTTCTCTCTCGTCTTCCGTGCTCTTGCTTACTGCGCTGTTTACTCACACAAAGAAATGTTTGTTAGTATGAGTTTTGCCCACCACTGCCCTAGAACCTTCCGGTTCATCTCTATTCTGCAACCTCTTTCAGCTGACATTTTTAAATGCATCTTATGCTAAACGCTCATTTTTTTCAAAATTTATTAACTTTTTTTTTTTTTCTTTGCACTTTTGGTAACATTTCAATTTGGCAGTGCGTAAAACGACTTTGCGGTTGAAACTGTTGGCCAAAAACAATATTACCAATGCATTGCATCCATTCCCCTTTTGGGCAGCTGCCATTTGCTGTGTTCCATACGCAGCCAAGTGTTGAAGACAATGGCAGTGCAAGGCGCTCAATGAATAACAATTACAGCTATTAATCTTGGCCCAAACTGTCGGGCATGGTCTTGTGGTTAGACGCTGTTTTCGTAGCGTTTATATTTTTTGCCTGGCAATTTGTGGCACATTTATTTATTTGTTAAGTGGCCGTAAAAACGGCAACAACAACAGCAGTATATACCATACATATAGTTTCTTTTTTTTTTATTATTAATTTATATTGTATAAGTCATAATTGTGCGGAAAACGGAAACAATGGACGTTGTGTAATAGCCGAAGAGGGGAGCCTTAACTGGCCATCTGGTGTTGAACAAGTCAGCCAGCCAGCTAGTCAGTCCGTCAAACAGACAGCTACTCAGCCTATGGCTATGTGCCTATTTTTTATGATAAGTGCACGGAAAGGAGTGAAAATTGCACGTAATTACCCTTACATACTCACACAAAAGATACACGTAGAGCAGCACATGCGCCATTGGTGGGGCGGGTTATTGGTGTGTGGTCATTGTTTGTTTGGAAAAGGCAACTACTCGGACCAAAGGGGCAACCACTAACCGAAGCAAACGCCTTCATGCCCACAAATGCAGCCAGAGCTAAGCACAAAAGTCCAATTCCGCCATTCAAATAGCTAAACGTTGCAATGTGGTGGTCTGTAATAGGTTCAGAGATGACACTTTTCCGGCACAATACAACACGACTATCGCGCGTGATTTTTTAAAGGAGCAAGAAGAAATTTTCAATACTGCTAAGAGAAACTGCAAAAATAAAAGAGTCAGTGTAAGCTGTTAAACGGTCTTATTGATTCTTTTTAAAAAAGTTACTTTTGTTGTTGGACTAAAGAATCAAGATGACTCTCTATAGATGAAGACTACACTGAGAAAAAATATATGTCAAGATGACTCTCTATAGAAGAAGTGATAGGAAGATCAAGATGTCTCTCTATAGATGAAGCTCCCTATCACTCTTCTATAGAGCTCCCATAAGCTCGCAATCACTTATACTATAAAGAGTCATCTTGATTTGGCTCTTCGAGCACCTTCGTCCAATTCTTTATTGTAAGTCAACCATTTGGTCCATGTTCCTTTGAGTTTTTTTTCACTTTTTTCCTAGTCTCTGGCTCTTCCACAATGTGAGTTGATGCATATCGTTAAAAAGATCATCCATCGGTGAGACACGGATTAGCCAACAACTATTCCATTCTTCAAAATATTCAGCATTTAATTTAATTTTATTATAAACTAAGTTCAACTGAACACTGTTGTACCCATTAAATAAATAGAAAACTTTTTTTTTAAGCCCTGTACCCAATTTTTAAAAGGAGCCGATTATTATTATATACAATGCATATACCGAAATTAACAGAAAGACAAAGGAAGATCGTATGAACTGTTTCGATAAATTTTTTACTTGTCTTTGGAACATATTTTTGTCTGACTTACGGTTTGGTCGCTATTTATGCATTCATATGAAATTTTTCCTAATTTTTTGACCTATTTTCGCGGCCATCAAATACTTTCGGATCATCTTTAAATTTTACAGGCGCTATATGCAGGTAAAAAGGAAACTTTTTAGGCGAATCGTTTATTAAAATCGTGAGATGTTTGCAAAAATGGCCACCCTACTATATATCTTGTTATATTTCTGAAAATCCAACCTGAATCCTCCATAAAATATCACAGCTTACCCTTTTTAGCTCATAACTCAGGTGTGGGCAAATCGATTCTATCGAATTCTATGCAAACTGCTTTCACCTGCATCCCATAAAGAAGCCAATTAAGCTAGAGTCATGAAGAAGACCTACATTCAGAATTTTTTCAAGTTATTACCACCCCGATATTTTATTTTAGCAAGTTAAAACTTTGCTATTTATACATTTTTTTAGAGCGTCAAACTTTTAGTAGGTTTAGAAGAAAGACCAAACTCTGCTCAATTTTGAATAACACTAATTTCTGTAAAGATAAAATTAAATCATGCTATAAAAAAGCCCCCAAAATTTGATCTTCAACTGCTTAAAGATATAATACCATTGACCCCAAGGAAACGGAATATAGACACTAAGCCAGATTGTTTTTTTTTTGAAGGCGTATTATCTAAATCAACCAAAGTAACTTCTTGACTTGTACCAATAATTTTTAATATCATCGGATTTATTAATGATCTCCCGTTTTTGCTGTATTCATCATATATTCTTATGTATACCGATGTTCTTAAAAATTTTCTCTAAGAACGGTCAAGATATAACTTATAAGTTGAGTTTCGCTTCCAATTCGACAATATCAAATTAAATTCGTATCCCGTAAGTATCTAATAAGAAGCTCATCTATAAAATCGTAAACTTTGATTTCAAGCACGAACAGCTCCCATCTCTAGTGCATTTAGTAAGTCTATGTATCCATATAGTAGACCACTCAGGAAGCACTTGCATTGGCGATGGCGATCAGGTCTTTGATACCACTCGCTTATACGGCCAGAGGCAACATTTGGAAACCGGAGTGTGGAACTTCAATTGGCCGTCATCCACTACTGCAGTAGCCGTAATCGTCAACAATCAACAATGGCCAGAACCAGGCTATGTAATCATGCGGCGTTGAGCTTCTTACCCAGCTACAGCAGCAGCTCCTTAATTTATGATGGCATTTTGAAGGCATAAATTTTGACTCAATAGGCAAATTATATGCAACCATTTGACTGCCACTTGGCACAGAAAATCAGCAAATGGAATTTACAAATTCAAGAACTGGAAGTAACTGAAGGAATTAGGCCTTAATGTGAGATGTAACTGCAAGTAAAAAAATGCTGTTATTTATAAAAAGTTTTTAAGGTGTACTATTTAAGTCCGAGCAGAAGATAGTTACAATAGGATTTTTTTTGAAATGGTATTGTTTTTAACTATAACTAAAAATATTAAGTTGTTTTTTGTAGATACAAATGCTAAAATATATAAAATAAAACACTCAGGCAGGGCTTGTAGAAAAAGAGGAGTTGAGTTTTTAAAATTTTCTAATAAACATCTCTATAGTGCCTAATGCCTCCCAGGACAAATGCGGATGTCTTTATTAGTTTTGCCGGAGAGTATTATAGAGATAATTGGATTTTTCAACGAGATAAAGTTCGAATCCATACGGTTCAGCCGTCAGCTGTGAGAGGGACTAAGATGATAATTGAGAGTGCAACCCTACAATCTTAGTATACACCAGTTCAGCTACTTTCGGACCTACAAATAATTTATTGAAAAATGGGATTTTCAGTAAAAAAATATGCCCTGAAGTGATTTTTGTAAAAATAAATTTGAGGGTTGTAATTGCATCCAGAATTAAACTCAACATCGCCTTTATATGGCAAAGGTCAAGAAAATTAGATCCTGATGTGTGCGTCACCTTACTAAGCGCACCGTTGAATTTCTAAAGAATACAGTAGAAATAAAAGGGTCGAGCTGGATAACGAACAAAAACGGCCCCCCTAACGATGCAGATCCATTTAGATTATTATTATTGTGCAGATTATTTAATTGCAAATAAAGTACCGAATATGTTTGAACCATTTCATTAAAGCTAAGTTGGTCCTAAAATTTTTTAAAATTTAAATTCATTTTTTTAACTCTTTTTTAAGTGTAAAAAGTAGGATTTGAACCGAGTTAAAAAAGAGTAAAAAAAAATATAATAATATAATATATATAATATAATAATATAAATAAAAAGTGTTAAAATAAATTAAATAAAAAAATTTTAATTTTTTCAGCGCTTCAGAGAGAGCTTTCGAAGATTCCGAATTGAAGGAGTTACTCAAAATATCAAAACCATTGGGACTGAGAGTTGGCAAGTGATTTTGAAGAGTCTTCATGCCTCCGGAATAATATAAAAGGAATGAAATTGGATTACGTAGGCGTTAAACTGGGTCTCTTCATTTGTTTGAAATTGGATAGGGTTTTTACTTCGAATTGTACCCATCGCTGCGAAAGGGGTCCATTATGATAATCCCAAGTGAAAAAAAATCATGGGAAATGCTTGGACATGCCTCCACGTGGACGGTCAAATTCACGTCGCTAAGGTTATGCTCCTCTATGTTTAGTGGGATCAGCTCGGTATTATGAGCTTTTGAAAACAAGTGAAACGATCGAATGTAGTTGATGCGCTTAAGCCGAGCACTAAAAGAAAAACCACCATTGTTCCAAGAGAGACACGACAAAGTCACCATTTACATCAGATCAGTGATGTGCACCCATAGCCCGTGGGGCCCGAATGAAAATGAGTATTCACACAGACACGAGCCGAGCACTTGCCGAAGTAAAAAGCCAAAAAAAAACATGCTAGCGTGCACTGACAGAATAGCTGTAGTGGCGCGTAAAGCTATTTTCACTTTTCAGTTGCGCACGATACCAATACATTTACAATTTTGGCCGTTCTCTTTTTGCACATCCCTGATCTACATCAGTGGTGGGCAAAACTCATACAAACAAAGCTTTATTTGTGTCAGTAAGCAGCGCAGTAAGCAAAAGCGCACTAGAGAGCAAGAACCGCAATTAAGCAAAAACAAGAGAGAGATTTGCGGGAGCCCTCTGCGCTGCGGCATGATTTTTTTGCCCTATCGACGCGTCGCGAAGCTTGTTATGAATATTGAGAGACTGCCCACCACTGTTCAAGACACATCTGGAGAGGCTTAACTGGGATATCTTAAGTCACCAGCCGTTCCTTTCAGATATTGCTCACTCGAATTACCAACTGTTGAGATCCGTAGGAAATTCACCTTCTAAGAAGAAGTCAAAAAATGGATCGTTGAGTGGATTGTCTCAACAGATTCATCGTGTTTTCGAGAGACGGTATTCACCAAAATGATATTAAAAATTAGTCGCATACGAGTACTTCGAACAATAATTTTTGAAAAAATCATTTAAAATATTCTAAACGCATATTCTATAAATAATACATCCATAGTATAGGTATAAGCCTGCCTTGTAACTTTTTAAATGTTCACCTGAAATTTTTGAAAAACAACCCTGTGTGCTCTCAATATAGCTTAACCCTTAATTGAGCTCTAATTTTCAAGGCACATGGGATGGAACCACTTAGGAGTTGACTTGTCAGACATCTTTTAAATTGTCCCCATATTAAAACTCTCCCTAACCCTTTCATATTAATGTATTAAATTAATTATTAAAAGTTCTATTGAACCGCAACTATTTTTTTTTTCAGTTAGCTTAGCATGCACTGTCAATTAAGTAACCACAAATAGTTGGTTTGGACAAAATTTGAGAGGTGTAACCCATGACTAAAAAAATACCGAAAAAAGGGGTTTAACGAACTGACTGACCAAGTTGCGATGTCGTGGAAATAAGTAAACGAAGCAACCTATAATTGAGGCAACCATGGCTCAAAACCAACAAAATTCATCCCCACAAAATTTTATTTGTTTTTAAAGTAGTTAAACCCTTTGCTTTGGTAGTAAAAGCTCGAAATTATTATGGTCTGACTCGAGTGTCAGTTAAACAATTATTTGCATTTTGAATTTTATAATTTGCATTTGGAAAATCAGACAAGCTCGAACGTAACATGACTCTAGCTAGAAGTTCAAGTAACATATGTATGTAAAAATGAAATATTCAGTGCGGCCAGCACGTAAATATTTTATTATGCTTATTATACGAATACTAGGGACTTATGATGGCTATACCCTGGACTTGAAGTGCTTTAAAACAAAAGAGAACTAAGCGTTTTCGGGCAAGGGCACAAATGCTACAAATTATATATATCAGTTGTACATATGTGGCTACAAATTGTAGGTTTTCGACAACAAGGGACACAGTCAAGTGATTATGACTGCTTATGTACTATATACATATATACTATATGTAACTAAGTATGTAAATGTTGTAGGTGTAGCACTAAGTAGTAGGAGTTGGCAGAGTCAACGGTTGGTAGACAATCAAATGACTTCTGGCGGCATCTTTTGACTTTATTATTATTGTTAAATAGTTGTAGTTTACTCAAATGCTACTTTGAGTAAAAATTAAATATTTATTTCAATTTAATATTGTTGCGCTTGACTAATGCCAAAACACTGGCGTCAGCTGTACAGCAACAACAGCAGACAGCAAAAAAATATCAAATATACCAAAATTGTTTTTTTTTGGCTAATGTTTCTTAACAGTTTCCCATGGATATCGATCTCATAGATTTCAACAGCCAAATGATGCGCTCAAATGAGCAATTGGCTAAATTCCAAGTAAAATTGAGAACATATTGGAGCAGCATGGAGCTTAAGGTACTGTCAAACATGATTCGCGTATCATAAAGAAATTCGATTTGGATTTTGTATACGTTTTCATTGAATTCATTTAATCCAATTAGGCGGCTGGTTTGCCTTAATTTATTAGAGGCATTATGGGAAAGCTTTTTCAAACTTTTTTGGGAAGGCATCATCAGTCCCCCCCCCACACACTGTTGCTTTTGATCTTATCGCTTTAAAACGCGGCTGCACATATATAATAAGCGTCAGCTGAGCCAATCACTCATCATATCGAGCCGCATAAAGACATCAACACAGAACGTCACCATGTCAGCCACAACAAAGAGCGAGCACAGTCATTGGGGTCAGCTTGGGTCAGCTGCTTTGGTTGGGTGCAGTTGGTAGCGTAGGTTCAGCTGTTTGACTGCTTACCTGGTTCAGTGAGCAACAACTGCCAGTCTCCATTTGAGGAATTGCAAAGCAATACGCATTTAATTGAATTAAATTCCAGTTTCAGCACAATAAGAGAACGTAGTAACGTAGTAGTAACCACCATATCGTTTTGATCAGTCAATCCAATTATTTGCAAAATTTTGTCACATAAATAACTAGACGCACGGTTGCAACTCTTCTGGTTGCTACGTCATTGGTATCTTAAGCGCATTTCCTTTCATGTTTCACCTGTCGTCAGTTTTGTTCGGTTTGTCTGTCGTCTTCTTGGTGGCCATAGCGTTGGCGTGCCGATTAACTTTTGCACTGGGGTGATGAAAAGTTCCAGCAGACCAACCAAACATCAACAGTTGGCGGCGGTTAAGCAGTAAATGTTTTTATACTAAGGTGTTAATTGAATTCGTTTTGCATGGTTAGGACCACCACCTGCGCGCACAATGACAACCCTTAAAGGCTTAACCCTTCAAAAGCCAAACAACTAAAACAATGTTGGCAAAATAAAAGCAACGGACGACAGACAATTGTCAACATGACAACAACACGATCGTTGTCGTTGTTGTTGTTGTTGTTGTACTAGTTGTTGCTCGTTTTGATCTTTATCGGCGCATAATATTTGCATATTCCAAAGTGCCAACAACGCATTGTTCAGTTGTTGCTGTTGTTGTTGTGGTTGTTGTCATTGTTGCCGTTTGTTGCATTGTTGCCGACTTTATTATGTCATTGCATCATCAGCGGCTCTTTATCACTCTGCAGGCGTCCGTCCACCATCCTCATATGGTCGTATATCATGCAAATTGCCTTTAAAATTAGCACATAGCCCAAATTGCATATGTATTGCATGTTAAAAAGTGTGTTAATTAATTGCGAGCAATTAGCAGGCCGCTTAACAACGATAGAGCTCACAGTGTGCCCAAGTGGTGCAGGCAAAAGCTGTGCCTAGTTCGACCATAAAACTCACCAAGGGTTAAACGCATGATCCAACTAGCAGAAGGTTGTGTAGAAAGATTATTTTACCATAGTTTTGTCACAAGAATATTTAAAGTTATTGAAACAGTGTTGCAAGAAGTCGCAAGACAAAAAAAATGGAAATAAATATGGTAAAAAATTGTGACATTATTTTGGGAGAGTAAACGTATAGCCCCCTTAATATACATTTACTTTCCAGAAAAACATTAACTATTTTCAAGAATTCGTTCCTAATTGTTTTAAGATTTTTTATTGTAGTTTTAATTAACAAATTTCTAAAACTGGAGGTAATAGGGCCGTCGCGCGAAATCACATTTTTGCAGACATCCCTTGAGGCAGTGAGCATGATTTATAGAAATGCTTGATCTGAAATCAAGAAACAAGAAATTATTTTCGCTTATATCATTATTATGATTCTGTTCGCGAACAAGGAATTTGACGGAATACAAATTTTTACGATGGTGATGATTTTTCTAAAGAAAAATCTATATTTGGAGTTCTTAGAAATCAGTATTTGCAGCCCCCAAAAACCTGTTGCTCCAAGGGAAAAACATTCATGAACAAAATTTTGGGATTATAGAGTAGACTGCAAACCTTACTCACAGTAACGGTTATTTAAAAAAAAACATAATAATTTATTTCGATATATTCTCGCTCTCGGACGAAATGCGCTTGAAGGTTAGTTTCTAGTGCTTAGATGCTGATGAAACGATAAAAATAATCTCAAGAGTATGTAATTTTGCAATTAATTTAATTTAATTTAATTTTGTAATTAAATTTTTATTGTATATAAAATAATCTCAAATATGCTAGATCTGCCTTTAAACATGATAAAATCGAAAAAATTCGATTTCTATTCAAAATATTATATTTGGCCTTGCTCCGGAAAAGGAATCCGAACATTTTATTCGGATTCGTTTTGAAACCAAATGTTTGGTGTTTCCAAATCCACCAAACCGAATATTTTGTTGTAAACGGAATTTAAAAGAATCGGCAAAAAAGGTTTAAAAATGTACTTATTTTATAATGAAATAATTTTTTTATTATTCTTTGATATTCTTACATAATATTTATGCAAACTTTTAGATATTCATTGCAAGATCATTTCACAAAAAGTCAACTTATAAGATGGCTAGGCCACCTTAGTAGAATGCCTAAAAACAGAGCGGTCAGGAAAGCATTTCACAGACAGCCGTTTGGAAGAAGAAGACGTGGACGTCCAAAGAAAAGGTGGCTTCGTTCTCTTGGTCTCTTGAACTGGAGGAATGCAGCGGTCGATCGAAGAGGGATAGTTGCGGAAGCTATGGTCTGCCCAAGACTGTAAAGCTAGTGATAAAATTTTTCTGTTTGGTTTTTTCGTTTTCCAGAGCACGGCTGGTTAATATATAAGTTATAAATACTTGTAAAATTATTTTTTTTTTGTTTATCTTATGTCGGCATATTTTCATTTAGCTTCTCAGCTAGACCGATTCCAGATGTAAATTTAATTATATGGGATGGTTCTAGTCTGGTAACTTAGAGCATCAAAATTTTTTAGCCGCTAAATAGGAATACCCTTTTTCTGGCTTGAGCGTCACACTCCGATAGTATGTATTTGGAGGATTCCTCCGTAATCTCACAAAATCTAGAGGTTTCAGAATCTGTAATGCCCAACTTGCTCAGAAACTTCCTGAGCTGGCAATGTCCCTTAAAATAATTGGTATTCTAAGGAAATTCTTGCCCGATTCGGAGATTATTGTCAACCTATCTAGATCATAGGTCTCGCAGCACCGTATCTTGGGTTGTTATGTCTTGGGATCCATCTAAGGGTAATTTTATTTAATTGCCTTAGATGGAGTTTAGTTTGACTTTAGATTCCTGATCCCATTTTGAATTTATTTTCAACCCATAGCACATACTTCTGCCTGAAATATACTGGAGTGCTTTTCCAGAGATTCTGAGAGTAATTATGTAATATAATAATATACATTTAACTGATTTTTTATTTGGCACTCATAAGAACTAACTATATTGCTTGTCTCATACGTTATATTGTATTTGAGTTGATGCCAGAAAAGGCGAGGTGGCACCTTAGGCGGTTTCCTTAGCATTTTGTAAGACTGTTAATGATGTCTCATATATATTGTAGGAGACGCCAATTACTCAGTTACCATAAGGCACTTGTAATTTTTTGCAGTAACTTGTTAACCTATAACTATATTTTTCATATATGACGTCAGTGCGTTACACCTTAGTGCCACATGTCCAAGTGGGCATATCTTTAGCTTGACTCGATTGAAAAGTTCAGCAAGTTCCTAAAGATTATTGCACAAATATGTATGTGCTTTTCAGCGCTATTTGGGATTGAAAGTTTAATAATGAACAGTCTTCCATAAAGATTATCCTAAAAGTGAATCAGTGTCTTCAGCATCCCAACTTACCCACCGCTTTGCACTACCTTAAAAAATTCACTGCATTATGGCTTAAATTCAATCAAAGCTTAAGTTCTGCTCTTGCACATTCTGCGCTCTCTGCTCTTGTCGGCTAATAAAGACATTTGCAGCAGACGTCACTGCAGTTGTTTCCGCTGCCTCTGCCTCTGGCGCTGTCGCTATTGACGCCTTACAGGTGTCAAGCTCCGGGACAGCTGAGAGTGTGCAGCGACTTTGACAGCAGAATGCCCTTTAATGTATCCCATGCAAATGTCGAGCGGATTGCGACATTGTCAGAGCGCAAATAAAATACATAAAAAGCGCCCGCCGTTTGCAGCTATAAATCATCGAGGAGTAGCTTTCCAGTGAGCAGCAGCAGCAGCAGCGGCATTGACATTGGAACATTTTATTATGCAGCTGTCGTCAGCTGTTTGAGCGTTGGGCGTAATCTTAGCAGTCACACTTTAGACACTCAAAAATTTTAACATAACATTAGAATTTATGTATTACTTTACGTAGGTATTGGAATCGGTCCAAAATCACTTTTTTTCTATTGAAATTTTCTGGATCACAACCCGCTCCAGCTTTATCGTACAGACCGTCTAAGAGAAGAACTATTACCTTGCTACAGGGAAAAATCTGAAGAACCATTCCTACGATAACTGTTTCGAAAAACTAACTCGATATCTGTCGTTTGGCAGAACGATGCCGTAGTGACAGCCGTCTCAAAACTTCATTGCAGCGGAACCAACAAAAAGCCTCCATATATTCGCGAGAAGAAAGAAAAATAAAAGAAGCTTACGATCATTCAAACTAAAATAATATGTGGGTACAACAAACATATGGGCGGAGTAGGTTTGCTTGACAAGCTGTCTGCAACTACTTATTTCCTATTATTTTATTTTCTATTGCTCAATTAAAAAAATAAATCATCAAGAATGATGCGATTTGATATGATACTTTAACCATCCGAGACTATTCCATTTGTCGAGCAATACGCCAGCGTTGCGTACACGCAACATGACGTCACAGCGTTCGTAAGTGTCAGAAAATTCTAAAATTTTGCAAATAACTTTTTTAAGGCAAATGCCTTTTAAATCTATATTGATTTCATTCCAATAACAATTTTTTTTCGCGAAAACAGCGAAGGTGGGCTAACCTCGTAAATTTGGGGTTATATAATATGCATAACTACCTCAAAAGGGTTACAAAATTCAACGTTTTAGTTTTTAAATTCAATGTTTTATCTTTCATTGAAAAAAAATATGTATTCAAATATTTTTATCCGTTCACGAGATGGCAAAGAAAAGTCTGTCTAATCATTAGGTTATCGATAACTCGACAAGTTATCGAAATTTGAAAAAAAAAAAATAATCCCAGTCATACATCTTGCTACCAGTTGCACAACTTGTGTGTTTCTCGAGCAGGGTGTACAATTGATTACATCGTGTTTGGGCTCGTTGTATGACAAAGTTATCGATATCTCGATAATTAATCGGAATTTGAAAAAACAAATTTCTGTTTTTACGCGATCTTTTTTTACACGTTTTTAATAGCACTGTCTAAAAAAAATATTTTGGACAATTTTATTGGATAGCTTTTTGATAGAAATTTTTTTTTCTAATTTATTTTCATAGCTTTTTGATTGAAATTTTTTTTTCTAATTTATTTTCATAGCTTTTTCAACAAGGTATTTCTGGAACGTATCCTACCGTGTAATAACACAATTAGGTGTATATTTATTCTTCTTAATCCAAACTACAAAATAAGTACGTTGATTAAAAAACAGCGGACTTATAACATTTCGGAATAATTTTAAAATAAATACGCTACAAATAAATAACAAGAATGCTTTAAAAAGATTTGTATGATGTCATTGAGCGTGCCGCATTAGTTTTTTTTTTTTTAAACAATATCAAACGCGCTCAATTCTGAGTAAATTATTGCTAAACAGTCATTTATTAATCATTTTGGCAATTAAGCTGAGCTCGCAAAAAAGATTTAATCTTAAATATAGTTTACGAAATGCATAAATTATATTAGAAAAAACAAAATTGAAGCGGCTGTTTACTTTTTTTTTTATTAATTATGATTTTTGATTAAAAACAAATAATCATATGTATTTTTGTTAAAGAGTAAGTTAGTATTTAATGCCATTTTATTAATTTTCAACAAAATTTGTATATGATATGTTTATTTGGCTTTACTGGACATAACAATCTATTGTCGTGTTAAGGATTAATGTTGTGTATTCCTCCAGTCGTCTGTGTTGAGATCTAAGCCTTCGCTGAGTTTCTAAAGCCGCACAGCTTGCTCGCTGGAGCACCTTCATCATTATGCATTACGATAACCGGGGTAAATGTCACAACAAATTTTAATTTGCTGAGACTTTTGATATTTCAAACAAAACATAAATTTTTTTAAGTTTTAAAAATACAGCCTTTTATTGGCTTCGATTGCCACCAAATCCTAGATTTCCCGCCCAAACCTATACTAATAAATCCTAAACGGCACTCTGCTATCTATCTATCTATCCTTATAGAAAAGAAAGAGTTTGCCGTACCTAACAGTATCCCTATCACCAGGGCCGCACAGAGAAAATCCTGGCCCGGGGGGAAAATGTACCGGCCCCTCTATTGCACCCTTAGCCTAAATCATTGTGTTGTGCAAGTACGATAGTAATTACACCGGGCCCCTGAGAAAACTACGGGCCCAGGGGAATCCCCCTTCCCCACCCCTGGCGACGGGCCTGCCTATCAACTACCCTCCACGAACACCTACGCACTAACACAATCAAGCTACGCGCGCTTTTACCGCTACTCTTGCCAAGCAGTTCAAGCAGTTTTTATATTGCCCCTTTCGCCTAATAGTCTCAGTGTTGTGAGACGGCAACTTTCCTTCTCACAGTGCAGAGTGAGATCAACGCACTTCTTTACCATAACCCAGGCTCACGTATAGGAAATAGATTCATGTAAGTGCAAAATAAATTAAATGTTTTAAACATTTTTTAATATCAGTTCTAATAAGCCCAACCAATATATAAAATCTTTGTTTTCTTCTAGAATTTATGAATTATTAATATACTACTATACTATATACTACATAAGTATAACGCAAAAGCTAATATTTGTAAAAAAATTATTTCGCATGCTGTTGATTAGATTTAAATATGTACTCACGTTTAGAATTAAATAAGATAGTAGTCGATCCTGACTAATATGAATTCCAAAGAGTGCAAGTTAGATGTACTCTGTTCGAAGGACTAGCGTCAGACAGACGGAGATGTACTACTCCGATAATAATAAGTACTTACTTCTTCAGCATGATTTTGATAACATGCAATCTTGGTGCAATATCAACCAACTCTTTCTCAACAAGACAAAATGTAACGTTATGACATTTTATCGTTCTGCTCCTTATTTGGCTACTTACTCTTTAGAATCTTCTACCTTAGAACGCATTGAGAGTGTGTCTGACCTTGGTGTTTTGTTTGATCATAACCTTAAATTTAATAACCATATTTGCAACATCGTGAATAAGGCTAGAGGTGTTCTTGCTTTTATTAAGCGTTGGTCTAAAGAGTTTAACGACCCTTACACAACCAAACTTCTTTATATTTCTCTCGTCCGTCCAATTTTGGAATATTGTTCCTGCGTTTGGAGCCCTCAATACCACCTTTATCAGGACATGATTGAGTCCGTACGAAAACAATTTCTCCTTTTTGCACTTCGTGGCTTAAACTGGGACCCAAATATCCGACTGCCACCATATTCTGATAGACTTTCGCCTTATAAAGTTGCCTTCCTTAAATCATCGCAGAACATGCCACGGCGTGTTATTCTTGCATAAACTGTTACTCGGTCTTATCGATTCCAATGTACTCCTTAGCAAAGTTACTTTTGCCATACCATCCAGAGTAACTCGTAATTTTCGACCCTTAGCCTTACAATTTTGTAGATCAAATTATGCTTTGCACGATCCTTTCCGTGTCTTATGCTCTAACTATAATAGCTTTAACAATTTCCTCTCTTTCGAACGGTCTATTCAATCTATCACTTCTTCTATCTTAAGTCAACTTGACTTGCCACTTCGAGCATCCTTGACCAATCCTATATTATGAGTCACCCACTTGGTCAACGGTGATCCATTGGCTCTTTTTGCGATATAATGTTTAATTTTTATCTTGCTTCCTTGTTTCAACTTTTATGTTGTAAATCCAAGTGTCTGGCCAGTTCTTGATGTGAGTTGGTGCATATCATTAAAAAGTTCACCCATCGGGCTAGAGACGCGGATTAGTTCATATCAATACCCTCGCTCTATTTTCTTTTCTAAATAAATTATATGTACTTTTTTATAATATAAGGTCAACTGTACGTAGTTGTACCCCTCAAATAAATAAATAAATAA
Source organism: Chymomyza fuscimana (assembly GCA_949987675.1). NCBI lineage: Eukaryota > Metazoa > Arthropoda > Insecta > Diptera > Drosophilidae > Chymomyza > Chymomyza fuscimana. Next base: position 26,548,218 of record OX465089.1, on the reverse strand, counting down.
ATGGTAACTATTTGTTTTTACCCTATGCTCCTCATAGGAGTGACATTTATTTATTTATTTATTATACTATAATATATATTTTTCATAATAATTAGTTTTTTGTAAGACCTTCAGTTATTTCTTTTGGTCTGGATGCAAAAAACAATCGCTAGAAGCCAAGACTGGAAAGTATCGTGCAGAGGACGGGAATTCGTAACCGACTTCATAAAATTTTTCCATAGTGAGTTCCGTTGTGCTTATGGTCGAGTTAATCGCGCAGACAGGCTTTTCATGTACAAATTTTTATATAAATGATATACACGTTCAGTGGAGATGCCTACAGCAGCAACCACCTAAGACAGTCTTGTAACCCGATCGTCCATTGGATTTGATCAACAATTTCTGGCGTGGCAACCTCTTTTGGGCGACCGAAACGCCCGAGAAATTCAAAATATCACTGACTTATCAAACTGCCCTCGTCACAAACAAGACATGCGTATGCCTAGGCTTAAAGATATTCTAGCATACTATTCAAAACCAAGTTTAGAAATTAAAACATTCATAGCTTTATTGCAGAATAATTAATTTAATGTCTTAATATTTTCCAGAAACAACTATGCTATTATTTCATCTACTATGTTAAGGCTAGTTGACAGCAATCATATAAACTGAACGCATAAATTAGCCAACTAATTACAACAGCTCTCTGGTCACTCTGGGCCAAATCTTGGCCACAATCACGAAGCGCAGCGAATCTGCGCACGATCACGAGCATTGAACATTTGTATGCAAATTTCTGCAGTCGCAGTTGACGTCGCAGCAGCGTTGCTCTGCTCCATCAACTGGCATAGGCGCAATCATAATCGACGTCATAATAAACGTTATGGTTGCTGTCGTTATCACCTGCCCGGGTATGGTTACGGGTAAGAATCGGGTCCAGTGGTGGGAGCAAGCGGCTGTATATGTATGTACAGTGCAGAATATAAATTTGCATATAAATTGCAGTCGCTGCGCTGCTGCTGTTGCTTTTGATGCTGCGCTGTTAATACCCTGTAGCCATGGAGTATATCGAGTATTAAAGATTTGGGACGGGACTATAAAGTGAGCATTGATTTGGGTAGAGATTAAGGTAAGGTATGTCCGTCTGTCCGTCCATCTGTTAGTCTGTATAGATCTAGAAAATCCCAAGAGTCCTCGAAAAAAAAATCACAGATTTCAATTCTTCTGCTTAAATATTCATTAAAACTTACATTATTCGTCTTGAAGACGGCCGGTCGGGCAATACCGGTTCGGTCAAACGCATTTTGAGATTTTTCTTGAATCGACACCTTGTCCATATTGTTGGAGTTTCAATCGGTTAAGCTCATACAATTTTAAAGGATTATTTGGGACTTAGAAGACTTCAATTTAGACTCTTATGGTTGTACAGCAGCCTTATACACCTAACTTAGCTCCATATGCTTTCTTTCTCTTTCTTAAGTTTACTAGAACTATCCCAGATAATTAAATTTATCTCCATAATTGGACTGGCCAAGGAGCTCTAGAGCTAGTAGGGAGCACAATAGATCCTAAGGGTCGCAGTGCAGTTTTTTCCCCTCACAATTATTATTATTAAGTTTAGAGAACGATCCGGAGACACCGCATAGAATCTATACCGAAAAACGACTTTAATAGGCAAATATTTAATTATTTTTATTATTTAATAAAATAAAAAAAAAAATATTTTATTATTTATTCTAAAAAGATTTAAAATGTTTGCTGAATATTTAAATATATATTTAAATAAAAACAAATATATATTTAAATATTCCTTAAAAATATGTATTCGTAAAAAAGTTCAAGATTAGAGTAAAACATGAAAAAATAAGAATTTATAACATTTTCAATGTTTAATTTTGTTTAATTTTTTATGTTAAAGCTATCCCCATACATTTTTATTGAAATTATGTACATCAAATAATAATTTAAATATTTAACTACAAATTGATAATTACAAAAAATTCAAACTTTCCTTTTTTTTAAATTGCTGCACTAAATCAATTAGTTCATATTAAGATTAAGGAAAAAAAAAAAAATATTTCATATGCTTTTTAGAAAAATTTGTTGGTTAAAAAAAGAAAAATTTAAATACAACCAACAAATTTTCCTAAAAACATATGAAATTTTTATTATTAAATGCATTTTTTTTTGAAGAGTCCTATTGACAGCTTAGATAAATAAAAAAATGTTTCAAAAATATAGTCACAACTAAAAAAAAAGTGAAAAAAGGGTTTTCTTTTAAATGAAGCTATAGGGCGTAAGTTTAAAAAAAAATGCAAAAAAGATAAATATTGTCGGAATATTGTTTTCGGGACTAATAAGACTGTCTAAGCAGCCAGTGAGCCACTCGAAGAACTGGTTAGTGTGATTCGGAGCATTGCCGTCTTAGATATGGCATGACGAATCTTCTAAAACTTCTTAAAATTGGAGTTAAGCATTTCTAATTATGACGCTCTAAGTTTTTGTACACATACTTAATTTTAAATTCTTGGACTAGCATTTGTCATAATAGAAAATACCTTCTTACACCACCTTCTTTTTTGTATTTGTATTGTTTGATAGCTTTTTGCAATAATTCTCGAAGCTCATCCAAATTGTTAAAAAATTAATAAAAATTAATAAATAACATTTAGCTACTAATCAAGAAAATGTATCCAAATAAACACTGCTTGTTTTACCAAATGCACTCAAACTGCTTGGCTTACCAAATCCGCTTAAACTGCTTGTTTTACTAATTACAAGCAGTTCAGACTACTAAAAATGTAAAAATTAATAATTTTTAAAGTTTTTCCAAAAAAAATTAGTTTTTTTTAAGAACAAAGCATAGAGGGTATTCCATTGTCTGGCACCGCCTGGACTGCATCGCAAACTCTTGCTCTTATTGTTGGTGAAGCTGTTCCATTTAAATCGATGCGCACCGTAAGCAATTTTGAAATTTATGTAAGCATTTCGTTCGCAAGTTTAATTGACAGTGAACGCGCAGTCTCAGTTTCTTGGCTCTTTGGGGTAATCCAATTAGCCCAGCAGACATTTTGTACAAGAAAAAGCACTTGTCGGTTACCAGTTACCTTGACTATTGTAAATTGTGCAGCAATTTCATAATGAAGATGTTTCTCCAACTGCCCCGAAGGCGTTTTAAAGCGTCTTTGACGCCATTGTGCAATAAAATGTAGATATATTATGACTATAGCTAAATTTGAGTTGTAAATTTTTCAAATATGGGCTTGGTTGCGACGAATATAGCGATCACATATTTTACCTTGGTCCAGCGTTGTCTTGGGCTATTTTCAAAAATTCAATTTAATTCACTTTGTTCGATGAGCATTATCAGTAGATAGCAGATAAATTGGGATCACTTCACGCTCTTAATGGGGGTTATGCTGCAAACAGAGGGATCGCATCGGATCGAAACGGTACGGACAGAAGCAAAGGTAGCCGCTACAGGTGACTTGACCGGGTGTCAATAGGTGTCTTTGTGTGTCTCTGTGTGTGTGAGTGAATGAGTGGTCAAAGAGGTGAGCACAAACGACATCGCATGCGCACAATCAAAGCCACAACCACAACTAAGTATAAAACACAAAGAACCAGTAGAGGTGTCGACAACAACAACGCGATGAACAACTTGGAGAACACTACAGAGGCGCTGATGATGTTTGCTGTGCCTCTGCTGAAGCTGTAGCTGTAGCTGATGCTGATGCCCGTTTGCCCAAAGAGATATCACAATAAATTAGGAAACGAAATCTTTACTAAATAAAGACATAAATTACGCTCAGAATCGCACTATGCTGAGACACCGTGCTCTGTGTCTCCGATCGAACTAAACTGAACCGGACCGACTTCAAATAAAAAACCAACCAACTATGTTGAATGAAAATAAAACGTTGGCACTACAAAAGCCAAACAAAACAAAAACAAAAAATGACGACAACGACGACGACAACAACACATAATATGTACAAAAAGAAGAACAAGAAATAAAGGATGTTTTACTAAAAAATAATGAATTTTAGATACTCTATAGATAAGAGGTAGGTGCTGGTTCACCCTAATGAAAAAAATTGTACGAATATAAAAGTTTTAATGTATTAAAATTGGATATAAAATCTTTTGTCAATTTTTTAATATTTCTAATATTTTATTCGTATCATAATAATGATTAATATCTAAAATTTGAGTCAGGTGTTTTAAACAATACGAAAGGGACTTCGAAGCGGTTGTTGAACTGCTGCACTGCTTTCCGGGGTTCTGCTTCAAAAAATCATTCTACATGAATTTCAAAATATGATTATTTTTTATCAACAAAATTGGGGTTCAAATCATTTTTTTCTGTCTAGTAAAGATAGAGGTGATTTGAGAAAATTTGGTGGATTCTAAAATTAATCAAAGTTGAAAAAATTTGGAATTTGTAACCCAATGCCTTTTATTAGAAGCCACTCAACGGCGGATACACGGGGGTTTTCGTATCTGGACCCTGCCCCCACAGTCTTTGGGAGCTCTGATATACATACACTTCGAAGTAACCCCCCTCCCCCTGAGACCAAATCCTGAATCCGCACCTGCAGCCACTATATGCAGGTAAAAAGTGGATCTTCTTAGACTCTGAGGTTATATATCTATATCGGTTTAAAAATTGCATATACTAGCGTCGGCAACCCTAATATACGAATTACCATAAACCAGTGCATCAACTAACCATGGACCCAACTGTATATACCCTCTGCAAGAGTATCCAAAACGAGCAAACCGATGACAACAACGAAGTGGTTGGGTTGGCTGGCTTATAAAAAAGCGAGAGAAATACAAATAATCAAACGAAATGTATTTTATAGGGTGATAAGAATCAATGAAGCCACTGAAATCCTATAGAGACATATTGTATGCATTATGAGGCATCATCATTGCCTCAACCGGTCACATTTAAATTGAGAGCTCTCTTTTCGGCATCATCTGTCCAATCGGCAAGTGTTGGACATTTTCAATATAAGTATGTGGCAGTAGTAGTAGTAGTAAGTAGTGTGAGAAGAACCTTATCACTTGGCTGGCTCGCTGTTTGGGGGCATTTGGATGCCTTGGTGCTTGGTGCTTAGTGGTTATTGGCCTGGTGTCGCTGGCTCAATTAGAAGACGATGTTGGCGCATTAATACGCATGCAGGTGACTTCATTTATGCGTGATTTGCTGGAATGTGATCTGCTAGACTGGCCTTTTGTGTTACCCTCTTGCGCCGCGCAACGGATCACAACGGTCTTCTGTGATTTTAGGACAACTAATAAATCTTCTGTCAGAGTAACCTAAAAAGCCGTTTAACATTTTTTCGTAGTAGTCATAGCTGAAGTGGCTTTTGTTGTTGGAAACTATCAACTATCAGCTCGAACTAAGCAACTCACAACAATAGGCATAGTTTGGAGTTGATTTGGTTAGATGGCTTTTGGGGGCAGCGGGTAGCGGGTGCTTGCATTTTTAATTATATACATGTAGAAACATAACTTTGAGTTAATTGTCTCTTTTGCCGCGATCCATTCGTATCTTCATTAGAATTCAAAGATTTATGCGCGAGCTAAGTGGTTTGACGTGACAGAGTCGCCGACGCCGCTATCACCTATGGCTAATTTAATTGGACATTGTCTAAGCAAGTTAATGCACTGAAAAAATAACCCTCCAAAAAAGATTTTCGTCGAGGTAACTTTTTTTTTAAGTGCGAACTTTGAAAAGTTCATTGATGTTTCTTAAAGCCTTAACTTTTGGAAACTAGAACCATAAAATTACTGTGATCCCATTTTTGCAAATTTTAATATAAGTATAAATGATATATTAAAAAAAAATAAGTATTCCATTTTCGCAGATTTTTAATTTGACTATTCCTAAATGAGCTACAAAGTATAATCAGGGTGACTAGAAATTTCGTTACACCCACGTCTGTCTGTCATCTGTCCGTCTATCTATCTGTATGAACGCCTAGATCTCAGAGATGATAAGATCTTAAGGGATTATAATACATAGCTCTCACAGGCGTGTTTCGGAGGATCTCGAAAGAAAACCAGAAGTTCTAGATGAGTAATTCGTATGTTTATGAAAATATCAAAACCAAACTTCCCATTCGAATGTTTTGATATCGGGGTTATATGTATTATATAGCTCTCATTGGTAGGTTTATGAAGATATAAAAACCATATTTGCCATTCGTAAGTTTTTAAGTTCCCAAGCACTGTACCAAATCTTATGAAAATCTGTTGACTGTATCATACAGCCCCCATAGCATCGATAAGTGAAAAAACGTGTTTGGCGATAAGTATTGATAGTTCGCCGTAGGGCTCAAGAACGTTTTTCGATTCCGTTTTTAGCTTATTTTGTTCCTGGAATATACATTCTACATATATAAAATCAACCAATTATTGAGAAAATGTGTGCGCACAAATTTTAGATGAATTTTCAAAGGAGCAAAAGAGGCAGAGCGCTTAAACATTCCGGTCTCAGGATCCATCTGGTTATACCGAAATAAAAGTGTGTTTGAATTTTAGTAGTAGAATAGTCTGATCAAAATTGAATCCGGAGTGGTTGATTAAAACTGCGCGAGTAAACCGAATCGGTAATTTTTCTTAAGTGGATCAGATGGTATACCAAAGAAAAAGGCTTCGATTTTTTTTTCACAAAAATACGAAAAAGACTAGATCGATTTTACATTTAATTAAAAATAAATATAATCTATCTAAAGAAGCATCCTTTCAAAAGGGGGGATTCTCCCCGGGCCCGGTGTAATTAAGGTGTAAGCTAAAGGTGTAATAGAGGGGACGGTACATTTCCCCCCACGCCCGGGCTTTCTCTCTACGGCCCAGATCATAATATTTGAGTTACTATTTCCAAATCCGAATTTTTTGACAGAAAGTAAATTTTTTTATATATTGCTTGCTGTTTATACGCTGAAACTTTTTAAATTAATATAATGGTTCGATATCAATCAATAACAATATCGATAAAATTACTTTAGAATATGGTACAATAGCAAAAAATGAAGCCCTGTGTCTTGCTTTTTATACCCTTAAGTTTTTTATATTGATTTAATGGTTCGATATCGATCAATAAAAATATCAATAAAAATCCTCAAAAATATGGTACATTTGCAAAATGGTAAGTTTCATTACGATATTAAAAATAAAAAAATCGAACCTACATCATCATTTAATGTAGTATATAAAAAGACTTTACTTTTTGGACGAAAGTTCTTATGAAAACTATATAATAAAGTGGTCCGATCTGGTGGATCTTGACAAGCGCCCTGTCTTAATATTTCCAATTTCCTTGGACTTGAGACCAATTCAATCCAATTCAAGTACAAGTCAATTTGAATGTTTATCGAAAATTTAAAAGGTTTGATTTTTCGTACAACCAAGAAAGCTTTATACAACGACAAATTGGTTGTACAACCTGCTCGATATATAGCCAAGTTGTACACACAGTCGCATCGTGTATGGCTTGCGTAACATTTTATTGCATAATTCCGATTATTTATCGGTAGGTGAATATTTAGGCATATTTTTTTATTGATGTATAAAATTACTTATTATTATCAACGTTCTGTATTTAGGCATATTTTTTTTTTATATATAAAATTATTAATTTTCTTCAACGTTCTGTAACAACAGTTTTTTTTTAATATTTCTCAGAAGTCTTGTTTGACTTTACTCCATCAACTTAAAGTTTTTTTTCAGTGTGGCCGTATATTTTCAAAGCGCAGCACTTTAATTGAGTTATGTTTAGAGGAGCCCTCAGCATTTTAATCGAAATTTTTTTGATGACTAAGTTTACTGGCGCAAGACGTTATTAAATTTTTAGCACCAGGTTTTTGTGGACATTTTTCTGAGTGTGGTCTAACCAGCTCTTAATTTGAGTCTTATTATAATTGAGTTATAAATAGAAAGCCCTTAGCATATCAGCTTAAGCCAAAAGCATGGCTTAAAGCAAAGACGTACGATGCCATAGAGTTGGCAAAAACAGCCAATATAATGGGCCACAATCAATTCTTTATAATTGATCATAATTCGGTAGCCGGACAGCTAATTAGCTGCTTTACAATACGGCCAATTTAACACGGGCCAATGGCTTGCCAAAGCCAAACATGATTTAACAAAATATGAGCGCAAATTTATCAAATGCAAATTACTGGAAGAGTAGCACCTAAAAAAACAACAATAAATGTGGGCACTGGCTAAGAATTTCTACAACAATGGTCAAGACAAATTGACTTTCGAAATGTGGCCCGAGGTTCAACTTTGGTCTTTGATTTGTTTGCGTCGGCGACAAATACAGCCGATTATTAAGGGGTTCAACTTAGGGGACAGACAGTGGCAACAGCAGCAGCAGCCCAGCATCCCGTTTAGAAGAATTGATTTTTCTTAACTGGCTTTGTTGCTGTTGCTGTTAATTAAGCCCACGGGAATGCATAAAAACTCTTTCGCTTTTGGGCACTATCAACACCTCATTACTCTTTTGATCGCTCGTCGTTAATGAAGTTGTCAGAAGACGCTGCCGCTGTCTGTCTTCCAATGCGCTGCAGTGAAACAAAGAACGTTTTGAATTTAAAATCAAATTGCTAAGCATTTCAATTTTTTTTTTTTTTTTTTTTTGTAGCCGAGAAGCGACAAAGATTAAATATAATTCTGTACCAAGTTAAGCTAGACGCGCTGTATCGCACTTTGCATACTCTTTATAAGGTTTCAGGCTTGGCCTGCTTGTTGGCTAACACAAGCAGCGCTTTGTTGGCATGTTAGCCCAAGTGTAGTGTAGTTTAAACCTGTATCTGCATGAAAGTTATAAACAAAGAAAACAAATTTGTCTTATCGCTCGATTCCTAATGAGATGACAACAAGACAAAATCACTTGGCCCGTTGTTATGTACAGTCCCCAAATCAAAACCAAGTCCCGCCTAGCGCTGCGCCATAAAAGCGCGAGCTCGTTCAAGGAGCAGACAAATACAAATGCACATCTTTTAATCACTTTGCTCATTAACAGTGCCTAGAGAGAGTGAGAGAGAGAGAGAGAGCGATGGGTGCAGCTGGGATTAGCAATATCTACAAAATTAAAAAACACAATAGTCGATTCCACTAACTAGTAAATATTTAATAATGGTTATAAATCAAAAAGTATAGTAGCTGTTCCGCTGGTTTTAATATGCATTATGTAAACGATTTTCCAACACTGGTGCGAACAGACGCAAACGCCACGCCTAAAACTGTCTTGTAAAACCAAATCAACAACCAACTACATGGTTAAGCTGTAGACTTACTTCCAAGATTACCAACCTTTTTATACCCTGTACCTTATGGTACAAAGGGTATGTTAAGTTTGTGCAAGCCGAAATTGTATGGAACCCCCCCAAAGTTACCTAAAGTATGATCAGAGTGACTAGAAATCCGTCCGTCTGTATGTTTTTGAGAGGACCTCGAAAAACAAAACAAAAGTTTTGGATGGATAATTCGGATTTTTTTAAGATTTCATAACTAAATTTGGCCTACGAAAGTTTTTTAGGGTTCCCCAGCACCGTACCAAATTTGAACAAAATCGATTGACTATATCGTACAGACCCCATAGGACCGATCGGTCAAAAAAAAAGTTATTAAGGAATAGCTTTTTTTAGAGTTCCCCAGCACCGTACCAAATTTGAACAAAATCGATTGATAGGACCGATCGGTCAAAGAAAAAGTTATAAGGGCATAACTTGGTTGTTTATTAAGATATCGTAATCAAATTTGGCATTCTAAAGTTTTTTATAGTTCCCCAGCACTGTGCAAACTTGATAAAAATCGAATGACTATATCATAGCACCGATCGGTCAAAAAACAGTTTTTGGTGCCAAATTCGCCTGTTTTGTGTTTGTTTATGAAGATATCGTAACCAAATTTGACAATCAAATGTCTTTTGGAGATCTTAAGCAATATACCGGATTTAATTGCAATGTGGTGGGTATTCCAAAGTCGTCCGCACCCGACTTTAACGTTCGCCATCTTTGTTATTAAAACTAACAAAAGTTAATATTTACTTATGCGGTTACATAAAAAAAATTCCGTGTACTCTATTTTATCGAAAAAAAAATCAACGGTTCGTTTTATTTTTGGGCAGAATGGTATTTATACCCATAACTTCCGAAAATTGTTACAAATTTCACTATAGTTCATAATGTGCTGCGAGTAATTTTTGAGTGCATATATTGTGGAGAATGGGAAATATCTTTAATTTTTTTTTTTCCGATAAACCACCAACTATTTATTTTTTGATCGATTAAGCTTTATCATCCATTAATGAAATAGTATTATTATATATATAACAAGGACATGTAATGCACTTATGACACTAAGATATATATATTTTTTAAACACTTCAGAACTCTCTAAGGAGGCAGTGTGTATTGTTATTGTTAGATAATAATTACTTTTTTTGTTAAATATAAGAATTTTACTGAATTACACTAATAAACTATCAATAAAAATAAAAAATAAAATGAGAGTGGTGCGATTATTTTTGATTGTTTATCGAAAAATTAAAAAAATTTTGATTAGCTTAAGGCCTAGTCGCTATAGCTTTAAATATGCTGTTATACTATTTTCTACAATACTATTTATAAATAAATATATTAATAAAACATTTTGATTTGTCGTACAATCCTACAAAACTCCACACAACGACCCCATGCACGATGCAATCGATTGTACAAGCTGCGCGATAAACAGCCGAGCTGATCGATTGCACTGTGAGTAGGGTTGCCGTATGAAATTTTGTATGGTTGTACAACAAATCGAAATGTTTAATTTTTTTATTTATTTATATAGAGCTTCATTTAAAGCTATAGCGACTAGGCCTTAATTTTTCGACAAGCAATAAAATTGTACAACGAGTTTATGGCTTAGGTTATATATAATACGTAGCTATACAAATTTGGCAACATTTAATATTTTTTATTTATTAAAGCAAAGCTCCGTCAAGTTTCGGAAAAAAGGTTTTTTGAAGGGGCAGACATTATCATATCATATCGATTCAGCAAAGCTTATACGCATCTTTTAGTAATATGTTGTGTCTGATTGTTCCGAGATGGAGGTGTTTATATAGAAATGAGTCAATAGCCAATAAAACATTTCGGTAGACACACTTTTCGGCTTGCCCGCCTCTACCATTAATCGTGATCCTATAGGTACAGTCGCGCCTTATATATTGTTTGCTCTTAAAACTAAGCATTAAATGCTCTTAAATCAAAGGTTAAGTAAATAGAAGTTATGACTGACTATAAGTTGTTGTTTGCTATATTGCGCTATCGACTTAGCCAAGTCCGTCTGTCCGTAGATACGTCACCTAGATTTTAAAGACCATCAATGTTAAGGATACCAAATTTTATTTTAAAATGCATACAATCAAAATGCACTGATGAATTTTTGCCACATTTTATTAGTTAGCTGCTTTTGTTCCACATAAGATTAAATTCGCGGCTGGAAAGTTCAACACAATTCGTGTGAGCCGAATAATTAGAGCTATGTGACCTTTTATGTATCTATGTAAAAGCGCGGTATTCCCGAGAGCTGCGACAAGACTTGTTTAATTTAAACAATTATTTTTGAAAAGAAATTTTGAGTTAACTCCTGTGAAAGCAATGGTCCTGAAGTGATTTTGGGAATACCATGATTTTGTGATTAATTCACTGTTAGTAAGAAAATACATTTGAGGGCTTTAAAACTTTGCTGCGAACTCTACATTTTGTGCCGCTGAATTCAAATCCGAGAGCCTAAAAAAATCCGAGCACCCAAGGATGCTAATTCGATTTATGTTTTTTATATGTTTTTAGGGTTACTAAATCCCTAACGCGATATAACGTCCAAAGTGCATGGTTTCTTAGAGTTATGTCAGAACTCTGGCGTGCTGTGGTTTTTTACAACTCGGATTCGGATTCTGCGACCCCAAAAAAATATAATAAACATGTTCTGACCTCAGGAACTGAAATTTGATTTTCTTCTGTGTGGCTGTGTTTGTAAAGTATCTTCAAAAAACCCAACAATATTATTGGTCGAGACTGGTTATCCGTCTATGTTTTTTTATATGTTTTTGTTCTCGCTGAATCCAAATCCATTGTTAAAAAAAACATCAAGCATGTCGGTTTTCTGAGATAACTTCCAAAATACCCCGTATTATGGGGTTTTTAAGGTTATGTCAGCAGCTTAGGTTGATGAGGTTTCTTGGGCTTCGGAAAAGTTCGGACATCTACTTTTTGTGGTCCTGTGTAATTTGTGAATTTATTTGAAAAATTGTTTTATTGTATTGATACGTTGTTTTTGTTTTTGTTTTGATTTTCGATTATGTCAATTCAAAAATTTTTTTTATGTTTGTAGTTTTTATGTAAGAAAAATTATTGTCTCAGAAATTTGGTGCTTTTAAATACGACAAAAAGAAAATTTGAAAATTAACGAGTTTGTATAAATCTGCCTTTCAACGACTAAAGCTGCTATTAAAAAAATACTAAATTAGCAAATTACTCATTACCACTCAATACCACATTTCGAAATTTAGCGGCGCTTAAAGAGACTTCCAATTAGCACGAGTTTATTTCATCTAAACACACGCGCCCCCTAACATAATTAATCACATAACATAAACATGAAAACATTTACATACTCATTTCTTTGAATTTTATTACAATACGAAATTAATTAGCGCAATTAAACACAAATTAATGAGCCATACAAAAAAAAAAGCTAATTAAAAAGCGATTTCACTTTCTTATTAGCCAGCTTTTTGTCAAGTCAACTCTAGACATCGATAAATTTGCTGATCGCTTTAGTACTGGGAATCCTGTAGTTGGCAAGGCGGTGTGGCCTTCGTATAGCTATGCTATGTTTACACTGGCGCACAGTGTGACAGTTGCCATTCCGGGCTTAAGTGGAAAGGTAAAAGTGCTTGTGAAGGTTGTGAAGGACCAAAAGATGTGGTGTAAACACTACGTCACATTGTGGCAAATATATTCTTGTTTGTTGCACGTTGGATCGTAACGCAATAATAGATTATTATGACCTTAAAGAAAATAAGTAAGACCCTACAAACTTTAAAACAAAATGATCAGAAAATCGGTTTGAATCATCGCGGGGAAGCTACAGTCACCAAAATTGGTAAGTAGACTCATGTGGACTATAATCAATTGAGCGTGCTTAATTTCTTAAAAAAGGTCTATTAAAAATAATCCATAGTCATTGGAATCGCTATGTAGACTTATTCAACATATACATTAAACTTCATGCGCCTCAATATTGGATGAACGCTCTAGAAATTAAGGCAGGTTCAGGGCATAGTAAAGTCCGGTTGTCCCAACTGTAACCGAGAATGTGCGAGCGAAGCACGCAGGGTGTGAAGCCGCCTAGTTTTTCTTAACGTTTAAATAATTTTAGTAGTTTTTCGTGTTTAAAATAAAGCCACGATAAAAAGGGTGTCAGTCTGATGTAGACTTTGGGAGTTATCAGCAGTTGAGAATCAGTTTAGCATCTATAATCTGACCTGTATTTTTTTGTTGTTATTATTTAATGTTTTACAAAAACAAAAGGGGGTTTGTAAAGACGGTGTTCTAAGAGTGCACATTTTTATGCAAATATTAAGGGTATTCCAGAACTCGTGCGCCTCGTCTAAGATGTTTCCGCTGTCTGCTCAGAATAAGATGGCTTCAGGTATTTACCAACGAACTTTTATGGACATTATGCAGCCAAACGCCTATTGGTAAAGAAGTATTCCGACACGATTGGATTTGGATTGGTCTCACGCTGAGAAAACCTCCTTCCGACATCACCAGAAAAGCAATCGACTGGAACCCACAAGGATCCCGTAGAAGAGGACGACCGGCCCATACGTGGAAAAGACAGCTCATCAAATACATCGAACCTACACGAACGAGTTGGAATGAAGTCAAAGGACTAGCGTCAGACAGACGGAGATGAAAACAATTTGTTGTGGCCATATGCGCCTCATAGTAGTGAAAGGATTTAATATATTAAGGGGATTCACGCAAAATGTTGAGTTGAGTGCATGAGATTAATCTTTTGGTTAGTTTACTTAAAGATTCTCCCCAAAATAGACGCAGATCTGTACTTTTTCGGAACTTGAACTATTGAAGCAGGCTTATGTGTACACCAAAATTCAAGGCACTATCTGTACTTTTTCAAATTATAGTATACCACAAAAGAAATGTTTTTCCGACCAGTGTGCAGTGGGTGGACAGCATCCAGCAAGTTGCTGTGATTAACGACGTCTTTGCCAAAAGCTAGCAACAGCTTTAAGGAGTCCACGCGGACGTGGTTCTCAGCCAAAACTATGAAGTCTAAGCTAGAATCATTCGCATATTTGTATTGTTTTATAGTTGCTAAACATAAAAATATAAACTTGTGTTCGTTTGGCCAACGGATGAGCGGCCGGCCGGCCAATGGCCACCGTCCATCAGCAACAATGTTGTCATATTAGCAAACCTAACTAACTTGGGTTATTGCGCGTTTTGTGATTTTGCGCGTTTATGATCCATTTAAAACTATGAGATGGAAATGCTGTGCCGGAGTTGTGCCAACAGATTTATCACCGGCCAGAGGCCAACAAGACAAGCTGCTGGGCGGCGCTAGGGCCTTGGTAAAGTTCATCGGTTTCAAGCAAGCCAAGCCATAAAAGTCCAACAATGTTGCCAGCAAATATTTGTGTGCGCAGAGAGACTTTAAGTCCTGGCACGATCGTAAAAATGTTTTGACTGCCATTATATGGCGCTCAGGAGAGCGCCACTTTGTCAGAACGTTGATGTACAGTGTCTGCAACAAGTTCAGCTGACGTCCATATAAATGTGCCAAATTATGAAAGATTTTTGTTAATTTTTTTGGTAACCACATAACGCCTTCAACACATCTGTTTGCATTGATACCAATAACAAGTCCAAGAGAGAGAAAAAAAAAACAACAGGGAAACAAGCGTCTGACAGACTGTGTAAATATCGTATAATGCATAATTTATGGGCCAGAGGTGAAAATATTTTCAATAGAAGGTGATTTAAATTTATTAAAGGAATGTCTATGGCAGCACAACAAGCAGAGACAGCCCAGCCGCCACTAAATTAGAATAAAGTCCAGTCCATGGGCAGCTCTGCCCATAAAACTCAAGCAAATTGAATTTGTGTGAATGGGCGCGCGCGCGCGTTGACCAAATCACCTCGATACGAGCACGGAGCACCGAGCAGCTCGAAACGGTAGATCGTCCAAAAGCCCGATCAAGCTGATCAGCGTTTGGGAATCTCAAGTATCGATCGACACGGTTAAGCCTCTCTGCGCTCTTATCAGATGCAAATGCACAACATACGCGCTCGACTCATTTAAATCTTGGCCAGCAACTCACTCTGGATGCACTAAGCAATCCCGGCCTAAAAACTCAGCGATCCAGTCGCCAAAGCTGCGCAGCCAGCTCGCCTTTTGTTAACACCATAATTTACATTGATTTATGTGCTTAGTTGACTCTGCATTTTTAATCGGTCACTTTGGCTTTTGGGCAGCGCTCCAAGCCTCGTTTCGTTCGACTGAGCTGTTGTGGGGGGGGGGACAGTGTAGAAGCCAACAACTTTACCAGCATTATCGTCTCCATTCTCATGTCGCTGCCATGTGTGCGCGCGGCTTCATTTGGTTATAATTAAAATGTCGATGTTATCTACAAGATTTGGACATATTGGCCATTACGTTAAAATTAAAGTGATTTCTATGCGCGTTTTTTCGTTGCTATTTTGTAGGTGATTTAAAATCGAAATTCGATTTCATTTGAGTTTGCGCTTGATTTTGAATTTTGTTTGGTTTCTTGCCTCATCTACGTACAACACAATGAATATTGATTAAATTAATATTTAATTATGTTTTTAAGAAGCTTTTGAGTGTTAAATGTTTATTTATGCTTCCAAATATCTTAATGTCTTGTTTGGTTTAACCCCATATATGTATGTATATATAAATATAATCGCGTCTTCTTTATTTGTATGCGTGTGTGCCCGTTTGTTTGTATTGCTGGCGTGAATAACTGACAGATAAATTTTATTTGTTAGCATTTAGTAGAGCGTATCTTTGAGATCGTGAGCTAATTAGCTGCAAAAACAAACAGTCCAAATTGTCGTAGAATAAAACTAGCTGAACATGAACAAGCCGCTTCTATTCGTGTTTTTAAGTGGTTTTGAAAATTACCTACCATTTAATAAAAGTAAAGAACTATGGGCGCAATTACTTTTTAAAAAAAAGCTGTGGGAAACATTTTTTAAAGAACACGTTTTTTTGGGTTACTTGGCTTTTAAAACTCTTTTAAACCGTCGTTTTTCTGGTTTTCTTTGTCGTATGCCTAACAAAACAAACTAAACAAAATAACACCAAATTTTGAATTTTAGCTTTCAAAAAAAAAGCAACTCTTCCTTTTTCATTTTTTCCTAGATTTACCAACACTAGTATGTTAGGTCGGCTAATTCTGGGACGGCCTTCGGACCTTTGCAAAGTGGCTTTCAAATTCCTCAAATGTAAATCGAAAAATGTGGTACAGTCGAGGCGGTGCAAAACAGTGGAATACCCTGTACCTTTTGTCTCGAAAAAATTTTTCCTGCATATTCCTTCTAAGAACTTTCCAATTGGAATTTTTTTTTTTTGGTGAAATTCGATATTTATACCTATAAGTTCCGTAAATTTGTACCGATTTTGATGAAAATCGAAAGTTACGTCAAAGAAGCTATTTTAATTATATTGGGTTAGTTTCAAGTTGATATGTTGAGGGGTGTGGGAGAAAACAGGGTAAATCGATTGCGGGGGGTGGGGGGACCGCATCGATAAAATTTGGATGTGGATTTGTTCATTAGAGCCACATGAATGAGCTTACCAAAAATTGTGGTTCTAGGTCACTTGTAAGCATAATTACGAGGAGTCAAATATTGACGCAGTTTATAGGCAAGGGTGGTGAAATTTGTACATTTTTGACTATAACTTTTGCTGTATTTGTCCGATTTTGTTAATTTTTTACCCACAGATACATGTAACCACAACGCATCACTCTGTTAAATTTCAGATGAAAATATTAAACGGTGTGGCTAAAAACCGCGAAACTCTACTGCGGGGGAACGGGGAAAGATATTGACATGATTCAACAAACTTCATCTTTCCAGGAAATATGCGCACCAGTTGGTAAAGTTTCGTATCTATCGGACGGACGGACGGACGGACGGACGGACAGACGGACATGTCTCAATCGCTACCGGAGGTTATGATAAGCACTTTGGTATGAAGGACTTGGGGTCTGCCACGCCTCCTTCTTTCCGTTACATACATTGCACAAATCTAGTATACCCTTTGTACCTATAGGTACAGGGTATAAAAACATTGGTAAGAATTCAAGCCAAACAGTTATCACTTTCTCAAGATATGACGCTTAATGATTCATTAGGTTTTAATTAAGTGATTTTCAGAAAAGTTCGAAAAATAAATTATGCGCAATTATAAATAAAAATTCTTCAATAATCTTGACAATTTCATAGAAAGTGAAACACCATTTCCAGTTTAGAAGCAGCTGATCAACTCCCTTAATTAATATTCCACTTAGTGATTGTACAGACAAATCTGAATTCATGAAACAGTCGGTCGGTGAAATTTCGGAAATACGTTAAAATGTGAAAAATCAAAATCGCCAGAAAAAATTTCGCATGTGAAAAATGTTTTGCCGCCTAAGATTCAGGGTAAGAAGGATCTATAATAGTACTTACATCTCAACTAAATATATATATATAAATAAGTAAAGAAATATTTTAACGACCCTCCAGACGACAAAAGAATTCACATGATTCTACAAAGACCGGAACAGTGGAAGAAATCTGACTTAAAAAAAATTCGCAAATGTATAAATGAGGCCGTTGATATCTTGATGTCTCAAAATGTATTGGAGTTATGAAAAGATCACGGAAACTGCTGGTGATATCGGATTCTTGTCTGGCAAAATCTTGCTTTCAATGAGTAAAACTGGATTGAAAAAATTGCGTTAAAGACGTGTGTGGACGACTTTAGGATATACTGTAGTACCACATTGCAATGAAATCCGGTATATTGCTTAAGAACTTCAAAAGATATTTGATTGCCAAATGTGGTTAGGATATTTTTATTTTTTTATTTCGAGATCCTCCGAAACACCACTATGGGAGCTATATGATATAATCGCGATATCAAACAAATAAAATAAACTTGTCTCCCGTGACATAATAAGGCATCTAATCTGAAGTTTGGTTGCTCTAGCTCTTACCATCTCTGAGATCTAGGCGTTCATACAGACAGACGGACAGACAGACAGACGAACAGACAGATAGACGGACATGGGTATATCGACTACTCTAGTCACCCTGATCATACTTTAAGTAACTTTGGGGGTCTCCGGCGTCGTCTTCTGTATGTTACATAGATTTTCGGCTTGCACAAACTTAGTACACCCTTTGTACATAAGGTACAGGGCATAAAAAGCAGCAACTGATTTAGATAAAATATTTTATTTTTTTATATTTTATAGATAAAATATAATGGTAGGATTGATTGTGCTCCAGTGAGTCAAACTAATATTTAACAAAACTTTTTGCTAATAATTTATATTATACAAATCGATCTGGAAGGTCCAAAATGTGAGATCTTTTCAGACGTCTAACGTCCATACTATTGTATAGTAGGTACTTTTTCATCATTCGACAGTCTCTCTAAGTATCTTCGCGACGTTTTGCTTATTTCATCTTTATACGTAAGGTATATTCAAGTCTTTGTGTATTTCTTCGTTGTTTACATATCAAGGAGCGCCTGCAATATTTATTAGAGTTACAGATTGATATCTTTGAATGATTTCGATGTTTGAGGTGCTCGCCGTCCCCCAGAGCTGCATGAAAGAGATATCAGTAGCAGTAGAGTAGTAGAATTCAATGCAGAGATTTTGGATATCGATATTGTCTGGCAACATTCAAATGCAACCACTCTGGGACTACATCAGTGGATTCCCGATTACAATCGTAAAGAATAATACTCTTATGTTGAGATTGCAGGCAGGATCTTCTTGATAACACAAGTAACAACAGACACCACTGAACGCAGTTTCAGCAAACTGAAACTCATCAGAAATTTTTTAAGATCAATTATGGACCAAGGAAGTTGTACTAACTTAGCAATTTTGACAGTTTGCGGGTGCTCAATTTGTGGGGTAAAGCTGCTTAATGGCAAAAAATAGCAAAAAAGAGAAAAAAGAGTCCTTTTTGCCCTACCCAGACCCTTGACAACTAAAAGTAGGGTATTCATACCCAAGAAAACGTTGTAAAAAGCGTCAACGAGGATGAATATATTTTGAATAGTGTTATTATATAGTGCTTCTAGTATGTACGAAAACTAAACAGCAAACATATACTACTTATATGGTACCGACAAATATCCAAAACTTTATCTTTTATGCTTTTAAATAGTATATTTCTGACAAACAATTTTTTTTAATAAAAACTAAGTACGATATATGACAGTTGGGACAGTTGCTCACATTGTATATCAAGCATTTTTACCTTTATGCCTCGTTGTTAGGGTGGCTCGCGATGCGTCGTTACTCGGGTATTCTTGCCTTTATGCCTGACAAAGTGAGCACCTTAAATGTTTTTTATCTGTTATTTAAAGATGATGATTTTCAAAACCATTGCCTCTTTTTATTTTTAAATATAAGAGCATTGATAAACGGCAGCTTAAAAACAATTAAAACAAAGCTAATTTCTTGTAATTTTGCACATTTTATTATTTTCATGTTTTTTTCTAGTATTTTTTTGTTTTTAATTTAAATTCACATAATTAACATTATTATAATAGTTATTTAATATAATTAAATTAGTTTGATGCACATACTTCCCAAGCATTAATATCTTACACGATTTCACTCAAGTTAACATGCTACCAATATCAGTTTATCAGTTTGCACTTATTTATTTATTTATTTATAAACATATGTACGACATAAAGATTAAAGTTAAAAATTTATTAAGTACTAAATTCTATAGGAGATATTGCATATGCTATAGCCTTAAACGGTGATGAGGTAAGCCAGACGGCAATCATTTAACTTGATAACTGCCAATGCATAAAACGAATAAATAAAATTATTACGTATACGTAACTTTATAAGTATCTAATGTGCAATGGAAATGGAAATGTGTGAAAAAATGAAAAGAAAAAAAAAAAAAATACATAAAGTGGGAGCAGGCTGACAAGCCAAGCGCCTGCATATAGTAAGATCCATATTAGTTACAATTTCAATTTAATCTTTAAGCATGTCCACACACACAAATGCCGTCTATTGTATCAATGTCTAAGTTGCTGTTATACTCTTGCAGAGGTTATATGTACTTTAATATGGGGCTTGTAGAGTTAGTTATTTATAACTTTAAGGTGAGATAAAGATGTTTAAAAAAATTTGTTTCTACTCAAATTTTTCAAATATATGAATCTAAAATTCTAGCTAGCATGTATTTGTGCAATTACGAACACATATGTAGTATATAAGAAACGCGTTTTTTGATTTTATTCTTGCAGACTCTATTTTTAAAAAAGGTTAAAAAAATATTCTTTCTAGTATGCCTTAAATTTGACAGCTGCTGTAGGAATTTTTTTAAATTTTTTTAAGACCAGAAAATCAGCTTAAATCAAAAAGTCACATATTTTAGCCTTATTATTCAGCTGTAATACTGGTTTTGGTCTGTTCTGGATTTTGATTCCGATTTCGACTGATCGATTTAACAATGCAATTTATCATTAAAGTTATATTTGTAGATTTTTTGCCAAAGCCCACTGTAAATAATTTCCGATAAGTGTAATTATAATTGTACAAGTCGAATTGTTAGAACGTCAAGGCTTTATCGGAAGCCAAGTCCAGATGGTGTACAATAGATATCAGTTTAAAAATATTTTCCGCATGTTTTCCAACACTTAATTGCCTTAAACTCAGTTTCAAAGTCGTATTCAGAATGAGCAAGAAATTGCTTAATATTGGATGATAGTTAATTGTTTTGGATTCCATAACCACGAAAAAATGTTCACACAGCTTTTGCATATTTTTTTCAGCTTAGAAAATTGTAATAGTTGCTTTAAAAGGGGATCTAGCTACTAGAAAACTTGTGTTTGGTTCATCTTTTTTCGTCAAAAATTACATTTACGTATTTTTTTAATCTTATAGGGTTTGCTTGAAATCGGAATCTATAAAAATTCTCTTTATAAGTGCCTTCGTTTGAACTAAACTTTAAACAACTTTGTGCAAATTCAATAAGCTATGGTCTTCCAGGAATGGCATAAAAAATATCTTTTAAAAAATTAGCAAAAACATGCGATTATTTTTGTAAAATGCCGTGTGCAAAATTTACTAAACAGCTCTATAGAAACATTTCCTCAGGAAAAAATCCGTAATTTTTTTGTAGAATATCCCTAGTAAGAGATTAAGATATTCAATACTAACTTAAGGCTGGTAATTCAAAAGCTTATCTAAAAAATAAGTGTTAAAAAAAAGGCTATTTTTCTTAAGGGTTTTGATTTAATTTCTTATAAATTCGGATACCTATTGTTTCACCAAAAGGCATAGAAAATAATTTTAAAAAATGAGTAGGAAATATTTTTTTTTTAATAGGAATATTTTTTCGGGAAAAATTCTGTACTTTTTTTTTTAGAATATCCCTAGTAAGAGATTAACATATTCATTACTAACTTTAGTCCGGAAAGTTATAAATTTATTTTTTGTGTTGAAAATTTACTAAAAAATTCTCAAATATAGTATTAAAAGCTCTATGAGATTTGTATAATGTCCCTAGTTAGGATTATTATTAAGATCTTAAAACTTCAGACTAAAGGGCTAAGTGAAAAGACTATTGCGGCTAAAACGCTACGATTTGGGGCGCCAAAACTGAAGCCAGCTCTTAAGTCTTTCTCCTTTATTGAAAGTAAATAACTCTGCTAGAGTATAAAAAACTTCGGTGTTCCGAAGTTAGCCTTTTTTTTACAAGTTATGGTTGTTATTGATGTTGTAGTTGTTAGTGTTGTTATTATTATTGTTGTTGTTGCGGAAAACAACGCGGCTGCTAAGTAGGTGAGCAGCATTTTAACTTTGGTTTTCGATTTGTGTTTTTCCCCCCAAACTCTTCCTCTCCTTCTCAATCACGCTCTCTTGTCTGTATATACAACTCTGTCGCGTCTCGGGTTACTGCAATGCCCGCCCTCTTTACAGCGCACCCTACAAACGACGCCCATGAACCGTCGCTCCGCTCTCTCAAGCTCGACTTACTGCGCGCTCTTTGCTTGTTCGTTCACTGCGACATGTTGTCAATCACAAACGCGCGCACAACTCAAGTTTTCAATTAGACGTTGCCGACAACGTTGTGCACACCCGCGTACGCCCCTCATCCGGGCGGTGCTACACCCAACTAACGGTCATGCTTTAGAAGCTGCAGCGTTGTCGTTGCATCGGATGACAGACGTCCCACCTTAGCCGCCGGCGACTCAATTTCAGCATCGGAGTCATCATGCACATTAATCTCTTCATCCGAGTCCGACGAGGAGTTATCCACGGTCACGGTAGGCGCATTAGCCGCCGCTGCAGCGCCGCTCTCAGCATAGTGCAGTCGGCTACGTTGTTCCTCGGCTACGGTGAGCGAGGCAGCGACAGCATATTGTCGCGCCAGACCCAAGGCAAAGGCAGCTGCCGAGGGTGATCCTACAAGGCTGCGAAAGGCGCTGCGCTCGCCACCCATGGACAGAGCAGCGCCACTGGCCGTGGGACTACCACCGCTTGCCGTGTTGGGTGAGTGCTGCTGTTGTTGCTGTTGCTGCTGCTGCTGTTGCTGTTGCTGCTGGTGATAGTGACTGAGCAACTGCAGCGCAGCTGGATGTGCAGGCAAATGATGATGCGGATGATGATGATGATGCGCGCCCGGCGGCAGCCCATGCAAAGGATGCAGCGCGGAATGCAGCATGCCAGCTGTTTGCGCCTGACTAGACGCCATAGGTGAAAGATCCGCACACATGGAGCCTGGCTGATGAGAAGCTGTGGAGGCAGAGGCATTGCTGTGCGTGCTGGGCGTAGGTGAGCTGGTGGCTGTGGTGGTACCTAAGCTGGTCTGCGCATCATTGGACTGCTGTGAATGTAGGGTATTACTAGAAGGCAGCGCCGTTGTAGGACTGGAGCGTTGACGCTTTAAAAGATTCATGCGCTGATGACGACGCCATTTAGCGCGACGATTTGAGAACCAAACCTGTTAAAGACAAAGCGCAAAGTTTTGGAAAGTTTAAGATAGAGAGACAGAGAGTTGAGCATGATGCACATATTACTAAGCGGTCAATTAATTACCTGTACGCGTGCTTCACTGAGACTGGTGCGACTAGACAATCGCTCACGCGTGCTCACGCACGGATAATGACTTTTGTCAAACTCCTTTTCCAGCTCTTCCAGCTGCTCTGGACTAAATGTGGTGCGATTGCGTCGAAACTTTGGCTCATCATCATCGTCCAAGTAATCCGAATCAATATGACGATTCTCATCCGCTGACTCTAAGGTATCATGACTGCCAGAACCCGGTGAAATGGCGCGATTTGTTGTACCAGCTCCAGCCGAGCTGCTCAGCAAATTTGACGAGCTTAAACCACTGGGTGTAGAGGCAGCGCCAGCACTGGGCGGCAAGTTGGCCAATGTGGGCGCCGCCACAGACCAAAAGTGAGATGGCGGCGGTGGCACTGGCGTTCCACCTTGCATATTACCTGCTGCCGCTGCTGCTGCGGCTGCCGGATGCCAGGTAAAGCTGCCGTAGGGATGAGGCGGTGGTGGATACAAGCCATAGGCAGCAGTTCGCGCAAACTCAGTGGCCACACGTTCGGCGGCACGATTGCGCAGTATGCGATTTATGGAGGAAACCGATGGAGCGGTGGCATTTGTGCAGACACCTGCAAATTAATTGGGGAGTAAATTAGCAAAACGCGGCAGAGATGAGATGAGTTGATTTAAACGCCGTAGGGCAATAGCTGCTGCTGCTTCACTTTCACATAGATGTAAGCTCAAAGAGATGGCGGCCGACGATCAATCAAAAGCACCTCAAAGCGGATTAGCCGTCAATCGTACATATTAAGATTAACGTTAGCCATTTTCATAACTATGCACTGAGAGAAAACTCGAAACCCATTGAGTGTTTCACATTGTCTGAGATGCTGAATTGATAAATTTTTGGATTCGAATTTTGCGACCCGCGTCTAAACAATTTTCAGATCCTTTGGGAATGAGTGGCATTGTTTACTTTATTAGCTCTTACAGAGATCAAGCCAAAGAGCTGAAGATTAATTCTTATTATTTAATTAGAATTTTGTGATGCCTACAAATTCACTTTAGATTAATATTTTAAGATGAATCGATTTTAAAAGGTTTCATTAACTTTAATTTTTTGTATATAACATGTAAAAATATGTAAAAATCTTTTGTGAAGTTTAACCTTATTTCAATTAATACTTATTCAACACTATTTTATAAAAGTGTCTTCGTGAACCCAAGTGTATTATGCAATTATTGTATAACAATTTTAAGTTTTTTAATTTTTGGCCACCACCTTGTTTTGTTAGACCATTTCGTTTGCTCAGTGTAGTTTCTCGGCATAGTTAGCTCTTTACACTTACTCACCTTCAGAGATTAAACGTTCACGTATCTCCCATGCAAAAATCGTTGGATTCTCGCGCTTGTATTGTTCGATCTTGGAGACGACTGTTGGCGTTGCTACTTTTGGCTTGGAGCCACCAATTAGACCAGGTGGTCGCAGGGAACCTATAAAAAAGATGATCGGAAATGACGAATCAGTGAATCGGTTGCATTGCTTGATGAATTATGGCCAAACTAAAAGTCAAAAGAAACTTCCGTTGAACAATTCAACTACGAGTATCCTATGCAATCCCCCTACCAATCATTGCGAGCTCTTATCGCTGGTCACTTAATAGCTTTATCAACAATCGGCCAACAACAACAACAACCCCCCGCAAGGAGCACGCACGCAGTTTTGACTACACTTTACGCTCTCCCTCTCCTTTTGTACTTATGCCTGCATCTGGTAAGCAGGGAACCCTAAGCGGGTTACCACGACGCGTTTTGATTAATGAGCCTGCAATGCGCAGCCAATGCCAGCAGCGACCTCATATACCAAGGCGTTTACTTATGCAATTTTAAGTGGCCAAATTACTCACATATATGGTAACATGTGAACCCAGACACCCCGTGTCGGGGAATGTGGTGTGGCAACAACAAGGATAATAACATGTTTATCATTAAAATTGGCAAACAAATCGTAAGACAAAGTGCTTATTATCCGCATACAAGCGTGATAAATGTTCGAGTTTGTACACTTGAAAATAAATTCGTCAACAAAGCGTTATAATTTGGAAATCATACTCTATCTTTTATAAATCATTTAACTAGGGCGCAAGAGATTGTAAAAGGTGAAATGCAACAAACTTGATTAAAACCAAGGCTTTGACATTAAAATATAACGTAGCTGAATATGTATATAGGGTGGGCCATCTGTTAATTTGGTTGTTAAGCACTCATAATTCGGAACATACCAAAGTGGATGCTCTTCGACATATGTCAAGTTCAAAACTACTAAATTTTAGTAATGGATCGTTTAACAACCGACAGGCAAAAAAACATAGTTGAGGACAGTGTCGACGAGTCGCCATCGTTGTTATACCTTGCTAGCACCACTTTCGAATTTGAGCATGAACTAAAAATCACGACTACTGCTGCATGAATTTGTATGCAAGACGTAACTGAACGCAAATGAAAAACTTTGAGTGAAACCTTTTTTTTCATACAAAAATGTGATTGAGTGAAGATTGGAACTTCCGTATATGGTTACATCTAACACATAACATCTACAGTTCCTATCCGATTTTGAAGATCTTAGACTCGAAATGTTCATAAAAGAACTCTCTTTCAGCTTAAAGCTTAACATAATTTAAAATTGTTCGTTAATAAAAAACAGCACAAAAATTTGTAATTTTAAAAAATGTTCGAAAATAACGCATTTTTTCGACTTTGGTTGCTTGTAACTTCAAAAACTTAATCTGTACATATCGTATATCACCGTCAAGAGCACATCAATACCTTTCGATCTAATGGTTTTTTATGTCGACACAAAATTTTGTTCACGAGAGATTGACGAATAACTGAAAAAAGTGCCCAAAAACATGTTTTTCGAAAAAATCTCGAAACGGTGCTTAAGAAAAAAAAGTATTTTTCTTGTTTCTCGACCCAAAATTACCCTAAAAAACACTTTCTTACGAAGGTTCATTTTTCGTCTAAACTAGTCTTATCATTTGAACACAAAATTTATTACTATGGAAATTTTTTTCGTTTTTGCCCATTTTACATATTATGTTATCGATAACTTTTCACATTTTTTGTCTAATTTTGATAAACTCACATTTCCATTGCCACAACACTTTTTAAATAGTTCACATCGTTAAAAAATTTATTTAAAATAACTTGAAATTGGCATAAATAGAATCAAACAATATTTAAAAAATGATTTTACGTACACTTTTGAGTCTATTCTGACAAATCGTTTTGATTTCTTTTGGAGCACCGAACATGTAAAATAAAAACGAAATCGAATATTTTATTCGAATATACCGGCTGTATAATTTGATATTAAGTTAAATATTTAGATTCATCGATACAATTTAATTTAGATTCATCATGTATTCCAATCTTTAAAGACTGCTTAATCTCATGCCACTTTCGTTTTTATAAACATGAGCAGTTAAAATGAAAAGCATTAGATTTAAAAAATTGCTCCTAACTTTATATAGAGATCGTGGGCAAGAGTGTGCAAAATAAATAGATGAAGTGTGCAAAAACTGGACCCCTAATATCATATATTTGATAAGCACATAAAAAAAAAAACTTAAACTGGTTTTCAAATGAATATAAGATTCAGAGTATTTTTAAAAACTAAGTTTTATAATAAAATAAGACCAAACGATTCTTTCTTAATTATGCATATAGAAAAATATATTTTTTCGAACCACATTTTTTAATGGAAAAATGTGGAAAAGATATTTAAAAAAATGTAGAAACTTTATCTGCTCTGAGACTATGTTGATATCTTGGTAAGATTTTGATGTCTTCTTCACTTTTATTCCTTTAACTCCTTGAGGAGCATAGGGCCTCTGTAAAACATCTAAATCGTATCCGGTTTTGTGCCAATTGCTTCACTTCCCTCCAGGGGGGATGTAGTTGCAGATATTTGAAGATAATTTTTGCTCACAAAGACAAACCGTTAGACGTACTTGACTATATAAATTTCCAAATTGATGTTGATCCCTTGGTATAAACAATTTATAGAGTCCCAAATCAACAACTGTTTACTAAACATACTGGCTCCTTCACATTATTTTATCCTGTATTCAATAATTTAATTTAATTTATTCATCATCATCATATTTATACATTAGTTTATTTATACAATTTATAGAGATTAGCTTAAAGAAAAGCTTTACAACTAAGGTGTGAAAAATTGTGAAAAGGAGGAGTAAGATCTGACCAAAGCGACAAAAATTGCCAAAATGATGAACCTCACCGAATAATTATACTGCCTTTCAAAGACCAAAGATCAACTCTAATTCTTTACTTGCACTCAATTTTTTTGGTACAGACCAGTGATGGGCAAAACTCATACCAACAAACATTTCTTTGTGTGAGTAAACAGCGCAGTTAGCAAAAGTGCACGAGAGAGCAAGAACCGCAATTAAGCAAAAACGAGGGAGAGATTTCACACATTTGGACCGTACATGAGCCGACTGCGCTGCGGCAGATTTTGGTGCAATAGCCTCGCGAGTTATGTAAATTGAGAGACTGCCCATCACTGGTATAGACCTACCACATCTCTGGTATTTTTGCAACTATCTTGATATTCCGAACAGTTAAGGAATACCTATCGACATGGGAGTCTGAGGCACATTGAAGTAATCGTTTGTAAGCTATTTTTCAAAGCACGAAATATAAGGTGCAATAATTAGTCGATGGTAGAGTAAATAAGGATTGTTCCTTAATGTACCGACTGTAACCGGAGAACTATTTAAGAAAAAGTTTGTTTTGAAGCATCCGGCCGTGCTTCGGCAAACGCATCCACTCATTTTATTCGAATTCCTTTTGAAACCGAATGTTTGGTGCTTCCAATTTCACCAAAACGAAGAGAATTAAAACGAATTGGAAAAATAGGTTGAAAAGTGTACGCATCTGGCGAAGAGTCACGGGGGGTCTATTTTGACGAAAACCAGCGTCACGTAGTTTATTGATGATCCCTTATAATAGGAATAGCATAGTTGCGGATAATTTCCCTCGCAAGGTTTTGGGAGCACGCAAAAACGAATTCGAATAAAATTTTTCGTTTTGTTTTTTTCGTTTTCCGGTGCACGGCGGATTATTTTGGTTCAGAAGTCTTTTCATAAGCGCCAACATTATTCAAAAGCCTTAGACCAAGCCTCGCCGGAGTTTGCAGCTCCAAATTGAAGTTTAGAGCTCATCAATTGTTAAAACGATTAAAATCGGCATAGCTTCCTTTTCTATAAATTTATTTCCAGTGTAAGTGTGTACAGTAGGCCCACCTCAGCTGAAAGCCCGTAAGCGTTTCATCTATAGTATACCTATACTATACATACACTGCCGCAACAATGCTTTGAGCTTTTCCGCTTCAATGAAAAAAAACCCCATTTGACATATTACTCAAAACATATTGTTTGCTTTTTCATTTGTCCATTGGAGCCTGGTACTTGTTACTTACCCAATAGCTTGGAGACAGCGCCCTGCTGCGTCAGCATATGCTGGGCTATGTCATAGCCACGGAGGCCGCCAAAGCGCGAGAATTCCAGTAGGCGGTGCTGTGACATCAAAGCGCCGAGCGTGCTGTTTGCACCGGCAGCACCTCCTGCGCCCGCACCCAAAGCTGCAGCCGCTGCGGCTGCGGCAGCGGCGGCCGCTGCTGCTGCTGAACCGTTGTTGGACGAGGGACTGCCGGCAGATCCAAAACCTGGCGATATTTGTACAGATGTTGGGGCTGTTGTTCCTGCCGCTGCAATTGAACGAATTGAACGATAATTGGGCATTGTTAACATTGTGTATTAATAGTTGAAGTTGTTGGAATAGTTTTTGTTGGCCTTCTTGGCCACAATGCTTAATTATGATAAATTAAGCGTTAATTGTTTTGACTAGAATGAGCAACGTATGTCTGTCTGCCCAAAATGGTGTCTAAGCGACTTGCGCTACAGACACTACCCCAAATGCCTGGCCAACAAGTTTTAACTAATTCATTTTAAACTCACTTTTAAATTTTATTTACGAGCCAAATAAAAGCCAAATTAAAATATTTATACAGCTGCTGTAAAATACTTGTTGTTTTTGTATTTTTTTTTTTTTCTTTTTTTTATATAGCATATTGATTTTGTACTTTTTTATTACCGTCATATTCATTATATTAGCCAGTTGAGCGATCGTGCCTGCGTCGGCTTTTAAAATCAACTTAATTGTTGATTAACAATGAATAATAATTTGCTCGTAAAATGTTTCAACAACTTGTGAACGCATATTTTTAGTTAATTGCCGAAACAAATTAAATATAGTAAAAGTTAGCTTAATATCAATACAAAGTAATCAAGTGTTGAAGAAAAAGTAAATATTTTTACTACTTGTTAATGGCTTGCCGATTATAGAGTAGAGTTTATTCCAAATCACGTGAGCTTGTTTTTCGCAAACAATTTAAACATTTATTTAGCTATTAAAGATTGAAATATTATGTTTATTAAGAAATTAAAGAATTTAATTTCGTCGTTTCCATAATAAAAAATTTATCACTTGTTAATTTACTTAGTACTAGGTAAGGCCGTTGAGAGAAAAGTAGAGCCCGGTGATGACTATGCATACTGTCAACTAGTACTATATGTCATTTGGAAACAATATACAATATTATTAAGAGCTTAACGTAAATTTAATTGAGTGCTTTTAACGTCAAAGTAGATGACACATTGTTAACATTTTTAAGAAATATCTTACAAATAAATTATATTCCGATGTATTAAATACTTAGTACGTAATTAAGAAATCCTATGCATACCTTGAATTACAATCCTTGTAGTATG
Organism: Chymomyza fuscimana; assembly: GCA_949987675.1. NCBI lineage: Eukaryota > Metazoa > Arthropoda > Insecta > Diptera > Drosophilidae > Chymomyza > Chymomyza fuscimana. The sequence continues at coordinate 26,517,996 of OX465089.1, read as the reverse complement.
TTGGGCTAACTAGAGGGTCAGCAAGGGAGCTTTTATTTTAAATAAGAAAAAGTGGAGTTTTTTTGACATCAAAAGTATAGTGTCTGGGGAGGTTAGTAATGGTACACGACATTCTGTGCAAAAGGACTCAAGCACAAAACTTTTCAAAATTTTGTTGGCGCACTGAGAAACCCGAAGCTCCCGTAAACTCAAAACCCACTATCCCAACTCTACGTATTATCATTTTTAATTTTTTTTTTTTAAGCTACATATAAACGAGGATCACTACAGAATTAACCGCTCCAAAACACCAGTGTTGGAAAATGTTAAAAAAATTAAAAATGGAAACTTACGTATTTTTAAAGCTTAAAGGCCTATAGGCAGTTCTAAATATTTCGCACGGAATCGCAAAACTTCATATAAAAAAAAAAATATCACAAATGGGATATCCCAAATGAAATTTTTTTTTTTTTATATGAGGTTTTGCGATTCCGTGCGAAATAGACCCCTTAAGTTTGGTTATTATGTCTTATATTATATTATTTTTAACACTATTTCTACCACGATGTGTCAAAAAACATCTTTCATATTTTAACTTAAACCCAATAGTAGGTTTCGATGGAAACTTGCTGTTATACTTATATTGTATTAATTATTACTTAGTAAATTTACTTATTGTCTAATAAAGACAGATTGCAAATAAAAAGTAAAAAAAATTTTTGGATGAATGATTAAGCTAAGAAAATAATGTTAACTTAAAATATGATAGTTGCCTCTTGGTAGAAATAGTGTTAACATCATTATATATTATTATATAGTTTCTCTTAAGCCGTTACTTGGCTTATCCTGGGACGACGTTTTAGCTTATAACTCTATGATACATAATTTTGATATTATGTTCAAAATGAATACGTTTTCTCTATCCTAAAACTATAGAACTTTCGATGAGGCAGTATAGCTTTTTTATTCTTTAGTAATAATTATTGTTTGTTAAAAAAAACAATTAGTCCCGATATGGTCTAAATGACGTGCTTCTGTTGCGGTCGGTCATTATTTAAGCCTCCGCCCTATGCTCCGACTAGAAGCCATTATATATTTACTCTAGATGTACATCCTATCAAGGAATAAATATAAAGGGTCATCAATCTTGAGTTGTTTTTTTTTAAATAGGGTTTTTGCCATGTGTTTTTTATTCAGTTTTCATTGCCATTTCATCATGGAAAAACTTACACCCGAACAACGTTTACAAATCGTACAATTATATTACGAAAATTCGCGTTCTGTAAAGAATGTTTTTCGCGCGCTTAGGCCATTTTATGGTCGCCATAATCGACCTACTAAGACCACTATTCGCCATACCATCAACAAATTTGAGACCCAATATTCATTATTGGATGACACTCGATGGGCCGGTGGAATCATCATCCATATAGTGGAACCAATTCGGTGAACAATTAATTTCACGCTACGAACCGGTGAATTGGCCACCAAGATCGTGTGATATCACAACGTTAGACCTTTACCTTTGGGGCTACGTGAAATCTAAATCTGTTTGTGGATAATCCAGCTACGATTGAAGCATTAGAGGCCAACATTACCCGTGTTATTCGCGAGATACCGCCGATTATGCTCGAATGCGTCATCGAAAATTGGAACCACCGTTGGACGAGCTACGGCGCAGTTGCGGCCAACATTTGAAAGGGATTATCTTAAAAAAGTGAATGGCAAGAATGGTTCTTTCTATTGATAGTAAAGATTTTCCGATTCATTTGAAATTTTTGTGTTTTGCATTTAAAAAAAACCCTCAAGATTGATGACCCTTTGCAATAATTTCATATCATATTCATATTGCTTTTGTGCTCAAAAATCTTTCGTATAGTTTACTTCATATGGAATTAAAATTTCTAAATTTGAGTTTCGGAAAAATCCAAAAATGATAATGGAAAACCTTTTCGTCAACAATACACGAGTATGAATGTTGTATGCTGTTTTCAGGTAATCCGAGCTATTGACGATGTTAGCCTAGCCTTTGCATTACGATTCCGGTACCAAACTGACTGATTTTTTTTATTCCGAAACCTATGTAGAAAACGATTGTTTACAGTAGAATCGAGTAAGATCCAGTGCTCGAGCACTACTTTAGTGTTATGTGAAAGATATTGCTCATGATATGATTTAAGTGTCAAAGATGACACCAAAACTATCGTTTGCCTTGATTACTTTAGTTTACACGAAAAATGAAACTGCTTATATAAGTTTTTTTCAGCGTAATTTTAGGTCGAGAAACACGAAAATTGCATTCATTTTTTTCGAAAAACATGTTTTTGCTTACTTTTTTCTGTTATTCCTAAATATCTCGTAAACAAAAATTAATAATAATAATAATAACTATTAATTAACATAAATTCTCTAAAATGATCAATTTTTAATAAAATGAAACGATATGCTTCATTGCTTAACTTGCAGTCTGTACTTCGGATTTAAATAAAAATAGCTCATTGTTCACGATAATCCTGAAGATTCAACATATCGCGAATTTTATAAAACGAGACGAACGAATAAAATATCGTTTTCATTTTTGCGTGCTTCAAATTTAATATTTTTTATTGTCGATAACCTCTCACATTTCCCTAATTTTTCGATAAATTATCATTTTGTAGATTTTTAAAGAAATAAACGACTTTAATTGAAAATTCGTAAACGTTGCAAAAATATCATTTACTTTCTTAAGCAATATTTATTAAAATCAACCAATTTAAAATGCATTTAGAAGAAGATGATAACATTCGCTCCTTATATACGAACCGGTTGTCAGATCATCTGAGACGAAGGCGTCTTAATATGACTTTTTTCACTCAAATAATCCAGCAAAGACAACAATTTTTTTTATTTATTTAATATAATTTAAAATGATTAATGTCCAGAGAACCCTAAGAGATCTCAAATTAAAATTGTGTAATATAGGTCAAATATTGGATGTATTCAAAATTCGTGGCTCCGTAAATAATTTTTAAATTATCGACAGTCGAATATCGATGGTAAGGGTTATTTTGATGTTAAGCCCTGAACATCAGTAACTTTTTGTTAACTAAATTGATCGTAATTTATAATGGAAATTAAAAGGGTACAAAAAGTTCAACTTTACGCAAGTTTAGGAAAAATATACGATTTAATAAAATTAACTTAAATTTTTTTAATAAAATGTTACAAACTATTAGGCAGTGTCTACTGTAGTTCAGAAATAAGTATTAGAAAGGCGTTTAAGTTGTAATTACAGTTTGAAGCTCAACTTTTTCTATGTTATAAGATAATATTGGATCATAACATTTTATATGCATGACGGTCTTGCAATTTCCATATCTACATACTTTATGCAGTCAACCGTAGTACAAGTCAAATATATAGGTAAATTTTTATCGACTTTAAGAAAAGTAATTAAATTTATAAAAAATATAATTAATCTTGTTGCATATGGTTAATTACAACAACTACTTAAAAAGTGCTTTGTGTATATAATATATGAGATGCTGGCTTTTTGTTAAAATTAAAAATATTTATTTAAGCTGCAATTACCAGCAATTAAAATTTGCATAACAGAAGCCCGCCTGTTCATAGTTAAAAAATAATAAAAAATTTTGCCAAACCCGCATCACGATCCTCAAAACTTTTTATATTTAAAAGTCTATTAATAAAGGAAATCCTTAAACAAACTTTTTTTATGATGATGAAAACCTAAAATATTAAAAAGGGGAAGTACCGTATTTTAAAAGCTTAAGTTAAATGTTTGTTGTTATTATAGTAGAATCCAGCTCGGCTTTAATGTTAGTAAAGAGTCATCAATCTTGAGGTTTTTTTTACAATAAAAAAATAATCGGCGGTGTCTCGTGAATAATCGTAGCTGGATTGTTCCCCAAAGGAAAAAGTCTAACGGTGTAATATCACACTATCTTGGTGGCCAATTCACCGGTCCGGAGCGTGAAATTAATTGCTCACCGAATTGGCTCCTCAATATGTCCATTGCTTCACGGGCTGTGTAGCAAGTAGCGCCGTCTTGTTGAAACCAAATGTCGTCGAGATATCGGGCTTCAATTTCAGGTAGCAAATAATTCGTTATCATGGTGCGATAACGGATGCCATTGATGGTTTTTGAAGAAATATGGACCGATGACTCCACCGGCCCATAAACTACGCGCTGGACGAGGTCTATTCGGTCGAGTGTTATCCAATAATGAATATTGGGTTTCAAATTTGTTGATGGTATGGCGAATAGTGTTCTCAGTAGGTCGATTATGGCGACCATAAAATGGCCTAAGCGTGCGAAAAACATTCTTTACAGAACGTGAATTTTCGTAATATAATTGTACGATTTTAAAACGTTGTTGGGGTGGAAGGGTTTCCATGATGAAATGGCAATGAAAACTGAATAAAAAACACATGGCAACTTCACAGTACTTCCGCGTGGTTAATCAAAAAAACCTTATTGAAAAAAAACCTCAAGATTGATGACCCTTTATAACGTCATAACGATGACCAATTGTTTTCATATTGGCAAATTTCCTAAGAGCGTTCTCTACTAATAGTGGCCAAAAACAAACTACAAAATATAATAACACCAAACTTTGAACCAAAATTTTTAAAAAAATTTATTTTTAATTGTTTCGGGCATTTACCAACACTAATACGTTAGCTGAACTAATTCTGACTGTTTTTAACAAAAAAGTCGCCTGAGCAAATTGCCTAGCTTACATTCAATATATTTGATAAATAGGTCTAGGACTATGTTGTTATACCCATATTTTTTTCTATTGATAAGGAATACGTGTGTTTTGATTTGGCAATAGAATATTTTTTATTACAGAAAAAAGCTTTTTGTTACAAGTTAAAATATAGGTTAGAATTTTCTGAAGAGAAAAAAAACGTATTCGTAAAATTTAAATGCAAAAAGCGTATGAAAAATACAAAGTAAACAAGTTTCAAAAAAGAAAAATGAAAGTTACATATTTTTAAGAGAGAAAACAATTTGATAAAAAAAATACGTTTAAATCTACAATAACGTAAATAACAAAACAAACACATCTCAAGTAAAAAGTTAATAAAACAATAAGTAATAAAACTTTCAAAAAGAATTGTTCTCGCGCAACAAGATTAGTGCTCAAGTGACAAGCAAAAGCGAACGAACAGGAGGCAGAGCCCGAGAGAGTTCTAAAACATTTTGTAGAACAATAAACAATATAAACATTCCTGCAGAAAGCTTAAAACTCGTCGCATGTGCGCTGTACACTCAGCGTATACGTAATATTTATTTGCCCGTCGGCATTCTCCAATGGTACTTACCATTTGCCGAGTGCGGCGCCAGTTGGGTCAGACGTTGTGGATGTGGCTCCATTTTCCAGTGCGTGGCACCAAGACCTGAACTAGCAACAGTTAGCGAGCCAAAGTCACGGTTTAAGCTCGGCTCTATCAACATGGCCGCAGCTGTTTATGGCTGTCGTTTGGCTAATTGATTAGCTTCAATCTTCTTCTTTTTTTTTTGGGTTTTTGCTTAACTAAAAACTACGTAATATTGGGCAGTTTGGACACAAAACACAGTCACAGTTAGCTGCTTCACTGGGTGGCGTATACAAGAATATTGATTAGCATACGCAAAGAACTACGATATATTGCTAATCATGGTCAGGCAAAACACTGGCACTTGTATATTTTTATGCATTTATTGATTTTATAAAACTTATAACGTAAGCAGAACGCAATGTGAACACGAATTAGATGCATAACGCGCTTAAAACTGCATCCGCGCACATTATACAATCAAAATTATATCCGATTCGGAACGATAATTGGTATGTTGTGCAGTTCCTTTTTGTTTTTTTTTTTGTTACCGTCGCTGCCGTCGCCGTCGCTGTTCCGTTGTTACGTTGTTCACGTGAGCCCGCTCTGAGCACACTGACTGAGCGCACGAACTGGCTCGAATTTCACCTGAGCGCGTAGTCAGCCAGTTTACGTTTTGACTCAATTTTTGAGTGGTTTTGTTTTGTATTAACCGCGACCGGTTTTTCAGCTTGGTCGCACATTCATAATGGCGGCCGTTGTTAGGCAGCCGGCTGCGTGTGCAACAGGGACAACAGTATGTGCTGGCGCATATGCGCACACACAAATCAAAAATCAAACGTGTGGGAGAGGGAGCGCAAGTAGCATGTCACAGGCGGCGGGAGAAGGAGAAAACCTATATGCATAATGCATATAAGATGCGCCTATGCTTGCACACTTTATTAAACATGTTTTCAAAGAATTTGAAACAATTGCGAAGAATTGTTACGAATTTGAATTGCTTTTCTACAAACTGCCGGAAGTTTTATATAAATAGCTATACATACCCAAATCGTACGGCAAAAAAAAAAAAATAAAAACAACTACATTGTGTGCGCAAATCCATTCAGGTTTATGCGGTTGACTGTCTTGTCCGTGCGTGATGGATGATTGATGCGCTGCCTGAAGTAGGCAATTGGAAGCTGCATTCGAAACTGCAACTAAACTACACATGGCGTGATCTCTTCAGTCAGCCACACAGAATGAATGCCTTCGCTATAACAGCGGTGCTTACACAGAAGCCAAATTGCATCAGCGAGGAGTCGGTATGAAAGTTAAGTTAGCTGGAGGCGCTACCAGTGCAGGCAAAAAATCAAGTTAAAATGCAATTAGCCAACTCTATATGTAGGAAGAAAGCATATCGAATGCACTGGCCAACACAAAGAGAACAGAAGAAACACAGTTACAATTGAAGAATCGTTAAAGGATTAAGCTGTAATTCTAAGCCGGTTTCTAAAGAAATTTTAGATCAAATTTCAGCGAATACTTTTTACTAAACATAGGTCTATTTGATTTTTGAACTGATTTTTTTTAAATTTACGAGTAGACTTGTCTGCGAGAGAGAGTGCACTCCGTGCACGGAATTTTTTCAGGAGCCCGGTATTAATGTCGTATTGTCGTGATTCAAGTTAAGGTTTAATAGAGGGGTCGGTACATTTTCTCCCCGGGCTAGGATTTTCTCAAACACACAATGTGCGAGTTTTATGGCCCTACTCGAGGATGCTAGGCGACCGTAACGGGGCTTTTTATTAGTCCTCGCTGACTAAAATTTCGCACAAGTACACTGAGAACAGAAATATAGTTACTTTGGCAACTGTAAAACCGAGTAATTTTTTTGGTAATTTAAAATTGTAATATAAACTCATATGACTTCGCTGTGTCTTTGAATGTGCTGCAAAATTTTGTTCAGTGTACTCGCCCAAGTAATCGATGGCGACGCGAATAGTTTATTTATGACTTTATGGTTTTATGGACCTACTCACGAATTGCTTGTGGGGGACCGTAACAGGACTTTTTTTCTTGATGCCCACCGCTGATGATGACCAATTTTGCATCCTTCTTTTTCTTGAAAAGCGTTTCTTTTTTATAAACTTTGAATAAGTTTCATTTGTCTTTGACTTCATTCAATAGCAATAACAAATTACACAGCCACATAAAAAAAGAATTTTGATCTGGCACGAGGCATAGATTTCATTATGTATTTCGACCTGCTGAATCCGGATTCGCTTGCAGAATTGGACCAACGGGTCTATCTCAAATAACCTCACAACATTTTTTTTTGAAACTGGTTATCCGACAATGTTTATACCCTGTACCTTATGGTACAAAGGGTATATTAAGTTTGTGCAAGCCGAAAATGTATGTAACATACAGAAGGAGACGTCGGAGACCACCCAAAGTTACCTAAAGTATGATCAGGGCGACTAGAGAAGGCGATGTACCCATGTCCGTCTGTCTGTCAGTTTGTATGAACGCCTTTATCTCAGAGATAGTAAGAGCTAGAGCAACCAAATATTCAGATTAGATGCGTTATTATGTCAGGGGAGACAAGAGTATTTTATATTTTTGTTATGGGGGTTATATTATATAGCTCCCATAGGTGTGTTTCAGAGAACCTCGAAAAAAAAAACAAAAGTTTTAGACTCGTTTGTTTATGAAGATATCGTAACCAAATTTGGTTTTTAGTAATTTTTTATAGTTCCCCAGCACTGCAACACATTTTATCAATTGGATTTGATTGCAATGTGGTGGTACAGGGTATCCCAAAGTCGTCCGCACCCGACTTTAACGTACGCCATCTTTTTTATATGCTTGAAAAAGTGTGAAAAATTTAAAGAAACCAAAATTTCTTAATACTATGACTTCTATAATGAAACATGACGACAAATTAATATTAGACAATATATTCAAATTCGAATTTTTTAAATAATTGATTTAACAACATTAAAAAATTGAAAAAAAAATTTAAAAATTGAAATTTATTTTTACTTTAGTACTTTTTATTATTATTATTATATACAGCAAGATTACAAATAAAATTTCTAACCTAGCTTAGGAATAATAGGAATAGCCTTTGGCTAAACTTTAGTACTTAGAACGACCTACAACATTAAAAAAGTAGGAAACATTTGAATGACCATTCTAATTCTAGATGTACCCTATCTTTTGAAAATATTTTGGTTTTCTATCGTTTAATTAATATCACACATTTTTTGAATGATAAAGCTTTCTCGTTAGAAAAATTATCAACGAACGATAACACAAGTTTTCAAATTTAAGGGTCATCTAGTGAACCTTCCTAAAAAAAGTGTTTTTTAGGGTAATTTGGGGTCGAGAAACACGAAAATGGCAACCTTTTTTTTCTTAAGCACCGTTTACGAGATATTTTCGAAAAACATGTTTTTGGGCACTTTTTTCAGTTATTCCTCAATAACTGACCATGTAGAAAAAAAAAAATATTTCACTCAAAGTTTTTTGTTTTCGTTCAGTTACGTCTTCACGAATTTGTATGCAGCAGTAGTCGTGATTTTTCGTTCCTGGTTCTATAAAATCTACAGTTCCTATTCGATTTCGAAAAGAATTCCCTTTCAGCCTAAAGCTTAACATAATTTTCAAAAAATTTTACTCGTTACTAAAAAAACAAAAAAAAACGAAAATTTAGCTATCGTAACCACCAAGCAAAGAAATTTGTGGAAACAATCCTAATAAGGAGTCTGAAGAGGAGATGTTTCCACCAAAGACAATACATATAGTACAATATGTAAACATACATATGTATAAAAACAGTCATTGCCTCCAACTCTCTCTTGAAGACTGGCTATCTAAGACCGACCATCTTGAACCAATACGACACCACAATTAACTAGCTTTGGCGACTGCAAACTAAAAAAAAAAGTTATGTAAAACAATTGTCAATAAATAAATAAAAGATAATGTCAAATAAAGATACTTATGATAAAGCTCACAGACTTTATTAATTGAATGCACCGCGTTTGGGTATGCAAACATAGGGAAAGCTATTTACTTAACATATAGAAATACTGGGCTTTCTTTATTTCCATAAATTAAAATTTGTTATAGCGCACTAATTTCTGTGCATCTACTGTGTGTGCATTACATGACATACATATATACATGCTTATATAGACATACATACAAACTGTGAGTGCACCAGCTTGTATCCAATTTGTGAAAGGCGATTCATGAATGAAATAAGCAACAAAGATACGCCTGTCAATGACACTCAAGTGTTTTCATGCCAAAGATCCAGAGCAAAGGCAAACAATCGAACAGGAATAATTTACAATATAAATAAAACAAGAGCTGTGTAACTGCTGACCATGGTGCTCTATGTTGGGCATGGACTTGAGCCCGGGGCCGGGCCTGTGCCTGGACCAGTTCAGTATCTTTACTTAAGCGTAGCGTGCGCCCTCGCGCCGTCAAGTGGCACTTCAACAATCAACATTAAGCACAAATCATACAGAGAGCAGATGGTTCGCAACGACCACCATCAAAACGAAATCTCATTTAGCTCCTCATCACTACAACAACAATATAGCACACATTGTGAACGTACGACGCTCGCATTATGGAGTGTTTATTTACCTAATTCGATTACCGATCGCGTCCGTTCGCGCCATAATCCCACAAAACACTTGACCATTTGGGTGGCGCACAAATGCGCACTTGACAGCGGCGTCATGGCAGTCAGCAACACGTAGCAATAAGTTTTGGTGGCTTAATTTAAGTGCGCGTTGTCAGCCGCGGGCGCTATGTATGTTTATATAGTTTAAATTGTTACACATTAATAACGTTCATTTGGGCCGCTGCAAGCAAAACAAAAAAATGTAAACAAACTGTGCTGTGTGAGTGCTGCCACATCGTTGAAAATAGTTAAATTGTGCGCAACAGCTGGCAGCACTATTTGTATAGCTGTTTTTGCACAAGTTGGCAGTGCTGTTAACATCAGCAAATCGAAAGCAGCAAAATTTCTGACTAAACTAGAAAAATTATAAAAATATAAAATTTTAAGCGTTTTCAAATGTTACGCACAGTGCTACTCAGCAAGGCAGATGAGCTTTACCTGCAAAAATGTGCACAGGAACATCAACTCTCCTATGGCGTCATTATTGGCCATGTATGTACACGCTGCCGCCACGTAGTTTTGTTTTGTTGTCAATTCTTTTAAGCCAAAGTATTTTTGCATTGACAGCAAGCTGAGATTAACAAAAGCATTGTAGTGCATTTGGCACGCAACAATGAGGAGGATGCGGACTCTGAGGATACAAGTCAATCACATGTTTCCATCGATGACATCAATTCGCAGGCGTTGGCTGCACAGTGGCTCAGCGCCAGCAGAATGTGCCCGGGTTCCTGCGACGTCATAGGTGGGGCGTATTCGATTAAAACTGCACTGGAACTTATTTAATATGCATATGTTCTTATATAGGCATTTTTGTGTCATCTGTTAATCCAGAAGTGGTCAATGAGCAGAGCGCTGAGTTTAAGAATGCCAAAAAGCTGTTTTCAGATGTCTACGAGTAAGTTTAAACTGGTTAATACCTGTACGTACTGCTGCTCCTGTACACATGTGGGAGTTAGCTACCATTCAGAAGCCTAAATGAGTTCGTTTGTACCACAATGTAGTTTATGCCTCTATTCTTTTATCGATTGGATTTACCATACCGCTGTCCTAAATTGTATATTGTTTGCTTATTAATAGTTTATTAGAAAAGCTATTTATTTGTATGATTCACATCCGTTTGTGGCATCGAATTGTGTAACAAATTGTGACTGTCGTTGCAGCTTATTAGATCCAAGTACTACGTCCACGCTATTCAAGAAAAGGTTTATTGAGCCTACAAGTTTAACAAAATTTTCAATTGTTTAAGTGGATTACCTTTTCCAATTCCTTATAGAGAAATCTGTATACATTGCAGACATTAGCTATATTTAATGCTATATAAAGAGTATTCGAACTGAGCTGTTTCGTATTACAAAAGTTTTGTTTGGGTTAAGACAATTCTTGTGAAAAAGCAGCTTATCCCACTAACAAAAGTTGTTATTATACATTTTATAGTAAAGTTTGTATACATTATAGACTTCTCATATGAGTATTTTATCTCTTCTTTTACAGCACGATATTAAAAAGCTGCAAAACCTTTGGCGTTTATACCACAGCTATTGCCCAGACTGACTATGTATTTATGGCCTACTCATTGCCGGATAAAAAGTTGGTCTGCAAAAACTATAGCTACGGCAAGTAAGTAACTTGTTAGCGTATTAAATACTCTTTCTAAGCACACGGGTTAGGTTCCCACTGATGCTATATTTCTTCTTTTTGGCTTACATTGTTAACTTTATTAAAATAGACATTGCAAGAAAACATATTTTACGGCAAACATAAAATGCATCATATGGTAAATAACATGTAAACTATATACTGCTATAAATTTAAATGTTCCTAGATACGTGCATATACATAGTACATAGATACAGCGAATTTTTTTTCATATTTCGTTAATGTAGCAAACTTGATTGATATTCTCTAATTTTTTCTCAGTTTATTTATGGAATGCATTTTATGTTTTAACAAAGGGATTCAAGCTATGTAGTTCCATTTTGGAATGCGAGTTTATACATTTTTTACTAGATTTATCTTTACGCTTTCCAAAACACAAATATGGCATTATGGTTATTAAGTTCGATTGCCTTACTTGGTTTTTTAATTCCCATTTATTATCTTTTTTCTGTGTAGTACTATATATAAAACTATTTACAATGAAATCTTATATAATTTTTCGTTTTGACAGCGGCGGCACGTTCTCAAGCATTGATTGCCGTTTTGTAGAAAAAGATTTTGAATGGATACAGCTGGAATGCAGCTACAATCTGGACGATGTTATACCAATACAGGAAACAACGCTGCGCGTTAACATTGAGGAGCAGTTCCAAAATATTATATTGACGGTACGCCAAAACCTCATAGCCAGTGAGGTGTTTTTTTATGATGAGACGGTGGACGACACAATCGAGCTGCAGGCATACATTAAAAAGAAAAAGGCAAAATATGAAAAGCTTAAAGCTACTATAACCTCAACTGCAGCACCTGCAGCTCGTACTACGGCTGCCTCTCAAGCGGCTGCACTGGAATTACTTTCCCATGAAGATTACGGCAGTGGTGGCATAATACCAGCCACCATTGTGTTGCCGCTCAAGTGCCAGCTAAGCCAGGAAACAGAGATAAAGGTACGCGAATTCAGTGGCACTTTGCGCATGAGTGGCATAATCTCAGCACGCATCTTTTGCAATCCACGCAATAGCATTGCGGATGTAAAGCGTTACGTGCGTGACGATGTGCTACGCTCGCTAATTACACGCATACAGGTCTACTGCGACGGACTGACCGATCCTCATGTAACCAATGAAGCTTTGTTCATAAGTGAACCGCCTAGACGTGTGTTCTTCAAACTGCCCACGGATGATAGCAACCATGCGGCTGCAAGTAAAGTGCAATTCTCGGAATACTTATTCCGTGGCGAGGCGCCAACTGTGGTTGTATCACAGGCCAAACAAATACTCGATGTGGAGCTGGATCCACAATTAATTTCTATAGATGTTGAGGGTATGCCTGATGATTCCAGTTTCTCTCCTAGTAATGCTAGCGATGACCAATTAGATGCTGGACATGGCTTAGCCAGCACTATGCCAAAGCGCGAACTATCGCGCAGCCTTTATATGCTGGGTATTGCTGTGGCTCTATTGGTCTTATTAGCATCGGTAGCACTTAATTATCTGCTGACCGGCCAGTAGGCAGCTGGACTGGACTGGCCCCACTAGTTGTTGGTACTTTATATCTTAACTTTTTAATAGAACTATATACACTTACAAACATTTTTTATACATGCTATTATATACTATATTATTGTGTATGTGCAGCAGTGTATACGCACTCACCTCTGTCTTGTGATCGTTTGTTTTATTTTTTTTTTTTTGTAATACCATTTGTGTAAACCATTGTGTACTGCTAGTAGGAAAATTGAGAAATTGTAAAAAAAAAATATTAAAAAAATGGAAGGGTCACGTTATATAGTCGTACTAATAAATCACGCAAATGAAGCATTTAATAACAAATTTTTCTTTGCTCTGAAGGAGCTAAGCTCTTGCAAGACAAAAGTGACAATATTCTTATAAAGTAAGGCTTAAACTGAGTGTGGAGAAAGCCATTGCTTATGCCGTAGCCACTTGTGGATGCAGAGAGCTGTTAAACCTATTTTCATATGTTGTACCTGTTAAGACGTTAGTTGAATAGGTTAACAGCATCGCTTGTTCTAGGCGCATTTTTCTACAATTTTGGTCGACGGAACCCAGAGCTGTGCGAGGGTCCGCTCATTGGGAAAATATATAATATCGCCACCGTGTGCGAACATCGTAATTTCCGATGACTTTTTTTTTGACGAAACATATGTCGAAGAGCATCCACATTGGACGTGTATGTTCCAAATAATGAGTGTTTGAAAACCAAACCAACAGATGGCCCACCCTACATATCATACATTTTTTCAAATAAAATGTATTTTAATAAAAAAACTAGATCAAGTGTATTTAATAAGGTCATTAAATTGAGTATTTTCCTAAGATAAGAGATGTTTTTAGGTAAGTTCGTCGTCGATATAATTTCAAAATAAAGTTAGAAAAATGAAATCAGATAATTAAAATCTGTATTAGACACTTTTTGGAATCCTCTTGGATTAAATTTAGTTAAAGTTTGAGATATTTTTGATTTTTTTGTTGTGCTTGGAATACCAAAAATATTGTGTGGAATGCTTAGCCTGTGGCTTGTTTTCGTCAAAATCCTACAAATTGTTAAAAAACTTTAAAAATTTCACTTAAATATTGTGAAAAGATACATATTTTTTCAAAAATAATTGGTAGCTGCCATAAACAAACATATTACTTTAACAATTAAGTGAGGTACAAAAAAACTATCCAGGAATTGAACTATGAAAATAATTCGTTGCATAGTTTAGCTTTTTCATAGAATATATGTTAAATAATATTTAAATACCTTTTCTTTTACAGCTATAGAAATTAATTGAGAAGTTTAACATTCAGAGTCATTATAAAACAAGAGCACAGACAATAGTTTGTTTGAAAAGTTGCAAATGTCTGCTGGCGCCATCTATTGTCAAAAAATCATTCAGCCACCTTGAAGTATGCTACAAAAAAATTTACTTTTAAATTTTTGTTATTTGGTATTGACAAATTTTATTTATTAACTAGACATAAAGTTTAAGCTCAGCTGTTAGTTACATTTAGTTGACAAATTTAACTTACTAACTATATAAATAAGTACATTAGCAGTTTATTAAATTAAATATTAAAATAAGGCAACGTTGCCTGCTAGAGACTTCAGCTATATACAATAGTAGAGTTGCCCAGACTCTTTGTTACCAGGGCATTTAAATTTATATATATGTACGATGTATGTATGTCAGTGTTTCACAGCCTCTGCAACAGAACACGCTTAAGCCTAAACTACAACTACAATTTGAATATGCATTAAGGTGCCACAAAAGCAGCTCCATTTGGTGGCATGACAATCAAGCGATCGACGGGACTTCTTTTTTATCAAACTAGTGCAATCAATTTGGTTGCCTGGTCTGCAGCTGCAACTGGGCCAAAGGTGCCACCATATGTACCACATCATTTATCAAGCTGCAATAAGTCATAAATCACATTCCAGCAGCAGCGGCAGCTACAACAGTAGCCAGTAAACAGACTTTTGAAGCCATGGCTTATTGATTCCTTAGGATCCATCGCTGCCGCGTTGATTCAGCTTGCAATTTCCGTTACAATTGACAACGGACCACACCCAGTCCACATAGTTGGGCACCTTGGCGTAGATGCCGAATTTATTGCGCTTGGCGCAGCCATCTCCAAACGAGGTAATGCCAAAGATGGTCCACGGATGATTGGGCTTGGTAGTGTCACGGCAGAGTAACGGACCGCCTGAGTCACCGGCGCAGGTATCAATGCGTCCTCGACGATGCCCAGCACAGAGCATATTCTGAATATGAAAATAATTTTTATAATTATTTTGTGTCAAATTGCTTATAACTCACCTTGGTTATAGTATAGTCATGGTAAACACTGCGGCAGGTATCCATGGGTATGATGGGCACGTCCGCCTGATGCAGCACACTGGTACCAGCCACATCACGATTGCGTCGCTTGCCCCAGCCTATAACCGTGCAGTCCATGTTCTTAGGCAAAGGCTGATATGGCCGGGGCATGCAGGAATAGCCAATCCAAGTGCTGGCATTTACTGGCTTGGGCAGTCTAGTAAAATAAATCAAATTGTTGTAGAAATTCGTTTAATAAATGGTACAACAAAATTTTGGTAAAAACTACAAATACTTACCGCAACAAAGCCACATCACTGTCCACAGTGCGCTTATCGAAATTGGGATGCTTGTAGCTTCTAAGCACACGCAGCTGCACCTCAGTACCATCCTCATAGTCCAGATTATGCTCACCAACGCGCACATAGAGCACCTTGCGCACACAATGTGCCGCTGTCAGCACCCAATTGGGCGCAATCAAGGTGCCACCACAAAAGGCTTCCTTAAAGCGATTAAAAATGGCCACCTGCCAGGGCCATTCACCCTTACGTGCAGCCTTTCCTCCAATTATCTTCAACATGTTATACATATTGCGTCGTCCGCTACGCACAGGAGCCAATCCACAGCGCAGCTTGGGTGGCACATACTCCGGTCCCCGATAGCCTTTGCCGTTCATGATAAAGTCCCGCATCACTGCATTGTTACTAGCGGGTTCTGAATGCATGCGACGCATGGCTGAGACTGCCCCCGGTCGAGTTTCATAAGCAGGAGCCTTTTGTACTTGAGCCTGTAGCCATTGCTGACAGAAGCTGCCTTCCGTATAACAGTAGGCAATCTCGCGCAAAACCTCACGTCCGCACTGTTCGCTAATGCGGCACTTTCTGTAATAAATTAAGTTTAAAAATGAAATCCTCTAAAAAGTAGAGATTACACTTACTTGTATCTTCTGGTAGTGCACTTGGGTGAGCATTTGGTCCAACGACTCCATTTTGAGTAGACTCTACGATGTCTTTGCAGCAAACCATCTGGTGTATTACGCTCTTTATTGCTGCTATTGCGATACTCGGAGTACTCCTCTGAATCCGAGTCTGCGTAAAGATTATCCGGCTCAAAGTCAAAGTCCTCATACTGAAAAACATCACCTTCCATGTCGCTGTTCTCGGCAACATCCAAATTCCGTGCACGCAGTGCCTTATTTGAGCGAGCACGCTCAAAGAAATCCTCATAGTCATCATCTTGAAATTTGTAAGGCCTTTTACGTGCTCTATGCTGCTGCTTCTTGATGCGCCTGCGCTGCTTTAGCACAAAAAAGTCACCTTGCTCGCTAGAGTCAATTATGGGCTCATCTTCAACTTCATCATCCTCGTCCTCGTTGATATAAGGAGGATGATGTTGAGGCGGTCGATGCACCAACTTAAAATCTGGTGGTGCATGCGTTGTATGTGCTGCTAAAGGCGGTCCGCTGGCCGCAGCTGCTGCAGCATTTATAATGATGGAGGGGTTATGATTTTGATTGTCATTTGATTGCCAAGCTTGTGGCTTATGTACATCCCCTTGCGGATGACAGCTGCAAGTCGTATACTACAATTAAAACATTTCCATAAATAAATTAAGAGTTTCCCACTTACTGCCAGCACTTGCGCTGTTCCATATGTTTAGTATGGCCACATCTACGCTTGGTCTTGCAGTAACGCTCTCTGGTCCTAAGGCAATCCGCGCCACAGGCTGTCCACTGTGTCCAGCGACTAAACGGATGAGTATGATGATTGAATGAGCGCTTACGTCCGCTCCAGCGTTGTTGCGGCATGTGCAAACGATGCACACGTTGCCCACTGTGCCAATGGGAGCCATGATAGTGGTGCTTCTCAAAAGAGTGCGGCGATCCATGTCCCAGCACGTCGCGCAGTTCGGCTCTAATGTGACGCTTGGCATCTTGAACGTGACTGCACTGTTTGTTTGAAGGGGAAAAGGTCCAGAAATAGTTGAGTGAGTGTGAACTGGTTGTTACAATTTTCATAGAGCATGTTTATTCCCGCATCGACAGCGAAATCAACACGTGTAATGCGATCCCGACCAAACAATGCCACACGAACTGTCGCCACTGTCGCCACAATCGCTACTACCATTTCAACGCCTGCCAAACCGAAAAAAAAACAACCGCATGAACGATGCCTGCTCCATATACAACACGACAACTATATGCAGAAATACACTGAGAGAAATAGTCAAGCATAGAATCTTGCAACAAGAAAGTTGCATTTCAAGGTGGTTCCTTGCCCTTGGAAAAATCTTTTTTTTCTTGGATAAAAGCAATTTTAGTAAAAACTTAAATTCTTTAAAAAATTGTGAAAGTCACCGAAGTTCCAGTAAAAGTAAGATATTTTCATAAGTTCAATTATTTTAAAAACTGACTATACGACCATTTAAAAATTCTTTGAAAATACAATTTATTCCAGATAAAGCCATGATTAGCCTTCTCTTCCAATTTTTTATTTTTGATAATTAACAATTTTTCAAGAAAAAAGAAACAAATCCCAAACTAAGAAACGAGCCAGCGTTTTCCAAATATAATTTGGGGTAGAGTAGTGTTATGACTTCTTGATGTATTCGCAGCAAAGAGATTTGTTTCTATTTATATTATACGGCCGTGCTCTGGAAACTACATGTTGGGTAGTCCCAATTTCACCAAAACGAATTTTTTATGTGATTTGAAACCGAAAAATAGTTTCTAAAGTGAACGCATTGTAAACTGTAATATCATTTGAAATACTCTTTGATATTCTTAGATTATATTAATTCCAATTTCATATAAGATATTCATTGATAAATTTTTTTAACTATTTTTTTTCTGATTCAATCCAAAAAAAAAACGAATTAAAACGAATTTTAGTTATACTTTTACATATACCATATTACAAACATGGTGTATGTCTTGCATAATGAAATTTTCCTCATAATAAGAATATCAGTCGTGGTTAATATCAATAGTAAGATGTAGAACTATGCTAAGTAATGTAAGTAAATGTGAGTGATAGCCACAGCAAAAAATGCCGATATTGGAACTCGAAAAAACGACAACGAACAAAATTTATTCGTTTTCGTTTTTCGGCTAATAACACTAGTTTACAAATTTAAGGGTCATCGAGTGAACCTTCTGGGTCGAGAAACACGAAAATGACAACCTTTTTTTTTCTTAAGCACCGTTTTCGAGATATTTTAAAATTTTTTAAAAATTATGTTAAGCTTTAAGCTGAAAGAGAATTCTTTTAGATCTTAAAAAATACTTTTTTAAGAAGGTTAATTTTTCGTGTAAACTAGTGTAATATATATTCTCCAAAAAAAATTTGAAATTTAAAAAAACAGTTTTTTAGCTTTTAAAAATGATTATTTTTTTGTTATATTTTATAAAAACATTTTTAGTTTATTTAAAAAAACTATTTAACACATGCCGTATACCAAATAAAAATACTTTTCGTTTTTTGTCGTTGCTATTATATTTTTGGCATAAAAAAATTTGAGTCAAAATTTTAGTAATTGAAGTCTGTAAACCTCAAAAGCTTGGGAAATTTTCGGCCTAGATTAAGTTACAATTTAAGATATTTCTGACTTTTTTAATTGGTAGTTTTTTATAAAATTTATTTTCTATTGGAGATGCCATCAATATAATTTTCCATAATTTCTTCCTGGAACCAAGTATCTGTAACGTTTTTTAAACTGTCATTATTCGAGCAATAATTTCTTCCAGGAACCAACTTTTTGCGAACTTTTTTTTTAGAACTTGTGTATTCAAACAAAAATGGATATAAAATTATTCCATATAAATATGAAGACTCTATTTAGTCCAAACGTCCTAGTTATTTTAATTGTTTGTGTTATGAAAAACTAGAGGGCTGTCAAACAGCATGATACGCACGTAAGCCCCCGTAAGGCCTTCTACATTTATTTCGAGGAATCCCGACCAAAAAATCAAGACTCCAAGATATTCTGTTCCAACGCAGCTCACTAAATTTTTAAAAATCTTTTAGGCAAAGGGGCCAAAGTTTTGTAATTTTTGGATTATAACTCCTAAAGTAAATAATCCCACAATGAAAAATCATATAGACTTCGAACCTTGTAGCTTTTTGGCAAATAGTTTTAGAAATAGCTTGATTTTGGTGTACTATAGTTAATAAGGAAAGTGTTCTAAAACAAACATTTATTGAAGTAAGTATTTCTTTTAAAATTTAAATATGATTTAATAAAAGCGGCGTCGCTGAATTCGAATCCGAGGTCCAAACAACCGCAGCATGTTAAAGTTCTGACATAACCTTAAAAACCAGGTATTCCTGACGTGCCTCAAATTGTTTAAAATCAAAAAAATCTAAAAAAAAACTTCTTGGGTTTTTTCGAGGCTTAGAGGTTCTCCAGAACCTCTGAGTTTTGGGATATTTTGGGCCACGGACTGGGACAGCTCAAAATTCATACAGGTAAGGCCTATCGCATTGAAAGTTCACATGTGTTATGATATACACTTGACCGAAAGTGATCAGGGTATAAAAAGTATATTTATCTGAACTACACTATGTAACAATGATTCCTTTAGTAGATAATAATAGTTGAGTATAGTAAAATACAAAATATTTTTTTTTTATTTCCAGCGCAGTCTTGTTCATGAATATAGGATAGCTGTAAGTTTGTACAGGTTTAGCAAAAATTTTTCTGTTAGTGTACATCTATCCAATACAAACTTATCACATTGGCCATAAATCAGGCCACGGCGCAGGGGATGTCTGCACATAAACATAAGTACGTATGTAGGTTGTCGCGCTTTTATTTGAAGGTTCAAGTGTCATTGCTCTCGTCGGAGATCTCGGAACGCTGTGTCGCCTTTGCTATTGCCTTCTGCCGTCACCCAGGAAAGTGATTTGCCTTTTGGTTCCAGTTCCAACTACGCCGACTTTGCTAAAAATAACATAAATTTCGCTTTGGCGCAACATGGCAGCGACAGAGTCAACATTGACAGCGACTGCGCTGTCTGCAGCGTCATTTTCCTGCCTCGCTTCGATCTAAAATAGGTTCAGGCAGTAAAGCCAC
Organism: Chymomyza fuscimana; assembly: GCA_949987675.1. Classification (NCBI taxonomy): domain Eukaryota; kingdom Metazoa; phylum Arthropoda; class Insecta; order Diptera; family Drosophilidae; genus Chymomyza; species Chymomyza fuscimana. The sequence goes on along the minus strand of OX465089.1, from coordinate 26,497,453 downwards.
CCAGTCTACATGCAACACTAATCAATTGAGAGGCTTCTATGGACACTTCCTGGTATGATCGGCCGGCAAAACATTGCCGGCTAGGCTTTGTGTTGTCCCCACTCCATTCACTGCAGCATTTTTGAATGTTTTCTATTTTTAGTTGGGATCACTTTGTCTGAGATACATTTTTGACAAGTGCAGCCGACATGTACCAAGTAAATATTGCATTGCTAGATACTTAGATTTTGACAACTGGCTGTCAAAATATGGCAGGAAACATTTGTTCACAGTGATCCAGTGATTTACCAAATATTTTAATGGCTTCTGACGTCGTGTTATTGTGCATCGTCAATAGCTGAACATCGTAGCAAGGTCAGCGAATATCTAAGCTGCCCTAAGCCTCGAGAGATGTTTTGTAGTAATCCCGTATTAAAGACTTGGAATGGTGCAGCCATTTAAGCTTTTGATATTACAAAGATAGAAAAGGGTGAAAAATCTAAGCAATCATCTAAGATATTTGAAGATTTTGTTTTTCAAAAAATTGTGTACTTAGATAATCAGATTAAGTCCGAATACGCCATCAAAATTAGTCCTACTGATCTTGGTTTCATCCTAAGCCCAAAAAACCGCACACAATTGTTGTTTAAGACCGGCGATATGCCTATATACTAGGGTGGGCCAATTTGTAGGGCGCCGAACAAACCTTCAAGGGCTCTTCGTGATTTTGGTTCATTTTATGAAATTTCAAATTATGATGATGACATTAAAAAGCCGTGAAAATTTCCCTAGACTTAAAAGCAAGAAAGACTTTCAAAAATAAGTTATCTGTATTCTTTTCTAAAACTCGTTTTTCCGTTTTTATATTATACATATGTCTTAAGTTGAATGTTTGAATAAAAAAATAAAGTAAAATTAAGAAAAAAAATGCTTTGTTTTTTGATAGAATAAGTAAAAACAAATCGATTTTTTGTCTTAAATTGAATAAAATTTATGTACATATGTCGTGAATGAGTACGCCCCAAAACACCCATCCCTTCCATTTTTCAACGCGGAACATTTTGGGAAACTTCAAATTTGCGATTGCACGATGAGAAAGTGAAATATTCGTCGATTTTCGCAACATGTCGTCAATTTTCCCAAAAAAAAATGGTAAAAATCCAAAAGTTATGCAATAGCGCCCTCTGGCGGCGATCAAAAATAAATATAGATGTCAAAAATGTATTGCTCGACGCCAAAAACCACCATATGCACATTTGGCTAGAAAAAAAACAACTTTTTTTTGCCTTATGAATGCAATGGCCAATGGAAGATCCATGGCGGGTTTTCCGCTCCGGACCCCCCAAAGTTGGAAAAATGTGTTGAAAGTCTTCGAAATGAAGAACCCCCCAAGACTAAGTCCTAGATCCGCACCTGGCAATGGCTAATTCGATTTTTAAATATTTTGAAAAAACCCCTTTTTAGACCTATAATTTCTTGCGCAAAGTTTCTTAGAATGATCCATGGAAAATTGCGAAAAGCCTTTGTACCGCAAAAATTTGACCCTATAGGGTGGCTATGTACACAACTACGCAAAGAAGAAAAGCACGTACGATTTGGAAGAAAATCTCAAAAATTCCTTTTTTGTGAGGTTTTAGAGTTTATGTCAGATCCCTAACGTGCTGGATTCGAATTCAGCGACACAAAAAAGAAATAGTAGACATGGCCTTTAATCCGCACCTGAAAATCTATTTTTTTGTGGAGCTGTGCTATAACATAATCTCAAAACACTCCATAAAAATCGATCGCGAGTCTGAATGTCTGGGGTCGTTACATCCAAATCCGAGGTCCAAAAAACCACAGCACTGTAGGGGTTAAAGGAAACTTTCAAAATTACTAGTTCTATAGGCACATTTGCTGCACATCACAAAAAAAGAAGGGATTTTTGAACCTCGAATTTGAATTCAGCGAAAGTCGGGTTTTTTTTTGTGTAGCTGTATAATTTTTACTCCGAGAGGGAGCTGACAATTTTGGTACTTGGCGTGGCTCCATTTTTTTTTTGCTGCCTCTAGAGAAGAATTTTATAACTCTGCTCGATTCTTTTTTTTTATGCTGTCTCTCGTGGACAATATTACGACTTTACCGATAAAGTGCTCAAAAACGCAAAAAAAAAAAAAAAAAAAACATCAAATTAGGTGGATTACTTTTTAGAGCGATCTCTGCAATTTTGTTGATTTTTACGTATGGGATAAGATAAGTAAATACGTGAAATTAGGAGCACGCAAAAACGAAACTTAATAAAATTAGTTTGTTTTCGCTTTTTGTTTTCTGAATAACGAAAATCATGAAATAATAACCGATGTAAGATCATTTACAAGAAAATTAGTAAGACAAATGGAATCGTTTTAGTCATTTCCGTCTGTCCAGCTGCCCATATTGCCTTTTTCTCGCAGCTGTCAGGATGTCCCGACCGAGCCCAGCAGACTTTTTATATTAGCACGAATTTTTCCAAGCAAGAATTATCTATCGATTAAGGGAAATTCCGGCAGAAAAAATGCCAATGCTAGATCTTCCCACCGTGTTCCACTGAATGATTTGAGCACCCCTTAAGCCAGCACGGGTTTTTAAGGTCATTTAACGCACCTATTTGGGAAATTCTAAATATTTTCCTATGTAAATCAACTTGTTTGCCAAGTTTGATTTTCCCTAGCTAAAAAAACATTGGTCAAGGTCAAGAAACAATTAACCAGACTTTCCATATATGTGCACCTACAAAAATGTGGAAAATTGTAACATTTTCTCATGAAATCATGCGGAAATACGCAATACACGCACGCACAGAGATCGAACTCAATGTCACTGAAAATCTAATAAATAGATACCACTAACATGCTAGCTATAGTATACATTACCCATATAAGCTACATATAGTAAGTATATAATTCAACAATGACAGTGCGACTAGTTTTGGATGTGGCTAATTGTTTAAATGATTTACTATTTTGAATTGTTCACAGTTGTTAATCGACAATTTGTTATATATATTTAGTTAAATTGTTGTCGGTTGATGTCATGTTCGATCGTGTGGCTTTGTTCAAGGGTTGCACTGAACAAAACTATCGTTCAGAATTCGATTATTTCGTTTATTGAACTGTACTGTACTCACCTGACTGTGTGCCAGCAACTGTAATAGTGCCAATAAATTGCAAATTAGTCTCATGTTTGATTGTTTTTACTATTGTTGTTGCGTTTAATAACTAGATAAGTTGAGAGCGCCCACAGTAAGTCTTCCATCAATGACTTTGATTTGCCTCAGATGCCATGTGAAAAAAGTCTGACTGAAAATTATAATAAAAAATGCCAAATTGGGCAAGTCAGTAAAAAAATATTTGATACTATACAGCGGCAAATAGTTTATAGACAGTCTGTTGTAAATCAGAAAAAAAAAAAAAAACACCTACACACATTGATTGAAGAGCTGACTGTTGATCTGACCAGGGCAATTTGTTGGCAAAATGCTTAATCAAATCAGATCTACACCCACTCAAGAGATCACTCAACATGCGGTCAAAGCAAAGTAGTAGCACAAAGTTGTTTTTAGATTCTTGACTTGGTTGGGAAAGTGATTTTTAAGAATGATTGATGATTGCTGAAATATGTATTAAATATTTTTGAGATACATATATTAAAATATATAATATATAGTACTAAAGAATTTGTTTGTTACACAAGTTAGAATAGATATTTATTTTGGCTACTCAATTTATTTGTCTTAAGTTTCGATTAAATTTATTGCTGATTGTTGTTTACACTGTGCAACAAAAATTTGAAATCGTACCATATATTGAAAATCTAATAATCTAATTGACGCAAAAAAACAAAATGCAATGCTTTGGGTTACAAAGATGTTAACAAAACAAGATACTCTTCCTACCAGTTTGGTAGATCTTATCCAAGTAACTTTGTAGCAACTATTACCGATGGCTCACTGTTCTCAAGGAATTTTCGTCGACATTGACTTGGCCAAATGGATTTACATCCAACAGCTGCACTGTGCTATTATTGTGGAAGATAGGAGAGGTTTCACCATATCTCCGATGGAGGATCTTATTTCAGGACTACCTTTTAAATTACGAAGAAGAAAAAGATATATCCGAGACTTTAATTAAGCCAATTTGTTTTTTTTTTTTGCCATCTCTTCCCTTATTTAAACCACTTTCCCACGTAAGCTTAACAAAAAATAAATAAAAATATAGTACTTTTGGGTGATATCCCTGAAATTGAAACTTAAATTCTTCAAAAATATGTATAACTTTTGGACTACCAAGAGGCCAATTATACGAGTATAAGCATATGTGCTATTTAAAACAAAAAATGGTTTAAAGTCCTTATTACCTAATTTACATATCCGGTCTATACTAGATTATAGAGGCTTTAAGACTAAAGATGGAAGGAAAATATTATAATACTTAACTTTATTAATTTATGTAATTATAAAATATAAATTATTTGTAGGTTCAAAAAAATGTATAGCTACAGCAACTTGGGCCTTCAGGCTTTCTGATAGCATATTAGTAGGTATACCCAGTCTAAATCAAACCTTCTTATTGTTACGTTTTTGAAAGTTTTGAACTACATTCATAGTCAAGACATAGTCAAGAAAGATACTGAATTTCGAGTTCAAAATTTTCTAAGGGTTTCGATTTTCTAAGATGGTTGTGCAAAATTTCCACCATTTTCTGCAAATATTTCTTAAATCCCGAACACAGAAATATCAATTAATTAATAAGGGTCATCGAGTGAACCTTCCTAAAAAAGTGTTTTTTAGGGTAATTTGGGGTCGAGAACCACGAAAATTGCAACCTTTTTTTTTTCTTAAGCATCGTTTTCGAGATATTTTCGAAAAACATGTTTTTGGCCACTTTTTTCCAGTTATTCCTCAATATCTAGTGAACAAAATTTTGTACCGACATGAAAGACGATTAGATCGAAATTTGTAAAAATTAAGTTAAGCTTTAAGCTGAAAGAGACTTCTTTTACGAACATTTCGAGCGGAAGATCTTCGAAATCGGATAGGAACTGTAGAAAAAAAGGCAAAAGTGTGATTTAGTGAAGATTGGATATTCCGTACATACTATGTCCTTCAAGAACATTTTTGGCATCGATGTAAAGGTGTTGAGGTGTGCATCAGAAAAAAACGTCAACCATTGTAATACACCCCGTGGCTCAAAAGATATTAAAATTCAATTTTTATTTTCAATTTTTAAAATAAAAATTTCTCAATAACTTTTATCTTCAATTTATATAATAAAAATAGCAGAATAACTCTTATTCTCAATTCATAAAATAAAAGTTGGTCAATAATTTTTATTTTAAATTTTTATTATAAAAATTGAAAAATAAGTAATTTTGCAATTTTTAAATAAAAATTGGCATTTAAATATTATTTCATAATTTTTATATTTTAAGTCAAAAAATAAGAGTTAAGCTTGATTTTTTTGATAAAAATTAAGAATAAAAATTTATCCTTATTTCGGATAGTCCTTTCAAAAATGTGATATATAGTGGCTTGCACTTTCATCCAAAGCACTTTTTTCCCTTCGATTTTTTTCAACTCCATAACTCTTATTTGCGATCCCTGGTACATAGTTCTATAGCATCTACAATTCTTACCCGATTTTAAAGATCTTAGACTCGAAAAATTCGTAAAAGAATTTTCTTTCTGCTTAAAGGCCTATACGCAGAATGCAAAAAAATTTCGCACGGAATGACAAAACCCTTTAAAAAAAAATACCATTTGGGATTCCGAAAATGTGTAATTTTGAAAAATGTTTAAAAATTTTTTCGACTTTGGTTGCCTGTAACTTCGATAATTTTTACTTAATCTATACATATTATATATCACTAGAAAGAGCACATCAATACCTTGCGAGCTAATCGTCTTTCATGCATTATTTGCAAAAAAGGGTGGGTCTACATATAGAGAGAGAGTTTTATAAAATTCAATTTTAAACATAACCCGCACACTATCTCCTATAGCTGCCTAATAAGCCTGAGACCCAATTTTGTTGCATAGTGTTTGTTATAAATTATGTTTGAATTGCTTTATTTGAATTTTCAGATTTCAGAATTTTTTAAAATAGATTTGTTAACAAGCTCTTGAGCTGCTTAGATCAATTGCTTATTGTTTATGAATGAAAATTTGAGTGTTTTATTAGTTTGTTAACAATAGTTTTATGTATGTACTATTACAATTTGTGCTTTTGAAGATTTATTTGTCTAGGTTCACCTTGGCTTATATGCATTGTTTATTATGTGATTATTATACATTTGAACTTCAAAAGCAGTGCACATAAACAAATGTAATGTAAATTCCATTAATATCAAACGCATGTAATGCCAAAAAAAAAACCTGAAGCAACCCCCTGAGCAACCAGCTTCACCACTTAGGTAGTACAAACGCCTGAAGTACTAATTAATTTGTAAAATTCAAACATAAAGCGCCTAAGCGGTACATTTGCGTCAAAAGACAACAATAACAATAATTCTTTATGCAAACAGACCCAGATACATAGTATATACATATGTAGTGTATGTAAATGATGCCAAAAGAAATTCTCAAGACCCGCTGACGCATATTGCCAGGCCAATGGGGGCTATCCAAAACTACAAAGCGAAAATTTGAACTTGTAAGCGATCAAAAGCGAGGGCCAGGGCAGACGTAAGAAAAGTGAAATTAATTAACTACATACACACACAAGTACAAAGTACATACATGTAATTACAAACATACTCGAGGCCCACAAAATACAAAAAATACAAAAAAATCGAAAAATTGAAAACATAAAGATAAATTATATTTGCCGTAAGAGAAGTCGCTGAAAACTGCTAAATGGACAGATATGAGACGATGTTTATGCATTAAAAAAAAAACGAAATATTTCCTATCTCTTAAATGAAAAAGGCCGGCCTATGGAATTTTAAGTACCTTCAAGCACACTCTGTACCCTGTACGCACAAATCTAAATAGTTTTTTAATAATGAGCGCCAAGTACAATGGAACCATCGATCTTGCGTCAATGCTGCAAGCACTGGAAGCTGCTACTTATGGAACATGTGCCGCACAGACGCACATATATGGTCAGAGGCAGGTCTCTCATTAAGGAGACTGCTATATAAGGCAAGAGGGCCACTAACCCAGGCAACTTGCAGCTACTTTATGCGCTGCCTGCTCCACTTTTCCAACTGTCACCACCTGGTTTTGACCAAATTTGTAGCTGGCTAAGTGGTAGCATCTTCAGCCAAAGAAAATGTCGTCATTGTTTTGCTTAATCTGCCACAGTTCTCATTGAATACATTTATATGAAAATAGCCCATAAAATCAAGGCACGACCCAATCGTACATAAATATTTCAATATCCATTCATATACTCGTATATTAGTCATGGCGTATTGTTTCACTTAACAGACCATTAATTGTGGTTTTTGGAATTGGGTCTACCTATTTCGAATATGAATTGTAGCTAAATCTTGGTTTCAAGGTGCGCATGTGCCACATTTATGATGGCAATGTCAATGCCATGAATGGCAATGTCTGACTTGCAGCACTTGGACATAAATCAGCTGTAAGGTGTAGCCACAGCAGGTGCCTAAACAAGAAACGTGTTTCAATTTTTTCATTACTTTTCCAAAATAATTTTGTTATAAGTACGTAATTCAAATAATGAACAAACGATTTGGTTTCTTGGAAACGATAACAATTTCAGTATGCTAAGCTTGCAGCTTGGTCTTTTGGGGATTGATCGGCTCATTGGGGTTAATTGTTATTGTCTATATAACAATACCCTGTATGTATAGGTGCAAAGTTTACCTCAAGTCCTTTATACCAAAATGCTTATCATAACCTTGGGTAGCAATTGAGCCATGTCTGTACGTCTGTATGAACACCTAGATTTGGGAGACTATAAGAGCTAGAGGCACACTCTGCTCATAGCAGAAGTTTGTGAAATTATACCCGTTCCCCGCCTGGTAGAACAATCAACATCGAAATTTTATCGATACGAACCCCCATCCCCGCAATCGTTTCTGTACGTTTTCTCCCACACCTCAACATATGAAACTTATCCCATACAATTTGAATAACTTCATTGACGTAACTTTCGATTCTCATCAAAATCGGTTAAAATTTACGGGACTTGTAGATATAAATATCGGCATGCAGCAAAAAAAAAAAAATCTACAATAGGAAAGTGCTTAGCAGAAATATATTTTTTTTTTTCGAAAAAAGGATACAGAGTAGTGCTGGAAGTATCGATGCATCGATGTATCGAAGTTAAAAATAGCGAAAACATAGATTTTGGCCAACATAGATGTTATATATATATATATTTATGATATAGATATTTTTAACTTCGATACATCGATGCATCGATATAACATCGATATTTCTCCAGCACTAGTACAGACTATAACGCTGTCCGTCACCTCTTCGATTATATCACATTTTTTTCAACTTGCATTTTTTAGAATTTTTATGCACTGAGAGATATACAGAGATTGGAGTCGGAAATAAGAAATCGATTCCGTTGCGCCCGTTCCGAAAGAGACATTATTTATACCATCCCGTGCGGTGCCGGTACTTTTAAAATTTAACCCGCTCAAGTCTAATATTATTTTTAACAATAACACTAGTTTACAAATTTTAAAAAATTTTGGTATCCTTAACATGTTTTAGTCATTTCCGCAGTAAAATTTTTTTCATGGAATGGATTTTGAAATATTTCGAAAAAAACATTTTTCGAAATTAAAAAAAAAAAGTGTCTCTACTTAAGCAAATATCTCAGGTTGTACTAAACTGATTTTGATAATTTTTTTACGAAACTCTAGATAATTACTAATCGAGTACATTTGGAACATATTTTGGTCAAATTTACGGTTTGGTCGTTATTTATCCATTCATATGAAATTTTAAGTAATTTTCAGCAAATTTTTGAGAAAAATTCTATTTTGAACGTAAATTTAAAAAAATTTTGTCATACAGTTTTATTTATGACTCGTAAAGTTCGATCGATTACGCAGAAAATGGTGGTTGTTTATCAAAATCGAATAAAAAATATGGAAATAACAGAAATTTTTTTAAAAAGTACAAAAAGTAAATTTTTTTCAAAACCTAAGGTTTTAGATGGATAATTCGTTTGTTTATAAAGATATCGTAACCAAATTTGGTGTTCAGCAGTTTTTTATAGCTCCCAAGCACTGTATCAAATTTGATCAAAATCGGTTGACTTTATCATATAGACCCCATAGGACTAATCGGTCAAAAAAACATGTTTGGTGCAAAATTCGGCTTTTTTTTGTTTGCTTATAAAAATATCGTAACCAAAGGCAAAGAAATATCTCTTCGAGTTCGTAAGCAATATATCGGATTTGATTGCAATGTGATGGTACAGCGTATCCCAAAGTCGTCCCCACCCGACTTTAACGTACGCCATCTTGTTTATAATAGTTACAAAATCATTTAATAATAATTTATTATTTATTGATATTTTGCAGTAAAATTTAACTGAAAAAAAAAATTATATAATAGTTGAATATCAATTTTTATAAAAAATAACTCTGCCTTAATTCTTAAAATTAAAAATAAAAAATTTAACATTTTGCTTAATTTCTTTTAAATTTAAAATTATATATTTTTCAAACCAAGATTCCACAACATAAAAATTGAATTGAAATAACTTAGTAAAGATATTTCCGCTTCAAACTTCAACTTAAAATGTTCCCTTAGAAGGCCAGTTCGTCTCCATTTTAGTATTCTAGAAAACATCTCTCACTGGTAGCTAACGATTTTGACATATTTATTACTAACAAGTTTTTTTTTAAAGTGGAAGCACTTTGCATTTATTTCAAAATTTCCTTTTTTATTTTTGGCTTTTTTCAAAAAACTCTTTAATTGCTCGCAATTTCACCAAACGAATTATTTTTGTGGTTTGAATCCGACTACAAATCGAATTGGCAATATAGGTTAAAAAGTACTCATAATTTAAACTAAAATAATTTTTAAAATATTCTTTGATATTCTTAGATTCTATTCATGTTAGATAATTATTCTTTTTTCTGAATTAACTCACAAAATAGCATTCACAGCACATGGTTCATGTCTTGCATAAAACAAAATTCCCTTGTATTAGGAATAGCGTAGTCTTGGCTAATTTGAATCGAAAGTTGTAGAGTTGTGCTAACAAAGAGTAAGACAAATATGAGAAAACGAACAAAATTTATTTGTTTTCGTTTTTGTTTTATTTCTTTTTATGATATAAGCTGCGCGTGAAAAGGCAACAAATAATCATCTTTCTAGGTTTATCTCTATATTTGTAAATACCTAATAAAAAGCTTAGACCTTGAATAGAATTGATTTGTGAATCAGTTAGTCCACCAGTCCCTAAAATCGTAGGATTTACGTGATATCAAAAAAAAAATTTTGGGATAACACCACTCAGTCAAAATTTTACTGCTTAAATCACTCAAAGTTTTCATATTTTGTTTTCAGCTCCTTGGGAGAGCAAAAATTTTTGATATTTTTGAATCAATTAACTTCTTTTTATTACCAAAGAAGTAATGCTTTTATATAGCCCCAAAAGATTTGAGCAGTTCTAAAATAAAATTATGGGTAAGTCTGTGCTGAGTTTCAAGATTTTAACTTAAATAAAAAAAAATTTGGAAGTAAAAGAAAAGAGGACAAATATTAGAAAACTTGATGCAAGGCGAAAGCTAGAACACATTTTGACAAAGCTTCTAGATCTAGGTTTTCGAGATGCAACAAATCTATTATATTTAAAATCCTAACCATTATGGATTATATTATTTCCACCATTAACAAATATCAACTAAAAACTAATTTTTTCAATTTTTCATTTTGGTATTGGCTGCACAGTAAAGATTATTCGATTTTGATTGTGTTAAACATTTTTATTTTGGTTGCATCTTTTATTCACGATTATCAAGAAATGCCATAAACTCTACCATAACAATCCAAAATATATATATGTATACTAGGGTGGGTCAATTTTTTTCGGTGTAAAGGCTCACTCGGATTTTGATTCTTTGGGTAATTTTAAGCAAATTTGCCCAAGAAACTATGGGTCTAAAATGAATTTCGAGTCGCCCACTTTTTCAAAATAGGTTTTTTTTCGAAATATTAAAAAACGACTTAGACATTGCATTGAAAAAAATTTCTAAAAATTATGTTAAGCTTTACGAACATTTCGAGTCTAAGATCTTAAAAATCGGTTAAGAATTGTAGATGTTATGTAACCATGTACGGAAGTTCCAATCTTCACTCAATCACAATTTTATATGAAAAAAAAAATTTTCACAAAAATTTTTTTATTTGCATTCACTTACGTCTTCACGAGTTTGTATGTAGCTGTAGCCGTTATTTTTCGTTCATAACACCTACAATTCTCAACCGATTTTTAAGATCTTAGACTCGAAATGTTCGTAAATGAATTCTCTTTCAGCTTAAAGCTTAACATAATTTTTAGAAATTTTTTTTCAATGCAATGTCTAAGTCGAATTTTGAATATTTCGAAAAAAAAACCTATTTTGAAAAAGTGGGCGACTCGAAATTCATTTTAGACCCATAGTTTCTTGGGCAAATTTGCTTAGAATTACCCAAAGAATCAAAATCCGAGTGAGCCCCATAAGGTTTTTTCGGCCCCATACAAATTGACCCGCCCTAATGTATACATATAAAATATAGTAGCTTAAGATTCTAAACAATCTCGCAGAATTCTAGGCAATATTACTACACCCAGCTTCATTTTTAGAACTCAACCCAATGTCGTTCCTTTATAAACAAAGAAAGTCAGAAACTTTGGCATTTAATTTTTTACAAAAAACTCTCATAGTCTAACAACAACAAATCGAGATTTATAAAAGTGAGTTCGAGCATTCCAATTGGTTGACCTTCATTTATGTCTTTCATTCTTTAAAAATAATTTTTTGTTTAATCCAATATTCCAAGTTTTTATTATTATTTGTATCTTTATTAATGCTGCATAATAGTTTTAATGCTTCTTTTATAATTTGACATAAGTGCTAACTTTTAAAATTTCAAAGAGATACTAAACTGTGAAATAAGTTTAGACGATAACTTACAAGATCTTAAGTTCATATAAAACGAATTTCCAAATGCCAAACAAAACTTAAGTACCTCACTTTAAATTTAAAAAAAATAATAGCTACATAAGATTATCTCTCAGAAAAACATAAATCCTAGAAATTAGTGTTTTGTTTTTAATAATAAATAAAAAACTAATAAAAAGTGTGGTTTTCTTTTTAAAAATAAATAAAAAAAGTAATAAAAACTATTTTTACGTAGCCAATAAATCTTTAAGAATAAGGCCATTTTTATAAGAGCTCAAGAAATATACCAAAATTCTTTAAAAAATAAATTCTGTTTCAAACCCATTATATCATGAAATTTTGAGGGGTCCCTGACACTAATTAACAATGTCTGCTTCTTGGCTATGAAACAACTTCAGTCTTTAAAACCATTTTTGTAATTTACAAGTTTGTTTTATTTTTATTATTATTTTTATTTTTTTTGTGGTTATTTTGTCACGATTCTAGCTGCACTCAGACATCTAGATACAGCTAGTGTAAATAGCTCCAGCTACTATTGTTGTTAAACGATTGCAGCATTCCTTCCACAAAGCAGTTAGTCTGTCAACGCCAGAATCTAATATACAGCCTCCGGAGCAGATAAGTTGGCTAACTTGCGGTTGGTTGCGTGTACCAACAGATCTTCTCGTGCTGTGTTTGCGGGGGCATTATTCGTGTTCGTGTTCGTTTAGTATAAAATTCCACAACAAACAACGCAAACAAACAAAAACCCATAGACAACTATTCTTAAACACCTGACGACATAAACGAGCGCATAGATTTAATGGCAACGCTGGCAGCGACGCCGGCAGCGCAGCCAATAACTACTGCTTAATATAGAACACAAATGAATAAGCTGGCGGAATAAACTACGGATGATGCTGTTTATGCGTAGGGAGCAGCGTATGCCGCTGGAGCAGCAACTAACTAAAGCGGATCGCCCATGTAAACAAATCGTTCGTCATCGCCAGAGCGCCCCCGCATTCAAAATCAAAACGTTTCTGCCTTGGACTAAAGTATGATTACAACTTTCTTGGGCGGAAAATTGCAATAGAGGTCAGAAGGGGCAAAAAGAGCGAGGCTGGCAGCTGCCCTGATAAATTATCATTAATATTGCAAACTAACTGCTCGAAAACGAATTTTGAATACCCTAATAGACTTTTTGAAGTAAAACTTTCTAGGCGGCATTGTGACTTTCGAAGGGAGTAACTTTGAGATTCTGTTAAGGTGAGCAAAAAGTGTTAGGAAGGAAACCCGTAAAGGAACGAGAACGGCGTAGAAGAAGGAAAGAAGTTTTACTTCAAACGCGTGCTTGTTTTTATAACTTGAAAAGGTTAAGGCTCTAGCTGGTTAAGGTGCCAAAAAAAGACCTCATAGGTAAAAAAAATTAGTTTTATGTATGAAGATAATAATCTTCGGTCTTCCTGGAGCAACTAAATATTCGGCAGTCTTTCCGACTTCCGGACCACTGTAGCGTTTTTCAAGCGGAAATCCATAAACGAGGCTCTAATCTGCTTACGCAACACCGGCTTAGAAACCGGTGCGATAAACATATACTCAGATAGCCATTAAGTCACTTCGAGCGCTATCCTCCAACTCGACGACAGTCAACAACTGCCGCAAATCTATTCAAGAGATGGCACAGCAGTTTGTTAGTAGCCTTATTTGGGTGCCAGGACACCAAAATATAACAGACAATGAAATAGCAGACGAATTGGCCAGATACGGCACGACCACTACCCTTCTCCCGGATAAGCAGGATATCCGTATGCCGATGGCCACTTTCAAGCTACAACAATAGAACAGTATACAACCCATTGTAGAAGCAGCCGCCAAATATGGCCAAAAATTGACGCAAAACGCTCCACCGGGCTTTGTGGATTTAACCGTTCACAGTGCAAAGATGAGGAACAGGTAGAATTAGTAGAGCAATTATTCTGTTCCTGTGAAGCTCCAAGTAGACGCAGGAAAAAGCACCTGGGAAATTACTGCCTTCATAATCTAGCGGAGCTAGAGTTTATCTGTCCGATGAAGATTGCAAGTTACATCGCAGCAACAGGCTGGGACTCTTTTTAAGTATACTTTCTAGGAGAAGGGTAAAAAGTTAAAAAGGTATAGTGTTCCGTGCAGTTTCACAACGGGCCGGTCTAGGCCTAAGTGTGCTGGCTTAAGCCAGATGCCGCCCTAACCTAACCTATCCTAACCTAATATTACACAAATCGATCTGGAAGTTCCAGAATACGAAATCTTCTCAGACGTGCGTACTATTGTCTAGTACTATACATATGTTAATTTCCAGAGAGTTTCCATGCTAAGAGAGATCTAAATTATATTAGCGATGTTTTACTTATTTCATCTTAGTCTTAATGTTAGGAACGTTTAAGTCTTTGTAAATTTCTTGGTTGCCTACTCCTGCTGGGTATGCGCCTGCAATGTTTCTAAGAGTTGCAGATTGATATTTTTAAAGGATTTCAATATAGAAGGTACCCGCCATTCAAAAAAAAAATAGTTAATATTATATACGTGAATTTTTATTGCAAAATTCCGTTTATTTATCGAGTTATCGATAAAACTTTTCTTGGCTAATAGCTCTATCACATATGTAAAAATCGTCAAAATCGGAGAGGTCGACCTAAAATGTGGCCCATTTCACTTATTTTCGCCGAAATACATATTTATTCGTGCAATTTAATACAAATATAATTATTATTTATTTTCTAAAAATTATTTATCACTGAACCAGCCCATTTTGCTGGAGATTCTGGCTAGTGTTTCACTAGGAGGTGCCCAACGTGCAGTTTTCGTCTTTTTTTAAAAAGTTTTCACTTTAACGTCGCATACTTCCAAAGGCATTTTTTTAAGAAATTGTTTCATTAGGGTTATCAACATAGCATAAAAAATGTTTTTTTGTGAATAAATACAAAAAATTTTTCGAATTTTTTTTGGTATGTTCGCCTAATATCTCAATCCCAATTTTGTTAACTCCTTTTATGTTCTTTCTTACATGATGTACATAAGAAATAAATCAGTGTGATGGATAACACAAAAAAAAAAATTCATTTTTTTAAAAGAGTTTTTTTTTCAAAGAACTAAAGAAACTAGAGTACTAACTACAATGGCCTACGACTCGATGAATTACAAATGAAAAAAAACTAAAAATTTTTGTTTTTTTTATGAAAAGGAATTATTTTCAAAGAACTTAATTAATTAAATAATTCATTTTGAAAAAAATTGCAACTATTTAGCTAAAATTATTATTCGGCCGTGCTCCAAAAAACGAAATATAAAACCTAATAAATTTTGTTCGTTTTCGTTTATGGAAATTGGAAATTCCACATTTTTCACTGTCGATATCTTACTCTTTGTTAGCACAGTTCCACAGCTTTCGATTGAAATTAACCAGGACTATGCTATTCCTATTAGATGGGAAACGTTTTTATGCAGGATATGAACCATTTATGCAACGTATGAAAATTTTTTTTTTGTGCAAGACATGAACCGTGTGAACTTTTACCTAAAATTCGCTTTGAGTTATGCATGCTATTTTTTGGGTTAATTCAGCAGAAAAAAATATTATTAAATATCTAACTGCAAATTGGCAAAATAGAATCTAAGAATATCAAAGAATAGTTTAAAAATTATTTCAGTTTAAATTACGTGCACTTTTGAAACTATTTTGCAAATTCGTTATGGTTTCACTTTCCACAAAGTATTCGGCTGCAAATCACATAAAAAATTAGTTTTTGGTGAAATTGGGAGCACCGAATATGTGGTTTGAAAACGAATTCGAATAAAATATTCGAATAAAGTATTCAACAAAGATTTTTTTAATAATTAAATATAATAAATAAATAACTTATACCACTTTCAAAATCATGGGCTCAATTATATGCCTAAATGACGTTATTCCAACAAAAATATATAACTTTTTTTTTACCCAAAAAATTAAAAAAAATTATAATACTTTTATATTTTTAGTCTAGGTCCCTTAATATATAAATTTTCTAAAGTAAGTTAATTAGTTAATATGGAAAGTTGGAAGCTAAAAAAATAATACGTTGACTACTTTGAGCTAGTTAAACCTTGGTGAGATGGATCACGCATGTTAAAACCTATTATGAGCTACAGGGTCTCAAAACCCAGACTAATTGAGACTGTTAAACCTTGAAGAGGTAGATCATGCTTGTTAAAACCAATTTTGAGCTAAAGGGCCTAAATTTATTATAATTTCTCATTAAGTGTACATATGCCTATCAGTCAATTTAAGTAGGGTTTTAATAATATATTTTGGCTTCTTTGAAGTGTCTTAATATGGCTTTGGGTGAAGTATTTCCTTATTAATGATACGTACAATATAATTGGTAGTTAAATAGTTTTAATCAAAATAAGTTTGTTGATGGTAAATTAAACAAAAAAAATTAACAGAAATCTGAATATTTCCCCTTCTACTACTGATACAAAGTACATATGTACATATATACACTATCAGACATACCCTCGCAAAGAGTATTCGAATAAACTTACATAAAATTAGCACAAATGACGCGAAATAATTTTGTGGTTTTAAGTATTTTCCGCTTATCGTTGTTTAGGTATTTATGCTTAAGGCAGCACAAAACGTCGACTGCGACGGCGACGCTGCTCTGCTGACGTCGGCATTGACGTCGACGCTGGTGGCGATTTGTTTCGGCCATCCCACCCACCAGAAGGCTTTAATGCCTTGTGTCTGGTGCTGGCCAAATTGGTAGCTGGTAAAGCTGACCGGTTAGTGGCAGAGCGTTTAAATTGTTGTTTTCGAAATCGAAAACATTTTATGAATGAAAATTTACAAATCTGTACAACAACAACAACCACAAGAACAACGATAAGCTGCGTTGGTTAAATGAGCAGAGATAGGACGTTGTTGTTGTTGTTGTTTGGGTTGCTTGGGTTGTTGTTTGGTTGTTGTAACTGGCTAGCCACAAAGTCTGGCGTTTAAATGTTGTTGCATGTGGGCAGGCCTGTTTAACAAAATGCAATTTTTAATGACGCAGACAAAATCAACAACAACAAAAGCAGCAACAACAACAACAACAACAAGTCTGCCGTTTCTGCTGCCTCTTCGTCTTCGTTGTTTGTTGTTGTTGTTGGCTTTTTGTTTTTGTTTGTATCTCGAGTGGGCCAAATTCAGGCAGTTCTGTGGGCAGCAGATGAAACTTGGCGACGGAAGTGGCCATTGACCAGCTGCCGTTGCCTTCTTAAATTTGCTTACATTTGAAAAAAAAAAAAATATATGGTAAAAATTTGTATATTTTGATACACTCTAGCCGAAGTGGGGTCTTTTTTTGTGACGTATACATGTGCTGTAGACACTCAATGAAACTTGATGCCTTTCCGAATGTTCTGAAAATCTCATTGGTTTTTTTTTTTTAAAAACACCAAAGATTTTTGCTACGGAAAACCAGAACATTATGGATTATCCATAATATATATTTATACCAATTTTAGTTTATCTTTAAAATTCTTAAAAATTTGTTGCTGCTGATTTACTATTTTACTGAGGTTAAAATGGCTGCTTGTAGCAAAGGCCGGGACTCGCTTCGTACACTGAAAAAAAATTTCAGCTCTTAATTTAAGTCTTAAATTGCTTAAAATTTGTTTATACTCCTCTAGAATTAATTAAAATTTTTCGTTCTTTATTTGCCTCAAATTAAGAATAAATTACTCCCAGTCACAGAATAAAGATAATTTTTTCTCTCAAAATAATTCTAATAATCTCAATTTAGTATTTTTTTTTTAGAAGCTATCTACAACCAAGCACATTTGTTCCTAAAATCTTGAAATAAGAATTTTGCACTGAATAAAAAAAAAATCCCTTTCGGCGAACTTTTGACGCTGCAAATTCTTTTTAGAGAAAAACTGTGACTAGACAAAATTTTTGTTAAAGAGAGGAGCACTTGGGTGATAAAATCTGGAGCCGATAACAGGCATCTGAGGGATGCTGTGTAAAATGTAACCGTCTTGGTTTCTGGGCTTCCCAAAAACCTCCTGTAAAAGCCATGAAAATCAATCAAAAACTACTCAAATAATTTAAAAGCGTATTTTAATTAAATATTTAAAAATTAAATAAATTCTACATTTTTAATTAGAATCAAAGCGCTTTTTCATTTGATCCTGTCAAAAAGTGTGGACTTATTTGGTTTGAATAAAATGAATTTAAAATAAACAAAAACAATGAAAAAAAATTTTTCATTGAAATAAATAATTTTTAATTTATTTAAACTTATAAAACTTCTTTTAGATAAAGGCAATGGATTTATATTTCTAAGCTAGCATAAAGCTTTAACTTTTAGTAACTTTATGTAAATAAACAAATAACTCATGTAAAATTTATTTAATTTTTAATATTAGACCACTTAAAATTACAAAAAATCACCAGCAAATATGGTTCAAAAAATTTAAGCAAAAAAGGTTTTCCAAATGAAAGTTCAAGCCACGGTACATGATTTTTTTCTAAGGAGTATTAAACAAAAGAATTAATTTTAATTTTTAATTTATACCCAAAAAAATCAAGCCCAATCTAAAAATAAAAACTGAAAAAACCACGAAATATAAGTTTTTATTTAAAAATCGTAAAAAGCTGTTTATTTCTAATCTAACAAAAAAATTTTATAATAAAAATTGAAAATAAAAACTATTGGTAAAATTTTTATAAAAAATTGTTGGTAAAATTTTTATAAAAAATTGTTGGTAAAATTTTTATAAAAAATTAACATATATTTTTATTTAAAAATCGTAAAAAACTGTTTATTTAAATATTTAAAATAAAAAATATTGGTAAAATTTGTATAAAAAATTATTGGTAAAATTTTTTTTTAAAAATAAATTTTTTGTAAAAAATATTGGTAAAATCTTTGCTAAAAATTTAAAAAAATATTTATTGCTAAAATTTTTATAAAAAATAGTAATAAAGATTTTATAAAAAAGTATTAGAATTTTTTTTTTTAATTTATCAAATTAAAAAATTAAAGGTAGTTATTATTTTAATTTTAAAAATTTGAAATAAAAATAAAGAATTTGAATGTCTTTTGTAACAGAGGGCATATTTATATTGATTTTTTAAATACAAGTTGACTAATAATTTTCAAAAAATTTATTGATAAAATTTTTTTAAAAAACAGTCGTAAAGATTTTATAAAAAATTGGATATTTTTTTTTTTTTAATATATAAAATTAAAAAATTAAAAGTAGTTAATATTTTAATTTAAAAAATTTGAAATAAAAAAGAATTTGAATATCTTTTGTAACAGAGGCCTCAATTATATTGAGTTTTTAAATACAAGTTGACTAATAATGATAAAAATGTAAAAATAAGAGTTTTTTCTACTATTTAATATTTCATTATATTTATTTTCATATAAAATATGAGTAATTTTTAAATTTTTATGAAAAAATCAATAAGCAATTATAGTTGCATGATTTATATTTCAAAAGTTGAAAGTTCTAGGATCCCTGCTATAACCCTTCCAAAAGATAGGAAAATAGAGTAAAAAATTTATATTTTACATACAAATAAATTACAATATTTCCAACTTTGGGTGTTCAATACACATGTTGCACAGGCAAATCGCTTTTTGACTACTAATTTTAAAATTGAGTAGAAATTTGAAGATCAAAGACTTGCATCTCATTTTTCAATTTCTTTTTTAACCTAATATGAAAACACTTTTAAGTCAATAATCGTTTGCTTCAGTGTGAAATGGATATCTCAAAAAATGGAAGTTTATTACTAAGTTGAAAATCAGTTTAAAGTGATTTTTAGCACATTCTTAGATATGTAGCTGCTACATTAGAAACGATTTTTTGAATGATATTTCAAAGAAGTTAAAGTTTATTGGATATAATAAAAGCTGGAATTATGGCACTAGTCTTTTATACATTTAAAGGCAGGAGCTATCAAAAAAGTATTATTAGTTGAAATCAAATATTTAGATTTTGACGATAAGACCCCATACTTCAAAAAACTCTTTATTAAACAATAAAGCAATCATATAAAAAAAGATGGCGTACGTTAAAGTCGGGAGCGGACGACTTTGGGATACCCTGTACCACCACATTGCAATCAAGTCCGATATATTGCTTACAAACTCCAAAAGACATTTCTTTGCCAAATAAACGAAACACAACGAATTTTGTACAAAAAACGTTTTTTTGGTCCTATGGGAGCTATATGATATAGTCAACCGACTTTGATCAAATTTGGTATAGTGCTTGGGAACTCTAAAAAACATCTTAATGCCAAATTTGGTTACAATATCTTCACAAACAAACGAAACACAACGAATTTTGTACAAAAAACAAATTTTCGACCGATCGATCCTATGGGACCTATATGATATAGTCAACCGATTTTGATAAAATTTGGTTATGATATCTTCATAGGCAAACGAATTATCCATCTAAAACTTTTGCTTTTTTTCGAGGTACTCTGAAACACCCCTATGGGAGCTATATAATGTAGTCCCGATATCGAAAAAATAAAATAAACTTGTCTCCTATGGATTAATAAGGGATCTTATCTTAAAGTTTGGTTGCTCTAGCTCTTACCATCTCTGAGATCTAGGCGTTCATACGGACAGACGGTCAGACGGACAGACGGACAGACGGACAGACGGACATGGGTATATCGACTTCTCTAGTCACTCTGATCATACTTTAGGTAACTTTGGGGGGTCTCCGACTTCTCCTTCTGTACGTTACATACATTTTCGGCTTGCACAAACACAATATACCCTTTGTACCATACGGTACAGGGTATAATTAGTTAAAAGAGAATTACTCAGTATAGATAGTTTTAGTCTGTCGGGAGTTTTGTAAGTACTATATCTAAATAATTAAAGTAATATCAGATTTTTATAAGACTCATATCCATATATACTCAGATACTTTTTGGTACAAAAAAGCTTTATTTTTAAAGATAATAAAAAATCAAGTAAGTCTAAACCAAATTTATGCAAATAGTAAACTCTATAATTGATAACCTAAAGAACTGTAGATATTTATTATTTTAGATTTATTAGACGCGCGCGTTTTTGTCTAACTATAAAAAAGTAAATTCAGCAGCTTGTTGTTTTTGTCTTAATATGATACGCATTGAATTTGAATCCGACGATGATTAGCGGATGTTGGCATCATAAATCATGCTTCGCCTTACATATAGATACACATAGATACACACACACACACATGCACACGTGTAGTTAACAAGTCAATGACGATGCAATCGCAAAAGATGCCGCCACATTTTCAACACATTGCACTTTTAATGCATTTCAAATAAACTGTTTTTATTTTCAACTTTTTGCCTTATGAATAAAATTTTTTATTTATCTTCGTTTTTTTTTTTTCAATTTCAATTTGCGCCAAATGCAATTGGAATGTACAAAAAAAAAAAAATCGCGATCAACGAACTGCCACTTTAGTTTACTCAAATATTTCAAATTTGTATTTAAAGTTCTTTAAATTAAAGAAAAGCAGGTTAAATGTTTTTTTATTATTTGCATGTTAATAAATCTTAGACACCTTCCAATTAGCAATTAGCCCGTTTACCTTTCAGACAGCTTAAGCTCTGTTTGCGCCTTACTTTTGTAGCTCGTATCTTGTAGATTTTATTATTCAAAATGAATTTTTATTTTTATTTTTTTTAATAATAAACGCACTAAAACTTTTCAGCACATAATTTGCACATTGGCAAGCACTTCACAGCTCATTTTTGACAGCATTTTATTTTTAGTTACATTGAGACTATTTCGAACCATTAACTTGCAGCTTCACCATAAACAAACGCTTCTTTTGCTGCACTCGGAACTCGGGGAAATGCTGTATTTATTTTTATTTTATATCTTATTTTTTTTTGGAATCACTTTTATCTGCTGCCGCTGTCTGCCACACAACCGAACGCGTCGCCGATTTTCTCGAGAATGAGCAAACGACCGAGCCAAAAAGTACGCGCTGAGCGACTGACTGCGTATGAATAATTCCAACTGAAAAACGTCGCAAACATTGCGGCGACGTTTTTTCCGCTCGCTGGCACAGTGGTACGAGTGCCATATGGTAATTGTAAACTGGGTATTGCTGGGGAATAGACTGGGAAGGGCTAGCAATAAAGCGGAGTACATTAAGGAAGTGAAGATTTTAGCTAGAAGCGTTTTTAACTCAATAAATCTAGAGCCTTTAGAGACAAAAAATTTTAAATATTAAGGGAAAGGCTTGTAAGCTGAGACACCATAGCTTTTTTAGCTATATCTCAACATTGAATACACATAGGCATCAATGTAAATATTCCGTTGGAAAGAGAAAAGAAAGAGCTATTATCCACAATAAGCAAATCATTTAAAATTTATAAAAACAAGCATTTTACAGAAAATTTTCCAAAGAGCTTGAAAACGACCACCAAAAAAAAAGGCTTGTAAGTTGTCACAGCTGTAAAAATCGCTGAAAATTTGAGAAAACTGAAATAAAAACGCATGATTGCTAAAATTTATGAAGATTTATTGATTTTAAATTAAATTTAAATAAACAAGAAAAATTTTAACTTTCCAGAGAAGTCAAAATTGTCCTTTTAGTGATCGGCTACTAAAAATCAATTGTTATGTTAAATATTGAAAAAATACATATATCCGAAAATGGCAGAAAAATGCACTAAAAACAATGAAATGAAAATAGATGTGTGCCAACTTACAAGCTAAAAAGTGTGCCAACTTACATTTTTGAAGCCATTTTGAAATGCAATGAAAAAAATTTGTCTATTCACTGTATGTCCGAAATGCTTTTTTGATGATGAAAGTTCATTGAATTTCAGTTCCAGCACATATATTAGGTGCGCAACTAAGTTCTCGCTGTTTGTCAATAGATGGCTTTAGCAGAAAGTTCTGGTCGATTTTGACATACCCAAAACTTCATAAACGAAGCTTAGGCATATGGTAAGCAAACTGCTATGGCACATTAGTGAATTTCTTTTTGCATTATTTACTTGTGGTTGTGTAAAAATGTCTAGTTTTGTGCCAAAAAATCATCATTTGCGGGAAGTGTTGATTTTCTTGTTCTGTTCGAAAAAACATCGCATCGAGAGCTCCAAAAAGTGTACGGAGATGCTGCTCCAAGCGAAACAACGTACCGTGATTGGTTCCGTCGCTTCAAAGACGGTGATTTCGATGTTGACGACCGTCCACGTAAAGGAGGACCCAAAACCTTCGAAGACGCTTAATTGGAGGCATTGCTCTATGAGGATTAGTGCCAAACGCAAGAAGAGCTTGCTTCAGCATTAGGACTTACCCGCCAAGCCATTTCCAAGCGATTGCATGCGTTGGGAATGATTCAAAAGCAAGGAACTTGGGCTCCTTATGATTTGAAACCAAGGGACGTTGAGCGTCGTTTTTTCGCCTGTGAACAACTGCTCCAGCGACAAAGAAGGAAGAGTTTTCTTCATCGCATCGTGACGGGTGATGAAAAATGGATTCATTACAGCAACCCAAAGAGGAAAAATTCTTGGGGACTACCCGGTCATGCTACCACGTCGTCGGTTCGGCCGAATACTCACGCTGCGAAGGTTATGCTGTGCATTTGGTGGGACCAGGTCGGTGTTGTTTATTATGAGCTGTTGAAACAAGGCGAAACCATCACTGGGGAACGGTATCGAACTCAATTGATGCGATTGAGCCGAGCACTGCGAGAAAAACGGCCACAATACGAGCAGAGGCACGAAAAAGTGATTTTACTGCATGAAAACGCTCGGCCTCACATTGCCAATCCTGTTAAAACCTACTTGGGAACGCTCAAATGGGAAGTCCTACCCCACCCGCCATATTCCCCAGATATTGCGCCGTCCGATTTTTACTTGTTCCGCTCGATGGCACATGGTCTGGCTAATCAGCAGTTCCATTCATATGAAGATATCGGAAAATGGCTTGATTCGTGGATAGCCTCAAAAGACGAACACTTCTACCGTCAAGGTATTCGAACTCTGCCAGAAAGATGGGAAAAAGATGTAGCTAGCGATGGGCAATACTTTGAATGAGTCATTGATAACCATTTTTTTATAATAAAGTTATATTTTCATCAAAAAAACAGCGAGAACTTAGTTGCGCACCAATATTTTCCTTGATTTTTTTATTTTGATTTGATCACTTTATAAGCGCAATCAAAAATAATGTTTTTATTTTCCAATTTTTTATATTTTGTCACACACACTCTGCGTTTTTGAGTCTGTTCACATCAAAAACACATTAAATTTGTTTACGGCGTATTTTCCATCGAAGACACGTGGAATTTTGGTATCATCACAATCGACCAGGTGTGCCAACTTACAAGCTGTGTCAACTTACAAGCCTTTCCCCTACATAATACGAGTGCAGTTAAAGTTACTAAAGACTCTGCGTCCTAAATATCAACTAGGAAGTGGTTTAGTAAATTCCGTTGTGGTCGTTACGATAGAAATCGTCCGTAAAATCCGTGAAATTAGAAAATAAAACTGCTTAAGATGGCTGAATCTCTCGTGGTCTCAACCATGTTGGTACACCATATTTTGCATAAATATTGAAACTTGAAAAGGCTATCCGAGATCGCTGACACTCGAGGATAAGCGCATGAATTAGGCTACTCTCCCGATCTGGCTCCAGTGACTAGTTGTTGTTTCCAAAGCTGAAGAAAGTGTTCGCTGGAAAGAAAAACTTATTACTGAAAGTAATGACTTTTTGATGGTCAGATTGTAGGGACGGAATTAACAAATTTTTATAAGGAGAAAAAGTCACTGCCCTCGTATTCATTTTAATCTCGGCCCCCTTACCATTTTAAACAAAATACACCTTAACCATGTAGTTCCTAATTGTAGCCTACTAGTATCATTATTAATAGTTATTAATTAAAGCAATGATCACATTTTGTATGTTACAAATCACACGTTTACCCGAAGGTCAAAACTTTAGATAACATTTTCCAAAAGTAACGTTCCAATGGCACTTATCTCATCGATGATGTTGTTTCTTAGGTCTTGGATGGTAGATGTACAAAAACAAAAGATGATAGGAAGATGCCAGATGCCTTACTTTACAAAATTACGATTGCTCTCCTGTGCCTGTATTGGACACCCCCATTATTATTATTTATCTGTTAAAAAAAAAAGACAAAAAATATATATACTTTTATTATTATTTATTTCATTAAATGGCTCCATCATTCCCGAAAGTGAAACCGGAAAATACTTCGGAGTACATCTAGATAGAAGACTGACACGGTCGCAACCCAGGCTAGAAAACAAAGTACGGCTTTACAAGGCAGTCCTTACGCCAGTGTGGACGTATGCCATGCAGCTCTGGTGGACGGCGAGCACCTTAAACATCGAAATCCGTCACAGATATCAATCTTTAACTCCAAGAAATATTGCAGGCGCTCATTGGTTTGTTAACAACGAAGAAATACACAAAGACGTTAAAGATGAAATAAGCAAAACATCGCGAAGATACTTAGAGAAACTGTCTAATCATGAAAACGTACTTGCGATTAACCTACTAGGCATGGACGTTAGACGTCTGAAAAGATTTCACATTTTGGACCTTTCAGATCGATTTGTATAATAATTGTATAATAACCTTTAGCAAATAGTATTGTTGTATATTGATAGCACAACCAATCCTGCCATTTTTATTTTAAAATAAAAAAATAATTATTTATTAGTTTGAATCAGTTAATCTACATGCTTGTGATCATAATAAACAACAAATAGTTGACTTTTTCTTTGGGGAATAAAATGCCAACCCTAAACAAAAGAAATTATTTAAGGCAAATGGTTTATGACGCTAGAAAAGATGGGGGACTGTTTTGTGAAAATGTTAACGTTTTGTTGTTTATTAGGTTCACATTGAATTTTTCAGAAAAAAAAGTGGAATATTGCAGAAGTTTATAGTTGAAGCGGCTCAAAATTGATAACTTTGTTGCTATATCATAACTTTTACCTTTCCAAAATAATTTTTGGACCATAGAATATATGCAATTAAATCTCGAAACTCTCACTTTTTAAATAGACTTAAGACCATGTCAACTTTTTAAATGTAGTTTATATCGTTCTTCAAGAGATGGAAAAGTGGCTCCTCTCAATGAGTGGATTCAGATGAGACCAAAAGAATAAGTGTTGCTGGTTCATTTATTTTGAATGATACTAAGGTAAGGTCCTGAGATTTCTGAACGAGTACCAACTGCCTACTAGACTGTAACTTAATCTTCCAAGTTACGTTGCAGAGATAAGAAAGTATTTAAAAAAAAAAAATTCTAAAAAATTAATTCAAATAATTTAAAAAAAAAACAAAGAAATTTTTAAATTCAACAATAGATCGATATATTTTCAAACCTAAACCGCCGTTTAACAGAGAAAACGTGTCCAACCCATCGCAACAAATGTAAGTTCCACTCTGATAAACTGCCAAAAACCATAATCAACAAGCTTTTTTTAAACTTAAATAAGTATCGTTATAGACCGAAACCGCTTTGATTATAATCATCTGACCAAAAAACACAAATCGAAAAACGCATCCAATTAAAAATAACTTCAACACATAAATTTAATCAAAAACTACGCAAAAGCGTATAAAATTTTGGTTACAAGTTCAAGGAAAAGGTATTACATGCTAAAATTTTTCTTTTTCTTTGCTATGCTTGAATGACTTTTAAATACTCTCTCTCACTCTCCCTCTCTCTACTGATAGCAATGCCAGGTGGCTATGCGCTCATTAACCGGCGAATCTTGTAGCAATCTCAGCTGTTCCAGCCCCGTACTAGAGGCTTGTGCACTGGCACCCACATATACCGTGCCCAAAACCAGTTTTTTGCCCATTTTCAGCTTGGTTGCCAGCGTTGTACGCACCACCATGTTGTCCAATTGATCTAGGCTTTGTAAGGGTATTTCTAATGTGGCTTCATCGCCGCCAGCGCTATCCCATTTGGTTGACAATGAGGGATAGAAATTAGGCGATTTCCAGGCATCCACATAGATGCCATGCTCAAAGACAGTAGTCTTGACATACACACTGCCCGCAGTGGCCTCTAGCTCATCCTTAACCTTGTTGGAGCAGCGCATGCGTGACGTAGTAACACGCAACACAAGATTATGTCCTGCACCTGGACTGGCGGCATTGCTTATGCCCATTTTGCGCTTTACCTCAGCGGTCATACGTTGCCAGTTCCTAGCAGCTGGCGGTGTACTGTTCATCGGACTAGTTGTGCTGCTAACCACGGGCTCATTGACTACGTCGGCTTGCTCCGGCTGCTCATGAGGCTCGCTGAGATCACGCACCTCCAGTGCCAGCTCCACAACACCTTTGGGTGAATTGTTTAGCTGAAAAAGCGAATTTAATATAGAAATTATGTTTAGGTTTATTATACCAAGCACTTATTACACTTATTGTTGTTTATTTTCATAGTTTTGGTCATTGTTGTTGTTGTCTTTACTTTCACTGCCATTAAAAGTCAAGCCAACTTGCAGTTGGTGCTCAAATTTGGGTCAGGTCGCGACCATTATGTCACAACCAAGTTAAAAGTAGTAGTTAAAAAGTTTAGTGGATTTTAATGCACTTCATGCGCCATAGGTATATGTTATGCAAATGTGTGTAAGTCATATAAGTTTGGAATTAAGTCATCAATATGAAAAGACTACCTTAAATAAGTAGGCTCAGTTAATCCAGCACCCAAGTTTAACGAACTGGGAATAAGGGATCAAAATTTCACTGTACAAGAAATGTTTCATATTTCCTTTCTACCTAGTCCAACAAACAAGTAAATAAGCAAGCTTTTTTCTAAGATCTGGGTGTCATATGGTCGGACATGTTTCAAACACCACCCAATGTAATTTTTTTTTTAACTTATATTTTATAGCAGTTCTTTTTGAACAAATCTCCAATTTCTTTTCTTATTTTGTGGACAAACTTTTTAGCTAAATTTTAAAATACTGTTCCTGTGTTTGGAGCTCTCAATACCATCGTACAAAAACAATTTCTCCTTTTTTCACTTCATGACTTAAACTGGCGCCCAAATTTCCGACTGCCGCCATATTCTGATAGACTTCGCCTTATAAAGTTGCCTTCTTTGAAACATCGCAGAACATGCCATAAACTTTTACTTGGCCTTATTGATTCCACTGTACATCTTAACAAGGTAACATTTGTCGTACCATCCAGAGTAACTCGTAATTTTCGACCCTTAGCCCTACAAGCTTTGCACGATCCTTCACGTGCCTTATGCGCTAATTATAATAGCCTTTATAGTTTCCTCTCTCTCGAACGGTCTATGCAATCAATCACTTCAAAAATGAGGGTGGTTAGCCAACTATACACTGCGCAAATGAATTGAGTAGCAAAATGTTGTTGCATTCATTTTTTGTATTCATCGTTATTATTATTCGCGTCTCACTATTGTTATTAGTCTCAGTTTTTTAATTGGGGTAACTATGTAGACTGTCAACATAATTTAATTATTTTGAATTTATCATAGCGCTGCATTTAATCATTTATTTCTCTCAGTGCACACAACGTGTTGAGTTGAACTGACTAATAACTTTGCTCTCTGTTGTGCTCAAATTGACGACTTCGGCTTGCTTCGGCCTCGTGTCTGTGTAAATGCACGAAGTAAAAGTGTCCGTTTGGGCTATATAGTTGGCTGCCCAGCTCTGATCTTATGTCATCTTGACTTGCCTCTTCGAGCATCCTTGGCCAATCCTATATTACCCTATATACTATACTATATTATCACCCATATGGTCAACATTGTTCTTTTGGCTCTTTCTGATATAATGTTTAATTTCTATCGGACATCCTTGTTTTTAACTTTTTATACCCTGTACCGTACCGTATGGTACAAAGGGTATATTAAGTTTGTGCAAGCCGAAAATGTATGTAACATATAGAAGGAGTCGTCGGAGACCCCCCAAAGTTACCTAAAGTATGATAAGGGTGACTAGAGTAGTCGATATACCCATGTCCGTCTATCTGTCTGTTCGTCTGTCTGTCTGTATGAACGCCTAGATCTCAGAGATGGTAAGAGCTAGAGCAACCAAATTTTCAGATTACTTGCGCTATTATGTCAGGGGAGACAAGTTTTTTTTTATTTTTTTGATATCAGGTTTATATTAGCTCCCATAGGGATGTTTCAGAGGATGTTTTAAATGGATAATTCGTTTGTTTATGAAGATATCGTTACCAAATTCGCTAGTTTTTTATAGTTCCCAAGCACTGTACCAAATTTGATCGAAATCGGTTGACCATATCATATAGCTCCCTTTGCAACGATCGGTCAAAAAAATGTTTTTTGTACAAAATTCGTTGGGTTTCGTTTGTTTGTGAAGATATTGTAACCAAATTTGCATTCAGAAGTTTCTTAGTGCCCAAGCACTGTAACAAATTTGATAAAAATCGGTTGACTATATCATATAGCTCCCATAGGAACAATCGGTCAAAAAAACATTTTTGGTTCAAAATTCGTCGGTTTTTGGTTGTTTATGTAGGCATCGTAACCTATGTTCTTAAGGCCTATACGCAGCATATGGTTTTGTCATTCCGTGCGAAATTTTTTTGCATTCTGCGTAGACCCCTTTAAGCAATATACCGGATTTTATTGCAGGCTAGTGGTACAGGGTATCCCAAAGTTGTCCGCGCCCGACTTTAACGTACGCCATCTTTTATTGTAAATCTTAGTGTCTGGTCAGTTCTTGATGTGAGGCGTAAAAAAGATCAGCCATTGGGCTAGAGACGCGGATTACTTCATTTCCATTTCCTCGTTCTATTTTCATTATTCGAAACTTGAGCTTAGTTGTACTCCTTGAATAAATAAAAAAAAAATCTAGTACTGCCTAGTTTTGCAAAACTCTTCTTAGACCTAGCCAAAGTTTGTCTTTTGAAATAAAGCAACCTTATAATAAACTTTACCACCAAGAGAGCTTATTCCGGAAAACTCATTACTTACATTATTATTAATTGGCGTTGCCTTTGGCACTGTTGTGGTTATATCTTTAATTGGCAGCCAAAGCTCCTCTGTGGTATAAGTACCAGTACGAGAATTACGCTTAAATAACTTTGGCTCTAAATAGCAAGTAACAGAACCTGTAATACACATCCAAAGTTTTACAAGATTATAGCCTTTAAAGAAACAGCCAAAAACACTTACCTATATTTCTTCTAGACTCGCTAATGGTTAATGGCGGCATGGCATCTCTGGGGTTTTCGGACTTCTTCATGCTCTTAGCTTTTTGTACTTGAGCAGCTGGTGTACCATTTTGAGTTTTAGCTTCTTCTGGCGTAGTCTCAATCATGCGTTGCATAAAATTGGAGCTTTTATCTTTGAGCGAGCGATAGGTTTTGTTAAAACGATTAAAGCTCTAAGAATTGAATACATTATATAAAATATTTAAATATTTGAGTTAGGCATAATACATACAGCAGCGGGCAGTTCCAGCAGCGCGTAAACAGTAAACACCACAAATTGACCGGCAAAAAGTTCCTCAGGCGTGGAAGACTCGGCAACAATTTGGCTGCTACTGCAGCGACGAAAGGCGGAACCATGTTTCAGTGAGGGTCTGTTGGTGCAAATTTAAATGTATATAAAAACTTAGTAGTTACTTGGTATTTGTCGCGTTTAGACTTACTTGATATCAGGCACTAAGGGAAATTTAAAATTTTCATTGAATTTGGGCCAGGTATTTGTCTGTATGCTGCTATCCAAGCGTTTGCTGCCCGGAAATAGTTTGACCTAAAAATAAAGATAAGAGAAACTAGAATTTTTAACTGTAGTAACATACAACTTACCTTTATCAGATAGCCCTGCACAATTTTGAAACCGAAAAGTGAGGGCAAATGTCGCGCTGCAATTAAATGCACATTCAACTCGGGCACCGCTGTCGTACTCCTCAACACACGCTCTTGATCACTCTGTTGACCTGGCTTTTGTGTTTCTATGGTTATTTGAAAGCCAATCTCCGGTTCTAGAACTACAGAATGACGACCTGCTGCTTGTGCTGATGTCTGCTGACCCGGCAACAATGCGCGAAGTTTCTGCATGACTGCTATTATGCTCGTCTATAGATGTATCTTCCAATAACAACGTGTCATGTATGCGCCGCTAGTTATGACTGCGGTTTTCCAGCCCATTGCGCAAAGAGAAAGAAATGTTAAGAATTGTAAATGATTTCACACCTGCTCAACGCTTATCTTTGTATTGATAAAATGTATGTGAACAAACAACTCAAAATTAGTTAGGTGAGTCGCGCGCTTTAAAATGCACTAAAATTTCACCTTCGCCTCTACTTGGCACTTGCCAGCTTATCATATTATCATCATACGTAAACAAGAGCGTAAAGCAGAGTGAAAAGAGAGTCATCAGTCTAGCTGTGTGTGGGTGCGCAGTTGAAGGCTACATAGCGGCACAGCTGTTCAAGCTAGAGCTTTTCTCTCAGCGTTGGCAAGTTGTGAGCGAAAGAGCTTATAAGCTTAGAGCGTCGGCTTTATGCCCAGTTGGAAATTTAGTGTCTTACTATTGTTTGCAGCTCTTACTGCATTGGCTGCTCAAGCTGAAGCTTATACGTGATAGGGATCGCAAATAAAAGTTGTGGCGTTGAAAAAATCAAAATAACCATAAATTATATTTTTAAAGCGACTATACAAAAAAAAAGATGCATTTTAATTTATTTATTTATTTAAAAATTCTAAAATTTAACTTTTATTCTTGATCTAAAATAAATGCAATGAAATAAAAGTTAAATTACAAATTTTATTAAAAATAAGCACTACACTAAAATTACGTATACGCAGTGTAGAACTATCGCACAGTCTCGAAATATTCTTTAGAAGCAAAACAATAAAGCCAAGGGCCCGCAGGCCTGGGCTTCACTCTCTTGTATTATTTTAATGTTTACTTCATGCCTTTACTATAATAAATAAATATACACCTAATTCTGTTTTTGAACAGAATGAAGTAAATCCTTAAGCTACTATGAAAATAAATTAGAAAGGCGGATGCCCTAAGAAAATCTCTAAAAGAATAAGTTAATAAAAATATGTTTCTTTAAAATTTCAATCAAATATCTTTTTTTAATCGTCCTAAATCGAATAAAATTGTGTAAAAAGCTTTTTTTCTAGACATTGCTATATCAAAACCGTGTAAAAGAAGACCGTGTAGAAAATGGGAAGAATTGGATGTATAGGTTTTTATAATAAAGCTGCAATTTAAATGACTGCCATGAAAATTCTAGCTTGTATGAGGTAAGACAAGTTTGGGAATATGCCAAAAAATTGGCCAAATTGTATGAAACTCATAGATCAAAAATAACATTTTGAGTACACTCATTACGGAATTTATAGTACTATATTATAAGATTTAGAATAAAATAATTTGCTCTGAGCTTATCCAGTTCCTTGCATTTTTTTATGCTACTTTTTTAGAAAAAAAATAAAACCTTCGAACGAATCTTGAAACATCAAAACCCTTTTTTGGATAACTGAAGTTGGGAAGTAACTCTTCATATTTTTCTTAACTAAAATACCATAGTTAAATTAATGGCAAATCGGTTTCCTAACAGTTGCGCTAAATTCAAATAAGTATAGCTTATTGCTGTTTGTTTAAAGCCGTTTTTGTTTTTAAAAGTGTCATATTTCTAAAAATTACGTCTTGTACTAGTCTTCGCATTAGTGCCAAGTTAAATATAGATCAACATTAATATATAGCTGACAAACAAATAAATATAAAATGTGTATATGGTCTATGCTAAAATTGAACCAATGACGTCATGAGCTCTCGGACAAACACAAATAACGGTTCAGCGTACCTCTTACAGTAGTTGGATCATGGGGTCACAAGTCTAGCTATATTTGAGCGCTCATTTGCAGGCTGCTTATCAAAACAGCTGTTTAAACAGGAGCTTTTCGCTCAGCGCTTAAAATTTGTGCGCGAGAGAGCTTATATGGCTTTATGCCCAGTTGGAAATCGTTTGCCTTACTTTTGCTTGCTTATATGTTGCCCTTGTATTGTGTTTGCCGCTTACACGCTCAATGTAAATGCATTGAGCGCTCACCGTCTTAGTGGCAGCTTGCACTTGCACTTGCCCACATAGAACACATTAATTACAGGCATTTGCTACAAGGTAAACAAAGCTTTTTGTTTGTCAAAAGCTTGCAAACAAACAAATTAACTCATTAATATTATCTAGCGTATGCTTAACAATCAAAATATTTAATGTGCATATATTTAATGAGACCGGTAAACCCTTTACCGCACTTTTAAAATTTTTCTGTCAAAAAACAGAAATTCCATTTAGATTGCGCATACGCAGCGTGTGATTTTTTGTAATACTGCGCGAGTGTCTCAGCTAATTAGCAAATGTTGCTCAACGGCCCACTCACAACTTACCCATACAAATGTAAAAATATGAACTCAATAAAGTAAAAACTTGAAACTGTTGTCACAATTAAATTTCTAGAATAAAGAATACCTTCTGCTTCTTGCTGCAGTTGCTCAATGCGCAAACGTTGTCGATGTTGACATGCTACAAAACGAAGCAGAAGACACAAAGCGCGGCGTATAAAAATCACAATCCCGAGTCAAGATGTGTTTGTTTGATGATACTCGCAATTCGTTTGGATTCTGTTGAAGAATGGCGTGACGCCGCGTTCACGTTCTCCAGCTGTGTTCTGGCGCTCAACTGAAACGTAAACTTGGAAATTATTTCTTATGCGGCCATAATAATAAAGCGTACAATCATAATGCCAACTCACAAATACACAAACACTGTGATATCTTATTGTGAGCATTGCTTTGTTATTGTTGTTGTTTTAATTTTTGTTGTTGTTGCTGCGGTTCTTGACTGCTTGAAATTGCAATTAGATTCTCTCGCGCAGTCGCCATCGCCGTAGACGTCGACGTCGACGTCATCGTCGTTTGTCGTCTGTGTCACCGTTATCGCATTACAATAGCAACAACAACGTAGAGATAAGGTAACTAAGGCGCACCAAAGTTCACATACTCTTACGTACTGATATATCGATCAATTCTAGGTAAGATACCATATAGATATTAATTTTTTGTAGTCGTTGGGTTGAAGAAGTCGTCTCCGACGCTACAAAGCATGTAAAGTAAAAAATCCCCGTGGTCACTGATTTGACCAGGCCTGACGAGAGGGGGTGGGAAAGGGGGATTCTCCCGGTCCCGAAGTTTTCTCAGGGTGATTCCAAGCTAATGGTGTACTAGAGTGGCCGGTACATTTTCCTCCCAGGCCCGGATTTTCTCTCTACGGCCCTGGATTTGACACATGATGAATTATTTTTATTTTATTTATACAATTATAAAATAGAAATTAATTCTAAATTATAGAATGTTTGTAGCCAACGTAGGTCTTGAGGCTGCTGCGTATGATGAAAAAATTATTAAAAGCATAAAAACTTTAAAAGTAGCGAACAAATGGCGGAGCCCCCTAATTTCTTAAAAATTTATTGTAGAAATAATTTGCTTTGTGGTTTTTGTTTTCTTCAAATTGTAATTACAGAATCAGAACTAAACAATAGACAAGAAGTCTTTTATTTTGGAAATAGTTTGATTTTTGACAGTATAAAAAAAAATGTGTCGAATATTGGAATCAGGGAAATAGAACGCAGCAAGAAAAAACCAATAAATCTTAATTCTTTTGAGATAAAAGCGTTTAAACAGACAGAAAGACGGACGTACGTATCTATATAAATTTTCTTTTGTTCTTCTGACTATATTAGAAAGCACAGTGACGCATCCGGCTCAAATTACGTTGTCCTACCCTAGAATTTCTAAACTTTCGGTATTTGCCGATTTCATCTATTTCAAAAATGAACAACGAAGACGGCACAGAAAAAAAAAAATGTAACAAAGACTTTTTTGAATTATACAACCCTTTTTTGATAAAAAAAACTTGGAAAATATTTTGATGCAATTCCTACACTTACCTTTATACTGCAGCAGGTAAAAAATTATTCTGCGTTCAAATTCTTGAGAATACTTCGTTTTTCTAACTTACACATTATTAAAACGGTTGTCCATTAATGTGGTTTCCTAATGGAAACTGGATAGTACAATAATTTTGTTAAGCACTTAAGCGATTTAGATGAGAGTATTTCAAAAAAATTTCGAAATTGTCCAAAAATAACTATAATTTCAAAGGTAAGCATGATCCAGAAATCTGAGCTAAGCGCGTCATTCAAATAATTATTTATTAAAAACTGTAGGTACATCATCGCTTTGCAAGCATTATTATTATACATTATAATTTTTAAAAATAAAATTGATTTTATTTAAAAACGCCTTAATTTTTGGTAATTGGTAATATTGCAATAAACCTTAAATTTAAATCAAATTTTAGTTATCTGCGAATTTGCTAGTAAATTAAATTGTTTGAGATTAAAAATTTATTTTCCTGAAAAATTCCTTAATTTTTGGTACTTTCATACTCTATTGCAATAAACAGATATCTTCGAACTTTACTTTTAACATCAAATTAAAATTTTTTTTTAAACATTTGTGGCAACTAGGGTTGCCACCTGCACGGGCCTCGCCCGGCAATGCCGGCCAATGAAAATTTGCCGGGCCGCCATGGAAACTAATTAAATTCGAATTTAGTTGTCCCTTTTTCCAGCAATCGAGCGGATTATCAAAAAATGGCCGGGTTTAAAGCAATATTTTATCAATGAAGGAGAAGATGAAGTTGACAAAACGATTTGGAGCTTTGTGAAAGATCAAGAGAATGAACTGAACGACGATCTCAACAAAAAATTAACGTTCCCAGAATGCTACTTATTTATACTTCGTTCATCATTTTACACACCACATGACCAAAAGTATAAAAAATGTGGTACAGTCGAGGCGGGGCCCGACAGTGGAATACCCTGTACTTTTTGTGTCAAAAAAATTTTTCCTGCATATTCCATCTAAGAACTTTCCAATTGGAATTTAATTTTTTTTTGGTGCAAAACGATATTTATACCTATAAGTTCCGTAAATTTGTACCGATTTTGATGAAAATCTAAAGTTACGTAAAAGAAGCTATTTAAATTATATTGGGTAAGTTTCAAGTTGATACGTTGAGGGGTGTGGGAGAAAACACGGTAAATCGATTGCGGGGGGTGGGGGGACCGCATCGATAAAATTTGGATGTGGATTTGTTCATTAGAGCCACATGAATGAGCTTATCAAAAACTGTGATTCTAGGTCACTTGTAGCCATAATTGCGTAGAGTCAAATATTGACGCAGTTTATTGGCAAGGGGAGGTGAAATTTGCACATTTTTGACTATAACTTCTGTTGTATTTGTCCGATTTTGTTCATTTTACATAGATGCATGTATCCACAACGCGTCGCTCTGTTAAATTTCAAATGAAAATATTAAACGGTGTGGATAAAAACCGCGAAACTCTACTGCGGGGGAACGGGGGAAGATATTGATATGATTCAACAAACTTCATCTTCTTAGGAAATATGCGCTCCAGCAGGTAAAGTTCCGTGTCTCTAGCTCTTATAGTCTCCGAGATCTAGGCGTTCATACGGACGGACGGACGGACGGACGGACATGGCCCAATCGCTACCCGAGGTTATGATAAGCATTTTGGTATAAAGGACTTGGGGTCTGCCACGCCTCCTTCTGTCCGTTGCATACATTGCACAAATCTAGTATACCCTTTGTACCTATAGGTACAGGGTATAAAAATCTGTAAAAAGGAACAGTGATGAGTACACACATTCACAGTGTAATGACTGAATTGGGAGATGGGTTGCAAACCAGAATGGATGACAAGTACTTTGGATCTAAAGTCAAGAAAAGTCTACCTCATTTGACACAGCATCAACTATTGAAATTTGAGAGAGAGGCATTACTAGTTTGCCATCGAGCTCTTACATATTTGGGAAAATGGTACGATTATGAAAAATCTCCATTCTTGACGACGAAATAGTAGACCGAAAACTATTTCTTCAAGCGGCTGAAGCGGTTGATCTTGATGTTGACGAAGACGCTCTTTACGACGAAATACTTTCTTTGGCGAAGATTATCCCCAAAATAAAACAAATTGACCTCCCTGTCGATATAAAATGGGTAAAAATTTTCGAAAGTTCTGACGGATTTATCCAATTGCCCTTAATGGTTGGAAAAGTTTTATCGATCCCCATCAGCAATGCCTATGTGGAAAAAGTTTTTTCAGTGATGAAGAATGTTTGCACCGATTTGAGGCATCGAATGAGAGTCGAACCGGTGAAGGCAGAGCTTCTAACGAAATTAAATTTCCATATGAGTCGCGAAGAATTTGCCCCTTTTTTGCATCGACCGAAATTTTGTAAAAATACATCAAGTATGAAAAAATTGGAAATTTTCAAATTTCCCGCTTTCCACGGATACCCGTTTTTTTATAATAGAGAGAAAACTGTAAAGCCGAACTGGCTAAAATATTTTGTTTATAAATGTATATTATATTTTTCGAAAGTTATAAAGAAAGTGTTAAAACAAAAGTATTTTCACTTGGGATGACTAATTACAGCAAAAAGTATTTAGTTATATTGCCAGCTTTGGCTTAAGCATATCTCGGGACCCTCTGGTTACAAGGACGTTACAGAAAATATACATCTGATCTCTAAGAATTCTATCTTGTAGTTCGATTTCTAGACATTATTATTTTTTTTTATGCCTAACATTTGGAAGATTTAACGCTGCAAGCTGCATCACACAGCTAATGTACCCTCTCAAAGGTCAAAACCGGCGAAAGTCATAAGAACCAGCCT
The DNA here is from genome assembly GCA_949987675.1 of Chymomyza fuscimana. Taxonomy (NCBI): domain Eukaryota; kingdom Metazoa; phylum Arthropoda; class Insecta; order Diptera; family Drosophilidae; genus Chymomyza; species Chymomyza fuscimana. The sequence goes on along the minus strand of OX465089.1, from coordinate 26,459,539 downwards.
GATTATATGCGACTAAAGATTGCGCTACTCTTTAAAGTTTAGCAGGCCGAGATTGCAAATGTTGTGCCACGTACCTCCCATGGGGCTATCTAAACTACTTAAGGTAATTGCTAGAAAAGAGTAAAAAAAATTCAAATTTTCTTAAATTATGCCAATTAATGTGCAAACTGAAGTGACCCATAAATAGGCGCACCAAAGGCCGTTGTGGCCACAGTTTATCAAAGTTTGATCAAGAATGTGTTTGAAAAAACTAACACTGCTGCTGCTGGCAGTTCTGCTGCACTGCAGCTGCACACACGAAACCCCGAACAACCTGGAGGAATTTCGTCAAAAGTATTTGCTACCTATTATAAACGGTGGCGCAGCGAACTGCACATTGAGCGCCTGTGAGTCCTTGCAGATAGTTTCGCAGCTGCTGATGCTGCTCAAGGCCATGCCGAATTCCACACTCTCTTCGCTACCCATGAACCCTAATGGACCCGCCTGGCGTAAGCGCAAAATGGCCAATGATCAAAATGCTCAGAGCCAGGCCATGTCCACGCTGACGACGGATTTGGATTTAAGCAAACGAGTGCGTCAAATCGAGAGCAGATTGCGCTCCGTGGAACAGCCCATTTGGCGCTTGGCTACGGGCAGCGACATTGAATGGAATCACTGCACATCCGGTGTGTGTCGCTGTAATCCGGATACAAAAAGTTTCATCTGCTGGAATACAAATTTAAAGTCGGTGCCGGTTACACAAGTCATACCCATGAATATGGTTTCTATGTAAGTTGGACAGCACTACATTGTTTTTTAATTTTAAGCTGATAGTTGACTTGTGCCTGCAGTGATCTATCGCGCAACTCCTTTTCCACGCTGCACAAGGACACGTTTCGTGGTTTGACCCTACTCAAGCAGCTGGATATATCCAATAATGTACTGGACTTTTTGCCCTCTGAATTATTTGAAGATCTGGATAGTCTGGTGCAGCTGTAAGCAGCCTTAAATAAATCGCAGGTTTTGCCTAGAGACTTCTTTAATTCCAGACGCATACAAAGCAATCAATTGGAGGACATTGATGCGCGCATTTTCTGGAAATTGCGAAATTTAAATTTATTGGATCTTAGCAAGAATGCTATAACGCTGCTGCCAGACTCGGTTTTTTATCATGCACAACGTTTAACGGTCGTTAATATGTGTGATAATAAGATCAGGAACTTTCCACCCAGTTTGTTGCGGGATCAGTTCATGTTGGAGGAACTGGATATCTCGCGAAATGAAATAAGTGTGCTCAAATCTGGCAGTGTGCGTTATATGACCAAGCTGAAGACGCTGGACTTTGGCTGGAACCAAATTGGTAGGTACAAATATAGCATGTTTTCCTTAAGAATAGAAGAACAAAGAAAAAATGGTGATCTGAGGCCAAACTTTTCTTATGCGTCGTGGTTTTTGTCCTAACCACAAAAATTTCCACAAAATATTTTTTTGGGAACGGTTGTCAGGGGATGATTTTTAGTATATTCCGAAACCGATGCACTGTGGGCCCAGATTGTCGAATTTTGGCTAAAAATCTGGCATTTCCATAATAATTTTTTTAGAGTGATGAAATTTTACACACGTGTTCGTAAAGAATTGAACTATTTATATATTTTTGGGAAGTTTGAGCCTCCTCAGATTTTTTTAAGATATAGATAATCTAGACCAAAATTGGAAAAAATTTAAAAAAAAAACAAAAAAGATGGCGTACGTTAAAGTAGGGCGCGGACGACTTTGGGATACCCTGTACCACCACATTGCAATCAAGTCCGATATATTGCTTACCAACTCCAAAAGATATTTCTTTGCCAAATAAACGAAACACAACGATTTTTGATCAAAATACGTTTTTTTGACCGATACGACCTATATGATATAGTCAACCGATTTTGATAAAATTTGGTACAGTATTGAAGACCTCTAAAAACTTCCGAATGCCAAATTTGGTTATAATATCTTCTTAATCAAACGAAACACAACAAATTTTCTACAAAAAGCGTTTTTTTGGCCGATTGGTCCTATGGGAGCTATATGATATAGTCATCCGATTTTCATAAAATTGTACAGTGTTTGGAAACTATAAAATTTAAAAAAAAAAAACAAAAAAAACCACACAGAGGTAGATATGAGCTCCGTATACATTGAAAAATAGCCTATACTCAAAATATTGAATGATTTTGGAGTTATATCCCCAAACAGTTTCAGCTTTCCAAACCACCAATCAATAGGGTTTTTGAAAAGTTATAGTTTTTATGGCATGCTCTTTTAACTTAAGAAAAAAAAATTTCAAAAATACATATTTCAATTTTTACGTTTTTTCGTCGAAATGCTATACAATTTTCAAATTGTACTTTTTTTTACATGTTAGTACAACTTTTGAAAAAATGGTTATTAAAGCATACTTTTAGGCAGCTAAGAAATTCAAAATTTGGTAAAATTTCTTGGGGGTCAATTTTTAAAATTCAACTTTTAGATACAAAATGCAATTTCCGAAAATCGTGAAGAATTACATTTTCTTGTAAAATATATAAAGAAATTTATAACATTTTTTTCTATCAAATATCGCGTGGTAGTCGGAGGTACCCTTAAAGCAAAGTAGCCAAATGATAAATAAACCTACAAAATCTTTATAACTACTCGAACATATTTAAAACCAAAATCTTTTTAAGCTCAATTTTATTTTTTCTCTGAAGTAATATTTATAAATAATAAAGTGAATGAAGATTTCGTAGCTACATGTATCATAGTAAGTGCAGGTTTTTTTTTTTGTGAATTATCGCGAAAGCTCATAAATAGAAAATGTCAACTTTGATTGCCAATAACCTAAGAACCACTAATTATAATTTAATAATTTTTTTGCACAGGATACATTAATATGTGTAAAATCATATTAAATTATAATTTTGTCCAAATTTTGACTTTCTTCTGGGGGACTTTTGGCCAAAATCTGGCTACGCAGGCCCATTGTGCGATGACAGAAACATACTGTCCCTTAAAACGCGATAATTCCGCTTCCATAATACCAAATGTCATGAAATTTAGACTGGAGGTCTGGAAAGGGTGTATCTTTTGTACGCTTATAGCCACATAGATTTGGCGCCACCAGAAACGTCACTATTGACAAAGTCCTGTTTACTTTGAGACAGACTGTGTATGAATGGTCCGGTTTTAAGCAAAATTGTGTTTTTAAGACTTACAATCAGCTATAGAGCTCTTAGCCTGTGAAATCATAGAATCTTTCAATATCTTTACAATATGCTATTAAACCAACAAGGATTTAAGAAAGTCCAACAAACGCAATCTCATTTTTAAATTTTTGAAAAAAATATATATTTTTATAACCGCCAGCTACCATTGACAAAGACTTCTTTGCGGGTCTGCAAAGTCTACGCACGCTCATGCTGCATAACAATCGCATTACCTCCATTTCGGCCACCATTTTCAGCAGTCTAGTAAACCTGGTCACCCTGGACTTGACGACTAACCGCATCAGTCACGTAAGTGCATAATTATTCCTAATGGGGCTGCTGTGATTTCCAACCATTGTACACTTTATTAGATTGATGGGCAGGCCTTTGCTGAGCTAAAGAATCTAAATGAGCTATTTCTGGGACAGAACTCCTTGTCCAGCATACCGGCTGAATTATTTTTACAGGGTAGCTCGATTACCAGACTAACATTGTTCTCCAATAATTTGACCACACTGGAGGCTGATGACTTTCAGGGTCTTACCAACCTGCGTAACCTTATGCTCAATAACAATGTTTTAAAATATTTCGACTCACGCGCATTTGAACCTTTGGTAAATCTGGAGAAACTGTAGGTATATTCAAAATTGAAAACCAGAAATATATATTTAACTTGAACTCTTCCAAGTCGCATTGACTCCAACAAGCTGCAGTACTTGCCCAGTGGCGCGCTACATGGCTTGGACAAGCTGGTCGCCGTCAAGTTGGACAAAAATCCCTGGCACTGTGATTGTCGTGTGCTCTATTTGGCGCGCTGGTTACGTGAATATGTGGACAAGCTATGGGATGGTCAGCCCATGTGTCGCGGTCCGGGCGATCTTGGTGGTCACGAGGTTGGACTGCTGCGCTATGATGATCTCTGTGACGGTCAGTGGGCCAGCATGTTGTCCTTGTCGCCGCGTCTGCCAGTACGCAAACATCGCATTTCAACGCCCATGAACTATACCGACTATTTCAATTTGTACTTGAAGCATATCTATAACTCAACCACAGATGAGGAACTAAAGGAGGCGGAGATAACTAGCGTGGCGATAAAGAAAGTGCAATAGGGATTAGGTGCAGCAGCAGTTGCTAAATTGGCTTACAAACCTATTGGAGTGGCTGCAGCAGCATTATGATTAGTAATAATTAAAACATACATAATCGGCCGTGCTCCGGAAAACGAATCGCAATCGGAACCACTTGTTTGGTGCTTCCAATTTCACCAAAATTTCTTGCAAGAGCAAGTAAAACAAATAAGCAAAATAGTTTCAAAACATAAGTTTTTATACATTCTTTGATGCTCTAAGATTATATTTATGCCAATTTCAAGTTAGATATTTATTGATAATTCTTTTTAGTTATCTTTTTTCTGATGCTATTCTGAAAATAGCATGCACAACGAATTTTTCATAGACAAACATTGTGCATAACTTGCATTAATGGTTCATGTATTGCATAAAAAAATTCCCTTTTAATAGAATACCATAATCGTGGTTAATTTAAATCGAAAGGTGTAGAACTGTGCTAACAAAGAGTAAGGGAAATATATCTAGAGCCAGCGGTTATGGGAGCACGCAAAAACGAAAACGAACCAAATTTATGCGTTTTGGTTTTTCGTTTTCCGTAGCACGGCTAAAATTTTAAAATTATTTTTTTTATATATTATTAAGAGAAACGAAACTTTTTTTTTTTGTAAATGATTCTGCGCACAAAAACCAAAAATTTAAATTTATATCATTACAAAAACTCTTATTATGTCCACAATATGACTATATATACTAGTATGATATATACACGATTTTATGTAAATATGACAGTGTAAGTATTTTTTTATATCGATAAAATAATAATGGCAGGATTGATTGTGGAAGTATGATCAACTAAAATTATTTCGACAGCACGGAATGTACAAAAATATTCTTTTTAACATAAACGTTACTTAAATTAAATGTAATAGGAATAATTAAGTTTACAAAAAAATATTTAAGAGAGTGTCGACCAATTGACCAAATAATAATGCAAAATAGAGCTCCAAGCTAAGTCGATGGCTTAGATTGGTTCGAGTATATGGTACTCAAATATTGTTGTCCTGATCCACATACTTGATGTGCTAAACGTACCCAAGCATTTTCGATGATATTTAAATCCTGTGTGTATCTTCGCGGGCACTATATGTAAGCGCATTAATATCATTGATAATTTAACTGAGAAATCCAAAATGGTTTCAACAGCTTGAAAGATGCTACTATATACCATTGTAGTACAATCTATCTATTTTCGAATGATTTTTTTTTTTGATTTTTAGTCTTTTAATATGCTTAGCATTCGAAATACACGACGCATAGTAGTGACTTGATGATAATATATGGACGGACAGACAGACATGGCTGAATCAACTCGGCTGTTCATCCTGATCAAAAATATAAATACATATGTACCTATATTCTTTATGGGGTCTGCCACGCATCCTTACGCCTTTTACATACACGATAATTGAAATTAGAGACGCGGATTAGTTCATATCAATTCCCTCGCTCTATTTTCTTTTCTAAATAAATTATCCTTTTTTTACCCCTCAAATAAAATAAATAAATAAATAAGATCGTGTGATATCACACCGTTAGACTTTTTCCTTTGGGGCTACGTGAACTCTAAAATGTTTGTGGATAATCCAGCTACGATTGAAGCATTAGAGGCCAACACTACCCGTGTTATTCGTGAGATACCGCCGATTATGCTCGAACGCGTCATCGAAAATTGGGACCTCCGCATTTGCGGCCAACATTTGAAAGGGACTATTTATACCCTGTACCGTATGGTACAAAGGGTATATTGTGTTTGTGCAAGCCGAAAATGTATGTAACGTACAGAAGGAGAAGTCGGAGACCCCCCAAAGTTACCTAAAGTATGATCAGAGTGACTAGAGAAGTCGATATACCCATGTCCGTCTGTCCGCCTGTCCGTCTGACCGTCTGTCCGTCTGTCCGTATGAACGCCTAGATCTCAGAGATGGTAAGAGCTAGAGCAACCAAACTTTCAGATCCCATAGGATCCATAGGAGACAAGTTTATTTTATTTTTTTGATATCGGGACTACATTATATAGCTCCCATAGGGGTGTTTCAGAGGACCTCGAAAAAAAGCAAAAGTTTTCGATGGATAATTCGTTTTCTTATGAAGATATCATAACCAAATTTGGCAATCGGAAGTTTTTTAGAAACCCCCAGCACTGTACCAAATTTTATCAAAATCGGTTGACTATATCATATAGGTCCCATAGGATCGATCGGTCGAAAATTTGTTTTTTGCACAAAATTCGTTGTGTTTCGTTTATTTGTGAACATACCGTAACCACATTTGGCATTAAGAAGTAGTTTAGAGTTCCCAAGCACTGTACCAAATTTGATCAAAATCGGTTGACTATATCATATAGCTCCCATAGGATCGATCGGTCGAAAAAAAGCTTTTTGTACAAAATTGGTTGTGTTTCGTTTGTTTGTGAAGATATTGTAATCAAATTTAGCATTCAGAAGTTTTTTAGAGATCTTCAACACTGTCTTAAATTTTATCAAAATCGGTTGACTATATCATATAGCTCCCATAGGGCCGATCGGTCGAAAAAAAGTTTTTGATTAAAAATTCGTCTGTTTTTGGTTGTTTATGAAGGTATCATAATCTAATTTGGCAATCAAATGTCTTTTGGTGTTCTTAAGCAATTTACCGGATTTGATTGCAAGCAGTGGTACAGGGTATCCCAAAGTCGTCCGCGCCCGACTTTAACGTACGCCATCTTTTTAAAATGTGAATGGCAAGAACGGTTCTTTCTATTGATAATAAAGATTTTCCGATTAATTTTATACTTTTGTGTTTTTTTTTATTTAAAAAAAAACCTCAGGATTAATGACCCTTTATTTAGTTTTTGTTAAATTTTTTAATACTATATATCAAATTTTACTATATAGGCGCATGCCTATATACAGCTGCAGTTAGTTTTCGTTGTGGTGGCAAAACAGAAACGCTGCTGATGCTGGCGCCATCTAGTGAGCTCTGTGGCGTCATCTTACGTACAGCAGCAGTAAAATCATAGGACAACACTGTTTCGTTTGTTTATCGGCGTACACTTGCTGTAAGCTTTCGAACATAAAATTTGGCGATTATTTTTTTTATTTGTTTGATTGTCGAGTCTGCAATTTTGAACATTAAATTTTCAGTCCTGTACTTTTCCAGTCTACTTTAAAAGCAAAAAAATACACATCAGCATTAAGGGGTCTACGCAGTTTGAAATATTTCGCACGGAATCGCAAAACTTCATATAAAAAAAAATATCCCAAATGGGATATCCCAAAAAGTTTTGTACTTCCGTGCGAAATAATTCGAAAAAATGAGTATGCGAACTTGCTATATTGAAATTATATTTTTTTATCAAAATATAAAAACTTTAAAAGCGAAACTTAATAAATCGTCTTTGAGATGGAATGTATTTTTTCAGAAAAACAAATAGTTTTTGAATATTGTCTGATTTTATCAAAACTATTATCATTAATTTATAATATGCAAGATGTTATTTGTGTAAGCCAATCTTATTTTAAAAGACGCATATGTAAATTTTTAAAATATATAAATATCTATTCAATTTTTGTAATACGCGCTTACAAGAGTAGCATTTTTTTTTTTTTTTTTTTGAATGTCAGTTTTTTGTATGAATGAAGGTTGCATGCCTTAGACGACAGAGCACCACTTGAAAGCTTGGCTTCCTCGATTGTTTCTTCTCAAAGCCCCCACTCCCCACTACTTGCACTCATAAAATAATGCAAGTGAATTGAATAAATTAATACTCTTAGTTTTTGAATTTGTCAACAAGCAATTACACATGCATATAGTATATTAAAGTACATAGAACACAGAACGTATTGTATAAAACATAGCGTAGATACATAGATGAAATATATAACTATAACACAACAGAAGCTTCAGCTCTTGATTGTTTGGGTTGTGTTTGGGTGTATACTCGGTGTATTGTTGTGTGGGTTTTCTTTATACCCTATACCTTCAGGTAAGGTGTATATAAAGTTGTTGTTTTTTTTGTCCGGTGGTGTATGTTGGCGGCGTAGTGTCAAATTTTGGACGGGTTCTCTGAAAGCCGGATAACTGCTTAAACTAAAACTTATTGTTAGTGTGCTACTTTACATAGGTAGAACCGATTTATATATATAGTCTGTTGCAGTTCCGGCTGCAGCTTCGCTTTACTACACTACACAAACAGTTTAATAATTTAAATTTAATGCTCTTTAAATACGAAATATTATTCTTTTTACCATATACACTGTAAATAGACTTTAAACCAACAATAGTCTAAAGCTATTTTCTTTATCATTATTGTTAAACGTCTCAATGGTATTACAAACTAAACTAATTTAAACTATAAAATTAAAGAAATCGTGGAAAGTCGTTAAAAAAAAGGCTGCAGTGGAGCAGCACTAATCAACCTCTAGTTTTCTAAAGCTGCCCACAACACCGGCGTCAAGATCACCAATATCATTGCCAGCAAAATTGGCTGCCTCCTTGGTAACCTCGATTTGCATGTCATCCAGCGCGAGTATGGCGGCACGACGTTGCAGTAGCTTCTTTTTGAACAGGCTGATCATTTCGGCCAAGGGCATAGTGCCGCCATATTCCTTGGGCAAGATAGCAGGATCCATTTTGGTTTTAAGCGCATCCACGTTCTTGTGCACCTGCATTGGAAAATGGTTTTAAAACAGCTCCACAAACTTGTTTGCCAATATACTTACAATTATGCGCTTCTTTAGCTTATCGCTCAGCATGGACACGCCCAGCTCTATAATGCGATTGGCATAATGCGGTATGTGCACAAAATGCGTTTCCTTGTGTCTCATTGGCGTCGAGTTTTGTATGCACTTGATAATGCTGCGTAGATCAGTTAGTGACCAGAGACTTACAAAGCCCATATTCATGCCGCTCTCATCGTTGACATAGACATAACCTGCCACCTGGGAATCCTCATCGTCTAGCAGCGCCTCACAGATAAGCGAATGCACACGCGCCATTTGCACCGAGGTAAACTTATAGGGATCGAATTTTCCTGCTACCGAGAAGATTACCTGTCGGCCCATAGAATCACGCTCTGGCAAGGGCACCAAGTAACCATTCTCAAATATTTCATTTATAGCTGGATCTTCAATGTCCAACTTTTGGAACCATTGTGGAAACAGCTGACGTATGGTTAGATAACGTTCCAGCATTTCACAGGCCGAGGGCACCGAGAATTTTTTGGTGCGCAGAAAGCGCAAGAGAAAGACACCATCGGTGCGACACTTTTTAATGTTGGGATGCTTGGAGATCCATTCACGGAATTGTGCCAAAGCCTGACGGCGTATATTCTCATCCTCGTGCAGCTCCTCTTTGGCGACTTGTTTCATCTCGGTGCTGAGTCCACAGACATAGGGATCGTAGTCGCCTGCAGTGGAGGCAGGTCCATTGAGTTTGGGTTGTTGCAGCACCTCGGTTTCCAGCACTGCAAGTAAGCAAATGAAAGTTAAATATATCTATATATTTATGTATTGAAATTCATTGAGAGGTATTTTTTAATGTTTCATGTTGAAGTTAAAACCCAGACCAAGAAATCAGAAATAATAAAAATATTTGCAGAAGTCGGTCCGGCAGACCATTAGTTGTTTATTACAAAATAATCAGCATTGTCCGCTTTTTCGGACGTATGTACGAACAACTAGATTTTGGAGACCACGAGGGCTAGACACACCAAATTTACCAACAGAAGAGTGGCTGAAGGCTTTTGAACTCTTTTTTTCAATCTATTGCCATTAAATCTCAAAAATGTTCGAAGTTCAAAATTCAAGTAGGTATACATAAATATTTTTTTTTATCAGCGGGACTCACTAAATTTAGTAAACCTACAGAACGACATCGAATTCTGGTTGATGCGACAAAATAATTTTTTCAATGGAAACTGCTTGTTTGACTGAAAGCAAGCAGTTTGAATTTGTAAAACGCGCAAGTTGCCATTTTAGAATTTTTAAAAACTCATTTATTCCGGAAAAAAGTAAAGAACCGATCAAGATATTTCATGATTCTAGCCTACGATCAACCAGTTGGAGGTCTTTTGAAAGCTTACTAAGACTTCGCAAAAAAGAGAACACGAAATGTTTCAAACATATTACCGGTGCCATTTATAATTGGCCATGGCATAAAAAAACCATCATGCATCATTTAAGAATTTTTAGAAACTCATTTATTCCGAATAAGAAGTAAAGAACCGATCAGGATATTTTATCATTCTAATCAATGATCAACCAGCTGCAGATCTTTTGAAAGCTTACTAAGATTTCGCAAAAAAGAGAACACGAAATGTTTCAAACATGGCATAAAAAATGTCGCACGCTGAGTGTCAAAAGTTGGGACCGGACTTCTGTCTACTAAACTGTCCTCGAACACTTACTGGCTGTTACTTGGTGTTATTTCGAAATACTTTAGTCAGCAGATTAGTTGAAATTTTAAGCCTTTTTTACAGAATGCTTTCAATTTATTACAGGAAATTAATAATTTCATTGGAATATTAAAAAACATTAAAAAATCATTTCGATAAATCTTTGCTAAAATCCAAATATTTTGTCATATCTGATCATTTATTTTTAATTGGAGCAAACATAATAAAATAAAATAAATAATCTGTCAATCTAAAGTGCTTTTTAATAGGGAGGAAACTGTTTGATTTTGACATTTATCGAATGGTAGTGAAGTTGGCTGCGCAATACTTTGCCATTTTGCCATTTTATCATCAGATACATGCTTCAAAAAAGTTTAAAATTATGGAATTTTTTTATAATAAAATAAAATATAATCGTAACTATTTAAAAATATTATTGAAATCAGCATAAACAAAAAATAAATTTCAAATAAAAATATTAAACGGTGTGGCTTAAAACCGCGAAAATCTACTGCAGGGGAACGGGTGAAGATATCGGCATGCTTCAATAAACTTCATCTTCTGAGGAAATATGCGCACGAGTTGGTAAAGTTTCGTATCTCCAGCTCTTATAGTCTCCGAAATATAGGTGTTCATACAGACGGACATGGCTCAATCGCTAAAAAAAGGAGCTCCCATAGCAATGATTCTAAAAGATGTTTTGTTAACTTTTGAAGTTAAGCTCTTTGGAAGTTGTTTTAGTAAAAACCTTTGTAACATGATTATGTTTTTTTTTCATAAATTTATTTATTGGCAATCAACCGATAAATTCAAAAGGTTATAATCCAATATTGATTAATTTTACAACCATATGTTTTTTGAACCGCTGTATAGGTTCAAAAACCTCTACACCCAAGGATACTGGAATCAACTCAAAAAAATATATAGCGTGGGATTTTAGAGGCTATCTCAGAAACCTGACGTTCCGAAGCTGTTTCATATCATAGCCATACAACAAAAAATCGATTTTCGTGTTTATGGGTCAGATCTTGGAGTTTTTGGCCCTCGGATTTAGATTCAGTGTAAATTGAAAACAAATTTTATGGGGTTTTTGTTACGCAGTTCGAAAAATTTCTTACGGAATGACAAAACTTCATATATATAAAAATTCCAAATGGGATATCCCAAATGGGCCTTTATCTCAGAACCCTTGTGGGCTTTTGGACCGTAAATTCAGATTCAGCGGCTAAAAATTCATATGGGTGGCCCTATCATACCACTTGGCTTTGTGGGCGCTTTTAAAGAACAAGCGTGTCTAATCCGAGCTTTTTTCCGTTCCATTTCGCTTTAATGAACATTTTAAAACGAATACTTTATATGCAGCAACAATTTGCATTGCTTTATATAAATAATTTTACTCACAAATTTCAAAAAGGTAATTTTAATTGCATTTGTAACTGGCGCTGACGTATTTTTGAATATATTACAAAAAAATAGTTCTGTAATGTTAAATTTTTTACATATGTCCATAGTTCATAATCACAAGTTAGTTGAACCAAATACAATATAAACACTAATATAATAAGTATATAATAAAAACTTCAAGACTACTATATATATTGTATATAAAAAAACAATATTTTATTTTACGGGGTTGCTTGAGTTTCAGCAAAAACCTTTGCCCTTTTACCATTAAACTTTTAATTTTCTTTGGTTGAACTATGTAGTTCTTAAACAAATGCTGCAAATCTTATTTATTTTTTTAAATGTGAAAGTTGCAGCCGCTCCAATCAATATTTTTTTCTGGATGTATGCATTTCAAACTCTTAAAACTCAATCTGCAAAGATTAACTCATGAGATGCAAAGATACTGCCCGAAGAATTTTAATATTGTATTTGTTTTTTTTTCAATGTACCAAAAAAAGACCACGACCTCAGACTGGAGACCGTCGAACTCCAGATAAATAAGCACACAAGCCGCTACAACGAAAGGCTAAAAAGACATCGTAATAGGCTGGCAAAAGGGCACCCAAATGAAAATCCTATAAAAAGGCTTAAAAAAAGAAGTTTTAAACATCTGCTCCAACAAGCGCCGAACTAAAAGAAAACGAAAAGAAGACCGACAGAAAAGCGGACCAAATGATGGCCTCCTGATAAGACATCTCTAACTAAACAAGCTGGATTGGCGATCATAAAATAGGAAACCTGCAATTCATAAAAATATATGTATTTTTGATAATTTTGCAAAATAAATACAAAAAAAAAAAAAAAAAAAAAAAAAAATGTACCAAAAAGAGAGCACGGTTTCAATTTTTTATGGTAGCTATATGTAACATAATAGTGAACCAATTTTGATCAAACTTCACACAAATAAGTACACTGATAAAAAAAAATCTTAAATCAAGATTTTTGTTTTCTTGATTTTAATTCTTACAATCACACTATATTCATTTGTATGATAACAAGGACATGTAATACACATATGATACTAAGATATATTTTTTTTTAAAAACACTTGAGAGCTCTTGAGAGGCAGTGTGTACTATTATTTTTAGAAAATAATTATTTTGTTTGTTAAATAAAAGCTTTTTATGGAACTACACTAATTAACGATCAACACAAAAAAAAAAAAAAAAAATTAGACCAAAAAATCATAGAACAAGGCCAAAAAATCTAGAATTAAGATTCAAGTTCTTCAATTAAGAAACAAAAATATTGAATTACAATCAAGACCAAAAATTCTAAAATCATGACGAAAATTCTCAAATTTAAACAAAGATTTCTTAAAACAAGATTAAATTAAAATGAAAAAAATAATAATAATAATTTCTATCTTAAAGCAAGGAAAATATTCTCAAAATAAGAAAAAAGTCTGAAAACAACCAAAAATTCTTAAATTAAGATTTAAAATTCTTAAATTACGATTATAACTCTAAATACGATAAATAACTCTAAAATCAAGATTTTGCGGGTTTAACTGCAAAAATCTTAAATCAAGAACGGCATTCTTAAACTGACAACAAAAAAGCTTACGCTACTTTCGTGACCTTGTGGTCACGATTTTATGAACTAAAATCTTTAAATCAGAACGTTTTTATTATCAGTGTAGACTAATTCGAAGCACTTAGATGGATTATATTAGCAAAACTTTTTTATTTTTTTTAATATCTTGCCCAAATTTATCTAAGTTGTATTTTGTCTCAGAAAATATATTTGTCTAAAGTTTGATCAAAATTGAATCACTATTTCATATAGCTACCATAGAAAAGTTGAACCAGTGCCGCGCTTCTTTTTCTTGCGCACCGAAACTTCTTTGCGGCTCTTGTAAAATGCATTGCATCATGCATAATTAAATGAACTAAAGAAGCCAAAAATTGTTACATAGGCTCATGTGAGTCTAATCAATAAAGAACCCTTATTATTTTCGACCACAGCAGCCCATAGTCCTCAACGTATCAATGCAAATTTTGAAGCAAATAAATGCTGTCTTCCGAATATGCGCACAGTGCTCAATAACTCAGGAAAATTTTTTTTTTATCTTTTCAAAGGTGGCACTAGTTCCGATAAAATAATTGTGCAGCAGTTACTTTGATACTACTAGGTCAAATATGTACATAAAAGTTAAGTAAACCATAAATATTTTATAGTTTTTATTTAAGTATGTATTATAATTAAAAACTAAGCACCACCATGCCATTTGCGTATGCTGTGAACGTGTTATTGAGTTTTTAATATCCGTCAATAAAAATAACAAAATTTTTTGTCCCAAATTGATATCATAAATTTTGCGGCTGTCTTAACTAGAATTTTTACCTTGTGAAAATGTTTTTTTAAAGTTTTAATTAAGGCATAAACGGTATAAATTCGGCGTTCTTGATCTTTATGCAGAGTACTTAATTAAATGCTAAAAACTTGCATTCGAATGTTCTTGAGCGCTCTAGAGGTTGTCTTGGCACTTGCTCATGTTATTGGGCTTAATTGGCAGGCAGGCCATTGCTAGCACTAATTATGTGGTTGGCCTTGTTCAAGAGCTAATCGATTGCGCAACTAAAAAATGCCAAAAAACATATATAAATTCGTCGAACTCTTGAGGCAGGTCAACGTATTTTAGTGGCCCACATACCAAACAAAATAAGGCATTGACTTGAGTGGGTACGCCCCAGAGTGTCATATTATGTGGGCTCAACACTTAGACCAAGCGATCATTGCCTCCAGCTCTATTATTATTTTTTTTTCTGCTTTTCGAGTGGGTCTCAAGATTTGTTCACAAAAATCTATCAATAAACTTACGCATCAGCTGTTTGTCTATGAATATGCATGAGTTTCGTAGAGTTGAGCTTTAACTGAGTTTTGTTTATTTATTTGTTATTCAATGCATGAAATTGAGCTGGTCGGGAACCAATCTGCATAGCAAAACGATTAACTTTCTTAACGATTTTGTAAGCCCTACGATTACCGGTCCATTGACCGTGACCCAAAAAAAAAAAAATAAAACGTAGCTGCCCAGGCTGTTTTACATATGAATGGTTGCTTATGTGGCATAAACTTACTCATCTCTGTATCTTTCGCTTTTGCTTATAGATACATACTTAAGATCGCATGACAGATGAAGTAGCTGGGCTGTATAAACGAAATTTCAAAACACCCCCGCCAAATATGTAACATTTTGCTTGTTTTTTTTTTTTTTTAATTGTAGCGCGCAAAAATTACAATTTTTTTAAAATTGCTTTTTTTTTGTAGCGACTTTTTTTGGTCAACAAACTATTTATGGTACGTCCGAGCTTTACCCACTGTAACGAAATCAAGTTTTAGTATAAACATACATGGATTTATTTTTCACTTTCATGGCCTTCACACAGTTTTGTGCATATGTATGTGTGCGACAGTGGTTCGATAAACCAAAATTGGTAAATAGCCCTACTTTGAATACGGACGATTGCGTTTTACTGGGTCCACGTTTCATGTGCCTACTTTTACCCAATTCCCCAAGCGAAACTGTTGCATTTATTTGGGTAAGTAAGCGTGGTTTATATCACAGATGCGTCGAAATTTTCATTTTTTTTTTGACTCTCTTTCGATTATTTTGGTTTGCGTGTTGTTGTATCCGCTCTGCCAATTAGCCTGCTAAGGTTACGTCACAGCGTAAAAACTGGCAAACTAAAGTACACACAACTCTTTTTTTTGTTGTTTCTTTTTTACCACAACAGCTACAAATCACATAATATTGCGTTTATAACTGCCGAGAGCATAAAAGAGAGCGAGCTATGAGAGAGACCGTCTGGTTGAGCTTCCAAAGACAAAGCTCAAAACTGGTTTGCTAGCTGTAGCGCTTTGAGTGAGTGATTTATGTGAGAATTGGTAAAATCTTCAAAATATCTGTATAAGGTTTTAATAGGGTGTGCGCCAAAAAACTAGATAGTTTTGAAATCTGTTGGGATTTCCAAGTGGTCAATAACTTATTTGTTAGATTTTTAATAGTTCTGATAACTCTGTATTGTGCCCTTTAACGAATATCCAAGGGGTCAAGGGAGAAGTGGCAGACCTAAGTCGATATAGCCATGTCCGAATACCCGACTGTCTGTCTGTCCATATGAACATTAGCAATCAGAACACTATAAGAGCTAAAGAACTAAACAGGCCAAGAGTGTCGTTTCATGTCGTTTTCTTGAACCGTTTCCCCGTACAAGAATTAAACGGTTATTACCCACATTCAGGTGCGGATCTAGGATTTGGTCTTGGGGGGGTTTTTCACTTCGAAGTATAGATATATATCAGAGCTCGAAAAAAACTTTCAACGCATTTTCCCAACTTTTGGGAAGGGGTTCCGGACCCGAAAACCACACCCGTGGATCCGCCACTGCCCACATTATAAAAGCCACTTGGTCAACATTAGGCACAATTGCCTTATTGCTAAGAATAATATGCCACATACATTTTTTAATATCGCATGAACAACTTAAACGATGTCAATGCCCTCCCTTATAAATTGCACCACACAAGCTATTAAAAAAACTTATGGCGAAAAAGCTACCAAAATATACAACTTTTTTATTTTACTATGAAAATTTTATTGACATCCCTAGGGAACTTTGGGAGTTGTACCCAAATATAAACAATTTTAAAGACAAGTTTTTTGTAAAACATTTTTTTGAAGAAGCTACAATTAACGAAATCTAGACTTCTCTTCCAGCCCTTAAGTTCAGCAAAAACAGGCTATTTGAAAAGATACTGGTGAAAAAGCTACAGTTACCAAAATCGTTATGTAGATTAAAATATAAGAATTTCTATACATTAATTTTATTGAGATTCGTCTGGAACTTTGGGAGTTATACCCATATTTAAAACACTTTCCGGAGGAACAAGTTATTTGTGAAAAATGTTTGAGTAGTAGCTACAGTCCCTTAAATCACTATCTATAGACTAAAATATAAAAATTATTTTTAATTTGTGAAAATATTTTGAAAATCCGTTGGGAACCTTTTTAGGCAGATCCTTTTACACATGCTAGGTTAGGTTATGCAGACAGCTCGGCACAAGGCCGAGATCACCAGGATGCCTTGCGGCCCATTGTGATGCCTATTTGGGAGAACAGAGGGAGAAGGTTATTACAGAGAGAGAGAGAGAGAGAGAGAGAGAGAGAGAGAGAGATGGGGACGGGGGGATGGGGAGAATAGTAAGTTCTGTGCGTGCCTAATTATCCTTTTTGCTGAAACCATTTCGAGGATTCGATGCTATCGGCAGATTTGCCAGACTGCCCAGGTCTTCAAAGAAGGGCTTTCCCAGTTACTGGGTGCGTTTCCTAAGAAGTGCAGGGCAGTCACACAGCAGGTGTTGGATGTTTTCTATCTCCTCATGCATCCTCTCAGCCAGAAGGCCAATGGCGCAGTGCCCCGTTACAACCCCCGTCATGCTCCTAGTCCTGCTCTTGTGGAATAGCAGGAGTTCGGAAGTTCGCTTTGGGTTGTATCTTGGCCAAAGTGCTCGGGAGATGTGACAGCGGGACACGGTATCCCTTTAACATAAGACAAGTTATCCGCAATCAACCAAAAACGAGAGAGAGATTTGACACACTTGCACCGTGCGTGAGCCGACTGTGCTGAGGCAAAATGTTGTGCACTTGAGAGACTACTACTTCTTTAAGGACAAGTTATTTAAAAAAAAAATTTCTGAAGAAGTTACTTCTCTTCTTCGAGTCACCAAAATCGTTATCTAGAGTAACATACGTAGAATACAATGTGGAGATACCTAGTCCACCGCAACAGTTTTTTATTATTTACTCCAAAACTTTTCTATGTAGCAAAGTAAAACTCAACACAGACCGTTCTCTTTCATAATGTCATAAATCGTTTGTTTTAGTCGCAAAACCTCAAATTCAAAACCCTTTGCCGAGGAGAGAGATCCTTCAAAAATAAGTTTTTTCTAAACCTTTCTGTAAAGCTTCAGTAGAATACTGTAAAATAAAGATATTTAGTACAATGATGGATTTGAAAATCATTTAAAAGAGATTTCCGGCACGTTACTTCATTGTACTACGTATTACATTTATTAATTTTGGTTTCCTTACTAATTGTTTACACATATTTGTTTATATGACACTTGAATTCCACAATTTGTTCAAGTTCTTGCCTTAATTGTAAGCAGCTTAATGATCCACAAATGAATAGCACATTTCTATGCCTCAAGCGTTGAGTTTTTCAAGTTCCAGGTGTTGACCATATACACGTGACTAGACAAAATAAAATGCATTTAACGTCATATAAGTAAATCTACATATCATAAATAACAGGCACTACAAAAAATTGTTAAATAAGTTGGAAAAAAAAAAAAAATTCGTTGCACGTTTTCAAGCTGGAGGTTTTTATGATGGACAAAAATGAACTAAAAAATTTAATTTTTTTACAAAGCTTTGACACTTGACAATGTCATACAGATGATAGATAAACTAATATTCTACAAGGTAGAGCCTTCAATTTACACGATTTCTGAACCTTTAATAAACGGGTTCGAGGTCTTCCATAAACGCAAACCAAACTCAAAACAGCTAGTAGATCAATTGCGAAATTTTACTCATCATGAATATGAATGCCTTAACCAAACAAACCAACAAACTGTTTTTATGATGTTGACCAACTTGGCCGGACAAGACCTTGTCGTGGCCGGGTCTTACAAATACACTGCATAACTTTAGAGACGACGTTGTAATTTTAATTGACTCACCACTTGAGCAAATGAATAGCAATTACCTAATGGCATTTAAAGTTTTTCTTTATTTTAAACAAAAGAGCAAATAATAAGTATTAGTTAATTGATAGTGCTGTAGTTAGTTTGAGTTTTTAATTAGTTCTATGCAAAGGCCTTGTGCATAGGCAAAAAAAAATAAAAATTTTTCAAATTATAAAAATATTATAATTAATAGTAGCGCCAAGTGTACTGTCGAGAAACTTCTTTTAATATTGCGCAGCTAGCTTTGGCTTCTGATATCATTTGTAATAATCGCAAAAAAACTATAATAAACCGCTTTTGGTAAAATAATCTTTTAATTGATTAATAATTATTCAGTATTCTTGTTTTAAGATTTTTTACACACTGGGTGCTGGTAACATGGGGATTCTCTTCAGTCCGAAAGTTTGCTAAAGAGACTCGGAGTCTTGAAAAAAATATTAAGTATACGTCTACATTATACGAAAAAAAAAAAAAAAAAAAAAGCATTGCGCTTAGGGCCTGTCGATAGTCGCCACCAGGCCCCGACTTTTCTCTCAAAGGTCCATGGGAGTTCATTGCAAACAATTAGTAGGTACCTATTTCAACCAATTTGAGTTAATTTTAAAAAAGAGCTTTTTTTTTAGTTCCTCAATTCCTACACTCAAACTTTCAATAATAATTTACTACAACAGTTTTATCGCTCCTTCTCTAAGCATAGCGCAAGCTATATCCATCTCTCGAGTAATCTCTATTGGAGGTCGGATTATTCAATCTAGATCCCGTGAGCATCGTTTAGTCGCCTTAAACGACAAGCAGGTGCTGAGGTAGGTTTTCTTATACCCTACAGCCTCAGGTTGAAATAATACATATCGGCGAAAATAAGTGAAGCAAAATTCCGATTATTTATCGAGTAAGAGATAACTGAATATGGCATTTTTTATTTTTAGAAATTTCTTTGACAAACCATATTTTCTAAACTATTAAAAATATGTACACAATTTAAAATTTAAAAGATAAAATTGTTCATATTAAAAATTTTTGATTATTTTTATTATTATTCTGAATTTGTAATAAAAAATTTTTGTTTTAAAAAAAAATTATTTTTTAACTTTTTTTAATAATTTTTTTTCTTTCAGCCTAAAATAATTATAATTTTTTTTTTCTAATTTTAAAATTCAAAAGTGATGTTCTACTTTCTGTCACTTGCGTAAAAATCATCAAAATCTTAGAGGTCAACCTAAAAGTGGCCCGCTTCACTTATGTTCTGCAATATGTATATTTAATAACGATTTTACAAAAAATATATTTAATAAAATACATGGAAAAACTATTCTAACATAAGTATTAACGAGAAAATTTGGTTTTTAAGTAAGCCCCAAAGTTAAACTAAAATGTCATTAAATAATCAACCCAAAAGCTACAATATTTGTATTCAAGCCATCAAGCTAACAGGCACGGAAATAAAATTTTATCCAATTTATTTACTTATAGTTTCAATTTATTGTTAATTTTGTATACGTGTTACTATATAGGTACATACTTTTCTTATAAACGCAGCTTTTGAAATTAGCTTTATATCAACCAAGCTTTCGTAAATGCATTTATCAATTCACCTTATCCAAAAAAAGAGTTTATTTTATAGTTAAGAAAAATTAATTTTTGTAGCAACATATGGCTCCTATGCCATGGTATAAAGAAATGAGGTTGCGTATTGCTCGTGCCAAATATTTGGCAAGTTAAAAATTATAATCATCTTATGTCACATTTGCTAAGGCTTAATAACAATGGTATCTGTATTTTATGTTTTTTTTTTTGCCCTTATTGTATATTTTGCCTACTTACTTTACAAATAATTATCATAAAAGGCACGATTATTTATAACGATTTTAGTTATAAGCGGATTTCTTTAGATTTTACAAAAGAGAGTCTCTCAAAAACTTTTGGTTCTACGGTTTGGCTACTTGCAGTAATGTTTACCTATCTTGTACATATATTTATTTCAAATAAATAAAAAATAAATAATAACCGTCCTTTTAAATAATTCTCAAAAAATGAGGAATTGGCGATAATGCGCGCTTTCCGACCTATGCGCTACCTAAGAGCGGCAATAATATTTGATTGAATTTATATTTATTGTAAGCCATGTTGTGCAATTGCCAAGGAACTAATATAATAATGCACCCTAAAAAAAATGTTCTCGAAGTTGGTAACACTATTAAAAAGCTGATTAAGTCTTATTTGGATTAGTTTAGGACAAAACCCGTAACACACTCAAGTCAGAGGAAATGGAAATATAAACTAAGCTGTATCTGATCTCTCCAAGACTCCATATTTATCACGCAAAAGTTCGGTACATTTCAGATCAGTTCCTCCCTTAGTCTGGGCCTATGCCATATGCTCCTTTGTCGAGCTTAAGACTCAAATATATAAACAACTTTGAACAGTGCTTGTCACAATTTTCATTCCCAGTAAAACTTCAAAAATCGGTACCGACTTTAATGCGGACTGGTGCAGCAGAAAATATACGTTATCTTATTTTAATGCACCACGCAACTGCTATAGAAGTTATAAATAAAGCGCAATGTGTTCTTTAATGATTCGCACTGCTATTGAGCAGCGTTGTGGAAAAATCTGTTTTGCCTAAAGGCCCATACGCAGCTCGAAAAATTTCGCACGGAATGACAAAACTTCATATAAAAAAAAAATCCCATTTGGGATATCCCAAGCCTTAAACAAATTCTATAAAAGTCATAGATAGAGTCAGATAGGCCCAGTTGTGCCAGATCTGGACTGCTATGGAGCAGCGAAGTGCAAAAATTTATTGAGCTGGAAACATTCGAAATATTACTCTCAGCAAAAATCTCTAAATCGAAAAGTAGACAATAACTCCATGTCTGCACATTTAGTTTCCTGGATAAGTAAGTGTATCTAAGTGTAATATTTCACTAACAATTGAAATAAGTCAAAACTAAACCAATTTTATTTAAATACTAGTCATTTATCAAATAATGTCAGACTTGTAGTTCCCACTGAATGCATTTAAGATATTTATTCAAACGAAACTTGTTAAGGTGACGTTAAATCATCCTAATATATTTGCTATTTGACAGATAGTTTACACTAACTAGACTTGTAGCTGTTGAGAAATGTTCATATTTTTATGTGCATTAAAACAATAGCTTTCTAACAAAAGGCAGTTCAATTATTATTTTCAAATCGAACAGATACTGAGAATTTGTGCAAAACAAAATTGTGGGAGACGTACTAAAGCCTTCCACAAGCTGTCATTATGTCAAGAGTTGTTAAACATTTACTCAAGCCGCACTTTACGAGATGCTTACAGCTCATAGTCAAACATGGTAACTCTTTCACAACCCCGCCGAAATCTCTGACTACAGCTGGAAAACTTAGGAAAAGCTTTGGCCCAGACTGTTAACCACAAAGCGCATGCGCAGCCGCTCCGAATTGTAAGGTGAAAGCGAAAGTTTTTCTTTAACTCAAAATGTAACAACTGGTCTCAGCTTTTCTTGACCATTTACATAATTGTTTTTTTTTTCGGTTTTTTGCTTTTAATTTTTAATACATATTTATATATGCTGCAAGCAAATTTACAGTCTTTAAAATTAATTTATTTTAGTTTTATAAACTCACTTTTTACTTAATTTTTTTATAATATATTTTGTTGCTCTCAAATTTTTGACGCACTCGCAACGTGTTGAATTTCACAAGTTGCAAAAATTATATAAATAACGTTTAAATTGTGTTTTTTTTTTTTTTTTTTTGTAACTATAAATTTAGTTTTTGTATGCTTTATAATATTTTGTAATTTAGCTTTGTTTCCGTTGCAAGCTTTTTAGGCACTGCTCTTAAGCTTTAGCGACAACGATGTGAACGTGAAGACGCTTTGAGCGCAACTGACGATTTTTGGTCAACTGAAAATTTATTTAAACCACGTCGCAGCTTGCCGCAATTTTTCACTCAATTGAGTTGACTCAATTTGGAGCACTTTTTAGTACAGACGCTTTGCGCTTTGAAGCGCGCCTTCTTTTCAAGGAACTTTTTGTTATAAAAAGATGTGCTTTAAAAATATTTCTAGTTTAAGGCTATTCTTGTATGGTAATGGGCTGAAATAGTATAGTAGTGTAAATGACGTCTTAGTTGGCCAATTATACTTTTTGAGCATGAGTAGAAAATTGTGTTAGAAATAACAGCAAGGTTGGGCTAGGGCTATGGGAAGTGCGGCATATGTCGCACGTGAGTCAACGGCAAGTCAAAATTCTATATTTTCAACGTTATTAAAAAATTGAATTTAATTCACTCTATAGGCTTGCTATACCGTCTAGTTGTTGTAAGAAAAATCACTTCAGCAAAAGTGTATAAATGAAGAACAAAAAAACAGGAGAAATGGCGAAAATAAGTAAATTGAGCAGCTATATAAATCGATCTATTCGATTTTAATCGTTTTTTACATATTTTTACCTGATCAATTTGATCGAGTTATCAATAAATCGTATGTACTTAGAAGACTAAAGATATGCAAAAAAAAAACGTTCTTATATATAAAAACCTCTTTTTATTTGAAATAGAAAAAAAAATAAAAAATACATGGTACTGCCTAGATATTTTGCAGATGTTGTCTGTGGTGTTAGCACATTTTTTATAAAAATCGCGGGTGGAATTTTAAGCCGTGATGTGAAACTAGGAGCGGATCCAGAATTGGATCATAAAGGGGTTTTTTTCCTCCAAGTGTATATATATCAGAGGTCGCAAAAAACTACCAACCCATTTTTTCAACTTTTGGTGGGTCCGGAGCCTAGAAATTTAAAGACAAGAAACTAAAACTTTTCTATGAATGTTCGTTTTGACATTTTATGACAAATTTTAGAAGGTCATGAACGCGTCTCGAGATATTGAAGTGCAAAGAACACAAAAATCGATTTGAAGCTATTTAGAAATCTACAAAAAATTATAGAGCCTGCAATTCCCTACAATATCGCAATATAGTGTTCTATATTTCAAAATGTATCTTATATATAGTGCCCATAGATACAGGCCTATAACATCTAATAGGTTACGCTAACACTCTTATATTATCTTAATTAAATTCAAAAAAAAAATATCTAAAATGTTTTGTTAGGAAATCTATTCCGGATAGGGGATTTTTGATATTTTTTGCGGCTGAAGCAGTATTAAAAATGACACATCTATCCGAAAAAAAGGCAAAACATCATAGATAACTATAATTGGTACTAAGGTAAAAAATGTTATGGTATATTTTGATTTTTGTATATGATCTTGAATTAATTGAGCGTATGAATGTAAAAACATCAATAAATAAGAATTATAGTCTTTGAAAATGGACCTTGCTATAAACTTCGTATTAAAATGCATTATACAAAGCTTAAAAAAAACTTATACACTTTTTACCGGCTAAACTTTATTTTTTGATTTATTATTAAGAAGAAGGTTAACAATAAATTCATAACCTACTACAAATTTAAGAGCACTAACTGCGAGGCTTTCAGCTCAGTTAGAGGACAAAAACAGTTTTCTAAATCATCTTACTATATCCGTATATTTGATGAAATAAAAAAACTTTTATACTTTTTGACCGACAAAAAATGTTGTTGTTTCTTAAGAAAACAAAATACAAAAAAAAAATATAGAGGTGGCAACATAAGTCGTTTGTATCTTGTATCTTAAGTCAAGGGATATATAAGGCATATATATATATATATTAGCAGGAGATGCCGCGGTGAAATTAGTAGGGAATGGCTTGTAAGTTGCCAATCCATAGTTTTTTTTTGTGTCTATATCTCGACATTGAATACGCAAAGGCATCGATGTAAATACACCGATGGAAAGAGAAAAGAACGAGCTATAATCCATAATAAACAGATCATTTGAATTTTATAAAAAAAAGAATTTTACAGACAATTTTCCAAAGAGCTTGAAAACAATCACCAAAAAAAAAGGCTTGTAAGTAGTCATACCTGCAAAAATCGCTGAAAATTTGAAAAAACTGAAATAAAAACGCATGATTGCTAAAAGTTATGAAAATTTATTGATTTTAAATTTAACTGAGCATTAAATTGAATTTAAAAAAACAAGAAAAATTTAACTTACCAGAGAAGTGAAAATTGCGGTTTTTTGTGATCGGTTTTTCTAGATCGCCATACAAAAATTGAATTGTTATGGAAAATATTGAAAAAATATATTCGAAAATGGCAGAAAAATTCACTAAAAACAATTCGAATTAGTTTCAATGATAATTCCACACAATAAAACAATCATATAAATAATATAGCAATGGAAAAAACTGAAAATAGATGGGTAGCAACTTACAAGCCAAAAAGTGTGGCATCTTAAATTTTTGAAGCCATTTTGGAATGCATTGAAAAAAATTTTTCAATTCACTGTATGTCCGAAAACCATTGATTATGAAAATTCATTGAGTTTCAGTTCCAGCATATATATTTACCTTGATTTTTCATTTTAGGTTAGGTTAGGTTAAACCGGTTGACCCCTGGGGGGGGATATAGACTACATAGTCCTTAGTGGAACCGGAGGATGCGGAGAATTTTTCATTTTGATTTGATCACTTTTTGAGCGCGCGCAATCAAAAATACTTAATGTTTTTTATTTTCCGATTTCTTTAAAAACAATTTTTATATTTTGTCACACACACCTGCGTTTTTGTATCTGTTCGCATCAAAAACACATTAAAATTGTCTACGGCGAATTTGCCATCGACAGGTGGAATTTTGGTTTTTTCATTGCTGGAACATCAACATCGACCAGGGTTGGCAACTTACAAGCCTTTCCCCTACATATTTGACTATCACTCATCATATAGTACAGTAAAAATAGACCAAAAAATGGGTTGACCTGGAAAAAATTGCACACTGTAATTTCTCTTGCTTAATGTATTAAGGACCATCTAAAAAGTCTAAAACCAAAATGGTGAGCTCTCCCCCTTTCGAGTTTTATTTGTATTGGAAGGTAAACCCAGAAGTTCATATTTTCGGCGATAGAGGGCGCCAAAGTTACAACAACGCTGTTTTTCGTATTTTTACCCACCCCCTTGCACTTATTGTTTTTGGTGCGTATATCTCAAAAAAGTAGACAAAACTGTTTTTTAAATCGTGTAAGTATCTCTAGTAGTTTCCAAGATATAACGCTTTAAAGTCTCCCCGCGCCTTGAAAAACAGGCAAGCGCTGCGCTACGATCAGCACTTTAGCGCCCCCTGCCGTTCAATATGTTTATAGATTGGCGCTGCGCTTGCCTTGAAAGTTTTTTTGTACGACTTATAGAATTCGAGATAAATGGGCCGACACAAATGTCAAAATAACGGTAAACCCTACGGGGGGAGAGGTTACCATTTTGGTTTTAGACTTTTTGAATGGTCCTTAATACATTAAGCAAGAGAAATTACATTGTGCAATTTTTTCCAGGTCAAAACCTATTTTTACTGGCAAATTTTACGGTCTCCGAAAGCTACGTGTTCATACGGACGGACGGACATTATAGCTCAATCGCTACCGGAGATAATGATCAGCATTTTTTGGTATAAAAAACTCTGGCATAGTAAACATTAAAATTAGTAAAAGTAATTAATGAAAAACAATAAATTTTTTAATTTCTTACGAAATCCTAATTATTCAAAAAGTATCGCTTCCCCATGTCTCTCAGGCATATTTCTATTTTTGGTTGCCTTTCATTTCCACATATCTGAGCTTTGAAAAAATGTGTGTATACTCTATATCTTATGTTAAGCGTATATTAAAAAGGAAGGAGACGCTTGAGACCCATTTGGTGGATTACTTTGTACCCTTCTTTTCTGCCTTTAAATGCATTCGCGCCGGGCTTTAATGCGGAACATGTTCGGACATAAAATTAATAGATGTAACTGGTCATACTATACTATACTTAGAACTACTGAAATATTGTAGTATTAATATTTCATTAGACCAAAACAAGTTTGCTTTATATGTTTGCCTTAACACCTAGAATGAACTGTATTTAAATAACTCAAATGCTATTAGCCAGATTTATTTCTCTGGTATTTGAGCAGCTAAGCCTAAGAGTTACAATTTGAAAACCGAGCTCAAAGGCCAAATTACCTATTTTAACCGAAAAGCATTACAACTTGAACCTTTAAAATGCTGCTATACATTCTCTAATTGCTCTGCAAGTGCTTTCAGCAAATAATTTGCCACCATTAGTGGCACGTGCGTAAGAAAAAAAAAAAAGTTTAGACCGGGATCTGTTTAGCAGAACCAGCTGAAATTGTAAAATTATTGAGAAAAAAAAAAAACAGAATGCATAACCAAATAATGTTCAACAATTAGTGATAATAATTGCAACATTATTATAATATTTTCATGCATCATTTCGGTTACTGGCGCAACTAATTTCAAATATATAAATTTTTATCAAAGTTTCCATGATCTATAAAAAAGCAAATTATTGCTATTAACAAAAAACACACAAAATTTTGATACATGGTTCTTGCTTATTTTTCACCCTCCTCCTCTTCGGCTTCCGGCTGTTCTGCCTCTTCTGGCGGCGGTGGCGCCTCTTCTTCACCTTCCATTGCCTGTGGTTTCTGTGCTCGCGGCGATGGTTGTGATTTTTTACCAGTTGATCTGGTTCTGGATCTATATTTGCGTCTGCGTCGCGGCTCATGTTGCTCAGCTGGTTGCTCCTCCAGATCATCCGCAAAGGGATAAAATACATGTTCCTTGACATCCTCATACTTGACTATGCGCGACTTTTGTTTAATACCCCGCAAGGCACGCGTATCCATCTCTTCTAGTTGAAAATCAAATATATCTAGATTTTGTTTAATATGCAGCGGATTGCCTGACTTGGGTATTGGCACTACCCCATAATCCATCTGTAATACGCTCATATCATTCATATTTGCAGTACCTCATTTATTGTACAAAACTTACCAAGTAGCGCAGCACAATTTGGGAGCCGGTTTTGTTATACTTTTTCATCAAACGCTTTAGACCCTCGGAAAAAAAATATATGGGCGAATGCGTTTCACGATCTGGTCGACCTAATGGAGAATGGGCTGCTACCACAATACCATTATAGCGGCAATAATCCACCAAATCCTTTTGCATAAACCCAGGCCAAACTTCCACCTGATTTACAACTGGTTTGGATGCGCTGCACTGTATTATGCGTTGAATCTGCTCCATATTGAAATTGGAAAGTCCAATGCTGCGTACCAGCCCCAGTCGCACTAGCTCCTCCATAGCGCGCCAGGTGTCAATATAATCTCTATCGCTGTAACAGGGTTTGATTGATTGCATAATGCACGGAAAACTTTTATTCTCTAAAGACTTACGTTGTTTCTATTTGATCATCCTTCTTGGGATTCAAAATCTCATCACAAATATAATTATAACCAACGGGAAAATGCATCAAATACAGATCAATGTAGTCAAAACCCAGTGCATCCAGTTGCTTCTCACATATGCGTCGCACTTCGCTAGGATCATGATGGATGTTCCAAAGCTGTGGGCAAGCACATGACTTTAGCTAAAGCATTTAGCTCTTGAATGCAACAAACCTTGGTTGTTAGAAATATGTTTTCCCTAGAGACATTACCCATTTGAATTTGTGTACGTAAGGCTTCTCCCACTTCTTTCTCGTTCTCATAGTAGAAGGCTGTATCAAAATGCCTATAGCCCGTTTCCAAGGCGCAGTGTATAGCCGTAGCGCATTGATATCCCTGAAGCTGTCGGTATACGGAGCTTAAAAGGCTGTAGAAGAATCGTAAATAGCTGCTTTACCTTGTAAGTACCAAAGCCAAGTACGGGCATATCGTAGCCGCTGCTTAGTTTAATCTTGGGTGCCATAAGCAGCGATTTGGTACTGCAGACGGGTGGCCTATCTGCGCCTAAGATCATGGCCACACGTGTAGTATCTTCAACCTCCTCCTCATCATCACAAGTTGTCAGACAGCGCGCGGGTATCATGTTGCAAAATTTGCAGAATGCCGACTAAGAATTTAAATATTTGTAAAATAAATGTCTAAAGTTCAGAGACAAAATTTGACAGAATTTGTTTATGCTACTAAGGGTTAATATTTAAGTTTTACAGAGTTTTTCCAAAATTTTCAAAGACAATAAATATAGAAAACAATTCTTCTTTTTACTGTTCAATAAGAGCAACGCAGATTAAAGAACACCACCCAAAAAAGATATTATTGACTGTGTACAAAAGAAAAGTTTTCTTTTTAATTTATTTTTGAATTACTTAGAAGAGAAACCTAGAACTTAGACAATTTTAGAAAAGAAAAAAAGACTGTGAAATACATATATTTAATTGTTTGAATTCCCAATTTATTCCCTGACTTAGGTTGTAGGTCTACGTTTATAATGCTTTGGTGTTTATGCTTTCATTTTTCTTTTCTGTGGGTATGTAATCACCTTATAGACATGATCAGACACCGATTTACAAATCGTACTTTTCTTACCAGCAATTAAAACTATGTAGCAAGCTCCAGAACGCCAAAAAGGAAGCGAAGACTCCACTAATTCAATAGACGTACACATTTTGACCGTCTTTTGTGTCACGAATTTGGTTTACGATACCTAAGTACAAACGACAATTTGAGTTAGTTTACGCCCCTATACTTTTAAAGAAAAACTTATACAAAAGTAGTGATAATGCTGGGGCTGTAAAAATAGGAATATTGTATATAAAAAGCTAATGCCTCAATTGTATTTACATATAATCCCTTTATTATACGGCACATATTTATTCACATTAAAAACAATAAACGCTTACAATCATTTGAATTAGAGTTTAGGTTGGAGGTGGTGCACCTCCTTCTTAATAGATGACTGGTTTTAGTCATTTTTAAAGTAATCCTATTTCGATTGTACCTTCAGAACAGGTTCCTATGGTGATGAATCTGGTTTTGGTGGTGCCTTCGGCTTTCGTATTCCCAGAGCGGTTTGCTTCGGTTGTCGTTGCGTCTTTGGCGGTGCCTTTAATGCTACAGATGGCTGTTCCTTAGAAGTTCCCTGTTCCCTTTTAGATGTTTCTTTTGGTGGTAGTTCTTTTTTAAGTGATTCCCTATTTGGCGACTGTTTGGATGACGTTTGTGTTGGTGGCTCCTTTGCTGATACTTCCTTTGGAGGTTTTTCTTTTTTAGGTGCTTCCGTCTTTTGCGGCTCTTCCACTGGCTTTTGCGTCGGTCGCTCTTTTTGTGAAACTGGCTTTGGTGGTTGCGCTTTAGTCGGTTCTTCTATCTTTCTTGAACCCATCGATGGATGTGTTCCCAGAGCAGACTGCTTCGAAGGTGGTTCCGTCTTTTGCGGTGCCTTCGGTGGTAGTAGTGCTAGTGGAGTTGGCTTCTGAGATTTTTCCTTAGGTGTTTCTTCCTTTGATGGTGGCTCCTTTGTTGATACCTCCTTTGGAGGTTTTTCTTTTTTAGGTGCTTCCGTCTTTTGCGGCTCTTCCACTGGCTTTTGCGTCGGTCGCTCTTTTTGTGAAACTGGCTTTGGTGGTTGCGCTTTAGTCGGTTCTTCTATCTTTCTTGGAGCCATCGATGATTGTGTTCCCAGAGCAGACTGCTTCGAAGGTGGTTCCTTTTTTGACGGTGCTTTCGGTGGTAGTAGTGCAAGTGGAGTTGGCTTCTGAGATTTTTCCTTAGTTGTTTCTTCCTTTGATGGTAGCTCTTTTGTTGATACTTCCTTTGGAGGTTTTTCTTTTTTAGGTGCTTCCGTCTTTTGCGGCTCTTCCACTGGCTTTTGCGTCGGTCGCTCTTTTTCTGAAACTGGCTTAAGTGGTTGCGCTTTAGTCGGTTCTTCTGTCTTTCTTGAACCCATCGATGGCCGTGTTCCCAGAGCAGACTGCTTCGAAGGTGGTTCCGTCTTTTGCGGTGCCTTCGGTGGTAGTAGTGCTAGTGGAATTGGCTTCTGAGATTTTTCCTTAGGTGTTTCTTCCTTTGATGGTGGCTCCTTTGTTGATACCTCCTTTGGAGGTTTTTCTTTTTTAGGTGCTTCCGTCTTTTGCGGCTCTTCCACTGGCTTTTGCGTCAGTCGCTCTTTTTGTGAAACTGGCTTTGGTGGTAGCGCCTTAGTCGGTTCTTCTATCTTTCTTGGAGCCATCGATGATTGTGTTCCCAGAGCAGACTGCTTCGAAGGTGGTTCCTTTTTTGACGGTGCCTTCGGTGGTAGTAGTGCTAGTGGAGTTGGCTTCTGAGATTTTTCCTTAGTTGTTTCTTCCTTTGATGGTAGCTCCTTTCTTGAAACCTCCTTTGGAGGTTTTTCTTTTTTAGGTGCTTCCGTCTTTTGCGGCTCTTCCACAGGCTTTTGCGTCGGTCGCTCTTTTTGTGAAACTGGCTTTGGTGGTTGCGCTTTAGTCGGTTCTTCTGTCTTTCTTGAACCCATCGATGGATGTGTTCCCAGAGCAGACTGCTTCGAAGGCGGTTCCGTCTTTTGCGGTGCCTTCGGTGGTAGTAATCCTAGTGGTGTTGGCTTCTGAGGCTTTTCCTTAGTCGTTTCTTCCTTTGATGGTAGCTCCTTTGTTGATACTTCCTTTGGAGGTTTTTCTTTTTTAGGTGCTTCCGTCTTTTGCGGCTCTTCCACTGGCTTTAGCGTCGGTCGCTCTTTTTGTGAAACTGGCTTTGGTGGTTGCGCTTTAGTCGGTTCTTCTATCTTTCTTGAACCAATCGATGGATGTGCTCCCAGAGCAGACTGCTTCGAAGGTGGTTCCGTCTTTTTCGGTGCCTTCGGTGGTAGTAGTCCTAGTGGTGTTGGCTTCTGAGATTTTTCCTTAGGTGTTTCTTCCTTTGATGGTAGGTCCTTTGTTGAAACTTCCTTTGGAGGTTTTTCTTTTTTAGGTGCTTCCGTCTTTTGCGGCTCTTCCACTGGATTTTGCGTCGGTCGCTCTTTTTGTGAAACTGGCTTTGGTGGTAGCGCTTTAGTCGGATCTTCTATCTTTCTTGAACCCATCGATGGATGTGTTCCCAGAGCAGACTGCTTTGAAGGTGGTTCCGTCTTTTGCGGTGCCTTCGGTGGTAGTAGTCCTAGTGGTGTTGGCTTCTGAGGCTTTTCCTTAGTTGTTTCTTCCTTTGATGGTAGCTCCTTTGTTGATACTTCCTTTGGAGGTTTTTCTTTTTTAGGTGCTTCCGTCTTTTGCGGCTCTTCCACTGGCTTTTGCGTCGGTCGCTCTTTTTGTGAAACAGGCTTTGGTGGTAG
Source organism: Chymomyza fuscimana (assembly GCA_949987675.1). NCBI lineage: Eukaryota > Metazoa > Arthropoda > Insecta > Diptera > Drosophilidae > Chymomyza > Chymomyza fuscimana. Next base: position 26,427,419 of record OX465089.1, on the reverse strand, counting down.
CGCTTTAGTCGGTTCTTCTGTCTTTCTTGAACCCATCGATGGATGTGTTCCCAGAGCAGACTGCTTCGAAGGTGGTTCCGTCTTTTGCGGTGACTTCGGTGGTAGTAGTCCTAGTGGTGTTGGCTTCTGAGGCTTTTCCTTAGTTGTTTCTTCCTTTGATGGTAGCTCCTTTGTTGATACTTCCTTTGGAGGTTTTTCTTTTTTAGGTGCTTCCGTCTTTTGCGGCACTTCCACTAGCTTTTGCGTCGGTCGCTCTTTTTGTGAAACTGGCTTTGGTGGTAGCGCTTTAGTCGGATCTTCTATCTTTCTTGAACCCATCGATGGATGTGTTCCCAGAGCAGACTGCTTCGAAGGTGGTTCCGTCTTTTGCGGTGCCTTCGGTGGTAGTAGTGCTAGTGGAGTTGGCTTCTGAGATTTTTCCTTAGGTGTTTCTTCCTTTGATGGTAGCTCCTTTGTTGATACTTCCTTTGGAGTTTTTTCTTTTTTAGGTGCTTCCGTCTTTTGCGGATCTTCCACTGGCTTTTGCGTCAATGGCTCTTTTTGTGAAAGTGGCTTTGGTGGTTGCGCTTTAGTCGGTGCTTCTATCTTTTTTGGAGCCATCGATGATTGTATTCCCAGAGCAGACTGCTTCGAAGGTGGTTCCGTCTTTTGCGGTGCCTTCGGTGGTAGTAGTCCTAGTGGTGTTGGCTTCTGAGGCTTTTCCTTAGTTGTTTCTTCCTTTGATGGTAGCTCCTTTGTTGATACCTCCTTTGGAGGTTTTTCTTTTTTAGGTGCTTCCGTCTTTTGTGGCTCTTCCACTGGATTTTGCGTCGGTCGCTCTTTTTGTGAAACTGGCTTTGGTGGTAGCGCTTTAGTCGGATCTTCTATCTTTCTTGAACCCATCGATGGATGTGTTCCCAGAGCAGACTGCTTCGAAGGTGGTTCCGTCTTTTGCGGTGCCTTCGGTGGTAGTAGTCCTAGTGGTGTTGGCTTCTGAGGCTTTTCCTTAGTTGTTTCTTCCTTTGATGGTAGCTCCTTTGTTGATACCTCCTTTGGAGGTTTTTCTTTTTTAGGTGCTTCCGTCTTTTGCGGCTCTTCCACTGGCTTTAGCGTCGGTCGCTCTTTTTGTGAAACTGGCTTTGGTGGTAGCGCTTTAGTCGGTTCTTCTGTCTTTCTTGAACCCATCGAGGGATGTGTTCCCAGAGCAGACTGCTTCGAAGGTGGTTCCGCCTTTGGCGGTGCCTTCTGTGGTACCAGTCCAAGTGGTGTTGGCTTCTGAGGCGTTTCCTTTGCTTTTTCTTCTTTCGATGGAAATTCCTTTGCTGGTGCTTCCTTAGGCGGCATTTCTTTTTTAGGTGCTTCCGACTTTGGCGGCTCTTTCACTGGCTTTTGCATCGGTTGCTCTTTTTGTGGAATTGGCTTCGGTGGTTGTGCTTCCGACTTTGGCGGCTCTTTCACTGGCTTTTGCATCGGTTGCTCTTTTTGTGGAATTGGCTTCGGTGGTTGTGCTTCTGACGGTTCTCCGGTCTTTCGTGATCCCATCGATGGTTGAATTCCCAGAGCAGATTGCTTTGGTGGTGGTTCCGTCTGTGGCGCTTTCTTCGATGGACTCAATCCCAGTGGAGTTGGCTTCTGAGGCTTTTCCTTTGCTTTTTCTTCCTTTGATGGTAGTTCCTTTGCTGATGCTTCCTTTGGAGGTTTTTCTTTTTTAGGTGCTTCCGTCTTTTGCGGCTCTTCCACTGGCTTTAGCGTCGGTCGCTCTTTTTGTGAAACTGGCTTTGGTGGTAGCGCTTTAGTCGGTTCTTCTGTCTTTCTTGAACCCATCGAGGGATGTGTTCCCAGAGCAGACTGCTTCGAAGGTGGTTCCGCCTTTGGCGGTGCCTTCTGTGGTACCAGTCCAAGTGGTGTTGGCTTCTGAGGCGTTTCCTTTGCTTTTTCTTCTTTCGATGGAAATTCCTTTGCTGGTGCTTCCTTAGGCGGCATTTCTTTTTTAGGTGCTTCCGACTTTGGCGGCTCTTTCACTGGCTTTTGCATCGGTTGCTCTTTTTGTGAAATTGGCTTCGGTGGTTGAGCTTCTGACTTTGGCGGCTCTTTCACTGGCTTTGGCATCGGTTGCTCTTTTTGTGGAATTGGCTTCGGTGGTTGTGCTTCTGACGGTTCTCCGGTCTTTCGTAATCCCATCGATGGTTGAATTCCCAGAGCAGATTGCTTTGGTGGTGGTTCCGTCTGTGGCGCTTTCTTCGATGAACTCAAACCCAGTGGAGTTGGCTTCTGAGGCTTTTCCTTTGCTTTTTCTTCCTTTGATGGTAGTTCCTTTGCTGGTGCTTCCTTAGTCGGTATTTCTTTTTTAGGTGCTTCCGACTTTGGCGGCTCTTTCACTGGCTTTTGCATCGGTTGCTCTTTTTGTGGAATTGGCTTCGGTGGTTGTGCTTCCGTCTTTGGCGGCTCTTTCACTGGCTTTTGCATCGGTTGCTCTTTTTGTGGAATTGGCTTCGGTGGTTGTGCTTCTGACGGTTCTTCGGTCTTTCGTGATCCCATCGATGGTTGAATTCCCAGAGCAGATTGCTTTGGTGGTGGTTCCGTCTGTGGCGCTTTCTTCGATGGACTCAAACCCAGTGGAGTTGGCTTCTGAGGCTTTTCCTTAGCTTTTTCTTCCTTTGATGGTAGTTCCTTCGCTGGTGCTTCCTTAGTCGGTATTTCTTTTTTAGGTGCTTCCGACTTTGGCGGCTCTTTCACTGGCTTTTGCATCGGTTGTTCTTTTTGTGGAATTGGCTTGGGTGGTTGTTCTTCTGACTTTGGCGGCTCTTTCACTGGCTTTTGCATCGGTTGCTCTTTTTGTGGAACTGGCTTCGGTGGTTGTGCTTCTGGCGGTTCTCCGGTCTTTCGTGATCCCATCGATGGTTGAATTCCCAGAGCAGATTGCTTTGGTGGTGGTTCCGTCAGAGGCGCTTTCTTCGATGGACTCAATCCCAGTGGAGTTGGCTTCTGAGGCTTTTCCTTAACTTTTTCTTCCTTTGATGGTAGTTCCTTCGCTGGTGCTTCCTTAGGCTGTATTTCTTTTTTAGGTGCTTCCGACGTTGGCGGCTCTTTCACTGGCTTTTGCATCGGTTGCTCTTTTTGTGGAATTGGCTTGGGTGGTTGTTCTTCTAACTTTGGCGGCTCTTTCACTGGCTTTTGCATCGGTTTCTCTTTTTGTGGAATTGGCTTCGGTGGTTGTGCTTCTGACGGTTCTCCGGTCTTTCGTGATCCCATCGATGGTTGAATTCCCAGAGCAGATTGCTTTGGTGGTGGTTCCGTCTGAGGTGCTTTCTTCGATGGACTCAATCCCAGTGGAGTTGGCTTCTGAGGCTTTTCCTTTGCTTTTTCTTCCTTTAATGGCAGTTCCTTTGCTGGTGCATCCTTAGTCGGTATATCTTTTTTAGATGCTTCCAACGTTGGCGGCTCTTTCCCTGGCTTTTGCATCGGTTGCTCTTTTTGTGGAATTGGCTTCGGTGGTTGTGCTTCCGACTTTGGCGGCTCTTTCACTGGCTTTTGCATCGGTTGCTCTTTTTTTGGAATTGGCTTCGGTGGTTGTGCTTCTGGCGGTTCTCCGGTCTTTCGTGATCCCATCGATGGTTGAATTCCCAGAGCAGATTGCTTTGGTGGTGGTTCCGTCTGAGGCGCTTTCTTCGATGGACTCAATCCCAGTGGAGTTGGCTTCTGAGGCTTTTCCTTTGCTTTTTCTTCCTTTGATGGCAGTTCCTTTGCTGGTGCATCCTTAGTCGGTATTTCTTTTTTAGATGCTTCCAACGTTGGCGGCTCTTTCCCTGGCTTTTGCATCGGTTGCTCTTTTTGTGGAATTGGCTTCGGTGGTTGTGCTTCCGACTTTGGCGGCTCTTTCACTGGCTTTTGCATCGGTTGCTCTTTTTTTGGAATTGCCTTCGGTGGTTGTACTTCCGACGGTTCTCCGGTCTTTCGTGATCCCATCGATGGTTGAATTCCCAGAGCAGATTGCTTTGGTGGTGGTTCCGTCTGAGGCGCTTTCTTCGATGGACTCAATCCCAGTGGAGTTGGCTTCTGAGGCTTTTCCTTTGCTTTTTCTTCCTTTGATGGCAGTTCCTTTGCTGGTGCATCCTTAGTCGGTATTTCTTTTTTAGATGCTTCCAACGTTGGCGGCTCTTTCCCTGGCTTTTGCATCGGTTGCTCTTTTTGTGGAATTGGCTTCGGTGGTTGTGCTTCCGACTTTGGCGGCTCTTTCACTGGCTTTTGCATCGGTTGCTCTTTTTGTGGAATTGGCTTCGGTGGTTGTGCTTCTGACGGTTCTCCGGTCTTTCGTGATCCCATCGATGGTTGAATTCCCAGAGCAGATTGCTTTGGTGGTGGTTCCGTCTGTGGCGCTTTTTTCGATGGACTCAATCCCAGTGGAGTTGGCTTCTGAGGCTTTTCCTTAACTTTTTCTTCCTTTGATGGTAGTTCCTTCGCTGGTGCTTCCTTAGGCTGTATTTCTTTTTTAGGTGCTTCCGACGTTGGCGGCTCTTTCACTGGCTTTTGCATCGGTTGCTCTTTTTGTGGAATTGGCTTGGGTGGTTGTTCTTCTAACTTTGGCGGCTCTTTCACTGGCTTTTGCATCGGTTTCTCTTTTTGTGGAATTGGCTTCGGTGGTTGTGCTTCTGACGGTTCTCCGGTCTTTCGTGATCCCATCAATGGTTGAATTCCCAGAGCAGATTGCTTTGGTGGTGGTTCCGTCTGAGGCGTTTTCTTCGATGGACTCAATCCCAGTGGAGTTGGCTTCTGAGGCTTTTCCTTTGCTTTTTCTTCCTTTGATGGCAGTTCCTTTGCTGGTGCTTCCTTAGTCGGTATTTCTTTTTTAGGTGCTTCCGACTTTGGCGGCTCTTTCACTGGCTTTTGCATCGGTTGCTCTTTTTGTGGAATTGGCTTCGGTGGTTGTGCTTCCGTCTTTGGCGGCTCTTTCACTGGCTTTTGCATCGGTTGCTCTTTTTGTGGAATTGGCTTCGGTGGTTGTGCTTCTGACGGTTCTTCGGTCTTTCGTGATCCCATCGATGGTTGAATTCCCAGAGCAGATTGCTTTGGTGGTGGTTCCGTCTGTGGCGTTTTCTTCGATGGACTCAAACCCAGTGGAGTTGGCTTCTGAGGCTTTTCCTTAGCTTTTTCTTCCTTTGATGGTAGTTCCTTTGCTGGTGCTTCCTTAGTCGGTATTTCTTTTTTAGGTGCTTCCGACTTTGGCGGCTCTTTCACTGGCTTTTGCATCGGTTGTTCTTTTTGTGGAATTGGCTTGGGTGGTTGTTCATCTGACTTTGGCGGCTCTTTCACTGGCTTTTGCATCGGTTGCTCTTTTTGTGGAATTGGCTTCGGTGGTTGTGCTTCTGGCGGTTCTCCGGTCTTTCGTGATCCCATCGATGGTTGAATTCCCAGAGCAGATTGCTTTGGTGGTGGTTCCGTCAGAGGCGCCTTCTTCGATGGACTCAATCCCAGTGGAGTTGGCTTCTGAGGCTTTTCCTTAACTTTTTCTTCCTTTGATGGTAGTTCCTTCGCTGGTGCTTCCTTAGGCTGTATTTCTTTTTTAGGTGCTTCCGACGTTGGCGGCTCTTTCACTGGCTTTTGCATCGGTTGCTCTTTTTGTGGAATTGGCTTGGGTGGTTGTTCTTCTAACTTTGGCGGCTCTTTCACTGGCTTTTGCATCGGTTTCTCTTTTTGTGGAATTGGCTTCGGTGGTTGTGCTTCTGACGGTTCTCCGGTCTTTCGTGATCCCATCGATGGTTGAATTCCCAGAGCAGATTGCTTTGGTGGTGGTTCCGTCTGAGGCGCTTTCTTCGATGGACTCAATCCCAGTGGAGTTGGCTTCTGAGGCTTTTCCTTTGCTTTTTCTTCCTTTGATGGCAGTTCCCTTGCTGGTGCATCCTTAGTCGGTATTTCTTTTTTAGATGCTTCCAACGTTGGCGGCTCTTTCCCTGGCTTTTGCATCGGTTGCTCTTTTTGTGGAATTGGCTTCGGTGGTTGTGCTTCCGACTTTGGCGGCTCTTTCACTGGCTTTTGCATCGGTTGCTCTTTTTTTGGAATTGCCTTCGGTGGTTGTACTTCCGACGGTTCTCCGGTCTTTCGTGATCCCATCGATGGTTGAATTCCCAGAGCAGATTGCTTTGGTGGTGGTTCCGTCTGTGGCGTTTTCTTCGATGGACTCAATCCCAGTGGAGTTGGCTTCTGAGGCTTTTCCTTAACTTTTTCTTCCTTTGATGGTAGTTCCTTCGCTGGTGCTTCCTTAGGCAGTATTTCTTTTTTAGGTGCTTCCGACGTTGGCGGCTCTTTCACTGGCTTTTGCATCGGTTGCTCTTTTTGTGGAATTGGCTTCGGTGGTTGTGCTTCCGACTTTGGCGGCTCTTTCACTGGCTTTTGCATCGGTTGCTCTTTTTGTGGAATTGGCTTCGGTGGTTGTGCTTCTGGCGGTTCTCCGGTCTTTCGTGATCCCATCGATGGTTGAATTCCCAGAGCAGATTGCTTTGGTGGTGGTTCCGTCTGTGGCGCTTTCTTCGATGGACTCAATCCAAGTGGAGTTGGCTTCTGAGGCTTTTCCTTTGCTCTTTCTTCCTTTGATGGTAGTTCCTTTGCTGAAGCTTCCTTAGGCGGTATTTCTTTTTTAGGTGCTTCCGACTTTGGCGGCTCTTTCACTGGCTTTTGCATCGGTTGCTCTTTTTGAGGAATTGGCTTCGGTGGTTTTGCTTCTGACTTTGGCGTCTCTTTCACTGGCTTTTGCATGGGTTGCTCTTTTTGCGGAATTGGCTTCGGTGGTTGTGCTTCTGACGGTTCTCCGGCCTTTCGTGATCCCATCGATGGTTGAATTCCCAGAGCAGATTGCTTTGGTGGTGGTTCCGTCTGTGGCGCTTTCTTCGATGGACTCAATCCCAGTGGAGTTGGCTTCTGAGGCTTTTCCTTAACTTTTTCTTCCTTTGATGGTAGTTCCTTTGCTGATGCTTCCTTAGTCGGTTTTTCGTTTTTAGGTGCTTCCGACTTTGGCGGCTCTTTCACTGGCTTTTGCATCGGTTGCTCTTTTTGTGGAATTGGCTTCGGTGGTTGTGCTTCCGACTTTGGCGGCTCTTTCACTGGCTTTTGCATCGGTTGCTCTTTTTGTGGAATTGGCTTCGGTGGTTGTGCTTCTGACGGTTCTCCGGTCTTTCGTGATCCCATCGATGGTTGAATACCCAGAGCAGATTGCTTTGGTGGTGGTTCCGTCTGTGGCGCTTTCTTCGATGGACTCAATCCCAGTGGAGTTGGCTTCTGAGGCTTTTCCTTTGCTTTTTCTTCCTTTGATGGTAGTTCCTTTGCTGATGCTTCCTTAGGCGGTATTTCTTTTTTAGGTGCTTCCGACTTTGGCGGCTCTTTCACTGGCTTTTGCATCGGTTGCTCTTTTTGTGGAATTGGCTTCGGTGGTTGTGCTTCCGACTTTGGCGGCTCTTTCACTGGCTTTTGCATCGGTTGCTCTTTTTGTGGAATTGGCTTCGGTGGTTGTGCTTCTGACGGTTCTCCGGTCTTTCGTGATCCCATCGATGGTTGAATTCCCAGAGCAGATTGCTTTGGTGGTGGTTCCGTCTGTGGCGCTTTCTTCGATGGACTCAATCCCAGTGGAGTTGGCTTCTGAGGCTTTTCCTTTGCTTTTTCTTCCTTTGATGGTAGTTCCTTTGCTGATGCTTCCTTAGGCGGTATTTCTTTTTTAGGTGCTTCCGACTTTGGCGGCTCTTTCACTGGCTTTTGCATCGGTTGCTCTTTTTGTGGAATTGGCTTCGGTGGTTGTGCTTCCGACTTTGGCGGCTCTTTCACTGGCTTTTGCATCGGTTGCTCTTTTTGTGGAATTGGCTTCGGTGGTTGTGCTTCTGACGGTTCTCCGGTTTTTCGTGATCCCATCGATGGTTGAATTCCCAGAGCAGATTGCTTTGGTGGTGGTTCCGTCTGTGGCGCTTTCTTCGATGGACTCAATCCCAGTGGAGTTGGCTTCTGAGGCTTTTCCTTTGCTTTTTCTTCCTTTGATGGTAGTTCCTTTGCTGATGCTTCCTTAGGCGGTATTTCTTTTTTAGGCGCTTCCGACTTTGGCGGCTCTTTCACTGGCTTTTGCATCGGTTGCTCTTTTTGTGGAATTGGCTTCGGTGGTTGTGCTTCCGACTTTGGCGGCTCTTTCACTGGCTTTTGCATCGGTTGCTCTTTTTGTGGAATTGGCTTCGGTGGTTGTGCTTCTGACGGTTCTCCGGTTTTTCGTGATCCCATCGATGGTTGAATACCTAGAGCAGATTGCTTTGGTGGTGGTTCCGTCTGTGGCGCTTTCTTCGATGAACTCAATCCCAGTGGAGTTGGCTTCTGAGGCTTTTCCTTAACTTTTTCTTCCTTTGATGGTAGTTCCTTCGCTGGTGGTTCCTTAGGCGGTATTTCTTTTTTAGGTGCTTCCGACGTGTGCGGCTCTTTCACTGGCTTTGTCATCGGTTGCTCCTTTTGTGGAATTGGCTTCGGTGGTTGTGCTTCTGACGGTTCTCCGGTCTTACGTGATCCCATCGATGGTTGAATTCCCAGAGCAGATTGCTTTGGTGGTGGTTCCGTCTGTGGCGCTTTCTTCGATGGACTCAATCCCAGTGGAGTTGGCTTCTGAGGCTTTTCCTTTGCTTTTTCTTCCTTTGATGGTAGTTCCTTTGCTGATGCTTCCTTAGGCGGTATTTCTTTTTTAGGTGCTTCCGACTTTGGCGGCTCTTTCACTGGCTTTTGCATCGGTTGCTCTTTTTGTGGAATTGGCTTCGGTGGTTGTGCTTCCGACTTTGGCGGCTCTTTCACTGGCTTTTGCATCGGTTGCTCTTTTTGTGGAATTGGCTTCGGTGGTTGTGCTTCTGACGGTTCTCCGGTTTTTCGTGATCCCATCGATGGTTGAATTCCCAGAGCAGATTGCTTTGGTGGTGGTTCCGTCTGTGGCGCTTTCTTCGATGGACTCAATCCCAGTGGAGTTGGCTTCTGAGGCTTTTCCTTAACTTTTTCTTCCTTTGATGGTAGTTCCTTCGCTGGTGCTTCCTTAGGCGGTATTTCTTTTTTAGGTGCTTCCGACGTTGGCGGCTCTTTCACTGGCTTTTGCATCGGTTGCTCCTTTTGTGGAATTGGCTTCGGTGGTTGTGCTTCTGACGGTTCTCCGGTCTTTCGTGATCCCATCGATGGTTGAATTCCCAGAGCAGATTGCTTTGGTGGTGGTTCCGTCTGTGGCGCTTTCTTCGATGGACTCAATCCCAGTGGAGTTGGCTTCTGAGGCTTTTCCTTTGCTTTTTCTTCCTTTGATGGTAGTTCCTTTGCTGATGCTTCCTTAGGCGGTATTTCTTTTTTAGGCGCTTCCGACTTTGGCGGCTCTTTCAGTGGCTTTTGCATCGGTTGCTCTTTTTGTGGAATTGGCTTCGGTGGTTGTGCTTCCGACTTTGGCGGCTCTTTCACTGGCTTTTGCATCGGTTGCTCTTTTTGTGGAATTGGCTTCGGTGGTTGTGCTTCTGACGGTTCTCCGGTCTTTCGTGATCCCATCGATGGTTGAATTCCCAGAGCAGATTGCTTTGGTGGTGGTTCCGTCTGTGGCGCTTTCTTCGATGGACTCAATCCCAGTGGAGTTGGCTTCAGAGGCTTTTCCTTAACTTTTTCTTCCTTTGATGGTAGTTCCTTCGCTGGTGCTTCCTTAGGCGGTATTTCTTTTTTAGGTGCTTCCGACGTTGGCGGCTCTTTCACTGGCTTTTGCATCGGTTGCTCTTTTTGTGGAATTGGCTTGGGTGGTTGTGCTTCTGACTTTGGCGGCTCTTTCACTGGCTTTTGCATCGGTTGCTCTTTTTGTGGAATTGGCTTCGGTGGTTGTGCTTCTGACGGTTCTCCGGTCTTTCGTGATCCCATCGATGGTTGAATTCCCAGAGCAGATTGCTTTGGTGGTGGTTCCGTCTGTGGCGCTTTTTTCGAAGGACTCAATCCCAGTGGAGTTGGCTTCTGAGGCTTTTCCTTTGCTTTTTCTTCCTTTGATGGTAGTTCCTTTGCTGGTGCTTCCTTAGGCGGTATTTCTTTTTCAGGTGCTTCCGACTTTGGCGGCTCTTTCACTGGCTTTTGCATCGGTTGCTCTTTTTGTGGAATTGGCTTGGGTGGTTGTGCTTCTGACTTTGGCGGCTCTTTCACTGGCTTTTGCATCGGTTGCTCTTTTTGTGGAATTGGCTTCGGTGGTTGTGCTTCTGACGGTTCTCCGGTCTTTCGTGATCCCATCGATGGTTGAATTCCCAGAGCAGATTGCTTTGGTGGTGGTTCCGTCTGTGGCGCTTTCGTCGATGGACTCAATCCCAGGGGAGTTGGCTTCTGAGGCTTTTCCTTTGCTTTTTCTTCCTTTGATGGTAATTCCTTTGCTGGTGCTTCCTTAGGCGGTATTTCTTTTTTAGGTGCTTCCGACTTTGGCGGCTCTTTCACTGGCTTTTGCATCGGTTGCTCTTTTTGTGGAATTGGCTTCGGTGGTTGTGCTTCCGATTTTGGCGGCTCTTTCACTGGCTTTTGCATCGGTTGCTCTTTTTGTGGAATTGGCTTCGGTGGTTGTGCTTCTGACGGTTCTCCGATCTTTCGTGATCCCATCGATGGTTGAATTCCCAGAGCAGATTGCTTTGGTGGTGGTTCCGTCTGTGGCGCTTTCTTCGATGGACTCACTCCCAGTGGAGTTGGCTTCTGAGGCTTTTCCTTAACTTTTTCTTCCTTTGATGGTAGTTCCTTTGCTGATGCTTCCTTAGGCGGTATTTCTTTTTTAGGTGCTTCCGACGTTGGCGGCTCTTTCACTGGCTTTTGCATCGGTTGCTCTTTTTGTGGAATTGGCTTGGGTGGTTGTGCTTCTGACTTTGGCGGCTTTTTCACTGGCTTTTGCATCGGTTGCTCTTTTTGTGGAATTGGCTTCGGTGGTTGTGCTTCTGACGGTTCTCCGGTCTTTCGTGATCCCATCGATGGTTGAATTCCCAGAGCAGATTGCTTTGGTGGTGGTTCCGTCTGTGGCGCTTTCTTCGATGGACTCAATCCCAGTGGAGTTGGCTTCTGAGGCTTTTCCTTTGCTTTTTCTTCCTTTGCTGGTGCTTCCTTAGTCGGTATTTCTTTTATAGGTGCTTCCGACTTTGGCGGCTCTTTCACTGGCTTTTGTATCGGTTGCTCTTTTTGTGGAATTGGCTTGGGTGGTTGTGCTTCTGACTTTGGCGGCTCTTTCACTGGCTTTTGCATCGGTTGCTCTTTTTGTGGAATTGGCTTCGGTGGTTGTGCTTCTGGCGGTTCTCCGGTCTTTCGTGATCCCATCGATGGTTGAATTCCCAGAGCAGATTGCTTTGGTGGTGGTTCCGTCTGCGGCGCTTTCTTCGATGGACTCAATCCCAGTGGAGTTGGCTTCTGAGGCTTTTCCTTTGCTTTTTCTTCCTTTGATGGTAGTTCCTTTGCTGGTGCTTCCTTAGTCGGTATTTCTTTTTTAGGTGCTTCCGATGTTGGCGGCTCTTTCACTGGCTTTTGTATCGGTTGATCTTTTTGTGGAGTTGGCTTCGGTGGTTGTGCTTCCGACTTTGGCGGCTCTTTCACTGGCTTTTGCATCGGTTGTTCTTTTTGTGGAATTGGCTTCGGTGGTTGTGCTTCTGACGGTTCTCCGGTCTTTCGTGATCCCATCGATGGTTGAATTCCCAGAGCAGATTGCTTTGGTGGTGGTTCCGTCTCTGGCGCTTTTTTCGAAGGACTCAATCCCAGTGGAGTTGGCTTCTGAAGCTTTTCCTTTGCTTTTTCTTCCTTTGCTGGTGCTTCCTTAGTCGGTATTTCTTTTTTAGGTACTTCCGACTTTGGAGGCTCTTTCACTGGCTTTGGCATCGGTTGCTCTTTTTGTGGAATTGGCTTCGGTGGTTGTGCTTCCGACTTTGGCGGCTCTTTCACTGGCTTTTGCATCGGTTGCTCTTTTTGTGGAATTGGCTTCGGTGGTTGTGCTTCTGACGGTTCTCCGGTCTTTCGTGATCCCATCGATGGTTGAATTCCCAGAGCAGATTGCTTTGGTGGTGGTTCCGTCTGTGGCGCTTTTTTCGAAGGACTCAATCCCAGTGGAGTTGGCTTCTGAGGCTTTTCCTTTGCTTTTTCTTCCTTTGCTGGTGCTTCCTTAGTCGGTATTTCTTTTTTAGGTGCTTCCGACTTTGGCGGCTCTTTCACTGGCTTTTGCATCGGTTGCTCTTTTTGTGGAACTGGCTTCGGTGGTTGTGCTTCCGACTTAGGCGGCTCTTTCACTGGCTTTTGCATCGGTTGCTCTTTTTGTGGAATTGGCTTCGGTGGTTGTGCTTCTGACGGTTCTCCGGTCTTTCGTGATCCCATCGATGGTTGAATTCCCAGAGCAGATTGCTTTGGTGGTGGTTCCGTCTGTGGCGCTTTCTTCGATGGACTCAATCCCAGTGGAGTTGGCTTCTGAGGCTTTTTCTTTGCTTTTTCTTCCTTTGATGGTAGTTCCTTTGCTGATGCTTCCTTAGGCGGTATTTCTTTTTTAGGTGCTTCCGACTTTGGCGGCTCTTTCACTGGCTTTTGCATCGGTTGCTCTTTTTGTGGAATTGGCTTCGGTGGTTGTGCTTCCGACTTTGGCGGCTCTTTCACTGGCTTTTGCATCGGTTGCTCTTTTTGTGGAATTGGCTTCGGTGGTTGTGCTTCTGACGGTTCTCCGGTTTTTCGTGATCCCATCGATGGTTGAATTCCCAGAGCAGATTGCTTTGGTGGTGGTTCCGTCTGTGGCGCTTTTCTCGAAGGACTCAATCCCAGTGGAGTTGGCTTCTGAAGCTTTTCCTTTGCTTTTTCTTCCTTTGATGGTAGTTCCTTTGCTGGTGCTTCCTTAGTCGGTATTTCTTTTTTAGGTACTTCCGACTTTGGAGGCACTTTCACTGGCTTTGGCATCGGTTGCTCTTTTTGTGGAATTGGCTTCGGTGGTTGTGCTTCCGACTTTGGCGGCTCTTTCACTGGCTTTTGCATCGGTTGCTCTTTTTGTGGAATTGGCTTCGGTGGTTGTGCTTCCGACTTAGGCGGCTCTTTCACTGGCTTTTGCATCGGTTGCTCTTTTTGTGGAATTGGCTTCGGTGGTTGTGCTTCTGACGGTTCTCCGGTCTTTCGTGATCCCATCGATGGTTGAATTCCCAGAGCAGATTGCTTTGGTGGTGGTTCCGTCTGTGGCGCTTTCTTCGATGGACTCAATCCCAGTGGAGTTGGCTTCTGAGGCTTTTCCTTTGCTTTTTCTTCCTTTGATGGTAATTCCTTTGCTAGTGCTTCCTTAGGCGGTATTTCTTTTTTAGGTGCTTCCGACTTTGGCGGCTCTTTCACTGGCTTTTGCATCGGTTGCTCTTTTTGTGGAATTGGCTTCGGTGGTTGTGCTTCCGACTTTGGCGGCTCTTTCACTGGCTTTTGCATCGGTGGCTCTTTTTGTGGAATATGCTTCGGTGGTTGTGCTTCTGACGGTTCTCCGGTCTTTCGTGATCCCATCGATGGTTGAATTCCCAGAGCAGATTGCTTTGGTGGTGGTTCCGTCTGTGGCGCTTTCTTCGATGGACTCAATCCCAGTGGAGTTGGCTTCTGAGGCTGTTCCTTTGCTGATGCTTCCTTAGGCGGTATTTCTTTTTTAGGTGCTTCCGACTTTGGCGGCTCTTTCACTGGCTTTTGCATCGGTTGCTCTTTTTGTGGAATTGGCTTCGGTGGTTGTGCTTCCGACTTTGGCGGCTCTTTCACTGGCTTTTGCATCGGTTGCTCTTTTTGTGGAATTGGCTTCGGTGGTTGTGCTTCTGACGGTTCTCCGGTCTTTCGTGATCCCATCGATGGTTGAATTCCCAGAGCAGATTGCTTTGGTGGTGGTTCCGTCTGTGGCGCTTTCTTCGATGGACTCAATCCCAGTGGAGTTGGCTTCTGAGGCTTTTCCTTAACTTTTTCTTCCTTTGATGGTAGTTCCTTCGCTGGTGCTTCCTTAGGCGGTATTTCTTTTTTAGGTGCTTCCGACGTTGGCGGCTCTTTCACTGGCTTTTGCATCGGTTGCTCTTTTTGTGGAATTGGCTTGGGTGGTTGTGCTTCTGACTTTGGCGGCTCTTTCACTGGCTTTTGCATCGGTTGCTCTTTTTGTGGAATTGGCTTCGGTGGTTGTGCTTCTGACGGTTCTCCGATCTTTCGTGATCCCATCGATGGTTGAATTCCCAGAGCAGATTGCTTTGGTGGTGGTTCCGTCTGTGGCGCTTTCTTCGATGGACTCAATCCCAGTGGAGTTGGCTTCTGAGGCTTTTCCTTTGCTTTTTCTTCCTTTGATGGTAGTTCCTTCGATGGTGCTTCCTTAGACGGTATTTCTTTTTTAGGTACTTCCGACTTTGGCGGCTCTTTCACTGGCTTTGGCATCGGTTGCTCTTTTTGTGGAATTGGCTTCGGTGGTTGTGCTTCTGACGGTTCTCCGGTCTTTCGTGATCCCATCGATGGTTGAATTCCCAGAGCAGATTGCTTTGGTGGTGGTTCCGTCTGTGGCGCTTTCTTCGATGGACTCAATCCCAGTGGAGTTGGCTTCTGAGGCTTTTCCATTGCTTTTTCTTCCTTTGATGGTAGTTCCTGCGATGGTGCTTCCTTAGTCGGTATTTCTTTTTTAGATACTTCCGACTTTGGAGGCTCTTTCACTGGCTTTGGCATCGGTTGCTCTTTTTGTGAAATTGGCTTCGGTGGTTGTGCTTCCGACTTTGGCGGCTCTTTCACTGGCTTTTGCATCGGTTGTTCTTTTTGTGGAATTGGCTTCGGTGGTTGTGCTTCTGACGGTTCTCCGGTCTTTCGTGATCCCATCGATGGTTGAATTCCCAGAGCAGATTGCTTTGGTGGTGGTTCCGTTTGTGGCGCTTTTTTCGAAGGACTCAATCCCAGTGGAGTTGGCTTCTGAAGCTTTTCCTTTGCTTTTTCTTCCTTTGATGGTAGTTCCTTTGCTGGTGCTTCCTTAGTCGGTATTTCTTTTTTAGGTACTTCCGACTTTGGAGGCTCTTTCACTGGCTTTGGCATCGGTTGCTCTTTTTGTGGAATTGGCTTCGGTGGTTGTGCTTCCGACTTTGGCGGCTCTTCCACTGGCTTTTGCATCGGTTGCTCTTTTTGTGGAATTGGCTTCGGTGGTTGTGCTTCTGACGGTTCTCCGGTCTTTCGTGATCCCATCGATGGTTGAATTCCCAGAGCAGATTGCTTTGGTGGTGGTTCCGTCTGTGGCGCTTTTTTCGAAGGACTCAATCCCAGTGGAGTTGGCTTCTGAGGCTTTTCCTTTGCTTTTTCTTCCTTTGCTGGTGCTTCCTTAGTCGGTATTTCTTTTTTAGGTGCTTCCGACTTTGGCGGCTCTTTCACTGGCTTTTGCATCGGTTGCTCTTTTTGTGGAATTGGCTTCGGTGGTTGTGCTTCCGACTTAGGCGGCTCTTTCACTGGCTTTTGCATCGGTTGCTCTTTTTGTGGAGTTGGCTTCGGTGGTTGTGCTTCTGACGGTTCTCCGGTCTTTCGTGATCCCATCGATGGTTGAATTCCTAGAGCAGATTGCTTTGGTGGTGGTTCCGTCTGTGGCGCTTTCTTCGATGGACTCAATCCCAGTGGAGTTGGCTTCTGAGGCTTTTCCTTAAATTTTTCTTCCTTTGATGGTAGTTCTTTCGCTGGTGCTTCCTTAGGCGGTATTTCTTTTTTAGGTGCTTCCGATGTTGGCGGCTCTTTCACTGGCTTTTGCATCGGTTGCTCTTTTTGTGGAATTGGCTTCGGTGGTTGTGCTTCCGACTTTGGCGGCTCTTTGACTGGCTTTTGCATCGGTTGCTCTTTTTGTGGAATTGGCTTCGGTGGTTGTGCTTCTGACGGTTCTCCGGTCTTTCGTGATCCCATCGATGGTTGAATTCCCAGAGCAGATTGCTTTGGCGGTGGTTCCGTCGGTGGCGCTTTTGTCGAAGGACTCAATCCCAGTGGAGTTGGCTTCTGAAGCTTCTCCTTTGCTTTTTCTTCCTTTGATGGTAGTTCCTTTGCTGGTGCTTCCTTAGTCGGTATTTCTTTTTTAGGTGCTTCCGACTTTGGCGGCTCTTTCACTGGCTTTTGCATCGGTTGGTCTTTTTGTGGAATTGGCTTCGGTGGTTGTGCTTCAGACTTTGGCGGCTCTTTCACTGGCTTTTGCATTGGTTGCTCTTTTTGTGGAATTGGCTTCGGTGGTTGTGCTTCTGAAGGTTCTCCGGTTTTTCGTGATCCCATCGATGGTTGAATTCCCAGAGCAGATTGCTTTGGTGGTGGTTCCGTCTGTGGCGCTTTCTTCGATGGACTCAATCCCAGTGGAGTTGGCTTCCGAGACTTTTCCTTTGCTTTTTCTTCCTTTGATGGTAGTTCCTTTGCTGGTGCTTCCTTAGTCGGTATTTCTTTTTTAGGTGCTTCCGACTTTGGCGGCTCTTTCTCTGGCTTTTGTATCGGTTGCTCTTTTTGTGGAATTGGCTTCGGTGGTTGTGCTTCTGATATTGGCGGCTCTTTCACTGGCTTTTGCATCGGTTGCTCTTTTTGTGGAATTGGCTTCGGTGGTTGTGCTTCTGACGGTTCTCCGGTCTTTCGTGATCCCATCGATGGTTGAATTCCCAGAGCAGATTGCTTTGGTGGTGGTTCCGTCTGTGGCGCTTTCTTCGATGGACTCAATCCCAGTGGAGTTGGCTTCTGAAGCTTCTCCTTTGCTTTTTCTTCCTTTGATGGTAGTTCCTTTGCTGGTGCTTCCTTAGTCGGTATTTCTTTTTTAGGTGCTTCCGACTTTGGCGGCTCTTTCACTGGCTTTTGCATCGGTTGCTCTTTTTGTGAAATTGGCTTCGGTGGTTGTGCTTCCGACTTTGGCGGCTCTTTCACTGGCTTTTGCATCGGTTGCTCCTTTTGTGGAATTGGCTTCGGTGGTTGTGCTTCTGGCGGTTCTCCGGTCTTTCGTGATCCCATCGATGGTTGAATTCCCAGAGCAGATTGCTTTGGTGGTGGTTCCGTCTGTGGCGCTTTCTTCGATGGACTCAATCCCAGTGGAGTTGGCTTCTGAGGCTTTTCCTTAACTTTTTCTTCCTTTGATGGTAGTTCTTTCGCTGGTGCTTCCTTAGGCGGTATTTCTTTTTTAGGTGCTTCCGATGTTGGCGGCTCTTTCACTGGCTTTTGCATCGGTTGCTCTTTTTGTGGAATTGGCTTCGGTGGTTGTGCTTCCGACTTTGGCGGCTCTTTCACTGGCTTTTGCATCGGTTGCTCCTTTTGTGGAATTGGCTTCGGTGGTTGTGCTTCTGGCGGTTCTCCGGTCTTTCGTGATCCCATCGATGGTTGAATTCCCATAGCAGATTGCTTTGGTGGTGGTTCCGTCTGTGGCGCTTTCTTCGATGGACTCAATCCCAGTGGAGTTGGCTTCTGAGGCTTTTCCTTAACTTTTTCTTCCTTTGATGGTAGTTCTTTCGCTGGTGCTTCCTTAGGCGGTATTTCTTTTTTAGGTGCTTCCGACTTTGGCGGCTCTTTCACTGGCTTTTGTATCGGTTGCTCTTTTTGTGGAATTGGCTTCGGTGGTTGTGCTTCTGATATTGGCGGCTCTTTCACTGGCTTTTGAATCGGTTGCTCTTTTTGTGGAATTGGCTTCTGTGGTTGTGCTTCTGACGGTTCTCCGATCTTTCGTGATCCCATCGATGGTTGAATTCCCAGAGCAGATTGCTTTGGTGGTGGTTCCGTCTGTGGCGCTTTCTTCGATGGACTCAATCCCAGTGGAGTTGGCTTCTGAGGCTTTTCCTTTGCTTCTTCTCCCTTTGATGGTAGATCCTTCGCTGGTGCTTCCTTAGTCGGTATTTCTTTTTTAGGTGCTTCCGACTTTGGCGGCTCTTTCACTGGCTTTTTCATCGGTTGCTCTTTTTGTGGAATTGGCTTCGGTGGTTGTGCTTCCGACTTTGGCGGCTCTTTCACTGGCTTTTGCATCGGTTGCTCTTTTTGTGGAATTGGCTTCGGTGGATGTGCTTCTGACGGTTCTCCGGTCTTTCGTGATCCCATCGATGGTTGAATTCCCAGAGCAGATTGCTTTGGTGGTGGTTCCGTCTGTGGCGCTTTCTTCGATGGACTCAATCCCAGTGGAGTTGGCTTCTGACGCTTTTCCTTTGCTTTTTCTTCCTTTGATGGTAATTCCTTTGCTAGTGCTTCCTTAGGCGGTATTTCTTTTTTAGGTGCTTCCGACTTTGGCGGCTCTTTCACTGGCTTTTGCATCGGTTGCTCTTTTTGTGGAATTGGCTTCGGTGGTTGTGCTTCCGACTTTGGCGGCTCTTTCACTGGCTTTTGCATCGGTGGCTCTTTTTGTGGAATATGCTTCGGTGGTTGTGCTTCTGACGGTTCTCCGGTCTTTCGTGATCCCATCGATGGTTGAATTCCCAGAGCAGATTGCTTTGGTGGTGGTTCCGTCTGTGGCGCTTTCTTCGATGGACTCAATCCCAGTGGAGTTGGCTTCTGAGGCTGTTCCTTTGCTGATGCTTCCTTAGGCGGTATTTCTTTTTTAGGTGCTTCCGACTTTGGCGGCTCTTTCACTGGCTTTTGCATCGGTTGCTCTTTTTGTGGAATTGGCTTCGGTGGTTGTGCTTCCGACTTTGGCGGCTCTTTCACTGGCTTTTGCATCGGTTGCTCTTTTTGTGGAATTGGCTTCGGTGGTTGTGCTTCTGACGGTTCTCCGGTCTTTCGTGATCCCATCGATGGTTGAATTCCCAGAGCAGATTGCTTTGGTGGTGGTTCCGTCTGTGGCGCTTTCTTCGATGGACTCAATCCCAGTGGAGTTGGCTTCTGAGGCTTTTCCTTAACTTTTTCTTCCTTTGATGGTAGTTCCTTCGCTGGTGCTTCCTTAGGCGGTATTTCTTTTTTAGGTGCTTCCGACGTTGGCGGCTCTTTCACTGGCTTTTGCATCGGTTGCTCTTTTTGTGGAATTGGCTTGGGTGGTTGTGCTTCTGACTTTGGCGGCTCTTTCACTGGCTTTGGCATCGGTTGCTCTTTTTGTGGAATTGGCTTCGGTGGTTGTGCTTCTGACGGTTCTCCGGTCTTTCGTGAACCAATCGATGGTTGAATTCCCAGAGCAGATTGCTTTGGTGGTGGTTCCGTCTGTGGCGCTTTCTTCGATGGACTCAATCCCAGTGGAGTTGGCTTCTGAGGCTTTTCCATTGCTTTTTCTTCCTTTGATGGTAGTTCCTGCGATGGTGCTTCCTTAGTCGGTATTTCTTTTTTAGGTACTTCCGACTTTGGAGGCTCTTTCACTGGCTTTGGCATCGGTTGCTCTTTTTGTGAAATTGGCTTCGGTGGTTGTGCTTCCGACTTTGGCGGCTCTTTCACTGGCTTTTGCATCGGTTGTTCTTTTTGTGGAATTGGCTTCGGTGGTTGTGCTTCTGACGGTTCTCCGGTCTTTCGTGATCCCATCGATGGTTGAATTCCCAGAGCAGATTGCTTTGGTGGTGGTTCCGTTTGTGGCGCTTTTTTCGAAGGACTCAATCCCAGTGGAGTTGGCTTCTGAAGCTTTTCCTTTGCTTTTTCTTCCTTTGATGGTAGTTCCTTTGCTGGTGCTTCCTTAGTCGGTATTTCTTTTTTAGGTACTTCCGACTTTGGAGGCTCTTTCACTGGCTTTGGCATCGGTTGCTCTTTTTGTGGAATTGGCTTCGGTGGTTGTGCTTCCGACTTTGGCGGCTCTTTCACTGGCTTTTGCATCGGTTGCTCTTTTTGTGGAATTGGCTTCGGTGGTTGTGCTTCTGACGGTTCTCCGGTCTTTCGTGATCCCATCGATGGTTGAATTCCCAGAGCAGATTGCTTTGGTGGTGGTTCCGTCTGTGGCGCTTTTTTCGAAGGACTCAATCCCAGTGGAGTTGGCTTCTGAGGCTTTTCCTTTGCTTTTTCTTCCTTTGCTGGTGCTTCCTTAGTCGGTATTTCTTTTTTAGGTGCTTCCGACTTTGGCGGCTCTTTCACTGGCTTTTGCATCGGTTGCTCTTTTTGTGGAATTGGCTTCGGTGGTTGTGCTTCCGACTTAGGCGGCTCTTTCACTGGCTTTTGCATCGGTTGCTCTTTTTGTGGAGTTGGCTTCGGTGGTTGTGCTTCTGACGGTTCTCCGGTCTTTCGTGATCCCATCGATGGTTGAATTCCTAGAGCAGATTGCTTTGGTGGTGGTTCCGTCTGTGGCGCTTTCTTCGATGGACTCAATCCCAGTGGAGTTGGCTTCTGAGGCTTTTCCTTAAATTTTTCTTCCTTTGATGGTAGTTCTTTCGCTGGTGCTTCCTTAGGCGGTATTTCTTTTTTAGGTGCTTCCGATGTTGGCGGCTCTTTCACTGGCTTTTGCATCGGTTGCTCTTTTTGTGGAATTGGCTTCGGTGGTTGTGCTTCCGACTTTGGCGGCTCTTTGACTGGCTTTTGCATCGGTTGCTCTTTTTGTGGAATTGGCTTCGGTGGTTGTGCTTCTGACGGTTCTCCGGTCTTTCGTGATCCCATCGATGGTTGAATTCCCAGAGCAGATTGCTTTGGCGGTGGTTCCGTCGGTGGCGCTTTTGTCGAAGGACTCAATCCCAGTGGAGTTGGCTTCTGAAGCTTCTCCTTTGCTTTTTCTTCCTTTGATGGTAGTTCCTTTGCTGGTGCTTCCTTAGTCGGTATTTCTTTTTTAGGTGCTTCCGACTTTGGCGGCTCTTTCACTGGCTTTTGCATCGGTTGGTCTTTTTGTGGAATTGGCTTCGGTGGTTGTGCTTCAGACTTTGGCGGCTCTTTCACTGGCTTTTGCATTGGTTGCTCTTTTTGTGGAATTGGCTTCGGTGGTTGTGCTTCTGAAGGTTCTCCGGTTTTTCGTGATCCCATCGATGGTTGAATTCCCAGAGCAGATTGCTTTGGTGGTGGTTCCGTCTGTGGCGCTTTCTTCGATGGACTCAATCCCAGTGGAGTTGGCTTCCGAGACTTTTCCTTTGCTTTTTCTTCCTTTGATGGTAGTTCCTTTGCTGGTGCTTCCTTAGTCGGTATTTCTTTTTTAGGTGCTTCCGACTTTGGCGGCTCTTTCTCTGGCTTTTGTATCGGTTGCTCTTTTTGTGGAATTGGCTTCGGTGGTTGTGCTTCTGATATTGGCGGCTCTTTCACTGGCTTTTGCATCGGTTGCTCTTTTTGTGGAATTGGCTTCGGTGGTTGTGCTTCTGACGGTTCTCCGGTCTTTCGTGATCCCATCGATGGTTGAATTCCCAGAGCAGATTGCTTTGGTGGTGGTTCCGTCTGTGGCGCTTTCTTCGATGGACTCAATCCCAGTGGAGTTGGCTTCTGAAGCTTCTCCTTTGCTTTTTCTTCCTTTGATGGTAGTTCCTTTGCTGGTGCTTCCTTAGTCGGTATTTCTTTTTTAGGTGCTTCCGACTTTGGCGGCTCTTTCACTGGCTTTTGCATCGGTTGCTCTTTTTGTGAAATTGGCTTCGGTGGTTGTGCTTCTGGCGGTTCTCCGGTCTTTCGTGATCCCATCGATGGTTGAATTCCCAGAGCAGATTGCTTTGGTGGTGGTTCCGTCTGTGGCGCTTTCTTCGATGGACTCAATCCCAGTGGAGTTGGCTTCTGAGGCTTTTCCTTAACTTTTTCTTCCTTTGATGGTAGTTCTTTCGCTGGTGCTTCCTTAGGCGGTATTTCTTTTTTAGGTGCTTCCGATGTTGGCGGCTCTTTCACTGGCTTTTGCATCGGTTGCTCTTTTTGTGGAATTGGCTTCGGTGGTTGTGCTTCCGACTTTGGCGGCTCTTTCACTGGCTTTTGCATCGGTTGCTCCTTTTGTGGAATTGGCTTCGGTGGTTGTGCTTCTGGCGGTTCTCCGGTCTTTCGTGATCCCATCGATGGTTGAATTCCCATAGCAGATTGCTTTGGTGGTGGTTCCGTCTGTGGCGCTTTCTTCGATGGACTCAATCCCAGTGGAGTTGGCTTCTGAGGCTTTTCCTTAACTTTTTCTTCCTTTGATGGTAGTTCTTTCGCTGGTGCTTCCTTAGGCGGTATTTCTTTTTTAGGTGCTTCCGACTTTGGCGGCTCTTTCACTGGCTTTTGTATCGGTTGCTCTTTTTGTGGAATTGGCTTCTGCGGTTGTGCTTCTGACGGTTCTCCGGTCTTTCGTGATCCCATCGATGGTTGAATTCCCAGAGCAGATTGCTTTGGTGGTGGTTCCGTCTGTGGCGCTTTCTTCGATGGACTCAATCCCAGTGGAGTTGGCTTCTGAGGCTTTTCCTTTGCTTCTTCTCCCTTTGATGGTAGATCCTTCGCTGGTGCTTCCTTAGTCGGTATTTCTTTTTTAGGTGCTTCCGACTTTGGCGGCTCTTTCACTGGCTTTTTCATCGGTTGCTCTTTTTGTGGAATTGGCTTCGGTGGTTGTGCTTCCGACTTTGGCGGCTCTTTCACTGGCTTTTGCATCGGTTGCTCTTTTTGTGGAATTGGCTTCGGTGGATGTGCTTCTGACGGTTCTCCGGTCTTTCGTGATCCAATCGATGGTTGAATTCCTAGAGCAGATTGCTTTGGTGGTGGTTCCGTTTGTGGCGCTTTCTTCGATGGACTCAATCCCAGTGGAGTTGGCTTCTGAAGCTTTTCCTTTACTTTTTCTTCCTTTGATGGTAGTTCCTTTGCTGGTGCTTCCCTAGTCGGTATTTCTTTTTTAGGTACTTCCGACTTTGGCGGCTCTTTCACTGGCTTTGGCATCGGTTGCTCTTTTTGTGGAATTGGCTTCGGTGGTTGTGCTTCCGACTTTGGCGGCTCTTTCTCTGGCTTTTGCATCGGTTGCTCTTTTTGTGGAATTGGCTTCGGAGGTTGTGCTTCTGACGGTTCTCCGCTCTTTCGTGATCCCATCGATGGTTGAATTCCCAGAGCAGATTGCTTTGGTGGTGGTTCCGTCTGTGGCGCTTTCTTCGATGGACTCAATCCCAGTGGAGTTGGCTTCTGAGGCTTTTGCTTAACCTTTTCTTTCTTTGATGGTAGTTCCTTCGCTGGTGCTTCCTTAGGCTGTATTTCTTTTTTAGGTGCTTCCGACGTTGGCGGCTCTTTCACTGGCTTTTGCATCGGTTGCTCTTTTTCTGGAATTGGCTTCGGTGGTTGTGCTTTCGACTTTGGCGGCTCTTTCACTGGCTTTTGCATCGGTTGCTCCTTTTGTGGAACTGGCTTCGGTGGTTGTGCTTCTGACGGTTCTCCGGTCTTTCGTGATCCCATCGATGGTTGAATTCCCAGAGCAGTTTGTTTCGGTGGTGGTTCCGTCTTTTTCGGTGTCTTCGATGTAGTCAATCCTAGTGGAGTTGGTTTTTCCTTTGCTTTTTCTTCCTTCGATGGTACTTCCTTTGTCGGTACTTCCCTGGGCGGTATTTCTTTTTTAGGTGCTTCCGGCTTTTCCGTCTCTTTCACCGGCTTTTGCATCGGTTGCTCTTTTTGTGTAATTGGCTTCGGTGGTTGCGCTTTCGAAGGTTCATCTATTTTTCCTGATCCTGGTTTTTCCTTCGCTGGTTCTTCCTTTCGTGGTATTTCCTTTGTTTGTACTTCCTTTGGCGGTATTTCCTTTTTAGGTGCTTCCGTCTTCGGCGGCTCTTTCACGGGCTTTTGCATCGGTTGCTCTTTTTGTGGAATTTGCTTCGGTGGTTGCGCTTTGGAAGGTTCCTCTATTTTTCCTGATCCCATCGATGGTTGTATTCCCAGAGCAGTTTGTTTCGGTGGTGGTTCCGTCTTTTTGGGTGTCTTCGATGTAGTCAATCCTAGTGGAGTTGGTTTTTCCTTTGCTTTTTCTTCCTTCGATGGTAGTTCCTTTGTCGGTACTTCCCTTGGCTTTATTTCTTTTTTCGGTGCTTCCGGCTTTTCCAACTCTTTCACTGGCTTTTGCATCGGTTGCTCTTTTTGTGCAATTGGCTTCGGTGGTCGCGCTTTCGAAGGTTCATCTATTTTTCCTGATCCTGGTTTTTCCTTCGCTGGTTCTTCCTTTCGTGGTATTTCCTTTGATGGTACTTCCTTTGGCGGTATTTCTTTTTTAGGTGCTTCCGTCCTTTGGGGCTCTTTCACTGGCTTTTGCATCGGTTGCTCTTTTTGTGCAATTGGCTTCGGTGGTTGCGCTTTCGAAGGTTCATCTATTTTTCGTGATCCTGGTTTTTCATTAGCTGGTTCATGCTTTGGTGGTATTTCCTTTGTTTTTACTTCCTTTGGCGGTATTTCCTTTGTAGGTGCTTCCGTCTTCGGCGGCTCTTTCACGGGCTTTTGCATCGGTTGCTCTTTTTGTGCAATTGGCTTCGCTGGTTGCGCTTTGGAAGGTTCCTCTATTTTTCCTGATCCCATCGATGGTTGTATTCCCAGAGCAGTTTGTTTCGGTGGTGGTTCCGTCTTTTTCGGTGTCTTCGATGTAGTCAATCCTAGTGGAGTTGGTTTTTCCTTTGCTTTTTCTTCCTTCGATGGTACCTCCTTTGTCGGTACTTCCCTTGGCGGTATTTCTTTTTTAGGTGCTTCCGGCTTTTCCGTCTCTTTCACTGGCTTTTGCATCGGTTGCTCTTTTTGTGCAATTGGCTTCGGTGGTGGCGCTTTCGAAGGTTCATCTATTTTTCCTGATCCTGGTTTTTCCTTCGCTAGTTCTTGCTTTGGTGGTATTTCCTTTGTTTGTACTTCCCTTGGCGGTATTTCTTTTTTAGGTGCTTCCGTCTTCGGCGGCTCTTTCACGGGCTTTTGCATCGGTTGCTCTTTTTGTGCAATTGGCTTCGCTGGTTGCGCTTTGGAAGGTTCCTCTATTTTTCCTGATCCCATCGATGGTTGTATTCCCAGAGCAGTTTGTTTCGGTGGTGGTTCCGTCTTTTTCGGTGTCTTCGATGTAGTCAATCCTAGTGGAGTTGGTTTTTCCTTTGCTTTTTCTTCCTTCGATGGTACCTCCTTTGTCGGTACTTCCCTTGGCGGTATTTCTTTTTTAGGTGCTTCCGGCTTTTCCGTCTCTTTCACTGGCTTTTGCATCGGTTGCTCTTTTTGTGTAATTGGCTTCGGTGGTTGCGCTTTCGAAGGTTCATCTATTTTTCCTGATCCTGGTTTTTCCTTCGCTGGTTCTTGCTTTGGTGGTATTTCCTTTGTTTGTACTTCCTTTGGCGGTATTTCCTTTTTAGGTGCTGCCGTCTTCGGCGGCTCTTTCACGGGCTTTTGCATCGGTTGCTCTTTTTGTGCAATTGGCTTCGGTGGTTGCGCTTTGGATGGTTCCTCTATTTTTCCTGATCCCATCGATGGTTGTATTCCCAGAGCAGTTTGTTTCGGTGGTGGTTCCGTCTTTTTCGGTGTCTTCGATGTAGTCAATCCTAGTGGGGTTAGTTTTTCCTTTGCTTTTTCTTCTTTCGATTGTAGTTCCTTTGTCGGTACTTCCCTTGGAGGTATTTCTTTTTTAGGTGCTTCCGGCTTTTCCGTCTCTTTCACTGGCTTTTGCATCGGTTGCTCTTTTTGTGCAATTGGCTTCGGTGGTGGCGCTTTCGAAGGTTCATCTTTTTTTCCCGATCCTGGTATTTCCTTTGATGGTACTTCCTTTGGCGGTATTTCTTTTTTAGGTGCTTCCGTCCTTTGCGGCTCTTTCACTGGCTTTTGCATCGGTTGCTCTTTTTGTGCAATTGGCTTCGGTGGTTGCGCTTTCGAAGGTTCATCTATTTTTCGTGATCCTGGTTTTTCCTTCGCTGGTTCTTGCTTTGGTGGTATTTCCTTTGTTTGTACTTCCTTTGGCGGTATTTCCTTTTTAGATGCGTCCGTCTTCGGCGGCTCTTTCACGGGCTTTTGCATCGGTTGCTCTTTTTGTGCAATTGGCTTCGGTTGTTGCGCTTTGGATGATTCCTCTCTTTTTCCTGATCCAATCGATGGTTGTATTCCCAGAGCAGTTTGTTTCGGTGGTGGTTCCGTCTTTTTCGGTGTCTTCGATGTAGTCAATCCTAGTGGAGTTGGTTTTTCCTTTGCTTTTTCTTCCTTCGATGGTAGTTCCTTTGTCGGTACTTCCCTTGGCGGTATTTCTTTTTTAGGTGCTTCCGGCTTTTCCGTCTCTTTCATTGGCTTTTGCATCGGTTGCTCTTTTTGTGCAATTGGCTTCGGGGGTGGCGCTTTCGAAGGTTCATCTATTTTTCCTGATCCTGGTTTTTCCTTCGCTGGTTCTTCCTTTCGTGGTATTTCCTTTGATGATACTTCCTTTGGCGGTATTTCTTTTTTAGGTGCTTCCGGCTTTTCCGTCTCTTTCACTGGCTTTTGCATCGGTTGCTCTTTTTGTGCAATTGGCTTCGGGGGTGGCGCTTTCGAAGGTTCATCTATTTTTCCTGATCCTGGTTTTTCCTTCGCTGGTTCTTCCTTTCGTGGTATTTCCTTTGTTTGTACTTCCTTTGGCGGTATTTCCTTTTTAGGTGCTGCCGTCTTCGGCGGCTCTTTCACGGGCTTTTGCATCGGTTGCTCTTTTTGTGCAATTGGCTTCGGTGGTTGCGCTTTGGATGGTTCCTCTATTTTTCCTGATCCCATCGATGGTTGTATTCCCAGAGCAGTTTGTTTCGGTGGTGGTTCCGTCTTTTTCGGTGTCTTCGATGTAGTCAATCC
Organism: Chymomyza fuscimana; assembly: GCA_949987675.1. Lineage (NCBI taxonomy): Eukaryota > Metazoa > Arthropoda > Insecta > Diptera > Drosophilidae > Chymomyza > Chymomyza fuscimana. Next base: position 26,400,917 of record OX465089.1, on the reverse strand, counting down.
TAGTGGGGTTAGTTTTTCCTTTGCTTTTTCTTCTTTCGATTGTAGTTCCTTTGTCGGTACTTCCCTTGGAGGTATTTCTTTTTTAGGTGCTTCCGGCTTTTCCGTCTCTTTCACTGGCTTTTGCATCGGTTGCTCTTTTTGTGCAATTTTCTTCGGTGGTGGCGCTTTCGAAGGTTCGTCTTTTTTTCCCGATCCTGGTATTTCCTTTGATGGTACTTCCTTTGGCGGTATTTCTTTTTTAGGTGCTTCCGTCCTTTGCGGCTCTTTCACTGGCTTTTGCATCGGTTGCTCTTTTTGTGCAATTGGCTTCGGTGGTTGCGCTTTCGAAGGTTCATCTATTTTTCGTGATCCTGGTTTTTCCTTCGCTGGTTCTTGCTTTGGTGGTATTTCCTTTGTTTGTACTTCCTTTGGCGGTATTTCCTTTTTAGGTGCGTCCGTCTTCGGCGGCTCTTTCACGGGCTTTTGCATCGGTTGCTCTTTTTGTGCAATTGGCTTCGGTGGTTGCGCTTTGGATGATTCCTCTCTTTTTCCTGATCCAATCGATGGTTGTATTCCCAGAGCAGTTTGTTTCGGTGGTGGTTCCGTCTTTTTCGGTGTCTTCGATGTAGTCAATCCTAGTGGAGTTGGTTTTTCCTTTGCTTGTTCTTCCTTCGATGGTAGTTCCTTTGTCGGTACTTCCCTTAGCGGTATTTCTTTTTTAGGTGCTTCCGGCTTTTCCGTCTCTTTCACTGGCTTTTGCATCGGTTGCTCTTTTTGTGCAATTGGCTTCGGGGGTGGCGCTTTCGAAGGTTCATCTATTTTTCCTGATCCTGGTTTTTCCTTCGCTGGTTCTTCCTTTCGTGGTATTTCCTTTGATGATACTTCCTTTGGCGGTATTTCTTTTTTAGGTACTTCCGTTCTTTGCGGCTCTTTCACTGGCTTTTGCATCGGTTGCTCTTTTTGTGCAATTGGCTTCGGTGGTTGCGCTTTCGAAGGTTCATCTATTTTTCGTGATCCTGGTTTTTCCTTCGCTGGTTCTTGCTTTGGTGGTATTTCCTTTGTTTGTACTTCCTTTGGCGGTATTTCCTTTTTAGATGCGTCCGTCTTCGGCGGCTCTTTCACGGGCTTTTGCATCGGTTGCTCTTTTTGTGCAATTGGCTTCGGTGGCTGCGCTTTGGAAGGTTCCTCTATTTTTCGTGATCCCATCGATGGTTGTATTCCCAGAGCAGTTTGTTTCGGTGGTGGTTCCGTCTTTTTCGGTGTCTTCGATGTAGTCAATCCTAGTGGAGTTTGTTTTTCCTTTGCTTTTTCTTCCTTCGATGGTAGTTCCCTTGTCGGTACTTCCCTTGGTGGTATTTCTTTTTTAGGTGCTTCCGTCTTCGGAGGCTCTTTCACGGGCTTTTGCATCGGTTGCTCTTTTTGTGCAATTGGCTTCGGTGGTTGCGCTTTCGAAGGTTCATCTATTTTTCCTGATCCTGGTTTTTCCTTCGCTGGTTCTTCCTTTGGTTGTATTTCCTTTGTTGGTACTTCCTTTGGCGGTATTTCCTTTTTCGGTGCTTCCGTCCTTTGCGGCTCTTTCACTGGCTTTTGGATCGGTTGCTCTTTTTGTACAATTGGCTTTGGTGGTTGCGCTTTGGAAGGTTCCTCTATTTTTCCTGATCCCATCGATGGTTGTATTCCCAGAGCGGTTTGTTTCGGTGGTGGTTCCGTCTTTGGCAGTGTCTTCGATGGAGTCAATCCTAGTGGAGTTGGTTTCTTTGACTTTTCCTTTGCTTTTTCTACCTTCGATGGTAGTTCCTTTGTCGGTACTTCCCTTGGCGGTATTTCCTTTTTAGGTGCTTCCGGCTTTTCTGTCTCTTTCACTGGCTTTTGCATCGGTTGCTCTTTTTGTGCTATTGTCTTCGGTGGTGGCGCTTTCGAAGGTTCATCTATTTTTCGTGATCCTGGTTTTTCCTTCGCTGGTTCTTCCTTTCGTGGTATTTCCTTAGTTGGTACTTCCTTTGGCGGTATTTCTTTTTTAGGGTCTTCAATCCTTTGCGGCTCTTTCGCTGGCTTTTGCATCGGTTGCTCTTTTTGTGCAATTGGCTTCGGTGGATGCGCTTTGGAAGGTTCCTCTCTTTTTCCTGATCCCATTGATGGTTGTATTCCCAGAGCAGTTTGTTTCGGTGGTGGTTCCGTCTTTTTCGGTGTCTTCGATGTAATCAATCCTAGTGGAGTTGGTTTCTGAGGCTTCTTCTTAGCTTTTTCTTCCTTCGATGGTAGTTCCTTTGCCGGTACTTCCCTTGGCGGTATTTCTCTTTTAGCTGCTTCCTTCTTCGGAAGCTCTTTGTCGGGCTTTTGCATCGGTTGCTCTTTTTGTGCAATTGGCTTCGGTAGTTGCGCTTTCGAAGGTTCATCTATTTTTCGTGATCCTGGTTGTTCCTTCGCTGGTTCTGCCTTTGGTTGTATTTCCTTTGTTGGTTCTTCCTTTGCCGGTATTTCCTTTTTAGGTGCTTGCGTCTTCGGCGGCTCTTTCACGGGCTTTTGCATCGGTTGCTCTTTTTGTGCAATTGTCTTCGGTGGTGGCGCTTTCGAAGGTTCATCTATTTTGCCTGATCCTGGTTTTTCCTTTGTTGGTTCTTCCTTTCGTGGTATTTCCTTAGTTTGTACTCCCTTTGGCGGTATTTCTTTTTTAGGTGCTTCAGTCCTTTGCGGCTCTTTCGCTGGCTTTTGCATCGGTTGCTCTATTTGTGCAATTGGTTTCAGTGGTTGCACTTTCGTAGGTTCTTCTACCTTTCCTGATCTCATTGATAGTTGTGTTCCGAGAGCAGTTTGCTTTGGTAGTGGTTTCGTCTTTGGCGGTGTCTTCGATGGACGCAATCCAATTGGAGTGTGCTTCTTTGCTGTTGGTTCCTTTAGTGGTTGCTCCATCTTTGGTTGTTCTTTTGCAGGCTTTTGTGGTTCTTTTTGTGGTATTTTCGTTAGTGCTATTGCTTCTTTTGATGGTTCCCTTTTAGATGCTTCCGTTTTAGACGATTCTTTCGCTGGCTTTGGCACCGGCGGTCGTCCCGTCAATTGTGGTTCTTTGGGTGGAATTTGTTTTGGATGTGTTTCAGCCGATGGTTGCTTCGTCTCTAGTTGCTCCTTAGCTTGTTGCTCCTTAGCTTTTTGCTCCTTCGCTGATGGTTTTTTCGCTTGTGGCATCTTCTCTGTTGGCTCCTTTGTTGGTGGCTTTTTCGCTGGTGTTTCCTTCGTTGATGGTTCTTTCGATGGTGGCTCTTTCGCTGGTGGCTCTTTCGCTGCTGGCTCTTTCGCTAGTGGTTCTGTTGCTGGCGGCTTTTTCGCTGTTTGCTCATGTGTTGTTAGCTCCTTCGGTAGTGGTAATACCGTCGACTGTTGTTGTTTTGCTGAAACTTTCTTCGAAGCGGATACCTCCATTGGTGGCTCCTTCGCAGGCGTCTGCTTCGGTTTTTCAACTCGTGGTGGTTCTTTTGATGAAATTTGCTTCGGTGGTGTTTCTTTTGCTGGTTGTTCTTTCGCTGGTTGCTCTTTCACCAGTGGCTGCTTCTCTGGTTGCTTCTTCTTCGATGGTTCCTTCGCTGGTGGCTCCTTCACCGGTGGCTCCAATACCAGCTGCTCCTTCGTTGTTGACTCCATCGCTAGTGGTTTTTTCGCTGATTGCTCCTTTGCGGGTAACTCTTTCGTTGTTGCCTCCTTCGCTGTTGGTTTCATCCTTGGCGGCTCTTTCGCTAGCGGTTCTGTTGCTGGCGGCTTTTTCGCTGGTTGCTCTTGTGTTGGTAGCTCCTTCGGTGGTGGTAATTCCGTCGACTGTGGTTGTTTTGCTGAAACTTTCTGCGAAGCGGATTCCTTCATTGGTGGTTCCTTCGCATGCGTCTCCTTCGGTTTTTCCACTCGTGGTGGTACCTGCAACGGCAGTTCTTTTGATGAAATTTGCTTCGGTGGTGTTACTTTCGCTGATTGCTCCTTTGCGGGTGACTCTTTCGTTGTTGCCTCCTTCGTTGTTGGTTTCATCCTTGGTGGCTCTTTCGCTAGCGGCTTTTTCGCTGGTTGCTCTTGTGTTGGTAGCTCCTTCGGGAGTGGTAATACCGTCGACTGTGGTTGTTTTGCTGAAACTTTCTTCGAAGCTGATACCTCCATTGGTGGTTCCTTCGCAGGCGTCTCCTTCGGTTTTTCCACTCGTGGTGGTACCTGCAACGGCAGTTCTTTTGACGAAATTTGCTTCGGTGGTGTTACTTTCGCTGGTGGCTCCTCCGCTGGTGGTTTCATTGCTGGTGACTTCTTCGATGGTTTTGCCGTTACTGGAATTTGCTTGGAAAGCGTTGGCTTCGATGTCGGTTCCTCAGCTGGTGGTTTAATCGTTGGTGACTCTTTCTGTACCAATTGTTGTTTTTTTACTGAAGGTTCCTTTCCTAGTTGCTTCTTTGCGGAAGGCTCTTTTGCAGACTGTTCCCTAGCTGGTGCTTTCTTTGTTTTTTGTTTCTTTGCGGCCAGTTCCTTTTTTAATGGTTTCACTTGTGTTGATTCCTTCGGTGGTGGTTCACTAATTTTGGTTTCCGACGGCCGTATTTCTAACAATAGAGTATATCTTGATCTCGATTCAGATCTACCTTGGCGGCGCTTTTCTTCCATATCGTCCTCGAAGGGATAAAACGGATGTTTCTTGACATCATTAAACTTGACTATTCGCGATTTATGTTTTATACTCCGCAAAGCACGTAAATCCATCTCATCTAATTTAAAGTCAAATATGTCTAGATTTTCTTTAATATGTAACGGATTGCCTGACTTGGGTATGGGTGCTACACCATAATCAATCTGCAATATGCTCATATAAATCATATTAACACAACATTTTACTCTGTCTTAAACTTACTAAATAGCGCAAAACAATTTGAGATGCTGTTTTTTTATGCTTTTTCATCAAGCGTCTCATGCCCTGTGAGAAGAAGTAAATTGGCGTGTGCGCTTTACGATCCGGCTGACCCAATGGTGAGAAGGCTATAATCACAATACCATTATAGCGACAATAGTCCATCATATCAGTTTGCATAAACCCCGGCCAAAGCTCCACTTGATTCACAACTGGCTTGTAAGCGCTGCACTGTATAATCCGTTGAACCTGCTCCATATTAAAGTTGGATAATCCAATGCTGCGTACCAATCCAAGACGCACGAGCTCCTCCATTGCATGCCAGGTGTCTACGTAATCAACATCGCTGTTAGATGGAATACAAAAATATAGTTAAAACTACTAAGAGCTTAAAAACGATGTTTTATACAAAAGATACGTTTTTTGTACAAAGTCACCAAAATCACATCATAAAATCCTTTTAAAAAGATGGCGTACATTGTACCCTGTATAATGATAAAACTAGGTACAGTGCTTAGGTACTATAAAAAATTTACCAATGCCAAATGGTCACGATATCTTTCTAAAAAGATGGCGTACGTTAAAGTCGGGCGCGGACGACTTTGGGATACCCTGTACCACCACATTGCAATCAAGTCCGATATATTACTTACGAACACCAAAAACAATTTCTTTGCCAAATTCAGTTACAATATTTTTATAAACAAACGAAACACAATGAATTTTGTAGAAAAAACCTTTTTTTGACCGATTGGTCATATGGGAGCTATATGATATAGTCAACCGATTTTGATAAAATTTGGTACAGTGCTTAGGAACTCTAAAAAACTTCCAATTGCCAAATTTGGTTACGATATCTTCATAAACAAACGAATTATCCATCTAAAACTTTTGGTTTTTTTCGAGGTCCTCTGAAACACCCCTATGGGAGCTATATAATGTAGTCCCGATATCAAAAAAATAAAATAAACTTGTCTCCTATGGATTAATAAGGGATCTTATCTGAAAGTTTGGTTGCTCTAGATCTTACCATCTCTGAGATCTAGGCGTTCATACGGACAGACGGACATGGGTATATCGACTTCTCTAGTCACTCTGATCATACTTTAGGTAACTTTGGGGGGTCTCCGACTTCTCCTTCTGTACGTTACATACATTTTCGGCTTGCACAAACACAATATACCCTTTGTACCATACGGTACAGGGTATAAAAACAAAATATCAACATAAAACTTTTGGTTTTTTTTTGGGGTGCTCGAAATACAGACAGTAGGACGGCCGAAAATACGAACATGGCATAGCTAACTTTGCGGGTCTCTGTACAAATATTTATAGTATAAAATATTTTTTTTCGATTTTAATAAAATATTCACATACGAATATTTAATATTATTAATATAAATAAGCCATTCTCTCCTTGTGCTCCTAGCTATTTTGATCTACGATTATTCGCCATAAAGCCTCCAAAAAAATATTTATTAAAAGATGGCGTACGTTAAAGTCGGGCGCGGACGACTTTGGGATACCCTGTACCACTGCATGCAATAAAATCCAGTAAATTGCTTAAGAACACCAAAAGACATTCTATTGCCAAATTTGATTACGATACCTTCATAAACAACCAAAAACAGAAGAATTTTTAACCAAAAATGTTTTTTTGACCGATCGTTCCTATGAGGTATATGGTATAGTCAACCGATTTTGATCAAATTTGCTGCAATGCTTGGGTACTCTAAAAAACTTCTGAATGCCAAATTTGGTTATAATATATTCACAAACAAACGAAACACAACGAATTTTGTACAAAAAACGATTTTTTGACCGATTGGTCCTATGGGAGCTATATGATATAGTCAACCGATTTTGATCAAATTTGGTACAGTGTTGAAGATCTCTAAAAAACTTCGGAATGCCAAATTTGGTTACATTATCTTCACAAACAAACGAAACACAACGAATTTTGTAGAAAAAAAGTTTTTTTGACCGATTGGTCCTATGGGAGCTATATAGTAGTCAACCGATTTTAATAAAATCAGTGCTTGGGAACTCTAAAAAACGATTAAGTGCCAAATTTGGTTACGATATCTTCATAAACAAACGAATTAACCATCTAAAACTTTTGGTTTTTTTCGAGGTCCTCTGAAACACCCCTATGGGAGCTATATAATATTACCCCGATATCAAAAAAATAAAATAAACTTGTCTCCCCTGACATAATAGCGCATCTAATCTGAAAATTTGGTTGCTCTTAGTCTTACCATCTTTGAGATCTAGGCGTTCATACAGACAGACGGACAGACGGACATGGGTATATCGACTTTTCTAGTCACCCTGATCATACTTTAGGTAACTTTGGGGGGTCTCCGACGTCTCCTTCTGTATGTTACATACATTTTCGGCTTGCACAAACTTAATATACCCTTTGTACCATACGGTACAGGGTAAAAATATTCATTTTGTTAGCAAACATTTAATACTAGACCTATTAGGGTAGTTTTGTAGCAAGTAAATTTAGAAATCTAAAAATCAAATAAATGTAATGCAGGCTTCGCCGAAAACATATTTTTAAAAATCTATACAAAGCAGTAATGTGGTTTAAAAAATTCTAATTTATAATTTTCTGGCATACCAACCCAATTTTCAAAATTAACTGCGGTCAACACTTACGTGGTTTCTATACGATAACACTTAAAGGGCTCAAATATTTCATCGCTAACGTGCTTATAGGCGACGGGAAAGTGCAATAAATAGAGATCAATATAGTCAAGGCCCAAAGCATTCAGTTGTTTTTCACAAATGCGACGTACATCTCCAGGATCATGATGAGTGTTCCATAGCTGTAGGCAAATATATATCTTAAGAGTTGGCGAGGTGGCTCTTGTATTCAACAAACCTTGGTGCTCAGAAAAATGTTTGCCCTAGTGACATTGCCCATTTGAATTTGTGTGCGCAACGCTTTACCCACTTCTTTTTCGTTCTTAAAGTAGAAGGCTGTATCAAAATGCCTATAGCCCGCTTCCAAAGCGCAGTGAACAGCGGTTATGCATTGGTAGTCGCGAAGCTGTCGGTAAATTAATATACTAAGTCTTTAATTGAATCCTAACTAGCGGATCTACCTTGTAAGTACCAAAGCCCAGCAAGGGCATATCATAACCGCTGCTTAGTCGAATCGTAGGCACCGTAATAAGCGCATCATCGCTGCAGACAGATGGTCGATCGCAACCCAATATCATGGGCTCAAGTGAATGATCATCATTCTCGTCATCATCATAATTCGTCAAACAGAAGGCTGGTATCATGTAGCGAAATTAAATTTGACTAACTGCTAATTTTGAAAATTACTTTTTTAGAAAAATTTTTAAAATGTGGATCTTATCTGGCAAAATTTATGTTAACTACTAATTTAAAGTTTAAAAACTTTTTGTATTTTTGCCGAAATTGTCATGTAAATCTTAAGTTTTTCCATTATGCCAAAATTGTCAAACTTTTAAGAATTTCCTTAATGTAAGTCAAACAAAAAAAAAGAGCTTATCTTCTTTGCAGCACCAAATTAGCAAGGTATATTTAACAAGATAATCTGATTCTATCATAGACGTTTTTTGCCTTTTGCCAATTCTTGAACAGAATTACTTTTTCTTCTTAAATATACCTTAACAAAATACAATCGTAAGCTGTAATATATTTCAATAGCATTACGGAAAAAACAACAACAGTAGATAGCGTCTAATACTCTATGGCAAAGGGATAATATTTATGATTTTGTCCTTTGATTAGATTAAAGGGCACTAGACGAACGCCTGTGTTAAAACCATCAAGTACAGCACGCTCCTCGGCGGTCAGCTCAAAATCAAAGATGTTAAAGTTTTCGGTTATACGCTCAATATTAGATGACTTGGGTATTGGTATGACACCTAGTTCCACCTGCAAATATACTTATTAAAAGATCGTATATATTAGATATTTTATTAGCAAATCATACCAAGAAACGGAGCACTATCTGCGCTGGAGTCTTGCCATACTTTGTAGCTATGGCTTTAGTTTTAGACGAGTAAATAAAATCAGGCGTTAGCTCTTTCGGGTTAGGACGTCCCAGCGGTGAGTAGGCGGTCAGAGTTATGCCATGCTCTTTGCATAAAGCAGTCAAAGGCTTTTGGCTGAGAGCTGGCGAGCATTCGACCTGGTTATTGACCGGTTTAATCTCACAATTGTCCAATACGCGCTTCAGCTGTTCGCTATTAAAATTAGACACGCCTATGCTGCGCACCAGGCCCAGTTTAATCAATTTTTCCATAGCCTTGTATGTGTCAAGGTAGTCCACATCGCTAAGCTGCAGTGTGCCATTTTCATCCTTTGGCAGTAGAGTCTCTTCGTTGACGAATTTATAGCCCACCGGGATATGCATTAGGTACAAATCAATGTAGTCCAGACCAAAGTTTGCCAGTTGTTTACGGCAGGCGCCTTCCACGCGCTCTGGTTCATGATGGATGTTCCAAAGCTATAAAGTTTTAAAATGCATAATGTTTAGATAACTGTTGCAACAAAATATTTTTTTAAATGCACTAAGTGTTTTATGTTATTTGTCATTCTCTTCAGTATTTAATTTCTGTGCAAATCAAAAATGTATATAACATACAAAAGCAGGATTCATCTGAGACCCCCAAAGTTACCTAAAAAATTAATAGGGTGACTAGGGAAGTCGATAAAGATTCATCTGTCCATGCTTTGGGTAACTTAATTTGATAAACTGCTGTTTTTGGAGTTCCAAAGAACTGTACTTAAACTTAAAATACATAAAAAAAATGTATTTGTTCCATAGTTACCTTGGTCACCAGAAATATATCCTCGCGCTTCACCACACCCTCGGCAATCTTTTCCCGTATGGCCTTTCCCACCTCAGCCTCATTTTGATAGAAATAGGCTGTATCAATATGACGATATCCAATATCTATTGCATGCTTAACAGCAATTTCACCTTCATTGTTTTTAGACTGCAATTAAAAAGAAATTCATATTAAGTACCAAAAAAAATAATGCAATGTGTTTTTTGCGGAGCTTCTGGAATTCAATAGTTGGATTTTTTAAAAAACCCCATGTGCGCTTTAGTAACGATACCTTAGAAAATGCAAAGACCAGAGAAGATCAAAATCTTAACGATGCAAGAAAATATATAGAAGAACAAAAGCAGAAGGCTAGATCAAGATATGATGAGCTCTAAACAGCAATTATGTAAGTATATTTAAATAATTAAAATATTTTACAAGACACTTAAGTTTAATTTAATGAGGAAAGTACTGATGGCCTTTGGCCTTTTCAAACTTCCAGAGACGCCCATTGCAATTGTATTTGTGCAGCTCTTGTAGCTCCTCAGATGACAAACTAAAGTCAAAGATGTCAAAATTTTCGCGTAGATGCTCAGGTTGTGCCGCCTTGGGTATGGGCACGGTCCCTATATCAATCTAAGAAGAGAACAGTAATTATTTTTTTGTTTTAAATACTGCATATTCCAAATCCATTAATTTACCATATAACGCAGTACTAGCTGCGCTGGCGTTTTGCCATACTTTTTGGCTATAGACAAGAGCTGCACATCGTGATAATAGTCAGGCAATGGCTTGCTAAGCTTGGGACGACCCAAAGGCGAGTAGGCGGTAACAATAATATCGCGAGCGTGGCAAAACTCTATGTGCGGCAATTGATTCATATGTAAATGGCATTCTATTTGGTTGGTCACGGGCTTAATGGTACAATTTTGCAGCAAACGTTCTAATTGTTGGCTATTAAAATTGGACACACCAAGACTTCGCACCAACCCTGCTTCCACCAATTGCTCCATAGCCTTATAGGTGTCGACATAGTCCACATCACTGCAAGTTAACGCTGAGGTGAATGGGAATGCGTAACTGCTATAAAACTTACTTGGTTTGCAACTTATCATTAAGATGCGGCATAAGCTCTTCTTCGTTTATGTATTTTACGCCAACGGGTGAATGCATCAAATACAGATCTATGTATTCTAGATCAAGCAGCTTTAGTTGCAGTTCGCAAGCGTGGCGTACGCGCTCCGGTTCATGGTAAATGTCCCAGAGCTAAAAAGGCATCAAGCTGCATTAAAATTTTAAAAGCGTACAGCTGCTTCCTTACCTTAGTTACCAGAAAAATCTGCTCGCGTTTTATTTTGCCACTGTCTATTATTTCATTAAGCACTTTACCTATAATCTCCTCATTGCGGTAGAGATATGCTGTGTCAATATGGCGATAGCCGTGTTCCAGCGCATAAAGCACTGCATTTGCACATTTCGCTTTTTTTAGCTAATAAAACACGCGGAAAATTGCCAAGTCATTATAAGGCTTAAGATAGGCAATTGTGGGTGTTTTCCATGAAACCAAAAAAGCCTGACTTGGGGCATGACATTAAAGTTTTGCTTAATCTTAGGCTAGGTTATATGTACATCTGAAAATTTACGTTTTACTTACTTCATAGGTGCCTAGACCCAAAATGGGCATTTCGTAGCCATTATTGAGTTTGACAGTGGGCGCTAGTTTAAGTTGAGCTGCTGCTGACATTTTTTGTGCGAAGATAAAGTTGAATTTACTTTTTTGCAGTTGTTTAAACACAACAGGTATCAAAGTCCGACCGGCTGCAGCTATCATACTGCCAATTTATAAATTTCTTACTATTTAGCACATTTTTATATGCAAGCAGATTGGCAGCACTTGTTGCAAAATAACTTTAGCATTTGCAATGTAAATTAAGTTAGCAGCGCCACGAAAAATATTACAAGCAAAACAATGAAAAATTAATAATATAATATTTAGCCAGAGGGGAATATAGCCGCCCTTTGCCATGGATGATAGCGATAACGGTGGAGCTGAAGCTGTGCTGCCGACAGATGATAGTGAGGTGACGCCAGAGCTGGAATCATTTGATGGATTTCCTAACTACACAGCTGCTGAGGCTTTTATACAGGGCTTGGCTGGCATGGTAAACCAAGGTGATGTGGAGACCATGATAAGAGCACAGAAACAAATGTGAGTAGTTAACCCAATCTGATCACTAACCGAAATTATATTTGATAACTTTTTGCAGGCTGCAACGCTTTGAAAAAACCAATGAAATGTTGCTTAACTGCAATGCCTTATCACAGAGTCGCTTGAAAACAGCCAATGAAGAGTTCAAGCGTCATGTTAAGCTCTTGAGTGAAATGAAAAAGGATCTCGATTATGTATTCCGTAAGGTACGCATAATAAAACAAAAATTGCAGCAGCAATATCCCGCCATATATGCCGAAGTGCAGCCACAACGTAGCAGTTTAGCTGAGGAGGCCGAAGATGAGTCTGAAGCGGTCACAACTAGTGCAGCTGCCGCTCATACAAGTACAGCAGAATCTGTAGCCGCAGAACCTACAGCAATCACTCCAGCAGCAACCACAGAATGCAAAAAACCCAGCGGCGCTACCATAGAGTACGTGCAAATGGAGGAGGCTGTAGAGAACGGCTGCAGCACCATTGAAAACGAGCTAATTAAACGTGTTTGCTCTTTGGAGACCGCAAATCCAAATGACTCATCCGACTGCACATCAGAAGACACTGGTTAGCTTTTGCCTATAATATATTTATTTATTCCATTAATTTGTAAATAAGCCTGCTTAAAATATAATCTGGTACTTGTACTGCTTTGGTACTTTTGAGATTATAACTCTACCATCATAACTCAGTGAGGCGAAGATCCAAGGATCTACATTGCTCCATTCTACACAGTAGACCGAGTCCTCATGTTGCTCAAATGTCTGCAACAAGCCGTCGGAGAGCAGCTTGCGGCGTTCGTCAGTACCTGCTGCACTTGTATCTTCCAGAGAGCTTGTGGCTTCTGCAACTCCCTGTGCTTCTGAGCTCACAGAACCCGCACATGTTAGCAATACCTTGCAATCGCTAGAGCTGGACAGTATTAATTGATCATGGAATGTATTGAAACGTACAGACCACACCCAGTGAGAATGATCGTTGCGTGTAAATACTGGAGACTTGGGCATGCGACAATCCCATACTTTGAGACAACCATCATCACCACCGGTAACCAAATGACATTGTTTATTTGGATTGCAGTCCAAATCACGTACTAGCTGGCCATGCGCTTCCTCTATGCTCCAAGCACAGTGTTGGCTATCACGCACATCGTAAGCACGCACGCCACAATCGTGCAACGCCAGAAACTGATGTCCCTGATGATGATGTGACCACTTACCGGTAGTAAAAGGTTGCGTATGCTTGGCGCTGCTTCCCGCACCACTGATCACCTCGGCCACTACTCGAGTTGAAGACTCCGCGCGCTGCATTATGGCCAATTTGTTATTGACAACACAGGCCATAGTCTGTGCCTGACTGGGGTGAAATTCTATGGTCTTAACATGTTCGCCTAGTTGCGCTGTATCCAAGACTTCAACCTGCGACCATGCTATATATTCGCTTTTGCTGTGCTCTTGCGCGGCTGCATCTAAATCAGCGGGAAGTGTCAATAAAGCTGCTTGGGTAAGCACCTGCGCGCCTTTTTGTACATTGTATACGGAGGCTAGCAGACGCGAGTTATGGGGACAGCTGTTGAGCTTCCAAACCTCGCCCAAGGAATGCTCGAAGATCTAATAGCAGAAGTAACGCGTTAGTTAAAGGTAAAGTTACAAATGCAAGTATTGTTGCTACTACCTTGGCTTGAATTGTGCCCTGCTCTTCGTTGTATTCCAGCAAATGTAGTTGATTTGTCGGCTTTAGCGAATTTGTAGCTATAAAAAAGCAAACCTCATTGCCTTCACCATATTGTGGCGTCAAGGCGCGAGCCTGTAACTCCAGGCCATATATCAATCCATTCTCGTCCATGACTGCACAGGATGTCGATAACGATTTTCAATTCAACTATTTCGATAACAATATTATATATCTAGATTTATCCCGCTCGCACACATTTGAAATAATGCAACTCGTTACTTTGCAGCTGTCGATTACAACAGTCCGCAACCCTGCGCACGCTCAATTCATCGCTGTGTTTTCTCCTACCATTTTGTTTTAACGTCGCGTTTAATGTCAAACAAAGCATAGCCACACACAAAAGTGAAAAAAAATATACAAGATTTAAAAACAACCAAACGTGTGCTTTGCAAAACATTACAATTTCTTTGGCAGTATAACTAGTATTAAATTTAGCAAGTGGCCAAGACAAAATCAAATTAATTTCACACATAAAGCGTAATGGCACAGAACATCAGCCCCGAACAGAGTGGTCAAAGTAGCGGAGGCGCTGGCGGCAGCAGCGTCGTCAAACACAACGATGACTCGATGCCCATCAAAGACAATCATGCCGTGAGCAAAAGGTATGTGCCTTGCAATTAATACCTAGTCTAGTGTATATATTTCAATGACTTGGATTTATTTGCTATAAATTTGCAGACTGCATAAAGAATTAATGAATCTGATGATGGCAAATGAGCGCGGCATTTCAGCATTTCCGGATGGAGAAAACATTTTTAAATGGGTAGGCACCATAGCGGGCCCCTGCAACACAGTCTATGCCACACAGACATACCGCTTGTCGCTGGACTTTCCCAACTCGTATCCATACGCCGCACCTGTGGTCAAGTTCCTGACACCATGCTTTCATCCAAATGTGGATCTACAGGGTGCCATTTGCCTGGACATACTCAAAGATAAATGGTCTGCTCTGTACGATGTACGCACCATACTCCTATCCATACAATCGCTTTTGGGCGAACCCAATAACGAGAGCCCACTGAATGCGCAGGCCGCCATGATGTGGAACGACCAAAAGGAGTACAAAAAATACCTGGACGGGTTCTATGAAAAGCACAAGGATACCTAAAAAGCATAGAACGCAACGCAAAGACACAGAGGCGCCTGCAAAACGCTAATGCTCATATTGCAGCATATAGTAATGTATAGTGCAAGCATCTACAACTCATACTTCCCCATGCCCACATAAGTCCTGTGCCCTTTGTTTATTCTATATTTGCGCGTCGGCACATGATTCCCTTAATTGTCGCTGTCGCTTAGTGACTGATGATCTGATTTTAAATTTCTCAACATAAACTTTAATTCTGTCTTGTTCACGTAAATTAAAATTTTAGTTAATTGTTTATTTTTATTTACTTTTTATACTTGAATTAAGCAATTTTATGCCATAAGTTATTGTACTGATCTGATTCTGGCATCAGCAGCCGCCCCAAATGGCAATGTTAGCAAATTTCCTAGTTGCGTAGGCCAGAACACAACAAATTCCATAGTGCATCCGCTTCAAATATCCACTACAAAATTAAACACACTCATACATATGGACGAACTATGCCTATTCATGCAGAGCCTTTCAAAGTAATGTAAACATAAAGTAAACATTTTATTAAGTCATTCGAAAAAATATGTATTGCAAAATTGTAACAAGTGTGTTAGCTTGAAGTTAATGAAAAGAAAATGAACAACCAAAATATATAAATGTATAAAACTAATGTGCTTCCCTTTTTTTTTTGTTTTGTATCCTGGAAAAAGGGGAGCAGCGAGATTCCAAATTCAAAGAAATTTGCAGAGCAATCGATTTAAAATAGGTCTTCTCTCTTCATAGGTAGCAAGAATTCGATATTGTGGCAATATTTTCGGATTGGAGCAGATTTAAGATAATCCCCGAAAGGTTCATAGTAATTTATTTTCTTTTCACTATTTAAAAGCTTTATTGCAACTATAATATTTATGTATATGCTTAAGAATAGTAACATTAATTAATAAATTATTGTCAAATTTTTGAAACCATACTGGAATGCAAAAGAGGAATGCTAAAATTTTGAGCACATGTTCCTTGTGTACATGGTGTTTAAAACATATAGCTTTAAATTAAGTTTATTCACAATATTTTCTTGCACAATAATGTGTCTTTGGGAAAATTCAGTTTTAAGTCATAAATTTAAGATTTATATAATTAAATTTGTTTTTTATTATGTCAAGATCGATTCTATTAGCTAAAGCAGTTTCCTAGGCAAGTTACAAAATTTAGAGTACGGATTGTGGCCTAACAAAGATCTTAACGAACTCAAAATATAAGAAACAGTAGATCTTTGTTAAACCCGGATATAGATGAGCTAAGTAAATGCCTATTATAACATAGCTGTTATTTTCATATAGTCGTATAAACACAATTGAATCATAAAAGATACCCTACATATTATAGCCATTGTATGCCAATTCTGCATATTCCATATCTGAAAAGTTCTACTTAAGTAAAATCCCTTTTATGCTCCCGCATATGTCGTTCGTAGTTCTCTTTTTGTATAAAGCCTCGCTTGCAGGGCACACATTTATAGGGTCGCTCGCCCGTATGCCGCATCTCATGCAGTTCCACATGTTGTTTCTTGGCAAAGCTGCGCTCACAGAAGCTGCAACCGTAGCGCTTAATTCCGGTGTGCACCACACGTTGATGAGCTCTTAGATTACTTATTGTAGTAAAGTTAATTTGGCAGGCATCGCATTTAAAGCTGGACTGCTTAGAATGAAATTTTTTCGTATGAGCTGCTAGCGCCAGGCGGGATTTCATAAGGCGGCCACAGGATTTGCAGCGCAGTAGTTGCAAGTTGCTATGCTTCCGCACCAAGTGATCTGCCAGAAATTGTTTGGTATAGAAGCGCTCCTTGCAGTGTATACACTCAAAAGGACGCTCTGTCCTGTTAGTGTGCACCCATTGATGACGCGTCAAATGGCTTTTACTTGTAAAGGACTTGCCACACTTGTCGCACATATGTGAGGCAGTTACTCGATGTGGCTTGTTACTGTGATGCCGGTCTATATGCAATTTAAGACTACGCTGCGCGCCATAAACCTTGTCACAACCTTCATAGCTACAGGAATAACTTTCCTTTGTATTTGCATGAACCTCACGCAAATGAGCATCCAGTATATTGGCACGTGCATAGGATTTTCCACAATGGACGCAAGTGTGTGTCTTTTCTCCTTTGTGCTTCTTCATGTGTGCCTCATAGAGTGCTGTTTTGTAAAATCTTTGGGTACAAATGTTGCAGCTTATGGTAATTCTATTTCCGCGAGCACGCTTTGGAAGACTCTCAGTGGACTTCTTGGCCAGAGATGATGACACTTTTTCCTCTTTTTGAGCTGCAATGAAGTTTTTGGCCTGAGCTTTCTTGGCCTGCTCATCTTCAACTATGTACACTTCCTCCTGTTTTAATAGTGTATATAAATTTATTTGTTAATATAAATATTTAACAAATTTAAAAAATAAAACAGATTATAATAATCAATTTCCGCGGGGAGTTTTCGGTAGTTTTATCAACATCGATATGATCGCTACCTGACTTTTGCTTTAAGTAAAACTTAAGTTTTAATTTTTTTTTGACCATCTAAGAACTCATAGAGGCTTCTCGCGCTGTACTCCTGCATCTTCTCGCAGAAATAATAGCAATCACTAGAATATTTCAAAATCATCGAGAAATGTACTGTATATGAATAGGCTCTCTTTCTGCCACTAGGTCTATAGGCAGGCCTTAACTACTACCCAACAATAGCCATACAAAATTCCCCAAAAAATTAATCTTTTAATGGATTCCAGCCCATACGTGACGACAAATTCGCACTGGTATTAAAAAAAAATATATCATAGACGACATAAAAACTCATACAAATCTCCTGCACTACAGAATCCACCAAGATTCAGTAGAATTTAGTAAATTTACCTCATGCTGGTACCAAAGAACCAATGCTCTCAATACACAATCTATTTAAACTCAATAACCGCTAGCCAAAATTTACCCGGCACAGACTGGAAAACAGCAATCTGAATCTCAGCCATCTTCAACTATACTTAACACCCCACCCTGCTCTAGACGTAGACATCCAAATTCTATTACGCACGCCCATATTCTCAACTCCTGCCACACTTTAGATCTGAACAGAAAGCTTTTATTTGGTAACAATATTCCAGCAGCTCTCAATACCCACCACTTCACCCCAGTTCCACAACATATAAAAAAGATACTTAATGATCACGCAAGTGCTAGTGCTTCGCTATCCTAAAAAATACCTCTAAAATATAATTTTTTTTAATTATTGTTTCGCTATAGGGGGATCCCCCCCCCCCCCCCCCCCTGGCGAAGCGTCACGAGCATATGGAAAATCTTCAAAAATATTCCGTCACTGTGTCGCAAGGGTTGGGGGGGGGGTCTATTTTGACGAAAATCAGCGTCACGTAGTTTATGGATGATTCCATAGTACTCCGCCAACTTATTCCATTATCCGACAATCATACGCCAAAAACTTATTAAATACTCCACCCAGTTTCTAACTTGTCTGCTTTCCTGGGCACTGCAAAAAATACCCACGTTCCATCCTTTATAACACGTCCCTACAACAATTCCTTATACTACACCAGCCTAACCACAATAAAAATTTGCAATTAAACCAATAACCAGGTTACGAATCAAGCTCCAAAACAGCCTACTCGATCTTTCGGGAACCTGAGAGTTTTTACCCCACTTAAAAAAAAACCCTGTTGATTTCATTTAAAAAGAAGCTAGCACGCCCGTAGGTTAAGGAATATGCTAGATCTAATCTTACAGGGTTAGATCAACAAGTAGTTGGACTGAATTAATTTGAATTTATTTATTACATTATTATTATTATACAAATCCTCAGTAGTCGCTTATGTCCCAACTCAACGCGTATAACGCTCACTTTCCGGTATCTCCTTCAGAAATGCAGTCACGACCCCTTAAACGTCATCTACGGTGATATATCGGTTTCCCTTAGGAGGTGAAATTTGGACACGATTTAATTTATGTTCATCACTCAGACTAACAACTAGCACTAACTTGGCGCACAACTTCTCCATGGCCAAATCTTCTCTTGGTTCGCGGCGACACTACAGAAATTCAGTTCTACAACATTTTGTTCCTACCCTGTTGTTCGTACTCTGATTTTTATTAGGCACGAGTTGTCCATAAATAAATAATAAGCGAGCCACTTTACACCCAAAACTACTTAAGTATCAAAAATATCAGATCTTATTCACTTTTTAAGTACCTCAAAGTGTATAAAAATTAAATAGCTTCAATGCAACTACATAGATATAAGGAAACACACACACACAAACTCGCACGCACACATACATACATAGCTCGAGGGAGCTTTTATTGTTTACAATGCGCACGTTTTTTTCATTCAGTTCTAATACCAAAACAAACAAACAAACACTAAACCTTTCCAAACTGTATGTGCATGTATGCGTGCGTGTGTTGTCTTCCGTATCCATAAAAGAAGCGCGCCAGGTAACAGTTTTGGTCAAGCCGATAAGATTACGAGGCGCAATCAAATTTCTTCTTTTTTTATACAAAAAAAAAAATCGTTTACACTGCACTCACAATTTCGTCCAACGCCGACAGCTCATTGTTCGTAACAATAATCTCCAGAGTTTGCACAATTTCTAATTCGTTTTCGTCCTGTATACTCAGCTGCGTTTGCTTGGGCTCATCATCTTCTAATAACTCCTGCAGCATTGCGTCTATAATTTTAGGCTGTTCGTCCTGTACACTGTCAATATCCTTGGAACTCGCCTCGCACAAGAGTTTCTCAAAGTTTTGCAAGGATTCCTCGCACATACGTTGAAAATCATGAAATTTCTGCACCAGCTCATAGCAACTATCACATATGCACTTGAGCACAATCTGCGAGGTCTCGTCCTGCGTAGACAGCGGCAGTGCATCTACACCGCTACCTGTGCAGGCCAAAAACTTCAAAGCCAAATCTCGTTCGTTGTGCAAGTCGTGCGACATATCCTCCGCCTTGAGCAGCACCAAACAAGCGCGGCACATCGACATCTTGCCGCTGCCAAGGTTCCAAGTCGTATCGGCGGCAGCTCGACGCGCGTGTCGTTTTTGTTTTGATTTAAACATAGCTGTGTGTGTGTGCGCTTCTGTGTTTGTTTAGTTCTCACAAATACGTGCACACAAGTCGGTGTCAGAGCACAAATTGAAATCAATTATGAACATTTAGTTAAAAAAGATGCAACAACAATATCATAACAACCACCAAAAAACGCTGCGCCCGCTGCCTAAGGGTCGTTTTTACAACGCTGCGCCGATTGATAAAAGCTACGGGCGCTTCTTTTTTTTTTGATGCTGCTGCTTCTTCCTGGCAAACAAAAACAAATAGCAAATAACAGTTATAAGCTGCGTCACAGGGTGACAATTTGCAAGTTGTTTTGGCGCCTGAGAGAAGCTTTATGTTTTAGGGTGACCAGCTTTTATATGTTGAGCAACTGCAGGGTACTCAAAGGAAGTATTTTATTTTCCCATTAATTATAATTATGGGTTACTTTTTTTTTGGTTTTTACTTTTCACTTATTTTACGAACTGTTGAACTATTTTTTAATGATATAAATTAAATAAAGTCATATCAAACTGTTTTATACAAAATCGCAAAAAAAAAAACCACTGT
Source organism: Chymomyza fuscimana (assembly GCA_949987675.1). Lineage (NCBI taxonomy): Eukaryota > Metazoa > Arthropoda > Insecta > Diptera > Drosophilidae > Chymomyza > Chymomyza fuscimana. The sequence continues at coordinate 26,380,579 of OX465089.1, read as the reverse complement.
TATAATCTGTCACAGGGTGACAAGTTAATTTGCCGCCTAAGCGCAGCTTTAAATTTTAGAGTGACCAGCTTTTAAGCAACTGCAGGATTTTTACAAATTTTCATAATTTAAAACTAATGATATTTTACAAAAAAGTTATTTTGCTTCCAACTCTTTTCAAGTGATATGAATTCAATAGAGTCATATTTAGCAATTTATTATAAAATCGCCATCGTAGCACTTTTATAAGCCACGTCACAGGGTGACAAGTTGCTCTGGCGCCTGAACGCAGCTTTAAATTTTGGTGCCTCCAGCTTTAGTCGTTAGTTTTTTGGTCTAGCAACTGAAGGCAACACAAAGAAAGCATTATATGTATATTATCGTGAAACACATTTTATACATAAACAAGCCTACAAGATTAATAAATCATTTTTAAATTGATAAGTTATATATGTTTTTTTAGTGCCGAGGGGGTCTGCTTCCGTTCGTTTCGTTTGCCCACCTTTGCGGAAAAAGATATGGTGAGAATACATGTTCCAAAATTGTTTGCGAGAGAAAGCAGGATGACGGGGTAAAAACGCTTTTATATTATATACAGATATTAATATAGCAGCTTTAAGATTTCGAATGACAAATTTTTTAAATTGTACAGGCAATTTAATGAAAGCATTTTATCGTGAAACCCAATATATGATTAAGCCGAGAAAATCAGTTAAAAATCGATCAAATTTTTAGCAGCTTTGTTTAAATTCTATATAAAGTTCATAAGTTTAATTTTGTGGACTAGCCTATGTTTATGTTTTGTTTTTACTTATGTTTAGCTATTTATAGGATAAATTTTATCATAAACTTTATTAACTATGTATTATCACGTCAAAAAATACTTGTTGAACAATCTACCAATCAAGAGCCTCACTCATTAAACACCAGAAAAATCGTGTTTACTAACTTCCAGGAAAGTTATTCCCATTCAATAAGAAAGCCATTGTCAAATCGCCAGTCGTTAAGATATACAAAAAAAAAAGAGCGTAGTTAGAACTTTCAGGGATGTACTCTTTTCTCTTAGCTCTTGTTAAGCTATTGATAGGATTGATATCCTGTAAACTTATGCAATTTTTATGAGTTTCTATTTAGGGATTTGCAAATTTTTGCGAACCAACAAGTTGCAAGGGTTCCTACATTGAAAATTAAAATCAAGTTTAACGCTAATATAAATAAGCTAAATTTAATATGTAGTAAATTCCAACATTTTGTAAGAGAAGTTAATACGTCCCCACGACAATTCCTCCAAATATACTTTTGGTTAAAGCATACCAATTGTAAGATCTTCCATAATTTTTTTTAGCGTGCTTTTATTTATTTTTTTTGTGTTTAAAATCGCACAAAAGGGTATGTATAAACATATAATAAAATAAAATTGTTAAATTAATTTAAAAGCGGGCAAGTTTTCATATCTATGAGCTATATATGGTATTTACTTACATACATATACATTCCACGAGAAGAGACAAAAGACGAACTTAAACTTATACTTTCAGACAAAAACGGAATTATACACTTTTTTACCAAATCAAACAACCAACCCAAAAAATTAAATAAATGTCAATGCAGACAGATTAGCTTTTAACAAAATAATTATTCCGAGTTGCAGGAGATGTTAGACTACTTGTCATGAATTTTTGTTTTAAGAACTTGAACCCTACTTACATGATTATCTTCTAGAAGTATATTTGAATCTCATACCTTATAATTCTGATTGTTTTAGATTAACTTTCAAGGAATCATTCAAAACTAAGTAAATAACAGAATTGATTCCTCCATTGAATCCGTACTGCTTAGCTCAAGCTTAAAAGTCTCATTGTTATTCGGCGCTTTGGCTCAACTCATACTTATACACTATCTGTGGTCATAATCGAACCCATTGTCACTGAAGTGCCCACGGATGAAATAGTCTCAATGGACACATTTAACTTGTTTTTGAATGCCTGTATTGCATCCAAGTGATAGATCTGTTGTGTGCCTAGCTGTTGTTCAATCGCCAAAGTGTAGAGATTCGTTGCACCGCTGCGAGATAACAACGTTGGCATGTAGTGCGGCAAATAGATGCGTTGCAATTCAGGCGACTCGCTGCTCTCCGAGTTGTCGCCACTAGCTAGTTCCTTGCTATAAGAACGATGCAGACGCACAATTTGCACATACTGATAGTGCGCCACATATAAAAATGGTTCGCGATATATAAAGCCTGTGGGCGCGTAGACCCAACTCAAATCGTATGGACGCGAACGGCAACCAAACTCATCCACAAAAACGCCACATTCGGCAAAGCACAGTAGAAACTCTTGTGTAGAAATACGCACGGACACAAATGGCTGACAATTGGTGGTATGCTGCAGAGACTTGTCGGACAGGTCCAAAAACTCTTCCGCAGTGTAGTTATCCAAATCAATTTCGTAAAACTTATCGGAACTGACAATGGCCGAGTGACGCGTATAAAATATAGAGGTGACAGGAGTGGCAGTATCCAAGGCGCGCACAGGCTTAAATTTATGCAGTTTCAAATCGTATTTTAGTATGACAATGCGCGTAGAGGTTGCCGCTATGGCTACCGAGTCTAAGGCGTTCTCTGATTCATTAGATATCTGCACAAGCTTCCACTTTTCGCTAGCCGAGCGATTGGCAAATGGCAGCTCAATCACACAAGTCTCTAAAGCAGGTTTATGAGCTGTGCTGCTGCTCTGACAGCGCGACTCCAGCTGACGATAGTCGCATTGATAGAGCTTTTCACCACTAGCGCCCACCATTATAGCTTTCGCCAGACGTTTAGAAATGGTTATGTAGCTCACAGACTCAATGCCGGCTATGTGTAGCAAGCGTTGTGTCTGCACTTGATAGGCATATAGGCCATTGTTGCATCCCAGCAGCAAGACTTGACCCTCGACCACTTCAAAAGCGCAGTTAACCTCCAGTATATTCTGTACATCCTGGCTGCCAGCAGTGTAGATCAATTTGCCTTTATAATCATCTAAAGATTTACACTCATTGTTATTGCTGGTAGTAGAGTTGTCCACCGTCTCTAAACTATTGATTGTTTGAGTCAGGCTTATCTCATCCGCGGCTGGTACGCTTGGCTTTGTACCGCAGCCGTTAGTAACATTGGCACGACACTTGCGATGCGTTACGTCTTTGCATTCCTTGCAGCGCCAATAGGGTGAGCCGGCCATAACTGGTTGCTCACAAGCTACACAATTTTCCGCATCAAGTTTAGACTCCTGCAAAGCTAGCTCGAAGCGATGGTGTGCCACAGCTACACTTCGAGAGTTCGTTTTGTTGGGCGATTTTGCTTGACTCTTGTTATCCAGTTGACTTGCTGCACGCTTGATCGTCACCTGCTGCTTGCGTGGTGAACGTTGCATAGCGGCAATGCTGACAGGTCGCTGTTTTGACTCTTGATCGTCCGTCGGGGCAGTAGTTGATTTGCGTGGTGAGCGCAATGTAGCGGTGCCTTAAAAACCAATAAAATATTAACGAGTTTTGTTTGGATTTGCATTGTTCAACTTACCATTTAGCAGATCGAGTTTCTCCTGAAGCATCTTGGAATGCTTTTGCTCACGATGCAACTCTTCTTTTAGGGCACGATATAAAATAGATGATTCCACATCATTGGGTGAAATATTTTCCTTTGCGTTGTGACTCGATCCAAATATTTTATCCGCCAATGTCTTTTTCTTTTTGGCAGACAAATCTTCTACTTTTAATTGCAAATAATCAATTAATTTCTTGTGCTGCGCTAGCGTTGCATCCGCCTTGATATCACGTTGCACATAGAATTGTTCCTTTTCGTTTAATGTGTCCTGCAGCTCATCAATTTCTTCGTGCAAATTGCTTATGGTAGAAAGGTGATGTTTAAGGTCCGCCTGCAAATTGTGGACTTCCTCTCTACAATGGAAGAGGTCGCTTAATATGCGCGCGTTCTCCTCCTTCAGATTGATAAGTTGCTGCTCGGAGTCTACATTTTGCGACTGATAGTTGGTATTTTGCCCACACAGCTCCTCCACACGCTCTTGGGCGCCATACAAAGCATTAGTCTGCTCTACGAGCTGATCTTGTTGTAGTATCAGTTTCTTTTGTAGCTCCTTGAGATTTAGTTTAAGCTCCTCCAACTGCATCGTCAGCACCTGAGCATGCTGCTCAGCCATTCGTTTGCCAGACTCTTGTTGGGTAAGCTCCTTGCGCAGTTGACTCAATTGATCGTTGCGTTCACGCAGCTTGGCATGGCAAGCATCTAACTGAGTTTGCTGTGTCTTATTGCGCTGTTGCTCCGTTTCCAGCATCGTTTCCACTTCGCTTAGTTGATTGTCTGTTATGCTACAGGCGTACTTCAAGCGCTCGTAATTGTCTTTAAGCTGCTTAAGCTCTCGTTGTTGCGCAAGGTTGCTGTCTCCAGTTGCAACATTGCGTGTACGTTCCTCTTGAAGCTCACGCTGCAAACGCTTCTGTTCCAGGTTCAGGCCATCGCAGCGTTGTTGCGTCTGCTGCAATTTTTGACGCAGATCCGAGCATCGTTCCTCTAATTTGTGCACATTGGCTAAATGCTCTATGAGCTCTGATTTGCATTTCATGCGCTCCTGCTCGGCCTTCTCCCACATGCGATGCTCCTTCAAAACATCGCGTTTGCTTGCAGCCAGCTCCTCCTTCAGCTCTTCAATGCGCAACTCCCGCTGACGAGTTTCATCTTGCGTCGACTTCAGCACCCGCTGCGCCTCATCACGATCGCCATGTGCTTTTTTCACGCGATCGTCGGTCAACTCCATACGCCTCGTTAGCAACTTCTTCTCGGCTAAGGCCTCCTCCAACTGTTTCTCTACTTTCCACAGGCCCAAATTAGCCGTACGTGCTGCCTGTCGCTCTACTATCATTTGCTCTCGCACTGCAGCTAATTTGTCCTCCAATTTCTCGTTCTGACGCTCTAACATATCACCCACGGCGTTGTTTCCATGGCGCGGTGCTGGATATGGCTTTTTTGGCGACAGACTTTGCTCGTTGAAGCGCTCTAACATATGCTCCAACTTGGTAACCAATGTTTGAAGTTGATCAGCACGCAGTTTTTGCACGTTTTCGTTTTCTTTTGCTGCCTCCAAGTCGGCGCGAAGTTGAGATTCGATCAGATTTAAATCATTCAGTGAACCAGGTGCTGTTTCGTATGGCGAGGTAGGGGAAACTAACGAAGATTCGGCTATGTTGCAGCGGCACTCGAGGAGCTTTCGAGAAGAGAAAAAATATTATTAAATTTGACAAATTTTACACAGGAAATAATTTCTAAATTCTATCTGACTCATAGTTAGAAAATATATCTATAATTGCGATTACTTTATGTCAAATGGTTCTTGAGAGCCAAGCTTTGAACTGTCGATTGACCATTGATAATCGTCCAAAAATAGTACAGATTCGAACTTATCTCATAGTCTTTCGTCCCGAAACATTACTCACCTGCAACTCACGTTCGAGTCGCTGACATTCGGATTGCGCCTCCTGTAAATCCTTTCTACCCTGCTTAAGTTTTTCCTCCAATTTGGCGTTGTCTGCATGTAGTTCATTATTACAGGCAATCTCCCGATTTAACCGTTGTAATATGTCTTCAATATTACGTTCCGTAGCACTTTTTGCTTCCTGCGTGGACTTGCTGGAACTAATAGACTCATGAAGCTCGGTGCGTACGTCCTGCAGCTGCACGGTCAGACGTCGGTGATTGTCCTGGGATTGACGCAGCTTTTGATTGAGCTCCGCCAGTTTCTGTTCATACGACTCAGTAATTTGAGCTTTTTGTTGCTCATGTTTGCATTGAGCCTTTTGGCTTTGATCCTTTAATTGGCGTAGCATTTCCTTGTAGTTGTCCAGCTTGTCTGACAAATGCTTGCATTCATCGTTCTTAGCATTAAACTCCAGTTCACGCGCCTCTAGTTTTTGAGTAATGCAGACAAGGTCATATTTCTTCTCAGACAACTGTTTCTCATAGCGCTGCTCTGAAGCTATCTTGGCCTCCTCATATTTTTGTCGATTAAGACGTAGTAAGTCCGTAATTGTGGCCTCTTTTTTGGACCACATTTCCTCATCAATTTTGGCAGAGCTTTGCAACGTCTTAATTTGCGTTTTGCAGGTGGTTAATTCCAATGTCTTTTCTTTAATGATTTGCTGAAGTTTCTTGATTTCCACTTTGGCTTCTTGCAGTACTTGTGATTTGCTATCCGTTTGCTTCATAGTCTGCTGGGCGCGCATCAAATCCTGCTTTAGCTTGGTTATCTCATCACTGCGTGACTTTAACTTCTGCTGCAAATCTTTTAGCTTTTCCTGCAGCTTTACATTACGCGTCTCGTCTAAGTCATCCATGGCAATGCTTTGCTTTTCCATATGCACAAAACTATAGCCTATAAAGGGCAAATCTTTACCGCTAAAATCGTGAGATTTCATATTAGTTGTAAGTGACTTTTTCGCCACATGCTCACGTCGCGCTTTATGACGTGAACTATCTTCAAAATTGGAAGTATCATCATCGGATTTCACAGTGGGTATTATAGGCGGCACCTGCGAGCGTAGCGTTGTCCACTGAATGCTCTCAAAAAACGGATGCTTTTTAATCCGCTCATGGCTCAAGCGATTTGTGGGTTTGGTGACCAACGATTCTATTAGGTGCTTGAAATTGCTGCTAATCTTTACATCGCTGGGAAAACTTACTAGCTCCTTTAGCTGGCTCTCTTCGCAGTGTGACAATATTTTGGAATAGGTTTCATGCACATTTTCCTCGTGAAAGGGCGTAATCTCGCAGATCAACTCATAGCCAATGATGCCCATGGACCAGTAATCGCAGCTGACCTATAACAAAGAGATTTTATGGGTAAGAAAAGTGTGAATGATGTTGCTTTATTTTTGGTCACTTCAAACATACAGCCACACTCACGTCATGCATGGATTTGGATAGTTTATAAGTGGAGATGGTTTGTAACAGCTCAGGAGCTATATAATCCGGCGTGCCAACAGGCGAGAGACTTAAAACGTGACCGTCGCGATCAAGAGCAGCTGCATTGCCAAAGTCAGCCAGTTTAATGTGGCCAAAGCGATCAATCAAAATATTTTCTGGTTTTATGTCCCGATGAACGTAGCCCATTTCATGTAGGGAATGTAAAGCCAAAGTTAGTTCGGCCAGATAAAAACGCGCCAAATCTTCATCAAAAGGCCCATGACGAGACATCAAGCTCAGCAAATCGCCACCTGGCAGATACTCCATGATCAAGTACAAGTTGTCATTGTCCTGTAAGAGAAATGCTTTAAAGAGTTCCAGACTAACTTCTAAGATTATTAAGCTCACCTGAAAGGCATACTGCAAATTGGTGAGCCATTCAGAGCAACGTCTTGACATGATATCACGCTCCTCCTTGACTTGTGAAGTTGTTACTACTGATTTTTTAATCTTTTTCATAGCATAAACATCCGAAGTCTGACGCTCTACAACCAAATGCACATTCCCAAAGTATCCCTTGCCAATGAGCGTTTTGACTACAAAGTCTTCAGTATTAACGCGAAGCTGACGTGTTTCATCCACAATTGGACGAACTAAACATAAACAAAATGGTCTATTTAAAAATGTTACTACAAAGCGTAATTAGCTTACATTTATTTACAAATTCAGCAATATTTCGATCGCGCTTTTTGAGCGCATCCTTGTCGCATTCATTGTATAGCAAACAGAATGCATCCAGTAAGCTCTCGCGTGAGACAGCTTCGGCGACAGCTGCACTTGTAGTGCTTACAGGAACAACGCTGCGACGTATGCAGGAACTCGAGGCGGGCTTCTGGATGACGCCAACACCTTTGCTGAGTATTAAGTTATTTAAACGCGTTGTGCGCACACTAATTGGATCGCGTTGTGGTGGCATTGTATTTACACTTAACTTGCACAATAATTAAACAAAATTTAAGCACAGTTTTAAAACATTTTCAACAAAATCAAAAACGACGCGCAGTTAAATATGAAATTTTTTCAAACATAAATTGAAAACAGCGCGGCGAGTGCAAAGCAGAGGCACGCCAATGGCGGGGTTGCTAATAAAATAATCGAAAATTGATACCCAAACGATCGCCGATAAAGTCAAGCATATTTTTTTAAATAAAATTACCCTAATAGAATCCACATTAAAGAACTTTAATTCTTATTTTTAGGGTTTTTTAAAACCTTTTCACTTTCGATTATAAATTAGTTGTTAAAATGGTTTTAAATAGTCTAAAATCTATCAATTGCATGTTAATACAAAAATCTGAAAGATACTAAACATCTTTTTTTTTTTGCATAACAAGCCATTTATATACAAACTGCTTCGATGCCTTTGATATTTATGAGTTTCCAAATACAAAGGTAATTTTTTTATGCATATTTTTGTACAACTAATTGTTAGTTTTAAACAATAAGCAAGTTTGCCAAGCTTACTTTGTTAAGCACATGCACTCTCAATAAAGCAAAATATTGCAAAATGCAATTTTTGTTTGTTTTTGGAATTTTTTTTTGTTAATTTTAAATAAATTATTTAACTAACTTCCAAAAATATCGATAATTTCTGTTTGAGAAATATTTACATTTTACAACACTTAAGCGATAGCGAGTTCCGCTAGACGAGTTCGCTGCTGCCGCTAACTCGTTCGGTTTTTTCTTCCACTTTCGACGGGTAGGTTTTTGCAGACGGAAGGTGATAAAAATTTTCTGCATACGAAATTGCGAAATTTCACATTTAATTTGTGTCTTGCTGCACAATAGACATTGCAAATATATTTTGCCAATTGTGAGCATTTTTGATTGCTATAAATATTGCAGTATTGAAAGTGTTTAGCCGCATCAATTCCATGTAAAAGTAATTGCGTGCTTGTACGTCGAAAGCAGTGAAAAAGAATAAAGAAGGCTCGCAGCACACTCGCTCGGCAACGTCAACGTCGCGCTCGCTATAAGTGTTTGCCTGATTTTTGTGAAACGGTCGTTGTAAAAAAAGAAAAAAATACGCGCTGCGCCTATTGGCCATTACTTGTACTATATAAAAATATTTATTTTTTGTCGTGATCTCCAAAAAATTAATTATTTAGCTGATTTTGTGCTTTGGCGTAATTGTGAAGAGTTATAGCAGCAAACATGAGCGGGGGCTTGCCGGAGTTGGGCTCCAAAATCAGTCTGATCTCAAAGGCTGACATTCGATATGAGGGTCGTTTGTACACGGTGGATCCGCAGGAGTGTACCATAGCACTTTCGCATGGTAAGTAAGCAAGCACGAAGGAAGTTATTCAAATATGTTTTTTTTTTTTTTTTATTAAAAAATGTGCCATACTTGGAACATATTACATATATATATATAATATGTAAATGGCGTAATCTGTGCGCCAAGCGCTGTAATATTAAACGGTACTTGCGGGTGTAGGAGCAAGTAAAAAAGAAAATGGTTTCTTTCAAATTTTTTTTGTTCACTTTTTTGGTTACTTTTTGTGTGGCTGCTTCGTTTGGTTTTTACAGTAAATTGCGGCCGCTGCGTCGCGCAAAGAGAGCGCTTTCGGCGCTCTCGCTCTCACTTATGCTTTTTGTTTGTCATGTTGGCGGCGCTGGCAGCGTACTGTTTGCACACAAATGCATTTCATGCTGTGCGTTTGTATATGTGTGCAATTTGGTTTGCAAAAACAATTTGACGAGTTTCTCTTGTTGTTTTTGTTTCCTTTACGAAACATTTTTGGCGCCAGCTAACAACGGTTTGTCACATGTAACAGTTTCTATTAGTTTTACATATGAACTTAGAAGCACCGTTAGCTTAGATTTTGGTCGCCATGCTTAAAAAAATGCTGCTCATTGCAGGCAGTTGAGGTTAAATTGAGACTTTTACCCTAACTAACCAAATTTGTTTTTTTTTTTTATTAACAACAGTGCGCTCCTTTGGCACCGAGGATCGTGAGACACAATTCCAAATAGCGCCGCAATCGCAGATTTACGATTATATTTTGTTCCGTGGCTCTGACATTAAAGACATCCGAGTTGTCAACAATCATACGCTGCCGGTTCACAATGATCCAGCCATTATGCAAGCTCAGCTCCAGAATGGCCCGCCGCAGGCCATGCCACAGCATTTTCCGATGCCGAATGCCATGAGTAATTCACAGCAACAACAGCATGGACCTCCTCCATCAATGGGCGGCGCTGGCAGCAGTGGCGCATCAAATGCTGGATATGGTAATCCCTTTGGTTTGGGCGCTTCTGCATTGGGAAATTTGACAGGCAACTCAAGTGGTGGTGGCTCATTAGCGCCGGGTGCTGGCGCACCGGGCAGCAGTGGTCCCTTCATGCACATGGGCGGTAATCAGCAGCAAAAGCCGCTGCAGCAGCAGCAACAACAGAAACCAAGTAAGTTGGCATCACTCATATAAAAAGCACACTACTTAATTCCAGCAAACAGTGATCATAAAACCTAGCCTTAGCTTTAGCTAACCAAGATTAGCAAACGTTTAGCAGTTTTTAAATTCAAAAAATTCTTTAAATTTCAAATTATTTTTACCCCAATTGAAATTTTGTTTTAAATTATCGGGCATTTGGAAGCCTACAAATCTTATTTAACAGCATAAATTAAAAAATTATATTAACAATCCATTATTTAGGACCTAATGTAAAACGGAAAGAATCTCGACATGTTGGGCAAACGATTGTCCATTTTAAATTCTAAGCAGTCACAATTGAATTTAAATTGGTCTATACAATTATGAAATATTTAAAGTTCATTAGGACATTCAAATACCTTTCGGTTCATTAGCATCAACATTCCAATTTTAGAGCATTAAATATGAAGAATTTGTTTGCTGGGACTGGGACTGCGCACACAATCACACACACACACTAATGGCTACATATATGCACGTTCCCGTCTATATGTAAAGTTTCCGTTTTAGATATGCTTGCCGGTGCCTCGCGCTCCACAACACCCATTAGCCTAATCGTCAGTCCTACCGCTGAACTAGCCCAGCAACACTCGCAGCAGCAACAACAACAGCATCAACACCAACAGCCCAATGCTGGTCATGCTCTGGGCGGTGGCAATGCACGCGATGCCGGTCATAAGCGTCAACAAAACCATCCGCAAGGGCAGCAGCAACGAGGAGGGCCCAATCATATGGCACAGCAGCAGCAGCAACAGCAGCGTAACAATCATAGCAACAACGACTTTTACAATCATCAACAACAGCAGCGGGATCGTCGCGATTCTGGACGCCAAATGCAGCATAACAACTACAAAAATAACTACAACAACAATAATCAGCGCAATCGCGGCGGCGGCAGTGGTGGTGGTATGCAACAACGCGGTGGAGGTGGCAATGGAACCTGGAACATGCATCGTGGGCGCCCGCAAAATCCCGATGATATGATGATGCGTGAGCTGAGAATGCGCATGGGCGGCGTTTCCAATACAGGGCGACCAAATCAGGTGCGTACTAATTTAAACAATTGAAATTCTTTTGCTAACCTTTGTTTTTCTTTAAAGGGCTTGCGTCCACTTTTGCCTCACCAAAACAAACTACGCAACAAGATCAAATTCGAGGGAGATTTCGATTTCGAACAGGCTAATACTAAATTTGAGGAGCTACGGTCTCAGTTGGCAAAAATCAAGGTGGGCGATGAACCCAACAACAAAACACCAACTACTACTAGTACTACTACAACAACAACAACTACCACTACTGAGCAGGTATACGTTTTTTTTTTATTTGCAATTGTCTGGTTTGTAATTTTTCGCGTCTAAAATGTGTCTGTGTACTCAAGTACTCTCCCAATACCAAGTACAGAAAATTATTTTCGACTTTCTTTTAATGCTTACTTTTGCGGTCTACCGACAAACATAAACACATAAAACACAAACAAAATCTAAGCGTTATTTTTTTGTCATTTGACTTGTTACTAATTGGATATGGTTTGTTTAATTTCCAGTTAAATGGCGAGACCGATAAGAAAGATGATTCTGGTAATGAGACTGGCGCTGGTGAGCACGAACCTGAGGATGAGGATGTTCGTGTGGGCTATGATAAGACCAAATCGTTCTTTGACAACATTTCCTGTGAGGCTGCTCAGGATCGCAGCAAGAATAAGAAGAATGACTGGCGTCAGGAGCGCAAGTTGAATACGGAAACGTTTGGTGTTTCATCAACACGACGTGGAAGGTAAGTCGGAGTGTTCTAAAGTTGTATAAAAAGTAGTTAACTCTTTCTAAGCTAGCAAATGTGCTGTCACTAAAACAAGCAACATTCACATAAGATGAATTTACAGTATGGACCTGATATAAATGTGGAATAATGTCGGTTAACCAATTTTATTTCGTGTTATCTTCTAGCTACCGTGGACGTAATCACTATTACAATAATGGTAACACCATGGGCGGTGGTCATGGAAATGGTGGTATGAACTCTGGCTATGGCGGCGGCTCAGGCTACAATCGCAATAATTATCGCATGGGAGGTGGTGGTAATTTCCGCAATCGTACCAACAACCGTAACAACAACAATGTCAATAGTCGCGGAGCTCAGAACAATGTGACCAATGGTAATGGAAATCCAGCAGCAGCATTGAAGGCAGCCAATAATGCTACGGGCGGAAATGCCAGCAACAACGCGGATACTGCGTCTAATAATGTATCGACAACGAAGACAGCGACTGCCGTGATGCCTGAGCAGGTGAAACAAGTGGCGGCAGTTGGTACGCATTAAAATTTAATAAAGTGTAGTTTTGAGAACTATAGAACTGAAAAACATAATTTAAATTAGGCTTCAGCCAGATTTAATTTTTAAGACATTATAAAAGGCATCTTTTTGAATTTCAAAACTTGTTACCTGTGCGTCCGAATTTAATAAAGTGTTCCTAAGCAGATCAAGACCTGACTTGGATGAAGACAGGTAACTTTTAAGAGTCTAAAAGAACAAGCCATAAATACATCAAATTACGCTTTAAAATTCTATTAGTTTTCAAAACAATTTTTTTATACGAAATAATTTTTCACAATATTTCTTAATATTACAGCACAATAATGTCGCACAAGTGGAGAGCCACCACTTTAAACCTTAACATCAACAAAAACAACAATAATGGCGAAAGAAAAACAAAATAAAACAAAAATGTACTTCCCTACTCATTGCAAGCTAGCTAGCTAACCGAAAAGGAAAACCCAATCAACAGGAATCGACCGACCCGACCGATCAACGACAAAACACGCTCTTATATCAGGAATTTCGAGTTATGGATCTAACGGCATGTATAAGATTAATTAATTGTATAATTTTACGTAGTGTTGTAACGCTGATGACGTCCCGTGCACACGGCCGCCCGCCCTAAACGTGCTCTTTTTTTTAATGAAGCATATTATATATTGTACTGTACTGTGAATCAGTGAAGCAAATGGTGTGATCCGGAGCCTTTGGTTAGGATGAAATTGTGTAAATGGCCAGGACATGCCAAAAAAAAAAACACAAACACACACACAAGTATACAAAACTCTTTAAATATATTTAAGTAAAATAATTGTGAAGAGAAACAAAACAAAAAACATTTATACATAAGCATGAAAGTTTATATACAAACAAAAATTAGGGTCGCGAACTATGAAATTAAAAGAAAATTAAAATAATGAAATTCCCTAAAAATTTAAAAACGAGATATATAGATGTATTTATGTTTAAAAAGAAAAACAGTGAATAAGTACATAAATACAAATGATTGCCTGTGTGTGCGTACATTGCCTTCTTGGGACATCAACCATCAACAGCAAACTTCAAAGCGTTTTACTAGCATTTAAATTTAATTTTTTAAGGAATTTTTAAAGCTGAAGCGAAATGGAAAATACAAAAAAAAGTACACTAAATTAGCCGCAATGTTTATATCAAAAGCATTATAAATTGTATAAATTAAAACAAAGTTTAATGGGCAAAAAATGAAAAAATCTGTTAAAACTTATGTGTGTGTGAAAAATTTAATAAAATAATAATTCACAGAATTTTACTGTCCATAGAAAAGCAAAGATAAAAAACTATTATGATCGAATTAGAGCGCAATGATTGTTTCAAAAATGATTTTGATTTTAGCTGTAATTACAACCATAGTTTAAATTGTAAGCACAATTAAGAATTGGCGTTTAAGCGGCAAAGTGATGAAATGGTAGGTCTGTTTCCGGTTTTACCAAACTTTAAGGTACTACAAATTGACAACTAAACTTAAGCTATTATGTTAATTTGAAGTTACTATAGTTTTGGTTAAAGCAGTAGCAGATCTGATTATGTTTGCCAGTGGCAACAAATGCATGTAAATTAAACTTTGATATCAAACTCGAAAAACCAGCACAAAGCAAGAAATTGTTAATAGACAAAAAAGAAAAACTAAAGTTGCTAAAAGCTAAAATATATATTATAAGCCTTAAATTTTGAGTAGTTTCCCCGAAAGAGCCAAATCAAGCGTATTTCGGGCTTTACCTGTATTTGCGTTTTACGATAAAGCAGCAAAGTTCTATTTAGAGTTATATGTGACATTTGCAATATCAAACACTTTTTATGCATTATTATGAACCTTGCTAAGCCTTAAGCAATGGCTTTTAAAAAAAAATAACCTTAAGTAAAAAAAAAATTGTCAAACTTTAGCTTAAAATCAATTGTACATTTTTTCCTATTATATTTTTCCAATTGTATATTAACATTTTATATAAATAGTTTTTTCCAAAATCTATTTGCTGCTCCATTTTTAGAGCAATCTCATATTTCCATGTGTTCTGTAAAGACCCATATTCAGTCAAAATTGTATAATAATAGATATATGAAACACAAGTTTCTATTTATAAATGATTTAGGCCAAACTATTTTAATTAAGTTTCTCCAATTTATGTGTCACTTGCGTACAACTCTAGAGCTTTACAATTTATAACATTGCTGAAAATATTTAAAGCGTAAATCTATGTAAAACCCGGAATTTGGCTTTCAAATTCCACAATAAATAAAAAACAAAAACCAGGAGTAAAACGTAAAACTTGCTGGCCGTATATTAAAGACATAAAACTTTGCATTAAATCGAAGCGTGTCGCAGATCGGCCGTTACTCACTTATATACTTATGTTAAATTATGTAATTGTATGTACTATATATATGAATTATGCCTATATATCAATGTAATATGCTCACTCTCATCAGCAGCTATACATATTTGCGCATATAGAGTTACAAACACACACACACACGAAAACACACCTTATATACAAATACAATATAATCATTTTGAAGGCAGCAGCAAAATTGTAAAAAACAACTGAAATAAAAAATTGATAATAATTAAAAAAAAAGTATATAAAAAGTAAATGTTAAAAAAAGAGAAAAATTTTAAGAATTACGCTTAATGTTTTGAGTGTAGCATTGGCATGACCCAGACAATTGTTTTTAACACACCTCACACATCATTAAAACTAGTTTCTTTAATATATATTTGTGTAAATTTAAAATTAAGTGTCTAACCCAAAAAAACTCTCGCATGCCTTTTTCACTCACAAAACAAATAAAAAATTTACTTTTTGTGTAAATGTTTTATTTTCATTCTTTTTTTTTTGTTCCGTACAAATTAAAAACAAAAATTCAAACATCATTGAAATGTACAAGTACATAAATAATAATAAAAACAAAATGCAGCAAATATAAAACAATATACTATACAAACTAAAAATTAATTGTTAGTTTTGTATTTTTTATTATTAACATTTTAATT
This sequence comes from Chymomyza fuscimana, assembly GCA_949987675.1. Taxonomy (NCBI): domain Eukaryota; kingdom Metazoa; phylum Arthropoda; class Insecta; order Diptera; family Drosophilidae; genus Chymomyza; species Chymomyza fuscimana. Next base: position 26,364,813 of record OX465089.1, on the reverse strand, counting down.
ATTACTTATGAAAAACCAACAAAGATAAAACCTTATTTGCAACTAAATATTAAATCATAACAAAATAAATATATATTATATATATTTGAGTAAAAACAGAAGTAAATGTGAGTAAAAAATTTAAGAAAAGAAAAAAATTACAATAGAAAGAAAAATAAAAATTCAAGGCGAACATGAGAGATGAAATAATTTAATTTAAATTTGCTGTTCCAGATGATGCAATATATGATTGTATATTACTAATGAAAATGGGGGATTAATCTGATCGGGGCTGAGAGTTAAAGTTTGCAACTTAAGCGTTAATTTATGAACTTTGCGCAGTTCAAGAAATTTAATTATCCTTGGGATAAAATTTCAGTATAAGAGTTATTTGGTTTTGGATCATAATTAAGTTGTCAATTATTTTATTCTATATTTCTAGATTAACATGTAGAAAAGCAAGAAACCGCATCCAAGTTAAAGTTAGCAGTCTTTCTGGCTGATGATTATTTGGTTTTTTTCTGGTTCAGTGGTCAGCATCCATCCAGCTTTATTATCAAACGTAGCATTTATTATAAACTAATCAAGGTTTCCGTCTAAACAAACCAGAACGGTAGACTGTAAAAGTTAGGTAGGTACTGTTGCAAATTTTTAAGAAGAGTATTTGGTTTGGATTTCTGGTTCAAGATTTAGCACATATACTGAGAATCCGATAAGTAGTTCAGCTATTTTTTTGGGTTTTTTTTTTCGAATGAGTAATTGCTGTCTTCATTTCAATTTGAAAATTGTTTAAAAAATACTGGACAGTCTTGCATTACAGTACGTATAAGTAAGGATCGAAAAAAAGGTTTATATTTTACCAAAATCAGTTCAAATCTTTAATTAAAGGTAATGATTCAGTATCTGGTCTTTGTCAAGTTACCGGATAAACCACTAATCGAACGAAACAGTAATTCGCATATTCCAATAGTCTCTTATCGCGAACTATTATATTTAATGTTCATTTCATCAGCAGAAAGAAGATGGTTCTGCGCTTGTTCTCTAGTAGATTCCACACTTCCAGAGTAAACTAAAATCCAGTTCAAAGATCGGATTGTTCCTTTGGACAAAAACAGTTGTTGCTGATAAGCCACCAAGCAGAAGTATTCAGTTTTGAACCAGTGCAGTCCTATGCTACATTGTTTTGCACCACCCGAGTAAATTATCAGACAATAACACATCTGGACAATAACTCTGGTGGAAAGGTGCAGACAATGCACTTAGCTTTGACCCCCGAACCCATTAAAGATTATTTTCTACTCATAAACAAAAGTAAGCTTTATCAGCTTGTAGAAGTAGACTTAGCCATGGCACGCTATAAAAGATCAGCACAACAGCAGCTGGTGCATCATTACCGAGTGTTTAACATACAACATGTACGACTGGACGGGCAAAAATGTGGTATACGCAGGTAGCTTTACCGGCGTCGGCTTCCAAATGGTGCGTCTGTTAATGCAGAAAGACATGAAGACACTGGCGATTGTACATCGCATGGAGAATGTAGAGTGGATCAAAAAATTGCAGGCGCAAAATAGCAGCATTAATGTGATGTTTGTACAAATGAATCTTATGGAAAAGACTTCGATTGAGCACGCTTGGAAAGCGCTAGCTGAGGTGATGGATCATGTAGATGTTTTGATCAATGGCATGGATTTGTTGCTAGATAAGGATGTGGAGAAGACTGTCATGGTTAATTTGGTAAGACTTGCAGCGCGCTAGTGCATACCTTAACAATTTGCTTAATTGCTTGTGTTACGTATCAGATGGGCCCTATACAAATGACCATGTGCGGCATGCCACTAATGGACAAAACCCAGCAGGGCAAGGGCGGCCTTGTTATAAACATGTCCTCCGTTTATGGTTTGGAACCAACACCCGCTTTTGCCGTATATGCTGCTGCCAAGCATGGTGTTATTGGTTTTACACGCTCCATGGCCGATAAGCATATATATCAAAAGACGGGCGTTATGTTTATGACCATGTGTCCAGGTCTTACTAGCTCTGAGGTTATGATGAATTTGCGTCCCAATGCTACTTGGCATCACTCCGAGGAGCTTGTGGATGCCATTGAAAGTGCCAAACATCAAACACCTGAGGAAGCAGCTGTGCAGATAGTCAAAGCAGTGGATACGATGAAGAATGGCAGCATGTGGATTGTGAATATGGGCCAGCTCAAAGAGGTGATGCCGCAAATGCATTGGCATATGTAAGCTAAACAATGGAAATAATAAAGTTAGCAGCATGTTCGTAAGTGCAGTCTTTAGCTTAATTCGGGGTAAACATATTCCCGCAGTTTGCCATTGCTTAAAATCCAATAGGAGCCATTCTTGGCAAGCTGCACGGCTTTGACCAAATTACAAGCACATTGCTCAGCTGTTTGCATATTGAGCAAGGATTGTGGCAGCGGTGGACTAGTGTCAAAGGTTGTGACGCGCTCATTGCGCAGACCAACTAGCATGGGCGTTTCTGTGGTACCAGGACATATAGTGACAAAGGCCACTTTTGTTTTATCGTAGTAGTAAGGATCACTGATGGCGCGTGCAAAACCGTTTACTCCGTATTTTGCTGCAGTGTAGACAGCAAAGCCACCGTATACATCCAGTCCCACCATGGACGAGATATTGGCAATAACTCCACCATGGCCACCTTGGGACTTGTCCATGTAAGGCAGAGCAGCAAGTGTGCTGTAAATGGGGCCAAGCTTTAAGATATAAAAAAAAAAACAACTTAGCGAACTAACTTGCAGTTAAAACTTGTTCTTACCAAATTAATGCCCACAGTGCGCTCAATTTGATGTTCGTTCATAATGCCGCTGCCATTGACCAAAATATCAATACGCTGCAGTTGAGCCCGTGCCGCCCTAAAAGCCGGCTCTATGGCCTCCCTGTTCATTAAGTCCAATGAGTAGAAGTAAACCTTGTCATTAAGTTCCTGCAGTTTTCTCATTTTGTCTGGATCTTCGCGTACATCGAATATAAACAATTGCTGCGGAAAACAATAAATAGAATATTATGTTGTGTGAACACAACTAACTCACAGCTATTCCCTGTTGCAAGAAACATTTGCAACTTTCATATCCAATGCCGCCAAAGCCTCCTACATATATAACATTTCTACCCTTAAGCTCCATCTCTAGTATGTTCTAAAAAAAGGGCGATCAAACAAAAGCTTAGCGTTGCCAACGAGTATTGAATTTTTCTTGCAGCGTTGCCAACTGCCACCTGGCTGTCAATTTGCAAATGCAATAGAGCGTTCACATTGCATATTTATGTCGCATTCGCACTGGCACCTCAAAAAGACAACACAAATCTTTTTTTGTGATCGTATCGTGTGACCGTATCGATAAAATTTATCATTTATGATAAGAGCCACACGAATCAGCTTACCAAAAATTGTGGTTCTAGGTCACTTGTAACCATAATTACGAAGAGTCAAATATTGACGCAGTTTAAAGGCAAGGGTGGTGAAATTTGAACATTTTTGACTATAACTTTTGCTGTATTTGTCCGATTTTGTTCATTTTTTACACACAGATGCATGTAACTTCAACGCATCGCTCTGTTTAATTTTAAATACAAATATTAAACGGTGTGGATAAAAACTGCGAAAATCTACTGCGGGGGAATGCGGGATGATATTGACATGATTCAACAAACTTCATCTTCTCAGGAAATATGCGCACCAGCTGGTAAAGTTTGGTGTCTCTAGCTCTTATAGTCTCCGAAATCTAGGCGTTCATACGGACGGACGGACGGACATGGCTCAATCGCTACCCGAGGTTATGATAAGCATTTTGGTATAAAGGACTTGGGGTCTGCCACGCCTCCTTCTGTCCGTTACATACATTGCACAAATCTAGTATACCCTTTGTACCTATAGGTACAGGGTATAAAAATGCTCTTCGAAGTGGTTTTCCTTAACTTATCGTTGTATGTAAAAACAATTTTTCTTGTCATTCCTTGCGAAAATTTTCGAACTGCGTATGGGCCTTTACAGGAAAAATGTACCTTCGTAAAAAAAGTGTTTTTTATGTAAATTTTGGGTCGAGAAACACGAAAATTGCATTCATTTTTTTTCTCTTTCGAGATTTTTTCAAAAAACATGTTTTTCAGTACTTTTTTTTAGTTATTCGTCAATATCCCGTGAACATAAATTTGTATCGACATGAAAGTCGATTAGGTGGAAGGCATTCTTTACAGTGATGTATGATATGTACAGAAGTAAGTAAAAATTGTTGAACCAAAGTCGAAAAAAATTGTAATTTCGACAATTTTTCAAAATTACAAATTTTTGGTTTGCTTTTTATTAACGAGAAAATTTTTTTAAAAATTATGTCAAGCTATAGGCTGAAAGAGTATTCTTTTACGAACATTTCGAGCCTAAGATCTTCGTAATCGGATAGGAACTGTTTATGTTATGGAACCATGTTTGTTCACACAAAAACATGTTTTTCGAAAAAATCTCGAAAACGGTGCTTAAGAATAAAAAAATGAATGTCATTTTCGTGTTTCTCGTCCCGAAATACCCTAAAAAAACACTTTTTTACGAAGGTTCACTCGATGACCCTTAAATTTGTAAACTAGTGTTATGGATTGAGTAGAACAAACAGTCCTAAAAGCCCACGGCAGTTACTGTATAGTATTAATCTACCAAATTGTTTTAGAAGTGAAGTTTTAACCAAATTAGTTCTTTTTTATACTTTGAATTTATTTTGAAATAAATTTAATTTCATTCGGCCTTTTCTATTTGAACTTTGACGAAAATTTATATTGACTTTCGCGGCGTTTGCGAGATTTGTGAAATAAATCTGCGTATTCCATTTCAGCATAGATATCCGCATTCAAATACGATTTTGTATTTATACGTTCGAAAAAGCTTCTTACTGTCTCGCCTGGCATAATGCTATACAGCAATAATGCTAATGAACAAGTGGAAAAACCTTGTATCAAATACTCATAAGCAAAATAGTTCTCTTGGCTTAATCCAGACATCATACAGCAGGCCTGTGTCAACTGAAAGACGATGTGTTCCAAAATGCCCCAAACTACAAACGAAGAAAACTCCAGTAAAGCCAGGCAGCCCAAAGATTCGACTACAAGTCTCGTATAGTAGGGCATATGCGAGTAGCGCATTGGAAACATTTTCCAATCAGCGAGTAAACGCACCATGGCACACATAAAAATCCAATTTCCCAGTGGAGGAGACGGTGATATCCAGTCAGCAGGTTGTTTACAATAAAGGGATACGCCGATTATAGCATGTACAAAAATCGCAAATGCAATTGCCCAAAGAGATGCCATATTAAAATTATCTATATTAAATGGGATTTTTTTAATATTTTTTAATTTTTTATGTTTTGTATAATTTGTTGACTAAAAAAATAAGGTTCCTTTTTTGTTTACTACTTTTTTTTTTTTGTAAAAAGTGAGTAAAAATTTGTATTTACACGTAAGGTTTATGTTAAATCGGTAATCGTTGCAAAAGTGAACGACTCTAGTTTTAATCCTAAGTAGGGTTTTGGAAACTTTGGAGGTCAAGTCTTTGCGCAACAGATTTGAACACAAATTTTTGACTTTAAAATTAAAAAGTATTCTCTCGAATTTGATCATTTTGCAAATTTTTTTTTCTTTGAATGTGTTGCAAAATTTCGTTCAGTGTACACGCACAAGCAGATCGCTGGCGACGCTCCGAATTTACAAAAAAAAATACACACAGTGTGGGCCATCGCTCGACTCGCAGCAACTTACAAAAAAAAAAATACACACAGTGTGCGAGTTTTATGGCCCTACTCGAGAACTGCTTGTCGGACCGTAACTGAACTTTTTTTCTTGATGTTGTTGTAGGGCTCTTTCCGTTATTTTTTGTGCCCACAGCTGTTTATGATCAAGCACTCGCATACTTGGAGAAATGGACCCATTCACTTCAAGAATTCCGCGTGTTTCAATGGCTTAATTTCGAGCAAGGAGATCAAATTGAAATGTCGTTTGTCGAGTAAACTGTTTTGTATTTAACGACAAAAAATGTCATCATCTATAAGTCTCTGCTTTTCGATCAAATTATGAATTTGAATGAGTTTTTGAGCTCTAAAAAAGAGGATTTTGGATTTTTTGATCAGTCAAGCAACGATAAAATCTGTTCGTTCTTCGCTGCAAATAAAAATGTTTCATCGTATGATGAAATATTAAAAATTGCCAAATTTTTTCGCTCATAGAATCTCAATGGACGGATGAGCGGAATCGATTGTCCGTGCCGACCGTGCCTGACAGAATTACAAATGAAAAAAAAAAAGTTCAAGAGATATTTACAGCGTACAGAAAATCATTTGAGGTATTCACGCTTTGTGTTGAGTTGAGCACTTGCCACACAGGCCAAAGCGTGAATCCCTCCTGTTGAGTTTATGTGTTAAGTTGAGCAGTTTTCTTCTTCTTTCCAGAGTTTGCTTACATTTGTAAATTGGTACAATTCACATTAAAAATAAAAAAATTGAATTAAAAATGCCGAGTCAAAGCATAAAATCTATTTTAATTAAACCTGTAGCTAAAGTAGCTATGTATTACATCGATTTGTATTATTTTATTGCTGCGAAAATGAAATAATTGCAGAAATAAATATAAATATAAATAAATTGTCCGTGCCGACCGTGCGTGACATAATTACAAAAGAAAAAAAAAAAAATCATTTGAGGTATTCACGCTTTGTGTTGAGTTGAGCACTTGAGGCGTTGAGGAAAAAGTGCACAGGCCAAAGCGTGAATCCCTCCTGTTGAGTTTATGTGTTAAGTTGAGCTTGTACCTCTTCTTATTATTTGTTGATAAAAATTGGGGATTCAGACAAATACGTCACAAACTAGTCACTTAGTTGTGGTATGTATAATCCTAAGTCATTTAAGCAGAGCATAAGATGCATTTTGTTTTGAAATTCTAGGCTCCTTGCTCTTGGTGTACGGCTCGCAGCAACGGCTATGGCTTCATCGAATATTTTGACGATTTCTTCCAAATGGTACAAATATATAAATCTTTTAATCTTTTTATTTACGGCTACAGGGTATCCCACAGTCGAGCATCACCTCGACTTTCCAACATATGCAGGCAACAAAGTATCCCATAGGTGAGTTGCCTTGCCAACTTTCAAAAATATAATTTTATTTACATTTGGTTGGCAACGTTTTTTGCGCTAAGTGCAAAATTGATAAACATTCTAATTGCCCAAATATGCTATTTTGTTAAATAAAATATCTGTTCTTAAATATAATATTTGATACGGTTCTTGCGGTTTATCTTTGTAAAATAAAACGTATTTGTGGCTTTTTGTAAGACTGTAAAATGTTTTTACGTGGCTTAAATACTCTAAAAACTGGCTTGACATGATAATTGGTGAAAACAAATAAGCTTATACTTTGTATAAAAGAATTGACTTTAGAAGACCAAAGTTCGGGAAGTCTTCAGTTTTTTTTTGTTTTTTTTTTTATTCAAATTTGAAATTGATAAGAAATATAAACATTTTATTTATAGACACGAACGGTGCAACATTGTACAACTGAACCTAAAGTGAACTTATTTATGAAAAAATTATAATCTGTCCCATGACTATATAGTATTTGGTTGGCTGTTTTCTGTTTTGATATATTGCACAAAGTATTCTAGATAAAATTAAGACGACTTGGCAGATCATAAATTAATTCCACTTATCTGTGTAAAGTCAGTAACTACCTGGGCGTATGAAAGCATTGATTTGGAAGATCTTTAATGGATGTGGGATGCCCTCACTTGATCATACTCAGCTTTTTATACAAAGGGTATATTAAGTTTATGCAAGCCGAAAATGTATGTAACATACAGAAGAGACATCAGAGACCCCCCAAAGTTACCTAAAGTATGGCCAGGGTGACTAGAGAAGTCGATATACCCATGTCCGTCTGTCTATATGTCTGTCTGTCTGTAGGACCGCCTAGATCTCACAGATGGTAAGAGCTAGAGCAACCAAATGCTCAGATTAGATGCGTTATTATGTCAGGGGAGACAAGTTTATTTTATATATTGAATATCGGGGTTATATTATATAGCTCCCATAGGAGTGTTTCAGAGGACCTCGAAAAAAACTAAAAGTTTTAGATGGATAATTCGTTTGTTTAAGATTTGGCACTCGGAAGTCTTGTCCCAATCATTGTACCTTTCATCAAAATCGGTTGACTATATCATATAGCTCCAATAGGACAGATCGTTAAAAAAAACGTTTTTTTCACAAAATTCGTTGTGTTTCATTTGTTTGTGAAGATATCGTAAACAAATTTGGCAGTCGGAAGTTTGTTGGAGCTCCCAATCAGCTTACCAAATTTGATCAAAATCGGTTGACTATATCATATAGCCCCCATAGGACCGATCGGTCAAAATAAAGATTTTGGTGCAAAATTCAACTGATTTTTGTTTGTTTTTGAAAATATCGGAGGTATCGGATTTAATTGCAATGTGGTGGTACAGTGTATCCCAAAGTCGTTCGCGCCCGACTTTAACGTACGCCATCTTTTCACTTAATTTATTGCCCATAAGTAAGAATATTATTTATTAAAATGATAATTCTTACTAAAACAAATTCACTTAAGAATAAAACATAAACATGCACACAAGCGTTCAACTATTGCTCCACAACAGGTTTCCACATCACTGGAAATTCAACTGTTTTCATTTCGCCCAAGTCCAACAACCAAACGTCTCCATTCTTACCCTGCTCCAGGGCCTTAACCAAATTTGCAGCACAAACTTCGGGACTCTGGCGTTTAACATTGGCAAACATGGCATGCATAGGTGTATCATAGGTAAATGTGGATTTATTGCTGATGTCATCCAATAAAGTTGTATCGGTGAAACCAGGACAAATGGTTATAAAGCCTACACCAGTCTGTGCTTGGTAAAAGGGATTCTGTAGAAAAATATGCCTCAGTGCTTGATGTATTTGAAATTTCAGAGCAAACTTACAGCCAGAGAACGCGTAAAGGCAGTGACGCCTGTTTTGGCGCCTGAATAGATGGCCATTAGGCTGGTAGGTTGTAAGCCCGCTACAGATGCTATATTAGCGATCAGACCGCCTTTGCCGCCTTTGGAGCGATCCATGTAGTCCAGTGCTATCAAAGTACTATGCACCACGCCCAACTGTGCTCTATTATTGTTACTATACGTACTTTAATTTTTGGGCAATCTTTACTGTTACCTACCAAGTTAATTTGTATGGTCAATTCAACATGACGATCGTTCATCAGTCCAAAGCCATTGATCACCACATCAAAATGACCAAATTGCTTAGACGTTGCCTTAAAAGCCGCCTCGATGTCTGTCTTCTTGGTAATGTCCACTTTTTGGTAAAACAACTCTGTGTTGGGTTGCAGCGATTTCCATGCACTCATTAATGCAGCATTCTCCGCCAAGTCAAAAATTGCCAGTGCCTACAACATGTAACCAAAACTGTCTGCTCTCAATGCAACAAAAACATATGTATTTATTTTAAGCCAACCTTAAGTTGCCGTCCCAGCAGTTCTTGCACGCATTTTTGGCCAATGCCGCCAAAACCGCCGAGGTAAACCACATTTTTGCCAGCCAAATCCATGTCAAATTGCAAAATTTCAAAATATATTTTTTTTATTTCTAGTTCCCGAGTGTCGTTGCGCTGCTGTAAGCTTTAGAACTACGACTGATCGTTGGACCCCCTAAAGAGCTAATGCTATCGGTCAACAGATAACGTGAATTTTTTTCAAACTGAGCGCAACTAATTTTTTTTTAGAGAGTAACGCTAATGAAACGTTATTCAAGAGCAATAAAAGAGCATGAACTAATATAATATATAAATGTGTGTGTGTGTGTACATATTTATTTATACTAAGATATTACAAGAAAAATAAAATTTATACTCTAAAATATGTTAAAACAATGGAAAACTTTTAAAGATAACACTACTTTACAGCAAAATGTATCCTCAACAATTTTTACTCGTTTCCGTAGTAAAATGGCACGCTAAAACCGAAAATGAAGTCAAATTATTTTCGATCGATAAAATTTGGATGTGGATTTGTTCATTAGGGCCACATGAATAATCTTAATAATCTGGTGATTGTAGGTCATTCTTTTACCATAAATACGTTTAGTCAAATATTGATGTAGTTTATAGGCAAGGGTGGTGAAATTTGCACATTTTTGACTATAACTTTTGTTGCATTTGTCCGATTTTGTTCATTTTTGACACAAAGATGCATGTAACCACAACACATCGCTGTGTTAAATTTCAAATAAAAATATTAAACGGTGTGGCTAAAAACCGCGAAACTCTAATGCGTGGGAACAGGGGAAGGTATTGACATGATTCAACAAACTTCATCTTTTCAGGAAATATGCGCACCAGCTGGTAAAGTTTCGTGTCTCTAGCTCTTATAGTCTCCGAGATCTAGGCTTTCATAATGACGGACGGACGGACATGGCTCAATCGCTACCCGAGGCTATGATAAGCATTTTGGTATAAAGGACTTGGGGTCTGCCACGCCTCCTTCTGTCCGTTCCATACATTGCACAAATCTAGTATACCCTTTCTACCTACAATTACAAAAATTTTTTACACACTTTTATTCATGGCTCGTAAAGTTCGATCGCTTACGAAGAAAATGAGTAGTTATTTATCAATTCATATGAATATTTTCGTAATTTTCAGCAAATTTTCGAGAAAAATTTTATTTTGAAAGTAAATTTAAAAATTACAAAAATTTTTTAACACACTTTTATTCATGGCTCGTAAAGTTCGATCGCTTACGAAGAAAATGAGTAGTTGTTTATCAAAATCGTAGAAAAATTTTTGACCTATCGATCCTATGGGTGCTATATGATATAGTCAATCGATTTTGATAAAATTTGGTACAGAGCTTGAGAACTCTAAAAAACTTTTGAATGCCAAATTTGGTAACGATATCTTTATAAACAAACGAATTATTCATCTAAAATTTTTGGTTTTTTAAACAAATTGACCTTTTTCACTTTTTACAAAAATATTTGTTATTTCGAAATTTTTTCTTCGAAATTTACTTCTTTTAAATTTACGTTCGAAATATAATATAATTTTTTTCAAAACTTTGCTAATAATTACGAAAAAGCTGTTTTGACAAAAATATGTTCCAAATTTAGTCAATTCAATTATCTGTAGCTTAGTAAAAAAATTATCAAAATCTGTTTAGCACAAATAGAGATACATATTTGCTTTTAAGTAGGCATTTTTTTTTAATTTCAAAAAATGTTTTTTTCAAAATATCTCGAAGTCCGTTCTATGAAAAAATTTTTGGACTGGATTTTACTACGGAAATGACTAAAACATGTTGAGGATATCAAAATTTTTTAAAATTTGTAAACTAGTGTAATCATAGAAAGCTAAATTTTCGACACAATAAGCGAAAGTTAAAGTCGGGCGCAGGCGACTTTTTCATACCCTGTACCATCTAATTCGGCATAAAGCTTGACTGAAAAGCCGTATTTGGTTAAGATATCTTCAAAAAACAAACGAATTATGATTTTAAATTTCACCGGGGTCATGTCAGTTGTTGGAATGCTAAGGGTCATTTCCGAAGTAATTTGCTGCGTAGAATTCGAATCCGGGGTCAGAATTGGCCCATCACGTCATTTTGAGATATTTGAGGTTATCTACCCGAAAAACCAATTCTGTTGACCTGTGTTTTCGATCGATTGGTCCAGTGGCAGGGTCAGGACTCCCCCCATGATGACTATATTTTATAGTAAAAAAAAATTTGGTAAAACTGCCAAATGGGGTTACGTTGTCTTCATAAGCCAACGAATTATTCCCTTAAAATTTTTTGACTGATCTCCCTATTTAAATCGATATATATATGATATAGTAAACCATTTCTGATTTGGCACAACGCAATTTCGCGATTCCTCCCAAAAATAACTGAATTATGCCCTTAAAACTTTTTGTTTTCTGGCAGGTGATATATGATACTCACTTTTTATATTTTGCGTCTTGGCAAACAAATTGTGACACTTTTATTTAAAAAATTATCATTTTTAGCAAGGTTTTGACTGATGAGCGCTTTTTGTATTGTTTAAAGTAGCTTAAAAATTTTGTTTCAACCAAAAAATTTAATTGAACAGTCAACATATTCGTGCCATGATTTATTAGCACTTTCGACGTGGACTATCTCGACAAGAATGTATGGATCAATTTCATTCGAGTTTTGGTGATCAAGCCCCACCTAAGGCCACTGTAAATCACTGGTTTTCAAAATTTAGTCGCGGTCGCCTTTTACGCGGTGAGGAATTACGCGAGGGTCGTCCTAAATCGGACATAACCACAGAAAACTTTGATGCGGTGCACGAAACGATAAAGAAACATCGTCATGTGGCATATTGTGAGATTGAGGCATTCCTGGGCTTTAGTTTCAGCAGCATGAACTTTTGGAGCTAAGAAGATTTGTTCTTGATAGGTAACATATCTTGTACTTATATCTTACCCAAGGCATACAGTATACGATACGTCTGTTTATCGAACTGCACCCAAACCTTGCGGCAAATGTGCAACCTAGTTTTGACGAGACCGTCGCGACGAATACGGAGAATACACACAAAAAGAATAGCGAAAAATTCGTCTTACTTTATATTCCCGCAAACTTTTTTTTTTTTTTCTTTATTCGCTTTACCTCGCGCATTACAAGGGGTTGGCAAAGTAGGTAGCTACCTGTGACAAACGACGTAAGCACTTACTGGAGGACAATAGCCACCAGCCGTACTAGAGGGCTATAATTAAAAAACAATCGATAAATAATATAAATAAAAGTTTTTGACGGATGGAAGCACTTCGAAGCAAATGTTTGAGCGTTCTTATTATATAATTATAAACTACGTGGTCTTTTCCTTATTATTCAATATTATATAAAAAATATTTTGACTTAATGCTTAAAATGTAAATATTATAGTTGTAAAGCTGTAAAGGCTAAACTCTATGTTTTGTAATTAATTATTAAATGAACATTTATAATATTAGGGTAAATAAATAAATAAATAAATAAAATAAAAATAAACTACGTGGTCTACGTTTTTCTCCATCCAAAGAAGCAGTTGATGCGTTTAAACTGGAGCTTTGGAGCTACATCAATCAGAAAGGAAAAGGCATTTCGAATTGGTTCAAGCGCTTAAAAAAGAGTAGGTACTTATTATAAACAACAGGGAAAATATTTAAAAAAAAATATAATTAAAACTATTGCAAATATTGCTCTTTAAAATTACTTGAGGTCGGAAGAGAGCGAGCAAACAAAAATTTTAATTACCTACACTTATACCATAAGGCGGCAAAACCTCATGTTTAGTTATTCTAGCTCTTTTAAAATTCAAGATCTAGACGTTCGTAAAGTCAGACAGACTGATGTATCTAAGTCAATTTCTTTTATCCTTCTGATCGTATTGGAGGTAACTTTGTGGCATCTCCGGCGTCTCCTTTTTATACCCTGTACCTATAGGTACAAAGGGTATACTAGATTTGTGCAATGTATGCAACGGACATAAGGAGGCGTGGCAGACCCCAAGTCCTTTATACCAAAATGCTTATCATAACCTCGGGTAGCGATTGAGCCGTGTCCGTCCGTCCGTCCGTCCGTTTGTCCGTCCGTATGAACGCCTAGATCTCGGAGACTATAAGAGCTAGAAACACGAAACTTTACCAGCTGGTGCGCATATTTCCTGAAAAGATGAAGTTTGTTGAATCATGTCAATATCTTCCCCCGTTCCCCCGCATTAGAGTTTCCCGGTTTTTAGCCCCACCGTTTAGTATTTTCATCTGAACAGAGCGATGCGTTGTAGTTACATGCATCTATGTGTAAAAAATGAACAAAATCGGACAAACACAACAGAAGTTATAGTCAAAAATGTGCAAATTTCACCTCCCCTTGCCAATAAACTGCGTCAATATTTGACTCTACGCAATTATGGCTACAAGTGACCTAGAATCACAACTTTTGGTAAGCTCATTCATGTGGCTCTAATGAACAAATCCACATCCAAATTTTATCGATGCGGTCCCCCACCCCCCGCAATCCATTTACCGTGTTTTCTCCCACACCCCTCAACATACCAACTTGAAACTTACCCCGTATACTTTAAATAAGTTCTTTGTTGTAACATACGAGTTTCATCAAAATGGGTAAAAATTTAGGGAACTTATAGGTATAAATATCGATTTTCACCAAAAAACAATAAATTCCAATTGGAAAGTTCTTAGATGGAATATGCAGGAAAAATTTTTTTGACACAAAAGGTACAGGGTATTCCACTGTCGGGCACCGCCTCGACTGTACCACATTTTTTATATTACATACATTTGCACAAAGTTAATACTCGCATAACTCTTACTTTAAGATATAGGGTAAAATTATGCAGATGTAAAGCTTAATATATTTGTACGCATTTTTCAAGAGTAAATAAACAAGTGGTCATGATACTGTACCCACGACACCTAATTGAATTTGATTTCCACAGTAATGATCCAATTCTGACGCGCTTTGAAACATAAGTTGGATGTGATCATTAAATTTGCATGTGTCAGCTTTCAACTACTGATGCAATGGTTGTTTTCTCAGTGTCGTAGTAAATACACTGCCCTCAAAACGTCTTTGTACGAGGGGAGGATTTTAAAACTGCTCTGTTTTACGGAAGCATTTTATTTTTGAATTTTTATGATTAAATTAAGTTTCAAACCAAGAAGACGCAATGGACAGAATAAAAAAAAACATGGAGGTTCCTGTGTTATAGATCCCCTGATCAGGGCACTTTGTCTGCGAGTCGACGCAAAATGCGTCTGAAGAATCTTCTTTTCAGCCTTCTTATGGGATTGGCGTTGACGAGACCTAATCTTTTCTGGTCACACATAGGACTGGATAAAAATTAAACGGCCCAGAAAGTAAACAACAATATTTTTTCTACACTCATGAGATAGACGGCCCAACCATGAACACTTACTGGCAATAAACCCAGTAGAGACTTGGGACAGGATTTTTAGATTTTGTAGCTTCCATATCGATTTCGAGCACTCTTATAAAATAGACTGTTGCATGTTGATTGGACTCACTGGAGCGCAATCAATCATGCCATTTCTTCTTGTTCTTCTTATTCTTATTCTTGAAAACATTTTTTCCACTGATCGCTGGTCAACTAATTATGATCAAATTTGGTATAGTGCATGGAACCATCAACAAAATTTCGTTACGACATCTTCTTAAACAAACGAATAACAAAGGAATTATGCTCCGAAAATAATTTTTGACCTATCAGCTCTGTGGGGGCTATAAGGTTTAGTCAAAATTCTCTGGGATCTAGGCCTTTATTGTCTTATTTGTTTCGATTGAAAATCGTAGCTGTTTCTCGCGTTTTGAGGTCAACACTCTGCCAAGTTAGCTACCTTTATGACACTGAGACCACTCGAACTCTCGCCTATAAAATAGTATACATATTGCGATTATCTCTGATATCTTTGTTCCGTTTATAATGATGTTTGGTATCACGAATGATTTTTTTATTAGCTAAAATATATTTTTTATTTTCAAAAATATACCGGTTGGAAATTATTTGTTGGAGAAAGGAGACTGATTATATAGGGAGTTCAAATATCAAGGTTTGTTATCCTAGCTGTTAGAGTCTTCAAGATCCATTGGTTCATATAGACGGACATGCAGACAGACGGACGCATGTATATTAGGGTGGCCGCCGCTGGTATGGAGGATTTTTAAACCGTCGATATCAATAACGCCACCCCCTAAAAAGTTCCGTTTTTACCTGCATAAAGCGCCTGTAAAATTTTCGGTTTTAGCATGTCATTTTACTACAGAAACGACTAAAACATGTTAAGGCTACCAAATTTTTTTTTATATGTAAACTGGTGTAATTATGTAATTTAATCAAAGTCAAAAACAGAAAATTATGACCTTTGACCTATTTTAGGAACCATCAAATACATTCGGAACACCTTTAAATTGGCGATATTAAGATCGTGAGATGTTGCAAAAATAGCCACCCTAATGTTTATGTCCAGAGCAATTTTTATTGGCCTCTTGACCATTTTGGAAGGTCGACGGTGTCTTCTTTCTTACTTCGTTACAATGTAACGGAAATTCCCCAACATAAATTTTTTCTTCGGAAAAAAAGTTTTGTTATTGCTAAAAACAAACCAGTGGAAATTTAATACAAAGACTTTGTTGCGAGCTTTTCTTTGGTATTGCAAACAGATGTCTTTCACCATATTTTGTTTACATATGATATATGAATAATGTTGTACTATTAACTTGGTTCCTCCGCATTCGTTTTATTTATTTCATTCATTTAAAAAGTAGCAAACAAAATATTTCCCTTCAAAATGCGGTCTATGGCCTAGTCGAAGATCTTGGTCGAAGCGGTACTTTTTTATTTTAAAGGGGTCTACGCAGCATGAAAATTTCCATATGGAATTTTTTTCATATTATTTCATATGGAGCCACCAGTGTGTGCACAGGAAGACAAAGTGCTTTTTTTTATCGAGTTATCGTTTTTTTTTCGGTATACATCTATCTTTTTTCCGATACTTAGGGTTAATGTGGCCACACTCACATTATAATCAGCTGCTTTATGTTCACAAAAATTAAGCGCGAAATATAAGACAAAGAAATAAATAAAACAAACATGGATTTGTATCAAGTATTGTTAACATTAATTAATGTAAAAATTAATTAATTAATTGTAAAAAGGTCGGCTGCAAAAAAAACCATCTTTTTTTAACATTTTAGCCATTTCCTCCCATGCACTTTTTCTCACCAGTGCATTATAGTGCATTTTGTGTGTAATATCCCATAACACTGGGGGAGCTTGCACTGCGTTTATAAGCGCTATTTTTTGTTCTTCTATGATTCACACCGTTTTCTTCTACCTGTCATTTCGAATAAAAAAAATCTGCATATATGTATGTATATTAATTCGCGCCAACTCACAACAGCTGTTGTTAGTGTTACCACACCCAGTAAAGTAGTAGCGCTATCTAACGTTAGGCATTTTATAAAATTAAAATACAACACTGTTTTGTTTTGTTGTCTGCGACCCATCGTCAAACATTTTTAATCGGAATTTTTCGCCACCATTTTTTTATATGAAGTTTTTAATTTTTTTGCGTGCTGCGTATAGGCCTTAGCGCATAAAAATTTTTATTTTTTACAAGCACAGGAACGAGGGTATATGCCCCAGCCCCAAGTTTTCTAAGTATCCTGTAGATTTAACGAAAATATGCATTTAACTTTTTTCTGAACCTTGTGAAATCAGAGAACTCACATAATTTGGATTGAAATTCATAATATATGCTGCTTAACTTGCTGGTACCGATTGTGCGATGTTCATCTGCCCTTTTTGTATGATCATGTGAACGCAGGATACACTAAAATTTACTAACAGTTTTCTGGTCTTTTTCAAAAAGAACTGTCACCCAATAATAACTTACATGCAGCAAAAGAATTGCGCCATCTAGCGATAGACACTTGTAGCGCCACCTAGCGACAAAGAATATACTATTTAATACGGCCACACTTAACTGAAAAATAAATGAAGCCTGTGACAACGACGATGGCTTAATTCTTTTTTTTATATATTCTATGTACATATGCTGGCCTGACGAGAGGGGGGTGGGAAAGGGGGGATTTCCCCCGGGCCAGGACTTTTCTCAGGGGCCCGGTGTAATTACTGTCGTACTGTCGTGATTCAAGCTAATGGTGTAATAGCGGGGCCGGTACATTTTCCCCCCGGGTCCGGATTTTCTTTCTACGGCCCTGTACATATGTAATAGACAGATATAAGTACCTATATAGGTATAAAAATATAAAAATAAGGGTAAGCAAGTGTTGTCAACTTCAATTAAAACCGCATTTTAAGCAAAACTGTGTACAACAAACAAAGTCTCGATTTCACAACTCCATTACTAAATTGTTTTGATGTTGGTTCGCATCAAGTTTAAGGAACCAAGTGATAGCGCCATCATAACCAACTTACGGATCAATCAATCGCAATTTCAAACATATCATAAACAACAAACACAATATCAACTATTGCAACATCTTTTGCGGTAGTGACAAAACGCTCCAAAGTAAAAGAGCTGCAAGTCGATTGTGATCGTTGTCTAGGAAATGCAGCAGAGAGACACCACAAATCCAATGGTTAGGCTAGATTTCGAGGTCATTGAGCAGATTCGTAGCGCTTTAAGTTACCATTGCGTGGGCGATATAAATAACCATGATATGGCGTCTACAATGTTAGTTTAATTGCAGAGTCGGCAAAGCAAACAACTATTTGTAAGGATGCACTGCTTCATTTGGGCCATCGCCGCCTCACTGCTCATCGTAGCCACGGCCACGACGCTGCAGCTGAACAGACGAGCCCTTAATGCAGGTTCACGGCTGTACCTAGTGGAGGAAGATCTGCAGCCGCCGCGTCGTGGCTATCAGCAGCAGGATACAGCTCGTGCTTTTTACTCTTATGGCTACAGTGATGATAATGCAGCCCGAGCGGAGTATACGGCGCGTGATGGCTCTTCGCGTGGTTTCTATTCCTATGTGGATGCCAATGGCAAGCTACAAACCGTCAAATATGAGGCAGGCCGCGAACAGGGTTTTAAGGCGGATGCCACAAACTTGCCCAAGGCGCCTATTGATGACAACAAGCCAGTGGAAGATACTGCCGAAGTACAAGAGGCACGTAAATTGCATTTGAATGCGCTGCGTGAAGCCGAGGCACTGGCAGCCAGCTTGCAAGAAGAGAACAAGCGCGCTAAGCAAAAGTTGCAACTGGGCAGACTGCCCGCGGCGGAGCACGGCTTAAGCGCGGAGGATGCATCCATACTAGAGCGCGTACGCGCCGAACTAACAGCCATGCTGGCCGAGCAGCAGCTTGCCAATGAGCAGCAGTCACAGGAAGAGAATGCCGAGAATCAAGAACAGGAACGTAGCAATGAAGCTGCAGCCAGGGACGCGGAGAATGCTGAAGCTAATGCAGCGGATGCGGATAACGATGCCGCTGCCGGTCAGCGCTTACAGCCAGAGAATGCAGATGACAGCGATTTGTCAAACAATCTGCGCACTGTGTATACGCTCAGTGATATCAGCTCGAATAGCTACCTCAAATTGGGGGATTTGCCGCCTGGCAATATCGTTAAGGTGTCACCCAAAACAGCGAGTTTGGATGAGCAGCAAGTGCGCGTACCCATAAGTGCCTATTATACACTACTTACGCCGACTAATAAGTATAGTGTTACCACACCCACCGAGCTACGAACTATACGCATTGGTGGCGCCCAAGCTGGGGCCAAAGATGCGCGTCGGCCACTGGCGCTGAGTCGCAGTGTTTTTAAGCAACGTTTGGGTAAACTGAACTAGGTTTGTAGAGTGTATAAAAATGATGCTTCATTGTAGTTAAAAAGGTTTTTTTTTCTTTAAGAATAAATGCAAGTTATGTGCACCGTTGTGCCTAATGGATCACTTTTTTAAAGTCTGTTTTCAGGAAAAATTTTGAACCACTCGTTCAGTGCCGTCTCAATCTTTTTTCACTAAAGAGTGAAATATTTCGTGTGGTGGGCGTGGGTAATAGGAATAAGAATGGGAATGGTAATAGATTTTTCTATCTTAGACACTTCGATTCACACCAAATACTTTTCTTTCAAAGACAATTTTAATTAAATTGCTCAACAAACAACAGACACATAAAAGACATAAGAGATTAGATGCAATAACCTAGGCCACGGGTAGGTAGTCACGTGCGGGTTTCGCCGCTCCCGTATTGTAGTTGTTAACAAAACCAATAGGCAGCGAGTTCTTCACATAGATGGGCTGAGACAGAACCGTGCGACTGGCTGGTAAGGATTGCTTCTGTTGTTGCTTCTCACTGATGAGCTTGTGGCGCAGTTTCTCTGCCTCGTAACGTTTGAAGAATGCAATCTTGGCTGCAGCTACCTCGGGTGTATCCTGCACTGGCTGTGGCAAGTTGGCATCGTTCACAGTTTCGCCAGCTAAACGCAGTTTGACCTGCGCATGTGCAGCCAGATGTTGTGCTCTCAGGGTGGCCACCTCTGGTGTTTCCTCATTAGGCTGCAGCTGTGCCACGCTGGGCAAGTTTAGTACACGAAAGCCTGAAGCATCGGCGATATAGTCAACCGTTTGCAGCTGGCCTGAGGCATCTGTATAGGAGTAAGTGCCGCGCGTAACACCATCGGCAGTGCGTGTCTCATGCTTGGAGTAAAGTGGTGCGGTATAGCCATAAGCATACTGACCATATTCATCCTGTGTATGATACTGACTGACGCTGTCGGCTGCCTGTGGTGCACCATATTGCTGTTGTGGTGCTCCATACTCCAGATGTGGTGCAGCGTAATCATAGCCAGCGGCTTCGACGCTTACCAAAAAGACCGCAAGTAGTAAACCGTATAATTGCAATTGCATTTTGATGGCTAAAACTGAAACTGGAACGCTGCTAGTGTCGTGGACTAGTACTCGCTCTAGAGAACTCTGTGGTGACAGCTGCCAGACATTCTGCCTTTATATAGCTGTGTAGCCACAGAGAGCCCTTCCACTAGCCGGGTTGCCAAAAAAATATTTACAATTTCGTGCGTTCTCAGGAAGGTCGTCCAGTTTACTTTCATATTCCCTGCGCTTGTCCATGCACGTGAGCTGATCTTCCTCTTGCTCTGTTTATACACAAATATTTTCTCGAATTCAACAAGTTCAACATAAATTTTTACACAAAAGCCGCAATTTGTTTTCATCTGTCCTGGGCTAGCGAATACAAGAACTTAATCTGCCAGTTTAATTTTGTTGTAGCTTGTCCGCTTGAGGTCAAGGAACCGCACTGGACCTTCTTCTTTCCTCAGCTGTTGAATTCCTCTGTTGTTATGCTTATGCTGTCATTAAGGTTTATTGAAATCAAAATAAAAGTTAAATTTATGAATTACTCGAAGTAAAGTAACTGAATTTTTATTTGCCAAAAACTAAGGAATTTTTAAAAGATAGCAATGAATCAATATTAGTCCATCAGACCCTCCAACATAACCGTATGGTGGAAGTCAATTCATTTAAGTAAGTCTCATTTAAGTTCTACTTAACAACAGGGTTAGTTCAGCTCTAGGGGATACCCTGTACTTATTAGAAGTAAATATGGTTGCCTAGTTATAGATAGAAAGATAGGAGAGGTCAAGAAGGCTGTTTTGACAAAAGGTCTTGCTTATATAGGGTGTTAGGATAGGAATGATTAGAAAAAAAATATACATAAAAAAACACGGTGGTATACATACATTTTGTATGGAATCATTCATCATTTCCTGTATATCCCAATGGAGTATAAGTCCTCATTAAAGCATTTCCAAGTGGTCTGTTTTTTGCTAGCATCTTTAGTTCGTTCCGCGAATATCCGCATTCATCACTTTCTTTTGGTATGGTTCTCATTTACGTGGTCTTAGGGTGACTCCTCTTGCTGCGTCCTAGCGGATTCTATTCAGAGCTTGTCGGCAGACTTTTGCTAGATCCACTGCCATCCATCGTAGCTTAATACAGTTGGCCACCTGGAGTATATTCCGGAAGCACCTGTTAACAAAGCTTTGATTTTTTCGGGTTAGATTGTCGCTTACAAGCCAGATCTCACATCCGTAGAGCAGTATTGAGATAACATTGGTTTTACATAGTCTCATTTTTGTTTGGAAGGATATTTACGTCGATTTCGAAGTTGATTTTTAGGCCAATCTTACCCGACACGGCGCATATGATACAATAGCTACCTTGACTTCGTTGGCAGTCCGAGAAGAGGATCCAGTTTTTTGACTTAAATGTCCAGCGTTGTCAATAATCGTTCGACTTACATTTTTGCGTTAGCATAATCTTGTAGGGACCCGGTTTGACTCTATGGCGATAGCCAATTTAACTGATCCTGGACGCACCGACATATCTGGGTTTTCTTTAATACCACGGCGACTATGTTTTCATCTCTTCACCCCAACCTCTCTCTGGGTGTTGGTTTAAAAAAAGAATGTACTCACGCTGAATATTCTGACATTTGGATGCCACTGGTAACTTTGTAACTAAATATGCAAAAGTGTATTCATCTAATGCAGCATTGCCAGGCAACCTTGCGGTCACGGACATAGGATGACCCTTACAGGACGTCGTTTTGCAAATCAGGGGGACGGTCAGAGCTCAGGCGGAAAGGAAATGGGACTCTGTGTCCGGTTGTCGCATCTCCCGAGCACTCTGGTCACGGCAAAATCTAAAGAGAACATCTGAACTCCTACGTTTTCACAAAAACAGGACACCATAGACCTAATGGCTGAGAGGTTGCACGTTCCCCATCACGACTTCTGCCGCAGCTGCGGAGACGAGGAGGAGACAGAAAGCATCCTACACCTGCTATGCGACTGCCCGGCGCTTCTAAGAAGACGAATCCAGTTTCTGGGAAAACCATTCTTTGGGGATTTGGGTACTCAGGCCAATGTGCCCATAGCGGATCTGGCTGCGTTTTTCGAATCCTCAAAATGGTTTTGCAATAGGAGAGACTTAGGTGATTATCAATGTCCTACCGTTTTGGTCCTCTTCCCCCTCCCCTTCTCCAATTCCTTTCCTCCTTCTCTCAAATGAGGCAACACATTGGACCTTATGGTCTCCGGGTGATCTCAGTTACTGACTGAGCTGCCTACTCAACCTAACCTAACCCATATTCATCTGATTAACAAAAAAGTGTAAAGAATTTGTATAGTATTATGTGGTCCACATAAATCTATTTACGAAGTGTGAATTTTAATTCGAGATTGTGATCGTAGTGTGTAGTTTTGGCATTCTAGTCTAATACACAAATAGATAGAAGTACCATACATATTATATATTCTCACTAATCTAAAACACTTAAGATAGAAAAAGGTGAAAAGGGGATAGAAACAAAATTTGTATA
Organism: Chymomyza fuscimana; assembly: GCA_949987675.1. Taxonomy (NCBI): domain Eukaryota; kingdom Metazoa; phylum Arthropoda; class Insecta; order Diptera; family Drosophilidae; genus Chymomyza; species Chymomyza fuscimana. Next base: position 26,341,834 of record OX465089.1, on the reverse strand, counting down.
CTAAGTGTGGTACGAAACATATTTTTTGACACTCTTTTACGTTCGTGCCTCCGCTGCCGGCGTTTGCTACTTTGGGCTATCATTACCTGAGATAATTAGAATCTTTGAATTATTTAATCAAATTATAGAAAATAATAATGTTGAACTATTACGCCTGGAAGGTCTTAAAAGTGAAGAGCTATTAAAATTGAATTTCCAAAAATTTTAAATCGAGATGGTAATAATCAATAAACAAAAGGAATTGTTAATTCCAAAAAGTTTGAGCCACTTTATGATACTTGCTTTATTATGAAATTTTCGTAGATTTTTTTGTAGATTTTTTGGAGTGACAAAAAAATGTGTTTATACCATACCGTATGGTACAAAGGGTATATTGTGTTTGTGCAAGCCGAAAATGTATTAACGTACAGAAGGAGAAGTCGGAGACCCCCCAAAGTTACCTAAAGTATGATCAGAGTGACTAGAGAAGTCGATATACCCATGTCCGTCTGTCCGTCTGTCCGTATGAACGCCTAGATCACAGAGCTAGAGCAACCAAACTTTCAGATAAGATCCCTTATTAATCCATAGGAGACAAGTTTATTTTATTTTTTTGATATCGGGACTACATTATATAGCTCCCATAGGGGTGTTTCAGAGGACCTCGAAAAAAGCAAAAGTTTTAAATGGATACTGTAGCACTGTACCAAATTTTATCAAAATCGGTTGACTATATCATATAGGTCCCATAGGATCGATCGGTCCAAAATTTGTTTTTTGTACAAAATTCGTTGTTTCGTTTGTTTGTGAAGACTATACCATATACCTCCCATAGGAACGATCGGTCAAAAAAACATTTTTGGTTAAAAATTCGTCTATTTTTGGTTGTTTATGAAGGTATCGTAATCTAATTTGGCAATTAGCAATTTACTGGATTTTATTGCAAGCAGTGGTACAGGGTATCCCAAAGTCGTCCGCGCCCGACTGTAACGTACGCCATCTTTTTCTATATTGAAAGTTGTGTCGTTCATGGCATCGAATAAGCTACATTGTGTCATAATTTTAAATCGTTACACAAATTTTTTGTCAGGTACATTGATCTCCAAGCAAAAAACGCCAAATTCAATTTTTTGGGGTAAGTCCGCAAGTCTCCAAAAATGATAAAAGCCGCCATAAAATTTCATCGCAAACATTTTATTTCTTTTTAGCGACACGAAAACTTAAAATAAAACTTTCAAGGTAGCAATTTTTTTTGAAAAATTATACTGAACAGAAAAACATGAGTACTCGAGTCGGAGTTTTATCAAAAACCACAGTCGGTCATGACGTTTATTCGAAAATTGGTGTCATAGCCAAAAGTCAACTCAGAAATCTGTTAGGATGCGTTTCCGGGTTCACCCCCACTTCAGAATTCACCACACTTTTCTCTACATTGGCGAATTGACCGGGTATTCCTGAAAAACAGGCAATTATTTGCTTTGAAAGTTAATGAAAGTGTCAGATTGCATCAGGGCGCAAATAAATAGTTACCCTCGCCATAAAGGGCCTGCCATTAACATTAATTATTTTTGGAATTTGATTAAAGTACAACATTTTTTAAATATTTAGGTCGTTGAAAGGAACTTAAGTGTAGGACTACAAATGAAGTTCCAATTTTTAGTTCCAATGGAATTCCAAAAAAGTTCAAATAAACAAGTTCTTTGTAGACCGTTCCAGCCCTTAAGAAAAGTAAATAAATTCGAGCAAGTTCAAGTTCTTTTATTGATTATTATACAATTATTTAATTTTAATTGCATTTCAAATTCAATTTAGTAGTAGAAGCCCGTGTAATAACGTGGCACGCTATAGCTGTATACACGTGGCACAAGCACGGGGCTGTGCACACCTAGAACCTCGTTGCGTAGTTTCTCCACTTCGACTTGCTTCAGGTGAACGGATTTGGCAGCTGCCACATCGGCAGTGTCGGCAGCGGCAGCAGGCAGCTCCAAAAGGCGTACATTTGATTCAACTGCGTTGGATTCATGCTGAGCGGACCCAATTTGCGCCAGGCGCAGTTGAGCCTCCTCATGAGACGCCACACTGCTCTTATGGGCGGCGGCAACGTGGACGGTATCAGTTGCAACGTTGGCAGCAGCGGCAACTCTATGGGAAACGTTATCGGTGGACCGGCCAGTTGACGACGCTGACGCTGACGTTGAGGCGCGAAATTCCTGGGGTTGCACGGCGCGTGGCAAGTTGGTGGCGGCCACATGAAAGCCCGACGCATCGGCAGTATAGTCTACGGTTTGTAGCTGACCAGTGGCATCGCGATAGCTATAAGAGCCGCGTGTAATGCCATCCAAAGTGCGTGATTCCTGCTTGCTGGACAGCGGCTCAGCATAGCCGTATGCATACTGACCCAGCTGATCCTGAGAGCTATACTGATGCTGTGTGGGCGTTACGAATGAGGAGCCTTGCGCCGAGTAGACAAAGGGATAGGCACGCAGCACGGATGGTGCCGCATAGAGTGCCAAACCATTGGCCGCAACGCCTAAGGCTGCCAAGATAATAAGTTGTACGCTCATGCTGAGTTCTTGCAGTCCGAGTTGAGCTACACCCCAATGGGTACTGTTGCTACTTAGCCTCGTACAAGGTCCTTTTATACCAAATCTATCTGAGCTTGGGCTAGCTGCTTGTTCTGATTCTGGTTCTGCTATTAAAATAGCAGAACTGCAGAATTTTCTCGCTTCTTCAGGCGATCCTCGTTAACATGCTGCCCAGTTGTGGCTCTTAATTTGGTCCGCTGTCAGTTGGCATAAAAAAGTGTCTGACTGCGGCATCAACAGACGCGTCAATTTGGCTTAATTGTGATCTGTTCGAGTGGGTTTTTAGTATCAGATTTGAAACTCCACAAATCCTAGCTCTCAATGGCTTCTAATTTATGTTGGCGCTTGTCGAATCATGTTTATGCATCTTATAACTAAATTAAAGCCTATCCTATGTTGGAGATCTGCCAAGTTGCATTGCGGAAACGCCTTTCACTGTGCTCAAGAGCAATTCCCCATGGACAAAGCTACACATAAAAGGGACCAATGTAATTGATATACAATTGTTGTTGTCGTTGTTATTATTGTGGCTGGTAGGTTGGTTGGTCACTAGGCGGGTTGGTTGCTCATTCAGGTAACGTTTTGTGCGTGCCAAGCTATATTTTTTTTTTTTGGATTTTAATAGCATGCGTCTTCATTTTATAAGCCTGCTGTGGTTTTATCGACTTGGTGGTAACGTTTGCAACTTGCAGATGTTCGAAATACAGGACAGCTTTTCTTATAATCCTGTCTAGCTGATTTCTAATGTTTTAGCATAAATTTTAAGCTAATTTATATGAAGAAGGCATTGATGACTATTAAGGGATTATTCCTGATGTTTCACGATACCCAATCACGCACGACATGAGCGAGTCAATATAACCAGTGAATGAGTTATGTCTACTAGAGTGTTCACTTCGCCTTCTGGATCTATAGCTTCATGCTACTAACATTATAACTTGTTTTAACGATAGACAGGGTCCCTGCCGACATTAAAAGTGCAGTTTTCAGGAAATACTTCGGCTTGCTCTCATAGACTAGCAGTACCTAACTGGTTGACTGTCTTTTAATAATCACAAATATCGCGTAGGTTGTCACCATATCACGTAATCAAGAGGTGCGAAAAGGTCTTTTTGTATATTACGCAACTTCCCAAAAACTAGGCAGTCATATCGAACATACAAGATCCCTTGACGTCCTATCAATTGCTGTTCTACAATCTCCAAAGAGACGTTGGTGATTCGAGGGTGTTTTTCAGCATAAGGTCTAGCCTCAATGTCTTGTAAATTTCGGACTTGCCTCATTGGCTTATGTTTCGTTACCCCATATGTATGGTCTTCGTCGAATCGACGACGAAAACTTTCCAAAGCAATACGAGATCTCCTCTAATTGCTTTTCTCTATTCTCCAAAAAGACGATTGTGGTTCTTTTGCATAATAAAGCGTAGCCTCAATGTCTTGCAAATTCCGAACTTGCCAGGACTAAGGCCCCATGTAGACAAAGCGGTGACATGAGCGTAACTTATCAGGGGCCTAAAGCCTCACTGGCTGACGTACCCTCAATATCAGTAGTAAAGTTTCTAAAGCAGTTTTTTTCTTGTTACATGTGTAAGTTTGAGTTTTAAAAATTTCGTCGTCGATTCGACGAAGGACAATTTTTGTGTGATTTTTAAAATGTGCTTAAGTTTTTTTTATACCCTGTACCGTATGGTACAAAGGGTACATTAAGTTTGTGCAAGCCGAAAATATATGTAACATATAGAAGGAGTCGTCGGAGACTAGAGAAGTCGATATACCAAACCAAACCAACCAAATTTTCAGATCAGATCAGTTTATTTAATATTTTTGATATTGGGACAATTTTATATAGCTCCCATAGGGGTGTTTCAGTTTTTTCGAAAAAAACCAAAAGTTTTAGATGGATAATTCGAAAGTTTTTTAGAGTCACTGTACAAAATTTGATTAAAATCGGTTGACTATATCATATAGCTCCTATAGGACAGATCGGTCAAAAAAACGTTTTTTGTACAAAATTCATTGTGTTTCGTTTGTTTGTGAAGATATCGTAACCAAATTTGGCAGTCCGAAGATTGTTATAGTTCCCAATCAGTGTATTCATCAAAATCGGTTATTAGAAAAATTCTTCCTTTAAGTGGTAAAAAGGTTTAGTTTTATTATATTGTAGTGAAGTTCTGGTGCTGGGGTATAACTCAGTCTAAAACCAGGGCCGACTTACTAATAATTTGCAAATTCGCTCCTCGCCATACATACATGCATACATACCACGTTTACTTCTCAAATAGTGTAACCAGTGTGTGTGTAGTTGTGGTTGCGGGCGAAGCTCACCAGTACCTACAACAAGGCCAGCGTATATATAACACCAGAGAGGCGAGGCCTACTCGGTTTCTTCTACGTACGCGGCCGGAAAGGTGGAGAAAAGACGCACTCTTGCGATACCTCGCGATACTGTAAATAATTCCAAATAAATGCAACACTCGAACGTTATAATTTTTATTACTTCACTGCTACTTTCCGCATCTAATTATTCCCACAACCGTGTTTCCATTTCTATAATCTTTGCCTCTTCTCCCTAACCTATGACTCTATTCACATGCGAACCTTTCGTTTCGTTCATAGTCTGCTTTCAATCTCTGTGTTTGGCACAGCGCTTTACCAGAAGTAAATCTGGTACTAGACTTAGGGTCAATAAAATCTTTAGAGGTTACCATGTTTTATACCCTTAGAGCGGCAGAGGTTTTAGACCGTCTCCGATCCAAACTAAGCAAGATATCAAAAACAAATAGACAAGTTTTGGACTCTCTTTAATCACTCCTGAGACAGAGTCTTTTAAGGCAGGCGCTCGCATGCATTCATCATCTTTGTATGCCTAAGTCGATACTAATTTCCAGCTCTTCTTCGATTTTGGCTTTTCTTGTTCATGTCACCTGGAAAGACAGCTTTCTTTATTTCTTATACCGCGGAAAGGATATTCTTTAAAGAAGAGACTTTGACAGCTGAACAATTTATTGGTTTTTCAGCGTTACATACCCAGTTCGCAATTGCAGTTAGGAGTTTAAGACGTAGGATAAAATGCTTTATCTTAGCGTCTAAACTTAAAAGGTTTGTGAAAGGTTTGTTATTTGGAAAAAAATGTACTTTATTTATTTGTATAGTAAATATTTTATCTTACTCTCTTTGTAACATTTAGTTGCTCCTTAAGAGTATCTTAAGTGTCCACTGCTTCTGTTAAATTTTCAATCTGCTTTAATTTCGTTTTTTTTTTTTTTTGGTATCTCTTGGATACAAAACGGCAACCGCAACCAACGGCAGTCGCAATATTTCAAGGTGACTGAAGGCCAAGGGCCACATTTGGCCCGGACCAGACCAAGACGCTTAACAATGTAGTCTTTATGTGTGTGTGTGTGTGTGGTGGTATCCAACCGAATAACTCTGAGATATTTGCAGCTACAAGATCTGTATCTTTTTTGTTGTTGTTGTTGCTGCTTGGCATTGCTTTAGTTATTTTTAGTACAGAGCTAAACATAGTTTTATCTTTACTGTAAATCGTCTGTGCTTAAACACAAGCCAAGTTGATTAGGATTGATATGCCAAATATTGCCCAGAAGAATAAACCTGAAATCTTTTGGGCTACCAACAAACATATTCATTAAAAAACTGCCTGCTACACTGGCCGGCCATAAGTGCATTTTAATGTTAGCCTCTGGGAGTGCCACTTAGTTTCAGTCAAAGCACTATTTTTCTTCATCTTCCGCTCCTTTTGGACTGCACTACTCATACCATAATTTCTTGCTAGGCTTTTTAATGATCTTGTTAGCTGGACTTGTTTGTGGACAAAGTTACTTAAAATTCCTTCACAAAGTACTTTTTGTTTTTTTTTCTGTATTGGATCTGTAGTTGGCTTAGCAGTTTCTATGTCACTTGTCCAAGAGAAATAGAGTTTGTCTACGTGGTAGCTGGCTTGGGCGTGGGTTTTAAGCTGAGTTGTGCCACTTGCTGCGACCATTCTGATGCATCATCGGGAACTAATAAGGTCAGACTGTGCGATAGCCACGCGCAACATTTGTAAGCTCTGTTGGCGACCCTTCTATAGTGTACACTACTCGCCAGCTGAATAGAGCTGCTTCTATTTTGCTTAAATTAAATGTCTAGAGAGCACACGAAAGCTGTGGGCGAGACCTAAAAGCTAGTTTAGAGAGGGTGCCCAAAAAAATTAGAATGAAGATATTCTAACTTTCTTATTACTTTATCGCTTCTTCAAAGTTTTTTAGTAACGTTTTTCGACTACATTTTCAAAAAAATTATTGAGTATATTTTTGATTGAAGCTTCACACTCAAAAATTTTAATATAAGTGAGCTGAGGGGTGTATGGGGCATGCCATGACGTTTGGATAAAATTAAGTCCTGGCTCTGTCCTAGACATAGCGCTTAAAATGTTTTGATGAACTTGGGTGAGCCCACAATAAATTTACATGCATTCAAATCTTGATTGAGTTATTATTATATTATTTATATTATTTTATAATTTAAACTACGAATTATTATAATATAGTCGAACTTCCGTATAACGAACTCCTCTACAACTAACTTTTTCAAGTACTCTACTTTTTCGTATTGAATTAATAATCGCTTGACCATATATCATGTAGCCCCCATGGGACCGATCAGTCGAAAAAAGTTGTTTGGACAAAATTCGTTTGTTTATGATAAGATAACGCAACCAAATTAGGAAATCGAAAGTTTTTGAAGTATTTAAGCACTAGTCCTAATTGGATTAACATAATTAATTAATTTATTTGTTTCTTGTGTTGCTGCAGTGTATCTCAAAGTCGTCCACGCCCAATTTTGACGTTCGCCGTTTTTGTATAGCACTAAGTGAAAATTGCATAAATTTTAGCTTTTACAACGAATTATTTCAAATAATTTTTTGTTAAACACAAAATTATTCATAACGAGAAAAAAGGCAACATATTTTGGGAGATTCCCAAAAAAAATAAATAAGGGTCTAGCTGGATAAGGTACTGGAAACTGCCCCCAGCGATTTTTGAAAACTAATGATGCAGTTCGATGCATAGGGCCAAAAAAAAGTTTTCCCAAAATTTCAGTTTTTAAACTTAACGCGTTACGGCTGAAGGGCCATACTCAGTTCGCAATATTCCGCTCGGAATGACAAAACATCATATAAAAAAAAAAATTCCAAATGGGATGTTTTTGTATATGAAGTTTTTTATAGGTCTTTAATTTAAAAAAACGTGTTTTTCGTTCTTATTTAATTGTGACTAAACTACTGAATATTTTTGATCTAATTTTTTTTTAAATCTAAGTTGGCAATAGGGCTCTTTAAAAAAATATATTAAATTTTTTTTAAAAAACAGTTTTTTTTAAAAAAATTAAATTTTTTTTTTTTTTTAAGTATGTTCAATCAGCATTTTTTTTAAAGGCGTTTTTATATGTTCCTTATTTGGTGTGGTTGGTTGGTTGAAGTGGTGGCTCAGTCCATGAGCCCAACTAGCGCTTTTGCACCATTTTTATTTGGTGTGAATATGAATCAATTCGATTTGGTGGAACAATGTGAACAATTTTTTTAATTTTTTTTTTTTTTAATTTACGAAAAAGTTTTATGTATTTTTTGTTAAAAGATGTCAAAAATTATAATTAATTTTTGTAATATGAAATTTTCTTATTTTTTTTTAAGTATGTTACTTAAATATGTCACTCACGAAAATATGTTGCTAACTTAGATTAAAAAAAAAAAATTTGTTCAAAAACATTCAGTAGTTTAGTCACAATTAAATAAGAACGAAAAACACTTTTTTTTAAATTAAGCCGTAAGGCGTTAAGTTTAAAAACTGAAATTTTGCGAACAATTTTTTTTTTGCCCTATGAATTGTTTTCAAAAATAGCTGGGGGCTGTTTCAAGTACCTTATTCAGCTAGACCCTTTGCACAAAAAACGGAACCCAGCATGTCAGGTTCCTGAGAAAATCTCCAATATACCCCGTTTTATGGGGTTTTTGAGGTTAGGGCAGTATAGTCGCGTGCTGCGGCTTTAGGATTTCGGATTTGGATTTAGCGACCTAAAAAATTTTTAATTTTTTGAAGCGAGTACAGAGTGGTTGGACAAATTCAAAAAAAATCACGGTTAGCTCAGAAAATCTTTTGTGGAGAAAGCGTTGGTGCAAATTAACAAAATTTAATGGATGGTGCTGGGGAGAATAAACCGGGACGTCTTGTTTTATCAGTGTTTCTTAAAAGTTTGGTAAAAATTCGGTTGTACGACAAAAAAGATAAACTATATTCGAAAGAACATAAATTTGCTATGTTCTATGTTCTATGTAACGAACAAATTTTCTGCTCTCCGAAAATCTTTTTTTTTTTTAAAGGAATTTTTATTTGCAATCTGTCTGATAACAATCAGCAAATTTAATAAGTAAAACAAACATCGCAGGATTGATTGTGTTCCAGTGATTCCAAACAATATACAACAATACTATTTGCTTAAGGTTAGTATTATACAAATCGATCTGGAAGGTCCAAAGTGTGAAATATTAAATTTCAAAACTTTTCATAGTTTTCAAAAAATGGCCGGCAAAATTAGTGACCGATACTCTAATCGAAAAATAACAATGTGATGTTTATAACTTAGTGCAAAAGACACTATTCAAATGAACAATATTGTTTACCTTTATAGGCTCAGTAGGGTACAGGCACACACCTTCTTTCTGCCGTCTAAGTTAGCTGCTTTTTGTTATTTTGGTTTTCTATACAGGTTCTGGGCATGACGCCATCATCCAGTTGGACAAGCTAAAAAGAAAAAACAAAAAAAAAAAACAAACTAACCAACAAATTTTAGCTGACTAGCTGAAATAATAAATCTATGTCAGTCAAGTTATTAAGTTCTCTTTATACGCTACAATGACAAATTACAGAGCATATTAAAATCAGAGCAGGGCAACAGAATTTTTATTTAAATTACTTTTTAGAGGAAGTAAAAGAAGTCTAAGAAGAAATATGGTAGGTATATATATTTGTGGAAGGTTTTCAATGTGAGTTTTAGGACGGGAACTAGTATAATCATCTAAGAAAGTGAAATCAAATCTGGGAAATAAATCTAAGCTTGTCTTCACAAAGGGTGTGAAATTTTTCAACCTAATATTTTTTTATAATGAGAGCTCTAAGGCAATGGATTTAAAAAAAAAAAATTGATTAATATGATAATCTAATAAGTGTAAATGAATTAATTGTGTTTTAGCAGCTTTAACATTAAAAAGTTACCATTGTGAATAAGCTTCATACTAATCAAAAATATTTTTGATATTTTTTTTTAAATTGGCAATCAACCGATACAATTTAGGTTGTAGTCCAATATTGATGAAAAATTATTCGCTACACAAAAAATAAAATTTAGTGATATCAAAAATATGAAATTTAAATATTCGACCAATTATTAAGTTACAAAAACCAGGGATCTTTTTTTTAAAGCTATAAAATGAAAAGGCTCGGTGTTCATTTAATGAATCCTTATATAGGGCCAGTTTTATAAGATTTTGCGTAACAAGGTCGGAAATGATGTATGTTTAATAAAAATTGACTAAATATATATTCATGTAAGTAAATAGAGGTCCGCAAAACTCTCCTACGGGGGAAGATATTGACATGATTCAACAAACTTTTTCTTCTGAGGGGATGGCCACAAGCTGGTAAAGTTTCGTGTCTCTAGTTCTTATAGTCTCCGAGATCTAGGCGTTCATACAGACGGACGGACGCACAGACATGGACATGGCTAAATCGCTACCCGATGATAAGCAGTTTGGTATAAAGGACTTGGGGTCTGCCACGCCTCCTTCTGTCCATTACATATATTGCACAAATCTAGTATACAGGGTATAAACAATTGATACGTTTAAGGCGTTGCTAGACATGGAAATGTGCACATGGTAGCACCCCTTTTCCGAAAAAAACTAAGGGGCTCCGCTTCATGCGTTCTTCGCAAGCCAAACTTGGTGGTACGTTCTATATTTTAATTTCAAGACATATCCTTAATTTTTGGAGATTTGAGAATGCTACAGTCTGTATCCTGTAGCAATGCAGTTCAAGCAGTTGAGCGTTAATAATATTTAATTTATATTTATTGAAAATTATGTTTTGCAACTGCCAAGGTACTAATAATAATAGGCAAAGGAATCCGGGCCTAGCTGGATGAGGTACCAAAAACTGCAGATGGATTCAAAGGTCAGAGAAACAAATTTTATGCAAAAGTTCCATTTTTAAACTTAACGTACTTTTCACATTTTATTTAATTAAGCTACTCCATATTTTTGAACAAATATTTTTTTAAGCAAAGTTATTATTATTATTATTTATTATTTAATTGTGCTTTATTTCCTTTATATTATAATAATGCTTAAAGGTAGCTTAATTTAGTATAAACAGAGTCGAGGTATAAAACCTATGCAACTGAAACATTAATATTTTGTTTTAAATTATGTACATTTTAATAGTAGTACCTATAATATTCAAGTGAACAAGGGAAATTAAGCAATGTTATGAATCTCTGTAAAAATATTTTAATTTTTTTTTAAGCCATCAAATTAAAAAAAATATATTTCATAATTCTTAAGTATCATCCTTAAATATGTCAATCATAATTTTATTTAACACAGCTTTTAATACCATCTTTATAACACCATGTATGTGTAAATCAAATCTATTTGGTGTAACCATGTTAAAAAAATAAAAACAATTTTGTTAAGGTTTTTATTTTTTTTTATTTTTTTAAAAACCAAATTTTTGCTGTCAAAAGATGTCAAAAATTAAAAAACATTTTTGTAAAATTTAATAGAATTTATTTATTTATAACTATAATTATAGTTTCAAACTATAAACCAAAAAAATCAATAAGCGTTCGCTTTGTCTGGCATTATGGCAATTTTTTTAGTGTTAATTGTTGTTGTACACTTTGCGCTTTTACCATTTTGCCCAAATGCCAGACAAAGTGAACACCTTAAATGTATTAAACTGTAGAGGCAAGTGGGATGAATTCGGAAAAAATTTGTTCTCAGATCAAAATTAAAAGTTGTGTCGTTCAGGGTATTGAATCTATTGTGTCAAAACTTCAGATCGATACGAAGATTTTTTGTCAGGTAGATGATCTCCGAGCAAAAAATTACAAATTCGTGATTTTCGTTTTTTTTTTTGGGTGAATCCGGAAGTGTCCAAAAATTCATAGCAAACATTTTATTACTTTATTTTTGGTAAAGAAAAGGTTGAATAATGCATTGAAATTAATGAATGTGGAAAAAAATTTTTTTTTACAAACAACGTTTTTTTGACCGATTGGTCCTATGGGAGCTATATGATATAGTCAACTGATTTTGATCAAATTTGGTACAGTGCTTGGGTACTCTAAAAAACTTCTGAATGCCAAATTTGGTTACAATATCTTCACAAACAAACGAAACGCGATGAATTTTGTACAAAAAACGTTTTTTTGACCGATTGGTCCTATGGGAGCTGTATGATATAGTCAACCGATTTTGATCAAATTTGGTATAGTGCTTGGGAACTCTAAAAAACTTCTTAATGCCAAATTTGGTTACAATATCTTTACAAACAAACGAAACACAACGAATTTTGTACAAAAAACAAATTTTCGACCGATCGATCCTATGGGACCTATATGATATAGTCAACCGATTTTGATAAAATGGTACAGTGCTGGGGGTTTCTAAAAAACTTCCGATTGCCAAATTTGGTAATGATATCTTGATAAGCAAACGAATAATCCATCTAAAACTTTTGCTTTTTTTCGAGGTCCTCTGAAACACCCCTATGGGAGCTATATAATGTAGTCCCGATATCAAAAAAATAAAATAAACTTGTCTCCTATGGATTAATAAGGGATCTTATCTGAAAGTTTGGTTGCTCTAGCTCTTACCATCTCTGAGATCTAGGCGTTCATACGGACAGACGGACAGACGGAGATGGGTATATCGACTTCTCTAGTCACTCTGATCATACTTTAGGTAACTTTGGGAAGTCTCCGACTTATCCTTCTGTACGTTACATACATTTTCGGCTTGCACAAACACAATATACCCTTTGTACCATACGGTACAGGGTATAATAATTGCTGCCTAGTGAAATGCCATGAAAACGAGTTTTTTTCAAAAAAAGAGGGAGATCGTCCGAAAGAGCACTCCTTTTGTCGGTTTTTGTGCCTTCAGCATTTCCAACAAATCATCAGAACTTGGAACCGGTTTAGGGGATTTGTTTCGCTTTTTTTGTAAGTTCTCGTCATTGTTACACTCGGATTTCAACTGCATGCTGAAATTATTTCTTCTCTTCTCCCAAACCCTTGTTTACCTCTTTTCGGATTCACTTATGCTCCTCCTGAGGTGTGGGTATGCGATCTCAGCGTTTGTCTGCAGGCATTCCGATCCTGGATCATGTCGTCGCTGAGACCCATTCGTTGGTGATGTAAAAAATTTGATGTTTTTGGCACTTGCGTATGGATATTCGTTAGTTATGGACTTTCCTTTTACACCGGCGGTTGTCTCCAGACCCGGTAACCAATCGCATACACTGATCTTTGGAAGATCTTTAAGATGTTAAAAATGTGCCTCAGGCTCAATGTGATGGTAAGTATGCCTGCATCTGACTAGTTCTCTTTTAGGGACCTCTTACGCCAGGCAGAGAATACCGTGGTGATAAATTATATTACAGGAATTTTTAATTTTGTAATTTTGACAGAAATTTCCAACTTTAGCTACAGGTTTAATTAAAATAGAGTTTATGCTGAAATTATATTCAAAATAATTATTTGGCTCGTTCGACACTTCCGGATTCACCCCAAATCGACTTTTTCGAAACGGAGTAGCGTCATTCTGGTGGCTTGCAAAAATCGAATCGAATCCTCTAGCATTATTGAACTAATAACTAACTTTAAATAATACTATGGATATACTTACATTTGATATGATTCGAGAAAATGTTGAAATTTTAGCGACACAAAAACTTAAAATAAAACTTTCAAATTAGCAATTTTTTTTAGAAAAATTATACTGAACTGAAAAACATGTGTAATCGAGTCGGAGTACTATCAAAAACAAGGGTCTGTCATGACGTTTATTTGACACTTGGTTTCCGTTAGGGTGCGGATTCACGAATTCACCCCATTTCCGAAATCACCCCACAGAATTACATTTAAACAATCACATTTTTATATACATATTTAATATAGGAGTGTCTGCAATTTTTTTCATTTAACGTTAATATTAACTCCTTGATTGTGCAAAAAAAATCATCTTTAAGCGAATTTTAATCCAAAAGCAATGTGGAACAACTAATATTGGAAGAGTATATAGTAAATACATAAATTAATCATGAAAATTTTTTTCAATAAAAATAGAAAATCTCTACAGATATAATAAATTCTGATGCAATTTATTTAAGCATTGGAAGTCGTAAACGAAACTTACAATGGGAACTAAACTTGTAGAAATTTTTAATAAATCAGTTGAGTGAAAGTGACATTATTTTTTCCAACGTAATATTTTCCAAGTTTTTTTAAACATAAATTAAAAAACCTTTTTGACTCTCGCCACTTTTGTTCACTTCCTCTGCCACTTTTGCTGTCATTTTGTAAACTAAATCACGTTAATAACTTAATAAACATTTCCTATGTAGGGTATTGGTCTGCATAGTAGAGTTCAAGAAACCCATTTACACGCCATATTAAGTTTCCCCGTAGCTTCAAGATAATCACTCACACAAGCCAGACCCCAAAGTCATTTACATAAAAAAAAACGTCAAAAAATAGCCCAACTATTAGCTCATACCATGCTTACTAATCATACTACAAGTAATATACATATAGGCCCAATACATTAGCCAAGTCAATATACAAACTGTACGCACAATTGTTGTCAGCATTTTTTCACAAAATCCTACAATTAGAGACATACTGGGTCCAACACTTGTTGGGCCTTCTAATTTTATTGCTTGTCAAAATTTCCTGCATAGTTTTCCAGTTCATTATTTTGACGGCTGACATGAAAATGTTTTCGGCTTTAAACAGCACGAACAAATCGACGCTGCGTTTGTTTTAGCTCGAAAGCTTTTGTCCCAAAGCTCTCCCAGCGATTTGCACTCAAAACAAACAAAGTTTTGAGTGCAATTTTGAGTGAAATGGTCGTTGGGTTGATAAGAAAGAGTCTGGCGTCACTTTTGATAAATGATTTTTATTTTGTGGTTTGTTTTGTTTTCTTTTTGAGCGGTTTTTTGTTGGTAGTTTTGTTTAGTTCGTATTGTTTGCTATGTGGCATTTATAATTTTTGTTTTTTTCTTGTCTTTTTTTTCACTCTTATGAAGTCATCGCTCGAAAATATACATATAAACGGCGGGTGATATTAGTGACTTTGTTGATAGCCGTATGTACAAATCGTGTGAATTAAAAGTTGGTCAAATATAGGTACATAGTACCTATATGTTTAGGTTTGTTTTTTGGAAAGGTGAAGGGCTTTTGTTTTTATTATACACTATAATACGTGTAAAAGGTATATCAAGTTGATGAAGTCATTCAAGTCTACAAGATGTTAAAAAATTCAAGTTAGATTCTATAGATTCTATAGAAATAATTTGTTTAGATACGGTTTTTGGTAAGTTGACTTGTCTGCTTACCTATAGCTTAAAGGGCTGGTTGCATACAATTTTTAAAAAGATGTGCTTTAAGAGCTTTATTTGTGATATTCTCTGAATAATTTTCAAAATTCTCTGGAAATTATATCTTAAGAGATCACACTTTTAAAAATGATACGAATTATCTTATCTATGCGAAATTCTTGACCCACAATGATTGTTAAACTTTAAGTATGTACGCATTGAAATTGAATGAAATTAGGGTTTTTGTAAACAACAAAAGCGGGGCAGTCCAGTGGGGAGAGTGGGAGAGGGAAAGAGAATTCCTTCATACTTCCGAAAGTGACCGCAACATCAAAAAACATTTGTAACCGACTACAACGAAGCAAAAAGAAGGGTTATGTGTTTAAGCTGTATGTATTTATATACTACCTTGATCAAAAATTTACCGGAACCATCACCGTCTTCTTCATAATTAAATCTGTCACCGTATTGAAGGAATCTGCATATTTTCGATTTTTTACAATTTCAAAAAATGCCAACGTTATCCGTGACTATTTGACGAAAACGGAACGAATACCATCCAACAACCACAGAATTTACCTGATTTGAATCCCTGCGATTTTTTCCTGTTCGGTCAACTCAAGAAACCGCTGCGTGGAACGCGTTACAGCACCCGAGATGAGGTCATGGAAAAATAGAAGATGGCTCTGATGACCATCGAGAGGATTGGATCAGGCGCTGGCATAAGAATAGAATGTCAATGTCAGATGTGACAATTTAAGAAAAAAAAAGAAACATCAAATCGGGTGCTGATTCCGGTAAATTGTTGATCAAGGTAGTATGTTTATCTGTTCCCTCATAACTCAAAAAGCGCTTATCGCAATTTATCAAATGAGATATCTTTGAAAGCGTATTGATTGTCTGCTGGCTATAGGCTATGTGACGTCACACGAAGTCATGATTAAAAAAAAAAATTATTTTATTTTATTTTATAAAGCTTAACTGCATAAATATATATTGTTGGACTTTTGCTCGCAGCTTTGCTCTGACTTTATTTTTGTGTTTGTATTTCATTTTGCGTTTGGTGATGTTACCAATTTGAATTTTAGAAAGAGCCAGGTAAAAGGTGCTTCTCTTACTCTTACTTATTAATATGAAAGAGAGTATAAGCAAGGAGTGTTGAGACACCTACTACACATTAACATTTGTTTGGTTATAAAAATTGACTTTATCTTCGAAAGAAAGCGAGGTATTTTTTTGAAAAGCCATCTTTTATGAAATAGTTTGAATCAGACGGGTTGGTGAAACATATTCTGTAAAAATCTTCGTTAAAAATTAAGTAGATCTTTGTAAATAGATAGCTGTGGTTGGAGTTGCTCAAAAAAGGGTAAACATTTTTTCATGCCAATTTTTTTTTGTATTAAGTCCCATACGCAGTTCGAAAATGGGATATCCCAAATGGGATTTTTTTTTACATGTAGTTTTGTCATTCCGTGCGAAATTTTTCGAACTGCGAAATATAACAAATTTTATTCGTTTCTGTTTATGCGTGCTACCCATAAAATCTCATATTTCCCGTACTGTTTTCCATACATTCTCATATTTCCCTTTTTTTTCCCCCCTTGTTTTAAACAGTAAAGGGACTTTTATTGAAAATTCCTAAACATTGCAAAAATGTTCTTTATTTTGTTTTCTCAATTGTTGTTTTTTTTTGTTGGAATTAACGTATTATACTTAAAGCTATTATACTTTTATTTTATTAATTATTATTTAGTAAATTTACAGATTGTAAGTAAAATATGAAGAAAAAAAGAAAAAAAACCTACAATTTCAAACCTAAAGCCGTCAGATTTAAATCCCATATAAAGTACGTTTTAGTGAAATTGGGTCCACCAAATATGTGAAATCAAAGTGAATACGAATATTTTATTTGTTTTCGTTTTTCGGAGCTTGGCTAATAATTGCTATATCACTTAAAATTGTTATATGATCTGAACGATTATTATACAATTCGTTTATTGTGTGGTGCTAGATTTTGTTGGATAGTTGTAAGCTGTATATTTTGCTACCTATTTACATAAAACTGCTAGTGCTATGTGTTTTGTTTCGTCATGTTCAGTACCAAAATCCGTTGTCTAAGACTTCTATTTTGCGCTAATATGTGTGATGCATCCAACAGTTGAATTTCGTGTATGATTGCTTGTAATTCGTAAGTGGTTCAAGCACGACATGCCCTAAATACATACAAAGTTTTAAGCGAATAATTTTTTATTTGAAATACTTTTACTTAATTATTATTATCTTTTTTTTGTCCATATTTATTTGCAAAAAGCTCAATTATAATGGAAAACTCTTAAGAAATTATTGGAGTGGACCAATTTTGTTAAAACGTCACACAAAATGCAAATTTTTTTTATTTTTTTTTATGAACGTAAATAAGTGTTGATCCGTATGCAGAATGTACCTTAATAACAATCCAAAAAAGCCGGACTTCATGCGCTCAGCACGAGGATTAATAAGATGGTAACAAAATGCAACTGACATAAAT
This sequence comes from Chymomyza fuscimana, assembly GCA_949987675.1. Lineage (NCBI taxonomy): Eukaryota > Metazoa > Arthropoda > Insecta > Diptera > Drosophilidae > Chymomyza > Chymomyza fuscimana. The sequence continues at coordinate 26,324,085 of OX465089.1, read as the reverse complement.
TTGTTAAAGATTGTTTAAGACTTTGTTCAATGTTAGTACACTATTTCAAGTAGCTACCATACAAAAACCTGTGAACCTTTGATCTCTTTTTCAGAGAGACACGAGTAATAAATAGTCCAGCGCAGGGTATAATAATAAGGTAGCGTCACGCTCCAACGTATGCATAAAGTAGCATGTGAGTGAGAAAAAAATTGTATGTGCTGTTAGTAGGGATGGGCATCGCATACTCGTATAGCGATATTCTATATCGATGTGTATCGGATGAAACCGTTATGGAATTTCGATATATCGACCAAACAATATCGATATCTCCGTATATCGCCGAAAAAATTTGTATAAATAATATCAGTTTTAAAATGATTTGTATGAATATTAGTTTTAAAATGATAAGTCATACAAAAAATCAGTTTATCTGGATTTCTTACAATTATTCCAAAAGGCTGGTTTTTAGTTTAAATTAGAAAGGCTATAAAGAATCCAGCCAAAAATATTCTTTGCGATAAATGTTCTGGCAAAAGCCGGTTCCGTTCGTCGGTCATTATTCTCCCTGCAAGGGAAAATAGTCGCTTCGAGGGAAAAGACGTCGCAACAGCCGGAAAAAATATCCTTGCTAGTTTGTAAAGATTCAGAAATTGTGTCAACAGGGACTCCCATATGGTTAGTGGATCGGAGTCCAGCGGAGACTGTTGGCGGAAAAAAAAACTCCGTTCTGGCAATACTTTTTGGATCTTTCGTATCTAAATGCAATACAGGATTGCTCACGGCAACAATGTGCTTTCTCCACAATGATTTTTCTGATGAAAGGTAATGTGCAGCGACTTAGCCAGAAAGTTGTTTCCCGACGTCTCCAATTTTTTCCTCGATACAGTCAAATCTTTTTCTAAGCCCAAAGTGGCCATTTCACCTTGTACGCTTTTTTTTGGCGCCGAATTCGTAAATATCGTCAGTATCGGAGGAAAATATCGATATCGGATATATCGTCGAACATGGATATCGATACGAAATAGTCGACTTCCAAAGAAAGGATATCGATATGCCGATATATCGATACACTATCGCCCATCCCTAGCTTTTAGTAGTGAGAGAGAGTGATGTAGCATGAGGGCAGGCAAAACATTTGAAAATGTGTTTGAATATTGTTGCTATGTATGTTATGCGTTTGTTAGTTGTTTTGTTGTTAAAGAGAAATAAAAGGACTATTCAACTTAAAAACAAAAAGCATTTATTTTTATTTGCCGACGGCATTTCAATAAACAGCCCTCGCACAACCTTTCAACAGCAAGTCAATTTTCATACTGAACTACATTAAGCAAGTCAACCGCGAGAGCGCTCTCTCAACATTCGCTACCTTATTATTATACCATGGTCCCAAGGTATACTTATTTAAGGTAGAGTAATGCTGACGGCGTCGTCACCAATTTTACTGAAAGCAAGAAAAAGCGAGAGAGAGAGAACGCAAACATATTAAAATAATATGCGTGAAAACAACCCTCCTCACGCGCAGTCGCAACGAAACTAAAAATTGGTAACTTTCGTTGAGAGCCTTCGGCGGGAGTATGCTACCTTAAATAAGTATACCTTGCCATGGTCCTGCGCAATGCATGACCTGCTAATTGATGGATCATTAGCAACTCCGCTCAGAAATACTTTTTTTTTTAATATGCCTCGTCTGCTAATTCAGCTGTTATTGCTTTTGCCACTGCAGTGCACTGAGAAGATTCGAATTCTAGCCTCTTACACACTGTAGTGTTGCTAGTGCCCATATTTATTGTACGATTATAAAGATATTTGGTATCAATCGAAAGCTGTAACCTTGAAATTGTAGAAAACTTGGCGCTTTGAAATTAGTTGGTGAAAAAAAAATTAACTTGAGTTCAAATCTTAACTAAATTTACTCCTTAGCTTAAGGTACTGCCTATACAAAACTTCAAACATTAAGCTCTTAATTTTTAAACAAAACCGCTCTAAACTAAATAGTATTTAAGAACTTAGCGCACCTAGTTAATGTGTCTTGTTACTCAGGAACTATGTAGAAAAAAACTCACTCAAAAATATCACTCATACGACGCTTGTGCTGAAGCTTGTTGTCGCTTTGTGCGCATTTGACCAAACAGTTGAGCGCTGACAGCATTTTCGTGCAGAACTATATAAAAAGTACCGAGCACCGTGTGAAAAATAAAACAAATACAATTTTTAAAAAATATTTAAATATTTTTATAAATCGAAGCTAAGTTTTTTAAACCAAAAAAAATGTAAGTTATTAAAGTGCGCGTTAAGGGTATTAGGCAGACTAGCCCTAAAAACCCATTGAGTTAAGTTCTGTATAACTTATAGATACATACAGCATCAGGTGCAATGTTTAAAGTCAATTTTTTAGTGAAAAAAATCTTTAAAGACGATCTAAAGCTACTTCTAGTGCTCTATGAATGTACTTTTCTAGGCCAAAAGTTGTATAGCAATCACTTACGATTGTTTTTTGTATACATGCATTGAATGTATATACATACAGTTAGCATCGTTTTGGGCGCCCTGGCTTCCGTTTGTATGTACATAGGCTTAATCATCAACAGCTTCTGACACCACCCCAAAACTCTCACACTTGGTATATGAAACATGCGCACTTGGCGCATTCCCTGTTTTTGCTATGAACTTGGTGGAGTGATGTCATCTGAAACTGCTGCTGCATATAGTATGCCTCATATATGTATGTATATATGTTTACTTGGGCACGATTTCGTTGCCTACCCTAACTGACCCCATCAGGGGCATTGTGTTTACTTGCCTACCTACCCCAACCCAAACCCATATTGCGTGGTTTCTATTTCACTTCCTGCTTTCAGGCCTCACCATGCGCCGCGTTCTTGAAAGTAATAATGATTCCATGCTGCACTAGTAAATTCCAAAATTTATATAAAAATTATGCAATTTGTAGCACTTTTGTTTGGGCATTATGCCAGTTTTTGTTCGTTCTTTTATTTTTATGGATAACTTTTATCTGGAAACGTATTTATGTGCGTGCGCGAATCTCATAAAATGTGTGCTGGGGGGGCCCTACATATGCTCTAGGTATAAAAGCGTGACCTAATTTTGTGCCCTGCATTATGATTGTTTGTGGTATATTGACTTGAGGTAGGTTAAAGTGCCTGGAATTACGCAGTACGCGCTTTAATAGACCAACAATAAAAGTTCTACCACATCTAAAGTAAAAAATTTTATTTCATTTCCTCAACACTTTTTTTTTTTTTTGGACAGCAACTCATTAAAAATGTTGTCAATGTAGTCAGATTTTTCGCCGCACGCCACTTCTATATAAGTATCTATAGCTAGTATTATGGATGGCAAAATGTAGAAGTGTAGAAAACATAAAATAATCTTCATAATTTATCATGGTCTGGAAGTCAAAGCGGATTATTTTTGATTTTTTTTTTACTTATCTTTTGTGTTTTGCCATTTATTTATGGCTTCCAATTACAAAAAACTACAATGTAGTCATTGGAGTGTAGAGAACAGCGGGTGGAGTTGGTGTAAAAGGGTTTGTTGTGCTGCGGCATAGGATTTATTATTGATGAGAGGAACGGGCACTAGGACATGTGTAATTTATCATTAGCCGGAGCTTAATGAAGTCAATTTCGAATTATGAAAATAAAAGTAGTAATACTAGTATACTCTGAACATAAATATAAATAAATTTTATACATAGGTATATTTATTAAATGGATTAAAATATATGCGACAAAATGTATAAACAATAAATATTGAACAGTTTATAGCTAACAATTTCAGATGAGATCTTATTTTTTATGCTTTTCATTAGTCGAGGTTTAGTTTTGGAACTTATTTTTAATATTTAAACTTTGAATATACAATTTTAAATTTAAATTATTTAGTTAAAAGTCTGGCTAAGGTTATTTTTAGTTAAAAGCCAAAAAGCTAGAGAAATTTTATAATACTGCAATTCTCTAAAAAATCGAAGCGATTTGAAAAAAAAAATATTTTTTTTTTTAATTTTTACTAGTAAATTACAGTCAAGCCTGTTTTTGTGCGAATAAAAAAATTGTACAAAACTTCACGTGTAGTTTTAAAAAAATATTTCTCGCAAAACAAAATATTTTTTTTATGCTGTGAATAGGGAGGGACCGCATAAAAAAAGTCTCATTCTGTTTTAGAAAATAAATAAATATTAAATATTTTATTTACATTTCTGTGCTATGGGTTGGTACACAATTAAGACCATGGTAAACAAATGTGCTGCAGGAGAACATAGGAGATACTGGTTCTCCTTACCGGGGCTGCGACAAGCAAAAGCGCTTGTCAAACCTCTGGATATGATCAAGACAAAAAATCTTGGCAGAGCGGACTAAAACTCCTGGTAGCATACCTATCTGACCACCACACTGTTAGATACCATCTACAGAAAATTGACCTATCGGACTCTGTCTTGAGGACGATGAAACCACCAGACATATTCTCTGTGACTGCCCAGCGCTGGTGTGGGACAGAGCCTGTCACATGGGAAAGGAACGGATTAGTCTCTTCCATTTCATGCGCAAAGCGGAAAGTAATCTATGGGTACGGTACAAAACATCTTCTGGTCGCAGTGCCCCACCTCTTTGTGAGGAACCCATGAGAGGAAAAAAAAAGAAATTTAAATTTCTACTTATTCTACACAGCAAACTTGTAAGACGTTATCATTCGCACTATGAGAATGTGCGAACTTGCTTGTGTTTAACTGCCCCAAAATCTTAGAATTGCAAAAATTGAATAAATGTTTTCAACCTGATATCCACTGGCGATAAGGGATAAAATAAGAGAGTTTGCATACAGGCGGCATCAACTTATCATTTTACCATGGGCTAACCCAATATTTATCTAATGCAACAAGACCGCATAAAAACATTCGCACAAAACCAGAACGCACAAAAACAGGTTTGACTTTGACTGTATTTTAATTGAATATATCAGAATTAAGCCGTGAGCAGCAGCCAGCACTATAAATATTTTGGAAATATGCTAATTAACGTTGCATAATTACAAAAAAAAAAATATTTTATTCTGACTTAAAGTCAATTTAATGTGACGTCATATAGCCTATAACCAGCGAACGATCAAGACGCTTCCAACGATACCTCATTTATCAAATTATGATAAGCGGTTTGCCAGTTACGAGCGAACAGATGAACAACATTGCCACGGTAGAAAAATTTACAAGCTTTTGTGCTTAATCGGTCCTATTCCAGATTTTGGCTGATCCCCATGATCTTTTTTTCCCCCTTTTTTTCACGTTCTCACTTTCCGCAACATTTTTTAATATATAATATAAATTCTTTGCAGAAAACCTGCTATTATACTTATAGGATTTTTTTGGCATTAAAATTGGTTGTGTACCTTGGAAGTCATACCTACGTATAAAATGTCAAACCCAAGTAATCAGTCTAAAAGCTCCAATCAAATCTATTTGTAGAAAAGTTGTAGCCAGCAAAAACCTTAAGACCTATCCCAACATATTTTCATACTCAAACCTTTTTAATGTATTTTTACTGATAGATATACGTTATAGTGCTTATTACCTTCTGACGTCACAATCTGACTTAAAATAAGAAAAGTTATGACGTTACTTTTTTCTTTAAAAATTAAGCTGAAATTTTGGGACGGTTAGAGTCGAGACATGCCGATTATTGTATACCCTGTTGATTTCCACAGTGTCGTGGGACTGTGTGGTGTTATACCCAGAACGTAAAAGGAAGATTACTATTTTAGTATAGTGTGGCAGTTTGTAGGTAAGGTAGTCTAAGAACGACTGTCCTTTGAAGTTTTCATCCAATTTTAAGATTTTTGCACAGTATTGATCCGGGTGACTTTTATAATGTATGTTTAAGCTGCAAAATTCTTCGGAGTAAGTCATAAAAACGACATGCCTGCGCTTCTTTCGGCGAAATTTGGACTCTATAGTTATGGAGATCCTAACCAGAGATACTACCCAGACCGAGAGACTGGCAGATCAAGAATATGTGGGTGAAAATAATTGATCTCTTCTGAAATCTTCTTCGATCTCTTCGATTGTGATGATTTTTTGGATACGTTATAGAGGTACTAGCCAATATTATTTTTTTTTTGCAACATTCCGATTATTAATCGAGTTATCGATACCTGACAAGACGTATCACGCAAAAGAATAAATATATTTAAATTTTTCAATTAAATATAAAATTTGGAAATCAAAATATTTGTCTATACTTTTTTTATTTTTTTTTTATTTTTATTTTATTTACAATCTATGCGTGGATAATAAGTAAATGATTTGACATACTATACTTTAAAATTTTTTTTTTTTAAATTGCTTTTTTTTTGCTTGCTAAATTTGTTTTTTTTTTTAAATTTATTTTTCATTTTTAAATTTTGAAAGAAATATTCCGTTTTCTCAAAAATAAGGATTTATAGCGAAAATTTACTGTGGTTATGTTTATTTAAGTGATAGTACATAGTTGCTTTTTTATTTTAATCAAAAAAAATATATATTCAAATATCTTTACTCCCCTCTAGTACGGGTGGGTAGTGCAGAACTAGTGATTTCAGTAGGCACCAGGTAATGACCAGTACTTACCTTGCTATTTACCTCTTCATTTCCATCTTATTAACAAATGTCAAAGGCGCTAGGCAATCGCCACCGCCCCGTTTACCAGTAGACAGCATAATCACTACTTACGCCTTCGTTAACCAGTAGACCGCGGCATCGCTACTTACGCCTTCGTTTACCAGTAGACAGCGGCATCGCTACTTACTCTTTTGTACACTAGTAGACAGCGTAGAAGTCGCCAGTATTTTATCCCTACTGACTTCATTAAAATTTAAAACACACATATGTATATTTTAATATTAATTTATATTATTTCAGAATTATACATTCATAATTTTTTTTATTTAAATCTGGAGTGCCTTTTTAAGGTTTACTTCTGACGGTCCGGCTCCATTTCCAATTGCATCTGAAAATATACAAATTTAATTGTAGCGCTGAAAATATTTATTTCGAGCTTTAATAAGCTTACCGATTATTGCTTCATAGACTCTTAAACTGCTTTCGTTTCCTTGCAAGCCGTGCAAACTTGACGGCGGTCCAAACGAAAATAAACAAAATTCCAGAACATTCAGGAATTGTCATACATTTGTTTGTGTAAATTATAGTCGCAAAGAATACGCAGAATACATACAAAAAGAATAGCGAAAAATTCGCCTTACTCTATATTCCCGTATTAAGAAAAGGAGGCGAATTGCTTCATTTTTTATTGTTTCTATTTGCTTTGCGCTTGTTGTTTGTCATATTTCGTTCGTCGCCCGTTTACCTCGCGCATTGCAAGGGGTTTGCAAGGTAGGTAGCTACTTGTGACAAACGATGTAAGTACTTACTGGAGGACAATAGCCACCAGCCGTAGTAAAGGGTCGTTTACCTTTTGTAAAAAAAAGTCGACCTTAAAATTCAGTTATTAATAACTTCATAAATAATCGAAATTTATATGCATAGTCACCGCCAATAAAAAATAGAGACTTTAGAAATAGTTCCTAAAAATTATTATTATTTATAAAAAGAAATTAATTCTAATTTTGTAAAAATTATTTACTCGGAAACTAACTGCACTATATGTCTACTTAATGCGGTTTAAAAAAAAAAACAAAAACATTATCAGTGGCAGTCCCTAACAAAAACGACCACAATTCCGTGACAATAAAATCTTATTGAGTATTCATTTTTAAAAAAATTGCATGTAGCATAAATTGTCATTATGTTTACAGCCAAAATACCAACGACAACATCAAAAAAATAAAAAAAGTCCCTACAACAACATATACTTCCAAATTGGCCATAAACAGTAAATAAAACGTAAGCTTTTATTGGCAAGATCATTAATTATACGCCAGTTAAAGGAGTCAAGCAGTACAAAAAGAGTTACCAGCACGCATAAAAAATTCAAAAAAAAAAAAAATAAATAAAAAAGAGTTCCCAACTTGCCTCTGGGCAGCGCTGTGCGTGCATAATTTAAAATGCCATAAGTAAGCCAGTGGAGGAGCAAGCTACCAAGTGTTGGCAGCGCTGTTGTTAGCCTGGTAGATGAAATATATAATTGCAAGTCCAATGTATGACAGCTGTTTACAAAATGAACATGGCACATGGTTATTAAAGATGTGCAGTGTGCAAAGATTATATGACCCAAAGATTAAATCTGTGCAGCTCAACTGGGTGGGTCAAGGTTGGTGTAACCTTGAAAAGTGCAACTAACCACCCAACCAAACAACCCAATCGAACAAGCTTTTGCTAAAAAAAAAACAACTCATCTAGTGGTTCATCGAGCGTGTCAAATGTTGCTTTGTTAGCTTCTATTCTGCTACACTTTCCTAGTTTTAAATATGTGCGATTTTTAATGGAACTTGTCTAATTTGAGCGGCTTATGTCATCGCTACATTACGCGTACTTTCATGCGGTTAGTGGGTATTACATTATCGTCGGCTCTCAAACTGGGTGAGGTTGTACTGCGTTGTGGTATATGAGGCGCGTAGATGTACCTAGACCATCTATAGCTACAACTCAATATGCCAAAATGTATATTAATTGGCAATTAAGTAATGAATTGAACAATTGAAAGTCATAACCGGGTAGTGGACTGATAGTAGTATATGGACTGGTCGAACAGCTCAAACTGAAAGTGAGTTCATCATGCCTAAGAACAGTGCCGCATTACAATTTTGCGGGTAGCAAGGGACGGCTACAAGCTGGATTCTCTATGACGAAATTTTCGACTTGCAATAGTTTGTTCTCGAAATCGAGCTCGTGAATCAATACCCCTTCTTAAGGCCTATACGCAGCTTGAAATATTTCGCATGGAATGACAAAACTTCATATAAAAAAAAAAATCCCATTTGGGATATTCCGTGCGAAATATTTGGAACTGTGTATAGGCCTTTAATTAAGTATATAGAATCGGATAATCAAGTTGAGCCTGCTTTAATGTTTGTAAGGGGTCGAATGATGGTAAAAAGTGTGTGTATGTGTGTGACGGGGAGGGGGGAGTTAGAGTGACAGAGAGAGTGGGTTGCTTTCTTTCTATCTCGTCCTCATCATCATCGTGTTCTCGAAGGAGTTCGGATGTTCGCTTGCGTTAAAGTTCGCAAGGTATAATTGGTCAGAGTGCTCGATAGATGCGACAACCTTCCATTATCGTCCTGCCTTGTTTCTGACTATATCCAATATGTCATCATGAAAAAGTGTTTTTATATCCGTAATCTTGAGAGCCGCTGCTAGCGCTGATCCGTTCCTGGCGCACTCGTCTGTCTCCGCGTTACCGGGTATGCCAAAGCGACGCGTAGCTAGCAGTAGGTGATTGAGTGACACTGAAGAATATGTACATTCCTTGGGCTTACATCCGAAGTTTTTATCAGCTTTGCCGCTTGCCGAATTGTGTAATTTGTCTTCCAATTAGGAAGACGGAATAAAAGCCACAAAAAACGCCCGCTCCTGTAACTTCATTCGAGCCGTCTGTGTAGATCGTTAGCTCATTCTCCCCGACGCGAGTTTCTCGCTTTCAATCGTCTCTTTTCGGGAAAACCATTACGAACTTGTCGTTCGATTTCTCAGCTTTAGAGCAGCTGTCACTTTCCTCGGTGTTAGCCAGTATGCCTAGGCCAGGTAGGATACAGCTGTCACCCGAAGTAAATGGCGTGAATAGATTCAGTGCCTACAGTCTCGTTGCGCAAACGACAAAAGTGCCCACTGGATCCAGAATTACATCTAGGGATATGAATTGTTCCACTCACTTTCGGATCCACGGGGGTGGTTTTCGGGTCCGGACCTCCCCCCCAAAAGTTGGAAAAATGTGTTGAAAGTCTTTTGCGAGCTCTGATATATATATATGTACTTCGAAGTGAAAAACCCCCGCCAAGACCAAATCCTAGATCCGCACCTGGTTCCACTCATAAATTTTTGTGTACTCATTTAACAGAGCTTCGGCCCTCAGTTTTAATCCGGCACTGACTGTAAAGCTTCATTAAGTACTGTTGCGAAAAAGTGAATATAACGATAAAACAGATCTACAAATACAGGGGTCATGTCAGTTGTTGGAAAGCTAAGGGTCATTCCCGAAGTATCAGAATTGGCCCATCACGTCAGGATTTTGAGATATTTGAGGTTATGTACCCGAAAAACGGCGTTTTTTCATACTTTTGAGGTTATGTTAAATTTAAAAATTGTTTATCAGTAAGTATTTCATTATAAGTTTTGAACTTACTTATTTACATTGTGGTCATTGGTTGTAATGGATGCCAGTGACTTTTACACAAACTGCCTGATTCTAAAACGAAATTGATAAAATTTTACGATTTTAGCTCTCATCTCTGTAGTTTGAATTTTAATTTTAATATTATAGTTCTACTTAAAGAACCGGAACCATTTTGGCTTAGGGAGAATGTAGTTTCACTTTAAACGACTTTTACGTGCATTGAAAGCCACTTGAGTTAGTCTTGACTTCAATCAAAGTATTATGATTTTAATTGAAAATAGTCCTTTTCCATTTCGATAGCTCTGTTTTCAATTCCCCTCAGGCAAAAGGACCCGTAGATTTGAAAATGCATTAAATATTAAAATTGTTCGTAAAAAAGCTTAGGGCCCGACGATAGTCACAACCGGGCCTGTACTTTGTTTTCGACGGCCTAAATTGTAAATGCGACTATAGACGTAATGGACTTTGACTAAATTTAAATTTTGGGTAGTACGTGATATGCATTCTAAATTTCTCAGACATCGGGCGGGTTTTAACATAACATTGTTATGACATTATTATGACTTTAATACAGCTCGAACAAAATAATAATTATAAGTACCTATATAAAAATATAATTAGCCGCATGCGTATTATGTAATATGCTTCGTTTTAGATTTAAAATACCTGAAAGATAATAATAAATATGTACCTACTGGAATTAGTTGAGTCAGTGCCCAAAATAAAGATAATTGATACAAACAATGTCTATGACGTACTTTGTATCCCTACTTTGTGGAGTGTGGACACTATTTCTGCGCGTTGCGAGATTTGTTTGGAAAAGCTCAACATTGTTTGGATTATTTGGGTCTATATACCAAGTTTAAAAGCTCTAGCGTATTGATTTGTATATCTCCAAAAACGGGGAAGCTAAGTTTATAATTTAAAAAAAAGTTTGTTTTCCTCAACAAATTGAAAATGGAATCGAAAAATTTTTGTATGCAGCGGATTTTGATATATTGCGAAAAATATATTTTTTGTGAAAAAAAAAACTGTCTCGACTAATTCCAAAAATTACCAGTTTTACTAAGCTAAAATAATTTTTTTTGACATATTTGCGAAACGGAAAATCCAAACGAACAACTTTATTCGGATTAGTTTTTGCGTGCTCCTAAATCCGAATTTTTTGCTGTCGCCATCTGCTCATATATCCCTTGCTTATTGTTAGCACAGCTTTACACCTTTCGAGGGAAATTATTTACGACTATGCAATTCCCTATTACATGGGAAATTCTTTTTATGCAAGACATGAACTATTTAAGCAAGACATGGATTTAAATTCGGTTTAGTTGGGCCGGCAATTTTTTGGGTTGATGCAGAAAAAATATGATTAAAAATATTTATTAACAACTATTTAACTTTAAATTGGCATAAATTGAATCTAAGAATATTTTAAAAATTATTTCCGTTTAAAATGCGTACACCTTTCAACCTATTTTGCCAATTCGTTTTAATTCCTTTTGCAACAAAACATTTGGTTTTAAATCACATAAAAAATTCGTTTTGGTCAAATTGGGAGCCCCAAATATTCGTTTTCCAATCTTATCCAAATAAAATGTTCGGATTCGTTTTCCAGAGCCGATTATTTAAATTTTTTGAGAAAATTTCTAATTTGACGGTTAATTAGTTACATACAATTTTATAAAATTATATTTCATTCATGGATGTTGGAGTTTGATTGATTTCAAAAGAAATAAATGCTTATTTATTAAAATCGGAAAGAAAATTTAGAAGTAATTGGTGTATTTGTAAAAAGTACAAAAAATCAATTATACTTTTTCGAAGTACAACTGAAATTTTTTTAAATCCACAATAAAAATAAAAGTAATTGGTATATTTGTAAAAAGTACAAAAAATCAATTATACTATTTCGAAGTACAACTGAAACTTTTTTAAATCCACATAAAAATCTCCAAAAATACGTTCCATACAACATTTTTTCGAAGGCATTTTATGTGATTATTGCAGGGATCGCAAATAAGATTCATGGGGTTAAAAAAAATGAAAGGGAAATTTTGGATGAAAGGGCAAGACAAATAAGCCAAGAAATAAGGATACATTTTTATTCTTAATTTTTATCATAAAAATTAAGCTTAGCTCTTAAATTTTGACTTAAAAAATAAAAATTATAAAATAATATTTAAATGTCGATTTTTATTTAAAAATTGCAAAATAATGTCGAGATATTTTAAACTAGTGCATTTTTTAAATTAAAGAGCAAATAATTTATTATTTATAGAACATATTTATTTTTAATTATTTATATATTTTTATATTTGGAATATTTCGAAAATACTTTTGATGCTTTAGTTATAGACCTTAGGGGCCATACCCAAACTACGTGACCCAAATTTTGCACCTTTTTACCTCCCCCCCCCAGCGTGACCAACCGTAGTGTAAAAATTTGGACCATTTTGACCAAGCGTGGTATTTTCAGGACCCCCCCTAAACGGGTCACGTAGTTTGGGTATGGCCCCTTAGTTGCATACCAAGCAGTTGTTATAGTCTTTCGGCCGTACTCCAGAAAATGGATACGATTATTTCATTCGGAAAATTTTATTCGGTTGCAAGTGAAACCAAATCGATAGGTTCAAAAGTACACACAGAACAATTTTTTTAAATATTCATTGCTATTTATGCCAATTTGAAGTCAGATATTTATTAAAATTTCTAAACGATTTTTTGCATAAAAAATGTTCATACCTTGGTTCAGGCATAAAAATAATTTTTTTTGTCATAAGAATAGCACACTTGTGGTTAACTTCAATTGAAAGGTGTGGCGCTGTGATAACAATGAGTAAGGGACACATGAGAAGATTTCAAAGGCAAAAAACGTGGAATTGAGAGCGAAAACGAACAAAATTTATTCGTTATAATTTTCTAATTCCTACCAAAAAGATCAACAGTGTAAGAAATTGGTATTGAAGCAATAAATTGACAAGCTGAATGTTGTGGGTTTATTCGATACTCAAATTCTTTTTTAAAATTCGGAGTACTCAGTAATTTGTGAATTTTATTTCCGAAAAACTCACTTAAGTGGAAACGGAAATAAAAGTGCTATTTATTTACGAATCTTTTACATGGCATCATTAAACACATTTTAACTTAAGTTTGTGAGTTCACTCCATTAGCTCTCCTATTTGGTTCTTAACGACTTATTCAAGCTATATAAACAACAAATAGCTTCAAGGCAGAGTTGGTTAAAACTAACTCGAAAGACAATAATTATGTCTTATTTTCATACAATAACCGGCTTGCCTCAGGTCTTGAATATTGACAATTATAATTCTTGCCTAGAGTAACCCAGAATTTGTATAGAGCAGCGCGTCACTGAGCTGTTTGTTTGATTAGATTTGGTAAAGTCGCTAATGAGTATAACAAATGAGCAAGTTAGTCGCTATAAGACTCTACAATACGAGAGTTTTATTTGTTTGTGTTTTGAAATCATCAAGTTGACAGCGTCACAGAAAATCTAGGCGAGTCCACATCATATGTACAAACATATGTATCTCCCTATAGTATCTCCAATTAGAGAACAGCTGTGAAAGCTTGGGTAGTCAAAATGTTTTGCAATTTTTTGGCATTTATTGTTTTTGCGCTCAGTGCCGGGAGTGCGCTCTTTATGCAGTGATATCATCGCGTATACACAACAAAGCATTGCTATATACATATTGTAGTAGTGAAAAAAAAAATAGTATATTATATGGGCTTATCAAATGCTGCATTGAGCAACTTATGCAAGTTATAAAGCGATATGTGCAAGAATCTCTGATTAGCTTTGTTTATACTCTAATCAAATCAACAAAATGCTAGTAAGCGTGGTAACCCACAGGTGAGCTCCAGACGAAATCGAACTGCGCATTTAAGAGCTGTAGACATTGCGTGTTAGGTCAAGCCAAAATTAATTAACTATAATAAAAAATCCAAAAAAAAAACAACAATTTACTAAACCGGCTTTATTATAAATAATTTCCTTACAGAACCAGCATGTCGGAAGCCGCAGCAAATGGCAGCACCTCACCGGCACCCACCGCCGAACTAGCTCAGTTGGCTTTGGAGGAGCAGCCAAAAGTTAGCTTTTCGGATCAGTTCAAGGCTTTTTCCAAGTTCGGTGACATCAAGTCGGATGGCAAGCTTATAACGCTCTCACAGAGCGACAAATGGATGAAACAGGCAAAGGTGATTGATAAGAAAATTACCACCACCGATACGGGCATACATTTTAAGAAGTTCAAAGCCATGAAAATATCACTGACTGACTACAACAAATTTCTCGATGATTTGGCCAAGACCAAGAAAGTGGAACTCTCTGAAATCAAACAAAAGCTGGCCAGCTGTGGTGCGCCGGGTGTGGTCTCGGTTTCGGTAAGTTTAAACCAACATTAAGCTGGCAACATAACTAACTCTGGTTATTTCTAAAATAGGCTGGCAAGGCTGCTGCAGCTGTGGATCGTCTGACAGATACCAGCAAGTATACAGGATCTCATAAGGAGCGCTTTGATGCCAGCGGCAAAGGCAAGGGCATAGCCGGTCGTCGCAATTTAGTCGATGACTCCGGCTATGTTAGTGGCTATCAGAATAAGGATACCCACGACGCGGCTAACTAGATCTTGCCCCATATACTTGTAGTTTTATTTTGCTTGGAAAATCCCAACTAACAGTTTATTGTGTATTCTCTTACTTTTGTATTTCTTGATTTGTGTGTCAGTTTTTTTTTACAAAATGTAGCCACAATTGTTTGCATTAATTTTTTATGTACTATATATTCTAAGTTGTGATAATTTAAGTGCTTAAAATAAATTCATTTCTTTTTATTTAATTATTGGTTTTATTTATTTTTTATTTATTATTATTATTACTGCACAATTTTTGAAGCGCCCCACATTTATCATGAAAAACCAAAGTTCAAAAGGAGTCCAAATATTCAAATCATATACATACATAAATAAAAAATTCTTGAGAAAACATTTTTGCTAAGAGTAAAATTTTAAGATTAAACTTTATGATGAAGATAAAAATAATTTATATACATATGCATATATACCAAAGATATACGTACGTATTGTATTATATATGTGATACGTTATCACATAATTTTTGCTTGAACACAAAAGATCAAATAAAGAAAGATTTATAACCATTCAATTTTAAAATTTTATACAATATGTTTAACATTTTAGGAGCGTAATAATAATAATAATAATAATAATAATAATAATAATAATAATAATAATAATAAAACCGCAAGGGCATCTCTATGAGATGACGGGTGTTGACAAGCCCGCGGTCCCTAGTCAACCGTCAGTAGCAGGCCAACCACCACACTGACGAGAATCACGGTTCCTGTATTAAGAAGCCAAGCCTCGGACGAGCGCCGTTACGATCGGGTACGGCGCGGGAATATACAGCCCGATCAAGATGCCGACCGGATTAATAGCCCCCAACAAGCTCAAAATGTTTTATCGGGACAACCGATAACCACAAGAGCCGGACTCCCTCGACAACGCATGAGATGGACAAACGATATGAATATAAATCTCATGCGATGTTATTACAAAGCAACAAAATTAGAAAATATTCAAATAGGATACAGAGAAGAGCTACACAAATTATTTACCGAAATATATCCACAATACTCCCATCTTTCTCTACAACGACTAGCAGATCAAAAAAGAACAATTTTAACAAATAATCGACTAACAGCAATGCAATTAGAACACATCAAATCCGAAATAGCTATAACACTTAATAATTTAGATAACGTCAATACCTTTCCAGTAGACCCAACACCTGAAACGATCCAATCGGATATAGAAACCACAAACATTCCACAAACTAATAACAACCAAAGCAACGCAAACGAGTTACAACCCACAACACATCAAACAAATACGGCAAATTGTATAACAGAAGAGACATTACTAGAACCTCTACGTCAACAAATAACCGCAAATATAGCTCAATGGGAAGGAATAGATCCCAACAAACGCCCCTTTTTACCAAAATTAAAAATAAACAAATATATTCTAATCAAGATAGACATAATAAATAAACAAATTCTTCCCACACTAATCAATGAACAAACAACGATCTCAGACTTACATCTTACAGTATACGCAATAGCCCAAACAACACTAGCACTCAATAATCAAAATGCACAAATTACTAATCAGCCTAGCCAATTCAAAAAGCCGAAGTGGATGATAAGAATAGAAGGCAGAATAAATACTCTTCGAAAAGAGTTGGGTAGGCTGACACAATATATGAATGGCAATAGAACAAAAAAGCTTTTGAGACACATAACCAGACTCCAAGCATTACACGAAACACCCATACAAGAAATAACAGACATAAAGAAACAAAAACTCAAAGTATACGCAGCGAGGCTAAAACGTTACAAGGAATCATACCAAAGACGACAAGACAATAGAACATTCCAAAATAATGAAAAATCATTTTATAAAAAATTAACAGCAACAAGCCCAGCATCAGATATTACGCCCCCATCGAAAACAGAAATCACACAATACTGGCAAAGTATATGGAGCAAAGCAGTCGAACACAACCCGCATGCAAAATGGCTACAGCAAGAAGAACTTAACCAAACCCATATACAAACCCAACAAGATTACATAATAACGCTACAGGAAACAATAGAAACAATAAAAAAATCTCATAACTGGAAATGCCCAGGATTAGACAATATACACAACTTCTGGTACAAAAAACTAACCACGATACACTCACATATCACACGAACAATAAACCAAATTATCGAAAACCCAACCACTATACCCAAATTCCTAACCATCGGAAAAACGTTTATCCAACCAAAAAACAACGACACCTCAAACCCCGCAAACTATAGACCCATCACATGCCTTGCAACTCTATATAAAATAATCACCGCTACTATCAGTAACAAAATAGACTATCACCTAAAACAACAAAATATCATCACAAATGAACAAAAAGGATGCACAAAACATAGCCAAGGATGTAAAGAGCAATTAATTATAGACACAGTAATAACAAGACAAGCCACATTAAAAAACAGAAACCTCCATACATGCTATATAGATTATAAAAAAGCTTTCGATTCCGTCCCACACAGTTGGCTTCTTAAAGTCCTTGAAATCTATAAAATACATACAAAATTTATAAACCTCCTTAAATACCTAACCGAAAACTGGAAAACAACGATCAACCTGCTAACACCAACAAATAACTTACAAACAGACGAAATTAAAATTAACAGAGGCATATTCCAAGGAGATTCGTTAAGTGCTCTTTGGTTTTGTCTCAGCTTGAACCCTCTCTCAAACACACTAAACAACATCCCTTACGGCTTCAATATCAAACTGAACTCAGTAAATATCCACAGAATAAACCACATTTTATACATGGATGACATAAAACTATACGCAGGAACAGAAACACAGCTTACTAATCTACTCAGCTTCACAGAGCAATTCACAACAGATATACATATGGAATTCGGAATAAAAAAGTGCAAAACACAATGCATCGAAAGAGGAAAGTGGAAGGAAACAACAGAAAGTAGGACGCTGGATGGCGAAATGCTTGAAAGTATGAACCAGAACGAAACCTACAAGTACTTGGGCTTTCAACAAAGCACTAAGATCGACCACACAATAGTTAAAAAAGAATTAACATCACAGTATCGAAAAAGAATCAAATTGCTACTAAAAACCTACCTCAACTCCAAAAACCTCTTCAAAGCAATAAACACATATGCAATACCAATATTAACATACTCATTTGGAATAATTAAGTGGTCAGTGACAGATCTAAGTAATATTGAAATAATGACAAGAAAACTACTTACAATAAACCGGAAACTACACCCAAACTCATGCATTGAGAGAATAACTTTACCACGACACGAAGGAGGTAGAGGAATGATTGACATACACAACTTACACAATAAACAAATCACTAATCTAAGGCAATATTTCCACCACCATCCATCAAATCTACACAAATCAATAACCAAAGCTGATCTACAGTACACTCCATTAAACTTGCAAGACTTAACCTTCACCACACCAGAAAATAATAGCCAACAAAAGATAAATAAATGGTGCGAAAAATCTCTCCATGGAAAACACCCATACATAATGCGCGATAGTAATGTTGATAAGTTAAACTCATACTCATGGCTTAGATTTGGGGACCTCCAGTCCGAAACAGAGGGATTTTTATTTGCCATCCAAGACCATGTAATAGCCACAAGAAATTACTTGAAGCATATATGTAAAGATCCAAATATTCCAGACGACAAATGTAGAAAATGCCTTCAACAGACAGAAACGATAGAACATATAACATCTGGATGTCAAGTCATTGCCGGTACCGAATACACTGAAAGACACAATAACCTAGCAAAAATAATTCATCAACAACTAGCCCATAAACTAAATTTAATATCAGATACAACTCCATACTATAAATATCAACCAGATAAAATTCTCGAAAACCAAACACACAAACTCTACTGGGACACAACAATTCTCACCGACAAAACAACAACAAACAATAGACCTGACATAACACTTCTAAATAAAATAGACAAAACTACACACCTTATTGAAATCAGTGTACCCTGTGACAACAATATACATAAGAAATACTTAGATAAACTTAATAAATACAGCCTACTAGCTGAAGAAATTAAACGTATTTGGAAACAAAAAAATGTAAAAATAGTCCCTATCATTATATCCGCAACAGGAATAATACACAAATCATTATTACCTAATCTTAGTGAAATTAACCTACACACTAATCTTCACTACAACCTTCAAAAAGCAGCTATTTTAAAAACGTGCAATATAGTGAGAAAATTTGTTACATAATAGTTCAAATAATTGATTATAAATTAATAAAAACACAAAATAAAATAAAAAAAAAAAAAAAAAAAAAAAAAAAAAAAAAAAAAAAAAAAAAAAAAAAAAAAAAATAAAACAAACAATAAGAACCCTGAGACTTGCAGTTGAACTGCCGTCGTACTGGGTAAATGACCTCACCTCGCGCGGTTAGTGAGGGGGTGGACGGCGGGATAATAATAATAATAATAATACATAAGGTTGGGAATAATTGCACTGAGCCTTAGAATCTACGGTGCTACCTTCTAGTCTTCATATAATATGCTTAGTCTGAGGCTTGCGAAGTTGAGCGATGCAGATTTTCTCCAACTTCTTTCTAGTACGTAATCACCATCGACAGATAATAGTCAGTACCCTTACAATAAGCTCCAATCCTTCGTTTGGCTTCTTGTTTGCCACAGTCAGTGTGTGTTTTACCGCCTGTCAGTACCCCTGTCAACCCATGCTATCTAAATTCTATCGAGGTGTACCAGCTTCTTCTTTATATAGGGTGGGCCATCTGTTGGTTTATTTGTTAATTGCTAGTGACTAGTTTCCATTTAGTATTTATGATATGATAGAGCATCAAACTGCCGAGATGGAGATGGAAATCTGATACGCATTGTACGCTGAGGTTATGGATGGATCATTTCTCCAAGTTGCTTGCAGGTGACGATGCCACAAATCCCGGCATTGGGGAAAACAAACCTATACCACTAACGACCAACGACAATGTGGGTGTCCCACCACCTAGCCATGAAGCGGCATGCCCGACGAGTGGAATCTCAGTGTCCTTTGTCCTGTACTGCAGAAGAGTGACCCGACTATATGCGCAAACTACTACTTATCGCCATCTCATACAAGGTCCTATCTAGCGTACTATGTGAAAGACTGAAGCCGTATGCCAACACACTGATCGGACCTTATCAGTGCGGCTTCAGACGTGGTAAGTCCACCATAGACCACGTCTTCACACTACGCCAAATCCTGGAAAAGACCGACGAAAAACAGATCGATACCCATCATCTCTTTATCGATTACAAAGCTGCATTCGATAGCCCGATAAGGGATCGCCTATACACCACCATCAGCTCTGTCAAGGTAGGAACGGACCTCTCCGAACCTTTCAATACCGTTCAAGGTTTCAGACAAGGCGACCCTCTATCATGAGACCTCTTCAATTTTGTAATGGAAGGGGTACTGCGGATGGCCGGTGTACATCGTAATGTCACTATTTTCTACAAGAGTGTCCAGCTCCTTGCATACGCTGATGATATCGACATCATTGGACGTTGTAAGCGAGATGTAACTGCTGCATTTTCTGCAATCGAAAAGGAGTCAGTGAAAATGGGTCTGGCGGTAAACGAGGGCAAGACGAAGTATATGCTGTCTACGAACAGGGACACACGGCGCCTAGGCTCCCATGTTGTAGCGGACCGTTATACTTTTGCAGTTGTCAAGGAGTTCACGTACATTAACACCGGAAATGATATCAGCCTGGAGATAAAACGAAGAATCACACTTGCCAATAGGTGTTACTATGGTCTCAGTAAGCAGATGTGTAGCAGAGACCTCTCTCCACCGACAAAACTAACACTGTTCGAGAGAAAAATACTTCGTAAAATATTTGCTCCCGTTCATTTTGGGGACGACTATCGCTTACGGATGAGCCACGAACTGTATGAGCTCTACGACGACAAAGATGTTGTCCGGCGCATCACAATATAACATCTGCGCTGGCTCGGGCATGCTGTAAGTATGGATGAAGAAGCTCCAGCGAGAAAGGTTTTCGAAGCGAAAGTCGACGAAGGGGACGACCACGACTCCGATGGAAAGATCAGGTAGAGGAGAACCTATACTCCCTTGGTATTTGTAATTGGAAAAGGCGCGCGCAAATCAGAGGCGCCTGGCGAGAGCTGTTGAGGTCGGCCGTAACACGATAACGGGTTGTCGTGGCCACATAATAATAAATAATAATAATTTATGATAAATTGGAACAATGGTATACATATTAAAAAAATATAATAATTTGACCTAAGGCGATTTTCTTGAAAATGGGCAGTTTTTGCCTTGATATATTTTTGGCATTCTTTGAACGACTTTTTGAAGATTTTCCACTAGTATGTCTTGCCACGTATCCCTGATACACTGTCATATATAAGGAAGGTTAAATGATCGCAGATCTCTCACATGGCGGTCGAGCTCGTCTCATAGAATCTCTATAGGATTGATGTCGGGGTATTGTGGCGGCGAATCCATGATCTTGGGCACTCCAAGATCTTCTTTCTTTTTCAAATCGCCTGTACACAATTTGAGTGGGGCAACTCCATCATACAAATGCAACCCCAAACCACTACAGAGCCACCCACCACCGTGTTTGATATTTGACTTATCATTAATAAGTGGCTGTTATCTGTTTTGGGTGTTTTTCTTGGCCGTTCACGTTCAGGTCGTTTCTTGTTACTGCCGGTTTCACAACTCTTTGAAAACTTCAATATTTTGGCGATTTCAGCGTATGACGATAAAGGCAATTGACGGTACAAAAAAATTATTTTATGTGCATGAATTTCCTTCAAATAGGTAAATAAAGTATTTGTATCAAAAAAACAAAGAAATAGAAGACAATAGCATTTCATTATTCAACATGATGACAAAGTAGAAAAAATTACATTTTGTACTGTATGTCGAAGCACATCCATTTTGGTCGGCAATGTTCCGAATTAAGATTGTTTAAAAACCAAACTAACAGATGGCCCACCCTATATAAGCAACTTGATACAGTTTTAGCTATGGTTGACACCTTCACAAATTTTATTCTGGTATTGCTGTACCAATATGCAGTTGAGTCCTCTTAATCAGTTATTGGTTGAACTAAACGATCGCACTACTGAGGAAAAGATCCATTGCATCAGTCCTGGGGAGCAGTACCATATATTAAAAAAAAACAAAAAATTTTGATTTGTAGAATTCAAGATCGGATGGAAGCTTCAAAAGAACCACAAAAATTTTGATTTGTAGAATAGGGTAAGACTAATAAACAAAAAATGTTGACTTTTCTATAAATCGACGAATGCCTAAAAGCTCCCGAAAGCAACTTTTTTTGTTCTGTTTATAATCCTGAAAAATTCAAAGAACTAAAAAATATATCTCGTGCCTTTACTGATATGGTTCATAAATTAAAATAATAAGAAAGCGTGAATTATTATGAAGTTTTTATATCCAGGGGATTTGTCATCTGTGGATTCATTGATATCCAATTATTCAAGAAGTAGTTAAGATTTCTTTAACATACACATTTTAAAAACATTTTCTTGAAAACTTTATTTTAGAGAGTAAAACTTGTGTTTTAAACCGACACACTTCAATCACAGACTACTCTTGTTTGAAGCCCAGATTTATAGATGCTTTAGAAGCGCGGCTTAAGAGCTATGCCATTGTCATCTGCCTAGTCTGCCACCTATCAAATATTATGTCATTATCATTGATACAAATAAGCAAAAAGCCGATGCACAGCAAAATCAAAGCAGTGTGAAGGAAATTAAACGCTAGAACGGCTAAGATCAGTCGTCAAGTCGATTGGAAATTGATACAATTGCTGGTTTTGCATAATCTCAGCAAGACTTGGAGCATTTGGAGCTATCAATTGCATGCAGTAAGCCTCCAATGAACTAGTTATTAGATATCGCATAGCTGCATACAAATTGCCTATAAAAGCCACAACGTGTGTCTTCAGTAACGGCAGTAAAGCGTCCAACGCCAACCAGATAACTTGAGAGATCTGTAACAGCTGCTTAGGAGTAATAATGTCGTTTCGTGGTAAGAATGCTGTGGTTACGGGTGGTGCCGGGGGCATAGGATTACAGGTAGCCAAGCAGCTGTTGGCAGCAGGCGCAGCGGTGAGTAGCAACTAAAGATAGTGTTTTTCTAAGCCAGTGCTACAAAGTATTGTGGTTTTTACGCAGAAGGTCGCTATAATTGACATCCAGGACAATCTTGAGGAGTTTGTCAAGCTGCGTGCCGCGCATCCCACGCAAAGCGTTATGATTATCAAAATGGATGTGGCTAACAAGAAAGGCATTGAGGCTACTTATGAAGAAATATTCAAGACTTTCGGCAGCATTGATATAGTCGTAAACGTGGCGGGCATATTTAATGATAAGGAAGTGCAGCGCACGCTGCTGATTAATCTGGTAAGTCTAGCTACAATGAAAAGAAAATTATTATATGTTATTTCCCCAGGGGGGCATAATCAACTCCACCCTCAGCGCGCTTCAGTACATGAACAGAGAGAACGGTGGCAATGGTGGTATTATAGTCAACATGAGCTCTGTTGTGGGTTTGGATCCTATGTTTATAATACCTGTTTATGGAGCTACTAAGGCAGGCATTATAAACTTTACCAGATGTCTGGGCGTAAGTAAAAAGATCTTTAAATACTCAACGATAAAACTAATAAATTTGTTTTTCTAAGAATGAAACGTTTTATGCGCGCTCTGGCATTAAGCTCGTTACAGTCTGCCCGGGGGCTACCATGACGGATATGTTTACAAACTTTACGGAAAAGATATTATTTCCTGAAACTAGCGATGAGACCTATGAAATTCTTAATCGCCTAAACAAACAAAGCGCCGCAGATGTATCACGCTGCATACTGAGCGTGATTGAAAAGGAAAAGAATGGCGCTGTCTATGTTATTGAAGGCAAACGTGTGTTTCCGCTTGAAATTAAACCACACTGGACGGGCAAGGAGCAGGCCTAAAGCTTTCCTTATCAACCACAATATGTATTAACAGTTTACAAAGCATATATCTATCGATCGTAGCATTTAATAAACAAGAAAAACAAGCGTTCTTGATTGCCTTAATCATTGCGCCAGCTGACCAGCACCTCATCAGTGCGATAGCGCTGCGTTACAAAAGAATCCTCAAAGGGCATTTGGCCACCCACGCGGAACATTTCAGCGCCAGCATGTGCTATCATAAGGCCATTGTCTATGCAGTAACGCTCATCGATTGCATGTAGTTTGCCATTACGTTCCTCACACATAATGCGCATCATATCCTGCAAACGCTCATTGCAGCCTACGCCGCCAACAATGAGCACCTGCAATTGGCAAAATGTTTAAATATTGTTAAAATTAAGTTATGCACAACGGACTTACCTCATTCGAATCGCAGTGCGCCATGGCGCGCTCTGTTATTTCCACCAACATGGCAAAAATGGTCTCCTGCAATGAATAACACAAATCCTCCTTGCTGTACTCTGGCTCTATCACATCCTCGGCTTTCTTGCGCTTATTGCGCCGCTTATTGGGGTCTGCCAATTCCTCTATGTGTGATAAAATGCCAGAAAAGCTTACATCCATGCCTTTAACTACATAAGGCAGCTTAATGTACTGTTTGCCTTGCTTGGCCAACTGTTCTATATTGTAGCCCGGACTAGGATCATTGGACAACTTAATAATACGTGCAAAACGATCCAAACAATTGCCCACAGCAATGTCTATGGTTTCGCCGAAAATGCGGTATCTTTGATTGGAATAGGCAATCACTTGCGTGTTGCCACCGCTAACATACAAAACTGTAGGGTTTTTTGCGCCTGTGATGAGCCGTCCCATTTCTATATGACCTACGCAGTGATTGACACCAAGCAGTGGCTTTTCCCAAAGCAGCGACAGGGTGCGCGCTACAATGGCACCCACTAGTAAAGGTGGAGCCATGCCGGGTCCCTTTGTATAGCATATAACATCCAGATCAGCCGGCTTCAATTGTGCTTCTTTTAAGCCGGCTTGGACTAGGCCCAAGATTTGTTCTCTATGATGTTTGGCTGTTTCTTTTGGCAGGAAACCTGTTGCAGTGCAGAATTGAAAGTTATGTAGACCGCTTATGGGTATGCTCAGCGCTTACCTTCACCCGGCGGCGTAATATAAGTTTTGCGTACATTAGCCAATACTACACCGTCGCGTATAATGCCTATGCCAATTTTATTGGCGCTTCCCTCAATGCCCAATGCACAAACCATTATATATTTGCTTACTTCTTGTTGTTCAAAATTGTAAACAATTGCAAAGTAACTCACATTGCCAGCCGGTGAACAGCTGTTTGGCTGTAACCGCTTCGCTTTGAATGCTCATGGCACGTGTCAGCGTTTAAATGTGAATGTTGTTTTTATTAGCAAAAGAAAAATGTAGTGAAATCGTTTGCGTTTGCAAATAATTTAATTAAACACAATAAATTGTGTCACAAATTAGTCAATATGGAGTCAGCACTCATTGATGCTGTCGACATGAAGGCAGTTAATGAAACAGAAGTATTAAATACTCAAACGAGTAGTGATTTAATAAATCTGGCAAAGACAGCAAACGATGCAGCGGACGTGGAAGCAGCAGCGTCACCATTATCAATGGAGGCCAAACAGCTGGATGGCGATAACAATATACAAAATCAAGATAATGAAATTATATCAACAAATATAGTTTTAGAAGATGCAACTCAACAGTGCGACAAAAAAGTTGAAGATTTAAAAGTTGCCGCTGTAAAACAGACCGCTTTGGAAAAGCCAATAGAGTCCAACCGCACTGTTAACTCTATAGCATCTAATCAATCCATAGTGAAAACAACGCCAGCAGCAGCTGCCAAGCCAATGGCAGTTTCCATGCCAACAACGCCTTCCATACCCGCCATGCGCTTTACAGACTTGAAAGCGCAGGAGGCTCAGGACAAAACACAAAATAACATACTCGCCCATGTGCACTGCATGGCGCAGCTGGAGGAGCAGCGACGTAGCTACGAGCAACAGCTGGAGCAACTTCGTACCGCTAATTCACAAAAGGATAACATGATAACGCTCTTTCAGCGTGAGAATGCCATATTAGATAAGGAAAAGTCTGCCTTTCGCAAAGAAATGGACTTGGCTAACAAGGAGAAAGAGTCCACAGTTATTAAATTTGCCATAAAAGAAAAAATGCTGATTGATGCCAAGAAAGAAAAGGAAGCCTTAGAAAAGCAGCTTGCTGATGCCAAGAAAGAGGTCAAGAATGTTTCTACACGTTTTCAGGCGGTCAACGAGGAAAAGTCACGCATCACATACATAATCGATGAGAAGGTGCGTATAGATACATAGCATATGCATTTAAAGACAAGCTTATTGATATTTATACAAATTTTCAGTGCAATGAAGTGCGCAAATATCAACGTGAGTGCGAAAAGCTCAAAACGGAAATGGGACACTTGGAATCCAAGCTAAAGTATCATATAAATAAGCTCAATATTGAAACAGAGGCTAAGACGGTTCGTCTTTAAAAACTTATTTAAATACTGAATATCGTAAAAAAAATGTATAATTGTAGGCCTTGGAACGAAAGCTGGAGGACGAACGTAATGCGCCCAATAAAATGGAAGAAAAGGCTAATGGTATGTTGGCATAATCACAAATTTAACTAGTTGAAATTTTTGTTTTTTTTTTAAGAAAAACTAAAGATGGAATTTGATGCCAATTCAATACTCTTAAAGCATGAAATTATGAGCAAGACTGAGGCACTGGAAAAACTTAGCAAGGAACAACACAAGCAAACAGAAAAAAACAAGGAATTACAGCATCAGTTGCAGGAGTTAAATGCAGCGGTATTTAAAAGCATAAATAAAAATTTAAAACTTGAATTGAATTTGATTTTTTTATAGCATAGTCAAATGTCAGAGGAACTTCTTCGACTGCGCGAGCAGCACAATGCTGTGGAGACTTCCTATAGTAATGAATTGCTCAATTCAGCCAAGCTACGTGGCCAACTGGATGAGCTGCAGCTGCTGCGCACACAGCACACCATGTAAGATACATAAAAAATAAGCTTAATGTGCAAACTTATTATTTCTTAAAAAAAAATCTACAGCAATGAGGAGAAGCTGACTAAAGAGCAATCGCGCGTACAAGAATTGGAAGCTATTGTGGAAGAAAATGCTGCAGATTTGCAACAGCTGCAGCAAAAGAAACAGGAGCTTCTCACAATAAATAAGGAAATGAGCGAAGTAATTGTGCGACTGCAAAATGATATTTGCTTGGCAGAATCTAAGGTAAATTTACAAAAAAAAAGGAAAAAAGTGTGCCCCGGGTGAGGCTCGAACTCACGACCTTAAGATTATGAGACTTACGCGCTGCCTACTGCGCCACCGAGGCCTTGAATTCGCCTGTTCCACACGCCAGCATAGAAAGCAAATTCGCCTTAATATTTAATCGCAATAAGTTAATTATATATTTTTGCAGGCCCAGGGTTTGGAGGCCGAAAACAAGCTGGTTAAGCAGGAAAAGCTTGGCTATGACAACAAGTACATGGAGCTGCAACAGCAACTAAGCGCAGAGGCTGCACAGAAAAACGAAGAGCGACAGCTACTGGCCAAACATCTGTCGGAAAAAACCAAGCTTTATGAGCTAACCAAGGCAAAGTTAGACAATGTGGTGGGCGACTTTGAGGCCACACAACACAAGCAAGCAACACTAGTAAGGGAGTTACAAAGAGAGCTACAAAAGTACAAAAAAGGCATTAATGAAACCAAGAGTTACTGCTGCAATTGCCAAAAGCTGTTGAATGGACATAACCATGAGCTGCAGCGCACGCACAGCCGCACGACCAGTCATGGCAGTATGCACAGTGCAAGCGAACGCGCCAGTGAGTCTTCCGAATCAGAAACAGCAGCAAGCAGCGCCACAACCGTACCGAAAGCGCAAAAAGCACAAACACAAGTGGACATGCAGGCGGTGCCTAGTAAAAAGGTTTTAGTGGAGCGAATACTGCGTCTACAGCAGGCAACGGCGCGTCAAACGGAGCGCATTGAATTTCTGGAAAATCACACGCAGGCTTTGGTAGCCGAGGTGCAGAAGAAATCCAAGGTAGTGCAGCATTATATGCTGCGAGATCAGACTGCAGGCGCGCTAACTTCCAGTAAAAGCGACCAGAACAAGAGTGAGCTGGTCAAATATGGAAATGGCATAATGGCGGCCATTTATGGTGGCGTCAAGGGTAGTGAAAACAAAGGCATGTCTTTGGAGCTGTCGCTAGAGATTAACAAAAAGTTGCAGACAGTTTTGGAAGATACGCTGCTGAAGAACATAACGCTCAAGGAAAATTTGGATGTTTTGGGCCTGGAAGTTGATAATCTGACGCGCAAGTTGCGTGCCTCGGCGCTAGCGAAATGAGCTAAAATATTCCATTCCATTAGACAATTAATGTAAAGTGTATATATATAGTTTAACAAATCCTTTGTACTTAAGTAATGCATGTTTTGTATATTAAAACATATATTTTAACAATGTAGAACATTTTTTTTACAACGTATTCTCATATAACTTTGCGCTAACTGGTTTTGGTTGACCCAATTTCAGTGAGAATTCCACTGTGGGCTGTTCGTTCGCCTGCGCAACATGCGCCCGCTTATTGTGAGTCTTTTTAAAGTTTATCTTCATCATGGGATGTGCTTCGCCAGTTTCTTCTTTAACATATTCACGCAGCAACGGTGGTAATTCTATTTTTGTGGGCAGTACTATGTCATTTACTTTCTTTGTATTGTTGAGAAACTTTTGCTCCTGATCTACAGGCACTAATTCGTAGTCTGGTTTATAGCTGGTTCTGTAGATTTCCACGGGGTTTGGATGTGTGATGCCGCGCCATGTTTTCTCCACGGTAACGCGCACTTTGCGTATATTATCCGGCTGTTTAATAAAGTTATTAAGAATTTATGCTATTTTGTTTATGTAAGAAGAACTTACTTCCTCATCCACGGCTTGCACTTTCAGTATGCGCATATAGCAAGGTTCCGGATAGCGCTGAAAAATGTTACGTATAACCATGCGCCCGACGCCCCAGTTGGGCAAATTAGCTACCAGCTCCCATAAGGTGTTGCCCTTAAAATCTGTGGTGCGTCCTATGTATTTAATAACTTTTTGGCTCATTTTTAGCTAATTGTTGTAAATTTTTATTGATAAATTAAAGTTTATAAAATTTTTCGCCGCTTATAAGCTGCTTCAGCTTAAAATGACATTCACTGCGAAACGTTAACACAGCTGTTTAAAAAAGCGTTGCCATATGCTGCTTATGTACAAAAAAACATGGCGCGCAATTTTGTACCAAATAGTTGGCAAAGCGGCGTATTACGGTACTTAGAAAGTGAGTGCTTTTAATTGCAATTTTGTTAAATGTGCGTAAACTATTATTTTTTGTTGTTTTTTATGGTGAAAATAATGTGTTAAGTGATTAAAATATTGTGGCATAAGCCAGTTAATAAAGCTATGCACTTTTAAAAGCCAACTACAGCTTGTGCAACAATTTTTCAAAAGTGCACAGTGTAAGCGGTAAGTCCACTAAAATTTAATGTTAGGAACAAATATTTATTTAAAATATACATATGTATATGTTTTATATACTGTACTGCTTATTAGAAAACCTTAAGTTATGTTCAAGCGCCGTGGCATTATTCAGCCAGTGCGCGCATGCTCGTCCAGCGTATCGCCATCTGCTGTATGACCCACGCCGCTAGTCTCTACATGCTCATCATAAGACTCTTCCTCTCCGGCTAGCTGACTGTGTCCATCATGATTTGCACTCTCATGCAGTCCTATTGTTGCGTGTGCACCTGCTTTGGATGCGTTAACCTGCGCTGCAGCTGCTGAAGAAGCCGCTTTGTTCGCCGATTCCTTGGTAGCTTCATAGTCTACGCGCGCTTGATGCAGCTGCTCCTCTACATGTTCCAAACGAGACTTTGCCTGTCCCACCATAGTCGACTGAGAGGCCAGTTGATTGGACACCTCAGTGGACGTGTGTTCTGCTTGCTCAGCCACGGATTTGGCATTATTTACGGCTGCCGTCAGCACAGATATATGATGATGTGCAGCCTGCGCAGTTTGTTGTGCCAATTGTGATGAAAGTTTAGCGGATTTAAGCTGCTCTAGCTCTCTAGACAGTGCGCGTGTTGCCTCAGCTGCCTGTTGCTCCAACTCTTGAAGTAGAACTTGCTTGCCAGCTAGCGCTGCTTGAGCTGTTGCTGCCGCCTGTGATGCTGCCTGCGCCAGCGTGTTTTTGGCAATAAATGCAGCCTGCTTGGCAGCAGCATGTTGGTTTGCCACTGCGGTATAGGCTTGATCTGCAGAGCCTTGCGCTATGGAACGCAGACCGCTGCCAATGCTGTAACCAGCCTTGTTACTGCTGCTGGAGCTGTGGCCAGCGCTGCTACTGCCGCTGCTGGGGCCATTACTACTGGAGCCACTACTTTGTTGGCTAAAGTAATGTTTGCTACTAGAACTGTGATGATGACGCGGCTGTGGTTCGTGCTCAGGCGCCGAGGGCTCTACGTGGTCCTGTGGCGCAGGCTCAAAATAGCTGTTGTGATGATGTTGCGCAGGGTGTATTCTATAATATCCATTACGCTTGTGAATCCGTCCCAAAACCTGTGCGCAGAGTAGCGCTGTAATATAACTCTTGGTTAATGCTCCCGAGTCACACTCTCATTATATAACGCTTACCTATGATTAGATGCCACAGCAGGCCTGTAAATCCTTTGTTATACATCCTATACTATAGCTGCTTGAACTCCATTGAGCGTCTGGTTAGATACTGCACTGCTTTATATACCTAAACACTTTGCGCCATTTGGCGTCAGCGATGCAGAAATTTTTGTAGTGCGGAAAGTCAGTTGCGTTGTTTTGAGTTTAACTGACGCTCTGCATGATATGTTTATAATAGTTTTGGCAATTTGAATAGATACCGTCCATAGTTGCTTGGGAGCTTGGGCTTGAGGAAGTTTGGCTGAGATTTGGGGTGGCGAGTTTTAATGCATCGCTGCCACGCTTGTTATGACGCCGTGGCGTAAAAGTGTTGGATGTGTCTGATCTTAAGTGTTATTTTATTTGCATTTTAATTGTTTGTGGTTGCACCCAAATTTAATAGATACTTTGCGTGAATAGCATATGTATTAATGGTGGCGGGATTAACTTTTGGTTAAAAAAAGATATTTTGAGGGGTATTATTGATTTCTGTTTGCCATTTACTAGGTATTACCTGGTCCATCGTCCTGTCCATTGAACAAAAGATTACTAACTAATGCTAGTTAATGCGAAACATTCGTGCGCAGGACAAGTTTGTCGATTCATGTTCATATCATGCCCAGTTCCCCGGAGGAGAGTTTCAGTGGTAATACCGATGGTATAAAAGCAACATAATCAAATTGACCCATTTAAATATCTTTATTACCAAGAATAGTATAGAAGTGTATGCAAAATAATTCAGATCGGAATCGTTGACTTTTTCACAAAACATCCATCTTTCCCCAACTTTGGCACTTGGTGCGGGGTATCCTACTGGCGGGTACCAAAGCGACTGGTTAACATTTTTTATAATTTCGTGGTCAGCTATGAACTAGAATGGGCCAAGTAGTTAAATTCTAGCGTGCTGATAGAAACATTGAAAAAAAAACCATTATTAACCTCTCTAGATTTTGAGCTGTTATTTTAAGGAACTTCTCTTTTCTATTCAGGGAATTTATGGTGGCTGTTGAGATGAGGATTTGAACAATTTGCACAAAACTTAAATGGCCAAAGCGTGAACACCCTTTTTGTTAGTTGAGTTGTTGAGACTACATATTTCCTGATTTTGTTGTGAATTTTAAACGTAGCTCGTTAGAACCTCCCTACGTTTTATTTATTTAATTGCGTTAAATCCAGTTGAATTGAGCTCGTTAGAACCTCCCTACGTTTTATTTATTTAATTGCGTTAAATCCAGTTGAATTTATTAAAAGTCGCTATGTTTACTTTTCCTCCGCTTTTTATATTACAAATTGGCTAAAAAATACCGATATACTGAACTGTTGATAGTGCCGAAAAGAGCTTAGTTTCTCCTTAACTCATCAACTAAAAACTAGAAGAGAATAGAGTGTGTATTAAGGAACAGTTGAGTTGAGAGTTGAAACTTAACACTATACATGTTGTTGTTTCAAAAGTCCTCAACTCAACAGCAAGTCTGAACACCCTATATGTACGTATTTTTAACTCAACATGCCAATGTTGTGCAATGAATTCGATCGAAATCGATTGAAAATTGGTGGGATTTAACTATACAATGCTTATACCGCCGAAAACAATAAATAATAAATAAATAAAAATTAAAACTCTATAGAAAGATGATTTCTTTTCCAAGTCCGTTCGAAAATTTTAAATTGTTTGAAATGTGGCCAAGCTGGACTTTATCCATGCGAGAGTGTATAGAACTGAGATTTCGGGTGTTTTTTTAATTATAAATTTTTATAATTAATTAATTAATTTAATTTTATTCATCATCATATTTATACATCAAAAAATTTAACTAAAGAATCAGTCTGAAATACTTTGTCTTTAATTATTGCTTGGTTTTGGACGATCGTTTACGAAGTTTACGAAGAGGAAAATGTTTTGAACCGAGGGGATAATTTAAAGAATAGGTTATTGTAGACTTTGACTGTTCGAATTTCTGCTGTCCCAAGTAAATTGTCTCTTTAGTTATGCAATAAATTAAGCGGAAGCTTTGAAACCAGAAATTTTTAGTCGTTTCAAAAAAGATGCATCAGTCTAATCCTATTCTGCGGAATGGTCATCCTCACCTGTTATTAATTTTAATATTGCGGTAATATTTAGAAGCAAATTAATTTTTTTTTCGTTTCGAAATTTTGTCATTTGTCGTGTCTTCTAGTTTTTTGTTTGTTCTGAAAGTTTAATTTAAACCGAAGCTTAAACAGTTTAAATATTATTAAATTGTTTTAAAAGTAATTCTAATTGAAACAAAATACAATATTCATATATTTTTTTATAAATTAATTTATTTAAATATGATTTTAATTTATTATACATAAAAATAAATAAATTAATATCAACTCAACTATGATACACAAAAAGTCGGAACATGAAATGTACGTGTACAACAGATGAATAACAATAATAAAAAACGTGGGCCGATGAGTGTGACAAAGGACAGTAATAACAAGAAAATTGCAAAAGAAATACAATAAATTAAAATACATAATAGCAATAACGAGTAATAAACTTGAACGTGATAGCATAAGCACGCACATTTCACTTTCGGGAGTTACTTAAAAGACAATCGAATAAATATGGTGAAAAATACAACAATAATGTACAATAACTGAGGCGGCAGTTACATAACATGGCTACTCAAAAATGGAAAACAAATTCATCATTGGCGTTTAAGGCCAGACCAAATTCGTAGTGGGATGCAACAGTCGTGGAAGCATAAGCATCGTTTGGTACAATGCTAGTGGCATGGTAGGCGGTGACTGTTGACGTCTCGGTTGGGGATGATGACTCGCTTAATCATTTGTAGTATTGCGTGATCTGATTGATCCAGTCCAAGTAGTGAGATACCTTGACGTACACGCCAGGAACATTCACTTGACCACAGCCAATACCCCAGGAGACGACACCGACCACATTAAAGACACCATTACGTTCGCAAACCAATGGACCACCGCCATCACCCTTGCAGGCATCCTTGCCTTCCTCACCGCCAGCGCAGACGAAACCAGGATTAAGCTTATAGCTATAGCCCAATCTGGTATTGCGCAGCTGAGCTTCACATTGATGATGGGATAATATTGGCACATCAACTTCTTTGAGAATGTTTTGGTATTTGCCGTGTTCACCAAAGGCATCCTTGCCCCAACCGGTGGTCCAGCAGCGAGCATTGGTAAAGTCGGAGAACTTGTCGGGCAGGCAGGCAGGGCTAATGTGAGGATTCTTGGTGAAATCAACAGGTTGATCCAGTTTCAGTATGGCCAAGTCATTGTCCAAAGTGCCAGCATAGTATTCAGGATGAATGTGCACGGAAACAACATCACGCTCGATATAGGGGAAGAACTCTACATCATGGTTGACATCCCATTCGCCCAGTCGCACACGCAGATCGAAGCCATTTTGACTAGAGTAGATGAAATGCCAAAGTTAGTTAACAAATTTCAGCACAATTTAAGTGTTAAACTTACGATTTAATGCAATGGGCCGCTGAGATAATGTGCTGGGCATCAATCAAAGTGCCACCACAGGCATAGATCGACTCCTTGGGATCCTTCTTTAGAATAGCCACATGCCAGGGATATTCTCCAAACTCACTGTCACCATCAACATAAACGGGGTTCTTAATGCGACCGGTTATGCCAGCAGCATTGCGCACACCGCAGCGTCCTAGCTGCTGAATTGGAGCTTGTGGACGCAGTGGACGGCGGCAACAAACCTCATTGATGCGACAGGTCTTCTCTACGGGACGGTTACCATAATATGCGCGCTGCAATTTTGAAAAGTAAAGTATAAGTAAAAGCGTAAGAGAAAACTCTAAAAAAGGTGTCTGGATTCTTTGGGTTTTTGCGCACACACTGTTACCTGCTCCGCTGAAGCGGTTCTAGCCAACACACTTTGCTTATCCAACTCAATTTCGTCCTCCCGCTCCTCAATGCTACGCCTTCGGCGATCATGTGGAAAGGTGATATATGAACTGCCTGCAGCAGCACCTGGTGCGGGAGTTGGTATATTATGTAGTTTGCTCAAGTTAAGCTGCTTGCCACGACGATTCTGTGTGCTTAATTCCGGCTTACTAACATTGACACTGCGCTCATAGTGATTCGAATAGTCACCATAGCTGCCATACCCACTGGAGCCATATCCATTTGAGTGAACGTCCTGGCCGTGATCAAAGCCAGTAGATTGAATAGACTGGCTATGCTCAAAGCCAGTAGATTGAATAGGCTGACTATGGTCAAAGCCAGTAGATTGAATGGACTGGCTATGCTCAAAGCCAGTTGAGTGAATGGGTTGACTGGGCGCAAAGCCAGTTGAGTGAATGGGTTGTCTGTGTTCAAACCCACTAGGACCGGTGGCTGGATAGCCAGAGCTATACGAGTTTCCAAAGGAGTTTCCGTGATAATGATGGTGAATGGGAGCTACAACTGGATGCGGTGGCAGTGAAGGCCCACTGTGATACTCAAAGACTGGCGTGCTTGGCACCATTTCAACGTTAAAGTGTTCTACAGTTCCGGGACCGGAACTGCCATAGATATGTGGTCCGCCATATGAATGATGATCGTGGTCAAAACCGGTATAGTGATCGTGGTGATGATAGTGATTGCTATATAGTTCTGCAGGTTTCCTCTTAAAAAGTTCGCCAACTTTTTGTATAATATTTTCGTTGGGTGTAACATGCAGATTAACCAGTGGCTTGACAACTTTATCGCCATATTCCGTCTTGGCTACTTGTACCGATACTAATGGATTGACATTGAGTAAACCTAGGTTCAAGCCATTGGGTCCAATAGATCCAAAGTAAGGATTTTGTGCGGGATAGTATTCGCCAAGCGCATTGGGTGGATAGCCATGGCCTGCCGAGGGATATGGCAAGCCAAAGCTGACGCCATAGGTGGGCAGAATCTTTCGCTGTATTAGCTCAATGGCCGCCAGAGCGGGCAGAGCAAGCGGGGATTGTCCGATTGGCGCCTGGCGCTGCAGGAAAAGGGATAGATAGTTATGCCGGAGGCTATGGTACGGTTAAAGCGCGTCAATCGGGCAGTCAGTCAAAGGCGGGGCGGGTATTCACGCTTGGAAGACAAAACCACGGCATGCTAGTAGAGGCGTGCGACCTTGACCCAGTGCGTTATTAGGTTGGTTTTAGTTTTTTTTTCTTTTTGTTGGATTAGTGACGATATCGTTGCCAAACCAACCAACCCGCGCACTTGGGAAGGAAGTCACGTCGCAACGGCGGCGACAATGACGGCAACGACGAACGTTTATTTTAGTGGACGTTGGCTGAGATTGAGTTGAGCGTTGTTCGATGGGAGTGTATGGATGTGTTTGTTTGTTTTGTGTGCGGCTAAAACTTGTTTAGATTAGTTTTTCAACAGGGGAGCATTAAACGATGTGTGAGCATTAGTCGGGCATTAACTTGACCATACCTAGTTCTAAACATCAACCTTAAATAATTGGACACTTACCCCTTGAGCATCCAAAGATAGATCATTGTTGTCATCATCAATGGACTTCTTTTCTGCCTCAGCCTCGCGGCGACGACGTGTCTTCTCATCGGTTTTTTCGTCTTTTTTGGATTCGGCGTTGACAGTAGCATTGGCGGCAACATCGTCACTGAGTGCTTCAATGTCTTTGCCCAGGTTACGTGGATCAATAGGCAAAATTAGATCTTCCTTACGTCCAATACGGTCAGCGGCAGGACATTGCGATATGGGAACACACTGACAGTCAACTATTTGCTGACGAGCTGTGTCATAACCGCCAGCTCCTTGGTAAAGTCCAGACTGGCTCTGACCGCCATAACCCGTGGAGAGACCATTATAGTTTGATGAAGCACCGCTTTGCAGTTCCTTCTTGTAGTAGTCGGGATTTTGGCTGTGGTAGCTGCTGCTGGGCGAGCCACCGAAGCCACTTTGTCCAAAGCTGTTACCGCCTGATTGTTGACCGAAGCTGTTAATACCTGACTGTGCTCCTCCATAGCTATTTGCACCAGATTGTGAGCCACCGTAGCCGCCTAGACCACTGCTTGGCTTGTAGAGGTCACCATTAGGCTTTTGAGAAGGACCGAAGCCTTGCGAGAGCAGACCTCCCTGATTGGCGCCATTGAAACCAGCGCTGAAAGCATTCGATTGCGAAAAGCCAGCCTGAGCTTCAGGAGTATAAGTTGCCGAAGATTGAGCCAAGGTGCTAAAGTCAGTATTGATAGTCTGGCCGGCACCAATGGGGATGGGCACGCTGGGTACCTTGGCGCCCTCACCGCCCTCAACATGATGAAAATGATGGTGCACATGTTGCTGCAGACCAGCATCAACGGGAGCGCCAACAACGACCTTAGTGCTGGAAGCAGAGGCTGCTGATGAGGACGATGACTGTGCGTAAAAGTTGCTTAACGAAGAGCTGGATCCTTGAATTTTATCAGGGTTTTCAAAGTTATAAGGTGGCACGCCATTGGCAGCACCAGAAAAGATGGGACCTGATTGCAAGCCATTCGGTGAGCCAGTGTAGATAGGGCCGGGAGGTTTGCTATCGTAGATGACTGCGCCAGGTGGTGGCTTAGTGAATGAAACGCCATCGGAGCCGTCAATAGCTGTTGGTGGTGGATGCTCCAAGTAGGGACCGCCAAATTGTCCCGGACCGCTAGGTCTATAACCCATGGGCTTATAAGGTCCTTCATAGCCGACCTTGCGTGGTGGACCAAACGAGTTCTGTGGTGGACCCATGGGTGGGCGTCCATTAAAGTAGCCTGGTGGTGGCATAGGCTTAGCTGGACCATATGGACCACCACCAAAGCTGCCCGTAGGTGGAGGAGGACCCTGTGCATAGATGGTCGAATAAAAAGGATGCTTTTCCTCCACTTCGCAGCTCATCAAGCCCAAGCCGCACAGCTTATCGCGTATTAAGTTACGAGCCTGCATATCGTTGCCCTGCTGCAGCGCCTGATCTATGTTGCCATCAGCATAGACAGCATCATATTCACCCAGATTGCGACCCTCACGACGAGAGTTGATTAGCTGCTCGATAATAGAGTTGATCTCAGTATCATTGCTTAGTATGGATTCGTGCACAGCATAGTTGCGTCCCTGCACATCCTCGGCTGGTTTCTGTGCATCTGCTTCAGCTGAGCGTCTATTCAGCATGGAATCCTTCACATCCATGGGTGCCCATTCATTACCCCAGCTGGATTCGGCCGCAAAGCCAACACTTAGCAGCATTAGCGTTCCAATGGCTACGCAGGCCAAACTGTTTCGTATTCTCATGATTGTGCTTGTGTCTGCAAATGGGAGAGGGTATTTATTAGCTTAAAGATTATGCAAGCTGTTTGTTTGCTTAATATATTTCGTGTATGACACCATTACCCCAACAAACCAAACAAACCGACTGGTCATTGTGCCAGTTTTCATTTCTTTTGCTTGTATTCTCTGTGGCAATAAAAGTGGACGCTAAACCGGTTCTTCAAATGTCTCGAAATCAACGGACTGACTCACGAAAGACTTTTACTTTCGTTCGAGGTCGCAGACCGTGGCCAAATAAAGAGAGCCAGAGGCGTAGACGAAGCCCCTTGTGGTCTGTGCTCTTTACACGATCCTACCATGTACGTACCCCAAGTTGTTTTTTATGGCCACATTGTGTTAATGACTTAATTTTTTTATTATTTCTTTTGTTTTTTCCAGTTGTGCCAAAGAGAGAGAGATAAAAAAGATGAAGCTATGCATGTGTGTGCGTGTGTAATTTATGAGGTAACTTTTCCAACTTGCGCTTTTCGTTATTTTGCAATTCTGCACTACTCAGTTATGTTTGCTCAACTTGAACGACTGCGTCGGCGCAGCACTCAACTTGATCTCTGCCTTGACAGCGATGTCGCGTCAAGATTTGACTTTCCGCTTTTGTGCATTTTCGTAACTCTTCTCCTACCCCTTGTACACACACACACTCTTTATGGTGTAGTTACTGTTATGTCATTTGTAGCTGTTTTATCGCTCTTTGTGCTTTTCTTTCTGGAGCGTGGGCTTGGTTCGTGATTTTTAGATTTTTTTTATTAAACGGATCTTTGGATTATGTAAAAGCCAAGTTAAAGTCTTGGGCTGTTGCTATATTTGGATATTCGACAGGAAGTCATGCGCAGTGTAGCATTGCAAATTGTTGGAATGAGAAAATGCTAATCGCTGTTGGAAATCTTTCTCTGCTTTTTGTGTGTGTGGAACTAAGTCGGGCTGTGCGCTTGCGGGTGTGCAAATTGCATTGATAGCTTGAAATTGAAATTAGCTAGTGTGGATTTAAATCGTGGGATTTAAGTGAAAGTTTCATTGGTTTTGTTTTTGGCTTACTGTGTGCAGTTTATTGATTGTTGTATGGGTCATTGACTCGGGAAATGATCTGAACTAAGCTAAGTTATTGAACGATTGTTAATTTTTGGGAATTAGAATCTTGGGCTTTTTTTTAGTTTCAGTTTAAAGTGGCAACTAAATTGCAACAAATTTTTGCATGTGGTTTGTATTGTAGAATCAACAAAGCTAGAAGAATTCAATTTCAGATCATTACACATAGTACAATTATAGTTGCTTCAGCGATTCTATCTGAAGATATGATTTTGAAGATTGAGATACAAATGGTTACGAGTCAGTATCTCTTTTAGGTGCAGTGCACTACTTATAGCATTTACATTAACAATATTGTAGCTTCAGCAATCTTATGAGAAGAATTGAGTTTGATTATTGAGCTATAGGTTCTGTACGAATCAGGATCACTGAATTACCTATTAGTAATTATATCAACAAGGTATTAGCTATATTACGA
The DNA here is from genome assembly GCA_949987675.1 of Chymomyza fuscimana. Classification (NCBI taxonomy): domain Eukaryota; kingdom Metazoa; phylum Arthropoda; class Insecta; order Diptera; family Drosophilidae; genus Chymomyza; species Chymomyza fuscimana. Next base: position 26,284,564 of record OX465089.1, on the reverse strand, counting down.
AAAGAATTGAATTATTATTATTATTGATTAGATCGTTACATATTTTGAATGCGATGTCACTCAAAGGTTCCTTTGACATATTTTTGGGTGTTTAAAAATATTGTCATTATGGACTTGGATAAATAATTTTAATATGCACATTTTTGCAAAGCTTCGTAAAGAGCGGCTTTACTTTTTCATTTTATTTTTTTACACACATGTTGTTTTTTAAAGTCTGATCACTAAACTTTTGAAATATTTTAATTGAATAAAATTAACCAAGCAACTAGCTCACTTTCAAGTTCGTACAACTGACCATAACATAGTTATTATTATATTATATTTTTTCACTTATTATTTTTCATTTCACTTTCATTATTATTTTTTATATCTTTGCTGTGGACTCCTTTTTGGCACACTCACCTTTTATTTTTGTTAAATTAAATAATCCAATATCGTGTTTTTTTTTGTAATCCTTATATAAGTTGCTTGTTATCCTTTCACCACAGCAGCTATTATATCACTTTTTGCGCATGTGCTTCGTTTGAGTGCAGCTCGTTAACTGATTTCGTTTTCGACAGAGCCGCGTATTTTATACAAAAGCTGCGCACTGCGTCTGCGCAGCGTCAGCTCCAGTGCGTCGTACTCCTCTGCCGCTGCGCTGTTGGCTTTTTGCGAATTGAGCGCTCAAAACAAAACCGAGATACAAAGCATAGAGCAGACTTAAGGTTTGGCAACTTTGGTTCATTTGTAAGGTACGTTTAATGTTTGGAGTCTCTTTGCGAGCCATAATTTTCTTGGCATGACGTCAAAGTGATTTTTTGGGTTTTTTTTTTTAAGTTTCTGCATTCTGCGTAGCACTGGAGGTCAGTATGTTGGGTTAAACCTCTTGAAAACCTTACGGAAATGTTCATTCAGTTTTCTTATTGCTGCAATACATGTTCACAAAAGTGTAAACAATTTTTAATAATATGCACAAAATATGAGATGTGAAATGTTTATGTCCAAATTAGTGCTTTATGTGGGCATTAACTAACTTGGCCAAATTTTCTATTGTTGTTACTTCCCGAAAAGGCTTTTACAACTTTATAATTATGCAATCGTTTTGAATATAAAATAAAAATGTGCAATATTAATTGGGTCAGCGTTTAATGGGGTTGCCGTTTGCCAAAATAGAGGCTGGACTTGCTAACTGCTGATGAGTAATCTAGTAAAGCAAGTTCGAAGCTGTGCAATACCATCCCGAACCGGATTTGTTGTATATTCAAGTTGTACATCATCGATTGGCATACATTTTGTGCACAATGTTATTACAAAAAGTTTGTCAGTTGTGGTCGTTTAACTCCAGGGCCAATATAAACGTCATGAAATGGAGTCGCAGTCATTCATTCAACTTATTAATTTTTTAGCTACTTTAAACTTTTCGCACAGCTTTTGGTGAATCAAAGTTAGCTTCGTTTGTATTTTTTGGCGGAATTACCCGAAGTTCATCTAAATTAGTGTTGACATAATGATGTTGCTTTTGCTCATAATGAAGTTCAGTGCTGCAGTGTTTGAACAAGTTTGTTGTGTATGGTCAGTGTTTGATATTCATAAGTCACAGGCGTTTCAGTATCGTATGTGATTGACCTTCCAGTGATTGGGTTTACTTTTCTTTTGTATGCACGATCGCTCTTTGCTCGAGTGTTTAGCTAGTTAAGTGGCTTTTTATGTTAAGTTAATTCCAAGAAAGTTGATAATAAGCCAAGCAACCAGACTCTAATTTATGCTAATCAATCTCAAATATGTTTGAGTTCAGTAGTTCGTTTGACCATCGGGTTTTTTATGACTCATTATTTGCTCAGAGTGTTTGAAGGAAGTGCGTCGAACTTGAGTATGTATTCCATTGAATTTAGCATACATTTTATAGACTTATGTGAATCAAATGTCAAATTTGGTTATTTCCAGATGACAGCTGCTTAAACTTGACTTTGTCTTGTAAACCTTGTCAATAAGAGTTAATAATTGTGCGTATTTGAGGGTTAGGTTCAAGGAATGAAATATCGTAATGAACTTTAATTCAATAATTTAATATTGAAAGATAAAAGATGATAAGTCAATACATTGGTTAATTTCTTTTTAAATTCTTAGTGCCTGTCTTAGTTAGGTTGCAATAACTTGATTTCTATGGGTGGTCCTGAAAATAATTGACTTAATTTAAGACCATGACTATCAAATTTAAGGTTGGCTAACCAGTAACCTATTTTAAATTATAGAATTAAAGATATCTGAAACAATAATAAATATCAAGTATACGATTGCTTGGCATCGTTTTTAAGAATTACAATTTTAGGAAAACTATAATACAATATATCCTTGTTACCAAATTAACTAGAAAAGGATCTTCTAAAAAGTTTATTTGTCTCGTATTGAGTGTATGACTGTAGGTAGGCCTGGCTCTTGGGAATTTAGCCGCTATGGAGCGTTTCTAGGGAGCGGACCACGCGCTGTGCGTGCGAGAGTTTCACAAAAACGGTGATTGCGCGACTGTAGCGCGTAGAAGATTAGGCACAAAGCCAATATATTTAAAAAAAAATAGGTGGAGTAAAGAGAAGGGAAGGGGGAAAGAGTGGATAAGAGGGTGTGGGGGAGGTAAAATAGCCAGTGGAAGCCCAATTCCGCCTAATGATCATGCTTGCTGAACCATTTTGAGGATTCGATAAAGAGAGCCAAGTCCGTTATGGGCAGATTTGCCAGCCTGCCCAGGACTTCAAAGAAGGGCCTTCCTAGATACTGGGTGCGCATCTTAAGATGTGCAGAACAGTCGCACAACAGGTGTTGGATGTTTTCTATCTTCTGTGACAGAAATCGTTGTGGGAAACATACATCCTCTCAGTAAAAAGGACTAGGCCTCAGTGCCCCGTTACAACTCCTGTCACTATTCTAGTCCTGCTCTTGTAGAACCGCAGGAGCTTCGGAACTAACTATCTTCATGATCTTGGATATTACTTCTTGCAGGAGTCTTAACTCGCCAACCATCCCCTCCCATTATAAAAATTGGTAAACAAATTTAAGAGACTTAATGTTTTTATGTTTTAGAATGAAGTTAATTTTCACCTCAATGGGTGCAACGAATCTGAAACACAAGCATGAGAGGCCAATTCGTTCATCAAAAGAGGAATTATTAGCCCTTACCTTTTTGAAAATACTAGAGGATGTGCGGGTACAGTAAATTCAGAGCTGTTTGTGTAAATGGTAGGTAGACTTATCACCGGACACTGGCTGGTGGAAATCAGCGCATCCAGGCTTAACGCTCCCCACCACGACTTCTGCAGATGCTGTGGCGATGAGGAAAAGCTGGAGACGGTGGAGCTTCATTTCTGTTACTGTCCTGGACTGTGTAGGACAAGCTTTCGCTTCCTTGAGTCATACTTTATTACTGACTTATATCAGCTCTCAGAACTGATTCCGAAATGGTTCACGAGGTTCATTTTAACTTTTTTCTCATATAGGAGACCTCTTGAGTGGGGAAGCATGGATAAAGGTCCACCATAGCGGTGTTACAACGGGCCTATTCTTGGGCTAAGTGAGTTGGGACGCTAAGTCCCAACTGCCGCCCTAACCGAAACTAACCTAGACAATTACTTGTTGCCAGAACTGAAAACTTCTCTGGCTATAACCAAAGAACATTGTTCCAGCAGGATGGGGCAACCTTACACACATCCAAGACGTCTCTGCCACGAGTATGAAATGAATCTAGGCTACATCGACTGGTCTCCACACAGTCAAATTCATTTAACATTTGGCATAAAAAGAAAATGAGGTTTCCTAAAGACATAAACTTACCTATACACTATAGAAACAACCTTGGAAAAAACTTTCAAGGGAGGCCTGTTTTGGTAATGGAGGTCTTCCCAACATATTTTAATTATATTTTTATGCATTTTTTAGTCTTTGGTAAAGCATTTCTCAAATTTGCAAAATATAATTTTAGGGATATCGCACAGATAATTATTTATGGAACCAAATAAATTAGCAGATCGTAAAACTTTAACCATGTTTGGATGAATTGCCAAAAATAAATTCAAACTAATGAATATATAAGTCAAAAAAAAAGATTTGTTAAATGAGTTGATTAGTTTATATTTTTTTAACAGCTTTGCAGTTCAAGACCCAAAAAGTTTGTAGACGAACTCGAAACTCAAGGCTATGAGTTTATCTCACACAAATGTAGTATATTATTTCTTTTAAACATTTCTCAATGCGTCCCACGCTTGCAAATAATTTTGTAAGCACTGTGACACAAAAATAACATTTAAAATAAATAAACAATAATTGCTTATAACATACAACATACAACAATATCTTGCTTAACAAATGGCGAATGTACCAAACTCAAGGCGTATTTTGAGGCTTGGCTAAAGGTGGCAGCAACTGAAAGTGCCCGGAAAAGCCCAAGAAAATGCAACTGTGCCACATTGTGTTGCATGGTTTTGGGCAAAGCCCGAAAAGCCGAACCAAGCAATACAACAATTGAATTGCTTTTCCACTTCAGTTCAGCTCAATTTGCCGCCTTACCGCCTTGTTTGCCTAGCCAATTCTCAGCTGCGAATGCGACGGCCGGCGTTGCAGGCCTTGGGGAAACCCCAGTAATTTTTCATTGTGGCGCGTTTTTTGCTTTTTGTTTTTAAAACTTGCTTGAGCGCTATGTTGTATTTGTTGTTGTTGGTAAAGACTTACATAATAATGCATTTTGATGGAGGCACGCGGTGTGCTGCATTTTGGTCAAAAAGTTCAGCTTAGACTTGGTATCGTCTATGAGTCATTACTTTGTTTGTATACAAACTTTTGATTGAATTTTATTTTGATTTTGTTTTATTTATTATTTTCTTTGGTTTTACTATACGCCGCTTGCATTTGGATGAGTTTTTGTTTTGAGTTTATTTATTTAGTTGGTGATTAATACTCTTTAGTCGGTATAGTGTACTATAAGCTTAAGCGCAAGTTTCGTACTTAACCTTAGAGATTACTCAGAGTCCTTTGGCTTAGAAAAAGAAAGAGACTTAAGCATCATGCTTCAAAAATTATTAAATAATACATTATTTAAATGCCAATTTTTATTTAAAAATTACCAAATTTTTCAATTTGTATAATAAAAAATTGACATTCAAATATTATTTTATAATTTTTATTTTTTGATTTAAAAAAAATATTTATTCTGCAGTTTTTATTATATAAATTGAAAAGAAGAGTTATTAAATATATTTTGAAGCAAGGGGTGTATTTCAACGATTGGCGTATTTATGTAATGCTCACTTCAACACCTTTCCATCGTTGCCTAACATATCATTGAAGGATAAATATTATGGATCCCACAAGGAAAAATATAATATTTAAACATATTTTTTTTTTTTTTTTGTATTTTTACTTTGTTATCATAAAGTAAGAGTTACGCTGGATTTTTTTGGTAAAAATTAAAAGTAAAAGTTTATCCATAATCCGGATAGTCCTTTCAAAAATAGGATACGCTGTGGCTTGCACTTTCATCCAAAGCACTTTTTTCGCTTTGACTTTTTCAACCCCATAACTTTTATTTGCGATTCCCGCTTTGATGTATCGATACATCGATGTTTTTCATTTCAAAGCATCGGAAAAATTGTTGTTTTGCCAGCACTGCCGTGAACCAGAGGTAAGGGGTATATTAAGTATGGTCAGAAGGAAAATATAAATTGATCTAGAAATGTGCGCCTGTCTGTCTGAACACCAAACTTTCGATTTAAGTGCTCTTATATGTGACGAGAGGCAAGTTTATTTTATTTATTAGGTCTTAGATGATGGTTGGACTATTATCGTACACTTTGCTTTTCAAAAAATCCCATGAAAAAAAGTCTAAAAATATTATCACGACGCTTGCAATGCATCCATATATTGTAGCACATTACAACGCCATGCTAGGAACAAACATCATCTAAGTCAATTCCATACAATTGTAAGAAAATGTAATAACTTAACACCCAATGGTATCGGCCAAAATGGACCACACAGCCACCTATTGAGAATGCATTTTCTTTCTTTTGATATTCGCGAAGATTCTCTTTGGCACAGATGCGATAATTTTTTAATCCCAATAATGGTCAATTGAATAGAGACCCTGTGCCAATTGGATCGTGTATGCATAAAATACGGAGCAAACTTTGGAATTTCTTACAGTTCTTGCGAATGAATGCCTTTGTAATACTCTGGCGATATTTTTTTGGCTCTACGGACACTATTTGAACTCACAAATATTCTTCATGGTTCAAATATGTGCTAAGACCAACATATAGGGTGATTTTTTTTTTTAAATAATTTTTTTCCGAAATTGAAAATAAGAGAAATTTTTTTAAAAAGGTAACAATTTTGTTTAGTTATTATGACGAACCAATATTGTGATAAACGTCTACTTTTAAACGATCTATACAAACGATGCAATTTTTAATCACTTCTTCGAACACTTTGGCTAATAACACCTATGATGTATTCGACTGATTCAAAATTGGCCAAAAGAAAATAGTAAGGGGGTGCAAGGCATTATTAAGGCAGTCAAATCGTTATATGATATTCAAATCAAACAAATTTCGCAATTGTTTCACGAGTTTTTCGCAAAACATATTTCATCGATAAAAATGGATTTTCACATTTTGAATAGAGCACGAGGCTCAAAAATTTCGTTTGTGAGTCTTTCAATAATCAATGAAAAACCAAATTGAGCATGTAAAAAAACATCCTTTACCTATGTGTTTCCAATGCAAAAAAAATTAATTTCAAAATAATAGTAAAATTTTACTAACCTATTTTTTTTAATTGGTGTGCAAAAGTTTTTTTTTTTTTCTAAAGGCCCATACGCAGTTCGAAAATTTAGGATTTTTGTTTTTATATGAAGTTTTGTCATTCCGAGCGAAATTTTTCGAAATGTGTATGGGCCTTAAACTAAGAATTCAACTCTATTATATAAAATTTCCTAAGTTCATGGATTTTTTTACGATGATATAGTTGCAAAGAAATTGCTTTTAAAGAAATCAGTCGAAATCGATTTTTGCGGCTTCAAGAATATGCAATACAATTGTACACAATAACATAATTCAACACAAAATTTTTGAAAAAATTGTTTGGGTTATTGGCTATGGATAAAAAATTTAGAAACAAGCATGTAACAGTAGAGCATATACAATTCGGCACCATGAAATTAGTCAATTTTTTTTTTTCGTATTTATGCGCATTAGGCGAATAAATTTCTGTTTTATTGTAATTGTTATTACTTGGTTTATCGTCAAGGTCATTCACCCACATTGTGTGCCGGGCATAGTCAAACAGTTGCAACGCTTTAGGCAAATCCCAAAATTAACCCGCTTTGTGAGTCACTCAGGGAGTCTGCAATACTTCAAAAACATTAGTTTCGTTTTGGTCCTTACATAATGCTACATTATTTCAACTGAAGCAAAGACATACCTATATACCATAACAACGTCACCCGCACAGCTTTATCCGTTTGTTATGCCAAAACCCTCCAGCGCCCTTTCACCCAAAAGCACGGACACGGACACAGCTCATTAAACGCAGCTTTTGTCTGTTCAAAACCCAACTCAAAATCCAGCAAGCTGATCCCCACACAAAAGCTGAAAGGCAAACTGAATTTAACTTGCCTTAATTGAAATGCTCTGTAGAAGCTGAAATAAAAAACAACAACAAATAGGTAGAAAAAATGAAGTACAGAAGAGACGGTGTGCGACAATTGGATACCCTGCACCATATTTCCCGAAAACTTTTGTTTGCCACCAAAGTTTTTTTGATTAAAGTATATATTTTTTTTAGAGTAAAATTATATTAACATTATAGAGTATAGACTTACGAAAATTAAAATCGATTTTGATACCCTTTGAAAGTAAAGTGAAAAATTGTATTAAAAATATCTGTTATATAATACATGGAGATACATCGATACAATCTTCCGCTTTCTTCCAAATTTTGCGACTCTTGGTCGTGTGTTGTTATTAGTTCCTTTATTGCCTTGATGAGCATAGGGTCGTGTATTACGTTACAGATATTCGAATTTTGTAAAAGTTTAAGGTTAAGGGGTAAGACAACGAAATAATTCAACAAACTTCATCTGAAGAGATATTTTGCGCACCATTTGGTGTTTTGTGTCTCTAGCTCTTATGGTCTCCGAAATCTTGCATACAGGGTGACATTGCTCAATCGCTTCCCGCAAGCCTTATCTGTTGCGTCCATCATTTTTTAAAGTTTTGAATTCCTAGATCTCATACTTTTTAAAATCTCAATCTAAATCAACTAAAGCCTGTCAAGCTCTCTCCTGCTTGTTACAAACATTGAACAACTCTATAATAAACAATGCACCTTAAAATTAAAGGGTATCAAAATTCAAACAAAACCCAACGAGGCACGTCATATTGTGAAGTCAACCAAAAACCCTACATTACCGTTCCCCAGCAGAATGAAGTTTTTATAGTAAATAGTAGTTGGAACTTAGCTCCCTGTTATTTATGTTCACTTGTCTCATCTTTCAGTCTGTTGGGGAAAGCATTTTACACCCAGTTTGTTGTGTAGGTTTCAAGTTGTTAATCTTTCTTAGTATCTGTTTAGTTTTGCGCTTTCATTTTTATTTTTTATTTCATGGCAGTAACAGCATTCATTAAATAATTATTTCCTATGTGAAAAACAACTGTATGAAATTACATAATTTATTTAAAGGCTGGATTGTGCAGGTTGTAAGAAAAAGAACACATATTAAATTTTTACAAAGCCTTAGGTGTTCTAGCACCAAAATTGGAAGAAATGTGTGCACAAGGTTAATGTACCATGCACGAAAGCAGCGAGGTGTGTTATAAAAGTAGCCAAGTAGAGGTAATAGAAGTTTCAGCAACTAAATTTATTAACTTTTGTCAGTATTTTAATTTCCCGCGAAGTAACTTGGAACACACTAACTATCGGTTAGTAGACTCCTGTCAAACATTTATAATAGAACATATATCTGGAGATGCGACAGACCCAAAAGTACCACAATTTTTGCCAACTGCTCTTTTGACGGGTTTTTATCGTATACCTAGCTAGCTAAATGATTAGTTGATTCTCCGCACTGGGTCAGGGGAAAAAAGAAATAAATAAATTTTAATACCTAGAAAAACGTTGGACTATACTTGTCGAGCTATAAGGAGACCATCAGACGTGCTCCGGAAATCGAAAAACAAAACCGTACAATTTTATTCGGATTCGTTTTTGCGTGTTTCGGAAAACGAAATTTTTTGTCGACAACTTCGCATATTTCCCTTTTTATTTTCGATAAATAAGTATATTTCCCTTAATTTATCTGATAAATTCTTATGTTGCGTTTACATACATTGTTATTCTATCTTTTAAAATTATACAAAAATATTATTTTAGCAACGATGTTTATTGAAATTAAACACAACTTAGCTATTTTTGTTACAAGGGAAATTTTCTTTGGCTAACGCGGGAACCCTGTCGCACCCACCAGTCAACGATGAAGCAATGTGGTCGTGTATGATACTTGTACATACACGAACAGAAAAAAAAATCCTTTATTTTTGCTGTTTTAATTATTTCCTCTTGCAACAAAACATTCGGTTTCAAACCACATAAAAAATTAGTTTTGGTGAAATTGGGAGCACCAAACATGCGCTTTCGAAAAGCATCCGAATAAAATGTACGTATTCGTATTCACGGTGTGGTAAAAAATAAAAAGCTTCAAAATAAAATGTATATTTTATTCGAATATTTTATTCGGAATCGTTTTGAAACCACATGTTCGGTGCTCCCAATTTCACCAAATCGAATTTTTTATGTGATTTGAAACCGACTACTTTTTTGCATGTGAAACCAAATCGAATTGGCAAAATATGTTCAAAGTGCACGTAATTGAAGCTGAAATAATTTTTTAAATATTCTTTGATATTCTTAGATTATGTTTATGCCAATTTCAAGTTAGATATTTATTGCTAATTATTTTATGATGCGTGTTTTGCATAAAAAAAGTTTTCCTTGTAATAATGATAGCATAGTTTTGCTTAATTTTAATTGAAAGTTTTAGAGTTGTGTTAACAAAGAGTAAGCAAAATAGAGAAGAACGCAAATTCAAAACCGCACAAAATTTTTTCGTTTTTGTTTTTCGCCCGAATATCCCAAAAAGAGTCTTTCGATTAATAGTTAATGAATATTTATACAAATTATATCTTAATACTTGAAATGCGTAATACACATAGTATCATGTGAGCCATTTGGTATGATGATTAGAATTTAACTTACATTACAATCTAAATTTCAACGGAAAACCAACAGACAAATCGCAAAGAACCCATACTGTGCTTTGTAATCTTTTATACAACAATAACATACTTCTTCCTCACGGCAACATAAAGCAAACATGTAATTCTAACAAACTTTAAGAGGTTGAAAAGAGAACCGCAAAAGAACACTTGAGGCACTTACTCTAAGTGGTTTCCTTTGATTGGCCAAGACAATTTGTTGTGATTCTGTTTCGAACATCTTTTTCCTTTGCAGTTTGATTTGTTTATTAAATTTTGTTTGATTTGTTAGCAGTTTTACATTCGCATCCTTGAACAGTTGCGAGTTTAGATACTCAACGATTTTCCTCCATTTGCTTGGACACCTACGGGGTAAACTCTCTGGCACAGTTGGAATTGCGTCAACAACAACAACAACGACAAAACCAAAACCAACGCAACAAAACAAATTCAATCGAAAATTTTGTTATAAACAAACTGATTAGACACAGCGGGTTACAATTCCCGCTGAGCAAATTTGCGTCCAATCAACGTCACTATAGAGAAAAATGCAATGAACCTTTGTGGTAAGTGCAAAAAGATTACACTGAAAAAAATTGTCTGCTTAACCAGAATAAAAATGTGTACACTTTGATTTGAATTTTTCGTACCTGTAAGGATAGTATTCTAGATTTGTGTAACAGACACAAGATTGACTCCATAAGCTTATTTTCCAATAATAAAGATAGTTTATACGTCTTTCTTTGTATCCGTATAAGCATCTAGATCTTTGGTTCCTCGTTGTTTTTATTTGGCCTATCACTATTTGAACAAAAAATAGAGTTAAATGAATTTAACCCCTCTTATATAGATTAAGTTCAAAAAAGGTGTTTCTGAAATTTTTGTATACAACAATAGATATCCCAATACTCCAACATTTCGGTAGCGCAAATTTATGATAACAAATTTTAAATTTTGGACTGAAATTGAAGTTGTTAAAGGACTACCTTTAACTTAATGAAAAAAAAAATGAACCTAACCTTTGAATGGTCTTAATACAAAATATTATCCCTATAAATATGACAAGACCAAGAAAAAACTTTTATGATGGAAAAGAATGTTTTCGTTTTTAGTTAGATATTGAATATTTTATTAAAAAGTCAACTAGCGAAGCATTTTCAAAATATGTATTTATTTAGGGTATTCACGCTTGCTGTTGCATTGAGGAATTGAAAAGTTCAGTACTTTTACAAAAACAAAAAAGTAAACAGGACTGAGTTTCAACTCTAAATTACAATTTAACTAAACTCAGACCCTATTTTAATTGTTTTTTTTTTAAATTATTTATTTATTGGTAATAAACCTATTAAGAGATGGATCTATAATCCAATACTTTACAAAAAGAATTTACTTGCTATACACTGAACATATTTTACTATGGGATATGGCATATCTAATTTTATTATGAATAAACTGACTAATTTAAAATACTCTGCACAACTATAATATAATTAAGTAAAAGAGATATTTAAAAAAGACTGATTTTGGATTTATTCCATGACATTATATAAAAAATTATAGGTAACAAGCTCTTTCACTAGAAAACAAATTGTATTTAATTTATTAAGCCAAATTCCAAAAAAATTATTATAGCTAAAAAGCTCTTTCCCTAGAAAATAAATTTTATTTTATTGATTTAAGCCAAATTCCAAAACAATAATTTTAAAGGTACCCTCACACAAAGGTACGATTTTTGGTTTAAAAAAAATTAGATAGTGTTCCAATTTTCGTTCTAAAGGGACTCCAAAACTATAAACATTTCAAAACCGGGTACTTATCATTAAGTATACTTATTTTGAAAAATAGTGTTATAACTAATTCCTATACTAATATACTCACATATTTAAACCTAAAACTAAAACAACGCATACAAATTCATAATAAGTAAGCTATTCTTTTTTCTCACTGTAATAGCAGCTCTTCAGTTATCGCTTATTTACATAGCAGCCTTTTAGGCGGCGCCTTTAAAAGCTACGCTCCCACAGCGTCACCTAGCGGCCGTTGGCGGCAACGGCAGCTACTTTGACTGAAATGGTAGAACTTGGTAGGAACGCAATTTGTTGGCATACTTTGCTTATGATTGGGGTATATCTATTGTTAATTGTGTAATTGTTAAGGCTGCAATTGACAACCATATAGAAGGTACAATACCACTGCAAGCAATGAAGCAGATTTGCAATGCAAATGACATTTCTACCTTGATAGTATAAACTTTAAAAAGTTTTGTTGTGCATCTGAACAGATTTAGTATTACGTAAATTGCAACAACATAGTTTTGATAAACTATGCACCCTTAACATAGATACATACATATGTACATATATTTGAAACCATATGCAGCAGTTGTCATAATCACACATGAATACGCAAATCATTGAAATAGATTGCGTCTTATTGAATGTATATTGATGAACTGTTCTGTTCTATTTCCCGCAGTTTTCATATTGATTACTTGAAGCAATTTCTGCTCAAGTTGTTATTTGCTTTTAATTGGTTTATTATTTCATAGTTGATATTTACATTCGTATGCTGTGTGAAAATAATTGAAATTCACAGAAAAAATACTACCTATCATAAATTATATGTATAAAATCTGGTCACACTATTTTTTAGCTTTTAAAACAGTTACCTACGTAGGTATAAGGACGCGTGGTAGATGTCACAAAGAAGACGACACTGCATATAGTCAGACAAAATATTTTAAGTTACATCTCAAATTAATCCCTGTTACCGTTTCTTTTTGATATGTTTCAGCAGACGTTCATTTTTTTTTACTTTATTTTATATATATATATATATATATTAGGGTGGGTCAATTTTTTTCGGTATAAGGGCTCACTCGGATTTTGATTCTTTGGGTAATTCTAAGCAAATTTGCCCAAGAAACTATGGGTCTAAAATGAATTTCGAGTCGCCCACTTTTTCAAAATTTTCAAGAAAAAAAACCGAAAAAAATCAAAAACCAACACTAAAGCGCCCTTTGGCGGCACCCAAAATTAAAAATAGATGTCAATAATGAACTCCTCGACCCCAAAAACCCCCAAATTCACATTTGGCTAGAGAAAAAATATCGATTTTAGGCCTTTTCAATGAATTTCTAAGTCGATTTTTGAATATGTCGAAAAAAACCTATTTTGAAAAAGTGGGCAACTCGAAATTCATTTTAGACCCATAGTTTCTTGGGCAAATTTGCTTAGAATTATCCAAAGAATCAAAATCCGAGTGAGCCCCATAAGGTTTTTTCGGCCCCATACAAATTGACCCGCCCTAATATATATATATATATATATATATATGTATGTATCCCTAGACTACTGTAGAGCTTAATTTTGCATTTACGAGTAGTCGCCCCTAGGAGGAGCCTAGGGCGGAAACTTTATTTAATAGTTACTATTTATTAGTAGTATTACCAGGCATATTCAAATTTTTGCTATTATACAGATTTAATTTCTCTTAGGGTAAGGGCTATGTTGAGTTTTTGCAAATACAATACGTATACATAGCGAAGGAGTCTCCGGAGACATCCCAGAATAACATCCACCTCTGCTTGTCCGTATGAACGTATATATCTTGGCGACAACATGGCTTACGATTTGGACTCTTATGTGTAGGAAAATCAAGTTAAACGGCAGAGCTCCGGAAAACGAAAATGAATAAATTTTGCTCGTTTCCGTTTTTGCGTGCTCCTAATTCCACATTTTTTGCTGTTGATGTGCTCTACAACAAAGTTGTGGTTTCAAAACGAATCCGAATAAAATATTCGAAAATAAATAACTATTTGAAATTGGCATAATAAGAGAATATAAGACTATTAAAAAACCTTTAAAAAAATATTAAAGTTTAAATTACGTGCACTTTTGAATCTGTTTTGTTTTTGTACAACATAGTAAATTCGTTTTGTTGAAATTAGGAACACCAAATATGTGAACATTTCAGATTCGGTCGATGAATTTCCCAAAATCCTTTTTCACTGCTCAACTGCATTATAAAACAAAACTCTACTCAAAATATCAGCGCTCTAGCTCTAGATTTGCACTCTTCGGAGCCGAACTCACCAAACAAGTGAAAAGTGTTTTCTCTGCGAATGTCCCCAATCTGTCAGCTCAAACTGTTTTATTTATGGTATAAATTTTATACAGATTAATTTTTCAATTGAAAACTCTTTGTCAGACTGTACTTTCGTTAACAGGTACGTAAGTGCCAAAGCTCCTACTTACACTTTGAAAATTGTTAATGTGTACCCAAGTCGCTTCTAGGTTTCTAATTTTTATAACCTGTACCGTATGGTACAAAGGGTATATTAGTTTTGTGGAAGCCGCAAATGTATGTAACATATAGAAGGAGTCGTCGGAGACCCCTCAAAGTTACCTTAAGTATGATCAGGGTTTCAGAGGACCTCGAAAAAAACCAAAAGTTTTAGATGGATAATTCGTTTCTTTATGAAGATATCGTAACCAAATATGGCATTCTGAAGTTTTTTAGAGATCTCCAGCACTTAACCAAATTTTATCAAAATCGGTTGACTATATCATAAAGCTCCCGTAGGACAGATCGATCAAAAAACGTGTTTGGTGCCAACTTCGTTCTGTTTCGTTCGTTTACGAAGATATCGTAACCAAATGTGGCATTCGGAAGTTTTTTAGAGATCTCCAGCACTTAACCAAATTTTATCAAAATCGGTTGACTATATCATAAAGCTCCCGTAGGACAGATCGATCAAAAAAACGTGTTTGGTGCCAACTTCGTTCTGTTTCGTTCGTTTACGAAGATATCGTAACCAAATGTGGCAAAGAAACATATTATGGAGTTCGTAAGCAATATAAAGGATTTGATTGCAATGTGGTGGTACAGGGTATCCCAAAGTCGTCCGCGCCCGACTTAAACGTACGCCATCTTTGTATATGCGATAAGTTTCAGTTTATTAACATCTATATAACGTATTTTTATATTACATAACTTCATTACCCTCTCAATGGCGCTCATCAACAGCTGTCAAGCTTTTCATTTCGAGCACTTTCTGCCCTTCTAATTTCCAAATTGTTGCTACTAGGTTGACACCTTCAAAGTTCAAGGTTTCCAATTTCATAAAATTCTTTGTATCAGTTGAGACATATATTTTGGCAGGATTCATTGTATTGTGCTTAGCTACTAGGGCTTCGTCTAGGCGTGGCTGACAATTGTCGGCACAGACACACTAAACATACAATTGCACATCACTCAGGCAATTCTAAAAAAAAACACTGGTTGAAAGTCCTTTGGGTCAATCACAACAGGTTGCCTAACCAACGGTCATTTACATGCAGTTTGTTTTTGGCTTTATAGCGCTCCAATACGATACAGATATTGAACGTCATATTTTGCTGCACGTTTGATTGAACGCATTTGTTTATTTGTTTTAATTTATTTGTAGCACTGCCACAATGACGTCAGTGACGGATGCCTGGGCGATGACATTTCCATCATCAGCTCAACGTAGCGCAAAATGCAAAATAAAGAATATGAAGTCTGCGGGTCGGTTTTCGACAGTGGGATACTCTGCCTAACAAAAATTATTCGGTGGTGTGTGGGTAGCGGTGTAGGATAGGATATATGTATATTTCGAAAAATTTAAATATGATCTTAATGATTTTTGCTATATGATATGCTCAGGAGCAAGAACTCCAGCTATAAGATAAAAACAGCGAAATTCTTCGACGGCTTAAGTGGACAACATTACCAGCACAAATTAAAAAACTTGAAACTTATGACGTTTATGGTCTGCCAGATAAAGGTGTTCCAAAGAAAGGAAGCTAAGCATTTCGGTAAAAGCAACATAGCCAATGAGTACAGGGTATATAAATATACATATATTCGTACACATAATAGATTAGGCCAGAGCGTATGGATTTGCCGCCAGGCGAGCGTGAAATCCCCAAACTGCGTAAACAATACCAATTGTGTGGGTGTGTCTACGTACATATGTACGTAGGATTTTTGGAATTTTTATATTTATTGTTTAAAGAAAGAATTTTAAGCCAATTTGCAGTTAGATATCCAGACTAAGATGTTGTTGCGAATGCCCACAGGGTCATTGATTTACTTTTTGAAGTAGTGAGCGCTGTAGAGCCATGGTGCGCTACGATAACTCCAGGCTGGATAGGTGCGTGCCAAGGCGCCAGTATGTGCATGTACATAGGCAGCTGCTGCTGATATAGGTAGTGCAGTTGCTGCATAGCTCCGAACTGCTGGGGTCAGCAGCGGAGTTAGACGCGGCGCACTGCTATGCACAATGGTGGAGCTTTGATGGGATACGGCAGTGGGCACATGTTCTACGAGTTCGCCCACCTTGGCCAGCGTGGGTTCATGCACGGTCAAGGTATTGCCATGCAGCAGTGGATGATAAAGCTGCAGTTCGCCAAAGCTGCACAGGATTAGTGAGGCCAACACGAGGCAAATGGTCTGCAAAGAGCGCTGTTGCATTAGTATTAGCCATAAGGCAGCACATGGCTACATAAACCTACCAACTGCTGCTGCATTCTTGTACTGTGTCTTCTCTAGGCGTTTGTAACTACGACTGTCAATGTTGTGCCCAAGATCCTAGGCCTTTATATAGGCATTGCATTACCTTGTGCCATTCTAATTACACAGCTTGGCCCTGAACATAAGACGACCAAATAAGATACTTTGGCCAACACTTGGGCGTTGCTTTTGCCACACTATTTCCAACTTTAATCCTGCCCATGTGTCTGATCATGGACACTGATTGCATGCTTAGTGTGCTGATATTTATTGTTGTTGTTGTTGTTGTTGTTGGAGTGACAATGATCACAAGCGGCTTGTTTATTTTATTGATTTCCTGTGGGAGCGAACTAGTCTAGATGCGCCCACGCAATCATTCTAGGGAATTGATAGCTGGGATACCAAAGAAGCGACAGAAACTACAACAACCACAAAGAAGAATTATTGCTTTGAGAGAGAAGACGTGGCAGGACTGGAAAAGTGTCATAGCTATTGCTAAGTTAGATGGCTATGTTATGCAAAACTCAAGATTCTATTAGATCATTAGAAATTGATGTATTTTTTACGAAAATATTTGCACAAACGAAACTGATTAGTAAAAAATGTATCAAATGTTCGATTTGTTTCCACTAATGCTAAATTTACGCCGGATTTAAAAACTCGGGTAGCAACAACGTCTGTTGCTGTGCCTTACTCAAGTATGCATTACTCATATTGAGGGTATTCACGTTGGCGGGCGGAAATGCAGAAGCGGCACAACGTACACTAAAAAAATTTTGCATTTCTGCGCAATCCTGAGCGTTGACTGCGAGATGTTGGGCACTTTTGCCCAAAACTGTGTTTCAAAAAGCGCCAGTGTGTACACATATTTTAAACTGTTTTTGGCATTAATTAGTGCTGGTAGGTTGATCGACTACCAAACAGCTATTTGTAAACAACCGTTAGAAGTATGTTAAACCATTTTATTTGAATAACTGAAGTTTAACGGAAGATACACAAAAATACATAATGAAAATTTGATGTTCTTAAATAGCATTTTTCTCACAGTAACATATCATAACAAAGACAAAGCACGTCATAAGAAACTGGTAAACAGCTGATTTTAGTCGAGCTTGTTAGTCGAGCACTTCTGCATCGTTGCTAGAGTTGCTCACGCCGTTCGTGGCGCACTTCTGCATTTCTGCCCGACAAAAAACAAAAGACTAAATGACTACAACAACCAATATATTTTAAAACTTTGTATTAAATTGGTATTTTGCTTTTGTGATTCCGTTTAGTCGTAATAAGCTTAACTTCTTTTGAACTATTATAAATTATACTGAAACTAAAATATTTTTTAGACGTTAGAAGCCCAAAAGAATGAACTTACATAATAATTAAGAGTGAATATAATTACAAATAATTCATTAATTCCTATTATATCAAAAGCCCAGAAATAAAGATGGCGTACGTTAAAGTCGGGCGCAGACAACTTTGGGATACCCTGTACCACCACACTGAATTTAAGTCCGGTATATTACTTAAGAATTCCAAAAGACATCTGATTGCAAAATTTGGTTACGATATTCTCATGAACAAACGAAATGTAACGAATTTTGTAAACATCACGTTTTTTGCCCGATCGGCAGCTATTTGATACAGTCAACCGATTTTGATCAAATTTGGTACAGTGCTGGGTAACCCTAAAAAATTTCCAAATGCCGAATATGGTTACGATATCTTCATAAGCAAACGAAGCACAACAAATTTTGTTCAAAAATCGATTTTTTTGGCCGCTTGGTCCTATTGGAGCTACATGATATAGTCAAACGATTTTGATCAAATTCGGTACAGTGCTTGGGACCTATAAAAAACTTCCGAGTGCCAAATTTGGTTACGATATCTTTATAAACAAACGAAACATACCAAATTTTGTACAAAAATAGATTTTTTGGCCGATTGGTCCTATGGGGGCTATATGATATAGGCAACCGATTTTGATCAAAATTTGGTTTAGTGCTTGGGTACTCTAAAAAACTGCTGAATGCCAACTTTGGTTATGATACCTTCATAAACAAACGAAATACATCGAATGTTATTTGAAAAAAAAATTTTTTGCCGATTGGTCCTATGGGAGCTATATGACAACCGATTTCGATCAAATTCGGTACAGTATTGAAGATCTCTAAAAAACTTCAGAATGCAAAATTTGGTTACAATATCTTTATAAACAAACGAAATATCCATCTAAAACTTTTGGTTTTTTTCGAGGTCCTCTGAAACACCCCTATGGGAGCTATATAATGTAACTCCGATATCGAAAAAATAAAATAAACTTGTCTCCTATGGAATAATAAGGGATCTAATCTGAAAGTTTGGTTGCTCTAGCTCTTACCATCTCTGAGATCTAGGCGTTCATACGGACAGACAGACAGACGGACAGACGGACATCGGTATATCGACTTCTCTAGTCACCCTGATCATACTTTAGGTATTTTGGGGGGTCTCCGACGTTTCCTTCTGTATGTTACATACATTTTCGGATTGCACAAACTTAATATACCCTTTGTACCATACGCTACAGGGTATAAAAAGTGGGGTGAACTTTACATTTGAGAGGTCTTCCCCCTTGGATTTTGAGCCGCTGAATCCGAATGTGACTTCCAATAAATCCCATCACCTGCGGGTAATCTAGAAAATCCCCATAAAATGGGATACTTTGAAGACTTTATCGGAATCCTGACTTGATTTTTTTATGATCACGGATTCAGCTTCCCAAAGAAAACATAAAAGGTATCGCCGGACAACTAGTCACAAAAAATATTTTTGTTGAGAAAAAAATTTATTTTTCGCTTCTGAGGTCACAGCATGCTTACTTTTAGTTATTTGGGTCGCTGAGTCCTAATATGGAGTCAAAAAAAAAACCCAGCATATCACGACTCTGAGAGAACCTCAGAGGCCCTAGGTCAGTGACCCGAAATCGTATACAATAAATCGAAAATAAACTGTATGTTGTTCTTAAAGGCTATCCCAGAAGCCTAGGGTTTTGAATAAAAACTTATTAGCAAAGCTTTAAGCTTTAAATAAAAATATGTCCCCAAAATTACAATAAAAGACGTCATCAACAATTTTTGTGCGAATTATTTATTCCAAAAATAAGAAAAGGATCTAAGAAAGCTACAAAGTAGAAAAGAAGCCTAAAGAAGTACTTAGAAGCAAAGTAAAAAATGGCAGGAAGATGAAGGAGATCCTAAAAGATCAAGATGAAGAAAAGCGTAGAATTTTGGTATAAAATTTTCTCTTTGGTTTCATCATCAGCGTTATCAATATTTTTAGTTTCTCCAGATGACAACGCGGGGATCGGCAATAGCCCAAACCACTGGCTGCTCTTGGTGACGTACCAGTTGTGTGGTGCGTAGAGCTGGTGCCACAATGGGTGTAACTAGGCGTTTATGATCATGCACAACCGTTTGGCTTTGATGCGATACAGCGGTAGGCACATGATGCACCACCTCACCGACCTTGGCCACTGTTGGTTCCTGAATAGTTAGTACAGTGCGTAGACCCGAACGTGCGGCCACTATAAGCGGCAAGGGCACTGAGATGGGCACAGCAGATATCGAACGAACTTCTCCAGCTTCAGAGCTGCTTAGTTCTGGCAATTGGTTTTGACTATTGCCACTAGAAGATTCCGAGAGCTCATCTTCCTCTTGCGCAGAGCTAGAGCTGGACTCTACCGCTTCAGCAGACTGTTCAGCGGCAAGAACTGGTACAGACTGAATTGATTTTCCAGAGCTTAGTGTAACCAGTTCAGCAGGCCATTCCAGAGTGGCGGCGCTGCTGGCGCCAGCCAGGATAAGCACAATAGCGGATGCAGCCAGGCACTAAGATGAAGGATTATTATAAAGACAACCAAATTAAAGCGCATATAAGGCTTACCAGTTTCAACATGATTTTTGAATCTCGGGGAAGCTATGTTACGCTTAACTAGATGAAATGGGCTAGTCTACGTATAAGTGAGACTGTTGAATTAATCCGACTCATAAACAGCTTATATAGTGCCCTATTCCGCTTCATCAAGCAAAGAAATGCATCAATGATTGTGCTCGAATAGATTATGAAACATTTATTGATGCGCAACTAGTTAGAATTTCTATTAAAAATTTTCATAATGCAATAAAAGTTTAAAGAATATTCTGTGGCAGCTCTACTGCGCACAGATGCTGATCCTTTAGCCAAAATTTATTCAAGTACGTGATAGGGTCCTGTGGTTTTTCACGTGCTAAGCCCAGCAAGCCTTCCATTAGTATGGGAACTACTTCGTTCTTTAAATATTTGCGTTTTTCCTCAGGCGAGCTATAGAACTTAGCTCGATTGCAGCTGGGTTCCGCAGGTTCCGGTTTTGTCTTTGGTGGTTCCACTGTCAGACCGCAAGCTAAATTATCCCAAAAGGTTGGTGGGGGTACTACTATCATTGGTTTGGCTTCCTTTTGTAAAATGGAACGCTTTAATGTTTTCTTGGTCATCTTTTTGGACTTTACTGGTGCTGGAGGCTTGCACGACATTTTGAGAATATAATTTTTATATCTTAGAATTGAATTGAATACAATATTTTGATTAAAATCTGAAACGATACTACTTCAATTTATATTTCTCACATAAGTTTGACAAAAAAGTTTTATTTTTTCCTGCTAATACAATTTTGAGCCGACATTCGTCATGTTACGATTTTTCAACATGACATAGATCGTGTTTTATAAACTGTACTTGTACACCTAAAAAACTATCAACTTTTATCACTTTAGAAGTCCCATTGTAAAAGATATAGATTAAATCTTGTTACTTTTTAGGGATACCCCAGTAGCCCGCAACAGTACTTCACTATTTAAACCCAAAACTTTCCCTGAGAAACTCGATGCAACTCTTCATTTTTTATAGCCCATCCATTGCTGTAAATTATACTAAAATTGTTTGGGTTCTTCGGAAACTATAGTCTAAATTTACCATATTTAGGCCCATCTTGCCTAAACGACAAACTAAAAAGAGGAGAAAAATCTATAAAATCCACAACGGTTATCCAATAGAATTTTTTTTTATATTTTTAACATTACTGGAGTAGTTGCCAATGTCTTCCATAAACCTTAAGGTACAAAGGATGTATCAAGTTTGTGCAAGCCGAATATGTCTGTAACATACAGACAGGAGACGTCGAAGACCTCCCAAAGTTACTTAAAGTATGATCAGAGATCGTAAGAGCTAGAGCAATCAAACTTTGAGAGTAGATCCCTTATTATTCCATAGGAGACAAGTTTATTTTATTTTTTCGATATCGGGGCTAAATTATGTAGCTCCCTTTCAGAGGACTTCGAAAAATAACCAAAAATTTTAGATGGATAATTCGCTTGTTTATGAAGGTATGGTAAACAAATTTGTTCCAGTGATTTTTGGAGTTCCCAATCACTCCAAATTTATCCAAATCGGTTGACTATATAATATAGCCCAATAGGATCGACGGTACCAAAAAAAAAAAAAAACCTTTCGGGGCATAATTCGTTGAAAAAGTTGTTAGAAAATAATTCTTTCTTTGTTATTATATTTTTTATTTGTTTGTTGTGATGAAAAGGGCATCTAAAAGTCACCAGACTTTAACGTACGCCATCTTTACATAGTATATCTGTTAGAGGTACTAGCGAATATTAATCTCGTATTTTTTTTTGTGCCTATTCCTAAATATTTATCGGAATATCGATATTTGAATATTTTTTTTATCAATTAAAGTTAAAACCTTGTATTAAATATTTTAAATATTTTTGCACTATCATTTTATGCGAGCTGAAACTGGCTATGAATCTTTGTTTCGACATTTTAATAAAAGTTTTCGAAGTTATAACTAATTGTATGACCGCGTCTTAACCTTCTTCAATTTTTTACAGCAATTGACGATTGGCTTATATTCGGAGCGATTTCCTGATGACAAAGATATTTTCACCAAAAACATGGTTAGTGGAATTTATTTTTATAAAGCTGCCTTAATATTTGAGATTTATGATAAATTAAAAAATTTTATATTTCTCAAGATGTCTGTGATCCAAATATTTTTGCTCAGCAGTTATTTTCACTTTTATTTAGCTTTTAATTTTTACCAGAATTTATATTTATAATTCATTATGACATGACCAAAATATAATTTTTATAAGTTAATTGCAATACCTAAAAGCATACATTAGCCAATTGAGGCTCTACGTCATTCGGCCTCTGGTTTAAGCCGATTATTGTCGAATCGTCTCTGGCAGGCTTTTCGCTTCCATTATGTAACCTGAGCTAGCGGCATTCGAACCAAATCACGCAATTCCTGATGTACCCAAACCAAGCGAAACATCTGCTTAAGTCGCGTGTAGGGTAACTTAACCCGCTTACGTTAGAATGCGTCCACGGTTGACCAGGTCTTATATGCTTTCCGATTGTCAGATGAGTTATGCAATGGTTTCTATGTTCCCCCAACAGTTTCAAACAAATTCATCAAACGTTTTTTCGCGCCATGTACTAGACGTTACTTGTCGTTTAAAAAACTTGTTTAAATCTGCGGAGAGTCCACCAAAAAGCATATAGTGTAGTCTTTTTTCTAAAAGCCAGATCATGTGCTCCATTCTACAAATCAGCGACATGTATTTAAAAGTCGTAAGCAGTATCAGCATATAGACGTGAATCTGTTGTCTAGGTAGTCCCAGTAGTGACGTCTTTTGATTCAACTCATAAGCATAAACACAAGTGATGCACAGTGCCAGCTTGGAGTTCCTGGGATTGGAGTAAGTAAGATACATGTTAGACTTGGTTTATATTCGTGTAGAAACGCTTACGTGCTTAGCTTGATGTAGGCCAATTTGTTGTTCTGACATTTGTTAATAAGCAGGGATGCCAACGGCTTAAGTAGCTCGGCACCGCTGCCCATAAGGGTGCCTATGATGAGCATGGGTACCAGCGCATTGTTGTACATTGAAGCTGCTGAACGCACGCCCTTCTCGATGAGCAGTACCTGGCTAATGGCGGTTATAGTCATGGCCAAGATGCGAAATGTAGAAGTGCGCGCAATAGCAAAGGCAATGTCCAGCGGGCAGTAGAAGATGAGGTACCTAGGTTGTATACAAATTTTATGATTATAATACATTGTATATGAACCATGAAAAATACTGAAAATATGTATTGATATGGCTTGGAACTATTTGGGGTCCATATTACCTTAAACCGAGAATGTTTTTTTTAAGCTACAATTTCAAACTAGATGTAAACCTTAAAAACCTCTTACAGAGGAATATGGCCGGATGTCAACATGAATCGGCGTCTAAAAACGAGACTTCAGCTGCTAAGGGGTAGCTTCGGATAAAATTTAGTGTTATGGTCTCTGAGATCTAGGTGTTCATACGTACGAGGTGATGATAAGCAATTTGGTACCCTAGGGATACAGGAAATAACTGAGCATTTTAAAACATCTGATATCAATAGCAATTTTGAAAGTAGCTTCGCATGCGTTCTCCGTCTGTACCTTAAGGTAAGGGTTGTATTAAGTTTGGTTTAAAAAATATATAACATAACATATAACAAAGTTATCTCTTATATGGACCTCCTCAGGAAAAACTCCACAAAAGAATCTTATCTAGACATGTCTAACTTACCGCTTTAGCTTGTATGGGTAAAATGTGGAATATAAAAAAATCTATTGACTAAAACCAAACTTCATTATAATCGGACCAGAAATATCGGAGATAATCGCAATATATATTTGTGACTTCGAATTGAAAAATTATACCTAAGGGTAGCTGCGTTCGCAGAGTGTTTGACTCAACGTTAGACTTAACGACACTTCGGATCCTTCGATTTCCAGTCGAGCCAATTTTTTTATATATTTTTTTTATATTAATTTGTTTTTTTGATATTTTTATTTTAATATTTTTTAACATATTTACGACGACGTGAACAGATTAAGGTTCGATTCCCAGTCGAGGCAATTTTGTAAAATTTATTTTTTGAATATTTTTTTTATATTTTTATTTTTAAAATTTTTTTTTGTTTATTTCGTATTTAACGCCACGACGTCTAGACTTCAACTCACATTCGAGACAATTTTTTTTCCATTTTTTTTAAATATCTTTTTTATATTTTTATTTTAATATTAAACAATTTTTTTTATTTATTTTGTAGATTGTTGGACTTAACACCACGATGTGTAGGATTAGGGATCGATTCTCAATCGAGCCACTTTTTTTTTTAATTTTCTTTTTTAATATTTTTATTTTAGTATTTTTTTTAAATATTTTTTTTTTTTACTGCGCTTGACTTTTACTTTCGCCATTTGTGTTAATTGCGTATTCAAACTCAAAATCATATTTTGAGGATACGACACGCGCCAAATGGGGTCAAAAAAAAAGTACAGTCTCTATAGATCGGATCATTCCGATTACAGCAACTTGTTAAAAATTTATCCGATAACCTACCATATAATTGTAGAGAACAATACGTCTGCTCCATTACAAAGCGGCTCCAATGGTAAAGTGCCTAGCAAAATGTTACTCAAAATATCGCCAGCATAAGTCAACATAAAATTGGTCAACCATAGGGCAAATGGTTGCCACTCCTTGATATAGTGTGGCATAAGTTCCGCCGCCTCCTTGCCCATCTCATCACGCAGTTGTAGCGTAATGAGCGCATTATGTAGTATACGAAAGATGATATGATTGGGAAACTGCTTCAGTAGCTGATAGGAATTTATCATCTCCGGCAAATTGTTTCTGAATGTTTTATTTTATAAACCAACTTGAAATTTCCACTTTTTAGTCTACGAACTTGACAAATGAAATTTTTTCGAATTTGGTTTGTCATTTATGTGGTTTAAAGCTTCACTTAAAGGGCAGTTTATTAAAAAAAAAAATTTATAAAATTATATTAAAAGAATTTTGAAAAAGGTTTGCACATAAATATATTTGGAAAACTGAAAATGTTTAAAGCAAAGCATGCTACAAAAAGATTTCTAATATCAAATATCAAATAATACTAAAGCAGGTATCAAAATTTACTATTCGAAACTAATGCTCATAGACCAAGTTGCGTGGACCAGGTATTAGCGAACTAAAGCTTATATTACGCACGGGCTTTGGTCTAGGCAAGCTTTGATGCACCACCGGACGTGCTGCAAAGGTCAAGTGGGCGGGCGTATGACTCAACTGTGTGGCAGCACCGCGAAACTCACCCTGTTCGTTCTCATAGATGCGACGCGTATCCAAGCTGACTATGCGAGGGCTGGGTGTGCTCATTATGGTTGCCACGGGCAAGCTTAGTTGCACCTTTTGCTGGGGCTCGGCTGTTAGACGCGTAAAGCTCTGATGGGACACTGCGCTGGGTCCATTGTGTATAATAATGGCTGCCCAAACTTGATGGAGTGTTAGGATGCACAGCACTGGGATTACAAACAGCTAAGATAAGAAGATTAGCTGCTAGTTTTTGTATGGCTAATATTAAGCGTCTAACTCACCTTTGATGGCATATTGTTGCGCTTCTTGAGGATGTGCTTGAGCAACTAATTACCGTTAGGCGTGTGCCATGTCAATTTATATGGGAATGGAGGTGCTTGACTTGTTTTAAAGCTTTTTCGGAAATTCCGATATTAAATTTATGAAATATTAACTAAGGTCAGTAACGAATAAGATAAATCGAATCTCATATAAATATATCGTTTGTTAATTGATTAATCAATCCAAAAATAATGTTTAAATTTGAATAGGCGCGTTTAATTCGAGAACTGCGGACTATCAGATACTCTAAAGGCGTTAAGACTAGTTTCAGGTTGAAAATCAAATTTAGCTTGAATTTAAAGAATATATTTTTTTAAATATGCTATAATTATTTTATGGCTGTCTATGTTACCAGTGTACAACAAAATTGAAATAATGTCAAGTGAATTGTTTTTTAAGGGTTGCTATTCCTACTTTTTTTCGCTATTAATCTCTATTAATTTAAGACACCGACGTTCGGATTCGGCTACAAACTGTAGATCCCTTTTCTCTTCGAACTGTTATTAATAGAGATCCCGATGCTCCGCCCAGGGGTGACTGACAAAATAGTCAGTCAGGGAAATTATTATTCTTCCCCCTTTCATGATACATTTTAATGTTTCGTATGAGTTTTCACCTGCATGATTTCAACGTATCGAGGTGACATTTACATTGTGCACACCGTATAAGGTGTGGCTGTCACATAGTGTAAGTTTCACCTCGATACGTACACGCCTACGAACACAATCGGTACCACACACATGTATTTATTACATTGTTGCAAAAAGCCACATAGATATTTCACTAAGTATGGTGAGTGTACGTACTTTGCTTACGAAAAAGTAAAACAATTTTTAGAGCGAAGTTCCTTACCGTAACCTTGAGTTGAATGTTAGAAAAATCATCACGTAACGAGATGTATGCGATATGTATGCGTGAGATTATCGAATAGACTGATTCTCAGTCGAATCAATTTTTTTTTTTTAATATATTGGTATATAAAATGTTAAATGAGAGAACTTCGTTTCTGGCGCAAGTCCAAGTAGTAAAAGCTATCTTTTAATAATATTCAAGTCTGGTGTAATTATTGTAATTTTTAATAAATCAGTTCTTGTAATGATTTATTTCATGATTTACTTTATTATACTTACTGACTGATGACGATGATTTTTTCTTGAATTTTTGCCTAAATTTTCATATAGTTAAACTAGTAGGTATATACTACTAGTTTAGATTGTGAAAAATGAATTAATTTTTAAAAAAATTGAATTTCAATGAACCATTTTTCAAGACGTTTTTTCAAATATATAGCCGATTTCTGATTAAATATCAACAAAGCAGGTATATTTTTGAACAGCCGAAAAACATGAATTAATAATAATAATAACCTTTTCTGACTTTTAAGTATCATTAAACGTTATACATGCGGACTTCTCTCAACTTATTAAAATTAAAAGCAAGAATATTTTTTATTCGTGATTTCTGTTTAAGATCTTATTTTTCTTTCAAATGGAAGCAAGGCTTTCGTTTCCGCCGCATCGAGTAAAGAACTCATTTGGGCTCTGACATAACCTCAAAAAGACTAAACAACATTTTTTTCAATCCGATGTGCCATAAATATGGTCAAAGAAGTCCATATTTGAATATCATTATTTTGAAACTACACATGCTATTCTAAATTGTACTTTATGACACTCTATAAAATTCCTTAGGATATCTTCCCAAACCATACTATGTATAAAAGACGCTTTTCTTTCTGAATTTGGTATATTTGGGCTCAAAATCCATAAAAAATTTCAAAGGTTGTAAAAAATCTTCAAATTTATATTCCGTAAGAAAGCCTCATTTTTTGATATTTAATCTAAAGAAATAATCTTTTTGGTGGTAGGTCAAGCTTTGGGTTACGTATTCTGTAATTCCGTTTTTTTTTATAATATATATAAGTCAACATACGGCTTTATCGTACCTATGTATATCAAACACTTTCATACAATTAATGTACTTGTTTAATCATATTTAATATTTCATGTTTATGGGGTGTAAAAAATAAGAAAAAATGACAAACTGACCGTTTCAAGTTGCGTTTTCGTAGTTTTGCGCACTTCAAGTTTCAATTACGAGTCGCTGGCTAATCACATGGTCCAGTGGCTGCTCCACAGAGTGAGTCTGCGGAGAGCTAAAAAATAACAACAACGATAGCTCGAACAATTGTAATACCATTAGCAACAACAACAATTATTATTGTATATATATATGTATATATATATATATATAATCAAACAAGCCGAGTCATACTTAGTTGTATCAACGTACGACGGGGACGGCAGCAACCTTCAGCGCGTTGCGCAGGCGCCGACGTATGCGTGGTAAATGAATGTTGTTTTTGTTGCAGTTGTAGATGTTATTGTTGTTGTTATACCCTATTCCCTAAACGCACAGAGTACTATAGACTTGTGCAATGCATGAGACGGGCAGAGGGAGAAACAGAATGTTAACAGAAGCGAACTTCCTGATCTGAGCTGGTGTTAAAAGCTGGGCTGAGGCATCATAGTCATATGCAGGCCCGACGAGAGAGGCGGGAAAGTTTTCTCAGGAGCCCGGTATTACTGTCGTACTTACAGAATACAATGATTCAAGCTAAAGGTGTAATAGAGGGGCCGGTACATTTTCCCCCCTGGGACCGGATTTTCTCTCTACGGCCCTGGTCATATGCATCTGTATCTAGAGACTAAGCAAATTTGATTACGCACAACAAATGGTCTAGCCAAAAATGTTCCAAAAATAATTTCAAAATGCAACTTCATATAAATCTATATTCACTTCCGCCACTTAAATAGAAAACCCTGTATACTCTTTTTGCCGATAGATAGAGAGCAAAAAGATAAAATAACTATAATTGTTTTCTTTGGGCAACTATTATTCCCTCTCTGTAATAAATTGTCAGTTCCTCTATATATTTTATTCCACTTTATTTAAATTGAAATTCACTAAAATTTTGCGTCACTTGATTAGCTCTTTTTTTTGAAACGATCGTTTTCTTTGACACATCGATTCATATTTTTCGATGATCCAACCTTTTTGTTAATTTCGAGCAAATAATTTAAAAGAAAATTGAAATGGTTTGAGGGAAAGCCCTCGTAGATTCTTGGTTGTTACAACTTATGTAGAAATCCTATATTAGAAGATATTAAGCTGATCGCTCTACTCACACCCACTTAACACATCAAGTATATCGATCAGTACAACAATATTTGAGTTTGTATCCAAGTCATCGAATTAGTTTGAAGCATTCTTTTCAAGTCGGTTGTGTGAAATTTTGGAGCAGAAAGGTGTATCAACATACTATTGCATTTGTTTTCCTTTCAAATGCAAGTTTACCCTGGATTTAGGTACAATTAATATTAATTATTGGAATTAAAAAATATTTTGTTTTGTGGCAAAATTTCAAAACAAGGTCAATTTCACTTAGTAAAATGACTATCTACATTTTTCATAAAAAAAACCTTACTCGAGCAGGACGGCGTCTGTTGAGTCCTTTTTTTTGTAGACCTTACTTTCTTTTTTTTTAACTTATGACCCAGACCCCATCTACGTTAATGAAAGAGTCAGCTAATACGTGTATGCTGAAAATGCTCGATCAGCTATGAGACGCAACATTTTATATTTCAATTCAAGCAATTGGTATGATTGCTTTCGGTTGAAGTCATTTTCGGTATATTGATCATGATTTGATTATAACTGACTCTGGTTGAACTCATAACAAATAAAAAGAATACATGTACTAATTA
This sequence comes from Chymomyza fuscimana, assembly GCA_949987675.1. NCBI lineage: Eukaryota > Metazoa > Arthropoda > Insecta > Diptera > Drosophilidae > Chymomyza > Chymomyza fuscimana. Next base: position 26,254,441 of record OX465089.1, on the reverse strand, counting down.
TTATTGATTGAATTGCACGAGTTTATAAGACTTTTGTGCAAAAAAAATAAGTAAGTAATCACTTAAGGGTTTAGCTTGAACAAGTATGAACATACCAATACCAACATCAAACCGGTACACAACCGTGTTTGATTGAATATGAGCGCACACCGCAACATGTTTGATTGTCTACAGATTGTTCAAAACCAATAAATTCAGGCTGCAGACTCAAAAATGCGTTTCATACAAAATGCAAGTAAATATTTCGATGTGCATAAAATCAAGATACGCTGAGATATACCAGTTAGAATTTAAAGAGCTTATGGTAAAAAAATTTCGAATTGTGAATTGCTTTTTAGACTGCACGAAAAAAGTTTTCGAAAGACATTAATTTTTTTTAGCGAATTAACAGTGTATCCCACAGTCAAATACCGCGTCAACTGTTTCATATTTTTGTTGTAGTTGTTGGAATTGTTGTTCGTATTTTGATTTTTACTTGTACTTTATTTTCGGTTTATTTCTTTACGTAAAACGTCTAAGTTGAGACACTCCCACAATTGCAAGATAACCGCGAACGCGAGCGCTTTGGCTCGAGTCTAAATTGAACAGTGGCGTCGCTAGGCTTGGCCTAGACATGTTAGCCACCCTTGTACAATAAATACGGCACCACTGTTTTAAGCCACAATTGCTACACAATGATTTCATGGCATAAAAATTCATACAGCACTTTAGTTTAACTTTACCACTCGCTAAGGCCGTGTATCTTGGAAGTAGTACGCGCGACGCCCACTCGAAAGATATTAAAAAAAAAAACTTAAACTCCATTTAATGATAATGCGGCATTTGGTAAGTAAACAGATTTGTCCAAACTTGGCAACATTAAACAAATGACTTCAATTTGCAGCTATATCTAGTGGGCATCTGTTGTGGCACGCTGCTTTGGGGTTTTTGTCTGGCCAAGCCGTCGTTACCCGTGCTGCTCATAGATTCAGCGCCTTCGGTAGTTTCCTATCAGGGTTCTTCACAGGCACATACACGTTTTGTTATAGCGCCCATGGGTCGCTCACTAGGCTATGTTGAGCCCACAAATGTTAATCGCACTTTTCATATCAATAAACCAAACGATGATGAAGGCTCTACGGGTTATGGCCTGCTTAATCTAAGTCCAGTTTATGTGCATCATTAGTAGTAGCTCAGCTAAGTAGTTGAAATTTGTTTGGACTTTTAGCATTCACTCATTTTAGTGTCATTTGAATAAAACGAAAAACGTATATTAGCATATATTAAAAAGTAAAAAATATGGCTTTTAGTCCAAATTATAATAATAATATTGACTATAGACGAATACCGCCGCCTTTGTCAACTAGATGGTGTTTGCGGGGTCGTGATTTAATGGAAGTTTCTCTAGAGTTGGAAGAATCTTGGAGCACTGTTTGGCGTTGTCAATACACGAATCCGGCTATAGCTAGAAAATGCATTGGCCTGGAATACGCGCCAGTGCAGCAGTTTGGTTGGGATGAAATGCTGCTTGCCTCATCAGACAATATGGAAAATATGGGTTTCGCTAGTGCACAACCACAACTACCGCCAGCGCAGCCTTACAATATGTTTGCGGATGTGCAACAGACACAAGACGAGCAACAAAATCTATAGGCTTCAAAAAATAATCTATACAAAATTCTATGTATTTTTTCACACACTCTACTACATTTGGCTTATGGCGGCGTTGTGGTCAGCTCTGGAGTCTTTACTGCTCGAAACTGATGAAACTAAATCTTGACTGGGTTTTTATATAGGCGGCAACTTAACCCAAAAGTATTTACATAGTTTTTGAAATAAAAATGCATTTCATGTTCGATTCGCTGACACATTTCTGGCTGCTACTGTTAACCTTCATAGGCAACTACATTGCGTATACGCAACGTATGAAGGTTGCCTCTTAAGTGCTTTGTGGAGTAGTTATATTTATTTATTTTTTTTTTTGACTGATTGTGTGTATCAATCTTTTGTCAAGTTCTTTTCAATAATTAGGCATAAAGTTTTTGTGCCCGTAACAGTTTGTCTAATGACCGCGCAATTTTGCGGGTGTTTAAACCCGCAAACTTTGAATCTCACGGTAGCCAGCAGGTGTTTGGCGCGTTTTCTAAACCAAATTGCTTTGGCTAGTTTGCGGTAAGTTCAAGTTCAATGTTGGGCTATTTAGTGGTTTTTGTTGGCTAATGTTTGGCAAACTTTGCTAAAATTTGTTTGAAGGACATTTGCGCAAAGATTTTTCGCTATATAAAATGTGCGATTTCTTTAAGGGGCAGCAACAGTCACTTCTCAGCTTTTCAGCAAGTAACAGCAGCAAAACTTCCAAAAAAAATCAACATGTTCCGTTTTGTAAGTAATCTCTACGAGTTCTCGTAAAACCTAAGCTTATATGTTTCTTCCTGCAGCTCGCCATTAGCGCTCTGCTCAGCTTGGCCGCCGCTGCACCTGGTTTCTTGGAGCAACATCATGTGGTAGCCGCACCAGTTGTTGCCAAGGTTGGCCATGTGGTGCACACTGCTCCAGTTGCCACATCTCATCAGAGCTTTACCCGTTATCATAATCAAGCTGTCATTACGCCAGTGGTTAAGCATGTTGTGCCAGTTGTGCCTGTGGTCAAGCATGTGGCTCCTGTTGTGCCTGTTGTCAAGCATGTGGCTCATGTTGTTCCTGTTGTCAAGACCATTGCCACACCTGTGGTGGAACATCACACCTATGTGGCTGCACCCGTTCCAGTTGTCAAGCATGTCGCTCCCGTTGTGCCTGTGCTCAAGACTTATGCTGTGCCCCACGCCGTTTCTCACCAGAGCCACACTCAAATCCATCAGAAAGCCATCTTGACTCCTGTAGTCAAGACGGTTGCTGTTGCTGCTCCAGTTGCTCATTTCTACCATCATTAAGGGAACAAACTGCTGTTATTGAATCGATTGACTTGTTGGCTAAATTAATAAATCCCTGTTTGAATATTTAAAAACTTTATAAGATTATTTTTCAAGGATCACACCCATGAACTATATAACAAATGTTAACCGAACATTATTGTCAGAAGCAATGGAGACAAGTGTCACCCGTTGGATTCAAATCGCCAGCTAGTATTACTTGGTATACTTTAGGTTTGTGTAGCTTCCTTCCAGTTGCGTCATCTTTTCTGCTCAACTTATACTGTAAATAAGTACAGGAGTCGGTAAACCATGACCCAGGGGTCACCGAGTGACCAAGTAGTTCCGAAAATAAAGCAAAAGTTCTAAAAAGAAATGTATCTTATTATTTACTTAAACAATACGTGTACCCTTTAATACGTGTACTCACCTTTTGTTAGTTTCTGATTCACGGCAAAGCAGATTTCCTAGGATCTAGGTACCTCTGAGAAATTTTGGTTTTCCTAGTTATTTTCATGTTTCCGAGAAATTTTCCCAAGAATTTGGCAGCTTACCATTTTTCCAACACATAACAAATGAATCAAAATTTATAGGAGCTACAGGCGTCTAGTCCATAATGATAACTTTTCGAAAGCACCCTGGCGCTCCTTTGTCCACATGGGTATAACAGTATTATTGGGAAATGCTGCATTGCGACCCCTTAGTATCTATTGTGCTCCCATCTAGTTCTAGAGCTCATCCAAAAATCCTCAATATCCGAGACAAGCTTAATTATTAAGGCTGGATCTAGTCGTGTGACTCCGCGCATCGATATTCTATGCTCGTCGATGTTCTATGCTTTCTGATTGGGATATTTTCTTGAACCTCTTTAATTATAGGAACCGACAAGTTACTTGGCCAGCCGTGCCGTTTCAGTGCTTTTCTCGTCTAGACTCATCGATTTTTATTTCAAATGCATATCACTAACTAGAATCAGCTGACTAAAAAAAAAACCGCCTAAATGACACAATTGTCTACATTGACGACAATTGTCGACGTCACGCTGTCGACAATTAAAAACGACGCGTAGTGGAAAAACACTGATTAAAATGCAGAAAAATTTTGTTCTTTTCACAGTCCGGGCCAATTTGGACCGCCCCTAAGACGAAATCCTGGATCCGCCCCTGGTCATAGTCAATATTTGTTTTATATCGGTGAAAATAAGTGTAACGCACAATTTTTCCCCCGACCTTCTCCGATTTTGATGATTTTTACAGATTTGGTAGAGCTCCTAGCTAATAGTAACTACGTCAAATTTTATTGCAAAATTCCGATTATTTATCGAGTTATCGATAACTGAAAATTGGGTTTTTCATTTTTAGACTATTCTTTGAAAAGCCATATCTTCTAAACAAATAAAGATAATGACGCGATTTTTTTTCCATGAAGGCTAAAATATTAAATTAAAAAAAAAAAAAATGTATTTATTTTTAAGAATTTTTTATCATTTTTAGTTTTTAAATTTAAAATTTAAAAGTGATCTCCCACTTTTTAAAAAAAAAGTGTTGATATATATTATATTACATATTTGGCAGATACCTCACATTTGTATTTAAAAGCCTATAAAAAGTTCGCATACCAAGCTAGTTCAAAACCTTATAATAAATATTTTACATCTCAAAAAATCACCCTTTTTGAATGTGAATAAACTTTGTTTGTTTTGCCAGTCTAAAATAACTGTACGTAACTTTTTTTCTAGGCCACGTTTTTTATTCACAATTTTCATATTTTTCTTATTTTTAACAGTTTTTTTTGGAAAAGTTAAAATATTATTCAAAAAATTCTCAAGATTTTAACCAAAACATTATTGTGCTAATTTATTAATTTATGTGCTATGGCTTATTATATTGTCTTAAATTGCTGCTTCAACAAAAAACAATATCATAAAAAATATTTATTTCGCAATTCAAATTTTATTCTAAATACAAAAAAAATCAATCAAACGAAAGCCTTAGCAGCTTAGCAGTGTACTAAATATCGATTTGGGCATATCTAATTATTGAAGTTTGAAAATATTTTGTTAATTTTTTTAATTACAATACTTTGCTATAAATTAGATTTTTATAGGTTTTTTGTTAAATTTTTTTCCTTTAAAAATATTTGATCTTTTTTGGTCGCATAATAGTATACTATCTAAATAGAAAAGGCTCACAATTTATTTTATCTAATATTTTGAGAATAATAAAAAAAAAAAAAAAATTAAATTAAACTTTCCTTAGCACTATATATGTAGTTATTATTTATCCAAACCAACTTTTATTTAAGACTGTTGAAAATCAAAAATTTTTATGAAAAACGTTGGCATCGAAAACCTTTCTATTTTCACTTTCTTACTTACTTTTAGAACTTTGTTTGCGATAAATTCGCAAAATCTCTCCTCTCGCACATTGTAACCAAGAAAAAGGAATCCATTTTTTTTTCAACAATAAATTTTATTTATTTCGCATTGAACACTTTAAGGAGATTTACTTTTTTGTATTCCTGACAACAAACACATTCATTTCAACATGTTCTCAATTGATTCACTTGTGGAAGGCGGTATAAGCCACTGGGGCGGCAGCAACAACAGTCTTCACCAATGGAGCAGAGTGCACTAAGGGCACAGAGTGTACAACTGGAGCGGCAGCATAGGTGGAGATAACGGGCGCACTGTGCAACAAGGGAGCAGCATGGACAACTGGAGCGTTGTGTACAACAGGAGCGGCATGCACAATTGGAGCAGCATGCACAATTGGAGCAGCATGCACAACAGGAGCGGCATGTACAACGGGCACAACTGGCGCCAAAGGAACCTTGCGTACCAGATTAATATTGCTCTGGTGCGTGATGGCGGAAGAGGCGCTGGACAGCACGGCGGGTTGTAGAATGGAGTGAGTCTGCGCAATTAATCCTGGAGCGGCAGCAGCAACGGCGATAAGCGCAAAGAAGGCAACCTGAAGATTAATGGTAGATGGTTAAAAAGCCTCTAATGACAACCAAGCGCTAAACTTACGAATTTGAACATTTTTGGAGTTTTTATTTTTTTTTTTGGGAGTATTGCTTGGAAATGTGAATCGATTGCAACTGTTGATGGTTCGTTGCTGTGCCGCCCGCTTTTATAGTACTACTAGTACTGGATACTTTTGGAGCAGGTAACGGCGGCAACTATTGTTAACGTAGTTTTTGTTGTTATTGTTGGGACGCTAAGTACCCAAAGTTGAGGTTAAGCCGCGAACCGGTTTTGCGGCTGGCTTCTAAGCCTTCTGTCAAGTTTACTGTCAAACAAAGTTCGTTAACTGACCTAGGCTGGGTGTCTGAGTGTCTGAGTGTTTGTGATAGGAAGTACATCGCTTGGAACATTAGATATTTTTAGCTTACTTGTGCACCCACAATCAATCTCATTAGACGTTATATCGTTTTTATTTTTTTTTTCTTATGCGTAGCATTGACATTAGGGCAAGTAATTGCCAAGTGACGTAAATGTGTGGGGTGTATCCTTGTAACTTATTGTTCTTTAAATAAAACTTTCTGCTACTACTATTTGTGACATCGTTCAACACTAGTTGCTACACTCTTGAAATGAATTTAATCGCTTGACATTTAACTTATCTTAGTTGAAATCTTTCTGGCATTTCTAAGAACATTTTGCGATATATAATGCAGATGAAGTGAGACGTCCATAAAGTGCGTGTTGGTTTGGTCCTGTGAGTCAGTTATGTATTTTATTTGTTGTCTGAACTTTGGCAGCATAAAATATAATATTATATTAAAATAGATTTCCAGTTTTATGGCATAAGAGCTATTTAAAGATTTTTTTATTTTTTTTGTATTATAAACAAAAATAAGTGTTGAATCCGTACGTAAAATGTACCTTAACAACAACAGAAATAAATAAATATTAAGTATAATATTTCTTATTAAATACACAATCTAGGATCAAAAAGTTATGAAATGTTTTTGAAATTAAGATCCATAGTCATTTCGTAAGAACTTGTACAGTAAGTTAAACTAAATAAATAAATATTTATAAAATAAATTCAATATACTTAAAATCAAAACCAAGCTTTTACATTAAATGAAGATAAATTAATTAATTATTTTATTTACAATCTGTCGTCAGACAATAAATAAATTTACTTAATAATAATTAATAAAATGAAAGTATAATAGCAAGTTTCCACATAAGTAAATCTAATGATAAAAGTTTTTACGAAAAAAATACATTCCTGCATACTTTATCATTGGAACTTTAATATTTAAGTCAAAAATGTTTCTAAAGCAGTCTACAAATAAAAAACTGATTTTTTTGGACCAGTATAATATTTCCTTGGATCTTAGCCGGCTATTAAAAATGTCTGAGCATATATTTATAGAGATATTGAAAATTAAAGAGGAGTCGCTATACTATTAAATTAGAGGTTTTCTGAGGTTATTTATATTGTTCTTGTGTCAAAAGTCTCATGCTCGTGCCCTTATATAAGTGTACTTATATAAGTTTATAAAAATGGTTTTAACTTTTATAGCTAGTTTACTTTTATCCTTATGAAGTGTTGAAAAAATGTCGCTTGAAGTTCAGTCTTGGTCATTAATTTCTATAATTTCTACAAAGAAATTCCTATATTACATTTTTTTATCGATGAATCTTAAGATAATACTCAAGATCGTATCCCATGTTATATGGCATATAATAAGCAATATAAGAACATTTGATTGTATAACCAATAAATATTTGTATTAAAGGTGGTGTACGTTAAAACTAAATGTACCATCACATTGGAAATAAATTCGTTGTACTGCTTAGGTACTCTAAAAAAATTTTGATTGATAAATTTGGTTACGATATTTTACTAAACAAATAAAAAACAGAAGAATTTTGGGGCTATATGATATAGTCAACCAATTTTGATAAAATTGTTAACAGTGTTTGGGAACTTTCAAAAACTTTCCTTTGCCAAATTTGGTTGCGATATCTTTATAAACAAACGAATTATTCATCTAAAACTTTCAATTGTTTTTCAAGGTCCTCTGAAACACCTCTATGAGAGCTATATAGTATAAACTTAACTCCCATAGGATAATAAGGGATGCAGTCTGAATTTTTGGTTGCTCTAGCTCATACCATCTTTAAGATTTAGGTATTCCTACAGACAGACAGACAGATGAACATTAGGGTGGCCGCCGCTGGTATGGAGGATTTTTAAACCGTCGATATCAATAACGCCACCCCCTAAAAAGTTTTCTTTTTACCTGCATATAGCGCCTGTAAAATTTAAAAACGATCCGAATGTATTTGATGGGTCCGGCAATAGGTCAAAGGTCATAACTCGCACTTTTTCCGTTTTTGACTGTATTGTTGTACATAAAGTTTGAAAACTTATTTCCAATCAAACAAATTATGGTTCAAAAAGTCTCATATCTACCAAACCATAATTTTTAAAAAATATAGTCGGCCTAAATAAATTTGCTAAGCTCTAAAATCAGAGCTCGTAAATAACGGTCGACCGTTTTTTCCTTTGCGGTCTACTCGCAACCACAACCGAAAAAACCATGCACGCTTGCTCTCTCTCTGAGCATAACACTTCGCTTCGCTTTATTTCGGTTTTCAGCTGAGTGTTAACAGTTGAGCAGTTCTTGTTACGCTCTTTCAATAACATCTTATTGAGAGCGAAATGATTGAGCGCTCGCACATTAGCATCAGCAGACCAACCGAAAAAATAAATGTCAGCGCAAACGGTCTTTTACGTTTTAATTTGCTTTGTTGAGAATGCTGCACTTTTTGTGTCGGCCCATTTATCTCGAATTGTATAAGTCGTACAAAAAAACTTTCAAGACAAAAAATTATGAAAATTGAATTTCGAGTTTTATTTGTATTGGAAGGTATACCCAGAAGTTCATATTTTCCGCAGTAGATGGCGCCAAATTTAAAACAACGCAGTTTTTCGTATTTTTACCCACCCCCTTGCCATTTTTCGCTTTTGGTGTGTATCAAAATATTGTAGATCTCAAAAAAGTACACAAGACTGGTTTTTAAATCGTGTAAGTATCTCTAGTAGTTTCCAAGTTATAACGCTTTAAAGTCTGCCCGTGCCTTGAAAAACATATGTTACTAACAAGCCCAAACAGACGCCTCACTCACATACACGCATACAAACGCAAAAGACCTTTATTTTTTCTCTCGCGACCAAACGGTTGGCGAATAACCAGAGCAAAGGTAAAACAAAATATCGGTTATTCGTTGAGCGCAGACCGATTTATTAAAAGAGCAATGTGAACGGTTGCTCTCTGAGACATTGCTCAAAAACTCAGTAAATAAGAGTTATTTTTGGACAACGCAAAACGGTCGACCTTTTTGACGAGCTCTGTCTAAAATTGATTAAATTGACTAGTTACACCAGTTTACAAATAAAAAACAAATTTTGGTATCCTTAACATTTTTGAATCGTTTCTGTAGTAAAATGACATGCTAAAACCGAAAATGCAGTCAAATTTTTTTTTCATGAAACGGGCTTCCTTATATTTTAAAAAAACCATTTTTCGAAATTAAAAAAAAAAAAGTGCCTTTACTTAACAGCAAATATCTCTGGTTATACTAAACTGATTTCGATCATTTTCTTTCTCGACTGTAGATAATTGAATTACCCATTGATTATATTTGAAACATGTTTTTCTCAAACTTACGGTTTGGTTGCTATTTATGCATTCATATGAACATTTTTTATGACCTTTGACCTATTGCCGGACCCATCAAATACATTCGGATCGTTTTTAAATTTTACAGGCGCTATATGCAGGTAAAAAGGAAACTTTTTAGGGCGTGGTGTTAGTAAAATCGTGAGATGTTGCAAAAATGGCCACCCTAATGAACATGCGTATATCAACTTCTCTAATCACTCTGATCATTATTTAGGTAACTTTGGGAGGTCTCATACATACATATTCGGCTTGCACAAGCTTACTATACCCTTTGTGCCTAAGGTACAGGGTATAAAAAGTGAATACATTTCTTTGAAAGACACGCAGATGATTGTAATTTTGTTAAGTTTTAAACGACATTATTATGTTTGACAAGTACTACTCGCATCGAATACTTTCTTTCCACTAATTATATATAATTTTAGGTGCGCAACTAAGTTCTCGATGTTTGTCAATAGATGGCTTTAGCAGTAAGAGCTGGTCGATTTTAACATATCCAAAACGTCATGAACCAAGCTTAGACATATGGTAAACAAACCGCTTTGACCCATTAGTGAATTTCTTTTTGCATTATATAGGTTCTTTTGGTTGTGTGAAAATGTCTAATTTTGCGGGAAGTGTTGATTTTTATCTTCGTTCGAGAGCGCCAAAAAGTGTACGGAGATGCTGCTCTAAACGCAGTCCATGTGAAGGAAGGCCAGAAAATTCGAAGACGCTGAATCGGAGGCATTGCTCGTTGAGGATTCGTGCCAAACGCTAGAAGAGCTTGCTTCAGCATGAGGAGTAGCCCGCCAAGCCATTTCCAAGCGATTGCATGCGTTGGGAATGCTTCAAAAGCAAGGAACTTGGGTTCCTTATGGTTTGAAGCCAAGAGACGTTGAGCGTCATTTTTTCGCCTGTAAACATCTGTTCCAGCGGCATAGAAGGAAGGGTTTTTCGTTGCAACTCGATTCATTACAGCAACCCAAAGAGGATAAAATCTTGGGGACAACCAGGTCATGCTTCTACGTCGTCGGCTCGGCCGAATATTCACGCTGCAGTGTATTTGGTGGGACCACGGTCGGGGTTATTTATTATGAGCTGTTGAAACCGAGCGAAACCATCACTGGGGAACGGTATCGAACTCAATTGATGCGATTGAGTCGAGTACTGCGCGAAAAACGGCCACAATATGAGCAGAGGCACGAAAAAGTGATTCTACAGAACGCTCAAATGTGAAGTCCTACCGCACCCGCCATATTCCCCAGATATTGCGCCGTTCGATTATTACTAGTTCCGTTCGATGGCAAATGGTCTGGCTGATGAGCAGTTCCGCTCATATGAAGACATCTCAAAATGGCTTGATTTGTGGATAGCTTCAAAACACAAAAACACAGAGGTTTTCCTTTTCTGATACCCTACAGATGTATTAATATCGGTTGGGAATTTCGCTACTTATAGGCAAAAATAAAGAAGACCAACCATACACAGCCTTTAAGTAGACTCATGTGGGCTATAATTTAGAAAATCTTTTTACTTTTTGAGGATGCCACCCCCCGTCCACCACAGAATTTTTTTTTCTTAAATCGTTTGTGAACTTCGGTAGTTATAGCCGAAAATAAAGAAGCCGCCGAAATCGGTATGTAGACTCATTTAAAATTCATGCACCTCAAAATCGTATGAACACTGGGGAAATTAAGGAAAGCCCAGGGTACTGTACATTTGGGACTGTAACCATCTCCCGGGGGTTGTTGTGCGAAGTGCGTTGTTTGTTGGACCAATACATTCCTTCTAACAAACGAAGGCAAACAACCAACTATCCAACGAGTTTAACTGCCTGGCTTTCTTCAGCATAAATTACAACTGAAGCTCAGCTCATTTGTTAAACTGCTTGGAGTTCTGAACAAACTATGTTATGGAACGCGCTTCATGGTGAGAAAACTCATGACAATGCTTTCACGATACCATCCTCAAAGCAAACTTCAAGAGTGCGGAAATTCTTATTCTGAGAACTTCCATAATCTAAGGTATACCGATATGCTCTCGATTTCCGAATCGGAATCTGGCATTAGCCATGACAATCCACAATTTACAAGGTCAGTGCTTGAGTATTTTTGGCCTGAATGAAACATTTTGAAAAAGACAGCGCAGAGGATATTATAGTCGGGGTGCTCGGAAATAAATAAGGGCGTTGGTAAGCGAAACGAGCAGGTGTCGGAGCCCCTTAGTTATGCCTATTAAAACTATTCCTTTGCAAAAAGACCGAAATCATATCATAAAGTCTGATGTTGCAGTTGCCAGTTGGCTTGGCTTAAATAATATGAATTGGATCATATTGACAGATTACAGGCTTCATTAATACACTACTGACCCAATTCCAATACTATACCAATAATTTCAATTAAGAATTTCATTTTGTTTGCCTGTTTATAATCATGTACTTCAACACATCATTAAGATGCTTCACATTGATTGCCATTGCCCTTCATTATAAAGGCATAAACAAAACAGAAATAATTTATATGTAACTGTAGCGCATTCAAATTGGAGCTCCATTGCAACACCGAACAAGATGCCCAAGATCTCGATTATGGCAATAATTCATGGCCAGCTTGTTAAGCAGTTCAAACAGATGCAGACCGAGACAAAAGCGACACACGACAAAATGCCATTATAATGAAATGCAATGCAGACGCAGAGTTGCCATCAAAAGTACCCAAAGTGCTCAAGACCCTATGTCAAGGTTAACCCTTGTTGTCCGTCCTACAACGTTTCACACGCACTTAACCCACAATTTTTGACAAGATTTTTTTTTTTGTTTTTGTTTGTGGGCAAGACTCAACGCCAGTTGCACGTACTTAAGATAAATTATCGTTTTTCGAATCGAAATGTGGAAAATAATAAAGAAAAATATGGTGGAAATTTAATTTGGGCGTTGGTGAAGTTTGTATGCTCTTTAGATTACACATTGGTATAAGATATATAAAAATTATCCAAAACTTATGCAGATCTGGTTTGGAATCCCCGGACTAAAATCATCACCAAATAGTTATTTTTTTGTGATGCCGAGGTCCAGAAAATGAATCCGAACATTTTATTCGGATTTGTTTTGAAACCGAATGTTTCGTGCTCCCAATATCACCAAAACAAATTTTTGATGTGGTTTGTTGCAAGAGGAATCAAAACGAATTGGCAAAATAGGTTGAAAAGTGTACGCGTTTTAACCTTAAACTAACTTTTTAAATTTTGTCTATTTTGTATAATAGATAGAGTTATTGATAAATATATAAAACATTTTTATTTTTTAATTAACCCAAAAAATATATTCACAATTCAAATCAAATTTTTATACGGTCTTGCTTAAATAGTTTTTGTTTTGCATAAAAAAAATTTCCCTTGTAAATGGAATTGCCGTGGATAATTTCCCTCGAAAGTTGTAAAGCTGGTCTAACAATGAGCAGGGAAATATGAGAATCTGGCGACAGCAAAAAATTCGGATTTGGGTGCACGGAAAAACGAATTCGAATAAAATTGTTCGTTTTGTTTTTTTCGTTTTCAGGAGTAAGGCCGATAGTTTTGATTTTGAGCATAATCGGAAGCTTGAATAAATTTCTAATTTCCAACTTTGGCCTTAACATAAAAAAATAATCCCAATACGCAAGGGTGACAAATGACTTCATTTGGTATTTTTATTTAGTAAAGCCTTTTTTAGCCTTTATAGAAAATTATATTAATCATATATAATTAATAAACTTGTCGGCAAAAAGCAAAAGTACAAACTCTTGTACAAAACTAAAGTGCTCTTTGGACATACTTATAGAGTACTTTTAAAACCAGTAGATTACAATAAGCAAATTATACGCATGCCTCCGTCGTCTTTAGTCCCCTTTCCATAGCGATCTCTGTTTATATTGCTGCGCATGCGCAACCAAGTTTAAGAGCTCGTAAATCCTAATTTGTACTCCAGCCAGTGCAGTTTAAGTTGGCTGACTGTCTTCTTAACTTTATGGAGTGTTGGCGCATTTCGTGCTTATGGCCAACATCGTACGATCCAATTACCCACGCACGGGCGCCTTGGCAAGCTGCCGGAGCTGCTAATATGACAGTTCATCACTGAGTACTGAGTATTTTTTTTTTTTTTTTTCAAATATATCCATAGAAACATATGATAAATCAACTTCCGAAATTTCTATAAGCCTTATTTCCTTAGCCTTAGGCAATTGAACTTCCATTCGAGTGTATTCACTTAAGTACCCAAAATATTTGCAAATCACGTCATTTAGGCAATTCAAAGGCCTTCAGTTAATTAAGCATATCGAATCGCACAATTGTCATTGATCGATAAATTTAAATTAGTGCTCTTTATTTGTTATATAAGCACTTGACACTTATTGGATCGTTTGGAGTTCTTACTGGGGTTTCGCAGTTGCAAATTCAAACTAAGACTAAAACCAATTGATTCAAAATGCGTCGTGTGGTAAGTAATCGATTATTTTTTTTATTAAAATATAATTTCTATTATTAATTAATTTGCGCTTTTATTCCATAGTCACTATATTCTCTGGTCTTTGTTGCCTTGGTTGCCGCCCAAAAGAGCGTTCCAGTTGAACGGGAATCAAGTCTGTCGCTAGCACAGCAATATCCTTTGTTATTGAGTAATTTTGAAAAAATCCCAACTGCAGCTGCATATCCCATATTTAGCGCGGGAATTTCAAAGCACAATAAGGGTACCTTTCAATATGATCCATTGCTGAATTGTTCAAGTTCTGATACGAATTCTTCTTCGTTTAATCGAGCTTATAATTAGTGGTTAATGATTTTTAATTTTTTTTATTACTTTTGTTGTTTTGTTTTAAATAAAACGTTGAAAAAAATTGTAATTTTTACAATAATTTATATGAAAACAGGGAGCTCTGCCCCCTGCACGCTTTGCTTTTGAAGACAGCAAGACAAAATAGAAACTCTGACAAGTACAAAAATTGCTTGGGAGGCACTACAAATTTGAAAACACGTCAGTTTCCAAAAATTATCTGGAGCAAGGAAAAAATTGAAATCACACCAAGTTTAAAAAAAAAAATTGGGCGGAAAAAAGTATTATATTTTATTTAGTTACTTAAGTTTTAAAATCTTAGTAAGACCAAAAGGGAACCTGCAAAGGATTAAACAAATTCTTTATCGAATAAAGGAAAATGAAAATTTTTTTTATTTATTTTTATTTATGGTTTCTCCTTTGTTTGATATAAGGGATAAATCTTAAATTCAGCAAAGAAATACAGAGTCACAAGAAAAAGAACTACGAACTTTGCATATTACTGGGCCAACCATAGGGATTTTGAACCACTATTTTCGATTCTGGGGTCCAAAAAACCGCAACACCTAAGGGTTCTGAAATAACCTCAAAAGCCACATAAAAGTAGATATTCGGGATGGCAGAATTCGAATCCGAGCTTATGTTAGGCCTCGGACATAACATAAAAACTTGAACTAATTTGGAGGTTATCCTAGAACCCTGACGTGCTGTGGGTTTTTGGTGTTCGGATTCAGATTCAGCAACACCAAAAAAATAAAAAAAACGTTGAAAACCGAATATCAAAAATATAAAAAAAGATTATCGGTTTTTTGACGATTATCTTCGAATCCTTGGGTGTTGGGGTTTTTTAGACCTCGGGTTCGAATTCTGCGGCTCTGACACATGTGTATTCTAAAAACCTACTTTTTGTGGGTCTGAGAAATTAATTAAGAAACAGAATACAATTTTGGAAGCATTAATTTTTAGGAGAGATTTCATTTTTTCGTAATACTGTAAATAATATTTAGGATCCATTTAAAAAAATAAACGTTTTCAATAATTTTGTTATTGAAAAAATTATATTTGAAAAAATTATATTTTTAATTTTTATTTTTTTTTATTTTTTACTTGCTGCTCATATCATTAACAAAGACTGAATTGCTTAAAAAATGATTGATTTTGCTACAAAATAATTTGATAATTAATATAGTCTACTTATCTTAAATTATTTTTTTTTAATCAGTGCGAAACATTTTTGTGAAGAAAACATATTAGCATATGGGCATTTATATTTTGGCGTTACGTTACGTATGTATGAGAAAATATGACATGTATTAAAGTTGCCCTATATTAAGTTAAAAAAAGACAACAATTGGTTTTATCGATTAAAAAATAGAAATCGGTTCTGACTGAGATGGCAAAATCGCAAATTTGTGCAAGTCTTTTATGATAAAAATAATGATAGAATATTTTGCAAAACACTTTTCTATATTTTTTTTATTAGTCTTAGCATCTGGCGGTACGTTGTATGGTGTGACGTTTATCCAATAACCATTTTTCATTAGTAACTTTTTTATAGATCTATTTTACTCAAGAAAAACATAAATTTCGGTATCAATAATAATAATAAAATTAATAAATTTTTGATAAAATAATGATTATTTAATAATTTTTTTTGTATGCTTTCATAATAAAAATTAGAAATCTGTTATTTTTTTGAGTAACTTTACTTTACTAATTACTAATTCTTTATGTTTTACGTTTTTTAACCTTTTTTTAATTTTAATTTAATTTAATTTTTTATGAATGTTTTATTTGTAGACAATTTTTCTATTTTTAATACCTATTAGAAAAGTGTAGGCGCCATAGGCGTATTGGAATTTATGGGTTCAGTAGAACTCCTGCTGTATTATAGGGATGTCTAATCAGTCAGTCTTACTGTGGTGATTGAATTCTTCTCCGATTTTAGGAGTGTTGAGGTCTCGCTCTAGAGTGTTGGTCCGAATAAACCAGGGGCATCTGTATTTAGCAGTTCTTCAATATAATGAGTACCAATAGCTTCCAAAAAAAAATGATCAAGCTATAAATATCGTTAAGGACTTGCTCATAAATAAAAAATCTTAAGCGGTTTTTTTTGTTAATAATACTTGGGATCACTTTATTTCATGTTCTATCATAAACATAACCATTTGAATTCAGTCTAATGATGCAATGAATAAGCCAAAGGAACAGAGTGTACCACAGGCACGGAATGAACCAATGGAGCGGCATGAACGATGGGAGCAGCATGAACAACAGGAGCGGCATGATGGACAACGGGAGCTGAATGCACGACTGGAACAGCATGAACAGCAACAGCAGGTGCGGCATGCAGAGTGGTCTTCAGCACTGGAGCAACAATGGGCTGGATAACATTCTTGCTATGCACCTGTGTAAAGCTCTGATGGGAGACAGCCGAGGGCACACTGTGCACCACAGAACCAACTTTGGCCAGAACAGGCTCATGAACCAGATGAGTAGTATGCAGATGTCCAGCATTGACGGCAGCAATCAGCAAAGCGATAACAGCAATCTAGAATTAGGACAATGCATCAGATATCAATGCAGAAGCTGAAGTATGTTTTCTAAACTTACAAATTTGAACATTTTGGAGGTATTTTAGTTTGGTTTGATGTTTCTACGAGAAGGTTTAATGTGAAACTGATAAGTTTTACCTATCCATGAACGCATTTATATAGAACGCTCAAGCACAGATCTCAAAACTGGAATTCCGTAGCCAAAATCTAAGCGTCAAAATGACAACAAAACATGCCAACAATTTCCATTCAATGACCTTCAGTACGCTCTTTAACCAAAATCGAAACAGAGCAGCGTCATTTCTGGTTAACGCCGACGCTTTGACTGACAACCGAAGTCAATCTTGGTCTTATCAAATGCGCAGCAAGCAATTCAAGGTGGACAACGTCATCAGAGCACTGAGCCCTTAGCCAAAAAATTGTTTGTTCAGTTGCTATAAAAGCGATTCGTTTAGATCCCATCAGCATCAGTCGCATTTGTTAGCTACTCGAGACAACAATAAGTCAAAACCCGTCAAAATGTTCAAGTTTGTAAGTACTTTTGGAACTACTTATTTATTTGTACGCCTAACTATAATTGTAAATCCTCCTACTAGATTGCTATTATTGCTCTGCTGGTTGCTGCCGTCAACGCTGGACATCTGCACACTACACATCTGGTGCATGAGCCTGTTTTGGCCAAAGTGGGATCTGTGGTGCACAGCGTACCCTCGGCTGTTTCTCATCAGAGCATTACCCAAGTGCACAGCAAGAACATTGTTCAGCCCATTGTTGCTCCTGTGGTGCATGCTGTTCCGGTCGTTCACGCCGCTCCTTTGGTACACTCTGCTCCCGTGGTGCACTCTGCTCCTTTGGTGCACTCTGCTCCCGTGGTGCACTCTGCTCCTTTGCTGCACTCTGCTCCCTTGGTGCACTCCGTGCCTCTGGTTCACTCTGCTCCTTTGGCCTACTCGCTGCATCATCATTAGACAATTTTTTAAAAGATTTTACTTTTTTTTGTGATACAACATTTTTAATTTTCGCCTAAATAAATACAGTTTTATTTTTCATAACAAGATAAAGGGATTGATTTTTTATTTATTCAAAACATATCGGCGTTAAAATAGTAAGTAAAGGAGTCTACTTTTTTATGTCGATCTCTTAGACTTCGATGATTTTTACATCTGTAATAGTAGTTATTTGTCAATGCTATTCTTCTAAATTGGTTTTTGAAAATTGTTGATTAGTTATCGATAACAGAATATTTATGTAGACTTTTCTTTGTCTAGACATATCTTGGAAAAGAATAAAAACATATTTGCATTTTTTTTTTCAATGAAAGAAAAATGTTAGAATTTTTGAAACTAAAAAATATATATCTGTTTTTTATGTGCTATTATTTTTTTCGTTTTTATCAGTAAATTTAAGCATAGAAAATTTAAACATTCTTATTTTTAAGCAAAGTTGAGATCACTTTTAAATTTTAAAATTTATAAAAAAATTAAAGACAAATTTTATAAATAAAAAAAAAAAAAACAAAAATTGAATTAAAAATTTAAACAATTTTTTATTAAATTTAAAATTGTCTTTTGTTGAAAACAAAAATTATTCAAATATTTTATTTGATAACTCTTGTGAATGGAAAGTCTATTTAAATATTCTTTTATCGATAACTCCATTAATAGCACTAGTTTACAAATTTAAGGGTCATCGAGTAAACCTTCCTAAAAAAGTGTTTTTTTTTTTGGGTTATTTGGGGTCGAGAAACACGAAAATGGCAACCTTTTTTTTTTTTCTTAAGCACCGTTTTCGAGATGTTTTCGAAAAACATGTTTTTGGGCATTTTTTTCAGTTATTACTCAATATCTCGTGAACATAAAAGACGATTAGATCGAAAGGTATTGATGTGCTCTTTCCAGTGATATATAATAATAGATAATATATGTACAGATTAAGTAAAAATTATCGAAGTTACAGGCAACCAAATTCGAAAAAAATGTAAAGTAATTTTTGACCATTTTTCAAAATTACACATTTTCGGTATGCTTTTTATTAAGCTTTAAGCTGAAAAAGAATTCTTTTACGAACATTTCGAGTTTAAGATCTTTGAAATCGGATAAGAACTGTAGATGTTATGGAACCATGTACGGAAGTTCCAATCTTCACTCAATCACACTTTTGTATGAAAAAAAAATTGTTTACTCCTTACGCAGCTGTAGTCGGGATTTTTCGTTCATTTTTCCATCAAAATTACCAACTTAATGTTGGCAAGTATGTACCTCTATCACTTATGTAAAAATAATCTAAATCGAAGAGATCGATAATATATATAGCATGTATGTATGTAACATTTCCAGTCTGGAGATTTAAGCTTATATATTTTTATACATGCAGGGAATCTAAACAGATACATTTTTGACTCTACTACATGAAGCATTCAACATAGCTATAATAGTACAAAGGGGTATAGAAATTTTTAGACCAGATGACGACCACAAAATTTTCCTGCGTAGGAACGGAGTAGAATATTAACAAGAATTCACAAATTGTTCCAGCTTTTTCTATTAAAGATTCAGTGTTAACATCGAGGCAAATCGATTATGGTGTTTGGAGGTTTCGTCGCCAAATGGCAAACATTGTTTTGTTTTTTAGGGCTACATGTACATTTGCTAATTGCAGCCCGAAGCAGGATTTTGTTCCTTTTTTGCACACAGATCTATGCAATCGTGTCTCATAGGTCCGCAAATATTGGTATGAAAAGCTGAAATAGGACTCTTTTATTTGGTGTGGTCTAATGATATCCGAGATTTTGACAAAGCTGAAAAGAATGGGAAAATAGGAGTATATCTTCTCATCACAAATTAATCCTAAACGGCACTCAGCTTATCTACCTATCTTTCTTTAAAGTAAGACAAAGATCGCCGTATCCTACTATCCCTGTCGCTTACTTTACACTAACACCTGCGCACTTATACCAAACAATAAGCAGTGCTACAAACCTTAAGCCGCTATATTTTTAATAGTATTGTTGAGAATAGGCGCGCTTTCACCGCTACTCTCACCAAGCAGTTCAAGCAGTATTACTATTGCCCAATTGGTAAAATAGGATCATTGGGAAAAAAGGAGCAGCCTCAAACGATTTTGTTTGGTGTCCTATCATTTAACCTACCATTTGATAAGCATAGGGCAATTAGTTTGATTATAGGTTACATAGGTGTAAGATTTAAAACAAAGAAAATCGACTTTTTTGCTGAATTCAAAATTTATTATTTTTTTCCTAATACCAAGGCATAGCTATTAGAAACAAACCATAAAAGTCTTATACAAAAGCATTACGTATACGCGTATAAGACGGTCTTGCAATAAAATTTATTGCACACTTTTAGGCTGCGGCTGAAAATAAAATAAAAATAATTTCATAATTTTTTTGTTCTTGTTAAATAGCTGAAGCTGATACTTAGCATAAAAATAAAAAGCAGTACAAAATAGTTTTTCTTTTTTGAAATCACTTTTGCATGATTAAATTTAATAAACAGGGCACTAATGAATTTCTCGTTTTAATATTAACAAAATCTTTGAAAAGTAGAATGTTTGTGTGTGTGTGTCTATGTGCGCGGCAGTTGCAAGAATATCAACTCTCCTTGTTGCTTAACCAACCACCCAGGGACTCCAAGGATGCACGCTCTTGATAACCACAGGAGAAGGATGCACCTGTGTAATGGCAGAATGAGAAACTGCAGCAGGCACAACGCTAACGATATGTGGTGCAGCCACAATATGGGGTCCAGCAACAACTGTAGGTCCCCAAATTCCTGGTGCAATAACACTTGGAGCGGGAGCGGGTGCTGGTACTGGAGCTGGAGCTGGGGCAGCAGCGGCCAAGCTCAGCAGAGCAACGAAAACGCACTAGAATTAGGATGCAAGATTTATTTCGCCAGGAGACTTGAGTTGACTTCGTATGCAACTTACCAGCTTGAACATTTTGTATTGTCGAAGGTTTAGAACAAATTGACATGCAATTGCATTTATGTCTCGGCTATTTATACAAAAAATAAATGCGAACTTGCTCCATTTACATTGATCTCCAAACTAGAACACATCTAATGGCTTTTGCTTTGTCCAGCTCTCTGTGAGCGTGTGTCAACACCTCTGCACTTGCAGCAGCTTGGCAACAAACATTCCACGGTCATTGCACAAACCCTTCCGGGGGACAAGTTCTCAACTTATCAGTTACAGTTTTCTAGCCAACTTATTGACAGCTAGTTGGTATTTTTTTACGCTACGTTGATCAGTTTAATATGTTATACGATTTGGCTTATGATTTATTTTGCTATGTGCAAGCATAACGTCACTAAAGCGAGTAAAACGAGTAAATCGTGGCAACGTGACGTATACTTAATTTCGCCCTCTCTGTACGGTCAGGTAATTAAGTAAAAAAAAAAATGACAACAATGTAGCAAGAAATCTAAATGCAACACGAGAAAATCTGAGCTTATTTAAGCGGCACCAAATAAAGCCGATTATATGTATTATTTTATATATTGCATAAATTAAGTAGACATAGGGCGTGTTATATGGAATACATAAAGTGCAACAAATGATTAATGTACAACAGCAGTCAATTGATGGAATGAATGAATGAATGATTGACAATCGTTTAAGCTATTGCCATTTGAAAATGTGTGTAAGTCATGACCTGTGTGCGCAAATAAAGCAAAGAGGTTATTTCCTTAAAGTTACATCTACCTAAAACCAACAAGAAAACTCATTAAGCCATAATTGAAATGTTAACAGATACACTGTAAAAAAAATTACAAAAATTTTTAAATAAAAAATGAATTCAAAAAATAAATATAAAATTTTTCTTTGTTATTTTCAGAATTGTAGGCGCTTTCAAGTGTAGAGTTGGCGGTGGAAGGGAATAATTATTAGTTACTCAACACCTCATCAAAAAAAATCCTATCAAAATTCTTATGGCAAAGAATTTCGCTCTCTTGTACGCAGCCTTGTTGACGACCACCAGTGCTGTCCATTTTTTATTGGCACTTGACATCTAGATGGCGCCAGCAGTATCATCACCTATTCTGTTTTAGCTAACATGATGGGTAGGCAAAGTTGGTAAAGAAACTTTTCAAAAGAGTAAAAAGTAGCTATAATAAAGGAAGTGAAGTGCCAGCCAAATATCATTAGCCCGCAAGTGCAAAGAAAACGGCTTGGAACGATTCGTTTATTTATTTTCTATTTGTAAACAAACAGCTGGAGCACAATAGATCCCAAGGATTTGTTATTAAACAAAACTGCTGGCGCCATCTAGCATAAATTGCTGGCGCCATCTAGCTGTCACTTGCCCAAAAATGGGCAGCACTGTTTACTCACAAGCGCTACGCATACAATTCTTTTACTTACGTAGAATTTTCCTCTGTCTGGTCTTTATACGAGGCTGCGTATTGGCCTTTTAACAAATATTTTAAATAATATTCGCAACATTTTACTGAGAATTTTAGATTCTTTAATAGAAATTAAACTCTCTCTTTACTAATTAAACAAGTTACTCTTCAAACTTTTAAGTGAAAATGCTTTTAAACTGTGTTTTTTCAGTGTAATTGCATTTCTTTTAGCCTTTTATGATTTTAAAAATCATATGTCTAAAAAATAAGCATAAACTTCCAAAAGTAAACATTAACAGCAGGCCACCTTGTATATTGGTCAATGAACTGTTTGATAAAAACAAAAATATTGTTACAAAAAAAAAAAAACGTTAAATAATAATAAATATAATAAAATCAAATTGAAAGCTAAACGCAAGCAAAACATTAAAAATTTCAGGGTTAAGGCTGCTTATGTTTTATTTGACCGCAAAAAATAAAAGCAATTCAAATAACAACATTAATAGTAATAATAATAATAATTATTATTATATAATGCTCAACTTGTTGATTTAATATGATTTTAATTTGATTAAGGAAATGTTTTGAGTGTGATAAGTATCCAATGATTAACTATGCACAAACTGTTTTTAAATTAGAATTGAATTTAATAAAAAACTAAGGCTGATAGAGTATTAAATGGATTAGTTAGTAGTTCTAGTAATTAAGCGGCATAATAGTTGCCAATTTATTTTAATTTATGGACACACTGTAATTAGTTCGATTTAAAAGTGTGCCCAAACTGAGTTTATTTATTCAATACTTATTTACTTACAGTTTCAAGCAATGGTTAGACAATTAAAGTTGGTATTAGGCGAATTTGAATGTTAAAATAAAAAAATTGTGAATCAGTTGTGTCGATTATGGGATACCCTGCTTTCATTTTTCCTATTAATGTAAATATTTGCTTCAAAGAAGGCGTTACTGAGGTACGCGGAGATAAGAGGAATATTTTGTGATAATATCAACTTTTTAGGTATATTATGCTCACACGAGTTTAATCTAGGTATCAAAATTGGCGATCTAAAATTTAAACGTAAAATTTCGACCTGAAGTATTTATTATGTGGCAGTAAGCCACGAAATTTACTTACAGAAAAACGCAGCGATATATCAAGCGATATCGGATTTTCATATTTTGTTGGAATTTGCTGTCTTTAGCTCTTATGGTAGTCATGGTTCGTAGGGGAGAAAGGAGCGAGATATTGATCGATATCGGATATTCATCGCTTGTTGAAGTTTGGTGTCTCTAGCTCTTGTGGTCATTTATGCTTTCTAGGGAGTTAAGGAGCAAAATGTCGATTGATATCGGATATGGTCACTATGGTTCCTACGGGGGGAATGGAGAAGAGATATAGATCCATATCGCATATTCATCTCTTGGTGAAATTCGCTTCCTCTAGCTCTTGTGGTCATTTATGGATTCTACGTAGGTACGGAGCAAGATATCGATCGACATCGGTTATTTATCTTTTGGTGGAATTTGGTGTTTCTAGCTCTTATGGTTATTTATAGTTCGTAGGGGAGAACGGAGCGAGATATCGATATGGTTCCTATGGAGGCACGGAGATATTGAACGATATTGCATATTCATTTTTTGATGAAATTTGGTGCCTCTAGCTCTTATGGTCACTAATGGTTCCTATGGGGCAACGAAACGAGATATCGATCGATTTCGAATATTTATCTTTAGGTGGAATTTGGTATCTCTAGCTCTTGTGGTCCTTGAGTTCCAGTTCTTCTTACTGACAGACAGTGGGCCGGATATGGCTCAAATGCTACCTGAGGTGATGCTAAATATTTTGGTATAAAGCACTTATAGATTAACATGTCTCCATCCGTTGCATAAATCTAGTATACTCTTGACCCAATGCGTATAGTGTATAAAAATTATAGTTGATTTTTATATATGGTTAAGCTTTTATTACGCCTTTAATCAATTTAATTGGCATACATTTGCATTAATTCATGTCGTACATATAAATTATTTTACACTGAGGAATAAAATATCTTATGAAAAAACTGACGTAAATTTCTAAGCAAACAATTTTTATAGTCCGGTTTGTTTGCACAAACTCGGATTGCCCCTTAATAGTTTATAAGGGCGGTAAAGATTTCTTAGATTGGTGTAATTACTGCAACTTAGTAATTAATACATTTTGCAATAAAATTGTAATCTTGCACTTGTTTCAAAGTTATTTCAAGCTGAATTTTTAGTACTATATTTTTAGGATTTTAGTTTTCAATAACAATAAGGGAGGGCAGGCATGACTTTCCAAAAACAATGTATCACTCCCGACTAGAATTCCTTTGCTCCTTTGACAAGCGCAGTCGTAACGGCCATTGGTTATCTATTAAAAAACCCTTTTGTTTGTTGTCATATAAATCGTACGAATGACAACATCACTAAGCCTCTTAAAACGTCATCAATGACGTCAGATGTTCCATCATCCAAGTTACATCCACGGTATTCACTTGTGACACAAGAGGCACGCTATTCAGTTTATCCACAAAACTGTGGACTTTCTTCTTTTGTTTTATGCCACAAACAGACGCAAAACAAAAACCTACAACCATTGGCAATAGGTGGCCCCATTCAAAACTGGGTTGGGGTAGGTGAGAGATACTGTTAGTTAGTGACCGACTAATGTTATGCCTGGCTCGTTTACTGGGTCCAAATTGATGTGAGAAGGATAGATGGGATTTTTGAGTGACATAATGAGCATGTAATCAAAGAAAACATTCGATATCACAATTTCCTCATCGCAGTGATACGCTGACTGAGTGTGAGTGCGTATGTGTGGGAATTTCCATTGGAAATTCAATTTCTGTGTTATGCAAATGAGTTACTGGCTCCAATATGCACGGCTAGGTGTTAAATTGTCGATATGAAAGAGTTGTAAGTCTTTGGATAGTGTTGCAATTGTAATGCTTGGCTGGTTAGCAGTCAATATAGCCGAAAAGTATTTTTTTATTTAGTTAATTGTTAATGTAGAAATGTAAATGTAAAACCATTTACGTATACAATAAACCAAAAAGTGATAGGTTTGTTTTACCAATTCGCATTAAATTCCGAATTGCCCTAAGATTATGAAAACGGAATTTCATTGCTTTTGCCATCAATTTTCAATTTTGCCCCTGGGCGGGACATGGGGATCTCTATTAATAACTGTTCAAAGAGAACAGGGACCTACAGTTTATAGCCGAATCCGAACGGCGGTGTCTTTTTAGAGAGACACAACGCATCGCTCTGTAAAATATATAAAAATATTAAACGGTGTGGCAAAAAACTGCGAAAATCTACTGCGGAGAACGGGGGAAGATATAGACATGATTCATCAAACTTCATCATCTCAGGATATTTGCGCACAAGCTGGTAAAGTTTCGTATTTCTAACTCTTATAATCTCCGAAATCTAAGTGTTCATACAGACGGACAGACGGACATTGCTTAATCGCTACCTTTGGTATCAAGGACTTGGGGTCTGGTGGGGGCTGGCGTACAAAGCACGTAGCGGAAGGAGCCCTCTAGTTATACCCTGTACCAAAGTTACCTAAAGTATTATCAGGGTGACTAGAGAATTCGCTATGCTCATGTCCGTCTGACCGTCTGTCTGTCTGTATGAAGGCCTAGATTTCAGAGATGTTAAAAGATAGAGCAACCATTATTATTCTTCGGGAGACAAGTTTATTTTACTTTTTTGATATCGGAGTTATATTATATAGCTGCCATTGGGGTTTTTCAGAGGACCTCGAAAAAAAACCAAAAGTTTTAGATGGATAATTCGAATTCCATGGCACATCCACCTTTTTTTTATCCTCCTACTACGCCTCCTTTTATCTTGGCATATAGTAATACAAATTCGGGATCACGCATTTCAAATAATGAAAAGTTTGGTTGCTCTAGCTTCAAACATAGGGTTTGCTCCATAAGCTCAGGGTATAAAAATCGACCTTCGCATGAAGCTGAGAAAAATTGACTTTTTGTACTTTTTACAAAAAATCCCGTTATTTCCATCACTCATTTTTTTCGTAATCGATCTGACTTTATTAGTCCTAAATAAAACTGTATGAACATTTTTTTAAAAATTTGGAAATTTACGTTTAAAATAGAATTTTTTCTTAAGAATTTGCTGAAAATCACGAAAAATTGCATATGAATGCATAATCAGAAGTATCGGAAAGCCACTGCACTTAAGAACACTTCCCATAGAATCTTCTTGCAGACGCTGGCTAAGCCATCCATGGGAGAATTGAGTAGGAGTAAGATATCTATGACGTCACTTATGCATTAATACGGTTCAATTGGAAAAGGAGGCGAAAGCTATTACTTAAATCTTATGACACTCAATTTTTTTTTGGTTCAGTATTTTTTTTAAATTTGCGTTTTTGTTATTAATTTGTACAAATGTCAGGGACGACATTTACCAAAATTCTTGTCTTTGCTAGAATTTGCCAAGGCCAAGTAATTGTGGCGTCATCTTGTGCGAAGGAATGTTGTCAGAAGTTCTTCTTTAACAATCATTTTTGAAATTTTGTAGGAAATCGGGAAGTATTAATAACTATATGGTGAAACTAATATCTCTTCATTATTATAAATGTTTTATATTTAGGATTTATATTTTTTGTTATTTATAGAAAAATTGTTTAAGTTTTGTAATTCTTTATAAGTTTTTTTATCACAAACTGCTCTCTAGATAGAAATTATAAAACACACTTTCTGGTAGATTTTGTATCTTTTTTTATATTATTGTCATTCAACTAATTTAAACAGCAGCAACCTTCATATAGCGATCTTTTTTTACATTAAAATTATTATTATATTTTTTTAAAATTTTTTGTTAAGCCTTTTTTCCATAAATTGTTTCTACACACACATACAAACACAGCATACAATAGAGTGAGAGTTTAAATAAAAATTTTACCCACTAAGTATTGTTTCGTTTCGGTATAGCCTCGTTAGAAGTTTGTATAGTATCCGTAAGGACGCAGTGCTCACTCAATGGTAATGATGATAATCGTGGAAATCATGGAAATCATGATGATGATGGAAGGGATCGTAAGGGTGATAGGCCTTGATAATGGGCGCCGGATGATAAGCCTTAATAATAGGATGCACTACAGTCTTGACCACAGGCACCACGACAGGCTTAATGATATGATGTGGCACACTGTGCACCACTGTGGAGCTTTGATGTGATATAGCAGCCGGTACATGAACAATTTTGGCTACGTGCAGCGGTTCGTGATGATGATGATAGAGCGGATATTCCGGAAAGTGATGGTGATGGCCGTGTAGAAAGCCCGGACGTGCCAGCGCCAAAGCGCAGATCGACAGTAGTGGCAATAACTAGGTGTGAGAGTATATGCTAGAACCGTGTGGTAATCCTTAATAGACTTCTGTGCTTACCACTTTCAACATTTTGATGTGTGTGGCGTTATGTTAATCCTTTTGGTGACACTTGGAATGCGCGTTAACTTG
This sequence comes from Chymomyza fuscimana, assembly GCA_949987675.1. NCBI lineage: Eukaryota > Metazoa > Arthropoda > Insecta > Diptera > Drosophilidae > Chymomyza > Chymomyza fuscimana. Next base: position 26,226,613 of record OX465089.1, on the reverse strand, counting down.
CAACTGATGCCACCAGCGCAGCAAATCATGGCTTTTATACACTTGCACTTGTTGCCACTGTTAGTTGCAGTTGCAACGATTGTTGTTGTTGCAACGACTGCAGATGCCGTTGGCTGCCAAATGCCGACGCCATTGGCCGCTGTCGCAGTTACTGATGCTCTCATTGTTTGTCTCGATTACCAACTGCAACAACAACAACAGCAACAACAACGGCAACAACAACGACAACAATGTGACGTCAACGTCGCGTCGACGTCGTGGCAGTCATCAGCCACTTGCCATATCCGTTTTTGCTGCCAGCTGCGCTGCTGGCTTTGCAACACTTCAAGATCGTGCAACTTTTGCATCCGCAGTTGCTGTAAGCGTCGGTGGCAGCGTCGGCGTCGACGTCGAAGTTGTCTTTGTTGCTGCTGTAATTGCTGCACATTTGATTGTTGTTGCTGTTGTTGTCGGTACTTAGTTGCATACATATTTTTAAATGTTGCAGTTGTTGGTTTTGAAATACTCTAATAATCTATGCTTCGACGACGTTAGCTTAGTTACGCTGTTCAGCACAAATCCGAGATCACCCGGAGACCTTATAATCCATTGTGATGCCTATTTAATGGGGAAGTCGCGAGCTCTTCCGAGAAAACGCCCGCTCCTGTGTCTTCAACTGTCTTCTATCCATCTCTATAGATCCTTAGCTTTGAAACTGAAGTTAGTCGGGCAATAAAAAATATTCCCATTCTACTCCAATATCCAAAAAATATGGAAACTTATTTATTATGATTTAATTTAAACATTTTTTTTTGATTTTTCGAAATTCATTTCGAAACCTCTTTGCCTAATAAGTAGCTAAGAAAGCTTATATTGAAGATCCCTATTTTCGTATTATACAAATTTTATACTCTGTCTTTTAGGCGAAAAAGTTTTGCTTTTCGCAAAAGAACCCTTCAACTGTTTATCTATCTGATGGCTGTTTGAGAAGAGGAACATTTGATCAACACGGATTCTATCTCTTCTTTTTCTTAAAAGCTTCTACATAGGTCGAAGTAAGTAGAACCTCGGCGAGCTTTGCTCCGCGTCGGTTGATTCCTAGCTTCCTCTATACTGGACATAAACTGTCTATAGGCAGTCTCCAAAGTCTCCTCTGCAGAGGAGACTATATTATATACTATATAATATACTATATTAATGTCAATTTTATTTAAGGTTAAGCGACGCCATGTCGTGCAGGGGCGTCCTCTACGTCTACTGCCTTGAGGGTTACAATGCAGGGCCATATTGGAAATATCTTCCGAGGAGGCCAAACTTTTATCTTCAGATTTCGTTGTTGATGTCCGACATGCTTGTGCTTGACCATAGCTCTTCGTTTGATAATTTCGGTTCGGCCAGAAAATACGTAAGATCTTCCGAATAAAATGATTGATACAACTGCGTAGGTTCTGTTGTACTTGCTCTGTTACAAGCCACGTATAGAAGAACTACTATGACGCAGAATTCAAAAATGATGGTCTTAATGAGATGCGATGTGCAAATTTTATTTAGTCTCGTATAAGCCCCAATTGGCTTTTTGATTGTAGCGGCTACATCAGTCTTTGTAGCTCCGTTGGACATGATTATGCTGAAACTCTTCGACTTGTTCAGCCCATTCAGTCCTAGGCAGAGAAGCATCTATTTATTTTCACCTAGAGATGCATTTCTTGGAATGGTAGTAAGAGCTTCGCTTAGGGCGGTGCCTAGAGCTACAGATGAAATGGAATAACAATCTTTCTTTTCAACTAATATTAAGAATAATATTGTTGGAAAAGCTGCACTGCGGCGCTAAGAATATATTTTCACAATAGCTAGCCCGATTCCCCTAAGAAACTTTATTAGTTTTTTAGTCGAGTGACATCGTGCTTTAAGATTCTATCCCCAAAAGATATATTTTTCTTCAGGCGGAGGGGAGGATTGGGAGAGTTCTTCTTCAATATCACAGAATCTTCAGCTTACTAAATGAGTTATATAATCGACCCAAAAAGTTGGCTACATAAAAATATCATCGCTGCCTCCATATTTATAATAAATTTTGTAGTACAGTTTAATTTATTTTTAAAGTGTATTTCAACAAAAATATTGAACACTCTATTCCAGTGGTCGGCATGCACAGAGTAGCGCAGTGACGTCACAGTGCTTCGGCATTGCAGCTTCGTGTCTGTTGCTGCGCAAATAAGTACATAACGTACGTGCGTCGACGTCGCTGCCGCCACTAATCTCTATATACGTGAGATAGGGCCGTACCGCCCACTGCGCTACTCCAATGGTCGGCAAGTGTATCTACTCATAATTTTCAGACATACCAATTTTCACGCATCCAAAACTCGAAAATGCTTTCTGTTGGTAAAATAGTTTATATCAGGGTATCCAAAATTCGCCTTTCCAAATCAATTATTTTTTTTAATTTTCCTTATTTTTTATTTGTATTTTTCTCATACAACTTAACTTCGTGTTTGGCATCCAACGACCCTTTCCATGTGTCGCTTGGTGAACCCAAGCCAGGGGTTCACTCAAAGCCATGACAGGTGGCTGCCAGTGCCCTACTTAAACACCAAGATTAGATAGTTGGCTAACAAACACCATCTTGCAACTTGTTTTATTTAGAATGTTTGTCTTTCAGTTATTGGCTCAAAAACGAGTATATATATATTATAATAGTTGAGTATATAGTTAGAATTATTTATTGTTGTTGCACGCATTAAGTTGCATTTGTTGTACAACAATTAGACTTGGTAATTGCCATTGTAAGCTTTTATTGACGCTTCTCTCGACATCTTCAAATTGCAGCACACAATCGACAATTTTCGCCTCGATGGATCTGTCATTGTCTGTGTTTGTTTTTGGTTTTTTTTTTTTCCGTTTTTTGTTTTTCACTTTTTATACCGTTAATCTAACTGGTTGTCGTCTTCAACAAAGTTGTTTTTGTTGTTGTTGTTGCAACACATGCAACATAATTTATGCCAGTGTTACGATTCGCCGCAACGACCTTGAAGCTTTTGCAAATTGTTGTTGGTTTTTGAGTTTTCGGTTTTTGTGTGTGTTTATTTTTATACTCTTTAAAAGAGTATTTCCCTACCATTTTTTTTATTTCCTTTTTGTCGTATATTGAGCTTTACAATGGTCCACACGGTCTCTGGCTGATCTCGATCTGAGCTGTGCGACCTAACATACCTAACCTAGCGGAGTATCTTTGATTTGTCGAAATTTTTGTAATTATATGGATTAAGCTAATATAAATATATATTATTCCTGGCAGTGATGGGTTACTATGTTAAGCCAACTTATAGTTTTTAACCATAAGCTAACTTTATGTACATACTTTAGTTATAATTATTTGGGATAAATAGTTTTGACATTTACAATCCTTGAATCTACTAAACCGTATATCCATAATTTCCATAGTCATAATTCGATTTCGACCAAAAAATTTTACTTGGTAAATATCCAAGATTTAGACATTCATACAGACATGTCTGGATCAATTTCTTTTGTCCTTCTGACGTTTGCCGCTTCTTTAACTTAATATTCCCATTCACTTAGAGTACAGATCTATACTATTTGAAAGGGAGTACTCGGCAAAATTATAGCATACAGTTTTTAGTCTTCGAGCCATAGACGCATCGGAAAGCTGGTATAACGCACAAAATTTTGGACTGATTAATTAATTTAATTAATCCCTTGAAAAAGTTGCCAAAAACTTGAAATTTTTAAAAACTTGCCGTTTAGTTAAAGATTAGCTTATACTTATCTTCAAGTTTTTCAAGATAAGGTAAAAATAAGATCTAAAAGTAAGTTTTCAGATAAGATACCTCTACATAAAGTGGGATCCAAATAACCGACTTCCACATTATTCGAACAGTCTTTGCCTTATTAGTTTGCCTTCCTTAACCGAACGGTAGAAATCGCCACGGCGTGCTGTTCGTGCATAAACTACTACTCGGTCTAATTGATTCCAGTGAACCTCTTACTAAAGTAACTCGGAATTCTGAGTCACCACTTCTTCTTCTTTTATAATATATTTTATTATTTAATTCTTTATTTGCGCTTTCTTTTCCAACTTTTATTGTAAATCCTAGTCTCTGGCCACTTTATGATGTGAGTCGGGATTAGTTCATTGCTATTATTCCATAATTCTTTTGTCAAGCGAACATTGTTGCAGTCTTAAATAATTAATTATAAGTTTTGGTAAGATTCTTCAAATACCATATCGTACAAACTTCTATCAAAATAATTTATTGAGTTAAAGAGAAAATAACATTGGCGTTTTCTTATTCTGTTTTTTTGAATAAGACGATATAATCCTTTTTTCTACGGTTTCGGATTTGAATAGAACTATGATAATCCGTAGCATATAATCGAGGATCTACTCCTCTGTTTGCAGCAGAAAAACTTCAGCCATTTCTATAGGGCATTAAAAATACGTTGCGCTAAAGTTCGATTTTCTACTGCTCTTTTTTTTTCGTTTATTTTTTATTTTTATTTTTTGACTAGTCAGTCACTTGGCCAACGGAAATTCACACTAACTAATTTCATTTTTTTTTACTATATATGGTATGTAAAATAAATTCTTTGTTTTTGGTTTTCTTGCAAATTATCTATGGCGTTATCTTCATAAAGATAATGCAAATTCTTGAGTAATTAGCATGAGAATTTGCTATAACATAGACCAAAATTTGTTTAATCATGTGAAGAATATTCTATGCAAATGTTTCCAAACATATTAGTGAGTTGCATGTGGCAACTTCTGTATGTTGGCTATCAGTTGGCACCTGTGTTGCCGTTGCCTCGAGCATATGAGGCTGTAAGTCAACAAGTGGCTTTAATTGAGCTTAAAACTTGCTCAATGTAATCTCAAGTTTGTGTTTCTAACGAGCACCTGAATCATTGAGCTTGCTACCATTTTTTTTTTTAGATTTTGTTATATCTTTTTGTCATGTCAGGTTCGCCAGACGGCTTATAATGGCTTGGATTGAAGATCTATGGCTTCATTTGGCCAAATGGTGACTGCTAACTTGTTTTGATATTTAGCTTAACATATGCATTGTCATGCTGTGTGCTGCACTTGCTACAAAGTTCAATTTGGAAGCGTTGCACTGAGAAAAAATTCAAAATGCATACTTAAGAAAGCTTGAGAGAGAGAAAAAAGTGCAATCAGATTTTTTTTATAATATGTATATCAGTTTGGATGTACTGAAAAATTTTATAAAAAAGATATTTATTATTATCTTACGTCTACTGTATAAAAAAATGTGGTACAGTCGAGGCGGTGCCCGACAGTGGAATACCCTGTACCTTTTGTGTCAAAAAAATTTTTCCTGCATATTCCATCTAAGAACTTTCCAATTGGAATTTTTTTTTTTTTGTGAAAATCGATATTTATACCTTTAAGTTCCCTAAAATTTTACCCATTTTGATGAAATTCGAATGTTACAACAAAGAACTTATTTAAAGTATACGGGGTAAGTTTCAAGTTGGTATGTTGAGGGGTGTGGGAGAAAACACGGTAAATCGATTGCGGGGGGTGGGGGGACCGCATCGATAAAATTTGGATGTGGATTTGTTCATTAGAGCCACATGAATGAGCTTACCAAATATTGTGATTCTAGGTCACTTGTAGCCATAATTGCGTAGAGTCAAATATTGACGCAGTTTATGGGCAAGGGGAGGTGAAATTTGCACATTTTTGACTATAACTTCTGTTGTATTTGTCCGATTTTGTTAATTTTTTACACATAGATGCATGTAACTACAACGCATCGCTCTGTTAAATTTCATATGAAAATATGAAAAGGTGTGGCTAAAAACCGCGGAACTCTACTGCGGGGGAACGGGGAAAGATATTGACATGATTCAACAAACTTCATCTGCTTAGGAAATATGCGCACCAGCTGGTAAAGTTTCGTGTCTCTAGCTCTTATAGTCTCCGAGATCTAGGCGTTCATACGGACGGACGGACGGACGGACGGACGGACATGGCTCAATCGCTACCCGAGGTTAGGGTAAGCATTTTGGTATAAAGGACTTGGGGTCTGCCACGCCTCCTTCTGTCCGTTACATGCATTGCACAAATCTAGTATACCCTTTGTACCTATAGGTACAGGGTATAATTATTATTATTAAACTAAACTCTAATTATGTTTGAATATATAAATAGTTTAATTTTTTTCAAAATTTCAATTTTTAAAAATTATGTGAGTTACATTGCGTATACGCAACGTGGCCTTATATGTGCTGCGCTATGGTTTTTATACCCTGTGCCTATAGGTACAAAGGGTGTACAAGATTTGTGCAATGTATGTAACGGACAGAAGGAGGCGTGGCAGACCCCAAGTCCTTTATACCAAAATGCTTACCCTAACCTCGGGTAGCGATTGAGCCATGTCCGTCCGTCCGTCCGTCCGTCCGTATGAACGCCTAGATCTCGGAGACTATAAGAGCTAGAGACACGAAACTTTACCAGCTGGTGCGCATATTTCCTAAGAAGATGAAGTTTGTTGAATCATGTCAATATCTTCCCCCGTTCCCTTGCAGTAGAGTTTCGCGGTTTTTAGTTTAGTATTTGTGCGATGCGTTGTAGTTACATGCATCTATGTGTAAAAAATTAACAAAATCGGACAAATACAACAGAAGTTATAGTCAAAAATGTGCAAATTTCACCTCCCCTTGCTAATAAATACAAATATTAAGAGTCTAGAGTCAAAACTCTACGCAATTATGGCTACAAGTGACCTAGAATCACAATTTTTGGTAAGCTCATTCATGTGGCTCTAATAAACAAATCCACATCCAAATTTTATCGATGCGGTCCCCCCACCCCCCGCAATCCATTTACCGTGCTTTCTCCCACACCCCTCAACATACCAACTTGAAACTTACCCCGTATACTTTAAATAAATTCTTTGTTATAACATTCGAGTTTCATCAAAATGGGTAAAACTTAGGGAACTTATAGGTATAAATATCGATTTTCACCAAAAAAAATAAATTCCAATTGGAAAGTTCTTAGATGGAATGTGCAGGAAAAATTGTTTTGACACAAAAGGTACAGGGTATTCCACTGTCGGGCACCGCCTCGACTGTACCACATTTTTTATGCTACTTTTTTTGCAAAAATCTCAAAATATTGAGATATTTGCACCAAATTTGGTACTTATGCATATTTTAAACCCCCCAAGAAGGTCTACCAAGTCTTACCAATATTTTCCCGCCAAAAATGCAAGCAAAAACGACGTACAGTCAGCTGACTTTGCCCGCTCTCCACAGCAACAGTGTTGCCCAATATTTGAAATAAATTTTTTTATCATCTAATTTGGAAAAAGAAAATTTGAGATCTATGCCAAAAAAGTGGAAAAAAAAACCATAGTGGGCTGTAAAAGATTGACGTTGCCAAATCGAAAAAAAAAAAAAAATATTATGTGTTCTATGGAATCCACAAAGTTTCAGTTATGTGCAAGCAATTTTATTTATCCTGCTTGTTTCTCTCAGTGTATTTACTAACTAGAACACTTCAATGACGTGCTCATTAGAATGTCGAGCTATGTGGCCAGCTTGCATGAACCCATATGTATAGTATATTGTGACAAGTTGGCAAATGTCAACGGCTTATTATTATTATTATTATTATTATAACAAATACATGGCACATCGGCCAGCAGCCAGTGCATATTAATCAGGTTTATATGATTTGCATATTTACATAGTGGAATTGGCCAAGTAAAATAAAAACATTCAATCGGAGTTGAAAAAAAAGTTAAGTAAACACACCCTAAATTAATTCAATTGACGCTTATCTGCACCAGGAAGCATCACATCTCTCTGAGCCAGCTCGTTGCTCAGTTACAAAGTGCTTTGTTGCATGCAACACAAATGGTTTTTTTTTTTGGGGCGCCGCCAGTTGGCTAAATATTTCGAAATGCTTTTCCATTGCAGTTCAGTGGGTTAGTAGTGTGGACCAGCCCGACCCAAAACTCTCCTTTAAATAGATGTATTTGTGTGTTTGTATGTGTGACAGTTTAATTGAGCACAAAGCCTGGTCAAGATCTCAAGATTGGGCTTATATGTGTGCTACGTGTATTTAATAACTTGGAGTATTTCATATGCATCTAATACTTTTGACCATATTGACTACTGAGGTAGCCAATCTTAAAGCAAACATCTATTTGGCTGCAATTTGTGCTTGGTAGTTGTTTGTCTTGGTAGTTTAGATTATTCAATGTTATTGCAATTAAATTTTCGAAAACAAAAATTTGCTAAAAGAAGTGAATTAGTCAGGGACGGATGACCGACTATGGAATACCTTGTAGCCACTGAAGTTGTATAGATTCATTGCAGTTTGCAGCCGCATTCAAAGAGATATGTAGAATCATTCCGGCTGTCAAATACCCCTATACTTTCATAATTCAATGAATTTTACAAGGTGACGCCAAAAAGTGCGTAGAAAACTGGTTCAATTTGTGTATGGTAGCTATATGAAATAGTGTACCCATCTGACTAAAAAAATAAATAGGTACACATTGTTCCACGATAGGAAACACCTTCACTTAATGTTATGATTTTCAACATATTAGTAACTTATTTCGCATACTTTTAAACAATAATTTGAGTAACATAAATTTTGCAAAGTGTCCATATGCTCTATGACCTTAACCTGGAAACTAGTGCTGGAAGTAACATCGATGTTATATCGATTCATCGAGGTTTTAATTCTTTTGCGATCATAGATATTTTTATTTCGATTTTCGATTATCGATCAAATCCTATTACGGACAAAATATGGGCAATCAACGGCATCCAGGTCACATCCAGGGGTTCTTAGAGAATATCCAAATTATCTCGTTTTATGGGATTTTTTGGTGGTTATCTCATAACCCATGTGTGAAGGAGTTTTTTGAACTTTGGATTCAGCTGCTCAAAATCCTTAAGGGATGCCTGTGTCACCTGTTAAGTTTACACCACTTTTTTTTGTGGCCTGTATTATCCTTTGGTTTTCGTTGTATAACCTTTTGGATTGTTATTTATTATTTCTCTGCTTGTAATTAATTATACCCTGTACCTATAGGTACAAAGGGTATACTAGATTTGTGCAATGTATGTAACGGACAGAAGGAGGCGTGGCAGACCCCAAGTCCTTTATACCAAAATGCTTATCATAACCTCGGGTAGCGATTGAGCCATGTCCGTCCGTCCGTCCGTCCGTCCGTCCGTCCGTCCGTCCGTCCGTCCGTCTGTCCGTCCGTATGAACGCTTAGATCTCGGAGACTATAAGAGCTAGAGACACGAAACTTTACCAGCTGGTGCGCATATTTCCTAAGCAGATGAAGTTTGTTGAATCATGTCAATATCTTTCCCCGTTCCCCCGCTGTAGATTTTCGCGGTTCTTAGCCACACCGTTTAATATTTTCATTTGAAATTTAACAGAGCGATGCGTTGTGGATACATGCATCTATGTGTAAAAAATGAACAAAATCGGACAAATACAACAGAAGTTATAGTCAAAAATGTGCAAATTTCACCTCCCCTTGCCAATAAACTGCGTCAATATTTGACTCTACGCAATTATGGCTACAAGTGACCTAGAATCACAATTTTTGGTAAGCTCATTCATGTGGCTCTAATGAACAAATCCACATCCAAATTTTATCGATGCGGTCCCCCCACCCCCCGCAATCCATTTACCGTGTTTTCTCCCACACCCCTCAACATACCAACTTGAAACTTACCCCGTATACTTTAAATAAATTCTTTGTTATAACATTCGAGTTTCATCAAAATGGGTAAAACTTAGGGAACTTATAGGTATAAATATCGATTTTCAGCAAAAAAAAATAAATTCCAATTGGAAAGTTCTTAGATGGAATATGCAGGAAAAATTTTTTTGACACAAAAGGTACAGGGTATTCCACTGTCGGGCAACGCCTCGACTGTACCACATTTTTTTGAAATGTATATTATGAAAATAAAGTTATCTTTTTAGTTTAGTTTTGTTGGTTAATTCCATTTTATTATTTGCAAATACTTATATAACCAAACCAACAGATGGCCCACTCTGAAGTAATTTAAGCATTCAAAAAATTGCCGCCAAATATACTTCGATGTATCGAAACATCGATGTATATAAGTTAAAAATATCGAAATACTACTGGAAACTGTTGAACTACAGATAAATAAACATACTAGTCACTACAATGATAGACTCAGGCACCGTAATAGTACGGCAAGTGACTCCCTTATGAGCATCCAATAAAAAGGCCAAAAAAGAGAAGCTCCTTATATGATATCTCCAGTTAATCAGGCTCAATTGGCGATCATAAATTTGAAAACTGCGATTCATAAAAGTATATTTATTTAAAAAAAAAAAAACATAAATTTTGCAAAGTTGCCATATGTTCTAAGACGTTAGGAACTTAGCCGACTCTCCATATTTAACGCCGATTAATCTCTTAATACCTCTTTAAATTAAAAATAGGAAAATATCTGAAAAATGTTAAAGTTTTAAAATAGGTTATAGGCTAGCAAATATGTTCTATGTTAAAGACCCATACGCAGTTCGAAAATTTACGCACGGAATGACAAAACTTCATATAATAAAAATATACCAAATGGGCTATCCCAAATAAAAAATATCTCGGATAAAAACATAGCCCAACAATCAGTCGCATACAAATTTTTTTTGGGTTTTTAGAGTAAAGGATAGAACTAAGACCCTTTGTGACAATTCTGGCACCTCTTAGCTGATTCGGTTTCAACACATTGGAATACATTAGAAAACATATGTCTCGTCTGCAGATCACAGTAATTTTTATTTATTAACTTAAAAAGTAATAAACTATCGGCAGTTAAGTTTTGCACAAAAATGGTTCAGGCAAGTAAATATTTAATTATTTTTCCAACGATACCTTTATTGTGTTCACTTTCTCGGACAGAAATGCAGAAGTGCCCACTCAACAATGTGAGCAGAAACAAACAAATAGCAAATGGTGTGCTTTGTTTTTGCTAAGAAAAGTTATTGTGAGAAAAATGTTATTTAAAAGTTTTGTATTTTTGCTGATCTTCCAAAGAAATAACAATTCTAATTATTATTAAAAAAAAAACAGCTTTTACATACTTTTGGCGGTTGTTTACAAACAGTTGGTTTGTTTCAAAGTATGTACACACTGGTAGCTGTTGGGACATGCCTTACATTTTTGTTGACAAGGGTTTGGGTCGGTTTGAAATGCAGAGTTTTGGCAATGTGAGTAGTTGTTGGACACTTCTGCATTTCTGCCCGACAAAGTGAACGCCCTAATTGTTTGGATCGTATCGGTATACTTATAGGGTGGGTCATCTGTTGGTTTGTTAACTGCATTTTATTCGTATATTTTCCAACAAAATTGGGCAAATGCATGTTATATACCAAATGCAAGTTTGAAACTACTCATTTATGTTTGCAAAATAAGATTGCCCAAATGGCCACCGCGGCTGGCTCTACAGGCCCGTATGCAAACATCGTAATTTTCGATGACTTTTTTTGGACGGAAACTCATCTGGCGGTTCTCCCAACAATTGAACGAATATGCGACGCTGGGCTTTAATTGTTGCTTCATTTGAATCTTGTAAGCGTGTAAATGCAGATCCGCATGCAAAATTCGCCGCAAAGTGATCCGCGTCAATGTTCCCGGCGACACGTCGGCACTGGCCTCAACTATGTTTTTTTTCAAAAAACGACCATTTTCATAGTATGCCTGTACCAATTTTACTCATCGTTGGGTTGTTAAACGAGCCATGACTAAAATTAAGTATTTTTGAACTTGACATATGTCGAAGAGCATACACTTTGGACAAATATGTTGCGAATTATGAGTGTTTAACAACCAAAATTAACAGCTGGCCCACCCTATATAAACATGCACAATCATACCTTGTTTATGGTACATAACTTTAAGATTTTTAAAGATTATATTTTTTTGTATAATAAAAGTTAGTTTAATTATTGATACTTTAATACAAATACCAGAAGAAAACCAAACACCATTATTATTAGTAAGGAAACCACATTTATAAGCATATCGATTATTGTTGCTTATAATCAAAATATATTTCTGTACATTCGAACATAATTACAGGCTTATTTTGTACACTAATCGTTGTCTGGACCTTGTAATCACCATTTTCGATAGGAATTCTCGAACGAAAATATTCCGAATCAAAAAAAAAATGCATTATTTGTAACTTTTCGCCACGCTAAATACAAATAAAAAACTTATTAACTTGCTTTAAATAGTTTAAGTATTACAAACCTTATAGGGGCAGGTATGATTTATATTCGAATATGGTAAAAAACGACTGTAAAAGAAATTAATAAGAAAATTGCTCTTAGCATTGGCCAAGAAATTACATCCATCGAGGGTAATGTTATAAAGAAAAGGACGCCAACCACTAGCGCGTTTAAAGAACTCGGTACGTATCTAAAATATCACAAAAAATCAGCTGATCTTTATTCCATTTCAAATAAAATAAATAAAATAAATACTTTACAGTAAACGCATTGGCAGATTTGTTCAGCTCATAGGATAGATTGATTGTAGACACCTTGCGATTGATGGCTTTCAGTTTGCAAAATTCGAATTTACCATAACTATCATCAACTGCAGAACAACGTAGACTGTTAATCTTGGCCAAAACCGATACCTGAAAGAAACAATTTTTATTTCCAATTTCCGACTAATTCAAAGAATTTTGATAATTAACGCACTGTAACTGTAGTCAAAATTAGAAATTGTAGGAAGCGCGACATGGTTTATAGAGTTCCCCAGAAAGTTTGCAACTAACTTAATTGTGAAACAGATTTGCAGAGCAATAAGCTAATATTGAAATCGAAACAATTAATATATAATATAAACATATATTTCAATTGCAATTGTTTAAAATTTTAATTACGCACATTTATGCATTTTGTTGTTTCTAAAAATATGAATAATTGCGCTCTTATCCCCTAAAATAATAGAATAACTGGAATAATGCCAGTTGGAATATGTTCGTGTTAAGGGGTCTACGCAGCACGAAATATTTTGCGCGGAATCGCAAAACTTCATATAAAAAAAAAATCCCATTTGGGATTAATAATGAAGTTTTGCGATTCCGCGCGAAATATTTCGTGCTGCGTATAGGCCTTTATAGGCAACAGTATTCATTTCATCATCATTTAATACCCTGTACCTATGGTACAAAGGGTATTCTAGGTTTGAAGCGTGGCAGACCCCAAATCGTTTGTATCAAAAATGCTTATCATAAGCGATGGAGCCATGTCCGTCTGTCCGTCCGTCTGTATAAACACCTAGATTTCGAAGACTATAAGAGCTACAGATTATATTATATATTAATATATTTTTTTTTTCCTTTTTCACCTCTTCCTCACGCCGTCTACCTTTGTTTTTGTGAATACAGATAGTTGAAGTCAACGCTAATGTGGTTCTAAGTTTCCGACTTTTGCCCGCTGATCCTTGGGCTGTGCGAATTTCTCGTTGACTTTATCTTAAGTGTTGTGGAGAAAAGGAGTCGTTCACGATAATGGGAGTAAGTGATAGGGATATAGACAGAAAAAATTAGGAGAATAGGAAAAGTGGAAAGTGCAGGACCATGCTTCAAGTGGGATTCGAACATACAACCTCTGGGATGATAGTCTAGTGCACTCGCTGGGCTATCGAGGCCGATATATTAATATAAAGGGTCATTAATCTTGAGGTTTTTTTCAATAAGGTTTTTTTGAGAAGTAAGTACTGTGAAGTTGCCATGTGTTTTTTATTCAGTTTTCATTTCCGAATCGCACAATTATATTAAGGAAATTCGCGTTCTATAAAGAATGTTTTTCGCTTGCTTAGGCCATTTTATGGTCGACATAATCGACCTACTGAGACCACTATTCGCCGTACCATCAACAAATTTGAGACCCAATATTCATTATTGGATGACACTCGACCGGTGGAATCATCCGTCCATATTTGTTCAAAAATTACGCTGGTCAGACCGTAACCGTCAATGGCGACCATGATATGGCATCATGATAACGAATTATTTGCTACCTGAAATTGAAGCCCGAGATCTCGACGACATTTGGTTTCAACAAGACGGCCCTACTTGCCACAGAGCCCGTGAAACAATGGACATGTTGAGGAACCAATTCGGTGAAAAATTAATTTCACGCTCCGGACCGGTGAATTGGCCACTGAAAATTGGAAACTCCGCATGGACAAGCTAAGGTGCAGTTGCAGCCAATATTTGAAAGGGATTATTTTTAAAAAGTGAATGGCAAGAACGGTTCTTTCTATTGATAATAACAATTTTTTAAATTTATTTAAAAAAAAACTTTCAAGATTGATGACCCTTTGTTAGACCAAATTTTGCAAAACGCCAAACGTTTTAAAATTATCGAATTTATTGATTGACTATTGACTGAGCTTTACTAGTGGAACCAGATCCCCAGTTGTAAGTTTCATTATAATACCAATAAACCTTTAGTAAGTGTATAAAACAATAACAAGCATAGTTAAATGCGCACATCCGTTGGCTGGCCAGCTGCCGAACCAAAATTGATGGACATTTGTGACCTTAGTTTAACCAAGAAATGCCAATAAAGATACAGATAAATACATAGATACACACATACACAGTATCTGAGCTATAGTAGCTTAAAATAAATTTATTTTTTAAGTGTTTGAGTTTTCTAAACTATATTAAGTATACGCCATATAGCCAGGCATCAAGCTGTGTGCTAAAGTACAAACCATAATTGCAATTCTAACAACTAAAATAATAAAATTAATTTTAATACCAGACAGTGCTAAAAACTTAAATAATGTTTCAAACTGCATGCAATCTTTTTTTTTTTTAACATTTATTTGCAGCTGCAAATTCGAATATGTCTTTTTGTATTCGTTTTGGAGTTTTGCGTAACTTTTGCTAGCTGCAAATTTATTTTGGACTATGCCATTGAATGCTTAAACTGTGCACCGGCTGAATGAATGACTGACAAACTGACTGACGCAGTGACTGAGTGACGCATGATTGACTTGAACAAATGCAGCCAAGATTTGTCTTGACTGCTGCCACCCCAAAATAAGAGTAATCACTGAAATTTGGCAACATTTACTAGTTAGCCGACAGTAGCAGCATTTAATGACAACTATTTATGAACTCAATTTCAATATTCATTTGATTTTATGTAGGAAATCAAAAATTAAACTTATTGCGTGAGAATTTTCACATGACTTGGTATTAATTTGAAAAGACATTTGTTATTTTTATAAATAATCCCATATAACCATGCATTCATATATTCTTGTGTAAAATTTTATTTCCGCGTAATTTGCTTGTGTTTTTTTTGCTGGGAAGTTAAAAATAAAAAAATTAAGCATAGATTCTTAATTAAAGTTTTAAATATTTAATGATTTAATAATGGAAATCAATGAAATATTAATATTTATAAAATTGTGTTAAGTTAAGCTGGACCGATGCATTGTCCATACAGTACTCCTATTGTATCTCTGGCTGGTTAAAGATTGTTTTGTGTCCATTCTTACGACTTGAAAAATTCAGCCCTGAATTCAGACATGAAAAGGAAGCGATTGTTCATGGCTTTGTAAGAGAAACAAGGACACATACAAAAATTGATCTGTCTATCTCCTTCTTTTGACAGACAAAAAAGGCAAAAAATAATAAATAAAGAGAAATAAGAAAAGTCAATAGTATTTTTTTTTAAATTTTTTTTTTTTACAACAAAAAAGAATAATTAAATAAATAGATAACACTTAACATAGTATGGCTATTTTTTTTTAACATTGTTCCATCAAATCGATTTGATTCAAATTCACACCAAATAAAGAACGTATAAAAACACGTGTTTAAAAAAAAAATGGTAATTGACATATTTAAGGAACATACTTAAAATAAGAAATCTTAATTTTTTTTTTTAGAAAGTGTGTTGGTTAAAAAAAGTTAAATATTTTTTTTTAAATAGCCCTATTGCCAACTTAGATTAAAAAAAAA
The DNA here is from genome assembly GCA_949987675.1 of Chymomyza fuscimana. NCBI lineage: Eukaryota > Metazoa > Arthropoda > Insecta > Diptera > Drosophilidae > Chymomyza > Chymomyza fuscimana. The sequence goes on along the minus strand of OX465089.1, from coordinate 26,210,572 downwards.
ATTGGTTCACAAATTTTCAGTAGTTTAGACACAATTAAATAAAAACGAAAAGCACTAAGCCGCAACGCGTTAAGTTTAAAAACGGAAATTTTGCGAGCAATTTTTATTTTGCCATATGTATAGAACTGCATCATTAGTTTTCAAAAATCGCTGGGGGCAGTTTTCAGTACCTTATCCAGCTAGACCCTTTAAAGAAAATTTGAATTGATATTTTTTTTGCATGGACATTTAATTTGGTCCAAGACGATAAATGTTAGCTACTGTGTTGGTTCGAGTGGTTTCTTCTGAAGTGTTGATATTTTACAATTTTTATCCTAAGTTGAGCCAAAGTTCGTGTTTTATCGATATACTTTTCAAATATCGCCACAAAAAAGTGCCGTGGAGTTAAAACGGCCAAGCGATGCAGAATAACTTTAATAAATTGTTCGGGTCGGCCAAAGTTTGAAAATCTTGTTGGAACCAGAAGTTACGCATGCGCTTCCTATGCACAACCGGCACCAAAAAAATCGGTAATCATCGATAACGCTCTCGAAGAAATATGGCCCAATCACTGACATTAGACCAGACGCTCACTTATTGGTCATAGAGAAGTTGCGAATTACCACGCAGTATTCCATAACGATTATGCAATGTTTATACCCAAACTTTTTTTTATAGTAATGCGAATATAAATTGAGAGACGCCTAAAACTCGAATAAAAATCGAACGGAAAATATAACCTTATAAATTGCTTCCTTATTTTTATTTATACATTCAGAAACTGGCCCTAATTACCATTAATCTGTTTTTAATTTTAAATTCATTCATTACTTTTATTCTACACAATATAATTACAATTCAATTATGTTACAGCATAATATTACAGCTTTGATTGTAAACATATCAAAATGTTTACCCAATTCAGCAATTTCCTAATCGCTTTATAATAATAAGCTTTATTTCATCTAACAAAGGTGACAATTTTGCGCTTGAGAGAATCAATTTGAAAGCCGTCTTTATTAAATGTCAGATTCATTCAGTATCTCTTTGAATATGGCGCGCTGTCATGTTGCTGTCAAGACAGCCAGCCTCTATGTCAGATTCTTGGTCATTGTTGATAACCTTACAGCCAATTAAATCTAGCCGCAACTATGCACAATAGACACAAAGACTATTACAACGTTATCGATGACGTCACTTGGAATTGCTATAAGTTTAGTTTGTTAAGTAAAATGTTTTTAATTAAAGGCAAAATTAAGTTGGTGCTAAATGGCGATAAGCTAATCCAAGTTGCCAAAGCCCGAACCGGTTCCAAACTAACAATTTATATGAGCAAATTTGCCTTTTTGATTTGTAATTGACAGCGATTAGTTGTACGTGTAGTTGTTGTTATGTAAGCGACAAACCAGAATTGTCATATTTGACACTTGGTTAGATTGTGTGGGCTGCTCCCAGTCTGGTCATAAGGCGTACATTACCCTCTAAGTGTATGCTTGAAAACAAATAGTTTTGTTACAGCCCGGATATTAGGTACAACAGACTCAAAGGAATTCACAAACAATACGAATTGCAATTGACGTGACAGAGGTGTTTGGCTCTTAAAATAGAAGTCACCTGGAACTGGCAGTATTTGCCAGAATTTTTATTTGAAAATCCAAATGTATCACTATCTGAATTATGTCTCCAATGTGCCGTATTCATTAATCACACTAAAAATTGCTGACAAATCGCCATAACGGCGTTCAGCCAACAACTAAGAAAAGCAAAAAAAAAAAAAAAGACTCATAATAACAATAATCTCACATATACACAGTTAGGTGATTTATAATAGTATTAGTAGAGTTTATGGCTGCGCCTGCGCAAAAGTCGCTTGAGAAATCGCCTGAGCTTATTACAAAAGCGGAACTCGCTGGGGTCTAGACAGGCATATAATGTATGTAGCATGTATATGGGTCTACTATGTACAGTGGCACTTATGTATATAAACGATTGTCTCAGTTCTATGTAGGTGGCTCTATATAAGCTTGTGCTTCGGGCATTGTCTGGACAAAAAAACAATTGCGCTCGATTTGCATAGGAATTTTGTGAATTGGCATTACACTAAACTGCAGAAAATTAGGTCTATCCAAATAAACAGTGAAAAAGAAATATCTCAGTTGAACTTATTTTCACCACTCAATAATGTAAAAATGTGATACAGTCGAGGCGGTGCCCGACAGTGAGATACCCTGTACTCTTCTTCTCGAAAAAAATTATTGATTGATGAATGTATGACGTAAAATTGTGTAAGATCGAACGGCCTTAGAAGCATAGAATGATTTTTATTTTTTATTTATTAGATCTACATACCTAATTTGAGGGCACTAGCTTGATTACTAATAAAAAAAACGAGGAGGACTACTAAAATTGCTAAATTTTTGTCTAAATCTTTCGAAATCCAAATAATTTCAGCATACTATTCTTGGTAATAATATGTATAAGTGTGAAAAATTTCAACCGTGTGGTATTTGGTATAAAGAACTTATGGATGTTCACACCGCTTCTTATATACAATATATGTATGTCAAATTAGAGGTGGGATACTATTGATAGTGCCACCACTCGATAGTTTAGACTTCGATAGTATTATCGATGTATAAAATATTTATTTTTATTTTATTAATATTATTAGAGTAGCTTAAAAACTAAACTAATAAGGTAAGATGCTTATTTATAGCTCCGGCAGCATAGGCCTTCGGCTAAAATGTGTAAGATATATATATATTCTAATACTTACAAAAAAGTTTTTAAACATTTTTAACAGAAACGATTTATTCATGACATTGTAAAAAGAGATCCTTTTAAAATTACATCGTAAAAAACCAAAAACTCTCCATTCAACAATTAACAATCATAAAAAAATTATTTTTCAAGTAGCTTATTTTTCTGGCAGAAGACCAACATGTCGACATTTCTACTGAGCATCCATCCTCTCACTTTCAGTAGAAGTGGCAGGAGTGCATAAACATTTGTTGACTAAGTGTTGTAGTCCAACACAGTCGGATCCCTGAAAGTAGAATAATTTTTAGTTACATTTTTTAATTGTTTATACTAACCTTCCAATTTTTGATGGATCGGATTTGAAGACTCTAAAAGCGTCGGATGGTCAAAAAGTTTGAACGTGTTACCACTGGTTTTGTATTCTTTTTGACATGTTGCCAATTTTTTTGTCCGTTGATGTGTCAAAAAAGTTTTTACATACAAAAGTATACTATCGATAGTATCCGTAAAATGAAACTATCGATAGTGCCATCGATAGTATCCCACCTCTACATCAAATGTCTTACACACTTTTACTCATAGAATCAGGGTAAAAATACTTAAATTTTAACATTATTTATATTTATATAAAAAAATTCATATAAATATTTATTTAATTTAGTACTAATTTATTTGCATCTAATAAATTATAATTTTTATATATAATTGGTGTGTTCAATGCTTCGGGCATAAATGCATAATGGCAAGAGAGCAAAGTTTCCAAGAATAATTTACACTAAAAAAAAAAGTGGAGATTCACGCCCGAACCAAATCGCTCACTAAAAGTAACTCATTCTTACCCAAAAGAGTGTTGTAAAAAACATCATATTTCTTTGTTTTTGTTTTTGGCATTATTTAGTGCTTCTAATGTGTTAAAAAACTGAACATGTGTCTGTCAATTCTTTGCAGTTCAAGATCAGAAAATATATATTGTACTAACCAATATGCCAAACTTTGTCTTTTATGCTTTTAAATGGAATTTATCTCACAAAAACTTTTCTTAGCCAAGCCAAACAGTGTGACGCTTGTAAACAGCTGATTGTTATTGCTCACGTTAGTAGGACATTTTTTTTCTTTTGCCTCGCTGTTAGGGTAGCTCACGAATTTACTCGGGTATTCTTGCCTTTAGGCATTGTTAATTCTTATATGTAATTTTTTAGTTTGATGGCAAATTTAATGTATAATAGAGTAATTTTTTAACAATTTGCTTATTTGCCAGTTTTCTTCTATATTTTTTTGCTAGAAGTGAAAATTTTGAAATTTAACTTTCTTAACAAAAACCGTGTAGATCTCCGTATATTACTTAGTGCAACTGTAGAAGTAACAATATTGGGTTGGAAATTTTTAAAATCTTTATTATATTTCTATTGCTATTTTTTTTTTATTTTTCTATTCTCTTAATTTAAGAATAGCGAAATAATGTCATATTATCTTATCTTACTTTTCAATTTATGTTATAAAAATTGAAAAAATTAAATTAAATTTTTTATGTAAAAAATTTGAAAAATAAGACTTATTTTGCGGTTTCTAAAAAAAACTCATGTTAAACTCTGATAAAAATAAAAGTGAACATCCATGTTATTGTGTAAAGATTTATAAATTGAAAAAATGTTTCTGTTAAACCCAATTTTGCTGAACAGTGTACTGACGTACCTTCCTCAAGTCCTACGTGCTTGTCAATTTTAATAGGCTAGCGTGTTATATGAGCATATTAAGTATGCGCAATGTAAGCAAGTTTTTCAATTTGCGCATAGGCCTTTCGGAAACCTGAATTTTATGAGGCTTGCAGAAAACGCAGTTTTAGGCAAAAATAAGCCATTATAGTAGTGATTAACTTGGTAAAAATAATGCCCATGGCCCAGACCACGAATCAAGATATTATAAGTGCTACAATTAACCCTACATTGCCACTCACTCGAGATCTAGACGCTCTTGAACAAATACTACCGACTGAATAAAACACGCAAAAGTGCGTGCACCTGAACTTGGCCAAGTTAACGTCAGCTGCTTCGACGTCAGCGTCGCTGCTGCTGCGGTCGTTAACGCGTTGCGTCTGCGCTGGCAGTGAAAATTGCAGCGCGTGCGTGTGCGTGCAACATGACAGACATGACAAACATGAAACAATTTTCACGGTCAACTTTTGAGGAAAATGATAGCAAACGGCAAAAAATGTATCTTTTTTTTTTGTCATATCTTGGCCATAGTGTTGCAAGTGTTGGCCGAGTGACCAACTACTGGCCATATGGCCAAGAGTGACTAAGGCTGCAAACAAATTTAATGTGACTGGTTTTGTTTTGGACACTTGGTTTGGGGCAGTGTCTATAGAAGCGGCTTAGACGACTTGGTAAAATGAAAACGAAAGTGTTGTTGTTGTTGTTGTCGTTTTTGCCACAGCTGACAGAGAGACAAACGATTTTGCACAAAGTTGTTGTTGTTATTGTTGCACATGGCAACACTGCCAGCTGCCCCGCTCCCTTTAAGAGATCTGGCGTGGCATAGCCATTGGCGTTGTTTTTCTGCTTTTCTTAACGATGCTGAGCAAAAAAATAAAAAATTATTATTATTGTATTTTCTGCAGTTTTTTGGGCTTACTGTGGTATATGTGTGTTTTGTTACGATTTGGTTTAGATTTTTGGGTATAAAAGCGCGCGGTCAAATCCAAGCCAGCAACACAAATCGACGAAGCGTCAGCACAGACCCACTTCTACAACATTTTAAGCTACAAGCACTTGCCAGGATTAGCAATATGTACAAGTTGGTAAGTGCACTAAATTGCAGTATACTTCCATGGCAGTCTCTTTAATCCTTTGCTGCCAATACAGGTGGTGTTGTCCGCTCTGCTCGCCGTAGCTGCTGCCCGTCCGGGTTATCTGGAGTCTGGTCCCTACCTGCATACCTATGCTGCCCCAGCCATCATACACGAGCCCTCTTATGCCAAAGTGGGTCACATTGTAAAGACCATACCGACGGCTGTCTCACATTCGAGCATCAGCCAGGTGCATAGCTCGGCGCACATTGTGCAGCCCATTGTGGCACCCGTGCTGAAGACCTATGCAGCTCCTGTGTTGCACACGGCGCCCATATTGAAGACCTACGCTGCGCCAGCTGTACACACTTCGATATATTCACCTTCATGGTCTGGTCATGGTTGGGCTCCATCGTGGTAAGGCATTGGAACAGACATTTTTTTATTGGCAGTTGGATGGCCTCCTGAATTGATTGCAATTTTTTTTTTTCCCCCTTACATTGCATTTCTGTTTTTTCTTCGTGATTTTTTCGACTGATGTAAATAAAAAACGTTATATACTCAGAATTTCTAAAATGCAATTTTATTTACTTGGTATTTATTTTGAAATGTTAAATTAAGCATTAAATTTATTATGGAAGCAAAAATCTATAGATTTGATGGAAATCTTCACTTAAGTCCTCAGTGTCTCTAGTTAACATAAGCATGGAAGAGGGAGTGGCGGGATCGATCAAATTTAGTATTGAGTATTATTCTGGTATTAAATTATTGGTTGCCCACTGTTTAAGTTTTTGTGTTATTATTGTCCATTTTCCTCTATAATCAAATCTATCGAATATGCAGAACTCTTATCTTAGTTTTTGCCCAGTTCAAGGGTGTTTTTTTTTTTTTTTGATAAAAACAAAATGAATTTAATTAGATCAATAAAGCGGGTATTTTTTTAGGGGGTGCAGTATGGACCAACGTACTTGGGTTATCACAAAATTTATAAAAATGAAAATCAAACACTTAGTTATCGATAAATCGATAAATATTAGGAAATTTTTTAATAAAAATTCTAGAAACCTTAGCTCACTCACTTGGTTATAATTGTAAGTAGGTGCTATCGAAGCAGGAGAGGATAGATCTATTTTACAGATCTCACAGAAACATTATATATTGGGTAATCGAAAAGTTCGGCTAAAAATTTGACCAAAAATGAAACCGTTTTTTCTTATATTTGAAACTAGCTTTATTAAACCAAATATGTACCGTTTTGATCGACAATTATTTCATCTGTGTAGAACTTCCGGATTTTCTGAGCGAAAAACTGATCCAAGTGCGTTTTGCAGGTCTTCAAGGAACTTAAATTTACACCCTTAAGAGAGTTCTGCAGAGATGGAAACAAATGATAGTCTGAAGGTGCAAGGTCCGGGCTATATGGTGGATGCATCAAAACCAGAGCAAGGCGATTTTAATAAAGTCTTCTAACAAAATGAAGCTTAAAAGCTATAGCATTGCCAGATGCAATTATTATTACCACAGATATAACATTTAAGAGTCATCTAGCAATTTATTACCGAACTGTTTTGAATACCCAATATATTCGGAAACTGATTTTGTTAACCTATCCACATTTTAACTGATTTAACTTGGAGCTAATGAGTTATTTTCAACTAATTTGAAACAATGACAATGAACTAAAAGGTGGCATTTGCCCTTCCAATAATAATACTTGGAACTAAAAGAGAGCTACTACTGGAGAGCCCATCTGGCAAAAAAAAATAAACCAAGCTAAAACTAGGGTTAATCAGGGACTGGTCGGGAATAACTTTGCCAAGCAAAATTCGATTGTATGATGCCATACTCAAATCAATCTATCGAATGAATATACACTGATAAAAAAATGTAATCTTTAACTAAAAGTTTTAGCATAATTGATTTTAATTCTTAAAATAAGATCAAAAATTCTTAAGCTACAATCAAAATTATTCAAATAAGCCAAAAAAAAATTTGTATTATAAGAATTAAAAAAGGCTTAAAATAAGATATTTTGCATAATAAAATTTTTAAATTAAAACGACCAAATATTATAAAGGTGAGACCATAGATTTAAAAAAGATGTGCAAACGGTTTCAAATTACGATTAAACGGGTTTAATTTAGAAAAATAGCAAATTAAATTTTCTACATTTTTTTAATAAAACCAACAATATTAAATTTAAAAAAAAAACGTTTCTATTTTCTGTATTCTTAAATTTCAAACTTAAAACAAAACCGAAAATTAATAAAATAAGAATAAAACAAGATTAAAATCTACATTCTGCTTAAGAATTTACAAAGAAGATTATGATATTATTTCTATACTTTTTTCAGATTTATTTTAGGCTTGAAGAATCTTACTTTGAAAATTTTGTTCGTATAACGTAATCACAATTAACTCTTAAATGAAGATTTTCGGGCGTAAAATTCGTAAGTACAAACCTTCTTAAAATGACAAAAAAAAAATGAGGCTATATAATATAGTAAACCGATTTTGATAAAATTTGATATTGTGCTTAAATATAACAAAAATAAATATCTTCATAAACAAAGGAATTAAGTCTTCATAATTTAACCTAGATATGGAAAAAATAAAATAAACTTATTTCCCGTGACGTAATAAGGTATATAATTTAAAATATTGATGGTTGCTCTAGCTCTTGCCATCGCTGAAATCTAAGCGTTCATATAGTCGGACAGACAGACGAACATGTCTACGTTGATTATACTATATATATTGATTCAAAAAAAATATCAGAATACTGTAACGGCACAATTACAATTACAATTACAATTACAAATATATTGATTCATGGGCGGATCCAGGATTTGGTCATAAGGGAGGTTTTTCTTTTCGAAGAGAATCAGTATATCAGCAGAGGTCGCAAAAAAACTGTCAACCCATTTTTCCATCTCTTGGGAGGGGGTCCAAATGGAGAAAACCCACCCCGTGGATCTGACACTGTATTGATTATACTTTAGGTAACTTTAAAAGGACTTCGTATTTTAAACTCACTAAGAGTATTGCTTAGTCTATTTGAAAAGAAATTTTGTGTAGACATGAACTCAAAAAAGTGAGATACAGCTTAGGCCTTTGAGAATATGGGCTCAGAGAATTCCCAACCTTATTGCTATTTAAAAAAAATAAAATGAAAATTTTTAAATTTTTAAATCACATTTTACTCGCAATTAAACTCAATTTCAACAATTTGATATTAATAACAATTTAAACCATCCAACCAATTCGTCATTGTGTCATCATCTTCATCTTCAGCATCTTACCAGCCGGCATTGTAGACCACTGGTGAGGCATAGGTCTTCAAAACTGGAGCAGCTGCATAGCTGGTATGCACCAAAGGTGCAGCATGCACAGTCTTGTAAATGGGTGCTGGAGCGGCAACATAGCTGGTAACAACTGGAGCAGCATAGGTCTTGATCACTGGTGCAACAATGGGCTGCACAACATGAGCCGAGCTGTGCACCACCGACTGACTCTGATGAGAGACTGCAGTGGGAATGTTCTTCACCACGGCGCCAACATGGGCCAAAACGGGCTCATGTACAGCTGAGTAAACCACGGGAGATTCGTAGAGATGACCGGGACGAGCGGCAGCTACGGCGAGCAAAGCAGACAACACCACCTGGAGAAGTATTGGAGAATTATTATAAAGTTACTTAGCAACACCAAAGAACTTACCAATTTGAACATTTTGTAAGTTTTTTTTTTGTTTTTGGTCTGTGTTGCTGTGGAAGCTACAAGAAGTGAACTGATAATGGACCAACGGAAACGAGTAACTTATATACTCCAAAAAATGCTACCCACTTTAATTGAAACATTTAAGTGCGCATAAAAATAATATAATAGTAATAATAATAATACAAAAAATAAAATTACAATAAAGCATGAGACTTGAAATTGAAAATTCGAAAACAGTAGCGAGCTCGAAATGGTTGGAGACCCAAAGAGTAACAGCAACCTGACCCTGAAAAAAACAAACTGCAAGTAATGCACATGGAAATGGACTTGGAAGAGTTCATACAGTTTTGTGGCCACAAAAGGGCGACGGCGTTTGCAATGCTTAGACATTATGGTTCGGGTTATGTGGTGGTATATGCGTAACTCTATTGGCCAACCGGTTGACAGCTGAGCCGCCCACCAAAGCTAATGGCTTATTGATCAGAATCTGATATGATTTTGACTGCGAGAAAAAATGTTATTGTAAGTGTGCATAAGACTTGGTGGCTGTCTAATTGAAGGTCAGCCTTTTTTTATTATTTTTGGGAATAACTGCCTGCGTATATAAACACTGCTTGTGGCACTCCAATATCAAACAGTTCTCGCTAGAAACTCAAGACAAACAGTCAATACAGACCAAAAGAAAAATTATACTAAACAAAATGTTCAAATTGGTGGTATTGTCTGCTTTGCTCGCCGTAGCTGCTGCTCGTCCCGGTCATCTGTACGAATCTCCCGTGGTTTACTCTGCACCAGCTGCCGTTGCCGTGCAGCAGCCTGTGCTCGCCAAGGTTGGCGCCGTTGTCAGCAGCATTCCCACTTCAGTCTCACATCAGTCTCAGTCGGTGGTGCATAGCTCAGCGCACTATGTAGAGGATGTGGTTGCTCCCGTTGTGAAATCCACGCCTGTGATCAGCTACTCAGCACCAGCTCCAGTTGTGCACACCACTTATGCCGCTGCTGCACCTCTGCTGCATACTGCTTATGCTGCTGCACCACTAACATCCATTGCACATTCCTCGCCCTTGACATATACGGCCACTGGACTGTGGTAGACTTAAACATTGGTAGCCTACCGGGATTAACGTTGGACGGCTTTGTGATAAATAAATACTGAGTAAAAATAAAAATTGTTTTTTTATTGAAAGTTGTTTGTGTGCTTTGGTAAACAAGTAAACAGCTAAAGTGGATCAGAGCTATGGCTGCTACTAATCATTATGCGTATACGTAACAGGAACTCGTCGTTTTCCAGTCTTGTCCTTGGCTTCCATTTAACGTTTATTGCACCTAAACACAGAGAGGTTCCTGCAACAAAAAACACACGCTTATGCAGGAAATCGTGTTTGGACTGGGTTTTTTAAAGCGCTGAATTTCGAATACCCTTTATAAAAATCTGTAAGTCCAGTGAAAACTGTTGTTTAAAGGCCCATACGCAGTATGCAAAAATTTCGCACGGAATTTGGGATATCCCATTTGGGTTTTTTTATTTATATGAAGTTTTGTCATTTGGGATTTTTTTTTATATGAAGTTTTATCATTCTTTGCGAAAATTTTCAAACTGCGTATGGGCCTTAAATTGAAAATTATTTTTAGAAAAAAAAAAAACCCAACTGTTTCAGATAATTTTCATAGTACTTAAAAAAACACCCTTTATATGAACCAAATTCATTTACAGTGTTGAGCAAAAGCTTTAAGCTTTTTCAGCCCGAAAAAATAAGTTTAGTTACAAATGAAATTTTATTCGTTCACGAACTAGATTTTGCGCTCTAAATAGCAGACACAAAGGTTCCAGTGTTCAGATCTTTTTGAAATGTTGTTGAAATTTAGTTGAGAAAAATTTCAGAATTTTTTGACCAACACAAGTGTATATAAACCTTTAAGGGGTTTTTCATCGAAATCGTGTAAATTATTTTTTGTTTCTCCCAGAACCGTAATATAGGGTGACCCATCTGTTGGGTAGTTTGTTAATTGCATTTTATTAGTATATTTTCCAAAAAAATTGGGCATATGTTTATACCAAACGCAAATTTGAAACTACTCATTTATGTATAAAAAATAATATCGCCCAAATGGCTGCCGCGGCTGGCTCTACAGGCTCGTATACGAACAGCGTAATTTGCGATGACTTTGTTTGGCGGAAACTCATCTGGCAGATCCGCATGCAAATTTCGACGCAAAGCGGTCCTTACAAAATTGAGCATCTACTTTAGGCGGGTATGTTCCGAATCGTGACTGTTTAACAACCAAACCAACAGATGGCCCACCCTATATAAATAGCCAACTTGTTGTGGATGCTTTGAATTCTGAGCCTTCGTGTGCACGTCCCTCGACAATAATATACACTGAGTATATAAAAATTTATTAATTAAAATTAATATATATAAATATTCGATAGAAAGTAAGTTTATATGTATTTCAAGATTTGTTAAAGTTCATTATTTTTTTTTTGAAAAATTTAAAAACAAATTCAGTTTTTTGTGCTCATCCAAAAACATTTTCACTCTAAAAAATGCGTTTTAACTAAAAATTTTATAAATTCGTTCATTTCCAAAAAAAATTTGAGCTTACGTGAAGACGCCGTTTGAACTTCTAGGCTTTCACGATTTTGAGAATTAATAAAAAAAATATTTTTTTTTAAATGCAACAATATAGCAATTTTTTATTTATTTATTTATTTTAAAGCGTACAACAAAGTATAACTTAAATATTTAAAAATAAAACGAGGAAAAAATAGATATGAACTAATCCGCGTCACTAGGCCGGCGGGTGAACTTTTTAACGATAAAAAAATGAAAAACAAAATAAAAAATTAGAAATAATGCAAATTGTACATGATATTTTACCATTTCAAAAAATCTACAAATAATTGTAAGTAAGACTAGAAAAGCCTGAAAATGTCATGTCAGTTTTCGGAAAGTTAAGGGTCATTTCCGAAGTAATTTGCTGCGTAGAATCCGAATCCGGGGTCAGAGTTGGCCTATCACGTCAGGATACCAGATATTTGAGGTAATGTACCCGAAAAACGGAGTTTTTTCCTATTAGGTTATTTACAGGGTGCAATTTTTGTGGCCTGTCTCTCCAGTAACATCATTTAGTACCACTCATACCCTTTAATTTAAGAGTTCAAGAGATCAATTTTCCAAAATTTATGGTTATTCGAAGTTACGCCGTTTTTCAGGTACACAACCTCAAATATCTCCAAATCCTGACTAAATTAGTTGACCTGTGTAATTGCTTACAATTCTGGAGCAAACTATATTTTTTTCATTAGTATTAAGTAGTATTAAATACTAGATTTAATTTGTCAAAATAAAAAAAAATAATTATAAATATTCCGTATAAATGTAAATGTTAATTCTTTTTCGCCAAAATACCCCAAACATGTATAAACTACTATACTATAGCCATGGTCACAAAATAGCAGGTGACGTTTTTTATATCGTTACATACTACTTGACTTACTCAAGATAGCATTCAAAACACAAAGAGTACTATAAACGGTTGGTTCGAGTCCTTTCTGTGTCTCTCTCTGTTTTGCCCTTATCAAGGTTCAAGGTTAGATTGTTACGTGCGGTTATTGAACTTGGGTAATAATATTGTAAAGTAGAATGCATTGAATGCATTAGCTTTATTGATTTTTATTTTTATAGTATATAAAAAATTCAATTTTTGAAATATATTATCTTTAGTTGGCTTCGTTTAGGTGCCATTCTTGGTAAATCTTGGATCCACGACTTGCTTAATAATCCTAAATGGTGTTAAAATAATGTCCAAGATAGAGTCGGTCGACATTTTCTTGGAAATAATGTCAATTGCCTTGTCATACATCAAACTGGAACGTTTAAAAATGGCATGCTGAGGCTGCTGCTCTATTTTGGCCTGCTCAACTGACGGTGGAGTTGTCACTGAATCTGTTGGGTTAGCCCGTATTAGGGAGCAGAATGATATGCCAATGAGAAGCTGTTAGGTAGAGTTTTAAGTTAAGGTCTCAAATCATATTTGCTAATATATTTACCAGTATAAACATTATCTATATTACTTTTTAATATGCACGTGAGCGTCTCGGAAGTCTATGGCAACTGCATAGAATTTTAAGAGACATGGCAAGTTTTATAGGCTTTATTTCAGCCAGGTTTCATGCCATAGTTCTGGGCAAACATAACTTGATATTTTTCTGGTATGAATTTATATTCCTAGTATTGGGTCAGACATGTGGGAGAGCACGAATATCTGATGAGTTTCGGAGAGGGTTTCGGTTTTCATTTTGCTTTTACAGGTGCACTTTTTCAGGCCAAGTTCCACTGAAAGAGATTTAACAAGAATTTTTATATAAAGCAGCACATATTATTTTTTGAAAGAATCAAGTCCAAAGTTGATTAAGGGTTATTTCATTAAAAATACTAATTTGCATAACCTTGTGATTGTGCATTTTGCGGAAATGTAAAAAAAAATAATAAACAATGCTCCCTATTCTGATTAATTTGCTGTAACAGATTTGCATTGGGACCATGCAGTATTTATTTTCCGGGAGTACAATCGTGATTCCTGAAATGGGCGCTTCATTGTAAACTATCATGCGGTGCAGTATATCTTCTTCGCTGAAATACGGTCGCATGCTTAATTCTTACATTTTAAACAGTGTTTACATATCTTTTTACCCAATCCTAAACTGTCTTTAATAGCTTATGTATTGATAGCTTAGTATTGAAAATAGTCAAGCCAGGAAAAATTTTATTAATATTGTAAATCTATTTTTTGGATAAATCATTATTTAAAAACCATTTTAGCCTATCTTGGCTGATTTGCGAAATTTTTGATAAGCCATTTTTTGTTAATTTGTGAAAATGTCGTGATCTCGCTTGAATTTCTGTTGCGCGTACGGAATTGTGGAGGGCGGTCGGACCACCTGGGCGTGGTAGTGGAGAGCTTTCCGAGGAGACCAATATTTTTAACAGTTGTCTTCAGCCAAACGGGGAGTAAGCACGTAGATTTCCGTAAACTTCTGTTCAGAAGTTTCATCGCGTTGCAAGACGCGTTTTGCTTCAAGCTCGGGAAAACCGCGACGGCGATTAAGGACATCCTGAGTCGCTCAACAATGTTCATGTCACATAAACTGTTCCGGAAGGGGCTTATCGAAGACGACTGTAAGTATTGATGAAAATTTGGCCAAAGTAAAGGTGCTTCCGGTCTCTGACAGGCGCACAAACATTCGTTTGATTGTTGATGAGTTAGAGATTTGGTAGCATATTGTATCAAAAAATTATTACCGAATATTTCGCTTTGGAAAAGGTGTGCGCCTAATAGGTGCCACACAGCGCTGCAAAGTCCAGATCTGGCACCGCCCTCGGCTCAAGCGGGACCTTAAGGGAAACCGATACAGCTCCGTAAAAGACGTCTAAGGCGATATGATGGCATCTCTAAAGGAAACGCTGGATCGAATCACAAAGGTTGTATTTCGAGGATTAAAGATTTAAAACGATTAGTCCAATGTAAAATCCCAACTCTAATGCGCTTGTTCGACATCACTTTCGCCAAGTTAGCAACGAAAGACCACCAAGAATGTTTAAAAGAATTGGTAGAGTTGAAAATCAAGTTTATTGAACTTTATATAAGTATTTATAGTAAAATTTTCACTGATTCATAAAATAATCGCCTAGTTAGTTATACTTTTAGAGAAATGGTCGCATGTTTTTTTTTAATTCTCTGATTTGAACATAAAATATTTCTAGATTAAATTAACACTTTTAGTACAGGATAGGCTATTTAAAGTTGATGGGTCAACCCTAGAACTTTTGACGGCGCTGACCAATCTATAAATGTCATACCGCGTTGGAAGCTGTCAGACCCTAATATCTCTACAGCAAACTGCTTGCCATCACCAGGTAGCGTTTACGCCATGTTCTCCAGCCTAGAAACCATAGGAGCAAGAAATACTACATTTTAGCAATAGATGCTTATTATCGATACATAGCTTACGTTTTTTTTTTTTATTCATGCCGATAGGTTAGCCCGTTCCCCCGTTGAACAAAATACCTGCCAATAGTGAAACATATTTTATCCAAAAAAAAAAAAATGCTGCAACTATTTCAGTTTAAAAGTTTAGAAAGATTTGGACAAAAAGGTACAAATGTCATACCCCCACCCAGGTGCGGATTCAGGATTTAGTCTGAGGGGGGGTTTTACACATCGAAGTGTATATATATCAGAGCTCGCAAAAAAATGTCAACCCATTTTTCCACTGCGCCCACCTTTGAACGTTTCATGAAACAATCAAGCTAGGGCCACCAAACTTAATATGAAGATTCATGTGAGCCTTATATACAATAATATGCTGACTTTGCTCGCCCATCCGTTGATAATATTATTATATAAGCCAATAAAATTGATATGCAGACTTTTGTGAACCTAATAAACAAGGAAACTTTGATATTTTTTCTTGACATTCAGCCTAGCTCCTAATACCGATTACCAAGGTACCAACACACAATGTGTATTAAATAAATTTTATTTTTATTTTTTTTTTTTTGGGAAGAGAGTGGGGGGCTATGGCTTACCATAGTAGGGCACGGTATCGATTGATTTATAATTTTCACTCAAATACCCTGTTCAGAATATATTAATGCGCTGTAGCTTAAGGTAAGGGGTTCATTAATTTGGTGCAAATGTGTGGAACATAGAAAAGGAGACGTCGGAGACGCTTCAAATTTACCTCCAACATGTTTAGGAGCACAAAAGAAATTAAGATAGACATGTTTGTTCGTCTGTATGAATGCATATATCTTGCAGACTATAAGAGCTGGAAGTCCTAAATTTGAGATTTCGACTCCTTATATGTTGCCACCTGCCACCAAGAAATAATTTTAAAGAGAGATATTTTTTTTTTTTTGTTTAACAGGTTAGTTTTTATGAGTAAAATGCGTGAACTACAAACATTTTTTGATAGTTCGTTAAAATCGGACCATTATGGGAGATAATTATTATTTTACTTCCCATTGCTAGTAAACTGCGACAATATTTGACTCTACGTAATTATGGTAATAAGTGACATAGAATCTCCTTTTTTTGGTAAGCTGATTCATGTGGCTCTAATGAACAAATCTGCATCCAAATTTTATCGATTCGGCCGCTCCACCCCCGCAATCGATTTACCATGTTTTCTCCCACACCCCTCAACATATCAACTTGAAACTTACCCCGTAACTTTAAAATAACTTCTTTGACGTAACTTTCAAAAGTTCAATTCAATTCTCATTAAAATATAATATAAATATAGTTTTGCACCAAAAAAAAATGTTCTAATTGGAAAATAATATGCAGGAATAAAATTGTTTTTTTTTTGAGAAAAAAGGTACAGGGTATTACGCTGTCGGGCACCGCCACGACTGTATTAAATTTTTTTTAATCTAATTTACTGTAATCAAATTTAAGGAATGCTAAGCTCGAGTTAAAATCTTATTTTCCTACATCTCTAAATAGTTGACTGAATAAAATTCAGCAACAACTTAAAATAATTAATTTTTAACCAGTTTAATCTCTAAGCTAAGCCCTTAAACCCATTAAAGAATCTGTCGTTTTTTTATTTCTACCATGCTTATGGCCAAGTGACGACAATTGGATTGTAAAGTAACTAAAGCGTCAATGTCCGCAAATACTTCCCCGTGTCACTGTTGCTATTGTTTCGTTTGGTTTTGCGGTCTTGGTGTTGATCTTGGTATTGGTTTTGCTTGGTCTTGGTCTGTAACCTCGCAACTGGGTAATGTACGTGCGACTAATGAGCAACGTATTGAAATGAAAATAAGAGTGGGTTTGGCTTGGTAAACTGCCAAAAAAAAAAAAAAGTGTTGAAGGAGAGGGAATTAGGTACAATAAAAAAAAAATAAATCAAGTTGAAAATAAGTACGTTATTGGTAGTTGTTATGGCATAATGAGCCGAAGAGTTGAAATTGGCAACGAATAATAATCTGGTTTATTTGCTGGAAAGCCAAGAATCCGTTCAGTCACGTACTTATGTGTCTCTCGTATATCCGCCTGAATGGATCTATATCTACAAAATTGTGTACGAGTGTGTATTGTTGTGTGTCTGTCAAGTTCAAGTATAAAAGCACTTTGGAAATTGTCAGCAGACACATTCAGTCTTATATCGAAGAACTGCACGCACAAAACCCACAGTCAATATGTACAAATTGGTAAGTCCAACTGGAATTCTAGAAAAAATTGAAAGCCCTTCTAAATGTAACTTGAATCCCTTTGACAGTTTGTTCTCACTGCTCTGCTCGCCGTTGCCGCCGCTGCTCCTCATGTAGCCGTCGCTCCCTTGGCATATAGCGCACCACTGGCACATACCGCCTTTGTCCAGGAACCCGCTTTGGCCAAAGTAGGCGCCGTTGTTAGGAGCGTGCCCACCGCCGTCTCTCACCAGAGTGTAACCCAGGTGCATAGCTCTCCCGTTGTTGAGGATGTTGTGGCACCGGTGGTGAGGACCACTCTGCATGCTGCTCCCGCTCCAGTTGTCAGGACTGTGTCTCCAGTTGCCTATAGCACACCGCTTGCCTATTCTGCACCCGTTGCCTATTCCGCTGCTGGTCCCTTGACCTACAGTGCTCCAGTGCTGCGCAGCTATGCTGCTCACGCACCGCTGACCTATGCCGCACCCTTTGGCTATGCTGCACCCCACGCCTATGCTGCACCCACCGCCTATGCTGCCACAGCCTGGTAAGAGAGATGAGTGAGAACGAAAGATTTTGTCGACTGTCTGAACTATTCCATAGTAATACGAAAAAAATAAAAATATAGCTTGAAATTTAAACCAAAATTTTTGCATTTATTTAAGGTAACAGTTGTAGTGCTCTTAGCTCGGAAAAATTCTTTTTTTTGACCCCAACTCACTTTTCTTCCAAAAGTTCAAAAGAATTTCTGTGATTGATTTTAAAGCCATTTAGATGTTCACTTTCTCGTACAGAAAGGTAGAAATGTAGAAGAACTGATAATAAAAAAAATAATTCTGCATTTCTGCCCGAGTCAAACACTGTAGTTAAAGGTTTGTTGAGCACTTATGCATTTCTGCCCGACAAAGTAAACATGCTAAATACAAAACACACAAGTTATTTTGTTTTGTCCAACTTTTTTCTATGATCGTAATTATTTCAACAATTTTCAACAGTTTTAGACAGTAAAAATCATAGATAGAGCAAATCAAGGAAGACCATTGATATATAATAAATAAATAAAAAATAGATATGCACTCTCGGAAAAAATAATAGATGTCAAACTGAAATTCGGGAATATGTATGTCGAAAAAAAAATAAAAACGTTCTACAATCTAAAAACTTTTTCGAAATGAAATTACAGAGCTACCCCATTAAAGCGACTTATTGGTACATATTATATCTTGGTTTGTTGCTCAGTCCTCAAATTGAGGTGCACATTTAAATATATGTGCTTTAGGAGTAAATTATTTGCAGGAAGTAAGATTATCACGAAATTAAACTCAGCAAGGATTAACAAATAATATTGAGACAACATTTGATAGGTCAGAGCTTCACTTCTTTGCAGAGGTGTTCATCGTCTTCAAAATGAAGAAAAGGACATACAAATTCATTGCCATAGGGACTCTCTCTTATGTAAATCTCATCAGTTTCCTAAGCGGTCTAATCATCCAGGACAATTTTAAGGCGAATAGGAAGTGTTTAGTTTGGTTTACACGAACATTTCCTTTATATTTGAAGATAGGGAAACCCTTTGCATTGTTTCATAAAACCTGGCGCTGATTATGGTATGAAAAAAATGACGCTATACCCACAGGAATGGGAACATGAAAATCAATTTGTTTGATGACAATGTAAAAAAAACATTTTTTTTTACCGAAAACAACAATTTCATCTATGGCTTACAAAATAAAAAGAAAAACCCGGAGTTGACAGCCATTTTATGACAGGGCTCTTTTTTGTGTGAAGGCGTAGGTCCGATACCTTAATTTGGCGGCAGATTGGATAAATTCGAGTACAAGGATTTGTTGATGACGATAATGCTACCATATGAAGAGAATAATATCATATATAATATATATGATCCTAAGAGTGCATGACGAATCGAGAAACCGCCACTGCACAGTAGGTCCAGATCGACATATTTTGGCCAAAATTCTGGCATTTCCAAAATAATTTTTTCAGATTCATGCAATTTTACACACATATTTTTCGAGGTTTTTTTTTTAAAGGCCCATACGCAGTTCGAAAATTTTCGCACGGAATGACAAAACATCATATAAAAAAAAAATCCCATTTGAACTTTCGAACTGCGTATGGGCCTTAATGGAAATTATGCTCAGAAGTGGATATTTTGAGCGATGGAGGGAGCCAAAGTTACTGTTTGGGTATTATTATATAGAAAAAAGTTTAGATCCCAAACAAATACATAAAATTATGCTTTAGATTATAAATTTATCTCAAGTAGTTGCAAAATTAGAAAATTTCAAAACTCCATGATAAATCTTACATACTTCAAAAAGCCATAGGTTTATATATACCAACTAAAGTGGCCTATCCAAAAAATGGGAGCATAATCTTTTTTAGAGCTTTCAAGTGGTTCTAAAATTTTTATATGCCTTTCTTATAAGCCATTTAGAAAAAAAATCGTATTTTATACCAATCCGCACCCTTCATTTATTCAACAATCGAATAACCAAATCACAGTAATGCTTCTTACTTCCAATAAATACTCGGAGAATAGCTGCTATCATACAAGCCTCCATCATAGCTTAAGCCACCATAATGTGTGCCGCCGTAGCTCACATGTGAGCCGCCATAGCCGACATGTGAGCCACCATAGCCGACATGTGAGCCACCAATGCCCCAGGGCGCGGCACTGTAGCTCAATGCGGGTGCAGCTTCATAAGTCACAGTAGGAACGTAGCTCTTCAGCACAGGCGCATGTGCCACAATAGGACGATAGTAGGGACGCTTCTGATGCACCACCGTAGAGCTCTGATGGGATACGGCCGTAGGCACAGTCTCATAGCTATGCCCGACTACTGTAGGAGCGTAAGCGACTGTCTCATAGCTGGCTGGGAGCAAGGCGCTGCTTTCGTGTAGGAAACCAGGACGTGCGTGGATGAGCGCCGCATATAAAGCGAACAGCAAAAAGATCTGCAAAGATTGTGTTCAAAAAATACATATTCCATGCTTCCGGCTTATACGTACAATTTTAAACATGATGTCTTTCGTTGGGTTATGTCCACTGTTGAGCACTGTTGTCTTTCAACTATGTTTAGTAGAGCCTAAGGCGTCTAGTTTTATAGCCATCCGAAAATAAAACTAGTTTGGCTCATCTTTACGTTAGAATTGGCACAAACAATCGAGCCATCAGCTAAATTGGCTTAGATTTTCCTAAGCTTGTAGCTAGTCGCTAGTAGCAGGTATTTCTGGCCATTGTCGTCTGTGTAAGCATATTTCCCAGCCATGGTTGAGCTCATTAATGATCCATTTAGGCGTAACTGACCAAGCGAGGTTGTGTGCCGACATCTGTGAAAATGTTTTCCTAACGCTTTTGCTTGGCTAAGGCACCCACCCATAGGCCACTGTTTTGTTTTTGGCCATAAATCAGCTGTTGGCCACAAAACTTTTGCATGCATTTACAAGCGGCACTAATAGACGTTAGGGTGAACCTGTTGCGTACAAGTTGTGCGATGATTTAGACAAGGCTGAAATTGTTTTATGTTAATAATTTGGAATGCATTTGGAAATGCGTTCGATCACGATAAGTAAATAACATTTATACTAATTTGGTTAACAATGTCATCCAAAGCCAATTAAATTAATGTCGTGTGCTCCCAATGACCCTTGGTTTATAATAATGATCTATAGCGTTCATTAGCACTTCAATGCTTTTGAACAAATTTTTCTCTGAACTTTTGTTCAGTCAAGTCTAGTTTTGTTTGTTATCAATTTCAAGAGGCACTAACTTCCAAATGCAAGTACTGTATCATAGAGCGATGACAAATCTTATGCATGTTGAGCGTACTCTTTTTATCTAGTAGCGATCTATATGTCTATATAGACACATCTGTCCATACAAAAGAAAAATCAAACACCATCTTAAAAATTGGGAATCTGGGCTAAAGTTTTTCGAATCATGTTGAAAACTCACTACTCACTCGGTTGTTCCCAGGAAAATTTTTCAATTGCTAGAACGTAGTAGTTACCAAAATATACCAAATTATTTCGCAATATTAATATATATTGCAAAAGTTACAGCCACCAAATTTTAGAATAAGACCCATGTGAGTCGGATAATAAAAAAAATGTACTTATTTTTGGAACAGCCTTTCATGCTGAGTATGGTTCTGCCATAAATTTTATACGTCCACAGCCCTGAACGAATCGATGCAGGGTATCTGAAGTAGACTAGTTTAAATTTTCTCGGTGATTTTGCTGTGTGTCCGAAACCATCTAGTTAAAAGCTTGTAGTTGCATATAAAACGCTAATGCTAAGACGTTTTAATGATCTCAAAAGCAATATTTTTGGTGCATAGTAAAAAATTTCTATACTTTCTTGATATGGGGAAGTTAAAAAATCTAAAAAAAAAAGATGGCGTACGTTAAAGTCGGGCGCGGACGACTTTGGGATACCCTGTACCACTGCTTGCAATAAAATCCGGTAAATTGCTTACGAACACCAAAAGACATTTGATTGCCAAATTAGATTATGATACCTTCATAAACAACCAAAAACAGACGAATTTTTAATCAACAACTTTTTTTCGACCGATCGGCCCTATGGGAGCTATATGATATAGTCAACCGATTTTGATAAAATTTGGTACAGTGTTAAAGATCTCCAAAAAACTTCTGAATGCCAAATTTGGTTACAATATCTGCACAAACAAACGAAACACAACGAATTTTGTGCAAAAAACGTTTTTTTGACCGATTGGCCCTATGGGAGCTATATAATATAGTCAACTGATTTTGATCAAATTTGGTATAGTGCTTGGGAACTCTAAAAAACTTCTTAATGCCAAATGTGGTTACGGTATGTTCACAAATAAACGAAACACAACGAATTTTGTAAAAAACACGATTTTTTGACCGATCGATCCTATGGGACCTATATGATATAGTCAACCGATTTTGATAAAATTTGGTACAGTGCTGGGGGTTTCTAAAAAACTTCCGATTGCCAAATTTGGCTATGATATCTTCATAAGCAAACGAATTATCCATCTAAAACTTTTGCTTTTTTTCGAGGTCCTCTGAAACACCCCTATGGGAGCTATATAATGTAGTCCCGATATTAAAAAAATAAAATAAACTTGTCTCCTATGGATTAATAAGGGATCTTATCTGAAAGTTTGGTTGCTCTAGCTCTTACCATCTCTTAGATCTAGGCGTTCATACGGACAGACGGACAGACGGACATGGGTATATCGACTTCTCTAGTCACTCTGATCATACTTTAGGTAACTTTGGGGGGTCTCCGACTTCTCCTTCTGTACGTTACATACATTTTCGGCTTGCACAAACACAATATACCCTTTGTACCATACGGTACAGGGTATAAAAATATATATTGTATTAGCAAAAAATATCTAAAATTTTATCTTTTGGGCTTTTAAGTAGCATTTTTCTGAAAATAAATTTTTTGATATGACGAATTAGAATATCTTAAAAAACATATATATTGTACTGGCAAAAATATCCAAATTTCGATCTCCTAGACTTTTAAATAGCATTTTTCTCCCAAAAAAAAATGTTTAAACAAATTCGAAGCAGGCCATATGGCACTTGTAAACAGCTGATTATTGTAGCTCATGTTATAAGTCGAGCATTTTTACCTTTGTGCTCACTTCGTTACTAGCACAGTGTATGTGTTCTCTCTCTCGTTTGTTCTTGATTGTCTTGCTCTCTCGTCCGCTTTTGCTTACTGCGCTGCTTACTCACACAAAGAAATGTTTGCTTGGAGACGTTTTGCCCCCACTGCTTGATGCATTTATGCCCGACATAGTGAACACCCCAAGGGTCTATTGCGGCCAATTGAGTACAGCTACATGTTTAACAAGGTCCACTCTAATTTGCATGGTACTTTTATGCTTTACCCAACAGCAGCTGTCCATTGCACTAAAGTCCCCACCCTCCCACGTACATTCACTCCCTTCCTCTCGCCTACAATTGCATTCCCTGAGCTATTTCTCTTTAAATGGGCTACAGTTGTTCATGTCTGTATCTTTGGGATACGACTAAATGGCATTAGCATAAATGCCGACATAGTTGTATTAACCATGCCTGATTTTGCATGCTTTGCGGATTTTTAGCAGCTGGTCTCACTATTTTTGGATAACGCCAACGCAAATTGGGCGCTAGTCTTATATAATAGGCTAGCATAATTTCTTAACTCTTTAGTATGTATGCTTTAATTAGTATATTTCATTTTATATCTTACTTTTATATAATTTAAAATTCCCAGACCATTTGATTTGACCTTGGTGCTAATTTAATTAGCTTGAACAAATGCAAAAGCGAGAAAAGGTAGGCAATATGCTCTGTATACATATATATATATATATATATATGTTTGGTATATAACAAGGTGCTGACAGCTAACCCATGACAAAATCAGTTACCACTCATTGTTGTTGTGGTGTTTTTTTTATAGCCCAACGTCTTTGCACCACTTCTACAACAACAACAACAGTAACACAAGTGGAGCGGCGCCAAGTCGAGCGCAGCAAATGAAAAAAACATCTAATCTCAGAGCTGTTAGTTGCACTTCTTGGAGCTGGAATGGTGTTTCTAATACCCTGCCAAAGAGCAAGAAGTACAAGTAGAAGAAACGAGTTAGGACAACAATCGTATCGTTTTGTCGAAGATCACACAAGCGAGAATTCTTAAATTTTCCCTCAAGCTGATTCTTATGGTGTAGTTCTTCCCCTGCCTTTAAGCTTATATTTTTCTTAGTCGCAATATTTAAACTTGGTGCAGACATTCCTTTTTCACGTTACCCACATGATCCAATAATTAGAAGGTTAGGTAATGCGCTGTTAGCGTTATTCATATCTCTCTGAAAAGAGAACGCAGGTTCAATTTTTATATGGTGGCAACATGAAATAGTAAGCAATTTTGATCAAACTTCTCACAAATGTGTAGACTAACATAAAACGTATAAATACATGCT
Source organism: Chymomyza fuscimana (assembly GCA_949987675.1). Lineage (NCBI taxonomy): Eukaryota > Metazoa > Arthropoda > Insecta > Diptera > Drosophilidae > Chymomyza > Chymomyza fuscimana. Next base: position 26,186,124 of record OX465089.1, on the reverse strand, counting down.
AGAATAAATTTTTTTATTTTTTAAAGCATCGCGACCAAATTTATGTCAGTTGTATTTTGTCGTAGACTTAACATTTGTGTGAAGTTTGATCAAAATTGAACCACTACTTCATATAGCTACCATATAAAAATTGAACCAGTTTTCGGCGCATCATTCATTGCATCATGCGTTACTCTTCCGTGGGCAAAATGCTCAAATTGAAACCACTTTTGGCTGAAGCTCCACTAAGAAATAGAAATAAAAAATTTTGTTATTGGGGGTTGGTATCGTTAGCCATATGCAGTTTAAACTCGATATAGACCTCATGGGTACAGAAGCTATAGTCACCAAAATTGGTATGCACACGCATTTAAGTACTGCTTAAAAACGCGTTATAATCGCTTCAACTCTCTTAGTACATATTAGGATGAGTACAGTGTATATTATAGTCGGAGTGTTATCGGCCTACCTGTTTTGTCGGTATCTTTACAGATAATGGAAAATAAATCTAATATAAATCTCATGTCTTTCGTGCAGGTGTCATAAATCTTGGCTCTACTAAATTGGTTCAATTACAATGGTTGGCTGCGACCACGGTCTAAGAGTTTTAACTAAAAGTGAAGCCTAATTAATTTTTTATTAAGGTATCTATATAAATTGCATAGAAAAAACGACTTTAGGAGAATTTGCAGAGATTTGTAGTCACTTTTTTTTTAAATTTTTAAATAAAGACTTTAACGAGGATATTTTTCTAGACGGTTCAATTAAAGTTGTGTATAAAAGATGATGATATTTTTGTGGACATTAAAAGCTATTGATCGAATGGATTACAAAACAGATTTGTTATTATTGTGTTTTAGAAAGTACGGTCTAGCTTGGACTAAGTATAGGTTTTTTGTTTAAAATTATAATAATATAAAATAAAAATAAATCAAGAGATAAGACAAATCGTGTGAATTTTATGCATTATTGTGTAAGTTTTTATTTTTATTACCCATTATCTTTATTACAGATTTATTGTTCTGGAATTGTTTTTTTTTTAATTTTCACCGCCTATTAAGTAAAAGGCTGGTAAAAATGTTCGTAAAAGAATTTTCTTTGAGCCTAAAGATTAACATAATAAAAAGCAAACCGAAAAATTGTAGTTTTTAAAAATGGTCGAAAATTACTTTTTCATACATATCATATATCACCCTAAAGAGCACATCAATACCTTTCGATCTAATTGTCGTTCATGTCGATACAAAATTTTGTTCACGAGATATTGACGAATAACTGAAAAAAAGTCAAATAAAATAAAAATCTCGAAAACGGTTCTTAAGAAAAAAATAAATAAATATAATTTTCGTGTTTCTCGACCCAAAAATTACCATAAAAAACACTTTTTCATGAAGGTTAATTTTTCGTGTAAACTAGTGTAATTTTTAAAGTCATCCAATAAACAGAAACTATATAACGTAGTATATATCGAAAAAAATTAACTCAAATTAACATGAAGATGGATTTTAGTGTTTACCAATTAATGAGAATTTTTTATTTAAATTAAGTGGCTAGCAACTGTGCTCTCTGAGAACTAAGTAGTTACTCACTTAGAGCAACGGCTGGTTGTAGAGACGTATAAAGCACAATCGCTACCCAAGGCGATGATAACTAGTTTTGTATCAAGAATTTTAAATCCGACTGCTTCTGTATTGCACAAACCTAGTCCAGGGCAGGATACCAAAACAAACGAAAGGATTCGTCCAAATACACAAACTTCTCTTGTGCAGCTCACTTACTCGAGTACTTTTCGCAATGTGTTTGGTCCAAAAACAGTCAGTCCGAAAACAATACAAACGTACTTTATTATTATTTTCATTCGTTTGCGTTTTGGTCTCGGCTAAGAGAGAAACAAAACGAAAAAGAACTTTTCTGGTCTAGGCTATCAAAATGTGAATCAATCGATATCATGCAGCATCATGCAAGCATGCCAGCTCAAAAACTATTGCCTACTTTTAGGCAGTTGCTTAAAATGCAGCTTAAAGCAAAAAGCTACTGCAGCGAGCTTTTAAGCCAAGCTTTTGCCTTTACGTGCAGTTATTTAAGTCATTCTCATGCCTTTGCGCTTTAATTAAGTTGGTCGCTTGGCCAAAACTGCAGGAAACAAATGTTAAGCATACGCCCCGTTTTGGGCATTAGATCGATTTAGCCAAAATAGAATAAAAGTTGTATAACCAACAGGCAATTAATGCTGCTGACAAAAGAATGAAAATATGCAAACAATTTTTTTTTCGTGTTGACGGCATTTGCTTTGACCAAGTACTGATCGTGATTTTAACGCATATATGGCCATTTTATTTGGAAAAACTATATAAATAACAGCTGCTGACAAATATATTTAGCTTATTAATTAATCCAGCGCCCGCTGAGCTTGTCCAAAAAGTGTCGGCAACTTTTGTGTGAGCTGCTTAATTAGCAACTGTGGCCAATTCGATAAGTGGCGCCTTGACTTGGCTTTAATTGCATTATAATCAAATCAACACCGTTAAAAATCATGCTCGAGATATAGAAATGGATGCATAGTTGCTTTAATTTTTGCATATAAGTTAATTAGTTAGACCATTGAGCACCGGTTTTTCCAACACTCTTTGGATTTGGTCTCCGTTGGGGCGTTACATATAATGGCTTATTAAATTTAATGACTGAATTACAAAAAACGCACAGCGCTCTAAAAACTACTTTTTGTCGTCAAAACGATTGCCAAAGCAGTAGTTAGTCTGATTTTTTTTTTTTTAGTTTTCCTCTAATTTTTTCGCTTTACTGTGTTAACAACTTCCTCGATTACAGAATATTTAAGTCGTTTTGTCGCAAATCGAGTTTTCTGCTAGTATCTAAGATTTATTTCTGTGACTTAGTCTACAAAAATTTAATGTTTGTTTGGGCGCAGGCTATCATTAAGTCTAATTGACTTTTTATAGTCGTTTTGTTGTTCTTATTTCATTTGTTTGTCTAAGAGATCTTAGCCAGCGCCAGAGCAGCAGGTGTTGCTCCAATGCACTAACTTCGATCGTTATTTTTATTGCTGTTTTTTTTTTTTCGCCTTGTCTTATAAGGTATGTACTGATTATTTCAAGTTCAGGGTGAGTAACCACAAGTAAATTAGAACAATAAGGCACTGGTTGTTAGCTATAGTTAGTATTTGCTTATAAAGTGTGGCTGGCAACAACAAAAAGTGAAAGTAAATGCATGATATATAATGATTCAACTTATTATGCGATTAAACGTCAGTAAATCGACGATATACGCGCAAAAAAGAGATTGAGTAGAAAGGCCTGGTATATAAAAACTTGATTTTACATTCAATTAAAAGGCAATTATTGTCAACTGATTTTTTTTTTTTGTCGGATCACTTTTGTTGTTGTTGTTGCCAACTAGAACACTTTGATCATAAATCTTTTGTTCTGTGTGCTCAAATGAAAAATGTATGCAATTTATTTGCATACAATTTGGTGACAGACAACTAGCATAAAAGTACAGTCAACTCATTTAGAAACAGCGAAGTTTTTATACTCTTTAATACGATCTTAAACTACTAGGCTTAATACAATTTTTCGAGACGTCTATAATAAATAGCATTAAATAATTATTATACCCTGTACCGTATGGTGCAAAAAGGGTATATTGTGTTTGTGCAAGCCGAAAATGTATGTAAAAAAGGAGAAGTCGGAGACCCCCCAAAGTTACCTAAAGTATGATCATAGTGTAGTATAGTATGAACGCCTAGATCTCAGAGATGGTAAGAGCTAGAGCAACCAAACTTTCAGATAAGATCCCTTATTAATCCATAGGAGACAAGTTTATTTTATTTTTTTGATATCGGGACTACATTATATAGCTCCCATAGGGGTGTTTCAGAGGACCTCGAAAAAAAGGAAAAGTTTTCGATGGATAATTCGTTTGCTTATGAAGATATCATAACCAAATCGGAAGTTTTTTAGAAACCCCCAGCACTGTACCAAATTTTATCAAAATCGGTTGACTATATCATATAGGTCCCATAGGATCGATCGGTCGAAAATTTGTTTTTTGCACGAAATTCGTTGTGTTTCGTTTGTTTGTGAAGATATTGAGACCAAATTTGGCATTAAGAAGTTTTTTAGAGTTCCCAAGCACTATACCAAATTTGATCAAAATCGGTTGACTATATCATATAGCTCCCATAGGGCCGATCGGTGGACAAAAAGTTTTTGATTAAAAATTCGTCTGTTTTTGGTTGTTTATGAAGGTATCATAATCTAATTTGGCAATCAAAGGTCTTTTGGTGTTCTTAAGCAATTTACCGGTTTTGATTGCAAGCAGTGGTACAGGGTATCCCAAAGTCGTCCGCGCCCGACTTTAACGTACGCCATCTTTTTAATTTAAAAAATATTTTTTAAAGAATTATATTAAATATTTACCCTGGGATTATGTTTTTCTTGCTATCTATGATTAAATATATGTAATTTTCCCAAAATTTATATAAAATCCATGTATGCGTCCTCTTAAATAAATAATACAGTAGAGACTAAAATTATAAATTGTTTTTTAAAATAAATTTGTTAGCTAAATTTTGCACATAAAACGATTACACAGGCCCACAAAAAAAAGTGTTGCAAAGTTAACATGAGACATCACTTAGAACACCGGGTCTCAAAAAAAAAAATGTTGTGTGGTTTTTTGGTTATTTTATAACAAGGCCCAGAGGTAAATCCATCGTTACTAGATGAATGCAAATCCAAATGCCGAAAAACCCCTAGTACGTCAGTGCTCTTAGATTATCTATAAATTGCCACATTTTTGAGTTTATGCCAGAGCACTGACGTGATGGGATTCTTTAGCGCTCGGATTCAAATTCAGCGACGCCAAAAAATCATTGTTTAAAATGATAAAACAAAAAAATACTATAGTGTTTTTGGAGGTTATCTTGGAACCCTTGGGGTTAGGGTATCCACAGTTTCAGATTCAGCGGCTCAAAATCCATATAGGCTGGCCCCGTCACATATAAAGTTTATACCAATTTTTTTGTGTCCTTGTGTTTGTAATGTGATCCTTGAACTAGTTTGGAGAGACACAAATTTAACAAGCCTGATAAGTTGCTATATGAAAGAGTGGTCCAATTTGGATGAAACTTCAAATGTTTAGTCTAAAATAAAATACAATACGGTCACGATATTTTAAAAAATACCTCATTTTTCCTAACATGTATTTTTGTTGTTTTATGCGTTTCTTATTATTCGAATTGATCTAAGTCGGTACAATATTTGATACAGGTACCATACAAAAATTGAACCTGCGTTCTCTTTTTCAGAGAGACACGTATAACGAACAGAAATAAAAATTTTTTCTTAGAATACGTCTTTTTTTTTATTAACTTGTTTACTTAACAAGTATCAACAAAAAATTAATATACACTCTGTAAGGGTATAAACAACGCTGCAAGGTGTTTTTCTCTATAATTTACGAGGCTTAGAAAGAGGCGTGTAGCTTTATTTGTAGCTGTTGTTGTTTCTAGTAGCCAAATTGCAGTAAGTTGGCTAACAAATTGTAGTACATGGTTATTTTTGTGTCCGTATGTGCGTGTGTGTGTGTGGTTGTGCGTGAGAGTAAACTACTTAATTATGATACAATTTGCACTTTAAATTAAATATAAAAAAGTGCAAAATAAACACAAAAAAAAATTCGAAACTCAATGAAGCTGTCAAATAAATTTTTGTCTTTTTGCTTGAATAGTTACTCGTAAGTTAAATTTAAATGTATCTGATGATATGCAGATAATTGCAATACACGCCAACTACAACAACAACAATAGATACTACTACAACAGCAACAACAAAACAACAATATAGTGTAACTATTGTAGACAACTTTAGTTACGTGCTTCGAGTCATTCATGTCATTATTCTGCAAAAATTGCGCAATCTTTTGTTAACCAAAAAAATAAAAAAAATAAAATAAGTAAATGTGTTGGTCAAAGAATTGAAATGCTGTTAGTGACAAGATATAAGTTAGGCAAGCGGTTCGGTGGGGTACATTACATTACTTTGGATTGGAAAATTGGCTTAAAATACGTTTTAAGCATTTTTACACCTGATGCAGAAGACATATTGACTTTTAAAAGAGATTGTTATGTTATTATGTAAATAGAATATTTTTTGTGTAATTTACAAAGATCTATTTTTGGACATTTCTTAAAGGCTTATATTTTATGGTTTATAGAACTGTTCTCTGCAGAAACGTTTTTGGAAATTACTTTATTTAATTCAAATAATAAACAAATCTTTTATTGAGAATTACCAATTTTTAAATATTTACCTAAAAAATATTAACAATTTTTTTTTTTAATAAAATGTGAAAAATTATTTAAACAAAAAAATATAAAATTTTTTTTTTTAAAAATATGAAAATTAATTTTTTTTTAAAATATGAAAATTATTTTTTTTTTTTTTAAATTTAAAATTTTTTTTTTTTTGAATAATAATTTTTTTTTTTTGTGTGTTATGCAGTACTTTAAACCGCAACCGTACATGAAAACACTTCAAAAAAAATAAAAAATGTTTTACGTAAGATGGCGCCACAGCAAGTCCACAAGATTGCGCCAGCAGTAACAACAGCTGTTCCGTTTTGTATACATGTTTAACAGGGTAGGTCAATTTTTTTGCCGATTCGCGGACAATTCTAAGCAACTTTGCCGAAGAAACCATAGGTCTATCTTGAATTTCGAGCATGCAGATTTTTAAAAATAGGTTTTTTCCATTTAACGACAAAATATAGCATTTTAGTTCAACATTAGGATTTTTAAACCAAAACTTGTCATCTTTTTATGTGTATATGGAGGGTTTTGGGGGTCAAGAAATTCATTTTTGATGTTTATTTTTACTTATGAGTGCCGCCAGAGGGCGTTTCATGCATATTTTGCCATTTTTTCGCTTCTTTTTCGAGAAAAATTACGAATTTCTTGGAAAAATTGAGAAATATTTGACTGTCTCGTATTGGAATCCAAATTTTTACTAGCCCTAAATGTTCAGCGTTGAAAATTAGGTTAAACGAACTGTGAACCAAAAAAAAAAATCGATTTCAAAAAATCAACCAAAAGAAAAAAGCATATTTTTTTTTTATTTCAATTTATTTTTTTCTTCACAAATTCAACTTAAACGATAAGAACATATTTTAAAAAGAAAGAAAAAAGAATTTAGCAATAGAAGAGTAGCGACAAGGAGTTATGTTTGAAAGTATTTCTTGCTATCGAGTCTGGCATATTTCGCACGGCTCTCTGATGTCACCGTCATAACACTTTCTCGATTTTCTTTTAAAATAAAATATTAATAAATAAATATTTTTAAAAATCTGCAAATTGACCCACCCTAATGTTTAACATCCAAAAACTCTTATGCAACAGCAGAGTATCATGTTCCGATAAACAACAAGTTTCAATTAAGTAACTGCTTCGTTTACAAATTTCCTTCTAAAATTATTATTATTATTAGTTCCTTGATGTAGTTACAATACGATGTAGTTACGAGACGTAGTTACAAGACGCCGCTCTTAGAAAGAGCATAGGGCTCTTAAATTAATTCACCATAATTAAGGTTTTCCTTACCAATATTTCCTTTAAACGGATTCATGATTTTTCGAGGGTATTTCAAAGTCGGAATTTTCTTACTGTGGTTAGTCAACTTTTATTTCATCTAGTTTTAAGTTTACCTAACTGAAGGTTATGGCATATAATTGTCATGAGAAAAAAGAGGCAAAGATACTAGACCTAGACAGAGAGATCTTAAACACTACGTTGAGTGCTTTAATTTAATTAATGAAAACTTTTGCAGAGTTATTTACTAGTTTTACACAAATTGTAATTTGTTTTTATTTTTTATGATTCGTCATAGTGTCGTATACCTTTAATATGTAGTTGAATGTTTTTGCAGTTGTTGTTTTTGCTGTTGTGGGTCTTAGACGGTTGAAGGTATTCTAGCGTTGATTATTGCATACTAAAATGTACTCATATACCATTTGCTATTGTTACACTTTGCCATATTATTTTTGTTATTGTTGTACATAGTACTTGTGACTTAATATATACACGACATTGTGACATAACACAACACATTCGACCTTGACCGCATCCAAGTATCTACAACAATCATTACAAAAATAACAAGAGCAAGCGTATGGCACATGATGTGGTGCACTTGGTAATTAAACAGCTGTTGTTGCCAACGCCTGCTGTGGAGACCACTTTGAGTCGCGTCATCGTCACCAAAGTAATAATTATGCAAAACTTAATCAAATTGAATCGTAGCCTTTAAATTTGTTAACCATTAATTAATTTTTTGTTTTAAGACTCGACTTAGATTTATATATTCGATATTGAACTGGCTTTCATTCTAATTGACGTTGTTTGGGTACTTTCGAAATAAAAATACTTGGTTCTTAATTTTGCAATGTATTGGATTAATGCATATAAAAGTCATACAGTCATCTGGCTTTGTATCAGATTATAACAATCCAATAAAAAATATGTATATATATCGTAAAAAAGGTGATTTAAAATATCAAAGCTTAACTTTTTTTTGTTGTTACATTTTTAATTCTTTCTAGCCTTCTGTTTGTTGCGAAAACTTGCTATAATCTAACGACGACAAAAACTAGGGGGATCCACCTCCTGCGGACTTTGCATGCCAACGGGCGTATATAAATTTCGAAACCTTAATTATAATACACTAGGTTTTAATTCGAAAGATAAAACGAAAATTTGTTTAAATATAGTTAGTCACTAGATTTTCGAAAAACATCTGGCTATACAGATCCGATAAAAAACCTATGTATATATATCGTTTGAATGCTGAATTAAGATATCAAAGCTTAACCATTGTTTTTGTTAAATTTTTTTACCCTGTACCTATAGGTACGAAGGGTATACTAGATTTGTGCAATGTATGTAACGGACAGAAGGAGGCGTGGCAGACCCCAAGTCCTTTATACCAAAATGCTTATCATAACCTCGGGTAGCGATTGAGCCATGTCCGTCCGTCCGTCAGTCCGTCCGTATGAACGCCTAGATCTCGGAGACTATAAGAGCTAGAGACACGAAACTTTACCAGCTGGTGCGCATATTTCCTAAGAAGATGAAGTTTGTTGAATCGTGTCAATATCTTCCCCCGTTCCCCCGCAGTAGAATTTCGCGGTTTTTAGCCACACCGTTTAGTATTTTAGTAAGAAATGAACAAAATCGGACAAATACAACAGAAGTTATAGTCAAAAATGTGGTACAGTCGAGGCGGTGCCCGACAGTGGAATACCCTGTACCTTTTGTGTCAAAAAAATTTTTCCTGCATATTCCATCTAAGAACTTTCCAATTGGAATTTATTTTTTTTTTTGGTGAAAATCGATATTTATACCTATAAGTTCCCTAAATTTTAACCCATTTTGATGAAACTCGAATGTTACAACAAAGAACTTATTTAAAGTATACGGGGTAAGTTTCAAGTTGGTATGTTGAGGGGTGTGGGAGAAAACACGGTAAATGGATTGCGGGGGTCGGGGGGACCGCATCGATAAAATTTGGATGTGGATTTGTTCATTAGAGCCACATGAATGAGCTTACCAAAAATTGTGATTCTAGGTCACTTGTAGCCATAATTGCGTAGAGCCAAATATTGACGCAGTTTATTGGCAAGGGGAGGTGAAATTTGCACATTTTTGACTATAACTTCTGTTGTATTTGTCCGATTTTGTTCATTTTTTACATATAGATGCATGTAACTACAACGAATCGCTCTGTTAAATTTCAGATGAAAATATGAAAAGGTGTGGCTAAAAACCGCGGAACTCTACTGCGGGGGAACGGGAAAGATATTGACATGATTCAACAAACTTCATCTGCTTAGGAAATATGCGCACCAGCTGGTAAAGTTTCGTGTCTCTAGCTCTTATAGTCTCTGAGATCTAGGCGTTCATACGGACGGACAGACGGACGGACGGACGGACGGACGGACGGACGGACGGACATGGCTCAATCGCTACCCGAGGTTATGATAAGCATTTTGGTATAAAGGACTTGGGGTCTGCCACGCCTCCTTCTGTCCGTTACATACATTGCACAAATCTAGTATACCCTTTGTACCTATAGGTACAGGGTATAAAAATGTGCAAATTTCACCTCCCCTTGCCAATAACTGCATCAATATTTGACTCTACGCAATTATGGCTACAAGTGACCTAGACTCACAATTGTTGGTAAGCTCATTCATGTGGCTCTAATGAACAAATCCACATCCAAATTTTATCGATGCGGTCCCCCCACCCACCCGCAATCGATTTACCGTATTTTCTCCCACACCCCTCAACATACCAACTTGAAACTTACCCCGTATACTTTAAATAAGTTCTTTGTTGTAACATTCGAGTTTCATCAAAATGGGTTAAAATTTAGGGAACTTATAGGTATAAATATCGATTTTCACCAAAAAAAAAAATAAATTCCAATTGGAAAGTTCTTAGATGGAATATGCAGGAAAAATTTTTTTGACACAAAAGGTACAGGGTATTCCACTGTCGGGCACCGCCTCGACTGTACCACATTTTTTTAGCATCTTTTTGTACTTTCTAGTTTTCGGTCAGTTCGGAAAAATTGCTAAAATCTAACGAGTATAAAAACTGGGGGCTCCACCCCACATGCGCTTTGCTTGCTAACCGCCGCACAGTCTTCTATATTAATTATTAATTTCGAAACATGCCGAATATAATATCTTTTCTTTCTTTCAATTTCTTTTCTCAATTTCAATGGTGTTAGGAATGCTACAGTTGTGTCTACTCGACTCTTAAATAGCCTGAATGAAAAAAAGCTATTTGATTGTAAAGATAAATATTTTTATTAACCTAATCTTTTGTAAATTTTCTTAGGGAATGCGACTTTTTAATTTATTTTCATAGCAGCTTAAGGACTTAAATCATATTTTTTTTAGACGGTTTCTTCTGGAAAGTATCTAGCATGTAACAACAGAATTAGGTGTACTTAAGTCTACATGAGTGTACAATCGGTATTCTTATTCCATCATTCCTGAAGTTTCTATCGAATTTCCGCCAAGAAGACATACAGACGGATGGACAGACAGACATGGCTATGCTGAATCGTCTGTTGATGCTGATCAATAATATATATCGGCGAAAATAAGTGAACTCCGATTTTGATGATCGGATTATTTATCGAGTTATCGAAACTCCATATTTAGATTTTTGTTTTTAGACATTTCTTTGACAAGCCATATCTAATGTTCCCATTTTTAATAGTAGTTGACATTACTTTTGAATTTTAAAATTTAAAAAAAAAATCTTAAAAAGTTAAAAAAAAATAAAGCAAATTTTTGATTTTTTCTTTAAAAAATCAAAATTGTATTCTTCCGGAGGAAATAATTTTTTACAAAAACTTTTCAAATCATCATTACATATTGCTAAATATATAAATAACTACATACCTATGCATATAAAAAATATTTCAAAAATACTAAGAAATATAAAAAAAATTCTAAGTTTTGCTGTCAAAATATTTTAGTCATTTCCGTAGTAAAATGTCACGCTAAAACCGAAAATTAAGTCCAAAATTTTTTTCATGAAACGGATTTCGAGATATTTCAAAAAATCCATTTTACGAAATTAAAAAAGAAGTATCTTTATTTAAAAATATTTCTCTGGTTGTACTAAATTGATTTTGATCATTTTTTTACCCATCGATTATGTTTGAAACATATTTTTGTCAAATTTACGGCTTGGACGCTATTTATGCATTTATATGAAATTTTTTGAGATTTTTATCAAAGTTTTGAAAAAAATTCTATTTTGAAAGTAAATTTAAATGTTTTAAAAAAATATTTTATACAGTTTTATTTATGGCTGGTTCATGGGTTTTTTTTTAAATTTTTTGCCCTCTAAAACATTATATCTATTTTATTCTATAAATTGTTAAAAATGTTATTACTATCTAAGTAGGAAAGGCTAGAAGCCTAATCTCTTCATTTTATTTATATTAGATCTCACAATGTATATTTTTAACTTTAGAGAATAAATAAATAAATAAATAAATTTATGGCTGGTTGACTGGTTGTTTATCAAAATCGGAGAAAAAATGTGGAAATAAGGGGAATTTGTACATCCTTCCTCCGTCACCAAGCTAAATTTGAGCGCCATCTGATAACTAGCGTGTTTACAGCAGCTGTCAGAATCAGCCGACCTCAAAAGCACTATTTTTTACGGAATTGTGCTTAAATTTTGTTACAAAACAATAACATATGCACACATAAAATTTCAGACAGAATCTGGACGAAAGAGATAAATTGAAAAGATGGCGTACGTTAAAGTCGGGCGCGGACGACTTTGGGATACCCTGTACCACTGCTTGCAATAAAATCCGGTAAATTGCTTAAGAACACCAAACGACATTTGATTGCCAAATTATATTATGATACCTTCATAAACAACCAAAAACAGACGAATTTTTAATCAAAAACTTTTTTTCGACCGATCGGCCCTATGGGAGCTATATGATATAGTCAACCGGTTTTTATCAAATTTGGTACAGTGCTTGGGAACTCTAAAAAACTTCTTAGTGCCAAATTTGGTTACAATATCTTCACAAACAAACGAAACAAAACGAATTTTGTACAAAAAGTGTTTTTTTGACCGATTGGCCCTATGGGAGCTATATGATATAATCAACCGATTTTAATCAAATTTGGTACAGTATTGAAGATCCCTAAAAAACATTTGAATGTAAAATTTGGTTACAATATCTTCACAAACAAACGAAACGCAACGAATTTTGTACAAAAAAGGATTTTTTGACCGATTGGTCCTATGGGAGCTATATGATATAGTCAACCGATTTTGATCAAATTTGGTACAGTGCTTGGGAACTCTAAAAAACTCCTTAACGCCAAATTTGGTTACAATATCTTCACAAACAAACGAAACACAACGAATTTTGTACATAAAACAAATTTTCGACCGATTGGTCCTATGGGAGCTATATGATATGGTCAACCGATTTTGATAAAATTTGGTACAGTGCTGGGGGTTTCTAAAAAACTTCCGATTGCCAAATTTGGTTATGATATCTTCATAAGCAAACGAATTATCCATCTAAAACTTTTGCTTTTTTTCGAGGTCCTCTGAAACACCCCTATGGGAGCTATATAATGTAGTCCCGATATCAAAAAAATAAAATAAACTTGTCTCCTATGGATAAATAACGGATCTTATCTGAAAGTTTGGTTGCTCTAGCTCTTACCATCTCTGAGATCTAGGCGTTCATACGGACAGACGGACAGACGGTCAGACGGACAGACGGACATGGGTATATCGACTTCTCTAGTCACTCTGATCATACTTTAGGTAACTTTGGGGGGTCTCCGACTTCTCCTTCTGTACGTTACATACATTTTCGGCTTGCACAAACACAATATACCCTTTGTACCATACGGTACAGGGTATAAAAATCAAACGGACGCAATTTGGAGTGCCTGGCGGAACCCAATCCCGATATTCCAGCACATAGTTCTATTCCATTAATCAAGAATGCAAAAAGACCAAGCAACAAGATATGCTTGTCTAAGCATTGTCTGAGGCAGTGCCGAAGCTTGATAGATTGATCCGCAAAGCTTTACTATTTTTTTTCTCACCCAAATGAAATGTCAAATTTCATAACAGTGCCATTAGTACCGAAAATTTACTAAACAATCCATAAATTACATATTGAAGTCATTTAATTTCATAGTTTGAATGATTTGTGGCATTAAAGTTGCGGTCAGGCTTGGTTTTTCCAGCTTTTCGTGGGCGTAGAATTGCTTAATACCAGAAAAAATCAATGTCCAATTCGTCTAACGAAGCCATTAAAATGCAATTACAGACACAACTAAGAAAACAACAACAACAAACACAATGACAACAGGTGGGTGGTGGGGGCACACACGACTGCCTTATGAAAATTTGCATAATTTATGCCAATTTTTGACCAATGTCAGGCATTTACACCTCTCAATCGTTTGATCGATTGGGGCCTGTCCACACGAATACAAACAAGATATCCTGTTTTATATCAATCAGCTGTCGTCTGTGTTTAGTCGTGTGTGCGTTTTTTCAGTTTTGAAGTTTCGAAGTTTTCTTTTTGTAAATCTGGAATTTGCATATCTCGTCTGTGCCTGAGAATCGAGTAGTGTCTTTCAGTGTGACAAATGCAAATTGAAGCCATAGGCCTTTAAATGTACAGTCCAGTTCAAGATTATAGTGGCCGTCTTAGTGAAGGGATTTCTGTTGATATGCAGATTTGATATTTTCTCAGCGCCAACAAAAACACCAATGATCAGGGTCACAAAAGTATATTGTAACGACTTATGTTTTTTTATTAGTTTATGATTTTATGACTCTATACTTTGTATGCAATACAAAACCATATGTATAGTAGCTTTTTTTAGTTCAATTCCCAGACAAGGTCTTCGCTGTGGTTCTATAATCTTTTGCACATTGATAATGCTGACAAGATTTTCCGATATGCAGCGGTTCCATTAGTCAAAAGTTTGCAGAAATTTGATTTGTATTTTGATTGCGTGGCGAGCATGAAATTAAAAATGGCCATAAAAAATGCTTGGCAGGCCATTAAATTGCTAGCTCATTGCTGCAATATTTTGCTAATATTTTTTTTTTTACTTTTATACCATTTATTTCAATTGATTTTTGTTAAAGCAAAAAAAATTACGCATACGCCATGTGCGATAAGAAATCTGTTAAAAACTACTGTGGACCTAGCAGCAGCTGCTTGATTTGTTTTTTAGTTTTAGCTCTGCTTTGGCTGCCAAATTTGTTGTCGTTTATTAAAATGCTGCGATTTTTCATGCACTGCTTGGACACCTATCCCAGCCTGGTTAGCTGAGTGGTCAGCTACACTGCGAAAAAAAATTGTGTACTTGCTCGTATTTGATTATTTTTGAAAATAAGTTTAGTATTCTGAAGCTGTTTTAGGCAACAGATTTAAATTATGAGACACAATCATGACTGTGCTTATAATTCACAAGTGGTTTAAGCTAAAAAGTTACATCTATTCATTTTTTTTTGATGCCAGCTCAAGCGTAATTTTTTGTAGCCAAATTTATTACTAAATATGTTTTTGTTTAAATTTGCATCTAATTATTTAAAATAATTATTGATATATATACTACACTTGTTACTACTTTTCTACATGAGATAATATTTCCGGTCTAGACTTGGAATTTTCTGTTTATCATTGGAGGGGCGTCATACAAAAACGAATTAAATTAATAATTCGAGCAGGGTTTACTGATACTTGATAAGCTTATTTGACTCTAGCTGGACTTTAATACTTTAACTCCAGTTATTCAGCTTCTTATGTCCAAGGACCGAATTGCTTAAAAAGTAACACGGATCCGTAAAGCTTGAAAAAAAACGTAAATTAATAAATAATACCATTATTATAAGCTCAAATACAATTTTGTAAGTCCTCCATGCTAAGTCGGCGTCTTGAAAGTCAAACTTTAAACTTTAAACTTTTTTTTTAAATACTTAATTATAACAACAAAAAATGCTGCTTCATATTAACTTAAAATCTTAAATCTATGGCAGATTGTTTTAAAAGGATTTTAAAAAACAAAGTAGGGCTTTTAAAGTTAAGTCTATTTAAGTGGTCGGCATTAAATTCGCTCAAATTTTAGCTGGCGTTTGTGTGAGTGGCGCAGTGACGTCACAACTTCGACACAAGTGCATGTGACGTCTGCGTGTACTGTACGTGTCAACGTCGCTACTGTCACTAATCTTTATATACGTGGGATAGGGCCGTGCCGACCACTGCTCTAGATAGAGTTCATCAAATTTAAAAAAATTCCTTAATGGAATGTTGAATAGCTAATAAAATATGACATATCTGAAGACGCGTTCAAGATATTGATTGCAACCTCCAAAATTTTAGCTTTAGCTTTATTTTTCAATTCTGAGCGTTTAAGCTTAAAAGACTTAAAAGTTTGCATAGTTTCTCCAATTATAGGAGTCGGAATATTTTTTTCCCAATACACCAGCTATTTAGACAAAAAAAAAATATTTTTTGGGCGGCTACCCCGCTGTTTGGACCAATATTTTTTTTCTATTTTTTATCTATAGTAAGCTTAAACTCTACGCAGATATAATTTTTTGATTACTTATACGTGGTTTCAAGTTTATTTTAAGCCCGTTGGGAACGTCAGAAATTATTAAATTGAAAACTTAAAAATTGCCTTGCCTAGAAGATCCCTTAAAGACAAATTTTTTAAAAAATTTTGTGAAAAAAAAATACTGCAGTGAGTTCACTTGCAGAAAATTCTGAGAAAAGTCCAGATCAGTTTAAAATTTTAAAATTTAATTAAAAAATTTGTTAAAAAATTAAAAATATTTATTTTTTTTAAGTTTTATTTTTTAATATAAAAACAAATTATTCGAATATTTTTGATAATTCTGAGAAAAGTCCAGATCAATTTAAAATTTAATTAAAAAAGATGTTAAAAAGTTCAAAAAAAAAACAATAATTTAAGTATTATCTTTTAATATAAAAACAAATTATTCACATATTTTTATTCGTTTACAAGACATAACAAAATGTTTACCTATCGATAAATCGATAAGTAATCGAAATTTATTAAAAAATAACTTTAAGGGCTGAGTCAATGCAAAAACTTCTAAAAATGTGTAAACACCATTAAAATCTGAAAAATCGATTTAGAAGGTAATTATATTTATTTTCACCCATATGTATATCTTATAGGATTCTCAAAAAATTGCCTTTGTTTATGGAGGTTGGGAAATTATTCTAATAAATTTATAAAAATCCATAGTTTGACAATATACAATTATTTTGTTAATTTTTTCTCTAAGTGCAGCAGTCTTTGATACAACATTCTACTATCCTACGTTTTCGCTATATCAATATTTTCTCTAAGTGCAGTGTTGAAAGTGCTCGTACACTTTGCCTTAAGTATATTTTTGAATTTTCCACACCTACAGATTGCCAGTAATAAGCTGTCAGTGTCAGTATGCAAAATGATTGATAATCAGGCGTGTGCGTGAGTATTCCGTGAATATGTGCGCCTATACGATATGTTTAATGATAAGTACACGAAATCCATACCAAGTTTTAGAAAGGAACTAATAAAAGTAAATTTAATGTAACCACTTGGGACCAATTGAGAGTGCACAGTCAGTCCACAGCTGTCATAATTATGGCCAAGTTGGCTACTCAGGCTGCTCATTTGACCCTTCACGCCCAGTACAGTGAGGCCAAGTTAATTGTTTGCTAACTAAACCGCAAATTATAATCGAGCAATTAAGATGGCTTAGCTTTTGAGTAGCTATTTAAAGTTATGCGCCAAGTTAACCACAATAAAATTCAAGAAAACTGTTTAAAAAAGCATTAAAATAACACAATAAGAGCAAGATTTAAAAATCTGAATATAATAAAAATTTGTATTTGTAAAATTATGCTTAAAAAGCTTTAGAGCTGTCAGAAGATAATTACCATGTAAATTATTCCAAACTATTTTGAGATTATAAAAGTTATACGTATGCTTAAAATGCGTCAAAATAAAGCTTCTCAAACTGCCTTAAAAGTCTTTGAAACTTTATGACTATATTAAACTAAGTACTACTTAACAGACTATATTCTAGACTAGTAGTTACTCTAGCTTGGCATTCATAGTAAATATATTGTCATATAGTTCAAGCCTTGGGTTTTGTAGCTCAAGAGCTTCAGCTTTTATAGAGAGCTTTATAGTTGTTTGCTTTATCTTCAGTAATAAGTCCATTTATTTATTCTTTAAAATTTTCAGTATCGGAAAAAAGACTTTTCACAAAAATTTCAAAGAAGTTTATTGTATTGTATTGCAGTTGTACTTGTATTCTTTAATATTTGGGCGTGCTCCGGAAAATGAAAAACAAAAACAAATAAGCATCTAGCTGGATAACGTACTGGATACTGCCCCTAGCGATGTTTGATAACTAAACTTTTTTTTTCCCAAAATGTCAGTTTTTAAGCTTAACGCGTTACGGCTTAATTTAAAAAAACGTGTTTTTCGTTTTTATTTAATTGTGACTAAACTACTGAATATTTTTGAACAAATTTTTTTTTTCAATCTAATTTGGCAACAGAGCTATTTAAAAAAAATATTTTATTTTTTTAAAGCCAACACATTTTTTCTTTACAAAATATATGAAATTTTCTTATTTTTTTTTAAGTATGTTTCTTAAATATGTAAGTCATAATTTTTTTTTTTTAAAACACATGTTTTTATACGTTCTTTATGTGGTGTGAGTATGAATCAAATTGATTTCGTTAAAATGTTAAAAAAAATAAACCGAAAATTTTTTTGTTTTTTAAAAAAAATTATTTGGAAAAAGTGAACGTATGCCAAAAATTCGTTTTGAGTTTTGCATGACATTTGTTGGATAGATTAAGAAAAAAAAATAATTTCAAATAACTTTTAATAAATAATTAACTTGTAATTGGCCTAAATAGAATCTAAGAATATCAAAGAATATTTAAAATTTTGGCAATTCTATTTAGTTCCACTTGCATTAATGTAGTTGGGAGCATCAAACATGTGGAACATTTCAATGTTAATAAAAATAATTTAATCGGATTCGTTTCCAAACTCAAAAAATTGAAAAAAAATTTTCAATTTTCAAACGATTACCTGGGGCAGCGTAAATGGATTTTTTTTTTTAAATTCTAAAAAAGAAGAAGAAAATTAAAATTCACATACATTCGTAGCATAATTTCTTCAATTATAGGAATTACCTAAAATATGTTTATTTTTCTTTTCAGCCAACTTGACATCATTTCCAAATTTTATAGTTAAAAAAAAAAATTTAATTACAAAAAATATTGAATAAAATAAACAACAACATTTTTAATAAAGCATAACTTTCTCAGTTATAGAAGTTACAAAAAATATGTTAACTTTCCTTCTGTGCAAAGGTGACATCATTTCCAAATTTTATATTTATAAAAAATTTTGAATTTAAAAAAAAAATTAATTAATGAACTTGAATTTTTAATACAGCATATCTTCCTCAGCTATAAAGGTTACCTAAAATTAGTGCATTTTTGATTTGACCACAGTTGACATCATTTACGAAAAACAAAAAAATTGAATTAAAAAAAATATTGAACAAAAAAAAAAAGTCAAAAAATAAAAAATATCTTTCTTCGTTAACGAAAGCTTGTCAAAGAGAAGTCGACCGACCGGTTATCGATAAGTGGATAAATAACACTAAGCGAGTGAACCTTCTTAAAAAAATGTTTTTTAGGGCAATTTTGGGTCGAGAAACACGAAAATGACTTTCATTGTTTTTTTTCTTAATATCGATCTAATTGTCTTTCATGTCGATACAAGATTTTGTTTACGAGATATTAACGAATAACTGAAAAAAAGTGCCCAAAAACATGTTTTTCGCAAAAATCTCGAAAACGATTCATAAGAAAAAAAAAAAAATGAATGCCATTTACCCTAAAAAACACTTTTTTTACGAAGGTTGATTTTTCGTGTTAGGCTTGTGTAATCTTAATTTAGCAAATAAAGAAACTTACGACGATATTGGCTGGTACCTCTATCACTCATAAAAAAATTAATAAAATACAAAAAGTCGAGTCAAAAAGTGGCCCGCTTCACTTATTTTCTTCCTTACTATTTTTTTCATTAAAATTTGGATACTTTTCGTAGTGATCTTTTAAAATTAAAATCAATACCGTAGTTTACGCTTCCTTTTTGGTCATTAAAAATGTGATTTTTTATTGAAAAAAAGTATTTAATTCGCACTAATTGTGATTTATCAACATTTTTATTTATTATTTATAGCTTTTAAATTATTAATTTATGAATCGCTTTAAATAAAGATCATGGCATATTTAAAAAAACATTTCAAAAGACAAAAAAATTGTATATTCCGATATAGGACTTTTAAATAAAATATCTATGTCTTTCAATATTTTTATATGTTAGTGTATTGAAAGCTCAAGACTAGACTTTAGATTGGACTTTGTATAAAAGTCTGTTCTGCGGAGATATAACGTTTAAGAATTTTGGGATGTAAGACCTGCTCAATTCTTCAAAAGAAAGAGTATTACATAAAACCGGTGGAAATTCTGGTTTCGATATCAGAGATCCGCCCAGTCTTTCAGAACTCTTTGGGCTTTTTCGATTTATCTGCCATAATTTTTGCTAGAAGACAAAAACCCAAGTATCATTATCATCATCACGCTTGTTTCATTCTAATACATAAAGCTGATATAACCATCAAAGATAGCGTAGCAAGACCAAAAGAATGTTGGAAAATTCGTTTATCTTACACTAACTTACTACATACTTCGTACTAGTACAAAAAAAGAATTCCTTTTGATTTCCGGCAAATGGCGACCAACATTTAAAAATAATCTGCGCTCCATTAGATCTACTACGCTGACAATTCCACTTCTTGAATGGATTAACAATAGAATTCAAGCAGCAGCTGTAATATGAGCTAATTGAACTTATCGCAGTTTCCAGATTGAATGAAAACAAAGCGTTTTCTGCGCGAAAAACTTGGTTACTTGCCTCGTGGGGCGGGAAAATTGCAGCGCGTGACTGATTTCTTGTTGTCGTGGTAGTTGCCACAATGTGGCACTGTGCTTTGAGAGATCTGCGCTGACTATTCTCAAAGCTTGTATTTGTTGTTGCTGCACTGAGCTTAAGATTGAGACTATATGACGGTGACTGAAGTCTCAGACAGGGCGTTCACGCTTTTGATTCGCTGCTGCTGACTCGCTCGCGAAAAAAAAAACATTGTTGCTCATTGCTGGCTGTAGTTGTTGTTGTTGGTTTCCGTAGAATATTTCTCAAGTTTTGTTTTTGGTATAAATAAGCCCAGCCAGTTGGCTATACAAACATAACACAATCAACTCTTCTACGCTGCATTACCAGCCCAAATCAAAACTAAAACCAACAAAATGTTCAAGCTGGTAAGGATAATGTGTTATCGATAACATACAAGCATCAAGTACAGCAGTCACAACAAAAGACTTAGGCAACGAACTTGCCTACAAAGTGTAAACAAAACTTTTTGCTCTTTTCTTTCAGTTCGCTGTCCTGTCTGCGCTCTGCGCCGTTGCCAACGCTGGTCTGATTGCGCCCTATAGCCATGGCTATGGTCTGGGTTATGGTGCTGCCATTGCGCCTGCCTATCATGCCTCCAGCTATCATACACCAACTGTCTACTCGCATGCTCCCATCATCAAGAGCTATGCTACGCCAGTTATTGCCGCGCCCATTGTCAAGACCATTGCGCATCCAGTGGCCACTTCGTATGCCAACACCTATAAGGTAGCCACCAAAGCTTATCCCGTGGTACATGCTGCACCTATAGTGCACGCCGCACCATTGGTGCATGCTGCGCCCGCCCTGCATACCACCTCCACCTATCATGGTCTGGGATCTTATGGCTATGGCGGTTATGGCGGATATGGCTTGGGTTATGCCGGCTATGGACATGGTTATGGACATGGTTATGGAAACGGTTATCTGCACTAAACGTCCGCTGTGTGGCGCGTTAGTGAATTTCGTTGACAACAACTGGAACAGTTTTGGGATTTTAGCAAGGGCAACAACAACAACAACAAAACTCATTTGAGTGTATACTGGATTTGTTTTCCAATGTATCTGAGAGATTGTGTGAGATTGTTTATCTTATTTAACTTTTTTTTTTTGCGGAACGTTTGACATTTTGCTGCCGTCAAAATGCTGCGCTCAACAAGTCAAGAACTCGAGTTGTGTACAAAATTCAAATAAAATAGAGTCAGAGTTATGAGTAATAATTGAAGAGAGAGTGTGAGTAAATAATTTCGTGTGCTGTAAATATCTGTAAAGTAATTTTGTTTTAAGTGCAACGCGTGTGGTTTCAACTTTTGTAAATAAACGATGAAAAACTTATAAGAAAATTCAAGTTTTTTATTTTTAAATTCTACAAAGGCATAAATAAATAAGATAACTTCTTCTCCCAAACCCTTGTTTACCTCTTTTCGAATTCACTTATGCTCCTCCTGAGGTGTGGGTATGCGATCTCAGCGTTTGTCTGCAGGCATTCCGATCCTGGATCATGTCGTCGCTGAGACCCATTCGTTGGTGATGTTAAAAGGTGATGATATATTTTTTAGAATAGAAAGATACATCGCTCTAAATTGGTTCATTGGCTACTTTGTTATCTAATTAACACATGACGCTGATTATTATCTGCTAAATACTTAACATTTGTTTGTTGTCTAATTAAAAAAAGTTTAAAATCTTTTTAAAATTTGTATTCTGAAAGTACGATGACCTAACAAAAACTATAGATACAGTAATTTAGTTTTAATTACTTATGTAATTAAAATTTATTATAATTAGATTATTTGAGCTTTTATTCGGCCATTGAACTATGAGTCACAAAGATTTTAAGCTAAATATTTATTAATTATATATTTATAAAATAGAAATTAATTTAAAATTATGACGAAATTTAGAGTTAGCACTACATAGGCCTTCAAGCTAAGTTGACTACACTAGTTTACACGAAAAATAAACCTTCGTATAAAAGTGTTTTTTAGGGTAATTTTGGGTCGCGAAATACGAAAATGACTTCCCATAACGTATATCACCGTAAAGGCTCTAATCAATACCTTTCGATCTAATGGAATTTTATGTCGGTAAAACATTTTGTTTATAAGATATTCACGAATAACTCATAAACGTACCCAAAAACATGTTTTTCGCAAAAATCTCCAAAATCTCTTTGTTAAGAACAAAAACCAAAAAATTAAATTTTCGTGTTTCTCAACCCAACAGTCGCAAATAAAGTGATGAATAAAAGATATGATTTTGTCAAAGTGGACTTTAATTGAAAAGTCCTTGCATCAAAATGAGATCAACAATTAAAACAGATGACCTTCTAATTTGAAACCTGATGGGTCGAAAATATATTAAACTGGCGTACTATGCTGAGAATTGGTAAGCAGAAATTTTAAAGCTATTTAAAAAAATTTGTTCTTTGAAAGTTTAAAAAGTAATCTACTTAAAATCAAAATATTTTTTAAACCAAGCTATACTAATAATATAAGGTAGAGTAAGTCTGCCGTGGTGCTCTCTTTCTTTGCCAATAATTTTAATTTTCGTTGCGACTGTCACTTAGCCTCAGCCGGCAGACCTACTCTACCTTATATTGGTATAAACTGGTTTATACTGCCCAGAATCGTAGCACAATGATTTAATGTACCCTAAAACTCCTGAAATTCCTTTTAGTTTTTAATTTAGATGTATATATTTTCGCACTCTCCAATTCTATTGGCTATATACTTATATTTTGTGGATCTCTAATTTAAAGTGTCCTCTGCAGTTCATTGGGAGATACTAAAATAATGGAAAGCATTAAATTGGCCCCTCCTAAGATGCTGAAACTAAAAAATTACGGCCGTTAAGGTCGGGCGCGAAAGTCTTTGAGATACCCTGTACCATCGCAAGAAATAAAAAAAATAATATAACAGCAGACAAAGAGCTATGCCTTAAAAACTTTTTTTCGACCGATTATTCCTATGGGAGCTATACGATTTTCATAAAATTTAAGTAGTGCTTGGAAACGCTAAAAAAATTCGGAACGCCAAACTTAGTTATCTTTATAATCAAACGAAAAAACAAACGAATTTTACACTTAACACGTTCTTTTGAGTGATCGTATAGAGGCTATATGAAAAAGTTAAACGATTTTGATCAAATTTGGCATAGTCAACTCTAAAAAATTTCCTAATGCCTAATTTGGTTACTATAGGCATCTAAAACTTTTGGTTGCTCTGAAACATCCTTCGGGTAGCAATATAATATAACCCCAGTATCCAAACAATAAACTAAACTAAATAAACGTTTTAACAAACATATTTTATAGCCATGCTACGAAGTTCAGTAAAAGAAAACGCATAAATTGTATTTCAATAAATTTTTTTCGTTTTCATTTTTGCTTGCTGCCAATTTCACACTTTGTTGTTGTCGATAACTTTTCTTATTTGCAATATTCAAGTCAAACAAAATTCTAATAAATTTTATTGGTTTTGATTTTTCACAATTTCACATGTTTTGTTGCGACTCTTTTCGATAAATTCACATATTTCCCTTACTCTTTTCGATAAATTTTCCTATTTCCCGTGTTTTAAACAGCTGAGTAACTTTTATAGAGAATTCGTACAGTTCTAAAAATGCCATTTATTTTCTCAATTGTTTGCTATCAAACTTAACCATGATTTGTCTATTTTTATTACAAAGAAATATTTTTTGGGCAACTCATCAAACCTGTCGCATTTATCAGTTATCGATATGACAATATGTGTATGTATGTTTTGGGTTGTCGTTGCTGATTTTTGGGTTGAATCAGAAAAAAATTAATTAAAATAATTCTCATTCAATATATAACTTCAAATTTGCAGGAATAGTACTTAAGAGTATCAAAAAATATTTTAAATATTATTTCAGTCTTTTTCTGTACCTACTTTGCCAATTCGTTGTAAGTTCTCTTGCAACAAAGCAGTCGGATTCAAATCACAAAAAAAAAGTTTTGGTTAAATTGGGTGCGGGAAACTTGGAAAACCAAAACGAAACTTTATTCTTTGTTTATTTTCGTTTTCCGGCCTGCGCCTGATATATTAGTTTGCTTTTAGTAGACAAAAGGAGGAATTTAGGAAATTTTGGTTCATTTTAGCCCATTATTCCCGAAGTTCTTAAACGGTCCTAGTACAATTCGTACTGAGCGCTGGACAATAAACCGTTTAATATTTTTTTTGGAAATGGAAGGACACTTACCTCGCGAATAACTTCATCGACTTCTTCTGTCCTTTTGATCAAACTAGTATTAGCTTTGAGGCTACGTTTTCTTCTAGTTTGATTAATTTTGGTTAATATACCTTACCGTATACATGGTAATGGCATAAATATGTTGCACAATATAAGAATATATTAGATAGAGTATGCCTGCAGCACTAAGTATCAACTTGGCATACACTGCCGGTTCAAGCCACCAAGCTATCTCATTTAATATGCACATTTCTATGCGCAGAAATTTTTACGGCATTTTACATGCAACATTTTGCTGCAAAGAAAAACTCGGCTTAGGTAATCGTATGGAATGCAAAATGTAGCACAAAACTCATAAATTGCATTCAATTCAATTGCAAAATGATGAAATTTTCACTAAATGTTTATTTCATGGCTTTTCTATTGGCCAAAACGAAAGACTTAAGCGACAAACGCGTGTGCCGCCAACTTGTGGCAACTTCCAGATCAGTTGAGGCGTCGAAAGTGCGTCAACAAAAAGCACAGCAACAACTTTAACTGCTAAATGCATTTGATATATGATTTAATTTTTTATTTTTTTTTATTAATGTTGTACACGCTAAATGGTTTGGCATGTTTCGCAAAATAAAAAATTGGAGCAAATCAAAATGACTGTCAAACTTTTAAATATGCCATTTAATTTGTTTTGGCCAACTTCAAGTAAAATTGTTATTGCTGTGAGATTATTTTTATTTCAATTAATTTTTTTTAACTTGTTCAAGCGAGTGCGTGTTTAAGTTTATTGAATTTGATTTAATAACTATTAAAGCAACAAGCTGCGATTATTTAATAAATAATTATTAAATAATAATTTTGAGCGGGAATTATAAGCCACAAAATTCTTATATACAATTGTTTACTTTAGCAGCGCAACTATTATATATAAAAGACAACAATGGCCAAGAGCGACCTTGACAGATGTAATTGTTAACAAGTCTTACCAGAAACGTACGAAAAAAATAAAAAAAATTAGCTGTGGGCCATGTCAAGCATAAATTATGCAAAATCCACATAAATTATATTATTACAAAGCTCATAATTTGTAAGCTGCCTATAGTAAAACCCATATAGATGCATTATATATAGATAGATACATTGGTACCGTTAGCAAGCCAAGCGCGCCCAGCGCCAGTGTGACCTTCACTCAATAGAATCACAGACAATATACTAAAAAAAAAAATACAAAAAAAAAATAACTTACAACAAAAATGAAAAAACAATGACTTTTGTGGGCCGCAAATATTGTCGCTTCCTACTATCTGCTATTATTATGCCAAAGTTTTTCGCATTGAATATTCATTGAAGCGCAACTAAACAATGCAACAACAAATGTTTTACTTGTCTTCAGTTGCACTGGGGCAGTGGCTAAGGCGGGATGTGAGCGGTGTACACACTCATGACATACTTATCAATCTCGTTCCCACACTGACTGGAGCAATGCCATAGAGGTAGCTACTTCTGGCAGGTGTTTAAAATTTCCAAGAGTGTGAGTGCAAAGAGTTTTGCTTATGCTCTTGAGATCTTTAACAGTTTGAGTTTAAGTCGCAGCCTAAAAGTTGGCTATAGTTTTTTTTTTTTTTTTAATCAATTCTGACGTCCACAGTTGGCATCGCAAGAAACTTGCCCCCAAGTGGCGATTATCAAAAGAAGCCAACCAGCCTCCGCATATGCCAAACCCCTCAACAAACGCGAATTTTGCCCATGTTCTACTGGCACAGAAAACTTTTCATCAGTCTAAAATGAAATTGTTGTCTGAAATGGCGTAGCTCTACAGCTACAAAACTTCCTACAAAATTTTCGAAAGAATATTTTTGAGCATAGTTTTGGCAACTGCCAATTTGACGAGCATAATCCCAACACACCGAACGTGGCACGCCTGAGAAATCTCACAAAGTGGTGAGGCACATCCAAGATTCAAGCCGGATTTGTGGCACAAAGGGTTGCTACAAACACTTAACTCTGCCCTTCCTGCTCCCTAATATCTAATCCTAAAATCATTACCAATAAAGTGCTCTGTCAGATTCATGGTGAAGAGACGAAAGTTGGAGTGCCGTTTTCACTAACGACATGTCGCCAACACTGCCATTCTATAATCTGACTCTTGCACTCAACTGGCTGCTGTTGCCTTGCAGAACCTTGCCTTCCAAAACGTTGGAACATCCAATGTAATGGTGATAAATCTTCCGGCTTAGACATCGCAGCGCTACCTCAGCATTCACCTCGACGCAAAAATATGCTGTAGTCAGCAAATTAAAATAGTCACAACAAGGTGTAGAGCGAAACTTGCCAAAATGGAGTGCCTACTAGGCAGAACCAGCAAGTTGTCCCTAGAAAACAAAAGCATCCTCTTCGAAAAACAATGCCAACTTGGTATTCCGGCATCCAAATCTGAGGAACCGCAGCTAAAACCAATCTGAAAAAAATTCAAATTATGCCAAACAAAGTCTAATGAAAAACAGCGCACGGTCCCTGGTATGTTAATAACCGTAAGCATGGATCACGGCAATCTTTTTGTGGGTGACTTTATATATTGCCTGCGCCCTGGCCGGTCATAGACCAAGAAGAAGCCTGAAACGCCTTGTGAGCTCAGAAGTCGTCATCTGATTTAAATCGCTGGAGTACCTCGTTTCATCATCATTTCCTATATCTCCACTGGAGCATTAGGCGTCGTAACTCATGTAATATGCCCATGATTGCCGCCATGTAATGTAATAATATGTATTTAATGTTTATTAGGGTGGCCGCCGCTGGTATGGGGGATTTTTAAACCGTCGATATCAATAACGCCACCCCCTAAAAAGTTTCCTTTTTACCTGCATATAGCGCCATAAAGGCGATCCGAATGTATTTGATGGTTCCTAAAATAGGTCAAAGGTCATAATTTTCACTTTTTCCGTTTTTGACTGTATTGTTCTACATAAACTTTAACAAATTATTTCCAAACAAACAAATTATGGTTCAAAAAGTCTCATATCTTTCAAAACATAATTTTAAAAAAACATAGAGTCGGCCTGAATAAATTTGGTAAGCTCTAAAATTGATTAAATTGACTAATTACACTAGTTTCCCCAATAAAAAAAAATGTTGGTATCCTTAATATGTTTTAGTCGTTTCTGCAGTAAAATGACATTCTGAAACCGAAAATGCGGTGAAAATTTTTTTTTCATGAAACGGGCTTCGAGATATTTTGAAAAAAAACCATTTTTCGAAATTAGAAAAAAAAAAGCCTCTACTTAATACCAAATATCTCTAGTTATAATAAACTGATTTCGTTAATTTTTTACTTGACTGTAGATAATTGAATTACCCATCGGTTATACATATTTGGAACATGTTATTGTCATTCATATGAAACTTTTTTTATGACCTTTGACCTATTTTATCGCCTTTAAATTTTACAGGCGCTATATGCAGGTAAAACGGAAACTTTTTAGGGAGTGGCGTTATTAAAATCGTGAGATGTTTCAAAAATGGCCACCCTAATGTTTATGTTTACTTTTGCTTAAGAAGCATGATTTTAAATTTAACTTGACGAGTTCTTAAAAATTGATAGTTGTACATTAAAAAGCAGCTTTAACAAATAAAAAAAAACGAAAAAAATTCCATTTAGTAGAAAAGCGCATGAAATACACGGGGCGTATACGCAACTTTCTGAAAGAAAGCAAAATCTTTCACTGTCAACACAATCACAACATATAACACATACACATGTGCACACGAAAACACGTACATACACACAAGAAAAATGGCTACAACATACCTCGTATACCTTTATTTATTTTTGGAAACCTCCGTCTCCGTCTGGTTGGGCTACATACGCATTATAAAAGACATGTTTTCGGTTGGGCAGAACGTGCCCACGCTCTAAATACTTCTTGACCTGCAATTGGATAACATCACCTATTTTCGGCATCCTCAAATCTTTTTCTATATCCCTATTACGCATGTACCTTGGAGCGCCGCATAAATTTCTAAATATTTTGCTCTAGGCAACCCTAATTTTATTTAAGTTCAATTTCGTTGCAATTCCGTAAATTTGAAGCGCGTACTTCCATATTGGGCTTGAATTAGATTTGTAAATCGTAACTTTATTAATTAAGGAAAGCTTATTTCTGGGAGCGAGCCACCATGCCATTTTCCTCGCTTTGGATTGCACAATTTTTTGCACCATTGCTATGTGCCTCGAGAAGGTTAGCATCCTGTCCAGAATAACGCCGAGATATTTGTGCGCAGTTTCATGACGCATTGCAGAGCCGAGCATTGATATATCTCGAGACGAATTCCGTCTGTTGGTAAAGGTGACATTGGCGCACTTGCTGGGGTTGATGCCTGTGCCAACACAGAAGCTTCTGGTTAGAATGAGGACATCGTTCTGCTCTATGGCAGATACTGACTCTGATGTTGGCATATCGACGGTGTAAATTGTATAAAAGGGAGGACGAAGTGCACAAATTTTTCTGTTGGTTGATTTTGCGCCGTCATCTGCTACTTACTATTTGAAACAGCTATGGAGCTATGGGCGCTTCAATTTATACAAAAGGACACAATGCCACACTTGGTCAAAAGCTAGCTGTATATCCATGAAAACTGCGACAGTGTACTCCTTGTGCTCCATGGCCTCCAAGGCGAAGTTAACAACTCGATAAAGTTGATCTGGCGTGCCGTGACTTTTTCGAAAACCGAACTGCCATTTAGGAATTGCTTCAGTCACGCTCGTCAACTGTAGAATTCTGTCAAGAATGACCCTCTCCAACATTTTTCCTAGTGATGGTAGCAGACTAATTGGACGATATGCATACACATTTGTGGACTGCTTTTCTGATTTCGGGATCATGGTGATCAAAGAAGTTTTCTAAGTACGTGGGAAGTATCCCTGTCTTAGAGCACTGTTAAAAAGTAGCACTACTTCGTAGAAAGTAGCTTTAGAGTTGAGTTATCTAGAAGGTCCTCTCCCGTTGATTTTTTGGGTTTTAGTTTCCTGATTTGTTGCACCACTTCTTGTAATGTGACTGGACTAGCAGGCAGGTACATTTGGAAAGGTTCTTGTAAAGCAATACTGATCACTTACTGATGGCTTAAATCTATCTTCCAGATTGTCTGCAAAAACCTCAACTTGGCGCTGGCTTGAAAGGCACCAACCTCCTACTGGATCTCGAATTGGGCTCTTCGGAATTACCTGCGTCTTGTATTTTTTGGTTAGCTTCCACAGAGAGTACTTGGTAGATGCATCAGGGCTTACGTTGGCAAGGATATCGTCTATTCCAGCTTGCCTATGTTTACTGAGTAACTTTTGCAGACGTTTGGCCAATCTTTTATGCATTGAATGCAGTCTTATATCCCCTGTTCTGGCGTATTCTCTTCTAACCCTGCATTTGAGGCAAATGAGGAGCAGCAGCAGTTGTTCGCATAGTTTTGGGGGCAGCACAATGTTAATGTTTCTGTCTAACTCGGCTTTAAAAGCTTCAACTCGCCTGGAGCGAGCAGGTGTTTCCTTTGTGGCTTGAACATAGGTGAGCCCAAAATTTAAGGACTTAAAAAATCCTTTTAACTAAAAAATTGTATACGTGTTGCATCTACAAAAATGAATTCGAGTCAATTTACTTACCAAAAATGCCAATTAAACTCATTCCTTCAACGCTTTTGAGTGGTTCGCCTAATTGAGTTAAAGTGTCAGCCTGAAAATATGCAATAGATTTTGGTTCAATGAACTTTATCTTTAATACGTGCTGCATGCATTATTTATAGTATAAAATTCTAATTAAATTTGCCTTGTGTCTATTCGTGCACGACAAACAAGTTGACTAGTTTTATCATCTAATTAACCCTCAGAAAGACCTTGAAAAGGGCAAGGAACTGCTGCCACGAACTCAACCTAACTGCAGCTTAGCAAACAATTCAAATTCAACAATATCTCATCATCTGCTTGCATTACGTATAATTGATGATGATGATGAGGACGATGATGGTTTCGTTGATGATGCTGTTGTTATGCTGTTGATTATATGATATAACTGCGACATGTATCTCAACACGTACCCACAACATGCATTGGACATACACGTGTCCCAGCTGCATAACCACATATCTTCATTTTATTTCCACGCAATTAAAAGGACATTGAGTTTGCACCGAACTCGTATGAGAAACAATCAACGCATAACAAATTTTTCAAAACTTAATTAAAATGGCAACCAGAACCAGGGGTCAACTAAGTGCACGGAACCGTACAACAGCCACATGCTAAGCTTAGCCGCAGGAAATTCACGTACCAAATGGGTAGTAGCTGTTACCCACTGCCCCGTCTTTTCATCCATCACTTGTATGGCCTTGATGAGAGCATTGGCTTTGAATGCTACTGCATCATCGCAACAACTTGGCAACCCTAACTGCATTTTTCAGAATAATTACAAGGGTATTAAAGGCGATAATCCAATACACGCGAATGGCAGGCAACGACAACAACAACTTAACTGCAAGTTCATTGACAGCCAACGCTGCGTATGAACAACATTCGCACGTCACTCCTTCACTGCTCTCATAATGAACTCTAGGGGGTTATTAAATTATAAACTAGCGAATGTTTTCCGCGAACTACGTTTATTGCTCTTAATTATTTCAGTATATATGTATGAACGAGTGCGACAATCTGAGGCGCCACACAAAACTTATATTTTTACTCCAAATAAGGCTTGTCATTAAAAAAATGTAATAATTTGGGGGCATTTAAATGACTTACTTTTTAAATTTAGTTAAAGGATTTAAAATTTTGTATAGCCTTCACCGAAGGTACAAAAAGAGGCAACTCTGACCCTAAGTGTCGATATACCACCATCTCTCTCCCCATCCGTCTATTATGCCTAATAAAAAAATCTAAGTTATCCATCCAAATAAATTCAAATTATCAAATCTGAGTTCTTAAAACCATGCAACTTCACAAATTTGGCGCTAATACCCAAACCCAAGCATATGTACCAGCAAGAGGCGGTACAAAAGAAAAACTTGACAGAGTGCGTGCCCCTTTCGAGAGTCAAGTGGCAAGTGGCAAGTGGCAAGCAGGCTGCTACTTAAACTAATGCCTGCGCGCAGCACCAGAGGAAGCACTCAGCCACAAGTTGCAAGTTCAAGCGGGGCACGACTTGCCAAAGGACGACAGGTAACAACGCGTGACACAATTTCCAGCTGCGTGTGGCACATGTATGTGAGTTTGAGGCAACAAGCTTAGGGAGCGACAGGTAGACACTTCTGCGCTGGCTGCTTCAATGTGAAATAACGCGTGCGTTGATTTAGCCGGATTTGAGTGCGGCGTAACAACATTAAAGGGCGGCTTGCCAGGCAGCAGCCTTGCCAGATGTTGCCAAGGGCATTGCTTGTTGCCATTGTTGGTGTTGTTGCCACTTGTCTTGAGTCAAGTCTTGGCACCGTTCCACGTTACCATATTAAACATATATTGATTTTTGATTTCGCTCAGCTGCTTTGTTATGATAATTTCCACAGTTACAACAAGTTCTTTTATGCTTTTACACAGCATTGTGTGCTTCGGTTTGTTTGTATTGTGTTGTCCAACACTTGACATGAGTTTTATTTTGGCTGGGTTAGGAAAGCTGATTTACACGTGTCGCGTCTTAGCGCCAATTTATTTGGAGTATGAAAGCAAACATTTTTGTGCCTTTTATTGCATACTTTTGTGCGCCTCTGAAGCACCAAAAAGTGTTGCATACTTAGCAGCGCTGCATTTTACACTCAAATTATTGAGCACTGTATAATTTATTTATAATAGCATTTTAAATGGTGTTGGAAATATTGGCAATTTTTCTTACGGCAATATCAATCAATCAATCAATGTCAAGAATATCATTAAACGTGCTTAAAATTTCTATAGACTTTATTATTTAGGTGCAGTTGGATGGCAAAAGTTATGAACGAATATGGAAAGTTTGCAGTAAATGCAGCTAAAAGTTTATGGGCGGCACAAACGTTAACCCTTCATGGACCGTTTAACTTTTTCGCTGACTTGTCAGAAGTACCTATCTAGACCATGTGTTATAGGTTTGTAATTGTTGGTAATCTTCGAGTAAACTCCGGGTCCAAAAATTGTAAAAAGTAGTAAGCAAGCGTACATGGAGTATGTATCAACAGATTTCGCACAACAAGAAAAATCAGTAAGACCGTGTACCGCTTCTCCTCTGAGGACGCCTTTTTTTAAATTTTTGCAGAAGATGCTTCTTTTGGAAATAGTTCTACACTTTCACCTAAAGCCCGACACTTACCAAATTATAGTCATTATGAAAAGCCTTGTTCATAAGGATCTGAAGTGTAATCCATCATTAGGGAAACACTTTCCCTCAAACAACTACATACTACTTCGTAATTTGAAATAATATTTTAAATTCTATATCGCCTATTCGGGAATACTAGTGTTTTATTTTTTTAACCATTTATTCCTTATTATTAATTTAAGCAGCCGGTAAAATGGTATAAATACCATCTTTTCAAGTTAATCGCTGCTTTTAAATATAAAAAAATAAACAATATTTTTATGAAGTTTGTTTTTTGCCTGCTTCCTCTAGCGCCGCCTCAATTGCCGCAGAAGACAGCTAAGCTGTGGATGCTGTTGTTGCTATGGGGAACTGCCGAATAGTTTGTCAAAATGCCTCTTTTTAAGTACCTAATGGGATTAGGAGTCATCGAATTTTTAATTTTCGCAATTAAAATTCGTGCTTAAAATACATCGGTCTCATTTTTTAGAAAGTGTGGCATCGCTTCTGAAATTTACAATCAAACGAAAAATTGTAAAAAAATTAAAAAAAAATTTTGAAAAAAATTCAAATTTTTTATTTTAAAATTAAATATTTGAGGTATTCACGCTGTTTGGAGTAGTGCACTGAGCCCACAAATGATCCCCAGAACTTTGACCATGTGCAAGCTTTGCAAGTTTAGTTAAATAAAAACTGTTCTATTGAGCATAAACATTGCACTCAATTATGTCTACCATAAGCTTTCGCTAATACCGTCAAAGGTTGCACTTGATACTCAAAAAATATGATAAAGTTGATTTAAATATGACGCGCAACTTCTTTTTATTATTCGACCCAGGGGGTGCAAAATAGTATCTCCTCGAAATACACGCTTTGTATTGAGTTGAGGCGTTGATAATTTGTTGAAAAATTCAACAGGCCAAAGCGTGAATCCCTCCTGTTGAGTTTATGAGTTGAGTTTCTTCTTTTTTCCAGAGTTTGTTTACATTTGTAAATTGGTGCAAATTATCATCCCGAAGGCAATTGACAGTTCCTGCATATAATTATTAAGCCTAGTACAGGCCCAGCATTTTCCAATTCGCATTTATTTTTACTCTTTTATTTTCGTTAACTCCAACAACAAGTAATATTGTCTAATTCACTTAATTATTACAATTACAATTTAATTATTTTAAATTTGGCGCTCTTATTTTTTTTCACTCGCTGTAAGGTAACTCGTTGCTTTTCATATCACAAAATGACTAAAAAATTACAAATTTTGCAGTGCTGAAAAGGCAGCGAATAACCATATTGTACAACACATTCTCAACAACTCAACAGCAAAAAAATAGAATAGGATCTGGGTTGAGAAAAAGTTGAGTTGAGAGTTGAAACACAGGGTTGTATTTCACCGTACATTTTGTTTTTGCCTCAACGTCTCAACTCAACACAAAGCGTGAATACCTCAATTGTTTTTATTGAAAAAAAATGTATGTAGATATTTTTATTCATTAAGGAGATACGGCTTGTCAAAGAAAAGATTAAAAAAGAGAATCCAATATCTATCCATATTATCCATAACTCGATAAATAATCGAAATTTCGAAATAAAAATTTACTTGATTACTATTGGCCAGTAGTTCTGTTACATATGTAAAAATCATCTAAGTCGAAAAAGTGGCTGCTTCACTAAGCTTCGCAGATATATATTAATTAACGTTCATTAAGTTATAATTCATTGACAGCTCAAAAAAAATTAGTAAATAAAATTTAAAATAGGCATTTACTTTTAGCAGTAGTCTGATCTGATCACACTCTGTGTGATGTGAAACCTTTTAAATTTGCTATGTGAACCTAATAAACCAAACAAAATCAACTATAAGACTTAAATTAAATATGGTTGGAAATTTGGCACAGATATTTATGACTGTTGCGGAAATCGACTTCAATTCCAATTTATCGATTTATCATTGCAGAGGTATAAAAAACTTGGAATTAAAATGCGTAAAGCCAATTTTTTAATGTTTTAAAGCAATTTAAATGAACAAAAAATCTGGTATTATATTAAAAGAACTAGAGGTTTTTAGCAAAGGACTGGGAACAAATTAATTTGAAACTTTTTGTTATAATTGATAATCTACACTTTCACTTTGTTGGGCATAAATGCATAATGGTACAAGGGCAAAGTGTACAACAACAACTTAAAAAAAAAATGCGCATTTATGCCCGACCAAGACCCTTGACTACGAAAAGTAAGGCACTTTTGGCTAAAAGAGTGTTGTATATATATATATTTTCCCGTGGTTCCTAGATGGAACAAGGGTAAAACACTCAAAAGAGTGTTGTAAAAAGAGTCAATATCTACCACGGTGGCGATATTTTTTATATTGTTTGAATTATATAGTTCTTCTTGGGTGTTATTGTTAGATTGCTCAGTACGTTAGTCAAGCATTTTTCCATGTATGCCACGTTGTAAGGGTTGCCCACGTCGTTACTGTGGCATTCTTGCCCTTAGGCATTTATACCCGACAAAGTGAACACCCCAAATGTAAATATCTAGTATAAGCACCGAAATTTAAAAAAATTTGCTGTAACTTAAATTTTAGTGTGAATAAGTCGTAAGCACTCAATTAGACCTCGGCGGACACAGTAGAAAGTAGTAGCAGTATTTATAAAAATTGGCTTTCTAAGCTTTTTTAATTGACTACATCAAAATCTGTGCCTAAAAAGACAAACTCGATCTTTTGATTTCCCAACTTTAGTGATAGCCAAAGAAGCGCCTTAAAAAATGGGCTATAACAAAAACGATAAGTTTTCTGGCTTCTTGAGAGTTACTGTCGGGTTTTTTGACCAAAGTTCCCACATGGGTTAAACCGTTTGTCCACTGCATTGGCCTTGTTGGCCCTTTCCATTTCTTTTGACCTTGCAGCAGACAAACATGTGAGTGAGTCATGTAAGCACATTGTCTTTTTCTTATTTGCCACCAGTATTGCAAAACGTGGCTCGTGCATTTGCCGCACGATTTTCTTGTCGATTGCACGTTTTCTGTGTGCAATGAGACACATCGTAATATTAGCTTAAACTTTCAATTGCGTCTGAACTATGCGATATTTGATGATGGTATATAAAGCTAAATTATTTACCAAAATCGAATTATTCAATGTGAAAGTGTTCAAGCGTGCTGACAAACTCTACATAAAACACAAAGGAGTCAAAAATGTTAAAGTTTGTGAGTGTTGTGTAATGGATAATGATAAAGACGCTTCTTATAACAGTGTTGCATTCTATAGACAGAATAAATCATGAACATTTTAATTCAAAAATAGCCTAGAACTCCGCTTAAAATGGTTTAAATTGCCCATTACATTGTCAAAATACAACTTAATTGATATTGATTAATTAGTGTTCAATAGTAGTTAAATTTTCGATTTTTAAATCACTAAAAACGACAATTGCCAATTAGCCAAATGGTAGTTATCAGATAATATTATTAAAATTAGTTAATACTCGTAAAATCGTTAATCGTTAATCGCATAACATAGCCGATGAGCTATGAAAAGGTCGATAAGATCTATAAGAGGCACCCAAAAGAGTAGCATTTCGAAGACCGTATAATCAAACCGGTTACTATAACAAATTTGTATTTAAAAATATCTTAAGTTGTTTTTATGCTTTGAATCCGCGGTCCAAATATTTTTGGGTAGAAAGTGGAAACTCGTGAAAAAAAATTATCTTCCCATCTTTAGCTTACTGCGTGTAGACATCGAATGGGAATGATGGAATGGATGATTTTCCCTGACTTAAGCCAGCTCACAAAGCTATAAATAAAAATATTTTCTTAAGTTCTCAATTTTTCCAGCCTTTTTTCGCAAACAAGACATAAGCACGAAGCCATCATTTAATGCTTATTGTATACAAGAAGCATCCCTTTTATGAACTAATTTCAGTCTTCAGGTGTTTCTTAAATCTACTTAAAATATAGTATCAACTGAGCACATTATCTGCTTATCTATTTGCAGACTACGCTGCTCATCGTATTAGCCTGCAGCTGCTTATCAACTTTAGCAAGTTTTCCTCATGGATCCCCCTTTGCAGCACCAGCCCTGGCCTACAGTTTTTCACCGGCTCCAGCAACTTTTCTTAAGTATGCCAACCCATATGCTGCACCAGCACCTGTTGTCAGGTATTCCTTAGGTGCTCCTGTAACCACTACTACAACAACTTATGCTGGATTTGCAGCGCCACCTCATCTCTCGCCTCATCTTTATGCAACCAGTAGCTATCAGGCTGCCGCTTTGCCTGCTAGTCTCTACGCTGCACCGCAGTTACCACTGCCTTACGGCAGATTTTCTTTGCATGCCCCAAGCTATGCTCCTGCTTCACTCGACATACGTAGCTATGCCCCTGCTCCTGCCGCTGCTATAGCAACCTACGCTGCTCCACCTGCAGCTGGTCCACCATTGCCTTATGCCGGCTGGTGAGTAATGCACTACTTGTATCACACTAATTGGCAGAGAAACACTTACGTTTCAAACTATAAAATATGCATTAAGCCATTAATCTTGATGGCTGGGAGCTCAAGCGGCGTATGCGCAATATTAACAAGCTTATGAATTATAGGCCAACCGTTCTGCTTATTAATATTATGTTAATTTTACTGTTCAAGACGCAAAAAAAAATTAATAATAACAAATAAAAAAACAACAAAAACCAATCATAGAGCAAATTAGCAATTAATTAAAAAATTATTTGAAATCATTTTTTATCAACATAAATTTATGCGATGTCATTAAGAACAAATGTGACGGTATTATGCGCTTAAATAATAAACATAAAAAAAAAATAGAAACGTTTAAGCAGAAGCGGCATTACCAACAAAAACAAATACTTAAGCTGTTAAAGTTATGTAATAACGACTTTAAGATACACTGTATTCTGTAAGTGTAAAAATAATAATAAACTTTTTTGTATTTTTTTTTTGGTTTTTGAGCGACGGTAATGTAAAAAATTTTTTTTGACAAATTAAAAGATAGAATGTTTATCACAAAAGAAATTCGGAACTGTGAAACACTCAAGATGGAATCAATGATAACTTGAGGTCCTGAAAAATGCAGATCTAAGACATGGAATTCTATTGGTAAATAGGATACATGGGCAGTGAAAATTTTATACTAATTATAAACAATAACATTTATAAATATTAAAAAAAAATAAAATGAAATGAAATAAAACAAAATAAAATAAAATACATAAAGTAAAATGAAATAATATAAAATCAAATAGATTTGGATATGGCTCTAAAATGAAATAAAACAAAATAAAATAAAATAAAATACATAAAATAAAATGAAATAATATAAAATCAAATGGATTTGGATATGGCTCTAAAATGAAATAAAATAAATTAAAATAAAATAAAGTAAAATAAAATAAAATAAAATAAAATAAAATAAAATAAAATAAAATAAAATAAAATGAAATGAAATGAAATGAAATGAAATGAAATGAAATAAAATAAAATGGATTTTGATATAGCTCTAAAATGAAATAAAATGAGATAAAATGAAAATAAAATAAATAAATAGGATACATGGGAAGTGAAAATTTTATACAAATTATAAACAATAACATTTATAAATATAAAAAAAAATAAAATGCAATGAAATGAAATAAAACAAAACAAAATAAAATAAAATAAAATACATAAAATAAAATGAAATAATATAAAATCAAATGGATTTGGATATGGCTCTAAAATGAAATAAAATAAAAAAAATAAAATAAAATAAAATAAAATAAAATAAAATAAAAAAATTAAAATAAAATAAAATACAACAAAATAAAATAAAGCAAATCAAATGGATTTTGATATGGCTCTAAAATGAAATAAAATGAGATAAAATGAAATAAAATAAAACAAAAAAAATAAAATAAAATATAATAAAATAAAATGGATTAGGATATGGCTTTGAAATTAAATAAAGATAAACAAAAAAAAAATAAAAAAAAAATAAAGTGAAATGAAATGGAAAGAAATTAAATTAAATAAAATCAAATCAAACGAAAAGAAATGAATTGAAATGTAAAGGAATGGAATGAAAAATTGAAGAGAAATGGAATGAAAAGAAATGAAATTTAATAAATGGAAGGGAATGCAATGAAACAATATGAAACGATATGATATGCAATGGGGGGAGGGGGGATTTTAACCAAGATATCTACTATTTAGTATAATACTCCTTAACCATAGGTTGCAGGGCATAACAACCACATACAAAGTATCTCCCATGCATAATTCATAATTCTGTTGTTTGATGTATTTTTCACTTGTTTTTTGTTTTTTTGTTTGATAAACTCTGCCGTAGGCGCGGTCTGACACTGAACCGGGCTATTTACAGACTTATAAACTGATTGACTATGTGACTGATTGACGTATTGACTGACTCAATGACTGACCAACCTCACGGTAAATTATCGCATTTAGTGGCTTGATTAAAAATCATGCCAAAAGCAAACTTATCAAATGGGTCAGCAGTTCAATTTATGCATATTAAAAATAAAAACTTAATTTTTATTTTTTTCTTACTTGAAGCCACGACTTTATTAGCACAAATTAAATGTAAATATAAAGATATGTATATAAACTTATAAGCGCCGATTGGCGATCAGTTTTGACCTCCGTTAACGTTGAGCAAATCTCTTTTGTTAGTTTTTGGCCATTTGGTATTCATTCTGTGCATCATACAGATACTCACAGAGAGTCGGTGATTTTCAAATAATTTAATTGGTTTGTCAAATGTTGTAGCATATACGTTGACACACAGTTTTCAGTCAAAACAAACTTGGCTCATTGTTATTGGCGGCTCTTTAGGCATAATGGCTTTTGTTTTT
The DNA here is from genome assembly GCA_949987675.1 of Chymomyza fuscimana. NCBI lineage: Eukaryota > Metazoa > Arthropoda > Insecta > Diptera > Drosophilidae > Chymomyza > Chymomyza fuscimana. The sequence continues at coordinate 26,146,097 of OX465089.1, read as the reverse complement.
GCTTACGAGTATCTTCAGCTCTTTTTTTGTTTGCAGTCACATGACTAAATGACGTTTTATGTTTAATAAGCTTCAAATGCCTAACAAAAAAAAAAAAAAAACAGCTCGACAAGAGGTGTCGACATTTTTGTAGTTGTTGCTTGTTCGCAAACTGTTTCGGTAGCCAAGAGCAGAGCAATGGCTCCCCACGCAGCGGCTTAGACAAATGGGGATTACTCAGTTTCTGCCAAACTTGACAATCCCACTATCTATTGACCCACTCAACCAAGACTGTGCTGCCAAACACTGCCATGCCAATAAAAATGATCAACACTGATTTATATGCAAGGCAAAATAAATATTATCAATAGACATTGTTCCACAGGCATACATAAAAGTTTCAGTACTCAGTATCCACCGCCGCCGCTCATAAAATAAAAATAAAAAATAAAACATCCATATATACAATTCCAATATCCAAAATCAAATTCCACACTGAAAACAAAATAAACAAAATAAAACAAAATAAATAAATAAACACATAGCAAATGCCAATGCTGCAGCGTCAAATTAAAACACAGCAACAACAACTAAAACAACAATATACAAAATAAAATATCTTTTAAAAATCGACTAAACAGCAGCGACAGCGACACCGACTGAGACTGTGACAGCGACAGAGGCAGCAGAGCGGCAGCACAGCAGCAGCAGCAGTGAATGGATACCAGCTGACTCTGACTATGACTCGGACACTGACTGATATCAAGTTTATGCGAGCGTACATTGCGATTTATGCAGTCGAAATATTGCCCATATATCTTTATCTCTACATCTTAGCTTCCTATATGCATTTTTTCAAGTAAACTTCGTTTTCATAGATTTTTGGTGTGCATATAAGAAATTCGTGAAGTTCGTCCAAAATCGGCAACGAAAAGATTTAGTAAAAGTAAAGTAAAGTAAGTAAAGCATTTCGAATGCAGAGCTTCAGAGCAGGAGCGAGGAGGAGACAGTTTGGATCCAAATCCGGAGTCGGAAATGGAAGTGGATCGGTAATGGCCGTAATCCAGCAGGCGAATTTCCAATAGAAGCGTTCGACTGAGACCCGCGGGGTAGCAGAAGGCGTGGGCGACCAAGAACAACATGGCTTCGGTCGCTGGATGGAGAAATTAAAGCTTCTGACCAAAGCTGGAGGGAAATAAAATTGAGTGCGAAAAACAGAGAAAGCTGAAGAAAGTTTGTGGAGGCCCGTGGAGCAAAAAGTCTAGAAGCCTAATTGCGACACTAACTATAAAGGATTTGCAGATAAAAATTTTGTAGCAGAAAGTTAATCTTACTTGGGTTAAAAAAGAAAATTAAAAAAAAGAAGAGACAGGAAAAATACCATGAGTCGTTATTGTGAATGTGTCTGAATCCCTAAACTTTGTAAAAAATTTGGCTCAGGAAGAAAAATTCAAGCAAAATTTCTTTAAATAAATGTTAAACCATATAAAAAAACATATAATTTTTATATAACGAATTTTCTATATAACGAGTGAAGTTTAAGGTATTCCATTTCAAAAATAAATCGGCACTGAATTCATGACAGATTTTTAAAAAAATTCATGCCTGATATCAGCCATGTCTTTTCAAAGTCAATCAGCACTGAATTCATAGATGATTGTTACGGCTAAGGTTCCGGCCTGAAAGCCTAGGATATGCATGTTTTAAATTCAGTGACAAATGAATGCGTAGATTCATGGCTGGTACTGAAAATTCAGGCATGATTTCATGACTAATTCAAGCCTGAAGCGAACTGAAGGGAAAGAAGTGTGGGTAAAAGAAGATTATGATTTAAAAATACGAGGGCAGATTAACAACTTATAAATATCAATTAAATCACAAACAAATTGGGTCAAATATGTCAAGCTGGTGGGTATTGGGTAATCTGAAAACAAAAATGCTTAAATTCGGCTGAGACCGTGGTATGTGCGTTATATTTTATCTAAGCAATTACTAATTTTGCTGTTTCGTAACTTGAAATCAAGAAACAGTCAAATCTTCGCCGCATGCGCCAAAGGATGACCTGAAAAGGGTCAAATAAATTAGAAATTAGAAATATTATTATTAGATTTGAAGAAATAATATAGAGTATGAGTACACACATGTTAAACCATCTATACAAAAATTTATAGATTGAGCCCCATATTTCTTTCACATACAGATTTGCGACAAAATCCTTCTTTCATAGATGATTCGTCTTTATGATTTTTGAGCTAATATTAAAAAGAACGAGTATTATGAGGACGTTGAAAAAAACTGCTCGTTTGAAGAGAATACAAAAATATAAAACTATTAAGTTAAAAGTCAACTATATTAAAATAAAAAAATTTGTTCGCAAAATATGTATTGTGCCTATTATTTAAAAAGTCAAAAGAAGAACTCGGCTGAGCTGACAGAGTTCCATTTTATATGACTATTTGACCCGACTTGTATTGCTGGATCTTACGTACGATGATGACATGCTTTCACAGATGACTTACATTTCCTTCATTATCCTAAACTTACAGAACTATCGAAATCTGCTAAAAGCTCATCTGCTCAGAAAACGCTGAATTTTCACATCAAGTCCGAATTCGCAATTTTGTCAACTCGTGTAAACCCAAAATGACTTGCAAACGCATTTCGTTTTGTTTTTATGTTTTGTATTTTAACTGTTTTTTTGTAGTCAACTGGTCGACGGTATTGTTATTGTAGTCTCTGTTGCTGTTGTTCAGCAGTCCGACGACAGTCAGAAATATTTATATAAAAAGCATCTTCAGCTTGCCAGCCAAGTTTAATCAGCTGCAGAAGCTTCGTACGGCGACATCAACTAAATCTTTAAGCAGTTTTTGGATAACGACTAATCAATAAAAATAAAGAGCAAACGTTAACAAAAAAAAAAAAAAAAAGAACAAGAACTCTAAAACGCGCGCGTTATTCGGAGTGCAATCCGAAAGTGAATTTTAGTGAAAAGAATTCGCAAAGAATTTAAAGCCAACTATGGGTCTACAAGTGAGTGTTAAATTTGTCAGTGAACAAAAGCTGCGTGCTATAACATGACGTATCAATTGCCTTACAGCAGCTGCTTAATTTGCTGCCTATGCTACTAGCACTTGGACTAACGACAGTTCTAGCTGATGTTTCACATTTACGCAACAACTTGGAGTACACCATAAGGCCCAGCTCACAGGTGGCGTATTATCATTATCCGCCGCCAGGACGTCCTCTGCTGGACTCCAAGTCAGCGTACTACTCCGCGCCCAGACCACGTCAGCCTGTGGCGCCTAGGCAGCAGTATCAGACTGCTGGCACACAGCATCAGGCGGTGGCACGTCAGTTTGCCGCGCCTGCGCTGGAGCATGCTGCCTTTACACAGGCGCTGAGCAGTCAGGGCTATACATATGGTGGCGCCTCAGTAGCTCAAAGCAGCGGACGTGCCATAAACTCTCTCTCGGCGGCAGATGCCAACTCGCTAAATGTTAAGCTACCCGTGCCCTTTGGCATAACGCCGCTGAACATTGCGCAGCTGCCGCTGCAAGCTGGAGCACCCTATGCCACACTGCCGCGCACCACGGGACTGACCTCCTATGGCACGCCGGAATTGCAGCGCCGATAGACGCAAGACGTTCTTCGACTTAGCACGAATTTAACGCATTTATTCACAGGTTGTTTCCATAGTCAACAACCCAGAATTTTGACTCAACTCGCGGAGCTACGCGCCGACTGATCACTTGTACTTGTACATATACCAAGTAGTACTAGTTACTAGCTCTTTGTATCTGTGTGCATCTATATATGCGTAGTAGTAGTGGTAGTAAATAATAAAACAAAAAGATGGAACTTGCCATGTCAGTTTACATACATATTTAAAAGATCTTTGTTTTATTTTTTTTTATTTTTTTTCTATAATTTGGGTTTGCCTTAGTCTATATTATACAGTTTTCATGGTTTCAATTTTTTTCTTTTTTTTTAGTCTTTATTTCTACTATTATTATTATTTGTATATGATTGTTTAAAACACGCAAGTTTGACTGCATTTACATAAAAGTGCTGAAGGTCAGCAACACCAATACCAATACCAAACCAAACACCAACGCCAACAACTCCAACAACTCCAACAATACCCAAAAAACCAAACTGACCACGTGAAGCTCTTTGAAAATCCAACATCTTTATTGGATTTGGCCTAGCCTTTGCGCACCTTTCACCAAAACGAGTGTTTTTTATTTTTTTTTATTTTTTTATAACACATTTATGTATTGTTAGTTTATTTCTAAAAATACGTTTTATTTTTTGGTTCCAAAAATGAGTAGCTCATCATTTGCATACAAGTGTGACCTCTTTGAATTGTCATGCTTGTTTTAAGGGAAGTTTGTTATTTTTCAATGACATTTAAGAGTTTTTGGGAACACTCTAAAAATTTCAATTAATCGTAAGCAAATGCAATTTGTTGGTAAAACGTTCTATAAATATGCATAAAAATTAACGACATAAAACACTTATTTGGAGTTTTTAAATTTGGATAGCGCCAAAATAATTTTGCTTATACATAAAAATAATGAGTAATAATAAAGACGCAGCATTCGTTTTTGGAAAGCTTTTTGAAAAGCAGAGTTTATATTTAATTGAATTTTATTAACATCAATAATTTAGCAAAATTTAAAGCCTACTTAAAGCCAGCTAAGGCAAACCGAGTTCTGGCGTTCGTTGACGATTTTATTTACTTTAGCTTTAAGGCCCATACGCAGTTCGAAAAATTTCGCACGGAATGACAAAACTTCAAATGGGATTTTTTTTTTTATATGAAGTTTTGTCATTCCGAACGAAAATTTTCGAACTGCGTATGGGCCTTTAATCACAGTAATTACAAATTTTATAAAGAATAGTAAAAAAAATTTACCAAAAAAAAAATTTTTTTTTACTTTTAAATATTCTTTTGGAAAAGCTAAGTAAGTCACGGAAAGTGTTTTGACGTCTAAACGGAAAGTTAAACTTGCATAGGTTTTTGCTCTCCGTATAACGAATTTTTTCAAATAATTTTTTATTACACATTTAAGTTAAATTTTATAACCACAAAAAATAAACTTTTGGGGACTCCCAGAGCTATAAAAAAGAAGGAATAAAGTTCCTTCACTAACACACTTACGCTGAGTAGTAGTTTTTTTTTTTTTAGTATTTTCTAGGGACGAGCAGCAACGTACCGAATAATCAGTTTGAAAACCTTAACGTTTTAGATTTCCTTAAGGAAGAAAAATGGAAAAGTGTAATCCAGACGAAAATTACAAATTTCTTAAAATAAACATCAAAAATTTATAAAATCATATATTTTGAATTTCATAAAAAAAGTTTGGGATTTTTTTTTATGAAGTTTTGTCATTCCGTGCAAAAATTTTCGAACTGCGTACTGGGCCTCAAGATGAAAAAAGCTGTTCATACAAAACAATTTTTTTTAAATAAGTAAATTTTGTAAATAATAATTAATAAAATAAAAGTAATAGGAAGTTTCCATGGAAAACGACTATAGTACTAGTACTAAAAAAAAAAAAATATTGCCGATAAAAACTTTTCGAAATATTTTAAAAAAAATTTGTAAATTTTTTAATTTAATACAATATAATATTTTAGAAAATAAATATATTTTCAACCGGAAGCAATATTAATTCTTGTTGTTATCTAAATGATAAAAAATTCCCCCTAAAGCGCTCAGCTGGTTAAGCAATAAATAATCATAAAAATTTCAATTTTAAAACTGGGCGCGTCATGGCTTACTTAAAAAAATTATATTTGACTAATTCCCTATTTTTTTTCAATATTTTCTTTGTTATTTATGTTAAAAAATTACCTTCTTTTAATGTCACCATGACTAAAAAATAGGTCTAATTTCTAAAAAAAAATGTTCAGGGTAGGATTAAAAAGCAGTAGGAGTTTGCTCGAAATATGTACCATCCTGGTAGTCCGCTCCGGCAAAACGCTCGCTTTCCAGGAAGAAACTTCAGAGATGCCTTCACCGCTCATTGGACGTCTTCTACAGAGCTACATTGGGTTCCCTTGAGCCGAGCAAAAAGGACGTAGTTCGGTGGTGCCATATCTGGTCAGTGAGGCAACCCTGTGTTTGGCCAGAGACTCCCTTACCAGCAGCATAAAATCTTGGCGCGCATATTTCGCAGGGCCAAATCTTCGGTTATACGAAACAATCAACAATCCGACGAACCTTTGTGAGCCGGTTCGAATCCAGGAGAGCCTTCCCTTTGGACACATTTTCATCAATCCCTGGAATTCATTATCGAATTGCTCTCTGGACAACTTATGCTACTCGAACACTGGCAGCATAACCGCAGGCGTCCTTAATCATTCCGAGGGTTTCCGGGTTTGACGCAAAATTTAAAGGCGTAGTGTTTCTGGAGATTTTCCTCCACGGAAATTGACGTGCGTACTCTCCGTTTGACTCCGGCGACTAGTACTTTTTGATCTAAACCTGATTATGTCCTTCCTTTGGTTCGTACCAACAGGAGGCGGTTCTACGCCCCGTACCCACAAATACGAAAGCTCGGTTTTAGACTTAGAACAAGATCCCTAACGATCCCTGAAAGTTTCATCCATTAAGTATTTTTTTCCATTAAAAGTCTTTTTTGAGCCTTCGTTTACTGTACTATAATGAGTTTTTAAAAAATCAAATTTTTTAAAATTCTTGTGTTAATTTGAAGACGTAAAAAATTATAAAATTATTTTTATTATTATAAAGAGGTCGTATTCAGAGTTTATATACTAAAAAATCTAATTTAATTTGAATTTGAATTTAGCATTGTTCTACAAAAATTTTTTAAGTTTGTATTTGTATTATGATCGGTTTACCTCCACACAAAAAATTACACAAAATTAACCAGTTACTCAGATTAGCAATATCAAATATACTTTAAAGTAAAATATTTTAAAACTTTATTGACAATAATTAAATTGCTTTTGTTTAGCTCTACCAAATATATTGACTTTTATATAAATGTGTTGATTAAAACATTTTTAGCACAACTAGTAAAAGATAAAAATTTGTTAAGAAAAATAATTAGCTTTTTTTTAATTTTAAATAATGACTATAATAAACTTATTTGCTGTTATGTGTAAAAATGAACTTATTTAATTGTTTTTCTATTTGCTTATACAATTTTCTGTAACTTTTTGAAAATGTATATAATTTAGTTTCGTATAAAAAATATTGGATTTTGTTTTAACATTTTTATGTGTTACGTTAAATAAGAGTTTTCGATTTATGATTGACATTTATTACTTGTTTTTAGCTCCTTAAATAAGTAATTAAAAATTCAAATAAATTGACTTAATTGTTATCTACATAGTAAATACAAATCCAATTAAGCAAAGATCAATATACTGCAACAAAATTATTCGAAATTAAATTTATTAAGTTGTGTTAATAGCCTACAGTTAAAAATTAGTAAATAAACACACAATTTTTTGTGTCAAGACCAATTTTGCATTTATCAATGACATTTAAGAGTAATTTGGAACGCATTTTTACTCGTTACCTAAATAAAAGCGGATCTAAGTATTATAGTATAGTATTTAATCGAAATAAATTGTTGCAAAAATTTAAACACTCAAATTTTTCTAGAGATCCATAAGCAGAAACTGGAATTGCCAAAGCACGAAATAAATATCCACAACAATATTATGCCACATTATAAATTTAACCAATTTAAACAAAAATACAAAAACAATCAAATCAAACGGTACTTTGCTAAGAACCGGAGTGCTAATGAGTTGTCAAGATGAATCAAAAAAAAAAAAAGAAAAAAAGAGTTCCGAAGCAACTATTTTAATAGGAAGCTAACTTTCGAGTGTTTCCGTATTGTCGGACATGGTCTGAAGAAAATATGATAAGGTGTTAAAATTGATGTTAATAAACAAAGAATGCCAAGTTAAAATATCTTAATGATGAGTATAGCAGATCAAGTGAAGATATTCCGACATTATATGATGTGCAAATATGAGTGTAAAGTGAATCAAAATGCGGATACAGTTACGAGAGTTACCCACTCGACACGTCATCTCAAAATTTCAGCCTTGAAATCATGGCACGATGACTTCTTCAGAATGCCATGCAAAAGATGTGGAAAGTTTAGTTTTGGGTTGGCGAAGTTTAAATACTCTTATGTTTGGGCTATAGCTGCCTTATCAAATACATTTTTAAGAAACTTTTAAAATTTTTCCTGAAGTTGTGGTGATTTTTAGTCGTTGAAATGGTAAAAAAAAAAAATTTGTTTTGAGGAAAAAATTTTGAAAAACGATTTTTCTCAGAGTTTTGTTTTTCTTTTGGAAAGGAGAAAAGTATGAAAGCTTTACTGTGTAACATTATTTAAAACTTAGATAGGATGTAATATAATGTTTCCATTTTAACTATTTTTAATTGAATAAGTGTTTAAAATGTGGCAAAAGCTATTTGGATATGACTCCTTAATATTGAATAAATGCATAAAGAATTTATCTACAATCGTCAGCATTATCACTCTACTACTACTACTATTATTTTGGCCATTACAACCGGTTATCGGTCTTGGCCGGGGAAATTATTCTACGGCTTCTGTCGTGTGCTTGCTGGCGCCATTTGGCTCCTCCGTTGCCTGATCTTCCCATCGCAGAGGCGGGCGTTCCTGTCTTCGTCGACCTTCCAGGCATTTCCGCTCGAATACCTTTTTGGCTGGAGCATTATCATCCATTCGTGCAACATGAACTAACCAGCGCAGACGTTGTAGTTGTATGCGCCGAACCAGATCAGTGTCGCCGTATAGCTCATTTAGCTTGTGGTTCATTCGAATACGAAAATTACCATACACTTTTATCGGTCCAAAAATATGTCGGAGGATTTTTCTCTCGAAAGCCCCTAAAATCGCCTTATCGGATGATGACAATATCCATGCATAATCACTCTAGTACAAATTATTTTCATTTACACCATATTTTTGGTTAAAGGCCAGTATGCAGCAGTTCAAAGCGCTTCCGTACAAAAACCATTTTATAAAATCAATATAGTAACGAAATTTCGGTTCCAAATACGCACGAAAGTTGTACGCAGACGTCCGAACAAAGTACGCAAACAGTGTTGCCCCATGAATTTTTGTAAAAATATTTTTCAAAAATAGTAAGCAGCAAGTTAGTTTTTGGAATGAAATTTACATCTATCCGTAAAGAACGTTGTGAAAAATTTTTCACATATCAGTTTTTGTGCGAAAGCGTTTCTAGCTGCTGCGTACTGGCTTTAAGAAATAGAACTTACACAAGCCATAAAAGATTCTACTGATTGTACAACTTGCCTGTTTGTAGCGCAGGTTGCACAATCGGATTCTCTCTAGCCTTAAGTAAAAGAAGTTTCGACTGGTTGTACAACTTGGCTGTTTATCGAGCAGGTTGTACAATCGATCCTGTGTGATTGTTGTATGAAATTTTGTATGATTTTACAACAAATCTAAATGTTTTCAATTTTCGATATAAGCAAGCAAATTGTTTACCCAGTCGCATCGTGTATGAATTGGGTTAGTCCTTTTTTTTTAGGACCAGTACGCAGCAGTCTGAAACGCTTTCGTTTTTCGGGTTAAATACACCCAAACCAAAGGATCTGGGTAGTCTGGCTTATGTGCCCATAGCGGATCTGGCTGCGTTTGTCACAAATAAAGTTTATTTTTATTCGAAATCTAATTTTTGTAGCTCCATAACTCGAAGCCGGAGCGTCCGTTTTGCATGGGGTTCCTTTCGGGCATACCGATGAATCGAGAAAAATCGAAATCACAAATTTTTCGCTAGACCAATTTTGAGGCAACTTTGAATTATAGGTCAAAATTTTACATGCGAAAAATGTGATAGATGGGAAGAACGAAATACATCGAAATACAACCTTTCAAAACGACTTTCTTTCATGTAGAAACTTTTCGCAAAATCGTTGTGTGGCCTAAGGATAATAAAAAAAAATGATTAACAACCGCCAGAACAAATTAAACATGCGCCTTGTAAGTGTATAAAAAAAGAAAGAAAACGAAAAAGAAGTGTAGCATCAGATGATCAACGACCGCGTGAGCAAACAGCACGTGACCGAAGCGTCGAGAGCTCATTAAGTCAATAGAGCCGGTTTTTTTTTTTTTTTTTTGAAAAGACGTTGTATTTTTTTGTGTTATTGTCTAAAGATCTCTGCATCAAGCTGGCTTACACGCCCTGTTGTGGTTGTTAACCAATTAAGACCCAAATGAAAGATGATCTGCTACACTTGCGCGTAAAGTTGTGCTGATGCTGTTGTTGATGACGCAGACGCTGGGAAGGCATATTATCCTGCTCAAGGTCAGCGTGTTACATTTATGGCTCTACAAACCCAATTAAGTTTAAAGTCACACTGATTGTATCATAAAATCCTTAACGACCTGGTCAGCACTAAAATGCCTTTGCGCGCATTTTATGTTCATCCATACATCCATATAATGTTTATTAGGCCAAACTGCGCAAAAATTGATAGACAGCACAAAATGTGTGTCCAAACCACAACCCACATTAAAAAAATGTTACCAACAACGCATTGAAATCAAGTTTTATGGAGGATTTGGCCATTGAACTGCAACTGCATACAAATTCGAGCTTCCGATAAAACCCCCAACAATTGGCGCACTTAAAACCCAGACACGTTTGGCAACAAAAAAAAACAACATTAAAATAAAAGCAAAAGTGTGAAATAAATTGGGAATTTATGCAAGTCAGAGAAGTAACCAAATTGTATACGAAAACTAAGGCAGAATCATGTCCAAAAAAACCAGCTACTATATAAGGTCTAGTTGTGCCCTGAACGAGTCTGAGACCAGCAAAATGTACAAAATCGTAAGTGCAGCAGGACATGCAGCTATCGATGTTCAACGATATTTATCGATACATTTTTTTTTATTTGCAGTTTGTTATTGCCGCACTCATCGCCTGCGCTTCGGCAGAGCCAGGTTTAGCTGGAGCTGTTGCTGCTCCATGGGCTGCTCCCTTGGCTGCTCCATTGGCCTACGCCAATGCTCCATTGTATGCTGCAGGTGGCAGCAGCCAGTTGGATGTGCGCCATAACTATGATGGCACGCCGTCTTCGTATACCACTGCACCATTCGAGTTTACTGGACCCTACTCCAGTCGCTATGTATCCGGCATTCCAGCCACCTATGCTGCTGTAGCCAAGTATGCTGCTGCACCTCTGGCTGCTCCAGTTGCTGCTCCATTGTCTGCAGCACCATTCGCTGCTTCTCCATATGCAGCGCCCTTTGCTGCTCCCTATGCTGCTAACTATGCTGCTCCCTATGCTGCTAACTATGCTGCTCCCTATGCTGCCAACTATGCTGCTAACTATGCTGCTGCCTATGCTTCGCCCTATCTGTCTGCTCCATATGCTGCAGCTCCATTTGCTGCAGCTCCATTTGCTGCTGCGCACGCTGCTCTGCCTGCTGCTCCTGCACCAGTTGTGGTCTAAACCAAGCAAACAAAAACGCTTCCCAACCTTTTAAAAACTAGCTAATTTGTATAAAATTTAAATAAATCGTCTTGAACTTTGATCAAAGTTCTTTTTCATTTCCGCATATTCTTTAACAAAAGTTTTGAGCCTCTTTAAAATCTAGGTCAACATAAACTATGCGGCACCTATAAAGCCATCCATAGCAAATAATACGCTGTCAATAGTTATTTTTTATATTATATAATCGCGCGCATGGCCAAAAAGCCATTTAAGTAGCCGCTTACAAAATGCTCAAGAAGTTATTGGCCCCCCTTAAGCTTACCAAAAAAAAACAACAACAGTGGCGACGACATAAACAAATGTAATTTGTTTAAAAAATGAACCAACAAAGTCACGATTTAGTGACCAACTACAGTAATAACAACAACAAATAACAAACGCCGGCAGTTACCTCATAGTCCAAGCCAAAAAAATTAAAACGTTTAAGCTATGGCCGACATACAAACGATTGTATTTTTTTTTTTTTGGCTTGGATTTTGGGTTTAAGCCCACAAAGGGTTACCTATGGCAACGAAAGTGAAGAAGTGCAAGTGCATAGTACTACGTGTCGTATGATTAACAAATGAAAATAATTTCGCTATAAATTAAAAGACTTGCCGTGAGTGTTGAACATTGAACGATAAGCGCTTATCGGGAACAGTTCGTTGTAAACACACGCAAATAACCAACACTAATTATGAGCAAGATGTGGCAACTAAAAGTGGTAAGTCGGCATTGGCAGTGTAGCAAGTAATCACAACTTTAATATCCTTTGCGTTTCGCTTAAAGACCCTGGTACTATTAGCCCTGACAGCTTTGGCTGAGGCAAAGCCAAGTTTTCCACACCATTTCGAACACTTGGAACATTTGCATGCGGTGCCACAACACTTGGAATATGGACCACCACCGCTAGAAACTCCGCACTTTCATCATGAGCATGTAATAACGCAGGAAACACTGCTGCCCGCACCAGCGCCTGCTCCTGTTTGGCCAGCACCTGATCCCCTCTGGCCAGCACCTGCACCAGCAGCCGCTCCCCTCTGGCCCGAACCTGCACCAGCACCCGCTCCCCTCTGGCCCGCACCTGCACCAGCACCCGCTCACCTTTGGCCCGCACCTGCAGCATTTCCTGTAGTGCACACTTTGGCACCAGCACCAGCTCCTGTGGTACACACTTTGGCCCCAGCTCCCGCACCTTTGCCCTGCCTACCTGAGGTGCACACACATTTCCTGCCAGCACCGCCACCACCAGCTGAGTTGCACTTGCCCACGATTACACATGTGGTGCCGCCGGTCTACGAAGCCGTGCCATTTGCAGCCAGATATCGTGCTATACCTGGTCCCAAGACCACCACGCATCATGTTTCTGTGGGCTATGCTTTCCCCAAGCTGGTGACATCACATGCTCATTTGCGTGCTTTACCTTTTAAATTCGGAAAACATCATCATCATCATTCTTTGTTCTAGGCCAACTTCAGGGAATTTAAGTCATCCGAAGCTCTGTATAGTAAACTTAACCAAAGAAGGCTACAGCTATGTAGAACAAATTTATGTATACACTATTGTACATTTTTTATAATTTATTTAACGCTAAATATAAAATATGCTTTAAACGAAATTTATTATTATAGTATTTGTCGCTTCGAAGGGACTCATAAAAGGCCATTGCTGTCCAGTTTTGGGAACTTCAGTTAGTTGCGCGTTGATACCAAATTAATTTATTTTAAAAAAAAATGTGGAAGTAAATTTGTTTTTACAATAATCCAGCATTTTCTAAAAGCTTTTACTGATTAAGTAGCAAAAAATTATGCAGATTAATTCGTAGGTAAAAAAAAAAGTTCCCAATAATGTCCAGTTTTTAAATTTAAATTAATTTAAAAAATAAATTTTTTTTGACTGAATATTTGTAAATTACCATTTTTTTGTTAGTTAAATATCTATAAAAGTTTCAGTTTTTAAACTTAAATTATATCATTACATTTAAAAAATACGTTTTTTATGTGACTGAATACTTTTAAATTAAATTTTTTTTGTTTTACAAATTTTCAGTTTTTAAATTTAAATTAATTTAAAAAATACATTTTTGTATAATATTTTTAAGTTAACCATTTTTTTTATTTATTTTTTTGTATACTTGTTAATTAGGGTTATTGTATAATTAGTGAATTTTGTAATAAACAAAAGATAGTATAACAAAAATTCTAAGTTCTCATATATGCTATATAACAAATTAACCATATTTGTTTTGTTAATTAAAATATCTATGTATATATACATATAAAAGTTTTAGTTTTTAAACTTAAATTAATTTAAAAAATTATTTTTTTGTTGTTACTGAATATGTATAAATTAATGTACACACTCTAAAATGAACTGGCTCATGAACCACCGCAGCCGTCTTCCTCTCCGATGCAAAAGAGCCTTATATAAAATGGTAGTGGTTCCAACCTGGAGATACGCTATCCAGATCTGGGATATAGCGGCTCGCACGAGTCGCTTACGTATTCAGAAACTCCAGAACAGGGCCCTACGCCTTATTAATGGCTGTGAATGGTATGTAAGCAATTCGACCTTGCACCACGACCTTAGACTGGAGACCGTCGAACTACAGATAAATAAGAACACAAGCCGCTATAACGAAAGGCTAAAAAGACACCGTAATAGGCTGGCAAAAGGGCTCCGAAATGATAATCCTATAAAAAGGCTTAAAAAAAGAAGTTTTAAAAATCTGCTCCAACAAGCGCCGAACTAAAAGAAAACGAAAAGAAGACCGAAAGAAAAGCGGACGAAGTAATGGAATCTGATTGACAGGACTCCTTAACACTCCTAAGACATCTCTAGCTAAACAAGCTGGATTGGCGATCATAAAATAAGAAACCAGCAATTCATAAAAATATATGTATTTTTGACAATTTTGCAAAATAAATACAAAAAAAAAAAAAAATATGTACACACTATTACCATATATTTGAAGCACCAATTTTTATTAAAAAATAAAAGAAAAGTTTTATTATTTTTTTAGGACAAAGAAAAGGCCCTTACATACGTACATAATTATATGAAAAATCGACTTCGTGTTCAAAAAAATTAAAACAACAAAACTTTTAGTCACTTTTGTAAATTATTTAAAAAAAATTATTTTTTGAAGACGTGTTCTAACAAAATTTTCGAATGCAAATTTTTTTGGTAAATACCATACGAAGTTCGAAAAATTTCGCACGAAATGACAAAACTTCATATAAAAAAAAATCCTATTTGGGATATCCCATTAAGGGCCTTAAGCTAAAATGGAAAAAACAAAAAAGTTTAAGAAAGCTTTTTACAATTATATCGTTTTGACTTTTAATTAAATAATTATAGTATTATAGTAGTATATTATTAGTTTTTCCAAGGATTGTACCCTAAAAGGCTAATGAATTGAAATGCGTTCAAAAAAAATATGTAATTTCCTTTTATTTTCATCCTCGACGCCACAGCGATAAAGCCCGCTTAAAATTTTTGTAGTTTTTTAAAAATTCTTTTTGCATTTCTTTGTTTCTTATTCGAAAGAAACTTTAGCTTTTTTTTTTGAGTTTAAGGCTAATTATATTGAATTGAAAAGCGCATCACTAAATTGGTAAAGGGCTTGAAAAAGGAATTCACTTTTTATCTTCAGATTTTAGCTATATCGAAATAAAATCCGGCTTAGGTTAAAATTACTATTTTAAATACTAAATTTTTCTATCTTAATAACTATTGCCATTTGTGTTTCTATTTGTCGCAACTCACCACATTTACTCGTATCTCACTGAATTTTTTTTGGAATTCCCGTATATACATAGATATGACAAAAACCAGATAAAGCTCAAATTTCTATCTTAAGAACTTTTTCCTTAATTACTCAAGCACATAAAAAAACGACTTTCGGATTTAGAGGTCAATCCTTAATATTTTTAGGCTTACCGAATTCGAATCCGAGTTCAAATACACCCTATCACGTCACGGTTCTGACATTATTTCAAAAACCCCGCTAAAATGAGTTATCCTAGAATACTGACGTGCTGTGAGACTTTCAGACCTCGTATTCGAATACAGCGACCCCAAAAACATATGAAAAACATCGCCGAGCATCAGGATTGCACAAAAGGCCCATACGCAGTTCGAAAACTTTCGCACGGAATGACAAAACTTCATATAAAAAAAGTCCCAAATGGGAATTCGAGGTTAGGATAGAACCAAGTCCCAAATTGTTTGGCACTGATACGGATTTCGATATAGTCATGTCCATATATCCGTTTGTCAGTTTGTACATTTATCTATTTGTACAACTACCACAAGCGCTATGAATACTAATGTTCCAAGACATTTCTTAATTTTTTTAATGTAAGGTATTTGTTTGAGTGTAATATCCCAGCATACATTTTGACACCAAACAATCATTCACACGCAGATGTATCTTCTTATAGGTTTATCTGTCAGATACTTTCAAACTTTGTAAATGTTTAAGCATCGAACATCCCAGCATACATTTTGACACCAAACAATTATTCACACGCAGACGTATCTACTTATAGGTTTATCTGTCAGATACTTCCAAACTACTTTGTAAATGTTTAAGTATCGAACATATTTTTAAGCTATTTAAAATACCATTATACAAATATGTATATCTATCTAATCATACAACTGAGGTTTATGAATCATGTATAGCACGCAACATTTGTTAACCAAATTTAATGTAATTACAAATTCAAAACACAAACCGAAACCTGGAACTGGAGCTGGTCGGTGGTCAATGGAACGACTTGAAATTGTTGCAACAAGTGAGTTTATTTACAAATGATGCGAAATATTTCAGACGGCAGTAGAGGAGTACCTTAAAGCTTAGGCCTATTTGAATACCTTGGCGATTGTCACGTATTTATTAAGTGTGCCCCTCAAGAGCTGGTGAATATTGAACGTTAAGTCGCTCATAAACTTGCTCAATCGTAGGTAGCTGGGATTCGAGCTGGGTAAGTAAGTCATTGGGCTAGGTTATGGTTGGGCATGGTCATTCGGGCAATACAACGTGCAATTATGAAAGTAAGTCTTCCATGGTTATATTGCATGCATAACTACGGGGCAATTGGTGACGCCCTTCGCATGCCCATTTATGGTAGAAAGTCTTACCACTCTTGAGGGTTTTTTAATATGCCAGACCATGGTGGGTGAAAAAAAAATATTTTGCTTGGCGCGTGGCAACTGGTCAATCCGACATTGCAGAATTATAAAAACGCCCAGTAGCTGACAATTGGATATCAAAACACAGTTTGCACTCAAGCAATACACAACTTGGATTAACCAAAAATCAAGTAAAATGTTCGCCAAGCTTATGGTAAGTAGGAAACTTTTGCCATACTATTGGATAGCCGCTTAATTGACACCTTCATATTTTAGTTTGTTGCCCTCTGCGCCTGCATTGGCCATGCACAGGCGGGTCTGTTGCCCTTTGCTGCTGCTCCAGCTCCACTGGCCGCTGGCGTTGTTGCGCCTTATGCCTCCAGCTTTAATGCTCATCGCATCAATCATGCTGTGGCTTTTCCCGTAGCGCACGCACCCGTGCCAGTGGCAGCTCCAGCTCCTGTAGCCTTAGCCGCACCTGCACCTGCTCCTTGGGCCTTTGCTGCACCTGCTCCTGTGGCTTTTGCTGCACCGCCAAGGGTTGGCTTTGCTGGTCATGCTTTTGCCGCACCCGCTTTGGCGCCTGCTCCAGCTGTTGCCCTGGCAGCACCATCTAAGGTTGCCTTTGCGGCGCCAGCTTGGGCTCCTTCAGCTTTCGCTGCACCATTGCCTGCCGGTCCTTTGGCTGCACCTTTAGGTGCTCCTTTGGGCTTTGCTGCTTCTGCACCAGTTGCTTTTGGCGCACCAGCGAAATTTGGTTTTGCAGGCCCTGCTCCATTTGCAGCACCCGCTCCATGGGCTGCACCAGCGCCATTTGCAGCACCAGCGCCGTTTGCCGCACCCGCTCCATGGGCTGCATCAGCTCCCTTGGCTTTTGCGCCCAAATTTGCAGCAGCGCCTTACCTTGTCTAGATGGGCTTTAGACTTAAACATTACTCCGTCCTATTAGACTCTAAGACTTAGTCTACGAAGACAGAATCGAAAGAGTTTTGTCTTATGTACAAAGAAATATGCTTGGCGAATAAATTTTTAAATCATATCATATAATTTATTTGGCATACTTTATCGCTGAATTTCAAACCAGGCGGTTGAATGATGTTTTTTAATTGGAATAAATGTTTTCAGGCGCCCAAAATGGGGCCGGGGCGTAAGTGTTTTATTTTCCTAGTAAGTTTCCAGAAGTGTGAACTACAAAGATTTTGAATATCAATTTAAAAGCAGATCCGTTGTATTTTTTTAAGCGCCCAAAGTGGGGCCGGCGCTAAGTACTTCATTTTCTTAGTAAAATTCGAGATTAAAGAAAAGTCCATTGCTTTTTTTTAATTACATACGTACGTACTTCATTTTTTTTTTAAGATTCGAAATTAAAGAAAATACATTTTTTGTTTTTTTTATAACATAATTTTTGTTAAGCGCCCAAAATGCGGCCGTCGCACAGTGGGAGAAATGGCTGATTTTTAGATAAATGTGCCACAAATCC
Organism: Chymomyza fuscimana; assembly: GCA_949987675.1. Classification (NCBI taxonomy): domain Eukaryota; kingdom Metazoa; phylum Arthropoda; class Insecta; order Diptera; family Drosophilidae; genus Chymomyza; species Chymomyza fuscimana. Next base: position 26,127,969 of record OX465089.1, on the reverse strand, counting down.
AAATTAATATAGAAATAATTTTATGTTTTATGGAAAATAATATTATTATTTTTTTTTAAATTTCTGTATAAAACTGCTCTACTGCTGGCCGGTTTTGCACGAATCTAAGACATTTTTCCACCATATACACATCTTTGCACAATTTGGTATAAATCGGACAACTATATAATTATAAACTAAACACCTCAAATCCATTTTGCCCGCTTGTTAGACAAATAGTCAATCTAGGAGAAATTTATTTATAAATTTTGAAAAAATGTTTCTTTTTCTGAAAGAATAAATTTATTTTATAGATAAATATTATACAAATAAAAACTTTTTTAATATTTTTTTTAGTAAATTTTATTTTTTATTTTTTTTTTAATTTCCACAGTTTTAGCTCTATTCAGTATCTTATGAGGAATAATCTGATAAGTCTTATTCCACATCTCTATTTAACGATAACGATAACCGATAACGTCTTTATTTATCAGTCCATTTTTTTTGGAAGAGGGAACTGATCCTTTTGATAGCATCGTAATAAACGGGTCCGATGAAATACAAAGTATATGTGCCAAGTCTTCTATGATGATTATATGCGAATTTGTGTAACCGCCTTTTTGGTATATTTGCCATCAATATATGAGGCTAAGGCTTCCTCTGCTGTGTATTTAATGGGCCGGTTGGGCAAACTTTCATTGGAGTTTAATAAAGATACTATCTTAGATGTATTCGCTTGCCAAAATTGTATAAACTAGTACTGGCCGCAGATACGAGCTCATCGCACGGAATTTGTTTAGCGATGTCAGAAACTTAATTTTTATTTGTTTTTTTTTTTTGACACTGCAAAATAAATTTCGGCATTTGAGCTTAGATCCACCAATATTAGCTCACTATTTAACCAGTCCTTGTTGTTTTTTAAAGTTCTTACGAACTCGAAGGTTCTCTCTCCATTGCAACGACAATTTTTCGTTTAAATTTTTTAATTCGCATAATATTCTCGTAGATATATGTAGGCACCTCAAAAAGTTTTTTGGAAGCGTAATTTTCCATATCCCATACTAAAATATTTTTTCCAAAAATAATATGCGAATAGCTGTAGCTCATTTTGGACATAAATAAGGATTGATACCGTACCCGGCGGAACCTCAAAAGCTGAACTTTACGAAAGATTTGTTTATGAAAAAAGATTTGTTTTTTAACTAATTCTAAAAGTGTGTGTTATAGTTGAATGCTCTTGTTCTGAAATTAATTGTGTAATATTGTAATAGTTGCTATTTAATTCTAAATTAGGTAAATTTTTTAATAAAATCCAATATTAGTATAGAGTTGGTTTGGTTTGAGTATTCCTGCAGTTCGGTCGTTCAGGCCTGAAAAATTCAGTCCTGAATTCAGGCATGAAAAGGAACCCAATGCTCATGACTTTGTAAGAGAAACAAGGACAAATATCAAATTTCTCTTTCTATCTCTTTCTTTTGACAGACAAGCAAAGCGAAAAAGAATAAGTCAAGTTAAATAAGAAAAGTCAGGGAATTATTATTTTATAGGATGCTATTATATGCGTAATGTTTATGGGGGAGTTAGTAGTAGTAGTGGCTAATTTGCTTTCATTTTTAATGTTAAATGTAAGCCCATACGCCTACAAAATAAGTCAGTTTTCTTCATCATAAAAACAAGAAGTATGTATTCAATAAAATACTAAAAAAAAAATTGGTTCAAAAATATTCAGCAGTTTAGTCACAATTAAATTAAAACGAAAAACTCGTTTTTTTAAATTAAGCCGCAACGCGTTAAGTTTAAAAACTGAAATTATGGGAAACAAATTTTTTTTGAACTCGAAGTGCATCAGCTGGGTGCAGTTTCCAGTACCTTATCCAGCTAAACCCTTTTGGGACGAAACACAATCACAGGTCACAAACAATTATTTTTTAATTAAATACATACCTTTAACTTTATTTATAAACAAAAAGTAGAATCGGAAGAAGAGTTATACAAAATTGCAGCAACTAGTCAAAATTGGCGGAAAAAAAAGCGGTTGGCCGCAGCTAGTGGACCATATGTTGTATTTGAAGCTTTACAGCTGTGCGAATATTGCGAGAAAAAGAAAATAAAAAGTTTTTTAGCCTATCGGATATATGAGTAATCGAATACAAAATGATATTGGAGCCCATTTTTATTTTGAAATTTGAATAAATCGAAGCTAGATTGGCCATTTCTGCCACTGTGCGTTGCCCTAAGTGCTGCATTCTTTTAGTACGTTTTCAGAAGTTTTGAGCAATAAATTCCATATACTTTATTTAGCTTAATTCTAACTCAACTATAATCTTACATGCTTTACATGACCGATGCGCTGAAATAGCGGCACATGCTCATAGGGCGTATGAGGAATGGCTACCGAGTCGTAGGTAACATGCGCCAATTTGGTAAGTGGTGCCACAATCGTATAGCCCGGATGATATTCATGCGTGTCCGCATGATGAACAGCAGCTGGCAGTGGATAAGCACTTAGAACTCCAGTGCCAGGATGATGATATATAACTGTGGTGGCCTTCAATTGCAGTACAACAAAAACAAGTAGCGTAAATAGGCACTGGCAAAATTTCTAAAAATAAAAATATTGTAGCTTTAACTAGTCCTGCACTTACTGGGCTTTATTACCTGCAACATTCCGCTTGTGGTTCTGTTTAAAGTTGTGGTTGTAGTTGGACTAAGCCGCCTGCAGTTGAAGGCCACTTGCTTTATAGCCAGAGAATTGCGGCATCTTCCTAGTCTGTTACAGTTACTTTACAAGTAACAGCAACCGGTTTGCGATCCGATCTTTTGGCTGCATTTCTTCAGACTCTGGGAACCTGTTGCAACTGTTTTACTCCACATTAAAGACTCCGAGTGGGCTGAGCATCAAAACTAGTTTTCAAGTTCAAGTTTAAAGCGAAATAACAACAACAGCCGCAACAATTTAAGTGTCACTGACTCTTTTGTATATCGTATTTTATTTTAAACAAAATAATATTTTTTTTTTAATCTTTTTTACATTTCTTTGATATGAGCTTGTTGTATGTCTCAGCTGGTTTAATCTGGCATTGTGTTCAGTCATCTATGTCGATGTTTTTTGGCGTGTTATACCTTATTATAAAAGATAACTTAGCTTTGTTTTAAAGTTTGAGTCTCTAAGACCTATTTTTTTTTTAACACTAAATTATGTATTGTTTAAAAATGGTTTTATGAGTCTGTTAACTAGTCAAACAAACAAAAGAAATGGTTCTTAAAGTTTCAGTATGTTGATAAATAGGAAAGAACGATTTGGGCTATTTTTGGTGAATTCTCTTCACGGACCGCTTCAAGCAGTGCTTTTGATTCGTTTCAAAAAAACATGGAATAAAATAAAAATTTTCTTGTTTAACTAACAAGTAAAGTTTGAAAAACTTTATCAATAGCTGCGAACCACAAATTAATCTTATTTCTAACATCTGATATATATGAGGTGAAGTTCTGCCCCATTCTCCGACTAGGAGCGATATCTTGTATTCATACATAATATCAAGGAAATAAAAAAAGAGGTGAAGACAATAATGAATCCTTATACCTTGTACCTATAGGTACACAGGGTATACTAGATTTGTGCAATATATGTAACGGACAGAAGGAGGCGTGGCAGACCCCAAGTCCTTTATACCAAAATGCTTATCATAACCTCGGGTAGCGATTGAGCCATGTCCGTCTGTCCGTCCGTCCATCCGTCTTCACCAGCTGTTGCGCATATTTCCTCAGAAGATGAAGTTTTTTGAATCGTGTCAATATTTTCCCCCGTTCCCCCGCAGTGGATTTTTGCGGTTTTTAGCCACACCGTTTAATATTTTTATTAGAAATTTAACACAGCGATGCGCTGTGGTTACGTGCATCTGTGTGTCAAATTGAAGAAAATCGGAATAATGCAATAAAAGTTATAGTCAAAAATGCAAAAATTTCACCACCCCTTACCAATAAACTGCATCAACCTTTGACTAAACGTAATTATGGTAAAAAGTGACCTAGAATCACAATTTTTGGTAAGCTCATTCATGTGGCTCAAATGAAAAAATCCACATCCAAATTTTATCGATGCGGACCCCCCACCCCCCGCAATTGATTATCCGTGTTTTCTCCCACACCCCTCAACATATCAACTGAAACTTACCCCATATACTAAGAATAGCTTCTTTGACGTAACTTTCGATTTTCATCAAAATCGCTACAAATTTACGGAACTTATGGGTATAAATATTGTTTTGGACCAAAATAAATTGTTCCAATTGGAAAGTTCTTAGAAGAAATATGCAGGAACAAAATATTTTTCGCGAAAAAAGGTACAAAGGTGCACTGGCGGGCACCGTCTTGACTGTATTAAATTTTTTTATGTAAAGTTTTTGATTTTAAATAAATAATGGATAACTTTTTTAAAAAGAAATAAGTTTCTTGCAACCAACTAACTTCCATAGCAAGGTCAAATACCATACTCAATTTTTGCTATAATATCAACGATCCTATTTTTATAAAAGTTAGTAGAAAAATTATATTTCTAAAAGCTTAAACAAAAAGAAAACAAAACTACAGACCAGTTTGTTAACATATATCAAATGTAGCTGCATTAAAAAAAAAAAACAAAAGTAATACCTCAAAAATATTTAAGCAAGAAACAAAAAATATTTTGTAATCAGTTTTACAAAATACGCACAAGAACCAGTATATTTGAATACGAGTTTTTAACTTGGCAAAGCAATAATTTTTTTAACCCCAGTTTTTTAAATCATTTTTGTTTTTGAATTAGAAAATAGTTTGCAAACTTTTATAAAGTCATTATTTATAAATAAGAAAAAAAAAAGTTTATTATTAAGCGCGGAACTAAGTTTTCGCTATTTCTCAATAGATGGCGCCAGCAATAAGTGTCGCTTAATTTTGACCTATTCAAAGCATTATGTACGAAGTTTAAACAACCCGTTTTGGCACACTAAAGATTTGGTTTTAGCTTTATATACTTTGGATTGTGTAAAAACGTCAGGTTTTTCGCCAAAAAATTTTAATTTTTAAAAAGCGATTTTCTGCCTATATTTGAAAAAAATGAATTTGACACTGATTTCTCTGGTGACGACCTTCAGCCTGAAGGAAGACCTAGAACCTTAAAAAACTTTTGGCTTTTGCTCGATAAGAATCCGTGCCGAGCTTTCTTCAGCATTAGGAGTTACCCGCTAAGCAATTGCGTGCGTTGAGAATGATTTAAAAGCAAGGAACATGGGTTCACTACGATTTGAAGCCAAGGGACCTGGAGACGTTTAAATGGAAAGTCCCAATCAACCCTGTGTAATACCCACATGTTGCGTCGTTCAATTACACTAGTCGACAAATCTAACACTTTTTTCTCCAGAGATGAGACTTAAATTTAATATTAGGTCAATGTCTCAGCATTCAAAAACCGATATCCGATTCGAATTTTTTCATTAATTTATTTTTTCTCAAAAGTAGAAAATGCCCCCAAATTACAAAGATTGGTAACCTTAAGAAAAAACTACAGTCAAAAATGTGTGTCCAAAAACCCTGAAAATCACAATATTTTTGTGACTTGCGGGATTTTTTTTTGGCAAAAAAAAAATAAAAGTTGTTCATTCTTCAATATTCGGAACTGTTATGTAAAGTAGTAGTCATTAATTTTCAATTAAGCCCTATTTCATGAAATTCGAACTGTCCATTGAACGCGATTAGTTCAATGAATCACCATGAGTACACGAAACCTCAAGAATTCACCAAAAATATACGAATTTTTGTTTATAATGGTGCTTACGTTGACAAATAGAGACTTAAATTGATTGGAAAAAATGAAAACGATGTTGCAATCGATCAATTAGAATACGAGTTCTCCAAGTTAAGCAAGCTGAATGTTAAGGAAGTAAATTTCGTTGGTACTCAAATTCGTAAAACGATGAAAAGTAACGAATTTGGAAGAACTTTAACAGCTGATGAACTGCATTCGTGGAATTACTTTCAATAAGTATTAGAAATTAAATTTATTATTGAAATATTTTTTTTAACAACTTTTTTTTAACTTAAAAATTAAAAAATAATGTAAATAAACTAATTTTAGTGATGACATTAGTGACAAATAAGCTTAACTCCTTTGAACAGAAAGATAGAAACTTCAAACTTGTGTTGAATGAATGAAATGTCTAAATGCTTTCATAACAGATTTTGAACGTAACAGTTAATATCAGGACCGACTCTCAAGATATTTAAGGTCAAAGATCAGTAAAATACGGATTTTGAAAATAACTTAACAAAAAATCAAACATAAAATTTTGAATAAAAAAAAATGTTTTAGAAAAATAACATAGCTTACGCGAAAAATGAACCTTAGTAAAAAGTGTTTTTTAGGCTAATTTTGGAAAAAAGTTGCTTAAGAAAAATAAAAGGTTGTAATTTTCGTGTTTCTCGACCCAAAAAACACTTTTTACGAAGGTTCACTCGATGACCCTCAAATTTGTAAACAAGTGTAATTTGTTAAAACAATTTTTATTTTAATTAAAAAGTTCTCTACTACCTATCTTATAAAAGAATATTTACAGGAATATATACCTGCATATTTATATGCGGTTTTAAAACATTTCAACTTATTTATAGGAATCTTTTAGAAAGGTCCCCTGGACGATTCAAATTTATAAAATTTTTTTTTTAGTTTTAAAATTTTAAAGTGATGTTCCGTTTTTCTCAAAAATTATCACAAATTATAAGCCTGAACTCAGCCAGTCTAGACCTGGATAACACGCCAAGTTTCTTCATATCAAGAGACACACATCAGGTGCTACATTTAAGTTGCTGAAAGAAATGCATCCAGGTCGCGTTATTTCCAAAAGAGATGAAGTAGACATATTCCAAAAAAAGAGATTTAATGCCCTTGAACTAATTTCTCTTTGTACGCTTTGTTAAGCTAGGCACTTTTATCAGAGAATAACAATATACAAACCTTGCTCAGAACCTGTATTTTTTAAAATGTTAATAAGTCACAGTTTATCTTAAAGGGTATTTAAACTTTGACATTAGTTAGCCAATGTTTATCTCTAGTTTGATCGTTACTATGTTGCCTAATCTCTTTTGTTTTTTATGATTTAAAGTTTGATTGTAAAGAGAATTGATTGGTTGCTGAACTTTTGCACTTTATACATAAATTATTGCCTCACATGACTAAATTATAATGATTTGTGCCCAACTTAGGTTATAATTTAAAAGATCGTTGACCTTATTTAAATACATTTTTGGCTTTACAACAGACTCGTTACCTTTAGCCCACCCGCTTCAGCCGCAACAAATCTAGTATATTACCTAAACACGTATCTTAAATTTCCTTTACATAGACCGCAAGTTATAAAAAAACAAAAACGTAAATGCTAAACTAGATCTAAGATTATACAATTACGCCCAAAAACGAAAAGCTGCAACAGCAGTCACAGCAATCTGGCCAAGCCAAAAAGCCAACAGGCGTTGGCTGGAGCAACATAAGATTGTGGATTGGTTTCGTTTTTATGTGCGTAAACAGCATCCAATAGCCAAGCGAAAGGTTGGTCTGCTCAGCGAGATTGTCCACTTAAGGAGGGCGCAAAATTTAATTAGGCCATGCGGCAGGTGTTGCATGTGGCAGACTGAGCACAGATTGGGCAATGTGTGCGTGAGCTGTTCCAACAAACGAGAAATGTCTTTGACCAAATACAAGAAAAATGGCTTAACTTAAAGAGCCAAAATGAAAAGTGCAATGGCGCCATTAGATCATCAGACAAAACCATCTTTGGAGCACCACCAAGCGCTCCATGGAATCTAAAGTTGTATATAAACCAAGTGGATTGCTCGAGTGCAGCAGCATAAACCGAAAAAGTGTCTTGGAGTGAAAAACGTTTGTAAAAAGGCTTTAAAAATGTATAAGACTGTAAGTAGCCGCAAAGCTGTAGCCTAAAGGATTACTTTAGTTAGTTCTGGATTTTTGTTATAGTTGCTATTTGCACTGAGTGCAACACTGTGCCTGCTATGCATACAGGCGGCACCTGCGCCTCTGCCGGAACCTGCACCAGCTCCGGAGCCTGCGCCAAGTATTGGCCTGGGCCATGATTACTACGGTGGATTTGGTGGACACATTTATGGCGGCCATGGCTTAGGACATCATTATGGTGGCTTTGGACATTATGGTCTAGGCTTGGGCTATCATGCGCCCATTATAAAAAGCTACAGCGCGCCCATCATATCGAAAACCATAATAGGTGGCTATGGCTATGGACTAGGACATGGCCATTTAGGCATAGGACATGGTCTTTATGGCCATGGACTGGGTTACGGCTTGGGCTACGGACATGGCTATGGCCATGGCTATGGCTGGTAGAAGATTTGCATTAAAGTGAGTTGATTGATGGACATGTGAGAGTTAATTTCAAGTCAATTATTGCTTATGTACCAAATTAAATGTTATATAATATATTAATATTAAAATTTTAATCCAATAAACCAAAGGCTACTAAACGTAGCCAAGAAAACAAGGCTTTCTGTGTTGATAATAACGATAAAATGAGTTAATTGATTCTGACCAAGCACAGCAACAAGCGCATCATAGTAGAAATAGGCGACAAGTCCTTAATGCTTAATGAAGAAGTCTTATAAGGCTAGATCTGTTGGCTTATTTTCCCAGCAACAAAAATTTTCTTCTCAAGAGGTAAAGAAATGTAATAACTATATGAAAATTCGGAAAAAAAATCAGAAAAAGTTCACAAAATACATGGCATGCTTTTGATTGATCGACGAGCTAAGATGTGTAAGAGAGGATTGGAGACGAAGGCATGTCACGAGAACGTGTAGAAATTTTGAGGAAGCTGCCCTGCAGTTCGGTCGTTCAGGCCTGAAAAATTCAGCCCTGAATTTAGGCATGATAAGGAAGCGAACGCTTATTGCTTGGTAAGAGAAACAAGGACACGTACAACAATTTATCTGTCTATCTCTTTCTTTTGACAAGCAAGAATAAGGAAAGAGGAATAAGAAAAGTCAATTGTATTTTTTTATTTGCTTTTCATTAGTATTGGTGTTTGCGTTTGTGTGCGTAGCTATTTCTGACGTTTTCTTTTATTACACACAGAAAAAGGTTTTTGTGCGAGCAGGTTCTGTGATAATTTTAATTTTTAGGATTTATGAAATATTATTATTTAAAGTATTATGTATGTAGATCAAAAGACAACTGCGCAAGTTTCGGCCAACTGAGAAAAAGGAACTATGAAAAAAATTTGGACCTATTTGTAAGGAAGAAAAACAAAAATTAATTGATGCCTTTATCATGGGCGCCAACAGTGACGGCGTGCAAAAAAAAGATTGCCTTGAATGGATTTAAGCAATTTAATATCGCTTTAATTGGTAGGTCAAAAAATACTGATACTGTTATATTTAAAAAATATTTTTTGATTTTAGAATCAATACCAGTTACAGCGGAATCTGGCCTAGCGGAATCACGGCTACGTATTGCAATGCAGTTGCAAAAAAATCAGACCTAACTTTAAAAAATAAATTATGTTTCTGTGTCAATCAGCACTGAATTCATAGCTGATTGTTACGGCTAAGTTTCAGTGAAATTTCAGGTATGATTTCATGACTAATTCAGGCCTGAGCCGAACTTAAGGGTTTCTACCGAATAGAAGTCGCGTTGGCACACAGTCAACCAAATACCTGACATATAACTAGATCAAAGTTGTGTTCTGATGTTTAAACTTGGATCTTTAACAACACAATGGTTTATTTCCAAGGAATCAATACTGAGGAAGGCCAAGGCGGATCGGTCTGCCAACAAGGCTGTGACGATAGGTTTCTATCGATTTGGATATTATATCGATTTTCTTTAAACGATAGTTGGAACATATTTTTCGAAACCAAGGAACAGATTCGACAAGAATAAGTTCTTTTTAATCTAGACAACCTATTGCCCACAAGAGCTCAGCCGCATGGCATTTTAATAGCAACTGCGGTACGGATTAATTCACCTCCCGCCATACTTTCCGGATTGTTCCAAACATGAAGTAAAGGTTTGATAGCGAGAGATTTTTTTTTTTCATATTTGGAAGACCTCTGACCTTGAAAAGCGAGAGAGATTTTTGTTTCATATTTGGATGACTTTTCAAATCACAGTCTTTGGAAGCCTCCAAATAAAGCATGTAGGATCTTTGGATTAGAGTGATTGATTTTTTTTGAAAAAGTAGTTTTTTTTTAATATACCGAATACTTTCCTGCCTGTCCTTGTATGTGGCAAACAGTGTTGCCGCATTTATTTTTGAAAAAAATATGAACAGCAGTTTTATTTTCGTGCTAAAAGGAACGGAAACCCCCATTGCCGCCTTCACTTATTTGGAATTTATGCCTGTGGCTTAGTCCAAAGGAAAAAATTTAAAAAATTTTCAAAATATGGATTTTATGTTTTAGCTTTTTTTTTTGCAGCAGGATGACTTTTCTTAGACTTTAAGGCCCAAGCCATAGACTTTAAGAATTCTAGGGCTGATTCTTAGTAATCTTTACTTTTTGGTGGAAGAAAGATGAAGGAAGACCTAACTCCTTATCGCGATAAAAAATTAATTTCTCTCTTTTACCTACTTGCTGTTCATTGATGGACTTATGTTTCAAATTCAAAAATGATTTGTAATTGGCTTTACCTTTGGAAGAGCACATTGGCTTTATCTTCGAAAAAAGCACAGGATTTTCGAAATTTTTCGCGATTGTTCTTTAAAGCACTTGAATTGAAGAACCAGACGTTTATCACAAAACAGTTTTTCAAGCTTTTTTGAAACTTAAAGCAGATTTTTCATGAAAAAACGCCATTAGCATTCTTTTTAAATTAGATACGTTCACTGTAACATTTTTAAAAAATTTAAATGTTCTCCGCCGTGTTTTAAAAAAATAATATTTTATCTTTAAACTATTATACCAACAGTTTATGTCATTTAATTTGGAGAACAAAAAAAAATATATTTACAAATTCACTTCACTCAATTTATTTTGGAAAACACCCGATCAAGACGATATATACATCAGACGAAACGAAAGCAATGAAAGACAACATCGATGTCTCTGTTGCTGCTTACCAGCCATGGGCCAAACCATGACCCAGCAGAGCTGGTGCAGCATAAGACCTATATCCCAAGCCAAGTGGAGCGGCCAATGGTGCATGCGCTAATGCAGGAGCAGCATATCCATGTGCCAGTCCATGCGACAGGCCATATGAAGCATAGGATGGAGCAGCTATTTTGGTAATAGCTGGAGCGGCGTAGGAAATTTGTGGAGCAGCATATGAGATGGATGGAGCCGACAACGCATGTCCATAAGAAAGAGCAGGAGCGGCATGTCCATAAGAAAGAGCTGGAGCGGCATGTCCATAAGAAATTGCCGGAGCAGCATGCGCATAAGAAATAGCTGGACTAGCATGAGCCAAACCGCCAAGCAGTGGACCATGAGCAGCACCCAGATATCCTGGAGCGGCGGCAACGCTGGCCAAGCAGGCAAAGGCACACACGAACTAGCAAGAGATAAAGAGATTAACAAAAGTCTTTGGCAAAGTAGGAGCTATCAAAAACTTACGTATTTGAACATCTTGGAATAGAAACGGCTTTGTAGTAGCTTAACACAGAGCAAGAACACAACGCTTAATAAGATTGCCATTTGGGCTCAAATGCTTTTATAGCAAAAAACTTGCAGCCACTTAGTCAGTCAGGCCGGGCCGGGCCAAGTCACCCAGGCTGGCTGGGTAAGCAGGCGGACAGGCGTACCCAAAAAAAAAATATTGCACGAGAACGGCCCAGCCAAAAAAAAAAAAATCACTGCACTTTTACTTTTGTTGTAATGCCAGCCAAATCATGACGTCGACGTTGACGCCGACAGCGAGCGCAGACGAAGGTGACGTAGTTGGTTGCATGCTGAAACGCACCTACACTGTAAAAAATTAGAGGAAAGTTAAGGTTGCACATCAATATATTTTTTTTTGAGTATATCTCATAATTTTTTTTTTTCTTCTTATTATTATTATTATATACAACAAGATTACAAATAAATTTGTAACCTAGCTTAGGACTAAGGGTATAGCGCTGGCTACTAAGGCCTTTGGCTATTACTTTTATTTTATTTGCACTTTCTTTTTTCAACTTTCTCATTGTAAATCCTAGTCTCTGGGCAATATATGATGTAAGTCGTTGCATATCGTTAAAAAGTTTACTCATCGTGCCAGAGACTTGTATTAGTCCATATCTATTTTTCCAACGTTTTAGTTTTACAAAAAATTCATTTTTTATAATCACTGGTCTCATAGTTATTGATGCAGTTACAAGGCGTGCAACGCTTGACAAACCTAGGGGTATCATATGGAACCCACTGGACCCTACAGCAAGACTGGAATCACCAAGACAAAAGAAATGCGACGTCAGAAGAACCCTTAAAGTTGTACGACCGACAAATTGAAAGGGTCGATGAATTTCAATAGTTGGGAAGCTTAATAACATCTAGTGGAGGCACAATGACAGATGTAGCTGCAAGAATTGAAAAATGATCGAATTGTTATAGTATCCGAACCAAAATCTCGATCTTCAAATCTTGTGTCTTGTCCGTGCTCCTTTATGGCTGCGAAATGTGGTTCGTAACAGAACATGTACGGACGAAAATACGCAGCTATGTCAACCGATGTCTTCGTAAGATCTTGCAAATATTTTGGCCAAACCAAATATCAAATGAAGAACTGTGTTCAAGAACTGGCATGTTCGACGACAACATAGAAATTCGAAGAAGGAAGTTCGGCTGGATCGGCCACACATTGCGCAAACCACCGAATGGCATCAACCATATGTCCTTGCAATACAACCCGCAAGGCAATAGACGCAGAGGCCGCCCGAAAATTACCTGTAGACGATCAGTCCTGAGCGAGATTAACACCAGCGTGGAACGTGGCAGCAGGCGATATGCAAATATCATCGAGCTTAGGGAGACCGATCTACGAATATGACAATGGAGACTACTTGTGGATAGCTTATGCCCAACATAGAGGCAGTTCGGCATCTTTTGACGCCGAACAAGGCTTAATAATAATAATAATCATTAATTGCAAAATGTTTCGAATGATTTTAAGAGTGTTCTCTCCTATCTTAAGCATTGATAGGAGCATTTTGCACCCATTTTAAGAAAGTACAGAGTTAATGTTGAGATTGCGACTCTTATTTTTCGATTATTTTATTGATTGTAAACTATTTATTTTTAATTTAAGAGTAAGAGAGAACGCAACATTCTCATAAATTCTACACTAAAACAATCGTAAACTTAACTAATGAAATACGTGTTTCTTTTTTGGTGAGTGTAATGAAATCTGGCGCGGTTTCAGGATTTGGTCATAGGGTGGGTTTTTCACTTCAAAGTATACTTATATATGTCAGAGCTCGCAAAAAAAGTGTCAGCCCATTTTTCAACTTTAGGAGAGTCCGGACCCGAAAACTGCGCGACTGAATGAATTACATAGTTTCACGCCAAAGATATCAAAATTAATAAGGAAGCCTCTTGGAAGTTCAAAAATGTTTAAGGAAACTTAGCATTATTTTGAACTACTTAAAATTCTGCGAAAACTTTAACATAGCTTTGTATCCATGGATCTGTTATTTAATGACATACTCTAATGGACGACATCAAATGTAAGCAAATTCATTTCTGCAAAAAGATACTCGGCCGTGCTACGTCAAACGAAAAACGGAACAAATTTATTCGTTTTCGTTTTTGCGTGCTCCCAAATCCATAGCCTATCCTACTCCTTAATAGCACAGCTTTACAAATTTGGATTGAAATTAGCCACAATTAAGCTATTCTTATTAAAAGTGAAATTTTTATATGCAAGATATGAACCATTTATGCAAGACATGAACCATGTGAACATATGGTATGCCAAAGATTCGTTTTGAATGGTGTATGCTATTTTATGGGTGGATTTAAAAAAAAATAATTAAAAAAGATTATTTATAAAAAGGTATTAACTAATCATCATCATCATCTGTTAGCACTACAACCCGGGGTGGGTTTTGACTTCCTCTACTATTTTGTTCCATTCGCCTCTATCTCTGGCCAGCATCTTCCAGTTAGTCAATTACAGTCAATTAATCGTATTTTTGTTCTCTAGTATATTTTTTTGTGGGCGCCCAGCGTCCTAATAGAATTTAAAAATATCAAAAAATAATTTAAAAATGATTTCGTATTCAAACCACATAAAAAAACCGTTTGGGTTAAATTCGGGAGCAACAAAAAAGTGCTTTCAAAATGAATCCGAATAAAATATTAGAAGACGTCTAAAAAAAATCGAACTATTCATTTATCGATAGTTCGATAAATATTCGAAACTTAGCATTACAAATAGACGTGGTTAGTATTGTCTAGTACCACTATGACAAATTTAAAAATCGTCAAAATTGAAAGATCGACCTAAAAAGTGACTCACTTCACGCATTTTTGTCGATATACAAACGCAAGCTATATAAATAAGCTTAAGAACTAGTCGCTACAGCTTAAATAAGCTGCTTTTCTACACCTATATTTAAAAGTTTATAAGCTTTTTATAAATAAATAAAATAAATATTTATAATAAATAGAGCTGAATTGCCTGCACTTTTTGTTACAGTGCAGCCATGTACCATGGCAAGGCAGACAACAAATTCACCGTCATCGTCGCCGTAATTTTGTTGCTGTTGTTGCCATTATGGCTACATTCAATCATCGAACTGGAGCTACTTGGTTGGTGTTTCAGGGGGATGGGGTCAGGGGCTCCACAGCTTGCAACACGGATGTGTGCACCGCCGCTTTAAATAATTTCAATTCATAGGCCTGTGAGAAAAAAAATAATAATACTGCATTTTGCTTTATTTCTGGCCCACTTTTGGTGTTCCTAAGAGTTACTAAGAGTTTCCGAAACCATTTAAAGTCCAGTTTTGTATGGGTTTGCTTAAGCATTTGTCTCGGCGCTTGAAACAATTTTCCGGCGGCTGCCACTTCACATCATTCATAATATATATTTATTTTTATTTTTTCTATATTCCAAGTGCGCTTAAGTCTTAATTACAAGTGTGCGCGGATTTAGGGGCGTGACTGCACTTAGCACCTTTAACATAAAGTTCTATTATGTTGGGACACACCTTATGCGTATGGACACGGAGCTCTCTATCTAGGACAGTAAATAGCCGATAACTTAAGTGCAACAACTTGGAACAATAAAATATGATTGCGGCTGGGCAAGGTCAGCGGGGTCTCTCTCTGAAAGGTTACTAGATGAGGGGCCAAAAGAGAAGGGAGTACACAAATTTTAAATGCAATAGTAGCTCATAGATATTGCCTATTATAATTGAGAGTAGTTTAAATTGTTGTTGTTGTTGTTGTTGATCAGCTGCTGGCACTTGAGTAATTTGTGGCTAAGCCGTCAGACATTTTACGCATATTTTGCACAGATTTGTACCCTAAATGAATAGACGGGTTGTATTAGTTAGGGGAATATGTTGGGAGCCATACAAAACAGACTAACGCTTAGTGTGATATTTTACCAGATATAGAAAGCAAAGTAAAATATTTTATAAAAATTTCAGTGTATAATATTCTTTACGACAAAAATTATTTTTGTATGCTTTTAATGACGTTTAGGGGTAAGATTAGTTTTTTGAATCGAAATATTTCCGAATCATGTTACCCAATTTTTATTATTTCATTAGAGACTTGTTCAAACTACAAATAAAAAATTTTAAAATTACAAAATATATCGGTTTACATGACGCTTTCTTTGAATTTTGAATATTTATATTTGGATATCGTCGAAAATAAGTGAAGCGGACAACTTTTCGCCCGATCTACTCAGATTTTGATGATTTTTACATATTTGGTAGATCTACTAGCCAATAGTAACCACGTCAAATTTCATTGCGAAATTCCGATTATTTATTGAGTTATCGATAACTGAAAATTGGGTTTTTCATTTTTAGACTATTCCTTGACAAGTCATATCTTCTAAATGAATAAAGATATTGACGAGATTTTTTTTTCCATGATAGATAAAATAATAAATTTAAGAAAAAGATGTATTTTTTTATTTTTAAGATTTTTTTTTATTTTTTTATTATTTTTAGTTTTTAATTTTAAAATTCAAAAGTGTTAATGTCATTATATGTGTGTGAATTCACAAAAAAAGTTTGTAACTCATAGAATTGTAGAAGTTATGCTTATTTTAGTGATGGCACCTCGCATGTTTGCCATAGTAAACAGTACCTCGAAAAATGACAAATACGCATAACTCCTCGAAAAAATTAGGTTGTTTTTTTAAGTAAAATAATTCTAAGTCTTTATTTGCTGTAGTATTACTCGATTTCGATAATATTTTTTTTCCAGTTAAAGTTCTTTTACTATGCTATTAATCGACTTCGATAATTTTTCATTAAATTGGAGCACATTTACTCTGCTATTGATTAATTTCCATATTTTTACACTTATTTGGATTTCGTTTACTGTACAATTAATCAATTTCCATAATTTTTTCGTTTACAGTTCGATTTCGATAATTTTTCATTTAATTGGACTTATATTGCGTCACGGTTACATTAAATTTGTCATTGTTTTTATCAAAATTTTTGTAAAAAAAATAATACTGGACCGGATCACTAGAAATTACTTATAAAAAGAATTTGTTTCAATTTGATCGTTTGAATCGTTACTATGATATGGCGACCTTTGCAGATGCCAGCACAAAAATAAGCATAACTTCCTCAATGGGAGTTACAGATTTTTTATTTTTCCCAGTGAATTTCCATAAAAATGTATAAAATGTAGTTGATCCCATTTCTGAGAAAAGTTGACATCACTTTTGAAGCTTGATAAATATATAAAAAAAAAATTTAAGTTTTTTTTTAATTTATACTTATAATCAAATTTTTTTTTCATTTAAAATATTTTCTTTCAATTGTTCAAATGTTTTTATTCACTTAGGAGATATGGCTTGTCAAAAAAACATTTAAAAACAAAAATCTTAATATTCGATTATCGATAAACCCAATAAATAATCGGAATTTTGCAATAATAATTGATGTGGTTAATATTTACGTCATTACATATATATATATAAAACATTATAATCGAAGAGGTCTACAGAAACAGTGGTACAAATTAAAAAAATTTTAATAAAAAAACTTAAAAAAAAATTATTTTTTCAAATTTATGAAACAAAAAAAAATTTTATTTATTTATCTTATAATGAAAAAAAAAATTATTCAAATATCTTCATCAACATCTAAAAACAAAATCTTAAGGGGAGGTTCTTTCAAATTTTTTTTTTCGAACGTCCATATTTCAGTTAATTTTTCGTCAAAACTCATCCTGATTTAGATAATAGAGAATTTCATGAATTTCAATAAACAAAAAATATTTTCATTTCAGTTCACTACAAGAGGCTGGAGAACTGAAATTCGGGGAAATACAGAGGCAGACAAGAGCCGCCATTTTTCAGCCGCCATTTTGAATTTCGTCGAAATAAAAATGTCCAATTATTTTACAATAAAAATCGGAACAGTAAGTTTGTATGTCTTTTCATCATGCCACAAATAATTCCCAAACTTCGCCTTTTTTTCGGCCAAATTTGAAAGAACCTCCCCTTAATATTCGTTTATCGATAACTCGATAAATATTTCATGAATTTCAATAAACAAAAAATATTTTCATTTCAGTTCACTACAAGAGGCTGGAGAACTGAAATTCGGGGAAATACAGAGGCAGACAAGAGCCGCCATTTTTCAGCCGCCATTTTGAATTTCGTCGAAATAAAAATGTCCAATTATTTTACAATAAAAACCGCATTTAACAATCAGAACAGTAAGTTTGTATGTCTTTTCATCATGCCACAAATAATTCCCAAACTTCGCCTTTTTGTCGGCCAAATTTGAAAGAACCTCCCCTTAATATTCGTTTATCGATAACTCGATAAATATTCGCAATTGTGCCATAAAAATTGACTGGGTAATACTTATTGGCCTCATTACATATGTAAAAATCATTAAAATCGAAGAGGTTTTTAGAAAAAGTGGTCCGCTTCACTTATTTTCGCCGAAATATAGAAATTATTGGTATTTTTGGGCATGTCCTGCGAATGAGTGATGACAGCGCGCAAAAGAAAACTTTAAAAGGTCGGCAATACGGACTCAGAGCAAGAGGGCACGCTAAAAACCGCTGACAGGACGCAGTTGAATTCGATCTAAACAAGATGAATGTCAGAAGCTGTGAAGCCAAAGCACAGGATCGGGCGGTTTCGAGAGGCATGGTCATGGAAGCTTTGACCCACCAAGGGATAGAGAGAGAGGTATGTTTGTATAAAGGACAAGAAGTTTATTTTGCTTAGTTATTTGATTCGTTTGTTATAAAAAAACTTTTTGTTCTTTTATAGTTTTCTTCAATTTAATTTTTAATATCAGAATTTTTATGTAGCGTCGTGTTTATTATTACATTATATTACCGAAATCGGCGATTATTAATTTACTTTTTCAGAAAATACTTTATAGCCAAGAGTATTCCCAAGTTGAGAGTTTATTATTCCATTGCGTTGTGTGTTTTTAAACGCTTTGGGTGCAAGCAAAATTTGTAAACAAGATTTGGGCCAAAGTCCGGCTGCTACATTAATTGCTCCCAACATTGTCGTTGGGTTTTCGGTTGGCCAATATGAGCAATATTGGCCAGTTGTTTGCCAATTGCGTTCATGAAACACTTGTAAATGCATTTTGTTGTTTGTGTACGCCCTGCGCATGACAAAATGTCCGCGGGCCAAATTCATGTATGACATAAAAATTGAGCCCCTTAGCTGTTGATATGAAACGAAAGGCAACGTCAACACCAACAACGTCAACACCAACAACTACAACATCAACAACGACGACGACGACACTTATCAGGAATGGAACAAGCAAAAAAATTAAGGGGGTACAAAATCTATAAAACACTGCGGTGTTTTTTGCTACTCTGGACGTGCTACGAGCCCTCCTTAACCCAACCCTGCACGATGACGTAGACAATAGAGTGGACCCATGAAGGCGTCACTACACATAGTACACAAGTTGCGGGCGTTGACATAACTCCAGGTCCGGGCTTGCTGACAACCCATAATTACAAACTATAAATGCGTAACATGCAACATGTTGCATGCAGCTACGTTTTGCATACATTTGCTAGAACAAGTTGCCACAATTACGATACGCAATTCTGCATATGATAGATATTTTATTATTATCTTTTACTTGTGTGAGTATTATAAATCAAACTCTTGATAGCCAGCGCTCTGTGTGTTTCAATTAACTTGGCTATGTGATCCGGTTTTGTGCGTTCCACGTGAATTGGCTGGACTACAGTGTTAAAAATGATTGTCCATTAACTGGGCGCCAAGTTGCGTCTTAAAAAAATTAGTAGTAATAATTTGAATTTATGGCAAATAAAATGTAGCAAATTAAAGTGACGTCATTGTTGCTTGAGCTCACTTTGTTTTTTGCAGTGCATGCAACAAATTTGTTTAAAAACGTGCACTTTAAAGCTTAATAAAATTTTGCAAACTGATTAGCCAAGAAACCGTCAAAGTATTAACTAAAAAGTCAAAGAAGTCTAAGAAACCCCCGCAATGTGGCGCACAAATTAGCTATTAAGCCAAACACGTGTAATTGAGTGGGCGTGGCTGCATTTAAAAGGCGTTGAAAACGTGAGCGCAAGTTTCATAATTGTAATTTGAATTCATTTGCAAACATTTCAACTTTGAAATTTAATATAATTATGGTTTTTCTCGCTGTTTTGCTTTTTTGCTTAAGGGTACCACACGGCGTATGATTAATGCATTTGATTGCAGTGAGTCGCCTCCAAGGCTTAATGCATATTTTTTTTGTTTTTGTAATCAGCTATCGTGCATTTTAAATGCGCTGCAAACGAGCTGCAAAATTGATTGTTACGATTAAAAATTATGCAATTTATGCGGCGCCTTTTAATTAAATGTGACACGAAAAGCAGCAACAAATCCACTCCAAGTCAACCACGCGCAATAAACCGAGTATTTTTTTCAATTTAAACTGATAGACAGGGCCTAGGGCATGGGCTACCGGGAGTGATTGGGTGCAAAATGCGTATCAGGACTTACCAAACAAGCGTTGCACACTGGAACGTGGCAATGCCATTGAACTGTGGCAAGCATTAATGCGAAGGCAACTGAAGGACATATCTATTATGGGCAGTGTACGAGTAATCCGACTTTGGAATGCTCTAAGCAGATGCTCGCGTAAGTTTAAGGAAATTCAAGTAAGCTGCCCGTTGCACTACTGGTCCGAAATACAAATTTTATTTGTATAAATTCGAAAAATTAAGTTACGAATCGAGATCAACCTGATCGAACCAATATTTCGCGTAGCTGGCATTAGTACATTCAGCCAAGAATAAAGTCTTTTTAGGAAACGTTTTTATTTTTTAAAATATTGCTACAAAATTTAACAGTTTGCTATTGTTTTATATTCCAAATGATTTTCCAAATCGTATTTCATTTTATACAACTCATTATTATACAACTTTATTAGTTTAATTATTTAATATTCATCTAATGCAAAATATTCATAATCAGTATATAAATTTCAACGAAATTTTCGATATTTTAGTATTTTCAGTAGATTGATAACTGCGGCTGGATAAATGATGTGCTTCTGGTTTATCGATCGCCTTTTTTCAATTTTCATGTTTGATATCTGATTTGAGTGGTTCTGTTCTGTGTAGTCCAGAGCAGAAAGCTATATGTTCGAGTACGCTCGATCACACTTGCCGAAAATTCAACCAAACCAATTTGACGTTCAGCTGCAACATGTTTGATCGAGCAGAGCATTCTTGGTATAGATTTTTTTTTGTTCGAACATGGAAGAGCCAGCATTTAACACTCACAAGAGAGCAGCTTGCATAATGGCTTTGTTAACAACAAATCTGGTGCGTCAGCGCGAATTAAATCGAGGCAGATCTTTGACACGATCAAATGAAAACATATACCCACTTTTTTAAATTTAAACAATTTTGTGCTTGAACCAATTGACCTATGACCATGATTTACGTTTTATTTGATAGATAATTTTATTGCCACAAATTTTTAAAAATTTAACTCTTTATTTAATTCTAACATTTTGCGATTCAAACCCTATCGAACCTTTCTATCATGCAAGTATGAGTGTGAATGCTATTTCAAGTCATACATAAATTAGGAATCCATGATTTATTCCTTGTTGTTACTATATTGTAAAGGATTCATAAAATCTGTCACGATACAAGCTGATCCAAAATAATGACAGACATCAATATTTTTTTTTGAAATTTGTTTCAGTGTAATTCTTATCTTCTACATCCATATTACATATAACTCAATCAGTATCATAATTTATAACGAAATTATCGAAAGGGCAAAATTTTGATAGGTTCAGCTCCATTCCATCTTCATACGTTAAGTGGGTCCCTTATACATTATTAATAGGCTTTACAATATTACCAACTATTTTAAATTTTTTTGTCATTTTATATTTTATTGCCAGCTATTGCACAATGGGCTAAATTGACAATTTAAAAAAAAAAAAAAGAGTTCGAATTTTACTTTAATTCTATTAGGAGCATGCGTGGAGTACAAAAATTCCTTAAATACAAATTGTGGGTTGGCAACCCTAAAATCTTGAGAAGCCTGGCATGAAACTTAACATGGCTTTGGATAGACTGTAAACCGTGAAGACCCCAATTGTGTTTTTAGTTAGTTTTGATAATTTTTTAACAAAAAGCGAGTACTACTATTTAAAATAAGGGGATTTTGTAAAGCGGATCGTATTTTTGGGCTAGAACTTACTCAAAAACATTTAAACTTACCCAAGTTCAAATGTTTTAAAACCGCATATAAATATGTATATATTCCTGTAAATATTGTTTTTTCCGTATGTAGAACCCTTTGATTATAATTGGTTTTTATTTTCTTTTTTCTTATATACATCTAGGTTAAGCTGCCAAGATAGGTAGGCAACTAGTTTAATTACATTAAATACAAATTTAAAAAAAAAAACGTGGCAGAAAACTATTTTTTCTTTTGATTAATCTTTAACTCCCTTGAATGTAGAAAACCCTGGCTTCAGGCCTTAGCAAAATTTTTTTGATATTACTTCAAAGCAAGTAGTGCCTTAACTAAGCGAAGATAGATAGACTAAGCTCGTAAAAAAATGCTAAAAGCTGAATGTAGGGCTTTTCAAAAATCAGCGCAATTATACTGTGCTACATTTTTTTTAACATTTTTTTGAATGATAGTAACCTCAGGTCAAACCAAATTTTAGTTCTAGATAAAATGGATACAAAGCCCCAATTAAGGTTATTTAATTCTCTTTCCAAACATATTTGATGCATCACTATTAGATAAGGGTAAAAGCTGATACAGATAAAAAAAATATATATTGATAAATATATCTAGATATATATTTTAATAATATATATAAGGTCTTTTAAAAATACTTTTTAAATTTTTATTTTGGCTCTATCGGGAGAATCCTAGTTTAGCATCTAGTAAGGCACGTAAGGAATTGAAAATAGTACCCAAAATTACTTCTAATTAACTTGAAATATTTTCAGCTATTCTATATATCTGTCTAAGATAAGATTCCACAAAGGCAAATAATGTGCAACTTAATGGGTGATCAACAGAAATGAAGCCTTTCACCTCTTACTTCCAATCTCCTTGTATTGCCTTCAAGCGGTGGTGCTGTTAACCTGTCATGAAGATCAAGTAAGCTTCTATGTATAAAATAGACAAAACCTTGGTGGAAGTGGATGGGTTCTAAGGTGAAACTCCCGAAAGGGAGTCAGTCTATAAATCCTAGTCTCGACACATCATCAACCACGGATAAGGATAAAGAAGGTGTTTACTCTACGTCCAATAGGAGGAAGAAAAAGTGGCCGACTAAGAAGGAGATGGTTTGATGACGTCGAAGCAGACTTGAAGACGATGAACATTCGCAATTGGAAAGATGAAGCGAGAGAGAGAAAGAACTGGAGGAAGATTGTTGATGAAGCTATGGTCCACCCCGGACTGTGAAGCTAAGAAGAAGGAGAAGAAGAAGATAAGATTCTGGAGCATTATATTTAGTATTGCGGTTTGAAAATCAGATAGAAATTTGGCTGAAATCTGGTTTCTTTTTTTTAGCTGCTAATTTCTATGCAAATGCTATTTCCCTCACAAAATCAATATACCCGCTAGGCATTAGAGTACAGGGTACAGTATGGAAAACAGACTGTTGTAAAAATATGAAAAAAAAAGCTTGCACGTGTAATGTAAAATTAAAATTGCGTGGGACCCAATTGCATGTTTATTTGTCTTTACTTCTTAAACACCTCCACGGCAGGCTCGACACCCAGAACCGAGGGATAGGCGGCACTATGGGCAACACTGTGGGCACTGTAGCTACTGGCATAGGGCGCTATGTAGGGTGCGTAGCCGACCGTGTAGGCGGCAGCAGGAGCTGTGTAGGTCAGTGGAGCAGCGGCATAAGTGCTGGCCACAGCAGGCAGAGCTGGAGCTACTGCAGCTGTGTAGGTCAACGGAGCAGCATTGTATGCGG
This sequence comes from Chymomyza fuscimana, assembly GCA_949987675.1. Classification (NCBI taxonomy): domain Eukaryota; kingdom Metazoa; phylum Arthropoda; class Insecta; order Diptera; family Drosophilidae; genus Chymomyza; species Chymomyza fuscimana. The sequence continues at coordinate 26,104,330 of OX465089.1, read as the reverse complement.
CAAGAGCAATGTGACCAGGTTTTGCAAGCACAGCAACGAACAAGGCGCTGAAGCAGATGACAAACTAAACGTGGAGAATATGACAAATAGAGATTAAAGGCGTTAACGGAGTTTGTTGTTAATAAAAACTACTTACCAATTTGAACATTTTGTTAATTGTGACTGCGTTGAAAGGCAAAGTGTATTTGATATCAGCTGTTACAAGTAAACCAGCTTATATAGCTTAACAAAGTATCCTTGAATGAAAAGCCAGCTTTATTGTAAGCCCTTGTGGTTTGTACACAAACTGAATAATTGAATTACGTATACACGTGCTGTTAAATCAGGGCCAAAACAAAGCCGGTAACATGCCAATTTTTTTTTTTGGTTTTGGAATTTTGGTTTACTGGCATACTTTAGAGTCATTTATTAGTCATTTCCGCAGCTTTGGAATTTGATTAAATGCCTGATAAATACCAGTAGCAGCCAGCTTCTATGAAATATTTTACAGCTTTTGAAGACTTGAATTTAAGTCTGGAACGTGCGTGCAATCTCAAAGATACTTGTGGCGGCAGCCCTTGTAGACTTCAATATCGCATTCAATTGATGGTCATCCGTTTTGCATTTTAAGTAGCAGATAAATAAAAATAGAAATATATGTAACGAGTCTTGTTGTGGGCTAAAGCGAGCCATAAATAGATTCAAGAAGCTATTGTTGCTAATCGCCAGGGAGCTTGAAACAGGAAAAACACTTTTCCGTGCAGTTTGGTTGCGTCACAGCTTAAAGTAAGAATAAGATAGAAATTTGTGGAAAGTGTCAGGTTTTTATATTCTATATAATATTCATGGTAGGAGTACATATATGTATTAAATTATCGCTTTGCAACCCGATGGTCGGTGGTTCCATTCCCCGCAGTAGCACTGGTGCATTTTCCTAGCACTGGCATCGCTAGCTCAAAGACGCTATTTGCCCAAGAAAATCTCTATTAATTCAAGACACCGCCGTTCGGATTCGGCTTTTAGCTGTAGGTCCCTGTTCTCTTCGAACGGTTATTAATGGAGAACCCCATGCTCCGCCCAGGGGCGACTGATAAAATAGTCAGTCAGGAAAATTATTATTATTATAACCAGCGTACAAGCAAGACTCTTCCAACGATACCCCATTTGTCAAATTAAGTTAAGCAGTTTAGTAGTTACGTGGGAACAGACAAACATATACATACTGGTCAAAATCAAAACGCTCTTTATTGCTACTCCGTAGTCATGTGAAAATACATATCCACAGGATACAGAGATATTCTCCATGGTTTTATACCTCGAAAAGTTTTCGTGTAGTTCCTATTGCATGCTTAGCTGAAAGTTCAAGATTATCTAACACCTGGTCCTGATTTTATTGCGAAGCTATGTTATACACAAGCGCTAAGTATTTACGATTTTTTTCAAATAAAAAGTATCTTTTGTTACTTATTTCTTTTTCTTCATCTTCTTCTATATGTAAATTTGTCAAAAATTTATATTTTATAAAATTTTTTGTATTATGAAAAGAATAATTGTGCTGAAAAATTTATAGAGTTCGGATGTTAAGTAAGTTTCGGTTTCGAATTGGTTCGGTTAAATAAAGTAATTTCACTACTACTCTTTTTTTTCGAATGTAATAAATAGGTTAAGATACTATCTTAGTTTTTTAACTTTAGTCTTAATTTAGTTTTAGTTTCCTCTTTTTATCCTTTAAGGTTTTTATCCACATTTTTTCCTTTAAAATATAATTTTACATAAACAAATGTTTACTCGATAACATTTTTGACTTCTCAGTTGTAAAGCTTCTTGTATAAGCTTAACTCAATAAATTGTGCATGTGTATAACTGATGTATAAATATTATTATGAATAAAGATTAAAAGATAAAGATTTAAATTGTTCAAGAGTTTATTTTTTAATCTTTTTTATATTTTTGAGCGTAGCTCGAAATCTGTAGCAACATATTTTAAATTTCAGCCTAGAAGTATGCTAAGGTTTTTTCGCAGACTCAAAAGCAGATATTTTTATTTTATTTTTTTTAATAGAAAATCGAAACTTAAATTTCAAAAACTATTTAAATTTTAAGAAAACAAGCCACTAATACGTTTGACGCAAAATGCATTTATTTAACAATTATGTGTTTTCCATTTTAAAGTCCCATTTTAAACTTTTAGCACAACATGCTAAACTAATACTAGGCAAATGAACAGAAGTTAAAAATAAAATTAAAGAAAAGATGAACAAAACGAAATGAAAAAAATTAAGTAGTTCTGAAGGAATTAAATACTTTCGATGTTGTTGTTGTTGTAGTTTCTATTCTCTAACGCACAGTAAAAGTTTTGTTGTACACATAAGCAGGTTCCTTGCCAGAGAGAGTCAGTCGGTGTTGATCCTTAGCCGCTTAACGGTAGTAAGAGTAGGGATAAGCGGAGTAAGCCGAGGCATAAGGATACGCAGAGTAGGCAGCAGTGTAGGGTGCGGTGTAGGCAGCGGTATAGGCGGAAGTGTAGGGTGAGGCAACCAGCGGTGCAGAATAGGCACTGTATGCACTGTAGGGGCTATATGCCACAGGAGCGGCAAATACGGCTGGCTTGGCTGCCACACAGGCCACAATGGCGAACAGGCACAGAGCGAACTGGAATTTTAAGTATATTATTTTAAAAATAATATTTTTAAATTATAAAGTTAGTAACTGCTTTGAAGACTTACGAATTTGAACATTTTGATTTGTAGTTTGTTGTATTAGATGCGTCTAACCAAGCGAACTGTTTGTTCTACGTTGACTGATACCTGACACTACAAATCCGCGATTTTATATACCCAAATGTCTAGACAAATATAAAAAAAAAAAAAAAATTAACTAAGACTTGGAACCTTAGCCCATGAAGGCAGCTGGGAAATTATTATGCATGACCAGGCTAGCCAGTTGCTCTTGCCAATTTCGACAGGCAATATTAATTGACACTAAGGTTGTCGTCGCACAGTGGTACCCATAATTATAAATCATGGCTAAAATTAAAGTTTCGAAAGAAACAGTGGTTGAAATTGACTAACACATTTATGGGCAAAAAAGAGCTGTCAGATGACACTAGTATCGAAAAATATTTTTTATTTTATTATTTTATTTAGTAACGAATCCGCACAACACACTTATCGGCACCTTTACCTTAAAATGATTAGTAATTAGAAAAAAAAACCCACCCGATTTGTAGTTGCATTATCTATATCTTATTATCTCCCGAAAATAATTCAAACTCTTGACTTGTTTGGCAAAAATCAAGAGTTTTGGACAAAATATGACAATCTGAGCCCACAGTGCACTAGAAAAAATGTGTACATGTATTTAAACTGGCATAAAGGATCTACCTGGGTAAGAAAAAAATCTTACCCAACGATAATTCAAAGGGAAAATCTTAAAATTTGCCGTTTTTAAACTTAATGTGTTACAATTTTATTTAAAAAAAAAATAGTTTTTACTTTTTATTTAATGATGAGGAATTTTTTACTTAATGAAAAATGTTTTTTTAAGCAACTATTTTGATCTAATTTTTTAACCAGGCTTTTAAAAAAAATGTTTAATTTTTTACCATCGAAGTTAAAAACATATGATTTTTTTTAAAGTGAATATGTATCTTTACTATATCAATCATAATTTTTTTAAAGCGTCTTTTAGCATTTTCTTTATGTGGTTCTATTAAGATCGACTTGGAAGAACAATGTTATACAAAATTTAGCTCAAATTTTTTTAATTATTTTGTAATTTTTTTTTACGATGCACAGTGGCGCAGCTGAAGAAAAATAGGTCAAGAAAAATTTTTGTAAAATTTTATGAAACTTCGCGAGTTAAAAAATTCTTAATTTTTTTAATTGTGATTAGGCCGATAAATATTTTGGAAACAATTTTTGTATAAGCCAAGTTGTCAGCTAGGCTCTTAAAAATAAATTAAATTCACATTTTTATAATCAAAAAAAATTTTTATAATTTTTTTATATTCTTAAATATACAAATCAACATTTTAGCCTTTTTTACCCTTTACAATTAAAAATAAATAAAATATACATTAGTATATATTTTTATAATTTAAATGCATAAAAAAAATCTTAGATAGAAGAATTCTTCCTCCGTACATCTTATTAATTTTTTCTTCCATCTTGGTACCTTCGCGGGCAAATTTTTTAGCCGTAATTCCGATACATATTTATTTGGACCCTTTGCTGAACCATTTTGGAACTTGGAGTACATACTACTCTTCCCCTCAAAAAGAAATCGACAATAATTTCGGAATCAAATAGCAATACATCATCATTCTTCAGAGATATTTGTTCTTATCGATATGCGCAAAAAGTTTCATAGTGTATGGCTTCGGTAAGAAGAAAATTTATTGGTTAATAATCACGGGAACGATTACAGATAATTTGGTAACTAAGTGTAACTTTGAAAGTCTTAATTGTATGAAAATATGAGTTACAATAGATGTTTGAAATTGTCATTTAAAACGTTTTGTTCAATTTTAACTTTGTTCGTTTAAAGATTTTTTTTCTGTGAGCGAAATATTTACCAAAATTTCTACACATATGTATGTATTTGTAAGCTTTTCATCAGCAGATTTATATATTATCTAAAGGAATTAATCGTTTCTATTATTTTGATTCATATTTTATTGGGTCTTACTTAATTTCTTTGTTTAAAACACACGGCATTATTGTAAACTAGTTTTTTATAACCTTACAACTTCAAAGGAGAGTATAAAAATGGCTACCTCACAGTCGAACAATTTTTAGGTTCCACAGCTTCTAATTGTTCCACTGTAAAACGGAGCCAAGAGAATCTTCGAGTATTCCGCTTACTGGTATACGCATATACTTTTAGTTTCGTTTTGTGCCAATGGCAAACGTAATAAATATTTTTAAAAACCATGACGAAAACAAATAAACACAAAACAAAATCAATTTTGTTGCGTGTTCTGCATACCAAAGTTTTTGCAGCGCTACAATAACGTTGACTCGGAACTGAATGTTACCATATGGGGTGTGTTTAGAAGGCTGGCTCTTGAGGTTTCTGACCCACTGACTACGCTCTTTTTTTTTTTTTTTGCTGTAAAACTGGTATAAACTTATAAAACTGTAGAAGTCTCTTTCAAATCATTTCATTTGCTTAAAGCCGCGCGCTCGTATTAGATTTGCTATCGTCTCAGCATCTTCGGAATGTATAAGAAATTAGTAAGTCTAAAGCAAAGATCTGACAAAGATCAACAATTACTCAGTGTAGATATGTTAGACACGGATGCGGATATAACACATGAGGCTGTGAAGCATAAAAGGGCTGCTGTTTTAGTGAGCTATACGCAAATTTCAGATGCTCCGTGCACTGCTGCTACTGCAGCTACTGCTACTAGTTGCTGCCGCACCGGGACAAATCTCCAATGCTGCCGAGGAGATCGATGTGCCGCCCGAGCATCGTGCTGCACCTCCGCCCATGGCGCCGCCAACGAACTTTGCCCAATTTGCACCGCCCAACAGTTATCCTTTTTTCTACCAAGCTGCGTTGGTGCCATACGGGCGTTACAGCGTAGCCTACCACCAGGTCGTGCATCCCAACAAACCCACAACTGCTGTTTAAACGGCATACCCTGGAGAAGACCCATAAATAGCTTTTCGCAAAAGTGCAATGGTTGTTGTTGTTAAAATTATTTTTCGTTATTCTTGTGCAAAAAATATATGCATATAAAGTTAAAGTGACGCATGTGAAAATTTATTATATACTAAAATGCAGCAGAGAATGATTGATGCTGACGCAATCTGATCATTTGCATTATTTAAAATGCAAGCACGTGCTGGCCATTACGATGCATATTGTATGTTGTTTTAACAGGTGGAACTATATAGCATGAATTTGTGAACACGGATTATATCTCTAAAAATCCTTTCATTCCCATTTGCATATATTTGAGCCTTGAACTTTAACAGTTCTTCTCCGTTGAATACAGTAACTACACATACATATACATTTTGATACTTCAAAAAAGTGTCAAATTTTTTTTAAATATCTGTTAATCTATGACAAAATGTGAAGATTATGAGAACGAGATTATGTTATAAAAAAAGAAGCAATTTTAAGCTGCAGAGGTCAGACGATGTTTTTTGGGTCGCTAAGTCCGAATTCGTGCTTCAAAAAAACCCAGCATATCGAGCTCTGACATAACCTAAAAAACCCCAAATGAAGATGCAGTTATCTCAAAAAACTGATGTGCTGTGGTTTTTTTCACCACGGATCTGCAATCAGCGACCCCAAAAACCATTAAAAATCATCATTGGACATCAGAAGTAGAAAAGCGTGTTCTGTGCTTTTTTGAGGTTAGGATAGAACCAATATCCGTTTGGCCAATTCTGTTAGCGAACTCGGATTCAGTCGAAATTCGAAATGCATGAGAAAACATATGTAATGTACATTTTCTTCTAAATGGGGTTATGCATTATGTTCAGATTTCTGGTCATGGAAAAAATTTTTTGTTTTTAATTACTTCCTTTTTACAGAAAGTTACAATTTCAGATATAACGAAACACGTCAAGCTGGCTGTTTTCAAATTCATCCTAAGAGTATTTTACTTTTGATTCAACAATTAGAAGGTAACGCAATGTGCAGGTACGTTATTCGTATCTCTCTGAAATAGAGCGCATGGGTTCAATTTTGTATGGTAGCTATGTAAAATAGTGGACCAATTTTGAATAAACATTACACAAATGTGTAGACTTATATAAATAAAACAAATAATGTTCCAAAAATATTTATTTTTATTTCGGGTCCAAATTTATGCCAGCTGTATTTTGTTTCAAAGTCAACTTTTATGTGTTCATCCAAATGCGCTTGCGAGGCGGCTGACCTTGAGAGCAAGAAAGAGAAGACTTAAAAAATGCCATCCAGGAGTCCTTCCTATGAGATTCCTATAAATAAGTTTAAACGTTTGAAAACCACATATAAATATGTATATACATATTCCTGTAAATATTGTTTTTTTCGTATGTAGAACCCTTAGATTATAGTTGGTTTTTATTTTCTTTTTTTATGTACATCTAGGTTTAGCTGCCAAGATTGGTAGTAGAGAACTAGTTTAATTACATAATATACAAACTTTTTTTTATAATAAAAAAAAATTTAAAAAAAAACACATTTATGTGAAGGTTGAACAAAATTGGTACACTTTTTCATATAGCTGCCATACAAAAATTGAACCAGTTTATTGCGCAGCCAAACTAGGGCACTTCTTTGCATCACCTTATAAAATTAACATGGTTTTTATGGTATATGTTGCTTTTTATGTCTTGGGCGATGGCTAGACGATTGACGCATGATCTGATCGGGCAATGAACATTTTCAGGACGCAATATTTAGCCATTTTCGAAGATCTTATTTAATACAAGCAGCACCGAATTGTTTGAAATAAACATCTTCCAAGTCAGTTCCAAGCAAATAAAAATCTTTCAAATAAACATGCGAATCCGAATAGGAGCGGTACCTTATCTCCAATGCATCAAGGAATAAATTTAAATATATAAGTCGATTCCTTCCAATTAGGAGTATATACATACAATTGGTTAGCATTGAATGATGTCGGTCTGAAATAATGTTAATGGTATTTTCATAAAAAAAATAATGCCCGATTATGCCTTTCGGCCACCATGTAGTCACTTTTGAAGGATGCATTCCCTTCTATCAATATTCACAAGGATTCTCGTTGACCGAGATGCGATAATTTTGTTTGGTGACCTTCTTATTCAAGGTGAATCGACTTTCATCGCTGAAGTTGATTTTTGACGAAAATCCGGTCTCCAAATTTTTGTGGTGGTCTTGAAAAACTTTAAAGGAAACTTTAAACGAATTCGACTTCATTTTGATAAGTGTAGTAACCTAGGTTGCACCTAGTCCTTAGTGGTACCGGAGGATGCGGCTGGTGTACATTGCACGTTAGTCATCCAGTATGTATCCAGTAGCTTTTGGGGAGCCCTGACGGCTGCCTCTTACAGTGAGCTAAGCCAGGGTTTTCCTAGGTATTTGAGTCTCGATAGGACTGTTTATTAAAAGTTTATATGCAGAATATATTGTTGTAGACCACATATAGAGTAAAGGCACATACAAGGTCCGTCTCAGATTAAATTGAAAAATTTTAATTATAAAAAAAAATTATAATTATAGCTATAACTGTGACCTGACTAGAAACAAGAATTTTTTCACTGCCAAAAAGTTCGTTATAAGCCAGCGTTAGCTGTACTCAACTATCAATTCTTTAGTCAAATATTTTTTCAAACGCTATGACGCAGCAGCTATGGAATTCCTTGGTCATAACAATTTCCGCATACCTAAGAATATTTTAAAACTGAGATTTAAAAAATGCCAAACCACATTCTTTTCAAAAAAATTTATTTTGTCATCTTTTATTTTACGCAAATGTCCAAATCAGTCTAAAGGGATCAAAGGGATGCCTTAAAAGAATGTGCTATAGCCTGCAGCATAGGGATAAGCTGAGTAAGCTGCTGCAACAGGAGCGGAATAGGCGGCAGCAAATGGGGCGGTGTAGGCAGCGGCAACTGGGGCGGTATAGGCGGCAGCAACTGGGGCGGTATAGGCTGCAGCAACAGGGGCGGTATAGGCAGCTGCAACAGGAGCAGTGTAGGCAGCCGTAGCTACAGGTGCGGCAGCCACAATTGGTGCTGCAGCAATGCCATTAAAGTTACGTGCCACATACTGTGAGCTTGTGGCAGTGACCACGCCAGCTGGAACAGCGGCTGCTACCACTGCAGGTTTGGCCTCTACCAGGCTGCAGGCGAGCACGGCGCTGAGTACAATGAAGCACTATAGTGGTTGCACAGTGGTACAAATTAGTCTTTTGCATGATAAAAAATGTTTTGCAACAAAAATGCTACGCACCTGCTTGAACATATTGATTTTTGCTGTTGGGGATTTGTTGAGCTACAAATTGTGACTATAAGTTGGGCTGGAGGCGTCTGCAACTTTTATAGCCCAGTTCAAATGGGCTGCATTATTTACTTAAAGATTATATTTGAATATTTAATTTATGCTCAAGTATTTTTTTTTTGTGTTCTGAATTTTGTATTGCAATTTGAGGCCATTTGAGTGCCAACTTTTGGTCATACTGCCGCCCAATTGGAGTGAGGTCTTTGCTCAAAAATTTCAGGCACGTTTCAATTGTGTGAGCCCATTAAAGTAGCCGTTGAAGGTAGTTAAAAAAAAACACAATCGAAAACATAAATTTTAAACAAATTTAAGTAGCTACAATAAACGCCTCGGATTTGATTGATGTGACTTGTTTTCGTTGGACTCTAATGATGGCTAGACTCTTGGAACAACAAAATAGTTTGACATTTTTGGCTGTAAATCAATGTGGTTTCAATAAGCTGACATTATTCCACAATTGTCACGGAATGCAGATCAAAATGTATGTACCGTGCACACTTTTATTATATACTATGTAATGTCTGCGGTCGTTGTACGCATTTAATCCGATTGTATTTGCATTTATTCAAGGTCGTTTGGTTCGCATATTAAGTTGCATGCAATTTGCAACGTATTTTATTTATGCAATATTTTGCATCTGTTCCGCTTTTTTACCCACCCTCTCAGTGAGCAACTGCCTCACCCACACTCTGTGTCACTTTTTGTGACATAATTGCAATGCAAACAAATCGATAGAAAGTTGCAAGGATGATTATGAAACTTTAATGTATTTTAAAAATAATTTTTTTTTTGTATAAATAAAAATAAAAAAATGAGAAATCCAATATTCAGTTATCGATAAGTCGACTAATAATCGGAATTTTGCAATAAAAATATACGTGATTACTATACTCTAGTAGCGCGATCGCATATGTAAAAATCATAAAAATCGAAGAGGTCGGCCAAAAAAGTGGCCCGCTTCACTTATTATATTAACCGATAACACTAGCTTACACGAAAAATGAACCTTCGTAAAAAAGTGTTTTTAGCGTAATTTCGGTTCGAGGAACACGAAAATGACAACCTCTTTTTTTTCTTAAGCACCGTTTTCGAGATTTTTTCGAAAAACATTTAACAACATATCTCGTGAACACAATTCTATCAACATGATAGACGATTAGATCGAAAGGTATTGATGTGCTCTTTACAGTAATATATGATATGTACAGATTACGTAAAAATTATTGAAGTTACAAGCAACCAAAGTCGAAAAAAATGTAATTTTCGACTATTTTTCAAAATTACACATTTTCGGCATGCTTTTTATTACCGAAAAAATTTTTTTAAAAATTATGTTAAGCTTTAAGCTGAAAGAGAACATTTCGAGTCTAAAATCTTTAAAGTCGGGTAAGAATTGTAGATGTTATGCAACCAATATGCTTACATTATTGTGAGTACAAATATGCAACAGCTTACTGGCGCCATCTAGCGGCAAAAATGTAATGCGGTCACCTTAACAAAAAATTAAATAAAGACGATTACCACGAAGACGACGTGCATGACAAAAAATATATAAAAAACACTAGGGGTCTGTGCCCCTCGCTCACTTCGACGAAGACAAAAAGTATAGTAAGAAAAAATAAATATTATGGCATTTTTATATTTGTAGCGATATTACAAAAAAAGTTGTTCCATAATTAATTTCTATGTTTTTTAAATTTTGTTGCATAAAATATTAACTTTAATAATATTTGTATATTTTTATATTACTGTGAAACCAAATATGCAACAACTTGCTTGCGCCATCTAGCGACAAAATTAAAAAAATAATAAATTATGACGATATTCACGACGGTAAAAGCCTTTTTATATTATAAAGCGATACGTTTTTGGTATACGCTGCATTAATACGTTTTTGGCTTGCTGTAGATTATGGTAAGTTTCTTAATTTGTATAAGATATTACAAACAGACTGTACTGACGCAATGATGAAAGTCTTTTAATCATCTTAGTACTTAAAGAGAACTAAGCACCAAGCCAATAAATATGAAGACTACTACTATCTTTGATGTTCCCAGATCAAACGCACGGAAACACCATGCTTATCACTATTCCCGGAAATAAATTACTAAACGTACATATTTTTGGAACGAAGTTGCTTAACAAAGCTTGTAGAGAAAAATAATAAAAAATCCAAAATTTGCTCAAATATCTTTATCCATTATACAAAGAAGCGTCTAAAATCATAAATCTAATTATTCAGTTATCGATAACTTGATAAATAATCTCTAATCTAAATTGAATTTAGAGACAATTTTTATATATGTTCGAAAAAAATTAAAATGAATCAGTTTTTAAATCGATCGCTTCGATTTTTTTGATACAGGTTTATTGTCTAGAATATTAAACTTGTAAATTTTATTTTGCAAAATTCTGATTATTTATCGATAGACTTTACTTTTAGATTTACATAAATTTGAATAATGTGTTTTTAATGAATGATACCACTTTTAATAAAACTATAAAAAATATTTATTTTTCTATCATAAAAACAAAAACAAACTTTCAGAGCTTGTCTTTAAGAGAAAATCAGTAGAACTTATCAATGCAGAGAGCCGTCAACTAAAAAAAAAAGCGATATTATAATAACCATAAAGAAACTTCGAATTTGGGATACACTTAAATTGAATTTTAATAGAAGTTCTGAGTTAGTTAAGATTTGTACAGAACTCTAAAAACTCTTTTGGACATTGACAATGTCAAGCGAATTAGAAAACTCCTCTGACTATGTCATATTATGCTTCTGAACGAAAAAACTTCTAGAAGAAAGATGTTCAATGCGTTGAACCATGTCGGTCCATCCGTCCTTATGAGACCGTCAGATCTTCACATACAAAATTTCACCTTATACAGACTAATGGCGAAATGTTTCAAATTTGACGCAGTTTTATACTAAATATTACATCATTGTAATTTGTTTGCAAGTGGAACTAAACTCCATATGACTCTGTAAAAATATGAATATTTTTGATTACTTTTTTATACTACAACCTCGAACAAAATCCTTGTTCTTAACACATCTAATGTTGCATCCCTATATACATACATACGCTTACTTATATATTTTTCTCTTTATATTGTATTTTATATTACAAAAGCATAGACCGACTTTTCTTATCATACCGCCGGCTTATAAACTAACTTACTACTTATATACAATTATTAAAATACATAATATGTAAATTGTGTACTCAGTATATACATACTTGATAAATTATCAGTTATTTATATATAGTCAGCATATGCAATCTGCAGCATCATGCAACTTTATGCAAAAGTCCAAACAGTCAGTGAAAAACTTTCGTCGTGAGTGGTACACAATGCGTATGCTTAATTTGCTTTCGTTTATCTTTATCCTGTCATTATTTCGCGCAACGGTGCGCGCTGGTGATGTCTACTTAAGCTGCGATGAGTACGAACAGCATCCGGTCTGGCAAATCCCCGATGATCCTTATTGCACGGTTACGGGCTTCACGGTGACCCATAGTCAAAATGTCGTAGTTCAGCCACATTTACCCGGCAATATGGTCAAGTTTATGAAGTTTTACGATTCCACGCTGCTCTATGTGCCGTTTCATTTGTTTGAATCCTTTGTCAATATGAAAACTTTGGATGTTAGCTTTACGGGCATATTGGAGCTATCACGTAATACCTTCAGCGCGGCCAGCAATTTAACATATCTGAATTTGAGCTATAATAACCTGAGCGCTGTGCAGACTTCGGTCTTTATAGGCGCCAATATACTGGTTAGATTGGATCTAAGCTATAACAAGATAACTGAGCTAAGTGAGAATGCTTTTTGTGGACTGCATAGTCTGAACAAGCTGCAACTGATGGGCAACAAGCTGACCGAGCTGCATGTAGATATTTTTAAGGATAACGAGTATCTGGAATCAGTTTCGCTGGAAAGTAATAAATTGACATATGTGCAACCGGAAGTGTTTAGTCGCATGCGTCGCATTAAGGAGGTTAATCTCTCCAATAATCGACTCATACGCGTGCATCCGGATACTTTTGCCGAGGCAGCCAGCCTGGAGAATTTGCTGCTGGCCTCCAACCATCTGAGCGCATTTCATTTGACCAACAAGAGTATTGTGCATCAGCTGCATCTGGACTACAACCATCTGACAAATCTTACCGTGAATGCTACACGTTTTGTGCGTGCCAATTACAACAACATTAGCGAGGTGCACATGCATCAGGCACTGCAGCTGGAGACACTGGAACTGCGTGGCAATCGCATGAGCAGCATAGCCAATATTACCAATTTGACGGCATTGCTGCATTTGGATCTCTCCTATAACCCCATAGGACCACTCAATATCAGCACTTTTGATAATCTCAAGCGTTTGCGTAATCTTTATTTGCGCGCCAATGGCATACGAGAGCTAAAGTTTGGCATGCTCTCCAAGCAAAAGTATCTAGAGATACTGGATTTGTCGTTTAACAATCTCACCACGCTCAATCTGGATCTTTTTGTGCCCTATCTAATCAATATCAAACAGTTCTTTGTGGATGGCAATGCTTTGTCGGAGCTGCAGGGTAATCGCAGCTTTGCGCAGGTTTTTCCCTTGCTGCAAAAACTGGGCATCTCACGCAATCGCTTCAACTGCTCCTACCTGCATCATCTGCTTATTCCACCTTTTTTGGTTGATACTGTCTTGTTGCATATCGAACCGGATGTTAGCACTGAGGAAACACCACACATACGCGATGTTTCCTGCATCAGCCATACACATGAGACAGACTCTTCCATAGCTGCAGCGGCCAAATTTTCCAGCAGAGCAATCTCATCAGAGGGAGATGCGCATACGTTGCAGCAACAGCTGCAGATATTACAAGCCCACGCACAAAATCTGGAGCTGCATTTGGTGTTCATGAAGGTTTTCTTTTATGTCGTAGGTTTACTGGTAGCCCTGGGCCTAACTGCCATGGTTACACTGCGTTACTGGAAGATCAAACGCTCGGCACGCTACTCACGCAGCAGCATTGTGTTTCAATCGAATGCCACAATGGACGCCAACATGACTATGTGATGATCTTGATGTTCATATATATATATAGTTAAGGACTAAGTATCTACTTTTAAGCTAATGATGTGCGAAATAAATGGAGGATTGAATTTTTAAGCGAATTAAAGTAGTTTTTACTATTTTGGTATGAATGCAGTTGAGAGTTAGTTTGTGCCAGTGATGGGACAATTTACTGAAGATGGACTTTTGTTTTATGTGCGACCATTTACATGTGTGGGTATGGATTTGAAGAGTTGGGGTTACAAGCACTGAGAAAAGTGTGATAGTACGAAAAAGGAATTTTACTTGAAACGAATTTTGGGGTCGCGGAATCCGAATACTAGGACCAAAGAAACATTTATAAGTGACCTGATTCCGGCATGACCCAAAAACAGAAAAACGCCAACAATGTTTATTACCATATGTATTTCTTTAAGATCTGAGGCCAAGGTACAAAAAAACCCAGCTTTTCAGAGTACTGACTTTGGATTCGGATTCAGCGACGTCAAGGACATGTAGCAAACATAATGTGCCCTCCGAACACGAACATTTTTTATGTTATCGGCAAAATATTGGATTGAACCTTTCTAACTAAAAGAAAAACGTACATTAAGGAGTGCTTATTAGGACTTTTTGGGGATACCCTTTGCTTCGATACCAGCGCTATAGAACAAGATATTTGACTTCTTCTCGCATGTAATATAAAATGTTAGATTACGTGAGTTAGGCGCCTCAGTCTGTGCCGAGATCACCCAGAGATAATGATGCCTAATTTTAGCATGGGAAGTAAAACCTTGATGGGGATGTGGGAGGATTGGTGGGTTAGCATAGAAGGCTGGAAGACGAAGCTGGTGGGCGTACCTAACCTTCCAAATCTCTCTTCTTGCTAAGCCATTTCGAGGATGTTTCTTATATGTTTTATCCGTGCCGAGATCACCCAGACATCAGGACCACATACCTTGTGATGCGTAATTTCTGTGTATCAAGAAAAAGCGTAATGCGAAGGGGGAGCCGTGGGAGTTTAGAAGGTATGTGTCGAAACTGGTGGGCATTCCTAAGCCCCTAAATCTCTCTACTTGCTAAACAATTTTGTGGATGTTATTTATAATTTGTCAGCTAAAAAAAATTATTTTAAATAATATTTATATTTATAAGGAAAAAAAAAAATTGCCTCGTCTGGTGATCGAACCTTGGATCTTACACGTTGCGTCGTATCCTTAAGTTTTAAGGGCAACACTCTACCAACTCACCTACCACTGAGAGGCCATTCCCTTGAAATTATTTGAAGGGCAGAAAGGGAGTGGCAGAAGAAAATTTGTTCACTGAGCATATTGGAACCAACTTTGGGGGTTCGCCGATATCTCCTTCTCTGATCATAAACAACTAAAAATTTTGCATATTTAATATACGCTTAAATTTAGATCTTATACTTTTTGAAGATATTCCAACCCAATTCTTATTCAGATCCAATCAATTGTAGTACTTCTGTTCTTAAGAACATAAAGGAAATCGTACTTGGATGTTATTTTTAAAATAAATAAAACTTGTAAAAGATAAAAGCGCAGCGTTAAGAATATTGCATTCAGTATTAAATATTTCTGGGTTGTCTGTGTCTTTCATCAAGGCTTAAGACTGCGCCAAGTTTATCAAATATGACGTTGACTGTAAACAACAAAAAAGAAACAAAAAAAAAACAACTTATGTGCAAGATAGCCGCTATAAGAAATACTTCCTGTAATATGTAAGCAGTATATAAAGCATAGTATATAGTATATGGTTATATATATGTCCATTGATAAGCAAACAAAGACCTTGAACCGCACTAGACTGAATCCCTGTATATAATAAAAATAACATATTTTTATAGTTTTACGTTTACATTTTTATTAGTTCTTTTATTATTTTGTTTTTATCAATCAAGTCACTCTATTTTCTCAGCAGCAGAGGCGCTGTGTAGGCGGCAGTGTAGGGCGCAGCAGGCACATAGGGAGAGGCCACATAGGGTGATGCCACATAGGGGGAAGCAACGTAGGGGGATGCTGCATAGGGTGATGCTACGTAGGGTGATGCTACGTAGGGTGATGCCACATATGGTGCTGCAAAGCGTCCATGATATTCCTGCGAATAAACCGCTGCTGCTGGTGCTGCAGAGACCAAAGGAGCTGAGTAGGCCAAAGG
Organism: Chymomyza fuscimana; assembly: GCA_949987675.1. Lineage (NCBI taxonomy): Eukaryota > Metazoa > Arthropoda > Insecta > Diptera > Drosophilidae > Chymomyza > Chymomyza fuscimana. Next base: position 26,088,134 of record OX465089.1, on the reverse strand, counting down.
AGCAACGATACCAGGCTTGGCGGCAACGCAGGAGATCAGAGCGAGTGCAGCGATGACGAGGAACTTGAACATGTTGTTTATGTTTTGTTTTTGGCTAGTTTGACTTGCTTGAGTGAACCAAGTTGTACTGATAGTGTTTAGAGTGTGACTTGGACAATTTATAGGGCCTGACCAAAGAAAGAAGAAGCGCCTTGTGAAAAACCAAAGCTGAAAATACTTGGTAGCTGAAATTTTTTTATTTACCGGCGCCGGCGCTTATTAGCCGCCATAAGGTTGTGCGTAGCTGTTACGTGCGCGGCATACAAATCATGCCCAGAATTCACAATGCTAGCCATAGGCCTAGCTAACCATATTGTTGAGTTGGTTAACTGTTTTGGTGGGCTTCGCACAGCTTTCAAGGCATTTTGTGTACTTTAAAATTTACTATATAAACTAGAGTCGATCCGAAGTTAAAGCATCAGTTCAATTTGTTCCATCAACGAAGTCAAAACAAAACAAACCAAACAAATCAAAATGTTCAAGTTTATCGCTATCGTTGTGCTCGCTCTGGTTGCCTGCGTTGCCGCCAAACCTGGCATAGTTGCTCCACTGGCCTACTCATCACCCTATGTTGCCGCCTCGCCGTATGCCTCACCCTACGTGGCCGCCTCACACTATGTGGCCGCCTCACCCTATGTGGCTGCCTCACCCTATGTGGCAGCTCCTTATACTGCTGCTTATACCGCTGCCTATGCCTCGCCTTATGCTGCCGCTTACACAGCGCCTTGGCTGCTCAGGAAGTAGACAACAGGATTCGATTGGAAAATTTAGGCAATTTTGACTATGGAATATTTGCTATGACAATATACGATAATAAAATACGAAAGGAATAAAAAAACAAACCATGTTGTTTATATTAAAATCTTAATTAGCCTTTGCGCTGTATTGTTTTTGGCTTACCTGTTTAGAGATAATGCTGTACAACGTGCTGTATGATAAACGAGCATGCACAGATATGCATATATGTTATGCATACGTCACGTTGTACAGTACGCAAAAAAATAAATTGCATTTTCATACCTTTTCAATTATATGATCCACTTATGTCCACGTAGTTATTATATTAATGTAATTGTAACCACATAATGAATATATAATGCAATTTAATTTTGAACGCAGCCCCAAAGTATGCAGCGTTTTTTATGCGCTTTAACCCTTGTGCATGTGCGTGGCTTAAAAGTTCTAAAAATAATGGAAAACTTTGATTCATATTACAAGATACAAAAAAAAAATGTACAAGATATAGTTTTTTATTTACTTGATTTAGATAGAATTTTTGATAGTCGTGTTTGTAACAATAAATAAAAAAAATAAATTTGTTTCTAATATAGTTTTTGCCTCAAACTACTTGGCCGCCTCACCCTATGTGGCAGCTAACTATACTGCTGCTTATACCGCTGCCGATGCCTCGTCTTATGCTGCCGCTTATACAGTCCCTTTGCTGCTCAGGAAAATTTAGGCAATTTTGACTATGGAATATTTGCTTTGACAAAATTCCGATAATAAAATACGAAAGGAATCAAAGAACAAAACATGTTGTTTATATATTGTATTGTTTTTGGCTCAACTGTTTAGAGATTGTGCTGTACACAGCGCCTTGGCTACTCCGGAAGAAGACAACAAGATTCGATTGGAAAATTTAGGCAATTTTGACTATGGAATATTTGCTATGACAATATACGATAATAAAATACGAAAGGAATAAAAAAACAAACCATGTTGTTTATATTAAAATCTTAATTAGCCTTTGCGCTGTATTGTTTTTGGCTTACCTGTTTAGAGATAATGCTGTACAACGTGCTGTATGATAAACGAGCATGCACAGATATGCATATATGTTATGCATACGTCACGTTGTACAGTACGCAAAAAAATAAATTGCATTTTCATACCTTTTCAATTATATGATCCACTTATGTCCACGTAGTTATTATATTAATGTAATTGTAACCACATAATGAATATATAATGCAATTTAATTTTGAACGCAGCCCCAAAGTATGCAGCGTTTTTTATGCGCTTTAACCCTTGTGCGTCTGCGTGGCTTTAAAGTTTTAAAAATAATGAAAAACTTTAATTCATTTTACAAGATACAAAAAAAAAAAATTTACAAGATATAGTTTTCGATATATACTTGATTTAGATACAATTTTTGATAGTCGTGTTTGTAACAATAAATAAAAAAAATAAATTTGTTTCTAATGTAGTTTTTGCCTCAAACTACTTGGCCGCCTCACCCTATGTGGCCACTAACTATACTGCTGCTTATACCGCTGCCTATGCCTCATCTTATGCTGCCGCTTATACAGTCCCTTTGCTGCTCAGGAAGTAGACAACAGGATTCGATTGGAAAATTTAGGCAATTTTGACTATGGAATATTTGCTTTGACAAAATTCCGTTAATAAAATACGAAAGGAATCAAAGAACAAAACATGTTGTTTATATAGCATTTAATTCTTAATTAGCCATAGCGATGTATTGTTTTAGGCTTAACTGTTTAGAGATTGTGCTGTACACAGCGCCTTGGCTGCTCCGGAAGTAGACAACAAGATTCGATTGGAAAATTTAGGCAATTTTGACTATGGAATATTTGCTATGCCAAAATTACGATAATAAAATACAAAAGGAATAAAAAGACAAAACATGTTGTTTATATTTAAATCTTAATTAGCCTTTGCGCTGTATTGTTTTTGGCTTACCTGTTTAGAGATAATGCTGTACAACGTGCTGTATGATAAACGAGCATGCATAGATATGCAAATATGTTATGCATACGTCACGTTGTACAGTACGCAAAAAAATAAATTGCATTTTCATACCTTTTCAATTATATGGTCCACTCATGTCCAGGTAGTCATTATATTAATCTTATTTTAGCCACATAATGAATTTATAATGCAATTTAATTTTTAACTCAACCCCAAAGTATGCAGCGTTTTTTATGCGCTTTAACCCTTGTGCGTGTGCGTGGCTTTAAAGTTTTAAAGATATTGGAATATTTTGATAAATTTCATGACACAAAAAAAAAAAGTTTACAAGATATAGTTTTTTATATATTTAATCGAGATACAATTCTTGGTATGAGTACTAGCAGTAGTGTTTGTACCAATAAATAAATATAATAAATTTATTTCTAATAAAATAGTTTAATAAATTTATTTATCAGCCGGAACACAAAAAATTTTTACACAAAATGAGCAAAGTTTTTATACTATTTAATTTATAAAAAAATTAATTGCTTTTAAAGAAGATACGCAAACCAAAATCGGTATGCAGATTCATGTGTCATATAAAATTCTTCTTACATTCGGCAAGGGGCTGTGAACGGGGTGTTATTCCGAAAAAGAACAAAGCATTTAAGTTCGTACCATAGATAGGCTGTTCAGATTAGATCGTACGATTATAAGGGGTCCCCTAGTGGCAAGTTTGCCAAAATCGTTTTTATGGCCTATCTTTCAGTAGGTAGTTTTGTCTGATTCAAATAAAAACTGTGGAAAATTTTAAAATTTAATTATTATTTAAAATTTAATTTTTACACAGTCTTTTTTACACCGGTTTGAAATACGACGGTCTAGAAAAAAATTTGTTTACACAATTTCATTCGAAAAGCTTTCTTCTAGAAATTTAGTTAAGAAGTTCCCCTTTCTAATTTATTTTCAAAGTAGCTTAAGGATTTACTTCAGTCGTTTCTTTCTGGAACATATCTACCGTGTAAAAAACAGAATTAGGTGTAATTAAATATACCTAAATTTCGAATATATCTAACCTGAAATCATTAAGAAATTTACATAAATGATTTCAGTTTTATTCATGATTTTATTTAAATAATTATATCCAAATTAACTCTTAAAAGCAATATAAGCTCACGTTGTTTATTCATTTATTCATTTATTTATTATTTTTTATTTAATTTTTACTTTTTATTTTTGTATTTATCATTTGTTTATTTATTTATTTTTTAAGTCATTTTTTTTTATTTATTTATTTATTTTAATATTTTTTTTATAATTTATTACTGTATTATCTTAAATTTTTATTTATTTGATTATTTTTTTTTTATTTTTTCCTTTTTATTTTTTTGATTTTTGTATTTATTTACTAATTTTTTTATTTTTTATTATTTTTTTTTATATTTTATTACTGTATTATCTTTAATTTTTTGTTGTTTTTTTTAATTATTATTTTTTATTTATTTTTTTTATAATTTTTAGTTTTTAATTTCTATTTTACATTTATTTTTTTAATTATTTTTTTATTTATTTATTTTTATGTTTTATTACTTATTATTAATTATTATTATTATTATCATTAATTTTTTTTTTTTTTTTTAAATTTTGATTTGTATTTTTCATTTTTGTATTTATTATTTGTTTATTTATTTTTTAATTATTTAATTATTTTTTTATTTATTTATTTATTTTTTTTTTATTATTTATATATTTATATATTTATTTATTTACTTACTTACTTATTTGAGGTTTACAATATATAAAATTGATATATAGAAAGAAATTAAGTATGTAAACATATAGCTGTGAACAAGTCCACAGCTCAAGCCCGATGTGTGAACTTTTTAAAGAAATGCGCCGATTAACATCATGAAATGGGCAGAGACTAGCATTTACCATATAAAGTTGGAAAGCGAAGTAGGACTATATACAAGAAAAACAGCCATAAGATGCAATGCCAGAATTTAAAAAAGTGAACATTCCAATACTAAAATGAGTCACAATTTCTCTAAATGTGCCATAAAAATAAAAATCTTGATGATATTTTCCATTATGTATTTTATTTTAGAGAGACTTGGGCTGCCCATAGTGCTTAGGTGGAGGAGAATTCCAAACTTTTCTTTATTATCTTAATAATAAGGTTTTGCTAAAAAGGCTCTTAGAGACTAATTAACTTTTAGTGTTGAAAAGAACCACTTTCTTATACTCGCTTGTTTCTTCACATTCCCGGCAAGTCTCCGCAGTGGTGCTCTCTAACAATCGTGTAAAACCAATTGTATTGCTCACTTGAAAGTTAAATCCGAAGCCGAACGTAAATGATAAAGTACCAACAGGCTTCAGGATAATTTTATGATTTAGTGGATACTTTTGATTTTTATGCTTTTTTGCGGGATGTTGCACAAAGTTATAAATTTGAGTTACTAAGCGTCGAATATCTTCATAGAATTCATTGGAATCAACTGTCCAGGTTTTGCTGGGATCTTCTATAAACGCCAATGTGGCCACATCGACAATGTAGTCCTGTTTATCAATGTCCGCTACAGCTGATACGGCTGTAAGCGCTCTTGAGCTGCTGTGAATGCCTTCTTGGGGTGCAGTTATTAAACATAGTGGCAACGCTGCATGCAGTGGCAGCACGATGCACAACAAAGCCAGCTGAGTGGAGAATGACATATGTTTAAGATTTAAGCCAAGTTTCAACTACTTACGGGCAACATTTCGCTAGAGCAGCGTTGTAAAAACTAGATTTAATGTTGCCACATGCCCCAACTTTTATAGGCAATAAATAATAGAGTACCTTTTATCATAATGAAAACCAATTTTAACATTTTATTTGTAAAAATTTCATTAAACGACTGCCTAAGGGCTTGAAACGCCTATCCATCCGTCGTTTGGCAGACACAAATGCCGCTTAGATCCAGCCATAACCATGTCCATAACCATGTCCATGTCCATAACCACCATGTACTATGGGTCGCACAATGCTGTGCGAGCTCCAAATGGGATGCACCACATGCACGGAGGGCAAGCTATGATATGAAGTGCTTGTCAAGATGGGAGACGAATGCAGATAACCTGGAGCGGCCAGCGTAAAGATCACACACATGGACAGCAAGATGAACTAGACAGAGCGGAAAAAAGTTTGAAATATGTTAACTCAAAGGGTACACTGAGAAAAAAAATCGAGCGTTAAGTCTGGAATTACAAAGAATGATTCCAGAAGAATCAACTTAAGGAGTTTAATGCAACAAAATATTGTTAAGAACGCCATTTTAATTGAATTACTTTTTTTCGGAATGTATTAAAAAATACTAAAAGAAATTATACTGCCCGGGAATCTCCAAGAAAGATTTTAAGCGATTCAAAAAAAAAATTTTAATTTTCAGCTTACTCATGATGTTAAATTTGAAGATTTGAAAAGAAAGTTTTACCATGGCCAAAAAATTACAAGTTCATAAAAAAAATGATCTTACTTTCATTATCGAAGAAAAATGTTGAGAAAATTTTTAAAAAAAATTTAATTTCTTTAAAAAGACTTGCCTAATTCGCAGAAATTTGCGAATTCGTTAACCAAGTCAAAACCAACTTCTATATTTTGCAACGTCACGCCATACGTACTTTTGCTTTATCTTTGAGTCGATAAGGCTAATTGTTGTATTAGTTTTAAAAAATGTGATATACACAAAAATTTTAATATTAAGGAAAAATGAGTAATAAAAACAAAACCGGGAGAGCTTTTTTAATTTAATAACTTGACATAAACTAACATAACTTCACAACTTATTAAAAAAAATTAATTACGTAAAGACTTGCCCAATTCGCAGAAATTTGCGAATTCGTTATCCAAGTCAAAACGCACTTTTCTCTTTTGTAGTCACTCAAAAATAGAGTAACGTCACGCCAGCTAAAAAATAAACGAGAAAAGCTTTTTAGCTTACTTTACTAAAAAAAAATTCGTAGAAATTTGCGATTTCGTTATCCAATTCAAAACCAGTTATATTTTTTGTAACGTCACGCCATGTATAGACGCTAAAGTATTTTTAAATCAATGAAACAAATTGTAATTTTAGTGATACTTAATTGCTAAGCATAAAAAAATCTTTCTAAAACTTAGCTGTTGCGTTTTTTCAAGCAAACGTACAAATGTAACGTCACGCCAAAAATAAAATGGGCATATATAACATCGATTTAAAATGCAAAATTCAAATGCCGAGAATCGCGTTTTTCTCTGAGTATATCTCAACATTTTTTTATTTTTGTTATAAGCAAAACTATACATAACATAATTTAAATTGTTAAACAATTCTTCTGGTTAACGATACAGTCTGAAAACTATGAACTCAAATTTAGCATTATTTATAACGAATAACTTTTGGAATTATAAAATTGCGCAACAAAAATAAATTTTTTGTCTCAGTGTACTACTTAATTGCAATTTTTTTAAGATTGTGTTTGGTTATCCTACCAGCTTCAACATTTTGATTAGTTTGTTTTTCGCACTTTAAACTTTGTGGACGACTTGAAAACGACGAGTAGACTCTTTGACTGGAAATGACAGCGTTTGGGCTGCTTATATAATGCCGAGAGGCCGCTGCGGTGCACTACAAAGTCGACCACATCGAAGGCGGATCAACCTTGAGGGCGTGCAAAGACACTTTTGTAATACAAGAGGAATAGTTCTAGAGCGGCTTGAATTTCTCAAGCGAATGACTTCTTGGGTTTGAATTACTCTTAAAGCGCACCACAGCCAGTTTTAACTTGTTTAATTGCAACATGTTGCATGTGGCCCATGGCTGCATATGCTGAGCAGCTGGGCCAGGGACTCATCTTGAGGTATCTAGAACTGCGCAGATTGGTAAACAAGGCAGAATTCAAACAAACTCAAAAATATTTGCAGCAAATGCGTAGAAAAATTTCTTTAATTGATTGATGCGTGGGATTTTATTTGTTATTTTTATTATTTTACTTTTTTTTTGGGCGGGGAACCTTATCAATGAGAACGGCAAAACAAAGGCAAAGCGCATTTGGACTGCTTCCCATTTTCAAGGGCAAAACAAAAAGAGGCAGAAACAATAAGCTGGAATAAATATTGATTGGGAAGCCGAATTCTGGGTACCTTTTTTTTTGAGTAAAAGCTGTTGGAATTGTAACTAAAAGTTTATTTATTATGTTTAACGTTTAAAGGTTTAAACGAATGCGACAACATTAAATTAATTTTTTATTTTGAAATTAAAAATATTTAAGTGGCTTTATGGCAAAAAGGAAACTTGAAAATTTGATACAAAATAATTAAAACATTAGTTTTTTCCATATCCACCTAGACACTTGACAAATCTGTTGGCAACCTCAACATTTTTTAATAATTTTAAAAAGTAAAGGAAGTTGTTTATGGATTACATTTTAATATATTTGGAAGAAACTATTTTTTTTTGGGTTAGAGTTCATTTTGGGTTTACTTAAACGATTTCTCAAGTTGAAAGTATTTAAATAAGTCAACTTCCATTTTTTCTTCAAATTCTCGGTTTGGTCGTTTTAACACTTTTCTACCATTTTTTTTTTCTCATAATTTTTAGCAAATTTTAAAAAATTCAAATTTTTTTTTCCAATTTTAATTTTTTAATTTCTTTCAAAAACAGTCAATTAAATAAAAAAAAACAAAATAAAACATTTAGAATAGGAGAAATATTTTTAAGATGTTCAACAAGTTCTTTTCCGATTTGGTAGCTCGGAATTTAGCAAACATTTATACTTTAAAATTTTTTGAAAATAGGTATAAAAACGTATGTACTACAAATATACATATATACTGTATTTGGCGGCTCACGCGTGATTCGTGACATGTATAAAAATCATTAATGCTTGGTGACGTAGAAACAAATATTTTTCCTGACAAAAAATGAAGAACGTTATCGTCAATGGCTCCCTCTATCGGTAAAGATTTTGAATTTTCTTGGACTAAGTGCATGCGTTCGTTCGCAATCTGTAATTACTCGAATTCGTTGATTAAACCGTGAAATGGAAGAACTTTGACCTGATAGCATTACAAACGCAGCAATCCGTGAAATGTACAACGTCATCGTCAAAGATGCCCTCCATCGGTAAAGACTAAGGGAATTTTTTTTTACTAGAATGCATGAGTTCATACGCGTTTTAGAAAGTCGAATTCAGCGCCAAGATCGTACCCTTTGAACTGACGGGCTTTGCAAGACAAACAAACCGAAAAATAAATGACGCCATCATCAATACGCCCTCTATCGGTGAAGATTTTGAAATTTCTTCGACTAAAATGCATGAGTTCATACGCGTTTTGGAACGTCGAATTCACCGCCTAGATTGTGAAATGTAATAACTTTGCAATTACGATGATGTCGTATCACTCAGAGTTCCGCTTTCGAAAGTTAAAACCAGCGAGATTTTAGAACAAATGTTCAAAAAGAGACTCAAAATGTAGTATTGATAAACATTTACATAACCTGATTTAGCGTATGCAGCATTTTGCTAATTTTCGGCTAGAAAAATAGACTCCATATATCATCATGGTTGGATTTTGAGTGTTCCAATCCCAATATCCAATGTGTATCCCATTTGATTGACTCAACTCTACTACTCGTATACAAAGACATGGTTAAATTTGATGAATAAATAATTCTGATTCAGCTAACAAACTTAATTGGTTTGGCATATAAATATATGTACAAGTATCTATCTATGTACATTCTTCTAGGCATAACAAATATCAGCTTCTATTAAATATAACCTCAGGCTGAGGGTATCACAGAACAATGTAAACACACCCACAACATCTGGCCTTGCCCTTGATTTTCACACATAGGAAGCAGCAATACCGGAAGTGCGGAAAAGTGCCTGGCTTTCGTCTCACTTAATTGTTTATTTTGGACAAGCTTTGGTCCCAACCCTCCATAGCGTAAGGAAAAACGTAAACAGTACAAAAATATTTATATGCCAGAGCGAAAAAAAAATTCCTCTGGGTAAAGAGCGTTGCCAGCAACCAGTTTCTGGAATGGTATTTATGTGGCATGTACTTGCGCATGGCTTGCTAAGTGGCAGCAGCAGCAGCAACAACAACAAGGAGCAACATGTCAGGATTGAAATTTACAAAACTAACCAAAGCAACAAGTTCTAGAACAACAAAAGATGCAATCTAAATTGCAAAACTGCATTGAAAGTTGTAGTTAAAGTAACTTAAAGCTAACCTGCCAATGCCTTTGACCTTGGTTCTGTGTGTGTTCCTTCTTTGGCCTGGCCAAGACCAAGGTATAAATAGCAGCATTTGCTTCCCGCTTGCAATCAGTTTGTGCTCGTTTGTCCAAGATGTTGAAGCTAGTAAGTTGAGCAGTTTATACAACAATTTGAAGTTCATCAATATATTTGCTTACTTTAGTTAATCTTTGCCTGCTTGCTGAGCTTGGCCTTGGGCCATGAGCTATACGCCTACTATACTCCAGGGTATTATGCGCCTAGTGTGGCCTATGCACGCTCTGCAGCCGCTGTGCCACTGGCTTATTCCCGCTTAATTGCACCGGCTGCCTCTTCCCATGTCTACAATAGCGTGGAGACGCCCAGCTCCTTTCAGCAGCAATATCGTACGGACTACAAGCCAGTAACCTATGAGTATCTCTATTAAATCCAAACTAATACGAGGAAACATGAGATTTGTGTAAAAGTGAAATTTTAAATAAAGTACGAAAAAGTTTTTTGTGCTAAACCATTTGACAGTGTTCGTTTTCTTCTTCTTCTTCTGGGCAGTGGATTTTTATCGTACACTCAACAGAAATTATTCTGAAAAATTTTGTCGATAAAAATTCAATTCTTTAAGTCAGCAGTACCAAATTACTTGTCTTGGAGTATGTTATGCCGCTCTATTTAAAAAGCCAGCGAATTCAATATCAAAACATTAGAGTTCTCGTATTATACTATTTTTATGTCTGTCCATCCGAATGAGCAAAAGTTCCTCAGAGACTAAAACATATAAAGGGTCATCAATCTCGAGATTTTTTTTTTCAATAAGGTTTTTTTGATAAACCACGCGGGAGTACTGTCAAGTTGCCATATGTTTTTATACCCTGTACCTATAGGTACAAAGGGTATACTAGGTTTGTGCAATGTATGTAACGGACAGAAGGAGGCGTGGCAGACCCCAAGTCCTTTATACCAAAATGCTTATCATAACCTCGGGTAGCGATTGAGCCATGTCCGTCCGTCCGTCCGTCCGTCCGTCCGTATGAACGCCTAGATCTCGGAGACTATAAGAGCTAGAGACACGAAACTTTACCAGCTGGTGCGCATATTTCCTAAGCAGATGAAGTTTGTTGAATCATGTCAATATCTTTCCCCGTTCCCCCGCAGTAGAGTTTCGCGGTTTTTAGCCACACCGTTTAGTATTTTCACCTGAAATTTAACAGAGCGATGCGTTGTAGTTACATGCATCTATGTGTAAAAAATGAACAAAATCGGACAAATACAACAGAAGTTATAGTCAAAATTGTGCAAATTTCACCTCCCCTTGCCTATAAACTGCGTCAATATTTGACTCTACGCAATTATGGCTACAAGTGACCTAGAATCACAATTTTTGGTAAGCTCATTCATGTGGCTCTAATGAACAAATCCACATCCAAATTTTATCGATGCGGTCCCCCCACCACCCGCAATCGATTTACCGTGTTTTCTCCCACACCCCTCAACATACCAACTTGAAACTTACCCCGTATACTTTTAATAAATTTATTGTTGTAACATTCGAGTTTCATCAAAATGGGTAAAATTTTAGGGAACTTATAGGTATAAATATCGATTTTCACCAAAAAAAAAAATAAATTCCAATTGGAAAGTTCTTAGATGGAATATGCAGGAAAAATTTTTTTGACACAAAAGGTACAGGGTATTCCACTGTCGGGCACCGCCTCGACTGTACCACATTTTTTATTCAGTTCTCATTGCCATTTCATCATGGAAAAACTTGCACCCGAACAATGTTTACAAATCGTACAGTTAGGCCATTTTATGGTGGCCATAATCGACCTACTGAGACCACTATTCGCCATACCATCAACAAATTTGAGACCCAATATTCATTATTGGATAACACTCGACCGAATAGACCTCGTCCAGCGCGTAGTTTATGGGCCGGTGGAATCATCATTCCACATTTCTTCAAAATGACGCTGGTCAGACCGTAACCATCAATGGCGACCGATATCGCACCATGATAACGAATTATTTGCTACCTGAAATTGAAGCCCGAGATCTGGACCACTTTTGGTTTCAACAAGACGGCGCTACTAGCCACACAACTCGTGAAACATTGGACATATTGATGAACCAATTCGGTGGTATTCGCATGATACCGCCGATTATGCTTGAACGCGTCATCGAAAATTGGTACCTCCGCTTGGACGAGCTACGGCGCAGTTGCGGCCAACATTTAAAAGCGATTATTTTTAAAAAGTGAATGGCAAAGAACGATTCTTTCTATTGATAATAAAGATTTTCCGATTCGTTTGAAATATTTGTGTTTTTTTTTTAGTATAAAAAAAAAACATCAAGATTGATGACCGTTTATAAAGATAGAAACCAAAAGATGTGCCAAAAGAAAGCCAGATCAATCAGATCGACTCATGTCGATGTCGTGCCCCGTTCTCCCTAGGAGAATGTCCAAAAACCCTAGAAGCCTCATTAAAAACTAAGATGTTTATAAAAAGCGACAGTCACCGAAATCGGACAGGGTAAAGACATACGTACTGGTAAGTCGGGGTCAGGATGTCTCGACTCCCATGCGGCTGCAGGGGAATTGGCTTACGAAGCATGCAGGGGGTGAAGTCCCCAATTTTATATTTGGACTATTTATTTTTTCTATAATAAACTGTTTAAGTCGCCTTCAGATGCAAATCGGCAAACTTCATTACTTCTTTGATTACTTCTTCAATTTTTGTGTTCCCCGGAAAAAATGCTTCTTGCCGCTTACGATGACGATGTCTGCGTTCTATACTAAGATACTTGTGAGAACGAAGCTGTGGATGATACTCAGAAGCTCTCTATGAATTTAGAAATTGGGCCAGGCATTGGAACGTTGGTGTCAATAGATTGAAATCTCTCTAACATGGATTTCACATTAGAGCCCGAAATTTCGCTCGCGATTTTTATCAATGAAGAGCAAATACCGCAGACAATGTCAGCAAAATATCTCGCTATTACTCTGTAGCAGCGGTTTACTCATCTAAACTGGCATGCTATTGCAAAGGAGATCGACTTCATAGGCTTTAGTGAATGGAGCAAGATCTCATTACACTGCAAATTGTCGACCCAGCAGCAGTTCATAGCGCCTACCTGGTGATACGGTTTTTAGATCTGTGGACGGTTGGTAAGCCAAATCCTAATAGGTACCAAAACATACATATCAAGGTATTCCCACCTACTCCTGCTGATACGGTTTTTAGATCTGGGGACGGTTGGTAAGCCAAATCATAATAGGTACCAAAACATACATAACAAGGTACTCCACCCTATTCCTAGCTGCGAAAGATACGTCAGTAAATTGACTTTGCATCGAGACTTGAATCTGAATAACGTGGAGGTCCAGATCTCCTTTTTCTCCAGCAGATACAATAGTAGGCTTATAGCATATCGCAAAAGCTTCACAGCGAGACTTGTAGGAACGGTTCCAATAAGAATAATCAAGAAAAGTTGTTGGCTTTGATTATATCAAGGAATTCAAAAGATCCAGCATACACCTATTGTATTAAATTTACAAAATCCCTTAAATAGAAGTTGTACTTGTTTTTGACCTGGGTCTAGGTCACTTGCCTTACCATGTCTACTGAGGTCAGCTCAAGTGTTGGCAAACAATTAAAGTCGATTTTCAATAATGGACAGGCATATCGAATTTCCAGAATATGCCTTGTTTACAGTTATTAACCTGGTTGCCAACATCATCATAAACACAATGCATCAGCAAACGTGTGCGACAGCACCTTGAACCCATCTAACAACCATGTCAACGTCTTTGAACCCTCAACCCCAGTCCATTTCAAATCACGCATGGACTATAGCTATATTTAAAACCCCTCCAAATAAACCAAGTCAACTACAACGTACTTGCTGCATGCCAGCAACTCAGTAAAAGAGAGCCGTATGGCTGGGCAAGCCGTACGTCATCAGTCAAGCTGGTACAAAGTGTAGCACAGCGAAGCCGTAGAATGCATTGGCTGCGCCACATTAATTTCCTTCTGGGGCAACTTTTGCGGATTGCTCACTGCATGCACGAAAACGTGACTCGACCTTTGCATTGTGGGCGGCTAAGGCAACGAGTACGCAAAACGTTAATCTAATTTCAAAAATTAATTAATTATTGATTGGGCTTTGCCGTGTACTATCGGGCAATCCATAAACACGTTGCAGGTCCTGCGTGAAATTGATATATCGATAGTAAAAGACACTTAAGAGTTAATTCAATTGCGATTATGCAAAACGAATGCTCTTCTAAAAAACAAAAAGAAAAAATGTTCTTGAAGTCGTACTAAGATTATTAATTAAGTGTTTTTCTTATTGGACTTCTCCCTTACTACTTCTCAGTATTCACTGCTGAAACCTTCGCTGTTCTCCAAGGCTGTACCTTTGCTCAGAACAACACCGGGCTACACCATATGTACGGTACCATAGAAGCAGTCAAAAATTTAATTTACTACAACAACATCATATCTGGAAAACGTAATCTCTGCAGCCAATACCCAAGACGAAGAACGATCCTCTAGATCCCCGACATACACTGTCGGGGGCACCCTTCTCCATTGTACACATCATGAACAGCTGCACAGTTTTGACGAGGACTCCTCCTTATAAGGACAACAAAATAATAATTTTTAATTTAAGATTGTCAACTCTAACTGAGGGAAACGATATTCTCATTTAAAGAGATCTTATCCTGTTTCTACAGTGCACTTATTTTAGGGTAACATCAAACAATAGTAGGACTGAATTAATTTCAATTTTTGTTATTGAACTAATCGCTACAAATCCTGGAAATCTCTTGTGATCTGACACCAAGCGTATAACGCAATTCCCACTACGCATACTTCTTCTGTAACTCGCTTTCCGGGATCCCCATTAGAGATGCCCTCACGAATGCCTGCAGGGTTGAGTGGAGCAACGTGGCAATCCTTTGCTTGGCCAAAAACTCCCTCAGTAGCGCCGCACAAACTTGACGCACACCTTTCGCATGGCCAAATCTTCGGTAACCATTTTTTGGACGCTACTGTACGAATTCATGAACAATCAGACGAATGTTTGTGCACCGATTAGAGTCTAGAAGCGCCTTCACTTTGGCTACATTTTAATCAATCCCTGAAGAGACAGCGACGAGTTTCCGCAGCTTCGGAAAAAGCTTTTGCTGCATCTCCCTAGGCGTCTTAATCATTCCGAGGGTCTCCATTGTGGTTTTGTCAAGCTTGACGCAGAATTTAATCGCGAGCGCTGTTTTATGCTTTTCCCCATCTTCGACCGTGACGACATTTTTTGAGAGAGATTCACAGAAATCGACTTGCTTCGCCTGCACGCAAACAACGGGCCGCTTCGGAAGGCTCTATACTACCATGCCCTGGTTGTGGGACTGCCCTTCATCGCTCAGTTGGTGAACTTACCCTGTATTTACATCTAAGGATCTTTTTCAATAGGCAACTAACGCTTTTTTGTTCTAAACGGAACAACAGCTAAATAATATTTCAAGTTTGGAAAAAAAATTGAATATACGAACAAAAATAAAAATTGGACGCGGACGATTATCGGCGATATTTATGCCCGACGTTGTAGAGGTACCACGTTGTAGGTAAATTTGTGGGGTTCCGACATCTCCTTCTCTATGTTAGATGCATAAAAATCAGCAGCTCAACATCAATTAATAAAGTTTCTAGAATTATGGAAACCATAGCTAGGCTAAGTGGGTTGTCCAAATGGTCCCCTAAAAGCTTTTCACAACGTTCCGACTGGGCGGGCACTAACATACTTAATTGTTGCTATAAATCTGGTAAGTCGCACTGAAACTTCAACTGCAAAAGGATTTTATACCCTGATATCCTGCTAATAAATTTGAACCAGCTCAATGCAATTAACTCACAGATATTTTTTACAATGAATTTGCTGTGATTTTTGTAGGGAATTCTGCAACCCAAGAAATAAACAAGTTTGACGAGAACTCTTTAAAATGCAACTGCGATTCACGTAAAGACAACACTAATTGTATGCAACTTCGTAGCTATTAATATACTACCATTAAAAGCAATATGCTGGAACAAGAAAGAGCTTAAGGAAACACTACACTTATGGCTACACTAGACAACAAAAGCTCAGAACTAAATGTAATATATAATTTTTAATCTTTAAATTTTTTAGTGAAATTATTTTCTTAAAAATTTGTACTTAGAGTATATTTAATCTGTAACTTTTGTATTTAATATAATTTAATCGATAATTTGTACCAAATTTTTAAAACTTTTTGCCTTCGATTTCTATAAAATAAATAAAAATATTAATTTAACAAAACAACGCAGAAATTTAATTAATTGTTGACAAGACTTGGTGGCAACTCATTAGTACGGCATATTTTACTATTTTACTGGAAAAAATAATAAATTAAAATATTGATGTAATACAGATAACTCCAAAATTTAATAACTTTTATAAATAAGTAAACATTTTTTTATTTATAATGGCTTTTGCTGGGTAAGGTACCAAAAACTGCCTCCAACGATTTTTAAAAAAATCGCTTCAACAAAAATCCTTTAGCAAAATTTCAGTTTTTAAACTTAACACGTTTTGGCTTAATTCAAAAACGCATTTTTTACTTTTTATTCAATTATGACCAAACTACTGAATATTTAAAATATTTATTTTTAATCTAAGTGTCCAATAGGGTACTTCAAAAAAAAGTAGTTTTTTATCTAATAAATTTAAAAAAAGAAATATGAAATTTCCTTCATATAAAAAAAAAAAATTACCATTTGGGATATCCCATTCCGTGCGAAAATTTTCGAACTGCGTATGGGCCTTAACATAAAAAAATTATTTCAAACAAAATTTTTTTACATTTCTTTTTATCGCTTCTCTCATCCTTCTTCTTCGAAAATAAAATAAAATACTAACAAAATCAACATTGCTTTACACTTGATTTTTTAATTATTTACAGCATTTATCTTGCAATCGTTCCAAAAAATTTACTGTGTTACTAAGAATTAAAATTCTAGCGAGACTTTAAAGAAATAGTTTTATGTTTCCACAAGACGTGGCCTGGGTTTTTGAGTTTATTTCAGCACCCTGAGGTGTTGCGATTTTTGAAGCTTGAATACGGAGATCCAAAAAAAAAACATTGTCTCAGTTTCGAGCCCGTGAACCTTTTCTGTTTTCGTTTAGCTGTGCAACGACATAACCTTAAGAAACGTTTTTCGTGACTGGTTGTCGGACGATTTTTATTATATTTTTTGAGATCACTGGATTCAGAAAACTAGGTTCAAAAAACCACCGCTCGTCAGGGCTCTGACATAACCTTCAAAACACGTCGTTTTATGGGTTTTTTTGGTGGCCGTATTATTGCTGTTGTTCTTAGAACTACTTACCAAAAGTTGTACAGGAGTGTAATCCTTATTTGATCTTTATTAAATGGAACATGGAAAATATTATAATTCTTATACGAAATGGGATAACATATATGGTTTTTATCAATTGTATGAATTTTCTTTATGGAAAATACAAAAATCATTCAAATTGCATTAAACTTTTGTAAAAATATATAATTTAAGATTCCTCCAGATTCTAGCCTCAATGGTACAATTTACAATCTTAGATCACCACCCATGTTACTATGACTAAGACAATAAAATTAGTCAAATCAAAGAAGATGATAAAATTAGTCCAAAAATTGCTACTAATCTTGTGGCAGAAAGATTTAAATTTTACTGCACAGTGTAAAAACCGGAGCAGTGCATAAAAACTTTTCCAGGTACAATAAGCAAAAATATGCCGTAGTTAAAGCAAAGTAAGCTGAGATACAATCAAAGCAAGCTAGAATATACAGAAGAGTTCTGGGGCCAGAAATATTTACACTTTGCTGCACAGTGTAAAACCCGGAGCAGTGCATAAACACTTGTCCAGGTACAATAAGCAAAACTATGCCGTAGTTAAAGCAAAGTAAGCCGAGATACAGTCAAAACAAGCTGGAATACACAGAAGAGTTCTGGGTCCAGAAAGATTTAATTTTGCTGCACAGTGTAAAAACCGGAGCAGTGCATAAACACTTTTCCAGGTACAATAAGCAAAAATATGCCGTAGTTAAAGCAAAGTAAGCCGAGATACAATCAAAAGAAGCTAGAATACACAGAAGAGTTCTGGGTCCAGAAAGATTTAATTTTGCTGCACAGTGTAAAAACCGGAGCAGTGCATAAACACTTTTCCAGGTACAATAAGCAAAAATATGCCGTAGTTAAAGCAAAGTAAGCCGAGATACAATCAAAAGAAGCTAGAATATAAAGAAGAGTTCTGGGGCCAGAAATATTTACACTTTGCTGCACAGTGTAAAAACCGGAGCAGTGCATAAACACTGTTCCAGCTACAATAAGCAAAATTGTGGCGTAGATAAAGCAAAGTAAGCCGAGATACAATCAAAACAAGCTAGAATACACAGAAGAGTTCTGGGTCCAGAAAGATTTAATTTTGCTGCACAGTGTAAAAACCGGAGCAGTGCATAAACACTGTACACTGTACAATAAGCAAAATTGTGGCGTAGATAAAGCAAAGTATGCCGAGATACAATCAAAACAAGCTAGAATACACAGAAGAGTTCTGGGGCCAGAAATGACAAGATGATGTTTATCAGCCGTATACAAAAGCTCAGTAAGAAGCCAAGCAGCAACACACAAGCAAAACCGGCCCCCTAAACCATGCCTGGGTATAGTATATAAAGGCCCACAGGATGGCCAAGAACAACACAAAGCGGTCTAGACTTGGACAAAGTAAACAACTGTGAGACAGAGAGCCGGGTGCCATCACAAACGCCAGTATAAAATGCAAAAAATGCGCAATTACCTTTGGGTAGGCAAATATTCTCTGGAGTTCACAGCGTATACTTACTAATTTTCTTAATGACTGTCTTATAGTTTCTTTTGCTGCTTGGGTCACTGTGTCTAAGCTATGCCAAGCCGTTGGTTTCCTTTGGCATCAACTATCAAACACCCACGCATTATGTGAATCCTGGACCGGGACCCTACTACAACAACTACTATGGAACAGCTCAAAGCAGCTACTATACCGATTTTGGTGGACCCTACAGATATCACAACTATAATCATGGCAATCGTTATGGTGCACTTGACGTAGGCATTGGTGCGCTCTCCCTTACTCCGTTTTTACTTTAATTGTATTGGGTAATGGGAAATTGCATTTCAGCGGAAAATTCCACAAAGAAAAGCAGAGAATAAAGGCAAGGCACAGCATGATGTACTCTTTTATTTTTATTTTGTTTTTCTCTAAAGTATTTGAGCTTGGTATTTGAGCTGAGAAATGGGTAAAGTTAGTTCTTTTGCTATAGGGAACTCATAAGGAAGGGTATACTAGTTGGGCTGTCACGAATATGAATTAAGGCAGTCACTAGGCTTACTTTACTTTAAAGTAATCGGAACAAAGTTCCTTAATCATCTAGACAGAACGCAAACAATGTGTGTGAATGCGTGAAAATATCCAGTAGACCAAAAACAATTTTGGCAAAAACATATATAAGGCTAACTGAGAAGGAAAGCTTGGGCATTAAACTGAATTGCCGAATTTTTTCAATAAAGTCAAAGCTGTATAAAAAACACTTAAACACTTAAACTTAATCAAAATGTGATACAACTTGAATTAAAGACTAACATTCGCCTAGGGTGGCCATTTTTGCAACATCTCACGATTTTACTAACGCCACCCCCTAAAAAGTTTCCTTTTTACCTGCATATAGCGCCTGTAAAATTTAAAAACGATCCGAATGTATTTGATGGGTCCGGCAATAGGTCAAAGGTCATAAAAAAGTTTCATATGAATGCATAAATTGCGACCAAATCGTAAGTTTGACAGTTTAGTATAACCAGAGATACTTACTGTTAAGTAAAGGCAGGGGGTGGCGTTATTGATATCGACGGTTTAAAACTCCTCCATACCAGCGGCGGCCACCCTAATGTATACCTATATATCACTATGTACCTACAATATATAAAATATAAAAAAAATCGATTTGCAATCAAAAATTATGAGACTTCTGAATAGAATTACGGAAACACTATGTAGCCGTATATGGGAGACAAATGAAGGCATAGCCAAATTGGTCGACAAAGTGAAAATATTTCGAACTTGAATTAATATAAAAAAATATTTAACATGAGTATAAAATGTTTTTAAAGCGGGTTTCCAAACTTTTCAACCAAATTATTTGCATCTTAAATCAAGTACATAATTATCCTTAAAGTAAGTAAAAAAAATCAAAAAAATCTTAGTTGGATCATATAAAATGTTGAATATAGTTTAGCAAATATATATAAATATATTTTATTTACTAAAAATGTGTAAAAAAAAAGTACTATAAATAAAAATTCATTTTTTCAAAATTAAATTGAAGATTCTTCATTTTATAAGTTTATTCTTAAAAACGTTTAATTGTTAGGGTACATATGAAATGATGGACTTTATGAATATTTTTGTTTATTATAAGACTTTTGGAATTGTGTTCATTGCTGTGTTTCAAACTTTGTCTAAGAATTTTCATTCTTATTTCATGTAAAAACCAGTATTTTTTTATCTATATACTGTCTGACCTGACTGATGGACGAAATTTTGCATGGTTTATGAAAAATGCGGCCTACAAGTGGTAGAAATGGCGGGGCAGTGTTTGTATGGGGAAAATGTTTTTTTCATTAGGTCGCCAACTTGGCTTATGAAGATTCTTTGGAGATTAAATAAAAGACATTTCAAAGTTTTTATCCTTCCCACCCAGAGTAGTATGGCTTATTAATGGCAAAAGCTCAGAGGAAACTCATAAAAAAAAGCGCACCGAGTCCCCCAACATAATGGGAAAACGAGGACAGACTTTAATACATAGTTGACTTGCGAAGCACGCAGTTGGTGGAGCCCCCTAGTATAATTTATTTATTTAATGAAGATTAAGGCAGTTTACAAAACTAGCTAACCTCGCCTTTAACACAATTGTACACAATTTTTATTAATTATAATCCACCGTGCTCGATTAACGACGAAAAAACCAAACCGAACAATTTTATTCGGATTCGTTTTTGCGTGCAACGGGAACGGAATTTTTTGTCTGTTAGCCGTGCTCGTTTTTACGTGCTCCGGAAAACGAATTTTTTTGTCTATATTTCCCTTTCTATTTTCGATAATTTCGTATATTTCCCTTATTTTTACGATAGAATCTCATGTTGTGTTGGCGCGAAATTATTTTTGTTTGAGGCAAAACAGCTGACACCTGTTTGCAACTGTTTATTACTATATGTTGTTAACATTTAATTTTCATTAAAATATTGCTGGTTCCTTATTATTCTTTATTTTAAATAAAATTACACAAAAATATTAATTTAGCAACAATATTTATTGAAATTAAAACACGACTTAGCTACAAAGGAAATTTTCTTTGTGTAACGCGAGAACCCTGTCATGTGTTCGTGTATGATATATGCAGACACAACACAAAAAAAAATTTTGTTTTGAGTCAGAAAAAAATAATTAAAAATAATTGTCAGTAAATATCTAACTTGAATTTGGCATCTAAGAATATCAAAGAATATTTAAAAAATTATTTCAGTATAAAATGCGTGCTTTTTTAAACCTATTTTGCCGATTCGTTTTAATTCCTCTTGCAACAAAACTTTCGATTTCAAGCCACAAGAAAAATTCGGTTTGGTGAAATAGGGAGCGAATAAAATGTCCGGATTTGTTCTTCGGAGCACGGCCGAATATTCTACATAAAAATATGTAGGGGATAGGCTTGTAAGTTGCCAGGGCTTGTAAGTTGCCTAATCTGGTCGATTTCGATGTTCCAGCAATGAAAATATAAAAATTCCACCTGTCTTCGATGGCAAATACGCCGTAAAAAATTGTAATGTGTTTTTTGTGAAAAAATATAAAAATTGTTTTTAAAGAAATCGGAAAATAAGAAACATTATTTTATTATAAATGAAAAATCAAGGAAAATATATATGGAACTGAAATTCAATGAAGTTATATAATCAAAAATGGTTTTCGGACATACAGTGAATAGACAAATTTTTTTCAATGCATTCCAAAATGGCTTCAAAAATGAAAGTTGCCATACTTTTTGGCTTGTAAGTCGCCACCCATCTATTTTCATTTTTTCCCATTGCTATGTTATTTATATGACTGTTTCATTGTGTGGAATTATCATTGAGACTAATTTGAATTGTTTTTAGTGCATTTTCTCCCATTTTCGGATATATTTAATATACTAAGAAAAACCGATCACAAAAAACCGCAATTTTGACTTCTCTGGAAAGTTAAATTTTTCTTGTTTTTTTAAATTCAATTTAATGCTCAATTAACTTTAAAATCAATAAATTTTCATAAATTTTAGCAATCATGCGTTTTTATTTCAGTTTTCTCAAATTTCCAACTTACAAACCCTTTTTTTGGTGGTCGTATAATATTATGACTTCAAAAAATGTACAATGATAAGATTATGATATACAAGATTGTAGAAAAAATTCAAAAAACCAACTGAAGAGATTATTAAATAAATATTTATGCTTAAATATGTAAGGAAACAAACATTAGAAACCTTGAAAAAAAAATGTGGTACAGTCGAGGCGGTGCCCGACAGTGGAATACCCTGTACCATTTGTGGCAAAAAAATTTTTCCTGCATATTCCATCTAAGAACTTTCCAATTGGAATTTATTTTTTTTTTGGTGCAAAACGATATTTATACCTATAAGTTCCGTAAATTTGTACCGATTTTGATTAAAATCGAAAGTTACGTCAAAGAAGCTATTTTAATTATATTGGGTAAGTTTCAAGTTGATATGTTAAGGGGTGTGGGAGAAAACACGGTAAATCGATTGCGGGGGGTGGGGGGACCGCATCGATAAAATTTGGATGTGGATTTGTTCATTAGAGCCACATGAATGAGCTTACCAAAAATTGTGATTCTAGGTCACTTGTAGCCATAATTGCGTAGAGTCAAATATTGACGCAGTTTATTGGCAAGGGGAGGTGAAATTTGCACATTTTCGATTATAACTTCTGTTGTATTTGTCCGATTTTGTTCATTTTTTACACATAGATGCATGTATCCACAACGCATCGCTCTGTTAAATTTCAAATGAAAATATTAAACGGTGTGGCTAAAAACCGCGAAACTCTACTGCGGGGGAACGGGGAAAGATATTGACATGATTCAACAAACTTCATCTGCTTAGGAAATATGCGCACCAGCTGGTAAAGTTTCGTGTCTCTAGCTCTTATAGTCTCTGAGATCTAGGCGTTCATACGGACGGACGGACGGACGGACGGACGGACATGGCTCAATCGCTACCCGAGGTTATGATAAGCATTTTGGTATAAAGGACTTGGGGTCTGCCACGCCTCCTTCTGTCCGTTACATACATTGCACAAATCTAGTATACCCTTTGTACCTATAGGTACAGGGTATAAAAACAAAACGGAAAAGCCTCTGTTCCCCGACCACAACAAAATTGTGTATTCTTTAATATATACATGCATATATTTTATGTATAAGCATAACAACTACAAAAACTGTTTGGTTTATAAGTTTCTGTCATTTTAATCGAGATATTACAACTTTTCTTGTATTCCTTAAACCGGTAGGTAGTAGATCTTAAGAATTTTAAGTAGTAGCATATTTTGTTAAAATAGGCTTCCAATAATGCTGCAGAATTTTTAGTCATAGTTCAAAAGTGGTGTCCATTACTTCCATTTTTGTGCATTAGTTCAGATAAGCCGATTAAAGCAGCGAACGAAACTTAAACACATTTTTTCACAAAACAAACCCCTTTACCAAAAGATTCTCCAAAAATCGTCAGTTGGCTTGAGTTCACCAAAATTAAGGTGTATACCTTCATTTCAATCTTTCCCTTTTGACATCTTATTTGTTTGTTTTTGCAGTGCTACGTGACATTGCCTGCTCCAGTGCTCCATTTTTTTGAGATTCCTTGGATTTACAGTTATTATACAATAACAACATACAACTACGACGTACTAGTATTTGTAGACTGACTGCATCTACCTGTCAGAAAACGGCAAAGCTAGATGACAGCAACGAAACAACAGTTACGACAATATGCTATTTATAGGAGTATCTACTAGCACAGACAATTGCGCTACTACATAACCAAAATACGTGCAAGAAACGTGCAATGATCCTTGGAAACCTCAATGGAGATTAGATGAAGCGTAATTGCCAATGCGAACAATTAGAGCATAGAAAATTAC
Organism: Chymomyza fuscimana; assembly: GCA_949987675.1. Taxonomy (NCBI): domain Eukaryota; kingdom Metazoa; phylum Arthropoda; class Insecta; order Diptera; family Drosophilidae; genus Chymomyza; species Chymomyza fuscimana. The sequence goes on along the minus strand of OX465089.1, from coordinate 26,063,856 downwards.
CAAAGCAAAAGCCTACTTAGCGGAAGCAACTAGCAAATACTTCACGTGCACAGTATACACCTACTATACACAAAGTCCAAACGGAAAGTTTTCAGCCAAATAAAACACCTACTAAATATTGCGTATGACGTGGATAAATCACGTTTTTAGAACACGCCGTCAAAAGTTAAGTAAAAACTCAAAAGTGCAATAGCGTCTAAACACAATGACGAAGAAAAGTTCAACTTTGAGTAACTAAGCACACAACAAAAAGGAAAAAAAAAAATGATGAAAAGGTGTGAACCGTAAGTCACGTTGGAAAAATTTTACAAATTCTAAGGGCGTAAATCAAGCAAGCAACAAGTGGCGCTGCAAAAGTGGGCGTGTAAGCACGTAAAATACGAAATCCTAGCATAGCTATATGCCTCAGCGCGCAGTTCACGTTGTGCTCGCCGTGGCCATCAAAGTGAGACTGTGTCAGTAAGGCCAGACGACAGCGTCACAGCGCACGAATGCTGCTTCGTGCACAAGCCGAGTGCGCGCAGTAAGCTGCTAGCTTGTAGAAGCGCAGCTGGTGACGTTGTGTAGCAAGCACACGAAGGTTAAACGCGACGCTTTCGAGGACTACACGACCGTGAGCATGGCTATAAAAGCAACAGCATGAGTGGCTTGGCCAAGCAGTTTCTCGTGTAAGACGCCGCGTTAAGCATACAAGCAGCTGAATTAAGCTGATAGTTCCAAGTGCTAAGATTTGAAAATATTCAAAACAAAATTGTTAACTGAAAACTGGCAAAGACTTGAAGCTAATTTTTTGAAAAAAAAAGAAGAGAAAAACTAACTCTAATAAAAACAAAGTGCAGACACTGAAGTTGTTAAATAAAAAATTGCAAAAAATTCTGTGCACTTCAATTACACTAAAATGGATACGCTAACACCCAACTCTGGCTCCAAGTCCAACTCCAGCGGCAGCAGCACATCCAGCTCCTCCATGGATCTTAAATGCCATGCCAAACAGCAGCGTCAGCGTGAGCATAAATTATCGCGCTCACGCAGCTTCTTGCACTTGCTGAGCAAGCATTTGGGTCGCCATTTTCAACATCATCATCATCACAATGATACGGTCTACAGCAGCCAGGATGATATACGCAGCTCCTCCACGGATACGTTCAGTTTGAGCGATGAACGCGGCTCGCATAATGAGTGCAATGTTTTAAATGCTGGCTCCAGCCTGGACTTGGAACGCACTTCACGCGCCTCATCCGCCTCGGCATATTCACGCTACTCACCAGGTCTGGACTACTATGATGGCTATCGTGGCAATAGCGCGCATATTTATGTGGAAACCGTCTATAGACCCAGCAGCGCCATGGATCAGCATCAAATGCAGCAGCGCTTTGATGATTCCAGCAGCACAGAAGATGCTGACGAAAATGAGAATAGAGAAAATCTTAAGCCTGAAGATGCTAACCAACAGCGTTCCGCCTCGTCAGCTTCGGCAAATGGTCGCAAGGCTGGCCTGCATTTAAGCCGCATATCCATATCCTCCTCGGTCAATCGCATGCTGCAACACTTTTCGACCTCGTCTGCCACCACGGCCACGGCATCGCTGCGTTCGTTGTCCTGCAGCAGCACACCGCTGCGTCAGCTTAAAGCGCAACGTGCGTCAAAGGCCAAGCAGCAGCAGCAGCATAGCGAATCCAATGTGTCCTCGGTCAGCGGCATGACAAAGAAGTCGCTGTCAGCGAATAACAGCAGCAGCAGCAACGCCAGCAGCAACAGCAGCAGCAGCAGCAGTGGCGGCAAGTCCTGCAAAAAGGAGAAGAAGCAGCAGAGCATACTACGACCTCCAGTGCAATATGTGCACATGAAGGGCATGTCCGGTCTGTATTCGAGAGTACCCAGCTATGCGGTATGTTGCCCCTATACGGTGCAACATATGTACTAAACAAAACAAAAAGTATATACTATATATGTAATGACCGTTGTTATTGTAAGTAGCGGTTCAAAATGGCTTTAAAGTTGTAGTATTTGTAAGTGTTTGTAGGGAACTGTACTGGCTTGAAGTCTTGGGGGGCGACCTACCATTTAGTTTAGTTTAAACTTAATGTAGTTGAAAATTGAAAAGTGTGATGTAGTGCCTAGAATGTGGAACACAACGGAAGCAAAGCGATACAGCGACAGTTAAAAGACAGCGAGTGCTAGCGTATATTGTTGAGATATATTTTATAAATGTGTATTTAATCACTATACCAATGCATATATGTATATTATTTATATATGTGTGTGCTTCTACTAAGGACTTTCAGTTTACAAACAAAAAAAACAACGTAAACATACAAAAATTATAGCAAAAATTTATTTAGTCTACTTATACTCAATTAGTTGTAGCTAATTTAGGACAAGGCACTGTAGAGTTCAAAACTTATATAGCATAGCAGTAAAAACAACATGCGTATACAAAATGGCGTGCCCAAAGTGCGTATGCGTAATATTTCAGTATTCATATACATTTTTTTTGTTGTAGCCTTTATAAGCTAAAACACATATCTTGACAGTACTTCAAATTTATTAATATAAAATATTTAGCGCTTGTCTAGTTTAGCAAAAATTAAAACAACAACAAAGTAAAGTTTTAAGTTTAAATGCACTCTTGAAATGTTTTTAAAACTATATTTTGCACTTAGAACAAAAAAAAAAAAAACGAAAACACAAAAAGCAAAAATCAAAAACTTGACTAAAATTACGAATTTATGCAACTACACGAAAATGTATCAAAATTCCAAAAAAAAATAATATTGTTACTAACTATGCTTTCATTTCAATTTAAAATTTACAAAACACAAAAAAAAAACAAAAATTTATATGTGATGGATGCATTGTCAAACAAAAGATGTCTATTTAAACAAAAAGTATTACAAACTGTCTAACAATAAGTAATAACTAAAAAAAAGGATAATAAAAATTTAAAACATTTATTAAGGCTATTAAAACTAAGCTCAGCAAAGAAGGACAAATATCATTGAGTAAAATAAAATTAAAAAAAAAAACTTGAGGCATATTGTGTAGCAACTAAGTTAAAACCTATATTTTTAGAACTACTAATAAATACATATTAAATTCAAAACTAGTTGTCACTAATTTTAAATAAATATACAATATAATTAATATATAAAAAAAAAAAACACAAAAATGTTGCATTTATTTCAAACCCAAAAAAAGTAACTTCGTAAAAGCTCTGCTTAAGGACACTGCTAACGGTCAAAAAAAAAGCTTTCAATTGCAGCCGCAAAATTTTGTTATCGACGCTTGCGCAGTGCTTGCCACACATTGTTGGCCACACAGTTAAGGCCAACAACTGTGCTCTGGGAACAGTTTATCTTAGTGTGAGTGTCGCCTTGCTGCTGCTGCTGATGATGTAGGTAAAGTCCTCAATTTAAAGTTGGTGAAGGACTCGACCTTACACTTTTGACATGCCATATCATGTCTGCATTACATAGCACTAAGCAAAACAATGACGTTAATCATCGGTGGCAAGCTTTTAAAAATTTGATGACTACTGTCAACGAGTAGACATTACTCTAAAATAGAATATTTAAATTTAACAACTCATGGTCATAGATATAATTACTATAGGGTATTTTTAATGAGCTGTACTAAGTGTTGAGCAGTGGAGCTGCAGGTCTGGGAATAGGCGTTTACGTATCCAACTAGAACAATTAAAAATCGAATCCATTATCTTCTACAAAGGGTGTTTTTTTTTGTGGTTGTCCGATCTTTTGACTGTGTGTCAAATTGTCATTTATTTTTACATTTAGTGCTTCGCATCATTTTTTTTTTTTAAATGGACACGTCATAAAAATTTTCTGACGTTAATCCAAAACTTGCTTGCAGAAAAATGGTCATCATTGCATTACTTTTTTTTTCGAAATGAGCCAGAAGCTGCCGTCCAAGTTAATGGTGTTAGTTATCGACGTGTGTTTAAAAAATTTTTTTTGACGAACCCAATATTTTTGATTAATTTGATTCCAATACAACTCGTGGCATTATTGAATACTTTATAGAGAAAGTTTTCATAAATTTGACTAATAGAATGCGCTATGTAACACCTAGTCGTGGTGGTCAATTATCAGATATAATTTTCAAAAAATTAATGCCTTGGAATTTCACTTAAAAAAGAATAAAAATTGCATTCAATTCATTCATTTTTCGTTGTTTAATTTAAAATTAACTACAGGCGGTCTTAAAAAAAACACCCTATATACGCTGTTTGACTGACTGGAAACCATCGCGCAGCCCAAAACAGTGCTGCAAAAATATTATTATCTCTGATGCTTTGAACTGAAAAACATCGATGTATCGATATATTGAAGTTAAAGTTAAGATAATATAAAGAATGAAATTGTGGAAATTCCGACCGGAACAGAATTCATTCCTTAAAACTATTTTTTATCCAGAGGCACCTTTCATATTTTAACTTAACATTATTTGCTTAGTTTAAACATTTAAATCATTAGATCCGGTATTATTCCATAGGAGACAAGTGTATTTTATTGTTTTGATATCAGGTTTACATTATATAGCTCAAAGAAACTCGAAAAAACCAAAAGTTTTGGTATTTGGTAGTTTTTTACAGTGCCTACCAAATTTTATCGAAATCGATTGACTATATCATATAGCCCCCATAGGACCCATCGGTCAAAAAACGTTTTTAGGTAAGATTAGATCCCTTATTATTCTAAGGGAGACAAGTTTATTTTATTTTCTTGATATCGGGGTTATATTATAAAATATAGCTCCCATAGGGAAGTTTTGAAGGACCTCGAAAAAATTACTTAAAACTTGGCAAATGTGCTTTTTGGGTATGAAAGAAAAGAGGGGAAACTACTATAAAAATGGTAGTTATGAGATTGAGAGTTTTTAATAACTAGCACGAATGCGAAGCACGCGGGTGGCGGAGCCCTTTACTAACATATAATGTGAAAAAGCCGATATGCATAATCGTAGCTTTCTCACCCGTAAGCCATGGCTGTACCTGTAGGGTCTCGGATGTTATAGGTTTGTGCTATACATGCACTTTATACAAAAACCAGGGTCCTTGGGATCTACCCGCCTCCTTCTACCCGTTACATGCCTTTGCATGAGTTTTTTATACCTTTGTACCTTTGGAATAAAAAAAAAAATTGCCTCGACTGGGAATCGAACCTTGGTCTCTAGACGTCGCAACGTTAAGTTGCGCCACCAATTCAGCTACCCTTTTATATGCTTTTGCCACTGAGGACTTTCGAATAGTGCATTGAAATTATCTCCGTAATTTATGGTGCGATTATAATGATGTTTGGTTTCAATCGAAAGATTTCTTTATTTCTCTCATTTATTTCCCATGCAATATAAAGCTATTGTTTGTAATTGTAGAAAATTTAGAGCTTTGAAATTATTTGGGGACCCAAGTACACAAAAATAAACTGGATTCAGCTAGTCATACAGATGGACTGACGTACGGAACAATTTTTTGCGCTCTTGATGTTTATGTCGCATACATTTGCACAAAATCAATATGTTCCTAACTTCAAGTATAGGGAATACAAATTGAATAAATTGTAAATGTAAGGACTATGTAAGAATCTCTGAACTTATCAAAAACATTCAAATTTGAGTATGTAAAAAATTAAAATTTACATTCCTGGGATCATGAAACAAACATTTATGTAACCTTATTAAAAGTGCAACTAAATTGAAAGCACAAAAAAAAAAACTTATAAATTGACTAAATTAACCACTTTATGAACAAATCTTGCCGTCAACCACAGCCATAACAAAAGCAGACCCCCCCGGGGTCAATGTGTTGCACAAAACAGAACTATATTTTTCAAGGCCTATATATTTATAAACAACAGAACTGGACCCAAACGAACAGCTTGAGTCTTTCCCACGCACACTGGCATATTTATGCACTACCTTATTTTTTTTAAGTGTTGGTCAGTTCAAAGCTGCTGCGACATTCTGCCATCCTATTAAAATTCATTGTTTTTGTAAATTAAATAAAAATAGACCACAATAATTTGAAAACAAAAACAGCGTGATGATAAGAAGAACTCTTTTTGGGACTTCCTTAAATGTGCTTTTGGACGCAATATATAAAGGAAATACACATGCCATAAATAATGCCTGTCAACATAGACACCTTTTAGTTTTAATGACATTAATTAAACCTAATGTCAACACATTAAAGTAAACTTTCAATGCAATTTTGATTACAAGTCATTGTCAATTAATGTCAACAAAGTAAACAAAAAAATATCAGCGCCTTTTTCTCTATGACGTCAGTGACAACAATTGCGCCTCTAATTGAAAGCTTAGCCAGAATTTCTTCACCATTTTCGTTATATTAAGACAAAAGGGCTTCATTAAGCTGCTTAAGTTGTGTCATTGTACCCAAGCCAGAAAATTTATGCGACACGATTTATTTATAGCGAACTAAAAATCAATTTGGCGCATAATTAAATGGCAAAAACAATGACAAAAAATAGTTAATGCTAGGCAGCTATTTTTGACAGCGTCAAAAAGCTTATGAAAGATGACTCGAAACTTTTTTATACTCTCTATATTTTGGGTATGGGGTAGATAAGCTTGGGAAAAGCAGATAGTGTGTGTAGAAAAACGAAAACTTGTCAGTTTGTTCAGCGTTCGTCTGTTCTTCTGGTTCTTGAATTCGAATCTATCTGTCTTTCCTTGGAGTATGCATTTCATCGTTTTCCACTTCGCGTCTAGTCCACATAAAACTACTCACTCATAATGGTCACTTTTTTCAAATTTTAATACTTGGCAGCTATTTTTGACACAGCCCAAGAACTTATGAAAGATGACTCAAAACTTCTTTATACACTCTATATTGTAGGTACGCGGAAGATAAGCTTGGGAGAAGGAGAGAAAGAAGATTCTTTCCGTCTTATTTGACTATGCGTCTAGTGTTTAACTAGTCCACATTGGAATAGTTGTCTCATAATGGCCACTTCCCCCAAAATTAAATTTCAGATATAAAACCCACGTTTTTTCGATGCGTTACCTTGCGATAATTTTGTTCATTTACCTTTCAACAATGTGAAAAAGATAAATCGAAAGATCAGAAGCAAACTTGTTTGTGGTGATGGCTACCCTTAAAGGCTCTTGTATGATTAAGATACCTCATGTACGATATGAGGATAGGGTAAACTCTATATTCAGCATACAGCTAAGCGTTCCTTAATTTAAATTTCTGCGAAAAATTTGTAAAAAACATCATACTACGTATTTTATTGACTTTATGTCAAAACATTACTTTCGGAATGATGAGTTTAAAGACTCAGAAAAACCCCAAATTACCTTGGTTTAAGAACAGCTATTTTAACTAAAACTGTGAGCAAAGAATTTTTTGATTAAATATTTTCTTATCATTGAAATTCCAGCTAGATTTAGCTATACATATGTTCGGCTGTTCGTCCATTCATTTTTTCGTATGAGTAACCAAAGAGCATAGAATTTAGTGGTATCAAATTTTAACAAAAGAGGCGTATTATCCGTATAATGTTGCAGCTCTTCGACTTATGTTAATGTTTTACCACGTTTCTTCGTAGAAGAATATTTTTATGTGTTCTAAAAGCTAATGCCAGCACTTTGGCTGGACAGTTCCCGAGGCGATAATCCCAATTCGTAGAGCCAACAAGTGTTCACAGGAGCCGTGACGTATCTCTCAATCCTAGCCAAATATCAAATTAATAGTTTTGGTACATATCTCAAAACTCATCCCTCGCGCTTTACGCTACACTGAAACTTAACTTGATTAACTACAGCACTTTAAATCTATTGTCTACCATTGTCTAAAGTCCTTCACTTGCAAAACCAGGAAAACAACTTCAGTAACGCTCTGCCAGTTACGACAATTGTCTTAGCAAAAGCTGTCACAGACGGCGTACTTGCGGATATCCGTCAGATACTTTAGCGGCACTTGTGCAGAAATATTTTTAGACTATGTACTTTAAAGTGTAAAAATAAAGGTAAAAAGCTATTTTTAAAAATTTCACCTGGTAAACGCGTTGGTGGAACTGTGTGCCGTAAAATGAAATTAATGCTACGCAATTAAAAGCAAGAGCGCAAATACTGAGAGAGACGGCCATTGTTGTAAAAACTGATAACTAAATAATTGATGAACAGAGAAAGCAATTAAGTGCGGCAGAAAGAAAGTGTAAATGTTGTCAAAGTCTCACCTGACCAAGGACGCCATCTGGCGGTCATAGCTTCAAGTAAGTAAGGCCAATGAAGCAACTAACGCACACACCCAAACACACAAGCATAACGGCAGCACAGCGTTAAAATTTCATAAACAAATACCACACAGAGAGAGCATAAGCGTATGAGAGCGCACCTGAGTGTGCATAACGAGAGAGAGCCAGAGCGCGCTTTGCAGACGACTTACAGCAGCCGGCGCGAGTCTATAAAAGCGCGCGGCAAATTATTTGCCGACTCAAACGCTGCAGAACAACCTCGTTGTGTGTACACACAAAGCCGACAGAGAAAAAGCGGCAAGCGTTTAAATTACGGTGCGTATCAGTGTGTATGTGTGTGTGTGTTCAACAAAGACCGGTAACAACAAAGAAACGTAATAAAGGAAGCGGAAGTGCAGCCATTTGCGCACAAAGGCAAGAAAAACAAGAAACACTTAATTTAAAAGATATTGGTCAGCAACGGAAGTGCCAAAGACATTTAATGTAATTTATATGTTACATTATTAAAAAAAAAATTAGATAAAAATTAGAAATTTAAAATGGGCACACCGCATGTTTGCTTTGCCGATGAGTTGCCACAAAAGCAGCCCCAACAACAACAACAACAGCAGCAGCATGCAAATAATGCCAGCAATGGCAGTTTAAACAACAACAACCATAGTAGCTGCAATGGCAATAGCAAAAAGTATGCCACAGATTTGGAGCCCAATGGTCAACACTCGCCCGGAAGTAGTCTAAGTGTTTCACCAACACCACGCTATGAGCGCAATATGGGCTTCTTTCAGCAGCTGAGTCGTCGCTTTGGTCTGAGGTCAAACGATGACCTAGTTCATGCCGATGACGCGCTTGCTGCAACCGGCGGCAGCAGCGTCACCACTACTACAATTGCTGCTACTGCTGCAAACGAGGACGATGCTAATAGTTCATCGACCGACTCATGTTCCTCGTCCATGGCAGCGCTGGGGCGTGGCACTATTAGCGTCAATGCTGGCGCAAAGTCGAACATGTCCACGAGCGCCAAATTGGCCGCGGCAAGCCTGGAGCTCATGTCATGCGCCTCCAGCGAAACCAGCAGCACGGTAGATATGGACGAGCAGCAACAGCAGCAGCCACAAATGCACAAACGTAAATCGGTCACACGTGCAAGTTTCTCGCGTCTGCATCGACGTTCCACCTCCTCGCTGCGACGCGCCTTCGAGAGCCTCTCGCTGACCTCACGTTCGCTGTCCTGCAGTGGCCCTTCACCGCCGCCGCCAACAACAAGCTCATCGTCCTCATCCTCAACGTCGTCTGCCGCAAGGCCACTGAAGTCTGCGCTCAAGTCTGCTTCCAGCGTAGAGCTGCACAAGCACAAATCAAACAATTGCTACTCAGCCTCCAGCTGCAGCGCTGCGGCCACAACTGCCGCCACATCCTCTAAGAGCAAGTCCAAGCCGCCGCCGCAGCGCATACTGCGTCAGCCAGTCTCCTATACATATCTGAAGGGCATGTCCGGCTTACCCACACAGCGAGTGCCGCGTAGCTCCGTATGCTGCCAATATGCACGACGCTAGTTTGGCACCCTCTTGATATTGATGAGCAACTGCATTTGTAGCGCATTTCTATATAATTATTTATATAGCATCTACTAGTAGTATATACACACAGAACTTGTAGCCGACGCAGCTTTGATTCCAATAGAGTAAGCACAGCTAGCAAGTTAAATGTAGCCAAGCGCATATAATCAAGATAACTTAAAGGACTTCCTCTTGGTCGCTGGCTTTTTCTTTCAGCTTTATTAGATATTTGCCAATTCGAGAGCATTCCATTCATTTCGAAATCTGTGATATAAAACAAAACATTTCATATCCAAGTCTTTAGTTTACTACATAATTTGCTTCGTAATGCCAGCTAAGCCAAAAAAAAAAAAAAAAAAAAAATCAGCGAATTTTTAGTAGAATTTTAGTATAAAAATAAAATCTAAGCCATATTTTTAAGTTTTAAACAACTTTTAATACCTACTTTAATTTTCTGAATTTCCTTCGTTTTTGGTTTAAAATTTAAGAAATTCTTGAAATTTGCCACTATGACAAAATATTCAGTAATGCTTAAAGATTTATAGTTTTGAAAATTTAACAATTATTTCGAATTGAGTTCACATTTTTTGAAAACACCTTCAAGCGAAATAAAATTGAAAGAGATTTATAAAATACATTGATTTATCAGTTGTAACGTAATGTAAAAGTTCTCAAAACTTTTGTCATTTAAATAAAATTCATATTCCATTTTTTAAACAAAAATATAATAATTAAAAATATAAGATTATATTTTAAACAAAAAAAAAAATAAGAATTTCCAGAATCTTTTCCTCAATCAACCAAAACAAAATATTTGCACCTACTAGTAGACTTTCTTTGACTTAAGATTTTTTTAAGCATAAAAAAAATTTGAAAGACTGCAAATTCAAAATAATATAACAAAAAAAAAAATAAAATACTTAGTAGACATTTCTGAAAGCAATGCACTGGATTAAAATAATAAGAAAAAATATAATATAAAAAAGCCAAACTCAAAAACTTTCTTTGACACTCATTTAAGAATAAAATTCATTTCTAAACATGCGTGCCTTTATCCAATGCGTAGGTCAAGCTAAAATAATAAAATTTAACAAGAACTATTCAAAATAATTAACTTTAAATTAAATATATAATAAGTTGGTAAACTTAATTTTCTTAAAAAATAGCATGGGATCAAAATTGGGCAGGCATTTAAAAACAGTATTCCTTTGAAAAATACTTTTAAGTTAAGCAAATAAAAAATTCAATTAAAATAAATTAAGTGTAAAATAATTTTTGTCTATATGCATATTTAATTAATAGCTATTATTTAATTAAAAGCAAAAGATATAAATAAAAACATTTACACATATGCACTTTGCCGTAGACTTAGCAGCATGTGCATGAAAAACACAAGATTTTGATATTATATAAAAATGGCAAAACAAATTTAAAGTTATATGATATATAAAAGACAATGGTTAGCATGTTACATAAAAACAGCAAAGGATTTAAAGCAAATATAGACAAGTATCAAGAATCGAGTATAGTTATACATTATGTATAAAACAAATAAACAGATATACACATATAACAATCCAAAGGCCGAAATATTTAAGACGATTTATGCAAATGCCAAGCAATAAAGTTAATACAAAATGAAACGATATCTACTTTTACCTATATACAGCAAATATATATATAAAATATTTAAATTATTACTATCAAACTTACTAAGCAGATATAAAACATAATATTAGTACATAATTATACTGTCTATACAACAAACAATTTAAGCAAAGTAATTGCCAAACTATTTACGAACGATTAAAATTATAAATAAATGCGAAACAATTGTAATCACAAATGGCATAAGCAAGTTCAATAAAAAGAAATGATTTACACCCAAAAATAATCAAATATCTTTAAATGTCCTTACTTTTCCTTTTTTTTTTTTTTTTATTAGATCTCACTCATTCAGTCACTCAACTTTGACACCAAAAAGTATGCCAAGAAAGTGCAAAACTTTACACATAAAGCTGGGAATTTATTTTAAGTGGAATACTGTTCAAAAACTTTTACAAATTACTCGTAAAAATTATCATCTGACCCACTTAGGTTTCAATAAAAAATTACACCAAACTGTCTATGGCACATAGGAAACGACTTTGGTCCAAAGCTATTTATAAAGGCGAAGATAAAGGGTGACTTTTAAGGCGGTTGAAATTTTACGTGGCAATAACCTGATATATATATACTTTTTAAGGGATGATATTTTGTGCTAAATTATAATATCCATTGGTATGCCACCTTTATCTCGGAGATCATAAAAGTTATGATACATATATACTTTTTAAAGGGTGATATTTTGTGCTAAATTATAATATCCATAAGCATGCCATGCCACCTTTATCTCGAAGACCATAAAATTTATGAGCGCACAATAGATGAGCTTTATTCGAATCATGCAAAAACCCTTCCCCCATTGAAGGAAAATCTATCAGATTTCAATTCTATCACTAGAAACTGCAAAGTTGATAGACATGCATCAAGAAACTTCAGATGCTTATAGATAATACTTAGATTTTCCTATAAAAGATCTTATGCTCCCCGATATCTATGGATGGACGTTTAGCTTTTTGATCTGAATTTTTCCAATCCTTCTCTTTTTACCTATTAAATCTACAAAAAACAACCTTTAAAGTACAAAAAATTGAATACTTGGAATATACTGATGTACAATTAATATGTTTTTTTTAACATGCTTTTATTAGCTTCACCTGTAAATTATTAATAAAATAATTCAATTATAGTAAAAAAAGCGTGGGGTGCCATTTACTATATTTTCATAATGACCTTAATTTTTTAAACAGCTACAACTGAATTAATTGTAACATTTAATATTAAGCACTCCACACTTTTTTTTACTATAATTGAATTATTTTATTAATAATTTAATTTCTAATTTAATCGTATTCCAAATTAATTAGTCGTAATTGATTGTCGCAATTTTCTATTGCTGTAACACAAACTCTTGATACATGAAAATTATTTTCTACTTTTTAGTTCGGTTTACTATTAAAGCGTGTTTTTTTAGTTTTTTTAAACTATAATTTTTTTTAATAAAAAAAAATCATTTTGAGAAGCGTACAAGGGTATTATATTTGTTGCCCGATTCGAACGTCAGCTAAAAGATTTATAAATTAAGTTAGTCGCTATTATCTAAATATATAACAAAAATATGGTGCACGTTGAAGTCGACTTTGGGACACCCTAAACCATCTCATTATAAAACAATTCAGTATCTACACATATATAATTGAGTACGTAACTATTGCTTACTTAAAATAAAAATATAAATAAAAATAATAAAAAGCTACTCGTAAATGTCATGATAGGTGTTTGACATGAGACTTTGATCATATCCGGCAACTTGCTCCCCGCTTCTAGGATATGTTAGTTTTAGTTATCAGTTTATATGGTTTTTTTTTTGTCATTTTTTATCCAGCATGATTTTTGGCATTTTATTTAGATTTAATTTTATATTTATTGTTATGTTATAGTTGAAACACTAAATTGTACAAACTACCCTATTGTTTAATACTAATGTTATTCCAATAAAGATAAATATGAATAAGAATAAAAATAAAAAAATTTGGCTCGACCGGTATTCGAACTTTGGTCTCTGACGTCACGACGTTAATTTTTGAGGCCAACACTCTACGTATTTTCGTAGGCCTTTCGAGCTCACATCCCTAAAATAGTGTTTTTCGTTTATCTCTGATACCTATGGTGCGATTATAATAATGTTTGCTATCAATCAAAAGATTTTTTTATTTCCCGCATTTATTTCCCATGCAATATAAAGCTATAGCTTTCAAATTTTTGAATACATAGCGTAACATATATTATTTGGGGAATAAAGGGCGTGCGGACCGGCGGACGGTGGGTACGTCCAGACCGTATTACAGATAGCTTTGGAGAATCTTATACGACTCGTTCTCTAAGTAACACACATTTAAACAAACTTAATATGCCCAATTTTTTACTAAATTGTGATATGTACCGCATTTCAAGGAATAAATAAAAAAAAAGCACCTTACAGATACGAGATATATTTAATAAAAAAATATTATATATTAAATTATTAAGAAAAAAAGCTACATCGTAAAATTTTCGTAAAGTTGCTTTTCCAAACAGGAACGACTAGGTTTCTAAAAATATTTAAAGCTTCCCTTGATAAACAATAACCAAAACTGTAAAAACCTGGGCTAAACAAAAAAATCTTTTGTGATTTATTCAAGTAATATAAAACCTAAAAGAGATCTAAGGTAAAATAGAAAGTTCTTAATTTTGAGAAAAATTTTTAAAGCACTAAAATACAAACTTCTATGTAACAACTCATATAGTCCTAGTTAACTGAATTTCGAAACAAAAAACTTAATATATCATTACTAGTGAACCCGGCGGCGAAAATCGCCAGATAATTCATTGCATAATACAAATAGCTTTGCAGAAAATAATAAATATAGAATAAAACTGCAGCGCTTGGCCGAACGTGTCAATCTCGTAATTTACATCTGCAGTCGTAGGGTAGCCAGATGTCAGTTTCTAATAAGAACTTTGATTTTGCTTCAGAAACTAAAATGCAGCGCGCATGTGTGGCAACCCTGTAAGAGAAAGTTTGACAAAAAAAAATACACAGATTATCCGTGCCGTTTACACCTATTGTCTTCAATGCACAATTGCAAAATAAGATCAAAGCGAAACCAAAGAGAGCAAACTACACGCTTGCCTTTATTATGCTCACTGCAAATAAAAAAATGTGCACCTTTTCACACCCACGCATAGTAATCAATTTTATAGCAATGATTAAAATTTTATTTTAGCGATATCCACCAAAATATAGATTTATTCGAAAAAATAACACCTTATTGCACATCTAGGTGTAAATAGCTTTCGATTGATACCTCATTTGTTGAAATCGCGCGATCCGTCTAGGAGCCTTTGTTGCCACAAAAAACGGCCTTGTGTAATATATATATAGATTATCAAAAAACCAGGACAATGATTTTCTTTATACTGAGTCTTTAACTAATCCTATATTTTTGCTTACGACTTTGACCAACCCATAAACGAACTTGCTACATTTTTACAAACTTAAGATATTTTCTATTCGAATGAACACACAAAGCTTATAAGTCAATGTCTCAATAAGCATAAATAGGCGCGGTGACACCTTGACTGCACAAGTGGAATGCCCCTTCCAGCTGTCGGATCTAAACTGGCCGACTAATCCACACAGACTGATATCTTATTTATTAAGCATAAAAGATTTAATCAAGACTGTATGCACTGTGCGCTAAGCGTTATAAGTTTAAACATTTTGCCATTGCCGCTGTGCTACTGAAAAAAGCACCCTCTTTATACTTTCCAAACCTGTTCAACAAGCATGTTCCCATCAATCAGCAAAACACATTCAAAGAATTCCGTCAACCAACTACTACATTGAACTGCAATTAGGCAACAACTTAAGACGACTTTTATGCTTATTTTGGCCTACAGAACGCATGAACGCACAAAATTGCGTATACGCCACAGTGACTAGGTGAGCCCATAAAAAACACACTCTTCCATGGGAAAACCTAGCAAAAGCTTGTTGCTTATTTATAGCTGTCACAAAGTCGGAAACTAGGTCAGCAATTGAAAAAATATTAGCAGTTTTATTGGCCCCCAAAAAGTAGCAGAAAAAAATAACATAAATGAAAAGGAACGACAGCAAAAGGTTTGCTTTTGAGTCCCTTGAGAGTTTTATAATAATTTCATCTTGTTGAATCCTTAATGAGCTCTGTGCCGTCTGACGTCTGCTTTCATTCCATGCGAACAACTTTGAAGACAACTTTATTGAAATCTTAGCAAAATATCAATTTTATGAGCTTGTCACATGACAAGATGGCTGACATGATATGCGGCACTTTTATGCGTTACACATTTCAATTTTTCAATGCAGCCATATTTCAATATGCTGGCAAATGAATAAAGCCACTTTTTTTGGTTTTTGATTAGTTTTTGATTGATTTGTGTGACAGCAGCGGAATGTTTTCGTTTCTTAAAAATGCTTTGAGTGTGCGCTAAATCTTGAGCTTTGACGTCACGAGCAGCACATAAACAATTTTATTAAGCATACGCCCTAAATGCTTTGTTTTATGAGAAACAAAAGTTCGCATAAAAGTTGAAGAAGAAATGAAAAAATTAGGACAGCCATAATAATTACATATGTTACGTATACGCCATGTGAGCTGGCAAATCAAAACCGCCAATCAAACTAAGCTGGCAAATTAGCAAAATATTAGCAATAAACACAAAAACACACCCACAGTTTCGAACAGACTTATACAGCTTAATAAAAGGCTTGTTTACACTGCCCTGAAAGTCAAATGAGTGGGCTGTGTGTAACGTCGACTTAAATTGTGTTTACACTGTGCTGGCAGCAAACATCTAATGGAAAATTTTTATCGTTCCCAACTCATCCTTACATGTTAAACTTTATAGACATTGGTTACTTAAAAATAAAGACAAAAACAAAAATAAAAAAAAGTTCCTATTTATCAATATAAGCGATTATACAAGCTAGCGGAGGAATTTTAAGATCCTATGTGAACTGGGCTTAATTGGAGCCAAAAAAAAAGGCTCAGAACGAAGCAAATATTTGGTCTCTTTGTTGAAGAAATTATTTGAAGATATATCTATGCTGAGCAAATGTGTTATCTGACGGTTTCACACTGTGGCAAATATTTCTAAAAATGTTCTTTGGCTAAGCTTTATTTACTAATTATGTAAGGCAAACATTTGCTTAGCCATTACAAGCTGTCCAACTATTTTCCAAAATATTATTTGTCGCAAATAAAAAAATGTTTGCTTGAAACTCTATTTGGCAGGCACAAGGCCAAATAAATGTTTGCAAGGATTTTGAGCAAAAAAAATGTTTGTAAAGATTTGGAGCAAATATTTCATCATCAAACTGACAATAAAATGTTTCACCAAATATTTTATACATTTTGAGCAAATATTTGCATTGTGTAATGCTAGCTTAAGTCGAAGTTCACCCGAGCTCTTGATTATGGGTTATTTTAGTACCCTAATCCGTATTAGCCTCTCAGCCCTATGTCCTTGTACGAATTTAATGGATTAAATATATTAATAAATCGTATTAAAAAGTATTACCATAATAACCTTTTGAAAAAAGAATTTGAAAAGTATTTTATCGATTAATGTTTGTATCCTTTATAATATTTATAATATTTATAATATTTATAATATTTATAATATTTATAATATTTATAATATTTATAATATTTATAATATTTATAATATTTATAATATTTATAATATTTATAATATTTATAATATTTATAATATTTATAATATTTATAATATTTATAATATTTATAATATTTATAATATTTATAATATTTATAATATTTATAATATTTATAATATTTATAATATTTATAATATTTATAATATTTATAATAATATAATATACGGGGATGCCACAGAAGTCTTTAAAGATTTTTTATTGGTGAATTTAATCAAATCTCAAACAATTTTGTCAAAGATCTTAAAACCGTTACGAATCATGTCTGTGGCACCAAGATTTGGAATTATAAAGAAATTGGAAAGAAATTGTTTTCTGTGGCACCCAAGATAATATTTATAATATAGATTTTCTTTCATTATTACCCAAAAATATTTTTCCAATAGACAACAAGTGGGGACGCTTCTTCTTTCAATACCTGCAGTTCGAAGGTTGATTCCTAGATTGTATCGTAGAAAAGTTAAAACATCAATAGACAAAAATCTAGCTTTGGTTTGGTAATAAAGTCTTGAAAATTCCAGTTCTACAGTGCATTTTCTACACGAACTTACGAATTTTCTCCAGGACACCAAGAAATTTTAATGATGCTTATGTTTTTTAAAGCTCTTTGCAAGAGAATTCTCGCCCAATTGGTATATTTTCATGATCTTACTTAAATTAAAGGAATCGAATGGTTTCTTAGCTTTCTGAACCTGGATTTAACGAAAGAAGACTCTATTGTCCGAAATGGACTAGCTTAAAGTCAAGTGAACTCAAATCACTAGCTCAAATTGAAGTGAATTTAATTCACTAACTGAAATTCTAGTGAATTTAGATCACTAGCTCAAATGGAAGCGAATTTAGTTGACTAGCTCAAAGTCAAGGGAACTCAAATCACTAGCTCAAATCGAAATGAATTTAATTCAGATGGATTAGCTTAAAGTCAAGTGAACTCAAATCACTAGCTCAAATTCAAATGAATTTAATTCATTTGCTTAAATTCAAAGGAATTTAAGTCACTATCTTAAGCTCCAGTGAATTTAACTCACTAGCTACAACTCAAGTGAATTGAATTGACTAAGCCTTGAGGCAAATGATTAGAACTGATTGATGTCAGCATTTAGCTATAAAATAGTTCATTTCCAACTGAACAATCGGAGCATCTGACTTTTTGTATAGTGTAAACAGGACGAAAGCCATCAAAGTAGCTAAAGTGTATAATATCTGCTCGTAGTCACGCATAGAACAAATTTATGGCATACTTATACACAGATTCACACTCACACACTTATAGAGCTCCCTCTTACACACACACACACACTCAGAGCAGCTGTGTTTTTGGAAGAAAAATGTGGGAATAAAAATATTTTCGCAGCAACAATGAACCAAGTGCCAATTTGTTTTTTCCTCTATTTTGCACTAATATACGAATGGGGTTTGGATGGTTGAGCACATTGCCGTCAGCTGTTGATGTTTGAGTGTGTGTGTTTGGGCTAAAAATATCTTTGACCTAATTCTCGTTGACAGTTTATAGACTTGAACTGACAGACAGCAAATTTAAGCAGTCAAAAGATATAGTCATTCACTTATGTCCATGAGATTTTATTCTTTTTTTACGAGGCACTGATTATTGCGTAGTATATCACCCAATGCTTATAAACACACAGACGTACTCTGAAATGTATATAAATACATACATAAAGGGCTACTTTCGACTGTTGCCTTTCGAATGAAATTGAAAAAAAAGAAAAAGAAAAAAAACAATAACTAAGCCAAGTCGAAAAGATTCTGCCAATGACAACAGAAATGGCCAAGTCACGTAGCCAACAATCATTTTGCCAAGGTTAGTGGACTTTCTAATACCCATCCATTTATAGCACACTTTATTTATACCTAAGTCCTTGTAATGGTTACTTTTAAATGTATGTGTAGGCATTTTGAATTTCTGCGCGTTTTGTGGTCCCATAACATCGTTTCTTTTTATACCCCGCATCCCAAGGGATAAGGGGTAAGTTTGCAAAAAATATTTTGAGAGTATCAACTAAAGAAAAACGATTATGACCTTACAAAGCAAACACTTACATATTTTTGTTCATGTATACTTCCATCGGTATGGCCTATGGGCTATATATGGGCTTCTTAAAGAAGAAGAAGAAGGTTTTTATATTAGTTCGCATTCCACCCAATTTTTACGGTTTCCTCCAATTGTCCGGGTAGGCAGTATATCTAAACCAAACAAATTTCTTAATGGCTTATATTCTAGTTCCTTGTTCGTATTTAGTTTTTCTATATTGGGAATAGAGATTGAGCACTTGCGGGAATCGTATTTAAAATGTCAAAATTTTATGCCTTTTTTCTATCGCAGGGCAAGCTCAAAACGTAGGTCTCAATTAATTGAACATTTTTTCTGGAACTTATCGGTATTAATCCTTACTAAGCCTCGACATAGCACTCTTGTGTTCCGAAATAACGCGTATAACATGATTCTTATTGCGTTTACGCCTTATTGAACTCGCTTTCCGGGATACCTTTCAGAGATACCTTCACAGACTTCTCCTACGGAGCTGTATGGGTCTCCCTGGAGGTGCCGCTCTAGCCGAGTAAATAAGTAGCTGTCCGGCGGTGCCAGATCTGGACTGTAGGGGGTCACATTTAATCAATACTTAAAGCTGGTCGTATGATATCCCTAGCCGGTCAGAGTCCAGGAACACCTTTACTTTGGCCACATTTACATCAATACTTAAAGGCGACAGGCATGCGGGTCGTCTTCGACGAGCTCTAGCCCCTCCCGGAAGAGCTTATGCCACCCTATTGAGTGGCTTATGGCAGCATCCCCTTTGACGTCTTGAGTCGTTGAGAGTGTCTCCATCGTGGATTTGTCGAGTTTGACACTGTATTTAATGGAACTGAGTCTTCATAATTCTTAACAGGCGTTCACGGAAATCGATGTTCATTTGATTCCTTAGACGAAACTTCTCTCCACTGCAATTCTATAGGGTATAACCAGTAGACGGTTTCTTCGAAGTCGGCGCACAGGATGCCTATTGTGAAGCATTTCTTTGGTTGATAGCTCACAATAGGCAGCGTATCGACTGCACTGCCTTTAAAAAAAATCTGGATGGCTCTTCACAACTTTGTAGTTTGCGGCTGTACCCTTGTGATATGTGTTCCGGGTGTCCATATTAGCTCAACTATTTGCTTAGAGAGTAGTAGTAGCCTATTTCTTGCACTGATGTGGGACTTATGGAACAACAGTCACTCCAGTTACATCATTTAGTACCACTCTTACCCTTTAATTTAAAAGTTGAAGCGATCATTTACGATTTTTTCTCGGAAAGTTATGGCTATTCAAAGTTACGAAGTATATATATAATTTTTTATAATTTTTTGCACCCTGTACATAATCTCAAAAGTCGGAAAAAAAAACCCCCTTTTACGGGTACATAACCTCAAATATCTCAAAATCCTGACGTGATGGGCCGAAATTACTTCGAATATGACCCTTAGCTTTCCAACAACTGACATGACCCCGGTATTTGTAGGCCTGTGTTATGGGTTCTTCTAGGTGATCTTCTGTCCAGTGACAGACTCAGATATTTTACCATGAACTAAAATATGCAAATAATTTTTCTTTGCTACTACAATCGCCTGCATCTTACAATTACATTTTTTTCCAACTTCCACTTTCGTTTTCTCTCCTATTTCGGGAGCTAAATTGTCTAGTCTTTTCGTTTCCGTTTCCTTGCTTTTCAATCCTATCTGACGGTTTTTACCACAAAGTTTCTTAACGGATCTAGTGGATAGAGTATAACGGTAGAAAAATCGTCACGTAACGAAATAGAGTATACTGTGTGAGTAGACTACGTAAAAACTGAGATAAGGGTAATAAACTTGGTAGACTGCCCTTAAAACTTCAAGTCGGCTACGAGTTCCATCTGTAAGACTATCCCATTTAAATTCAATAAGATGCCAAGGAGCAGTCGTGAAAATAGTGTATCTTTCAATCGAAGTGTTTCGTATGTAATCATCACACTTGATTATTTCTATGAAGACTATTCTCGTTTACCACATTGTCTGAATGACTGCTATTTTTAAACTTTTAATTGACAATTTTTGCAAAATTTTTGGTCTTTTTCTATTTATACATAATGCTTTTCATTTCCATTTTGAATATATTGTTTGATATTACTTCATGTATGCAAATTGTTCTGTAAATTTCTATGTTTAGCTTGATTTTCAGTGCTCAGTCATGTGAAATTAGTTGCCTTGTGGTTTTGCCAACCAAAAACCACAACAACAACGACCACAATGTATCTAAACAATCTATAAAAGTATTTCAGCATATATAATTCTGTTGGCTTATTAATAAAACATATGGTTATGAATAAACTTAAAGCTGCTTGCTCATTTCTCGCTTTTCCCTTATGTGTCATATAGGGAACGAGGCGATTTCGAGGAAACCAAGTTAAGCTTTATTGCTGACAAGGTACGCTAAGGATTTCACGCAGTTTTACACTTAAAATATTATGCGACATTAAGAGCAAAAGCCAAGGACTGGAGATGTAGTCAAGCTTAGTGGAGTGCAAGACAGTTTCATGGTTTATTACCGATAATAAAAACCAACTCGAAACGTTAAGTATGAGACGTGTCGGCTTTAAAATGCACTGACCCTTTTTAGGTTTTTTAAATCTAGGTCGGATTCACTAAATTTCATATATTATAAAAAATTAGTCAATCATACGGGATTCCAATCGATTACTAAATTCTTCGTTCATTGTTTTTCTCCAATTGTAATAATTCTTGCAGCACGGATGGCTTTTGTCATAGAAAATAGAAGTAAACAGCAAAGAGAGCTACCGAACTGAGTCATAAGAATACGCAAAGAAACTCCTAAGCATTTCGTGAAGAAGTTATTCTTACCAACGAAATGTGCAAAACGGATTATTCAACCGTAGAATGAGAATTCCATCATTTCGTAAGATTGGTTTTATAATTCACAACTTGTTTCTGCCACGCTAGCAATAAACTTGTTCGAGTCTTATTTTTAAGTGTTTTTATTTCATTGTAATTTTTCATATTCATATTAACTTTTGCATAATTTGCATTTTAAGTTACAAGTTGTATAGTATTTATTATTTTGTAACTATTTTAAGTGTCTTCAAGATTATGCTGACTTGGACTTTGGATTGTCAGTTCAATCTTATCCGTGGTGCAGTGAATTTTACAAGATGTCAAAAAGAGTGCGCTATTTTGGCTTAGCACAAAACTGGTTCATAGTACAGTAAAAATATAACAAAAAAGGTTTTGACCTGGAAAAAATTGCACACTGGAATTTCTCTTGCTTAATGTATCCATCCAAAAAGTTTAAATGGTGACCTCTACCCCCCATAGGGTTTACCTTTATTTTGACATTTGTGTCGGCCCATTATCTCGAATTCTATAAGTCGTACAAAATCACTTCCAAGGCAAAAAATTATCAAAATTGAATTTGGAGTTTTATTTGCATTGGAAGGTATACCCAGAAGTTCATATTTTTGGAGGTAGAGAGCGCCAAAGTTACAATAACGCCGTTTATAACGCTTTAAAGTGTAGCGCCAATCTATAAACTTATTGAACGGCAGGGGGCGCTAAAGTGCTGATCGTAGCGCAGCGCTTGCTTGTTTTTCAAGGCCCGGGCAGACTTTAAAGCGTTATAACTTGGAAACTACTACAGATACTTACACGATTTAAAAACCAGTCTTTTGAACTTTTTTGAGGTCTACAATTTTTTGATACTCACCAAAAAAAGGGCAAGGGCGTGGGTAAAATTACGACGGCGTTGTTGTAACTTTGGCGCCCTCTACCTCCGAAAATATGAACTTCTGGGTATACCTTCCAATGCAAATAAAACTCGAAATTCAATTTTGATAATTTTTTGCCTTGGAAGTGATTTTGTACGATTTATAGAATTCGAGATAAATGGGCCGACTCAAATGTCAAAATAACGTACAACACTACAGTGGGAGAGGTCACTATTTTGGTTATAGACTCCGGGCGCAAGGGATATCCCCCCCTTCCCGCCTCCCCTCTCGTCAGGCCAGAACTTGTATATTGTATCTTCTGCCGTCTAAAAAATAAAACACTCTGTTCTTATACAACATAGATTAACTTTAATACGAACGCTCCAGAAAGACATGTTAATTTCCTGCACGTGCCACAAAAACAAAAATATTTCGGTTTACTTGTTGCCACTTCCAGTGGAAACAACAAAAATAATGAAAAATACGGAAAGAGATAAGAAGACAAAACTCAAAAAACAAGCCAAACATAACTGCATGAGAATAATTAATCTTCTTTGTTTCATAACCACAAGAATCGCAGGGAAAGACATGAAAAGAGCAACAGCTTTGTGACTTTTGTTGGCATACTTGTATGCGTTTGTACACTCCGTGGCATTTGAATAGCGCTTACCAAATTAAACTCGGTAGCTAAGCTTGTAGACTAAATGTTATCATAGATTTGAAGAGAGCGTGGCAGACCAATGGAATGTCTTCCTTATGAACAAAAGCTTGGGACACACAATTTAACAACAGATGCACATAATGAAAGCAGAGATAAAAGTTTGTTAATTTTAACAGATATCTGCTTGCCGCTATTACAGCAGATAATAGAAATTGCAGCCAAGCTTTTACTTACTTACTTACCGTAGTCCTCTTCTCCTTGTGAAACATAGGGCCTCTTTTGGATGTTTTTAAAAATCTATAGTAATCTATATGGATAGATTTAAAAAATATTACTATCCGAGATTGCAAATAATTCGCATTACTGCGAAAAACTTTTTTAAGATGATTGAGCTCTTTTAATGTACAAAAATATTTTTATATCAAAATTCAAAACAAAAGTTATTTAAGTTTTTTCACAAATTAGGGCCAGTACGCAGCATCGAAAAAAGCGCCGAAACCAAAACAAAACTTCATAGAAAAAAGTTTTTATGAACTTTACTATCAAAATTTTTAAAGCCGAGAATTTTTCATTCTGGTACGCAGCTTCGAAAGCAAATAGTGCTGCCCAATTTACACTAGATGGCGCCAGCAGCAACCACATTTTTTTGCTTATTCTTTGATTTTTATTTTCAAAACGTTACGATTGCTGAATGTCATACAAATTTTTTTGTCAAAATTGTACTATAATAAACCAATAGATCGTCTCTAACCTACTTCAGAATAAAAAAATTAACTTTTTTTGTAATTAATGACAGTATTTTTTATTATTTTTAAATTGAAAATATGTTTATATTTTTATGTATGAACATGAGCTAGAGTCCTCATACTTGGAATGCAACCTCTAGTAAAGAAAGTTCTATATGTCTTGCGTCTAGTTAGCTTGGCAAACAAAATGACATCGAGCTTTAATTTAATTAATTAATAATTTAATAAAATTTATATTTAAACCAGTGAAATATAATAAATAATAATTCTTGTTAAAGGCCAACAAAAAACTAAATTTATTTTGCGGGCGAAAGGAATTGTGTATTTAGCTTTTGCTCGCAAACAGTGCTGCGCATTTTTTCGCAATTGACGCCAGATGGCGCCAGCAGTAACAACAGCCATTTGCTTTAAGCGCAAAAGACCAGTAGGCAGCAACGGAAAAGGCGTCGAGAAAATATTAAAAAAGGAAAGGCTAATTTGGAATTCCCCGCAGCACATTATCACCATTATTTTTAAAACTATACCTTGTTGCTATTTGGTGAAAGTAGCAAATTGTTAAAGAAAAATTTAAAAACTAGATTTTTATAACAAAAATGTGAATTTTAAATAATTTATTAGTAATCTTTAGTAGGTTTTAAAGTGTACTATTCAAATGGCGAGTGGTGTCTATGTGTATAAGTACACATACTCATACATGCTGTTATTGTCTGCGCTGCTTACTTACATTTCAATTACTTGACTTCAACGTCAATATTTACTTTCATGCTGTTTACCTTTATATGCTGCCCTACTTCAGGATACTTGTTTTATATTTTCCAAGCATTTTTTTATTGCTTTAAGGTAGTTACAAGCATGTTGTTATCGTTATCGTTGTGGCCATAGCTTTTTAATGGCACTCGACTGTAATTTGGTTTACAAAAATATGACAGCTACAAAAAAAAAAGCACCTATATATAAAAAATATTCATTAAAATTTTTAAGTGCTCTGCACTAAATGTATCTATTTTTAGGCAAATTTTTAAGCACAAGCGGTAAATGGATGCTTAAATCGAATCTGTGCTTATTAGACAAAATTCAAGGCACTTAAATGGCGCATATGTCAGACAGATACACACGCACACGCACACGCTCTGACAATGAAAAATATGACGCACGTCACGCATTCTAATTCACAGTTTGACCTAAATATTTGAGCCAGCTGAGCTGTCTGCTCCTGCCCCCGGGTAGGGACTAAGGCCAGCCAGCCAGCCAGCGAGCTCTAGGCCCTGGAGCAAACCGCTTGAGCCACAGGTTTGGGTTTTGGGTTCGCATGACGCTGCGCAGTGCAAATTAAGTGTCACAATAGGCGCCCATGATAAATGGTCCAAATGCATGCGTAAATGTATTGTATTTTAATATGTGTGTCACTTGAGCCAGGTTGGATTATAGTCGAGTTGGCAGCGCCCATAACTTTCATTATATACGCCAGCTGTGTGTTGTCAATTGACTTACAAAACAGCAAACTTAAACAAAACTTTCGAATTGGGCCCAAGCGCATATAAGTAGGCAACACTTTTGAAAAGATTCTAAAGCCTTGGGTTTTAAATAGCTCGCTGTGGCATTTACATAGACCAAAGACCCTAATGTGCGGCAGCAATTAGTTTGGCAGCTGGAAATGTCAATGCACTCCGAACCTTAGCCTATTTAAAGTATTTATAAACATTGAGAGAAGTGAAGCCTCTTTGGTTGCCATAAACAAGACTACGTGCTGGCATGCCAGAGTTCACGATGAAGCGCATAAAACTTTGCTTAAATATGTAACCATGCTAATATACACCCAAACGGAAAAATTTGCTGGGATGTGCCGAAGATCACTTAAGGAAATTAAGCGGCTTACATTTTCCATATGACAAAACAGTGGTTACAAACGGTTACGTTCAAAAATTTTGTATTTAAAACAATATTTTTTAAAGTTTGTTTGTCAAAAAGTTAGTAGTTAGCAGTGGCTGATCCATGTGGGTTGTCGGGTCCCTCCAAAGTTGTAGAAATGGGCTTACAGTATTTTACGAGCTTTGATATATGTATATACACATCGAAGTACAGAACCCCCCTAAGACAAAATTCTCGATCCGCACCTGGTAGTTAGGTTAGGTTACACAGATCTTCACTCAAAGACCACTTCGAACCATATGCTTCATTGTGATGTCTATTTAAGACAATCAAAGAGAAAGAAAGTAAATAAAAAAGTGGGGAGCGGAGAAGACGGGTTGTAGTCGGGTGGCATGGATGTTAACGAAGACCCTCACTAAACTACTCATTACTAAGCCATTTTGGGTAAAATGGATTACCCGATTTGCCAGACCAACCCGGTCTGAGATAGAAACCTTTGAACAAAGTAATTGCTAGCCAAAGTATATACCAAAAATGCTTGCACTAACGAAAACCAGAACAGTACCCCTAAGTAGCCGCATATGAGACAACTAGGCACTTTATTGTCAAACTGACAAAAAAAATAACATGCACACACGCACAGCACAATGGCTTGCCACATAAGCCAAACAAATTACGCCAAGTGGTAACATTTTTGCCATGAATCCCAGCCAGAATCCAACACAATGTTTATTAATTACCAACACATTACTGCTTTGCTCTAATTCCGAGCATGGACCCATTTTTTGATGCGTGACCACAAAATCCTGCTGATTAAATACAACACACGCATACACACACATGTTAAGAGGCATGCTTCTACTGGACAGTAAATTCAATTAGAGCGTTGCAAGACGAGCACTGGAGCACTGGAGCACCCATTACCCACACGCATTTTCATTCAGAAAATGTGCACTGCAGTGTCTATGTTGTCTATATACGGTCGGGCGGGCGAAGGTTAATGCCTGCACTGGAGGACACCGCATAGCGTCTATGACGTACCGCATATGGAGCCTTGAGCAGCAGCCTGCATACGTCACACGAGACTCGTCCATATTGATGTCGACATAGTTGGCCTTCAGGCTACCGGCCAAAACCCGATGCCATAGCCCGATGCCCGATATTCATAGTAAATATGGTCGCCGCCGTCGTCACCTTTGGCCTTATGGATTATCGCTTATTTGCTGTTTTTGTGATTGCCTTTTTCTTTATTTTTTTTTTTTTGTTATTCCCCATTAAAGGATTTCATTCATAATTGGAGGAGAAGAAGCCCAGCTTCAAGGTTGTGACCCAGTTTTATGTGTGCCCCAGGGAAACCAAATAAATGTATAAAAAGTGGCAGCCTAGGCAACAATTTTAACTAAAAATAATGTTAACAACCAAAAGTAGAATACAAGGCGTATGCTTAATATAACATTTATTTATCTGAATATATTCAGAGCTGTAACTCTTTGGTGGGGAACGTTCTTAAGATATTAGTGCGTAGACATAGATTTGGTGTAATTTATAGATAAACGTGATCAAATTTTCTCAGTTTTCATTCTTTCTTTAATTTAATGCTCACTGAGAAGCAATTGAAGTAGGAAATGAAGACTTGATTTCAGAGCAAGGACGAAATTCTAATATAAACAGAATTTCATTTTTAGTCAAATATTCTTGAATAAAGCAAAAATCAAATCAATCAACTAATCTCGTATCGACTTCAAGATTTTAATACTAAATATTTGTATCTTGATTCCGATTTTTATTATTTACTAAAAATGATTAAAAATTGTATACTCTAAATAAAAATAGAAATTTTCAAAATAAGACGGAAGATCCTTTATTTTAGTAATTTTGTATAAGCTATACTTAATTCTTACATAACTTTTAATGTCATTGTTAGGTTACAAATAATAATTCTTATTTTAAGATTGGCTTTACAAGATTGTGAATTCTTTACTCCAGCGCTAAAAGTTTAAATTTAGATTAACTTTTTTTCTCAGTGTAGTTTAGTTAAATTTTAGTACGCAACGCATACACAAAAAGGAACGAACAATCTTTTAGTAAAATTTCTGTACATTGATTTTTGTTTGTATAGAAAAAATGTATACCCAAAATATTAAATGAATAAAATACTTGTTAAAAAAAAAAGAGAATGGTTGAAAAATTGTAAAATTTTTACAAAAAATTTGAATTTTATTAATTAAAGAAACTACAAAATTAATATAATCGGCCATGCTGAAAACGAATTTTTTTTCGGATTCGTTTTGAAACCGAATTTCAACAAAACGAATTTTATATGTGTACGCATTTTAAACTAAAATAATTTTTTATTCTTTGATATTCTTAGTTTCTTTTTATAGACCCTTTCTTTAGGGTCCATTAGTACAAACTAATTTAAAATTGTCTAGTGTTTATTATAGTTTATAATTTTAGAAATAATAAAATTAAACAAACAAAAAAGAATTAAATTAATTATTAATTAAATTAAAGAAAAAAAAAAATATTTGAAAGTATTTTTTCTGAATCAGCGCAAAAAAAAGCATGCATAACTCAAACCGAAATTTTATATGGTCCATGTCTTGCATAGAAAAAATTTCCGTTGTAATAGGAATAGTATAGTCGTGGATAATTTCCCTCGAAAGGTGTTAAGCTACGCTAACAATAAGCAAGGGAAATATGAGTAGATTGCGACAGTAAAAAATTCGGATTTGGAAGCTCGCAAAAACGAAACCGAATAAAATTGTTCGTTTTGTTTTTTTTTTTTCGTTTTGCGGAGTATTTAAATTTAGTCCAATTAAATTAGGGTTATCCCAAATATTAAAGAAAATTTCTCTTGGCAAAAAGATTTGGGGGAGCTGGAGTGTTTTAGAGCATTTTTCGAAATAAATAGATAGGTAGTACTTTACACTCAGGTTTTACCAAGTTTTAAAATTCATTGTAAAAATGTGTAGGAAAGCTGGAAAGTGTTTTAGAACATTTTTCGAAATATATAGATAGATAGTTCTGTAAACTCGGGTCTTCCCGAATATAATACAAAGTTTTAACTAACTTTGTATAAAGTTTTGGGGGACTGATATGAAGAAAAAGTGAAAAGAATTAGTATTTATAAGTTGACATTCATTTTTATAACGTTTTTAGCAAATCAAAATATGTTTTTTAAAGAGGAGCTTTTAAATTTTGTCATCTTTGCACAAATATCACGAAGATTGGTTTGAAAAACAGGAATATCAAGGTTCAAGATTGTAGATTTGATGTATCCAGTCCTTTAAATCTTCGAGAAACATTTCTGTCTATGTCTTCTACACAAAAGTATTTCTGCTTAAATAAGTTTGTAAGAACAACGATGCATAAACACAATTGTTACCAAATAAACAAAAAAAACCGATACGTAGAAATTCTTAGTACTGTGTGGAGTTTCCTATAATCTATCTTTAAAAAAAATATTGATACTTTTAAATTCTTAGTACAGTGTGTAGTTTTTCAAAATGGTCCCTTAGTTCCGTATGGTAAAATGGGTATATTAAGTTTGTGCAAGCCGAAAATGTATGTAACATACAGAAGGAGTCGTCGGAGACCCGCCAAAGTTACCTAAAGTATGATCAGGGTGACTAAAGAAGTCGTTATACCCATGGCCGTCTGGCACTTGAAAGTTTTTTAGAGTTCCCCAGCACTGTACCAAAACGGTTGACTATATCACATAGCTCCAGTAGGACCGATCGATCAAAAAAAAAGTTTTTATGGCATAACTCGGTTGTTTATAAAGATATCGAAACCAAATTTGGCTTTCGAAAGTCCTTTAAAATTTCCCAACACTATACTGAATTTGATCAAAATCGATTGACTATAAAATTATTAAAATTAAAAGAACAGAATGAAAAAAAATATATTTTATTTCTTAACAGTCTAGAAAAATACACCTTACTTAATATACCATCTTCAAAAAGTTTTTTTTTTAAGGAATTTGAAATCGACAATAGGGTCTTAGCCCGCAGAGAATCGTTGGCAAAACAAAAAACGGCAAAAAAAAAATTTTTTTTCTAAGCCATATACTCTCCATTAGCATTTAAAGACCACACGTATATTAAAGCAGCCTAATTATCATTGTGGGCTACAGTGTTTGTTAATATTCTTATATTTTCGAGCAAGGATCACCAAATTTTTCATATAGCCTTATGTGAGCCTAATAAATCAAAAATGTCAAGGTTTTAACGCTACAACTGAATAATATGTAAAAAAGGCTTAGGTACAAACGTTCAAAGAATTTAGGTATTATTTTATTTTGTAAAGTAGTAGTAGTCCAATAGACTATACTTCCCGAGATACAACTATAGACTATATAAACTATAGGCGTAAGTAATAATGTTACAGGAATTAATTATACAATAGACGTGGAGTTATAACTATGTACTTTGTACAATATATTGTTCTTATGTTCTTCATTCACGAAATTCTAGCTTGAAATCGAAATATGTACTTGAAATAAGATCGGAATTCACCATCTTAGGATTTTCGTCCTTGCACCTAATCCAGTGTGGATTTACTTGTTTTATGTACGAAATCCTTTTTTTCTCAGTGTAGCAGTAAGTACCAATGTTCCAGGAATTAATTTGACAATAGACGTCACTGTTGGAAACCGTCGAAAAATACGGCAAATACATAGATATAAGTTGATTTCCGATGAAGACGGCGAAAATAGTATTTATTTATTTTTATCTTTTGTTTTCGTAAAAATGTTTTTTTATCACTTTGCCATAGCAACCAGCTTTTGTCAATCAACACACATATACTTGTTTTAATCATAGCTTTTTACTAAGCTTATTTTCGGATGTGTGAAAAATTTAGCTTGGGGGGTCTTCGCATATACTACGGTTGGTCACCGAGGGGGGGAGGGTTTCGAAAATTGAAATAACTCGGTCACTCATCTGAGCCCGCTCCATGTGCTAGCTAAATATAGCAATACTTTTAGTTTATTTATTTAAATAGACAAAAGCTGCATATTTGCTTCAAGTTCTTAGCTAACAGAACATGGTCAAATGTGGTTTTGTATTGCTGCTGTCCATTTTGCTGGCTTGCATTATATGGTGATGTTACCCCTTTAGCCCACCCCAATTTCCAGCACAGACAACAAAATGGCCGCTGCACCATAACCTACCTCAATTGCATTGCACCGAGGCGTCGCCAATGGCGTCATCGCCATCGTCTGCGTTCGTTTGCCTTCGTCCTTCAGTTTAAAATGTCAGACACACACACACATATATATCAAATACACAGATACTTATGCAGCTTACTCATACAATGAAACAGCAGATACAAGGTCTGGCTTGTACATTGCAATATGACATTTTGCAATTACAATGCGTTGGCATTTGCAAATTTTTAACGAACAAATGTAATTGCAAATTATGAATTAAGTGTTTTGGTTTTTTTTGTTCTTTTTCCAAGTAACCATAGTCAAGGTTACCAGGCAAAAGCTACACCAGCAATCCAGCTCAAAGTGCGAAGCAGCCATAGTACGCCAAAGCTTATCACTCTGCGCTTTAAATTTAACATAATATTATATTTATTTATAATCAAACAATTGACAAAGTAACCAAAGATGAGCATGAATAGACTGGGAATACTTTAAATTGCTTGCTACCAAGCAACCAAAGCAATTACAGATGGACCAACTCATCCTATCAACAACAAAAGGTTACTGAACTTTCAAAAAAAAAATGGCTATGAGCTTACAAGGCTTTGGTTATGCAAATATTACAAAATATGTACATATTTAATAAATATTTTTCCAACTGCAAAGCAAGCTAAAAGTATGCAATACATTTTTTTTCTTACTGTATAACTTTTGCTTGCCACAAGAAAAACTCATCTTAATTAAAATTTTCTATGGAAACTTGAGTGGAATATGGAAACATTTGCTTTTAAATGGTCGAGTTTGAACTTAACTTACAGTTTTACATATTATTTTGAATCTAGATGTTTAATGGGTTTTCATGTGGAAGATATAGTTAAACAATGTAAATAAATGGATTTGTTCCGCTTTTTAAACTCAAGTACATTTTAAACGTAAATTCATTGGAATAAAAGTGAATTTGTGCGCTGTATTTTCAACGATTTATCGGAGTGAGTTATATATGTAAGACTTTATAAATTCTTTTTCAAAATTGGATATAACTTCCTTTCTTTTTCAACGATTTGTGGGTTCATCATTATCAGAGTTATCAAGTTAAATATTTCCGGCTTTATTAATTCTTTTCCTAAAATGGATATAACTTCTAAAGCCCGTCAAAAGCCAAAGACTTTTGACTTGTGCAACCAAGAAATATTTGACATCATGCCAAATTTTCTCAATAAATTAAAAATACCATATTAAGATATATAAAAAAATATATTAGCAAAACCTTTTAAAAGAATAAAGTACAAATTATACGAATTTATCTTATTACCAAACATAACATATCATAATCTTAAAAATGAAAAATTTTGAAACCATTAAAAAAGAATTGAATTCATTGTTGTACATCTATTTTTATATTATGCAGTCTGGTAAATCGATTTTTATCCACTTTACGACACTTGAAAATTTTAAATCAAGATCTGTTGACCTTGCTAAAATTTAAAAGCTCTCTCATAATGAAAGAGGAGCAGAGACTACTCAGTACGAGCAACGACCCAAAAGATTAGTAAACATGAGGCGCTTAGGCTCGTGTAGAATTACTAAAACAAGCCCACAAAAAAAAAGTGGTCTTAACTTCACAAGTGATTGGATTACCCTTAGAGTCCGCCGAGTCCGAATCCAAGATCCACAAAAGCTTAGCATGTCAGGGTTCTAATATAACCTAAAAAACACCCATTAAATGTATTTGAAGCTTATCTCAAAACTCTGACCTTCTAGAGTTTTTTGGACCTTCACCACAAAAGCATATAAAAAAAATGGTTAATGTCAGGCCCAGACGACTTTCAAATACCGTATAACATGAGAGTGCAATCAAATTCGGTATATTGCTTAGTTACTCCAAAAAACTTTTGATTGCCAAAGCATACGATTTCTTCATACACAAATGAATTATGTCCTGGAAATGTTGTTATGGGGCTTTATGATGTAATAAATACTTGGAAACTATAAAAAACTTCCGAAACCCGAAATGGAAAAAAAGGAACAATGCCCAAAAAACGTTTTCTTTTGATCCAAGTTAAGACCACTTTTTTTTTGGGATCACCATGCAAACTAGCTCAGTGCCAAACTAATACACTAGTTTACAAATTTAAGGATCATCGAGTGAACCTTCGTAAAAAAGTGTTTTATAGGATAATGTTGGGTCGAGGAACACGAAAATGATATTCGGTTTTTTTTCTTAAGCGCCGTTTTCGAGATTTTTTCAAAAAATATGTTTTTGGGCACTTTTTTCAGTTATTCGTCAATATCTCGAGAACAAAATTTTGTATCGACATGAAAGACAATTATATCGAAAGGTATTGATGAACACTATTGTACGAAGGTTCATTTTTCGTGTAAACTAGTGTTATCGCGCTGGTATGCTACATTGATGGGCTTTACACCAGACAACATTACTCAAAGACGTAATTTGTCTTATGGCCTTTTTAGTGTTTTTTTAGATATTCTTAAATTCGTATATTCAATATATTGATCACATCTAGCCAAAAATAATGATTAAGTTGGATCATGTTTTGCTTATAAGTTATAGTTCTGTGGTAATAACATAGGTTATGATCAGAGGGATCCAGGATTTTTTCACGGGGTTTTGGATTATTCATTTTATAAATAGTAAATCAATGAGAACTACTCCAACTTTCATTGAATTATGAATGAATAAATAAAAAAGCGTACACACTCCTTTAAAAAAATAATAGAAATGAAACCGAAATTAAAAAAAAATTCGAAAAAATATTACATAAAACGCTCTACAGTAAAAATACTTATTCGCAAATTTTATACCATGTTTATTTCTCAGTCCTCAAGCTGAGGTGAAAATTAAAATAGGTGTGTGTCAGTACATAACAAATTTTTTAAATTTTAAAAGTAAATATTTGCAGAAATTAAGATTTTGATTAAATTAACTAGGCAAAAATTAAAAAAACAATATTGGATGGGTTTTGAGCTTCAATTCAGTGCAGAGCAAAAAATACTTGTTCATGGGCTCCAAAATGAAGAAAAGTTATACAAATTATACAAAATTATAAGTTATTGTATATCAATGCTATATAAATGAGACCGTATCAAAATTGTATTACTAGCGTTCTGAAGCCGAAAAAAATCGATTGAAATATAAGGGGCACTTAAATAAACCTAATCCGTGAGTGACAATCATATCGAATAAGCTTTTATTTACAAATTGTTAAAAATCATAATAGTTATCCAAGATTGCAACTATGTAAATCTGCCCTAAAATCAACAATATTAAAAAACAAAATTTATTTTTAATTGAATGCATTTCTACTAATTGTTGTTTTTATTTCTAGACATTGATAGCTTTACGTAATTAATACCATTATCATGAAAAACTATGTAAAGGCCTATACGCAGAATGAAAAAAAATTCTGAAAGGAATATCCCAAATGGGATTTTTTTTTATATTGTTTTGTCTTTCCGTGCTACATTTTTTTGCATTCTGCGTACATGGTGCGGAATACAAAACAATGACTGCTTCGGAATAGAATCAAATTTTCTTTTCTCTTGCCATCTTAAATTTAAACATATTTTCAGTTTCGCAGAAAAAACACAAACACTTTATAAGCTATTATTTCGATACAACAAGTTTGGGACTTCGTCTATTTTATTTGAATTTACTTAAGAAAAAAATAAACTTGTTAACTTACCTGAACAAATTTTCCTTTTTTGATGTATAATATATAAATTATAAATACCAGTTCACTTATTAAAATAAATTATTATTTTTGTGCTCATATGCTCACAAGAAAAATAACTACGCAACGCACTGCTCACACTCACATTAAAATGCGCTTAATTAAATAGCACTAAAAAGCAGGTCAAGCTGCTTTATCTTTACGTTTGCATAAGATAAATGTGCAGATTAGCCGCGTCGTTTACTCTTATTGCTTGTAATACACTAAAGAAAAATAGGAACAAAAAAAGCCAAAGAGCGATCTTTGCTCTTTGCACACACACACGTGTTTTCACTTAGACGAGCTGCTTGCACTTATTGCATTTGACAAAATAAAGAATTAAGATCAAAAAGAAACAAACGAGAGCACTGTATTCTCACTGCACATAAAAAAAAAAATTTGAAAAAAAAACAAAAACAACTGCCTGCGCTTCTTTTTACACCCACGCATAGTGCACGCAATTTCAATTAGCTTTCCTTTTCACACTTTTCATAGTCAACTTCAGTGCGCACTTTATTAATTTTCTTTAAAGTAAACAATTTAAATAATTGTGCGTTTTTGCTAACTTGTGCAAATTGTGGCTAATAATTCCATTAACTGATTTTACGCATTTTAACCAAATTTAGCAACGCTTAAAATATTTAGTTTTTAATTTTTAATACCAAAGCGTGACCGAACGCTTCTGCTTTGTGTTTCTCTTTCTTCATTTTCTTTAGACTATGTGTTGCAGAAGTAAAGGAGACGCCTTTTCGTGTGTAGGATTTATCGCTCTCTGAGATAGAGTTTGTTGCACTGGAGAGTTGAATATAACCAGTAAAAACACATATTCATATGTAGATCAATTGAGCGAACTAAGACACCTTAAATTGTAAATGCATTGGCAAAAAGTTTAGCCCTGTCAGCAATGCAGTAAAATAGGACTTTTTAAGCATAATTATAGTGGTATGGTAAAAAGTAGTCACTAACATCAATTTGAAGGTTCTAATGGAACATTAAATTGTAGCAAAGAATATAGAACTACAGTAGTTCTATATTCTTTGATTGTAGCCAGTAGACACTATTAATGGATATGCATTTTTTTATGAGCGAGAAGTATTTGCAAACGTGTCATATTAATTGCCATGTTAACATAAAATATATAAAATTTTATTTTTTTTCGTGAATATATTTACGAATAAAGCAAAGAAGAATTTATAGCAAAAAACAAGACGTTATCTTAATAAAAAATTAAACATTTTATTTTTTCTATTTTTTGTTGGCTATATGAACTATATAACAAATATTGCATACTTGAAGTAAGGCTCACGCTAAAATAACGATCGTGTGACGTAATTCGCTTAAACTATCCCACTCATCCTAGCAACTGACTTAACCAATGCGCCGCCTCCTCTTCTTTACATCGTATATGCACACAGCTGTGGCAGCACTGCCAACTGTTTCGTTTCCAATGAGTGCAATAGTTTTGTGCTATGACCCCAGAAGCAGTGCGCACATCTGGCAGCGCCATTAAAACAGTACAAAAAAGTAGTGAATAAAAATTATCCGTGCGTGGCGCGTAAAAATATTTTTATTAAAAATTTAATAATTTAACGTGTTGAAAGCAGTGTTAAATAATAAAAGAATGTGTTTGATATTTTATGCAATGTGTAAAAGTGTGTTTAATGTTTTGTATACTGTGTAAAAGTGCAAGAGCCTGAAATGCCGTGGGCTGGCTGCTGCCAATAGGCTCAATAGTTTTTTTTTTTGGTGTTTCACTTTACAAAAAAGTACGGGAAAGTGTAAATATAATTAAAATATTGTTTATTAAATCAATTAATTACTAATAAACGCATAGTTTGGCAACAAGTGCGAATTTTTCAAACGTTTCCATACAAAATATTGGCTCGGCATATCAACAAGTGTGCAAGTGCAAGTGAGTAAGCAGTAAATTTTTATTTTTTATAAACTTTATTCGTATGGGGGGAGGGGAAGCTAAGCTATTTTAAGCTATATTATTTTATTGTTTAATTCAATTCAATTTATTGTACTAAGCTAGCTTACTGATATAAAGGAGCAAGGAGTGTCAATACCATTTCAATATTAGCCTGTCTGTCTAGTTCAGCCATAGAAAATAAATTCAAAAATATTTTTTTTAAGTTTGAAGATTTATTGTTAAAAAATGCTGAAAAACATTTTAATCATAATAATGCCCATCGTTTTCTACGACTTTGGTCCCTCTTTCATGAAGAATTCAAAAACTTGTCGTCCTTTGAGGCGATCCGGAAGGCAGCGCTCGTTTGAAAACAAGTGGTACAAGTAAGGGTCTATTTCTGGAGAATTTGGTTAAGAGATCCCATCCTTGATGACCTTCGCTTTACAAACCGTAGGTCGGTGGTTCGAATCCCCGCAGTAGCACTAGTACATTTGCCTAGCACTGGCATCGCTAGCTCAAAGACGCTATTTGTCCAAGAAAATCTCTATTAATTCAAGACACCGCCGTTCGGATTCGGCTATAAACTGTGGGTCTGTTCAGGGAACTATTATCCTTGATGACTCTGGTTACATGTGTCGTGTTCATAAATTATGTCGTGAACCATTTTTTTACCTTCAATGGCTGGCTTAGTTATGACATTTTTTGTTGGTATCTTTATTCATTGATTGTTTAATAAGGTTGGAGTAGGTTATAAAAGATCACTCCGAGCTGATCCCACCAGATGCACAGCAAAATCCATGAATATTCGGTTTTGACACTGATGTTGATGCTTGGCCGTGTATACCCTACAGATTTCTAGGTTTTGTATTGTCGTAGTGAATCCACTTTTCATACCCCTTTCACAATTCGATGTAAAATGCCTTTTGCCCTTGGATCATTCTACGTAGCTTGGTCGAATTTGCTGGGTGTCCAGACGTTACTTTTGAGTTTGACATGCATCTTCATCCATGAGTTCCTCCAACTCAACGTCTTCCCTTCCCGTTCCTTGTCAGAACTCTCGAAACTCCGAAACTAGTATTCATAGGTTTTTATCGATGGAGCATGATCCTTGTATGCTTCGTACCGCAATCGGTTAGATTCCCTCAAAATTTTTTTTTTTGGTTGTCATTGTTATTGTATAATTTCTATTATATTTTTGGCGGGAAATGATTAAGCTTTCAAGCTTATAGGGTTGATGAAAAATCTGTTGAAATTGGTTATAAGACACCTAAAACTTGGTTCTACAGCCAATTTGTTTAGTTTTTGCGTTATTACAAATATATTTCTGAATAAATACAATTTATTCTTTATGTTTAATCCGGAATTTCTAAAAATAAATGGATACAACACACGAATTGGATGTAGTCTTTGTGTATAAGCTTTTCACTAGATTGTCATATTTTTACCATTTCTTTACGTTTCCAGGTAAAAAATATTTCCTGTGTCTTTTTTGGATCCACGAAAATTTTCCACCTCTAGAAATACTTAACCAATCCAAAGCGGCATAAAATCTAAAATTTTATGAAAATATTTTTGGAAAATGAATTGATTAGAAGACAACAGAATTTTTTTTCGAATATTTTGCCAACCCTGCAAATTTGGCGCACTCGTGAAGTCAGGTGAGTAATGACGTCCCTGGCATTTGCAAATTGGCGCGAACTAGTTGCTGACTTTCGATTGATGCCAAAATTGTTGCAGTTGATTAAATATAAAGGTATTAGTATGGAAAATAAACGTCAAGGTATGTAGAATCAATTTCAAAACGAATTGAGTGTCGTCTTTGCATGTGCTTTTTCGTAGTCCAATGTTTTGTGTTTGTCTTTTTAATAGTAATATTTAACAAAGGTAGTTGTGTTTTGTGGAGCATTACTTTCGAGGCGCGCGCTGTTGCAAGCAACTAAAAGATTCATATTTAAAAAGTTTCGTTTGCCCGTTTTTGCCCCTTTTTGCAAAAATCGGTGATTTGCAGTCTAGTTTGAGTTTAGCCGTGCAGAGCTGCTGGATGTATGGAGTAACAATTGTCGCAATGAAGCTGCAGTAACCACTTATATATTGGAGAAAGTAAACAACAATGGGGTAGAAGCAACAAATAATATAATTAAAAAGAAAGTAAAACGATTTTTTGTACATATACATAAATACTTGCAGAAATGCAAAAGAATGCTAAGTCGCTTTAAAAAAAATCACGCACACTGGCTCTCATTAAAGATGATTATATTGTTCGACGAGACCATTACGGATACTCCATCACCTACAAAAAGAGGTCGTCCTACCCTTACTGATATGGAAACTGAAGATCGCTTGAAAAGAAAATTGGCTTCGGAGTTAGACGAGAATTGTGCCCATGAGACAAACCATCTACTGCATGCGGCAGCTGTTTCAGCTAAAAAATCTCGCCAAAGTGACTCACTCATACATCAAATAACTCCAGGTGAAGCTCTGGCATGTCTACTAGAAAACTTTTGTTTTCGTTGTCTAAAAAGCAATATGTCAGACTAGATTGCTAGCCAAAAGCCGAAACAGTGATATATTTCCCAGCTACAAGAAATTTCAATATAGAAGTGCTTGAAAATTTCCACACAATATTAATTGTTTTATCATGTGACTATCAAATTTCTTCAGAAAAATTTCGACAATTTTGTAATAGAACAGCAGCTTTGTACATGGACATGTATCCGTGGTATCCCATGTCAGCAACACTTCACAAAATACTGGCCCATGGATCGCAAATTTTTGAAACTTCTGTTGTTCATGTTGGTTCTTTAGGTGAAAATGCTGCAGAAGCAAGAAATAAATTTTACAAGAAAGATCGTCGATCTCATTCAAGGAAAAGTAGTCGACTGAATAATATTACCGACACATTTCACAGAGCTATGGATTCATCAGATCCTTTCTTGTCGAGCCTTTGCGTTGCTGAAAGAAAGCGATCTAACAAAGTGAAGAAGCTTCCCAAAGGGGAAGTGAAGTGTAGAGCGGCGTTGAAGTTGAAAGCGATAGCGATATTAATAACAATTTGTAATAATTTGAAAAACGCATTAAATTTATATATATGAAGTTAATTATTTCATTATAAGTATGTAAAGCTATTTCTAAAATGTCAATTCTAATAAAATGCATGTGATAAACATTAAAATCTAAATTATAATGAAATAAAATCACATGACGACAATTTTATTGCTAACCGCTTTGTACCAACCCAAGCATCTATGGGCGGTAGGAGTGGGCGTGGTCAGATCGATCTGAAATTTTTCTTAGTTCATATAGGTGTCATTACAATTAACTGTACAAAATCTGAAGTCTCTAGCTTAATTTTTCGATTTTATGCCAAAAATTCGGGCTTTGGGACCATTATGCAATGTTTTAAACGCATACGGTTGTTTGCTTGTCATAGTAGGTGTAAAAGTTTTTGAACTAAGTACCTATAGCTATATCTTCGCCAAATATTGGTGCAGTACATTCTCGTAAATCCGAAAAGTCTGATATAAAAGCGTTGTAAAGAATTGGAGACAGATAAAATCCTTGTGGACACCCAGCATCAATGCTCCAGATCGCTCATTTTGACCCTCTTTCAAGCGAAAGTTCGATTTTTTGTTTTTTAAGTATTACTTTTGTGAGTTCTTTAATGAAGTTAAACCTGTGCATTTTGAATACAAAAGTAAGAAAATACAGTTAATTAGCTATAGTTTTTTATATACAGCCATTACAGTTAAACTTAATAAACCAAATACTTATGTTTCTGCCGGAAAGATTATTAAACTTAAAAGAATAGAATATTTTTAAGAAAAAGAATTTTATAAATGATGTGCGAAAAGTTGTTACTTACTGCTTGTATGGTTGTAACACATTGTGAATTGTAAGAAATTACTTGTCAAATTGGACAACAAAAATATTATAATGTATTTACTGATCAGGTGCATCTGGGTATCTAGGTGATTTTGCAAAACATAACAGTAACAGCGCAGGTAGCAGGTAGTCCAGGTGGCATCCGACAGTCAGATACCCTGCAGTTGATTTTTTCGAAATAAATATCTTAAATGCTCAATTTCTCTCAGCAACATATGTATTACTAGTGCTTTAAGGTACGCAGGTAAGGCTGCTCGATCAAGTCGACCATGTACACAGTTCCTGAAAAATAGGGCTTTGCCGTCTAAATTTGAATTATACTGCTCGTGGGAGTGCCCTCGCACGACCGGATTCTGGAGAACATTGAACTATAAGTTAGCAGGCCAAATAGTCGTTAAAAATAAACGTCTTCTACGTCACAGGACAATGAACTTTTCGTACCGCAAACAGACGAAGCCCAAGACTAGGGACTAAGAAATTAGACCCTTGATGGCCCATTATCTGGGCACACTCCACTCTGCCTCCTCTCTATTCACTTCTAGGTAAGGGAAAAATATTAGTCTATTTTTGGTTTGGCGCTTATTTTATCAGTTGAAGTGAACTAATAAAAATGTCAAGAACAATTGTTATTCCCACGATTTTTTACAATATGACGTAACTTCAAAGGGAATCTATTTGAATTTCCTTACGCGCATTTCAATCAGCTGTTAAAACCTCAATGACGCTCTTAGCTTTAACGCACGTATCTTAACTGAGTACATTTAAATTAGATTTTCATTTATAGATTTATTACGTTAGTTTCTAGCAGAGCAGAGCGCGTGACTGTTGCCATAGTCTTGGCCGTAACGTCACTAAATTGGCTCGTTACTTACAGCTGGTTGACATTCTTAAAAGTTAGTCGAGACACACGAGTCCAATGGGCTCTATAAATAGTTATGCATAGCTCGTGTTGCCAACTGAGGCTGGAAGCACTTCTTTGAAGTGCCAGGAGTGTGGAGTGTCTCTAGTAACTGATACGATAAATCAATGCACACAACGCACAAATCATTAGGAGGCATTTGTCAAAATGATTGACATGTCAATGTTGATGACAATGTTGTTGTAGCATTCCAGCTCTGAGTTGTTTCCCTACCACTCCAATCGTATGACTGCTGTATACATATTGAGTACACTTTGTCCTAGTTGCTAACTAGTTCAGCTGCGTATGGAATACTTGTCGCTGACTGAATGAAATTCACTCGGGAAAGCATTTATAATGGCTGATAAATATTGCGTACATTAAGACTAGTATATTTTATTTTTATTGCCAAATTTCAAGTATTTATGGATTTATTGATAACTGAATCGATACCGCAGTGGTAGCGGACTCGCTGTGTAACCCGATGGTTGGTGGTTCGATTCCCGCAGAGGCACTGGTACATTTGCATAGCAGTGGCAAATACACTATTTGCCCAAGAAAAGCTATTAATTCAAGACACCGCCGTCTATAAACTGTTGGTACTTCGAACAGTTATTAATAGAGATCCCCATGCTCCAGCTAGGGGCGACTGACAAAAATAGTCTAGTCAGGGAATTATTATTATATTATAACTAAATATTTATGTAAACTTTTTTTGGCAACGTAAAGGAATAAAAGTAATTTAATAATTTTTTTGATTCACTCTAAAAAAAAATTAGCATTAAAAAAAAATTTAACATTTTGTAACCATTGCTGTTTTCTCCAAAATCGAGTTATCGATAGTTGATTATTTAGATAGGCTTTTTCTTTGGAAATATATAGCTCGTAAACGAATAAAGATATTTAAATAATTTTTAAAATTGACTTTAAAATAAAATTAGGCTATAAAAAAAGAAAAAAATTCATATTTTCTCACAAATATGAATAAAAAAAAGAAAAAAATGCATATTTTCTCACAAATAGGGTGATCAAATTTTTGGCAAGAGACTAAATTAAAAATTGTTCTAAGCCAATAAGAAACTCAGCTCTCTTAAATACTATTGATATTGCGATTAAATCCGAAATTTGTATAATATTAGTACAAATCTCAAATTTGCTTATCCCGGCTGTTATATCTCAG
Source organism: Chymomyza fuscimana (assembly GCA_949987675.1). NCBI lineage: Eukaryota > Metazoa > Arthropoda > Insecta > Diptera > Drosophilidae > Chymomyza > Chymomyza fuscimana. The sequence goes on along the minus strand of OX465089.1, from coordinate 26,020,913 downwards.
TGTCTAGTCCTTCAATCACTATCAATCTCTTATGATTTTTTTGATCTGTGGTGCCTTCTTTTTTATGTTGCATACTTTTGTACAAGCTTTATATATAGTCCTTACCTTTGCTACAAGGTATAAAAATGCATCGAATGATGGTTTAATAATCAAATGCAAATCAAATATTATTGGGTGTATATATTTTATAAATTGGTGTTTCTTACGCTAGAGTTCTGCTTTTGAAACCTATCCACAACTAGTTACTTTTGGAGTAGTGATGGCCATTAATGTGATTCCATAGTGTGGTTGTTGTTATTGTTATTGATAGTGCTGATAAGGCAAATGGCAAGGATGCTGTCATACAAGTGGTTGTTGCTCCTACAACGCACATACGCACAAGCATCCTAAGCATTCTAAGCACACACATACCCGCACATACGCATTATCCCGCAGCTTGCATGAAGGTTCAATAATGACGTCGTTGCGTGTATGTGTGAGGATGCGTGCGTGTTTGTGTAAGTGTGAGCAACACCAAAACATGGCACGGCAGCTAACTGGGTCAGGGCTGTCAGCTCCTTGTTGTCCTTACGAGTACGTGAACGACTCGTTTGCCGTTTTAACGCCCTGACACGATAATTGTATATTTGCATCCGTTGCATTTTGATGCCTAAATTTTTGCTGAATATAATATTCCAGAAAGACAATTTAACTAGAGATGTAAACGATAAAAAACAGGCAACAAAAATTCTATGGGCGTGGCCAGATTTTGACCAAAAGTCCCCAAAATAAAGTCAGAATTGTGTAAAAAAAAAATATTAATTTATAAGCAGTGGTTTTTAAGTTATTGGCAATCAAAGTTGACATATTGTATTTTTTTTAAATTTCACGATTATTTACGGAAAAAAAAAACACGCATTTACCATGATAAGTGTAGCTACAAAATCTTCATTCACTTTATTGTTTATAAATATTACTTCACAGAAAAAATAAAATTGAGCTTATAAACTTTTTGGCTTTAAATATATTCGAGTAGTTATAAAGATTTTGTTGGTTTTTTTATCATTTGGCTACTTTGCTTTAAGTGTACCTCCGACTTCCATTCGATATTCAATCGAAAAAAAATTTATAAATTTTTTCACATGTTTTACAAGAATATGTAATTCCTCCCGATTTTCGGAAATTTAATTTTGTATCTTAAAGTTTAATTGTTTTTAATTTCTTAGCTACCTAAATAACCATTTTTTCAAAAGTTGTATTAAAATGTGCAATTTGAAAATTGTATAGCATACTTACAAAGATGCAGGTCAAAAAATGTAAAAATTATCAATTTTGACGAAAAAAGTAAAAATTTAAATACGGGTTTTTAAATTTTTTTTTTCGGAAATTAAAAGATAATGCAAAAAAAGGTTATAACTTTTAAAAACCAGATGGATTGCTAAAAGCTAAAACTGTTTGGGACTATAAATCCGAAACCATTCAATATTTTGGGTATAGGATATTTTTGCCATGTATCTGGAGCTCTGTGTGAAATATGGTCCTTTTACAATTAACCGTTTTATTTTAAATTGAGTTCAATTTTTTTTTTTGTTTTTTTTTAATTTTTTCTAATTTTGCTCTGTTTTATTGATATCTTAAAAAAAATCTGAGGAAAAAAATAAAAAGTGAAAAAAAGCCATATAGTGTTTTAGTTCGTTTTTTGAAGAATATTTTATTTTTACTCTTAGTAAATCAAAAATAAAAAAAAATATTATTTAATAAAAATACAAGCAAAAGACAGAAATAAAAGACATTCACCGTAATTATTATTTTCTTATTGATCCAATGTAATTCAGAAAAAAAAAATGTGAATCAGTTCCGAGAAGACGAAAATTTTAAAACCAAAAATGTTGATTTATCTTAAAAATAGAAGTGTGATTATTTATAAAACTAAAAAAAAAAATTATGACCAAAGCTGTAAATAGTATATAATGCCAAAAATTCAATGGCAAATAGATATAAAAAATAAAATACAAAAATGTGTCTCGACTGAGAAGCGAGCCTGGGGCTCAAGCCACAGTTTAGATTCTATAACTCTACCAAATCACTTGTTTGTTTTTTTGACGCATTTCATTATTATACAGAACAGTTTAGTATATTATTTATTATAGTCTGAGAAAGCAAACGTCTCTATTACATACACGTACATAAGTTAATCTATCCATGTGCTTTATTAAAATATTTAAAATATTTTGGTATCCTGAACTAAAAATGCAGTCGAAAATTTTTGTATGGCACGCATTTGTGGTTTTAAAAAAATATCTGAGCTTCCCTAATATGTTGAGTTGTACTGAACCGATTACAAATTATTTCACTGCTCATCTTTATGCATGCTCGCTTAAAAACACTTTTTTTAATTAAAAAAAATAAAAATAAAAATGTAGACTTATAGAAAAAGTTTTAAATTAATTTTTTTATATATCAATAATTTTACTAGTTCGTAAGAAATGAGTAATCTTATCGAAATTAGAATGAAAATGTAAGAGCTATGGTTATTTTTTTTTAATATATGATAATTTTTACTGTAAACTAATGTAGTTTAATAAATTACAGACAATAAAATAATAAAATAAAATTTAAAAAAAAAAATATTGATCGCGAGAAAATGTAGAGTTGTAGAGGGTTGTTCGTAATATTTTTAAAAGTTAATCGTCATTAAAATTTTTTTACTAAAACTTATTAAATTTAGATTACAATAGCTTTACACCTTTTTAATTATAAAATTACAATTAATGGTATTACCTTGTCTAACTGAAGTTAATTATTTAACCTTGCTAAAGGCTTTACTAGACTACTTCTATTTTTAAGAATTAGAAACCTGTTCTTTATTTGTATTTCTTAAATATAAATAAAAATATACATATTTTTTTTTTTATATGTAACTAACATAACAGGCAGCCAATTCTGGCCTGTACAAATAGTTGAGTGTAACTCAAACCTTGAAGCGTTGAGTCCTTATATAACATGAAGTGAATACACTCATGTGCCATGAATAAAAGGTGTGAGTAAGGCGCACTGATGTGAAAAATAACTTAAAAGGACTCGCCTCAACCTTGTCGCATTCAACAATTGTAACAATATGGCGCATTTAGGCCAAGTGGCGTTTTGGCCAACTGCCCAAGCAACAAAGGTCGAAGGAAAAAAAAAAATGAAAATTAAAATGGATCGTCAACGTGTTTGCAAGGTATAGCTAGAGGTCATGCATATAAGGCTAAGAACAAAGAGATAGTGACTCGGTGCAGAGTCGATTAGCAAAACAAAACATGGCGCTACTTGACCCAAAATGCAAACCCTTCATAGTGTGATTAATGCATACGATGAGGCTTATTAAGGGCACAGATTATGCAGGCAGCGTCCTTGTTGCTCGCCAAGTGACAACTAATCTAGCATGCTCTAAAGGCTTACCGGATTTTTGAAGAGGTAGCATGAGCAATGGGTTTAACCTGAATATGCATGAATGCAGAGATATTGTACCATATATACGCTACCATTTTTATGTGTGCCAAGTGGCGCTTTTTATTGACCTTCGGCTAGCGCGCTTATGACGTCACAAAGCAAACAACCACTGCGAGTGTGAGTGAGAGACCGTGAGAAAACGGGCGATTGAACGCCATTTCGCGATTTTAAAGTCTATTTTAGTCGTAACAACAGCAACCGGCACACCCAAAAATAGCAAATTAAATTTCTGCAGCAGTTGCTTGAAAGCATAAAAATAAATTGGAATGGCAAACCAAGTGAGAAGAGAGAGAGAGAGAGAGAGAGAGATTGAGAGGATACGCGATGAGTATGTAAGGTAAGGAGTACATAAATAAAGGTATTAACAACGTGCCCCAAAATGTATGCTATATATGAATATGTGTGGAAAGTAAACTGTTTTAATGCGTTTATAAGCCGGTTGGGAATAAGAGCAGTTCGAAGGGAAATTCTGCAAACTTTTAGGGTGAAATCTTTGCTGATCCCAGCCAAATCAAAATGGTATAGCGTGCAGCTTTTTGTCATGTTTTGGCTTGAAAAAAAATGTTCCGGTAAGATATTTTTAGATAAGTCAGCGGTTACGGTTGGGTTGAATATTCTGAGTTATTTAATTAATTTTCTAAATTGAATTGAAAACTAATTTTTTTTTTTTTTTTATTTATTTATTTATTGCAAAAACTCAAAAATTCATGTATTTTTATATATTGCATTTATCATATGTTTTATTGTCGCCAATCCAGGATGCAGCTGGAGCCATCATTGGGCATGAACTGCCTTAAGGCCAAATCAGGCCGTTAAAACAATGTTGGAAATGTTGTTAGGGGAATAAATTTATCAACGATCGCCTTTTTAATCTTGTTATTGGGTTTTCATTCAGTAAGTTTTTCGCCAGCCTGTTTGTGTGTCTGGTTAGACGCTCATTGTATCGGCTAACGTGCTTGTTAATTTGGATTTCCACGGTATCCAGATTGAGGTCGTGGTGCAGGGTCGAATTTCTTACGTACCAATCGCAACCAGTAATAAGCCGCAATGCCTTATTTTGGAACGTCTGTATACGTAAGCGATTCGAGCGAGCCGCCATACCCCAGATCTGGATAGCGTACCTCCAAGTAGGTGCCACTATTGTGTTATAAAGCGCTTTTTTACACCGTAGAGGAAGAGGACTTTTTTTATTTAGCAGCCAATACATTTTGGTCATTTTAAAACTAATGGGAAGATTTTAGGCGCTACATCCCGACATAATATTTTTCTATATCATACGATATTGTCGTGCAAGGAAAAAGTACATTGTTTTATTATTATTATTTAAATTTAGTGGAAAACAGAGTTAACAATTGCGGGATACTGACGTTAAGTTTTCCCGCAAAGTATAAAGAATTTTTATTTTGTAGTCTACATAACTGTACATACCGATTTTGGTAGTGTTTGCAAATAATAATATTTGAAATAACTTGTTTTTTAAAAAACTGCTTGGTAAAGCAGTTCAAATTTTGTCATTTCTGGCCATTTGGGGTTCTATAATTTTGGAAAGCTTTCGTAGTATGTTGGGAAACTCGGCCAGATGTCGACATGAATCGGCCAACTTGATCCGCATGCTGTTAATACGCAGCTTTTGGTAAAAAGATATTATAGTCTGCGAGATCTATTTGGCGGTCGGACAGATATATGGATAGGTAGACAGGAAGACAGGGCTATACTGATTCGTATGAAATCTTAAGTTTTTGTTGCTTAACCTAAATTAATAAATTAACTCAATTTGCTTAAAACTATTTTTATTTCAAGCGTGAAGGCTTTCTAGAGAAAACTATTATATTTTCTACCAAAATGATCTAAGCTTGAAGGGTAAAAGTAAACTTTTAACACTTTTAAACTTGGTTTTGAAACCAGTTTCCCATAAGTAACCATTTTTTTACAGAGAGACTGCCAAGTTTAGTTGTTTTTGGTGGGTTGCTTATTTAATTCTTAAATTCAACTAAAATCCTTTGGCAATCATTTAAAAGCTTTTTCGGTATAAAATGTTGAATCGAGTTGTTATTTATAGCTGAGCAATTTTCATACCTCAGGGTTTTTTTTTTGTGTAAATGTATGTACGAATATAGAAAGAGAGACATCAGAGTTACCTCCAATATGGTAAGGAGGACAATTGAAAAAGATCTGAGCAAATCCGTCTGTCTGTTTGTATGGCCGGATCTTGGAGACTATAAGCGCTAGGATATTCAAATTTGACATTTGTACACAGAGAGATAAAGCTTATTTTATTTTTTCTGACACATCCCTTCCGACAACAAATAATTTGGAAGCGCTTTATTTTCTACAATTTCAAAGCTACAGCTTTATTTAGCATAGAAAAAATGTGGGAAATAAAAAAATCGTTTAATTGATACCAATTATCATTATAATAGGCCTATAAATACTGTAGATTATCGCAATATTATATTTTAAGGGCGGGAATTCGAATCGCCTCAGTGGGTAGCCTAGTTAATAGAGTGTTGGTCCCAAAACTTTCCTTCGCGCCTTGTAGAGTCCAAGGTTCGAATCCCAGACAAACGAAATTTTTTTTATTTAATATATTTTTTTATTTTATGTGAAGTAATCTGAAGACCTTTTATATATATATATGTTAAACAAAAAAATTATTTTTTTTAAATTATAAAAATGCGATATAGCTGATAACCTACAAAAATGCTAATACTAAAAATTCTTCGTTCAAACTTTCAAGCAGTTTAATTAATGTTTAACAATACCATAATTCGACTAATTAAGTAAATAGTAAAAAATGCCTTTTTGTGTTCGAATGATTTAAATTTTGTCCTTCTAACCAAATTAATGAACCAAAACAGATCAAAAACCTTAGCCTTAGCCCCCAAAGAATACACCTACACATATATATGCAAATGAACAACTTTTAGCTGTGACCTTGAAATTTCTAATTTCTAAGACTTAATTTTATTTTTAATTGCAGCAATTAAAACAATAGCAGTGGTTGGAGCAAAAAAAAAAAAAAATGTCGAGTCAACATTATTTAAGCAGCTAAAACAGATGCTGGCTAGGAATAAGGCTGGGCATGCTGATAAGGCACGTTGTAGCCGTAAAGAGTGTTATTGTAGGGAGTGTTGGAGGAATTCGGATGGCTAAATAAAAACCAAGATATAGAGACAAACGCTGTGTATTAGTTGGAATAGAACGCGTCGCTTTGTATCCTTCAACTGCAGTTAAATGCCAAATCAGCGCGAAATGTTCGAGAACGCAAAGAGAGATAGTGGATGTAGCAATAGGAAGGCAGAGGAAGAGAGGTTGACTGCGTGTATCTGCTGCTGCTGCAACCTTAACTGTTGTTTTTATTATTGTTTTGCCAAGCCGGTTGCAAATGTCACTGAAAATGCCAATCGGAGAGGCTGTGTCTGTGTGTGTGTGTGTGTGTGTGTGTGTGTGTGTGTGTGTGTATCTGTGTATGCCGGGCTGCAATTTAATGTCCTTGCAGCGAGTTCATTGCACGCTATGCGTCCCAAAGGCTGCAATCTGCATCATTTAGCTCACCATACTCTCTCAGAGAGCGCAAACGCAGCAATGGAAGAGAGAGAGAGAGAGAGCAAGAGTGTGAGCGTGTTTTTATTGTTGAGCAAGAGCTTGGGTAAGCTGGCAGTTCAATGCACGGCAAGTAGGTTAAAAGCAGCGGCCACCCAGCAGAAACATTTAGCTGGCTATGACGTCATTAAAATGCCGCCACATACAAACCCAAAAAGGGTTTGCTGCGTGTGTGTGTGAGCTACGGTGTGTAATCGTGTGCATGTGTATATGAGAGCATAAAGGCGGCTTAGTTTCGATGTATCTGCTACATGTTTGTACATATATTTTGAAATACATATACTTTTACTTTTGCACTTTTTTGCTCATATATATGTATGTGTGTGTTGCTTCGTTGTATAAAATGGGCACAAGGGCATTTAGTGTATGTATGTGTGTGTGGCATTTTTGCTGACTCTGACTATAAGTAGACAGTTAAATGAAGTGTGTGGCATATTGCCATTTATAAGTGACTCTGTGTGTGTTTATGTGTTGTAGATTTAAAATTTTCCTTCATTGTTTCCGGTTGCACAAAATGCCAACGAACATTCTCAAACAGATTATAAAACAAAAACAAATCAGTGCTACATTTAGTCTAAGCTTTTTGACAAAAGTTGGTAATATTGCAAAAGCCCTAAGGTATGCAATAATATTTTTATGCACAAAGCTACTGTTTTGAGTAAAATTGTATACATTGCAGCCCTTGGGCGCTTTTATCAAATTTGCCAAACCAAAATTTCAGGATTTCCTGTTTTAATTCATATTTGGAAGTGTTAACGTTGCTTCACGCCATTTGAGCCAAAACCACTTTTTCCGTTGAGGTTCTCGACACTTTTTATGTGATATGGCTGGGAAGGCAAAGCGTTTTAAAATTTGCAGTATAGGAGTGATATGAGAGTTTTTACTTACCCAAAGCGCCTATGGGCTCCGAAATACCTGCCAGCGCCTTTGTGCCAAAACTGGTTATTTTTTTTTTTGATGAACTTGTGGCTTTTTCAAAGTGAACCTTTCACCATCTAGTACAGTAACAGAAGGCTCAAAAACGACGTCTGCTGGAAAAAATACTTAGTTGATGTAATTTTCAGAGATGGTTTGGGATCCTGTTCTAAGTCTAAAAACCTTTGTGGAAGGGGGGCGTGGTATTTTTCGAATAATTTGGAAATATCTTAAAACCGGTAGATTTTTGCGGAAATTTTACCCAAGTAATTGAAATTATCTACAAAATGAGTCCTCTATCGATTTCCTACGATAAACGAATTTCGAGCATTTCTTAAAACGTTAACGTTATTTCTTTCCCGATTTTATGTCTCTTATAAAAAATTTTCAAGTTAATTAGCTCAAATATCAAGTTAGATTAGCCCAGATCTTACAGTCCAGTTCCAGATCCATGCGTTCTTACAGACGTATACGTCCAGCTCAATTTATTTTGTTGTCCTCAGAATTTTTGTTTTTATTTATTTATACAGAAACAAAAAGTCTATTCATTTCACAATAACAAAAAAAAAAACAATTGACAATTCGACATATATAGCGTGTCTAGGGTTAAGTTTCATACCAAGAAAAAGTATCACAAGTAGGCATATATAGAATTAGAGATTTGCTAATTTTTTGCCTTAAACCTTCAAAGTCAGCCTTGAGATATACGGCAGGTTCTGGAAAAGCTTACTTGTTTGATGTTTGGTATCAAAAAAACGATTTTTTTACTTCACTGATTTTTACCACCCAAATCAAAGCAGTAGCTTTCAAATTATTTAAAAAATAGTGCTTTGAAATTATTTGGGCGTATTTTAAGGGCTTGGCAGAATAAAAAAAATAATAAAGTTAAGCAGCTCAAATATCGAGTTAGGTTAGCCCAGATCTTACAGTCCAGTCCCAGATCCATGCGTTCTTACAGACGTATATGTTCAGATCAATTTATTTTGTTCTCCTGACAATATTGGAGGTATCCCTATGGAGTCTTCGATGTTTTCTTCTTCATGTTATATACATTTACACAAACTTTATATACCCCTTGACTTAAAATATAGCCTATTAAAAGGATTGAAATTCCAAGAAATTATTATCGTGATGACAAAAATTTAACTAAGCCTAATTTGAGTATAAGCGGAATTTTTATGATTTCAAAATTATTTATTCAGCCGTTCTCCGGAAAACGAAAAACCAAAACGAATTTTATTTGGATTCGTAACCCGGGAACCCTGTCGCACTTATCGGCCATGTGTTCATGTATGATACGCACACATACACATACCAAAAAAAAATAGTTTTGCACAATGCACAATCTAAGAATATTTAAAAAATTATTTCAGTATAAAATTCGTGCTTTTAAAAACCTATTTTGGGGATTCGTTTTTATTCCTCTTTCAACAACACATTCGTTTTCAAACCACATTAAAAATTCGTTTTGGTGGAATTTGGAGTTTTCAAAACGAATCCGAATAAATTGCTCGGATTCATTTTCCGAAGGACGTCTGATTATTACTATTTAAACCTATTCAAAACTATTTTTGTGCTTTCCATCAAGCATTATTCAAATAATTTATCGCCAAGTGGCTTTATGTTCTGTACTTACTTTTATTCTGTTTTATTCGGGTAAAGATCTGCTTCTCTTAAAGCATTCTTAAGAGTAAATAAACCCATTACAATGGCTCAAGAAGTTTTTCGTGTTCTAAAATGCTTTTTTTTAGCTTGTTACAAATATTTTATTCTAATCGGTTTTATGAAAAGCAACAACAACAACTTAGCCAAGTTAAGTATCATCTTGACATAGCCATTGAAGCCCCAAAATTCTCCGCTGAATATGATAACAATAGCAGACGACAATTATTTATTTTAAGGCTTGTCTGCTGTCGACGCTAACGCCGACATCTACGTCAACGTCGCTGCCAATGAGCAATGACCCAAGGCGGTAGCTACTGTCTGCCACATTGTTTAACTTATTGTTGGCGGTTGCCAAGGTGCAAGTATTTAACAATTATGCTCGGGGACCTCAAAAAGCCTTTGTGCTATACCCAAACATATCAAATACAAAATAAATGGGATACCCAAATATGCCGCTTCATGGAAAATATTTTGACGTTTTTTTTATGTTCAAGATTTTGCGCCCACAAAAAATATTCCATGGCAACACAAAAATTTGCCACAAACAGAGCAGAACTTAATCCGTTGGCCATTTGACAGTCCACAATCAGTTGATCGAAATGTGGCAGTAAGCCAAAATGTTTGTAAAACACGAAAGGAAAAGTACTGCGTCAAACATTTGCATGTGGCAAGTGGAAAAGTACGACGAATGTGAATGAAAATGAAGACAAACAGCGGAAATGTTCTGGAATTGAAAATGTCTGTCAATGTTTGGCAAAATGGTTTGCTGTGTGGCTGGAAGGTGTTCACTTAAGCTTGGTGTGAGTTCAACAATATAATGTTGATTTTCATGAGTTCGGTGTAGTTTATACCTAGAAAAGTTTTTTTTTTTTTTTTAAAAAAGCAGCCTGAATAAATTGGTTGCGAAATGTCTGCAGACAATCAAGCCTGTTGCGGTGTGGGGTTATTGGTTTGTTCATAACTGTTAGAATAAAGTTAAACACTTAAACCGGTTACGGGAATAATACGAACACAGGTTCCAGCCCAAAGTAAGTCATACATATAATCGTATTTTTTTTGTTATACGTTGAAACCGAGTCAGTCACAATTAAATCAAGCAAAATATGACTGAAAACGACAAAAATGTTGGGTCTCATACCTGATCGAACTCGACAACCTTCGTCAAACCTGTCGAGAGCTCGTTTGACTGGGACCGCATTTTCATTCGTTCTCGTTGCATTTTTTTGTTTATTTCTAATGATTTAAAAGCCTCTCTCCTGAACACGAGTTTGTGTATTCGGCTAAGGAATTGCATAAAAATTACACAAAAAAATCCCATAAACGCAAGTATTTTCAAGTTTTTGTCAAAACACTGTTGTGCTAGAGTTTTTTGGAACGTAGTTTCAAATTCAGCGACCGCTAAAAAAATGTAGTAAACATTTTTCGGCCGAAACAGAAAATCGTTTTTTATGGTAGTGTTATGACCACGTTTGCCACACTTGTTGATTTGACGGCAAAACTGTTGCTTTTTTTCGTCTTGGCGCCCTGTCTTTTTTTTATCAGTCAAAAAAGTTGCATTTAACTATCTGTCACCACTAATAATAATCGAAACCACAGCAGAGCAAGAACCGCAATCAAGCAAAAACGGGAGAGAGATTTCACACACTTGGACTCATGGTGGAATAATAAGGTGATGTCGTTCGAACGCTCACTCTCTCGTTTAGAACCCTTATCGTCAGTGCAAAACTTGCTGTGAACGAGTATGGTTGGTCGCGGACGAAATTTTTAGCAGTCTGTGTTTTGTTTTCTAAACACGAAACTTGTAATACAAAACCAAAAGCAAAAAAAATATGGGCAATGGTTAACTTGTTAAAATTAGGCTATACTAAAATTAATTATTATATTAAATATAAAACATATCTGAATTGTTCTTTGTTATTTATTTACAAACATCAACAAAATATATAACTATCTCATTCACATTCACGAAGCAATGCTAAGACAGCTTTTCCACAGAATAGCTTTTGACCTCTTACTCCCACTCACACGCTACATACAATAAGGGATAGCTTTTACGGACGATACCACCTTATATTATTCCACCATGCTTGGACCGTGCGTGAGCCGGCTGCGCTGCTGCAGAATTTTGCGCCCTATCCTCGCGTCTTATGAGAATTGAGAGACTGCCCACCACTGGTTTAGACTATTGTGTTCCGGATGGTTTTAAAAATTGTAAGCTTAGGCGTGTTAAGTTGATTTTTGAAAAATGAACAAGTGTACATAAATTCCTTGCAACTGAGGGCGCAAACAAACTTAGTATTCGGGCTTTTTGTATTTCTAAGAAATTTTCTCATACTTCTTCAAAGTAATTCAATGCATTCAGTTGATCAGGTGTTAATGTTACCAAATTCGCTACTTTTCATTGCTACGAATATTCCTTCCTAAACTTTCAGCTTCCTTAATTTGGAGAACTCGTTTTCTAAGTGATCGAATATAACATAGTTTTCATTTTTTCCAATTACTTTAAGTCTCTTTTTGTCAACGCAAGCACCATTATAAATAAAAATTCTTTTATTCTTTTAATTTTTCTTTTGAAATCTTGAGATTTCGTGTAATCATGGTGATTAATTGAACTGTTGATGTTCAATGGACGGTGCGAGTTTCATGGAAAAAGGGCTTATTTGGAAGGTAATTACTTCTACTTACATGACAGTCCAAAATACAAGAAATTGCATCACTTTTCAAAGCTTAAACGCAGTTTACACTGACCAAAAAAACACCTTCGAAAAAAATTTTACATTTTTACTAAAAATTCAATAAAACAGTTATTTTGTATCATAAAAAGACGACACTATTAATAAATCGCATTTTATTTCATAATATTTGTTTTGAAAATCGCAAAAAATTTGTGATTTCTTACACATTTTTGACTGTAGTTTTTTCTTAAAGTCACAAATTAACATGCACAATTAAAAACGAATTTTCGCACGGTGCATGTCTTGCATAAAAGATGTTTCATGTCTTGCATAATAAAATTTACCTTGTAAAAAGAGTAGTCTTGGTCAATTTCAATGGAAAGGCGTAGAGCGAAAAGTGTAGCGACATCAAACAATGCGGATTTACGCAAAAACGAAAATGAACAAAATTTATTCGTTTTGGTTTTACGTTTTCCGGAGCACGCCCGATTAACTTCATCTTTTATATACAGTGCCAAAAGGCACCGCTGCTGATATCCCATAATATTGAAAATATTTGTTTACGTATACTATATGGAAATATATTTTATATTTGTATATATGGAATATATATCATTATTGCATTAAATTACAGAAAATTTTTCACAAATTTAAAAACTGATCGCTACGTTTTTGTAAATATCACATAAAGCTAATATAAGAGTAGTACTACTGCTGTGGGTAGTCAACATTACGCTCAAAAATATAGCACTGAACCCATTTGGAGCTTGGCAGACGACCTGTAAACTGTGGCTGCCAATTCCAGATCACATGTTGCTGCTGTTCTTCCACTGAATCAAATTTATTGGCACTGCGTCTACAGGACTCCACAAAGCTATTCATAAGGAACTGTGCCAGTTGTATGCAGGATAGATTGTGTGAGGGTGCATTTTTATCTGGGCCAGCAAACAACAGCTCATAGGCCGCACGCTCCGGATGGAACTGACTGCCAAAAAATGGATACTTGCGATGCTCTATAAGCGTTACAAAACGCAGACCCTCGCTATCAGCACGTGTGGCCAGAATATGCCAATCCTGTGCAATACCATAGCGTTGCATATTCGGTTCGGTAATGCAGTAGCGATGTCCATGACAGGCGAATGGCGCCGTGCACATATCCTGAAGCAGCGTATCCGACAGCTGCTTTAAAAGCACTGATTTGCGACAGTCTTTTGCGACATAGAATCGGGTATATAAAGATTTTTCAAAAAGTTCATTAAATACGACTCACCTTTGGTCAACTCCACTGGTATGGCACAAGACATGGGCTGACAATCGCCGCGAACGTCTTGAGATTTTGCTGCATGAATCAACATTAGCTGAAAGCCCAGACAAGTGCCCCATAGTGGAAAGTGTTCTCCGCGGCTATTCTTCTCCAAAGCCAATTCGTAAATATAGTAAGAACTTTGAACACAATCGTTGGTTAATTGTGGATTATCTCGTACGTCCGCATCATTTATAAATACTACGCCACCTGGTAGAAACACTCTGCATATAAAGAAGGCAGAATTAGTCTTAAGTTTAATAATCAGCAGAAACAACTAACCCATTTAGTTTCTTCATGATCTGCTCATAATAGCTGCGCTCGCGCCCAATCCTGTAGAAGAGAATAATGGCAATGCTTATGTTGTTGTACACTAAAATATTACTAGGTTTCAGCTTTACACTCTGTAGCTTAGGGTACAAAGGGAAGGATTACAAAAATTAATAGTTTAGTGTTTTATTTAAAGTATTATCCAATACTTTTTTGCAACTTCCTGGCAGCATTCGGATACCTCGTCGAAAGAATTTTGTAGGCTATCCATGCATCTACCCAATTTATTGTCTCTTATATAGGGTCGGCCATCTGTTGATTTGTTTGTTAATTGCATTTTATTCGTATATTTTCCAACTTAATTGGGCAAATGTATATACCAAATGCAAGTTTTAAGCTAGCCAAATATGTATGAAAAATAATATCGCCCAAATGGCTGGCCCGTATGCGAATATCGTAATTTTTTATGACTTTTGATTTCACGAAAACTCATCTGGCTGTTCTCCACTTTTACGCGTTGTTCGATTGTTAAAAGATCCATGACTAAAATTGAGTAGGTTTGAACTTGACATATGTCGAAGAGCATCCGCTTTGGACGGGTACGTTCTGATTTATGAGTGTTTAACAACCAAGCCAACAGATGGCCCACCCTATATAAGGTTTAAAATGCTGCTCAGACAAACCTTGAGCTATAGATCAAAACAAGTGATAATCGGAAATGTCTGATGAATACGGTGGATGGGTAAGGATTTCATAGTTACGTTTTCAAAAAAGGTCTTGAACAACGAGTCTGGAGGTATTGACGCGTTTTTGCTTGCGTGCTCGGCTCAAACTCATTAATTGTTTCGCTCGGATCGATCTACTCATAAAACATTTAGACACCAAGATGATTTTCTTTTTAGGTATATTCGGTTTGGCTTTCGATATTAAAACATAGCCCAAAGTTTTTAAACTTCTCCCGCTTAAAGAAGCCTCACCATATGTTTCTGCAAGCAATAGGAAAGTATGCCTCAGCTGCGGATTTCTTCAAATAACTATTCCTATTCGGCACAAATTTTGATATATTCTCACAAAAAATAATATATAAGAAGTTTAATGTAGCCTTCTAGAGGGAACATCTATTATTAAACGGCGGAAACGTTTAAGCGTTCAGCTGTTCATGCTGATCAAGAACGTATATAGTTTAGAGGGTCTGACACGCCTTCTTATACCCATTAAATACATTGAGCACACTTATTATTCGGACACCATTAAATTTCTAGTTTAATGCGCAGCAACTTTTGGATTTTAATGGAATTACTGCTCCGCAATGGTTAATATGCAATTGCAAGCAACTGAAGAACTCTACTCCAGACTCAGGACTAACATACCATTGGTATTTGATTGAAAAAAATACAAAAGAAGCACCAAATAACAGCCAATGAATCATGAAAAACAGCTATAGCTATACATCTGTAGAAGATTGAACCCCAGGAGAGCAGTAGATTAATAAAAAATATAAGACATTGCTTGAAAGCCTTTAAAAAAACCAAACGCAGCCTTATTAAACATAGAAAGCCTAAACAAACATTTTTTTCAAACAAAATTCCTTATTTGATAAAAAGTGTGCGAATAATTTAAAAAATTATTTAAAATTTTGACCAAAGTAAAAAAGTGACTTTTTTTGGTTTCGTTACGTTTTTTTCTATAACAATTAAGATTTAAGTTTTTTATACCCTGTACCGTATGGTACAAAGGGTATATTGTGTTTGTGCAAGCCGAAAATGTATGTAACGTACAGAAGTCGGAGACCCCCCAAAGTTACCTAAAGTATGATCAGAGTGACTAGAGAAGTCGATATACCCATGTTCCGTCTGTCCGTATGAACGCCTAGATCTCAGAGATGGTAAGAGCTAGAGCAACCAAACTTTCAGATAAGATCCCTTATTAATCCATAGGAGACAAGTTTATTTTATTTTTTTGATATCGGGACTACATTATATAGCTCCCATAGGGGTGTTTCAGAGGACCTCGAAAAAAAGCAAAAGTTTTAGATGGATAATTCGTTTGCTTATGAAGATATCATAACCAAGTTTGGCAAACGGAAGTTTTTTAGAAACCCCCAGCACTGTACCAAATTTTATCAAAATCGATTGACTATATCATATAGGTCCCATAGGATCGATCGGTCGAAAATTTGTTTTTTGTACAAAATTCGTTGTGTTTCGTTTGTTTGTGAAGATATTGTAACCAAATTTGGCATTAAGAAGTTTTTTAGAGTTCCCAAGCACTATACCAAATTTGATCAAAATCGGTTGACTATTTCATATAGCTCCCATAGGACCAATCGGTCAAAAAATCGTGTTTTGTACAAAATTCGTTGTGTTTCGTTTATTTGTGAACATACCGTAACCACATTTGGCATTAAGAAGTTTTTTAGAGTTCCCAAGCTCTGTACCAAATTTGATCAAAATCGGTTGACTATATCATATAGCTCCCATAGGACCAATCGGTCAAAAAAAAACGTTTTTTGTACAAAATTCGTTGCGTTTCGTTTGTTTGTGAAGATATTGCAACCAAATTTGGCATTCGGAAGTTTTTTAGAGATCTTCAACACTGCCATAAAGATACCTATGTGCAAAGTCACAGCGCATTGAACCATGATGGAATGAATTTTACAAGGTGCCGCAAAGAAGTGCGCATGGCGACATGGGTTTAATTTTTGTATGGTACCTACATGATTTTTATTTTTTTTTCTCTTAGTACTCATCCTGGGAGCTTGGGGCTTCTACAAGAATTTTCCACCGGACTTGTTTGGCGCAGTTTGCTTTGCTGTGTCCCAGCTGAATAGGGACAATTCGTTTAGTATTGTACGTCGCAAGGTTGCCTTTGGTCTTTCCACTCGTCTGCTTCCTTGAGGGTTTCATTCGAGAGACATCCTGACAATGTTGCTTCGATGTTCTCTGAGAGCATGGCCGATCCAACGCCACTTGCGTGTTCTTATCTCAGTGCAGATAGGAACTTCACTTGTAGAGTGCCATAGTTCTGCGTTTGATATCCAGTTGACCCAGAATATCCCGCAAATCATTCTTGGCGGGGTCAGAGTCGTCTCTCTGCCATACAACAGGATGGATTTGACGCACGCATTGAAAATTCGCAGCTTTGTTCTTCTGCTTGTTTGCTGGTTGCTCCATATGCGGAACAAGCGTCCAAATGCTGAGCCTCATCCACCCCACCACTGGTGGATATTGTGGTACTTAGATATGAGAAGCTATCGACAAAGTTGATAGTATTCCCGCAGATGGTTATGCTACCTTGGCTGTAGAGGTTGAGGCGCATCGCTTTGGTTATGGATGCGTTTATTGAAATTCCAACTTTGCTGGCAAGGATTTCGAGATCATTCGCTTTTGCTTGGATATCACTAAGTTTATGAGAGATGAGACATATGTCCGCATAGTCCAGATCTTCCAAATGACGGGTGAGACTCCACTAAACTCCACGTCTAGGCCTGCATACATCTCTCATAACCTCGTCAACTACTATATTGAATAGTAGTGGTGATAGGGCGCATCCTTGGCTGACACCAGTGTTTGTTTGGAAAGGTGCACTAATTTTCCCATTGTGTAGTACCGCCAAGTCAGCATCATCCAACATCGCTTTTATTATCGATACGATGCTGACTGGCACTCCTTTCCTCGCCATGTCGCCGCTCTGTCTACTGAATCGAAGGCCTTCTTGAAGTCGATGAACAGGAGGTACAGCTTCATTCGGGTCATTCCGTAGGGTTGCTAGTATCTTGTAACAAGTGTTTAGCAGCGTTATTTCTCGCCAGTTGTTGCAGTCGCTAAGGTCACCTTTTATTGGTAGCTTGACGATGATTTTTGCTTTCCAAGATGAGGGCACATACTCAGTCTCCAAAATACGAGTGAAATGTGGGTGCAATGTTTCGGCAACTAGCTGCGTCTCCAACTGGAGCAGTTCGGCAGGTATGCCGTCGATTCCAGCTGCTTTGTTGCGTCTTAATTTTCTAATTGCGTTACCAATTTCTCTCACTGACGGGGATGTGGTTGGTATCCTGAGATTGTTGCTAAGTGCGACGTCTCTGTAATCCTCATGGTTGCTGCTTCGTGGTTCATTACAACTTATCTCCATGAAGTGTTGTCGCCATCTCTGGATTTGTGCATCATCGTTCGTTAGGAGGTTATCATTTGAATCCCTGATCGGTTGGGTTTGCCTTCGGCAGCTTCCAGTCAGCTGATTTATCATCTGGTATAGTGAGCGCATGTTATTTTCGCCGGCTGCGCTTTCTGCATTCGCTGCAAGGCTATGCTACATGAAATAGTAGACCAATTTTGATCCAACTTCACACAAAGAAATAGTCAAAAACTTTTGCTGCGATATTTTAAAATACAAAAAAGTTTTTCTCACCAAAAACGATTGTCAAAGCAAGTGTTTCTATGGCACTATTTCATATAAATATGTAGCTACCATACAAAAAATATACCCTTACTCTCTTTAAATAGAGACACAAATAACGTACCTGCTCATTGCGTGACCTTCTAATTGTTGGATCATGGCATAAAACTCAAAACTTACTGGTGTCCGATTAATATATATGCTCACTATATATATAATTATAAATATGCATAGTTCTTACATACACAGAGAGCATAACTTTAAGCGCAAGTATAAAAGTTTATGAAAAAGCTTTCTCACAGAGCGCATTTCAAAATATTTCTCAATGCAGCTGCGTCTTTATTTTTGAGCATGCATTGTATTTTGTTTTGTTTTTTTCAACATCTTTTTCTTTTTGCCTCTTTTTCAAGGTAAAGAGAAATTGTTTATGCAATAAAAACAAAAAGAAAATTTACAAATTGCTGCAAAAGTTTATACACTGCTCTTCATCAGCTTAGCACACCAATATAGCCAATAGTTATGGGTCAATTACAGCTAACGATTAATTTTCAGTTGAATGAATAAAAAAATTATAGTACATAGTTCTTAAATATTTAAAAAATATACAAAAAATGCTGTTCAATTTGCGATATCAGTTTAGCAGACCCAACTTTATTTTCATTTCTTTATGGATTATAACCCATAAGGTTTGTGCATCACCTTAATTATGAATATAAATAAATAATTTGAAAATTTTGAAACAAATTTAATAATGAGTTGAGCTTGGCTTGTTATACCCTGAACCGTATGGTACAAAGGGTATATCAAGTTTGTGCTAGCCGAAAATGTTTCAGGTAAGATCTCTATTAATCTATACGAGACAAGTTTATTTTATTTTTTTGATATCGGGACTACATTATTTAGCTCCCATAGGGGTGTTTCAGAGGACCTCGAAAAAAAGCAAAAGTTTTAGATGGATAATTCGTTTGCTTATGAAGATATCATAACCAAATTTGGCATTCAGAAGTTTTTTAGAGTTCCCAAGCACTATTCCAAATTTGATCAAAATCGGTTGACTATATCATGTTGCTCCCATAGGACCAATCGGTAAAAAAAACGTTGATTGTACAAAATTCATTGTGTTTCGTTTGTTTGTGAAGATATTGTAACCAAATTTGGCATTCAGAAGTTTTTTAGAGTACCCAAGCACTGTAATTTGATCAAAATCAGTTGACTATATCATATAGCTCCCGTTGAGCCGATTGATCAAAAACCCGTTTTTTGTACAAAATTTGTTGTGCTTCGTTTGTTTATGAAGATATCGTAACCAAATTCGGCAATCAATTGGCTTTTAGAGTGCTTAAGCAATATTTCGGACTTAATTGCATTTAGTCGTACAGGGTATCCCAAAGTCGTCTGCGCCCGACTTTAACGTACGCCATCTTTCTTTTTATATTTGCTTTGCGTATGCGTCAGAGGCACCATAATAATGAGTGATGTACGGAGGTACGTATTTAGTAAATGTATACAAATGTATACCTTTTTTTGTACAGAATATTTTCTTTAGTTTTTGTCTCCTTAAGTAAGCAGCATTTTTTACCATCCTCTGTATCGTAGATAAGCCTAAATCAATGCCAACATTTACTCTTATGTGCGTGATCGAGCCGTGAGAGTTAGACGCTTCTCTTGAAATACCTCTTTTATCCTTTAGCCCTTTTGCCGTATTCCGTCTTATTTTGCAAAAATGCGGATATAACTTTTCGGCTTCTTCAAATATTTTTTGAGAGCTTCAATCTTTGTTTTTTCTTCCGTCGATAATGATTTCCCCTTTGCTCATTTTAAAGGCCCCTACGCATACACGAAAACAGCCACCTAGCAAAACGACAGACTTATTTTGGTCACGAAAGAAACAGTGTGTCTCTAGTAACAAAATGTGCATTTTATCGGAATTATTATCGATAATCAGCTGCTTTTTGAATTGTTGGATGAGGAAAACAAACAAATGAGGAAAAACAGCTGTTTCTGCTGAGTGCGCCATCTATGCTTTGCTGCTGGCATTAAAAAAACAAAAAACCGAGCAACACTGGTCTAAATACCACCTGCAAGAACAGTTTGTCACCAAACGTTTGTGAGCGTTTTTTTTATATGAAGTTTTGCTTATTTTTCGTGTCTGCGTATGGGTTTTTAAAATAATCCACTTGAGCTGAAAAAAAAATTAGGGTCCTACAACACCTAGTACTTAAGGTATACTAAAATGAATTTGACTGTGCTAAGCTGATGACGCAAATTGTACAGCATTTTTTGTATATTTTTTGAAAAACCATTTTTTTTTTAAATTTTTAATGCGATGTACTATAACTTTTTTGTTTATTCAACTGAGAACTAATCGTTAATAAACCACAAAAAATTCCAAAATTTTATCGCTTACGGTTTGGCTGTAATTAACCCAAAACTATTGGCTATAGGGGTGTTCTAAGCTAATGACAAGCAGTGTATAATATGTATAGCTTTGTTGCAAATAATGTATCATGCTTAAAAATCGATAAACCAGACGAATGAAACTCGGCTTTTTAGCTGCCTACCCTTAAGCAAAACAGCTGTTTGTTATCAACTTTTAAAACCACCCACACTACTTACCAAATGGGTACAATCAGTGCTCCAGCTGATTCCAGATGTTTAACATAGGATGCAGGCAAATAACTGTGCCAATTGTCGCCATAATGCATCCGCAATGGTGTAGCTATATCTATGCACAATACACCCACAACGGGCCTTGAGGGTTCCACATGAGCTTCCATTATTTATTTAAACACTCTAAGGCTGCCGATAAGCCGCTAGTCGCCGCAACTTGTAGCCAACAACTGAGCAAGCTGCAATGTCGTCTCTCAGAAGACGCTGAAATTTCCACACTGAAAAGAAAACACAGTTACTCGCTGCATTTGTGCGCTCCCAACAGAGCGAGAGAAGCAGAAATTGTGAGAGCTTTGTTTATTTTTGCTGTAAACTTTGAATTGTTTGACAGAGTTGGCAACACGCCTGCTATGATTTTTAATTTGGAAATTTATTTTTAGTTAAGTTTAGTGAGAAAATTATATTATCAAATGATATTATTATTAATGTATACATGAAGTATGTCCGCGACTAGGTTTTTTATTTTCAAATTTAGGTAATCCAATGGGTCGTGACAGTCCGACACATACATTAGTATATAGTACCTGTATAAATGTTTATTATCATTTGAGTCCAAAAAAAACTTTATACAAAATTTTATCAACATCGGTTAACTATATCATATAACCCCAAACGACCGATCGATCAAAAAAACGATTTTATGGCATAATTCGTTTTTTTTTCGCTTTTTTATCACGATATATAATATATACAAAATTTTGTTAAATCGGTCGAACAACGTTTTTATACCCTGTACCGTATGGTACAAAGGGTATATTGTGTTTGTGCAAGCCGAAAATGTATGTAACGTACAGAAGGAGAAGTCGGAGACCCCCCAAAGTTACCTAAAGTATGATCAGAGTGACTAGAGAAGTCGATATACCCATGTCCGTCTGTCCGTCTGTCCGTATGAACGCCTAGATCTCAGAGATGGTAAGAGCTAGAGCAACCAAACTTTCAGATAAGATCCCTTATTAATCCATAGGAGACAAGTTTATTTTATTTTTTTGATATATAGCTCCCATAGGGGTGTTTCAGAGGACCTCGAAAAAAAGCAAAAGTTTTAGATGGATAATTCGTTTGTTTATGAAGATATCATGACCAAATTTGGCAATCGGTAGTTTTTTAGAAACCCCCAGCACTGTACCAAATTTTATCAAAATCGGTTGACTATATCATATAGGTCCCATAGGATCGATCGGTCGAAAATTTGTTTTTTGTACAAAATTCGTTGTGTTTCGTTTGTTTGTGAAGATATTGTAACCAAATTTGACATTAAGAAGTTTTTTAGAGTTCCCAAACACTATACCAAATTTGATCTAAATCGGTTGACTATATCATATGGCTCCCATAGGACCAATCTGTCAAAAAATCGTGTTTTGTACAAAATTCGTTGTGTTTGGTTTATTTGTAAAGATATTGTAACCAAATTTGACATTAAGAAGTTTTTTAGAGTTCCCAAGCACTATACCAAATTTGATCTAAATCGGTTGACTATATCATATGGCTCCCATAGGACCAATCTGTCAAAAAATCGTGTTTTGTACAAAATTCGTTGTGTTTGGTTTATTTGTAAAGATATTGTAACCAAATTTGGCATTCAGAAGTTTTTTGGAGATGTTCAACACTGTACCAAATTTGATCAAAATCGGTTGACTATATCATATAGCTTCCATAGGGCCAATCGGTCAAAAAAACGTTTTTGCACAAAATTCGTTGTGTTTGGTTTGTTTGTGAAGATATTGTAACCAAATTTGGCATTCAGAAGTTTTTTAGAGATTTTCAACACTGTACCAAATTTGATCAAAATCGGTTGACTATATCATATAGCTCCCATTGGAACGATCGGGCAAAAAAACATTTTTGGTTAAAAATTCGTCTGTTTTTGGTTGTTTATGAAGGTATCGTAATCTAATTTGGCAATCGAATGTCTTTTGGTGTTCTTAAGCAATTTACTGGATTTTATTGCAAGCAGTGGTACAGGGTATCCCAAAGTCGTCCGCGCCCGACTTTAACGTACGCCATCTTTAGATTATAATTCCTTTGCTAATGAAGATATTGTAAAAAAAATTCGGCAAACAAAAGTTTTTTAGAGTGCCTATTTATTTGTTTGTTGGGACAATTTACGAAAGATAAAAATTTTGTCTGGAACAGTATATTCATTTCTTATATTATCTTTATTAAAATTTCGATATATCGATATTTTCGATGCTTTTAACTGAAAAACATAGAGCACTGGTCTGGACTTTAACGTACATAATTTTTTTTTATTTTATTATTATTTTTAAACCAATGTATGTTTTTTTATCAAATAAAAAGTTGCATATTTTGCAAAAAAAACAGAAATGTTATTATTCAATAAACTTTATCATATAATAACAATTGCATTTCTCAAATGGACTAATCAAAGTCTTATCTTAATGAGTCAACTGACTACTTAGCTTACTGTCATTTTAATCACGTATTCGCAGCTTATCTCTTATAGTAAAAATACTTCTACAATGCAATGCAAATTTTTATTACTAAAGTCATATCATGCACAATAATAAAAGTAATGAAAATTGCAAAAAAAAAAAAAGATATGCACAGGTATTTAGAGAAATCTTTTTATTTAGATACTCTTGAAAAAAAAGCAAATGAACAAAGTTCTATACTTTGGGATTATAAAATATAATGCCTTGGTCATTAAACTCTAACAGATAACACTATGTAAAAGTTGGTAGTCCTTAGTGAGTATTCTCGCCAACTACAGAAAATGATTACAAAATCGTGGCACAGTATAAGCAAACAATGGAGATAGACTTTTTCCGATGAGCCTTATGTTTGTAAATAACATACTGGGTAGGATCAAAAAAAGGACCACCGAATTAATTAAAATTTTTGTTAATCCACTAATCGGCACAAAATAATAGCCTCCATTGACTTTATTCGATGGGCCTCGTGTAACGTGAGTACCAGTGGCTGTACGCCTTTTGGAACTACCTTTCCGGGTACACCTTCAGAGATGCTGTCACTGCCTTTTGGACATGTTTTACGAAGCTGTATCAGTTTCCACTGAGGTCCCGCTTGAATCGGGGAAAGAGAGATCTATAGGGACCGTATCGAATCCCTCATCAACTTCACTTTGCCCATATTTTTATGAATCCTTGCGTGTGCCCCCAAGCAACTGGAAGGCTCCCCACTTCTACTCCCAGTTGCTCCGAACGCTCTCCACCGCAACGTTCCCGCTACAGAAATTCAGTCGTACTCTAAAGACATCGATTCGATTGTTTCAAAGTATCCGTTTTCGTTAGGCACGCCTTTTATACAGGGTGACCAGCAGTGGCGGATCCACGGGGGGTTTTCGGGTCCGGACCCCCCCCCCAAAAAAAAAAATTGGAAAAATGGATTGAAAGTCTTTTGCGAGCTCTGATATATATACACTTCGTAGTGAAGAACCCCCCTCAGACCAATTCTTATATCCGCACCTGGTGACCAGAGCTAAACAGTCGAAGCGGTGCGCGACTATATACCCTTTGTCTCAAGAAAAAATATATTCTTGAATATTCCTTCTAAAACTCCCCAATTGGGAAATCTCTATTTTTTTTGGTGCAGTACGATTTTTATACGTACCTATAAGTTCCGTAAATTTTTACCGATTTTGATGAGAATCGAAAGTTTTGTCAAAGAAGTCATTTAAAGTATATCGGCTAAGTTTCAAGAGCATATGTTGAGAGATGTGGGAGAAAACACGGAAAATCGTTTCCGCGGGGTAGGGGGTCCCATCGACAAAATGTCGATGTGGGTTTGTTTATAAGGGCCACATGAATATTTTTAACAAAATTGGTTATTCTAGAACTTTTTTACCATAATTATGTAGTATAGTAAAATATAAATGCAGTTGACGGGCAAAGGGAGGTGAAACTGGTAAATTTTTGGCTATAGCTTTTGATGTATTTGTCCAATTTTGCTCATTTTCGGCACACAGGAGCAAGTAACCATGACGCATAAAGCTGTTAAGCTTCAGATAAAAGTACTAAACGGTCTACCTAAAAAAAAGCGTGAAATTAGCCTCGAGGGCACGGGGTAAGATATTCACAAAATTCAAGAAACTTAATCTTCTATGCGCAGCAGCTGGTAAAGTTTCGTGTCACTTACAGGCTTTGATCTTTGAAATCGGACAGGGCTCAATCACTACCCGGGGTTATAATAAGCATTTTGGTACAAAGGACTTCTTCTTTTGTTCGTTACAAACATTGCACAAATCAGTAATACCCTTTATACCTATGGGTACAGGCAGGCCCGTCGAGAGGGTGAAGAGGGGTATTCCCTCCGGACCCGGAGCTTTCTCCCGGAGCTTTCCCAGTGTAATTACTGCCGTAAGATGACATAGAGGGGCCGGTACATTTCCCCCCGAGCCTTGATTTTCTCTTTACGGCCTTGGGTTCAGGGTATAATGAGCTTCATCCATGTCATTACAAATGGAATCGCATATTATTTAAACAGCCCCCTTGGCTTCACTCGCTTTACTTGTTGGATAAAATCAGGATCTTTGACCACTATTGCCAACGCTCAATCAGCAAACTCACAGCGTCGTCTGTGATCGTTTCGCTGTACCAAATCCATCCTCAAATTAAGCCGGGTTGACACTCTGGCGTTGCCCAATTCTGGATCTGGCAGATACGGCGAGTATGCTATTCAAGACCCTTTTATGCATCTCAACCCAAGTATCTTTTGAGTGTTCCCTAGATATCGATTAGACTTTGACTAATCGAATGCGAGCGGCGAACTGTTTTACAAGGTAGGCACAACTATGTTATTCTCAATCCGATGAACACTGTAGAAATCAAAGAAAGTGCTGAGAGTATTATAGTCGCAATAAACCTAGAATATCGTACCTGCAGCTCCCTAGTATAATCTTAACGACAGTCTAATTCTAAGAAGAAAACGTTTTTATTTGTGGGCGTCCCAAAATTCAAATTTATGGCTTAAAATTTCGTGTTTTTTTTAATACCTTAGTATATATATAGTATATAGTGTAGTATGCAGATAATAGACAGTTGAGTAAAAAAGTCTAAAGATATTTTTAGCTGCATACAGTATAGTCATACAATTTAGGTGTTTATATCATAAAATAAAATCGAACACAGACCTTTGTCCAAATGAGAACACAAAATTCATCACAAAAAAAAAAAAAAAAACACATAAGCAGGGGTTTGGATTACGCCCAGAGCAAAGCCGAGAGCTGTAAAGCAAGCAAAATGAAAATTTTGCTGTACAGTGAATTGAAGATCACTTCAGCAGCGCCTCCGTTGTTATTATAAGGATAAGGATAGTAGATCGTGCCGCCTCCTTCATCGGGATCTTCATCAATAATCGGATCCAATTCGAACAGACCCATGTCCGCATTTGTAAACAAATATTGCTGCACATAACCGGAACCAATTACTGCAGTGTGTTCCGGTTTGTAGGCATACATCAAAGAGTAGGCTTCTTCAGTTGCATTGGCGAAGGTATGGTTATTGCGACGCGCTTCATTCACTATGAAATGCGCAAAATATTGGTTACTTTTGATGGCTCCGGACGTATGTGGTATGGCACCCTTGGCATTATATTCGTAAAGTGGCTTCTCCGGATGGAACTGCACGCCATAGAAGGGATATCTGCAAGACGATAGTTAAAGCAATTATATAGCACAATATTTTATTATGTGTCTTATAATTATAATAACCACTCACCGCGTATGTTCAACGGTTGATATAAACTCAAGGCCATCCCAGTCATGATTAAGCGACAATACACGCCAGCTGTTGTTCAATTGTAACGCACCAAAGACCTGCAAATATTTTAATGCGTATACTTAATATGTCTACTTAATGCATACCCAAATGACTCACCTTCTCGGTATAACAAAAGCGATGTGAATTAAGTGTGACGTTCTCTTTGGCCAGCACTGATATAATTTCCTCACTAGCATTGCCAAACAGACGACTCTCATTGTAATCTGCATTGGGATTATTGAGTATATATAATCATATATAGTATAACAAGTGCAACACACTTACTTGGCTTGAATTCTAGGGGCAAGGGCTGCGCCTTGGAACTGCAATCTACGCGTGATTCTGTGCCATTTGACATCTTGTAAACAAGCAGTTCCATGCCTAGGCAAGTACCCCAGACGGGCATAAAGGTGCCATTATCATTCATTCTTATGGCAATGTTTATCAGTATTTCACCAGCATCACCATAGCCAGCCGTCTGATTGAACCAAGTGGCGCCACCTGGCAGCAGCACTCTGAAAAATAATACAAATAAATAGCTTAGAAATCGTTGAAACATTTATTGCTTTGTAAAAACTTGTAAACATTTTATAAAAACCATAAAAAAAATTCTACTTTTACTATATATGCCTATGGTTTGTTTGAAGTATATAAAGGGTGTTTTTTTAAGCGCGTCCGGATTTCAAACACAGAAAAATTAATGTAATGATCCCAACTATGGTTTTAATAGAAAGATAATTTCTTATCATTTAATATTTGAAAATGATCTCTGGCATGTGACCAGCACGACTACGTGTTGACCACGAGCATTTGATTATAAATCTTGAAGATTTGAAGACGTTGTTGTTGTTGTGTAAATCTTTCCCTGATCAATTGTTTGGCGTTACTGAATAAAATGACATTGACATTTGTCAAAAAAGATAACTAGTCTCAGAGATATCCCTTTCGGTAATTCGGATCCTATTAAAAAAACACCCTTTATAATAATTTGTTGTGAAAACCGTGGAGTACCCAAAAACAACATTTTGTTCTGTTCGGATATTCGGAACACTTTTAAAGGCTACCAATACAATCGAAAAAAATCAGTTTAGGCTAAAAGTTCTTGAATTCTTGCCTATAGCTAGTTCAAATTGTGCCAATTCGAACCTTTTTATACTTTTATGTGACACCGTTTATCGAAATTTTTTTTTAATTAGCTCAAAGAAAACTCGCTAGTTTTAAATAACTTGGGTTATTTACCTTAACTATCGCTTGTTCCGGTTTGCAAGCTTGCAACTACAAATGTAATTTATTTTTATTTGTAAAACCAATAGGTTCTCGAAATAATTAATAAGTTTAAAAGATTAGCGCCCAACGCCGTAGGTGATTCATGGAACTTCTTTATCACAGTTTTTTTGTGTACTTTGTATGGTTTACTTTTAATAAGTTAATACTAAGTTTTATGCATTTCACTTAAAAGCGCAGACTTTATCATTTAAAAAACCCCAACAAAATTAGTTAGACATGTTTAAATGAGCTCAAGTGTTTTTTTGAATCTTCCAGACCGCTTTAATATTTCAACTCCGTAAAGAGTGTTTTTTATCTCGTCCGATCTTTTTATAGTGATAACTACTATATGTGAAGTTTTAAGCTGTCACTTGTTTTAAGATTTCTATAAAGTTTGTCAAATTACTTTGAACTATATTAGGCTTTAGCAACATTTTCAAACTGTGGAGATTTATTTAAATCAGAACTCTGCCCCATTTTTGATTAAATGGAGTGAAAAGAATCAGCATAACCCGTGCCAATAAAGAACAAATTCCAGAAGTTTTTAAAAAAGTATTAAAAATTCAGACCGGGTAGGATCTATAACAGCTAGACCTGTTTGTCATTTATCACATATAAACTTTAAAACATGAATGCCTTGGTATTTCCCACAAAACAGAGTAAAAATTGCATTAATGTTATATATTTTTTGTTCAAATAAATTTCGAACGCTCCTAAAAAAACACCCTATATAAACAAAGACGTATTATATGTTTGTATTATAATTCCATTACTCGAGAACGGAGCGACCGATTTGCTTGGGAAAAAAGTATGAAAATTGTGAAAAACCAAAACGTCTAATTGTATGTCGAGAATTCTTGAAAAATTTTGATTTTTTAATTTGCACTAAATAGGCTTTAATTAGCTTTTTGATAAAATTTTTACCATTTCCAAGTTTTTGCAAATCGTGAAGTTAATTTCTCAAATCTTCTTTCCGATAGCGTTTATTCGATTGTTTAAACGACGGTGCGTGTTTTGGAATTAGCCTCACTTAGGAACTTTTCCTATGCATTGACTATTTCGATAAACTTGCAAAAATTATAGACTTTGAGGCAAACCTCAATCAAACTGTTTTTTGTGAAAAATTATTTAAAGAAATTTCAAAACCCATGTAAAACTTTTACTTAGTATATAATTTTTTGAAAGTTCGATAAAAAAGAGTTGCTGAACCCGCTAATAGCAGGCAAGCCAACGTTAAAAAATTTCTTATCAAATTTGACATAAAAAAATAAATATAAAGAAAAATTAAATTGAAAAAAAAAAATTTTTTTTTTTTATGTTTTTTTTATTTTGCTTTGTAGTCTTTAAAAATCTGTATAATTTGAGAAATCCCAATATGAATTCCAAAAAATTCTTTTGTAATTATATTTATAAAGTAATTTAAGCAACTAAATGTAATTTTATGCACATGACGCTATTATTGTGCAAATAACCGTTTTGTATGCAAATAACTGTTTAGTACGCAAAAACAAAAACTTTAGTATTTTTAAAATTTGTTTAAAGACACGTTTTAATGCTTAACATCTTTATAGAAGGCAAGTTAAAATATTTCATTATAAATTGCTTTAAAAAATGTATAACATAGGCCGACAAAAAAAGTGGTGAGAACTTTACATGGGACAAGGCTATCCACATGAATTTTGAGCTGCTGAATCGGAAAACAAGATCCAAGAAACCCCAACAGCCAAGAGTTCTGAGATAGCCTCAAAAACTCCATTGCACTTTTTTTTTTTTGCGCTCGCTGAATCCGAATCTGAGTTGAAAAAAAAAACACAGCATGTCAGTTTTCTAAAATAGCCTCTCAAATACTCCGCTATATATGTGTTTTGTGAGATTATTCCAGAATCTTAGCTAAGATTTTTAGATTATTAGAATAATAACAATAAATATTAAGAAACGATTTCAATAACTTAATTTATACTGCTATATATTTATTTTCATTAATGCATTCCGTACCATAAAAAATGTCTAGACTTTAAAATTTATTTGCAGTATTAGCCCTCACATAGCCTTATACTATATGATATGTAGCAATTATCGATCATATCAAAAACTTACCCATTGATTTGCTGCATCAAGTTTTCATAGTAGCTTTGATTGCGTCCAATCCTATATTAAAAAAAAAATATTTAAAAAAAATTAATTTATTTGCTGTCTGTATGACTTACTGCATTGTACCAAGTCTTATCAAAGTAAACTTTCCCCCTGATTCTTATCCCAATTAGCAAAGGTGCAATTCATTTTGATTAAATTCTAAAAATTTATGACACTTCAAAACACTTGACTAGGGACGCCTCATTTGGAAATTCCAACTATGAGATACTGTTTATGGTGTAACTTAAACGTTTCATTAAAACTATATGGTCTAAAATAAATTTAATTAAGACTGAGATACCGCATCAAGTGTTCCTTCAGTGACTAAATTTTGATCTCATTCTAAATTCTAAAATTAACAAGAATTTGAAAAATTATAGCACAAAAAATCCTAGGGTTTTATTAAAATACACTGATAAAAAAAAGTTTGAGTTTAAAGACCCATACGCAGCATGCAAAAATTTCGCACGAAATGTAAAAACTTCATATAAAAAAAAATCCCAAAAAAAAGGGAATTTTTTTGACATTTCGTGCGGAGTTTTTGCATGCTGCGTATGGGCCTTAAGATTAAAAATAGTGACAAAATGGGCTTCTCAGTTTGGGAATGACGATCTTGAATTAAGATTTTTTCTTTAATAAGCCAAAATAATTTCGTTTTAGGAGTTATTTATAAAAATTTCACACTAAAATTTTAAATCTTGTTCAAAAACTTATTTACGCATTTTTAACTTCTTTGAAACAAGACTTTTGTGGCTCATTTTAAAAGCAAATTGTTTTCCTTTCTAGATTCGAAGAACTGCTGTTGAGATCAAAAAATCTTGTAGATAAAAATTTTTATGATTAAAATCTTTTTTTTCGGATTTCGAACAATTTTGAACCACGATTTATGGGGCTCATTTTAAGAGCGAATTATTATAATATCTAAAATGAAAGAACAAATAATATTAAGGCTAAGAAAGTTCAAATAAGAATAAAGTCGTAAATAGTGATTACGATTTTTTGCATTTTTAATAGTCTCAAAATATTATTCGTAGATTGGAAAAACTGCTTTTTAGATCAAAAAATATTAAGATAAGTATATTTAAGATTCAAATCCAATTTTTGGATTCTTAAATAATAACCCAAAACTTATTTTCGGATGTTTAACAAACTCAAAGTAAACTTTTTGTGGCTCGTTTTAACAACAAATTGTTTTTATTTGTAGAATAGCAGAACCGCTTTTAAGATCAAAAAATATTAAATATAAAAAAGTTTAAATTTAAAATCGGAGTTTAAAAAATTTCTAAAAAATTTTTTTTGTTGCTCTTTAAGATAAAAATATTCAAGATTTAAATAAGACTGGAAAAGCTGTAAGGTCACGACCTTAAATATTCTTATTTTTAATATTTTTTAGTCTAAAAGACAGTTTTTACATTCTAAAAACATAAACCAAAAAAAAAATTTTGAAATTAAATTTTGATCAAGATTTTACATTTTTTCTAGTCTTTCTTAATTTTGAATATTTGTCTTTTTATTCAAAGTCCGAAAATCAGACTTTAATCGTAATCAACCTTATTAAAAATAATAATAAATAATATTAAAGTAAGGTTGATTAAGATTAGCGTCTTCAATAAGCTTGAAATAAGATTTTCGTAACTTGAAAATCGAAAATCATGAATTTTATTTATTTTTATTTTTTCTTATTTTATTTTTTATTGTTTTAATTTTTTTAATGTCAAAAAAAATGTTTCAAATTAAATTTTTATCACGATTTTAAATTTTTTCTAGTATTTTTTAATTTTGAATATTCGTCTTATTCGTCTTAATCAACCTTATTAAAAATAATAAAAAATAATAAAAAATAATATTAAAATAAGTTTCTTATTAAAATCCGAAAATCAGACTTTAATCTTAATCAACCTTATTAAAAATAATAATAAATAATATTAAAATAAGTTTGATTAAGATTAAAGTCTTGAATTAGCTTGAAATAAGATTTTCGTGGCTTAAAAAACGAAAATCGTTACATAAATTTTATTTTCCAATTTTTTTTTTTTGTTATTTTTTTTTTTATTGTTTTAATTTTTACAATGTCAAAACTGGCTTTTGGACCAAAAAATATTAAAACGAACTGCTTTGTTTTTATTAGTGGTAATATTTCGAAAAAATGTGCAACCTTCTTATGTTCATGAGGCTCACAAGCTCAAATTTAGTGGCTCTGGCTTATACACAATTAAAGTTTATCCAAAGTGTTGGATTTTATTTTAAGCAGTTGATGATTTTTAATCACTTTTATGGGTATTCACGCTACAACGCAAGTTTCGCCTAATGCCCATGATTTAAAAAAATTTAATTGCTTGTCAAGTTTGTTCTTGTGATGAAACCGATACTCAAATATTCATCAATTTATTTTAAAAAAACCGGTAACACTGATTTATGAAACACCATTCAATTTTGCAGCTATATAGTATGATATATGATCACTTAGTGTTGCAAATATTTGCACATAGTCAACATGCACGTTGAGTGTCTGATAAGCTCTGAGTATTTATAAACAAAACTGGAACTGGTACAGACAACAACTGTCTGTTATCAATATTTGCAATCACAAGTCGCGTTAAAAAAAAAAAAAACTTATCCGATTTTTAATACTATAATTATAAGTTATTGCAATACGCAGCCTCTTAAGTAGTGTATATAGAGATCTCAAGTACTTAGACATTTTCACACACTAACCATATAGGCACAACGCGAGCGCCGCCACCTTCCAAAAATTTGACATAGGATGCAGCTATATAAGCGGTTTTGTTCGGGAAATGACGCGCTACCAGGCTATCCTCATACAGCTCTTGGGACAGAACGCCAATTATTGGTGCACGGTTTAAATCAGGCACAGTGGTTTTTTTGGGTACTTGGTTGGGAGCAGCCGCTGTAAACTGCAGCAGGCATAGCACCAAGATCGTCAACCAAAAAAAAAGCGTTTCCTTATTTAAACCGATCATTTTTACGATTTACGTCTAACTTTTAAAATTCAAACAAGTTCCACTAGCCAGGAGTAGCTGCGGCTATGTACGAGCACTTTTGTCGAAATACTGATACTGGGTAGCAAAAAGCGTGCGCTATTCAAATTTATTCCAAATGCTTGTTATGAATACACTTCCTAAGGTTATATTAATTCAACTTGCCATAAGGCAAAATGCATTTTTTCCGATCTAGGGTATTTAAATTACACAGGTCTACAAATACCGGGATCATGTCAGTCGTTGGAAAGCTAAGGGTCATTACCGAAGTAATTTGCTGCGTAGAATCCGAATCCGGGGTCAGAATTGGCCCATTGCGTCATGATTTTGAGATATTTAAGGTTATGTTCCCGAAAAACGACGTAACTTCTGTCTCACAATTTCAAAAGAAAATATTATTTTCCAAACTTTGATAATTCGAACAAAAAATTAAGACAGCTTTTGAAAAAGTTAAAAGTTTTGAAATTCTCCAACTTAATTGAACTTTTTATCAAAAATTAGTCAAAAATTGTTCTTTTGTTCATTCAAGACATTTTTGACTTTTAAGTATTCAGTACTTTTCATCAAAAATGAGTCAAAAAATGGTTCTTTTGTTTAATTAATTAATTAATTGGCATATCAATTATACGACAGTTTTTGAATTTTGAAACTTATTTTTAACTCAGTATAGTTTGGCTCCTCAAAAACTGTACAAAATGACCAACGTTATGATGACCAAGTTTTAGATGACGAAATTAATTATTTCGAAAGTCTTGTCCTCAATTATAATATATTTGATTATGAATATTCATAATATTAGTTATACAGTATATCTTTTTGCAAGCTGTCTGGCTATAATGTTGGCTTTTAAGCTTATATAAAAAATGTTGATTTTTATATTTTGAGTATTATAAAATAAGAGATGTTAAACATTTTTTCAGTGCTTCTCCAAAACATCCCAATGCTTAATCTGAGCATTAGTTCTTGGTCTAACTGGAATTTCTGCTCGTAGACTCTCATGTATGGTTGATGAACCTAAAAAACGAAAAAACTGTTTTAGGGTATTCACGGTTGCAAGTTGAGCACTTTTGAAACAACAAACATGGCTGCTAATTTCTAGCTCTTGAAAGTGTTACAAAATATGTTTTAAGGACTACAACAATTCGCAATTTTTTAGCCATAAAGTAAACAAAGCGACTTTTAATAAATTTAACTGAATGAAACAAGTGAGACTTGTGCATTTTTTATTAAAGGCAGCATGCCAAAATTCCGTATGGGCCTTAAATTAAAATTATGTAAATGTAAATAAACTATGAAAAGAAGCAGCACAAACTCAACTCATAAACAAACAAAAAAGTGCGTTCACACTTTGGCCAGCTGAGTTTTTGTGCAAGTTTACAATAGCAAACGTGAATACCCTAAAAGAGTATTTAAAATTTCAGTTGCCTTAATTGTTTATTTTTATTTCATTGTATTTGTGAGTGACCAGTGCCAACACACATATAGAACACACATGCATAGACACACTTTATCGTAATTATAGCAAAAATAAACATTTAACTGACTTATGTACATACGCTCACATAGTAACTATGCACAGGTATTGTTTTTTGGTTATAGATAATTGATAGCGCTGCTTTTTGTCTATTTTGGGGGGGTATTAAGGAGTCATAGCGTTAAATTGATTACAACGGACTTTGGTTTTTTTTTTGGTGCATCATGGGCTTGTTTGCTCATAGGGGGAAGCACTGTAAACCAGTTGTCATTTAAATTTTAGCTACAATGTTTGATATTGTAAAAACATTTACAACATACCAAAGCTTAACAATAAAAACTTGTTACCTGCGACATTTGTGATTTGTGATTTACACGTTGATCAACAAATAGAACTTGGTTTTTTTCACACATTACAATACGACATATTTGCACACGCAAGCAATTAACAAAATTTATTTACAATCCATCAAGCACTGAATATTTTTAGCTATCAGCCAAATCAGCTGTTTGTTTGTTTGTCTACGTCATTATGGCTGCACAGGTGTAATGCAATTAATCGATTTAATCGAAAGCTAGCTTATCAGTAAACGCTGCAGCTTTTGTTTAATGCTGCTTTGTATGCTTAATAAATATTTCATTTCCACAAGTGTTGCCTTGACGGCAACCAAATCTTTGGCTTCAAATTGTTTGGACAATTTTTGTGCATTCTCGGCTAGTTCTTGCACAAGCTGACTGTTTAGTTGCTCCAAAGTGGCGCTGTCGTCAGCATCTTCTACCTCCTCGTTGCGCTCCATCATATGCATAAGAAACGCTTTGTTCAGCGCGCTATTGTCCTGCGGCATTTGTTCACCCTGCAGCTGCAACATATACTGGCCGCGCTCCACGGGCGCCAAAAGCGTTTTGTACGCCTTATTTATGAGCGAACTCCAGTCAGCCGAGTTGGACTGCTCGCGTGTGCTTCTGCGTAAACGTTATTATTGTATAACTACTTTGTTAGCTATTTGAAGCACCTACCTATTGCTGTATTTATCCGGATGCACTATGGTTTGCAGCTGTCGAAAACTTTGTGTTAGCTTTTGCGGCTCCAGCGTAAATGTGTGCGCAAAGTTGAGCAGCTCAAAGTAGTTCTGTTGGGAAAATAGTTACTAAGCTAGTGCAACTATTGCAGCAAATATTACCAACAATTTGCGGGTTTACATCTTGCAGATGTCCACAATCAGCGCAAATCATGTGCAGCTTCAGCGTGCCCTGCTTTTGGCAGTTCCAGCAAGCCGCAGCCGGCGTCCCATAAAAACGCTGTTGTTGTTGTAAGCTGTTGCATGCATTATTCAAAATGCCACGGGAAACAGTTGGTTGTTTACAATATGTTTTGCCAAAAGTTCTAGCTACGCCAAATAAGCGTCGCATTTTGTATTACAATTAAATATTACGCATTTATGGCCAAAAATTACACAAGCAAATAAACAAAACAAAGCACAGCTGATAGCACTGCTTGCTTTGTAACCAACTGGCAACGCTGTCTGTTTGCAAGTGTTGCAAAACACTGCTTTAAAGCAAATGCTGCAATAAATTAAATTGTTTACAAAATTTATTTATAACCATGGCTTAGTAATATTTGTAATAATTTTAAAAAAAATTAAAAATAATTAAATAAAAAAAAATGCACCACTGCTGCTCCAGGTGAGGCTCGAACTCACAACCCCGGCATAGCTCATACACACAGAATACTGATTATAAGTACCGTGCGCTAACCAATTGCGCCACTGGAGCCTTGAAATTTTTTTTTGCCAAATGACCTATTTAAGCAAAGCACACAAAATTATTTCCTTTAAGGAATCAATCACAGTCGTGCTTGAAAAATCAAAGCCAAGCAGTATTTTTTTTTAATTTGTATAAAAAATAAAAATAAACTTAGTAACTTTATTAAATGCTTATCGCAAATAAATTTTTCTTATGGGCAACATAAAACGTACTACTATGTACATGGTATATGTTTATGAGTAAACCACAAGTAATAAAAGTAAATAAAGATAACGCTAGCTTGACAACAAATGCCGAAGCTGTAATACTCTACAAGTATTCAAGTAGTTTTTCTTTTAAAGAGACAGATCTGCTTAAAGTATCATAGAGAGTTGATTGATCTTTATGCTTTCAAAACCAAAACGCTTAGCTCATATCTAACAGGGATCATCCATAAACTACGTGACGCTGATTTTCGTCAAAATATTTGGAATAAGTAAAAGAGTTTCTTAAAAACTCTGATCTCTCTCTTTACAAAGAAGGAAGAATATAGTAAGTAATGGAGTTTCTCAAAAAGTCTGAACTCTATCGGCAAATCTGCCACTCATAAAATACTTAGAATTAGAAAGAAAATAATACTTTTTTTTAAAAAGTCTGATATCTTCCTAAATATCTAAAACTTATGGTACTTATTAAATAATTAATTTAATTTAATTAAACTTTTAATAAAAATTCAAAAATTAATAATCCCTATACCTTATATAAAATCTCTATTAATTCAAGACACCGCCGTTCGAATTCGGCTATAAACTGTAGGTCCCTGTTCTCTTCGAATAATTATTAATAGAGATCCCCATGCTCCGTCCAAGGGCGACTGACAAAATAGTCAGTCAGGGAATTATCAAAAAAAAAAAAAATACCTTATGGTACAAAGGGTATAATAAGTTTGTGCAAGCCGAAAATGTATGTGACATACAGAAGGAGATGTCGGAGACCCCCCAAAGTTACCTAAAGTATGATCAGGGTGACTAGAGAAGTCGATATACCCATGTCCGTCTGTCCGTCTGACCGTCTGTCCGTCTGTCGTCAGAGACCCTCAAAAGTTGCCTAAAATATGACTAGAAAAGTCAATATACCCATATCCGTCTGTCTGTCTGTCCGTCTGAACGCCTAGATCTCAGAGATGGTAAGAGCTAGAGCAACCAAGCTTTCAAATTTGATACCTTATTATTCCATAGGAGACAAGTTTATTTTATTTTTTCGATATTGGGGTTACTCATGGTTTCTGTACCATGACAATGGAATGCCTCACTCTGCATTGATTCTTCGTGATCATTTCGCCAGAATCACATTCCATATCGTTCCACATCCACCGTCTTCACCTGATTCCGGGGACACAGTTTTGAGTCGATAGAGGAGATTCAAGATTTTAAAAACTGTTTCGAAGATTGGAAAATCCGTTTCAGGGGTTGGATTACTTTGAAGGCGGTGAAATTGATTTGGACGAATAAATAAAGATTTTTAAAAATAAATGCAATGTCACCTTATTTTTTGGTCACAGTAGTAGCTCTCATAGGGGTCTTTCAGAGGACCTCGAAAAAAACCAAAAGTTTTAGATGGATAATTCGTTTGTTTATGAAGATATCGTTACCAACTTTGGCATTGACAAGTTTTTGCTGCAAAATTCATTGACAAATAAGAATCTTTTGGAGTTTTTAAGTAATATACCGGATTTGATTGCAATGTGGGGGTACAGGGTATCCCAAAGTCATCCGCGCCCGACTTTAACGTACACCATCTTTTCACTTTGATTTTTTTTCAACCGCATAACATAGCAAATTAATAATAGTTTTTCAAAAAGTCGGATCTCTTCCTGAAATTTTGAAACTTTTACTTTTAAAAATTTACTTATTCCTAAACCAAATCTCTCCCTCCCACGAGGCTGTCAAAGCATCACTGGCCAGAAGAGGCCTAGACGCAACCACTAGCATAACTTCACTGTTAGCGTCTAGGCAAGCCACAGTAACTATTGGTGGGCACTCCACCACCGTAGTGACGACAAGAGGCTGCCCTCAGGACCCATGTAAACAACACGATAAATAAGTGCTCAAGGGCTCTCTTTACGTGTAGAAGCATTGCCAGGAAATCGTGGGGTACATCACCACGAAGAATAAGATGGCTGTACCTAATGGTTGTCAGACCCATGCTATTATATGGGGCAATAGCTTGGGGCAGCAGGGCGCGCCTGAGCACGACCAAAGCCAGATTGCAGAAACTGCAAAGAATGGCCTGCATATGTATTACAGAAGCTATGCACACTTGTCCCACTGCGGCCATCGAAGTATTAATGGATGTTACACCGCTTCATATCGTTGTTGATATGCAGCAGAAAGCAAGGTTAATAAGAATTGGGAGGGAAGGAGACGCTGCAGACTTAACAAAGGACATACCTATGCTTCTGCAACCAAGGGATGAAATGCCAGCTGAGTACAAGTTCAATCAGAACTTCGATATTAAACTCAGCACGAAAGAGGCCTGGACAACTCTTTTGGCAGTTCACCCAATGAAACCACAGACAATAAAGTGGTATCCGGATGGATCCCTCACCGATGAAGGAAGTGGCCTGGGGTAGTAGGACCCAGGACTAAATATCATGAGTCACTAGGCAGACACACCAGTATTTTTCAAGCTGAAGTCTGTGCTATTGGAAGGTGTGCAGAATTCAATCTGCAAAAGAACTACCACGACAAGGAAATCTCCATCCTGTCTGACAGTCAAGCAGCGATAAAGGCAATTAGCAGAGTCAAGATCACATCAAGGCTGGTAAAAGAAGTGAGAACTGCAGAGCTGAGAAACAAGCTCACAATTAGATGGCTTCCAGAACACAGCAATATCCCTGGAAATGAGCTAGCACCTGAAGAGGTTCAAAATCATGATAACTCACGGGAAAATATCGTGAGGATCCTGACGGGACACTTTAGGCTCCGCAGCCACTTAAATAAAATTGGCATAGCGGTTAGTGGACTTTGTCGCTTCTGTAGCATGGAGGAAGAAACTTCAGTGCATCTACTATGTGAATGCATAGCACTCGTCAGCAAAAGAAGCAAGCTTCTAGGCATGTACGTTATCTCACCGGAGAGCATTGTCCAAACAAAATACTGGAATATATGCAGGCAATTGGACTTTTGGGAGAGCTCTAAGCCGTGAAGGGGGTACAATAGATTCACTTGGGTCGCAGTACATATTACACCCATTACCAATAAATAAAACCAAATCTAACACTAAGATATTTAGAATTATT
Organism: Chymomyza fuscimana; assembly: GCA_949987675.1. NCBI lineage: Eukaryota > Metazoa > Arthropoda > Insecta > Diptera > Drosophilidae > Chymomyza > Chymomyza fuscimana. Next base: position 25,981,290 of record OX465089.1, on the reverse strand, counting down.
TAAAAAACTAAAAGTTTTAAAAATTACTTTCAAATTAGATCCGTTATTATCCTACGGGAGACAAGTTTATTTTATTTTTTTGATATCGGGGTTATATTATAGAGCTCCCATAGGGGCGTTTCAGAGAACTTCGAAAAAAACTAAAAGTTTAAGATGGATAATTCGTTTGTTTATGAAGTTATCGTAACCAAATTCGGCACTCGAAAGTTTTTTATAGTTCCCAATCACTGTACCAAATTTGATCAAAATCGATTGACTATATCATATAGCTCCCATAGGAACGATCGGTCAAAAAAACGTTTTTAACACAAAATTCGTTGTGTTTCGTTTGTTTATGAAGATTTCGTACCCCCTTCACTTGTCTTTTAGAGTGATTAAGCAATATATCGGACTTAATTGAAACTAGTGGTACAGGGTATCCCAAAGTCGTCCGCGCCCGACTTTAACGTGCGCCATCTTTTGAATATGGTTTGAAGGTGTATAATTTAGATTAGAATAAATACTTTTTATGCTTAAAATTTATAAATAAATTTTTAATTTAAGAAAACAAAATTTTAATATTGAAGCGATAAGCATAATTTAAAGACTGTTTGCCATAGTGGGGCTTACAGATGAAGCTCTTAGATGGTCAAAATTGGTTTGTTTATAAATGAACATGATAAAATGTTTAACTAAATGGTTTCAACCGTTTGCAGGGTATGCAAGCTGTAGAAATATATTGCTTAATTAATTCTGTTGAACCTTATATGCACGTTTAATAGCCATTTGGATGACGGCTGCTGCCTTAAATGGAGTCTTTTCTGTAAGCACGATAATTGCTCATTTCATTGGGAAATGTTTTGTAGAGTTCCAGCAACAAGTTGGATTTAAACTTTCTGTACGCATCAATTTTGCCTTTGACTTCCTCATTTTTAGCCAAAGCCTTTTCCACACAATCCTTGGTATATAATTGTGGATTCTTGTCCTGGTCGATATAGTCAAACACTTCAAAGGGCACGTAAACATCTTGAACCAGTGGTCGTAGTTTGTCTATTTCATGTAGACCGGATACCAAACTATTTCTGCAAGTGTTTAAAATTCTTTTAATTGTTATTTCTGTAATATATTTTTTTTAATATTTTTGCTACATTTTTTGATTCAGCACATTTTGGCCCTGTGGCTGAAAGTCGGTGACTATGATGCGTATTTGCCGCACGTTCTCAATGAACATCTCCAGCTGAGTCTCTAGGTTCTCCAATGGTACAGTCATTTTAGCTTAATATAAATTTTCGTACAGCTTTATTTTAATTTAATAAATATTTTCACTTTTGGCTTTATCCAAGAAACAAAATTGTGAGTAACAGCTGCTTGTTTATAAGTCTTCTTCTTGCATTTTTGTCTTTATGCCGAAATTCACCACGTGGTGAATTTAAATGCGCGGTATTTAAATTTATGCAAGCAACTTTTTTTTGGTACATAAGCCAGGTATTTTTTAGAAAATACTTTTTTCAGAGAGGCGGTTAGATTTAACTTTTAAATGGCTTGAAAAAAATAACCAAATTAAAACTTTGATTACTCTAAAAATCCGGTGAACAAAATTATGAACAGACTTTGTTTATTCAAATATCTCTTTATGTTTTGCACCTTAATATTGGCCAGTTTATTTAATGCCTATTGACAAGTTTATTTATTTATAATACTTATTGAACTAAAAATAGAAACAAACATTGGTAACAACTGCTTAGAAAATGCAAAAGTTTTGAAGCCATAAGAAAAATATATCTTATAAGTCAGTATATTTTTAATTATTAGTAAAGTAGCATTTTTATATAACAACCTACGGTCACACTGATAGTGGTGAATATACACACCACTTGTGTTCTAACATTTTATCATCTTTTGGCCTATTAGTTTTTTTATATCACTTTTTAAGTGCAATAGCCACCTGCATTTCTTTTTTAAACAATCTATTTGAATAACAAATTCAAGATGTCAGATACAGATTTGGAAGCTCTGCGCGCCCAACGCATGTCCCAGATGCAGTCACAATTTGTAAGTCCAAACAAGCTCACGAACACGCGCACTTTTATTATGCAGCCGGTTGCTGCACTGACTATAACCAAAAATAACTTTGAATGCATAAAAAACATAGAAGAAATGTATAAAACCTTATTAAAAAGCAAGTGGAGTTAACTATTGGCAGTATCATTTGTGCACTTTCCAATAAAAGTTCAGATCAGCGCCATGAGTCATGCGGCTGTTATATACATATATTTCTTGGCTGGAGCAACTCCAACAACTGTTTAAAGAAACTAGTTTTTTGACTAATCTATGGCCTTTTATATATATATCAGGGCGGCGGTGGTGGCAACGATGCCGAAAAACAACAGGCGCAGCAGGAGCAAATGCGTGCCCAGGAGGAAATGAAGCATTCAATACTTTCTCAAGTGCTAGACCAACAAGCTCGTGCACGCTGTAAGTAGCTGCAACAGACACGCTTTCAAATAAGAATTAATGCAATCTTTTACATAAACACAGTAAACACACTGAAAGTGAGCAAGCCGGAAAAAGCGCAAATGTTTGAAAACATGGTCATACGCATGGCTCAGATGGGACAATTGCGCGGCAAACTGGATGATGCTCAGTTCGTGAGCATTATGGAAAATGTTAATGCTCAAATACCACAAAGTAAATCCTCCGTCAAATACGATAGACGTCGTGCAGCCATAGATAGTGACGATGATGATGATTACGGCTGCTGATTGAGACTATATTAAGTCTGTCTCCTTGTTTTATTTAATGCTATTTTAAGTTCGCTTACAAAGCCCATTTGCTCTACAAAGAAAATACACGCGTTTCATACTCTGGCAAATTAGTTTATTTAAACTATTTATTAAATTAAAATACTCCAAGCTCTAGCTATTGGGTTGCTTTAATAAGTCGGTAACTTTTCGACGCATATGCCTCTTCCAATTTCGATTTTGTGGCTAGTGGAAGTAAATAATCTCTTCTAAGGTATTGCCAAATGCGGCTAATTTAGGAAGCCATTAGACTTATTGACAGAAATCTGTAAAGCACGTACTACAAAAGCTGGAATATTCTGCTGTCTCAAGTCTGCTCAAGATAGGAGGTCCTAACTTAATTGAAACTAAAATGTTTGACTATTTAAGTTATTCACAAAGCAAATGCAGGTCCCATACAGAATATAATCAAAAATAAATATTTATCAAAAGAATCATGTAACAACTTGTACTGAGTTTGGAGCTTTGTATCTATTAAATTTAAAAAAAAAACTTTACCCGCACATCTTCAAGCAGTGCGTTCATATTTGGTTACAAATCCAACACGCAGTATAAACCACTTATAAACAGGATCTTATCTATACAAAATGCTTACAGCCGAGATTCGCCAGAAAAGTTTTATATCTAAAAACAGACATTATAATATGACTAGATTTGGCCGCTTATGCGAGCTGTGGAAATTGCACTAACAAAATAAATTACATTGGAACGATTTCAACTATATCTATGGCCTCGATTTCCAGCTATTTATTCCTTCTTTTCATGCTCATCCTGCTCTTCCTCAGTGGATAAGCAATCGCCACAGAAAATGGAATACAGTATGAGCGATAAAAAGCCCAAGGGTAAACCAAAGATAACAGTGGTCAGTACCGGATTACCCTTCCACATGTCACGTAAGGATTTCTTAACCTCAAACAGCGCGCGATTCAGACGCACAAAATATGTATCCCCACCATAGGCCGTGGCACTTTCATTATGTATGGACTCGAGAAACAAGTGCAATGCCTGTGGCGTCATTTGCAATGGATCATCTTCGGGTATATAATGATGCTGTGTGGTTGAATTGATCGCTATTAAATGTGGCGTAGGCAGTTGGTCCAGTATAATGGAATGTGCTATGGAAGGCTCGCCAATCTGCAACATAAAATTAGACGTTTTGAACAACATCACTTAGACATGTTGCAACACTAACCCAGCCAAATTGAAACGTCTCATGATAGCGCGGACGATGTTTGCGTATGACGCTCTCTACCATATCGCGAAACTCCAGCTCATGTGTAGCTATTTGATTTAGTTTATCCTCTTGCACAACAGCTAAAACCAAATACTTTTTGGTTTTTAACAGCTGATGTATATTAAAGCGCGTCACCTTGGGAAACAATGTAAAACGTTCTACATTCACCCACTGAAAAATGGTCTCATTAACCTCATTTGGATCCATTTCATGCGCTACATGACCATGTGGATAGAAATGATGTTGCTCTTCTTTGTAAACAATAACTGCTGGTAATTTCTCAAAATCAAAATGCTGCGCGGCTATATCTTCGCTGGTAACATAGAAAAAACCATGCTCTTGAAAACCCTCGGCTGCGGCATAGTACGTATCCCAGACCACGCCTTCTTGCTGGCCCACAAATATAAAGAATATGGTATGTGAGCCTTTTAACATGTCTACGCTTTCCGCGCGCGTCACCAACTGTACCGGTGGACCAGACATGCGCAAAGCATAGTCCACAAGCTCATCTTTGGTGCGGTCGCCACTATACGAGTACTCCATGTTGCCTTTGACAAACAAAATAGTTGGATAACCACGTATTTTGAACTCGCGCGCTGCAGCCGGATACTTGGTACAGTCCAGACGTCCCACGCGCACGTTGGTGGCGTGCAGCGCTTGGGCTACTAGTGCAAATATGGGCTCAGTTCTTTTACAATAGCCGCACCAAGGCGCATAGAACATGACCAGCCATTGTCCCTCATGGCGCACATCTATAAAACGATCGCTCAGCTCGAATACACGGGATGATATGACGGGTGTGCCGAGCAGCATGCACAGCACTAAACAGAAAAGGAAATTCAATTTTAATTAAATGCTTAACACTCGATGCATTATTTATTTACCGATGAGTAAGCCCCAAATAGACTTGGGCATGTTTGTCATGTTATTGTCCTGCTGCGCTGTTATTGCATGCTAGTGTGCATACAAATTGAACTTTAACGGATTTATTTATTAAATAATAAACATGAATTTAATTTAATTAGCAAAATTAGTTATTTTTCTCGGAAATTTAGATAATTTGCCTATCACCCTCACAGTTTGTTTTTTTTTTACACCCCTAATACAGCTGCTTAGTGCTGCCAACTTGTTGTTAACGATTACAATTGTAAACATTGTTATCAGTGTTATCGTTATCGATTGTAAGACTATCAACATTGGCGGCAGAGATCATACACGTGCGCTTAGTTATTTAAACCAATTTCTTAATTAAAATTTACTCTGAAAACCAAACTTGGTTGTTTTAAAATGAAGGAACAAGTAGCTAAAACAGCTGCTGGCAAAACGCAGCTGCACAATGCTATGTTTTATAAAATAAAACCTCGTGGCATTAACTGCTTGGCCTACAACAAGTCGTTGCACTGTTTGGCTCTATGTCGGTAAGTTATTTGGGCAACATATTGTTGGTTGGCTTTAATTTGGCTATTATAACCCAATGCAGCATGGATGGCCTCATAGAACTGTGGAACATGCATCATGCGCCGCACTTGGAGCGCATTATACCACTGTCTGTTAATTCGCAAATTGAAGGTTTGGCCTGGGCAGGCAAACGACTCTTCTCTGTCAGCCTGCTAGGAAAACTGATTGAATGGAATATGGATAGTTTGGCCATACTACATGAGGAGGCTCCAACTGGCAAGGCTTTGTGGTGTCTAGACATAAATGCCGCAGAAACCGAAATTGCTGTAGGCTCGGAAGAGGGGCACATCAACATCATGAGCATTGAGTACAATGAAATTACATACAAATCGCTGTTTAATCGCCATGAAGGACGCGTGCTTTGCTGTAAATTTGACAAAAGCGGACAGTGTTTGGTCACCGGCTCCGTGGGCTCGGTGCGCATTTGGGATGTCAGCAAAGGCACTACTTTGCACAAAATGTCGCTATTCGACAAGGAAGTCGTTGTTTGGTCACTGCAAGTGCTTAGCAACTTTACCATCATCGTGGGTGACTCTCTGGGCAATGTTACTTTATGGAATGGTCATAATGGCACACACCTGGAAACCTGCAAAGTGTTGGACAAAAATGTTTTTGCACTGGCTGTTAACGAAGAAGAAAATCGTTTAATCTGCAGCGGCATGGAACCGCCTCTAATACGTGTCTTGGCCAAAACACAAATCAAGCGCGAGGAATACGTTTGCAATCGTTGGATACGATTTTTACAGCGCGATGTGCACAAAAATTTTGTGAAATCGTTGGTTGTAATGGATGATCGTATTATTTCTGGCGGCGAGGACGGCTTGCTCTGTGTATCTTCGGGCACTAGGTTGCACTCTACTGTGGCCAAGTATGCACCATTTTTGCCCAATAACTGTGCCGCACTGGCGCATAGCTCTAAGCTTTTGCTGCTGCGTTATCCACATCATTTGGAAGTTTGGCAATTGGGCAGTGCCAAAGAACAAAGCAAGTCAGAATTGACTGTCGAAAGTAATATTGGTGCTCGTCAAGATCTGCTGCTGGATAAGCTGCCCGAAAAACTGCTGCAGTTAAATTTGAAAGACACTCAGCTGGTAGTGGCTGCTGCCATGTCGCCGAATAACCAATGGATTTGCTATTCGACTGTGCATGAGACACGGCTCTATCATTTTAGTTTGGGCAGCATAACTGAAAGCTGCAGCTTGGAACGTCTGAAGCAGCAGCTGCCACCACAACTGGAGAAAGCCACACACATAATCTTTCAAGGCAGCGAAAACTTGTGGCTGCTGCATCAAGATTCTTGCCAGCTGCGCTGCTTTAATCTGAAGAAAAAACAGATCACCTATGCCTATGCTGTTGACCTAAAAGCACATGTGCAGGCTTATATTACTCGCGTTGAGATTTCAAAGTGTGGCAATTATATTGTTATTGTTAGTCTGGACAATCTTGTAGCTGTTTGGCAGCTTATCAAAGGCAAGAAACATGAGCATATTTTAAATCTGCCACGCTATAAGGCAGCTACCACAGCTCTAACCATGCACCATGAAAAGCCTTTACTTGTTGTCGCCTATGCCGATGGACGCATCATGGAGTACGATCTGATGAAGCGTTGTTTTACTGCTGAAAGCTTTGAGCTCTTTACAGCTAGTTCATTGACGCACAGCATCAAGGGCATTCTATTGGATGCACTGAATCCAAACATAATCATAGTATACAACGAATGTGATTTATATGTAGTGGAAAAATACAACATTGGAGAAGTAGGTGAAGAGCTGTCATCGGGTAGAAAATCTAAACGTCTGAGCAAGCAAGTTGCTGAAACGGACTCGGAAGTGAAAACCCAAACACAAGGATTGCGTTTGAAAACTCAGTTTAAAAAAGAGGTAGGTATGGCATGGAATGCTGATACGATGTTTTGGTTTCGAATGAAATGGCTTTTGGTTGGAATCGGTGAAAACCGAGTTTATTCGGGTTTTCAACAAATTAAATTTTAAAGTATTTTCTGCTATAGACTGTGCGAAAAGAGTTAGTAAAAAAATTTTAATCGAATATAAACTGTGGAACTGTCAACATCCAAACTTTTGAAATTTCAACTGTAGGTGTGCTACAATTATAAGGCCATCTTTAGTCATCCAAGCCAAATATCATTTCATTCAATCCGAACTCTTTTTAAAATTCGTATTCTAAACTACAAATTTTTATTAATAAATACTTTTATTTTTAGCATCTCGCGCAAATCCTTCGCTTGGGTGAAAAAGAGCTGGTCGTCGTTGGTCTGCAACCCAACAATTTGCTGGCAGATATTCCTCCTTACTTGCGCAAAAGATTTGGTATTTCTTAATTCTAATAACTATTTTATCAACAACATAGTTTAAACAAATACCTAGCTTTATAAGTAGTTAATAAATACAGACGAAGCATTAAAGAAGTCGTCAATTTGGTGAGATGACAAGTTGAATTTTGAAAAATATTTGTGTACGGGCTTTTGAATTGTATTGTGTCAACAGGGCTATCCTTTTTTCTAAAAAAATAATTACAACCTTGAAGAGTTTTAACAGGGCTATCTATAGCCGCTAGATGCTATGGCATCTGTCTAGAAGATTACCTACTCGCATAGCTGGAGTTGGTATTCTTTCCATGCTCACATATTCTTCAGTTATAATTCTCAGATTGAATTTTTAATTACACTTTACGCAGAAGAAGTAGCCGATGTAATTGTCCTTTTGAAAGACTGTCATGAGTGTCTTGTACCTAGTAACGAGAAGACTGAGGAGTGTGCCAGTAATGGATCAGCACTGCCAGTTACCTTTGCCTATACGGATATAAAAATACCACTTTAAGACGTCATATCGAATATTAGTGAAACGGTCAGAGCTGAGGTAGAAAGAGTATGGGACACTTCGCCCGGTTGTCACATCTCTGGCCAAGTTATAATCATAAGTGAACATCTGAACTCCTACAAGAACAGCGCCATGATGATGGAACAAGTTGTAACGAGGCACTTTACCATAGGCGCAATGGCGGAGAAGATGCATGCGACTTCTGTCGCAGCTTCGGAGATGAGTGAGTATGTGACTACCCGGCACTTCTTAGAAATCGCTCCCAACTTCTGGGTGAACCCTTCTTCAAAATCTGGGCAGTCTGCTAAATCTGCCCATACCGAATCTGGCCATTTTCATGTAATCCTCCAAATGGTTTAAAAAGGAGAGAGATTTAGGAGACTAGGAACGCTTGCTTTGCCACCCAACGTTTCTAGATTTGTGCAAAGCCCAGTGGTCTGAGATCCATATTTTTATGTAGAAACTCCCATAGCGGATCTGGCCATTTTCATGTAATCCTCAAAATGGTTTAGAAAGGAGAGAGATTTAGGAGACTAGGAACGCTTGCTTTGCCACCCAGCGTTTCTAGATTTGTGCAAACAGACTTAGGAGATTAGGAACGCATGCTTTGCCACCCAACGTTTCTAGATTTGTGCAAAGCATAGTGGTCTGAGATCCATATTTTAGTGTAGAAACTTGTCGCAGATTCTTCCTGTAATTGAAGAATATTAAATAGTTAGATAGATTTGTTGAGTTCGATCAGAGTGGAACATAGTTTTGATATGAATTGGACAACTATCAGATATTTGGCGGTGGGCAAAAATGGAGTCACTGTTCAAAAAACCAAGGTATTTTTGAAGATGTCGCAACGAAACTTGGCAGTTTGAAGATAGTTTGTTTAAAATCGAATCATTTATCTTATCGGAAATAGAAGCTAACTTGAATTCAACGTTTCTGAGACATCAGTATTTTATATTTTTTTAATCATTGAAGACTAAGTATGGTATTAAATAAGAAATTCTTAATTATTTTTTCGACAATATTTCACTTTATCAGAAATTCTCAAAAATATAGTTGAACTGCCTTATGACAAACTTCAAGTTAAACGATGTACATCAGACGCGGATTCAGGATTTGGTCATAGGGTTTTTCACTTCGAAGTGTATATCAGAGGTCGCAAAAAACTGTCATCCCATTTTTCCAACTTTCCAACAGAATTAGCCGATCTAACAAACTAGTGTTGGTAAATGTTCGAAAACAAAAATTAAAAAGGGGAAGTGCCGTATGTTGAAGTTAAAACAAACAAATTTTTTTCGTTTTCGTTTTTGCTTGCTCCTAAAATCGCATTTTTTGTTGTCGATATCTCTCTATTTCCAAATGATAGACCCTTATATTTCCCTTGCTCTTTGTTAACAGAGATCTGCACCTTTCGATTACTTTAGAGTCTTAAATTATTAAAAAAAGGTTTAAAATATTATTTCAGTTGGACTTTTGAACCTACATTGCCAATTCGTTTTGATTTCTCTTGCAACAAAGTAGTCCGATTCAAACCACATAAAAATGTCGTTTTTATACCCTGTACCTATAGGTACAAAGGGTATACTAGATTTGTGCAATGTATGTAACGGACAGAAGGAGGCGTGGCAGACCCCAAGTCCTTTATACCAAAATGCTTATCATAACCTCGGGTAGCGATTGAGCCATGTCCGTCCGTCCGTCCGTCCGTCCGTATGAACGCCTAGATCTTGGAGACTATAAGAGCTAGAGACACGAAACTTTACCAGCTGGTGCGCATATTTCCTAAGAAGATGAAGTTTGTTGAATCATGTCAATATCTTCCCCCGTTCCCTTGCAGTAGAGTTTCGCGGTTTTTAGCCACACCGTTTAGTATTTTCACCTGAAATTTAACAGAGCGATGCGTTGTAGTTACATGCATCTATGTGTAAAAAATGTATAAAATCGGACAAATACAACAAGTTAAATATACAAGTTATAGTCAAAAATGTGCAAATTTCACCTCCCCTTGCCAATAAACTGCGTCAATATTTGACTCTACGCAATTATGGCTACAAGTGACCTAGAATCACAATTTTTGGTAAGCTCATTCATGTGGCTCTAATGAACAAATCCACATCCAAATTCCACACACCTCAACATACCAACTTGAAACTTACCCCGTATACTTTAAATAAGTTCTTTGTTGTAACATTCGAGTTTCATCAAAATGGGTAAAAATTTAGGGAACTTATAGGTATAAATATCGATTTTCACCAAAAAAAAAATAAATTCCAATTGGGAAGTTCTTAGATGGAATATGCAGGAAAATTTTTTTGACACAAAAGGTACAGGGCATTCCACTGTCGGGCACCGCCTCGACTGTACCACATTTTTGTGAAACAGGAGAGTGGAATAAAATATTTGGATACGTTTTCCGGTCTAGTTTATTTTTGGGCGCTATGACTAGGGAAATTAAAAATTTGGTCATCGGCTTGTGATGTAGCATGCACTTTAATTTGAAAGGTCTTGGTCCACGCAATATTAAAACCGAGCTGGATTCTGCTCTGGGGGGACTCAGCTTCTACGTTTACAACAGTAAGATATTGGGTAGCAGAGTCGAGGTCGATCGAGCTGCCAAGATGAAAATCGCAGCAATTGAATAAGAGAGAGGACCGCTACGGAAATGGTGAAAAAATATCCAAAAAATTTGTATTGTATATGGGCGTAGCAAGAGGGTAGTTTTGGGGGCTTAGATCGCTTCGGAAGCCAAGTATTTTCTTAATTATTTGTCCCATTGTTTTATGATTCACAGCAAAAACTCCCCCGAAACTAATTTCTGGTTGACTAAAAGATCGAGAGCTAGTTGAATATGTATGCATTACAAAATTGAAATAAATATTATATATAATATTAATATTTTTTAACGAATTTTTTATATGACGAACCAATTTTGTATAACCGAGCGTATTTGCTATAGGATGTAAGATTGTGGACTTAGAGAATTATGTGGTACATATTATATATTGGGTACCGTGCATCTCATTATCAAGATTTTTCGACAATACCTCTCTTTATTTATTTTTTTGGTTTATTTTATTTTTTTTTGTGTATTTTTTTAGTTGGTGGTTCAGTCGTCTAGCCAGTTTGAAATTTGTCACAAAATATTGCCAAATATTTGTCTCTGTCAGCGTTGTCGTCGGGATCCCATGGCTTGCAGCCATCTCGGTTTCTTCTCTCCTCTAGTTCTCCTTCAGTTAGCACTCTCTCTCTCTTGGCCAAAAAATTTTTGAGTTTCACGTATTGTGCAACAATTCGTTTCGTATTGTCGTTTGGTACGTTTTGTCGCTGGCATTTGCAGTAATTGTTGTAGTTAGTTGTTGTTGTTGGCGTGACGTACTTGTTGTTGTTTTCTGGTTTTACACTGTCTAGCCAAAGTCTAGACAAGTGCATACCACACACACACACACACACACAGATACACTCACACACAGAGAGAAATGTCGATGCACAATTCAACTTTAGCTACCAAAAACTCATTGCCCGTTTTGGCTGAATAGCTCTGCTGCCTTTTCATGCGCCCACTAACTTTATATATATGTATATGATATGTTTCTGTGTGTGTGCGAGTGTTCATGTCTGCCAAAAAAGTATCCTGCAGCAATATTACAATTCTTTCTTTATTTTTGATACCCTTTACTTTACAAGGTTACATTAACTTGGTGCAAAAAAAATTTTATCTAAGACAATCTTTATTCAAAACCGATTAGAACGACAATAAAAACTTGATTAAGACATGTTTGTCTGTCTACCTCTCTGCACTTATTGCCTGCTTCGCGAAGATTAGAAGAGCATAAATTTTTGCCACAAGGTGTGTTTTAGGGTTTTTCCATTTCCACCCAACTTCTAAATCTTCAAAGTAACTCGCCAAGGAACTTAATTTTGTGTAACCCGTGAATGTAGGTTAGGTTAGATAAGCTGCAGATCGAGGTTATCCTGAAACCGTATGGTTCTAGTAAAGATAGGAAATAAAAGAATTGCTAAGGGTAGCCTCTCGGCTCAGACTAAAATCACTCTGAGACATTGTGGTCCATTGTGATGTCTAGTAAAGATAGGAAATAAAAGAATGCCTGAAGGCAGGCGGTGGGTGGGATAGCTGGTGCGCGTTCGTTTCATGCTTCACGATTTTGAGGATTCAATAAAAGAAGCCAGGTGCAGGCAGATTTGCTATTAAAAAATTAGTTTCCGATTACTGGATGTGTTTTTTAAGAAGTGAAGGGCATGAAGTCATGTTGGGTTGTATTTAGGCAGGGCCTTCGAGTGAATTATATGAGCCCACTAGTAAATATCGTCGGGCTCAAAGCGCACGGCTCTTATCCGTAGAAATAAAATGTTTAGTGCTTTTTCCAAAACTCCAAGGAATCCTACAGCCCCCATGTTGACAAGCTCTGAAAAGGCCAGAGTTCTCGGTAGGTATGACATTGTGTCGTATTCTCGTTCGGCCTTGGTTCTTGTTTTTGCTGTTTTTCCAACATATCATCTTGAAGAGGTCTTTTTCGATCCGTAACCGTGGAGCGGTTAGTGGTAGCGCTGATCCACTCGTCGCACTCGTTGTCGGTTATGTCACAGAGACCAGTTGCTCAGACGATGACTTTTTAAGTCTTTGCGCCGTCTGTCTAAATCGAATACCCATTTTTCCTGATGACAGTATATGCTTTCTCCAGGAAGACCGTAACGAAATTATTCTTCCACTTTGGAGCTGTGAAGCAACAGTCAGTTTCTTTAGACTCAGCATATACTCCTATCTCCTGTGTGGAGTTCACGATCGTCACACGACGCACCAAAATAAAAATATTTAACTCCAACGTGAAGTCCACTCTTTTGTATGCTTGCGAAACCTAGAACCTTGCAGCCTCTGACCTCCAAACGCTGCAAGTTTTCATCAATACCGATGCGCTTTGAAATCCTGAAAAGGAAATGCACGTGCTAAGAAGAGACCCAATCGACATCACCCGCAACGCCATCGACTGGAACCTTCAAGGCAGCCGTGGCAGGGGTAGACCAGCACTGACCTGGAGAAGGAATCTGGAAGCTGAAGTATTCAGAACCAACAAAACCTGGAGCGAAGTCAAGAGGTTGGCACATGACAGAGGGAAATGGATGGCTACCCCGCGGAACCATAGGATCATATATATACTCCTATCCTCATTAGGACACTGCTGTGACCTGAGATAGATGGCGTGAGAAGTGAAGAATTCTAGGGTCATCTGAGAGGTGGTTCCCGGGGATCCAGTGAGGCCTAGACGGTATATGCAGCCTCAAAAGGTGAGATTTCCTGTTGTCCGTTTTCCACCAGGATGTGATAAAAATCTATAAAAACTAGAACTTCGGAAGTTATAGGCGAAAATGGACAAATTAAAACCCGGATAAACAATGCAGAAATTAAGCAAAGTACAGGGTATACCATAGTCGGATGACTCCACTGCAGCCGGCCCAGTTGTTTTTTTTTTTAGCTTCTCTGTCTATGTATAACATTTTGTGTCCTTTTTTTCTGGTGTGTATATTTGCATAAAAATTTTGAAGCATAAAATCCGTTTTCCTGCTGCGGTTGCGGGTGAATTGCTGTATAGGTTTTCAGCCCATCTAACTTCGGTAGTTAGCCTTTGGATTGGGCTTGCCTTTTGGGCATTTGGCGCATGTGGCGGCGGAATTTGCATAGAAAACGAAGTGGCAAATAGACATAAATAATGAGTGATAAAGTTGTTTGGTTTTTTGGTGTGTAAAAGCAGTTCCTGCTCCTGCCGTTGGAACTGTGGTACTTGTGCATTGGTAATGCATTTGGAAAATATTATTTTTCAAGGCGGTTTTTTAAGGAGCGCTTTGAAGTTCGTTGTCTGTAGAATTTGCTCATACAAATAAAAAATCAAAGATGTCTTTATTCTATTTCGATATGGTTAGTCAACTTAAACCTCGATCTGTCCTTGGGTCATTGAGTGCCCCAGATGAATTTCAAACTAAATTATTTTTTCCATACAAAATACACTACGGGGCACTGAGTGCCTCAAAGACGGTATTAAGTTGGTGAGACGAAGAACGGGTCTAGGGTTAAGAATGAAGCTGAAAATATAATTTTTTTTTTTTTTTAATTTTTGTAACTTCTTAAGAAATTTTTTTTTTTTTAAATTTTACAGTAAGATGGTTTTGCGTCATTGTCTCAATTTTGGATTAAGAATTTTATCATTAGAAAGATAAATGTACTACTTTCAGAATTTTTAAATAAATTTGAAGTTTAAACATTTTTAGTCAAAAATCTAAAAAACAACGAAAATTCTTTAAAAAAATATTCCAATTACTTTGTCATCATCGAATCGATTTTTTAAACTTGAATCCTGTTGCAAAGAGCAAAAACAAAATTTTAAATTTGTTCGAACTTTTATATTGAAAATTTGTTTAATACAGTCAAACTTCAAGTATACGCACGGAAACACAATTCTCAGCTTTTTATATAGAATATTCGTTATAAGGAGATCGATCATAAGCGCATTATACTCGCGAATTTGGGAATTGAGTAATTTTTGGGCAATACACAAAGAAATTTTTTTGAATTAAAAAAAAAGTGTTGCAATTTATTTTGATTGGCGATAAATATATTTTTTGTCAACTGTTAATTAAGCCCCTTCATATGATGCCCAACACAGCACCATAAAAAATTCTTTTTTTTTATATCATTACTCTATGTCCTAATATTTGATTTTATGAATTTTTACATCTTTTATAACCAGCGGACTATCAAGACGCGTCCAACGATACCTCATTTGTCAAATTATGTTCAGCGGCTTAGAGTATAGGAGGAAACAGACGAACATATGCATATACAGTCATTCATACATACATAAAGGCCAAGCATATAAGCCTCCATTTTGCTTCAACCTAGTCGTATAGTAATCATAATACTTATTCATAGTTTTATTTATATATCTTTCTCTTTGCTATTCTAACCTATTCGGATAATAATCAAAATTTTCAATCATGTTTTTATTCATATATCTTTCAGTATAGCCTGAGATTTAGTCAAATATGTTGGAACAACTTGGTGGAAGTGCGTTAAAATAATGTGAATTTTAAAAATGACAACACGAACTGAGCTTGTTTTCCAAGTATTACGAATTTTTTTAACAAATATCGATCGATGTCGATTTATCGGTTTTGTTTTGTATCCCAATGCCGAATTTAAAGTAATTCATAAGAGTTGCCAACTTTTGCGGAATTAGTTAGATATACAAACTTTTCTAAAACTATAAACCACAACAAAGAGTTAAAGTGTTACGTGTTGGCCGTCTTACTCGAAAACTTATTTGATTTTCTAAACTCTTAATCTTCATTTCCACCACAAACCACATTGTGCAGCGGATTCAATCAAGGCGTTTTACAATGTCTACGCAACAAGAGATCTCGACTCGCGTCCTTATTGTGGCATTAAAATATACTTAACGCTGCCCGGACTAAAAACTGACGATGGGGCGTCGAAACTTATGCAAACTACGCGACCAACTACAAGTAAACTCTTTGGAATACCCAAACACATTCACGGTGTTGTACGCATACGAAGAAAAGTCTAGACAGCCGGAAAAAACTTTGATGGTGGGAAAACTTTACTTACAAAACAACGGCGACAACATACTTTGGCTGGGCTGTGCAACTTTGGGCTAGGTGGCATGGTTGGGCAGGGGTTGCATTGAAAAGTTTCCTGGCATAGCAGACTTGCTGTCGGATCGCACTGAATGCTCCGAACAATGCCTCAAATTGACATTTAATTGGTTTGCAAATTAGCCCTGCTCTGTGCAACATCAGGAAGTGGGTAAGAAACCCAAGCTCGGCATTAACTTAAACGCATTCTTTGTCTGTCTGTCTTTGTCTAGTGCCCCTACTCCCCCAACGCTCTCTGAGTCGCTCTCTGAATTTGTGTGGTCTGATAATTGCACTTTTATGCGCACATTTTCATGCTAATCTTTGAAATAGCGCACAAAGGGTTTTCACCCGGTCTGTGGTCGGATTGTAACCACCTCGCGTAGGCGTTAATAAACAAGTGTGCACAAATTGGCCGCTAATGAATGAAATGAAATGAAGCTTAATTTGCATTTAATAATATTAACGCGCTTTCGTCCATATACTGGCTGTCGTCACTCCGTGTCGCAACGTGCTCTTCCTTGCCCCTGCTGAAGCTGGACCCTTAAACCGAAAAGCTGCAACATCAGCATAAAATACGCATGCGGTTGTCATGGTGTTGTCCGCTGCATTGGTCTAGACGGTCTAGAGAGCGCAGCGGGAACTGGTTGGCAGAGTCTGGAGTCTGGGCGATGACTGCACTCATCAGCCGGCATCGAGTCTATTCAGACAGAGGACAATGTAAGGACAAATGTGGGTGTCTGCTCGGTTTCGATTCGGCTCGGGTTGATATTTTTCGTAACTTTTGGCTCAAGCTAAATAAAGTTGATTGAATTTTATGCGCTTAGCAACAATAATAAAAAAAAAGAAAGAAATTTAAACTCTGACGCGCCAAGTTTTTAATACTCTTGGCTGAAAATGCACTAAAAAGTTATGGGGTGACCAGACATAGCAAAAGAAATCAAATTTATCTATCAAACAGATTCAGGCTTAATTTGCAAGCTAAATACATGCCATTAAACTTGGAAGAGTACATTATTCAAATGGCCTCTTTGGCATCACTGGCTTTTAGTGAAAATTCGTCTCAATAAATGAACTCACGACGTGGTCGTTCGGTTTGAATTTTTATAGGCCCAAAATCCAAATGCAAAATTAGGCATCTAGAGAGCCAACCGATCTGCGTCGTTTCGATATTTTTGGGTCTTTTTTAATACCGGCCGCGACGTTAGAATCTCGGGCTGCTTGGGCTATGGGTCCAAAAACATGTACATTAGGGTGGGTCAAATTTTTACGATAAAAAGGCTCTTCGCGATTTTGATTCTAAGAAACTTTGCCAAAGGTCTAAAAAGAATTTCGAGTCGCCCACTTTTTCAAAAAGGTTTTTTTTTTTCAAAATACAGTGCTTCTAAAAACTATAGGACTCTTTAAAGATTTATATTCAATGATAAATATCTCTTTTTGTGAGGGTGATCCACCAAAGCTTTATTTGCCACAGCAACTATGTCGTCACCCAACACTCAGAAAAAAAAGCCGATCCAATTTCAAGTTCGAGTTGGCTCAAAACAAGCGTGTTTCAGCCTAGGATTAATGAGAATTTTTCGTTCTCAATTATTCTTAAATTAAAAATAAAAAGCTTAAAGGCCTTATCTTTCATAGAGAGCACTCTCAATCATACTTCACATTCTGAAAATGAAACTCATTATAAATTAAGTGCTTTTGATCTTCAAATGAGCATTCTCATATTGAGAATTTCTGTCTACAAAAAAAACTCTTGAAGAAATTTACTTTCAAAACCAACGCAAATTCTCATTTTAAGGCCAGTAGGCAGCTTCATAAAAAGCCCTTAAAGAAAAAATGCAACTTATTTTGTGAGCAAAAAGAATTGTAGCAAACAGTGCTGCCCATTTCTGGGCAAATGACAGCTAGATGGCGCCAACAATTTGTGCTAGATAGCGCCAGCAGTAACTACACATATAGAAACTAGGGATTCTAGTCAAATAAACCTATATACGTCAAAAAAAAAAAATCAGTGTGGTACCGATTGTGCTCGTATACGTCAACGTATCGAGGTGTAACTTACACTATATGATAGCCACACCTCATACGGTGTGCACAATGTAAGTTTCACATCGATACATTGAAATCATGCAGTTGAAAACTCATACGAAACATTAAAATGCATCATGAAAGGGGAATTAGCAACGGCAGCAATAGCAACTCTTGAGCAACAATTCCCTTGACATTATTTCAATTTTGTTGTTCACATTTTTTTCAATATTTAATGGCATTCATTCTTTGTTGCAACAGTTGTTTTCAAGAATAGTTTGAAATTTTGGATAAATTGCAATTCTATTTTTTAAATAAAGGCATTTGTGCAGTGCGTATTTAAGGTAAGCATTACAATAGTGAAAAAAATGTTTGAGAGTGAATAAATCAAAAAAATAAATTGAAACAGAACAGTATCAAAGGAGCCATCGTCAACGTTGCTATTCCAGTTGTGAATCAGAGCAGCATGTAGGTCGCCGCTGTTCCAGAGTATTGTAAAGTCGGGCAGGATGAACATTATGGAAATATTGAAATGTACAGGGTATATTATAGTCTGGATGATGTGAATTAAATAAAGAAGATCGGTGGTTGGTGAGCGAAGCACGCAGGAGGCGGATCCCCCTAGTAGTTCTTATAAAAAGCACAGTATTGTAAAGAAGGCACTCAAGTAACTCTTAATGTTCTTAATGTATCAAAAAAGTTCTGAGGTCTATTATTCGTTCAAATTTACATAAGTAACTCAACGGTAGGAACTATCATCGTTCTTTTCTCCTACTACTCTACTTTATCAGCACTGAGCCTGCCATGCACTTCGAAGAATATCTTTTCTTCACAAAGGTAAACATCTTCGGTGCACTTATAGATAGGCCACAGTGGAGAATTTTTTGGATTTTATGAGCTCATTAGATCCTGTCTGAATCTGAATTAAAACCAAAGCTTAATATTTTCTCTGTGTAGGTCTTGATCTCCGATGTTTCTGAAGTATTTATTATACTAATTGCTCCAAATGCAAACAGTATAATAAATTCAAGACAACTTTTGTGAGGGTATAAATAAGTAAGCGACAGATAACCAAAATGAAATCAACTCAGCTAGCAAATATATATAAATCCTGGTACTTGACGTAATCCATCTTTGTCTGAACCGGCGACTTTGTTTTAAATGGTCTTTTGTGAACAAGTTTGCTCTTGGCTATACTGTAAGCCTGTCTTAAATTAATTTGCAGTCGACACCTTTCATTGAGAGACAAAAAACATAACAAAATGCGAATCAGTCGGGGCGGTAGCCGACAGCGGGATACCCTTACAGAAAAATACGCTGAGAATTGTCGATGCATTTAAGTAAAATTATTTAAGTGGTTAGCTGCGACTGAGATTGATTTTTTTTTAAATATGGTCAACGCTTCGTTGTTTATTAGGCTCACATGAGTTTTTTTTGCCAAAATTGCTGGCTTCAGTTTTTTTGAGTAATGAAACAAAGTGATATATTGTTTTACTTTACAGGACAATGTGACAATTGTGTAGATTTTGAAATTCGGAGCGAGTAACTTTTCTTCTAGGGGGGAACTTTGCAAATTAAGAGTTCCTAGCTTTTATGGTATCGGCAAAAAACTTAAGGTCTGCCACGCCTCCTTCTACCTCTTGCATAAACCCATAAAACTCTTGACCCTATGGGTACAGGGTATAAATAGAAAAATAAAAATCAAGCAACAGACAAGTAAACAACAGTTACCCAGAGTGCGTCAACCAAGTAAACGGCTATTGAACCAGACCACTTCATTTAAAAGGTTATTCGCGTAGAGGTTAGATGTTGAAAGTCGTAGGGCTAAAAATAGTAGCGCCATGGCGTAGAGAAGTGGGGGAAACTTGAGACGACCGCAATGTGCTCTCATAAAGAATGGATTTTAACAGTATTTGCAAAAATGCAGTCACCTTTTAAATAAAGTCAAGTCGACTGCAATTCTAGCTGGATTTGTCTAGTCAGCAGCAAGTTTTCGCTAAAGCGTTCATTGAATTTTGTCCTTCTTGGCTATGCCGAAGGACAAATGCGCAATAAACCAGGGTTGCACACACACACACACACACACACACCCGCAAACAAACTCTCGCTCACTAAATGCATTTATATGACGTTGCTTCCTGGCTGCAGGATTCTCACACAGTCAAGGAAGTTGCAGTTTTCTTGCACTTGCTGTAGCTGTTGTCAGCTAGTCAGAGAGGGAGAACGACTTGTCAGCCAACAATATTTATTTGTTCTCCTGCTCTTTTATTTCTGCGCTCATTCTGTCGCTTTTTTTTTGGTTACTCTTTTTTGTTGCATACTTTTAGGGGCACTTCGTTGCAGCTGCAACACGATGATAGTTGCTCCAAGTTCCCCTGTTTAACCGAGTTGAGTTAAAGATTTCCAACTTCAACATTGTTGCATGACTTTAAGTTTTTTTTTGTGAAATAGTTGTTGTGGGGTTAAGGTGAGTATAGAATTTATTTCACAGATTGGCTGATCACATAAATAATCCATGCTGCAAATTTAAATTTTTGATATGCTTCTTGCTTTATTATTATTATTATTATTATAAATTAATATTTGTATTTACTATAAAGTTTTGGAAACCTAGCTGCTCGCTCAAAAGAAAAAATGGTTCACGAAACCAGAAAAGCCTATTTTTATGCATGATGGAGGACTACAAAATTTTTAGTTAAAAAAAATTGGATATTCTCGACTGGCCAGAATGTTCACCTGACATGAATCCTATTGAGAACGTCTGTAAGTTTTTGATATCCGAAGTTAGGATGAAACCGCTACAACCAAGCAAGAGTTAATAAAGATTCTTACTGCCTCGTCACATTCAAGCTGTGTTGACTGCAAAAGGAGGTCACACAAAATACTGCTTTTTTCGAAAAAATTGATTTCTATGCAAAAAAATATTATTTTTATGTTTACGATGTATTAATTATCACTTTTTGTGTTTCAATATAAAATATAGTACCTCTTAATTGTCTACTTACATGTTATAAGTAAGAAAAGCTTAATTTTTGAGCTATGAATAATATGGCAAGGGACTGTATATTCCTGACCGTCCGTATGAACAAAAGAATCTCAGAGAAGACTCTTTGCTTAGAAGAGAATTGAAAAACTGAGTGAAATGATGGTGAAAGGGTATTTTAGAGTAGGCAGGCAAGACTGTACCATTTTTATTCAGTTCATTGCCATTTCATCATGGCTTACACCCGAACAACGTTTACAAATCGTACAATTATTTTACGAAAATTCGCGTTCTGTAAAGAATGTTTTTCGCGCGCTTAGGCCATGTTATGGTCGCCATAATCGACCTACTATCCGCCATACCATCAACAAATTTGAGACCCAATATTCATTATTGGATGACACTCGACCGAATAGACATCGTCCAGCGCGTGGCTTATGGGCGCTGGTCAGACCGTAACCGTCAATGGCGACCGTTATCGCACCATAATAACGAATTATTTACTACCTGTAATTGAAGCCCGCGATCTCGGCGACATTTGGTTTCAACAAGACGGCGCTACTTGCCACACAGCCCGTGAAACAATGGACATGTTGAGGAACCAATTCGGTGAACAATTAATTTCACGCTCCGGACCGGTGAACTGGCCACCAAGATCGTGTGATATCACACCCTTAGACTTTTTCTTTTGGGGCTACGTGAAGTCTAAAGTGTTTGTGGATAATCCAGCTACGATTGAAGCATTTAGAAGACCTTACGAAGTTTCGTTCTTGACGGGGGTTCTAGATGATTAGGCTGCGAGGATAAATGTTAAATGTTAATAGTTCATTTCTAAAAACAGTAATTATTTGCGCCAAATTTTGCCTATGAATGCTAAGGTTCAAGTTGTCTCTGGGGATCTAATAGATGCGCATTTTCATATAACATTTTTTATTTTTTGCATCAGCAACCTAATAAATTTCCATCGGATAGCTTTGAAATTCTCGGGACAAAGTTCTCATCAGTCTCGTCAAACTTCAACTAGATGAGGATAAGCGCATCTTTTGGTAAAATTTACTTTCTTTAGGGTTTTAATGGTCTCTGAGATCTATGTGTTCACAGGATCATGGCTTAATCCCCTCTTATTTATTCATAATGTTTATTCATATACTAAATTTATTATTTACACATATGCGAATAAATGAATATATACATTTGTATAAATTTTTCGATTTATCTTCAGTTGATGTTTATCCGCCATTGATTTTTATTAATATATTCCATAGCATCTACAGTTCTTACCCGATTTTACAGAAATCGAAATGTTCGTAAAAGAATTCTCTTTCAGCTTAAGGCTTAACATAATTTTTAAAAACATTTTCTCGTTAAAAAAAGTAACCTGAAAATTTGTAATTTTGAAAAATGGTCGAAAATTACACTTTTTTCGACTTTGTTTGCCTTAACTTCAATAATTTTTACTTAATATACATAATTACATATCGTATATATCCGTAAAGAGCGCATCAATACCTTTCGATCTAATTGTCTTTTATGTCGATACAAAATTTTGTTCACGAGATATTGACGAATAACTGAAAAAAGTGCCCAAAAATATGTTTTTCGAAAAAATCTCGAAAATGGTGCTCAAGAAAAAAAAATAATGTAAAATTACCCTGAAAAACACTTTTTTACGAAGGTTAATTTTTCGTATAAACTTCGTATCGCAGACGAAGATATTCCCTCCAGTTTGAGCCCGTGTTGTTTCGGCGAGAATTGAAAGATAACAACTTTCGTATGCTCGATAAGTAAAAAAAATTTGAGTATCGGACGATCATTCAAAAAAACTCAACCTTAAAACTAGCTTACAATCTGCTCGGAATAGCTAAATAATTATAAAGGAAAATATATTTATCGGAAATTATATTGAAAACAGTCATTTAAAATACAAAATTATTAAAAATAAATAAAAAATTTGTACTGTTTGTAGTCTACTTGATGATCTCACGCATACACATGCGTTACATGGCTTCGTTCTAAAAATTGTAGAATTACTTATAAAGATAAAGTGTGTAAATTTTAGAACTATATAGCGCTCGTTTTGCGCAAATTATCTTTTTGTTTGCTAAATGAGTTTCTTTTTAGCCTGCCCTCGTGCTGCTGTTGTGCGTAATGGTGTCCATAATAGTTATTATAATGATGACGTTTTTATTTAAGCTGTCGTTATTGTTGTTGTTGGCTTTGGCGCCATTTAAACCGCATAGTCGCCTGTGGTCGGTCATCATGGTAAGTACTTACAACAACAGGTGAACGATGTATACCACCATGTCATTGTCGACAACAACAAAAATGGCTTCCACAACAACAACATAATATGTATCAAAAGCATCATCATGGCAACATTTGAGTGATTTTGTATATGCGCTCCGTTTCCAACCACAATTTAATTAAGCCAACAAAAACAGGCAGCTAAATTGTTGGATGGACACATTTATTTTAGAGTGGTGCCAAAAACTCATTGTAGAATTGTAGCAGTAAGGAATTCGTTAACATTTCTATAAAAATGTAAAAATATTAATCAGTTGGGTACGTATCCGACTGACCTGCACCCTATTTTTCGTAAAAAAAAAAAAAAAAAAAAAATAGAATCTACTTCCGCAAAATTTCACCTTAAGAATTGCGTTCGTATTTAATAAAATTGCGGAAGTACTCGGGAGTTTGAAAAAATCACCGTTGATGAGGCTCACAGGAGTCTACATACCAAATTTGGTGGAGAAGATAGATAAAATTAATAAATTTCTTCATCCGATCTTCGTAACTTTTTAGAACAGTGCCAAGTTAGATGTAAATCGACAAATTTCACCTGCTTACGAGTAATGCGCAACCTTTAGTAAAAGTTGATGATCACTATCTGAGACGATGCTATTCATATTGAATAAAGAGATATTGATCTGCCACGCCTCCTTCTGTCTATTACATACATTGCACGAACCCAAAATACCCCTAACATGTCTTCGTTTTCTAACTTAATTAATTAATTTTATATTCCAAAATAGTAGTGGATTTTGGAATATAAAATTATAATATACAGTAAAAACTTTTTTCTACGTGTGTATCTCATACGGTTTACAGTCACGCTTCGAAGTAGATGCAAATTTTCTTTTTTTTAATAGATAAATTTCGATTAAATAATAACAGTATAATAATAATATAATAATAACAATAAAACAAATTGCTACTAAGTCAGCTATATAATAATAAAGTCTGATGCCAATCTCGAAAAAATGTGCCCAAAATAAGAATTCAATATATAAGTTGAGACTATATAATATACTAGAATTTGACAAATTGGTAGACGAGCATGGCTGAATTGGTTAATTAAATTATTCTGAATATTTTAAAATTAGTAAAAATTTTTAATTTTAATTTTTTAATTTTAGTGCGGAGATTACTAGAGTGATAATTTTTAAATAAAAAAAAATTTTATAAAAGAGAAATATTAAAAAAAAAATGTAGATTCTTTAACGTTTCAAATAATTCAATTTCCAAGTTAAAGGCCCGTACGTAGCATGCAAAAATTTCGCACGGAATGAAGAAACTTCATATAAAAAAAAATTGCACTATTTTTTTGCGGCCCATAACAAAATAAAATTTTTTGTGTGAATTTTTATGATTTTAGCAACAAAGTCTAGATCAATTCTAGACTATACTTAAGATAAACTATAACAAAATGGGGTAACACCAAAAATACAATCGACAAATTTTTCTTAGAAACCTATTTTAGGATATCGCGAAAAAAAATTTTGGATGTACAAAAAGTGCCTTTTGCTTCTCAAATATCTCTAGTTGTGCTTAGTCGATTTTGAAAATTCGTTGGATGTTGGAGTTCGATTGATTACACTGGTTTACAAATTTAAGGGCCATCGAGTGAACCTTACTAAAAAAGTGTTTTTTTTTTTATATTTTTTTAGTTTTTATGTCGATACAAATTTTGATTACGAGACATTGAGGAATAACTGAAATAGGTGCCCAAAAACATTTTTTTTGAAAAAATCTTGAAAACGGTGCTTAAGAAAAAAAAGGTTGCCATTTTCGTGTTTCTCGACCCCAAATTACCCTAACAAATACTTTTTTAGGGAGGTCCATTTTTAGTGTAAACTAGTGTTACGAAAGAAAAATAATAAATTCGTTTATCAGAATCGAAAAAATAAAAAATTGTGGTTATTATTTATGAAAAGTAGCTGCGAAATGATCGGAATAATATAGACTTTACCATTAACCTGAAAAAAAAGTACTTTTCCTACTTTTTGCAAAAATATTGAGAATTTCTATATTATATTTCCGATTTAATAAACCATGGAATTGAAGAAAAAATTTTTAAGTTTGAAAGAAGGAAAGATTATTAATTGAATTTGAAATTGTTTATGAACAACTGGGAAATTTGCGCTAAAGTTAAGAAACTTTTATTAAAAGACAAATTTGGGATTTTCGTAATATCTAAAAATTCGTTTAAGAAAATATTTTTTTTTTTAAATTATTTTTTTTTGATTTAATAAAGTTTTGGCAACTTTTATAAATGAAAACTTATTTAATAAAAGTCTTTGAGTTTTTTGGAGTAGGGTTTTGTGGACCTCGGATTCGGATTTAGTAGTGCAAAATCAATACGGGTAGTTCACACTACATTTTTCATTTTGGGCCTGTGTACTAATTCCGAAACACATTTATGGAATACTTATATATAAATATAGGTTTCCGTTACCCCAAATAGGAACATAAGGCCTCTATGGAATATTTAAGCACCACTCTAATAAGCGGATTGCGTGCCAATAAGTCAACAAAGTGCGTCTTCTATGTATGAGTGAGTGGCCGTAGCCTTTTGCCAGTGACCACAAACAGAAATGTGGAAAATGGCTTGACGGCTTTGTGCTCTTGGGTGCTGCTATGCTTCTATGTTCAACTTCATTGTTGCTGATGTGGTCGCTCTGATTGCAGCTTGTTTGGCATTCTAATGTTATGTGTACACAGAGAGAAAAACAATGGTCGGGAAGGAAAGATTATTTTTAGGAAGAATCAACGATCATAAGATAACTACAAAATCGTTTAAAACAAGTAAAAAACTCATAAGTTGCAATAAATCTATTCCATCTCCAAAACAGAATAGAGCAAAAGGTGAAAGAGCGAACCTTACTTTATTTGATTTAAGAAGAATTGATCTTGTGTAACGAATTTTGGGGTCAATTCGAGTATTTTTGGGACAAGAAAAATTTCTTTTAAGTTTAGGAAGACGCCGAAGACCATTAAGCTACATACAATATTGCCAGGAACTTAAAAGCAATTGATATATAGGGTGGGCCATCTGTTGGTTGGTTTGTTAATTGCATTTTATTCGTATACTTTCCAACAAAATTGGGCAAATGTATACACCAAATGCAAGTTTGAAACTACTCATTTATGTATGAAAAATAATATCGCTCAAATGGCTATCACGGCTAGCTCTACAGGCCCGAAAACTCATCTGGTTCTTCTCTCATCCAGTGAATGAATAAGCGACGCTTATAACACTAGCTTACAAAAATTTGGGTTATCGAATGAACCTTCGTAAAAAATATATTTTTAGGGTAATTTTGGGTAGAGAAACACCAATATGACATTCACTGACACTTTTTTTAGACTTTGGTCGCTTGTAATTTCAATAATTTTTACTTAATCTGTACATATCGTGTATCACATCAATACCTTTCGATCTAATCATCTTTCATGTCGATACAAAGGCTTGTTCACGAGATATTGGCGAATAACTGCAATAGTGCCCAAAAACATGTTTTTCGAAAAAATCTCGAAAACGGTTCTTAGGAGAAAAAAAAAATTAATGTAATTTTCGTGGTTCTCGACCCAAAATTACCTTAAAAAACACTTTTTACAAAGGTTCATTTTTCGTGTAAACTAGTGTAATGGTCCTTGGGCTTCAGGTGTTGCGTCATTTGAACCTTGTAAACGTGAAAATACAGATCCGCTTGGAAAATTCGACGCAAAGTGGGAAAGAAGTAATTCTTGCGAACGATGTCGCGTTTATGTTCTCGGCAACTCGTCGACATTAGCCACAATGACGTTTTTTTCAAAGAACGACCATTTACATAGTACGCCTCTACCACTTTTGCGCGTTGTTCGGTTGTTTAACGATTCATAGCCAAAATTGAGTAGTTTTCAACTGGACATATGTCGAAGAGCATCAAAAACCAACAGCAACAGATGGGCTAACCTACAGTTGGTAATAATAATTTTATTTATTCACAATTAATATTGTAAACGACGCTAGTGATGATTTTTTAGAAGGAATGATGAGAGATAGTAATCGAAATCGATAGCAAGTTTGCCAATTAGTTTTCGGCGTTGTTGCCAGATGAATTCCAAACACTTTGTTTGCAAAGATGTAATGGTATGAGAATTTCAGAGTTGTCATCATTTTTCCAAAAATTTGTTAATTAAGCTAAAAATTTATGAATTTAGCTATGAACAGATGCCCTATCCAGCACATTCTTCATGTGAATATTTTCGATTTCAAAACCTGTAGAATAGCTGTGCGTAAAAACCTATTTTTTGAAAGAAATTGGAAAAATTTTTCTAATAATATTAGACTGAAAGGGAAGATTATGTTGAATTAAATGCATTTTTTTAAATTAAGCCAAAAGGGCAGACTATGCTGAGAAATAAAGGATTTAGCGGAGTTTAAGTTTTTTTAAAAAAGTTATAATCAATATTTTTGTTGAGCTGCGTTCCGACGGACTTGTTGAAATAAAAAATTTCAAAATTTTTTAATTTTGAAGAGCATTTTTTTGAGAGTATTTAACTTGTTTTTCGCAACTTGAGTACAATCTACTTGAATTTTTCTCTCTGTGTAGTTGCAATTGTTATTGTTGTTGCTGCTACTGCCAGACTTCGGGTTGACCGTTGTTATTGCAATAATTTGATTAAATTGAACGCTTTAAGTGATTTGCATTTTAAATTTCAATCAATATGACGTGCTGGCACTTGTCCATGTGCGGATGCAGGCAAGTGCAGCTGTAGATTCGAGCTAACCGACCATTAGACCAGACCCAGACAGAACAGAACCAAAGGAAGTTGTTTAGCACCCATTGAAGCCAAACGGCGCCAACTATACATGTACATATATAGCAGTATGTACATAGATATTAAAATAAGTGTGTGTTTGTACGTGTCTGCTTGTTTTATGCAGTCTAATGATGTAGAAAACATTACTTGCAAACAAACTAACCGACAAGCAAACTGGGCAGCGGGTTGGGAAAATTGCTCACTTTGTTGACGGAAACCATAAACCGTTGAGGCACTGCTTGGCCAGCTTGTTGACCGGGCTTTGTTTAAGTTGTAGCTGCTACGAGTTAGTTGCAACGGAAGGATGTACTGTCTAGGCGCTACTCAAGTTCATTCAATTGCATTAGAGTGTAAATTATATTGTCACCTGCAATTAGAGCAACTTGGCCAAATGCCTTCTAAGCAGCTCAAGTGCAATAATTTGTATGCTTGATGGAAACTGCACACTCAAACTTTTAAACAATTTTCAACTTTCATATTTTATGTACAAACCAAAACTAAAATTGTGTGCTTTAAGTTGACAGTAGCATGTATCCATTTTATCCCTAAATTTTATTTGGTAATAAACAAGTCGACTGGTTTGGTATTGTGGCTGTATCCATTAAAGTTCAGAAATAATGCAGTTAAATAAACAAAACAGTGTTGTCCTATGATTTTACTAATGCTGTACGTAAGATGGCGCCACAACCAATAAAATTGAATTGAATTTAATTTAAAAAAAATAATTTGGATTTTTTGAATTTTATAGGCCCATACGCAGCATGCAAAAATTTCGTTCGAAATGTCAAAAATTTTTTGGGAATTTCGTGCGAAATTTTTGCATGCTGCGTATGGGCCTTTAAATCAAAATGTGTTCTTGGAACGATCTCATGGAAATCGCGTGAAGAAAAAAATAATATAAAATAATGTTATTAGCAAAAAATAAATTGTTCCAAATGCAAAAAGAAGTTGGACTTACATAAGTAATGTCTCAACAAGCGATTTCATATCGTTTATAATCCTTGAAAATGATTAAAAATCGACGAAATTGGATTCCATATGAACCACAGCCGAGTGTCTTGAAGGACGATTTTTCATCGTTAAATCACTGATGACAACATCACGACGACCCAAGAACCGAAAATCGTGGGTACCACCAATGCGAATATTCCTGCGAAAAAAACTTAAGCTATCTATTTCGTGGGATACGCTTGATGTCGTGTATTATGAGTTGCTCCACTCGAGTGCAAGCATAACTGAAGATCCTTAACGAACATTTAGATGAGATAGACCCGAGCACTCAAGATAAAAGTCGCCGATTGCTACACCAGACACGATAAAATTATGCTCCTACAAAATAATGCGGATGTTACGGCGTCGGTCACAAACAATTTGAAAATATGTACGTAATTGGAAATTTCTATCCCATCCAGATGTTGCCAAACCCGATTATCACTTTCGGTGGATGGCGGGACACTACGTTATAGGAAGATTCCAAGAACTGACTCGATTCGTTGATAGCCTCATATATTGAAGGGTTTTTCCGATGTAGCAACCGAATGCTGCCAGAAAGCTGCGAAAAAGTAGTGGTTAGTTATGAGTATTACTTTGAATAAAACTTTGTGTACATCCTCCTTTCACAATAAACTGATAATTTTTTATAGAAAACGGCGGAAACTTATTAAAAATCGCTAACTCTGATACTTGTAAGGATTTTGCCTATTTTTGCGATGATACCATCAATGGTCATCGTAAAGGGTGTTTTTTTAAGCGCGTCCGGATTTCAAACATAAATAAAACATAGAAAAATTATTGAAATGATCCCAAATATGGTTTTATTTGAAAGATAATTTCTTATCATTTAATATTAGAAAAGGATCTCTGGCATGTGACCACCACGACTACGAGTTACGAAGCGCATCCTGTCAGCCTTGGGACCGTATTTCAGTAATCACTCGTTCAATGTTGGTTTCCAAGTCGTCAATTGTTGCTCGCTTGTCTGCATAACCCAACGACTTGATGTGTCCCGAAAGAAAATAATCTAAAGGGGTCAAATCACACGACCGCGGCGGACAGTTGGTGGGCCCATTTCTTGAAATAACCTTATCACCGAATCGAGTTTTCAGTAAATCAATGGTTGCGGTCGCCGTATGGCACGTAGCGCTATCCTGTTGAAACCAGAACTCTTCGACATCGATGTCACGTAAATTTGAAAACAAATATTCGTCTATCACCGCTCTGTATTGATCACCATTTACGGTAACACGTTGCGAATCGATAAATTTGGATTTTCCTCTACACTGGTCTCTACAACAGCGATATATTCTTCGGGCCGTGCTGTTTTCATTCTGATTGGTGGTCAGACATCGTGGAATGTCAAATGAGTTCGAACATGATCAAGAACACGACGAATAGCAAGTTCTGATGGATGATTATTCGGTCCATACATTGTACGAGGAGCTCTTAAGTTTTTGCAACAGAACACTGATTTTGATTATAAATCTCGAAGATTTGAAGACGTTGTTGTGGTGTAAATCTTACCATGATGAATTGTTAGGCCTTACTGAATAAAATGAAATGAAAAAGTGGCAACTGGTTTCAGAGATATACCTTTCGGAAACTCGGACGCTGTTATAAAAACATCCTTTAGCACTAAGTACCTTAAAAAAATAACATGGCCAAATCTTCTGAGGAATGGAAGGAGAGCAAGGTGAAATTGAATAAAAATTAAAATTAATTTAGTTGAAAATTTTTATTTTTGCCACATCTCCTTATTTGCCAAAAGTCAACTGCGAGGGAGAAGGAGGATTTTTATGTAAAATTTGGTGTCCCTTGCTATTATGGTCACTGAGATCTATATAGGTGTTTCTTTAGATGAACAAAGATGATGCTAATTATTGTGGTAGAAACAAACTATGGTCGGCTATGCCGCTTTTGGCTTGATTGGAATCGATTTGGTTTTCTATATTTATAACTTTTATCCTCTTGATCACAGCGCTAGTAACTTTGGAGTGGTCGCCAGTGTCGTCTTCTCTATGTTACAGAAATTTGCACAAACTAAATATGCCACTTATCGTAGTGTACAAATTGCAGTCATTGATGTCAAAGGAAATGGCAGCTGAAGCGATATTATGTATACGCCACCGCTGACTAATGAAAAAAGTGCAATCGTATTGTTGTATACAATAAAAGCAATTTGGATCGACTGTTCTTGCTTCCGCAGCAGACAGAAAATCAACTATAAAAAACTAATATAACAACAGACACAATCAGACCCTACTTCTGTTTCAGGATTGGTTTGCTCAAATTTCGCTTTTGAAGTTTTGAATATGTACTTTGTACTCTTTTAATAGGTGCTCAATTCTGTTTGTACTTATCTAACCGAAGGAACCGCAGAAATAAAACTTTTCGAAACTATTTAAAACAAATGGCAATCAGTTGGTTTATCTTATAAAAACTGAAACTTCGTACTAGTTGATGAGTATGAACGAGTTACGCTTTATTTCGTAAGTGAGCACTTATAATTCGCAACTGGTTAAAGCCAGACTACTTCTTAAGTTTACGTTGTCCGTAGCCGAAAAAAATTAAAAATAAACAGAAGTATAGTCTTAAAATAAAATAAGTATTCAAAAGGTAAATAAATGAAATCGGTATACAAATCTAAAATTTTATTCAAATTAATTTTATTGGTTATTATTATTAAAGTAAATTTACCGAACACCCAAATATATTTATAAATTTTTTCTGCCAGGACTTGTTTTTAGTTTTTAGTTTAAATTAGAAAGGCTCCAAAGAATCGTCTACACAAGCCAAAGGCCGGTTCCGTTCGTCGGTCATTATTCTCCCTGCAAGGGAAAATGGTCGCTCCGAGGTAACAGACGTCGCAACAGCCGGAACAAATATCCTTGCTAGTTTGTAAAGATTCAAGAATTGTGTCGACAGGTGCTCCCATATGGTTAGTGGATTGTAGTCCAGCGGAGACTGTTGGCGTGAAAAAAAACTTTCATTTCCTCTCTCGCAATACTTTTTGGATCTTCCGTATCTAAATGCAATGCAGGATTGCTCACGGCAACAATGTGCTTTCCCAAAAATAATTTTTCTGGTGAAATGGTAGAGTGCAGCGACTTAGCCAGAATGACGTCTCCAATTTTTTCCCCGATGCAGTCAAATCTTTTTCTATGCCCAAAGTGGCCATTCCACATTGCACGCTTAGTTTTGGCGCCGAATTCGTAAATATCGTCAGTATCGGATGAAAATATCGATATCGGATATATCGTCGAACATGGATGTCGATACAAAATAGTCGACTTCCAAAGAAAGAATATCGATATTCCGATATATCGATACACTATCGCCCATCCCTATTGCATCGTTTAAAAGTGACTTTTAAATAATATTTTTTTATTATATACTCACATTATTTTCTTGCGTATGTATTGAAGTTATCTCTTACGCAGTGCCGCATTGCGACGATGACGTCAAAGTTACCTAGTATGATCAGGGTGTCCGTCTGTCCGTCCGTATGAACGCCTAGATCTCAGAGATGGTAAGAGCTAGAGCTATTTTATTTTTTTGATATCGGGGTTACATTATATAGCTCCCATAGGGGTGTTTCAGAGGACGTTGAAAAAAACCAAAAGGCTTAGATGGATAATTCGTTTGTTTATGAAGATTTCGTTGCCATATTTGGCATCCGAAAGATTTTTAAAGTTCCCAAGCGCTCCACCAAATTTGATCAAAATCGGTTGACTATATCATATAGCTCCCATAGGAACGATCGGTTTTTGGTTAAAAATTCGTCTGTTTTTGGTTGTTTATGAAGATATCGTAATCTAATTTGGCAATCAAATGTTTTTTGGTGTTCTTAAGCAATTTACCGGATTTTATTGCAAGCAGTGATACAGGGTATCCCAAAGTCGTCCGCGCCCGACTTTAAAGTACGCCATTTTTTTTACTAAGTATGTTTATTGCACAGTTCGTGTACATTCAAAAATTTGGAATTATATATTCATCTGTTTAAAATTTCGCATCCCTGGCTTTTGTGATAGCCAAGATCTAGGTGTTCAGATAAATTCAAATCATTCCGCTAGGCTGTGATGCAATTTTATGACAGACCTTTGGCATATAGTAAATAGCTTTATTACCATAATATACCGGCTTGGGAACCCATCTAACTGCAATTTCTTTACATAACTTTGCTTTACGTATGTTTTTACATATGGAGTACTTATTTAGCAGTTCTTTATTTTTGTGTGTTCATCGTCTGCGTTTCTTTAGTGCCACTGATTGCATTTGCATTGTTTTGGGCGTAGTTGTTGTTGTCGTTGTTGTATCCTAAAGTGAAGGATTTATTGTAATTATTATTGTTGTTGTTGTTGTGAGTCGTCGTCGTCTTCATCTTCATCATCATCGTCAGAGTCATCATTCTCGTTGTCGTCGTCATCGTTGCCACCATGGATGCTTCTACTTAGTTTGCTCTCTCAAGTCTAGCCAACGCTGCCACTGCCGCCGCCATTGTTCTTAGTCAGCCGGCGAAGTTGCCACTTCATTCCTCTGCACCGCTGCAGCACCTTGCCCCATCGTTGAGCCGACAGTCGACAGTGGCAACTTCCTGAATTCAGCTGTGCTCCATGTTTATGTGTGTTATTTTGCCGAAAAGTGAAGTCTAAGGACTTTCGTCTGAGTGGATTTTTTCCCCAGTTTCTAATTCATGCAATTTTCCATGCAATTTTTACGTCGCCTGGTTTTTTTTTCGGTTGATATTTCGACTTGGTTGATTTTTCCGTCTTGAAATTTAATTTATGCTGCGCATTGCAGCTACAGTTGTGAAAAACTATTTAATATGGGTTTTTTATTTAGTTCTTTTCTGCGTATCCTAGCTGGTAAATTTTTTTCAACAAATGAACTCTACAAAAATCTGTAGACTTATACGATTCTAAAAAAGTAATTTTTTTGAAAAAAATAAACGTTAAAAAATTAGATTTAAGCTAAGCCGCCTCTCTAGCCCGAAGAATTACCCAGAGACTAGAATTTACAATAACAAAGTTGAAAAACAGGAAATGTAAAGATAAATTAAAACTTACATTAAAATTCTGTTTAGTTTTTTTTAGCCAAGAGCTTTTTGTGTTCTATCTTTATAAAGTACTTATTCTAACATTCAGGGCCGAGAGAAAAGTACAGGCCCGGAGCGGCTAGTGTCCAAGAATTTGAATGTTTTATGCTTTTTTCAAATCCATGGGCCCTTTAGAAAACTTCTGACCTGGGGGGAATCCACCGTCACCCTATGTCAACAGGCCTGATGTTACTTATTATTGTACTCGGTACTTTGAATGCGAAACGAAACGAGTAAGACCCGAATATCTTTATACCAAAAAGATCAGGGCGACTAAAAAAATTGATTTTATATACACTACCGGTCAAAAGTTTAGGTTCACCTTACAATGTTAATGAAATGTTGCTTTTCGTCATTAATTTTTATTTATTATTATTATTTATGAAAAAGTAATCATTGTGTATACAAAATACATATTATTAATTTTAAAAATGTAAATTTTATATGCCAAAGTTTAATTACCCATCGGAGTCAATGCTTTTTTTTAAATTTTGTAACTAATGTTTATATAGCAATCAAATAATACTGTCTATAATAAAAAAAAACATCTTAAAAAAAATGCATATTCCAACTTACAAAAAGAATTGGAAATATTTATTCATATTTTTGATTCTTCGAAATATCCGCATTTTGCTCGTATAATTCCGTTGAAATTTGATTTCAACAATTCTGTAGGAACGTCCAAAGCTGTTTTGTATTAATAGGTTGCAATTTTCTCATTTGTCTGTTTAATTCGCTCTACAGCAACTCGACCGGGTTACAATACGGCGACTGAAGGAGCCATTCCATATATTTTAGTTTCTTCTGCTTTTTTTCGGCTGCGATGTAATCCCGGCAAAATTTAGAAGTGTGCTTAGGATCGCTATCCTGCTGAAAAACTTATTAACTTGTTAACTGTGTGTAGAATTCAAAAATAGCGTAAGTGAACCTAAACTTTTGACCGGTAGTATATACTAAAAAATAATTTTCCACCTATGCTTTAAGTCGCTTCAGAATCAAGGATAGTAAAGGGCATACTATAGTCGGGTTGTCAGCTGAATCACTTGTTTTATGAAATTTTTCTGCTTATCTTTGGTATATATAATCATCTTATCAGAAATATGTACATTAGTGAAATCTGCAAAGATTAAGTTCTAATATCCATAGATACTGCTCGAAGAATTTGAACGTTGGGTTCAATATACAATATTTAAATATGGTGCAACAATTAGAAGGTGACGCTATGCGCAGGTCTGTTATTCATGCCGCTCTGAAAAAGAGAGCATGGGTTCAATTTTTTTTATGGTTATGGCTATAAAAAGATTCTAGCGAAATATGCAGGCAAGCTCATGAATGGAATCCTCAAGGCCGTAGAAAGCAAGGGCGGTACAAAACAACATGGAAACGAAGCCTGCAAAAAGAAACTGAAGAATCTGGAAAATCATGGAGCGAAATCAAACTACTTGCAAGAAACACAACGAGATGGCATGCGCTATGCTCCAACAGGAGTTAAAGGAACCTCATCATCATCATAATATGAAATAGTAATAATAGGAAAGTAGAACCAATTTTGATCAAATTTCACACAAATATAAAAACCCATAAATACATGTTAGAAAAACTTGTTTATTTTTGAATATATTGGGACTAAATTTATAACAGTTGTATTTAGTATTAGTTTAAAAGTTTGGTCAAAATTGGAACAATATTACATATAGCTACCATACAAAATTGAACCAGTGCCGCCATATTTTCTGTTTTGTTTTAGCATTTTGTTTAATTCCAAGTTAGAAAAAAAACGTTCGCTAAGGCCATTTTTTTCTGGTGGGCCTCAAACGATTCTTTAAGGAGTGCAGACTTTTCTTAAAACCAGAAAATTTAAGTAAAAAAAGTAGCTTACTTCAAGCATGTTGATTAAGTGGAGAGCAGCTATTGTTCTGAGCGTTCCCAACTGCAGCAGCCTGTTGCCTGTTTTACCAGAACCCAAAAGACTAAAAAATTCTAAAATTGCAGAATTCGTAAAAAAATACATTTGCTGTTTGCGTCTTTTATTAAATATGTGTGTACGTGTGACTCATGTCGGGGCACTTAAAATAACTTGAAAACAAAAAGCATACCTACACAATATGCCACACACTACCACAAAACGAACAACTCCCTCCATATGCCATCCCATTCCCTCACAACAGACTTTTCGTTAATAAGCAAAAATTGCAAAAAAAAAAAAAAATACGGCTCCGACTTTGTCGCTTGTTTATCTCGTATGGCAGATTATTCTTACAACCGAACATTCCTAGCGCTATATATCCTATATATCTAGTAGGTACGTACCACTCGTACATCCATTCTCAATTTGAATAAAAATTATGCTATGTTGCAAGATGCTGTGGCGCGTATTTTTGGACGTTGATAATAATAATAATAATGAGTAGTCCGCCAGACATAACCGAAGCGTTCACTTGTTTTGGCCCGGAGTTGGAACACATATGCACATACACTCACTGAGATCGGGAATATTTACTATACTATAAGTACACTAGTGTATTGCAGTCTTTCTAAGGCACTGCATTGTTGCCCTACTCCATGGCTGGGGCCCTGGTGGCATTGTAGAGCACTCGCTTCGACTTTGCTGGGTTGGGGGCACGCTTTTCACGCTTGATTTTTGTGCGCCTGTTGTTGTTTGCTTTTGAACAGATGAAGAAAATGCAATTCAATTTATTTTTAAGTACAAAAATAATTTTCGCCAAAAGAATTAAATAAATTTCAAACAGAAGCTAGAATGCAGTTGGTACAGTGTTTTGGGCTGAATTTCAGATACGCTTTTTGTTATAAAGTAAGGATGTAAGCCAAATTAACCATGTTAAAAATTTTACATACAATATTCAGATTGCTGTATCAAGCTGGATAAACGTGCTTTTGACTAACTTTAGAATAATTGTTTACTAATTTTAAGATTATCTTTTAGATTTTTTCAGCCATATCTTTCGAAATGTCTTCTATAAGTCATTTAGTATTTTTTTTATTAAAAAGTTTAAAAAAAATGTTACCCAAATAGTTGAATTTAATTATCTAGATTTTGTTAAAAATATATATAATAAAGGGTCATCAATTTTGAGGTTTTTTTTTTTAAATAAAAAAAAAACACAAAAATTTCAAATGAATCGGAAAATTTGTATTATCAATAGAAAGAACCGTTCTTGCCATTCACTTTTTAAAAATAATCCCTTCCAAATGATGGCCGTAGCTCGTCCAAGCGGAGCTTCCAATTATCGATGACGCGTTCGAGCATAATCGGCGGTATCTGGCGAATAACACGGGTAATGTTGGCCTCTAATGCTTCAAACACTTTAGAGCCCCAAAAGAAAAAGTCTAAGGGTGTGATATCACACGATCTTGGTGGACAATTCACCGTTCCGGAGCGTGAAATTAATTGTTCACCGAATTGGTTCCACAATATGTCCATTGTTTCTTATTGAAACCAAATGTCGTCGAGATCTCGGGCTTCAATTTCAGGTAGAAAATAATTCTTTATCATGGTGCGATAACGGTCGCCATTGACGGTTACGGTCTGACCAGCGTCATTTTTGAAGAAATATGGACTGATGATTGCACCGGCACAAAAACTACGCGCTGGACGAAGTCTATTCGGTCGAGTGCCATCCAATATTGAATATTGGGTCTCAAATTTGTTGATGGTCTGGTGAATAGTGGCCACAGTAGGTCGATTAAGGCGACCATAAAATGGACTAAGCGTGCGAAAAACATTCTTTACAGAAAGCGAATTTTCGTAATATAATTGTACGATTTGTAAACGTTGTTCAGTTGTAAGTTTTTCCATGATGATATGGCAATGAAAACTGAATAAAAAACATATGGCAACTTGACAGTACTCGCGGCTTATCAAAAAAACCTTATTGAAAAAAAAACCTCAAGATTGATGACTCTTTACAAGGGGGTTCCTCTTCCTGCTCGCTTAATTATTTCAGAACATTTCGACTACTAAGTCCTGTGTACTTGCGTGCCATTGTCGGGATCAGCAAAGGTTTTATCCACACTCGAAGTTTTGATAAATGATACAGACATATAGCTTGGGAAAAATTTCACAATTTGTTGCACTTGGCCCGACTGTCTTCATTTAAGCATCCTGTGATATACGAAATATTTCGTTTTGTTGTCTTTGGCAAGATTCGAGAGAACTTTATCACCTTTGAACTTTCCTTTGAGGAGCGTTTAAAATAGTCTTGATTACTTCAGATTTCGAAGCATAACAACTGTGGCAAGCCACACGGATTCAATTAGTTTAAAAATTAAGGATTGTTGTTTGGTTCGTCTTCGGTTGCTACTCAGTTGACAGATTGGAAGAATTGCTTTGAACCAGCGTTTTAATTTTGTATTGTGATGTCAAGGTGATCCACATCTCTATTCCTGATTTTCGGAGACATTTTAAATAACTTTAAATAAATAAATAGAATCTAATATGTTTAAATTTTTTTTTTTTTAAAGATTATTTTTTAAATATAATCAAAAAGGATAATTGGGATACTGAGACAAGAATTTGGATTATCCGGCGTTATCACGCACTAGAGTCCGTAAAATTGGTATAAGGAGATATATAAACGGCAATCTTAATAAATAAAATTGTCGAATATGGAGCGATTCTAACCCACAGATACTCCATGAGACCGGATTGCATCCACTTCGCGTCACAGTGTGGTGTGTAATTTCATGGAGGTGCATTGTCGGCCCTTACTTTTTTGAAGAGAACGGTGTTACTGTTACGGTCACTGCAGACCGATACTTAAAGATGTTGAAAGAGTTTTTTTATACAGAACTACGCCGAAAGAGTATCGCTTTCAAATCTGTGTGGTTTCAACAAGATGGTGCAACTCCTCATACAGCCCTGCCTGTTATGACAGTATTGCATCGAAAATTCTCCAATAAGTTGATTTCAAGAAACTCCATATTCCGTTGGCCCCCCAGGTCTCCAGACCTATATTGCGAACAGGAAGTTTACAAAGTAAAACCAACAAATTTGAATGATTTAAAGCAATCCATTCGAACGACAATTGAGGCTAGTCCTGCTGCGACCCTTCAGGCAGTCATGAATAACTTTTTGCTAAGATATCGCACATGCGTCACTGCGCGTGGAGCCATTTAAGTTACATTATTTTTAAGACACATTAAAAAAAAACTTAATAAGATTTAATTATCTTTCAAATAAAACAAGAAAAAATAAATTACGTTAATTAAACAAAAAGTTATTCGAGTTTCTTAATGTAGCAAGGGCAGCCTGCTTAGGTATCACCGGGTCCATGCGATCCACACCTCAGGCAGCCCTGGATGTTATTCTGAACCTGGATCCAGTGGGCATTTTCCTGAAGTCGGTGGCAGCGAGAAGCGCAGCGAGACTCCAGGCACTTAATCTTCTCACGTTATCAGCTTGTGGTCACAGTAGTATCCTACTTGAGTTAGGCGTACCTACTGGGGGGCCCGGGGATAGTGATTGCTGCTCCACGGTTCAGAAATGGAACGACAATTTTGTCGCAGTTTTCCCGGAGAGGACAGATTGGGAGCAAAAAACCCCTCTGAAAGGGAACGAGCTGACAATTTATACTGACGGCTCGAAGATGGATGAGGGCACAGGAGCAGGCATCTTCTCTGAAGAGCTTTCAACGAAGCACTCATTCCGTCGTCCCGACTGGTGTAGCGTTTTTCAAGCCGAGATTTATGCAATCTGGCAAGCGGCTAGACTTATTGATACCTTGGACGGAAGTTCAAGGAACGTTGTAATTCTAGTCGATAGTCAGGCTGCAATCAAGGCTCTGTCATCGCATACCATAAAGAGCAAACTAATCCGTAAGACGGCGCTTCCGCTCAACCGTATCCAATATCACTCTATCACCCTCTGCTGGGTACCGGCGTCCCTGGTAACGAGCAGGCTGATGAGTGCGCCAGGAACGGATCAGCGCTGGCAGCTAACCTTGCGGTTACAGACATAGAAAGACCATTACAGGACGTCGTATCGCAAATCAGGGAGACGGCCAGAGCTCTGGCGGAAAGAGAATGGCACACGGTGTCCAGTTGTCGTATCTCCAGAGCACTCTGGCCCAGGTATAAACCAAAGCGCAGATCTGAACTCCTGCGATTTCATAAAAACAGGACCAGGATGGTGGTAGGAGTCGTAACGGGGCACTGCACTATTGGCCACATGGCCAATAGCATCTTCCCCACCACGATTTCTTCCGAAGCTGCGGAGCCGAGGAGGAGACAGAAAGCATCCAACACCTGCTTTGCGACTGCCCGGCGCTTCTAAGAAGACGAACCCAGTTTCTGGGAAACCCGTTCTTTAAGGATCTGGGCTTATGTGCTCCTGCTATTACGGACACCCCTTTGACGGCGATGTGCTATATATAAAACCTATCCTCATTTCCTTACCATTATTAAGGTAGCGTTGTTGCAAAGTTTTTCATTAATCCCCAAATAGAGCACATGTTCCAAGTTGATTTAATAAAAAATACATTTTATCCGCACAAAGTTTGATCCGCCGTTTTATCCACTTGGAGATGGAATTTTGCAAAATACTCCAAGTTTTGGCGGAGTTTTTCAAATTCTCGTCCTAGTGTTCATCTAAGCATTATCTAATTGATCGTCAATTAGTTGAACCATCAGGTCGAACAGCTTTGTAAATAAATTATACAATAATATAAATCGGTTAGGTAACACTGTAGAAATTGAAGAAAATGTTTTTTTCAAAAACTAAAAAGGTTTTTTCAAAATGTCAAAATCCTTTTTCTACAAAAATTTTTCGATCTCAGTTTGGTTTTAGCATGCAATGACTATAAAATGTTGTTTATTTCAAAATCTTTGTAAATTCGTAAAAATTTGTAATTCTTACATCTAGTTAAATGAAGCATACATAACGTATGATAAGATTGATACTCCATCTTTGATAGTGTATACAAATGAGGCACGACAGACGCGTGTCGCATAGAAGAAACTGCCGCCGTTCTTGTCGTGTTTGTCGCTGTCTACGCCGCCGTTGCCGCCACTGAACATTGCTCTCTTTTGCCCCTCTCTAGGCTTTCCCTTAATACCGCCCGCTCGCCTAGCTTTGCTACTATTATATACAATATATATAAAGGCGTTGTTTTGCAAGCTCCGTGTCTCTTTGCAATGAAATGTGTGAAATATTGGAGACAAACGGCCAATTTTTATGTTAGCTGCAAATTTAGTTCAGTACGTCGCAGGTTTGTGTTAAGATCACAGCGCATTAAACTGCAATATGTTGAAGACGCGACTTCTACAACGTATACTTGTAATGATTATTACCATCATTGAGTTCTTTTTTTAATTTTTTATTTTATTTATTTATGTGTTGAATAGTGCGTGTCAGACAGCGCTATTTACTATAATTAAATAGCAACATTTGCTAAAGAGAGTCATTAAAATAGCACGTGTGTGTGTGTGCGTTTGTGTGTGCGCGTGTGTGCTGCTGCGTGTGTTATTATGTTTTAATCTCTAGCAAATATTTGTGGCAAACGCAAAGTGCATCATACATATATACATAAGTATTTACGAAAAAAAAATGTATATGCTACAAAATGTGCAACTAGTGGACGCGCGCAGCTAACAGTCAACAGCCTAAAGATACAAATACTTTGTTGTCATGTGTGAAATTCCACGTCGGCTGACTAAAAAGCAACAACAACTTGATTAGCAGCGAGATCGATTGCTGTCTGCCGCGTTGTCTGCCAGTGGACACAGCGCATATATTTTTTATCACTCGTTCGTACGTTTACTCGTTAGTTTGTTCGTGCGTTTCACTCGGTTCGTTTCGTTTCGTTTGCTCCTTTTTTTATGCGCGTTGCGCTCTCGCCGCTGCTGCAGTTGTGTTTCGTTAGTTTGGCTGCAGCGTCGCTGACGTCGACGTCGCTTTCGCCGTCGCCGTCGTCGTCGTCGTTTTTGTCGTTTGTCCAATCGATTTGCCCAGGAATTTACTTTATTTACGCTTTCTCAATGTCAAATTGAGCATTCGACTTTGGTATGCAAAAAATACAACAACAAACAACTACACTATGCTACATATAATTTATATATTTTTTTCATTTGACCTTATCGTTTATGTTGACTTTTACATACATCAGTGTTTGTTGGTATAATATATTGTTCCCATAGATATTAGAGATTAATGCAATGTAGAAAATGCTTCGAGTAATCCCGAACGTCGATTAAGCTTTCTCTGTATGTATCGCAGATCTACTACCTCCAAACCTAACGAAAGGTGCGCACGCTGGCAGATAAAGCTAATCGATTAGTATCGATATCTTTCCCTTTTTAATCCCTCTAGTACGGGTGGGTAGTGCAGAACTAGTGATTTCAGTAGGCACCAGGTAATGACCAGTACTTACCTTGCTATTTACCTCTTCATTTCCATCTTATTAACAAATGTCATAGGCGGTAGGCAATCGTCACCACCCCGTTTACCAGTAGACAGCAGAATCACTACTTACGCCTTCGTTTACCAGTAGCATATGCTTGTGCGGTACCGATTCGTTGTTTTGAATATTAAATATTTTGGGGTCGAGACTGAATATATAATAATGAAATACCGATATTTGGATTCGCGATATATTGTCGAACCGATACTAATTTTTCTAGTATCGGTCTCAACTAAAATTTTTTTTATAATGACGCTTGAGGGATAAAATTTGCAGTCGAACCTTCCTATAGCAAATTCATACCGGGGCAGAAATGTAGCTTGTTATATAGAAAATCCGTTATTCAGAAACTCGTCTCTCGATAGATCACAGTTTCGATAATAAAATAATAATAATAATAAAATTTTGTTTTATTAATAAAAATTATACATTTAAATCGAGTATTGGCTCTTTGTAATAAGAGTTATTTTGCAATTTTTAAATAAAAATTGGCATTCAAATATTATTTCATAATTTTTATTTTTTAAGTCAAAAATTAAGAGTTAAGCTTGAATTTTTTGATAAAAATTAAGAATAAAAATTTATGCTTATTTCGGATAGTCCTTTTAAAAATATGATTTATAGTGGCTTGCACTTTCATCCAAAGCATTTTTTTCCCTTTTGATTTTTTTCAACCCTTAACTTTTATTTGCGATCCCTGCTTTATATACAAAATTTGAAATACTGAAATGTGTTTATCGATATATCGTTACTTATTTTCTAGTAGCGGTACCGATAAAAATTTTGTTTTATTTATGTCGCTAGGGCCGTCGGTAGCGTAGTGGTAGCGTACTCGCTTTACAAACCGAAGGTCGGTGATTCGAATCTTCACAGTAGCACTGGTACATTTGCCTAGCAATGGCATCGCTAGCTCAAAGACGCTATTTGCCCAAAAAAATCTCTATTAATTAAAGACACCGCCGTTCGGATTCGGAAAATTGTCAGTCAGGCAATTATTATTATTATTATAATGTCGCTTGGGAGATAAAATTATGCAGTTCGAAGGTTTAATTCAGGTTTCGTTCAGCCGTGCTCCGGAAAAAGAATAAACCAAACCGAACAATTTTATTCGGATTCGTTTTTGCGTGCTCCGAAAAACGAATTTTTTTGTCGTATATTTCCCTTATTTTTCCGATGAATTCTCATGTTGTGTTGGCGCAAGAATATTTTTGTTTGCTAAAAAACAGCTGGCATGGTTACCGCAGTTTTTCACCTTTATATTACTACGAGTTGTTTACATTTAATTATCATTAAAAAATTGCTAGTTCTTTATTATTCTATCTTTTTAATAAAATTACACAAAAATATTTCTTTAGCAACAATATTTATGAAAACTATTTTTACGAAATTTTCTTTGTGTAACGCGGGAACCCTGTCGCCATGAGTTCATGTATGTTACGCACACACACACAAACAAAAAAAAAAATTCGTTTTGCACAACGCATGCTAATTTTTGGGTTGAGTCAGAAAACAAAAAAATTAAAAATAATTGTCAATAAATATTCAACTTGAAGTTGGCATAAATAGAATCTAAAAATATCAATGAATATTTAAAAAATTATTTCAGTACAAAAGTCGTGCTTTTAAAACCTATTTTGGCAATACGTTTTAATTCCTATTGCAACAAAATAGCCGTTTTCAAACCACATGAAAAATTCGTTTTGTTGGAATTGGGAGCACCAAATATTCGTTTACGTTCGGATTCGTATTCCGAAGCATTGCTGACTATGTACTTGAAAAAAATTCGTTAAAGTTCGTTATAGAGTTAACGACTATATTAGCAATAACGAATAACTAATTTGAACAATTGAAATATCAACTGAGAGTATATATGAAACAAATATG
Organism: Chymomyza fuscimana; assembly: GCA_949987675.1. Lineage (NCBI taxonomy): Eukaryota > Metazoa > Arthropoda > Insecta > Diptera > Drosophilidae > Chymomyza > Chymomyza fuscimana. Next base: position 25,936,836 of record OX465089.1, on the reverse strand, counting down.
GCATTCAATTATGAAATAAGATTTAAAATGATTCGAATTATGGAATAGAGTTATAGTCACTTATAGGAAAACCCTAAACTTTTGTATCTATAGCATTACGTTATTCTTAGATTCTCAAATATTTTTGTCTCTATGTGTGGCCACGCGTATCGATTTTATTTTGAGTCATACTTTCTATTAAGATAAAGTCAAAAGTTAATACTGATATTGCCGATAACGATCTTTATGCTAGTATCCAACCAAAATAAGTATGGAGTATTTTTTTAACGCTCAATTCTTCAGTTATTATGGCATGGGACAGAGGAAAAATTATATGCATTTCAGACCTCATCTGCAATAAACTGCAAAAATACTAAACTTTTAGTTCTTAATTAAAAAAATAGATAGATAGATAGAAATAAATACGTCTACTGAATCCTAATCCGAGGAGAAAAAAGCCCTGCAGTTCCGGCTTCTGAGATAACCTCCAGAATACCTCGGTTTATGGGCACTGGCATGCTTCGGTTTTTTGGACCCCTAAAACAGAGAGACCACTGGATCCGAAAATCTGTTTTCTTATTTATTGATACGAATATTTCTTTCAAAAACTACTCGTTTTATAATGATGGCAAGGCTTGGATCTGCGATTTATTAAAGGATAAATTATACGAAATGTTGTCTTCATTTTTGTTGTCAATGGTTTTGACTGTAGATACTAGTGATGAGCAATAATTACGTACCTGTGATTTGTCACAAGTATTTTAATGTAACAGTCACAAGTATTTTTTCACCGTGACAAAATACTTGTCACTGATACGAGAGTATTTTGTCATTGCGCGAGTATTTTGTCACAGTCACAACCCAACTGTTACAAAATACTCGCCAAGTATTTTCGCACCAATAGCGACAAAATACTGCGAGAGTATTTTGTCACAGTCACAACCTAAGGTGACAAAATACTCGTGGATATATAAGTTCGTATGAACTGCGACAAAATATTCGTAAGTACAAGATCCTACGAACTGTTACAAAATACGCGCCAAGTATTTCCGTACCAATATTAACAAAATATTGCAAGAGTAAATACTGCAGGTAAATACTTGGCGCGTATTTTGCATTTGTATATTATTTTATAAACGGTTACACAATAGGTGGCTAGTATTAATGAATACAATAGTTTTGAGATATTTGTTGCAATATGAAGAAGGATCACATGCAAAGTAAGTGAAATTTGGAAATTATTGAGAGTTTTAGATGATAATTTTGCCTTGCAAATATTGCAGGATCCAATTGGTACGGAAATACTTGGCGCGTATTTTGTAACAGTTCATAGGATCTTCAACAATCAATTTATCAAAACATATTCAGAGGAAACATCCAACGTGTGAATTACCCAAAGCTGTAAGATATTAATTTTTTATAAACTAAAAATTTTATATTTTTTTTGTTTTTAAAAGCATAATAAAAATCCGCGATATTCTTTCGTAAACATTTTATTATGTGCTCGGTGTCACTGTCACGACCTTTTGTCACTGATATTTTTTTGTTACAGTCACAGTTGTCGCTGTGACTGCAAATTCACAGTACCGCTCATCACTAGTAGATACAGTTGGCAAACAATTTATTCTTACACCCTCAACTTTTAAGTCTAATGCGCATAGATATGCGTACAGGTGCAATTTTTGGCTTATTAACGAATTGTAATTCTACCTTACAAAAATAAAAAAAAATACTTAATTAATAAAACTAACGTTTTTAGGCACAATAATTATTCGTACACTTTTTAATTAGAAATTTATTAGAAAGCAAGTGGGCTGGCTTTTGTCTGGATATTCCGAGCAATAGTTTCAACTTTCGTTTACGAAAGTTTTGGGATTATAGCTCGATAAATGTGAAAATAAAAGGAAATTCTATTGAAAGTAAAGTAGGGACCCTGGGCTGTGCAAGACTAGGTTTCGATTCCTTAAATCATACTTTTTTTAATGACCTATCCCAGCTCTCGGAAAAGAGTCCAAGAAGCCTCTCAAGGTATATTCAGGCCGCCAGATGGGCGTGATTTTATAGATCATACAGTGAACCTCCTGAGTGGGGGAAGGGTGGTGTAAGGTCCACTCAGCGGTATCACAAAGGGCCAATTCCCGGGCCCTAACCCAAACCTAATCTTAAAGTAGGGACAATATCAAAAATTTTAACATTTAGTTTGAAAAATTTCGCACGGAATGACAAAACTTCATATATAAAAAAAATCCCACTATTATAACTTCATATAAAAAAAGATCCCACTATTTAGGATTTAGGCCTTTAACCTTAACCCTTACAAGTTTTCATATTTTGCTTTGCTAGCATTACCCATAATTTCCAACTGAATTGGTTTTGCCCCGATTTTTCCATACATTTTTTTTTTCAATTTTATTTTATTTGCACACTTTTGCCAAATGACAATGTTCGGCTATGTGCAGTGTTATCGATAACAAGCAGCATTGTTAGCGTTGCACATTAACTGCCTGTTTGCCATTTTTATGTTTGTTCGTTGCTGTAGCTTTGCCCCTCTGTGTGTGTGTGTGTGTGCAAATTCTTGGAATTGGAAAAAAGCGACAAGTTTTTGTTTTTTGGTATAAAAATAAATTCAAGAATTTAGCCATTTGTTTAAAAATAAACTGGTATGTGTTTGAATTAGCAGAAAATACATTTGTACATAACATATGTACATACATACATATGTTCCGTTTGTTGTTGCTTTAGGCTTTACGTTTAGTGTTTGTTTTTTTTTGCCTTTTTTATCTTTAAGTGCCTTTTTTTTTAAATTTTGCAGTGCAAAAAATGTTTAGAGCATTTTGCTTATTTCTCTGGCGGAAATGCCATTGAGAAAATTACATTAGTCGCGATCTGTGAATGACATTTAATGTGTTTAATTTTTTATTTTTAAAAAATATAATTTTGACAGACTTACTACATACATAGAAAAATCCTTGCACAACAAGGAATATGCTATCGCTGCCTTCTTAGACATAGAAGGCGCTTTCAACTACATCGACCCCAAAGCAATAACTAATGCACTTATGTGCCTAGGCGTAGATGACTGTCTAGTGAATTTAATCAGCCAGCTGCTACTGAGCAGAACGGTTATTTCTTCACTTGGCACATCTTCTATCCGCAGGCACGTGAGTAGAGGCACTCCACAGGGGGGCGTGCTATCTCCTCTTCTGTGGAACGTAGCAGTCAACACGTTGCTACGTCGCATAGAAGGAGGTGGCTGCAAAGTTGTTGCTTATGCGGACGACGTGGTTATAATGTTGAATGGAAAATTCCCACAAACCCTTTGTGACCGCATGACACTAAAACTCAGAGAGCTGTCACTCTGGACCAATGAAAGCGGGTTAAGCGTTAATCCAGCAAAAACCGAACTTATCCTTTTCTCAAGGAAATATAAGGTCCCTAACTTATCTCCTCCCAAATTAAACGATTCCGTCTTGTCCTTTAGCGACAGTGCAAGATACTTGGGACTTGTACTAGACAAGAAACTAAATTGGAATCTCAATATCGCAGACAGAGTACAGAAGGCCAATACTGCACTCTTCGCCTGCAAAAGAACAATAGGGCTTAAATGGGGTATGTCCCCAAAAATAGTTCGTTGGATATACACGGCCATAGTTAGGCCAATACTGCTGTATGCAGTATCTACCTGGTGGCCAGCCCTTACCATCAAGTCTAGGCTTATAGCATTAAATAAGGTGCAGAGAACAGCACAACTATGCATCACAGGTGCCCTTAAAACAACCTCGAGTGAAGCGTTAAACGCTATCACCAACATTCCTTCAATCCTTATAATGGCAAAAGAAATTGCCACCATAACATCGAGACGCCTGAAAGACGCCAAATTCTGGGCAGTCTTGGAATATGGGCACTCGTCTATTTTAAAAGAAGATATAAATGTGGTAATGACAGATTACTGCACCCCCTTAGAACATCCGTCTACATTATTCACCACTGACATCCCCTCTAGGGAATCGTGGTTGGAAACCCGGCCAGGTCCAAGTGACTGTATCAGTTTCTTCACGGACGGCTCCAAGCTCAACAACCATGTTGGGGGGGGGAGTCTACTCTGAGGAACTAAATATTCGGCAGTCTTTCCGACTTCCGGACCATTGTAGCGTCTTTCAAGCAGAGATCCTTGCCATTAAGGAGGCTTTGGTATGCTTACGCAATACCGGCCTGGAAACCGGTGTGATAAATATATTTTCGGATAGCCAGGCAGCTATTAAGTCACTTCGAGCACTATCTTCCAACTCGATGACAGTCAACAACTGCCGCAAATCTCTTCAAGAGATGGCACAGCAGTTTGTTATAAGCCTCATTTGGGTGCCAGGACACCAAAATATAACAGGCAATGAAATAGCAGATGAATTGGCCAGACAGGGCACGACCTCTACCCTCCTACCGGACAAGGAGGATATTCGTATGCCAATGGCCACTTTTAAGCTTCAAATAAGGGAAAAATTTAGCTATCACGTACAAAGGCTGTGGCAAAATTCACCCCATTGTACAATCAGTCGCCAAATATGGCCTAAAATCGACCCAAAACGTTCCGCGAGGCTCTGTGGACTCAACCGGTCGCAGTGTTCAGCAGTTGTCAGAGCGATCACCGGACACTGGCTTGTCGGAACACATGCGACCAGAATGAACGCTCCGAGCAACGATTTTTGCAGGAGCTGTAGAGATGAGGAAGAAGTTGAGTCAGTGGAACACTTCTTCTGCTCCTGTGAGGCTCTCAGCAGACGCAGGAAAAAGTACTTGGGAAACTACTTTCTTCATAACCTAGCGGAGCTAGAGTATATATGTCCGAGAAGGATCGCAGGTTACATAGTAGCAACAGGATGGGAATCCTTTTAGTTTTCCTTAGGAGAGGGGTGAAAATTATGATCCGTGCGGTTTCACAACGGGCCGGTCAAGGCCTATGTGTGCTGGCTATCAAGCAAGCTGCCGCTCTTACCTAACCTAACCTAACCTACTACATACGCGGGAACCGACAAATATTTCAGCATTAAATAATTAAAAAATTTTTTTTTGTTTTTAAGTTTTAGCAGAATTTTTTAAAAATTAAAATGCTAAAATTTATACCTAAAAATTTACAATATTATAAAACTAATAACGACGCCATAGGTCTTAGGTTGCCCCAGCAATCCCTTTTTTAACTTTTGTACAACAACAAATTTTCTTTAGTTGTGCACTTTTAAGTTTCAGAGTATTTTGTTTAAGATCTTCTTAAAAAAAAAAGAGAAAGGTACACATGCGATAGTCATGTTTGGCAACTTTATCTTTTAAAACATTTCAAGAGAATTTAAATTAGTCTGACTCACGCGACGTTTTAAATTCATCTTCAAAACATCCAACACTTGTCAGCACTTTATCGCTCACTTTTCTTTGGAGATTTTAAGTGTTTGCTGTTATTGTTGTTGTTTTTATTAATTATGGGTCTGAATACTTTTTATGGTGAACATAAATTTTGCTTTAAAGCTGATTTCGAGCAGAGAAGACGATGCACAAAGATAGCCATAATATGATAAAGCGAAGAAAGAAACCCACATAACCACAAACCCGACATAAATGCAAATTCCATAAGTCCAGACAGTACAAATAAGATAAAAAAATTAAAAAAAAAAAAAAAAAAGAAGTGCCAATGAAATAAATTACAAAAAAAGTAAATGAAAAGAAACGAAACTTGAAGAAGAAAGAACAAAATAAGATCAGCAGCAAAACAGTAGCTGGCTTGTTTTTGTTGGAGCTGTTGGGATTGTCTGGAGATGGACATGACTTGCAGGAATATGCACAACAACAAATTGGTAGCCCAAATGTGCATATTGCACAGGCAGAAACAACAACAAGAACATGAACAATAAGATGACAGGAGACAGCAACAACAACAACAATGCCCGCCAATGATGACGAGCTTGATTGTTGAGTGCCTCGATTGGTCTCCACTGCTACTGCCGCTGCTGCAGTTGATGCACTCAATGGAATTTCTATACAAAATGAAAAAAAATTAAATAAATAAATAACCAAAAAACAACAACAACAAACACTGTAGAGTAGCTGAGCTGCTGCCTGGACAGACTGCATTCACATAAAATGCAACTAAACTCAGAACAAAGCTAAATTTTATTAAAGCGAAAACAAAAAAATAGCTGGAAAATTTGTTTTACATATCTCGAAGATGATTTACTCTTAAAAAAAATATAAATCACCGACCTTGTGGTGGCTTTTCATCAGAAAGGCCTCGATTAAAACGAAAAAAACAAATTCGGGTGTTCACTTTGTCGTGCATAAATACACAATGATAAAAGGGCAGTGTTCAACAACAACAACTTGCACAACAAATGCCAGCGTGAAGGCCTATGTTGCTCTGGCTTTAAACTACTTTGTTCCCTAGAATTAATTCTAAGTTACAATGTTAAATAAATAAATAAATTAAAAAATACGATGGGTATTTATGCTCGACCTAAGCACTACATAATGTGGGGTATTCATACTCAAAGCAGTGTTGTAAAATGCGAGAGTAAACATACTTTTTATGCTGTTTTGGTTTCATTTAGTACGTGTAATGCGCTAGAAAACTAAACAGCTGTTTGTAAACAACCGCATAAGGTATATCGTTTAAAAAATATTATATATGTATCTAAAATTTGATCTTATATGCTTTTAAATAGCATCTACACAACAACTTTTCTCAACATAAAAAAAGCATGCCAAAGCATACTTATAAACAGCTCTTTGTTATGGCTAACGTTGTTAATTTGGCCTTTATACTTTTACGCCTCGTTGTTTACATTCTTACTTGGTTATTTTTGCATTTATGCATTTATACTCGACAAAATGAATACCCAAAATGTTTTGAAGCACGTAAATATGCTAGCAAGCATAGCATATCGTTTCTGAAGCCACCCCAAACTTTTTTTTTGTAACGATATGCTTTTACTCACATATATTTTGAAACATAGGGTGTTTTTTTTAACTTTTAACTTCGAACCTATTCAAAAGCATTTAAACCAAGTTTATTTGGTAGAGTGTTGATAACAATATGAAGCATCTATGCTCAAAGCTTGACTTTTTTGATAATAAGATGTTTTGAAATTTCTAAACGCAATTCTAAATTGATAAGATGTTGCGAAAAGTTTTAATAAAAAGACGTTTAGTCGTTCTATTGTTTAAAGGAGATCTTCAAGCTGAAGAAGTTTTAATAAAAAGACGTTTAGTCGTTCTATTGTTTAAAGGAGATCTTTAAGCTGAAGTGTGTGTAGTTAGAAATGAATATAAAAACTGCATTCAATTATTCTCAGGCTCCATATATAAGGTGACATTTTATACACTTTATTTGACCATAAGCATTCCCTCTTAAAGGGTATGCAAATGTGAAAGATTGCATTATGGCCGTCTTTACGGCTTTGCCGTCTTGGCTCGCTATGTGTCGTCTGTGTCTTTGCATCAATCTGTCTCTGACACGTTTGCTTGGGGTGCAACATTGTTGTCTGTCCTGCTATCAAAAAGTTTTGCTCATGATCATCATGCCACATATTAAACGAAGCAACCAGCCAAATAGACAGACTCATGGACAGACAGACTTCTTTACTCAGTCAGTACCATGTCCAACATGGGGCAAACCAAAATGTCATGCCAACACTATATCATATATTATGTGTGTGTAGTTTTTTTGTTTTTTTTTATTTATTTTTAATTTTTTTGTTTTCTCCAAAGACAATTAGTGAGCGTAAGAACGTCAGTCAAGCAGAAGTCGAGACTGCGGCAAGTTGTCTATACATATCTGCATCTTACTATATGGTTTAGTTACTCCATGGATATGCATAAAAGTTGGGAAGTAGAAAAAAAAAACAAAAAACGAAACTGAAAAAAAGTGGGCCGACTGCAGTCGGGAGATTCCGACTATAATGTACGCTATAGCGTCTATAAATTCCATAGTCCAATTAAATTTTGAAAGTGTCTTAAAGGGTCTAGCACAAAAGCAGAAGCCATTGATTTTTTACAAAATATTCAATAAAATTAATACAGATTTCTGTTTCAAACCCTACGTGTTAAGAAATAAATAAAAAACGGTTTTCACTATTTATTTCACTGTAATGAATACGCCGAATATTTTCTAATCATTTGTTGTTGTTACTTAAGTTATCCAAAATGTTAGAAAAAAAAATATTTTTTTCTTTTGTAACTCTTAAATTTTATAAAAAATATAACAAGTCCATACATATTCTTAAACCCAGAATTAATTTTCTGCTTTTTTAATTATATAAATGAAATAAATAAATTTTTTTTAATTATGTTTCTCAAAAATGTCTATCATCAACATATTTTTTTTTACTTAATTTTTTATTTATTTATTAAATAGTTACAAATTAGCTTAAAAACTAAAGGCACTGGCATCTTAAGCCTTTTGCTAATTTTTACTTAAGTTATCAACAAAAAAAAATAGTATTTATAAGCCTAAAATGTATACATTTTCAAAACCAGCCTGATTCCCTTGTTCTTTATAATTTAGAATTCGATTCTGCTTTATAATTATATAAATAAAAAAATAATTTTTCTTTAAATATGTCTTTATTCATGTTTTTAATTTGTGTAAATTATATAAAAAAATATTTTTTTTTTCCCAAGAGACTTAAAAAATTATAATTATTATTTTGTAATATTGTATATTTATATCTTTTAATTAGTTTTTATTATTCATTAATTTGTTTATTTTTACTAAATAATTTAATGATGGTGATTTAAATATATTAAATAATTAATAAAAATTAACCAATTAAGAAAAATATTTTTTTAAGTAAAAATTAATTAAAAAAAAAAGGAATTTTGCAACAATATAATAAAGCTTTTGATTAGTTTTTATTATTCATTATTGTTTCTTTATTTTTACTAAATGATTTAAATAAGTTAAATAATTAATTAAAATTAAGCAATAAAGAAAAATATTTTTTTTAATTATATACATTAATTAAATTAATTATCAAAAAATTTATGTTTCCCAAATTTTCAATTATTTTTATTAATAATCCAATTCCAATTTAAAAAAATTACGTTATACAAAAAATGAAAAAAAAATTAACCAATTACGCAAAATAAAAGATATTTATTTTTTTATATTAATTATTTTATATTAAACTTGGAAAGATTTGAAGGTGAACAAGGTCCAAATCTATAGCGGTATTTTCTCGAAAATTTAAACTTTTTACTAACTTAGTTTCAAATAGGCGGTTATTTGTAGGGTTTCTAGAGAGATTAAGATTTGTCGCATCAAACAATTTTTTTTTAATTTATAACTTAATGTCTTTAATGTGACGTCACATAGCCAGCGGTCGATCCAGAAGCTTCTAACGATACCTCTTATATCAAATTGTAATGAGCGGCTTAGAAAAAAGGAGACAAACAATTGAACATACGTACATAATGGTTAAATATATAACCATCCTTTTTGCTTCGCCGTAGTACCAAACCACGAGAGGACAGACGAAAAAGGATGGCTATATTTTTAACCTTTTTTATAAGTTTCCTCTCATGGCACTTCACTTAGGTTTGCTTCATTACTTCGTTACTTTCTGCACCAATCGTGCCTTAAGGCCCTAAAGAGTGTATTCACGCTCATGGGTAACGTTCACTGTTTTTGAAATATAACAATTAGACGGCTATTACATGGCCCATGGCCTAATGTGACGCACCTTGTGGCAAAGGTTTATGCCCCTAGTCTTCAAGGTTGAGGCAATACAGACAGATGGATAATATCGATTTCTTTTATCGTCCTGATCATTTTAGTCATTACGCACTGTATATTTTTTGCACTTACTTAATATACCCACATACTCTTTGGGTGCAGGGTATAAGAAGTCATTCCTACCTTTGTCTTAGTCGTCGACGCTTGGCTGCCAACAACAAAAGCCACAAGAGGCAACAGCTATACCATTAATTTTGTGTTGTTGCTTCAATTTTACCGTATTTTTGTCGCTTGTAATCTTTCGTCATTTACAACAACAAAAACAAAAACAACAACAATCAGTCAGTCGGGCAGCCGAAGCATGCAACAAGACAAGTCAAGCCAAGCAAACCACAGAAAACAAGCAACAAAAATAAATTGGAAACAGTTGGTAAGATACCCGATAGTGGGGTACACTGTAGCCAGTTCTTCCTTGAAAAGCAAATATTTGCACCATAGAGAGAGAGGAATATTTAGTGAGAAAACTCAAGAATTGTTTGTAGATAAGGCACACAAGCTTCACCTGCGATTGATTAGACTTGCTGCGTCTAGGTCTTTTGGTGTCTGAGTTCTAGTAATTCTTATATACATGGCATTTTATTAACAATATTTTTAGGTCTGCCATGCCTACTTTTACCTGTTACATAAATTACACAAATCTATAATACCCTTGACCCTATAGCTACAGGGTATAAAAATGGCAAAGAAGAATGAAATGCCAGGAAAAGGGGCAACAATTTTTGCGCGGCTTGCAGTTTATGCGGGCAATTTATATTTAGAAAATTGTTGCAGTCACAACAACATTTGTAACAACAACAAAAACAACACAAACACAAACGCAAACAACATAAAAATGAAGTCAAAAGAAGTGCAACATAAATTTTAAACAACATATTACGTATACGCAACGTGCAACAACAAATTTATAGACACTGTGCAGCTGAACATATACATATATGTGTGTGTGTGTGCGTGTGTCATGTTCAATTGGCAAAAGAGTGCCGCCAGACATACATATATACAATTATACACACACTTGTTTAGTTATTTATGTCTGCGCTATGTCTATGCAGCTACTATAGGCATATATGTATGTATATACTTGTATGCATATATATATATATATAGCAAGTACATTGTAGCTCGCCATCTTTGTCCCTCGCACTTTCTTGAATTATTGTGTGACAAAAAGTTTGTAACAAGAACAAAATGATCCAAACATTTTCTAGACAGCAAAACAAAGGCAACAACAACAATAACAACAAAGTAAAAACGACCACACAGCGAAGTACACTGAGAGAAATTGAAATGCTTTGGTAAAACTTTTAGTGATCATTAACTGGCAGAATTTTTTTTTTGTTTTAGGGAGAATTCTTTATACAGAAATTATATATAAGGTGGGCATAACATGTATGCGTTCCCTGCTTTCCCCGAAGGATAATTATTAGGGCACAATAGATCGTTCTTTCCAATAATTACACTTTTTAGGCTTACATCATTATATATATGTTTGATGTATTGTATAATTATGCCTGTTGCAGTATGTTTTATAAGTGCAATTGAAGAGAGCTTTTATAAGCTTATGTTACTAACATTTTGTGTATTTTATGTTAACAGTTTGTTGTGATGTCTTAAGGGAATATTCTATGTTAATTAACATGTTCATGGTTGATCATTTATGTTTAGCTTAGTATTATTACTTAGGTGTTTAATAGATTTAGACTTATATGCTATGTTTACATTGTTTTAACTTAAATTATATTATGTTTAGTTATTAGGCTCCAACAGTATGCATGTATATTAGAAAATATATATAAAAAAAAAGTTGATGTATAAGCTGTGAAGTCAATAAAATCCTCCTAACATAGTTGCCTGGATTTGTCTTCTTGGCATATCCTCGGGAACGAATTCTTCTGCCGAAAAACGTTGCTCCGAAGCAATTTATATGTTGGGCCTGAGTCCTACTGTCGCTTTGGCAGTCACACCACCAAAAAGCTGCTATTAGAAGAGCAGCGATCCATCAAAACTCAGAATGAATCAGCCCTGCTAGCTTAGCCATAATTGTAAGTCATATTGTTAGATGCCATTGCTTATATTTTTTAAATCTCTGTTATATCATCCAAATCTTTCTCGCAGCTTTACACCTATGCCAACGAGTTTTTCAGTCGTCGAAACACTTTTTAAATTACTGACTGGGTTACTGACGGGATATGGTGGGCTCAGGAGACACCTAAGAAAGTTAGACATTTGGGAGTGTAACAGAGATTGAGGAGGTATTCACCCAGCTCATTCTGGCTCTAGCCAGAAGAAGGTTAAGATGCCCAAGAGCTAGTAGGGAACTTAATCGATGCTTTGAGGGTCGCAGTGTAGCTTTTCCAACAATATTATTATCGATAAATCGCTAAAAAAAAATCTAGGTAGGGGAAGTCCCTTTTAAGGTAAAAGAAAATGCTCAATTAAAGAAATAAATAGTTTTTAGGCTGTGGGAATGTCCTAATATAAATTTAAAAAAAAATTTACCTGTAGGGTCTTCTTTAATCTCATTCCTGTAAGGAATTAATTTCTACTGGGTTGATAATATTGTGTCTATGGTTTTTATGCTTAAAGGCCCATACGCAGCTCGACAAATTTCGCAATTTTTTTTATAAAAAAAAAATCCCATTTGGGATATCCCATTTTGAAAGACAAAACTTCATATTAAAAAAAATCCCATTTGACATATTCCATTAGGGATTTTTTTTTGTTCATATGAAGTTTTGTTATTCCATGCGAAAATTTTCGAACTGCGTATGGGCCTTAACCCACAAAATGGTAGTTATATCGACTAACATCCTTCAGCAATAAGTCGGCTTTATGTTTTTATATAAACAAATTATTTAAAAATACATGAAAACCAAATCTATATGTTAATTATTCTTTTAAAAACAACAAAGTTTGATATTCAATTAAATTCGTAACATAATGTGTTTTAGACTTTGAGTAATAAACAATTAAAAATCGTGCTCGTCGAAACGACGAACATGTGGATAAACGTTTAAAAAATAACGTTAAAGAATTCTAGGCGTAAAGCTAATGAATTGAGATAAAAATAATTTATAATATGTCACGAATCTTTCACGTCACAAATCTACAAATCTAATGTTTTTATTACCTTATTATTCTTGTTTTCAAATACAACTTCCTTAACAATATATTTTATAGGCTCTCTACATTCTTTAAGGAATAGTTTTTAGTATTTTATCTTGTAGCTTTTCGCTCCTTTGTATAAAAAAATGTATTCATATTTACAGTGCACGCTCGATAACGTGAACTAATTAAAACCAAGGGAGTTCACGTTAACAAAAGTGTTCACGTTCTCGAATGCCAAACAAGTATCAAGTAAATTCACACGTTTAAATTCATATTTTATTGATGTTTTGTATAGGTACATATTAATTTGAGAAAATTTGACTACATTTTTTATTTAAAAAAATCAGTCATCTTTTTCTGTGTCTTCTGTTTTTCTATTAATTGAAACATAGCTTTCTCCCTTAGTCGTTTCAGTACATTCATATCATTTTGATCGATACCTTCATGGCTAGACCACTGTACCGCTTTGTTGAAAATCTGAATTGCTCGCTTGGTTTAAAATGTGTCGTTTACGCTTTTTAAAATAATTTTTTCTTTTTTAATGCCACTAATTGTTGATTTAGCAACATTGTATTTTTTCGCTAAGCCCGTCAAACTCGATCCTTTTTGTCAAAAACCGAGAATTTGAGCTTTTTCTTTCAACGTCAAGCACACAGGTTTTTTACAACTCATTTCTATTCTGAATAGATATAAACTAAGGCAAAACGCTCCATGCTAGGGTAAAATTGGCAAATAAAAAACATAATTCACTAATAGGGAAATCCCCAAGTTTAGAATTATTTAAGCTCAATGCAAAAGGGGAATCCCCAAGATCCGAATTATATGAGCTCAATGCAAATTACATGCAAACATTGAAACTTTTATTGTTCATGTTATAGAGCTTTCTCGCCTTGTTCACGTTTTGGAGTAGTCAATGCACAAAAAAATTTGTTCACGTTTTGGGGTGTTCACGTTTTGGAGTATTCACGTTATCGAGCGTGCACTGTATTATTAATTTTAAATAAGCGAAAATTTGTATAACAAAAAACTAGCGGAAGTTACACCCCAAAACGGGATACCAAGAAGTCCGCTCTAATCTTAAATTCAGCCAAAAATAATTTGTTTACATAGCCACACATAATTATTACTCATACGCCATGTGGAGCATAATTAACAGAATTATTTTGCTTTCTCTTATCATTACAGCTAAAACTTTTTCGAGACAACAAAAAACTACTACTTTTAATTTAAAAAAACAAATTCGTTTAAGCTGACAATGTTATTAGATACTTGTTTACCACAGCGATTGCATTAAACTATCCATTCAAATTTTGAAGACGCTGTGGCCCCCACGTATGCAGCCTGTGGCGCCGCGGGGGCCCGCTGCACATTGGTAGCGTTCATTATAACGCTTCTCTCAACAATCATTATATTGTGTTCGGCTCAAGCCCTCGCGGTGCCAATGCATAGATACAACAACGACGATACCAATAACAACAACAATAATAAAAGTGGCAACAACGACAAAACAAATAATATTGCATATTTATGGGCGCAAAAAAGTGTTAGCCAGGCTAACGCAAAACATTTAAGCGCCTTAAGAAGAAATTGTTTGACATGCAACAGCGACAACTACAACAACAACAACAAAAGCAGCAAAGACGTCAACAACAACAATGGCAAAGCCAACTTGATTCGACAACAAAAACAACAAAAACAACAAACTGGAAACGTCGCAGACGCAAACAAAGCTAAAAGTGTATATAATATTTTTTTCAGTGTAAATAGTGCAAATAATAAGTTAAATTTAATTTTGAATAGCAAAGCAAAGCAAAAACAACGCATACACAAAACTGTCATCAAAAGCAGTTCAAGCAACAACAAAGTGCCACAAGAACATAATTTTGTTGCACACAAAAATTTACGAAATAAATTACCAGCATCGAGTGTGGATTGCCATTTAAAACCAAGTGGCGAGACACAACATTTTGCCCCCAGTGTCGTTGCTGTAGCAGCTGCCCCCCGTCCAAACGACACAACACCGCGTTTTCGCATAAAAGTTGCACCGCCAGCAACAACAACAACAACGTACGCGTTGCATGCCTTGCACACTGCATTGCAATTGGATGCCAAAGGCAAAAGCAACATAAGCGTAGCCAATGTAAAGCCCCTCCCGTCTATGTTCTTGCCATATCAAATTAATCAACGTGCAACATTGTTGCAACTAACAAACACAACAACAACAGCGGCAACAACAGCCACTGATGATGCCAAATCATTGGACAGCAACAATGTGGCAACTTTGTCTTTGCCTGCTGTGAATCGCATATTTAAACGTGATATAGTGACGACAACAACAACGAGGACAGTGTTGACAACAACAAGCAACATCAAGTCACCTTTGACCCTGCAACAAACACAACAACAACAACAACAACAGCCCATATGGTGGCAAACAACAACAACAACACCAAAAACAACTAACAGATTAACCACAGCACGTTTGGAGTTTATACTTTTTACGGAACTATACGAAAAAGAAGAAGATCCATTACCATATCTGCCAGTTGAAACTGCTACATTTTGGCAGAAATACGGTGAGTAGGTAATTTTATCTATCTCTGTAACATAGGTGAACAGGTGTCACCATAAAATGGTCATCGTAGCCATCCTAGCTGGGGGCACTTAAAAGTAGTACGCGATATCATACTACAATAGAATCGCCTAAGAAAAGTCGTTCTTTTTTTACTTACACTAAGGTTGTTCTTCGTCGAAACGTCTACGACCAATTTTAATGTATCACAAAAATTATAACTTTTAATTTTTATTTTATTGATTATTTTTATTTAAGTTAAAATATTTTTTTTTTGAATCTTTGGTCATCATTATTATATACAAAAGCAACAAAAGCCAAATTTTGAAGTGCATTGCTTATAATACATTTTTTTCTGAAAGGCCAGTACGCCGCCTCGTGAAAAGCCGTGAAAGAAAAACTTATTTTTTATGCAAAAAGAATTTGATGCGTAGCGTTTGTAAGCAAACAGTGCTGCCCATTTTGAGCAATTGACAGCTAGTTGGCGCCAGAATTTTATGCTAGATGGCGCCAACAGTAACAACAAGTATTTTATTTTAGCGCTAAAAATAAAAATTAAATTTACAATTAGTTAGTGTGTTGCAAGTGTCAAAACAATAACAATTCCCTGGCCTTTTTTTTTTTGCAAAATATCAAAAATATTTGTGTAGCCCTTCACTTCTTTTGTTATAGCTTTTTTTTACTCTTTTGTAAAGTTTATGTTGTCTATTTTGTTATCAAAGTAACTGCACGTTCGCTGTTTGTTTTTAGCAATAAAACAGAACAGACGAAGTTACTGCTGGCGCCATCTAGATGTCAAGTGCACAAAAAAAAACGTGCAGCATTGGTGGTCAACAAGGCTACGAACCAGAGATCAAAATTCTTTGCACTAATCCCATTTTTTACTTACATTTTAGTCAAGCAACATTTTTTTAGGAAGCTCAATTCAATTTTGGCGTCATTTTTTATGTCTTTTTTGAAGACAGGTAAATGAAATGTAAATATTATTTTTTTCGCTTTTGGGTAATATTTTTGCTGATACCCTTATTTATCATTATTTTGATAGACGATATTAAGCTTTTTAGCCGATTTTCCAGGCTTTGGACTACGGACGTAACCTCCACCCGAGCACCCCAGGCAACAGTTCCGTATGTGAGCATCGGTCTAATGATCATTTGGTATAGCCAGCGTATGATCTTGGTCGATGTTACTCACCATTTGCCAGCTATCCTTCTACACGTGTATAAAGCTCGAGTGCATTTATTTATCACGCTATCTATATGAGAGCCAAATCTAAGTTTGCTGTCAAATATAACTCCAAGTTATTTAACTTCCTTGCTGTACACAATAGGACACCCTCTAAGGCGAAGTTGCCGCGTCGTCGGCATAACCTTAGCATTGTATACCCTTGTCCGACAGCCTACCTAGCAATTCATCAACAAGGAGGCTCCATTGTAATGGAGATAATACTCCACCTTGTGGGCAGCCACGTATTATGGAGACAGTAACGGAGGAATCTCCAGATTTTGCCCTGACTAGCCTAGACTGGAGTAGAGATTAAATCCACTCGGATAACGTTGGGTCGTTCACTAAGTAATAAATAAATAATAATAAATAAAACATTTTATGAAATTATATATTCTCCATTTTGATCCAATACCTTTTGCCATCTTTCGGGCAAGAGATTGATTCCAAGCTGGTCCAATTGGTTTTTGACGTCCTGATTTGAGGTGAAGGTTCTTCCATCCAAAAAATTTTGTCAGAGACCGGAACAAGTAATAGTCCGAAGGTGCCAAGTCTGGAGAATATGGTGGGTGCAAAAGCTTTTGGCGAATCATCAAATCACAGTCGTTAATGCGACGAAGCAAATTTCGTTCTATAAGAACATGAGGAACCCATATGTCAAGCTTCGAAATTAGTCCTAGACGTTTCATGTGCTTGTGAACGGTCGCGTTAGACAAATTGAAACTTTCAGCAATCTCTCGAGTTGTTATTCGACGATTTGCATTGACCAACGACTTTATTTTATCCACATCGCCTTCAAGAGGCCTTCCAGGACGTGGTGCATCCTTAAGATTGAAATTGCCGCAACGAAATTTTGCAAACCAATTTTGGCATTCGGTCAACACATCTTCTCCGTACACATCACATGATTTTCGCCTTGCATGAACTGCATTTTTACCCTTTTGATAGTAAAACAGTAAAATATTGCGAAAATGCTGTTTTCGAAGTTCCACAAAATTTAAAAAAATTTTTTACAAAAAAGCCTTACTATATCAGCTGTTCAAATATATAAAGGTAAAGCGGTTAAGTGTGAAGTTGGCTGCGAAAAAATTCAATAAGATCAGCTGTTGTCATCAAACGAAATTACTTAGTGAACGACCAATATGAACGCCCCTTCTTACAAGTGCTTTGTTGACAGCGTCATGCGATGTATTGTCAAACACATCCTTATTATCAACTGCTTTGCTGAGGGTATTCCTCAGTTGATAGAGAGCAGTGTCGGTTGATCGACCTGCCCTATACGCATGCTGTGTAAAGTGCAGAGGGTCCTGCTTTAGTGTCGTATTTCGAATGTGGTTGTCCACTAGCTTTTCTAAAGTTTTCAGCATTTATGTTAAAAGACTTATACATTTTTGAAATATTTCTTAGGCTACATTTTTCTTGAATAAATAATCCCGCATTGTACCTATGAAAAGTAATGTTGTGACTTTAAAATTGTACAAAATATGGCATTTCAAATTATTAAATGGCTGGTAACACAAGGAGTCCAAATGTACAGCTTGGCTATCCTAGCCGTTATACGCTCCAAGATCTAGGCGTTCATACAGGCGAACTGTATGAACTAGCGTCTCAACTAATTTTTTTCAAATTCGTAAAAGTAATACTCAGATTTGTAAATTACAAAAATCAACAACAATTTTTTGTAGCGATTTAGTTGTAAGAAGTGTGACCATATTTTTCTACTATGTAAATACTACTGGCAACAATTTAATTTTGAGGCCAATTGTTAAAAGCCTAACTACGGTTCGACTTTAAATATTTATTAAATATGAAAAAACTTTTTAATTTAGCATTCGTCGCCGTAACTTTTCCATGGTGCCAAAATAAGCAATCCAACACATTGTCATAGCTACGATAACCAGCCTGCCTGTCATGCACTTAAAAAAAATGTCCGACCAAGCCTTGGACACATAAACTGTCTCTCGTTGAGATTGTCAAACAGTTAGCAGTTCACTGTTGAACGTATCCATATCCATAACTGCAGCTCCTACATTTATGAATTATATGATATTGCATTTGCAATTTCCCAGTGGACACATAGATACAATATATATGTACATGCTATCTGTAGTCTCTTACATGTGGGATTTTGCACGAACATAGCACAGTCAGGTTAACATAATTTTCGTGGGCATTTTTTTTTTATATTTTTTCTTAACACTCATGCAAAAATTCTACAAAAACAACGAACGAACAGCGGCAGCAAAACAAACAACAAACCAAAAAAAAAAAAACGAAAGAAACATAAAAAATTTGAAATCAACTTTTTCCAACGAATAAATTTCGAGTTTTCGATAGTGAGTCGTCTCTTGGTTAGCCACAGACGGTGGCCCGATGTTGTCGTTGTCTACGAGTGTGCCGTCCAGACTACTACGTGCAACAACAGCGAGACTCACTGCAGCAGCGGCAGCAACAGCAACAATAACAACAACAACGAGACTGACGTGGGCTCCAACAGCGTCAGACTGTCTGGTATGCCATGCTCTCTCTCACATTGCCAGTGCCAAATACCCCGTCGATCTCTCTGTGTATCTCTAAGCATGTGTGTTAGTATCTGTGTGTGTTTGTGTTTGCGTGTGTTTGTGTGTGTGTTACTCTGTCTAGAGGTAACGGCATCAAGCACACTGTCAGAGCAATCGGTTTTTTGGTCTGGTCGGTCGGTCGGTAGTTGCCACATGTGGCTCGTGGCATGGCTGGCGGTTGCCCACTGCCATTGCCTTGCACCACAGGCATTAGTTTCTGCGCTTAACACTGCAATGTTACATATTATGGGTGGTTCTTTTAGATCTCAAACGCATTTAGGCAAAAACAAAATTCCATTTAGATATTTAATTTTTTGAAAAAATTGTTTGGAGGTTAGTTAATAGTTAAAAAAAAATTAAAAAAATTAAAAAGGGTTGCCCTTTTCTTTTCTATTCATTTCTTTTAGATTTCAGTATTGGCTAAAACTTATTAATCGCAAAATTAGTATGTAGTTCTTACATGTTTTTTTTTTAAGATAAAAAGCTCTTTTTACTAAGATGACGAAAAATCTGCCTACAAAGCAAAAAGTTCATGTGTTGGACATTTTTTTATATTTCAAACTCATTTTCTCTTAAAGTTATTAATATTGAAAATAAATTTGATGTTTTATCTGAGCTAATAACACTAGTTTACAGCAAAATGTATTCTCAACATGTTTTACTCGTTTTACTCTCAATATATAGCCCCCATAGGACAGATAGGTAAAAAAGAGTTTTTTCAACAAAATTCGTTGTTTCGCGTGTTTTTGAAGATATCGTGACCAAATTTGGTGTTTCGATGTTTTTTATAGCTCCTAAGCACAACAGTGCTTTGTGATAAAAAATTTGATCCAAATCAGTTGTATATATCATATGGCGCCCATAGGGTCGATCGGTTTTTTAATTTTTAAATTCAAAAGTGATCTCTCACTTTAAAAAAAAAATGTGTTAATGCCATTTTATGCGTGTAAATTCACTGCGGAAGGAAAAAAGTATTTTATTCGATATTTCGTAGGCATTTATTTTCAAATTCGTGTGAAACATTTAGAAGAAAATAATTGAGACGACCTTATCTTTTGTCTGTGCGTATTGCCTGTTCTTCTAAGAGAGGGGAACAGGAAATTTGGTCTTTAGGTGTGTCCTATGCTCTAGTTCCTTGCTTGATATTGGTTGCCTTCTGGACCTCATTTTTCAACTAAGAACTTCGACAGAATAATGCCAAAATGGCCAAATGGATCCCGATTTTGCACAGAAGCCCATAAATAAACAATTGCGCCATCTAGCGACAAACTCTGGCAAGCAATAGTTCAGCATTTTGGTATTTGATGTGACAATTAAAAACAGAAAAATAAACAATGACGACAACGACGATGAAAACGAGAGATTCAGCTAATAGGCTATCATTATAAACTGTCAAAATCCGGTTATATCGTTATTTTCATACGAGGGTTGCCTTTAAAATTCCCGGCGCTGGCATTTTAGGTGTGATCAGTTCTTATTTGTTAGTTGAAAAGTTTGTTATTAATTAGCTTAAACATAATCACAATCTTCTCCCCTAAGAACGCTTTAGCAACTAGTCAGAAACATTTTAAAAAAATAGGTGAGCATTTTCGGATGTTGGTTAATGATCATTTTCGGTATGCATTATTAAGACAGAAATAATTCAATCGTCTTACCCAATTTTTTGGCAACTCTGGCTATAAGAAGCATGTTTTTGAGTACTCAAAACAATGAATGAATGAATGGTCATCTGTCTTACAGCCCTAATGATTAAAGAAGCAAAGTCCAATTTAATGATGAAATACAATATTTTATTATTATTATTATTATAAAAGTTTTATGTGGAATCAAAATTGTGAAGTTCATGATGTTCATTTTGTCGAAGAACTGCCCATATGTGTGTGGCTTTTTGTTGTTGCCTTAGTTTTTGTTGTGTCTAGTGTCAGTCTGTGCAACTGTTGTGCGTCCTCTATGGGCTTGTCTCTCTGCGTAGGCGTGTGGGTTCATCATCAGCCCAGTCATGCCTCTAGTTATAGTTTAACCCACACACACTCACATACGTAGTTGTTGGCATTAGCCAATGCATAAAATTATATGTAGTCCCAGACATGACATGGTTTTGAATAATTAAATCCTAAGTTGACTACGCCGATTGCAATGCTTTTGTGCCAACTGTCAAATCACGGACACTCGGTCAACCATGCAACACAATCTACCATACCAAATGGCTGCTGATGGGTGCCAACAGAAGCGCCATTTTGAGTCCAAGGACTTTGTCGACTGTCGTTGTGTGTGAGTGTGTGTGGAATGTTAGGGATTGAGTCAAACTTTTAGAGCAGCTCAATTCAAAGTGGATTACAGCTACTTTGGGTAAAGTCATTTTAAATTAAAAGTGTCTAGTCAATTGTTGGAGTTATTATCAAATAAAACCAAAAAACATTCAGCAGTTTTTTGTAGAAATAAAGGGTGTTTTTTTTTTTAGTTGACGTAAAAACTCAAGTTTTAAGTGAAAATGCAAAATATTATGGTATCCGGTATACAATATATAATAATATCAGGTAAATGGCCATCATATGTGCCTTAAGCATATTTTCAACATGTTTTTCCAAATATACGAATTTGCTTAAAGATTGGATTTCTCTAGAATTTAGAAGAATTTTTTGTTATCCATTTTACTTAAGTCAAAAATAAAATATTCAGCATTAAAGATCCATACGCAGTTCGATTTCCCAAATGGGATTTTTTTATATGAAGTTTTGTCATTTTCGTCCGAAAATTTTCGAACTGCGTATGGGCCTTAAGACAAAATTTTCTTGCAATGAGCACGTAATGCTCTTTGAGATGACTTTTTCTTAAAATCCTCACATGAAAATTGTTCTTAGATTTATGGATTTCTGTCTTAAATGTTTTTTAAAATCAAGCGCAATAGTTCTTAAAATCATTCTAACCTTTATCGATTTAAGAATTTCTCTGTATAAATATAAAGTACACCTAAATCTGTTTTTACACCGTAGATACGTTCCAGAAATAACCGTGTAAAAAAAGACATCCTTAAGCTGCTATAAAAATAAATTAGAATGGGGAACTCCCTAACTAAATTTCTAAAAGTTTAATATTTATATTGTAAGTGAAAAACTGCATTGCGACCCTTGGGATCTATTGTGCTCCCTACTAGCTGTAGAGCTCCTTAGCTAGGCCAATTACAGTGATAATTTTAATTATCTGGGATGGTTCTAGTCTAGTGCACGAGGTCATCAAGATTCTGTGATCGCCGAAGAGGGAAGCCCTTCTTCTGGCAAGAGCGTCACACTCCGTTTGTATATGTAGAGAGGATTCCTCCCTAATTTCACAGAACAGGTGTAGATAATCTTTAAAATTAGGTTAAATTAGGTAAAATTTTAATTAAATAGCTTTTTTTAATCGTGCAAAATAAAATGAAATTGTGTAAGAAAAATTTTTTCTAAGCCGTGTAATTTTAAAACCTTGTAAAAACAGAATTGGGTGTACTCGCAATAATAGAAAACTTGTTAAGGTCAATTTTTAAAGAAAATCTCTTTTCATCAAGCTTTCTTCAAGCTTAAAGCTTAGAAAAGGCTTCGTTTCACAGTATATCTCTCCCGGAATACAAGGTGTGCGGTTTTTTTAGGTTAGGTTATAATACAAAAAAATCGATTTTTGGTTTCGGAGATGAGTCCCTGTGTACTACACGTTTTTGGAGTCGCTGCATTCGAAAGCGAGTTCAGGGTTTTGACATAACCTCAAAAATATTTTAAACGAGGCTATTTTAGAACCCCGACGTGTTTGTGGTTTTCGGACCTCGCATTCAAGTACTGCGTAAAAAATGTTATAGGGACTTTTGGAGGTTAGCGCTGAAACTGGGTATTTTTGGACCACGCGTTCGGATTCAGAGATTCAATATTAAATTGGGTAGCCATGCCACATGTCAAGTTTACATCACTTTTTCTAGTCGCTATAGTTTGGTTATAGCTCCGAATAACATTTGCCGATTTTCGTGTAGTGGAAGGTGATCGATAAAAGTTATCGTTGTCATCAACATCAGCTTGTTGGCTCACAAATCGTATTGTTTGAGAAATCCAAGTTTCATCTACATTTAAGAAAATAAGCAAAAGTTCTTTTTTTTCTTGCAATTACACGCAGCAAAATACTTTTTCGATATGTTTACACGATCACGTCTGTTATCGATTTCAATCAATCAGGCCAACCATCCAGCAGACAGCTTCCTTATACTAAAATATTGCTGCAATATAAATATATATATATCTATACCTCTTGTCTTAGCCATATGGCACACCATATCGTGGGTTTGATCAACTATATTCTGGGTAACGACTGCTTTTATCCTGATTGAATTCAGTTTTTCAATATTTTATCGACGGTGCTGAGGCAGAAACTTATTTTTGAATGCATCATTTATTTTCTATTCCTAAGAGATACTCCCACTCTTGAAAACGATAAATAAATAAAGGAACTGTTATGGCTAAGCCAATTACTTTATAGCCTACCCTCGTATAACCTACAAATCACAATCTTAGCAAATGTTTCTAAAAAATTTTTCTTGCTCTCGTAAAGTGTCGATAATTCAACATTTTTTCATTATTACATCTTATTTATTACATTTTTTGCATTTGTATTTGTCGAATGTATCACCAAGCAGATTTTTAGAATCGATCTGTCTAGCCATTCATAGCTTCAATGGGACAATAAGTTGCCTTAATCATCTTGTATACGTTTACAATTTTGCAGTGTCCTGAATGCTCAATGAGCATTGCACAGTGCTACGCCCTCAAGTGACATGGTCTGCTCCAATGTCATGTGCATCTTTGAGTCTTGAATCCTATGTCAAAAGGATTGCACATGGCATGCAATTGTCTGGAACTTCAATAATCCTTGCCAATTCTTTTGACGAACAGACGAAAATACAGCATGCATAAAAGCGACTACAAAAAGGAGAACATAATAAATAGAAACGGATGAATGCCGAAGTGAAAATACTCTACAGAAATTCCAAAATTTAAAAACGTTAAGCTGCAGTCACCAGTATAGAGACTAAGATATAATTAATTTTTGTTTTCGAAGGAATACCACCCGCCTGTGCCCTTTAACAATTTTTTACCGATTTCTTCGAAACCTTTCTAAGTACCAAGTTACCAGGGCCGTAGAGAGAAAATCCGGGCCCGGGCGGAAAATGTACAGGCCCCTCTATTAAATCTTTAGCTTGAATCACGACAGTTATTACACCGTGCCCCTGAAAAAACTCCGCGCCCGATGGGAGTCCCGCCCCCTCCCTCCCCCTCTCGTTGGGCCCACAAGTTACCATATATCTTACTTTCTGCATTGGTACAGGGTATTTAAAAGTAGGATATGCACGATTGTAGCATTCTGAAATTCATAGAAATCAAGGAAAGTACGGGGGGTCGGTATGTCACTAAATACATATGAAAGCGCTCAGGGGTTGGAACCCCCTAGTTTTATTTATTTATTTATAAGATGAAAGGCAGAATTGATTGTGATCCTATCCAAATCGTTCTGGAAGATCTATAATACCAAATATTTATAGTCCTCTAACATCCATAATAATGTTCAGTAGGTACATGGCCAGTGAGCTCTCGTTGTTAGACAGTCTAACAAGATATCTTAAGAGATGTTTTGCTTATTTGAACTCCTACGACTTGTCTTTGGAAATTTTTTGATTGCCTTAGTCCCAGGAGAGCATGCAATATTTTTTAGAAAAACCAAATGATACCAATTGGAAGGGGTTGGAGTTGCTTTCGTAACCCAGAGTTACTTTAAAGGATTTACAGTCATTTATTCTTAAAAGCTATGATTCCTTTGGGGAGCATACGAGTGAAGGACTAGAGAAGGAACCAGATTCCTCTAAAACTGTTTCACAAATTTATTTATATTTTCTTACTTAACATACCCCTTACCTGTGACGTATAGGGTATAGCAGTACACTGGGAAAACAAAGAGATGCAGACAGAGAGCAATACGTATAATATTGACAGCTGAGAATTGACCGCGCATTTGAACACGTTGGCCAATATCTGACATGTTGTTGTTGTTGTCGGCTCGTTTTAGTTTCAAGCTGTCAAAGACGTCTGCTGTCTACCGTCTACGGTCTACTGTCTACTGTCTGTTGTTTCCTGCTGCTGGCTACTGCAACCAACCAACTAACCAACAACCAACGTCTAGACATGACCAGTAATAGTGAGAGGTTGGTTGCTTCAGTTGGTTGTTTGCCAGCCTTTGGTGCCGCCAAAGCTCAGGTGTATTTTTTCGATGCCAACAATAACGATGACGACTACTACGACGACAACGATGACGATGACGTTGTGGACGATGAAGGCAGCCGGCAATTGGCAACCGGGTGACCGGCACACGGCAAGTGTGTGAAAAATACCGGCAGTACGATGGAGGAGAGTGTAGTGAGGGCGAAATCGGACTGAGACTGAGACAGTGTCTGAGTCTGTTTGCCGTCTGGAAAGTTATGGGCAAAAGTTGTCGCTATCTGGCTATGTTTCAGTTTGGTAACTGGTTGACAGCTTTAGATCAGAATGCAGTTGATTTATGGCGGCGTTGAGTGGCTTTATGTACACCTCAAATATGACATAGGGTAGACAATGCGACAATAAAAAATATAAATATAGGTATATAAAAAAAAAGAAACCAGAGAGCAATAAAAACCGACTATTGGATGCCTTGTTGCACTTATGTAAATTGGTTGAAGTTGCCGATTAAGCCAGGAGTAAAAGTTTAAAATGGTTTGAAGCAGCTTCTGCATTTGGGCTCAGTTTAAGCAACTAGTTTCGTGAAATGGTATTGTTTCTGAGATACGCTTTAAAACAAAACTTATCAGATATCCCTACTTTTTGGTTTGTGCCACATTACTTATCAGATTCTTAGTTTTCATTTTGATTTAAATTGACAAGGGTATTTACTTTTTTGGGCAGAAATGCAGAAGTGCCTGCCTAACTATGTGAGCCACTCTAATGTCAGTTGACGTGCTTAGACCCACTTAGCACAGGCCTGCATACTTTTGCACTTATCACATATGCTCCTTGCATATAGAGTACAGCCGCGCACATCCTGCTGCCTATCAGCGGAAGTCCTTTGCACCCCTTTTTTTTTGCGTTGTCCTTATAAAGTGTCTGTCCGTCCATGTAGAGTCCATTCACGCAACAAGCAAATTGTGGCAATTACTGTGTATCGCATATTTTTCTTCCTCCACATTGTTGCCTTTATCAATGTCGTCAGTTCCATGCACAATCACCCGGCCCAGTCCTAACGTTGTTGTTGTAGTTGTTGCAGCAGCAAAAGCTGTCAAAGTTGCCAGCATGCATGCTCAGCGATGCGTGTCGACAGCATATCAACATATCCGCTTGTCCACATGTCCAAATGCCCCCTTCATTTTGTTGCCTCTGGAAGCATGAGACTTGTCGGTGGTACAAGAGGCAGCAGGGTGGGTTGCGTTTACTGGCCAACGTACATTACAAAGCCAGCCTAACTAGTGCCTCGGCGTATGGGCCTAACTAACTGTCTGCCTTTTGTATTGCAATAAATGCAATTATGGTTTTGGAATTGTATTCAAAAACACACTCCTACTCTGGAGCACATTATTACTCGTAGTACTCACTTTCTTCCCCCCCTCAGCAGCAATTTCTCTCACTCACTGCATGCCACACGCTACTCACACTGACAGTTGCAAGCATTTGTAAACTGTAATTTTTGGCTAGTATGGGCGTACGACGTGGTCATAGCTTACTATTGAGCAAAGTTTGACGGCTTTAGGAGTAGCATGGACATGGACAGACACATTTACATGCTGGATTGGATAGATAAAAACACGATAGACAAACATGGTAAGCCTCAAATAAGGCAAATAAGTCTGTTTGGTTTTTAGAGTCTGTGCGCATGAAACCAGATGAAACCTTCCAAAGACAAAAATGCACCAACTTCATGCAGCCTCTTCTAGAAACTGCCGTAATATTTAGTTTTCTTTCGTCGCGTCCGCTAGAGAACAAAAATCGACTCCCAGTCGAGGAAGATTTTAATTTTTTTTATTTTAACTTTTATTTTTGTGCAATAGTTACTTATGTTTCTATTATATACATTCGTATACATATACAGTTAGTTGCCTTAGAATATGATGATATTTCTGCTTCTCTATTTTTTATATTCAGTAGGTGTTTAATTTTGTTTAATTTTTTTTTTTTTTTAAAAGTTATGTATGTCAAATTTTATTGCAAAATTTCGATTATTTATCGAGTTATAACTGAAAATTCGGTTTTTCATTTTTAGACTATTCTTTGACAAGCCATATCTTCTAAACGAATAAAGATATTGACGCGAATAAAAAGACATTCACTTTTTTTTTTAAGTGAGAGATCACGTTTGAATTTTAAAATTAAAAACTAAAAATGATAAAAAACTAAAAAAAAAATCTTAAAAATAAATAAAATTTTTTTTTTTTAAATTTAATATTTTATCCATCATGGAAAAAAATCGCGTCTTTATTGTAAAACCTTTGCATATTTTTAAAAATTAAAAAAAAAAAAAATTACCTATATAATTAAAAAAAAAAAGTTTTCGTCGTTTTGTTTTTTTTCATTGTTGAATCAAAAGGATTTATATTTACATCAAATAAAGAAGGGATAAAAAGGAATGTTTAAAAAAAGTTGTGATTGTCATATGTATTTAAGAAAAATACTTAAAAAGTCATTTATTTAAAAAAAATGAAAAAACACAAACATTTTATTAGTCAAAACGCAAATGTAAAACAAAAATTGTTTAAAAAATATTCATCATTTTAGTCAGAATTAAATAAAAGTTGAAAATTTTTAATTTTTTTTAAAAAACTGGAGTTTTGTCAGAATTAAATAAAAGTTGAAAATTTCCAATTTTTTCTTAAAAATTATGCCGTAACTGGAATTTTCCGAATATTTTTTTTCACCTATAAAGCGATCTTTATCAATAGTTTTTAAAAATCATGGGGGTAGTCTTTTGTTCCTAGTCCAGCTAGAGCCTTTAACCATTTTATGTGCTTAAGCACAGAATATGTTTTTTACTTAATTTTGGCAAAATTTAATTAAATATTAAATATTTTTTAAAAACATTTCAAAATGTTTATTTTTTTAACATTCTTGCAGCAGATATATGCATGCTCTGTAAAGAATGGCCTGTGCATAGCTAAAGTAAATAAATAAATATATTTTTTTTTTTTATAAATATTGTTTTAAAAAATTATTAAGTTTAAAATATTTTTTTTTTTTTTCTTCATATTGTATTTTCATAAGTCTCAGTAGCTTAGTCTCAATTGAGCAATAAGTTAGTAAGTAGGTACATACATATAAGAATATTTTTTTTTTAAATAAAGCCGTAACGCGTTAAGAGAAGTTTTTTCATCATCTCAAACTGATACAGCATGAGTTTTCTAAAATCGTTGGGAAATTTCGTAGTTTATAAGTCAAAATTCCAGCAATTACCAGCAACAAATTACTGAAATTCTTTCATACAAGAACCCTTTGCAACATTTTCAAAGTACTACATCCATTTAAGTTTTTATAATTTATTACACAGCGGCTTTATTGAACATACATAGTTAAGAGTTAGAAGCCAACTTGTATAAGGTGTTAAATATTATATGTACGTCTGAAGTTGTAGAGTTCCAGAGCAATGTCTGTGAGAAATGTGAAAAAAAAATGCAAAAAAGATGTTCAAAAAAATGTTGCTCACTGCACTTTTTATGCGAAACCGAACGAAACTTGCTCGCTCTGGCAAACAAAAACAAAGACAAAGTTTTTGGAGGCAACAAGAGAAATAGCCAAAAGTACAAAGCGACGAGCTTTGAAGGGTTGTAAGGGTTAACCCCCCCTCTGTTTGCATATACTACGGTCTAATAGTAATGTAAGGCGTACGAAAAATAACAAAAAGAAGGAACTGAAGAGCAGATGAAACAACGTGAAACGTACGACTCACTGACCGACAACACTAAAAAAAAAAAAAAAGAGTCGAAAGTCGAGAGTTTTTCGTCAAGTGCGGTGAGTGGAGAGTGTAGAATGTAGACACTGTAGAGACGCATTGGCTGCTTGTGCTTGGATGGTTGTTTGTGTGGTGGGGTTGTTGGAGAGCAAGCTGTAGAAATTGCAGCCGATAATAATTATTTTTATGGAGTCTAGTCTGTGTCTAGACGATTTTTTTGTTGTTTGCTTCGACGCTGACGCTGACTGCTGTTGTTATTGTCGTTGTTGCTGTTGTTGTTGTTGCAGCTGTAGTTGTTGCAATGTTGCAATGTTCACTTACTTCACTTGTTGTCGAACGAGCTCTGCAGCTCTTTTCTTTTTTTTTTTTTTGCTGTGATTGACATTGTTGTTGTTGTTTGAGCTACTGTGTCATTGTTTTCGCCTAGATTTCGATATAACTGCTGAGCTAGCATTTAACTGAACAATTTTTATTTGACAAACAAGCCGCCGTCCCTCGTTTCCTGAAACTTCCACTATTGCATTAGGTGCAGGGCCGTAGACAGAAAATCCAGGCCCGGAGGGCAAAATGTACTGGTCCCTCTATTACACCTTCAGCTTGAATCACGACTGTACGATAGTAATTACACCGGGCCTTTGAGAAAACTCGGCCCGGGGAAATCCCTCCTTCACCCCCTCTCGACGGGCCTGGGTGTAGGCTTAGCCAAAGCAGGAGTGAGTCGAGTCATGTCTGACTAAATGCCGCAACGAATGAGAAAACAGACAAAAAACAACAACAAAAAAAAGGTGAATCAGTTGAGGCGGTCATCGACAGTGGAATACCCTTTTTTTCTAAATTATATTCGGCGGCATAGTCCTCAAGCGGGTTATCTTCTAAGACAATCTCTTTGATTTTGAGGAACCTTACATAAAGACAGAAACCATAATAACCAAAAAACTAGGGGGCTGCTCCACTGCTTGCTTCGCAATCTCGCTATGACACCTACAAAAAGTTTTAGATGGATAATTCGTTTGTTTATGAAGATATCGTACACAAATTTTGCACTCAATCATCCAATCACTGTGCCAAATTTTATCAAAATCGGCTGACTATATCATATAGCTGCAAGTTTTCATCAATCGATGTCTCCGAAAAATCTTGAGAATTTTCTGGCCTAATACTATCTCAAATGCTGACCAGTGGACTCGCTGCAACCAGATACCGATGCGCCTTGAAATCCTGAAAAGGAAATTGGGCTGGCTTGGGCACCCGCAGCGCCATCGACTGGAACCCTCAAGGCAGCCGTCACAGAGGCAGACCAGCCTTGACCTGGACGAGGAATCTGGAAGCTGACGTGCTCAGATCCAACAAAACCTGGAGTGAAGTCAAGAGGTTGGTGCATGACAGAGGGAAATAGAGCAACCTCGTTGCAGCCCTTTGCTCCCCCGCGGAGCCATAGGACCATATATATATATATATATCATATAGCTCCCATAGGACCAATCGGCCAAAAACTCATCTACTCAATGCATCAATCTTATACAAAAAAAAATTCTTTTAACAAAAGATAGAACTTTATTTATCTACAATAAAATAGTGTGCTCAAATCGCTTATAATACTATATAAAATAATAAGTTAACGACATTGAGATCTTCTCTAGCAGCGTGTTACTTGCATTAGCTGCAGCTGCCGCTGCTTCTTGAATTTTGGACAGAGTGGCACCGGACACAGTGGCTCGTGACAAATTGTGGCATGGTAGCAACTTAATGCGATGAGTTTTTTGCATGCGGGACAACTACCATTTGTCTTGAGTTTGCAGTACTTGATATGGACCAACAATAGCTTCATCTTTTGGCACACGGATAGTTGGCAGTTGGCAACGCGACACTGGCAAGCATGGACCAGTGATTGAAGGCAACAATCTATGATTTTTTTACGTAGTTCTAGTTGATAGACCTGTTTGAGATCAGATGATGCTGGGCCATCTTTCATATCTAATCCGATCTTTTGCATCTTATGTTCATGACTTACATACTCCTTGCAGACCGTGCAGAGGTTGAAGTTCTGGAAGAAGGAATAATTATAGTGAGAGTCCGAGTCCGAGAACTTTTATTGCGGAAGTGATGTTTTTTAAATCAATACTTACATTACAAACAGTGCAGCCATATCGAATTATAGCATCAATTCTACAATTCTTACAAATGTTATCCAATCTGTGTGCAATCGCTTTATGCAGCTCGTGGAGCATGCATAAAGTTGAGAATTGCGCGCGACGCAGCGACGAGAACTCATAACGATTTTCGCAGGCCAGTGTTAGAAAAGGTTCCACCCCATTCGTAAGATCACAAGTGAACAAAGGATCGGGATCTTGTATGTGCTGTCAATTACAATAAATACAAAATATTTTATTTTAAAAGCAAACTTTATACTAACAGCTAAGCTGGCTGCCGATTGTGCAGAGTGCAAACTGATGACAAATAAGCTTTTCTTTTGCTTCGCCATTACGTCATAGATCTTGTTGCACAAGGTAGCACTTGAATTTGTTTTTGTCATTGTCTGCCGCTCCAAGTTTTTGATGATTTGCTCCAGAGCATTAGGCCAAATATCATCCTTAAAGTAGGGCAACTCAGTGGCAGCAGCCAACTTATCTTCCAGTGCCTGTTCCAAAATGTCTTTGTAATTGTCTAAAACGCGCTCAACTTTGCCTTTATCTAATACATTTTTATACCACTGCTGTAAGCGTCGTGCAGTTGGCATTTTTTGATAGCTAGGATGCCGATAGAAAATATAATCCACACCTTTAGTAGCCGGACAGGACCAAATATGCAGCTTAGTAAATCCCAACTGCTTGACATAATCCATATAGCCCAATAAAATCTCCTGATAAACAGCTGTACGATATTCAGCTGGTCGAAAAAATGGCACCGAATCGATATACGCAACATAAACTCTGCGCGTATTGGGCGCTGGACACTCCGAGCTATACTCCTGTACATGCATGCCAAAAAAGCAAACATCAATGCCGTCCACTTCTTGAAAGGCAAACAGCGCCTTGGCGCGATATGGCAACTCTTGTGTCTCCTGGCCGGACTCTAAGAAAAGCCTGCTCATGCCGGGTTTGATTTTAAAACTTTTGTTCGCTGAGTGTTCAGCACGAATATGTAGCTTCTTATCATCGCAGATTTGCATTTTTTCGAAAAAGTTTTTAACGCGTTTTTCAATATATATATCTAGTTTGGTATTTGGCAAACTCTTGGCATTCAATTTGTTACCTATGCGCTTACTATACCCTAACTTTGGGCTATTTTCACAAAGAAAAACACCAGGCCCAAAGGAATTCATCCAGAGTACGCAGATTTGGTGCTGCTTTCGACCACATTTCTGGCAATGCACAAATGGTTCGAGTTCGTTAATATTGTTCTTTAGTTTCTTTACCTGATCAGTGTCGATTTGCCTAGAAAGAAGTATGCGCGGATAATACAAATGGGGATAACGATAATTTTTCACTTTTAACTTACATACGTGTATCGTCACTCAAAATAATGGAACCACTTTCTATGCCATTATAGCACTTTTGGCAAAAATTGTATGGTTTTGTGTCTTCCCCGTGCTCCTTAACGCTGTTTGGCATTTATCGTTTGATTTGGTATTCGATTTGTTGGTTATTCGATTTTTTGATGCAGAAAGAGAGAGAAAGAGAGAGGTTACAGTAGCTTAAATTTCCAAAACACCAGTAAGAAAAAAATTGGATCCAACTATATTCGGGTAATATCGTTTGATCCATTTCCACCACTTAGGTCTTGGACACCATAGCAGCTAGCAACACTAAATTCAATATGTGCGCATTATCTGAACGCTGGTCAGCTTTCTAAAAGATTCTTATGGTCTTCTAACTCCACGAGTGTATACAGACGGACAAATGAACGTACGTGACTAGAGCAATTTCTATTATCCTCCAGACCAGTGCTGAAAAATCAACGATGATTACGATGCGTTTAACAAGAAAGCATCGATATATCGAAGTTTATATTAGGATATTAAAGAAATGAATATTCTGTTCCGGCCACAATTTTCGTCTCACAATTTAAAAAAACGACGATTCTGACAGGAGCAGAAAGAAAGTCTTTCGAATTTGTGAGACGAAAATTCTGACCGAAACACAAAACTCATTCATTTATTATCTTAATTTATACTTCGATGTATCGATACATCGATGTTTTCCATTTAAAAGCATCGAAAACAACGATGTTTTTTTTCAGCACTGCTCCAGACCATATTGGAGGTTGCTTTGGGAAGTCTCCAACTTCTGCTTCTACATGTCATATACATGCGCACAAACTTAATATATATGTTTAGGTACAAAAAATTAGTAAAAAAAGATAGCGTACGTTAAAGTCGGGCGCGGACGACTTTGGGATACCCTGTACTTACATAAAAAAAATCGAATTTTGCACCTAACACGTTTTTTGACCGATTGGTCCTATTGGGGCTGTATGATATAGTCAACTTATTTCGATAAAATTTGGTACAGTGCTGGAAAACTCTAAAAGACTTTCGTATGCCAAATTTGGTTTCGATATCTTTATAAACAACCGAGTTAAGCCCTAAAAACTTTTTTTTGATAGATCGGCCCTACGGGAGCTATATGACATAGTCAACCGATTTTGATTAAATTTGGTACAGTGCTGGGGAAACTTCCGAATGCCAAATTTGGTTACGATATCTTTATAAACAAACGAATTATCCATCTAAATCTTTTGATTTTTTTCGAGGTCCTCTGAATCACCCCTTTGGGAGCTATATAATGTAACTCCGATACCAGAAATAAGGGATCTAATCTAAAAGTTTTGTTGCTCTAGCTCTTACCATCTCTGGAATCTATCGACTTCTCTAGTCACCCTGATTATCCGATCCGACAACTCCTTCTGTATGTTACATACATTTTCGGTTCGCACAAACTTAACATACCCTTTGAATAAAAATTTATTTCGACAGGGACTCGAACCTGCAATTATCTTCCGTTTTGGTGTTAATCGAAAGATTTCTTATTTCACGCATTTTACTCCTATAAACTGCAGCTTCAACTTAAGAATATCGAAAATGCAGCTCTTTAAAAGGGCATAGAAGAAAAGG
This sequence comes from Chymomyza fuscimana, assembly GCA_949987675.1. Lineage (NCBI taxonomy): Eukaryota > Metazoa > Arthropoda > Insecta > Diptera > Drosophilidae > Chymomyza > Chymomyza fuscimana. Next base: position 25,902,526 of record OX465089.1, on the reverse strand, counting down.
AACCCAAATCTCCAGTTTGGATAACTAAGATTTTATAAACGCCAAGATCCGGGTGTTCATATAGACAAACAATTTCTGAGAAAACAAACGTACTTGCTGTAGTCGAGTCAGACTTATAAGATAACCTTTATCCTCAATAATTCAATTACCTGAGTTTAATGTATTCTCTCAGTTTTAATCCAATTTCTATAAAGGCATGGGTAGACTGTCACCTAGCCATGCCGCATTCTAAGCTTTTGATAGGCGTGTTGTGCAAGAGGCTTAAGTCGTTAGCTTAGGAAACATCCATTACCTCTACGATCTATATAGCTGCTAAGATTTTTTCGATTATATAGACGTTGTTTGTCGTACCAAGCGGGATGCTACCGGAGCCTTGGTTGGTAAGAAAGACTGCCGTGAGTAGTCTCTCAGACTGCAACCTGGCAACATCTTTACAAGAATCAACGATAGCATCGTGAAGATTCAGTAAAAAATCAAGCTTTCTAAAAAAATGTTACTTTGTCAGATGCTGTTGGCGTATTTAAGATGAAAGCACTGCTTTGCATCTTTGACCATCGATGGAACGACGAAAACTTCGATCTCTTCTAAGATATTGATAAGGTCATGTCGAATTACATCCAACAGCTACACTGGCTTGGTCATGTTTTGAGCAAAAGGTGTGAAAGAAGTGCGTGTAGCAAAGGCGCCTATAGGACACCCCACGACAATTCGTATCGCAGTTAGGATAAGAAGATCAACGTCTATTCCTTTGTTGTTGACTTATAAAAAAAGAATTTTAGTAAAACATACCTGCTTTGGTAGCTATAATATATAGCATTAAGTGGTATCAAACATTGTTGTTGGCTATTGCAGCACAGCTGCTGTGGACTAAAAGTGTATTTGCGTCCGCAACAATAGCCCAAACTCTGCATGAAGGGATCGATTACTGTCTCAAAAACCTTGAACAGCTGCAATTAGATTATTTAATATATACATAACCAGTTAAATGCTCTACAACTTGCCCTCATGACGTCACGATAAACACACGAAGTCCTGCGATAATATCCGCGTGCATTTTCAAACATAAGTAACACATCGTCAATGAACTCCCAGGCATCAATGTAATTCCCATTGATAATATTATTGCGTATAATGCTCAAATTCACGGGCTTGGGGGTTTGACGACACCCTGCCAAGCTGAATGAAAGATATTCGTATTTTTGCCCAGAAAGCTTATCCAGCAAATCCAGCAAAGCTGTGCGCAGCTCATTCTGCGTGATTCCTAAACAAAAAATATATAAGTGGATTTTTATAAAACTAATAAAATAAGGGAATATACTTTTGCACATATTATTAAATTATTTCTACACAAATTAAATATACAAAACATAAAGCAGAAGGTGTACTGGGTTAAAAAAATTTGTATGCCTGTACCATTTGTAAGAGTACTTATTTCATTAAAAAATTTCTATATTTTCAACGTTCTTATCAATTCACTGATATTTGGTGAATTTGTCTATAAAATCACAAAAACAATTTTGTTATCCTTCTAAATGTGGGCATGAAGATATCGGTACATGGATCTTTTCACAATAAAGGTGTTACAAGCAGCCGATATAGCAAACGATTATCCAGGCATAGCTGTGCCTCCAATCCAACATTCACGTCCTCTAACCGCAAAAGTCGTTCTTCAGCGGACAATATCTACGCATACTACAACCCATAAGCAAAACCGGCACAGAGCCGCTAAAGAATAACATGAGGCTTAACAGCAGTTGCGCAACGCACGATTCGTGGATATGTTAACAGACTACGGATTTCTTCACCTATTCTCGTCTTACCTTGTGGCAAATGCCATCCTTAGAGCATGACGCCATTGTAAAATGCACAAGGACAATGGTGCAAGTCCTTAAACCGAGAGACGCTTAAGCCTCGCCCTTGATTGTGTTGGCTAGCACAGAAAACATTCTCTCGATTCCGACGTAAACATGCGCACCAATCAAATCTTTCCGTTTGGAGAAGGTTTGACACATGATCCGCAAGAAGATTAGCACTGACTAGCAAAGCAGTGCTGCAAGTCCTCCACAAACGAGCACTACTTTTTCTCACATTAATTTTTAATACCAGTTTAAGTTTGCAATATTTCTCCATCAAATGGAAGACTGCCAGGATCACTATGATCCTCAAGAGAGCGTATGCGAAACCTGAGAAAAAATCAGTGCCCTACCCCCAATATCGACAGCATTTGAAAGACTGCTCGCTTCTAGGCTTGTTGAGAGTACGAACCATGGAAAATCGATCCCAGATTCCCAATGGAAGACTGCCAGGATCACTATGATCCTCAAGAGAGCGTATGCGAAACCTGAGAAAAAATCAGTGCCCTACCATCAGTATCGACAGCATTTCAAAGACTGATCGCTTCTAGGCTTGTTGAGAGTACGAACCATGGAAAATCGATCCCGGATTCCCAATGGAAGACTGCCAGGATCACTATGATCCTCAAGAGAGAGTATGCGAAACCTGAAAAAAAATCAGTGCCCTACCCTCAATATCGACAGCATTTGAAAGACTGATCGCTTCTAGGCTTGTTGAGAGTACGAACCATGGAAGACTGCCAGGATCACTATGATCCTCAAGAGAGCGTATGCGAAACCTGAGAAAAAATCAGTGCCCTATCCCCAATATCAACAGCATTTGCAGCTGCATGGTGTGACGGCCGTATTCTCAAAAGTTTGAAGGGAGAGACTAATGCAATGAATGATAAAATGATGAAGATAAAGACAATGCTGACTGCCAACAATCTTCAACCTATCTGGGCAACAGTTGGTTTTGGGCTAAGACACCAACCCCATTTAAACCATTGTGATCCTTTTGGTATTGTCTGCTTACCGGCTATCACAGGAGTTAGGATCATGACGCTTTTCCACAAAATGCGCCTTATGGTCTCGATCTTTATGCAACTATTCGACTTTACTTTTTATTCTTTGCCAGCCCGTGGGCTTGAATATTTTTTTTTTTCCCCAACTCTTACCCCTTTAACCTAGAAGCTTCACCAAAACTTAACTCATTTGTGAACTATAATACTAAGATTTCTATCAAGGCAACAGTTGGATCAAATCCACGGGGGTTTTGGGCTCAGACATCACCCCCATTTATACCATTGTGATCCTTTTGGTATTGTCTGTTTACCAGTGACCACAGGAGCTGGGTTCATGACGCTTTTCCATAAAGTGCGCCTTATGGTCTCGTTCTTCATTCTCCTACTTGACTTTCCTTTTCGTTTTCCCGTGGGCTTGAATATTTTTTTTTTTTGCTTACAACTCTTACCCCTTTAACCTAGAAGCTTCAGTTAAGTTTCAACTCATTTGTGAACTATAATACTAAGATTTCGCCCACTGTACATCAGTTGGATTCATTTGTATGTTTGACGTCCATGCGTTTGCTAGTTACTTCATCTGAGCCAGACGGACACTGAGCGACACACAAACATAGTAAATACATAGTACTATATGCATTGACAGACACATAGAGGAGACTTGGAAGCGCTTTGTCTGGACAGTTACTGACGCTGGCTCTGCATCGTTGGGCATGAGAAAAGTTGCACCTCGGCATGACGAAATGACTGACTAACTGACAGACTGACGGACGAATTGACGTATAAAGATGGAGGGACAGACGCACTGCAATTGTCTGTTTGTTGCCTGCCATTGTCAACTTTGTTGTTGTTGCTGTGTCGCCTTATGTGGCAGCTATGGAATATGTCTAGCTCTGGCCTCGGTACTGACTCGACGGATGTTGGCGTCGGCGGCGGCGGCGTCTGCAATATCTGGCTGTAACTGTTGGCCGTGGCGTCGGCGGCGGCTGCATTGGGATTGGGGCGACACACAAACGACACCTTTGTTTTGTCTTGGCGACAGTGTTGAGAACGACATTTTCAGCATGAGCTGCATTGCCATCCGTTTCTGCTGCCCCACAGATTGGCCAAGCGGTACTGATATTATGTTATTATAGCAATTATAGTTACACGACTTGACTAGCGCTGGTTGCCGTATCTTTTGGCCTTTGGCGTGCGGCATCTATGGCATTTTTTTTTTTTTTTTTTCGGCTTACGACAACGGACATGGACTGCAGATTTACTGCATAGCAATTACAAACATTTTAATGCAATTAACACACCTGCTCCAAACGCAAAAGCAAACATATTCGGCTGGCTACTACCTGGCTAAAAAGCCGGATGACTGGCGGAATTGTTGGCCGGATTGCTTTCTGGCAGGCAATTTGAAACTTTGCTCGTGCTTATAGCGTAACCAAAAAAAAAAACAAAAAAAACAACATCAAAGTCAAGCGACATGTGCGTGTGTGTGTGTGCGGTGTGCGTGTGTCAGTGTCAGTTACATTTTTGCCATGCCCGACAAGTACCAAAAGGCAGCCCACAACTAACTTGGTTAACTCTTCGGCTGCTTTTGATAGCAGGGGCTTACTTTTGTATACTCTTGCTATGGGTATACTATTTATAAAGAAGCAGTTTGGATTAATTCTTAAAAGTTTAGCTTAGCTTTTTTGGTTTTATTTGGAATTTTTTTTTTTAAGATAAGAAATTTGACATACTTCACAAGTCACAATTCAATATTTTGACAATCTTTCTTTTATTATTTGATCTTAATGTATATATAAGTAGATATATATTTCTTTTAATAATGACACTAAATTGAAAAAAAAATCGAATATTAATTTGTCAAATTACTTTTTAGATCGATATTTTTGATTTTTACATTTTATTGTATTACATTAAGCAAGTAAAATTTTTTTTCCAAAATTCCGCTTATTTGTTCAGTTATCGATAACTGAATACTTAGATTTTATAGGTTTCTTTGATAAGACATATACTCTAATCTAAAAAGACATTTAAAATATTTTAATTTCATTAAAAGATACAATTTTGAATTTAAAAAAAATGCATTTTTTTTAAACATTTATAAAAATTTAAGTTAATTTTAAAATTGTGATCTGGGGACGAGCTATTTCTTATGTATTTTGATGCTCTGAATACGAATCCACCATATCTCATCCTAACCTAAAAACAACATAAATTGGAGTCTATCTCAGAATCCTAACGTTCTGGGTTTTTTATTTTGATTTCGAATTAGGCTGCAGCGGCCCCAAAAACGCACAAAAAATATCGTCTCGAAAAATTTTTTGAAGTTTGTTATATTATATTAAAGCTACAAGTTAAAGTAAATGATAAAATATTTGAAATTGACTGGTCTAAATGCTGTTTTAATTTAAGCCATTTCTACCTTGACTAAGGTATGTGCTTATGATACTTTCTAACAGTCGAAAAATCGTTAAAAGCAATTTTTTTATTTTAGAAGACGCTTCGTAAAAATTATTTTTTTTTTTAAATTTAAAGAAAATTATTTTTTTTTGGGCATTATTCAAAGAGCTAATTCTGGTTTGGTAGACAGTTAAAAAATCGTCAAACATCGTTAAGTCAAAAAACCCCAATTTTTTAATTTTTCCCGAGCACAAGACGCTTAATTTTCCATCATTTTGATACTGCCAGTTTGATCTTGAAAAATAAAACTCAATAAAATGATAGATTATGTTTGTCTACTTGAACTAAGTCTACAAACTACAAAAGTTTTTGTTAAACTGAACAAATAAAAAAGCTGCGTTTTGGCTCAAAAAAAATTTTTTTTTTAGATAAATACGTGAAACTTGTTTTTGAATTAAAAAGCACTTTCTTAAATATGAAATTCCAGATTTTATTCTTGAAAATCACATTTCTTAAAATATCATAAATAAAAAAATATTAAATCAGGGATGAGAAATGAATTCGAGTTTGGATAATTGTACAATAAATATTTTTTTTCTTATATTCTTTTTTTAAGTTTTTAATGGTGAAGAGATAAATTTAGAATTAAGGAAAACTTGAAATTTGGGTAACTTCCAAAAAAACAAGTAAAGTTTTGTTTTTTATTTATTAGTTTTTTTTTTTTTGAATATTTATAAATTGTGGAGTTTTGTTACTTTAATAAAGTACGGTCTTAAAGGATATAGCTGAATAAGGCACACATATTCATAGATAACTTAAAAAACAATAAACGAGTTATTCACTTTTTATTAAGCTGAATATTTATGGAAGTATTTTTTTTTAATTCCAGCTTTAATGAGCATTTTAAAAAATATTTTTCCATTTTATTTTACCAACACATTTCCACAGACATTTCATGTGTTTTTCAAAAAAACCCTTTTTTAAATCCAACCATTCTGAAAAAAAATTTAAGTTTATTTAATTTTTTCAAAATTTAAAATAAAAAAAAATTTTTTTAAAAAACTAAAAATTTGTATTTAAAAAAAAAAAACCCAAAAAATTTTAAAAAATTTTAATTTAAAAATTTTTTTTTTTTGTTTAATGTCGCAAAAATTATTAAAAAATTTTGTAATATTCAATTGAATAATAAAAAAATTAATTAAAAGGCTTAATAAATATTAAAATAATTCTGACGAGCTTTATGCCAACATTAAGCGCCTTCATGCCGTTTTAAGTAAGACTATGCAATATTTAGATATGTTGTTGGTATTTTCCAAAAATTTTAATCCAAAAAAATTTCAAAAATCTTAGTAAAAACGTTTTTTTTTTATTATAAGAATCCAAAACTATAATTCTTTTTTGTAATATTTAATTGAATACATATTTGTTGTTTTTATGATAAAAAAAAATTAATTAAAAGGCTTGATAAATATTAAAATAATTCTGACGAGCTTTATGCCAACATCAAGCGTCTTCATGCAGCTCTAAGTAAGAGTATGCATTATATGTTGTTGGTATTTTCAATCTTTAACTCATTTAATTTTTTTGTTTTTTGATGCAGTTTTGTTTGTGAGTGTAGTCTTTTGCCGACTGTGTTGTTATCAGCGCTCAGATACGTCGTCGCCTTGTCTTTGTAGTTTGCCGCACGTGCATTTTTTTTTTTATATTTGTGGCACTTTTTTTTGTTTTTGTTTTGCTGGCTGGTTAGAGCCTGGGACACATGTGGCAGAGCCGGCAGAGTCATTCAAGCTAGTTACAACTTAAGAATGACTTTAATTCCATGTACGGCAAATCGCTTGCAGTTTATGCAACATGCTACAAGCAAGTTGCAACAGTTTGCGCTTCATTTTGTTATGCCTCGTTGATTTTAATATACTAAATTGATTGTTTTTATAATCGAAAGTGAAAGGTGTACAAACAACAACCACAACGACAACCCCTTGCAACTAGAGTGTGCCACACATCAAATGAGAATGTTGCAACCGTCGCTTGTCATCAGCCGCAGCTCGTCAAGATAGCGAAGCATGCAACATGTGTTTATATCTCGATATTAAGTCGGCATTTTGTTAAGGGTATTCGTTGCATATCGTATTGTAGGCATTTCCGCAATACTTCAATTCCAAAATTAATTATTAACTATTCGATTTAATAAAAATTAACTTAGATGTACAGATGGGATTTGCTATTCTTTGCGCATTTTTTTGCACATAAAATTTCATCCGCGGATTATGGCTATAGTTTTTAGCAAAGTTATAGAAATTGAGACAAGTGCTTGAGTAACTAAGTCCTTCCATCCTTTTACTGCAGTGAGCGCAGCATTTGTGGGCAAACAATGCTGCCCATTTTTTTTTTGCCAATTTAAACTAGATGGCGCCAGCTGTAATAACATCTATTTTGTTTTTGCACTGACTAGCTGACACTTGTCGTCTTAAATAAATTTTTTACACCCAGTTAATTAACCAATCTTACCATTTCGATAGGCAGATAATATACTTTTATTAAGTAATATCAGACTAAAAATATAATAAGACTTTTTATAGTTATGTCTCAATTTTTCACTCAATTGAAAGCTTTTGAAATTTTGTCTTTTATTTTCATTGTATTATTTTTTTTTTTTTTTTCAATTTTGTTATTGTTCAGTCAATTTAAACGCTTTCTGTCTGTTCGAATGTCTAGACATGAGCTCCATAAAATATTATTGGCTTATTTCATTTTGTGTTTTTTTGGGCTATTATTATGGTTTTAGCGTTTATTTTTGTTCCTATTATTTACTTTTTGTTTTTTGGCACCAACTTATCGCAAAGCGATGAAAAGGGGTCAGGCAGGTTTATTTAAATATTTCACTCAACTATATTATTAGATGTGTTTTTTTTTTTTATATTTTTATAGAAATTTGGCAAGTAGCTGTTAATGGTAAATATATAGCTTTTGCTTCACTGTGCCCGAGGGCTAAAGAGTATATTAAATTAGTGAGCAATTAATGATCAGAAAGGCAAATGAAATGGATGGAACCTCTTTGGAGACTTTAAGGAATTTTAAATTGTAATAATAAATTGTAAATAAAATTGTTGTAAATTTATTATAAGCCCTTTCAAGTAGCTGCTCCACTAATGTTTAAATATTTTCAAATCTACTTTTGAAAAGGTACAGTCAATTTAACAGATATGAAGACTTTTGGTATACCAACCCTGGTAACAAGTTAATATAGCGTCGATCAATTAGAGAATATACTTCAAAATTGTATTTCAAAACATGTGAAGGCCAGTTGAAAATTTGTGTAATTAAGGAGGTTGTCGGATATATCGTAGATGAAATGTATCGACCGTAATCGGCCCACTGTAAACTCGTCGATTTGGCATATCGACAGAAAACCCAATTTTTAAATTTTATAAACCCGTCAATTTTGGGCTTGCATGTGAGTATCACATCTTTGAATCTAACCATAAGTTTTTTTTTAAGCTTGTGTGAGCTGAAGGTAACATATGTTGTACGAAAGCCGTTTCTACCATAAAAGTGTTGGTAAATGGTTGAAGAAACTTTAAAAACTTTAAAAAAGTTTGATTTTAAATGCTATGACTAGACAATATTTTCAGCTCGTTTTTTAAAAATATCGCTAGAATTGGCATGCAAATTCAAAAAAAAGTATTTTACTTAATAATTTTTGGTTTTAAAAAAGTTACAAAAAAAAGAAGTTCGTTGGTCCGTGTCTATATGTTGTATTAAAAAGCGCTTTAGAAGCAGGCAAATACAGTGTTCCAACTTTTGGGATTCGACTAGATTTGCTTCAATTAATTTGGTTTTTGTTAAAATTATAAACGATTTTTAAAATGTTTAGGATTGTCTGCCTTTAATGTCTGTACTTAAATATTCTTAGATTGTAATTATGCCAATTTTAATTTAGATATTTATAAACAATAATTTTTAATTATTTTTTTGCTAAATCAATCCAAATAATAGCAATCTCATAACGAATTTTTGGTATACGTTCGTTCATGTCATGCATAAAAAATGTTTTTATAAAAATATAGCGACAAAAAAATGTGCAATTGACAGCACGCAAAAACGAAAACGAACAAAATTAATTCGATTGCGTTTTCCGGAGCGTGGCCGACAAATTTTTTTTAAATCATCCTCAGTACAGTAAACAAAAAGTTTCATCTGGAAAAAAATACTTAATGGATGAAACTTTCAGGGATCGTTAGGGACCTTGTTCTAAGTCTAAAACCGATTTTTCGTAGTTGAGGGTAGGGGGCGTGGCACCGCCACTTGACAAAATACGTTGGTACGGTTTTTGCATGATATATTTTTTTCTAGTAAACATAGAGTCACAATTTTAAGATTAAAAATGTTGCCAATAAAATTATCTATCAAACAAGACTAAAATCAAGGTTGTAGGTTAACTGGTTCAAGCACAATGCCTGTAAAATTAAAAGTTGGAATTGGTGTTTTTCGAATAATTTGCAAATAACTCAAAACAGGTAGGGTTTTTCGGAAATTTTACCCGTATATTTGTTAAAGTAATTGAAATTGTCTACAAAATCATTCCTCCATCACTTTTCTACGATTAAAAGTTTTGCCCTTAACTAACAAACCTACAACCTTGATTTAAGTTTTGTTTGATAGATAATTTTATTGGCAACAATTTCGAATCGTGACTCTAAGTTTGAAGGAAAAAAAGGTATTTTCGTACCAACATATATTGTCAGGTGGCGGTGGCGAAAACTCGGTTTTAGACTTAGAACAAGGTCCCTAACGATCCCTGAAAGTTTCATCCATTAAGTATTTTTTTCCAATAAACGCCTTATTTGAACCTTCGTTTACTGTACTATCTGCTTTGAAAGCGCTCGTGATTACAAGTAGTTTGTAGAAAGCTCCACAAGGCAGTCTCTGAGTTAAAGGTGCTGAATGTCCCAAGAAGTTTTTAAATTAATGTGGGTAAGGACGTGATCCGACTGTTTAATACATATAAACTATAGCATAAAAACACCTAAAAAAAAAAAAACAAACTTGTATAAAAATCGACGGGGAATCGAACCAGGGTCTGCAGTCGCCTTCTAATTTTAAGGCCAACCATTTGCCAACTCAGCTAAGCTTGCGTACTTTTTTGCCTCAACCGATCGAAACTCTGTCAACTAAAATGTAGGGTGGGCCATCTGTTGGTTTGTTTATTCATTGCATTTTATTCGTGTATTTTCCAACAAAATTGTGAAAAATTGCAAGTTTGAAAATACTCATTTATATATGAAAAATATTATCGCCCAAAAGGCCGCGGCGGTTGGCTCTACAGGCCCGTATGCGAATATCGTAATTTTCGTTGACTTTTTTTTTTGACGAAAGCTCATCTGGCTGTTCTCCCATCCATTGATCGAATAAGCGACGCCGAGTCCGTTTTACTCAATTCTTGCGTCATTTGAATCTTGTAAGAGCGAAAAACAGATCCGCATGCAAAATTCGGCGACTTTACAATACTGGCCTCAACTATGCTTTTTGCACAGAACGACCATAGTAGCCTGTACGTAAAAGTGGTAAAAGTGTTGTTCGGTTATTAAACGATCCATGACTAAAATTAAGTAGTTTTGAACTTGACATATGTCGAACAGCATCCACTTTGTACGAGTATGTTTCGAATTATGAGTGTTTAACAATCAAACCAACAGATAGCCCACCCTATACCACGTACCGATTGTCTCCTTTATTTATGGTTCGATTACAATTATAGTTCGTATCAACCGAAAGATTTCTTTATTTGCTGATAAACCTGCCTTCCCATATACGTCGTAGTCCAAGATTGAGATACATACAGAAATAGTGACGAACTACATATCTGTATAAATTTTTTCCGTCTTTTAGAAGTTTTCGAGATAACTTTGACGAAAGACTCGTTCGCTGCCTGTTATATACCTTTACTCCTTACCTTAAGTACCGAGCAGTATGCAATTTAGACTAATCCAAAACTTAAGGAATCTCGTTTTGTTAAATTTTAATTAATTTCTCATTTTATTTTTATTGAATGAGTTGATTTAGCCTTGAATCATATTACAAGTTGCATGTGGCAAAGATTTCTTGAAACACTTTTTGTATTCTGGGTCATTAGGAAAGCTCTTCGCCAGCCAAACCGAATAGAATTAGAAAAGACCCAAAAAAGAAATAAAACATTGAAAATGTTTAGAATGATGCGTGGGTTAAAAAAAAAGCAGAGGCATATATATATATGCTTAATTTATTATTAATGGACTGTTAGCTCTAAGCCTCTATAGATAGCACTATATGGCTATAATATGGTTGCTCTGGTTGTTGTTGTGAATCTTTGGACTGCCAAGATATAACAAATTTGGGCAAAAATATGTGTGCGGGCCATGTCTATCTTTGTCATCATCGTCCTTGAGCCGTTTTGTGATTTTGATGAATTACTTATGGCCAAACGTCTTGCCATAAATGCGCCGAAATATACATTCTATAGTATGCACAGGGTCATCAATCTTGAGGTTTTTTTTTCAATAGGTCTTTTTTTTATAAACCACGCGTGAGTACTGTTGAGTTGCCATGTGTTTTTTATTCAGTTTTCATTGCCATTTCATCAAGGAAAAACATACACCCGAGCAACATTTATTATATTTTAATTATATTACGAAAAGTCGCGTTCTTTAAAGAATGTTTTTCGCGCGCATAGTCCATTTTATGGTTGTAATAATCGACCTACTGAGACCACTATTCGCCATACCATCAACAAATTTGAGACCCAATATTCATTATTGGATGACACTCGACCGAATAGATAGTTTATGGGCCGGTGCAATCATCGGTCCATATTTCTTCAAAAATGACGCTGGTCAGACCGTAACCGTCAATGGTGTTTTTTTTGTGTTTTTTTTTTATTTAAAGGTCTATACGCAGAATTCAAAAAAATTTCGCACGGAATGACAAAACCTAATAAAAAAAAAAAAATCCCATTTGTGATATCCCATTAGGAGAAATTTTTTTGCATTCTGCGTAGACCCCTTTAAAAAAAAAACCTCTAGATTGATGACCCTTTATATGCTTGTCTCTCTGCTCTCTTGGCAATTTCCTGTGTGTGTTTCATTATGTCGCCATCATGTCTAGACGGTAAATGTTTGCCATTTGTTGCAAAACTTTCGCATGAGAATAAAAGTTTTTTCCGGCTGTGAAAATTCATTGAATAAATTATGTACTTACTTGTTGCAGCCTATGTACAAAGTATATAAAGTCTGCAGCTGTTTAGACAACTTATTAAGAATGACAATAAAAGTGTAGAGTATTGGTAAAGTTTTGGTATATAATTTATTTAGCAGTTAATTTAAAGTATATATTAACCGTAACACGTTCTACATTATAACTGTACCAAGTTGTAAATAGCGCATATTCTCCGTTAGCCAAGGATAATATGTTATTCAGGCTTGTTTCTATGTTTTGTGTCCACATCTGATTTAGTATAAGATCTGTCTAAAACTCAAGAAAAGTTTTGTATTTTAAACCATATAAACAAGCTTAGGCTTAACAACTTACATCATAGGGACAGGTATGATTCATATTGGAACATTTTTTAAATTCATCATAGAATCTTTTAGCTATAGGATTACGCAGTGTTCTAAGAAATCGGCAAGCATCATAGGTCACATCAAAAAAGAGGGGCTTATAGCCATGGTTATAGCGCATCAATTTAAGATTTATCTAAATAGTGTACAAAAAATTAAGCACATAAACTAAAAATATATATTATACATATTACCCACCGTTATATTTGTTAATGGCCTATGATACAATCTGGCATATACATTTATATATTTGTGACTGCGATTAACGGCCTTTATGTAACATTCTGTGAACTCCACGTAACTCTGATTCCGACTTGCGCATTTTAGATTGGAAAATGTCAAGTGTCCAATACACTGCAAGAATTCTTCTTAATAGCACATAATTTTTTTTATCTTTATATTTCCCCATTTACCGTTACGAATGCGCTGATGAAGAATATCAGTTGATATTTGTACATTTTAAATGTAAGACTAAAAACGTAATTCCCATTGTTATTATATTTAGTTATATAGCGTTAGGCTATTTCGAAAACAATTTTCTTATCATGATCTGGTATTTGTAATTTATATAAATATTTGTTTAATATTTGAAATTGTTAAGCGTTTTATACACTATAATAATAAGCAATAAGAGTATAATAGTTATGTCATAGCGTATGCAACAGTGGAAACAACTTAGTAGGTATACTGAAAAACAAACGATTTAGAAAAGTTGACATCACTTTTTATGCCTATTGTATTATAGCCTTAATTGTAAATTGTTTGATTGACAATAAATACATCAAATAAATAAAAAATAGTAAAAAAAATTAACAAACAAAAAAAAAAAATTTATATACATATCAACATTGTCTACCATAGGCGTTTAGTTTCGCGATCCCCTAATCTTTGGAATTGTCAGCTGATCAAAATTGTCAAAGCTGACGACATCGTGTGAACAATATCTCTCTCTCTCTCTCTCTCTCTCTCTCTTTTAATTTAAGCCTGGAGAACATGTTCACAATTCTCTATGATCAATCCGAGCATTACAGCCGTCCCAGAATTAGACGACCTAACATACTTGAGTTGGAGGGGAAGTACCTCATTTTAAAGGTGAGGTTTTATAATATATAGAGAGAGAACACCCTTGAAAGCAGACTGACCTTCAGACAACATATAGAAAGCACAGTCAAAAACTGCCGGCTAAAGATCTCCAAAATGAACTGGCTCATGAACCATCGCAGCCGTCTCCCACTCCGATGCAAAAGAGCCTTATACAAAATGGTATTGGTTCCAGCCTGGAGATACGCCATCCAGATCTGGGCTCGAGCGGACACTCCAGAAGAGGGCCTTACGCCTTATTACTGGGTGTGAATGGTATGTAAAGAATTCGACCGTGCACCATGACCTCAGAATGGAGACCGTCGACCTCCAGATAAATAAGCACACAAGCCGCTACAACGAAAGGCTAAAAAGACACCGTAATAGGCTGACAAAAGGGCTATGCTATAAAAAGGCTTAGAAAAAGAAGTTTTAAAAATCTGCTGTTTTTTTTTGATAATTTTGCAAAATAAAAAAAAAAAATAAAAAAAATTACAATAGAACGCTCTTAGTGAATAGAAAAGTTAGGTGACTACTCCAAAAATAAATCTATAAAACGGTATTGCATGACCATTGTACACCGATTGAACTAGTTCACTTGAACCATGACAGCAACCCGCTGATAGCAAAGCCTAAAGAAAAGTTTTTTTTTAATAATGCAATTTATTTATTATTATTATTTTATTTAAGGTTTATATTTCAGTCAACTATAACGCTTCAGTAATCCGGATATTTTGAAGTTCAAATAAATAAAATCCTAAAAAGATGGACAACAAAAGAGAGGTCAAAATCAACACGTTTGGCAATTTATGTGTCAATATGGCCCTAGGTATGCCTCTGGGTTCTACTTTGAATATTTTTGATTCAGTCTAACACTTTATATTTAAAAAGGCTTAAATTCAAGATTTTCAAGATCTACAATAAGTAACTAACAGTCGTTTTGATTTCGCAGCATTTTTCTGTTTCTTCTGTCACAGAAGACTGCCAAAAATCTTTAAGTAATCTTCTTCTTTTTTAATGGAAAAACCGGATCGTTAGGTAAAAAATATGTTAGTTTAAGCAGTTGTATCTTGTTCGTACTAGAAAGAATACAATTAGTAAGTGTATTTATTTTTTAAATTAACTAGTTGTCTTTGCACCATGCTCACAGATTTTACCAAGGTGTCTAATTTTTATTTTTAATATTATAAAGTGTGTTTTTTTAAGAGCGTCTGAATTTTAATTTTTGAAAGCAACGAAAAATCAATGAAATTAATGTAATTTTTTTATTTTTTTTTTGGGGGGGGGGGATTTATTGCATTTAAGTTTTTAAAATGGAAGCTCCGTCCTCTGGAAAATAAAAATATATTATGCGAATTCGTTTTGAATGTTTGCTGCTCCTAATTTCACTAAAACGAAATTTCTATGTGAAAACGAATTGGCAAAATAGATTCAAAAGTGTAGACATTTTGAGCTGAAATAATTTTTCAAATATTCTTCAATAGTCGAATATATTATGCGAATTCGTTTTGAATGTTTGCTGCTCCTAATTTCACTAAAACGAAATTTTTATGTGAAAACGAATTGGCAAAATAGATTTAAAAGTGTAGACATTTTGAGCTGAAATAATTTTTCAAATATTCTTCAATAGTCTTAGATAGTATTTATGCCAATTTCCAGTTAGATATTTATTGATAATTATTTTTTTTTTGATTCAGCCCAAAAAATAACATGCACAAATGAAAACGAATTATTTCCAAAATTACCTTGCAATAATTCAATAAGACGTATGTTGTACTTACAAGTTATTGACGATTAGTTTATTAAGGGTTTATATACAAAGTTGGGGCGAAAAACTGAGCTAGGTTCATGATTTCTTAAAAGAGATTTATGCAAATTTTATTGGAAAAAGCAAAACACAATGTTCTAGTAGTACTATCAAAGAAATAAAAACACTTTGAATTTCGAAAAAATTGTGAAAATTGTCGGAGTTATAGCCCATGCCCCGCAGCGCTTTTTTTTTGCAGTGGCTTGCGATGAACGTTCTCCAAGGTTCGCTCAACTGAAATCAAAAAAGTAAAAAAAAATTATTTAAGAAAAATGTATTCTGGTGTACTTGAACGATTCGGTTTCCCAAAAAAAATTATTTTTTTTAATAAAAAAAACCACGTTGACAGAAAAAATCGATTTTTTTGGTGGTCAAAATTTTAAAAAAAAATTCATTGCAAAAAATTAAAAATTTTCGCATAAAAATGAATCGTTCCAGTACACAAGATCATAAATACGAATATTTAAAAAAAAAAAATTTTGGAAATCGGTTGAAGTGTTTGAGATATCACTTTCACCGCAACAGTACTTTTGATAAAACGCATTCCGAGATAATCGAGTTAAAAGTTTTGTGTCAACTATGCCTATGGATAGGACCAGCGCGCTGCAAACGGCTGTAATTTGAAAACCAGTGAACCGATCTGGAAGAAATTTTGAGCATATTTTCGAAAGAATGCACTTTCAGAATATTTTTGGTTTTTCGAGCTTAATTTTGTATATAACCTCTTAATTTAAAAAAAAAAAAAAAAATACAAGTTCATTGTGCGTACGTCGACAGCTCCTTTATCATTTCGAAAGATATATGGACCGATGATGCCTTCGGCAGATAATCTACAGCAAACAGTCAAATTTGAACTTATTTCACTCCGTATTTGGCAATTTTGCCTGTTGAGATGATAAAAATTTATAATGTGCTCCATAATTAGTCGAGCAGAGCACTGATTTTTAAAATACATTTCCAAAATTCGGAAGCGTTGTCAAAGCTTAATATTTTTCACATTTTTTGTCAAGCCAATTAACAGATTCACATAAAGTGATTATTCCTTTTGAAAGTTCGAAAAAGCTTAACAAAACACCCTATATATTATGAAATCCAAACAAAAGTAAAAATGATGACGATGAGCACGGCGATGACAATAAACTTTTTTTATAATATGTAGACAGAACTCGTTTTTTTGCAAGACAATTCGAATGAATTCATTCATACATTAACTCTTTCAACAATCGTAAATGTTATGTTAATGTTTCTAAAAAGGTCGGTGCAGCGTATGCCAGAGTCGAGGCTACCCCGAGTCTAACATCTAATTTTGCAAGCTCATTGAATATGATATCCATTGGACTGATTGTTGGCTCAGTTGAAGCCGCCAAAGGGAACTCAAAGTGAAGTGCTCCCACAGCGTTCTGACATTTTGTGACTTCAGCCAATTTGCATTTGACATTTTTTTTATTTCTTATTTATTTCTTTTGCTCACTGTCTTTGACTTCGTATTAAAGCAAAGCGCAAGAGATTCAAAAAGTGGGCAATACCGTGCGTAAAATTAATGTTCTTTTGGGGCCTGACCGTGTACAAAATGGAAATAAAGCTGGTCAAAAGCAGATGTAAAAAAAAACAACAGTCCGAATAACAACTACAAAAAAAAAACGGGCCCAGACAAAAAGAATTTTATTGGCCTTCACTAAACGCTCATAAATTTGTCTGCTGTGAAATCTGCGAGACAACAACAACAACTGCAAAAAAACAGGAAAAAAATATATAGCGAAAAAAAAGGAGTTCTGAAGACGAAGACAAAATATTGTTTATACGACACGCTTCCGCAGCCGCGAACTGGTCTCAGACTGGGTCTGTTGCAACGCTCTATGTCTGGGCCGGCACTCTGGTGCTCGGTGTGCGTTTAAGTGTGGGTGTTGCCTGACTGTCGGACGCACTTGAAACTACTTTGTCTGGGTTTGTCATGTAGCGCGTTAAAAAAAATTGCTATTAAATTACCATGTAACGTGTCCAAAAAAAAAAACAAAAATAAAGCAAGAAAACCAACTGAAGAAATCCAAAAGGAAGTAAACTTGTGTAGCCACCTGTGCCGTGACAGACAAACCTCCCTTTTCTTGTTGCCAAATGACCTCGGGTCATACACATAGGCCGCAAAATGTCTACTGCCTGTGTACTTCACGCATAAATCTGATTAAAAGTTGCAACAACATGCGCAGTTAATGAACTTGCAGCAGACACAGACGTTGCAGCTCTTTGCTCTCCATAAAGCGTCGTTACTAAAAACTGGAAATTTACTGGAGCGACTGACGACATTGTATTGGGCAATTTCTACTTCCACTTGGCTGCATTTCGGTCGTTAATACACTGGGAAAAAATGCGATAAGTTGGATAAAGTGTCAGTATTAAGCAGTATAAGCCAAAAATTTTCACTGTCAAAAAAAATAATCTACAGATTTTGTATATTCCGAAGCTCTGGGACTAGCAGTAAATTTTGAGAGCTTCAAAAAAGTGGTGAAAAACTTAAAAGTAAGCATTAAAAAAAAATCAGAAAAAAATCTACAAGAGATGCTCAAAAATTTGATTATATAAAACCACCCTATATAAAGTCATTAATTCTAAGCCGTTTAAGAAAACAACCAATACCATTTTGCGCTTTGTTTTTAGCATTGGACAAAAGTCCCCCAGAAGAAAGCCAAAATTTGGACAAAATGATAATTTAATATTGTGTAAAAACAAAATATTTAAATTTTATTAGTGGTTTTTAAGTTATTGGCAATCAAAGTTCACATTTTGTATTTTATGAGCTTTCGCGAAAATTTATAGAAAAAAAACCTGCATTTACCATGATACATGTAGCTACGAAATCTTCATTCACTTTATTATTTATAAATATTACTTCAGAAAAAACATAAAATTGAGCTTAAAAACTTTTTGGTTTAAAATATATTCGAGATGTTATAAAGATTTTGTTGATTTTTTTTATCATTTGGCTACTTTGCTTTAAGGGTACCTCCGACTACCACGCGATATTTGATCGAAAAATATGTTATAAATTTCTTCACATGTTTCGCGATTTTCGGAAATTGAATTTTGTATCTAAAAGTTGAATTTTAAAAATTGACCGCCAGGAAATTTTACTATTTTTTTTAATTTTTTAGCTGCCTATTTTTTCAAAAGTTGTACTAAAATGTAAAAAAAATTTACAATTTGAAAATTTTACCAAGATGTAAATCAAAAAATGTAAAAATTTTTAGAAAAAAAACGTAAAAATTTTTATATGGATTTTTTAAATTTTTTTTTCGAAAATTCAAAGAGCATACTGATTGCGTATTTTATAAATGTTTGTACACGTTGTAGTTTATGTTTAAATGTTGTAATGTATTAGAATATATGTACTATGTTGTGTACAGTATATGTATTAAGGTAAATGTGTAGTGTGTAGTTCATAAATATTCTTGTATAATTTGTTAAATATTAATAATTATGTGTACAAGTAATATATGTAATAATTGTATGTAAGTTAATACGCGTTTAAATCGTTAAAATAACGCGACAACTTGTTCGTGAACAAAACTAAGTGCGTCTTGGCGTTACAGCTAACTTAATGAGATATGTAACATTTTATGTTACTTAACATTACAATTCATTTGTTTCTCTTCTTATCTAATGGTATACTAAACTAAGGTAACGACTCAACACATACCAAAAAAATTATAACTTTTAAAAACCAGATTGATTGGTGGTCTCGTCTTTTTGTAGTTGGCTTGGAAAGCTGAAACTGTTTGGGGCTATAACTCCAAAGCCATTGAATATTTATATACATATATGTATAGGCTATTTTTCCAATGTATGTGGAGCTCATATCTACCTCTGTATGAAATATGGTCCAATTCCAATTAACAGTCTTTTTTTTTTAATTAAGTTAAACATTTTTTTTTGCTTTTTTTAAATTTTTTCCGATTTTGGTCTAGATTATCTATATCTTAAAAAAATCTGTGGTGGCTCAAACTTCGCAGAAAAATAGTTCAGTCCTTTAGGAAAAAGTGTGTAAAATTTCATTACATAAAAAAAATGATTAAGGAAATGACAGAGTTTTGGCCAAAATAGCAAAATCTAGGCCCACAGTGCATGTTGACAAATGGACTGAGAGCTTTCTCTCACACCAAATTCTGAACTTAAGCTTTCAAATTACGCTACCTTGTCTTTTTTAATTTTTTTTTTTAATATTTACTAACACTAGTATATGACATGTCGGCTATTCCTTATACTATACTATGCTTTCCTTATACTACTACTACTGTCGTCCTTCTCTCCTAGTGGAGCATAGGGCCTATTCGGTTTCAGTCATCGATATACTAAAGCTTGAACTTAGCGCCTCAACATCCGCTGCGCCTGCTGCCGAGCCAGGGGGATTATTTAACCTTGATCGGTTACCACGTGGAGAGTCATATTCATCTTCGTTTCGATCCATGCTTTGTTGTATATTTATGTTTAAGTCAATGACTGATGAGTTCAAAGACTAGAGGCATCAGCTTTCCTTAGTGAGTTTATGCGATTTTGGTCCTCACCTACTCCATGAGACGCTGAGTTGTATTCGTGCAATTCGTGTATTGTTCTCCGATCATCATAGATTTTTATCATCTCGAATTGGACGCCAAATAGCAAAATTATGAGTTTTTCGCGAAAAATTTCTTATAATACCTTAGAATGCTGCCCGGTTTTAAAATCTGAAGAGCAGAATATTTCGACGGTTCACAATTCTTTTTCTTAGTGTACGTTCTTAGTACACATTTTTTATTTTATTTTTTATGCTTTATACACATTATTGAAAGTTACAGGAGATGTGGCAGTGTTCTAAAAATAGCCAAAGCCGGAGTTGCAGCCAGAGTCCCTGACTTGAGAATTATAGCCACATGTTGGTCAACTTGGTCAGTTGATGGCCAAAAGGCTATTGGCCCAAAAGCCAAAGCTGAATAAATGCATGGAAGGCGAGTGGATTTTATATGCCATACAAAAATTTCTTCAAGTGCACTGTAGCACATGAGCCCCCGATGCAACGCCTCTGACGTTCAACTGCAATTTCTTGCTCTCGCTTCAGCTCCCTCTCTCTGTGTGCAGCTCTTTTCACTTTAGCCGAATCGCAGCCAAGCCATCGTTTAATAAATGCGAACGTGATCGCGTTTCGTGCGTCATTGCATGCCCAGACATTGCATACATGCACAAACACATACACACACTTGGGTACTTCACAAGGCGTTGCACCTTTTGGAAGGTGCATTGATCGTATGATCTGGTTTCTTTTTCTTTTTTTTTTTGTTGTCTGCGAAAAGTTGATGACGACGACGCGACGGCAGCTAAAAATTTCAAAAAAGTAACACATACATACATAACTAAAGTAAAGCCAAGAAAAACAAAAATTTCATTTGTTATTATGGTATTATATCTGTACATATGTGACACAGAGCTTATATATAAGGCATTTGTACTTTTTTTTTTGCTTACAATAAGTGCGTTCATTGAACGCATTTTTGGTGACTTTTGAAAGCGCATTGAACTGCCATAATTTCGCAGTTGGTCGCATAACAAAGAGTTACTGATAATGACAAAACATATAATTATAGCTCTATCTAAGCTCTTTATCATGATGCAGTCGTATTTATGAGCTTTCAGCGAGCAAGTTTAATTAACTTATTGCGAAATATATTTTATAAAAATGTATTTATTGCTTTTCGTTGTCTTTTATTATCATATGCGCATTTGAAAAAATAAGTCGATATCAAAAACAAAACATAATAAAAAAATAGTTCTGCAGCTTCTGTTAAATGTTTTAATCCATTTTTATATACAGCATTTTGCATACAAGCGTTCATTAATTTTCTGTGTAAAAAGTAGACGAAAACGAGTAGGAGACGGGTGATGGAAAGTCAAATTTAATTCCATAAAATGTTTCTAAGATAGCCAGCACAATTTCGATCGAATGTTGTGCACTTCTTTCGAATCTTGACTTCTACAGGGATTCCTGCTTTAGACTGAACGAAAATGCTTCAGGTGGTACATATCCATTATGTGTAATTTTCGTCTGCGTGGTAAAGTGCAAATATAAGGTTATTGCCCTTATTCGAAATGCACTTAAAAATGTGATTTCTAATTAAATTTATAATAGAGTTGTTTATTCGTATAATTGTTGTCGAAATTAATTAAAGCATAAACAAAATAAGGCATAATTTGCTGAAATAGTCCCAGTATTGTGTCAGCAAATTTTTTCAAACAAATTGCCACCATATGTCAGGCATAAATGCATAATTTATATTTATAATATTTATGCATATGTTTTATAAGGTTTTTGATATTATTTAGTACTTTTAATGTGTTAAAAAACTAAACAGCTATTTGTTTGCAATGAAAGTTCAGCCAAAATTAATTTTCAAAACCTTCTTTTTATTAGTTATGCGTATTTGTCATTTTTCGAGGTACTGTTTACTATGGCGAGCATGCGAGGTGCCATCACTAAAATAAGCATAATTTCTACAATTCTAAGAGTGACCTCCTTTTTATTTTTTTTGACATCAACACTTTTTTTTTAAAAGTGAGAGATCACTTTTGAATTTTAAAATTAAAAACTAAAAATGATAAAAAATTATTAAAAACAAATCTTAAAATAAATAAAATTTTTTTTTTTTAAATTAATATTTTATCTTTAATGGAAAAAAAAATCGCGTCAATGTCTTTATTTGTTTAGAAGATATGGCTTGTCAAAGAATAGTCTAAAAACAAAAAACCCAATTTTCAGTTATCGATAACTCGATAAATAATCGGAATTTTGGAATAAAATTTGACGTGGTTACTATTGGCTAGTAGCTCTACCAAATTTGTAAAAATCATCAAAATCGGAGAAGGTCGGGGGAAAAATTGTGCGTTACACTTATTTTCACCGATATATATTTGGTTCCTAAACGATTATACTGATTCAGTACTTACTATCGTTAAATTTTTGCCATTAGTTGACTGTTCCGATAATTAGCGTAACCTGACGGTAATCTCGTGATTGATATTCTCAAACGTTGAATACAATTTGCATTAGTAGCGTTGGGATTTTTACAAAATAGTTTTTAATAACAGGTTTTAGAACGTGCTTATGGTATTTTAAGCTGATTAGCCTTAAGCACTTATTTTATACCCTATTAGGTCAATTATAGATTATATATTAGATTATATTACTACTACTACTACTACTTACTACTACCCATTTGTTCTGATGGTGGCAAAAGGTCCATTTTTAGTCGAGAAGTGATGCAACACAGGTCGACGAATTGTCGTTAAGTAACGGTTATGCGGAGTCGTATCGATTGGTATGAAAAATTCAAAGAAAAAAAACTACTGACGATCCTATGCATAACCTGTCGTCAGTGTAGTCGTTAGCACTTGTAAGTTTTTTATCGCACGCTATTTTGTTCGAAAAATTGTTGAGTTCTCGGAATTATGGGTACGTTGTCATAGAAACAGATATATGTTGTGGCAGTTTTCTGTCGTCTTTTTTATTCTATTCTAGAGTTTTCGCTTGGAGTTTGTGAAGAGATTATTTTGACAAGAAATTTGGCTATAAATTCAGGTATTTGAAATAAATCTTGTAAATCTAATTTTGTTGAATATGTACATATAAATATAAATATTTTAGAATAATGTGTTCGCAGATCAATGTTAAGTCGTAATACAGAAGCTCGCCGAGCAGAAGGTTTTTATAAAGCAGATTGTGGTGGAGCGGTGAAGTATCTCTTTTATGAGAAACAAATTAATGGAGTAGAGACAAAACGAGAGATTTCTGGTTTGTAAGTAATGAAAACAAACAAATTTGTAATTTAATTGTAATTTAATTACAGTTCTACATTACGCAAAAATTTTAAAAATATTATAGCTGACGAAGTTACAATGTAATTTAATATTGATGGGGCTATGGGCATATGCCACCACGTTGCGGCGTGCTAAGGAAACAGCCAACGACCTGGTACCAGCTAAGTTCCTAACGACAGGTTATGCAACGTCGTGCTGACGAAGCAACTAACGACCTTGTTTCAGCTAAGTCCCTAACGACAGGTTATGCAACGTCGTACCTTTAGGTCCCTCCATAGGACATGCCCATGTAAAATTCATTAGGCAAATACAAGGGCGGTCGTTAGACATTTCGTTACTTGTCGTCACTGGTGTTTGACGAAATCGTTAATGCTGCACCAGTGCACCAGAACAACTGGGTACTACTTACTACTATACTGTTGCCCTCTTCTCCTCGTGGAGCATATGGCCTATACCATAGATCTAAACCAAACTCTATTAGGTGCTTCGCGGTATATATCGTTCCAATTATAATTTGTATTGTTGAGTTCCCTGTCTATAGTTCTGTGCCAAGTTTGTGCTGGTGCACCAGGCCTTCTAGAGCCTTGGGGGTTCCATCTGAGTGCTGCTCTTGCAATATGGTTTGCAGGTCTACGTAGCGTGTGGCCAATCCATTGCAGTTTCTTGTTGTGTACGGCTCCACAGGTCTTCATTTCTTATTCTTTCTGGCCATCTTATGCCAAATATTCTGCGCAAACACTTGTTTATAAAGGTTTGTGTTTTTGACTCGATGCGGTTGGAGCCTTTCCAAGTTTCACAACCATAAAAGACAACAGATTTTATATTTGATTCGAAGATCAGCTTCGTTTTTCGTGATATTTGTCTCGATTTCCATATGTTTCTTTGCATACCGAAGGTTAGAGTTTGCTTTGTTGACGCGTATAGCGACATCCTCATCAGCGCCACTTTTAGCTGTGAGTACACTTCCCAAGTATGCAAAGATTTCCACGCACTCTAGGTTTTCTTCGTCCAGCTTAAGCACAGGGCATTGTGTGGAGCAGTAGCGGAAACAGTGTTGTCCAAGCAGTTTACACTAGATGGCGCCAGCTGCAACAAAAGGTGTTCTACCAAAAATTATGGCAGGTAGAAAAAATCAAAGCACGACGTTTTCGAAGGATCACAAAAAAGTTTTACTAAAAGCGGTGGGGGTACAGCCGATGGCGAATTAATCAATATTAATTTATTAATAGTTTTACTATAGTTAACTTATTAATAGTATTACTATTATTAACATATTAATATTAATTTTCTTGAATTATGTGCCACTGTGTAATAAATATGTTTTCACACAGACACTCCGCCTTTTACTGCATCTTGCCACCTATTGTCACCTTTTTTTTCATCCAAAATTTGAATGGTACACAGCTGATTTATTATAACCGTTTCACTTCAAACAAAATTTCGATAAAATTCAGATTTCGCTTCTACAGACACACTGTTTGGTCCGGAAACAAAATAAGTTGGAGTTCTAAAGGACTTTTACAATAAACTGCATATTGTCCATAGACAAGAAGGTTGACGAGTTATGTTGTTAGCTGAATCCAGTAGGAGAAAACTTGCTATATAAGTTCTGTAATTGTTCATGTTTTTATTAAGCACTAACTTATGGATTTCAAACTCTCTCAAAAACTGCAGTAAATAGATGTAAGCTGGGGACAAAAACTTTGGTTTGTCTACTTATGTGATTCTGATGAATAAACTAATGTTGACAATTTAGAGGTGGGTCTCTCACCCAACAGAAAAAATGGCAAATTCATTTTGTTGTCAAGCACCGCCTCGAAAGAGTTATTTATCCATATATATATTACACAAGGACGTTTTTTGTGACATCAAAGGCTCCTAGACGGATAGCGCGATTTCAACAAATGAGGTATCAATCGAAAGCTATTTACACCTAGATGTGCAATAAGGTGTTATTTTTTCGATTAAATCTATATTTTAGTGGATATCGCTAAAATAAAATTTCAATCATTGCTAAAAAAAGTGCGAAAACGAAGGCCGATTGAAATTACTGCGCTGTTTCTAGCAGATCAAATTCTATGTAGCGATGATCAGAGAATGAATGTTCTTTCGATACCATCCAGTGATCTATTTTCTCAAACAAAGAGTCTGTGACCAAGGTTATGTCTAAGACCTCCTGGCGATTACGGATTACGAAGGTGGGTTCCCTACCTCGATTACACAGTAGGAGATTCTTACTGATAATATAGTTAAAGAGAGACTCACCCCTTTCGTTGGTGTCAGAGCTGCCCCATATTGTATGGTGTGCGTTAGCATCACCTCCAAGGATGAGTTCACATTTGCACCTTTCACTTTCCAGTACCAGCTCTCTTATCAATTGCGTTGGTAATGGTCCAGGATCGTCATGTGGTAGGTAGAAGGAGACAAGCCGATAATTCCTCTTGCCTATCTCCCAACTAGTTGTCGTCACGTCTTCATTGCTGTAGTTGTGAATCAAGAAAATATGTAGATTTGACTTTGCCATTATACATGCCCTGATTTTACCTGGACAGTTAGCATAGTACAATTTGTAATTTGCCGTCCTCAAGCCGCAGATACGACCTCCGCTCACCCAAGGCTCCTGAATGAGAACAAAATCTGGCGATGTCTCTGCCAGACGATTCAGGAGCGCAGCCGAAGCTGCCTTACTGTGGTGGAGGTTTATTTGCAGAAAGCGCGTCATTTGTTAATGTGACGTCCGCTTCTTCCTGCGATTCGCTTAGAAGTTCTCTATCACTTAAAAGCTCTCCCTCTGCATACATGTTGTCGAAAACCGATGCGAGATTTGATCCTGTAGAACCAATACTCTCTACATCGCTTATCATATCAACATCAGGTTCACTAGGAGCAGGCTCGTTGGGCGTAGCTAACTGCTCAACTGCATCTGCGTCCGTTTTGTAGGTTTTTATCACAACTTTTCCAAAACCGTAATTCACTAAGCCGTCGCATTTCGCTAGCGGCTCTATAGTGTCATCTGATAGCAGCAGGAGCACTTGCATCGTTGCTCTTTGTTTTACTGCTTCAATGTCGGCATTTTCACTACCACTTTCAATTTTTACAAAGACCCATTTATCCACCGGAAGATTCGGGTTGCATGCCTTGAACAATTGCATGATCTTCTCCGGCTCCGACGGGGCGGTTGGTATCCAAACTCTTGCTCTGGGCCTGGAGGGGATATCTTTCTTATCCACAGCTACCAGTTTCGCTCCAGGATAGACCTCACCGACTCTCGAGATGGCGTCCTTGTACAGTGACACCGACCTCTCATCGTCACATGCGATTACCTTAACTTGACCCTGGTACCATCCCGCATCTACGCACGATGGCGGTGGTCCCGGGTTGCTACAGATAACATCCATGGCAACACCCGATAGGGCCCTTTGCACCCATTTCCACTGGGCCTTGGGAATTTTACCCTCCGGGTCATTTTGGTCGAGCACGCCTATTAAAATTCGGTCGCGCGCAACATCTGCAAAGGACCTGTACGGGTTTGTCCCATGCGTCTTTGCCTTCTTGGCAGTTGTTTTAGTCTCTTCAGTAGACCTCTGACGTTTTGATGCAGTTTTCACTTGCGCCTGTTTTGACGCTGCTGCTTGTAAGTGTTCAAGGGAGAAATCTGGTATTATGGCATTTGCCCATTCGATGGCTGCCACCAGTTCTTTTGTCTTTTCGTCCTCTGTTGGCGGTTCTAAGTGCACTCGCTTTAGGAGTCTACAGGCAATACGCTTATCAGCATGACCCGCTTTGGCTGGGTCGGTTATTTTAATTATGGGCCATTTGCGTGCACCAGTAACGCCCACGGCATCCTCCTTGGCAGTACCGTCCCCACCACGCTGAGTAGTCGCAGTACGCTGACTAATAGCACTGGCTTCGGTTGCCTTGGAGATTGTCGTTGTGCTAGACATCGGCTTGGCCGTATGTTTAGCAGAGGCATTACTATGTGCCACACCACTTTGACTCGCAGAAGTCATTGTGGAGGCACTTGTTGTTGTTTGTTCCAGCTGCATTGAGGAGGTGCTGGTCTCCCTAAAGTTTTTTCTTTTTGTTTCTAAGTTGTTCATTTTTGGTCCCACGAGTGTAGGAGAGATGATGTCCGCCTGCGCATAGCTCCCGGTACGCAGGTAAGGCTAAATATTACGGAGGGCGCCAGGTATCCGTAAGCTCACGTTCACGACTGGGCTATTTAGGGGCCCCCAGCCAGGCTGATCATCGGCGCGGGTCGCATAACACCTTGATCCAGCCCCTTTTACTCTCCACCATGATAAAAACGCGAATTTTTGGTATGCTGTACTATTGAAGAGTAGCGAACACACCATATTGCATTTCTACCTTAGCTAGGTGCCTTCTGTCTACAAAGTAGACTGAACGCTGTGGCACCTATTACCAGGCAGCACCCTCGGGGAGGGTTCAGTGGGAGATTTTGCCGCCCATTTTTCTAGTAAGAAGCCTGTATTTAAAAGAGCTCATAGCGATCGGGCTTTTATCTCTACGGAGATTATAATAATTGTCTGACCGAGTGACTGGCACACAAAAGTTTGCCAGATCGTCAAAGTTCAAACCAATTCTTCACACAGATACTCTTCACATTCTATAGTAAAATATATATTCATTATTTATTACTAATTGTAAATTGTGTTTGCTTTGGCGACCAGTGAATGAAAATGGGAATAAGAATGAATATATAGGTATATACATATATATGTAATATAAGCAAAATGTGAATGCAATTTATGGCGCAATATTGTTGGGCAGTTGATTGGCATGACTGATTGCACTAGGCATGATTACACAGTCACGCGTATATGTATATGTATATATGTATAACTATATCTACTGTATGTAATACGAGGGCAGCTTTTTATATTTCTAGCCTTTTGGTGAACGATGATGTTTTTCTAAATATTCTCAGAACTCTCCAAATATTGGTTATAAATTGGTTCCTCCAAAATTAGCTTTTTGAAAACTTCAAGAGCCATGTGATTTATGCTTTATAATTGGAAACTAATTGGTAGTGCCAAGCCATTTAAGGTGCTTGGACCAAGCTTAAAACCTATCTTGTGAGAGCTATTGGCTTGCCTATCGGCAAAAGGTTTTCCTCAATTCTACGAAAACTTTTGGCAAACAAGTGTTTATGTTCTATTCAGTATTTACCGCCCTACGTTGCTCCTACGACTTTCTAAAAAAATTTGACTATTCATAGGTAGTCCTTGTCGAAATTCATGAAAAATTATGCCACCGAAATGCAGCTTTCAAGATACGATAAACAAATTAGTTAGGGTATTCACTTTGTCGTGCAAAAATGCACAACATGCACGTGTAACGGAGCATAAGGGCAAAAGTGCCAGACCAACAATTGGAGCAATAACAAACAGCTGTTTAAAAGTGTCATAAGAAAAGTTGTTGTGAGTAAAATTCGATTTACACGCATAAAAGTTATAGATTTTGATATTTGGCAGTACAATATATATTGTGTGATTATCAATTACAAAGAAATTGCAAATTGTATTTTTAATATATAGACCAAAACGAATAATTTCCGGAAAACGAATTTTGTGTCGATAACTTCCCTTTTTATTTTCGATAAATTCTCCTGTTGTGTTGGAGCAAAATTATTTTTTTTGGTACAAAACAGCTGACATGGTTGCCGCAGCTTTGCAACTTTTTATCACTATATGTTGTTTACACTTCATTCATTTTATTTTCATGCAACAAAACATTCGTTTTCAAACCACATGAAAAATTAATTTTGTTGGAATTGTTCGGATTCGTTTCCGGAGGACGGCTGTTTATTTCTTTTTTGCCACAATTTTTTGTATCACAAACTTATCATTGAAAATTTTCGGAAAATGTATAATATAATTACCATAACTAAGTATAAAAGTTAATTAGAACCTGAAGAAGTCATTACGGCTGTTTTAGTTTCTAAAAAATTCGAAGCACTTAATAATACTAAATTTTTTTTTATAAAATCTCAAAGGCTTAGATGAATACTAGAAACTAAGATGGATAACAGAAATTGACACTAGAATATAAGACAACTTGAACCAGAAAAAAGGGACGTCCGCGAAAACGACTTATCGATTGCATAACAGATGAAATTAGAATAATCGGTAAAAGAAATTGAAAGAAGCTTGCACAAGATCGGGAAAAATGGAGGAAGATTATAGAGAAAGCCAAAACACATGATGATGATGAAATAATACTAAAAAAAACAGTATAGAAAATATTTTCACTCTCGTACATATGTTACAACACTATCTTGCGCAAAAATGGCTCACTTATTGTAGTCAAGAGTTTGAGTCAGGCACAGATGCACAATTTTTTTGCAATGTACGTTGTTTTTGCACTTTTGCCTTTATGCATTTTTGTGTTTGTTATTAAAAAAAGAGTTCGTTGAAAAAAAAATTCTGCATTTATTTGTGCTAAACAAGCCAAAGTCTCTGATGTAATTGGCAGTTTGAACCAAATAAGGCTAATAGTGACCTGGGCTAGAAATATAAAAGGCAACCCTCTTTTAGTACGGCCGTTGACGCAGTTGATTTAACTCACTTTCAATGAACACGCGCTACAAACTGACGCGCCACATGATGTAAACATTGTCTGCGGCATTTACAACTCACTGAGGCGAACCGAGAGCGTAGTACAAATAGAGAAACACAGATACATGCTCATGCATATATATGTATGTCATATATTTACTCAGACTGATAATATTAAAGCAAAAAAATTAATACAAATTGCAATTGTTGTTCCAGCTGACCAAACCTTATTATAATAAAAATCTTCGGGTCATAAATATATAGGAACCTATATTTTTTTTAAGCTTTTCAGTTCATAAGTGTGTCTGTAAGTGTGCAAGTTATACACGAGGGCAAGCTGAACAGTCATCGGTCTGGCCAAGAAACACAAGGATTTTCGAACAGCTGATTGCTGTTAAAGTTCTTCCTTTTTAGTGAACATTTTATGAGTGTACCAAAAAATCATTTGATATCTGATTTAAAGTGAGTAACCGTGTATAAGCTGTTGTGTAGACCCAGCAGCAACTATATATTAAGGAAGACAGTAAAAGATTAGTGGGGAAGAGTGGGAAATACTAATTTAGTTAGTTGGGATATCTGGTGGGCGCTATCATAGACTGCTCCAGCGCTCTCATTGCAAAACCATTCTGAGGTTGCGATAAAAATAGTCAGATCTACTTTGCTATAACAGAAGTCGTAATGTGGAACGTGTATCCCTTCTGATATTAGGCCTTTGGTGAAGTGCTCCAATATAAAGATGACTCCTTTAAAATTGACAAAATCTACGGAATGAGGCCGTAGCCATCTCCTCTTAAATACAGGGTGCGCCATCTAGACCTTCCCTTATTTCAACATTGAATAACTCAGACATTTTTCAGCCGTTTTAGTCAAATGAACAAGAATTATTTAGGATATTCTTTGCCATTTATTTCAAACCAGGCTTAGAATGCAACGTCGATTGACCACCCCTATTCGATACGCAACAGGCAGCTCTTTTGCGGGCATTCTGCATAGCATTGGCCAATATTTCGGGCTTTACAGCAGCTATTTCAGCTCGTTTATTAGCTTTGAGTTCGTCAATGTTCTTCGGCTTACTAGCATAAACTATACTTTTTAAGTGACCCCACAGAAAAAAGTCTGCTACCGTTAAACCCGGAGAATGATGAGTCCACTCCAAATCACAATTTTTTGAGACAACGTGTCCTGGGAACTTGCGATGCAAGAACTTGATCATGCATTTGTGGACAGACAAAGTACGCCAAGATCCAAAGATAGCGTGCGCTTTCGATGGTTTCTCAACTCGGAAGAAATAAGGTCCGATGATGGTTTTGGAACACACTCCTGCCCAACCAGGGACTTTCTGGTCGTGCAGTGGTGTTTGATGAATAACGTGTGGGTTCTCTGCTCCCCAAATTCGACAATTTAGTTTAATTACTTCTCCGAAAAGGTGGAAATGAGCCTCGTCTGTCATCAAAATTTTATTTATGATAAGCTCGCACAGTTTTCACTATTAAACGATTGTTTTCAATGTAAAGCGCTACAATCATAGCTAAAATGGCACTGAATGATGCTTCAGAATTGTGTTCACCTGTCAAAATCGGCTGAAAAACGTCAGATGGCGCACCCTGTATATTAAACCAATATTTGCGTAAAAGAGGTTTGAGGTTTTTGCTTTCCCAGCCACTATAATCTCCATATTTAAGTTAATGCGACTTTTGACTTTTCCCAAGCTTGAAAAAATTTCATGGTGAAAGGTGGTTTCTGCCAAAATGAAAGGGTAAAAAATTACCAAATTTAACGACCTTGACACAGGACTTTGGAGCCTGCCCTCTTGAGTATGAGGTTTACAAGAACGTAGCCAGAAAATACATAGTTTCAGAGGGATTTTGCTGTGGATCATAAAACATGTTGACCAAAAAATTAAGAAAATCCCTGGTTTCAGGAGGGATTTGAACCCACCAAATTGGGTATTTTATTTGGAAACTTCATCGATGATATTTACTTGTGAAAAATTATATCCAACATATGTTTACCACGGCTGGTTTTACAGACATCGACCCGCTGTTCAAAATTTTCGATTGCCGAAATATTTTTTTTCAATTGCACATATATCATTTTGTTCATTTTTTAGGCCTTGGGTAGTGGCTAGTTCATTAGACTACCTTTTATCGGTATTTTTAAAAGCTTAGTGTTCGTCTATTGTGACTTACCTTACCCTCGAACAGCGATTCCTAGACCCCATCACATGATACATTTTGCGTATGAAATTTTTTTTTTCAATTTGGCCTAAAGCAATTGCTTCAACCAGACAAACTTTTATTGCTTCGTATAATTGGAGGCTCCGCCTCCTGTTCGCTTCAGTCACCAACTTTCGCAACGTACTCATAACTCCTGTGATATACTACTTTCTGTATTGGTCTTATTGGTTTCAGAATTGTCCCCGAGATGTATCAAAAAAAATCAAAATAGAAGTCACATCAGGTTGCAATATTTTTTACGATATGGAGCAGGTATAAAAATAAACCATTTTCGGAGGAAAAAAACATTTTTAATATTTTATAGAAAAATATTTCACAAACTCTAAATGTAGTTGAACTATTACAAGACAAGTTTTAGTTTGAACTCCATATTTTTTGTTCGATTGCAACTATTTTTTTATCATATTCTATATACATATAGTCACTCAATGCACTTAAAAAACTCTTTTTCGAAAAACTTTTTATTATTATTCTGTTGCGTTCAGAATGCAAATTCATATGCATAAGTACTTTATATAAATGTACTTTATGTATATACTTTATTCAAACCAATTACTAAATATATATAAAGAGTATATCCAATTGTTTGTCTGCCAGCTTGTCTAGACTTCTGACTGCATTGTCGTCTGGAATTGAGTCTGAGTCTGGGTCATCGTCATCGCCATCATCATCGTTATTGTTATTGTTATTGTTATTGTTGATGTCATTGGCTTTTGTTTTTTAATTGTGTCAATATGAATGCACAAATTACCAGCCCTTCTACATATTTTTAATATTACTTATCAAAATGAGTTGCAAATAATGAAGCTTTTAGGGATGATAGAAAAAATATGCCAAATATGTCAATTAACATGCATGCGAACAGCTTTCCATATTGTCAATCCATACAATTAAGATGTGCTATTAAAAAAAATATTTTAATTTCGTGTTTAATAATTTTAAGTATTGCAAGAAATTTTAAAATTTGACTTTAACAAAGTTTTAATGGAGCATTTATTTATAATTGACTTGCATCAAAATTATTTGGCATTTGGTGCTTCGCATGACACATCCCGAACAGCCGAAGTCCCATAGAACATATTTAAACATCTCCAAGTGGGTTGGGGTATTCTTAAAAGGTAAAAAAAATGTATTTTAACGTATACCCCACAAAAAGTTTTACGGCAAGTGAATTTTGTAGTTTTCGGCAATAAATTACGGAATTCCCATTGGATTTTTATGAAACTTACCTGCACGGGTGGCTAATAAAAAGTAAGGTACCTATATGTCGAGTTTAAACTCTTGAATTTTCGCAATGACTAGATAACAATAATTGTCGTTGCTTCACCAGTTTTTGAGCTCGCTAATCACAATTCTGTTATCCGATTTCCAAAATTCGAAATGGCGGATCCAAAATAGTGGTTCAAGTTTTAGAAATGTTTCGATTGGGATGAAACTTAGTATACAAGGCTTTTTGGAGTCGCTGATTACGATTCCGTTTTAAGATTTTCAAAACTAAAAATTGCGGATCAAGTTTCAAAACATGTCTTTAATTGTGATTAAAATTGTTTTATAGGGTTTTTTGGGGTAGCTGATTACGATTCTTTTGTAAAATTTTCAAAACCCAATTTTAATGTCTTAATTGAGTTAAATTTATATAAGAGTTTTTGGGCTCGCAGATTACAATTCTGTTATATGACCTCAAAAATTCAAAATGGCGTATCTAAAATGGTGGACCAAGTTTAATTTGTAAATTGTGATACATTTTGATTGTGGAAAAATTTGGTATATAGTGGTTTTTGGAGTCATTGATTCAATTTCTGTTATGTTAAAATGGCGGATCCAAAATGGTGGACCAAGTTTAATTTTTGAATTGTGATAAGTTTTGATTTTGATAAAAATTGGTATTTAGCGGTTGTTAGGAACGCTGATTAAAATTCTGTTATCCGACTTCATAAAATTCAAAATGGCGGATACAATATGGTGGACCAAGTTTAATTTGTAAATTGTGATATATTCGATATACATATAGTGTTTTTTTGAGTCATTAATCAAATTCTTTTATATTAAAATAGCGGACCCAAAATGGTGGACCAAGTGTAATTTTGAAATTATGATAAATTTTTATTGTAATTCAATTTTAAATATACCTATGGGTTTTTGACAACGATTCTTTTATTCGATTTGCGAAATTCAAAATGGCCGATCTAATATGGCGAACAGAATTGAGCAATTGACTCTCAACTCTGATGCAAATTGGTACACACGAGATTTATCACAATCAAAAAAAGTCCAGGGTTTAATACTCTATCTTAGTTGACTTTAATCTCGCTATGACTTACGGATCGGTTCGGTATCGGCAAGGACCAAATAATTCATTGTAAAAGTTGTACAAATATGTTTCCGCCATTTGACAAAAGCTGGTACCACCAGAAGGTTATATTGATATTGTTAGGTTTAAAATATAATATCGTAAGTTTGGTCATTTATTGTAGAAACAACACAACATTGAAATATTAGTGACTCCACATCAGCATCACATAATATGAACAAATTTCTGCCGAATATGCATCATTTTTAGGAACATTGGATTTATTTCTTTTATTTGAGCATGTCTGCAGCTGAGGCATATCAATTGCCTGGAGAAACATATGATGAGGCTGCCTTAAGTGGCAGAAGAAGAACATAAACATCATATAAAGCTATCTAAAGTTGGCTCGATTTGTGGATAAAAACTCAAAAGATGAACAATTCAATAGACTTGTTATGGCAAAAACCTACTCATAGTGCTCATATTGTCTGTAATGTCACTTAATAAGGTAACTCATTTTTTTTTGGTTGCACTGTCTCATCTGCAACTCCCACATAACACAGACTGAAAGTTTAATTTTGTTGCATAGTGTTAGAGCATAAGACATTTCCTTTCGCTTTATAAAAAATTAACTTGAAAAAGTATTTGAGTTAAAAAAATTCAATATGCTGCCACTTAGCGTTAAGCCACAATTATTGTTAAGTGTTGTTCCAAATCATTTGTCAAATAATTCACAGCCTAGAATAAAAAAAAAATCCAGACGATGACATTTACCAAAAGTTAAAAAAAACACTTCTCACACAAACACACACACACACGCATTAAGCATTATTTACACATCATTAGAATTTCCTGTCTAAAAATATATGCGCAAATCTTTAAAACGAATTTCCATATAATTTTAATAAATGCGCATAAATGTCGTAAGCTGTCGTCAAACACATAACATGGGCTTATTAGGTGTATTAAGTAAATAACACGCACATACGCCCACACACAGATACACAAAGTCACACACACACACACGTAGACCTAGACATTTTCATAGCATAAGTCGAGGCGCACAAATACCACGACAGAGAGGCAGAACTTTTGCAATTTTATTCTTTTCATATATACATTTTTCATCGTACGAGGGTAGTTTTATAAATTAGTGTCTTTGTGAATAAGACGTATTTGTTCGGCAAATAGGTGTTTAATTTTTTAAAATAGTTTTCTTCGAGCTCGATACATAGTAAAAAATTAAATTAAACATCATTTTTCATAATATAATAAAAATATAGTAATATTTTTCCATGGTCGATTATGGTCGATTGTCAGCAATGGTGGCACCCATCGCTCATATAGCTTCCTCAGTTGATATGCCTACAGCCTTAACCACCTCACACATATTTATTCTCGAATCGTCCAGTATTATTGAGGCGAGCTGAGCATTCGAATATTTACCAACACTAGTATGTTAGTTCGCGCATATAGCTTTCTCAGTTTATATGCCTACAGCCTTAACCACCTCACACACTTTTATTCTCCAATCGTCCAGTGTCATTTAGGCGATCTGAGCATTCGAATATTTACCAACACTAGTATGTTAGTTCTGCTAATTCTAATTCCAACTAGAGCCAAAAAATTGTGGGATACACATTCATGTGAGCCAAATCAACAATGCTATATTTTTGCAAATAAATTCCGCAGTAGGAAAAGTGTTTGCAGGGTATTAGACGGTCGGGCACAGCCATGGCTGCTTAAAATTCTTTGTTTCTTTTGTGGTACTTCCGTTGGGCCTATATCAACGTCATCACAGACAAATATTCACACACACACTGGCAGACTACTCCGTCTGGAACCCGCTTATACACATACGACATTACGTATACGCCATGTGCGCGCTGCAAAAAAAAAATGCGTATACGCACAGACTGGCACGCACTTTCAAGCACATAAAAACATTCTTTCAGACGTATATAATGTAAACGCATGTATATATATATATATATGCGTGTGCGTAGGCGTTGTGTATACATAGCTTTGTCCTTGAGCCGGCATTACGTCGCTTTTATTTTGTATACAAACTTGGACTACTTTAACTCCAGCTACAGCTATTTGTATTTGTTGTTGCCCTTGTGCTTGTTGCTGTTGCTGTCGGTGTGCACTCTAACTTTATCAGCCGCATTATTTGCGGCTTTAGATACGTGCTATCCATGTGAAACGCATATCCTGCTCCACACTGCGCACTAAGTTGTCTACAGCCTAAGCTTTTATTTTATTGTTCAACATTATTATTATTGTACTCAATCTCACACTCAATGCGTCTGCTCTCACATTGGCACTCAACTGGATGTTTGTCGGCATTTCATGTCAGCCATGCCCAAATAATGCTGCCACATTTCCAAACTTGACTTCAGTTTGAGACTGCTTTGGCATTCCTGTGAGTTAGTCCATTTCCATACAACAGCGCACTCACCTATGATTTAGTGTAGCTCTGTGGAAATTCCAGCGTAAATAAATTGGTTTAGTATGCAGGCTACTAATTTAGGCCCTAAGGAATACAATTTATAGCCATAGCTATTTTTAGCTAATATGTTAATTTGAGAATATAATAATGGATATGAACGAAAGTTAAGTAAAGCGAATCACTTTTTACAATGATCTGTTCGATTCGGATGATATATACATACATATTTGAGAGGGGTACCAGTCAATATTCATCTAGTTAACTTTTTATAAATTTGTATTATTTATCGAGTTATCGATAATTGCATATTTTGAGTCTTTTCATAATTTTAAAAAATGTAAGAGTTACTAGCCAATATTCATCTAGTTAACTTTATTTTTTTTTTTAAATTTTAATTTTTTATCGAGCTATCGATAGCTGAATATTTCGATGTTACAAGATACAAGTCAATATTCAACACGAATGCCTATTATTTATTTTTAAATATATGACAGATACTAGCCATTACTTACCTATTTGCCATCTAATGACTATTATTTATCGATTTGTCCATAAATGAATATTAAGATGATTTTTAAATATTAGAGAGATACAAGCCATTACTCACCTAGTTACCTTTTCCATTTCATTATTATATTTGATTATTAATCGAGTTATCGGTAACTGAATATTTTAATGATTTTTAAACATATGGGAAAGACCAGTAACAACTTTTTCCTAATTCCAATTTTTTAGTGACTTATCGATAACTGAATATTTTTATGATTTTAGAAATATGTGAGCAAAATACTAGCTAATATTCATCTAGTTATATTTTCTTTTTTTAAATTTAAATTAGTAATCGACTTGTCGATAAAAGAATATTTATATAATTTTTAAGAATATGGTAGACGTGCCGTTCAATTTTTTAAATTCCAATTATATATCGACTTGTTGATAAGTGAATATTTTCATGACTTTTAATGGAAAATGCTAGCCAATATTCATCTAGTTAACTTTTTATAAATAATAATATTTATCGAGTTATCGATAATTGAAAATTTTGAGTATTTTTAATATGAACGTACCTCGTAAACTTTTTTTTCCATATTTTAATTACTTTATAGAGCTATCGCGAAAAAGAAAAGATATTTAAATAAAAATTATTCGAGTAAAACAAACAATTGAATAAAAAATAAATTTTATTAAAAAAAAGACGTTGATTTAAAAAAAAAAAAATTTTATTTTTTTTACAAATTTTTAATTAAAAAAAAAGTTTAAATTTTTTAATATGTACGGACCTCATAAACTTTTTTCCCATATTTCAATACCTTTATCGAATTATCGCGAAAAAGAGAAGATATTTAAAAAAAAAATTATTTGAATAAAAGAAAAAATTTGATAAAAAATGAATTTTATTTTTAAAAAAAGTTTCTATTATTTTACAACTTTTCTAATTATAAAAATAAAGTTTGAATTTGTTTTTAAATTTAAAAACGATTTCCACCTTGCTTAAATACAAGAATCACATTTTAAGCGAGAAATCACTAAAAAAAAATGTAAATTTCGACATTTTATGACAAATTTTATAAGTTAAATATTGTGACCGGGTGTCAAAAGATTAAAAGTCAAGGAATATAAAATGAGGTTTTTTGAAAATAAATAATAAATTAATATTAAAAAACGCACGCTCTTGTCGTACTTGATTTTGTCAAAATCAACATTAAGTTAAGATCAAGTTTTTTATCCTGACAGAAGTCCAAAACCAGCGTTATTCAAATCAATTATTTGCTCTCTTTGTTGAAGAAATTATTTGGCCAAATATTGGTGCTGCGCAAAGATGTTTGCTCACGGTATCAAACTATGGCAAATATTTACACTAAATGTTCCTTGGCAACAATCTGATAAATGTTGAGCAAATCTTATTTGCTCATTGTGCAGGGGAAATATTTGCTTCGACATTACAATCTGTCCAAATATTTTCCAAAATATTATAGGTCGCAAATACAAATTTTTCAAATCTACCAAAAGTAATTTGTTTTTTACAAACTTGTTTTTAATAATTAACATATAAATATCTTACAGAAAATAAATTTAATTTTTGACCTCTTTTATTAGAAAAAAAAAAATTATATTTTTTAATTTTTAAAACATTAGCAAATTTTTGTTTAATTTTTTTAAAGTCTTTGCTTCAAATAAATTCACTAAAAAATAAAACGATGATTGAAAAAACAAACTTAAAATATAGGAAAATTGCATATTTTAAGAAAATACGTTGGTTAAAAAACTTAAAAATAAAAAAATTGTAAAAAAATAAAAAAAAAATATAAAAAAGTTGCTTATTTAAAAATCTTCCAGCAGCGCATTCGAAAGTCTTATATACCCAACACGATTAAAATGTGTACTGTGCGCTCTTAGTCCTCTCACTTTGGTACTCTTGGCATCCTGTAAATGTTTGTTGTTTGTGTTGCCGCTTGGCATATTTAGTCTAGGCATCTTGAAGGTTAAATATATGTAAACACACCTTTATATCCCATGGGTATTATGTGGCTACGGCCAACTGTTGTCTGTATAAATACACTCACACACACATGCCCAGAGTTAAACAATGTCTGTGTATATATGTGTGCGCGTGTTTGTGTGTGTGTATAATGTCTGGCTGCCAAGTTGTCTGGCAGTTTTTGACTTGTTTGCAAAATGGCGAACAAGATATTTATGAATATTAAAACAATTTGCTTATTATGCTTGAATAATTGAGTAGGTAATATGATTGAAATGAAATGCCAGTGAAACATTAAAGCGATGCCGCTTTCACGACTTGGTTCCACAGTGCGGCTGCGTAATATTTATACAATATGACGATGATGATGCTAATGATGATAATGTTGATGACGCCCAGGGACGTCGGCGATGTCGGCGACATCGAAGCGCAAACTTCAACAAAGCGTTAATTAATACTTACAAAATGTTTGCCTTTCGTCTGGCAATGCAGTGGCAAAAAAAAAAAACAAAAAAGTAAAGCTAGGCAAAAACAAAAAAAAACACAAAAAGCACTCGTCATAAGTCAAATAAAAGCGCAGCAAATGCGACAAAGCCAAAGCGACATTAACTTGGCCAGTAAATGAGCGCACACTTGGCTAATACTCGGAATTGTGGGATAGATAAGCAGCCCAGACATGTTCAAAGCCCCTAGACAAAGTCACATGCTCTGTTTATGCGGTTGACTGATCGCGAACTGTCAATTGTTGGCGCTACTTCTTAGAAAATGCAAAATTAACTTTGCCTTCCACTTATAGAGAAAACTGAATGTAAAGCTAGACTTTTATTTGACTAATTTTCGAATAATTTTTTGATCAGTGAAAGGTAAAAATTTTAATTAATTAAAAAAAAAATATTACAAAATAATATTAAAATTTTGTTTTTTATTATTTGTAAGCTTTTTTTTTTAATTTTTATCGATTCTTTGGTAAAAAAAAAAAACATCTTTTAATAAAATTATTTAAATTTTTCTACTTACTTCACACTTAATTCTGTTTTTACACAATAGACACGCTCTTTAAAAAACCGCGTGAAAAAAGACACGATGTAATTAGTAAAAAATAAACTAGAAGTGGGAATTCCCTGACAAAATTTCTAAAAGATTATGTTAATAAAAATATTTCAACCAAATAGCTTTTTATAATCGTGCCAAATTGAATGAAATTGTGTACAAAATTGGTGTTCTAGATCGTGTTATTTCAAAACCATGTAAAAAAAGGCCGTGTTCAATCAGAATTGGGTGTCTTTTCTTCAAAAAAAAAAAAAAATTGTCTTTGTAGTATAATTAAATGTCACTTACTATTTTGTTTTTATAAACTCGTCTTTTTATTCCTTCTTTTCGTTGGTTCAAAATCGTACACAGCAAAAAACGAATATTGTGCCTTTTGAACTTAAATATCTATATATCTCTAATTCTAGAATTAAAAAAAAAAATTTCAAAAAAGTTTGAAAAAAATAAAATTATCAAATACATTTTTTTATCAAATTTAATTTATTATGCTTTTAATGCAACAACAATTTTTTAGATATCTTTATTCGTATAGAAGATAAGGCTTGTCAAATAAAAGTCTAAAAATTAAAAATCCAATAGTCAGTTATCGATAACTCAATAAATAATCGGATTCTACTATTGGTACTATACGTAATAATGATCTATCATTTATTTTCGCCGTAGGTATAGCGTTTTATAAAAATTGGCTTATAATTCGCAACTGCTTAAAGCCGCATGCCTTCTTGGTCCTTATGACGCACACTCCTTTTTTTTTCATTATTAGTTTTTATCAGAACGCGTAAATATTTTTTTAGTTTAGTTTGCGCGTACTTTTTTTTTCAACTAGAACAACATATTCAGTAATATTAAAGCCAAAAATTATGTTTTGTTGGAATTTTTTAAATAGAAGTTTCAGTAAAGTCGCGTCAGATACCAACCAGAAAAATTAGTTTTGTGACGTCATCCTAGAAAATTATTCCTACAACCGTTTGGGTAGAAGCTAAGGCCACCAAAATCGGTGTCCTAAATACAAAAATTCTTTTTGGTTTTGAACATGGAGATCTATTTCATTATTCTATGCAGTTTTAATGGCCACTGTGGAGAGTTTCCTAGACATCGATTAGACATTGATAAGCAACGGGTAGGCACGACTTTAGCATCCCCACTCGGATGAACACAGCGAGCAAGCCGCGAACTCCCCTTAGTTTTTTTAAATTTATAACTTTCTGCACTGCCTAAGTAAAGTTGATGTAAATCATTTAGGAGTAACAGCTGCTACCATATATAAATGTTTTCGCTTGGAATAAATAAATGCATGACGTCGTGTACGCATAAACATGTACATAGTATTAGTAATAGAACATGCCTATAGACTTGGTTAGGTAAGCGGAAGTACAGTCACAATGGAAATGACTGGACAGCATTCCAAGCAGTTGGAAGCTAATTTTATTGTCCGCATTAATCAGTCTGAGCAGCCTGCAGTCAGTCAGTTTATCAGTCGGACTGTTGGCAGTCTCTCCAACTGACAGTTTGTCCATCATTCAGTCAGTCCGTCAGCCCTTTTGTTTGCTGGGTGTATGCATGTGTCTTCTTTTTTTTTGTTTTTTGTTGGCTGCTGCAGACAGTTAAATGACCGAAATGCATGACCAGACGCAGCCATTTTTAATACGCGCCAAAAGTTTTCAACAGCAGCAACTACAAGCAGTGGCGCATCCAAGGGGGTCACCTGCTGTACTGATGCGCTCGAAATACTTGCAACGGTAGCACTGTAGTGTTTCGACCACTTAGTCACAAAATCAAGCTGCAAATGATTTTGGTAAATCATTTCCGCTACCCCCTTTATATTTCATGCTGAATCCGCTCCTGACACCTTGCACGATGTTGCGACGCGTCGGCAGAGCGTAATCATCAATTTCTCAGTGTCGCATTAGTTTTCATTAATTTGAGCGGCATGCGGCAATATGAACCAAATGATGCGCACACAGATGCAGCATGCAACATGCAGACAATTGCAACATGCAACATGTTGCTCGCATTATTGATGCATTTGGCAAACGGCAGCGACAGTCCCCAACGACATTGATGTGGCGGCTGCGAATCTCGACCAGAGATACAAGAACTTGCAACGCCTGCAGCTGCACTGTCAGAGCACAGACAAAACTCATAAATAAGCGAGCATTGGGGCAACCTTATAAGAAGAAAAAAAATATATATATATGAGCAACAACTGACAAGGGACGGCTTGAAAGACAAAGGCAAAATTTATAACGAAGATGAACACGAGCAAAAATGTTGTTGCACAGACTCAACGCGACTCCGACTCTCCAAGCCATTACAATGGCAGCTTGGTAACATTAGTTGGCAACAGCAGTTGCTAACCACAAGGTGCACTTACCACTTTACAATTTGGTAAAATTTGTAAAACCAATTTTTTGCCATTTTTCGCAGCACTTTGTGACAATTTACCTATGACAGTTGCTTTATGCGCCTATTTATGGTAACAAATAAATAAGAGAAAAATAATATTCAAAAGAACCGTCGCTTAAATACCCTTAGGAGTCTGACGAATAGTGTTAGGGAATTTATAACAATTTTAAGGCTGATAAAAGCATACGCTATCCTGTTATATCGACTTCTCTAGTCACCCTGATCATATTTTAGGTAACTTTGGCGGTCTCCGACGACTCTTTCTGTATGTTACATACCTTTTCGGCTTGCACATGCTCAATATACCCTTTGTACCATAAGATATAGAGTACAAAAACTCAAAAAGTTGGTGGAAACAATGCCCAGAATTTTTTAAAGCGTCATAAAAGCGAGGAGAAAACATATTTACGAAAAAAATACTTGTTTAATTATAAAAATTTAAATACTTTCTATGTAAAGTACAAATTGGATCATTAATGAAATAATTAAAATTAGCAAAATGCGCAAAAAAACAAAAATTTTCAGTTGGTTTCAAACTTTTGCAGCGTAGTGTATGTCCATCTGCTTGTCACTTTTTGGGTCGACATTTACAAGGCCAAAAACGTTATTTTTCCGCTAGCTAAATGTGTATTTGACTGTTTTTGGGGTCGAGAAATCCATCTAGCGCGCTCTGACGGCGCTCAAAATTAAAAAGATATATAAAAAATAAAAAGAGATTGTAAATGGAAGGTCTAAGTCGATTTTTGAATATTTTGAAAAAATTCATTTTAGACCCATAGTTTCTTGGGCAAAATTACTTAGAAAGAATCCCCAAAGAATCAAAATCGCTGAGAGCCTATATACCGAAAAAAATTGAACCACCCTATGGTACAAATATTAATAAGGTGGCATATTATGATGAGAGCGTCACAGCAAATATGTCCCACGAGTCGATTTGACAAAAAATTATTTTTGGCGTCATTTGTCATATTTAAGGCCTCACAAAGTCAGCTTACAAAATTTCACCCAAAGCTTCATATTTTTATAGAGCTACATTTTTGACTAGCTCAGGAACCTAATGCGGCCTTAATTTTGTAAAAAGTTGAGCCACTGCAAGCAAGAGCATAAAAAGTATTTGC
Source organism: Chymomyza fuscimana (assembly GCA_949987675.1). Classification (NCBI taxonomy): domain Eukaryota; kingdom Metazoa; phylum Arthropoda; class Insecta; order Diptera; family Drosophilidae; genus Chymomyza; species Chymomyza fuscimana. Next base: position 25,858,347 of record OX465089.1, on the reverse strand, counting down.
AGTAATTCATTTTCAAACTTAGGCCTTTCCTTTTGCCAGCCCCGTCTAACAATTTTATAGCTTCTGTTGCTCTACCATTTACATCCTTTACAATATATATATATTCGTAGTAAGAATGTGGCCAGAAAAGAGGTAAAGGAATCCCTTTCTCCAAATGTCTGCGCTGCCCTACTCCATGGCTTTGAATCTACTCTTGCCGCTGCACTGAACTGGCAGACTTTCAAGTTCGGTCTTGGTTGGAGGTTATATAAAAGTCAGACCGCTGTCAGTCGTCGGCTGCTATAGAAGAGTCTTAACTTATTCATTGCCGCTGCTGCACACAAAGTGCGCTTCTTTTTTGGGCCACGGCTGTTGCCACACACCAACAACAACTACAAGTGGGCTGGTTATAGTCGAACAAACCCGACTATTATATACGCTAACCAATTCCTTAATCATAGGCTTTAAGTTACGATTTTGTTTTAAGACTAAATTTTCTAATTAGACGTGTCAACTGTACTTGTCAAGACTTTTGCGCTCAAAAGCCTCCATGAGTGATTTTTCTATTATTGAGAGATAAATTCTTATTTTAAGAGCTTTCTTTTGTAGACAGATTTTCGTTTGGGAAATGCTAAATCGATTTCTTTTGTCATCGCGTTTATTTTCCGAAAATATTTTAGCGTCTCTCTCGTTTCCTTTCAGATGTGACACACAACATTTTGTGCACTAACCTTATATGCTCATTTACCCTTTGTGTGCAGTGTATTACACAAATGGCCAAAATAAAATTGTTGCCTCTAAGTAGAAGCGAGCAACAACAACAAGAACGACAACGAGGGCTACGAAAATTCGTAAATTTAATTTTACGACGAGGACTACGAGAAACGACGCCGGCAGCTTGTCAAAATTTTGTTGTTTTTTAGGCGTGTAGCCTGGAAAGAGTTTGGGGAGTCTGTCGCACGATTGCGACTGGACTCGTTCGTTTTTCAAGGTTAAGCACAAACACAATGACAAGCACTCAAACACACACAGAAACACAATCTCACACAGATACCAATTGCCAGACAGCAAGCCAGACGGAGTGCGTCGGGGGCGCGCCGAGTGCCGCATTTTTGTTAGCCTCAATGAGTGGGAGTGCATTTCAGCTTACGCTTCACTTAATTTTCGGGCTATAAATGTGAGCGCATGTATGTGTGGCTGTGTGTGTGTGTGTGTATGTGAGAGAGCGCGTGTGTTTGTGAGTCTGTGTCTTTGTATGCGTGTGCATTTGCTTGGGGGTGCAGTTAAAATTTTGATGGGAGAACTTGACGCGCCGTCTGTCAATGGCGACGATGATGACGATGGGCCGAAAAATGTTTTGTAACGCCTTTTGGGCTTTGTTGGCATAGCCGCATTAGGCACAGTGGTACCAAGTGAACGAAACGCAAATAAAATAAGTGCAAAGAAAAATGTAAATTTCAATAAGTAAATGTGGAAAAATCACGCTATTAAAACAAAAATTTGCGGTACCAAAAGTACGTCAAGAGGGATTTTTAGCTATGTACAGTAAAATTCAAGATTGTTTTAACTTGAGAATGCTTAATATGATTTTAAGAACAAGTGCTCTCAAAGAGAGAGAGAGAGAAACTTTTATAAGCGCATTTAATTTTTGGTTTAAAATCATTGAGCGTATTTTAATCTTAATTTAAAAATAATAGAGAACGAAAAATTTTTATAAATTCTATACTAAAAAAAATGTGGTACAGTCGAGGCGGTGCCCGACAGTGGAATACCCTGTACCTTTTGTCTCGCAAACAATTTTTCCTGCATATTCCTTCTACGAAGTTTCCAATTGGATTTTTTTTTTTTTTGGTGAAATTCGATATTTATACCTATAAGTTCCCTAAATTTTTACCGATTTTGATGAAACTCGAATTTTACGTCAAAGAAGTTATTTAAAGTATATGGGGTAAGTTTCAAGTTGGTATGTTGAGGGGTGTGGGAGAAAATACGGTAAATCGATTGCGGGGGGTGGTGGGACCGCATCGATAAAATTTGGATGTGGATTTGTTCATTAGAACCACATGAATCAGCTTACCAAAAATTGTGATTCTAGGTCACTTGTAACCATAATTACGAGGAGTCAAATATTGATGCACTTTATGGGCAAGGGGCAGTGAAATTTGTACATTTTTGACTATAACTTTTTCTGTATTTGTCCGATTTTGTTCATTTTTTACACATAGATGCATGTATCCACAACGCATCGCTCTGTTAAATTTTAAATGAAAATATTAAACGGTGTGGCTAAAAACCGCGAAAATCTACAGCGGGGGAACGGGAAAAGATATTGACATGATTCAACAAACTTCATCTGCTTAGGAAATATGCGCACCAGCTGGTAAAGTTCCGTGTCTCTAGCTCTTATAGTCTCCGAGATCTAGGCGTTCATACGGACGGACGGACGGACGGACGGACGGACGGACGGACGGACGGACGGACGGACGGACATGGCTCAATCGCTACCCGAGGTTATGATAAGCATTTTGGTATAAAGGACTTGTGGTCTGCCACGCCTCCTTCTGTCCGTTACATACATTGCACAAATCTAGTATACCCTTTGTACCTATAGGTACAGGGTATAAAAACTTTTTTTGAGCCAACGTCAAGTTAAAAAGATGGCGTACGTTAAAGTCGGGCGCGGACGACTTTGGGATACCCTGTACCACTGCTTTCAATCAAATCCGGTAAATTGCTTAAGAACACCAAAAGACATTTGCCAAATTAGATTATGATACCTTCATAAACAACCAAAAACAGACGAATTTTTAATCAAAAACTTTTTTTCGACCGATGGCCCTATGAGAGCTATATGATATAGTCAACCGATTTTGATCAAATTTGGTACAGTGTTGAAGATCTCTAAAAAACTTCTGATTGCCAAATTTGGTTACAATATCTTCACAAACAAACGAAACACAACAAATTTTGTACAAAAAGCGTTTTTTTCGACCGATCGATCCTATGGGAGCTATATGATATAGTCAACAGATTTTGATCAAATTTGGTACAGTGCTTGGGAACTCTGAAAAACTTCTTAATGCCAAATTTGGTTACAATATCTTCACAAATAAACGAAACACAACGAATTTTGTACAAAACACGATTTTTTGACCGATTTGTCCTATGGGAGCTATATGATATAGTCAACCGATTTTGATTAAATTTGGTACAGTGCTTGGGAACTCTAAAAAACTTCTTAATGTCAAATTTGGTTACAATATCTTCACAAACAAACGAAACACAACGAATTTTGAGCAAAAAACAAATTTTCGACCGATCGATCCTATGGGACCTATATGATATAGTCAACCGATTTTGATAAAATTTGGTACAGTGCTGGGGGTTTCTAAAAAAAAATAAAATAAACTTGTCTCCTATGGATTAATAAGGGATCTTATCTGAAAGTTTGGTTGCTCTAGTTCTTACCATCTCTGAGATCTAGGCGTTCATACGGACAGACGGTTAGACGGACAGACGGACATGGGTATATCGACTTCTCTAGTCACTCTGATCATACTTTAGGCAACTTTGGGGGGTCTCCGACTTCTCCTTCTGTACGTTACATACATTTTCGGCTTGCACAAACACAATATACCCTTTGTACCATACGGTACAGGGTACAATTAGCTCGTTTTCTTTGAGCGCGGAGAACGAACTTTGAAATGTAACAATCTCGAAATAATAAAAATATTTGAAAGCAATTAATGTTTAGCTAATGTGAAATATAGTAGCTTTCTTTTGCGCTTTATTTTGTTAAAATGTATATATGAAATATTATGAAATATATTCCTTCGACGTCATTAGCATTTGCATTAAGCCTTTGAGACAATAACAGAGGTCAATATGGTATAGTTGTTGGAAAGCTAAAGTTCATTTCCGAAGACCCATCACGTCAGGATTTTGAGATATTTGAGGTTATGTATCCGAAAAACGGCGTGACTTCGAATAGCCATAACTTTGCGAAAAAAAAATCGTAATTGATCTCTTGAGTGACAGACCACACCCTGTACATAACCTAAGTAGGAACAAACGCCGTTTTTCGGATACATAACCTCAAATATCTCAACTCTGACATGATGGGCCTTCGGATATCAAATTTAACCCATTTTTGACTTACAATGTTGAAAATAATTACTCTATTCTTAACATTGTATTTTTTGATCCTGGTTGACAATTCCGTGGAAATGCCCATATGTAATAGTAATTACAACCCATATACACCACTAAGTTTTTTTTCAAAATTTCTATTTGTATTTGCAAAAATATCGAATTTTTTTAGCTTTAACCTTGAACTTACATAGACACGGTAATGATATTTATTGTACTTTTAGAAAGGCTCTAGCGGGATAAGGTTCCGGAAACTGCCCCAGTTTTTTTTTCAAAAAATTTCAGTTCATTTCGTTCCAGGAAAGTCCTGATTCTTCAGCTTCTTTCAAAACAGTTCGGCACCAGGTTGTTCTGGGTCTCCCTTTGCGCCTTTCGCAAAGTGTGCCCAATCCATCCTCATTTGCGACTTCTAATTATGTTGGCTATGGGCATCATAATGCATCGTTGCAGCAGCTCAGAGTTGCTGATCGTGTTTGGATTAGAAGATAATACATTATTAAATTTTTTATCCGGTTTGGGTGTACATTACGGTTTGTATATTACGAAATGTTTTCGAACATATTTCGACAAACTATGCATGAGTATATCTCTATATACTCGTTTGCACGTCACACTTCTTCTTATGTTGAATTCATTGCGTTAAACAGGACACCCTATAAATTCAGGGCATTAAAATTTTCATGGTTATAGGTATGCCTAGCCACGCATAAGGACGGCCATAAACTTAAAATACTCAGCCGTGCTCCGGAAACCGAATCCGAAAACATTTTTGCAATGTTTACAAATTTTTAACAAAAGGCAGTCAGCTGGTTACACTACAGCATTTGTAAATTTATCGGAAAAAATGAGGGAAATTTATACATTTATCGAAAATAAAAAGGAAAATTATCGACAAAAAATTCGGTTTGCGGAGCACGCAAAACCGAATCCGAGTAACATTGTTCGGTTTGGATTTCTCGGTTTCCGGAGCACGGCAGACTATAACAAAGACGCACAAAAAAAGTGGTCTGAATTTGACATTTGATACGAGTACCCTTATGAATTTTGTGCCACTGAATTGGTCCGAAAAAACCTCAAGCCCCTATTAAACGAGGTATTTTCTAGGTCACCTCAGAACCCTGACGTGCTCGACTTATCTATTATAATAAATCTGCCAAAAAGTTCGGTTTTTCATATCTTACTCTTCAAATCTTGCCCACTGTGGCGCTACTGTCTAATGTGTTGCAACCTCAAGTTGCTTGTCGTATTTGTGGCAATGTCTGTCGATTATGCGTATGTATGGCATAATATATATATGTACTATATACTATATGTATGTATGTATATGTCTCTCAACAATACGAAATCGGCAATAAAAGCCGATGTCGTTGTTTTTGTTGCTATTGATGTTATTGTTGTTGCATGCGTTGTCGTTGGCGACGTCGACTTCGCTGCCGGCGTCCCCGGTGCAGACAACAGTCAAAGTCATAAACTTTATTTTCTGTTGCCTGCACAAAGGCGCCCAGGAGCAGCGCAGACCTTTTGTCCGTTGCACATGTAGTATATACAATATATAAGGCGGTGTATACTTATGTATATGGGTGATTTTTTTACAAATCAACTGGTTTTGGGAAAACAAGTTTCCAATTTTAAATTGTTTCAATTTTAATAATTTTCATATGTTTCGAAAATATGAATAAACATTTTTTTTCAAGAGTTACAATTTTTAAAGTTGTCGAAAAGATACAGATTTCAGCCAAAAAGATGCTCATTTGAATGATGTGCTGTTTCATTCATAATAGCAAAAATGTAGTTTCAAGGTGAGATTAGGTTAGTTTAGTCAGATGCCTTGGTAGGGTAGCTAGGAAGAGCTTATGAGCGCTCGTAATATCCTCTCTTTCATTCAAATTAATTTTACTTTTAGTTGTAAAGTTATTAGTTAACCTTCCAGAACCCCACCCTAACACGAAGTGCCTTGATGTCCTGTTAGCTGTTCTGAGCAGACTCTACGCTAAGTTTAGAAAAAGCACGAAACTACTCATCTACGGCGAATCAAAAAGGCGGGTTATGTATTCGACCTTTTTGTATAGTATGTTCATCTGTTCCCTCGTTACTTCTAAGCCACTTATCATAATTTGACAAATGAAATATCATTGGAAGCGCATTGATCATCCGCTGGTTATAGTTTATGTAACGTCACATTCAATTGAAAATGTCATGAGGAAAAAAAAATGTTATAATGCTGCAGCGTTGCATATTAAATTAAATTTTGCGTCATAGAATTTTCAAATAAATTTTTTGGTTTGTCAAAGTCTTGCCCATATATAATGTAAGCATGTGTGTGTGTGTACTATGTAGGTGTGCGTGTGTGTTATCATGTGATTGTGTTGTGCGTCGGGACTTGAGTGGGCAAATACCATGCGTTTTGTTGCTTTGCCTGTAATGCAACTGCAGACATTTTTGGCCTGGGAGTCTTATGTCTGGCTGACTGGCTCTGCAGCTTCAAACACACTCCCACACACCCAGACATATATGTGTGTGTGTATGTATTATTTTTTTTTATAATGATTGTATAATCAAAGGTTTTGATTGTGTGGCGACCAGACATATCCTGCCCCTTTGTAACTTGTAGAACTTTCGCTGCGCTCTAATTAACTGCACATTACACGCAATGACCAGACAAGACATAAGAGACCACCTGCGGCGCCACAAAATCCTACCCACTGTCCGTGCCCATGAGCTTCAACAGGTTGCCATTTACAATTAAAAATTAATTTCACATTTCGCAACTTCAAACTTGTTCAATATATCTTACCTATAGGCAAAAAAATGCAAACCCCTTTTTTTACACTGAAAAAAATACATTAAAAAAAATAAAAGTATTGTGACCAAAACCAAAACAAAGTGCAAATTTGATTTTTTTGTTCTTAACTAAAAAATATTACAGTTATTAAAATATTTGAAACAAAACCTTTAAAAATATAAACAATTTTAATTTTTTTATCGTTACTAAATAATAACATAGAAAAATAAAAAAAACATATGCTAAAGTTTTAGAAGACCACACAGTGAGAAAAACGGTATCCATTTTCCCTAAAAAAAATACTACAGCGAAATCCTTCAAAGCAGCTTAGTGTGATATGATAAAAAATTGTGACGTCACGACATGAGTTGATAGTAATGGCTTCAAAACTTTTGAAGTCGTCTCGACTCCCAGGTTTTTTCTTAAATTTTAATTTTTAATATCTACTATATAGCCCCATTTTTTAAATTGTATTTTTTTATAGTTTATTTTATTCATTATATTAATATTTTGAGCAAGGCTTTATTTTTTTTGTTATTTAATATATATTAACTATTTTGTGTATAATTTTGAACAAATGTTTTTCATAAATAGTGTAAAACATGAAAAAACGTAGCATTTTTTTTAGTAATAGTTAGATTTTAATATTTACGTACAAAATTAAGCAAGTTTTGTATTTTTTATTTATTAAACAATAAATATGTATTCTATAAAATATTATAAAACTGTTAGGCATTTTTGACGTTTTTTATACATTTAAAAAAAAAATCGTTTTTTTATATTGTTGCACCAAATCGATTTGATTGATATTTACAAAATATGAAGATCCGATAAAAAAATTGTTTCAAAAAAAGACAATACTTACAAAAAAATGAGAAATTTTAATATATTTTTTTTTCTTAAAAAAAAAATGTGGTTCCTAAAAAATTTACAAAATATGAAGATCCGATAAAAAGATTTGTTTGAAAAAAAGACTATAGTCAAAAAAAAATTAGCAAACATAATATTTTTTTTTTAAAGAAAATGTGCTGGATAATATATATGCAAATTTTTTGTGTTTACATTTTTTAGCCATTTTTAAGGTATTTTAACAAAAAAAAATTACCTTATAGTTACAAAAAATAAATTTTAAAATATTATTATATATTAATTTGTATTGAGGATTCGTCGTTTTTTTTTATTTTATTTACAATCTATCTGTGGATAATAAGTAAATGATTTGACATAGTTAAATTACATAACAGGATTGACTGAGACTCAACAAAATCAGCCAATATAAAGAATTAGATAAAACAAAAAAAAAAAATTAAAACTTTTCAAAAATTTTCAGTAGTTTAGCTAAATAAAATAGTTTTGAAATAAAAGTAAAATACAAGTTTTTTTAAAATAAAGCCTTGACGCGTTAAGTTTCGAAACTGAAATTTTGGAAAAGATTTTTTGTTTACGTATGAATCGATCTACAAAATTAGTTTTAAAAAATCGTTGGAACAGTTTTTCATACCTTATCTAGCTGGAGCCATTGTTCTTTTTTTTTCATATTTGTTAAGATTTCTCTGTGAGCCTAATAAACACAAGTTGTTTACTTTTACTCTAAACGGGTGGCACTCAGCTGTCAAACCAATCTAATTTATTCGGAAAATAAATATTTTAGTTAAATGTTTGGTATTTTGTATTTGTAGCACGTATAATTACAAATGCATAAAAAAAAAAGAAACAATTAAATATTGCTTGAAAGTGAAATTTTTTTTAAATTATTTTATAAATCAAGACATTTACTTTAGTTCGAAGAACATTTAGTCTTGATTGAAATAAACATCAAGCATATTTTATATTATATAGAGGCAAGTGGGGTGAATCCGGAATTGCGGTGAATCCGGAAACGCACCCTTACGGATTTCTAAGTTGACATTTGAGTATGAAACCGAGTGTCAAATAAACGTCATGATCGATGCTAGCTTTTAATAATACTCCGACTCGAGTACACGTGTTTTTCTGTTCAGTATAATTTTTTTTAAAAATATTGCTACCTTGAAAGCTTTATTTTAAGTTTTTGTATCGCTAAAATTTCAACATTTTCTCGAGTAAAATCAAATGTAGGTATACCATAGTATTATTTAGTATTATTTATTATACTTCAAAAATACTAAAGGATTCGTTTCGATTTTTGCAAGCCACCAGAATGACGCTACTCCATATCGAAAACGTTCATTTGGAGTGAATCCGGAAGCTCGTTTTGGGGTGAATCCGGTAGGGTCGACATGAGCACGGATTTCAACTGTTTTTGTGTCAAAATGCCGAGATTTTCAAGTTCTGATGATTTGTTGGAAATGCTGAAGGCAGTGAAAATCGACAAAAGGAGCCCCCTTTTTTTTTTAAAAAAAAAAACATTTTTTCATGCCATTTCACTAGACAACAATTATTTTTTTCCACATTCATTCATTTCAATGTATTATTCAACCTTTTTTTTTTAAAAAAATAAAAAAATTTAATGTTTGCGATGAAATTTTAAAGCTTTTTTATCATTTTTGGACACTTCCGGATTCACCCCAAAAAAATCGAAAATCACGAATTTGGCATTTTTTGCTCGTAGATCAATCTACCTGACAAAAAATCTTCGTATTGATTCGAAATTTTGACACAACTTTAAATTGAAAAAAAAAATTTTTCTCACTCCAAAAAATCTATGAAAAAAAACTTCCGAATTCACCTCACTTGCCTCTAGATAGTTGCAGCTTTTTACCTGATTTAAAAAATCCAAACAGCTTTTGAGCTATATTTTTTACAGTGTAGACCCACCGCTGTTAGCTCTTTGCCAATATGCTAAATACATTTCATTTCACTTAAGGGAATTCTTGCATAACCCCCTTAAAAAAAAAAGGGTAGTTACTATTGTGATTAATTTGTAACTGCCAACGTTGGTTGGACGGCAAAATAAAATAAAAAAAAACACCAAAACGAGCCGACCAGACGCATTTTCCAAATCAAATTTTCAATGCCAAAAGTTGCCCTAGAGTTTGGGTTCTACGTTTATGGCTAGACAGGCGAGCTGGGTTCCAACAACCCCTGGTATTTGCCTTGTTTTTATTGTTGTAGCTGTTGCTATGGGCAAAAAAGTTTGACATTGAAATTTTTTTTTTTATATCTTTGGGTATTTTGGAATGCATGTTAGATTTAGTGAGAAATGCAGTGGAAGAACCACCCCGAAATAAGGAGTACATGAAAGGCAGAGAGCTGGTAAAGTGCATAAATAATGAAGTGAAGACCTGTCGCTAAAGTTTTTAAGTGCACATGTGAGTGTCCCTATTTTTATGAGCCTGTGTGACCATAGGCTTGAGCTGAGTGCCTACTTTTGGGCGCCAATTTTTGACCAAAGTGGTATAACTTGGCTTTATGCTTGGGTGACTTCTTCAACTAAGACTTGACAAAAACCAAATAAAAAGTTTCAAAGTATTCTTCGACTGAATAGCCAAAGTGGCGCAAGAACTTTTCGCTTAACTGTTTTTCTATGCTCTTCTTTTATGGGATAGCAAGTAGTTAATGTTTAATAAGGCGTTATGTACACCTATTGACCCTAAAAATACCCTTTCCAGACATATTTTTTAGTGAGCCTGAGTCTCTTAAAAATGTTTAATTCGCTTATATGCAAGGATTCTTCTTATGTCCTGTTAATCCTAGTGGAGCATAGGGCCATCAGTAGCTGCAATGACTGAGAGGAATGCCGGCGGTAGCATAGCTACTGGTGGGGCCACCCTTGCCGGTAAGGTCTACGAGCAGCAGTGAAGTGAGGAGCGATCCACAACGTAGCGTCTGTACACAGAATGAGCGGCTGCAAACGGCCTCTGTTCTCCAGGTTAGGGGCGGCCTATTTAAAAGTGACCTGCCACTACGCAGAGTTATCAGGACTGACTTTGAGCTTATAACTCACTGTCAGAACCCTGCTCTTTCACATATTTCTTTTTAAACATGAAAGTAAACCCGAGGAATATTTAATCTCCAAGCGGTACCCTGCGGCTAATCCACCTGTTTCGGCAGCATGCATGACGGATTTGGAGGTGCAAACCCCATGTTTTGGAAATAACAATATAACGGAAAATAAAAAGTTATTGATAAAAAGGATTTTTGGAGGTCTTAAAAATTCGTTTTTTTAACCCCCCAAAAAAAAAAAGGTTTTTGTAAATGTAAATTCTTTCGCTCCAGAAAAAGATCTTAAGATACTAAATAATTAAATCTTAAGAAAGCTTGCTTACCGTAACCATATTTAAAAAAAAATATATTTCATGATTTTCGCTATTGCATTTGATAAGATTATCTCAAGAGTATGTGTTCAAAAAATAAATACATTTTTTTTGACTGGTGACAGCAAGAGTAGAGTTCGAGCGGTATATTACTCGGCCATATATAGGGTGGGCCACCTGTTGGTTTGTTTGTTCATTGCATTTTATTCGAATATTTTCCCTAAGAAATTGGGCTAATTAATGTGCAAGGTGTAATTCCCGGCAACTCGTCGACACTGGCCTAAACTATATTTTTTTCACAGAACGACCATTTTCATAGTACACCTGTACCACTTTTAGGCTTTGTTCGGTTGTTAAACGATCCATGACTAAAATTGAGTAGTTTTGAACTTGATATATGCCGAAGAGCATCCACTTTGGGCGGGTATGTTCCGAATTATGAGTGTTTAACAAACAGATGACCCTCCCTATATAATGCTCCTGTCACAATCTCGAAAATACCTTGTCATATATACAGTTGAAATTTCCTATAGCGAACTTTAATCCAAAATGATGTTTCGTTATGTAGAAACAAAATTTCGTGTCCCTAGATACGGTAATTTCTCATCTCAATCTCATAATTTCAAATTTATCTAGCCTTTTATCTTTAAGACTGTGCTTACTTTAATCTTTACTATTGCGAAAAATACGGTGGAAATTATCAAAGACTGGGCTCATTTCTCCCAGAAGAATGACAAATACATTTAAGATCTGATTTTGTTCGATTCTATAGGAATAAGTTCTTTAGTCCTTATTTAAGCCTTCGTGCAATGTTTTCTAAAGTAGATGTTTCAGGAAGAATATTTCGCACTTTTTTTTAAGACAGCAACGCCATAAATACTAAGCAAAGCTAACCTCAAAAGTTGATGTAATTTCCTTTATAATTTAGATTTAATCTTCTGTCTTATAATTATGTAAAATAAATAAATAATCATAGGATGAAATGCAGGGGGTAAAAATATCGTGCTTCAAGTTCTCTTCACTTGTATACAATAAAACAAAACTAGAGTGTATAAAAAATTCGATATTCTAAAATGTAACTAGCGCCAACTTTTGTTGATGGCTCTTTGAATTATTTTGAACGTGCTTTCATTAGCCAAAAGAAAAAACAGCCTGACTTTGACTTCTTGAAAGTTTTTATACCATATAGACAATATTAATTGTCTTTAAGGACAGCTACATAGACAGCTGGGATTGGAACTTGAAAGTACCAAAAAGTGCTGGCCAATAAATGAGAAGAGCATTTAAAGCAAAGGTGGCAAAAATCACAAAAGCAAGGCGTGCATATCCAGCTTTTTTAGCATTTTGCATTCAATTCGTGCACCGCCAGACATTGCCAGCTCCAACTCCAACTCCAATACCAGACAGACTGACAAGCCGTGAGCCGTAGACAGGCTGCCAAATCAAACCGAAAAAAAAAGAACCAAATCCAAAAACCAGAGAGTCAAGTTTGGGTGGCGGCAAAGGGAACTCAGACTGGAATGGCGATTCAACTCGAATTAAATTGAATGAAATGTTGCAAAATCCTCTGAATGCAATGTACGGCCATGGGCCAGACTCGATTGCAGGCCATGCACAGGCTACATGTATACGGTAGAGTAGACTCAGGAGATGAGCATAAAACGTGTATGGAGGGTTTTCGATTGGTGACGTCGGGCGAGCGCTGGAGAACAACGACAGACTGCGAATGTGATTACATTAAAATTTATGTGCATTTGTAACTTTGACTGTGACGGCGATGGCGATGGCGGTGGCGACGGGAACGGCGAGTGTATTGGCCGTTTCAATGCTGTGTGTTTGCTGCTGGTACAGACAGCACCCTAGCCAGAACGTGCAACATGTGGAGCAGTCAGTGCCTTGACCAGACGTCTGGCTAACTGACTGACCAAAACCAAAGCAGCAAATGCATTTCCATTGACAGTATTGAAAGTTATGGACAGGATGTTGCATCTGTCTCGACGACGACGACAGCGGGACGCCCATTCAATGCCTCAATGGTAAGCGATCAGGAAAGGAATCTCTCAATATCCTGTCGCTATAAATCTTGCATTTTGTCTTTCACAATACCTTATCAACTGGTCCGCAATCGCTAAATGCTAATTATACACAAGCCGCCGCCGATCCAGACTCCAAAAAGCCGCACTACCGCACCAGTAGTGGCCACCGTCCAGCTACAGCTACTGGGCTTGCCACAACTTAAACTTTTTTTTACTGCCACCGCCAAGCCATGTACGCGTACATAGTAGATTATTATTTTTAAGAGCACCGCTCAAGGACGCCACTTAAGAAAAAAACAACATTGAGAGCGCGCAGCAAACTGGTTAAGCCCCCCATTTAATTCATAATTTTTTTTTGTTTTTTTAACCCTCAGCGATCTATCTTACAGCAGTTGACTTGGACAACATTTAGTTCGATCGCACCTTAATGCATTGCTCTTAATGGGCCTCCAATTAGAATAAATAGGCTTTGTGGCAATAACAACTACCTTGTGGCAATTATTAAATGTGCGCGGACCCAATTGCAATTATGCATTAAGTATGCGCTTAGTAGTGCAAGAAAGCGGATTTGTTTTTTTTTTCTGTAGACTGCAATTCGTGTAAATTACGATTTTATGTCAGCAAAAAGTTTTGTAAGATTCCTGATCATATCATTGTAACCCTTTATCGAAATTGTTAGTTATTGGATAATTGTACCTTAAAGGCTCGACAGATGTGTACACACTGTTTTGGCTTACATAAGTGTATTTACCAAGATTGGAAGACGAAGACGTCGTCTAAGAGTCATTTTTCTATACATTATATGTATTATGACGTCAGCAAAGCAATTCTTCAACTAACTTTTCTACTAAAGGTAGATATATAGTGTGCTTTTGATGAGTGGGAATAAGTATTAATCAAAAAATCTCCCGTTTGATTCGATATTTCAGAGCTGGCTTATCTCCAAAATATGCATTTTGAAGCATACCATGACCAAGCACTTATTTTTGATGTGCGGAAACAAAAGAAAATCAGAACTTAGTGTGGATAGTCCATTAATTTGATGTTTTCAGCGCTAAAAAGCTCCCTCTTTTGAAACGATGTTTGAGATCTGGGTTATCTTCAATATGTGCATTTTGAACGCTTCTTCGGGGGTCCAAAGAAGCTAACTAATTGGATTTTTTTAACGCTCTAAAACTCTCTTGTTGGGTCAAGTTAGGTAGCACCGGTTGACCCCTGGGGTGAGTCACACATAGACTAGATAGTCCTTAGTAGTACCGGAAGATTCGGCTGGTGTACATTGCACGTTAGTCGTCAAGTATGCGCGTGTGCTAGGCGAACGCCAGAAGCTTTTGAGGTGCCCTGTCGGCTGCCTCTTCCAGTGAGGTAAGCCAGGGTTTCCCTAGATATTTAAGTCTCCATGTACAAAGGGTGGGGCAGGGGCAGATGAGATGCTCCAGAGTCTCTTTGATCCATCGTTATTAGTAATGTCTAGCTTCTTAGCGTGAACTGCTGTCAGTCAGTGACCAGTGAGTATGCCCATCTCTCTCTTCCTCTCTTCATGGGAGTTCCAGAATATACTGGGCTAATTTGTTGTTTAATTTCCTGCATATAGTGCAAGCCGTTATGCAGTTCGTTGTGTTGTCTTCTTCTGAACTGTAGTTAATCGTCCTTAGAGGAATCTTTAGATCCTCAAGTGACGGTTGCCTCGATCCGGCTCCTTCCTTTGCAAGCCTGTCAGCTATTTCATTTCCATCAATGCCCTAGTGGCTGGGAACCCAGAAGATGCAACTCTCTTGTTTGCTTGTCCATTTCAAATGCTTCTTCGGGGATAGAGAAACGCTGACCACGCAACTAATATTTGATGTGCGGAAAAAAAAGAAATCGTTGGGCGCTAAATCAGGACTTAGGGCGGATGGCTCATTAATTCAATATTTTCAGCGCTCAAAAAGTTTCTTCTTTGAGAGGATGTGTCTTCCGTCTTAGCCGGTTTGATTTATTTATTTCACTGAACACTTTTGTCAAAAAATGTCAGAATTTTCCATCCAACGTTGCTCATCAGGTACAGTGACGTTCCAACCGATTATTCCGAAGAAAAAACTTTTAGCTTCGAAGTGCTTCGTCCTTGAACTACATTGGTTAGATTTGGTTTGTCTTGGAAAATCCATGCCCAACCCAAGATTGTTATTTATTTTCAGGCTCACAGGCATTAATGCAAGATCACGATCATATAAATGTCTTCTAAAGCAGCGCGTCTTCCGTCTTAGGCGGTTCGTTTTCTTTATTTCACTGAACACTTCTGTCAAAAAAGGTCAGAATTTTCCATCCAACGTTGCTGAAGTGTTGCACTGACGACATGGCCGGTTCTTTCGTAGAACCACCCTTTTACTTCGATCGTGAACTACTTTGGTTAGATTTAGTTCGTCGATTGTTGTTTATTTTGAAGCTCATAGGAATTAATCCAAGAACACGATCTTATAAACGTCTTCTAAAGCACCGCGGCCGTATTTCACCAGTCGACATGAGTCTTTCTTTGAGCAATTCCAATGCGAAACAAATCTTCTTCATGCAATATTGAATTTACGTTGGTAGAACTAATGCCCAGGGTTGCCTCAATCTCACAATATGCCATACATGATCTTGCTTTATAATTTTGTGCATAACATCGATATTTTTTTCTTTTTGCGATTATGACCGATTATGAACAACGTTCAATGCTCAATTTGTCAGTGAGTCTTAAGGACTTCCGACTGATTTCTGCAAACCAGAGCTTAACAGCGACGTAGATGAGACTTGATCACCAAAAGCGATAAATCTGAAAGACAGCTTTCTTATATCCGATTGTTGGTGCAGCATATTGCCCAATTATTTGCGTTAGATACTCACTGCCTCAGCAATCACGTGCAGCTTTGCTTATCGATAGTTCTTGTTCACTTTGTGGATTTGTGGATTACTCCCATAAGCATTGTCTGATTTGTTTTTGATCTCCTTTATTTTCTGTCATAAAGACCTAAATGGAATTTCACTGATGTCTGAAACTTTTAGAGTAATTAGCTCCGCTAAAAAATGCGAAAAAAAACGAACGTGGCCGATTACTTTTCAGCCTGCCCTCGCTGAAGGAACACGGTGAATTAATGTAAAATACAACAAAAAATTTATACAACATAGCACATAGCATTTTTTTGCTATTTAGCTACACTGGCTCCTGAGTTATGGATAGTAAAGTTATAAAATTGCATTAATGGACAGTATTTAAGAAATTGCATTTGAAGCCAAGAGCGAATTAAAGAAGATTACTGAACAACCTTAAAATAAAATAGCCTTTAAATGCTCTTAAGCCTTATGAGCTTCAAGTTCTTTCCTTTTGACTTTGACTTTGCACAATGTTTTAGTTTTTACGCTTTATTTCTATTTATTGTTTTGTTTCTTTTTAACATTTTCACTGAGCTTTTTAATGTCTGGCTGGTTATTGTAGTTCCCAAATGGTCGTCTGACGTCAAAATGCAAGCACACACACATACACACGCACACACAGATGTTGCAAGCCAGACGACAAGTAACATGTTTGTGTGTGTTTGTTTGCCTTTGCAATTTTTTCGTCGCGCGTTCAATAAAATAAAAAAATAAGCAACTGCAAACATAAAAAAATCTAAACCGGTCAGCACAATGAGCGACTTTTAGATACCCTGCACGCAATTCGCAAAAAAATCTATTTGCAGTATGGATTGTAAAGCTATTCCAAGAGAATAAGAAACGAGTATAGGAGGGTAGGGGAATGTTTTGTTAAAACGTCAACATGTTGTTTTTAATTAGACTCACATGAGTTTATACACCAAAGATGCCTTTTTTTGGTTTAGCAATGAAACCAAGTGAAATATGGTTTCCGTTTATAAAAAATGTGCTCGGATATTTATATACTTTCGCCTACAACTTTCATATTATATAATCATTAATCTTTGTAGCGTCTTTTGGTGAAAATTAGTGCCTTAAGTGAAGCGCTTGTAAAATACGCAAATTTTTGAGTTTGATAATGGTAACACTTCCAGAAAATTTTTGACCAATCTGGTCACGCCTAAATATAAGGGTATATTGCGTATACGTAATTTAGATATGTAGAGTTTTTTCAACGTCTGCTTTTAGCATAAAAAACGAGCTAATTATAAAAAAAATAATACAGTTGGCTAATTAATAGGTTCTAATGTAATTAGTTCTTTGGAAATGGGGTAGGTTTTTTCGATATGTTGTGAGAATTTCCAATTTCTTTAGTTACAGACGTTTTTTGATCAACGTTTCTTTTATCGCAAGTAGTTTGCTTCATAATTTACTTAAAAATGGTTTCTGACCTCTTTTTTCCAAAAAAACAATAAAGAGCATGGGCTTTGGACAAAGAGCTTAAGCAATATTTTAACATAATATCCAGTACGCAGCAGTCTGAAACGCTTCGGAACAAAAACAGAAACTCAATTTCTTCTTCTTCTCTTGAGCATTTGATAGAACCTATATTTTAAAAACAGAGCAAAGATTATTTTTAATTAAATTATTGTTTTACTGCCAATATTAATAATTTGTATGCAAGGTTCAGTTTGAAGCCTTAGTAGAGAATCTGGAATATTTTTATGAATTTTTTATATGACGGCGTATAATTTTTATATATTTTTCAAATTATTAGAGTGGCCCCATGGTCGTTAAACGAATAACATGGCTCTTCTTATTTAAAAATGCTTCATAACGATTTCTCAAATTTTTGCTTCCAAAATTAAGTTTCTGCACTTTAGTACCTACTGTTTGTTCCGTAAAAATAAAAAAGCTGCTCATATTTTTGCCTTATGGTCATAGGGCAACACTGTTCCGATTGTTTTGTTAGTACCTCTGTAAAGTGTTTCAGTAGATGTTTGCTACTAACGTTTCGGAAGCGATTCATTACATATTAGGCGAAAGCTTGAATTTCGGTTTAGTTTTCCATTTCTAAGGGCAATAAAAAAATAACTCAAAATAAAAGCTTTTAATAAATATTAATGAATTACCGTTTTGATTTTATATATTCATTTATTGGCAATCCACCGATATGTACCAATATACCATTATCTTTACTTTACTTTAAATTTTTTTCCCAAATTTTTCTGTCTAACCGAAATGACGTATTGTTTTTTTTAAAGTGGAATTACGTTTCGCAGCTTTTTGATGAGTTTGCAAGTTTCCCACAATTTCAGGGTCGCTTAACAATACTTTTATTTATATAATTGTTATATTCATGGGATGCGTTATAAAACAATATGGGTAAAAATTAAGCCCAATGTGGGACAGACGCAATGACGGACATGCCTTGATCAGCATATTGGCATTAAGAATTTTTGGTCTTCTGTCTGTTGCATAGTACATTGCACAAATCTATAATATCCCTGACCCTGCAGGGTATAAAAATAACCAACTTCAAACATAACAACAACAAAAAAATAACAAAAATAAAAATAAATAAAAACAACAAGAGACACACAAATTGTGCGCAGACAACAAGGAAAATGCAGACAGCAACAAACAGCAGACTGAGAGAGACAGGCGCAGCAGACGACGACGACGGCGACGACGACGCAGCAGCAGCAGCGTTAAAAACAACCACCAAGAGCAGCAGCAGTTGTTGTTGTAGGTCTGTTGCAGACGCAGCGAGGAATACTTTTCAAGGTCACGCATAGAATTTCGGTATTTTGTTTCATGCGTCTACTGCACACACACACACACACACATAACTGTGGCTATCCCTTTTGCGTCGGGCTTTGCCAAAAAGCTCTTCTTTTTTTTGCTGCTGCTGCTGCGCTCACTCATGCATTTTGGCTGGCTTCGGCCAACGACGGACGCTCTCATAAGCTGTACGCTTCAATGGATCAAGTTCGAGTCAGTCTGGCTGCAACGACGACATGAGCTTGCATGATTGAGTGTATTTGTGTGTGTGTGTGTGTGCGAGAGGCAGCTAGCCAGACCGCCGTCTCAGTCGCAGGCATTTGAATCACTTTGACGCGTCTCTGTCTGCGTCTGACATTGAGCCACTTTGCGTTGGCGACGCGTCGTCCAATCGTCGCCGCCAGTCTGAGACGCTTTTATGCATAAGTGTGAGCGCAGGCTAGTAAGTAAGCGACGAAGAGCGCCTGGTAAGAGAGTTATGCTATGTTTGCACTAGGCGGCCCTCACTGTGAAAAAAATTTGACTAAATCTTGAATCACAACAATGTGAAGCAGCAAGTTTATACTTACTTAAGATCGCCTCTCGTTGTGCACAGCTGTTTGTAAAAAGTTTTTTGGTCCCCCTTGTCAGTACCACAAGACACCGCCATATTTTAAAATAAATATAAAAATTTAATAAAAGTATTATAAAAAAAAAAGAGAGAACAGACTATACCTACAGGTGCTGTTATTGAAAATGTTGTTGCAGAACCGCAAGGTCTGCTTTTGCTGGGTGCAGGCAGGAACATTAAGGGATAGGGGATAAGGATAAGGGATAACAGTATAAGCTGCTGGCTGTACAGTCGTCAGAAGTCTCAAGGCGGTTGCTGTTATTGCAAGAATGCCGAGCTATTTGTTCTTCTAGTTCTACGTTCCAATCCCTATGCAAAAGAACGCAAAAAAAAAAATTATAAAAGCGAGAAATTAATGTTATATTCTTTAGGCTGATTTTTTTGTTAAATTTTAAATATATATTTGTACTGCAACCATGGATTATGTTTATGCGGATTTTTTTTCAAAAATTACATGCAAGCGCTTAAAACCCATTAAATTAAAGACAAAAATTTACTTAAAACTACAATTTTAATATGTATTTTTATCAAAACAACAGGACATAGCCGAAGGCCTGAGTAGCCAGTGCTCTCTATCTTTTATGTTAATTTGAAGTTTTTAACTATAATTATCATTGAAAATAAATAAATAATGTGTATTTAAAATTAATCGTTTGAACAAAACAACTTTGGTCAAAAACCTTGACAGCTGCTATCAAATGAATACACTGAGAATCTATTCACTCCAGTTCATGATCGTTGTGTAGAGTTCAATTATATAGTTCCATGTTGCAGTGTAAACCCAGCATTAAAGCAAACTAAGGGTGAGTGAATGACGGAGCTGGACAGCAGCAGCAAATTGTTTTAATGGCGCATTTTCGTTGATTTTTTGGCACTCGTTGTTTTTGTTATGCTACTTGTTGTAGTTGTCATGTAGTTGTTGTTGTCCTTGAAGTTGCTCATGTTGCCAGATTGCCAGACAATGCGTGTGTGCTTGTATGTTATGTGTGTGTGTGTGTGTGTGTGCGTCTGTTGATGAGCGCCGCCAACTGACTTTAAGGACTTGTCGTCCCCAACATCTTGCTTATCTTTATTTCATTTAATGAGATACTTGTGTATCCTTTGCCAGGTACAAGTGTCCTTGTCTTAAGCTTGCTTTTCTACAACTTCTTTCTGACGTTGTCATTTTGTGTGGCCATGATTTAATTTTTTTCTCGCTATCTTTTTCTTTTTGTAACTTGCTTTATATATTTTTTTTTAAGACTCCTTGCGCTATCGTTCTTGACAGCATATTTAATAGGATAATAACCAAATAGGCTTACTTGTGCAAAAGGCCATGATGCTGCCATGTTAACAAAGTCACTCTTAATGGCTGCTTGGACAGATTTTTTTTTCGCTACAGTTTATTAAAATAGTATGACAAACCCAAAATATAAGTTAACTTGTCGTGAATTTTCAGAAATCAGAAGTAGCGTCCTAAAATCTGTCGAAAGCTTTGTTTAAGAGCTTCTTTTGCTTGGAAGGTCCACTAAAAAAATTTCTTAAATTTGTCGTGGATACACGTGTCCCCTGCAACAGGTTTTCACTAGTCGGTAAATGCTTAACCAAACTCTGCATAGGGTAAATAGGTATAGGCCATTAATATATACTTCAGTCGCAATGTCCGAGGCTTGTCTTTTTGTTTATAAACGAGCACACACTAGAGAGACTCTTATAGAGAAATTTTAACACAAAACATTATCCGTAATTAGTTGAAAGTTGTCCACTCATTATAAATGTCGCGATGTTTAAAAATACGACGCTGTACAAAGACTAGTAAAAACTTTAAAAGTGGCGTATACGCAATATTGCATCCATTTTAGACCAGCTAGCTCACCTTTGAAATGATACGATCAGACGTGCTCCGAAAAACGAAAAAACCAAACCAATTCAAGGAAAATGGTTTATGAAATGTTCAACATTTTGGTTTAATTAGGCTCTTTATACCAATTTTAGTGCCTATAGCAAACAAACCTTATGTAAATATGTGTATACATAGAAAGCTGAATATTCAGCCTTGCTTCGGAAAACGAATCCGAACAATTTTATTCGGATTCGTTTTTGCGTGCTCCGGAAAACGAATGTTTTCGTCGATATTTACTTTTTTAATTTCGATAAATTCGTATATTTGCCTTAGTTTTTGGGTTGAGTCAGAAAAAAATAATTATGAATAATTGTCAATGAATATCAACCTTAAGGTTGGCATAAATATAATCTAAGAATATCAAAAAAAAATTTTTAAAAATTATTTAAGTCTAAATTGGGTGCACCATACATTCGATTTCAAAACGAATCCGAATAAATTGTTCGGATTCGTTTTCCAGAGCACGGCTGTGGTTTGTAAGCTATAGACACTATTGGTATAAAGAGCCTAATTAAACCAACCTAATTGACCTTTTCGTAAACCATTTTCCTTGAACTGGCCCACACCCTCATGGCGAAACTTGGCACAGATATTAACTTTTTTGGGTATTTAACCACGCCAACTAATTTCAGAAAATTGGTTCGTTATAAAGCAAATTTATTTAGTCCTCATCTGCATAAATCTTTAGAAATTAGGGGAATGGCTAGCTCTCTGCGACATTTACACTGAACAACATCAACTCACAATAAAAATGTTAGTGCTGGTAGTTTATTTTTTCTTGACTATAAGTTTAAATTCAAAAACTTAACGATTTTTTTTTAATACGTCATAACGTCATAACGTGTGTTCTATTTACTGCTGGAAAATTTGTTTAAAATAAATAATTTGTTATATGTTAAGTCCTTACACTAAAATCAGAAAAAAATTCTAATAGAGAGAATTGTCGTTCGTATTTTCTTATTGTTCTGCAAAAATCGAAATTTGCTGCAAAACTCGGTAACATTTAAGTTTCTTACACTAGTTGTATACTTACTTTTGTGATGCACTGTATATATGTAAGTTGACTGTTTTTGCTTATTTCCTACGAGTTTATTGTCTTACAAAGTAAACTGTAGGCTGGTTTTTCATATGGACAACAGCGAACAACAATGTCTGGCCTTTGGCTTGGCTTTACCGATCTGGTCAAACTTTATAGACATGTCCACACATAGCATAGCCTTATGCCAGGAGCCGACCCCAACAACGACAACTGCAACTACAACAACAGCAACAGCAACAATGGCGCCGTTAGCTCTGGCATCTCTTTTGACTCTCTTCTTGCTTATCGTAATTTTATGCACAGACGACGGGCCGCAAAACGATTAAACAACGACAACAACAAAGCTGCTCGCGCACTCCCTCACACGCACACACACACACACACACACACACGCATAAATACCAACAGTCGCAGACAGACGGAGACAGCGCGGCAGACCCTTGACCAATTGTTGACTGCAGTTTTTGTTTTTGTTTTTTACTCTTGCTTTTGGTTTTTGTTTTTCTTTTATTTATTTTTGTTTTCTGTCTGCTTTTGCAGCGAGATTGTCTCGTCAAAAATTGATAGGCCGTTTGTCGCTGCTTTTGGGGTCGCGGGTCGCAATGCAATGCATGCAACAAAAAGTGCAGCAAGGAAGATAAGCAGTGAGAGAGAGCGAGCGCACATAACATGCCAAGAAGAGCATGCGCAAAAGACGCTCAAGAGAATAGTTTGTTATTCGGGGGCGCTAAAGCTAGAATACTCTTGCAGCTTAAGCGCATAATACTGCAGATTGGATTTATTTAAAACGGTATTTTAAAGAATTTTCTCGAATACTTATTAAAATATTTTTTTTAAGTTAAGTTTTGATTGAGCTTGGTAACAGTCATATATTTACATTTAAATATGGGTAAAGTAATTTTTATTTTAATTTTTTGTTTTAAAACTTTTGAAAGAAATAGTTACCGCAAAATTGCAATGTAAACTTAATTTATATATTTTTAATATTTACGGAATTTTAATTTAGTTTAATTGGGGCTAGAATTTTTCATTTATTTTTTAAATTTTGATTGATATCCAAACATTCATAATTGAATAAATAAAAGACTTGGTTGACTTTGAAACAGTCATGCTGAAATACATTTCAATACCTACTATAAAGTTTGCATTGTATTTTTTGAATTTTTGGAGCTCTTGAAATGAATTTGTTTAATATAACTTTGGAAATTTTTATTTTATACAAAATGACTTTTGAGCACTTTTGCATTTTATTTGCCATTTCAGAACTTTTGAAACGAACATCTTGAATGTTATTGTACTCAACATATTGTTTAAAATACATTTTCATTCAGTCAGCATCAAAAATTTTAATTTTATTTTAGTGTCTTTCGTAATTATTGAAAGGAATATCTTCAATATTCGTATTTTGATCATTTTTTGTACTTACCGCGAAATAACATTTAAATACGATTGGGATACTTTGCTTTGCATTTTTTGCCCTTTTGGAGCTCTCCATTGGAATATCCTGAATTTTCAACTTTGAAAATTTTAATTGTACTTATTTGGGCACTTTTGCATTTTATTTGCCTTTTCAGAAATTTTGAAAAGAATATCTTGAATGCTATGGTACTTATCAATGTTATTGTACTTAGCATATTATTAAAACTAAATTTTCTTTGAGTTTTATCATCATTAAATATATACAAAAAATACTTATTTTAAGTTTTATGTAAAATTATAGTTAAGTGTGATTGGATACTTTTCTTTTTTATTTTTTTTGTGTTCAGAATATTCGAAAGGTATATCTTCAACGTTAGTATTTTGTTAATTTTTGTTTTGTACTTACCGCGAAATTATATTTAATTATGGTTAGGGCACTTTTGCATTATATTTTTTGCCTTTTTGGAACTTTCGAAAGGAATATCTTGAATGTTCGAATTTTAATATTATTATTGCACTTATCTATTTTGCGGGACCAAAATATGATGATGAATTTAATTTTTACGAAATATTAGATTTAAATATGATTTTGGAACTTTTGCATAATATTTTATGGTTTCTTGAAACTTTCGAAAGGAATATCTTCCATGTCTTTTGCCTTTTCAAAACTTTCGAAATGAACATTTTTAATGTTCGAATTATGATATTTGTTGTACTTACCTCAAAATTGTCGCAAAAATAACATTTGGGCACTTCTTCAATGTATATTACGTAACATTTAAATATGATTTTTGCACATTTTCATTTTATTTTTTGCATTTTTGGAACTTTCGAAAGGAATATCTTGAATGTTCGAATTTTAATATTATTATTGCAATCAATTTTGAGGAATCAATATAGGATGATGATTTTAAATTTTAAAAATCTTACATTTTATTTAAGTTAAGTTTCGATTGACCTCGAAACAGTCATTGTTAAATATGTACAAATAATAATTTTAAGTTTTATGAAATATTAGATTTAAATTTGATTTTGGAACTTTTGCATAATATTTTAAGCTTACTTTTGAGGACGTATGCTTCATTAGGAGAGAAGGACGGCAGTAGTAGTAGTAGCATGGTTCTTTGAAACTTTCGAAAGGAATATCTTCTTTTGTCTTTTCGAAACTTTCGAAAGGATTATCTAGAAATTTCGAATTAAACGACAATATTACATTTAAATATTATTTTTTCACTTTTTTTTTCATTTTTTTTTTGTTTTGTATCAAAATTAAGTAAATTAAAATTTATTTTTAATGCTTTCGTTAGCTTTTTGGCACTTTCGAAAGGAATTCTCGAATTTTTATATTTTATAATTATATTTTTTTATTGCACCTATCTGAAGATGGTTACATTACATTGAAATACAATTTGGGTACTTTATTATCTTTTTGGAACTTGCAAAAGGAATCCGCGCACTTTTATATTTATTGATTGGCAAATGGGTTATTTTTGAACATTTGAAAATAATATTCGAAATAGTCTAATTTATTCGCATATGTAAGATATGTCAGATAGCAGGCTTCATTGGGCTTCATTCATTCAATAAGCGAAAAAAAAGGGAATTTTTAGTAGGGTAATTTTTTTTTTGCCATTTCTTTAACATTCGAAAAAAATATTGATAATATTCGAAAATTTTGAAAAAAAAAAAATAGAATCAGTTTTTATTTGGGCACTTAAATAACACTAGTTTACAAATTTAAGGGTCATCGAGTGAACCTTCGTATGAAAGTGTTTTTTTTTTTTTACCATGCTGTTGGTCACTTTTTTCAGTTATTCCTCAATATTTTTTTATGGTTCCATAGCATCTACAATTTTAACCCGAATATAAAGATCTTAGACTCGAAATGTTCGTAAAAGAATTCTCTTTCCAATTTTTTCATTTGATAAGAAGCAAACCCAAAATATTACATTTTGAAAAATGCTCGAAAATTACAACTTTTTTTCGATTTTGGTTGCTTGTAACTTCAATAATTTATACTTAATCTGTACATATCATGTATCACTGTAAAGAGCACATCAATCAATACCTTTCGATCTAGTCGTCTTTCATGTCGAGATATTCATGAGATATTAACGAATAACTGATAAAAGTGCCCAAAAACATGTTTTTCGTAAAAATCTCGAACGGCTAACCTATACCAAGTTTGTATATATTTTCTGGGAATTTATACTGGAAGCTTTGTTCATTCGTTTTGTATATATGAGCAGCTATCTTATCCTTATCCTAGGACTTTTAATTTTCTACAATTTTCTTTACATTATTCAAAATCAAACTAAGGGAGACTTAATTTACACAGTTTTCTGGGCAATCCGAAGATTCGCAGAATCACATCATAATATTCAAATAACAATATAGTGCTTTACGTTACAAACTTCATGTCGTAGTTAAAGAGACCTGAGCTAGAGCATAAAAGCGCGCTTGAAATGTTCAGTCGCCAATTGACCAGCCGGGCAAGTAGTATCAACAGGCCGGTTCGACGCGACGGTAGGGAACCCTGGTCAAACTGACTGTAATTATGGCCATGTCAAATATGGCGACGGCGACGGCGACAGCAACGTTGATGTTGACTTCGAGGCTGAGGACTAAGACTGAAGTCTGCGAATTCGAGTGCATTGGATAGCGCGTAAAAATGCAAGTGGATTTTGGTTAAAAATTGTGCACGTTCGAAGGATGTTGAAGATGACGACGTCGACGACGACGACGACGATGATGATGATGTCTTTCCGTCTACTACTTGAGTCTCAAGTTGATTGATGTGGTCGGTTTTGCGAAGGGGGCCATACCAACAACATCATACCGTTGAGGCCCCGGCCATATGGTCCACATGTTCGGAGTCGCTGCAGTCTGTCTGTCAGTCAGTCAGTCAGTCCGTGCGTCATTCAGCCAGTCATTGCATGATTAAATCACTTTTCAGCCACTGACAGTTAATCAAGGCGCAAAACTTTCAAGGTGCACGATGGGGTGTAAGCTCGTCGTTGCATGCCTCTTTTTTTTTTTTTTTTGCTCTTGCCATCTCACTTGCCCTTAGTTGTTGTAGTTGTTGGTGTTGTTTTTTTTTTTGTATGCGCATATCTTTCTGACGGTTGCCCTGGCAACAAGAGGCAATGTTGTTGTCGCCGTTGCTGACGCCGCCGTCATGCAACTTCCGCCTGCTCCAATTGTTTGTGCATACAAAGACGCGTCGCGTCGCGCCGCGTTGCGTTGTGTTGTCGTCTCTCATCTCCTTGCCACACAACTCGTCTGGCCTTAGCTCGTATCGCTGCGTTCACTATAATCCAAACAAACATATTGTTTTGTCTGGCTGTGCAACGCGGCTGCATGCAACTCTCTCTCTCTGCCTCTCTGTCACTCTCTACCTTCGTCTCTCTCTCTACCTTCGTCTATGTGCGTCGCTTGTTGGCGTAACTGCCACTGCCAGATCCAGAGCCCAAGCCACAGTCACTGCCATCGCCATCGCCATCATCAACATCACCGTCATCCATTGCTGCCACTGCAACAAAGCGTCTGAAGTGCAGCAGTGGCAGCAACAGCAACAACAACAACAACATCTCGAACGCAGCATGCAATTTTTTTCTTGTTTGTTTTTGTATATTGTACAGTTTGGCAGAGAGAGAGATTTTCTACTGAGGCAAACTTTACCATGCTCTTCAATTGGAATTCTGTTGAAACTTTTTTTGTCAAAACTTCTAGGAAACACCTTAATAATTGTTTAAAGTTGTATTGAAAAGAATTTCATAAGTTATATAATATTGTACTTAAGGTCCAGTATTTGTCGAAATAACCGAATATGTAATGCAGTCATCAAAAGATGTTATATTATATACACTATAGAATATACTTAGGTTTTAGAGCTTTCACTTTGGGTATGTTCCTGGTGAGTGTTTAACAACCAAACCAACTGATGGCCCACCCTATATATATAATGTAAAGAAAATATATGAGGTTCTGGCGAGTAGCGTCTCATATACATACATTTTTGCTTCCTTTTTTGAGGACTTTTTTTAGTTTTTGAATGCATATATTGCAAGGCAATATAATTTTAGGAGTGTTCCTGAAAACATTTCAAAATCGAATTAAAACTGCCGAGAACGAAAAAACATTTCATGTCTCAAATATCTGTATCTTTAAAAATTAAACTATATGTAATCCTATGCTTAACCGAATTTACATTTATACATTATATAGCTTAGATAGTAAGCCTAAGGCTTGTTTTAAGGATTTTTTCAATTTTCCTTAGGCACTAAGTAACTTGATTAGTTATAATTTAAAAATTAAAAAAAAAAACTTATTATATTTGGCCAATCTCCGTAAAACGAATCCGAATATTTTATAATAATAATATTTTATTTAGATTCATTTTGAAAGCACATACTAACAGCGAAAAACTGGTACTAATATTCCAGACATCATGTGAGATTAATGTGGAATTCTCCCAACACTTACTAACTGAGTGTAACGTTCTTGCCAGAAAAAGAATTGCATTGGTAGGAAGCAATTCAGTGCGGATTTCATAATACCATTATTTAAAATAGGCTGGCAATCCTTTTATTAGAAAAAGAATGTATTAAAGATGGACACCCAGGTTTGGCTTTCTCAAAATAAGAAAAAAATTACCACTCGAACTTAAATACAAATTTAAATTCATAAATAATTTGCGATTTTTATACCCTGTACCGTATGGTGCAAAGGGTATATTGTGTTTGTGCACCCCGAAAATGTATGTAACGTACAGAAGGAGAAGTCGGAGACCCCCCAAAGTTACCTAAAGTATGATCAGAGTGACTAGGGAAGTCGATATACCCATGTCCGTCTGTCCGTCTGTCCGTATGAACGCCTAGATCTCAGAGATGGTAAGAGCTAGAGCAACCAAACTTTCAGATAAGATCCCTTATTAATCCATAGGAGACAAGTTTATTTTTTTTTTTTTAATATCGGGACTACATTATATAGCTCCCATAGGGGTGTTTCAGAGGACCTCGAAAAAAAGCAAAAGTTTTAGATGGATAATTCGTTTGCTTATGAAGATATCATAACCAAATTTGGCAATCGGAAGTTTTTTAGAAACCCCCAGCACTGTACCAAATTTTATCAAAATCGGTTGACTATATCATATAGGTCCCATTGGATCGATAGGTCGAAAATTTGTTTTTTGTACAAAATTTGTTGTGTTTCGTTTGTTTGTGAAGATATTGTAACCGAATTTGGCATTCAGAAGTTTTTTAGAGATCTTCAACACTGTACCAAATTTGATCAAAATCGGTTGATTATATCATATAGCTCCCATAGGGCCAATCGGTCAAAAAAACGCTTTTTGTACAAAATTTGTTGTGCTTCGTTTGTTTATGAAGATATCGTAACCAAATTCGGCAATCAAGTGGCTTTTAGAGTGCTTAAGCAATATTTCGGACTTAATTGCAATTAGTGGTACAGGGTATCCCAAAGTCGTCTGCGCCCGACTTTAACGTACGCCATCTTTGAATATAATTTCGCATTATTTTCGTGAATATAATATTATAATATTTAATATTTATAAAGCTCGATTGGCGAGCGAAGCAAGCAGCAGCGGCGCCCTTTTTTTTAAATTAAACAATAAAGCTTGTATTGTCTTGTACTTGTACTTGGAATGTTAATAATTTCGACTTTTTATGCATTTCTTAGCTCAAGAGAAATAAAGGGTCATCAATCTTGCGGTGTTTTTTTCAATAAAGTATTTTTGATAAGCCACGCGCGATTATTGTCAAGTTGCCATGTGTTTTTTATTCAGTTTTCATTGCCATTTCATCATGGAAAAACTTACACCAAAGCAACATTTATTATATTATAATTATATTACGAAAATTCGCGTGCTCTAAAGAATGTTTTTCGCGCGCTTAGGCCATTTTATGGTCGTCATAATCGACCTGCTGAGACAACTAATCGCCATACTATCAACAAATTTGAGACAGAATATTCATTATTGGATGACACTCGACCGAATAGAACTCGTCGTAACCGTCAATGAACACCGTTATCGCCCATGAACGAATTATTTGCTAACTGAAATTGATGCCCGAGATCTCGACGACATTTGGTTTCAACAAGACGCCGCTACTTGCCACACAGCCCGTGAAGCAATGGACATATTGAGGAACCAATTCGGTGCACAATTAATTTCACGCTCCGGACCGGTGAATTGGCCACCAAGATCGTGTGATATCACACCCTCAGACTTCTTTCTTTGGGGCTGCGTGAAGTCTAAAGTGTTTGTGGATAATCCATTTACGATTGAAGCATTAGAGGCCAACATTACCCGTGTTATTCGCGAGATACCGCCGATTATGCTCGAACGTGTCATCAAAAATTGGAACCTGAAAGGCAAGAACGGTTCTTTCTATTGATAATAAAGATTTTCCAATACATTTGAAATTTTTGTGTTTTTTTTAAAAAAAACCTCAAGATTGATGGCCCTGTACTAACTATTTAATATACAGGGGTGACACAGAAAACAATTTCTCTTAAATTTCTGGAAATTTTATAAAATTCATCAACAATGGGTAACTCTACAATTTAATAAATCAAATGTTTTAATTCATGATTTTCATTTTTGCAAGAACTCTATGAAAATCTCTAGTCAAAACCTTCCCGAGCTGAAGAGTTGCCACCTAGACAGCATTTTTGCATTTTGCCTTTCACCATACTATTGACAGCTGACAGCCTAATGATGGCTCGTAGGGTTGCCATTTAAACTCATGTGTTGGGCGGCATAAATATTCAAATTTAATTTTAATTAGCTCACTCATAATAATCATTTAATTAAATAGGTGTTAATGTACTAAAATTAATTCTGAGCAGTGGCAACTCTATTTTAGTAAAAGCGGAAACAATATTCCGAAACAACTAAAAATTCTGAAAGATTTATGGCAACTACGGTTTTTACTAGAGATTTGATTTCAAACCGTATCCAAAAATTTTACTGATTTCTGTGGCAGCCCGGTAAAGGGTTGTTTCCCATGTTTCGAACTTGGGATCGATTTTTAATTGAGATTTTCTGTCTGTTAAGGATTGCATTTATGTTTCATCAAAGAAACATTTTCTCACAAATGATCACAAAAAATCTTTGACAGTAGACTCGAAACTATTACCGAATATTCTCTATATTTTATTTTATTTACAATTTTAATAATAGTTAAAAACTAATGATTAACATAAGATATAATAGCACTAGCAACTAAGGCTTTCGGCTATAATTTATTCCTTTTCTACATTAAAGTTTCGAATCCAACTTTCTGCTTCTGGTTACCTTCCTCCTTCATTAAATATCCAGCAAATTATGCTCTGCAAAATTTTTATAGGAATTCTTTGAAAAAGATTCCTGGAGTACTCTCAAATAGTTTGTTAGCTTTACTTACCTAACAAAACAATTGGAGTGCCCGTTTTTCAACAGTTGCTCAACAATTACTATTCCCTCTCATTAGCTAATTACTTTTCAACGTTTCCAATTCCATGTAGCACAGTGTGAACTCAAAGAGCTCTGCCGCAGCAACGTGTGCAATATTAGCTATGTGGCAACAACAACAACAATACTTCGACAATAACGACATTGGAAAACTCTGCTGACGTAGTCATTGCCAGTGGCAAACATTGCACCACGAGGTCTTAAGGCTTAAGCCATACGCGTTCCCCCTCGACAGAGCAGACGTAGAGCTGAAGCAGGGGCGAAGTTGTAAGCACAGAAAGAGACAGCCATAAATTGAGTGTTCCCTGCAGTGCATTTTTGGACTTTTGACTGCAGGGTTGAGCTTGGCTGGGCAGCTGATTGACGAACTTACTGGTGAAAGGTCCAACTCATTTCGGATTGCAGCAGAGTCCATTCGAGTGGCATTAACACAGTGGTAGCCCTCTTTTTCATTGTCACTCTTGTTGCATTTAAGGTGTCCAGTGTAGCCACCACATCAATTCATAAACTTCATGGTTGTGTGCAATGGCAGCCAGCTCAATGGTCTCAAATTTGGCGCTCCACAAGTAACAATTCAGTCGTTCAGTTCCGTCGAGCTGAGTTAAGTTGGATTCCTTTGCTATGTATTCCTTCATTGTCAACAGGCTTTACACTGAAAAAAATTTGCTGCGTTAAAAGTAGTGCACACTTGGAGTAGGCTACAGCATCAAACTATTGTAATGGCCATGCTCAGCTATGCCTCAACATCACCATATGGTGGACCTGGTTAGCAACTCTCAACTCTATCTAATTTCCATTCTCTACTGGGTTCTTGCGCTACCCTAATCTTTTTATCCGATTTATTTGTAGATCTTGAAAAAGTTTAAGCAAAACTACGGAGATTTTATCGGTCACAACAGAGGCGCCCAAAAAAAATATCCACATCAGATAATGATCAGCCGTTTCTTCTATAGGGGGCCTCATCCGGTTACAAAATTAAAAAAAAGCACCTTCACACCAAATTTGGTGGCATCATTTTATCCTTCTATACTATAAAAAGTAGTTTAAATACATCGCTCGCATAACTTTTTTTGCTGTTAAGTGAGCCGCTAGATGGCGCAAACAAGTTGTTGTCGCTAGATGGCGCAAGTTGCATATACAGAAGTGTTCACAATAATATCAATTACTATTATGATTATTACTGTGGAAAATATTTTTTTATGGGATGCAGATGTCAACATCATGTCATGGTAAAGTTCTTGTCTCCGCACTTAGTGGATCATTATTCCACTCTGCATATTAAACTCTCACCAAAAGTTTTTTCTCAGTGTATTCCTTTTACTCTGTCTCAAGCTGTAGACTAGAGCTGACTTTGGGCTGCCCTTTTGTCTGTGTGCATATACACATATATATGTGTGTGTGTGTGTAGACAGTCTGCTGCTTTTTCTTCAACTGCTTCCTACCACCCCCCCTTTATACTTCATTCAACTTTGCAACAAAAGCACTTTTGTGTCTGTCTAAGAGAGAAAAAGTGGACGGAGTCAGCCCGTCGAACTGGCAAGCTGGCAAACTGACGGCTAGAGCCAGCTCCATTTTGAAGTTGTCTACGCGACAATGTCGGCGGCAGTCTCAGACACCGGCGACTCAGCAGCAGCAGCAACAGCAACAAAAACAACAACAGCAACAAAAACATTTGCCACTGCGGCCTTTTAGTTTAAGTCGTCGTCATAGTCGTCTGTCTGATCTGGTCTGCTCTGCTCTGGTCTGGTCTGTTCTGTTGAACGCAGCTTAAGTAGGTTGGTTGGTTGGTTGCCTGACTTGGCTTGGCTTGGCTTGGCTTGGCTGACTGGCTTGTCCTCCATATCAAACGCTGCCAAGTGTTGCCTCACCGCCCACCCTTATGCAGCAGACGCCTGCCACATCTCCGTCTGCTTTGTTATTCATATTATCCAGCAAATATTTGTCGCTGTCATACGAAAAATGTCTACCCCAAAAAAAAATTATATATACCTATATATATTTATATGTATATATAGAAACGAAGGGTTGATTCTTGCGCCCAACTTCCTTTCAGTTTAGTCTACACTAATGGCCGCAATTGTGGCTGCTGTATGTGTCTGCCTCTATAAGGTGGTATGTAGGTATGTATGTTTTTGTAAAGCCCCGACCCAAATTGTCTGCAACAATTGAAAGAGATTCATAATGTCATATACTTTGCGCACTGATTTTTGTCTTGACCCCTTCTCGCGCTGCCCAAATGCACCTCACTTTTTTTCAACTACTAAATACACTGAAAAAAACAAAGTTACAATTGAGTTCAAAAATAAAATAACTTTCATACTATTTTCTAGCAGCATAGAAGATGTGTTTAAGTTAGCAAGTAATGAAATATTTTTATATAGAGTTTTACTAAGGGGCTCCGCCACCCGTGAGTGAAACATTCAATTTCAGGCCTCAAACAGTCAAGCATTGGCCTTTGGTTTTGGTCGTCCTGGCGAATGCTAGACGAGTCGGAAATTGAGTTCGCTAAAACAAATGACATATTGGTTGGGATTATGGAAATTCTCGCAATAAGAACTTTCCCTATTTTGATATTTTCTTTGGGGATTGTTGAATTAGAATTTGAATCTAAGGAATCAAAAATCTTAAAAATCGGTCCTACCGTTCTTGAGTTATAAATGGTACCTACAACATACACGACTATTTTTTACTTTCTACCTAAGTAAACAATTTACCTCCATAATATATGTAAACATCAACATCGATTTAAAAAGTGATGCATTTCACTTATTTTAGCTACATCCATCCAATCTCAGGAAAAATTACAGGGAACGCAAATTAGAGTTATCGGATAGAAAAAATAAAAACGAAAACGGTGAAAATAAGTGAAGCGGGCCACTTTTCCCCCAAACTTCTCCGATTTTGATGATTTTTACATATTTGGTAGAGCTACTAGCCAATAGTCACCACGTCAAATTTTATTGCAAAATTCCGATTGTTTATCGAATTATCGATAACTGAAAATTCGATTTTTCATTTTTAGACTATTCTTTGACAAGATATTGACGTGATTATACTTTAAAAAAAAAAAAATTTTATTTATTTTTAAGATTTTTTTTTTTATATTTGACATGGTTACTTTTGGCTACTAGCTCTACCAAACATGTAAAAATCATCAAAATCAAAGAAGGTCGTGGGAAAAGTTGTTCGCTTAACTTATTTACGCCGATATGTATAAATTTTTGAAATTATAAAATATTATTTTAATATTAATTTGTATTTAAAAAAAGCAAAACAACTCTTATATTAGTTTTAATTCAAATAATAAAAATTTAAAATAAGCAAAATAATTGGTAAATTTTTATTTTATAAATTAAAAATAAGAGTCATTCTGCAATTTTTAATTTATAAACAGAAAATAAAAATTGAACTCAAATATCTTTTTATGTCACAATTATTGCATTTATGTAATATTTATATTTCCTTGAAGAATCAATATAAAGAGGATTCCACGCAACGTTAATTGGATTGGTTTCGAAGATATTTAAGTTCAATTCATAATTTTTATTTTTAAAACAAAAATTTCATAATAATATTAACTTTTATTTTTAATTTATTAAATAAAAATTTAATAACAATTTTTATTTATTTAACTATTATTTCACAATTTCTATTTGTAGCTCTAAATATTAAATTTTAATGAAAAAAAATAGATAATAATCCTTATTTTATGACTTTTATTGTAATGATTAAAGAGTTGTGAAAAAAAGAGTCAAAATAAAAAGAGTCAAAATAAAATAGCCTCACAGTCACACAAACAAAAAGTGACGTCACCTGGGGACGAGGCATATGTTGTTTTGTGTATTTCGACACAATTGGCATTAGACCAACCTCCTAACCTAACCTTCAAACCTTTTTGGGACCTTTGGTCCGTCGTTTACTTTTATATCTTTTTGGTATCATTAAAATCGAATCCGAAGTCAAAAAGATCTAAAATACATAATTCGGTGTACAGCTTTTAGTACCTCTAGCATTTCACTTGATTTCATTTTCAGATAAAGAAGTTTCCTAACGAAAAATTTAACCTTGAGTATTTTAAGACATCTTCTGCTGATTGATTCCTAAAAAAAATAAATAATCTTAATCGTACACGCAGCAAGCAGGAATGAAAAACTATGTCGATAAGGCGCGTCGCACTAGCAATGGATGGTACTAAGGGACTCCACCAACTGCATGCTTCGCTCAACTACCCAAATCCGCTTTCTTAAAAGATACAAATTCGTCTTTAATTTTTCTTTCTCACAAAAAACAAACTATACAAAAATACCAATTAAGCTCTCAATTTCTCTAAGTGTAGCTGCATGTCTTTGCATTGCAGTTGCTTACTGCTTAACAACTGATAATATCTTAATAGATTCTTTTGCTTCAGCTTCAGCCTCATTTGAATTTGAATTCAAGGCAGGCATGAACATAAGGTCTTGTCACTGCTCTGGTCTGACATTGAGGTTAGGCTGCCATAGAATTTGTCAGTCAGTCAGTCGGGAAGTAAGTTATGCAGTCAGACCATTCAGTCATTCAGTCAGCGTCTTTGTCCTCACGTCAAGAAAAGGGGTTCAGATTCGGGTGCGGGTTCAGACTCCTTTTGCTAAAACTTGATGCCTTCTGAGTCTGCGTGTGTCTGCAATTTGTATAATGAGCATGAGGTCTATTATGGGCTATATACGGGTATACGGCATACTAGTGTCTAACACGACTTTGACTTTCAGCACCTTATTGTAATTGCATGTGTCTAGCTGTATGTGTGTGTGTGTTCCTTTTTAGTCCTTTGATTTAGTTTCTTAGCTTGGCTTTTTGGCGGTTCATTTCATGCTCTTCGTTCGATTCATTAGAGAGTGCAAATGTCAGCAAGCGAGTTTCAAATTGAGCTTCTTTTTATTCTCAAAATTTTATCAGATACTTTACCATCAGCTGTACAATGAGTCACTCAATTGTTGCTACCGCTGAGAATGACGAGCTTCCATCAATTACGAAGGCAGACTAGAGCCAGACAACTATGGGAATGGTAATAAGAGAGTATGATAAAAATAGAGAGAGAGTAGGAGTAACATCATTTAGTTGGAGTCGTCTACCGAGACGAACAATTTGCAGACAAAAATTGTTTTATTTTACACTGATTTCACAGTAGGAGATGGTTAAAGTTATAGCTGCATTGTGAACTTAATAGAGTTTTATTTTTTATGTGCATAGAGTATATTTAATCTATGATGCATAAAGTAACGCAAAATAAAAGATATTTTCTAAAAATTTCTTTAACAGCCATTATTTAGTATTTGAAAGCATGTATTTATAATCTCTAAAGTAGAGAGTGCTGGAATTCAGAAAATTTGCTGTGCCTTAAAGCTTTTATGCTTAAAGGCCTGTATGCAGCACCGAAAATCACAACTGTACAAGAAAATACTTCATACAAAAAATTGTCGCCAAATTTCATGTCCTAGCAGACGCAGACAAACAAACAAAAAATTGTATCCAATGATTTAACAGCTGCTTTACGTAAGACGGCGCCACCAAAGTTCACTAGATGGCGCCAGTAGTAACAATAGCTATTCTGTTTTGCCGCCAAAACCAAAACCAATGTGCAAGCATATTATTACGGGCGTAGAAAATTACTGATAGTAAAAAT
Organism: Chymomyza fuscimana; assembly: GCA_949987675.1. Lineage (NCBI taxonomy): Eukaryota > Metazoa > Arthropoda > Insecta > Diptera > Drosophilidae > Chymomyza > Chymomyza fuscimana. Next base: position 25,821,425 of record OX465089.1, on the reverse strand, counting down.
CGTTATGAAACATTTTTTACAAAGATGTTAAAGTATATTTTTCACTATAAATTACAAATTCAAGTAACAAAAAATATTCTGAATAAGCGACCTTTAAAAAATCTTAAAAAGATAAGATTTACTGATAGGCGATGACTAATTTTTTTTCCGGCTGATGTAGTTTTTAAAAAGACAAATCTAATGCGAAAAAGGCTAAATAGGTAATACCTATTTTTAGATAGAAACAACTATGGACGTTCAAGTCGGTCGCGACCGACTTTGAGATACTCTGTACCACAAACAAATAAATGGTTTTAATCAAATTTGCTGTAGTGCTTAGGTACTCCAAAAAATTAAGCACTGCCGAATTTATAAATATAAATATTAATATTTATATTGAAAATTTTTTTCAAAAAACCGATCGGTCTTTTGGGAGCTTTGGAACTTGGGAAATACTTCCAAACGCCAAATTTGGTAACGTCTTCTAAAATAAAAGAATTATGTAGAGGCAAAGGGGGTGAATTCGGAAGTGGTGTGAATCCGGACCCCCAACGGTTTTTGAGTTGACATTTGACTATGACACCAATTTTTTTTTTTATTTCTGATAATACTCCGACTCGAGTACACTTGTTTTTCTGGTCAATATAATTTCTTTAAAAAAATTGCTACCTTTTTGTCACTTCAAAAAAACTACGAAAAAATTCTTCCGAATTCACCCCACTTGCCTCTACTAGGTGTTTATAACAAAAACAGCACTATTTATAGTAGGCTGATTATATATATTTTTCCCGTGGTTCCTAGATGGAACAAAGGGCCTCGAGGCCCTTGCCAATAAATAAAATCAAAAAATCAAATTTTCTTCAGATGCTCGTTATTACCCCTATGGGAGCTATAAAATATTACGCCGATATCGAAGAAATTAAATAAACTTATTTGCTGCGATATAATAAGTGATCCAATTCGAAACTCTGCTTGTACCAATTACACTAGTTCATAAATTATAGGGTCATCGAGTGAACCTTGAAAATTAAAATTTTTTCAGGGTAATTTTGAGTCAAGAAAAAAATGACATTCATTTTTTTTTTCTTAAGAAAAAAAGAAGAAAGTTTAAAATGTCACTCAATCACACTTTTGTTCGAAAAAAATTTTTTTCACTCACTTTTTCGTTAGCGTTCAGTTATGTCTTCACGAATTTGCATGCAGCAGCGGGCGTGATTTTTCGTACATGGTTCCATAGCATCTACCCGATTTTGAAGATGTTAGGCTCAAAATCTTCTTAAAAGAATTACACAGGTCAACAAATACCAGGATTATGTCAGTTGTTGGAAAGCTAAGGGTCATTTCCGAAGTAACTTTCTGCGTAGAATCCGAATTGGCCCATCTCATCAGGATTTTGAGATATTTGAATTTATGTACCTGAAAAACTGCGTTTTTTCCTACTTTTACGGTTATGTACAGGGTGCAAAAATTTTGTGGTCTGTCTCTCCCTTTAATTTAAGAGTTCAAGAGATCAATTACGATTTTTTTTCGTAAAGTTATGACTATTCGAAGTTACGAAATATATCCCATCGACGTCATTAGCATTAAGCCTTTGAGACAATAATTTTTTACTGTTTTATTTCTCTTTTGAAAATTTTCACTTGGGCGTTTTTGAGGTCGCTAAGAAAGAATATGAAGTCAGAAAAATAAACCCCCAAGTGAAAATTTTCAAAAAAATTACAGAGTAAAAAATTATTTTCGAGTTTCTCGATCCAAAGTTAAAATTTTGCACAGATTTTCTAATTTATTATTTTTTTTTTCAGGAGTTACGATTAAACTGCAGCTCACAAAAAAATTGCAGCCTTAAATACTAAAGTTTCAAGCAGAGACTAGAGGGTATCCCACTGTCGGTCTCGACTTAATTACATTTTTTTCTGTTTTTGTCTTGCTTCATTGTATGTCTAGTGTTTTCATTTTAAGCTTGCAACATGGTGGAGGTGGCACCACGTCTGACTAATGGCAACAATTGTTTCTCAATTTCTCTGCCAACTAAACTGACAGACAGGCAGGGGGTGGTTGTAGCAACTGCAGCACCTGACTGTAGTGTTAATCAGCAAAGTTTTGAAAGAATTTCCCCAGATTCAAAGTAGGAAACCTAAGAGACAGTGTCTGCAGTCTTCTGTATTGCTACCAAACAAAAGATATTTAATAAGCAAATCCTTGCCTAAGTATGTTAGGGGTTTGTAGATACTCACTATTATATAGTTATACATAGGTGTTATAAGAAGTGTTTAGTATGTATGACATTTATGTTCTGCCTTTCGACAGCCCAAATTGTTGTTGTTGGTATTATTATAACTGCATTGGTGCGACTATTATAGCACTATTTACGACGCACTTGCTCACTCACTAACTCTCTCCCTGTGTCTCTCTTGCTCCATCTGTCTGTCTGACTGTCATCACTTGAGTCAACGGCAGCTTGGTTGCACATAAAATGGCATTATATTGTGCCAGAGGCGTCACATTCAGTCAGGCAAATGACCGCTGACCATTGCAATTGTTGTTTTTGTTACTGTTGACAGACATAAATACACTGCAAAAAAAAACCTCGCCGAAAGCATATTTTTTTTTTATGCTCTAAATATTAAGAACGCTTCTCTAAAGCAAATAAATTACATATTTATTTTATATAATCAGCCGTGCTCCGGAAAACGAATCCGAACCATTTATTCGGATTCGTTTTGAAAGCGAATGTTTGGTGCTGCCAATTCCACCAAAACGAATTTTTCATGTGGTTTAGAAACGAATGTTTTGTTGCAAGCGGAATTAAAATGAATCGGCAAAATTGGTTTTAAAAAGTACGAATTTTATACTTAAATAATTTTTTAATTATTCTTTGATATTCTAAAATTCTATTTATGCGAATTGAATTGAATATTTGTTGACTATTTTTTTTTTTTTTACTTAAGGCCCATACGCAGTTCGAAAAATTTCGCACGGAGTAACAAAGCTTCGTATTAAAAAAAAAAATCCCATTTGGGATTACCCATTTGGTATTTTTTTTTTCCAAAATTACATAGTTTCGGTTTGCTTTTTATTAACGAAACAAACTGTTTAAAAATTATGTTAAGCTGTAATTTGAAAGAGAATTCTTTTACGAACATTTCGGATTGGAACTGTAGATGCTATTGAACCAAGCCATCTTTTAATTTTTATTTCGTAAGCTAGTTTAATTGGCTTTCCGGAAAAACGTAGAGTTATCTCATATTTCGGTACATATACTTTGAGACTTTGAAGTAAATGTATACCCTCTACCAAAAGGAAAGGGGTGATATCGGCGACCACCGAAGTTACCACCCATTTGGTCAGTAGGGCTAAAAAAGTTTATCTCAACATGCCTGAGTTTGTATAGATTAAATATGTAAAAAAAAAAATCTTTTGATCCATGTCCAGAATCATTAAAAGCAGACCATAAAGAGAGCAGATATTTATAATACATTATATTAGAGATGGGAGTTTGAATCGCCTCAATGACAAAAGCACAATTGATTACAATATTTACGCATTGCGACAGCAGCTGGAACTACGCGGTTGTTAACTATCAAAAAGTCGTATTATATAAATTTGTTATAGTACATTATGGATCTCTGAATAGTCGCTGAAACACCTCCCTTTTAACATTGATAAAGTCCCTCGCCAATCTGCTCTGATGTCCTGTTTCACTTCTAGCAAGTGTGCCTGATGGCTTGTTCAATTTTCTTAGTTTGTACTTATAATTCACAAGCTGTTTAAGCATATACCATAATAATACTCTGCAACAATTTGCCTTTTTACAATTTTTTTTTTATCATATTTTTTTATATAACCTTTTTTTTAAGTATTGTATTGTTGCTGAGTTTATTTTTTAAATTTGTTTTTATTATTGGTGCCCTTTCCTTATGGCAAGAAAAGGGAAAAAAATGCATTAATCGATTAATGAATCATATGATTAACCCTTTCATGTACTTGTTGTTTCTGTACAACATTCCACTTTGAGTGCGTATATCTTTTAAACTACTGTGAATTTTTTGGTGAACGAAACTTAGATCTCCTGACTTTAATTTTGCATTATTATTTCGCCTGATTTTTTAGCGTTTGAGTGTCATATTTTGATTTTTGTTGGCTTGAGTCGGACTTTTTTTGGGCAGCAAAAAAATGCCAATTTTAGTTGATAAAATTATGAACTAAACAAAACACCAGAGCATTGGTTATTTTTTTACAGCTTAAATACTTTATAAAAAAATGAATTACAACAAGAAACAGGTAAATTTAATATACATAGTATTAATACAACGTAAAATTGATATGTTGGGATGGTCATCGCGTACTCGAATATCGATATTCAGTATCGATGTGTATCGGATGAAACCGATGTAAAAAATCGATATATCGACCAAACAATATCGATATCTCGATATATCGCCCAAAAAGTTTGTATGAATAGTATGAGTTTTAAAATAATAAGTCATACATAAATACAGACACATACAAATAATCAGTTTATCTGGATTTCTTACAATTATTCCAAAAGGCTGGTTTTTAGTTTAAATTAGAAAGGCTCCAAATAATCGTCTACACAAGCCAAAGGCCGGTTCCGTTCGTCGGTCATTATTCTCCCTGCAAGGGAAAATGGTCGCTCCGAGGTAACAGACGTCGCAACAGCCGGAACAAATATCCTTGCTAGTTTGTAAAGATTCAAGAATTGTGTCGACAGGGGCTCCCATATGGTTAGTGGATTGGAGTCCAGCGGAGACTGTTGGCGTGAAAAAAAACTTTCATCTCCGTTCTCGCAATACTTTTTGGATCTTCCGTATCTAAATGCAATACAGGATTGCTCACGGCAACAATGTGCTTTCCCAAAAATAATTTTTCTGATGAAATGGTAATGTGCAGCGACTTAGCCAAAATGATGTTTCCCGACGTCTCCAATTTTTTCCCCGATGCAGTCAAATCTTTTTCTATGCCCAAAGTGGCCATTCCACCTTGCACGCTTAGTTTTGGCGCCGAATTCGTAAATATCGTCAGTATCGGATGAAAATATCGATATCGGATATATCGTCGAACATGGATATCGATACAAAATAGTCGACTTCCAAAGAAAGAATATCGATATTCCGATATATCGATACACTATCGCCCATCCCTAGTATGTATACAACATCGTGCATTAACAGAGTATTTTGTGTATTGTTGTTTCTAACTTTGTGGGTTGCAAAAATAATTTAGATTGCAAATTTGTTAAGTTCAATTGTTTTTTCCAGCTGTATATATTTTATCTATATAAGATATGGATCAAAAAAGAGGATACAATGTAGGAAATACAATTTTTTGATAAGGAGCAGAAGGTAATTGTGTGGTAATAGAGGACATTGTGACAGAGGACATAGACCTCTCCCACTTTGATAAATCCCAGTTACAAATTATTCAAAAATAATAAAAGGTTGATCTTAACACAATAAAGTTGAGAAAAAAAAGACCTGGAACAGTCGGGGGATAATTCGTGGCACTCTTATGGGTAATGATATAGCAGTGTGCACACCTCTTCAATATTTCCAAATGTACTTTGATAATGATATGATACATAGATTTTCTAATGAAACAAATCTATATTCAGGTCAGTTAATGTAAGTTCCAATGAAATAAAACTGTATTTACGTATTTTGCTTCTAATGGGCATAGTTAAATATCCAGAAATGGGAATGTTATGGCAATCAGACTTTAAAATTCCTTTAATAGATGAGGCTATGAGTGGAAAACGATTTGAAAAAAGCAATATTAACATTTCTCTAGTATTAACGAAAAGAAAGATGACTCTGAATATGATAAATTGTATAAGTGGCCTAATTTAAAAGACCCAATTATGATTTAGACGAAACTTATGATAACAGTCGAAATGTTAAAGTCACTCACTTGGTAAAGGATATACCAGCATATCGACACTTTAAAGTGGAACAGTTTCTTCCAATCGTTTTGGAAAATGTAAATAGGATTCTGAAGCAGAATTAGAGAATCAAAAAAAATCGCGGCTCTTTTGTGAAACTATGACATTTTTGCTGTAAAATGGTATGATAACAAACCGGTTCAACTTTTGTCTACAGACTATGGTATTGAACCAATGTCTTCAGCGATGGAGCCAGAACGATAGAAAGTCAATGAAAATTTGAATACCTAGAATTCTTCAGCAATAAAATCGATTTATGGGAGACGTAAACCTAGCCAACATGCTCTGTGAATTATATACAATAAATCAACGATCCCGAAAATATTGCATGCGAATTTTTTTTGGATATCTGACTTTTTTAAAAACGTGTTAAATGTTGATTAATGAATTCAAAATATTAACATTTTTTTTTTTATTTGCTAAACATTTAATTTTCTAATACATATTAGTTTTTAAAATAGTTACTATGAGTCAATGAGATAAGCAATTATTTGTTTTTGAATATGGATACCCCTTTTTACTATAATAATATATAATCATAGGTTCCTCTTTAAATGTACAGAAAATATTTTATTTTTTTACTAATTATGTTTGAATTAAGTTTAAAACAAAAAATTTGCTATCAAATGTTAAAATATAAGCGTTTGTCTTGATTTAAACAAAATATAGTTTTAGTCAATTTTGCCACTCAGTTTTACTCCTTTAATGCACAGTGTGGTACATGTACAACAAAATATTAAAAGTAGTAGGAGTTGCTAAATTTTTAAAAATTTGATTTAATTTTGTTATTTGACCACAATATAGTAAAAAACAACCGTCAAAAAAAATCTACCTGTCTTGTGCAAAGAGCGTGCATGAAAGGGTTAATTGAAACCGAGCGATGATTAATTGCAATTAATTGAAGGAAAAGAAAAATAATCGAACAATCGAATGGTTTTTTTCAATATTTTAACTAAACCGTGTAATTTTGTAGTATGTTAATATGTAATAATAAAAATGTGGTACAGTCGAGGCGGTGCCCGACAGTGGAATACCCTGTACCTTTTGTGTCAAAAAAATTGTTCCTGCATATTCCATCTAAGAACTTTCCAATTGGAATTTATTTTTTTTTGGTGAAAATCGATATTTATACCTATAAGTTCCCTAAATTTTTACCCATTTTGATGAAACTCGAATGTTACAACAAAGAATTTATTAAAAGTATACGGGGTAAGTTTCAAGTTGGTATGTTCAGGGGTTTGGGAGAAAACACGGTAAATGGATTGCGGGGGGTGGGGGGACCGCATCGATAAAATTTGGATGTGGATTTGTTCATTAGAGCCACATGAATGAGCTTACCAAAAATTGTGATTCTAGGTCACTTGTAGCCATAATTGCGTAGAGTCAAATATTGACGCAGTTTATTGGCAAGGGGAGGTGAAATTTGCACATTTTTGACTATAACTTCTGTTGTATTTGTCCGATTTTGTTCATTTTTTACACATAGATGCATGTAACTACAACGCATCGCTCTCTTAAATTTCAGGTGAAAATACTAAACGGTGTGGCTAAAAACCGCGAAACTCTACTGCGGGGGAACGGGGGAAGATATTGACATGATTCAACAAACTTCATCTGCTTAGGAAATATGCACACCAGCTGGTAAAGTTTCGTGTCTCTAGCTCTTATAGTCTCTGAGATCTAGGCGTTCCTACGGACGGACAGACGGACGGGCGGACAGACGGACAGACGGGCGGACGGACATGGCGCAATCGCTACCCGAGGTTATGATAAGCATTTTGGTATAAAGGACTTGGGGTCTGCCACGCCTCCTTCTGTCCGTTACATACATTGCACAAATCTAGTATACCCTTTGTACCTATAGGTACAGGGTATAAAAATAATAATGAGTTAATAAATGAAATTGCATATCAGTGAAAAAATATATATTTTTGTTTTATTTGTTCATTACAGAATTCAGGAACAATAGTTTTGACCGGCGCCAGGTCGTCAACCTATTCCTCTTTTCAGTGGCAGTAGCACCTGCCTTTGAAAAAAGGCGCTCTGCTGGTACCGAAGTGCCTAAAACCGTACCGACCAGCTATTATATAAAGCTTAGCTGCCTCCCAGGCATTGATAACGTTGCGCTACAGTTCCAAAACGGGAGCATTCAAAAAAAAACTAAGCTCGTCCTGAATTTGGGTTGGGTCGTTGTCTTTTTTGCGACGTTTGTGAGCCAGCGACCGGTGGGCTCATAAATCAAATTCAACATCGCCAGTAGAGGATCCATCACTCATACTTCCTAGACTTTCATCTCTTTGAGAAAGTTTCACCATTTCGCTTCTGATGTCCCTCATAACTGTAGCCATGGGATCTTGAAAGTGAATCTTTTTATAGCGCGGGTCCAGCAAAGTTGACGCCGCTAATAAAAATGAATCCAAATCGCCGATCGAACTGGCTCAAAATAGTTGCTTTTAGCTTGGTTGCCGTAGGTGACTTGCAACCTACCTTTAATGTTTGCTGGCGTCCACAATGAGCAATCGCAAAGACTAGGATCAAAGTCGCATACTTTTCACCACTTATTTGAGTGGTAATCGCTTGCAAAGGCTAAGCAAGGCTATGATCTCGAGCATCTCATCCTTGTCTTTGGTTGATATCATTTGGGGTGCATGTGCGAAGTTTAGTAGCACTTCGCCGATGTATGAGATTAGCTTGATGAAGCGCTCAATTATATAAAATGTCGAATTCCACCTTGTTTTGACGTCTAAGATCACCTTTAACATTTTTCCCTCTGGGACGCCAGCAGAAGACTGTAGCTGTTGTTGATTATCGTTTGCTTTTACATGGCGTTTAAACCAAACTACAATATTTCTACATTTGGCAATCAAATCCGAAGCTTCTGGAATATCCAAGGAACTCATGCACACTAAATTTAGGTATGTGAAATATTGTACAAGGAAAATTTTTAATGAATTTAGTTGCAATTTAAACTGAAACACTTACTTTGAGGGATTCAGCATCTTTTGAGTGTTTTAGCCTAGTGTGCTGAAGCATGTTGGTAGTATTCTTGCACCATTTTATTCTTCACTTCCTTGTCACTAATTTTGGAATAAAATTTCAAAAAACTTTGCTTTGAGTTGTAGCCATAGTTGGTAAATTGTTTGCAAAATTGTCTGTCCCAAACTTTTATTTTGCGCGAAAAAAATGTAGTGATACGTTTTCTTTCGATTATTTTTGCAACTAATCGATTAACTTTTCGATTAATCGAAAGAAAATAATCGATTATTGTGTATCAAATGATTAATCGTCCCATCACTACTTCTAGCGCTATTTGGAAGATTCAGGTTTCAAAAATTGGAAGTACAGCTTAGCTGAAAAAAATATGAGTTGAAATTGTTTGCATCTATTAGAATCTTCTTGTGGCTACATTCATAATCTTTAAATTCAATTTCAAATATGTTGATGCATTCTAATATATTTATTTCTTTTTAGCTTTAAAGTTTTTTGTATTCTATAGACAACCGCAAGAGAACGAATGTAAGCTTGTCAATGATGTTCTGCGTGAATTTTTCGATTGATACCAATTACACTAGTTTACAAATCTAAGGCTCATTGAGTCATTTTCGTGTTTCTCGACCCAAAATTACACTAAAAAACACTTTTTTACGAAGGTTCATTTTTCGTGTAAACTAGTGTTATTTATTAATTAATGTGAACCGCTTAGATACTTATTGGCGCTGTAACAATGCATAAGAAAACATATGTCTCATTAATTAATTTTAATTTATTAAATCAATTTATGCATTAATCACCATCTTAAAAAAATTGTAATTATTTGAAAGCCAGCATTTTCTTCGAAAAAAATTTTAAGTAACCAAATCTCGTACGATCCACATTTGGACTATTGATTCAAAGAGAGGTTTATTGTCTGCTTCTTCCTAGTTTTTTGGGGAATTTGGGATATCACAAATGGTATTTTTTATTTTTATACCCTGTACCGTATGGTACAAAGGGTATATTGTGTTTGTGCAAGCCGAAAATGTATGTAACGTACAGAAGGAGAATGCGGAGACCCCCCAAAGTTACCTTAAGTATGATCAGAGTGACTAGAGAAGTGGATATACCCATGTCCGTCTGTCCGTCTGTCCGTCTGACCGTCTGTCCGTCTGTCCGTATGAACGCCTAGATCTCAGAGATGGTAAGAGCTAGAGCAACCAAACTTTCAGATAAGATCCCTTATTAATCCATAGGAGACAAGTTTATTTTAATTTTTTTTTATCGGGACTACATTATATAGCTCCCATAGGGGTGTTTCAGAGGACCTCGAAAAATAGCAAAAGTTTTAGATGGATAATTCGTTTGCTTATGAAGATATCATAACCAAATTTGGCAATCGGAAGTTTTTTAGAAACCCCCAGCACTGTACCAAATTTTATCAAAATCGGTTGACTATATCATATAGGTCCCATAGGATCGATCGGTCGAAAATTTGTTTTTTGCACAAAATTCGTTGTGTTTCGTTTGTTTGTGAAGATATTGTAACCAAATTTGGCATTAAGAAGTTTTTTAGAGTTCCCAAGCACTATACCAAATTTGATCAAAATCGGTTGACTATATCATATAGCTCCCATAGGATCGATCGGTCGAAAATTTGTTTTTTGTACAAAATTCGTTGTGAATCGTTTGTTTGGCAAAGAAATATCTTTTGGAGTTTGTATGCAATATATCGGACTTGATTGCAATTTGGTGGTACAGGGTATCCTTAAGTCGTCCGCGCCCGACTTTAACGTACGCCATCTTTTTTTATATGAAGTTTTGTCATTCCGTGCGAAAATTTTCGAGCTACGTAACGGGCCTTAAGCAAATAGTTTCAATTGATAATGATTTTGATCTTTTTTTTGAAACCCTAATTAAAGTGTAAATTCAACTAAGCAGAAGACTTGGAGATTTCTTTTATTCGGATTACGACTTCGCACCTATGCATCATAGATTCTATTTTAAACTGGAACTTACCAACTAAAACAATTAATGGTAAAAGTTGGGCTGATAGCCGTGGTCATCTGCCATCTACCCTTAAGCTTATAATCACTTAGGATTGTTAGAATGTATTGTTTTGAAGCATATGACTACGTCAATCGTCTGAACATGACTATAAATATATAGTATTTAAACAGATTAAAAAATATATGGCAGTTTGTTTACGATGAACATTGAATAGTTTGTACATAACAATAGAATATTTTCTTGTTTTATACTTTTCAGAACGTGTTTTTTCAGTCGACAAATTTTAGTTTTTTAATCTTATTTTTATTTAATATTTTCGTTATGAAGCATTTAAAGAGTCGCTTTACATTTTTTAGGTTTTCTTGTTTTTTATTTATATAATTATAAAGTAGAAATTAATTCTTAATTATAAAAAGGTTTGTATCCAGAGCAGGGAAAAATATACCGGCCCCTCTGTTACACCTTCAGCTTGAATCAAGACAGCATGACCGGGCCCTTGAAAAGACTCCGGGCTCGTGGGAATCCCCCCTTTCCCACCCCCCTCTCGTCAGACCTGATCCAGAGCAGCATAGGAGGATGGTTTTCATAAGTTACATCTACGTAGGAAAAAGCTGAAGGAATTTTATAATTGAGTGATTCTCTTTAAAATCAAATGGATTTGGGCAAATACGGTATAAAATCTTAAATTCTTTTTACTAAATTATATAAATAGAATTGATCAGGGCAAAGCTATGATATATATTTTTGCAAAATGCACCAATTAAGCCCTTTCAGTTGGTACGCAACACTGCCGCATTAAAAATAAATTTGTTTTTAATTTTTGACTTAATGCCCTCTTAAATGCGCCATAATTCAATTCAATGTGACGTCACATAGCCTTTAATCGTCTACTGGGATCAAGACGCTTCCAAAGTTAACTCATTTGATAAATTATGATAAGCGTTTTGGAAGTTGAGTTAACAGATGAACATAGATGAGTTCAAAAACGTAACCATACTTTTTTTTCCCCATAGTTGGTTTAAAAAATGTGCCACCTTGATATTGCTTTAATTTAAAAAATATTTTGCGGATTTTCCTGTTTCCTGTAGATTATTGCAAAAGTATTCACTCTTAACAGATGTGGTATACTATCCGATATCGAATTTATGGTCGAAGAGTACTGGTACCAAATCTGTTTTAAAAACTAACTTGACCTGTACAAAATTTCAGCTTCATGCCCAATCTTTTCTCTCAGTGTACAGTCATCAGCTTTGTACATGCAGTCATTTGGTCAGTTTGTCAGTCAGTTCATTCAAGCATTAGTTTTATGCTCATGCGCTGATTGATGACTTTTGTTGGTGTTGTTGTTGTTGTTGTTGCAAATGTTGCATTTGGCATTTGGTTTTGGGCATTGTTTGTTGTTGCTGTTGTTGTTGCTTGCCAGCTCATTGACTGCCCATTGTCTGTTGGGCTGTTTTGTCCTTTCAGTGATTTAATGAGCCGCATTGAACATTGCAAATTCATTAGCTGTCGCGTCACTTTGATGCACTGCATCTTAACGTGGCTTTACTTTGCATCCGACAGAATTACCTGTTGCTCACACACACACACACACACACACACCGATTGATTGATGAGCTGAAAGTATGCGAAATTTTCTTTTGTTTGGCTAAGTTCATTTGCAACCATTGTTATGGTCCAAAAGAAAAGTATTTTGACGTTTTAAAATTTATATATCGTAAATACCAAACCATTGTGCACGATCTAATATATGTTGTGGGCATAGCAAGATTTATGGGGTAAAAATTTGAGTATGTAAAAATAAAAATGTTTTTGGAAGTGTATTGCACTGTGAACCTGGGGAGCTATTTGCGAGTATTATTTGAGTTGGTTTCCACGCAAAAGAGTCACCATTATGCTGTCTATGGCGCCACACTTCGTGATCGTTCGGGATCTTTGTCAAGCCTGTGGCAGTTTCATACTCCCTTGCCCTTTCAGTCTTCTATATCTAGTAAAAAAAAACTTTTTAGTGCTCTTAGGCATTTCTATTAGAACCTGCAGATTATGGACTTTCTTTGAAACTCTTTTCTTTGCTTTGTAGAATTAAATCTGTTTGATACTTGATACGAGCAATATGAGCAATTTTAAGTTTTTTTTTTTAAAGAAATTGATTTAGTACTAGGATTTCCAATAATAATTACCTTTCTGACTGAAACACAAAGTATATTAAAGCATTGTAAAGGAACAAGAAAGGAATGCCCTGCTATTCACTTACAAGAATCTCCTCCAAATGCTAAGCTACTTCAAAATATAAAGATAGTTTTCTTTGCTGCTATTTGCATCGGAAAACCTCAGAAAATTTTACAAGTATCTGCTCTCTTTTATGTTGAGCTTGGTTAGACCAGATAAGGGGGATGTTTTTGTGGGGTATTCACAATAGTTGAGTAACGAGTAATGTAGCAACAGTAGGAGAGTATTGACACCAAAGACAAAAGTAGGCCCTGACAAACAATTCAAATATTATAATACAATATTATAACACACTATTTATTATACATTTTGCGGTAATATAAAATGTAAAAATTAAGTAAAACATATTTTTCGTTAATTTTTGATAAACACAAAAAAAAAAAACAAATTATACAAAGCGCACCAAGTAACCCAGCTTGGCTATAAAAGCACTTCAAAAGAATACGGAGGCTCAGACAAAACTGGAGGGCGCCATAGCTATTCCAATATGGGATTCCCAAATCGACACGCGATATATTTTGCCAAGTACACGCCAGAGCACGCGGCTCTTACCCTTACCTATGGAGAGCGAATATCGTACTGACAGCGATAGTCTTGTCCAGGTGGAAGCAGCAGACAAATAGTGACCATTTTCGTTATGCAATGCCAGATATGAAGAGCCTACAAAATAAATCCTACAAAAATAAATATCTGAGTGATTTGAAAAATATTATGGTGCAAAGCGTATATTAAGTTTGTGGGTAACATATAGAGAAGATTTCGGAGATCCGCAAAATTACATAAAGTATGATCAGCGTTGATATACTCATACTCCGTCTGTATGTAAACCTAGATTAATGTAAGAGCTGTAGCAATTAAATTTTCAGATTATATATATGTATTCCTAGGGCGGAATTCCGTTTCTTGAGTATGTGTTGTTTTACGGCCGGGTTACTAGCCCAATGCAAACTTTTTCTGGTCTGAGGTTAGACCTTTGAAATCGTCGCTCGAATTCGCTACCACTTCGTTTACACGAAGGGTACCCAGGGAACACCACGGGGAGGCAATTGCAAGCAAGGGGGTCCACAAGACCTTCGAGTCGGCTTGAGATGAATTATTAAGGAACGTGGAAAAAACGCGTTGCCTTATGCTTATTCGTAGTGAGTATGACTTACTAAGGATTGCTTGACCACTTTATCTTATACACCCCCATCGTCTCCCTTTCGTATTAGATCCCTTATTATTCCATAGTAGCACCCCTACCATAGGGGTGTTTTAGAGCACCTATTAATAACGAAAAGTTTCAGATGGATAATTCGTTTATTTGTGAAGATGTAACCGAATTTGGCGTTTGAAAGTTTTTTTTAGAGTTCCCTAGCACCTGTACCAAGTACCCAAGCACCCCCATAGGATTGCTCGGACAAAAAAATATTTATTTGCTTAAAAATTCGTTTGTTAATGAAGATATCGTAACAAAATTTAGCAATGCGGAAACCAAATAAATATTATCTAACCATAACATTACACACTACCTTTATAGAGAGTTCTCAAGTGTTTAGAAAAAAAATATATCGTAGTGTCATCTATTTTTTGTTTGTTTATTAAAATATCTTAGCCAAAGGCAATCAAAATTTTGTTGTAGTACTTAAGCAATAGGTACACCGAATTTGATTGCAATGTGATTTTACGGGGTATCCCAAAGTCTTCCGAATCCGTTTTTAACGTACGCCATCTTTAATATCTGTAGTATATTCGTCCAACTCGCATACTCGCAGAAAACTACATATACATTTTTCTGAAATTTGTATAACCTTATAGATGGATTTCTTAAAAAAGGTATTGTGGTTGCAAAAAATGTGTCTTTTAAATAAATGACAACGAAAAACTAGGAAATATAAAAAAAAAAACAATGATTTCCAAAGTTTCGTATTACCAAACATTAGCGTGGGTCAATTTGTATGGAGCCGAAAAAGTTGATTCGCGGCGCCCCCTACGATTAATCTATATTTTTTTTCTTATTTTAATTTATTTTTTTTTTCACAAATTCAACTTAAACGATAAGTTATGCTGTGTTCTGTTGTTCGATTTTTTGAAATAGATTTTTTTTTTTTTTTTATCACAGGTCGTTTAACCTAATTTTCCCGAAAATCCCCCGTGGATCCGCCACTGATCCATACCAATAAATCTCACTTTAAGCTCACGTGACCAAACTATCCACTTGAGTTCTGAGGCAGATCTTCTTGGGGTTAAAGGCCCACATGCATTAGATCTCTAGATATCTTAGAAGCCAAAAATACTACTACTGTGATACAGCTCCCGAGTTCTAGCACATTTGAATTTGAAAACCTTTTGGCATTCAGTCAGTATGCCAATGAAAAAGCTGACTGACTAGACTTGACTAGACTCATTGTCTGGCCTGTTCAAGACATATTGCTGCCAGTGCATATGTGTGAGTGTATCTCATATGTATGTGCGTGTATGAATGAATGTGCGTCAACGCCATTTGCATTTGTCTTCTATTTTCTTTTTCGGTGTCACCGAACAAAAAGAAAATACACAAAAAAAAAAATAAAAATGTGATGGCAATTTGTGTTATACTTGTTGTTATTGTTTTGCAGAGCTGCCAAGCAGCTAAAAATAACAACAAATTGCAACAACTAGAACAACAACACAAAAAAACAAGAGAGCAGAGCAACAAATACAAAAACAACAGAGCAAAGACTACAAACGAAAAGCGAAGAAGCAATAAGCGAATGGCAAATAATAAGCACAAGTTGTCTGCATCTTTTGTTGTCTCGCTTCAGTCTGCTTATCAGACAGCCAGAACAACAAAAGCAACAACTAATGACTAACACCAAAATGTCAATAATGTCTCTTTTTTAGATGTACTTAAAATATGTATGTACTAGTATTTTATTTGGTATATGGGCGATTCTTTTAGAAATCGTTATTTAAATCAGCTCTTGTCAGCCCTCGCACAGTAGAACCAAGGACATTTCAAATTTCTCTATAAAATGTATGTACTTTACAAATCTTTTTTTTACATAATTTTATTTTTTGTTAATATGTAAATTTATTATTATATTATTTATTATTTATTAATAAGTTGAGGAGGCAAGTTGGCGCCTCACAACTGTGATCCTATTTTGCCAATAGGGCAATAGGAAAACTGCTTGAACTGCTTGGTGAGAGTAGCGGTGAAAGCGCGCCTATTCTCACCAATACTAGTTAAAGTATAGCGGCCTTAAGCTTGGCACGCTAATTATTATTTAGTACTAGTGCATAGGTTGATTGTATTAGTGCATAGCTGTAAGTGGTGAGTAGGTGATAGGTATAGTGTAAGGTATGGCGAACTCTTTCTTTTCTATTAAACAAGATAAATAAATAAGATGAGTGCCGTTAAGTATTTATTAGTGTTGGTTCCAGGATCTAGCGGCGATTGAGGCTAATATAAGGCAGATCAGCAGCCAAATCTGCATGAGTCTTGGTCAGTCAGTGGAAAGAGATGAGTCTCAGTCAGACAGTGCAAAGTGAACAGTGTTAGAGACAGTTCCGCAAATATAAAGGTACTACGCGCTAATTGAAATAGAGATAACAAATGTCAAGGACGAAAATGCGGATATTTAGAATTAGTAGCTCACCGGGATCGGGTCGGAATTTTTACGTTTCCGTGAACGAGAACTGCCAAGTTCTGTCACCATTACAATGGCGTCAGAAAGTTTAAGACCGGAGCTTCAAAAGAAAAATAATTAGAAAAATAAGTACAACTTAGTCTTTTAAATAATATTCTTAGTAATATGAGTAGTTCATATTTCTCCTCCGACAAATTTCCTGCGATTCGTATTTCAGCAAAATGATGATTTCAAACATAAGTTAAAGTTGTGCAAAGGTTATTTAGATCGAAAAGAAAAAGATGGAACACTGAAATACATGGTGTAGCCACCTCAATCGTCTGATCTCAATCCTAACGAACTTTTGTGGAATGAGCTGGATCGACGAGTAAAAAATAAGTGTTCAACTCAAAAATCACTGTGAGAGATCTTGAAATATGCGTGGTAGGCAATTGATAGGGAAACTATTGAAAAATTGATTGCTAGAATGCCGCGACTTTGTGCTACGGACATTAAAAGTAAATGTGTTTTTTTGACGAAAAAGATTCTTTTCCGTACTTATTATGTATAGGATGTAACTAATTGTAATAAAAGGTTTTTCCTTTATAAGAGCAATGCTTAACACCGACACTGAGTATTTTCCTTTGCTATTTCGCACATATTTCATTATATTGATAGACTGGTCTTACACTTTCTGACGGTAGTGTATATATGATTATCATTCAATTTATTTAATTCCACATTTTAAGCTTTAAGTTTAACATTGCGTTTTAAATCATTTTTTGTATAACATAATGGCCTGGTTTAGGTGTATAGTAAAAATCAGACGGCAAAAGACGGATAATAAATTTTTAAAACTTAAAGCAAATTCGTGTTTTTTTTAGCAAATTATAGATTTCTTATGACATTTACCGCGAACAGAGCAAGTATAAACATTTTTTGGTACAACACATAGAAGAAACGATTGCAGTGGTTTACTCAAATATCCCCCAAGAAACCATTTTAGTGACAGATCTTTCCCCTCTTAATACCCATCAGTGGGTATCTATTTCCTTGAAATAACTTGTGAGCTGCAATATTCTAAATTTCAAAGCCTTTTCGCTTACAAAAATGCTACAAATCCATCTGTGTGTAAAACTATTTCTTATCTAGCTACGGTGACTAATTTCGGGATAGATCATTTTAAGGGAATATTAAACCTCAGTCTTACTAATTCTTCAATATTTACACCAGCTGTTAATATCAACAATTGAAGTCGACAATATAAGATGTAATAATTAAAATTAATATTCGAATTATCTAAGGATAGGTACCTTGCGGTTGTAATGCGATCTTATTATATTTCAACTTTCCTTTAAAATTTTTATTACGTGTTTTTAGTCAGTTAAACATTTTTCAAATAATATTATATTTTTTAAGATAGTCCTTTCTTTAACAAGGCATATCGCGTAAGCGAATAAAGCTATATAAACAAATTTTTTTTCAATGAAAAATAAAACTTTTAATGAAAAAAAAAATTATAAATTTTTTTTAATTAAAAAAGCAAATACTGAACAAAAAAATTGACTTTAATTAATTTAAAACAATTAATAGAATTTGTATGTTTAATTTATTTAAAAAAAAATGTAATTAAAAAAATTTCAATTAATATTTTTATTTCATTAATTACAAATGTTACTAAATTAATTTAATTAAATTTATTTATTTATTTATTTATTTAAAAAAAAAATTAAAAATTTAAAATAAAATAAATTAAAATAATTTAAAAGTTTAAATTAATTAAGAAAATTTTATTTTGTTTTTTGACAATATTTGTCTGTTGCAGCTTTTAGCAGAAGTTGCCGGAAATATTTAAATTATGGCCTATATCTTTTGCATTTATACATTCTAATATTTTGACAACACAAGTCTCAAAAAATTCAAATTAAATTAATTAAGACAACTAAATTTAAATTGTTGACAATATTTGTCTGTTGCAGCTTTTAGAAGAAGTTGCCGGAAATATTTAAATTATGGCCTATATCTTTTGCATTTATACATTCTAATATTTTGCCAACACAAGTCTCAAAAAATTAAAATTAATTTAAAAAATTAAATTAATTAAGAAAATTAAATTTAAATTGTTGACAATATTTGTCTGTTGCAGCTTTTAGAAGAAGTTGCCGGAAATATTTAAATTATGGCCTATATCTTTTGCATTTATACATTCTAATATTTTGACAAAGCATGTCTTAATTACCCTGTAGTCCTTGAACACATGTCATAGTAACCACAAAAGTTCGTTAATATTAAATACAATATCTGATTGTCATACTGTCAACGTTCAATTGTTTTACAATTTCTGTGTAGATTGATTACTTCACTGAGAATAAACATATATATATTACGTATACGACACGTGCGACATTTTATTTGCACTTACAACAAGTGCACTTGTTGCTATGCATACAATATATTTAATTAACGTTAAATTTATTTATAAATGCCAAGTAGGATGAGCCAAGCAGCAGAAAGCTGCACAAAGGTCTCGAAACCTTGACTGTGACATACCTACCAATAAATACTATTACCTGAAACTCAATTTAAATAGAGCAGCAATGCAAAGTCGAGCAGGTGCAGAACTAGCACCGAGAGTGTAAGAAACCAAAACAATTTGGTTTTGACTTGCAAATACACATTGCTCATACGCCGTGTGTGCCAACGCAAGCAAACGAACAAACATTTCAACGCCTTTATTAAATGATCAACATAAACAAATAATTATCATGCATATATAGTACATTTATTTAATTTTTTTTTTTTTTGTTTTTATATTTAACGTTTTAATATTTATTTTTATTTGTTTTTTTTTGTGCCAAAGCAAACACAGACAGTTTGAGTTTTGTGGGTGAGAAAGCGCTTAATAACCGCAGGCGGGCGGGATTTTGGTCTGGGCCAGGTAGGTCGACGCCAGACTGACAGAGCCCGTAAACCGCAGCCCGCCCTCCGTTTTAGCACCCATGCCAAGCCAGACAGACAATGTTAATTAGCACTTCATGATAAGTTGTCTCAATTGTTGTTGCAGTTGTTGTTGTCTCTGTGCTAGGTATATGCATGTTCTTTGTACTTAGAATGTGAGTGTAGCTGTGTAGCTACACACAGAGTGTGTGTGTGTGTGAGTGTGTGTGTGGTGCCAAAGTCAAACAAGAAATTGTGACAAACAAACCGCTTAGAAATCAGCAGACAAACAGACAAGAAATGACACAACTTTCAATAAAAACATGAAATACAAAAATTAACTCAAACTTTAAAACAATGTGACCGAAAACTGTACAAATAATATACAAGAAAGTTATTTGAAAAACTGAGCAACAATTAGGGATAGGCGAAATTTGTATGCTCTTCCATAGCTTAAATATTATAAACTTCAGCCATAAAATTAAAAGAAATCTTTTCCAACCATTTTTGAAACTGCGCAGAAGAGCTAAGAACCAATTAAGAGAGTTCCGGCTTAAATCCAAAGTAAACAAAATCCCTTTGTGTCATTCTCTGTCAAAGCAGCCACCCACCCCCTTCTCTAACTTCTAGTCTACTTTTTATAGCCCTATAGTGATTTTTGATATATCAAAATGGCGGAGCTACTATTGCCGCCAAAGCAAAGTAACTCCATAATTTAATCACTATTTTTAATCTTATTCTCAGAAAAACATTATTGCAACGCCTTTTATATGCTATTCAGACACTTTTGTGATTATAAGCACCTTATTAGTTTTTCAAAAATTTCAAAATGGCGGACCTAAGATGTGTTTTTCATTTTTGTGTTTAAAGTTCGTGTTGGGTATGCAAATATGTCGGTCCACTTCCACTAACCTTTTAGAACTTTCGTCTCTTATTAATCTTGGTTTTACGGAAAAAAAACAAACTGATGTCATTTATACTGACTTTAGTAAAGCATTTGACTCGGTAAACCATAGTCTTCTACTTGTTAAACTGTCTCGTCTGGGGTTTCCGTCTTGTCTTTTAAATTGGATATCGTCCTATTTATCCAACCGAGTCCAGAAGGTAGTTTTTAAAGGCTGCGAATCTACAGAAATTAATGTCATGTCAGGGGTACCTCAAGGTAGCCATCTAGGCCCTCTTCTTTTTAACTTATTTTTAAATGATCTCCCTCAGGTAATCTCATCTTCTCACATTCTTATGTATGCGGATGATGTTAAACTCTGTATGTCCTACTCCGATAATAATAAATACTTACTTCTTCAGCATGATTTTGATAACATGCAATCTTGGTGCAATATCAACCAACTCTTTCTCAACAAGACAAAATGTAACGTTATGACATTTTATCGCTCTGCTCTTTATTCGGCGACTTACTCTTTAGAATCTTCTACCTTAGAACGCATCAAGAGTGTGTCTGACCTTGGTGTTTTGTTTGATCATAACCTTAAATTTAATAACCATATTTGCAACATCGTGAATAAGGCTAGAGGTGTTCTTGCTTTTGCAACCAAACTTCTTTATATTTCTCTCGTCCGTCCAATTTTGGAATATTGTTCCTGCGTCTGGAGCCCTCAATACCACCTTTATCAGGACATGATTGAGTCCGTACAAAAGCAATTTCTCCTTTTTGCACTTCGTGGCTTAAACTGGGACCCAAATATCCGACTGCCGCCATATTCTGATAGACTTCGCCTTATAAAGTTGCCTTCCTTAAATCATCGCAGAACATGCCACGGCGTGTTATTCTTTCATAAACTGTTACTCGGTCTTATCGATTCCAATGTACTCCTTAGCAAAGTTACTTTGGTCATACCATCCAGAGTAACTCGTAATTTTCAACCCTTAGCCTTACAATTTTGTAGATCAAATTATGCTTTGCACGATCCTTTCCGTGTCTTATGCTCTAACTATAATAACTTTTACAATTTCCTCTCTTTCGAACGGTCTATTCAATCTATCACTTCTTCTATCTTAAGTCACCTTGACTTGCCACTTCGAGCATCCTTGACCAATCCTATATTATGAGTCACCCACTTGGTCAATGGTGATCCATTGGCTTTTTTGCGATATAATGTTTAATTTTTATCTTGCTTCCTTTTTTCAACTTTAATATTGTAAATCCAAGTTTCTGGCCAGTTCTTGATGTGAGTTGGTGCATATCATTAAAAAGTTCACCCATCGGGCTAGAGACGCGGATTAGTTCATATCAATTCCCTCGCTCTATTTTCTTTTCTAAATAATTTATATGTACTTTTTTATAATATAATGTCAACTGTACGTAGTTGTACCCTTCAAAATAAATAAATAAATAAATGGGTTTTCGCGGTCGCTAATCACAAATCTGGCGCTAGAATTTCAAAATTACAAAATGGCGGACCTAAAAATGATTTTTTAGGTTTTCGGCGGCCATCTTGCAGAAATATATACTGCTATGTTAAAAAATATTTCTTTTTAAAGCTAAACAGTTTTTTAAACTCAAAATATTTGTTGGTAATTTTTTTATTTTTTTTTTCTCGTTAATTGTTGATATATTTTTTTTTTAATAAACCAAAAAGAGTTTTTTGTATGTTTTGGATTTCATAAATAATAAGCAATTTATCAATAGCTTTATTAATACATTTTGCACTTTTTCATTTACCTTATTATTTTTTAGGAAAAGATTTAAAGCGATTTAAATACTAGTATTATAATAAAAATATAATTAATTTCGAGTACATGATTAAAATTTGATTTGGTTCGGATCGTTAATCCTCAAATATTATGGGATATTCGAACCTGGTTTGCAGCTCAAATTGCTTCTACTATTTAAGAATCATATAAAGCATGTGCAGGTCTCCTTAAAAGAAATAATATCCAAAATATAACCACCTTTAATTAATTCAACATAAATCTCTTAAAGCATCTGTTGATCATATGAGCAGCATAAAGTTCTGATACATCGACTGATCATCTTAAGCTTTAAATTTAATTGAAAAAGATTTCTAGCACAACACTGAATACGTCGTTCCTATTCGTTCCTATAATAGTTTAGTAATTTTTAAAATAAAAAAAATTATTTAAATTTTTTTTTTTCTCTTCTGTTTTCCTAAGCCATCTAATTTATTCTCTTCTCGAAAATTTAAGAACAGAGAAGCAAACTGTAGCCAAAACACTAATTTTTTTATTTTATATAAAACATTAACGGAAATTATAAATATTTAAATAACGTAAATCTTAAAAAAAAAAAATTGCTACATGCTAAAAAAATTTGTATTTTTATACCCTGTACCGTATGGTACAAAGGGTATATTGTGTTTGTGCAAGCCGAAAATGTATGTAACGTACAGAAGGAGAAGTCGGAGACCCCCCAAAGTTACCTAAAGTATGATCAGAGTGACTAGAGAAGTCGATATACCCATGTCCGTCTGTCCGTATGAACGCCTAGATCTCAGAGATGGTAAGAGCTAGAGCAACCAAACTTTCAGATAAGATCCCTTATTAATCCATAGGAGACAAGTTTATTTTATTTTTTTGATATCGGGACTACATTATATAGCTCCCATAGGGGTGTTTCAGAGGACCTCGAAAAAAAGCAAAAATTTTAGATGGATAATTCGTTTGCTTATGAAGATATCATAACCAAATTTGGCAATAGGAAGTTTTTTAGAAACCCCCAGCACTGTACCAAATTTTATCAAAATCGGTTGACTATATCATATAGGTCCCATAGGATCGATCGGTCGAAAATTTGTTTTTTGTACAAAATTCGTTGTGTTTCGTTTGTTTGTGAAGATATTGTAACCAAATTTGGCATTAAGAAGTTTTTTAGAGTTCCCAAGCACTATGCCAAATTTGATCAAAATCGGTTGACTATATCATATAGCTCCCATAGGGCCGATCGGTCGAAAAAAAGTTTTTGATTAAAAATTCGTCTGTTTTTGGTTGTTTATGAAGGTATCATAATCTAATTTGGCAATCAAATGTCTTTTGGTTTTCGTAAGCAATTTTCCGGATTTTATTGCAAGCAGTGGTACAGGGTATCCCAAAGTCGTCCGCGCCCGACTTTAATGTACGCCATCTTTAACCCTACACCTGTCCTTGGGAGCACTCAGTGTCAGAATTTAACGAATTTTTTATTATAACGATAATTTCGTACACAAAAGTAAATTTTTTTTAAATGTATTTCTGATTTTTTTTTAAATAAAAGTCGTAGAGTAAAATTAAAAAAAAAAAATAATAATAATTTAAAAAAAAGTAAATTTAAAAAGAATAAATAATAGCTAAATCTTTATTTACTAAAATTACTTTCGTATTTCATAAAATCTTATTTTTAAATTTATTATTATAATACAAGTATCTTTGTTGTTCCTTAGTGCTTAGTTAAACAAATAATTTTTATTCAAAATCTTATCTAATGTTAATATTTAAATATATTTATTGGCAATCAAAAACGTACTAACAAACATTTAAAATAATTTTTTAAAGCTTATTTTAAATACAAATGTTAAATCGTATATTCGTTTTTGAGATGTCAATAAGAATTTGCTTATCTTAAAAAAATTGTTGGATCTTTGGCTTGGATAAACAAATTTTTTATTCAAAATTTTATCAAAGGTTAATATTAAAAAAAAAAAAATTGCAATCAACAAATAAAATTAAATGAGTAAAATTTTTTTAAATAAGCTAAATTTAATTTAATAATTTGTTTGGCATCTTATGTGGAGAACTTGCGCTAAAGAGCCCGATTAATCATTTTCATCTATAAAAATAATTAATGTATTCATAATCAAAATTAAAATCGTTAACTATAAAATAATTTAAGGAATTAAATATTAATAAATTAAAAAAAAAAAAATAATTGCTAAACAAAATTTCATCTCACAAAAACTAATTTACAAAATAATTTTACGAATTATTATTTTGTATAACTTATTCTAAAACAAATTATGAACCTTTGTTTTTTTTTAATAATTCGTTTTTGAGTTGTAAGTAAGAATTTGCATATCGTACAAAATTTTTTAGATCTTATTGCCTAGGAAAACAAAATGCTTTTATTTAATTTCAAACATTCAAACAAAGTCTTATTAAACTTAAATATAAAAAAATATTTTTTTACGTCAATTAAAATAAAATTAATTTTTTTTTTTTTTTTAAGTTTTACAATGTTTAGGTTTAACTTATTTTATGATAAACATATCGCAATGCTATGAATAATTAACAATAATAGATAGATAAATGTTAGACAAATTCAAAAAAAAAAATCTAATGATAAATTTTATTTCAAAACAAAAATACATGCTCAAACTTTAAAAAAATTAAATCTTTTATAGACCTGCTAATACATTTACTAGCTGTTTGTTGCTATTTTTAACTAAAGCAAAAAAAATAACAAAGGCAAAGCCAAATATTTTAAATAGTCGGAAGAATGTCACATGTGATTCATATCATTAAAAATAAAAAACAACAAAAAACTAGAAACAACAACAAAATAAACCTAAAAAAAAAGAAAAAGTGCTGAAAAAAAAACAACGAATGTGCATAAATAAATTTAATTAACGTGCGGTTGCCAGCCGTCGCCAATGCCGTTACCATGTCTGGGTCTGTCCAAGCGTCCCACTGTCCATTTGTCCGTCCGTCCGTCACTCTGCCAGTCTAGTGTTTGTTGTTGCTGTTTCTTGGTTTGGTTTTTTTTTTTGTGGACGCTCGTCTGACACTTAAATTTTTGTGGACTTTGCACGGCGGCTCAAGAAAACCAGAGAATGGCATTTATTTGCTGCTCAACAAACATTAAACAGAAGCTAAAAAAAATGTACAAACATGCACATTTATCAAAAAACATAAAGTTTGCATCTAAAAAAGGAGTCAAAAAGTGTACTAAACAAAAAGTTAAAAAAGTAGTAAAGAAAAAGTGTAGTAAATAAGTTACTACCAATTGTTACTGTAGCTGCAGTTTTGATGTTATTATATCTTAACAGCGAGAGCTGCGCGCACTCGCTCACTCTCGAAAAACTTTGTGCTCACTCAAACGATTAACATTAACAGAGCTAAATTTAGAAAGGGAAATAGTTATGCCGCATACAGTAAGTGTGAAGCGTTCAGTGAGTTCCACAGTATTCTCTTCAAAGTTAACAGTGTTATTGTTTTTAATATATCTACAACTCAAATCCTTAGCTACTTTTACATGTTTAGTTATTTAGTAATAGTCCCATTTATTATGCATTATTAACATTGGTCTATAAAATAGCCTTGTCTTCAAGGGCGTAGCCATAGGGGTGGTAGGAGGCGTATTTCTACACAACTCTTTATCACAGCTAGCCATACACAATTTTTGTTTGTAATGTTTTAAAAGCTCTGACGGGTAATTATGTTTTTATTAGCTATGCTAAATATAAAACTGAACTTATTATCTTGCAATTAAATTTCTTTGAATTTATTTAAATGTTTGTGAAATTTTTGCATTGCAATAGTAGAATAAGAATTGAACTCGGTGCGCTATAAATTTTGGGAGAATACTCATACGATAAGGCAATCATAATATGTAATATGGAATGGAAAAAAATAAGGAAATTGGATTTTAAAAATAAGAAAATTTTACCATTTCTTTAAGCTATTTAGTTGTGCAAATAAGAATGAAATAGTTTTGGAGCAACAATATATAAAAAAATGTTTAAATGTTTGTATATAATGCCATATGGGTATTATTATTAATTAATTTTTTCAATTTAATTTAAAAAAAGAGTTTTTTAATTATTTAAAAGACCATTTTTATTTTAAAGACGTCAAAAATGATAATAAATTTATATGATATTATATAGAATACGAATTCAGTCTTTTTGTAATGAAAAAAAAAATGTACAGTTTTGTAGGTTAAAAAGATGGCGTAAAGTCGGGCGCGGACGACTTTGGGATACCCAGTACCACCACATTACAATCAAGTCCGATATATTGCTTACAAACTCCAAAAGATATTTCTTTGCCAAACAAACGAAACACAACGAATTTTGTTCAAAATACGATTTTATGACCGATTGGTCCTATGGGAGCTATATGATATAGTCAACCGATTTTGATCAAATTAGGTACAGTGTTGAAGATCTCTAAAAAACTTCCAAATACCAAATTTTGTTACAATATCTCCACAAACAAACGAAACACAACAAATTTTGTACAAAAAGCGTTTTTTTGACCGATTGGTCCTATGGGAGCTATATGATATAGTCAACCGATTTTGATCAAATTTGGTACAGTGAAGAAGATCTCTAAAAAACTTCTGAATGCCAAATTTGGTTACAATATCTTCACAAACAAACGAAACACAACAAATTTTGTACAAAAAGCGTTTTTTTGACCGATTCTTCCTATGGGAGCTATATGATATAGTCAACCGATTTTGATCAAATTTGGTACAGTGTTGAAGATCTCTAAAAATCTTCCGAATGCCAAATTTGGTTACAATATCTTCAAAAAACGTTTTTTTGACCGATCTGCCCTATGGGAGCTATATGATATAGTCAACGGATTTTGATGAAATTTGGTTCAGTGATTGGAAACTCTAAAAAAAAAACTTTTGGGTACCAAATTTGGTTACGATATCTTCATAAACAAACGAATTATCTATCTAAAACTTTTGGGGTGTTTCGAGGTCCTCTGAAACACCCCTATGGGAGCTATATAATATATCCCCGATATCCAAAATATAAAATAAACTTGCATCCCCTGACTTAATAACGCATCTAATCTAAAAATTTGGTTGCTCTAGCTCTTACCATTTTTTTATAATAAACACTTTTTGAGCCTGGCCCAAAATCACTCCCATGTCTACGCCCATGTACTAATATGCCTACATTTCCTTACTTATGATGCACACTCAATTTAACTACAATCAATACATACATGCTGAGTCTTAGTAACAAATATATATATCTAAATAAATAAATCAACAAAAAAACAATCAAACAAATGCAACAAACCAAAAAAAAAAAAAAAAAAAAACAACAAACATCACGTGCGCGCGCATTTTAATTGCCGGCTAAGCTTAACAGCTGTTACTGTTAACAGTCAACAGCTGCTGCTGTTAAACATAAAAGTTCAACGCAAATAAATGCGCTTGCTCGCTCTCACTGCTTTGGCGCTCTCACTCATACTCGCTAAAGTTTTGTCGCTGCCTGCCGTGTCGGAGCTCAGTTAAAACGACCGAGTTAACATGCCGCTCAAATCATTCGAGTACAGCAAAGCGAGCAGACTGTTTGTTTCACAGCTCGTCGTGTCGGCCGTCGGTTTTTGTGTATAAAAATAATGCAGTCAACTTTAAACGCAAAACAAACTTGAAACAATTAATTGAAAAAAACACAATAGTGAAAAAAAGTGTAAATACAACGGCGCGGTTGTTTAATAAAAAAAATTAAAATATATATAAGCTCTAAACGGTAAAGAAAAGTTTAGCTATTATAATTTGCAAATTTGTGTTTTGGTGTGTGTTTTAGCAACAAAAAAAAATAGCAGCAGCGGCAAAACAAAATTAATTTAAGCTTAAGTTTTTAGTTAAAATATTTATAAACTGAACGTAGCCGCAAATTTTAGCCAACGTAACGTAATGGAAATCTGACTCAAAGGCATATAAAAAGTATGGGGCAGCAGCAGAGCGGGGCAACCGCAACGCGAAAGTTGTCAACGTTGCGTTGACGCCGCAGCATCGTAGCGTCGTTACGTCATTGGCAACGCCGGCGTCGTGCAGCAGCAGCAAAAACAACAACAACAGCAGCAGCATACATATTTTTATGTCGAGTGTGCGTGCGTGTGTGTGTGTGTGTTGTGTGCTGTAAATCAGACAACAATTGTTTTGCGCTTTGAGCAACAACAACAAGAACAGCAACGAAAACAGCAGCACAATGAGGAGCACGATAATTATTAAAAACAAAAAAAGAAATGCAAAAAAAAAAACACGAATTAGTCCATAGGCGATGAGAAACGATAGACAAAACAACAAACAGCAGCAGGCAGAGAAATGTGTGTGCGTCTATTGCAGATACACCAATACATGCACGTATTACAAAGTTTGCGCTCTGTTTCGTTTTCCATTACGTTCCGTTGGCTCTCTGTTGCGCTGTTAACGTTGTGACTGTATGTCGCACAAGTGCGAGCAGCCGCGCGTTAGTGATGTGAATGAAAAGCAGCTAGCTACAGCTTGCTGTTAGAGGACACTTTTATGTTGCGCTGTGTTATCTTTTTCCAAGTGCGCCGCGCTCTTAGGAGTCACAAAAAATTTATTATTCTCTAGTTAGTTGTGTTTTGTTTTTTTTTGTTGTTTAATACTTAATAAATAGTAACAAGTTCTTAATTTTTATACAATTATAGCTAAAGTTAATGCCAATGACAAAACAATAACAGAAAGTACGCAAAAAGTATCTACAAGCTAAAAAAAATAAGCAGCAAACACACACATATAACTATAAATACAAATACAACTACAAATACATAGCAATCTTCATACACATAGCCAGCGTTCCTGTACTCAAGCATTCCTACACGCCGCACAGAAAACAAAAACAAAACAACGTCAACAACAACAACAACAAAATCAACATCAACAAACAAACAACAACACGCAAAATATATCTAAGAAGTTGTACATATATACACGCCATTAACAAGTTAAAGCAGCCCACAACAACAGCAACAAAACAACGCAGCGTCGTCGCCTAACCTCAAAACGACAAAATAAAAAAAAATAAAAAATCTTACAAGCGTTTCGCAAAGTTGCTTTAGATAAATTAAAATCGAAATCAAAATAATATTATATTAAAAAAAAGTGTTGTTATGCCTATTAAACACGAAATATTTTAATTAATAAAAAGGCAAATATTTCAAAGTGTCAAAACATAAATGTATAAAAGCTACAAAAAGCCAAAAAAAAACATAAAAAATTTAATGCTTAACAAAAAGTCTAGAAAATATATCGAAAAACGCACAAATCATAGCGAATTACTTAAAAAAAATTTCTTTCTCTTAAAATCTAAATTGTAAATTTACATTGGCCGCAAAAAAAATACATAGCTAAATATATACTATATAGACGCCGTATACACAACGGAAATCGGAAGTCAATCAGCAGAGCGTTTGTTTTGACAATTTTTTTTTTTTTGCGTCTATCTCTGTGTCTTCACTGTGTATGAAAATAGAAAGCCATGCGACAACACTGAAATCTATATAAATGTATACATATATATATTTATACATATAGATATAAACTAATAAGCAAAAGGTAAGCACATTTTCTGACAGTTTTTCTATTTTTCTTAGCTAGTCTATATTCACACTTAATAATAATCTTGAGCATTGCCTTTTAAATTTATTGCAAAGTGTAAGAAAAAAAGAAGTCTAGACGGGAGTAGTTTTTTGAAGAAAAATAATGCAATACTAAAAACTCGAAAAGTTTTTTAAAAAAGTACAACTCGATGTATCTTAATTTGTCCACCAGTGTACACAAGCTAAAAAAAAAATGTCTTTTATAAAAGACAATTTTTAATTATATGCTCTATTATATTTGGTATTTTTTCAAAGCGCATTCCGGCGACTTCCTGTCAGCAAAAAAAAAAATATATGCTTATATATAAAGTAAACAACAAATTTTAAGAAAATCCAGTCAAAACGTCAACTGACCACATCAATGCAATAAATTTTCATTTCATCATGGTATTATAAGCATGATATACATCTGCTTTATCATTTGAATATATAATTTTGATTTTCATATAGGAAAAACATTCTTTAATGCTTTTTAAAACCCTTAATTTATTTTTCATATATTTTGGGGATTTCTTTTTGCTGCTAGCTGTCATAAAAATTGTACTAATAAATAATGACAGCATACATTACTATATAGGAAGAGAATTTTTATAAGAAAATACCATGGCTTAGTTGCTCATTTGCTGCAGACACGCCCACGTTGTGGTGCTTTTAGGCTTATGAGATACACTAGAACTATAGAAAAAAAAGAAGTAAAATATTATAAACTTTATTATTAAGCAAAGCGGAAAAACTGCCACAATAGTTCTGAATGCGGCTTTCACTTGAGGGGCGCGCATTTTCTTTATAATTCATACAAGACGTAACACATCTTGCAGTTAAATTTCTTACGATTTATTTTAATGTTTGTTGAATTTGTGCAGTGCAGCGTATTCAATGGATGCATAAGAATAGAACTAGGTACAAAAACAATGCTGGCATTTTTAATTTTTATTTTACACTGGTGCGCGGTATAAATCATGGGGAAACACTTATACGAGGCCAGGCAATAACAATAATATAAATGTACATATACATACACGTATGTATGTACTACATACATCTAAGGAAACCCCCAAGACCAAAAAACTGAACCGAAACGAGACCCAGCACAACACATTCCTCTAAACACAGTCACAAAGGCCAAGCTCTGCATAGCGCTTTCTTGCTCACTCGTACGCTAGCTCGCTCGCTCTTTCTGTCCCACAGCAGTCTTGTGCCCCTAATAGGCGCAAAGCTCCAGCTCTATTCAAGAAACGGCAGCATAGAAAAAAAAAGTACGCAAATCACTTCCGTTCAATGAACCCATGCGTAAGTCAGTTGTATGCCATACACATGCACATAATATACACACGTTTTCATGCATATGTATGTACATTTCACATAGATACTCTCTCACACACACACACACACATGTCGAACTACCAAGGTGTTGTTGTTGTTATGCGTAGTATAGCATAATCGCAGGTCTTTGCTATGCAATCTCAAACTCTAGCTAGCTGCTTTACCTGGCCAGCTACCTAGCTGTTTGCTTGCCTTGTTGCCTGACTGCCTGTTACATTGCCTACGACTACCAAGCAGTACATATATTTATTTATATGTATATATGTTTATATGTTATAATATGTGTGTGTGTGTACTAAGTTTGCCTATTGGCCAAACAAAATTATAGGAAATGCTACAACATCTACAAGTGTGTCGCTTTTGTGCTGCCAACTCGTTTTCACATTACACATACGCCGCATTGTCCATTTAACATTTAGCATAAAGCGGCAAACTTTTTTATTATTTTTTTTTTTATGCTGCGCCTAATGCTTAAAGTCTGACATAATCCAACTTAAAGCCTGCAGTCATAATAAAGTTTTTTAAAAAACAATTTGTATCTATTAAAAAGTTATTTTAAATGCAGAAAAATATACAAGTGTTCAAAAGTCAACAAATAAACTTTCAAGTCACATGCATGTTTGACAGCTTCAAGAAGTCAGCAGTTACAGTGGAGCTACGCTGAAGCAAAAAATGCATATTGAATGAAAACTCTCTAGCCGCTATGGGCATATTACAAACTTTTAGTAGCTGTTTAAGCTAGCTTTTTTAATTCTCTAAATGCATCAAAAGCTATTTTAAATTGTTTTTAAAAATCTGGATCAATTTAAATTTGAATATTTTGGATAATAATTTTGAATTATTATTTTCACTTGCTTTTTTCAACTTTGTTATTGTAAATGCAAGTCTTTGGCAAATTCATTAAATAAGGCTATGCAAATCGTTTAAAAGTTTTCAACGTTCTTTTTTTTCAAAAAATTCAAATTTTTTTTTAAAAAAATCATTTTTTCAAAAAATTCACTTTTTTTAATTTTAAGTCAACTTAGTTTTGATGTACTCTTTAAATAAATAATGTTCATATTGTTAATAAAATTTAGTACGAAAAAGATTTTTTTACATCAAAGAACCAGTGCTGGAAAAACATAGATGTTTTTTTTCATAAAATCACTTTTTTAAAAAAAACTTTTTTTTTAAAATAATTTTTTTTTAATCTTAAGTCAACTTAGTTTTGTTGTACTCTTTGAATAAATTATGTTCATATTGTTAATAAAATTAAGTTCGAAAAAAGATTTTTTTTACATCAAAGAAACCAGTGCTGGAAAAACATCGATGCTTTTAACTGGAAAGCGTCGATATATCGAAGTTTACAATTGATAAAGATGAAAATTCTGGCCGGAAGAGAATATTCATTCTCAATATATAAACTGCGATATATCGACTCATCGACGTTTTCCAGTTAAAAGCATCGAAAAAATCGACATTTATTCGGCACTTAAAGAAACATACTGAAGCACCTGTATCCAAATTATTTCCACTAGCATTTAGCATAGCGTTTTGAATCCACCAATTCAGCAAGTATCGAAATTTGTGTACAGTTTTATAAAAAACGTAAACTAATATACTCAATTTTTTATAGAATTTTACAGCGTAATGCAAACAATGAAGAATTGAATGCTGCACTAAAACTCCGTTTGAATAAAATTTTGAACCATTTCTTGGCATTAGATTATTAAATAGATCAAACTTTTTATAAGCTGAGTGCAAATTTGAGACCAAGTCTTCTAAGATTATGTTTTTAAAACACAAATGAATAAAAAGGAAGTCCAATAAAAGCTGGCGCCATTTATTGAATAGATCAAACTTTTTATAAGCTGGGTGCAAATTTGAATGCAAGTTTTCTACGATTATTTTTTTAAAACACAAATAAATAAAAAGAATGTTAAAAAAAGCTGGCGCCACTGGAACAGATAAATTTTATTATCAATCGAGCATCCATGTTTTTGTTTGTAGAGTTTGAAACTACTTGAGAATTAAGTTCTAAAACAGTTGCGAAATTTTCAAAAAATCTTAAATGCTTGTACCAAAAAGATTTGCT
Source organism: Chymomyza fuscimana (assembly GCA_949987675.1). Lineage (NCBI taxonomy): Eukaryota > Metazoa > Arthropoda > Insecta > Diptera > Drosophilidae > Chymomyza > Chymomyza fuscimana. The sequence goes on along the minus strand of OX465089.1, from coordinate 25,788,025 downwards.
GATTTTTTGCCAGCTGTGTGGAAATTTTAATCCAAGTCTTCTAAGATCATACTTTCAAAATACTAATTAGTATTATTAGGCTATAAAAAATGCAGTTTGATTTGGGAATACCCTTATTGGGAGGTAGCACTGTAATATTATTTCAGTTAGTTGATCAATAAATTAATCAAAAGCTAATTAAACAGCTGACTCGTCACGCTGAGTCGCCATGCTAGACTATATATATGTATACACACGCATACACATGTGTCTTGTCTCTGTGTATATATGTATGTATTTATCAGACCAAGGTCTTTTGTGGCTGGCCAAAGTTGTTCTTGCCGTTTTTATTTTTATTTTTGATACTGATGTTGTTTTTGCTGAATGCTTATCAAGCGTCTAGCATTATTTTTGCCCAGTTGTGAGCTTATCAATGGAATGAAATTAAGTTTAAACTCATACAGACACAGTATATATTTACATATCGTCTACTACAAATACAGATGCATACTAGCAGCTGATAGCAAATAGTTGTAGTAGCAGTAACTTACAAATATAATACATAATGTAGCCTATAACAAACGTTAAAAATAACTAAACAAACTCGCACTTAACTAATGCCAAAAGGGTGACACTTTGCTGCAATTAGCTAACACTGGAACTGACAATGCATTCCCTGTACAGCGGCATGATGTGGTTTCCCCAATCAGTTTATAAACACTTGGCAAGGCCATTAGCCATGTGCAAAAATGTAGTGGAAAAAAAAAATTTTACTGCGCTTATCTTTATGAAATATATAAAAGTCAATAGCTCTTAGTTCGAACTACTAGCCTGACATATAGTTTTGTTTTTTTTTTTTTTCTAATCAAAGTCTAGATAAAACGTCTGAGATTCTACAATATCAACAACAACAAAAAACAGTCACGCCAGATAATATGGTCAAAACAACAACAACAAACAGCAACTTTGAGTAGAACAATACAGACATATACTAACTTAAACACACAGATACAAACAAAGACAACAGCCTAATATAAATATTAATACAAATAGACTTCTCTGGATCAAAGTCTAAAATTCATTTGGCTGTCGTTTTTATATGCATATATATTTGCTTTGTTTTTTGTTTGATTTACTGTTGCCTATTGTTTTTATTGTGCTTTTTAAGCGACTTTTTGCGCATTTTGAAGCTAACAAAAAGCCTGCTCCAAAAATGTTTTACTTGGCTTTTGTTTTATTTATTTTATTAAATGTAGTACGTTTTGCTTGGATTGGCCCAAGTCCAGAGCTAGCCAGGTGAACCGGTAGAATGTGCCTAGAATTGGTTTTATTTGCGTTGTCTGTGTAGACTTTTGTTGTTATAACATTTACTAAAGACTCAAAAAGTTATCTTTCGAATAGAAGTATATTTGCGTATTTAGTAATGTTAATTTGTTTTGTGACTAGAACAAAAATCAAAAGTTTTTGTTATTTAAATGAGATACAATGGCATAGTAAGGTCTAAAATTGTGTCAAAGAAAATGTTTTAGATTTAGCGCAAACGCTACTTACAAGACATTTAAATAATTTAAAGATACAATTGGTTTATTTACCAAACGGTTATTAAAACTTTCCATTATCAATCGAAACTCACGAATTTCATGCCTGATGTTGCTATTTAGTGCTTTTATTGATAGTAAATTATCAGTATAGCAGAGTATTTTAAACAGTACGAAAGAAAATTAACCAAAGGTGTTAAATCACAATCTCTATTAATGTCATGAAGCATTCATGTGCCGTATGGCCTGGAGCGCCTTTCTGTTGAAACCATATGTCACTTACATGGCCACCATGTTGTTGCCACAGATAAGCCTTATTGTTGGAAACTGCCGAAAACAGGAAGTCGTAATATTTTCCACCAAATATTGTTATAACGCTTGTGATAAAAAAAATATCGCAGTTTTGCCTAAATTAAAAAATTTTGAAAAATTTTTTTTTACGAAATTTTATGTATTATAACAAAAGGCAAACTTTTATCTAAACGAATATTAAGTTGTAAGGAAACAAAATTGTAGTTTGTGTTTAAGGCTTTGCTTTAAATACAATGTATAGGGTGGGCCAACTGTTGGTTTGCTTGTTAATTGCATTTTATTCATATATTTTGCAACAAAATTTGGCAAATGTTTGTTATATACCAAATGGCGCCCAAATAGCCGCCGCGACTGGCTCTACTGGCCCATATGCAAACATCGTAATTTTCGATGACATTTTTTTGGACAAAAACTAATTTGGCTGTTCTCCTATCCATTGAACGAATAAGCGACGCTGATAATGGTCCGTTGCCTCATTTGAATCTTGAAAGCGTGCAAATGCAGATCCGCATGCAAAATTTGACGCAAAGTGGTTCTAGCAAGGTCGATGTTCCCGGAGACGCGTCGAGACTGGACTCAGCTATGTTTTTTTCACAGAACCACCATTTTCCTTGTACGCCTGTACCACTTTTAAGCGTTGTTCGATTGTTAAACGATCCATGACATAAAATTGAGTAGTTTTGAGCTTGACATATGTCAAAGAGCCTCCACTTTGGGCGGGTATGTTCCGAATTATGAGTGTTTAACAACCAAACCAACAGCTGGCCCACCTTGTATAATTTTTTAAAAAATTATCAAATGCTTAAAAAACTCTGAAAACTTTTTTTTTTATAATGTATATATCTTCAAAATTTGCACAAACTTTTACAACTTAAGCAACAATTTTTTCAATTTCCAAAAATTCACAATCTATAACAGAACCAACGCATGTAAGCCCACTCCTTTTTTCCGAACAAAGGATCTATAGTTATATATATAAAAAAAGGAATTTTTGGTAAAATAGTAAATAAATAAATAAATATAAACTAATTCGTAGCTCTAGCACGATGGATGCATTTTTTAACGATATGCATCATGAATTGGCCAGAGACTAGAATTTAGAAAAACAAAGTTGAAAAAAGCAAGTGCAAATAAAAATTACACATTATTTTCGGAAAAAGCGCATCTTTGCCGAAAAGGGTGACTCACAATTCAGAATTTGTCAAGAATGCTAGAAGTGAAGTGATAGAGGAAACAGAAAGGTTACTGTGATTAGAGCATAAGACCCGGAAAGGAGCAAAATGGAATGCTTTACGAACCCCTGAACTTCTTGCTCGATGGAATCCCCAAGCTATCAACCCACTGTCGACAGGTCTGTTCGCGGCAAGTTCGAATATTTATGAAGGACAACTACTTCGAAAATCGTTAAAATTTAAAAAAAAAAAAAACCTGTTTTAAAAGCGTACCGTAGTTAAAAAATGTATTTCTGATAAACAACAACATCTACAATGTATAATATGCTATGTTCTCATGGCCCTGGCTCATTTTTAGTGTTTTTCATTTTGTAAGCTAGTGTTATGGAAAGCATCTTATAATGACAGCTCATAAACAGCATTACGACTTGGTTGCGCCCAATAAGTAATATGCCCGACTAGACTATGCTAAAGAATCCGCTTCAAAATGCTCACCAAATGACTTGACTGACATGTGGCCTTTGTGTGATTTGGTTCGAGCATGTGACGTCTCAAGAACAAAAAAAAATAAATAAAAACCAGATAACAATCTAATATATATTTTTGTTACTAAACATTGAATTAGTCAGCTAGTGTCGGGGAACTAGAATCAAAATTTAATTTCAAAAGTGAAATTAAAATTGCAAGTTCAAATAAAATGTTTAACAACTACAACAACAATAAAAAAATGCGCATGTGTTCATTGATAAACACACATATACATAGATATAGCCAGACATTAGACATTCCTAAAAAGTCAAATGCTAGACAGAAACAACAACGACAATAAAGACAATAACAATCTTTATTACACGCGCCGTGTCGGCTGATTATGTAATGTTATAAAGGCCGGCGAAATTCGTCCACATTGTTGGCATGTAAAAATTAATGAATGTCTCTCTGGACACAATATTGACTATATAGTATATATTACTACACAGATGAGCAAGCTTGGGATGCCAAAATGTGCATACTCTGCTAACGCCAAAAGATATCAACAATATTATATCGCATTGCTGTAGTACTAAAAAAAGTCTTGAATAACAATTAGTTGAAAAAGCATATGGTCACACTAGCAAATGACAGCGAACGAATGAATGAAAACCTAGTTTCGCTTGCCGACTCAATATATTTGTTGGAAGCCGACTAGCTACCTTTGGAAACAAGGTGTCAAGAAGGCATGCTTGAAGCAGAGCTCCTCCGACAGCGGAACTGGTTCTTTTGATCAGTAATGAAAACTATGTAAAAAGTTATACTTTTGGCAAATTAATCGAGCAGCTGTTTATAATTTAATTAAAAAAGAATGGTTGTCGCAACTGTTCTTTAAGTTTAATTTGGGGGCCCGCTGAAAGGGCATTCCATTGAAAGGACCTGGTAGTGTGCTGACTAGCTGCATTATGTATTACTTAGTGCAGAAGACATTAGGGAAGCATAGCTTTATTACAGACCGTAATTCGATTATTGTTTGTTCTGAACAGTTTCAAAATTAGACACACTCGAAGGCTTTATTAGCGACTTACGCTGACGATATCGCCATTCTCTACAGCTCCAGTTGCCGACTTGAGGCGGCTTACACTGGTTAACTGGTGCAGGAGATTGAATTTGATGATAAACCCACGGAAGACATCAAACCCTTGCTTCACACTTAAAAGAACAATCATCCCACCCATACAGTTAGAGGGTGTGATACTGTGCCCCGATCTGGCTCTACAGGCTGCAGATTTGGAGTATCGCAGCAAAGACAAGCTGTCAAAGTATACAGGTACTGCAAAACCGAATTTTAACGCAAATAAAAATTTGACGCTGCATCGTGACCTTCATCTGAACACATTAGAAGAGCATATAGGAAGGCACACGAGTGGGTACAGTGACAAACTCAGGTGTCATAGCAGTGAACTCGCCAGGAATCTACTTCCAGCTAGGCCTCTTAGGCGGTTCAAGAAACAAGGATTCGCCAGAACGATTAAATCGTGACGATTCTCCACCCTCTTATTAATCCTCGCACGAAGTTTGGCTTTTTTGGATTGTTATTTCTGTTAAGGTACATTCTGCGTACGGATTCAACACTTATTTTGTTGATAACAAAAAAAAATAAAAATTTGTTGGAAAAATGTTAGTATTTGCAAATTATTACAGTTCAGGCCTTTTGGTCTGTATTATTCAAATGTATGTCATTTTCGTCCAAATTCATAAATATGTATTCTAAATTTTATATGCTAAATTTTAACGCTCAACTTAATTCTTGAATAAAAGTTTCATTAAATATCGCACGATTTGCAAATGTAGTTACTTAAATTTATTTATTTATTAATTTAAGTACATATATTATACAATAGTATACTTAAGAGACTAGAGAGCTAGCAACAATTTCCTACGAATCGAGTTAAAATTTCTTTTGTACCAAACTGCAAAATCATATGTTTTGGCGAAATATGGTCACACTTTTTACAGCTTTTTACAACAAAAATGGCGTTCTGCTATTTTCCTATTATTAGCTGTTTTTTTGATTTTAAGAAAGTTGTGCAATTTGGCTGTTTATCGAAAAATTAAAATATTTTGATTTGTCTTACAACCATGAACAATTTCATACAATCACCCAACACATTATTCTATCGATTGCACGTACAATCTGTTCGATAAACAGCCAAGTTGTACAACCAGTCGCATCATGTATGGCTTGGTTTATAAAACTTGCAAAACCTATATAATTTTTATCGATTAACTTGAGGAATGACAAAATATTTATAAATTTTATTTCTGGCTTGAATTTTAAGCTATAAATTGGCTAATAAAAGATACCAATAATTTTTGCATAAAGTAGTGCATCGTTACTGTTGTAAGACATAAATAAAATTGTTATAATAAATCATTAAAACGCTAAATTTCAAATTTATATTTTATGTCAATAAAATTATAGCGAACTGACTTTAAACACAACCCTGTCACACTTTTAAACTAAATGACGCAGCTTGCCACAACTTTTATCGATAAATAATATTCATCGAAGACGTCTTATTTTTGGCTTTTTTTTACAAATATCTTTTGTAACTTATAATACTCTTCTATACTCTTGCTTTATACATAATCTATATGCAAGCAGATATATAGTATAATATATATATGCGTAGGCGTCACAATGATTAGCAAATCTGTTATGTTGACGGCTATGTCTTTGTTGTTGCTGTTACCATTGATGTCTGGGCATGTGCAAGTCAAATCTATTGTCAACCAAGTTACAATGCCTGCCCCTCGTACACTCACATCGTCCCCTATATAGTACACTTTTTATGTGGTTTACATTATTGTGCTATATATTCACACGTACGTTGTAAAGTTTTGATTAACAACTTGGGAGACATCGTTCAAGCTCGTCTGACGGGTGAGGGACACCAAAGGCGAGGAACTGAGCTACTCAGACAGCAGCAGCAGTAGCAGCTGTTTAAGCTGATAAAGCTTATAGGGGCCTAGAAAACGGAAATGAGCAAGCAAACAGCTCTTGATAGTAGACACAACTAAGCTTTAACTTGTGCGCCAGCTCAGAGTTCTATTTTCTGAGTTACTCAAGTACGTTAGTACAGTAAGGAAAATCAGCACGAAAAACTGAAAACAGTGCATAAAAGTTGAAATACCCTTGGGACGCACTTGAGTTGAATATATTTTTCAAATATTTGGGGCTGTTTCGAAATAAATGTATGTAGAATTCTAAGCAGGGATTAAACTTTTCTGGAGTGCTTACTTAGACTAGCTTGTTCATGTCACATATCATTCTTCACTATCATTATAATGATATCGAGCCTATTGTGTCACGTTTTAGCCTTAAAGCTTTTTAAGCAAACCAGTTTAGTAAGTGGGAGATTCTTTTAAACCAATTTAGAGAGTAGTAGCTTGGGCCATCAGGGAACTGCGCTGTGATCCAGTCTGCTGACTCGTTTTTATCTTAATATAGGGTGGGCCATCTGTGGGTGGATTATGAGTATTTAACAACCAAACCAACATGTGGCAGCGATTGCCTTTCCACGGATATTCAGGGGCCATTTAAATCAACTTTATTGCCTTGACCCAGTTGGTTTGATTTGCTAAGGTGTTCCAGAACTAATTTAGAGATTATTCTAGCTCCCATGTCTGCGTTTCTCGCAACTCTGACAAGAGAGGATATAATTGCTTTTTCCTTAAACTGGTAAGCCTACTAGACTAACGTTTTCATGCTTGCCTGTGGTAAAGTCATGTTGTTGCCAGACTTCTGAATATTAAGCTTGCAAAATTCTGGCTTAGTTAAGAAGTTTTTCTAAAATATAAGGGGGCTCCGCTAGCAGTAAACTTATGTAGCTCCTAACACTCTCACTGCAATACTCAGTTGCAACTTTTATAACCAAGTTAATATACGCTCTATGAGGACACTTAAAATAAAGTCAATAATGGTAGACTTCAGTTTCTACAGTTGGCTTTTCAATCACTCAAACAGACCAAGAGCATTGTTTTTATATAGTATACATGTCGCTCTTTTTATATACGTACGTCTGCTTGTGCATACTGCATACATATATACGTACATATATAAGCCAAGTTCTCACTACATTTATCTCTGTCTTGCGCTCTCTTATTCTAGTAACAGTGCAAACAATGGCTTATTTCTTAGAAATTTGTCTGGGACATCAGCAGACAGCGTAAAAGTTGTTGTCGTTGTTTTTGTATTTTTCAATTTTGCAGTTGGTTTTTTTTTTTGTTTAGCTTTATATCAAGCAATAACAACAACAACTGAAGAAGAAGCCCTATGCACTCGCTCAAATTACCATAAACTTGCCAAATCTGACCAAAACTCTACACACAGACGCTATTATGGCCAAATTCTGTTGGTGTTCTGCGTTGTTTTTTTGGTTGGCCAAAATTTATTAGAAGCCTCTATTGTGCGCTGCGCTGTTGCCTGTGGCCTACATTTATCAATACAAAAGCCGCAGCCGTGCCTGACGTCTGTGCCCGCTCTGATTATAATACGCCGGCTGGCTTTGGGTATCCTATTTTATGGCGTTGCCTCATCAATGATTTATTTGCGTATCGCGTGTGCGCACAGCATGTGTTGGTATATATGTGCATATATGGTATATATGTCTGTGTGTGTGGGTTTGTCCTTTTTGGCAGCTTCGACTTGGGTTTGGCACACAAAATGCGCAACTTCCTGCCTGTATTTTGTTTTTTTTTTCTACTGTCTTTGGTATGTATGCTTCGTTTGGTTTCCTTTTTTTATTGGTTTTTGTAGTCTGCTTTGCCGCCTTGTTTCTTATCCGCAAAAACCTCCAGACATCCTTGATTGCCAAAAAAGAACGCAAGAGCGACGAAAAAAAAACAGTATAAAAAGCATAAGAAATGTAGGTCAATAGAATTTTTATTGCGTAATATTGTTTCTTGGAATTTGTATGCATGCTTGTGCTGTGTATACGAGTATGTTTGTATCTGTATTGGAAGAGCATTTTATGTGTATCTTTGAGATACTTACTTACACTTGACATTTATGAAAATTGAGCACATTTATATTTTTTGTTTACTATACGTTATTGGCTGATTGATTGCTAATGAATTTATTTAGAGTATGCAAATTTAAATTGAAGATATATATTTTGTTTGGTTGTTGAAATGTAGAGTGTTGAGAAATGAGTAAACTTTTGAGTATGAGTAGTAATAAGCAGCTTAGAGCATTGTAGCTTATATTTTTTTTGGATAGTAAGCATGAAACAATGCCTATATAGAACTGTTGAAATTAAAGGATTAAAGGAAAAATTATTTAGTTTGATGTATATTTTGACTGCGATATTCTTGTGTTACTTTTTGGATAGTAAAGTTCTTAATACTAAATACACAATTTCTAACATTTTTTTATACATAATGGAAATATATTTTTGTGATCGTCAGAATGGTGCTTATAACTACTGAGATATCAGTATTCTAAAATTTTATTCCGTTTGAATGGATGCTGAACCTCGGATCGAAAGATAATCGGTTTATATTTAGCATGAATCTTTAAAGTTTGTTGAGATGTTTTAGATATTGCAACGAATTTTGTGCAGTATACGAAAGTTGTACTAACTAAGATAATATGAAATTTGCAACAGTCGACTTTTCCAAAGCAAATTTCTGTGCATGCAATTCTTCCACAATACGATTTTTTTTAAGTACAATGTTCTAATAATCGCCCTATAACGAATTTCCTATAGCAAATATTCTGTGAGTTTCGATATAGGGAAATCCTCTACAACCAATTTTTGCAAATTACGTTTTTTTTTTGTTCAAATACACTGTGCTCTACCTATATCGAATTTCCGATAGAGGAAGCAAATAGTCTGTGAATTCAATATAGATTTAATTTGAGAACGATTTTCTAAAGTTGGGTTGGGATCGTGAGTAATGCGAACTATCGAGTATAGAGCCCTTGTGTTTTCCACTTTCAGCCGTGCTGTAAATTTTAAATTTTTTGTTGTCGATAATTTCTTATTTTTTCCTTACTCGTTTTGATAAATTCACATATTTCCCTTATTCTTTTCGTTAAATTCTCATATTTCCCTTACTCAAAGCAGTTGAGCTTTAGGAATAATTCTTAAATATTGCACAAAATTAAAACATAAATACTATCTTTACTGTTTCTTGATCCATCTTATTTGGTTCTTATGATCTGCCTATAACGTATTTCTGCAAAACGAATTTCCTATAGAACGAACAAATAGTCTGTGAATTCAATATATGCAACACAACATCCCTGTTATCGGTTGTTGAAAAAAATATTGAAAAAATTATTTCAGTTTGAAGTATGGACTTTTGAACCTTTTGCATCCGATTCCTTTTAATTTCTTTTGCAACAAAGTACATACTCGAATTCGTTTTGGTGAAATTGGGATAAATTAGTTTAGATACTACGATATCAAAGAATATTTAAAAAATTATTTCAGTTTAAAGTATGTACACTTTTGAAACTATTTTTTTTTTTTGATTTGTTGTATTCCTCTTGCAACAAAGCAGTCGAATTCAAACCACCTAAAAAATTCGATTTGGTAAAATCAAAACGAAAACGTATATTTTGTTTGTTTTCGTTTGCCGTAGCACGGCTGCAAAAAATTTAACCAAATTTCCTTGCGAAAATACGAGTTCGCGGTGCATTGAAATTTGCGCATTTGGCAGGGCTTTTATTATTACAATATAGATATTTCCCTTAATCTAACTGCCTAATGTATAAATTATTTACCATCCGGTCACAGTCTATTTACCCACATACAATTTCAAAGCGGCAAACTGTTCATTGCCAACCAAATTAAAATGTTCCATCATTTTCAGGGAAATCCCACAAAAGCTTCGACAGTTGGTTAGAAAACGCCGGGAAAAAATCACGTCATTTAATATTTGTCTGCTAAAAGGTCTGTCTCTAAGCTCTTAGATATAGAAGGATTTTCTATTTTTGGAATTTGTTTTTTTTTTTTTGAGCTCATAAACCGCACGTGTTTTTGTGAGTCAAAAAATGTAAAAAATAAATCGATTATTGTTGGCTGTCGCAATTATGGCAGATTATAAAGTCTGCTGATAATGACCGGCATGTACATATGTCTGGCACGGTTGACGACAGCAGCTTAGCCATTATACATAATATATGGATAGTTTTTTTTTTTTTAGTTGTATATAGTTTTTTGCATACATATGTGTATGGAAAATAATGGGTTTGAATAATTTAATGGTCATTGGCCAACCGCAAGAGCGATATAAGAAATGATTTGAAACGAATGGAAATCGAATAAACCAAAACCAACAACAATAACAACAGTGTCTACAAATTCAAATTGTCGTCTGGCTGTTGTGCCAGATACAGCTAGCGACAACAACAATTACAAAAAACAACGACAACAACAGCTCATAAAAATCAAAATAAAATTCTTAAACATTGTATCTGTATATAGAGACAAAGAAGCGCAGACAGAGATAGAAATAGATTCCCACATAGGCCTCGAAAATAAATTGTCATAGAACAACAAGAACGTATAAATTTAAAACTTTTTTTTTTTTTGTGTTTTTATTTACGAATAATTCTTTTTATATATATGTAGGGGTATGTTGTTGTTGTTTTTGTATACATGCTAGAGCGGGAAGACACTATTTAAAAATAGATAGACAAATTGTCGCGTCATGTAGAAATCCAACGACAAAACAAAACCCAATTGCATACAAAAAAATAAAAGTTGTGGAATACGATAATGTAGCACATGACGACTATTAGATACGCTTTAAACGTAACAACATATTGAACTAGATATTTGGGAAAATTTTTGTGCTGAGGCAGTAAGTGTAGAAAACTGTACAGATAATGGCTACTATAAGATACACTTTAACGATATCAACATATTGAACTAGATATTTGGGAAAGATTCTGAGCCGAGGCAGTAAGTCTAGGCTACATTTGGGAATATGCCATCAATAAGATAGGCTTTAACGATATCAACATATTGATTAGATATTTGAAAGAAATAATTGGACCGCGGCAGGAAATTTAGGGTATATTTAGGAATATGCCCACTAAAAGATACCCTTTAACGATAACTAGATATTTGGCAAAGTTTCTGAGGCGACGACAGTAAGAAACGCCTTAACGATACATAACATATTAAATTAGATACTTGATAAGGTTTCTGGGCCGAGTCAGAAATTGTAAGGATCTTCGTAGTGAACATTAGCTCACTGCCTTAAGAACCAATGGCTTTAGATGCTGCACAGAAGGCACCAGGTAGAGATTGTGCGTCAACTTGGTTACATTAGAGAAGATATCCCACAGGTTACGATATTTTAGTAAAAAAAAACAAGAGTTTCCAACTCTTTCAGATTAAATGCCATTATACATGTACAAAGGTATAATAAGTTCGTTCAACTGGTAGAAGAAGGCTTGGCAGACCCTTTGAGTATATATATTCTTGATTACCATGAGCAGCCGAAACAATATAGTCATATCTTTCTGCCCGTCCGTAAGAACTAATGCATCTCAGTGACTTTTGAAGGAGACCAAATTTGACGTATAGATGCGCATTATTGTAGGGCAGTTCAATTTTGTCGATTCATGTCGATATCTTACACAGTTCCAGCTCAGAAGAACTTGGCGGCTTCAAGCCACTCTCCAAATTTATTACAACTATACGCTATAGTCACAAAAACCGGTGTATCGACTCATGTATTCGATTTACAAAGTTTCGGGGGTTTTCAGCAGCTTAGCCCACGTCCTGACTCTCTGCCGGGGTTGTAGCTAAAAATTAACAAATTTAAACCCGTCTGCCTAGAAGAATCTTTATAGAACTGCATTGGTGTAGGGTATTTTAGAGTCGGGCAGAGACGAGTGTAGCATTTTCAAACTCTTAGAAGGGTATATTTTGGTCAGGATGTCTCAAAATGATTGTAGAAGGCCTTACGTGGGTTGGCATGCAAAGCACGCAGGTTGCGGAGCCCACTAGTTTTAAGCTTTTTTTGTGGTAAGCAGTATCGATGAGTTGTTGCAAACTTTTTTAAAGCTAAGTATATGTAAAAAGAAGTTTGGGTTTTTTTTTAATTTTTCGCATTCAAAAAAAATTGGAGGGGTTGCGGAGGGTGCAAAATGGATTTATCTCAATGCAAGGGGGTTGGCATGCAAAGCACGCAGGATGCGGAGTCCCGTAGTCTAAAGATTGATTTTTTTTTTGTGGTAAGCATTATCGATGAGTTATATCAAAATTTTTAACGCCTAAATTGAAAGTTGACTTTTTTTTTAATAAATAAAAAAAAATTTCAGACAATGGGTAAATGGGGAGGGTGCAACCATTTTCGCCCAAAAAAAGGATTTATCTCAATGCGTTAAGGGTATTATTTCAAGAAAGTTTTTTTCGTAAGTGGCGCGATGGGAAGGTAATTTAAAGAAAAGATTTTGTTTATTAGGCTCACATAAGTTTACATGCCAGATACGGTGGCTTTAGCTTTTGTGTAGATTAAATATATATATTTAGGGAAAATGCAATTTTAAGGAATTAACTCTATACATTACTAGCTACCTTTATCTATTATTATAGTTTTTAGTCGTTCTTGATCGTTTTGACAGCATTATATTCATAGAGAGTATAACTGTGCCATATTTCGAAAATGTTTTGTTTGCCTTGAAAAGTGTGAAATTTACCCATCTTATCCGCTCCGACATCAGTTGACGACAAACTTAAGCTGCGTACGGAAAAAGCTTGCCTATAGGTTTAATTTGGCAACCCTGCGCCTAAGCTCTACAACATGCATCTTTATATATCGTACAATATTTTCTACAACAATAATGTACATTAAATTAACCTTATGTCCACATCTTAACAGGAAACACCCTATACTCAGAGTCTATAAAATCAAAACGTCTAACGAAAAATAATAGCTACACAGACGTCAACTTTATTTGTTGTTTTTTCGAATGCTGTTAAAATACAAAAAAAAAAAACAACAAAAAATTTGCATTATCGGCGTCTGGCTTGTGTACTGTGTTTTTATATTGTCTGTTTTTTCTCTTTTTTTTTTTGTTTCTACTTTGAAATTGTTTTTGTTATTCCCCCCTCGATTTTTAAATTTAGCCTTAAGCCAAAATAAACTTAAATTGTTGCAATAAAAATTTATTGTATTTGCCAGTGTATTTTATTTTATTTTTATTGCATTAGCCTTTTGTCGAAAAGTTGCAACAAATGGCTAATCAATTTTATCGTTAAATTTACAGAGAGAGAAGTGTACAACATTTTTTTCACAGAACCCATTAAGTAGTCTGCTAATTTACCAAGGCAAATAAATCGATTAAGCTCTGAACTGTGACGCATTGAATGCATAAATTTGCATACAGACGACATTTGTTTCGAAAATAAATCAGCGTAGCCAACTTTAGTTTGAATACCAGACATATTTTATATACAAACATATATATTTATATAATGTATCTGTATATTTTATTTAAACTTAAGTACAGAGTGCCAAGTGCAAATTATAGCAACTGTATGCTCTGTGTTTTTTGCAACTATTTCCGCAATAGGTTTCACTTTGTAATTGTTTTTCATGTTTTGCCGACTTTGGGCATCTTAAATTACAACTTGACGACAAATAGCACAACTGCTACAAAAAAAACAACAATAACAACAACAATAGCTAAGTAAAGGCTAAGTAAAACATCAAAGAAATTTGCCGCCGCCTTGAAGTCTCATATTTTATTTACTTGCAAAGTACATTTTTTTTTTTCCTATTTCTTTCCGTAGTTTTTCTTGCACGCTCAATAATTAAGTCTTTAGGTGTGACTTTTTAATCAAGCTAAAAAATGCGAAATATAATATATATGTATAGTATATAAAAAAAAAAATATACTACAACCAAGCGTATAAACATGTTAAAATTAAATATTTATTAGCAACTATTTCTATATATAGTACATTTATATTCTGTGAATAGCTTTCGCCTCGAATTTAAGCTAGGTTTAAAAAAAAACTTTTAATTTAAAGAATTAAATTTATCTACTGTAATAGTAGTGTAATGAAGATATAACTTTAATTTATTTTTTAATTAACAATAAGCATGAAATACATGCATTTTTATTTTTCCTCTGTGACTTTGTTATCAAGCAAAATAATATCTCTAGAGGACGTATGAGTTGGTAACAGAACAGCTGTTTATAAGTCATTAAAAGTAAGCTTAAAACTCTCCAGCTCCAAAATAAATCTAATTAAACGGTTAAAAAAACAAAACGAACAATTTTATTCAAATTCCGTATTTTTCTTTCGCCATCTACTCATATTTCCCTTGCTCATTGTTAGCACAGCTTTACAGCTTTTTGCTATTCCTATTACTAGGGAGGTTCGGTTTGACTTGTGCATGCTAAATTTTGTGTTGATTCACAAAAAAAAATAATTCAAAATATTTATCAATAACTATTCAACTTAAAATTAGCCCTAATAGAATCTAAGAATATCAAATAATATTTAAAAAATTATTTCAGCTTAAAATGCGTACACTTTTCAAGCTATGTTGCCAATTAGTTTTAATTACTCTTGCAACAAAACATTCGGTTTCAAACCACATAAAAAATTCGTTTTGGCGAAATTGGGAGCACCAAACATTCGGTTTCAAAACCAATCCGAATAAACTGTTCGGATTATAAAATTTTAATAAGTTTAAAAAAGCCCTAAATTACAAAAAAAAAATAAAAAAATGTCTAATTATATTTAGTTAATTTTTATTTTTAACATTTCTCAAGCTCAAACAAAATTTTTGAAGATTGCCAAAGTTTTTAAAGCATTTTATCAAACATTTCTTAAATGCTTACTAATTAGTTATATTAGACAACTATTAATAAGCTTTCACTAATTATTTTGTTTGGTCGAAAATCGCAAAGCCAAATGTTAGTATATATATTATATATTAATATATTAATTAGTTACACGCGTGCTTTTTAATTTGCACGGTTAAGTTTTGTGTTGTGCAGAGAATAGATACAGTAAGCTTGTATATCTATAGATGTATCTATGTGTCTCTGTGCGCAAAGGTTGCTGACCAAACGTTTTACAAAGAAAGCGCAAAATATTTAAGCCAAGTAAAAAATATATATACTATGGTATATACATTTGTTTATAAACTCATTGACGTGCGACTGATAACAACAGAAACATATTCAATGCTTATCAAGGCTGCAAATGAAAGAAATGCTTGCCATAAAGTATCTCAGAATGAACCTTTAGAACGTAATTCATTGATAGATACGACAAAAATAAAATGTGAGTCAGTCGGAACAGCAAGATACTCTGCATCTACTTTTCGCACAAATATTTAGTGAGTATTGTAAAAGTTTTCAAGAAATATGATTTAAGGGCATAGAGGTGCCGAGGCTACATACCAAATTGTTGACTACAGCTTGTTTACACAGACACGGCTTAGCGTCTCCCGAACCACGCCTACTGCCGCCTGTTATATAGCACAGTCGGCAAGTCTATAATATATGTGGCCCTATGTCTGTAGGGTATAAGAATGTTAGCTGAAATTACAACGCAATTCAGCAGCTATGCTTAACACTGCGTATGAGTAATATTTGTTGGGCCTGCTGACATTACGTATACGCAGCAAAATTCCAAGAAAATTGTCACGCTGCAAAGCAAATTGACAGGCAAATGACATGTGATGAGAAACGCTGCGAGTATATAATATTTGTGGCATGATGTGCTAGGTAAGCTATTGGGGCATGTCAACCTAAATTCAGGTTAACAGTCAAAGTACGGCTCAAAACACGGAACGCATGTGCGTTTTAGTGTATTAGTGTGAAGAAGGGAAAAGCCAAAGCAAGTGTGCGAAATGGCACAACAAATGGGCGAAGTGGTGTGTTGTTGGCAGGGGAGCTCGTTGTCGTTGCCAGTGTTGCAAAACGCTTTTTTAGTTGACATGCATAACTAAAACCAAAGCAACTGGGGGCAAGAAAGAGTAAGAGCAAGCGATGGCGTTGGTCTGCAACTTGCTGCAAGTTGCACATGTTGTTGCATACACTGTGGGGCAGCTTTGTACTACATATGTAATATATAGTATATAAAAATGCATTTGAGAGACTCTAAAAATGTGTATGCGTATGTGTGTGTATGTAGGTGTGAGTGCATAGCAACACATAATAGTTGCAATGTCTTGCTATATACTATGTGCATATATATGTATATGTAACAAGTATGTATGCAACTAAGAGGCGTTTTCTTACTCTATCTGCTTTTGTCATATACGTGTATGTATAATATAACTGAGTAAAGTAAATTTAAAACCAAGACAAAGTAAGATATAAAAGAAATTGTTTTACTTTTGTAAAGGTTTTTGAACCGACGCTTTAATCGATGCACTTTACATGAAACTGTGCGGAATGGGTCATTCACGAGGGAGAAGAAAAAACATTACAGTAGAATAAAGCAAAAAAGTGGGTACCTCCAAATGTATAATATAAATAGTTGTACTAGCTTAAATTCTTATAAACTATTGCTACTTTTCCGCTTTCCATATGAACAGCTAAGTCTTATTTCCATAATCTATTTCCAGCTGCTACCTAAATTGTATGTACATATCATATATATTTTTATTATTATTATTATTATTAAGCCTTGTTTGGCGTCGAAAGATTCCAAACTGCCTCTAAGTTGGGCATAGGCTATCCACAAGTAGTCTCCATTGTCTTCTTCGTAGAGCGGTTTCCCTGAGCTCGATGATATTAGTATATCGCCTGCTGCCACGTTCCACGCTGGTGTTGATCTCGTTCAGGACAGATCGTCTCCAGGTAATTTTCGGGCGGCCTCTTCGTCTATTGCCTTGCGGGTTGTATTGCAAGGACATATATGCGATGTCGTTCGGTGGTTTTCGCAATGTATGGCCGATCCAGCCAAGCTTCCTTCTTCGAATTTCTATATTGACGTCCAGCATACCAGTTCTGGACCACAGTTCTTCATTTGATATTCGGTTGGGCCAGAACATTTGTAAAATCTTACGAAGACAACGATTGACATAGCTGCGTATTTTCTGCTGTACTTGTTCTGTTACAAACAAATGTTTCGCAGCCATAAAGGAGTACGGACAAGACACAAGATTTAAAGATCGAGATTTTGGTTCGGATACTATAACAATTCGATGACCAGATCTTGTTTAGTCGTGTAAAAGCACCGATTGATTTTTTAATTCTTGCCGTTACATCGGTCATTGTGCCTCCGCTAGGTGTTATTGCGCTTCCCAAATATTGAAATTCACCGACTCTTTCAATTTGTCGGTCGTATAACGTTAAAGGCTCTTCTGACGTCGCATTGATTCTCATTTCTTTTGTTTTGGTCACGTTGATAAGCAGACCAACCTTTGCTGATTCGAGTGATAGATCCTGTAGCTTTTTTTGCATGTCAACATGTCTATGCGAGAGTTCGCACTTGTCATCTGCATAGTCGAGTGATTCCAGTCTTGCTGCGAGGTCCAGTGGGTTCCATATGATACCCCTTGGTTTGTCAAGCGTTGCACGCCTTGTAACTGCATCAATGACTATGAGAAATATAAGTGGCGACAGTAGGCAGCCTTGCCTTACTCCCGAAATTGTTGTGAATGGTTCTGACACTTTGCCGTCATGAATCACTGAGCACTTAAAACCTTCATAGCTGCGTTTTATCAAGGATATAATTTTTTCAGGTGTTCCGATGTTTTTGAGTTCAGTCCAAATGCATTCTCTGTCAATGGAGTCGAATGCTTTTTCATAATCAACAAATAATAGGTATAACGGCGATTGCATTTCTACTGATTGCTCAATGATTATTCGTAGGACATTTATTTGGTCAATGCAGGACCGTCCCGGTCGGAATCCAGCTTGCTCGTTACGTAGTATTTTATCGACATGCTCAATCATGCGCTCCAAGATGATTTTCATAAGTACTTTTAAAACGGCGCATAGAATCGTAATTCCTCTCCAGTTATTGCAATTCGTGGCATCACCCTTTTTTTGAAGTTTTACAATGTTGCCTTGCATCCAATCATATGGGAACACCTCATTGTTCCAGACATCCGCCAGCAGTGGCTGCAAAGTATTCGCAAATAGGTGCGGGTCTGCTTTCAATACTTCTGCAGGAATAGAGTCAGCGCCTGCAGCCTTGTTGTTCTTGAGCGCCTTTATGGCCGCGACAATTTCCCTTCTGCTGGGTGGCGTTGTCCTAATTGGCAAGGGTAATATGCTATTTTCACACGTTGGTTGGATCCCATCTCTCTGAATGTTAAGTATATTGCAGAAGTGTTCCTTCCAGCGTATTAATTGTTCTTCTACATTAATTAAGAGTCTGCCGTCACTGCTTCTAATCGGCCTGGAGGCTGGTGTTTTCCCTCCGGCAATTCGCCTAGTGATGTCGTAAAGGTCTTTCATGTTGTGCGACCCTGCAGCATTTTCTGCATCAGTTGCCAAATTGTCCAGGTGTTCTCTTTTGTCTTCTCTGATTGCACGTTTAATCCTTTTGTCCAAGATAGAATACTGTTGCTGCGCAGCTTTTCTCTCAGTAATATTCCTCAAACAGTTTATTTTATTTTTTAGAGATGCTCTCTTATCTATGAGTTGCCATGTGTTCGGGGTGATGCATTCAGTGGTTTTATTAGGTTTTCTGCCTAGGTGCTCATTGCAGGACTCAATGATTGCGTTTTTTATTTTGGACCATTTTTCTTGAATATCAGTGGCCACTACTTGTCTATCTAGTTTCACTCGAACTGCATTACAAAAAACATTTCTATGTAGTGTGCTGTTTAGTTTAGCTACATTGAACTTTGTTGTTTTCTGGTCATGTTTTTTTGTTAAGTGTCTGAGGCCTACACGTAAGAGACCATATAATAGGTGGTGGTCAGATCCTATGTCCGCTGATCGTTTGCTGCGTACATCACATAGCGAATTGCTCCATATTGCGCTGAAGCAGATATGATCGATCTGATTTTCTGTAGCAGAATCTGGAGAAACCCATGTTGTTTTGTGCACTCTTTTGTGCGGGAACAATGTGCCTCCAATCTTCAATTCATGGAAACCGCAGAAGTCTACTAGTCGCTCACCATTGTCATTCATCTTATCAATGCCATGTTTGCCAATAATATGGTTGATTTCTGAATAATCAGCGCCAACTTTGGCATTGAAGTCTCCCATAAGCATTTTCATATCGTGCTGTGGGGCCTCTTTAAACACCTTCTCTAATTGGCCATAGAAGCTATCTTTAATATCATGCGCTGCATCTTCTGTTGGTGCATAACATTGAAATACTGTTAGATTCCTACTGCTGCACTTAAAGCGCACCATCATGATTCGCTCACTGATGTATTTTATATCAATAACAGTACCTTTATACTTCGAATGGATTAGGATTCCAACACCATATTGGTGGTTGTCGTCTTCGTTCGGCATACCCGACCAATGCAAAATGTGCCCACCAGCCGTTGGTAGTTGGCCGCTCATGTTCCAGCGCACTTCACTCATACCGATGAACGCTAGCCTTAGTGTTTCCATTGTTTTGCAAGCTTGCTCAAGTTTTCCAGTCTGATATAACGTTCTTACGTTCCAGGTGCCGAAGCGTAAGTCTTGTCTTGTTAGTGTTGTTCGTTGTTGCTCATTTTGACTATTTCTTCTATTTATGGATTGTCTGTGTGTATGTTCACTATTTATACATGAAATTGGCACCCCCAGAACCGATGTGCCAGCCGCCGGGGCGGAGGGATTAGCCGTTGTTCGGTTACCCCCTGGGGTATTCTCATCTGTGGAAGTTTTATTCATGTTGCTTTAGTGTTGTTGTTGACGGAATCTCGCAATGGTTACAGGCTCAGAGCGAGAGCTTAGTGGGTTCCATCAGCCGTTTGTGTGACTAAGCGCAATGGTGGATCACGTGGTGATCTATGGGTGCCACCGTTGACCTTACTGGTTTGGTTCATCCGCTGCCAACCCTATTGCACAACCCCATCCTGACCGTGCAAACTCCCTGATTAAGTCCAAGAACCAGAATATGTCTAGGAGGCCAAAAACAGGTACCCTTCACCAAGTTTCGCTCACGAGTCGACGTGATTACCAGGGTGTGGCACTAGGAGCCAAAGGTGAAGAGTTAGGTTTCGGGTGAGAACCAGACTCCTTCAGCGACTATGCTCAATGCATAGCCCGACTGCCTCTAGAAAAAGGTGCTATCTCTCCCCTACACCCTACACCCCAAATATATTTTTAGTCTTAGATAAATGCAAAAATTATTTTAAGTGCTTAGCACAGATTTTAATTCGAGCGCATGTCGTACACACCTACGCTTTAACTAGAATTGACACACATAAGATATAGGGGCCAAAAGCCATCGACAACAACAACCAGGTCAATGAGTCATTGGCCGCATATACACACATATATATATTTGAGCTATGTGTATATAGTAAAGCTAACAGCTGTTTTTTGGAGCATGAACCAAACAAAGCTTAGCACTTGCTAGCGCAAGAGTTCAATCATTGAACAGTAGCAGCTTAAATGAAAAAATAACAAAATATTGAATCAATACGTTACGTCCACACTTTAGACAATGACAAATAAGAATTTAAAAAAAAAATACTTTGTTTTAAACTTTTTTTTATGTCTCTGTCAATATTTGCCTGCAGCTGCAACTGAAACTTAAACAAACAAAAAGCAATAGCAGCCAACCAGAGCAAATCTCTGGCAAGTCCAATAGCAAACAAACAGCGAAAAATCAACATAAATATGACACACAATGTTGCAATGATGAAGTGAGCCATACAGATAGACAGACAGACTGTAAGACAAAAGCAAAAGAGTAGCAGATAGACAACAGAACACATACAAACTGGCACCCTTTGACCGAACTCCGCCAACCCGCTCTTAAAACTAAATACCAACATATACTTCTTCTTATCAGCGGATGGAAACAAATTTATGTCTAGACTTGTTGCAACGTTGAGGGGGGGGGTGTAAAGCGTTAAGCGGTGCGGCATAGAAATGGCAAATAAGTAGCACAACGCCACGATGACCACGTGAGTCACGATGACTTGAGCTGTACGTGCTTTGCATATCTTACTATGCGTATATGTAATGTAATCATTATATTGCTCATACGCCGCGTTGTGAATTTTTTAGCATTCTGTGCCACATTGCAGCGGCAATTTTGCTAAATATTTATAGCACATGGATAATTTAATTAAGTCTGTACCGAATTCATTAGTATTGATGCGATTTCATGCAGATTTTGTGCTTTAGATATTTTTTTTTATGACAATGGCTTTTAAGTAAACTTCAGGATTTGGGATGAAAAAATATAAGTTGGCATCTGAAACTATTAATTTAAAAAAAAAATTGAATTTCATTCCAAAACGCAATCCAAGTTTTCTTAAATTTAGCCGCACTATCGCTTAATACATTTTCAATAGCTAATTATTTTAAAAATTGTATATAACACATATTTTGAACAGAGCTGTCTATAAGTTTATCTATTTAAGGGAAGCCATAAACTTTTAGTAGTGAGTAAATTAAGCCTATAGCATCGCTTTGAATTTTCGCATTAAGACCGATTTTGTACAGCCCGCTTATTTTAAGATTCTTCTCTATTGGCTCCATCGCACAGCTTTTTGCAGGACCTCTATGTACCCATATGCATTGAAGTGTTACTGAAAGTTTTGCTGCAAACACTTTCCAAACTATCTTTTAGTTTTTGCTATAAGTGTATGTAAGCTACGTCGGCGCTAAGTTTACCTTTTGTGTTCATTTATTATTTAATATTACTCTTTGAAATTTTTATTTTTTTTTTTCTTGTTGCAAAAAAAACTTTCCGCTATTAATTAAAAGTTACGCGACTGCAAATCAATATGCGAATAAAGCCTCAACTTAAGCCTGCCCAATGCCTCGTTCAGCACCTCCCGTATGCCCCGCAATCATTTCAAGTTCACTTACAATCAACGCCGTCGACATCAGCGCATCACGCTTGATGACGTTACGTCGCGCCAAAGCCGATTATAAAAAAAAAAATATTGCATGTACATTTTGTTTTTGCTTGTTGGACATTTTTTATTTATTTTTTTTGGAAATGCATTTTGCTGCGCCAAAGGTCAAACGGTAAAGGCAACGCCAAGTCATCAGTAGGCAGGCAACGTCGACGTCGGCGTCTCGTGCGGCAGTTAGCAGACCTCGCCCAGCGCCAGCATCAACGTCAAACGATGTCTGCGGTTAGCATTTTTATACACTCTACTAAGGGTACATAGGGACTTGTAGAAGCAGGCAGAAGCGTTCACTTACTAACATATAGTTGATCCGAATATGGGAGACCAATGCACTTCAATATTGTATTACGTATATAAAACTTCCAACAAGGCGTAAGGTGTTCCGTAAGTTGCCATTTGACGGAATGCAGTAATAAATCATTTTTTTTGCAGTACATACAGAGTATGGCGCTGTCGTTTACCGCCTCGAATCTATCAGAAATTTTTTTTTTTTGTATGCCTTTACTTTTTGTTTTGCCTTTGCCTTTTCATTTTCGTTGTTATTTTTTTTTTTTGTGCTCTGTCGCAACTTTTTTTTTTGCATTTTCCATTCATTTACATATTTTGCTTTGCCATGTTTTCGTACGTTTTTCTTTGTCAAAGTGTTTCTGTCTGTTTCTTTGCAACACTTTTTGCATCTCGCTTGCTCTTGCGCTGTCTATGTGGCAAACACTAATGCTCTCGCGGTCTCCCTTGCCCTTACTCTTGTGTGCGCTCTCTCACTCTCAGTTTGGTGAGTGAGTGCATTTTCAAAGGGTTACTCGCTGACAACAACGACAACGAGTGGGTGACTGTCTGGTATGTGTGTCTTTATGTCTGTGTAAGTCTCGAGTGTGTGTGTGTGAGGCCTGACTGTCTGCCTGACTGCTGTTGGCATCAAGACTCGTGCGGTTGCGTTTCATTGCTATCAAACAACTTTGTAATATTTTGTTGAACCTTTTTATGCTCTTTCGTAATGTACATTAGCTATGTGCGACTGAAAGTGTCCGTCTGGGGATTTGTAAGCTATACAAGCTTAGGGAGAGCATAAAGAAATTACAGGAGAACTAAAACGATGCTAGCATTATTCAAAGTTTATGCTAATTTTTAGCGAGTTAGTCTTCCGGAGTAAATTAACGCTTAATTTTGCCGGTTATTTGGGTTGAGTAACGTAAAAATTTCATAAATTACAGTAAATTTTAAGCCTATAATTAATGGAAAAATGTTTGTTCATTTTTGTTTGCCTTTTACGTGCGCATCTGTATTTCGAATGGTATCAATGTAAGATCGAAAAAGTTCTTATGCAGCATTGAAAAATGTAAGTTCGGCCTATTCTTAAAAAATATTTCAAAATTCAGTTTACACATATGTAATATTTTTCTTGCAAATTTATATGCAAACCAAATCCTATCCAAAAAGTTATAATTGTGGATCGTAATGCATCGCACACTGGCGACCTCTTCTAAGCAGTGTTGCTGAGTGTTTTTTTTTCTCAGTTCATTAAATTTGCAAACTAAATTTCGCAAAAAGTAGGGATAAAGTTTCAGCAAACTTTACCAAAATAAAGGATAAATTTAAAAAATAATAAGATATTTACATTATTTCAACTTAATATCTAAGACGTATATCTGGCATATGAAATCGGTTAGGTAACCCTACTATTATCTAAAGGAATTATTGCTAATAATTTGGGTTCACGCATTATGTGTGCAAGCAAAATATTTAAGAAATCTTTGAAAATTAAGTTGTGAGGCTGGGCCGGCCTAAGGCTTAAAGATAAAATAATTGCTTCAAATGGAGATAAATGTCAGCATAAAGTTGCAGTGTAGGAACACTCTAACCAATCAATGACACTCTTAGATCATTTCTTTATTTAAGTTTCATAATTTGCTTTATTTTTATAATATTTGTAAGTTTTGCTTAAAGCTAGCCATTACAAGTTACAGAGTTAAGGCCTATAAAAATTCATATAAAAAAAAAATATCCCAAATGGAATCTTTTCAGCTGAGACAGGAATATTTTTTAAAGTTATGAATTAAAATTTGAGGTGTATTGGCGTTGTGTAGTCAAGGAAAGTAAATTCAAAAACCTTGCTCCAAAGAAAAAAAAAAAAATTTTTTTTTAAATAAATTTACAGAAAAAAAAAAAATTTGTTATTTAACGTAATCATTGATTATTAAATTTCATTGATTTTTAAATTAAATTTTCTTGTTGCTCGAGATATAAGTTTATCGATCATGTCAATATTAGCTTTAATATGTACATTTTTTGTTGAATAACAATAAGGGAGGTTCAATATCATCTTCAATATTTTATTTTGGTATTTCTTTATTTATGCCATTTTAAATTAGAATTAATGCAAGGACTTAAGGCAGCTGTAGTTAGCTTAGTTAGTTTGTTTTCGCAGATGATCTTTAAGTGATTAAGATGAAATCGCATTATACAATTTTTTAACTTTTTTATCTTTGAAATAGTAAGCTGGCTTATTAACTATAGCATTGACCAAATGAGACGTAGAAAAGTAAATATCAGTTTGACATGGACGCTATATTTTTTTTTTTGTGTCATCGATAATTTTTGTTCGTTATTTATCCTCAAAAAGGAGGTAAAAGTCTTCGTTAAAATGGAGAACCCTTGTATGTGCCTATAAGTAAAAGATAAACATAAGAAGTAAGACATCTAGCAGCAGCTTTTAAAGTGTATCCAGACTTTGGCTTTAACATATCTACGAGTATCATGCACATATGCGGCTGTTGAAACTTTTGAGCATTTACAAGATTTTTCACTATTTTCTTGTTATTGCAAGAGAATTTGAGGCATTCTGTCGCGATTTACCAAAAAAAAAAAAAAATCATAATCAAAACAAGAAATTATGCAAAACCATACAAAGTATGTAAAATACTATAACTGAGTATTGGTAAATAGTATATGCCAGATAGTATATGTTTGTGTACCTTATTTTGAGTTGTTAGCAACAAGAGTAAAAATTTTTACAACAAATAAAGAGATTTCTTTGAAATAGCATGATGTTTTGTGTATCTGTGTGTGCGTGTTCGAAATTGCAATGGTATTCGTGTGCTATTAGTTTGCCAGTTTACACTGTTGTTCGACTGTCTGGCATTGAACTGACGTCAGTTGTTGCTATTTGTTTTTGTTTTTTTTTCATCTTATTTTGTACTTGGGTTTTTCTTGTTGTTGGGCTTTCTGTTTATCAAATACTTTGTATGTACATACGTGCGGCCAGACAGCGGCTCCTCCTCTGCTACCTCTGGGATGGCTGTTGCTCTGCTGCTGCTGAGTTTGCTTACAAATTATATAGACGTGTCTAGATACGATTAATTGCAACCGCCGTTGCTGCGGTTGCCAAGCTGGCGACTTAATTTCATTTTTTTTTTTTCGCATTTTATATTTTTTCCTTTTGAGCAAACAAAAATGTTTGCCTGACTCGGGCAAAGTTTTGTTTGTCTAGAACATATATGCTAAATAATAATACACAAATTGCATCAGACGTCAATTTTGACTAGACAGCATTAAGTACATATACATGTACGTAGTATACAAAACATCTGAATAGTTTGCAGTTTTAGTGATTACTATATGAATATCTGTATAGTTTTTTTACCTAGAGTATAAAATTCTTTAGATTTCTAGACAGATCTTACATAGATTGACATGTAGAGCGTATCTGTATGTACCAACCTAGAACCTTGTACTATGCGATATTATTTTATCACGAATCTTGTAGCTTCGAACTAGCTTTCCAAATTTATTCCACTGCAATTGTTTTCCTTTTAGTTTAAGAAAGAAAGATTTAAATAATCCTCAAATAAAAAA
The DNA here is from genome assembly GCA_949987675.1 of Chymomyza fuscimana. Lineage (NCBI taxonomy): Eukaryota > Metazoa > Arthropoda > Insecta > Diptera > Drosophilidae > Chymomyza > Chymomyza fuscimana. The sequence continues at coordinate 25,761,651 of OX465089.1, read as the reverse complement.
CCCAAAAACATAAATTTAATCATACAAAATAGATAGGCTGATGATAGATTAGATTTAAAACAAATAAAAACTAAATATATTAAAAAGCGAGAATCGGCGTTTTGACAAAAAACAGAATTTAGAATATGCCGATTATTTTGAAGATATTTATTCGATTTTTCCCAAAGCTGTTATTTAGTAAGAAGGGATTCAAAAAAAAGTTTGAAAAAAAAAAAATACATGTTTGCAAACTTCTGTCGCGAGTACCTCGGAACAAAACTAATTTGTGGAGCAACCTTAAAAACGAAATACTGACTACATGTAAATATAAAATTTTAGCAAAAAATTAAGGAGTTGTAGGATGTTTCGTTTTTACTTTAAATAATAATAATAAAATTGTAGACTTAGACAGCTAAGAAGGAATTACTACAATACATTACACAGGCCTACAAATACCGGGGTCATATCAATTGTTGGAAAGCTAAGGGTCATTTCCAAAGTAATTTGCTGCGTAGAATCCGAGTCCGGGGTCCGAAGCCCATAACGTCAGGATTTTGAGATATTTGAGGTTATGTACCTGAAAAACGGCGTTTTTTCCTACTTTTTAGTACCCCAAAAGTTTTTAGGCAGGGGATTATTTGTGTGCCATTGGTTTTTAAAGCCTACAGTATTTGTCATTTTCCAACACTTGCGTAATAAGAAACTCTTTTTTGGAACACTGTTAGTGAATTTACGAGGACCTTTGCAATAACAAAATTTACAGGTGCTGAACTTTTTCTCAACCTAGACCTTATCTCCTAACTTCTGACTGTTGCGTTCAGAGAAAGTGTTGCAAAATATGCTAATCAAGTCGATTAACAAAAAGAGCGTTCATGCTTCAGTTTGTTGAGTTTTTTTTTAACTTTTCAACTACTCAACAGCAAGCGTGAATACTAGGGTGACCGTCGCCAGTATGATAAATTTTCACACCGACAATATCAAGTACCGTACTTTTCAATTTTTTTTTTTTTTTTTTATTATTTTAGATTAATTACTATTATAAACATTAGTTACAAAATTTATTTTTTAAAGCACTGACGCCTTTCCTTTTTAACTGCAAATAGTGCCTGTTAAATTTTGTATTTAATTTGAAACATCAAGTATAAGATGCCTTATAGTATGAAAATGAACAAATTGGCCACCCTACACTCTATATATTATTAAGATATCTTGCGCTGTTCAATATATTGAAAAAAAAAACATGTCGATTGTTTTTTTAATTTTGTACAAAATTAGGAGCTTAGGAATAAATTTTTGATATTTTAGTAGCTTGTTTCTAAATTTAAATTTTGTGTATACATTGTTTTCAGTGTAGCCACACTTTAATTTCTTACATATGCATCACTGCTGCACTCATTTACAAGTTCACTTATTCATTTGCAAGTACATACTTGCTTACTTACTTGCACATTGAATTACTCGTTTCAGTTAGTTACTTTCTTATTTACTTGTTCATTTACTTATTCGCACATAATTTCGTGCACAGTTGGAGATTGCCTCAAGTTCAATGTCGCTTCGCATTGAGGAGCATCATCGTGTTGATAATGCTATTAAGTATTTGACTTGCTGCCGTTGAACTGTCCGCACAAATTTGTAATTTGCGTTGATTTTGATGATAAGCTCTAGATTTTGACTTTGCTTTAGTTATTTACTTTCAGTTGCAGTTGTTAAGAGATCAAGCGACATCGAGATGAAAGAAAGCTAAACTGCGACTAACCTTGACATCAATTAAAGTGTCAATGATCTTGACTAAAGTGAATTGAAAATTGTTGCTGTTGTGTGGGTGTAAGGGGCACACACAGATACTCATGCTTTGTATCTTTCACTCATGCTAGCTTAGATGGTTTTTGAATGTGACAATGCACTTGACACTCATTAGCAATGCCATCATAATCATTAAGTTAATAACTTGAAGAATTTCATACGCATTCAAATTCAGGCACAACTACAGCTACTGTCAAGTATGTATGTACTTTTATATTTGAGCAAAGTATCAAGTCATTTATTGCGTTTTTCTCAGCATTCAAGTGATCAAGTAAATACATATATGTAGCTTTTTGGGCTCCTTTCACTTAATCAACTGCAATTGTTAGCCAGCGTTCAGTTGCAAAAATTTGTTTATTATGACTTTTTACTTTTTTTTTGAAGCAATAAAAATTTAATTTATATACTTATTATCTCTTGCGGTCAAGGAACTTGTATATTTCGAGAAATTGTATGTCTAATTGAAACAAGTTTGCCCACTAACATTAAGGCTCACCTGCATGTTTGCCCACTTTAAAACGCCTGTAACTAAAAATAGCCATAAAATAGTTTCAAATTATGCAAATAGCAACGACAGCAACAGGTCAGCAAGTTGTCAGCTCTACAAAATCCCCCAAGAGCCCCAATACCCCATAAGTAAACAGTTTTCCCCCACAATTTACGTGACAGCTGCTGCAGTGTTGACCAACAACTGGTCTGAGCCAGCTTGTCTGATACGCGTGTGCTCCAAACAGTTGTTGTTAACTTGTTAAATAAATATTAAAAAAGAATATCGGTTTTTTTTAAATGTTTTCACACACTATTGCTATTTGTAAACATTATTAACTGCATGCTATAATTATATTTTTTTTAATAGATGCTGTCTAGCAATCAGCAGACAGCTACAATTGAACGGGTATATCTACCCGTATGTACACCTGCATCTGTCATATACTGCCATATATATGTATATAATGGTAAATGACCTACACTATACATGCTCTTCACCCCGAAAATGGCAACTCTAGCAGTTATAGTGCAAATAAAAATAAAATCAAACTCGAAATAAGAAACATCTATTAAATCGATGCTATTAAGAAAATTTTGCAACACTTTAGCTTTCACTTTTGAATTTCTTTGTTCAAACATTTACCAACACTGGCAGGTAAGGTCAGTTAATTCTAGAACGGCCCTAAGATCTGCCAAAAAAAAAAAACAACTTTAATTATTTAAAACAAAAACTGGTTTTACTTACTTCTGGTTTTTGTTGACAAGCATCTGTTTAATTTTTTTATCATACAACAGACACTAAATAATAACAAAAATACTTTGCAACGTATTTAACAAGGTGTTGCCAAAAAATGTAATTAAATTTTTGTATGTTATCAATATGAAATAGTGCACTAATTTGGATTAAACCTCATCCAAAAGCTTAGTCTAAAACAAAATTCAATAGACATAATAATATTTATATAAATACATTTAATTCTGTTTTTAAACGGTGTGTACGTTTCAGAAAAAACAGTGTAAAAAAAGAATTTGTTTAAAAGAAAACATTTTTCTTTAAAATTTGAATCAACAGCATTTAAAAAAAATATGAAATTTTTCTTATGTGTTTATGTCCTTAAGTTTAATCAAAATTACTACACTATTTCAAATAGGTGCCAAATAAAATAAAAAAAATTGAGTCTGTGCTCTCTTTTTCAAAGAGACACGGAACGAACGTACGCATTGCGTTACCTTCTAATGTTGGATCACGATAAAATAATTGGGGTGTTCACTTTGTCGGGCATGAGTGCATGATGGTAAAACGGCAAGGTGTCTAACAACAACTTATAAAGGGTCATCAATCTGAATGAGAATGTTTTTCGCGCTTTTATGGAACCAATTCGGTGAACAAATAATTTCACGCTCCGCACCGGTGAATTGACCACCAAGAACGTGGGATATCACACCGTTAGACTCTTTCCCTTGGTGCTACGTGAAGTCTAAAGTGTTTGTGGATAAGCCAGCTACGATTGAAGCATTACCCGTGTTACTCGCGAGATACCGCCGATTATGCTCGAATGAGTCTTCGAAAATTGGAACCTCCGCATGGACGAGCTACGGCGCAGCTGCGGCCAACATTTGAAAGGGATTATCTTTAAAAAGTGAATGGCAAAAATGGTTCTTTCTATTGATAATAAAGATTTTCCGATTCATTCGAAATTTTTATGTTTTTTGCATTAAAAAAAAAAAACGTCAAGATTGATGACCCTTTACAAAAAAATTTGCATTTACATCCGAAGTATAGTATAGTATATATGGCAGCGTATTTTTCAAGTTTTAGTAACTTCTAAAAACCAATCAAAACACACGAAATTATTTTTGAAATGTTTTAGACCTTTTACAATGAAATTAATATATTTTTGAAGCAACCATTTTTTAGACAAATTTTTCAAACTTACACACAATGTGCTAAAAATACATTTTTTTAAAAAAAAAAAAAATAACTAAGATCCGTACAAATTATAGAGTATAGCTGCAGTCATTATATTCCTACAAACATAGTGACTTACAAGTTTGTATGTAAATAGCTGTACATATGTATGTTTGTATATACTCGTCTGTATGTATGTGCGTGTCAACAGCGCAGACGCACTCAATCATTCACCTGCGATAAAAATTACAGCAACAACAACAAAAAAAACAGCAAAAAGATAAAAAATTAAACAAAGTAGTTATTTATAAAATATAATAAAAAAAAAAAAAATAAATAAAAGCAGACGACGACAACTGCGTTGAGCCGGTTGAGTCACCTGTCTGGTGGACTGTTGCGGGTCTGGTCTGGTCTGGCATGGCCTGGCCTGGCCTGGGCAAATAACAACATCAACAGCGACAACGGTTGTTCGTGCGGCTATCAGCGCGCAAAAGTCTAAAGTGCCACTTGTTGTTGTTGTTGTTGTTGTCGTTGTCGCTTTGTTGTTGTTGTCGTTGTCGCTTTGTTGTTGGAGCTGTAAAGTCGTAGCCAGACAGTAAACACACACGCGCGCACACGCAAACCAACAGATACACACACTTACACACATGCGCAGACAGACATTGTTGACATTTTTTGTGTTGTTTTTTTTTTTATTTTTAATTTTAGTTGATTAACTTTTTTTTTTTTTTTTTTTTGCAACAACCACAACAACAGGAGAAACAAACATCAACTCTGTCTGGCATTTGAAACCTGTATAATTTGTTCATGTCATTTTATTTGTCGCACAACTTTTTCTCTCGTTTTTTTTTTTTATTTTGTATTTTTAATCGTACATATATAAATTAATCGCTTTGAGTGTTTCCCAATGTGGCAAACTTTTCAGTTTTCATTTCACAATCGACGATCTTTTGACACGGTTAAATGTACTGTGAGTGTGTGTGTGTGTGTGACACCTTATTGCAACGGTATCAGGTGTGCAAGTATTTTTTATATGCGCTGTGAGTTTAATTTAATTAGTTAGTGCAAAAAATATTGTATATAGTAATATAATTCAAAAAGCTAGTACGAGTAGCTTCAGATTTCTGATAATTTCCTTTTTTTTCCGTTTTTGAAGTTACAATCTTGAAAACGAAAACAGACTTTTCGTATTATGCATCTATTGAGTTTGTGCTTTAAATTCTTTAAGCGTTAGATCCAAGAAAGTCCAATGTTATATATACATATAGTCATCTTTCCATAGAAAACTATTGTAGTGTTCACTTTGTCGTGCATAAATGCATAAAGGCAAAAATACCCGAGTAACATCGTGAATAGCTCTAACAATGAGCATTAATTATTAATAAAAATTTTAGGGTTTGTATATTTGTCGATATTTCTAGATCTTAGACTACGAAAAGTTCATGAGTTCATCCCCTAAAAATAATACCAAAAACAATATTTTCGCAGATATTGACGCTTTTTACAACACTATTTTGGGCAAGAAGGCCTCAGTTTTTGAAGCCCATTTTCAGGATCGGGCATGAATGCCCAATTTTTTTAGAGCTTGTTGTTGGTGTTCTTTTACATTTTCGAAGCGAATTGGAGCAGCTTATGCTTTTGTTATTCACTTTTAAGTTTTTTTTAAATTCCGAACATTCATATTCATATATATTGCAAAAAGATATTTCACTCCATAAATTCCTTGGTTTTTCTTTTGAAAAAATTTGAAAGTGCAGCTTTTTAAAGGGATTTACATAGTACGGATTTAATAAAAAAAAATACTATTTGAAAGCGTTTCGTCCAATACTGCTGTCAGAAAGAGTCTCCATAAAAACCAAAAACCAATATATTCACGAGGAAAACCAAACCAGTTTTCCAACTCTAGTAACAATGCTCAAGGCCTAAGTCTGTAGTGCCTCAGCCTGAGCACGTCTACAATTCGATTTGCGTTTTTGATTAAACTATGTACTATGTACACGTATACTTCTTTATGATAAGTATATAATTAAAGATACATTTTGAAGGCGGGGAATTGCCAAAAGATACAAATCATGCATAGCCACAGCCGTATAAAAAAAAAAAAATCGAAAGCTAAGCAAGTTACTTTATTTTTAGATACTATTTATGCAGTAGTCAGACTGCTTTAGACTTAGATACAAAAACTTTTTCAGGCATTGTCATAGAGTAGTTTATCATTTGTTTGCTATAATTGTAACTGAATTATCAGAGTCTTGATAAAAAAAAAAAAAATGTGCTCATACTTGTAGTTATTATTGCACAAGTTTTCCATGAGGGGCTGTGGCCTCTGTTTGTCTGGCCTGTAAGCGCTTGTTTATCGCTACGACTAACTATATAGTATAGATACAAATACTTATATGTATACCTATATACATATATGCCTATATTACTTAAGTAGTCTGCTATCTAGTCTAGACTCATGAGTATAGACATAGTATATAGCTACATACTTATACTATATACATTATAGTGTGCTACCCACATACTATTATTTACGTATGAGTCTGCCCGTTTATATCTATAGGGCAACTAGGCAGCGTATTTACACATAGTTTATTTCATTGTTATGGTATTTGCGATCTTTTGTGTATTGTATGCTAGCTATATTTAGTTTAAACAAAAATAATTTTCGCTTTATACTTATTACATATTTGTTATATTTTATTTTTGCACTTGTTTTTGATTTTTTCTTGTCTGATGTCTTACAATTCACTTTCAGTTTTCGACAGACATTCTGTTAATTAACAGAGTGCTGTTATCAGCAGCTGTAGCTTAACAGCGCTTTAACAGTATGATAGTCATTGAGTATGGCAGTTCTTGCTTGTGACGAATATGTGCGCCCAAACTGGGGCGCTAACTGTATTAGCTAATTTCGAGATTCTGAGTGGTCCGCTCTGGTCGAGATGTATCAAAGCGTAGTTTTAAAAAATGTGAATAATTTTTTTAAATCCAATAATTGATTCGAAAGTTATATTAGCTTTAAGTAAAACATAGTTTTTCTCTCGTGAGTTTCGGAGATAGCTTAGAGCTAAATTATACAAATGAGCCACATAAAAAGAAATGGGGGTAAGAAAACATTTCGCAACGCAATTGCAGTTAGATCTATCTAATATCCAAATGAACTTGGCAATCTCTTGCACCTTACATCGCTTATTTTTCAGCCTATCCTCGTATCTTACTAGGTAGTCTTGCAAATCTCTTTTTGAATTTGTTTTGTAATTCTTGCTTTCTATTGTTTCAGGCCGCATTTTGTTAATCATCAGTGGCATAACTGTTTGTGTTGCATGTAGCAGCATTGTTATTGCTTTTATTGCCCATCGTTGTCGTGCTGCGGCGGCAACAGAAACAACAACAACGCGACGCATACGCTCCAAGCGACGTTCGACGCGCAGGCAGCGCAGCCAGCAGCAAAGTGGCATCAACATTGTTGCCAACAGCGAGTCGGCAGCATCATCAACATCAAGAAACCCAACAACAGCAACAACAACTGTTGGGTGTGTTGCCGCTGCTCTGGCCCTGCCACTAACGTCAGCGCAAGAGGATCATCCAGCAGCAGCCAGTGCAGCAGCACCATTAGCAACAACAACAACAACATCCCAAGCAGCAGCAGCAATAACAAGAACAACACTTTTGCCAACCGAGCCGGAACATTCTGTACCCGTAAGTACCAATTACATCTATATAAAGATCTTGTTAAGCTATAATTACGACTAGAAAATAGCTGAGATTTAAATGGCTTCAGAAGCACTGTAAAAAAATGTTTTATAGCTGTAATACAGTTGTATAGCCTAAGTAAGGTCTAGTTTTTTTTTTAGGATTGACTTGAAACTTATCGAGCCACAAATTTAAACAAAATGGGTTGGGTAAAAATCGGCCTAGCGGTTGGACTGTTCATTACAGCTCGTTGAATTTATGAGGGCCGTCCTGGGTTTAGACTTCCTAACATATAAGTGTTGGTAAATGTTCGAAAAAAAATTGTTAAGGGCAGATAACGTATTTTGGAAGCTTAAGTTCAAAGTTTGGTGTTATTGCATTGTGTAGTTGTTTTAAAAAAAAATCACCAAAATGGTATTGCATCTTCCACACTTTCTTTTCCTCACCATTTCTGCATGGTTACAGTGTGCGGAAGTGTGCCACGTATCGGCATAATCGTTTTTTTGCATGGGTTTAAACTAGTGGTGGGCAAAACTCATACAAACAAACATATCTTTGTGTTTGTGTGAGTAAGCAGCGCAGTAAGCAAAAGCGCACGAGAGAGAAAGAACCGCAATCAAGCAAAAACGAGAGAAAGATTTAACATACTTGGACCGTGCATGAGCCGACTGCGCTGCGGAAGATTTTGGTGCAATAGCCTCGCGAGCTATGTAAAATGAGAGACTGCCCACCACTGGTTTAAACCGAAATAGTCCTACGCTGAATAAGAGTTAGCTTTCAATATCCGAATAGTGCGATTATTTTGGTGTTTCCAGCTATTATGGACTTTATATGAAGAAGGTTTATTTTGGGGTATCTTACCCGCTTTCATCTAGCTGTAACTCGCAAAATTTGTTAGCACTGCTTACCTTGTGGATGCAGGATAAAAAAATAAAAGTTAAACATGGCCGGCATTAATTGAATTGAGAGGTACCCCGAACTTCTATACTAACTTTTTGTCGCACTTTCATCAGCTGCTTTTAACTCAATGCAATATTAATTAAGGCTACGCATTTATATTTCTTAAATATTAAAGCATGTGCTTGTTTACTTGTTAGATCCTTAATTAATTAAACATACTATATGCAACACAAATACTTTTACACAGAGAGACAAATCCTACACGTGTCGAAAGTTGCTGAGCCATGCTTACACCCTCACGCTCTCTTGCACTTACTTACTCTCTCTCTCTTCGCGCTCTCTCTCTCTCTCTCTCTCTCGCTGTCTGTGTCCCTACGTTGCTTCCGTTTTTTTGCGTTTTGTTCTTCTGGTTCTTGGCAAAACGCCTACAGAGCTTTTTCGCTTTTTTGTCGTCCCTTAAGCAGCCAGGAGGCAGACACAGACAGACATAAAGTCTCATTTGTGCAGTTGGAGGTGGCAGCCAAAGTCCTTGAAGCACAATACACTCTCTCTCATACACACACAGACACGCATAGCAGACATGTTTAAATTGCTTTGACTGCGTTGTGCCCCTCGTCCTTGGCGTCATCGTCGTCATCGTCGTCTCCTTTGCTATCCGTTATGTAATGGCAGGGATCCTATGCCTTTTACCATTATGTAATATGAGAATGGCGCCTACTTGCAGTCGATGTCTGTGTCTATGTTGGGGCTTTGCTCTCTCTCTCTCTCTGTCTGTCTGTGTGTTTGTGTGTTCGTGAGTGGCATTTGGCATTAAATTTTTATTACAGTCTGTGCTGCCTGCCTGCGCCTGGCTGATTTCCCATCATGTCTTCTTTCATTTTAATGGCAGCGCAAATTCAATTTTTTTTCGCAGTCAGTCAGTGAGCCATTTCCAAAATAAGCAAAACAACAATAATATTAACAATAATAATACATAATAGAAATAATAGCAATGCCTAAGTAAAAACAAAGTCTGCCTTATTTGTTGGCTTTTCAAAAATTGTATTTATTTATTATTTATTTATCTTTGCATTTGGTTTATTGCTTTTGGACTTAAGTGCGCTCCAACTGGCCTTGGGCAAGCTTTTAAGGCAAGATTTTCAAATAAAATCGCATAATTTGCTTTGATGATGCATACATACTACCACAAAATTCCAAAACACCTGTGCGCATAGTACACATGCGTGTGTGTGTGTGTGTGTTTTTGAACTGCTTTGCGGCTTTGCTTTTGCACGCCCCCACATTGAGTCAGTCTGCCGTCTCTCTTCTCTATTTCGCCTGCTGCGCTTTCTCTTCGCTTCTCTGTCGCTGCGGTTAAGCTAGGCTCAAGCTCATTACATAAACCGCAGCCTGGTCTTTTGCGGCAAATCCATTAAGGCGAATTTAAATGCGCTGGAGTGTGCGTGTGTGTGTGTGTGTAAATGACAATTAGCAGCGTAGTCTGGGCTGGTCATCAAACAATGCTGCGTTCAGACTGCCTCACAATTTGGCTAATTTAATTAAAAATTAGTGTCTTATTAATAACAGCGTTGTGTTTGTGAATTTGACAAAAGTGTTTTAACAAATAAAGAAAAATTATTTTTACTAAATTTGAGAGTCGGCTCATGCACGGTCCAAGTATGTGAAATCTCTCTCGTTTTTGCTTGATTGCGGTTCTTGCCCTCTCGTGCGCTTTTGCTTACAGCGCTGCTTACTCACGCAAAGAAATGTTTGTTTGTATGAGTTTTGTCACATTTTGGGCGCCAAAGCATTACATATATCGAAAGAAAATAGGCCCAAATCTTTTCAAAATACTAGCTCCATACATTTCTCAAAATTGATGCTGATACGAAAATGTTATTTTATTAATAAAAATATTGTAGCAAATAGGTGCTTTGCATGCGAGCCAGCGGGTGACGATTACAGTCCGGAAACCCCGACTCTACTATACCCAGTATCCAATTTTGAAGTGCAAAAATGCATTAAATTGTAATGCACATATTAAATGAGCCTACATACCGTTTACGGTAGCTATGCTAATTTCCCAACCGATTAAAAAAAAAAGGATGTTTTCTTTGTTTGATGAATTATGTTAAACGAAAGGACCGTGTTGAGTTTTAATTTTTTTTGGAGAAAAGCTTGAACTTGGAGAAAAAATAAAAAGATTTTTATATTGTAGCTTACATGAGTCTACATACCAATTTTGGTGACTGTAGCGAAATTATATTGCCAGAAAAGTGGGTCCAATATAAAAACATTGCAAAAAGATATTTATTTGTCAAATTTGGTTACGATATTTTTCACCAAAAACGTTTTTTCGACCGATCCGTCCTATCGGGGCTATATGATATATACCCCGATATCGAAAAAATAAAATAAACTTGTCTCCCGAAGGATAATAAGGGATCTTATCTGAAAATTTTCTTGCTCTAGCTCTTACCATCTCTGAGATCTAGGCGTTCATACGGACGGACAGACGGACATGGGTATTTCGGCTTTGGGTAACTTTGGTGGGTCTCCGACGACTCCTACATATTACATACATTTTCGGCTTGCACAAGCTTTATATACTCTTTGTACCATAAAAACTGAATGTAAGTGAAGAACTAGACCATAAGTTGTTTAAATATAGTTCATTTGTGGTTCTTACTGCTAAATTAGAACCAACATATGGGTTTTCAAAAAAGCAAGTGTCGAGTTGCAATACTGAAGCTTAAAAACTGTAGAGATTAAAGATCAAAAAAATTCTGTTGAAGAACTAGGCAATAAAGCACATCTTGTGACAAATATACATGCGCCTAGCTACTTATTTTGGTCTTCGAGAAACAGGCAATAGGGACAGACTGACAGACGGACATGACAAAATGCATATCTTTTGTCGTTGTAGGTTTTAACTCGTGCCTTTAGGTTTATATACTTTATATACGCTTTGTACACAAAGTACAGGGTATATCTAGTAGCAGAAATCTAAACACTTGCAATTAGTTTGCGTGAAATTTCCTATATTTATTTATAAATTAAAGCAAACAAAATATGAGAAATAAGGTTTTCAAGTTCAACGTTAAGACACGGTCTGCAGTAGCATTTCAGAGCTGATTAACTTTACTTAATTTACATAAAATGTGCTCAATTGCTGCTGCTTCCTTGACAGGCTCTGCCACAACATCAGCAGCTATTTTTTATTTTTTTTGCATTTTATTTACTATCTGTCTTTATTAGACAATAAGTAAATTTACTAAAATAATTAATATAATATAAATATAATAGCAAGTTTCCATCGAAACCTACTATTGTGTTAGCAGCTATTTGAATGGAAAATGCCTCAATGTATGCTAGTGTGAACATAGCATAAACATAAACAACGGCATGCAAGACTTTGACAAATTGTTGGTTTCTGTGTTGACACGGTGCTCATTTTTCATTTTCCATAATTTTGTTGTTGTTGTTAAACTTAATAATTACAAACACACACACAGACAACACACACATTGGCATTTAAAGCTGCATTGTTCGGCTTTTGGTTTTTTTATTTTTCCATCATCTTGGCAGTGAATTAAACATTTAGAACAGTGCGCAATTGCGTGGGCCATTTGATGGCAGCCAACGTAATAAAGATACAATTGTGGCTAATAACCCAAGGCGTGTACGTTTTACAAAAAAAAAAAATAATATTAAATACTATATGTGCTTATGAATGTGTTTGTAAGTAGCAGACTTTCGACGTCGGCATGTTTTAATCGAATTTTATTTGCCGCCGCTAGTCAATGAATAATTCAATTTGATTATTAAATGTGTGCGTGAGTCTCGAGACACACACACACACGCACAAACAAATCGGGCGCTTTCGCGCGTTATTTCGACATTAAATTCGCTGCAGCTGTAGGCGTTAAGAGCTTTAGGGGCAGGGGCTTTATTAACCGTTATCTATGCCAGACGCACGCACCGCCACAGACACGCATAAATTAATTAATATAACAGACACACACACACGTGCATGTTGTTGTTTTTGCTACATATGCTGATTTTCGAGCATTTCGCAACACTTGTTCAATGCACAACAACAAAAACAACAATAACAGCTGTTGCTACCATTTCACTCAGACCAATTGTAGTTCTCTCTAATTAGCATAAATAAACATGCACTTTGTTTTGCCACAAGTTAACAAAGTCAAGTTTCTGTTTACTCTTTCCTGCTTTACGGCGACATTTATTTAGTTTCGAGCTTTTGTTCTACTTTCTACTCTCTCTTAATTTTTTTTTTTTTTTTTGGCAATGAGTTTTCTGCTGGTCTGTTGCTGTGTGTACAACACTGGCCTGAAGGACTGAGCAAACATGCAAAGCCAAGCAAACAAACAAACAAATGTCAACGTCAACGTGGGCGTCACTGCCGACGTCAACATTGCTGGCCTGCATATTATGTCACTCAAGCACCGAAACAAACTAAGATAAAGATACATATATATGTACATATGTACATACTAGTAACAGATGTGCGACGACCAGTAACAACAACAGCAACAGCACCAAATATCTAACAGGAAGCAGCATGACAAGCAGTACACAGAAAATATCAGTGCTGCTAACCAAGTTCAAATCGAACCATTTTAAATTTTCACTTCGAATTGAAAACTTCAACGAAAAACCCAAATTGGGTTTGCTAAAAAATTACAAATTTTCTGTGCTAAATAAAATTATAACAACAAAATTTCTTAAGCAAAAAATATTTTGAGAACAGAAAATTTAGAACGAAAATAACATTTACCTCAAAGTTCTGATATTTGTGGACACCAATTATTTAGCGCTTCACATCTTTGAGCCCAGTTCCAGGTATATGAATATGTATATGTAAAATAGTGAAGACCCCCAAAATTTGTTTAAAGTATGATTGGGTATACTAGAGTAGTCGATATGGACACGTTCGTTTTTTCCTCCTCTCAGAGATAGAAAAAGCTAGAGCAACCGGAGTACATATATCAAAGTCGTCCGCAACCGAATTTAACGTCCGCCACTTTTTTATGGTGAAACAAGCAATTTGGAAAGCAAAAATTTGTATCATTCTTTATACTTACCTTAACCCTACGTTTTATAATTAAATTTATTTTTAATAGAGTCCATATATAACACTAGTTTACAAATTTTAGGATCATCGAGTGAACCATATTATAAAAGTGTTTTTTAGAGTAATTTTGGGTCGAGAAACGCGAAAATGGCAACCTTATGTACTTAAGCACCGTTTTCGAGATATTTTCGAAAAACATGTTTTTGGGCACTTTATTTAGTTATTCCTCAATATATCGTGAACAAAGAAGATTGGAACTTCCGTACCTGGTTCCATAACATCTACAGTTCCTATCCGATTTCGAAGATCTTAGACTCGTAAAAGAATTATCTTTCAGCTTAAAGCTTAACATAATTTTTAATAAAATTTTTTTCGTTTATAAAAAGCATACCTAAAATGTATAATTTTGTAAAATGGTCAAAACTGTAACTTCGATCATTTTTACTTAATCTGTACATATTATATATAACTAGAAAGAGCACATCAATACCTTTCGATCTAATCATCTTTTATGTCGATACAAATATGTTCACGATATATTGAGGAATAACTGAAAAAAGTGCCCAAAAACATGTTTTTCAAAAATATCTCGAAAACGGTGCTAAAGAAAAAAAAAGGTTGCCATTTTCGTGTTTCTCGACCCCAAATTACCCTAATAAACACTTTTTTAGGAAGGTTCATTCAGGAATAACTGAAAAAAGTGCCCAAAAACATGTTTTTCGAAAATATCTCGAAAACGGTGCTAAAGAAAAAAAAAGGTTGCCATTTTCGTGCTTCTCGACCCCAAATTACCCTAATAAACACTTTTTTAGGAAGGTTCATTCAGGAATAACTGAAAAAAGTGCCCAAAAACATGTTTTTCGAAAATATCTCGAAAACGGTGCTAAAGAAAAAAAAAAGGTTGCCATTTTCGTGTTTCTCGACCCCAAATTACCCTAATAAACACTTTTTTAGGAAGGTTCATTTTTCGTGTAAAATAGTGTAATTGATAAAAACTTTTACTTTTTTATTTTGTGGTACATTTTTAAAGAAAACTTGGTTCAAACAACAATCTATATCTTCATTCAGAGTTCCGCTTGAGTCGCTCTTAAACATGTACACAAACATCTAAACCGAACTTCTAAGTGGCTAAGGCTTGGATCTATAAAAAAAACCATCTGAATGTATTTTTTAAACTAATTTTGAATGCTATCAAAGTATAAGAAATTCTTTGTATTAAAAAAAATTCACTTACAATAGAAATAATAATGTTGGAAACAATGTTGCCAAAACTCTAAAACTGTTTGCAATTAACCCAAATAAATTAACAACAACAAACAGATATACACACGTAGACCTATAATAAATACTTATGCATGTGCATACATACATACATTTGTATAAATGTCTACATCTGCATTTTTTTTTTTTTTTTATAATTTACGCTGACCAACAAAGTCTGCTACACAAATATTTGCTAGATTTGTCATTTGTCACGTTCACTTGAACACATCAAACGCAAGGTGTGCGCGGGTGTAAGTTGTAGACACTACATAGAAAATGCTGAAAAATTTCATCAGCTTTGCGGTGTATTTCAAAATTATGTATATTTGTACATACATATTTTCAAAATAATTTGCATTAATTTGTAATTAATTTCTCTGCAATGATGAACGAAAGCAGAGCAAAATTTGTTATTGTATATTAACCAAGAAATATATATAAACATATGTTATGCGTACATATATAAAATAAAATCACAGCAGCTTCTAGAAACCCCAATTTTTAATGTTTTAAAATGTAACTGCCAAGTATGTTAAGCAACATGCCAATTGTAAAAAAAAGTATTTAAAATGTAGCAACTATTCTAAACATGCACAAAAGCTGACTGCTGCATTATAATATTTAAAATAATCGAGAGCATGAGAATAGTAATCGTAAATCGATAAAAGCTTGTTTTCCAATTTCTTTTCTTCTGATATTCGCAAAAAATTTTGCAGTCAAATTTTTTTAAAACAATGAGCAAAAACCCGCGCAAAAACAAGCAGCTATTGCAACAAGAAAATACGACTAAAATAAATTGGAAAAATGAATTACCAAATAATTTTATTGTTTACCAAAAACCACATGTCTTCGAAGATCATTTTAAAGAGGCTGTTGCCATTGCTACGAATTGTCAAAATGAAGCGTCGTCCAATCAACAAAAAAAGCGTATTGCAATGCCTTTAGATGTTTTTAGAGCTAGCTGCGATTATTCAAATAATTCCGACTATCAAACTCCAAATACGTATTCTGAGGTAGCCGCATCTTCCGAAAGCTTTTGGAAGAAAGCGCAGTTGAAACCCACACCCAGCACAGCTCTTGTTGCTGTTCCAATATGCCATAACAAAACTTTGGAATCTCATAAGCAATTACAGAACGTGCCTATTTTAAATGGCATTCCCAAATCCAAAATCAGTTTGTTACGCCGTGCGGCATCTAGTACCATACAGCATGAGCCAGCTATAGCGCCTTGGACTATTTTAAACCCTAAACGCCAACAGAAAAACAATTTATGCGCTTTACTCAAACCAACGCGTGCCATACCGCCAGAGCTGGCCCAAGTAGATCAGATGACTTCAGCGGATTTTCGACATGATTATGCTGCCCACATGGAGTATGTGCGCACCTCACAAAAGGATCAGGAGCATTTGAAATATTTTGAAACATTGATGATTGAAAATCAACATTTAATTAAGAATAGCACCTTATTGGTGCTGCGTTGTGGAGTCGGCATACTGGCTTTGATGGCAGCACGCTGTGGAGCCGCTCGTGTTTATGCCATAGATTACTCCAACGTGACGAACTATGCAGAGTTGGTAGTAAAAGCTAATCATTACGAGCATATTATAAAGGTTATACATGGCAAGGTAGCCGACATAGAGCTGCCCAATAGCAAGGGTGTTGATGGTATTATATGCAACTGGATGGGACACAGTTTGCTTTATGAGTCGGAAATTGTAGAAGTTTTACAAGCACGTGATCGCTGGCTCAAAACAGGTGGATTCATATTGCCCGACTTAGCTTCACTTTATTTGTTGGGCTCATCGGCCACACAGCTAAAAAACGAACGCTGCAACTATTGGCTGGATGTCTATGGCTTTAAAATGAACGCACTACGTCGTTATTCCTTGGCCGAGCCGCGTTATATCAAAATACAACCTAATAGTTTGCTAACACTAGCTCACGAGATAATGGCTTTGGATTTGAATAAAATTAGCGTGCGAGATCTTTATATCGATCGCGCCATACAACTAAAGCTGCGCAAAGAAGATTACCTGGAATGCTTTGTCTTATACTTTGATGTGGAGTTTAGTCGTGCTCACAAGCCATTAAAGCTGAGCTGCAATCCTTGTCTAAAAAGCAACTTCAATTCAGCTTGGTTGCAGACGGTGCTTTTCGTTGAGCGTCCTTTTATAATGCGTAAAGAATATAGTTATATGGGTCATCTAACATTTTCTTGCATACGCAAAGAGCAACGTTTTAATCCTTGTGAAATGAATATTGAAATTGAATTTTATGAGTGTTGTGCATTTGAGCATAAAATGTTGGTGCACAAATCTTGGAACATGATGCAACGTTTTCAAACTGTCAGAGAAGTAGAAAGTTGTCAAGATGTGCAGGACTAGCTGGGTGTTATTGAATTACAAGTTTTTATTTATTTTGTAAGAGCATTCTTTGCTTTTCGCAATAAATAACAAGTTACTAATTTTATTTGTTTTATCTTTTTGTATTTTTCAGATGCTATCGGTACAGACGGCCGGCTGCGCGGGAATGGAGCGGCTCGGCGTTCCGACCCGCACATCATTAAACACACCACCCGATGATAGGTAAGTTGTGAAATATCTCAAGGCTGTAAATTAGTACAGAAAGATGCGATTGAAGCATCTTAATGTTAATGCATTTTGCTCAACACTGAGATCAAATCCTTTCCTTTAATGCCGTTTTGCAGCCTTGGTAGATTTACAAATATTTTATGAACTTTTCAACTAATCAAGATCTACTCTTTTCTTATATAGGGATCAATTTAGATGTAGAATGCGCGTTGAAGCGCTTCAAGCACGTGAGCTTATGGCAGTACGTGGTGAAACTGTGATTCGTAGCAACAGCAGCAGTAGCAGCAATAATCAGCAACAACAACAACAACATCATCACAATAACAAGCAACAACATTCCCACCATCAACATCATCTATATCAGCAGCAGCAGCAGCAACAACATCAACGTATGACAACTCCGCATAATTCAGGAGCAAGTGGCGTTTCACAACAGCAACTTGGCAATAGCACAACTAGCAGCAGCAGCAACAACAACTACAACAACAACAATAGTATTAACCATTTTGGCAGTAATGTGGCAAGAGGCGGCATTGAAGCCACAACGCTTAAATACGGCAATACGGGCAGTGGGAGCTATAAAGGCGGCGGCGGTGGTGAACATAGTTTCAATTCCTCTACATCGACCACTTCGTCCTGTGGCTCATTAAATAGCCATAGCAACGATCATCATCAACATTACCAATATCAGCTGCAACAGCAGCAAACGCCACGTTGTCCACATCATGTACCACTGCCGGACAGCGAGTACGGACCAGATCGTCATTTGCAAATACGCAGCAGTTATCAGGTGCGTTATAATTTTGAGTCAAACTGGGTAGGCATTTTTGCTAAAGAAAAGGAATATTATTCCAAAAGAATCTTGAAAATTATGCTTTGATTCATTTTAAATGCCTGCTTAAGTATCGGATCATACTCTTATCCACGGTTTTATTTTGCAGCAATCGGAAATCACACGCTCCTATACCAAACCGCCACCCAACAAAACGGTACGCGATGTTCCCGAGCAAATCTCTGCATCATGTGCTAGCTCCAGTTATAGGTTAACCACGTCAAGTGCATCCACGTTGCATGCAGCAGGCGCACCCTATGCGCCATCAGCTGCAGCAGCAGCAGCATCCACAACAACAAAATCTAAACCCAATGCCATAACCAAGTTCTTCTCACGCATCAGTTCGCCGAAATCGCCTACAGCACTGGCATCAACAATGGGCGCCTGTGGCACTACTGGATCATCTTTAGCCTCCTCGGCCTCCATGTCTTCTTCCGCTTCCTCATTGGCCTCTTCAGCGGGCATGTCGTCATGTGTGTCCAATTCCTCATCGGCTTCATCACTGGCAGCGGCGCCTACGCTGCCCATAGCTAATGCTGCCACATTAAAAAGCACCGCATGCAGCTTTGGCGCCAATGTGGCAACAAGCCATCATATCTCTGCTGGCTTGGCACCCAGCACCCAGCTGTTGACCAGTCTGGGCACACCAGCCGGCGCCAGCACGTCCGAACGCATACCAACGCCGCCATTGTCCGTCTCAGTGCCAATTGGCGCCGGTTTGCAGATACTAAAGAGCAGCAGCTGCAATTTGCCTGCGGCCTGTGAGAGCTTAGCTGTGTCCAATGAGATCTTGCCGCCCGCGGCAACGATGAGCCGCAACAATTCCAATTCCAGCATGATGAGCATGACCTGCAATTGCAATTGCAATAGCAGAAATTGTACGAACTGTGCAGCAAATACAGCCAACTCATAACTGAGCTCATCTTAAGTTTTAAATATATATATTAGTTTACAATATGTTGATCGATTTATAATTTTTGAGGTCCAGTTAAGAGGTCTGTTGTGTACACTGCGCTGGTACGAAAAGACTGTTTATTAGTCAGAATTTAATTTGTAAATGAATTGAGCCTAATAGTAATGAATGAATGAAAATGTATGCATGTAACTAATTGTAATAATGCTGTGCTGCTGCTATCACTCACAAAAAACACATGAATACAGTTTAAATATTGTATTAGCCCATAAACATAATTTCCATTGACGCTTGTTTTGAAAAACACACTGAGAGAGAGAAAATAATTTAAATCAAACCACAAATAGCAATTAGTTATAAACATAGTTATAAAAAAACACACAATTTTAGTTTGGTATAGTTGTAGTTTCTTTTTTTTTACATAAAAAAAAAACACTAAACCCTTTCCTAATTATAAAATTAAGAAAATCATTGGTAATGAAATTTTTAGCCAAATTATTGTTTAATTGCCTTTAAGCAATGTTTTCAAATTGAAATTCGAACTTGGAAAAAAGAAATTTATGTTTTTAATTTGGTAAAAATGTTTTGGCCAAGTGTAATTTATTTGATATAGCCCAAACTTATATAGTACATAGTATACACAGATAAATATATATAATTATATTATTTTGCATGTTCTAAACTAATTTATAAATGCAATTATAACACACACAAAAAACTTTCTTCATATAATATGTAATTGTATATTTAAAAAAAAAAAAACAAAAACAAGAACTAATTGTGTATAGACGAGTGTGTATGTATTTAATTATTAGTTTAGCCAAATAGCGCAAATTATGGAACATAAATAAATAAAACGCTATATACTATACATATATAACGTATATAGCTAAAAGATTGTAAATGTTTAAGCGCAGAAAAGAAACAGCAATGCATATTTTTTAAGGCACATTATTTTTTTTATATATATTATTATTATTATTATTGATGCTATAAGTAGTATTAATAATTATGGAAACGAGTAATGAAAAAGCATGCAAGTGCAGAAATATAAAAGGCCGTTAAAAAAAAAAAACGAAATGCTACAACAGAATTTTTATAAATCTTTTGTTTTCTATGCCTAAAACATTTAAGAACCAATTTTTGTTTTCGAATTTTGTGAATTAACTGTGTAAGTACCCACAAGAATTGAAAGCAGCCAATTTTTTAGTATTTAAAAAAGCAAAAATAAAGAATGGTTTCAGAACGCAACATTTTCAAAATATGTTGACTATAAATTTAACATTTACGCGAAATTAACAAATTTAAACAAAAATTCTAGAAAAAAACAAAAGTAATATTGCTTAGCAGCAAAGCAAATCCTAAGCGCCATTTCAATCTATCTCGATGTCTATCAAAAACTAACTCATAATATAACATACAAAAACAAAAAGTAGCCCAACATACTAGATAAAACCTATACATTATTAAACTTGTAATAACCAAAAATTCAAGCCCAAAACTGCTTTAAACAACAACAAATTGAAATTACATAAAGGGATTGGGGTCTAAATAAGAGATGCAGAGAGCAGCAAAAAAAGTCCAAGGGGTAATAGGGGTAAACAATAAAAAAAAAACGAAGAAATCTTCTATATAATTTACATGTTTATATGCATAGGCCTAATTTAAACTACCTCCAAGCATAATGGTTTTTTTTTATAAAAAAAAATTACAAATTCTAAACGAAGTCTACGAGTCTACGAATTATGATAAGTGACTAAATAAATTAATTTAGCAATTACGTTTTAAATTAATGACAAATGATAACGTTAAACTAAATTCAAGCCAACAATCATTGAAAAGTAATTAATTTTTGCTGCATAAATTCTATATTTAAATTTACATCTTAAAATTATTATTAAATACTTAATTATTAAACAAAACAAATTACAAAAAATAACGCACACGCGCTGCGTCGAAATTGCGAAGCCGTCGACTGATATTTTTAATGAAATTAAAAACAAAAAACACAAATCATATGACAAAAAATTAATTAATAATTATAACAAGAGTTTAATAAATTCCATTAATTTGTAAATATGGAAATTTCTGGGGAGAAGCAAACATTATGTTTATACATATATGTATATCATATATATATTGTATATTTAACTTGTCTTTAAGCACATATTTTGCAATAAGAAATAATCTATAAAATTAAAAACAAAACAACAAGAAAAAAAACAGGACACACAATACCGAACTTGCCCTCCCATATGTACACCGTTACATTGTTTCAGTTCTCAATTTTAAACGTTTCAATTTGTCAAATCATGTGATGATTAACGCAGTAGCAGAAACGCAAAAAAAAACAAATAACATAAAAAAAAAATAAAAAATATCCGCAAGCAAGTTGCATTAAACACTAGCGAAATTTTTTAAAAAGCACTAAGCAAACGTCAAAAATATTATAAAAAATAAAAAAATAAAAATCGAAATACATATATTAAATTAATACCTATTATTGTTGTTGTCTCATATATAAAAAAAAAAAAAACAAAAAACAAATTAAATATATTTCCAAAATATATATATTATATATGGTATATAACTTTAAAAGCCAAAAACTATAATAAAATGGTAAAGAAGCAAAAATCATTGAATACAATTCAAAATGAAACAATAAATACATAATACATACATAAAAAAAACTTAAGCTTTTATTTAAACAATTTATTTCAGCTTTGTAATTTTAAACAAAACAAGCATTTTACAATTTTTTCAGCCAACAAATAGTTTGAAATTAAAAAAAATAGTAGCATATTTGTAGTAGCCAAAACTTTTGTATACTAACAAAAAGTGTAGCATACTTTTGGTTGCTAATAATAAATTGCTTGCTTCTTTATACCCTGTAGGTACAAAGCGTATACTAGATTTGTGCAATGTGTGTAACGGACAGAAGGAGGCGTGGCAGACCTCGGGTAGCGATTGAGCCATGCCCGTCTGTATGAACACCTAGATTTCGGAGACTATAGGAGCTAGCTAGATGAAGTTTGTTGTATTATGTCAATATCTTCCCTCGTTTCCCCGCAGAAGATTTTTTTAGCCACACCGTTTAATATTTTCATGTGTCGTGGTTACATGCATCTGTGTATAAAAAAAGAACCAAAAAACAAATCGGACAAATACAACAAAAGTTATAGTCAAAGATGGCGTACGTTAAAGTCCTTCGCGGACGACTTTGGGATACCCTGTACCAGTAATTGCAATTAAGTCCAATATATTGCTTAAGCACTCTAAAAGACAATTGATTCCCAAATTTGGGTACGATATCTACACAAACAAACGAAACACAACGAATTTTGTGAAAAAAAAGTTTGATTGACCAATTGGTCCTATGGGAGCTATATGATAAAGGCATCCGATTTTTTTTTAAATTTTGTATAGTGTTTGAGAACTATAAAAAGCTTTGGAACACCAAATTTGGTCACGGTATCTTCAAAAACACACGAAACACAACGAATTTTGCGTCAAAAACGTTTTTTTGACCGATCTATGGGAGCTATATGATATAGTCAACCGATTTTGATCAAATTTGGTACAGTGTTTGGGAACTATAAAAAACTTTCGAGTGACAAATTTGGTTACGATAACATCATAAACAAACGAATTATCCATCTAAACTTTTTGTTTTTTTCGAGGTCCTCTGAAACACCCCTATGGTAGCTATATAATAGAAGCCCGATATCAAAAAAATTAAATAAACTTGTCTTCCGTAGAATAACGGATCTGAAAGTTTGGTTGCTCTAGCTCTTACCATCTCTGAGATCTAGGCGTTCATACAGACGGACGGACGGACATGGGTATATCGACTTCTATAGTCACCCCGATCATACTTTAGGTAACTTTGGGAGGTCTCTGACGTTTTCTTCTGTATGTTACATACATTTTCGGCTTGCACAAACTTAATATACACTTTGTACCATACGGTACAGGGTATAAAAATATATTAATTTCACCTCCCCTTGCCAATAAACTGCGTCAATATTTGACTCTACGTAGTTATGGTAACAAGTGACCTAGAATCACAATTTTGGTAAGCTTGTTCATGTGGCTCTAATGAACAAATCCACATCCAAATTTTATGTTTTTACGTGTTTTCTCTCACACCCCTCAACATATCAAGTTGAAACCTACCCCACATCCTTAAATTAACTTCTTTGACGTAACTTTTGATTCTCATCAAAATCGGTAAAAATATACGAAGCTTATAGGTATAAATATCGTTTTGTACAAAAAAAAAATTGTTTCGATTGGAAAGTTCTTAGAAGGAATACGCACGAATACAATTTTTTTTCAAGAAAAAAGGTACAGGGTATTACACTGTCAGGCACCGCCTCGACTGTATTGCATTTTTTTACGTTCGCCTTTAAACTGAATTGCTTTGTTTTACAAAAAAAAAAAAAATAAGTACAAAGAAAAGATCGATTGACAGATCTTGATGATTTTTGTACCATCAGTGAATAAATAACTAAATGAGAAAAATACTTTTTTAAATCTTTTTTGATCTTTTTTATTACGTGTATTAGACATAAGAACAGGACCAGGATGGTAGTAGGAGTTGTAACCATAGGCCTAATGGCTGAGACGTTGCAGGTCCCCCATCACGACTTCTGCCACAGCTATTTGATTGCCCGGTTCTTCTTTGGAAACGCACCCAGTTTCTTGGTAAACCTTTCTTTGAAGATCTGGGCAGTCTGGCAAATATGCGCTCAGTGGATTTGGCCACTTTCATCGAATCCTCAAAATGGTTCAACAAGAAGAGAGACTCAGAGTCTAGGAATGCCCACCAGCTTTGACTTTCGAATTTATCAAGGGCTTTCAGAATCTACGAGATCCTCCCAGAGAATTGTTGGTAAATGTTAAAAAAAGTGGAAGCACCGTATTTTGATTGAGTTCAAATTTTGGTGTTGTTAATTGCGTAGTTTGCTATTACTTGCCAACATGAATCAAATTGGCCATCGTTATTTGATACAATCAACGTGTTCAATCAACGTTAAAGCCGTGTTGAATTCTACTCTAGTCGATTCTATTCCATCGTTTATCCATATCAAGCTCAAAGCTACTCAATTTTAGTCATGGATCGTTCAAAAACCGAACAACGCGTAAAAGTGCTACAGGAGTACTATGAAAATTGTCGTGCTGTGAAAAAAACATAGTTGAGGCCAGTGTCGACGAGCCGCCTGAAACATCGACATGCGATATACGAAGAAAGTACAATTAACAAACAAACCAGCAGATGGCCCACCCCATACTAGATAAACGTTGGTTACAATTTCGTGAGCTAGCTAAATTGCATAGCATAATTCTTTTTTTTTCTCGGATTTTATTTACAATTTGTTCAAAAACAATCAGTAAATTATATAAAATTATTTAAACAGTGACAGGAGCAGCTAGTCTACATTGAGACTAGGTGCTGTATGCGAACTAGTGGCTATTATAAGTATAATAATAAAAAAAAAGAAAATTCTGAATTAAAATCTACTTGAGAGATCAAGGAAATGAAATCTTTTAAGTCTTGTATAGGTTTGACTGTTATCTGTTAAATTAAGGGCTAGATGATTGCTATGTTCCAATAATATTTCCATGTATCTATTGCTAAATTAGCTGACTTCTTCTTTAACATAGCAAATGTTGAGATGCAAAATTTTTAGATGAAAATGCTGTAAACAAGATGGGTCAAAATGGAAGAAAAAATCGAACGCGGCAGCTTTTTCATTTGCAAATTTTTCCGACAATATGCGATGTACAGCACGTTTTTTTGTCATAACTTTCAAAATAATTGAATTTCAGATCTTAAAACATAACATAATCATATAAATAAATGATTTAGCCGCGAATATCAAGTCCAATAAGGCTAACTTACAAGTCACTCAATAACTCAATAAGGGAAATCGAAAGTTATAAACCATATAAGTATTAATAATCTCAAGTGGTTCTCTAATCGCTTGTAGAGCCGTTACCACGCGCACCATTCATAAGTTCAACTTTATTATAATGCATCGAATGAATAAAAGTATTATTAAAATTTTTATATATCATTGAAAATAATGCATCATACTAAAGCACTGGTTCTTGCAATCTTAAATCCGTTGGCTACGTGAAATGCTCACGTACTTCCTTATCAAATCTTGTAGACAATGCCAAAACGTTTGTATAATATTTAACTTCTATCGCTGTTGAATCAAACGTTTACCGATAATTTTGGCCCGTTGATAAAAATCGAGCTATGGAGCCGCAAACTCATCAAACGCACGCGTCCAGTCAATGGTGGCATGTCCATGTCGAAGCTCGTTCAGTTACAAGCAAGTCAATATATAACAATTTGACACAGAAAACCAATTAAACAATCAACATCATAAATTGGCAAAAAATCTTATCGCTGACAGATAGCATTGCCAAGAATTTACAGCAACCATTAGTGCCAAAAGTTCCAGCTAGTCATAACTAAGCCAGACGTTGGTCTGTTCACATAATAGACATTATGTCACAATTATATCAATTATCAGAAGTTGCGGAACAGAATGGCAAAAAGGGAAAACCCGTTTGGGTTATTTACAAAGGAAATGTTTACGATGTGACAAAATTTCTAGACAGTCATCCAGGCGGTGGAGATCTCATACAGGATTATGGAGGCAAGGATTGTACAAAAGCATTTAATAATGCTGGACATTCTTCGGAAGCCCTTAGAGATCTTAAACAGTACAAAATTGGTGAGCTAGCTCCAACGCCTGCTCCACAGCCAGCAGCAACTGCAGTTATAACCAAAGCAGCGGAAGCTAAAGCCTCAGAAGCAAACGTGATGCCAGCCGAGAAACAAAGTTCCGGCATATTTTGTTGTTGCTGAGCTGTAATTAAATTTAATATTAGTCCAACGTGTACAAATAACAAAAATACTAGCTGACTTGAAAAACATTTAAATTTGCTTAATGTTAAGTCCAGTGAACATTTTTTTTTTATTAACAAAAGGTCCATGGAAATTACTTCTAGTTGTATAAAAAAAACGTGTTTTCCACTCATAAACTATTCATGTATATGTAATGCACGCGTTTCCAGATCTTTACAATTATTAAGAGAGTTAATTCATAAATAGTGTACATTTAAGTTAAACTTTTTTTTATAACGAATTGCATAAAAAAATCTATGCGCAACTTAATAAATTGTATATATTTAAATAGTGTAAAAAATTGTGTTTTTGTTTTAATTTTACAAGCTACGTTGCCAAATCAGCTGTTTTCCTTAGTTTTCAAATCTTCAACTACGTTCTCTTGAAATATTTCACAGGCAGCATCAAATGCATCCGTACTAAAGTTACCTGGACATACAGAATGATTGCGCAGATAGTGATAGAAGCGACTGGAGCGACGCTCTGTGCTAGCACGCTGTTTCTCACTACGACAAATTGCACGCATGGCCGGCTCATAATCCAAGGATCGCGAGCTGGCAGCGCGGAGTTGATAGTTGCTTAGCTGACTCCAAAGTGTGAGCCTGAAAGAATTAAAAAAAAAAAAGTAGAAAGCATTTTACAAATACATAAATATCATATGGTAAAGATTTTCTTTATCTGACTAGCCAAGATCCTAAAACTAAACGCAGCTCAAAAATTTAGAGGTAAGCGGACAAAAGAAACATAAATTTTCAGCTTTTTATAATACAATTGGAGTAGTGACGATTTGCTGTCTTTATAAAGGGAATACATTATGCTCTTGTTGTCGTTGCAGTCTTACAAAGAAAAAAACACTTTACTGGAAAAAAAACTTGCTCAACGAATGCTCCAATTTCCCTTACATCTAACTATTTGAGTAGTTCATATTCTTATAGGAGTTCAGTCTAAAAAAGATATTCTTGCTAATAAAATTGTATCACTAAAAGTTAACCTTCTTACTTTAAAATTACGTTTATTTCTTTACGTTTTTAGGATCGCTGAATCCGAGGTCCCAAAAACCTCAGCAAAACATGACATAACCTCAAAGAACGCCATAAAACGAGATATTTTTAAGTTTGTCTGTGAAACCCGACATCGAAAAAAAGTATCGCCGGACAACCGGACCCGAAAAAGATTTTTTAAGGGGTGTTTAAAGGTTACGTTATAGCACAAAAAAAAAAATCCCATTTGGGATATCCCCATGCGTATGGGCCTTTACACGCACGTCATACTAAGATAGCGCAAAAAAAAAAACGGCTTTGTGTCTAACACGCCTTTCAGTCATAAGCATTTTTGGTTAGAAACCGAAAAAAAAAAAAAAAACCATTGGGAACTGCTGCGGTTTGTATAATCTCTATATGTGCAGTATGGGCGGGTTTTGGCTTTTTAGTCACAAAAATATTTATACTTATTGAACTGCGGCAATAGGAAAGCGCCTTTACTAGGGTATTATAGGTTTTTGCAATGCATTGAATCCGGAATTTGGCACACTTAAACATCTCACTTAAGATCGGAAGAAATCTTTAACAGATATAGGCAACGACATATCAGATTTAGACAATATTCTGCATTGTTTTATTAACAAAGAAGCTGGAGCCTCCAAATCTGTTGTGTAGAATCATCTGAGCCCAATATAATACGAAACGTAGCATTTTCTCAAAAATAATCTCCCAGGCTAGATCCATAGTATCAAACACTGAAAATCAACTTTTTGATGTAAAAAAAAAATTAATCTACAACTTACCGTTCATGTTGCTTATCAAACAAACTATACGCGCATTGTTTGACACCCAAATCGCTTGCTACGGCCAGTTCAACTAACGTATGTGCAATTTCTTCAGTCAAATGTGGCTGCAATCGATCCGAACTGTCTAAGCGGGAATCCAACAACGCAGCAGTCGATATATGCTCATAAAAGTTGGCTATAATATCTAATGGACTACAATTAGTCTTATGCGTTGCATTGTTCAGCCATGTCTTCTTTGGTGAGCGAGATTTGCGCTTGACATTCTGAGTGCTCTTTGTAGTTTTTGTTGTTACCGCTTCTAATTGGCTTAGACTTGGAGAGGTATGTATCAGATCTGCCAAATTTAAGCGAAGCAAATTAAAATCCACCGGAAAGGGTATAAGCTGTTCCACATTCTGCGCAAGCGTGTAGTACTCAAATAGACGCTGGTGTACATACAGACCATCTAAGGTGGACAGGCAGTGTGATTTGGGCGGCGAGCTGTGCAGTTTCTTTTTAACGCAGCGATCACCGCCACTTTGTATATAAAATTGCAGTTCCATAAGAGTTTTGCGAAGATTTTTGTTATTGTATAGGTACAACGATATAAGTTCATCTAATTCTATGGGGCAGTTCTCCATGAGTGATAGTACGGCCAGAAACTTTGATATATTTAGAACATTTGGCGCATTAAAGTTTATTGTATTCTGTTGCATCAAACGCTGCAAATGCGCGCAATTTGGATTGCTGGCTATCACAATTACAGGTCGCTTGGAACTGGCTGCTAGCGTATAAATAGCATCGGTAAAACCAGCATCCAGATTGTCGAACAAAATATCCGCGTCCTCTATAAGTATTAACGACTTGCGCACGCTTTGGCTGAGCTCCTGATATGATGAGCAACTGTCACTTGATTCCGCTTGCTGTCTCTTACTTTTCAAGCCGTTAAGCAAAAGTTTTTGCGAAGAGCTGGTGGACACAGGCACAGCGGTCTTGCTGTCCTTGCGTATTTGGTGCGATTGTGTGGCTTCCTGCAACTCTTGTATAAGTTTCTTTCCCGTGCGCTTCATGCCCGCATTAATTTCTAGCACATTGAAGTTCAAATCATTTGCCAAAGCGAAAACAGCGTTAGTTTTGCCGCTGGAACAAGGACCAAGCAGCACCATTGTATTACTATTGCCACCCATAGAGCTGGATTCGTTGCCAAAATCAAAGCTGGTCTCGTCTTGCATTTGTGTGTTACGATTGCTACCACCGCTCCAATTGGATAAAAAATCACGCAACTGCTGCACTGGCAGTAGGTTTACCAATACTTGCTCAAAGAGCAACGGCTTGTACTTCTCGCTAAAGAGTAGCTCGCCATTGGGCGCAGTTGCTGGGGGTTTAACCTCATCTGTGTTGCTGGCGTCATATTGCTGTTGCGCTTCAAGCGAGCGACGCGTGCGGCGTGTAACCACAAAAGATTCGCCAACTTGTTGGGTATCCTGCGCTGAGTCTATGGCGCTAAAATGCCGATACTTTTCACGCATTTGATTGTAGCATTTAAAGATAGGAAAACGATCAAATTCATTCTTCCAAAGTTTTACTATATCGCGTTTATTTTCAAGCAAAGGGCGCCCTTTGAAGGCCATCAATTTGGGCTTGGGTTGCTGAGCTATTTGAAAGTCGGAAAGTGTGCAGTTTGTAATGCTGCCTATGCGTGCATTTGCTTTCGATTTGCGTTTGCTTATGGGTTCCTTGTATTCCGTTTCTTCAGCTCTTAATGCCCAAGGCAATTTTATCTCTATTACTTTTTCCTTCTCTTGTTCGTTTAGCTGCAGTACGTGTGCTATGCTGGGAAACAGCTCGTAACTATCTTCATAAAGCTGATCCAGCTGTTTTTGACGCTGTTGTTCTTGCTTTAACTTTTCTGGAACACCAGAATGCAGAAACTCCTGGCGTGCACGCAATACGGTAGGATCGAGCGTAGGTTTAGGCATTTGGCGTACAAATAGCGGCGCAAGTTTCTTGGGAGTTACCTCTTGATTGCTGTTATCCAAATCTATTACTTCAATGGAGATGTTTGCCTCAAAGGCTTTCGTTTTAATAGCAGTTGGCTTGCCTTTGCCTGGGCTTGTTTCTAAGTCATAATCATAGCGTGCTTTACCCGCACACGAGCGACGCGGGCGGCACGAGGGTGTTTGCGTTTGCTCTGCAGCAGGCTCATCTTCAATTACTTTTGCAGTAGAAGTTTCAAGCTTGGTATTTGTGCGTCTTTGGTAGCGTTTAGGCGTTTCTAAAGAAAGCTTTTTGGTGGTGTTTGGTGTACCTTCCTTGGGTGACTGCACTTTAGAAAAATAGCCCAGCAAACTATCACGCTTTTTTGTGGGTGAAACCAATTTAGATATAGATTCAGAGGTTTCCGCATTCTGTTCATTGCTGACTGGTAACTGCTGCATCTCTGAGTCCCTGGAGCTAAGACGACGTGTACGCGGACGACCACGTGAACGTTTAACTTCGTTTACAGGTGCTGAGATAGGTTGAGCGTCTTTTAAGGTCCGTTCAACCACGTCTTTGACTTCCTCGGGTTTGGTCAACATTTTTTTTAGACTGTGTGTAAATTATATTATTAATCTTTGTTTATAACATTACAGTATAGCTTTTTGTTTTACCGTTTGCTGCGGTGCTCCAATTGCTGGTGAATATATTCGCTACGTGCTTCATCTTCTAATTTGCGTTTGGCACCACCTTTACGCTCATTCCAATCTTGCAACATTTCCTTGCGTTTAGTTTTTGGTGTACCCAACTCAACTGAATCCATCTTATCGCTAGCTGTCTGGATGAGCTCTTGGCCCATAGAATTAGTGCCTAGTGAACGATTGCGCGCACTCATCATAAACTCAAAGACATTCTTCGCCTTAGGTGTGGGCGCAGTAGCTTCTTGATTCGCTGGAGTACTACATTTTAACGGACTGGCTTTGGGCGTAAGTTGAATTGCGCTCATCGCAACTAAACCATTATCTGGCGCGGAATTTTCATGCAGCGGCTGCGACTTCTCCATTTGCACGTGGCCTTCGCCGCTTTTCTTTTGTGCCTCTTCTGCTTCGGCAAGCAGCGCAGCGCGTCTTCTTTGTTCACGTTTTCGTTTATGTTTCTCGCGATGCTTCTTTTTAACAGAATCTAAAACTTCTTCCATATTTTGCAATATCAACTTGGAGTTGGAGCTTGGCGGCGCTCTTAGCACAAAGGGAGTTGTGGGCATGGTCGTATCCAAACCAATTTGGACATTGTTGGTAGGAGTTGTTGTTGGTGTACCCGCACTTGCAAAACAATTTTGTACATCTGTCATTTTTTGTGGTTTCTGGTTTTACATAAGCGTGTGGTTGGTAGGTGTATGTGTAGGATGCTGTGTTTTAATTAGCAAGCAAGTAAGTTACAAAGCCAAACTTATAAAATTACAATAAACATTGGCAAAGCATAGAGAGCAATAAGCTATATAAACAACAATGAATTTCTACCTTGGGGTTCGAGTCAGATACTTTCACAAATACACATTCACACGCGTGCACCCAAAAATTGCTGACTTCATTTGTTCTACCACAATGCACTTAATTATATACACTGCTTACAATTATGGTTAGCGCACTGTTTATTCAAAATATTTAAAACATTTATTTTAATTTTTGTACGCATTAAGCAAGACGATTTTTTTTTGCAGGAATTTACTAAATTACTTGCTAGTAAAAATGGCGCGAAGGCAATCAGCTGTTTCACGGGTGCTTTTCAACACTTATAACTGTGCAACACCATAAAACAGAGCGATTGGGCAACGCTAAAACATATTCTGCTTGTACTAGTGTTAAGTTTTTTTTGGCAACAGGCTATTGTATTATATTTTACTTTTAATTGGAAATAAATTCAGAGTATAAAGTTTAAAGTTAACAACAGGCTGAAACGCTTAGCATTTGATATTGCAGTCACAAAATTTAAAATATTTTAAAATGCCAGATACACATACCGATGTGGATAACGTCAATACGTCAAGAAGTTTAAGTAGTGCCCACAGGCACATCAAGGAAACGAGTGTGCGAGTGCAAGACGCAAACACGGACTTGGAAGCAGCTAAAAATTCCATCTGTATACGCTCTAAAAGGTTAGCAGCCGACTTAAGGCAGGCGCACTCCGATATGTTATCCTACAAGGCAACGCCTGCAGAAGCTGTGGAAATTGAAGAAAGTGCTAGGATGTTTATGCGTACCTTCCTCAGCAGCACTAATCAAAGGCAGCAGAGCTTTAAAGCTGCGCCTGCAGCAACACCTCCCAATCGTTCTGGCCCACAGAATCTGCCCAATCAGTCTCACCAACAAATGCCCAATCATTATCGACAACAAATACTGCCTATTCGGCCTAATGGCCAACATCATTTAGTACATAATGTGCCAATGCAGGTGTTGGCTTGCCGTCATCCCGTGCCTGCCCAGAACTTTGTCATGCCCATACAGTCTCAATATAAACTGGTTTCTCCACTAATGCAACAAACACCACAAAGAAGAAGATCGAACAACGACCTACTAGCTGAAGTAGACGCACTTAAACACCTTGTACAAAATTTGGTGTCCTTTAGTCCCGATGTAAATGTATATGCACGCCAACTCATACAGCGCAGTAGCGTACTTTCCCAGCTGGATTGGTCAAACGTAAACGCAAAACAAGCACAGCGTGCCTTTGAACACCGAATGAATATCCAGCAGCAACAGCTAATAATGCAGCAGCAGTCCCGTCGTATTGATGGTGGAAGCGAAGGCACCGGTCAATCACCAATTGGAATGGCAAACGTGCTAGGCACTTGGCGGCAGCAGCAGCGTCGGGAATCAGAAATGTCTAGCAACAGTAATAACAGCACTCCCAAAAACAAGAAGAAAAAGGAAACGTCATCTCCACGGAAAAAGGGAAGAAATGACAGTACCTCAAACAAGCTTAAAAGCGAGTTAGAGGTTATGCGCGCTTATATAAATAAGATTGTAAGTCATTACTTAGGACCTGACCAGAAATTGGACCCAAAGTTGAAATTTGAAGGTGGTTTTAGCGATCTCGAGTCACATGCGCAACGTTTGGTAGCAGCCGGCTATGGACGCATTGTAGAGGATGAAATACGCGTGAATCGTAAAAACAATCGCCAGGCCTTCGTTACAATGAGTAATGATCGTGAAGGCTTGGAACGCGACGGCATAGTTCTCTTACCAGTGGCACGACGCTACGCTTTTGACTCTGATACAGTACGCGCATTTGTATTGAATGCAGGATCACCCGTTGCACCTAACACAGACGTGGTTGGAATCTCTGGTGGCAAGCCATCAATATCATTGGGTAAGTACAAATATAGTCATGCATTAATACCAAAATTAATTTTTATGTACATTTGTTGGAACCACTTACTTTCAGCTGATGAGGAGGAACTTTCCGATGAATCAGAATCGCAGACTTCGGATGTCGACAATACGACAGGCATTTTAACCGATCAATGCCCCAAAGCCTTTGTCATTTCCATTGTAAGACAAACGGAGCTACGTCAAATAATAGGCACTATTTCGTTTACCAATCCTACAAAGCTGCGTGATGATCAATTGTTCTACAAACTTCGTCCGTACGATCTGCGAGTGCCAATGGTCTATATTGCAAAGTCCAGCTGTCAAGTTCATATTGACAATCAGAAAGGTGAAGTTTGTGGGTTGTTGTTCTTGGCGCACATACTCGAAACTGACCACAATGGTCATTGCATTGGGGAATTGTTGCAACCGGTAGGTCGCGTTGGCAATCTAGAAGCCGAAATCAAGGCTATATTGCTGAACAATGGCCTACGCGATGTGGTGCCTTATGACCAGCGATTTAATGATATGTTTGCGCAGCCTGCGGAGCCTGTTAGTGCGGATCAGTTAAATCAGCGTATGGATTTGCGCAAAAAATGTATCTTCACTATTGATCCATTAACGGCGCGTGATCTTGACGATGCTATGTCTATTGAAAAAATTGGAAGCAACAAGTATGAGGTAGGCGTGCATATATCAGATGTGTCGCATTTTCTGCAGGAGGACACCGAGCTGGACAACATTGTCAAAGAGCGTTCTACTTCCATCTATCTTGTAAATGAGGTAATACACATGCTACCGCAGCCGCTTTGTTTTCGATGTTCCCTTTTGCCAGGCGAGGACAAATTTACATTCTCGGTTTTTTGGATAATAAATGGCCAAGGAAAATTGCTGGAGAAGCCTCGCTTCACGCGCACAGTCATCAATTCATGCACCCAGTTTGCCTATGAGCATGCCCAGAAAATTATCGACAATCCATTTGAACAATTTACAGAGGATGATTTCCCCACAATTGTTAATGGATTCGAGGTCACCGATGTGGTTCAACGCGTGCTTTGGTTGCACGGCATTGCAAGCAATATGCGAAAACAACGTTTCGATAATGGTTCTTTAACTATAAACAATCCTAAACTACGCTTTTCTCTGGATCCTCATACCGGTGAACCAATATCCTATGAAGTGGAAGTACAGCGCGAGGCTAATCGCATGATTGAGGAGTTTATGTTGCTGGCAAATCAGTCAGTGGCTCGTTTCATCTATGATGCTTTTCCGAATATTGCTATCTTGCGTCGTCACGAACCTCCATTAATGAAGTCCATGAAGGCGCTACGCGAGAAGCTACTAGGTTTGGGCCTTGATTTGGATATCAGTTCGTCAAAGGCCTTGCAAGAGAGTTTTAAACGATTGTGCAGTGCTGCAGAGGATCCTGCCGCTGTCAATGCTTGTCTGAGTCAGCTGCTAATGAAACCAATGGCGCGAGCTAAGTAAGACAAAACCATAATTTTCATGGCAATGGCCTCTTAATAAAATCAAAACTTGTAGATACTTTTGCAGCTCAAAATCATCTGAGGCAGATCTATGGCATTATGCGCTGTCGATACCTATTTACACTCATTTTACCAGTCCCATTCGACGCTATCCAGATATAATGGTACATAGGTACGCTATTATTTTAATCTAGTATACCTTCAACCCAATATCGGCAGGGTATAGAATACACAATTACTATTAATGTTATAATTATTATTTTACAGACTGGCCGCCGCTGCTTTGAATTATTGCCCACCGCCTTCTCGGTGTCCCGATGAATTACATGTTCTAACTAAAATTGCAAACGATCGTAAATATAATGCCAAATTGGCAGGCGACGATTCTTGTAACTTATATTTCAAGCGCTATGTTGCCGCTAATAAGGTTGTCTATATGCCAGCTGTGGTAATGGAAATCTTTCAATCTATGATGAATGTCGTGACAATGGCATCGGGTCAAGTAATACGTATTACTTTTAGCATGCAAAAACTTTTAATTGATACGCAAAATGCACCGAACTTTGTAATGATGTCTGAGCGTAATTCTAAGCAGAAGCCGGTTAAGCTACATCTGTTTTCTCAAGTGACAATTCGTTTAATTATATGGGACAACAAGTTGACAGGATTTTTGTTAATGCAGGCTCCTAAACGTACCAATATATCAAACAATGAAAAATATCTTACTGCACAGAAGCAAAACAACGATGGACAGCAGCCTTGTAGTTCCAGCTCTAATGGCTACAATAAGCATAATGGCACAGAAAAGGGACAACAATCTAATAATAATGATAATAAAAAGAAAAACAGTACTTCTAATTCCAACAAGAATCGTAATAAAAACAAAAAATCAAGACAAGCGCAAAAACGCAACATTACCTTGCGCCGTGATACCGCATAATCCAGAACATAAGTAACCAATTTGAAGCAATCCACAGAAAAAAATTACATAAACCTTTTAAAGTCTTATTAAAAGTTTGCTGACGTTTGCTGACTTTTGATGACTTTATTGTCGATTAGTGTATATTTCATTATAAGCAAAATGTATTTTATTAATCTTTTTAATTATTTGGGTTTAAGTTAAAACAAAGTCTTACACGCAAAGCTTTTGGCTTAAAAACATAATTTTGGCAAAGTTAAATTCAATTCCGTAATGCTTAACTTAATTTTAATAAAAATAAGTTGACTAAAATTTTAAGAAAATACATACCTTCTGTAAATACATAAGCAAAAAATATAAAACTGAAATTTATAAATCAATGAAAAAATATTGAATAAAACAAGTATTGCAATAGCAAAAAAAAAAGTAAATAAATAAATAAAATGGATGACTGCAAAAAAAAAATTGTTTTGAAACCGAAAACAAGTGTAAATTCATTTTGTATACATTTTTAAGTGAAATTACAAATTATAATTATATGTAAGTATATACATGTTTACAAATATATGTATGTACATACATACATATATGAAATGTGCTGTAAATGGATCGGTAAAATCAGAATGAAATTCATAATTGGCGAAAAGTTTTTGTAGCCTTGCCATGTCATTGATTCATACAGTGTTAGATGATTAGATATATTATACTTAGCTCTTGGTAGCCTAAATTATTAAGGATATTTAAAATAATTTTATTTTGTTCTATATGAAAACCGATATTTTGTGGTATGTTTCCATAAGCCATAAGCTGCTTCCTTTGGGCTTTTTAAATCTCTCAATAAGGTTCGTTTAGCCTCCTCTAGAGCAGTGATGTGCACCCATAGCCCATGGGGCCCGAATGAAAATGAGTATTCACACAGACACGAGCCGAGCACTTGCCGAAGTAAAAAGCCAAAACGAAAAAATGCTAGCGTGCACTGACAGAATAGCTGTAGTGGCGCGTAAAGCTATTTTCACTTTTCAGTTGCGCAGTATACCAATACATTTACAATTTTGGCCGCTCTCTTCTTGCACATCCCTGCTCTAGAGTATAAAAGAAGCGTTCAGTTAAGGCGCTTTGTCTGACATGTAAAGTTTTCGTTATACATAAACATCACTTTGTTCTGGGCAATAACCATTTTGATATTAAAACTTCCAATATGAATCATACATTAAACTTAAAGCGCCCCAACCTTGAGCAAATTGGACAGATCCATATTTCAACACTATACTACCGGCATCATTTACTTTCATTGAGTGTCTGCAGCCTTTTCAACGGGCAAAACCAGTTTGAGTAGCTATTTAAGGCATTCCCCTAAAGAGTAGCACGGTGCAAGTACCACAACAAAAAAATAGAGCCGAGTTCGAAATATTCCGTTGTAGTATAAACAGCTACAGTTTTGATAAGTTCAGTCGTTTTCTAAAAGCAGCAGAGCACGCTTGTATACCTCGCACACAAGATGAAATCATTTTGCATTTTGGGTGAGCTAAAAATTAGATTACAAGTACATACATAAGTATGTACAGCAGATGTACTAATTTGTATATTGTTTATCAAGCTATGTTACTGGTGGCATCAAATGCGTATCCACAGTT
The DNA here is from genome assembly GCA_949987675.1 of Chymomyza fuscimana. NCBI lineage: Eukaryota > Metazoa > Arthropoda > Insecta > Diptera > Drosophilidae > Chymomyza > Chymomyza fuscimana. The sequence goes on along the minus strand of OX465089.1, from coordinate 25,724,127 downwards.
TCAAAACTGGAATCCAAACTTTGGGAATCCTAATCAGAACCAGAACAGCAACTTTGGCGGTAATACTCAATTCCCCAACCAGAATCAAAATCAAAACTTTCAACCCAATCCATGGCTAGGAGGGCAAGCTGGACAACAGTCCTTTAGCGGAGTTTCCACGCAGCGGCCTACAAATGTTGCAGGTTCCACCACCACAGCGGCGCCTACAACAGCTTCTCCACGTTATCTGAGCTGTTTGCGTACTTGTCCCTCTACCAGCGAATATAATCCTATTTGTGGCAGTGATAATATCAATTATCATAATAATGGCTTTTTGAACTGCGCCATTAATTGTGGACAAAGTAATTAGTCATTTTAAATGCACCAGTTCAAAATAAAGGTTTTGTTTCTTTCAGATGTGGTAGCCGTGCGTATGGGAACCTGTCAACCTTTGTAAATTCCCAAACAGCTGATGTGTACTTGACTTTATAAGTATCTCTGAAAACAAATTCGATTAATACAGGTTATCTCTATTTAAGTGTGGTTTCCTAAGAACGTGTTCGAAATACATACTCTCTTTATGTTATTGTGCAAGCTTTTAGTATAGCTTAAGTTACTCTCTTAAGTTTGGTTTTATGACGTCAGCTTATAAATCTTAATTAAAAACAAACAAATTAGAAATCTCAAAAGTTTTCAATTCTCAAAGCAAACGCTTATCTCATACATACATACAAACGTATGTGAAGATCAGCCATGCAAATAGGCCGGCCACGGCCCTGTATTGTCGTTTAGACTGGCCTCTGATCAGTTGTATTTCCACAGTTGTTCTGATTGGAACATATTTAGAGGTATTGCGAAAACACATTTTTGCAGCAAAATGTTCAGACCAAAGTGGCTACATGTGTGCAGTAAGTTCGTGTAACTATTTCTTTACTTTTAATCAAAAATGTGATCTCATTCTTAGCGCTTTTGCTGCTCTTGGGCTTCAGTCTGTCACTGCCCGTAGAATATTCAAATCCCAAATCACAGGTGGAATACATAAGCGATAAAACTGAGCAGGGACCAAAGCCAAACATTGTGCCTGTTACCCGACCTCCGCTAATCATACAAACGCCGCCACCAGCTCCATACAATTCAAAAAATTTTGCCTACAATCCCAAAACTCAAAGTTGGACGCTGATCAAGCCCAACGATCCACAACCGGAGGATGGCACCTTGATATTTAACCAAAGTAATGACAAGTGGCTTACTAACATACCAGGATCCCTCAGCATTTGAAAAAGTTAAAGACAGCTATGCGAGTTTCAATTTTATATACTTCTAGTATGCATGTTACATGGGTTAATACTTACACATCTTATAATAAATTTATTTACTAATACCGTATACACTGTAGGCAAATATCATATTAAAGCTTAACGATGGTAACGATGTGGACGTTGTGTATCCTTGCTGGATTGTTGCTGCTTCATGCGGCACAGCTCATCGGCGCTGTAGTTCAATTTGCGTGTGGCATTCTCAGCAAATTTGTCGAATTTTTGTGTCAGATCCGACATTTGACTCTTTAGTGATGCAAGCTCCACCCTTATATCACTTAGTCCATTCAATTGATTTTTTAGACGAACTGCACCCTCGCCCACTTGTTGCAGCTGCTGTGGGACGTTGGTGGCGCTGCGCGGACGCAACAGCTCATGCATTTGAAACTGTTGTGATGGACCTGCAGTGGCTGGCTCCGCTTGTTGCTGTCTTTGTTGATCCGCGCTATTACGCATAGGTAATGGACTACGTTTACATTGTTTCAGCTGCTGTTGATCACATGGTTGTCGCTGCATGCTGCGACTAAAGAAATTATAATTGTTCTCAAACTGACGACGACGTATGCTTAGATTGCGATCTCGTCGCTCTGCCACAAGCTTGTAGATATTTAATTTAATATCATCTGGTAGCTGATTGTCTCGCGGATCGTTAGGTCGTATCATAAACTGCAGTTTATCTCTAGAGGTGCGCAGCAAGGCACTGCGTTTGCAAAGCTGCAACAATTTTGTCGGTGCGCCGCGTAGTAACCTAGAGAAGAAGAGACTCTCCAGGCGTGAGACCAATTCGGCCTGACGCACGAGTCTATCCAACGTAGCAGAGACCTGCAAGCCTTGTATATCACTGACAGCCAAGCCCACCATAAGATTGGTTAGTATAACCGTTACAAGCAGCACAAAGGATAGAAAAATTATATGCGCTGTTACAGGAAATTTAACAGCATAATCTCCATAAAAAATATCCTCAAATTCCAGTTCGCCAGACATCATAGTTATGGATTTGAGAAATGACCAGGTTATATTCTCAAATGCGGGATAATCGTTAAAAAGCACTGCGAAACTAAGGCCAAAGGCAATCAACAGGCAAATGTAGGCCAACAGGAACTTGCCAAAGTTGACCGCGACTGTGAGTAAATAAAAACAAGTTGGAATATGCAAATTCGTAAGTGTGTATCATTACCCTTTGTGAACATTTGCACATAGACACCAAATATGGGAAAGCGACCAACCAGCATCATAAGCTCCAGCCAAACGAAAAGTATTACAACGGCGGCCACATGATGTTGCCACGTTGGTACCGTTTGTAGATCGCCAGTGCGTAAGATCTCGGGAGTCTGCAAGTATAATCAAAGTTCCTTCTATAACAAGACTTGTACTCATAACAAACTTATTGTCTTAAGCCATATGTATACCATCAACAGTATGATCTTTAATGTTACATGAAGTGTATCGAATTGATCTGATTAATAATTTGGATTATCTTTCATTCATGATCTTAAAATAAAGAAACCTTACTTACAACACAAAGCATTACACCAAAAACAATGGTCCATTGCAGCCAGTTCTCCCAGTACTTGGCATATCCATGCAGTCCATGAGCCATTTGAAAAATTTCTTTTGCCAATAATATAAGATTCAGCACGATTACAAAGTAACCAACGGTAATCACATATCCAGCAGCATTGCATGGTTCGTCCTGCTTACAGCAACGCGCAAAAACACCAATTACATAAAGCGTAAAGAGCAACACGAATACGGCATGATAGGCCAGACTCATAAGAAAAAATTTCCGGATGCGCCGCCATTTAAGAAAGAGAAAGGTCTCGCAGAGCGGATGCATTAGTATTCGCTTTTGTCCCACCTCAATAAGTGAGAGCAGAAGCTCTGTTTCACCCTGTTCCATTGAGGAACAGGGAACCAGCACGCGAAAGTCTAATTTGATTTGACAATCGACATCGCCAATTTCATGATCATTTTCTTTTATAGAGCAGTCCAATTTGTGCATAAGTTTTGGAATAATTTCGGGCGTACGGCGCACTATGAAAGACAACGCCGAGACATGACCATCCGTGCGTGCAGTTATATCCGCGCCGTGTTCTATAAAATGGATGAGAGAATATTAGAAGCCGCCAGCCAGCGCACGTACATACTACATATATACATACGTATTTATGTATACCGCATACCTATAAATGTGAAAACACAGTTGCTAAACTCATTTAGAGCGGCTATATGCAAGGGTGTATAACCGTAATCGTCCGCTTTGTTGACATCAGCTCCCGCTTTCAAGAGAGCATTACAACAGTCCAGACAACGAGATTGCTTAACAATGGCCGCATGCAACGCAGTTCGCCCATCGCGGTAAACCGCATTCACATTGGCGCCATACTTAATGAGTAGCTCTACGGTTCCAATGGACTGCGAGAGGCAGGCCAAATGCAGGGGTGTCTGATGGCTGGCATTGCGACAGTTGACATCTGCCCGGTGTTCCAAAAGCAAACGCACACAGTCTACGTAATCATTTTCGGCCGCTGTAAAGATGAAAGGCTTTCGTTTAACTCATTCATATACAGACTTTCAATTATCTGCTATATGGTAGCCACATCATTAACCACCAGTCTTATCTTAGTATTAAAATAATTAAAGATTAAATGGTTTATATTTGGAATTTCCCGACTGTAGCGTCAGACTACTAATGAGTATTTACGGTGAAATTTTTCCCGACTGAAACGTCTTACTTGTTGTGCACAAGCATACAGAACTCACCCAAATGCAACGCCGACACCTTTCCCTCGCCGAATTGCGATCGCACATCAGCGTTGTGACTCAGCAAGAGTTCCACGCATTTGGTAAATCCGGAGGCGCATGCCGTATGCAAAGGCGTTTCAGTGAACACCTGTGGTGTATTCGGATCGGCGCCATATTTGAGCAATATTTCCACACACTCAACCGCATTACGGTCGATCGCATAATGCAAAGCCGAACGCTTCTCTATGCCAATGTTGATGTTGGCCTTACGCTTCAGAAGCAACAATATGCACTCGACACTTTTGGCACTGCAATTAAAAAAGAAAATCCAACACATTGTATTGGATATTATTTGTTTGGCGTACGCATGAGCACTTTTTAATTGGGTGAAAAATATTTGAAAGCACCCACACACTTATGCATCTATATATTTACCTCGCGGCACAATGTAGTGGAGTGACTTCTCTCTTGCCATCCCAGCGATTTGGATCCGCGCCACGATCCAGCAACAATTTGGCAATAGCGGCATTGCCGCGACTACAAGCAAAATGCAGTGGTGTGCGACCCAAACGATCTGTGCAATTTGGATCAGAATCATAATGGCTCAACAGGTACATAATATTATCTGCAGTGCCATATATGGAGCAGAAAAGCAGGGCCAAATTGCAGTCGCTGGGATTGGCCATAAGTTCTGCGGACAAACAAAGCTTATTTATTTATTTTTTCAGCAGGCATATTTAAAAACCACTCACCCAAGAAGCACGCTGATTTTACCATTTCAAAAACATGCTTGGAATTTGGCATGGAGCAAAGAGTTTCCTCTATTTCCTGTGGTTGCCATAAGACTTGATGTTGTTGCTGACGCGTAAAGATCTCGTGAGCTTCATTGCTAAATACTGCATCACTATTGGCCTCACTGGAAATGCTACGTTTATCAAAGAGCAAATCGGCTTGTTCACTCTCTGATCGCCAGTTGAGATCGTTTTCCTGCCAAAACAAAACAAACAAATGAACATTGTTTGGAAAACTGCGGATTATACTACTTACGATGATGGAAAAGCGCACGTTTTCCATGTTATTGCCACTTATGACACCTTAACAAATAAATCTTCAAAAATTAATGCCAATATTAAGCTAATGATGAACCATTTTGTCTTTGCATTAATGAAAAATAAAATCCCATATCGGCATTAACTCATGGCACGTAAATAGACCACTTCAGTTTATAGCCAAACGATCAATCGTTTCAATTGCTGTCATGGAGCATTACTATAAAAATCACATACAGATGCTACCACGTCCGTTCCTCTGCGTTTTGACTGTTCGGAGACGCTTCAGCTTGCGCCGCTATATTGTTTATTGTAACACTTTTGCGGCTGTGAAATGAGCGATCGGGGCGAATTTGTTTATTTGAATATCTCCAAAATATTGAATTGGTTTCCCCACACCAAATGGCAATGTGTATGTGCTAATTTTGCGTTCGTGCCACTTGCCGCATTGCTCTGATTTTGTCCGTTATTTGCGCTGTGTTCCCAACGAGATGCCGAAGAGTACTAAGTCTTAGTGTGTAAAATATTTTGTATTTTTGTTTTGCTTTGCGGGTTCCCGGCAATTGCTGCTCCAAGCGCATAGAGGTCATTCTTATTATACCACCTTTGCACTGCAAATTTCCTTTTTGCTTCATAAGCGTTGTTATAAACGCATACATTTAAAATAAAATAGTTGAAATCAGGAGCTATAATAAAAATTGTAATTAAAAGAGAATTCTTTTATGACATCAATGAAATGTTTGAAACATCAAAAGACAGGAATGTGTAAATCTTTGAGTTTAAAATTGCAACTGTCGCTATGAAAATGTAATGTTTGTTAATCATGTAATGTTTGTTAATCAACAAGAACAATTTATGTTGCTTTATAAAAGTATGTATTTACGTAACAAACATTACATTTTCAGTGCAAATAAAACCCCCGTCTATGGGCGAATTGTAAAAGATTTATCTTTTAGACTTACATACAATAGCAGTTAGTTTAAAAATCAAATATTCATAAAAGTGTTGCCCCACAGAATGCATTTTTCTTAAAATATTGCTACAATCGATATTGAAAATTTCATCAACGTGGAACCATCGATAGTTTCTTTGTATATTTTCATCGAAAACAACAAAGGTGCATTGCTGAAATTCTGCCTGGCTTAAGACAAAAATAGGGTGCAAATTTTGTATTCAAAAAACAGGCTAGCCAGGTAACAAATGTCAGTATAATTTTAAGAATTCAATTGCTACCTGAACTAGTTTGTTGTTAAAAGTAGATTAACCGCCAATAAACCCGACAGCTGCATGAAAACAGCAGCTGACGCAGGTACTACATTTGCCAACGTCGCGTAGCAATACGTTTCGCTGCCGTCGACAAGGCTATAAAAAGCGCGCAGACAACTCGAAATTTCACAGTCGTTTGAAAACGTTTGAGAAGTGACAAACTGGAGAAGAAATATCGCAGCAGCGCAGTTCAACCCTTGAGCTAATGTAAAGGTGTGTGTGTAAAAAAAAAAGAAAGTTAAAGTTTAATTTTGTTGCGTCGCGGAAATACAAAAAAAAAAAGTCAAACAATGTCTGCATATTACGATGAGTGCATCGCAGCTGAACAGCCCCAAACCTTAACCGATTGGGTGCGTAATTTTCGCCTAAAACGTGTGCAAATGCGTCGCAAACTACGTGGCGCTGGCAGCGACTTACGCGTCAGCGCCATTTTGTCTACTGCGTTATTGCATGCTGAGCAAGAGTTGCGACACAAGCAGCAAGAGCGCTTTAGTCGTTGGCTAGATATGCAAGCTAAATTTGTGCCTCATGGCAAAACGCATTGTGGCAGCGATGCCAATGCCAGAGCGGAGCGTCAATATTTGTGTCATGAAGGTGCCAAAATGGAGGCGGAAGCAGCAGAATGTGAACGTCGTGAAGTTGAAAATAATTTGTGGAAAAGTGAGCTCAGTGGCCTCGATAATTTCATGCGCAGTTTAAGTAGCAGCACCAGCAACAACGGGAGCAGCCGCCATTACAGCAACAATAACCAACGCCAATGCGCCATTGCACTGCATAGTTAGAAAGAGACAAATCTATGCAGCAGCGATTCAAATAACTAGTGTAGAAAACGCGTGTGCCAGAAGAGCGTGATGTGAAACGATATTTTAGTTTTTTTTATTATTCCTTTTACTTTGTAAAATTTTGAAATTAGTTTTATTACGCCTAAAATTTCTCATTTGCAGTCGCATAAAACGCGCACAAGGCTGTTATAGAATATAAAGAGAAAAATGTGAAGAAAATGCACGAGTGTAAGATGAGGAAGATACAAAAATATACATGCATATGGTGTGAGTCATGGGCGCTGCTGCGAACAAAGCAGAGGCTGTCGTCAATCAACGCACAGCAAGGCCAGAAAGAGACAAACGCATAACGACTGTGGTTCGGATTTATGCAACACTCATCACACTCGGTTTGTAAAAATATGTACATATTTTATTATTAATTAGTTGTAATAATTAGATAGTTTTGTTTTCTGCTAAAGTAAAGTACTCAAAAATGCTAACCATGAAAAAACAGCGTAAATTAGAGCATTTTTACAAACGGCATATGAGCAAGCGCTATGCCCGAACAAAGAAAAGACGAACGCGCACGTAGCACTACGACGCCATTTTAGTATACACACTAACATCGAAATGTATGTAGCTCTTTGTGTACGTGTGTGTGTATATCTGCTGTTTTATTTTCGTTCGCATGAGCAAGCCTTGAATTATTTGTCGTTTGTTTTTTTGTATTCTTTGCTACGTCTGTAGTTATTTTTGGGTAATTTTCTTCAAGTTGACGAAAATCTACGTTTGCTGATTCATATTGAATTTTGGAGGAAGTCAAATAACAAAAATATTAGATTTAGAATGAGAAAAATGAAGAAACAATTTTCACATATTAGTTTTAGTTGCGTGAAGCAAGAAAATTTATTAATGTACATAAAAAACCCAACAGAACTGATAAAATTATATAAAATAAAAACTTCACTGTATGTATTTTTGAAATCAATGTTGCCTTTACTTATTTGTATTTCCATACTTCTCACAAACACACAATTTTTGTCGTATACATATTGTCTATAATCGATTCTGTTTTGCAGTTTCCTGCTCCTCGAAACGTTAATGGCAACGATGAGGAGGAACGGAACACTTAACAACAAGAGCTACAACAGCAATGACCAGAAACGCTATGATAATGAAACAAAATCCAAGGTTTTTGGTACACATTAACTTGTCACAGAGTGAGTTCTTCAACTGTCTGTCCGATCCTACAACGAACAACAACGTTGGCAGCGAGCAGCGCTACACAGTTCGCCGGAGCAGCAGCTAAGCAGCAGCAGCAAACACCACCGAGTCCTCTCCTTATATGCATGAGATATGCCAGAAAACAGCTGACACGCAAAGGTTTCAAAATTGTTTTTGGGGACAAGGCGGAATTGCGCGCAGCAGCAGCAGCTCAGCAGCAAACGTGTGTGTGTCTCCAACTCTTTGCTACTATCAAAAATACAAAAAAAACTACCACCACCACCTCCAAGCGCTTCACAGTTGCTGACACCACCCACCCATCCACATAGCCCAGCTAAACATATACACGGTATTTGGTATATCAGCTGCGAACGCCATTATTGCTTTTTAAAAAAATTTACAGCGTAACCAGCGACAATCCCACAAGCAGCAGAATGCCTGTGACGCAGAGGATTTTTTTTTACATCTATTTACTACGCAATTTTTAGCCCAGATAATCTATTCTCGTCATCAGCATCGTCGTCGTTGTTCCTTCACTTGGGTTCTTTGCTCCACTCCTACTCTCGCACAACGAAAATATCTATGCACGTAAGCGTTTTATGGGATTTCTCTCGTAATTAACACTTGAATTGCAGTGCACACGACATTGTTAAAAATGTACCCGACTCTGATTTGCCTCTGGAAGACTGACCCTGCCCAAGTTTTGGGGTATCTTAATCAACAAATCCACACAATACGTTCTATCTTTTAGCGATATGCTGCAGTTGAACGGTGCCTGCGCATATCGAAAGTCAGGAGAAGACTTTGGGACGATGTTTGCTAGTTCTTGACTACTCTTGTACTACTATGCTTGGAACTTACTACAATATGAGCAAGGAAAAAGTTTGATTTATAATTTCCTAATGTTCAGACTAAATGCATTGGCTTTGCTGCACATTTAAACTTTTTTGTAGCGATACGTCACAGTTGAACGGTGCCTGTGAGTGTCCGACAAGGTTTTCTTGCAACCCCCCAAGGGAGAGAATGGGATGCACGTTTTAAAGGATCAGCTATCTGAATAGACACGTAAATCTATTAGTAGTCGTAGGACAAAAAAAACGTTTCGTTTGTATTTTTTTTAGCGATGCGACGCAGTTGAGCGGTGCCTGCGTGCATCTGCAAGAACAAAGAGATGGAGAAAAGGCAGGTGGTTCAACTCGAACTTCACAAAGAATCGCATCAATGAGCAAGTCATTCCAAACAAGCGCTTGTTTTCGCTTCTTCTGGCAGCTATTGCAATGTTTCTTTTTAGTACAATTGGAATACATCTAAAAATCCAAAGGAATCTAGCTTATTGCCTCTGGCAATAATATCATTTATAGAATCATGTGCTACTTATACAGGCGAGGTCAAACAAAAGAAGGTCGAACGGAAACTTACTTAAAGCGATCAACAAGATGACACATAATTTTTTACGTTTTGCTACCCTCAATTTGGATGTTCTATCTTTTTTATAGCTATATGACGCAGTTTGATCGGTTCCTGCGCATATACATAAACTTTATAAGGCTTATAATGACGGACAGCCAGTCTAAGGGAGAGTTCGGAATGGATATAATAAAATGTGGCCCCGTTTAGAGGATAAACAAGCACATACGTAAATTTTTAGCAACTTTATAGAACACAAAACGCCCTTTTTTTCGTTTATTTTTATAGCAATATGACGCAGTTGAACTGTGCCTGCGCATATTGGATGCGATTAGCATAAGTGTTAGCGCTACAGAACGATAAACCATATCCGATATTCTGTGTTCCTGAGGAAGAATAATCAAAGATGATGAGGCCCAACTTAATCTACACGTAAATCATTTAAAATTTTTCCATCAAAATAGTTTTTTCGTATTTTTGTAGCAATATGAATGCAGTTGAATGTGCCTGCTCATATTTAAGCAAGGTTTTCGAAAATATTTAATCCAACATGAAAAATGGTTACTGAAAGCTACAAATATAATCGTCTTGAGGAAGGAACGTGGATAATTCATATCCAATGAGGCAGCATTTAATACACGTAAATCTCTTGAAATTTTTCCAACAAAAGAAAGTTTTTTCGTATTTTGTAGCGATATGGACGCAGTTGAATGTGCCTGCGCATGTCTTAAGCAAATATTTCACAATTAAAATGAGGCTACAATGAAAATCATCTCGAGGAACATAAAACTAATGGCACATAGCTAGGACAACTGTATCCTAAGGGCACCTGTCCCTATGCTCACGTAAATCTTGAAATTTTTCCAACAAAACGTTTTTTTCGTATTTTATTTTAGCGATATGAACGCAGTTGAATGTGCCTGTGTGTATCAATAGCAAGCATACCAATTATTTGAGGTCCTTTATAAGGCGGGGCTACCGAAACCTCCAAATAAAATTTATCTTGACGATGGAACTTGGTTGAATGCCATGCAATGTTTTGCGCACGTAAATCTATTGAAATTTGTTCAGCAAAGAAAACGTTTTTTGGTTTATTTTTTAGCGAAATGAACGCAGTTGAAGGTACCTGCTCATGTCTAAAGAAAGTCTTCCTATTATGAATGCTGCACTTGAATGATATCAACAAAGAGTAATTCTATGGAAGCAAAAACTCGTGGCTCCTAGCTAGAGGATTTGTATGCACGACTGAGATTTGTTATCCCCTTTTAACTCCTAAAATTCCTGTAGAAGTAGCAGCTTAAATATCATATATTTCTTGCAGTTGTATGTATGTGTGTATTTCTCCTACTTCCTCTTCACTGACTGCACGGAAACTCGCTTGGTCACATAATTAACACGCCCTCACTATTGAATACCACCTACCGATACTACTACTACTCGTACACATTGCAAAATTACGTTGAGGCAAAGGGAATCAAATGCCAACTTAAAAGCTAAAAAAAAAAAAATGACAACACAACTGTGATCCAATAATCAACATCTTCATAACAACATTGATCAATTTCGAACGAGTTGAAAGACTGAAAAGAAATCCAAAATCAAGGTCAGCTAGCGCATTGTTTCCATTTGAACGTTAAAACCTGTTTTACAGCTTATGAGAAGAAGGTCATCGTCGGTTCAAACAAGGCCACAATATTTTCTGCATCATTTTGAAGGATGAGAGTACTAATTGAAGCAGGCGTAATCTCAATCTCTCTCTTTTCACTTATACACTTGCTAATCTCTACTCTAGCTAGGTTGAATATTACTTCAAACTCAACAAAATCGTTAAAGGGAATCCAAAACGATACATCAAATCCATCCATTCTATGCAATTATCAAACAACTTGAACAACACCACAACAACAACCGTAACCTCGGCACCAAATATCTGTCAACTAGTTGCCCAAATGATGAGCGAAAGAATGTATATGATGTTTATATGTACAAACAAGAAATGCTCTTGTTCAGCTTCTTTGCTGTGAAATAGCTAAATGCTTGCTCTGTGCAAACTAAAATGTTTTCATTTTACAGCCAACGTTTTTTTGAGGCTGGTCACATGGCCGCAAGTGATGTCTTTGAGCATACGGTTCAGCACAGTATTTACACACAAAAGCCTCGTCTCGACGTTGTCATCGCCGTGATGTACTCAGCACGGTATGCATTGCACAGAAATGTGCTCTCGGTCCACGCTAAAGGGAAACAAATGCGTTTGGACCGAGACCCGCCACATCACATCATCACCAGCACTCGTTGAAGAAGCGAGCTGATGTGTTGTCGTTGTTAACGGGCAGCTGGCTGAAAGTACGCCACGCGGGCATGAGGAAAGCTTCGCCGCTACTACACATACAAGAACTTGCAACCACCTTTCACTTTCAGCTGCAGCAGGAGCGATTTCAGTTGAATTTTAGGTAGCAGCTTCTTTATCGCAAAAGGGAAACAAATGCGATTAGTGTTCGAACTTCAGACGTCAGCAGATGAAAGCCCAGAGAGAAGCAGCTGAGAGACGACGACCCAGAGTGCAGAGAAGGCAGTCGCTGAGTGAGAGCAGTTTCTTTTTTATTTTCAACGGGTTGTCGTCTTTTTCTCTTTGCATTCTAATCTCCTCTCTAGCTAAGCATACTCAGCCAATACTCAAGAAATGCCAATTATCCATCGCAAAGGGAATCAAATGCGATTAGTGTTCGAAGAGAGAGCCAGCTAGCGAATTGGGCTATGCAGCGGCTCTGCCAGTTGAGCGCTTAACTCCTGGCTCAACGTTCAACAATACCGCAAAAGGGAATCCATTGCGAGGTGGCACTGCAGCATCGCATACATAGAGAAGGCCCCAGTTGAGAATCCTAGACTCCTGGTGGGTAAGCTTTGTTCCCCGCAGCAATCGTAAAGGGAATCCAATACGATATACAGCAGCAGCAGAAGTGAAGGTAAATAATGCTAAGCAGCGCGCATTACGCACAAATTGGCTTTTTATTCCAAGCTGCTTTCACGTCGTTGTCGTCGTCCCCGTTGTTGTTGTTGGTGTATGTACGCTTTACTGGATCCCAAGCACACAAATACACACGCATACGAATCGAAGACAGCTGAGCGTCTAGCTCCCTGTATCCATATCGACACGTTGTTCTCAAAGGGAATCAAAGAGACACGCGCCCGCGCTCGCGCAACTTGAGCAATGACATCAGGTTTGGCGGCGATGTTAAATCTGCTGTTTATTTTATTTTTTTTTCTTTTTTGTTTTTTTTTTTTTACTTAAAATTTCTTATTGCAGCAGCATTATGATGATTGTATTTTGTGAGGCGGCCTATGGCCCCAAGACTTATCAGCTCTGTTCAGCTCTTTGCGAGCTTCAAATTTAAATTGAACCATTGTATTATTTATGTTTTACCGAATTTGTAAACACACAAGTTGTCTTATTTTTTATATCAAGATTATGAGTCAAAATTGTTATTAGCTATTATTCTAAACATTAGGTAAAATTCTTTGTAAATTGTGAAATGTAAATTTTGTATGACTTAAGTTGAAATTTCGGCGGGCAGAGGCACGCCCTGAAGCAGTTTCCACGCACACCCCTGATGATGAGCTTTTTGAAAAGAAGGCTGAGGCTCGACCCACCGCTAGGCACAATGAGCAGACTTAATGTGCTAAATCCATTCCTATGAGGCTTGCAAATAACTACTATGCAGAGGTGTATCTTCTATACAAGGGAAGAGTTCCCGTAGGGACTCGAATTGGTTTTTTGGAGAATTCCCAGCCCAATGCGTTTACTTGGCTTCTCCGAATTTTGAGGCAGGCGTGGCAGAAAAAATACCTATATATCCGTGGCACAATTTTATACAACACTACGCATTCTGGGGCGTATTTTGGCTGTTCTTATCAAACTTAAGAAAGAGTGAGAGACAGTTGTCTACCCAACTGGAAGATGTGCTGCGCGTGTCCATGAATCTTTCATTCTGATGACACCATACTATTCAATTTCGTCGCTTCATTTTTATGGAGCTGCTTTGGGAATCAATCAAAGACTGTTGGCTGATTGATCTTAGTGCATCTACAAAGCTTCTACTATATTACTGATTACCATGTCAGTCTTTGATGAAAGGCCCATTCAAACGATCTTAATTCAACTGGCAGAGAGACTTCGACTTGTAACTGTTTCAACTTTAACTATTTCTGTAAACAAAAGGCCCAGGTCCATCTTGAGTAGAAGGCACAACACTACTAACATTCAACCAAAACATCATATCCATCGATAAGCACGCACCAAATCTTGTTTCAACTTTCGTAAGCTGACTGACTTCAGAGAGAAAGTTCGTTCAATTTTTTGTTCCACAAGGACACTTCAAACAATCTTCAAGCATGAGCTTAACTTCGTATCATCACCATCAGCTAATTTCCCCTGCAATAATTTTGGACCTTGTTTGCCGTTAGGAGCTGTATATCACTTCGCTACGCACAGATCGATTGGTTTCTATTCTACTATTACTACCTGGGCACTTCGTTTCGTATTTTGTGAGGCACTTTCGTTTCGGAGATTAGAGTTCACTTGATGATCGCAGGAAATTCGTAAAATTCTATATACATACATTCATTGACGCAACTTGGCAAGAACTAAACACTTCAAGTGTTGACGGCAGCGTGGGATAATCAAGTATTGACGGCAGCGTGGGAGCCAAGCTTAGACGGCAGCGAGGGATGCCAAGAATTGACGGCCGCGGGGGATTCCATGTTAGGACTGCAGCGGGGGATCGCATAGTTTTCGTCGAGGGACTTGTGTAGGGCTTCGGTTAGGCGAGGGCGCTAGGGATCGTAATTTTTCTTTTCAAATTGGACTACGTGGGAGTTGGGACTGCGGCGTTGGAGTTTCCAAGTTTAGACTGCGGCGTTGGATATCTCAAACGAGGACTGCGGCGAGGGATAATCAAGGTTGACTGCGGCGTGGGACATAACGAGATCATCATGGGTGACTGCGGCGTGGGAGATTCACCAAATGATTGACTGCGGCGTGGGAGTTGCTTTATGATTGACTGCGGCGGGGGATTTTTGTGACTGCGGCGTGGGAACCTGACTGCGGCGTGGGATCTTGTGACTGCGGCGAGGGAACCTCTACGGTTGTGGGTTTCTAAACGATCATCGTTGGTATTCCACTTCAGAAAGTTCACGAAATTCCTTGGTTTAAAATAACGTGAATCCTCTTAAAGTTGGCGTTATATATGGGGCAACAATTATATTACATACGTTCAAAGCTGATATCCATTACAAACGCCGTTAGCTGGCCTGATAATCTTAGTAGGGAGCTTCGCCAACCCAGTAATTAATAGCGAGTACTACCACCCCACTTAACTCAACTAAATTCATTTTGGAGGCATCATTTTGTACACACATATATATATATTCAAAAAATTCCTGGAATACCGGAAGCTTTCTTAAACGATGATCCAGATATATCAGCAAGACAGGCTGACAATCTGCACAATAAAACTTGTTTTTTGAAAAAATTAACTATTTTGTGTAATGATTTGTCTTGGGTATCACTTAGTTGAAGAGATTTGCATATGGATGGCTACTATCGGGCTTGGAGGGCGCGTTGGGATTTCCTTGCGCATAACTGAGTCCTGCCTGATTGCCGCCAGTTGGACCGAGTGGTGCTAGGGGTACGCCATTGTTGCTACCACCGTTGGATGCAGGTAAAAAGGCATTTTGTGAGCCAGCATTTGGTGCTTGCCAGCCAGAATTACCTAGCGGAGCTAAGGGTGCTGCGCCACTCCCACTCGCCTGTGCTTGCTGTCCGCTGCTAGCAGGATTTGACATGCCATTTCCGTATTGCACCCATGAGGGAGGTGGCTGAGTGACACTGCTTGGTGCTCCAAGATGGTTCGACGGGCTATTGAAACCTGCATTGCCTTGATTCCAATTGTTGCCACCATACGGAGCACCAGGTGCAGAGAAATTATTTGTTTGCCAGTTGTTAAAGCCTGCATTTCCAATGGGCTGAGGTGTTGTCTGATGATGGGCACCGCCTACAGGTAAGTGGTTGCCGCCAAAGGACGAATCAGCAGGACGTGAAAAATTGTTATTTGGCTGCCAGTTATTAGAACCAATAGGCTTTGGATTTGTCTGGTAATACGGTAAACCACCAGGATGTGTAGCATTGTAATTGGCTTGCCAGTTATTATAGACATCACCTCTAATTGACTGCGGTGTAGTTTGGTATTGTGGCCAGTTACTTTGGTTGTGACTCTGCTGACCCCAATTTCGAGCGGTTTGATTATAGTTTTGGTTCCAGTTTTGCGCATTTGGGTTATAGACTGGCCCGGTGTGATTATATGGTTGCTGCGACCAAGTCTGGTTATAACGATGCTGCTGTGGCTGGGTAGGCCCACTCCAAGTCTGGTTATAGCGCACTGGTTGCACTGCATGATTATTGCCTTCATAAGTCTGCGCTGGTCTAAACATTGTTGAATTGTAGCGACGATGGGTCATGGTATTGACACGCGCTAGACCTGTAACGCCAAGATTAAGGCAGCCACATAGCAGAGCTTCATGGAATAGAACAGAAGACATTAAACGGAAATACCCGTCCAAAAAGAACCCAGCAGCTAACACTCACCTATGCCCAGCCCTAACTGATAAGATTTCAGCATCTTGTTTGTTTCGTCTTAAAGTCTTGTCAATGAGGAGCAGCGCTTACTTTGCATGTGCGCGTGTCTCTAAATTTGAAACTATACTGATGATGATTCCAGATTTTAGCTACAGACTACCCTCTCTGTATGGTAAGTACCCAAGCTTATCAAGTTTGAATTAAATATTATATATTGTTGTATTATTTATATTTAGTCATCGTTCTTTTATCTGTTTGTATAGTTAGTCAGTCGGCTTTTGTTTTTTAAAAACAAAAAGTACAAATGGGTTTTAACTCTCCAGACGACGATTTGCAACGCCCCTTGATTATTCAGTTTTTTTCATTTGCTTTAATAACAAAATGTTGTGGATCAATGAAATTCTAGAATGAATTAGATTATTTCTTTGCGAAACTTTAGTTGCCCAATTGTTTGGTGCTCAAGCGTCGCCGCGTCGCAAAGTTAGTGAAACCGAATGGCCAAAGTTGAACTACGCCAAGCAGTCCGATACCAGGCGAACAGAATTTACAAGCAAGCAAATTATTGTTAGCAACTAAAAGTATGCTACGAATTTCAAAGCATCAAAAAAGCTGTTGCAACTAAAAGTATGCTACAGTTTTTTTTTCAGCGCATTCAATTTTTAAGCTGTAACTTTTGACTCAATTTAACGATATTTGCGAGTTAGAAATATAGTCGACGCTCTGCTGGGGACAGCACATTGACCATTAAACTCGCTGGCTCCTGGACAGACACAGTAAGCTACAAAGCTATAACAACACCCACGTGGACTTCAAGTTTGGGGAACGGCAGCAAATATAAAACTGAGGAGACTTTTAATACTTTATTTTTCCTTGGTATATCACGAACAGAAATCTGCATAAAGACCTTGGCATAGCTTTCGTAGGGTACATCATAAACCATCTGAGCGGCAGATTTACAAAAATACCCACATCCGTTACTATGTGCTTTGGAGAGTCATAAGTCATAGGCCAAGGATAAGATTAAAAAGACCGCATCTGAATAAGTGTTTATCTCACGTATTGGATAAGAGCCTTATTTAAAATCAGGGTGATTGGCAAAAAAACATAAATTATAAATCTCAAAAAATATAAAATAAAAAGAACTTCATTGCAAAGTTGCACAGAAGCAGAATTTTGGTTTGTTATATAAAGGCCTATACGCAGTATATCCCAAATGGGGTGCGAAATATTTCGTACTGCGTAGACCCCTTAAACGAAGAAATTTACTATAAGGAAATAAAATAAGCAGCGTACTTGAAAAATTTCGTAATATGGAAAAAAAATTGTCTAAGGGAGTCTCTTAAAGAAAACTTTGGCTTTAATATAGACTACTTAGAAAACCCGCTGGAAAGAGGTTTTCTGGTATTGCCATCATTCAATGTGAAATATGATAGTGACTTAAGGTAATTTTTTTTGAAACAATAAGTTTTAGTCCTATTAAATAGGTGTTATTGTGAAATACAAATAATTGTCTAAAATGGCTAATTTGGCTATTAGCTTTATCAAAGATGGCGTACGTTAAAGTCGGGCGCGGACGACTTTGGGATACCCTGTACCACTGCTTGCAACAAAATCCGGTAAATGGCTTAAGAACACCAAAAGACATTTGATTGCCAAATTTAATTATGATACCTTCATAAACAACCAAAAACAGACGAATTTTTAATCAAAAACTTTTTTTCGACCGATCGGCCCTATGGGAGCTATATGATATAGTCAACCGATTTTGATAAAATTTGGTACAGTGTTGAAGATCTCCAAAAAACTTCTGAATGCCAATTTGGTTACAATATCTGCAAAAACAAACGAAACACAACGAATTTTGTGCAAAAAACGTTTTTTTGACCGATTGGCCAGCTATGGGAGCTATATAATATAGTCAACTGATTTTGATCAAATTTGGTATAGTGCTTGGGAACTCTAAAAAACTTCTTAATGCCAAATTTGGTTACAATATCTTCACAAACAAACGAAACACAACGAATTTTGTACAAAAAACAAATTTTCGACCGATCGATCCTATGGGACCTATATGATATAGTCAACCGATTTTGATAAAATTTGGTACAGTGCTGGGGGTTTCTAAAAAACTTCCGATTGCCAAATTTGGTTATGATATCTTCATAAGCAAACGAATTATCCATCTAAAACTTTTGCTTTTTTTCGAGGTCCTCTGAAACACCCCTATGGGAGCTATATAATGTAGTCCCGATATCAAAAAAATAAAATAAACTTGTCTCCTATGGATTAATAAGGGATCTTATCTGAAAGTTTGGTTGCTCTAGCTCTTACCATCTCTGAGATCTAGGCGTTCATACGGACAGACGGACATGGGTATATCGACTTCTCTAGTCACTCTGATCATACTTTAGGTAACTTTGGGGGGTCTCCGACTTCTCCTTCTGTATGTTACATACATTTTCGGCTTGCACAAACACAATATACCCTTTGTACCATACGGTACAGGGTATAAAAACCACAGCTCTTAAACGAAAAGTGTGGCCAATGTAAATATATCTTTGTTTCAGCTGCGGATCCAGAAAGGGAGATTGGATTTTTGATTTGGTTCACTTTGCAATTTGAATATCACTACGTAGTTTTGTTTTTGATCCCCTGTACCTTATGGTAAAAAGGGTATATGAAATTTGTGCAAGCCGAAAATGTATGTAACATACAGAACAAGACGTCGGAGACCCCCCAAAGTCACCTATAGTATGATCAGGGTGACTAGAGAAGTCGATATACCCATGTCCGTCTGTCTGTGTGTATGAACGCCTAAATCTCAGAGGCCCTATCACGGTTCAAACATACTCAATTTTAGTCATGGATCAACGCGTAAAAGTGGTACAGGCGTACTATGAGAATGGTCGTTGTGTGAAAAAAAGAGCATTGTTGACGTCAGTGTCGACGAGTCGCCGGGAACATCGACACTTTGCGTCGAATTTTTCATGCGGATCATAATTTATACGCTTAGAAGATTTAAATGGACAGCCAAAAAAAAGTCATCGAAAATTACGATGTTCGGTTACTGGCCTGTAGAGCTAGTAACGGCAGCCAATTGGGCCATATTATTTTTCATACATAAATGAGTAGTTTCAAACTTGCATTTGCCCAATTTTGTTGAAAAATATGCGAATAAAATGCAATTGGCAAACAAACCAACAGATGGCCCACCCTATATAAACAAAAAACAGTGCTTTTGGTACTTAGCATTTGTTTAAGCGTAATATAAGATAAATTATAAGAAACCTGTTGCCATAAATGGCTGTAAAACAAAACTCTCAGAGTTGACCCATTTTTCTATGTATACATACAAAATTTTCGCCTTAGTTGCATATCTAGTAAAACTATATAGCTACAGTGCCAACTTTGTCTATATGCCGATAACAGATGAAGGTCAACTGTTATAAGCTATTATTAAACATTTTAAAATTCTCCAAAGTGTAGAATCGAGTAGTTAGAATCATTACTAAACTGTAATTTATTATATATTTGGAATTACCTGTTGCTGACAGTGTTGCTCTTTTGTAAGCTCGGCACAATTATAAATTAAACAAAAATTACACACTTAAGTTCTTAATAAATAATAGGTAGGTATATTTTAATAAATAAAGGCGTCTTAAGTTTAAGCATTATACAAACTAGCTAAGGTATTTTGCTGCTCATATCTAACCGCGCGTCATCGGAAACAATCCCTCACAGCTGCCCCGCCGCACGATTCGTATATCTGGCCAAAAACAAAAAAAACAAAAAACAAAAACATTTAACCATAAGCTTAACGCATAAACTAGGCTAATATCTAGATCTGACTCACCTGCTCCACAAAACCGGGCGCAATTAAACTTCTGCTCGTTCAAGTACATTTGCATATTGTTTGCACAAACGGGATTATACTCGGATGTTGTGGGGCAGCTGCCGAAACAGCTCAGAAACTCTGCAGTAGGAGGTGGAGCTGTTATAAAGGGCGCCATGGTGCCTACTACTGGTTGATTGTTAACCAAAACAAAATCACTGACGGCACGTGGTGTAGCAGGTCGCATTGTTGCTGGCGCTGCGGTTGTTGTTGTTGTCGTTCTTTGAAAGACCAAAAAGCCTTGAGCTTGAACCCGCTGAGATACACAGATAACGCTGATAAGCAGCAAAAACAACGATTCACGGCAAAATGCAGTCATTATAGTCTTTATAGATAGCTAAGTGGCACTAGCGAAGGTTGCTTTGGAACTGACTTGGCCGATTTGCTTCGCTTTACTACTTATTGGATCGTATTGGCTTTGAGTATTTCATCTGAGACTGGTTTTCTACGCATGACTGGGAAGCGCAGGCATTCATGTCTGGTAAATCCAGTTCGAGCTGTTGGCGAACCGCAGTGCAATTATTTTGCTCACGTCGAAGCTTATTTGTGATAACCCCGTAAGTGAGCTTTAAGAACGCTTTTTGATTGACTTGGGGAAGTCCACGGCCCACGACTAAAAGTGCAGATTTTTCATTACATATGTGCATATGTAATGTCAGACGTGAACGACTTCAATATACACTTTATCTCTTCTGTTAATGATGAAATTAAGCAACGTACAGAAACATACACAAACAGACTAAATTTTCATGAAAACTCATTAGCTATAAACTTATTAGATAATAGCTCAGATACTAGACGAGATTGTACCGATATCATATCTTAGATCTTCCCCATAGATTCTAAATTAAAACTAAGTCTGCTTAATGTTATATTGGTTTAGCTCATTGCAGTCAAGCCAATCATGGAAATATTTTTTGTAAGATGTTATCAAATTTGTTGAATGTCCTTTGAACAGATTACAAATAAACAAAAAAAAAAAAAAAAAAAAAAAACTTTATCTCTTCGCATTAAAATATGATTTTGCGTAAAAACATTCAAGTGGGAAAAAAAATTATATTTATACCAAACACTTAAGATGAAAGGGTTTCATAAATATCGGTAGCTAGTTTGAGTCCATATACTGGGACACTGCATCTCTGTTGCGAGAGTTTTTTTTGACAAAAGATGGGCATCGTTTTGTTTATTAGGCTTACACGAGTCGAAAGTACTATAGAAGTACTACTTTGACCTTAACCTTTAATGTTTTTTTTTCATTTTCAAAAAATCACGACGCATATATCTTTCAAATTTCAAAAGATTTAAAATTGGAGGAATGCGTATAAAAATTCCACTAATCCTAAGGAAATTCGAAGTTTTTAAGTTCATACATCAATATTATAAGCCAAATACATAGTCGGTTTAAATAATTATACCCTGTACGTTATGGTACAAAGGGTATATTAAATTTGTGCAAGCTGAAAATTTATGTAACATACAGAAGGAGTCGTCGGAGACCCCCCAAAGCTAGAGCAATCCAACTTTCAAACTAGATCTCTTATTATCTTACGGGAGGCAAGTTTATTTTATTTTTTTGATATAATAATTCCCTGATTTGCTATATAGTCAGTTGCCCTTAGGTGGAGCATGGGGATCTCTATTAATAACTGTTCGAAGAGAACAGGGACCTACAGTTTATAGCTGAATCCGAATGGCGGTGTCTTGACTTAATAGCAGAGCTCGCAAAAAACTGTCAACCCATTTATCTAATGCGGTCGGCTCACGAACAAAACAGAAAAAATAAAACAAAAACGGTCTCTCACTGAGCCGAACACTTTTTGCGTTTCGCTTTTCGGTTCTGGTCAGTGTTTTCGGTTGAGCAAAACAAATGTGTCTCTCTCACAATAACACTTATGTTGCGACACTTTGAGCGATCGCTCACTAAAAAACCCTCAGCAAAAGACCGTTTTGCAAAAAGTGTCCGCGAAAAGTGTCTTTTGCGTGTGTATGCGTGCTTGTGTAAGTCGCCTGTGCGACCAAATCGGCTTGTGTCTGTAACTGCACGAAGTAAAACACGGGCGACTCGTACAAGCACGCATACATACACAAAATACACTTTTGATAAAAGTCTCAAGCAAAAGTGTCCGCGAAAAACACAACCAAAAAGGAAGCGAAAAAATTGGTCTTGGTCTGAGCCGAACACTTTTGAGCAAAAACACAATTGAAAGTGTTTTGTCAATAGCTTCTCTCAAAGTGTTCGTAAGAGAGCGGTTTTTTCGGACACTCTGAAAGTGTTGAGCGAATTTTGTGAGCTCTGCTTAATAGAGATTTTCTGGGGCAAATGGCGTCTTTTTGCTAGCGATGCCAGTGCTAGGCAAAAGTACCAGTGCCTCTGCGGGGAATCGAACCACCGACTACGGTTTACAAATCGAATGCACTACCACTACCCCATCGATGGCCACTTTTTTAATATCGGGGCTATAAAGGGTCATCAATCTTGAGGTTTTTGTTTTAAATAAAAAAAAAACACTAAAATTTCAAATGAATCGGAAAATCTTTATTATCAATAGAAAGAACCGTTCATGCCATTCACTTTTTAAAAATAATCCCTTTCAAATGTTGGCCGCAACTGCGCCGTAGCTCGTCCAAGCGGAGGTACCAATTTTCGATGACGATTTCGAGCATAATCGGCGGTATCTCGCGAATAACACGGGTAATTTTGGCATCTAATGCTTCAATCGTAGCTGGAGATAATCCACAAAGACTTTAGACTTCACGTAGCCCCGTAGTCTAACGTTGTGATATCACACGATCTTGGTGGCCAATTCACCGGTTCGGAGCGTGAAATTAATTGTTCACCGAATTGGTTCCTCAATATGTCCATTGTTGTGTGGCGAGTATCGCCGTCTTGTTGAAACCAAATGTCGCCAAGATCTCGGGCTTTAATTTCATGTAGCAAACAATTCGTTATCAAGGTGCGATAACGGTCGCCATTGACGGTTACGGTCTGACCAGCGTAATTTTTGAAGAAATACGGACCGATGATTCCACCGATGATTAAACTACGCCCTGGACAACGTCTATTCGGTCGAGTGTCATCCAATAATGAATATTGGGTCTCAAATTTGTTGATTGGTATGGCGAATAGTGGTCTCAGCAGGTCGATTATGGCGACCATAAAATGGCCTAGGCGCGCGAAAAACATTCTTTGGAGAACGCGAATTTCCGTAATATAATTGTACGATTTGTAAACGTTGTTCGGGTGTAAGTTTTTCCATAATGAAATGGCAATGAAAACTGAATAAAAAAAAAACATGGCAACTTGACAGTACTCTCGCGTGTTTTATCAAAAAACCTTATTGAAAGAAAACCTCAAGATTGATGACCCTTTACTTTGACCTGGCTGTTCTTATTTAAATTAAGTTAAGTATTTCATTTTAAACAATTTTTTATTTTGGTTTTTTTGCACATTTATTTTTTTTTATCAAGATTAATATGTACTCTGTTACGCTTCTATTGAAATAATCTTGATATCAAATCAAAATTTTTGGTTATAGAACGTTTTTTTAACCTAAAAGTTATTCAAAAGTAAAAGAAGTTAAGCATGCACATTCAGCTGTACTGTCTTCGGATATACAAATTTTTTCAAAAACACCTTTTTTTTAAAAAAATTTTTGTGATTAAATTTCGTTAAGAAATAAAAAATATAAGACTGGGAGTCACAGATACAAATTTTCGCTTTTTAAAAGGCGCTGAATACAATTTCGTTAAAAACGAAAAATTTAACGAAAAGTTCCAAACTATTTTTGCGACCTGAATCACGATGTTAGCCTATAATAATGGCATTATATGGCGCTGTCGTTACGCGTGGACCAGGCATTGTATGAGTGGGCGAGATGTACCGCATGGATTGTTCCAGCTTGCGATAGTTGGAAGACATTTGCAAAAAGCCTATATAAGCTGCAATGATATATTATAATACAAGAAATAGTTTAGAAATAACATTAAGTTACAATTGGATGTGCGTGGCACTGGCTTATCCTGAGATTTTTGTAGCTCTCCGTTTGCAGACTGCTGCTCCTCTGCTAAATAAGGATTTAGACAGCGTTGCAGGCATTTGGCCATGTGTAGACCGCGTTTGGGACGACCACAGCGACATGTGGCTACAAGAGCTTTGTGCATTTCGGGGGATGTGAAGTACGAATCGCCTTTGTTATTGTGCTCAAAGGTAGAGAGATCTGTAAATGATGTGGGTATTGGATGTGTATACTCTGTTTTTGAGCAGAAAATAACAAATTGAGTTTTGAAAACTAAAACTAATTCTCTCCATGTATTAGTTTCCAGAAAATCTTAATCACACTAATGGATAAGAACTACCCTAGACTATAGACTGGTTTTCTTACTGCACATAGTAGGCATCTGAGTAAGTTGGAAATACTTCCAACACATACTTACTAAGTATAACATCCTAATCTGATGCTTCTTTAGCCTGCATAAAATCTCGTTGCTCGACGTTGCCCGGTCAAAACCATCTTAAATTAGTTTTAAATCGGAAATTGGAATTGCTGGGGAGTTTTAAGCTTAGAATTGAGCACAATAGACACTGACTGAGATTAAAACAAAAACTTGGAGTTGCATGTCTTCTAAACCATCCCAGCCACATATTTCGTTTGTGCACATTTAGTCTTACTTACCCTGAAGTTTTTGTTTATCCAAAATTTGTTTGTTAATCTCGTCTTGATTATAAAAATTGTTTATTTGAGCATCGGCAATTTTATTCCAAACTATGGGATAATTGCGCCGAGATTTGTGCTCCATGCACACTTGCTCCTTGCTGGCAAATTTAAAAATATTAAAATTATATATAAATATTTGTCTTAATATTTAGCTTACACTTTGCCGATAAACTTGATGGGATCCATTTTGGAACGTCACAAATACTAAAAAAACCGCAAGAGTTCCTAAATCATAAAACTTTAACGAAAACCTTGACAACAAAACCTAGAAACATAAATTTGGTTGTTTATCCAATTGCCATGACAAACTTTTCTATAAATAACAATGTTCACATTTTTTTTCTGTAATAATTTTTGCTTTAATTCTTGCGCTTAAGTTTTACACAAATATTTATTTAAATTTTTATTGTGGCATTTATGGCCATCGATAACTTGTTAAAGTTTAAATTGAAATTTAAGTATATTTTACTTGTTGGTAATTTGGAAATTTTTTTTTAATTTTTCGTTTATTTCTATAGTAATTTAATATTTATTCGCACTGTTTAAATAAATCGTAGAAAAATGCACTTATATAAAATACTCGCAGTACGCATGCATTTGTATTATTCATAAAAGCTAAATTAAAATTAAACTTTAATATAAATATTATATATATTAGTTTTTAGCAATTTCTTTATACAAATATAATATATTGTTTAAACATATTTTTTTTACACTTTAAGTGTTGCGCTTTTTGTTTTAGAACTTTTGCGTATGCTTTGATTTTCTTTGTTTTGAGTTATCATAACTATATTAAGTTTTAATAAAAAAAATGTTTACTATAGCATATTTTGCAGAGACAGTTTAGTGTAAACTCACTTTAATAAAGTTTTGGTAAAAATTACAAAATTACAATATACACGTGGATAGAAATTGATTTTTTATTTATTATTTAAATGTAGTTAGTATAGATGTATCAATGATTTGAAGTGCAATTTGAAAATAAAAACAATTTGTATAAAGTATTTTTTTTAAAGTGTATGTAACTGCATAATTTTTGTAGTTAGTTTATATTTGTATTTATGGGTTTTGTTTTTAGAGCATAACTTGGCAATTATATCAGTATTACATGTAGTTTAAATATATAATTATCAAACCAATATATACTTATGTATATTGGATTTCACTTTAGTAGTTTGGCTTTTTATGCGCTTACAAATACAAATACATGAAGATAGATGAATCGATATGCGTACGTATGAGAATTAGAGACATATAGTGCTTTAATTTTAGTATTTACAATAACCGTTCATTACAGAAAATCAGACGACAAATGCTGGGTACATACAGTCACAAATTACTCCCTTACATTTATATAGTATACCTTACTTAGAAGCTAGACAACATACACATACAAACATTACACTAGTTCAACAATGCAAACGCGCACAACAAACGATTTGGGCTACAATAACAGTGTGGTGCGCTACAATCCTCTACTCGTTTTCGCTTCCCTTGCCTTTTTTTTTGGATGTGCTACATGGTTTATATTTATAGTAAATATACAATTATATTTTGTATTAACGTTCTTTGTTTTTTTTTTTTTTTGAAAAAATCAGTCCATAGTTTTGGTTTATCAGTGACGGCATTTCGTTAGTAGTGTTGCTTTTTGTTGTACCCGTTTAGATCTTCATGAAAAACCTTTCTCACAATATGCCATTCGTATAGTACTGATAGCCATCGTACAGTTTCGTTGACAGACTCTTCAAAGAGTCTTGAACAAGTTGTTCAACTTTGCGCTCCATTTCTTGCTCAGTTAAATTCATATGAAAACGTTTGCGGAGATTCTGTACGGTGCCGGAGC
Organism: Chymomyza fuscimana; assembly: GCA_949987675.1. NCBI lineage: Eukaryota > Metazoa > Arthropoda > Insecta > Diptera > Drosophilidae > Chymomyza > Chymomyza fuscimana. The sequence goes on along the minus strand of OX465089.1, from coordinate 25,697,296 downwards.
AACCATTTTTAAAGCAGGGCAGTTGAGCATCTGCAAAAAATGCATAAAATACATTAGAAACGAATCGTTTTTATTACAAAAAGTTAGACTTACTGCTTCGCATGATTTCAACAAAATTAATAATACGATCCATATGCTTGCGTGCCGACATCATGCCTACGAGCAACAAACGATTAAATTCGCGCCAATGTTCCGAACCAGTTCCACCCATAACATCCACAAATTCGGGCGTCAGCTTAAAAGGTGATTGCTCAAAGCCTAAAAAAATAATTTAATTAGTTGACTGCCACTAAATGTCTTACATTGCTAAACTTACCCAAATTCTTGGGAGATATGCTCAATATAAATCCGAAATCAATATGTATTATATGACCATCGGAATGTAGCAGTATGTTGCCATTGTGCCTATAAAAAAAAACAACTTTTAAGTAATCGTCAAACAAGTTGATTCTATTGCTGTATTTTACCTGTCCTTAACCTGCAGCAGATAAGATATCAAACAGTAGGCTGCACAGCTCTGTACAAAGTTCTTTTGGGCACGTCTGAAGCTTTCGCCCGTGGATGTGCCATATTCATCGATGAAATAATCGCGCAACGATTTGTTGGAATTCTTTTTGATTTGATGCAATGAAACTGTGTTCAGTATGGGTTCAATAAGACCGCTATCATTTGAAAGGCAAACGATTTTATAAGGTCGCACCCAAAGGTCTACATGCTCCTCCTGCCATATAATCTTAAACATCTGCAAAATGCACAAAATCAGTTGTAGCAGTTGCAATTTTTTTGTTATAGTGCTTACTAACCTGTAGCAGTTGCGTGGCCATTAGCTCTTGACGCAAATCATCACCACACTTGACAATGGCCGACAACAAACGCCAATTGGACAAATGTCCATAAGGTGAAGACTCGCGTATAAGTTTCTCCTTTTCATCCCAAGGTTCCTGCAATTATGCATATGAATGTCTAAGCTTTAAAGTAGGCTATTAAGAGTTTATTGCTTACCTTTAATGCCGCCGCTGAGGGATCTTCGGGATCGTTGCTAAAGGATTTGGTGTTTTCGCAGCTCAAATTGTTGCAATGACGTGTGCGCACATCGCCAATGTTGAAGACAACCGGTGGACCTGCAAGAGCGAAACAATATTTAAGCTACAAATGATTTTATAAGCCCACTCCAACCTACCTTGATCTCTTGAGTCACACGAGTCAAGTGACATTTGCGATATGGCATCGCGTTCACTTATTTTACGCATGTTCAAATATTGCGCCGTTATCTCATCATCCTCTTGCGACCACACATCATCCTCATGCAGCTGTAGGCCACCAAGCGTCAAAGCATTGATACTACCGCAGCAATTGTGATTGATAGAATCACCACAAGCGCCACCCTCGCCATGAGCTTCTCCATTGGCACGCTTGCGACGACAGCTGGAACCATGATGACTGCTGCAGCTGGAGGTACGACTGCAGCTTTGATGAGCATTGAGGCAGGCGCCCTCTAGATGCTCCTCACTCTTTGTATGCCTTAGCGAAGGCATCATCTTAGGAATTAGCGGGGATGTGTAGATATCGGTCACTTCAACCACTTCTACATAGATTATGTACGGCGTTTTATCTTTTGAATTGAGCACTGCAGTCTTTTCCTCCGTTATGCGTACTACATGATGCGGAATGTCCGAGTAGAGCGGCAACCAAACACGCGCAGGCAAATTTTTATTTATCAGATTAAGAAACATGCGCAGGGCTGAAGTTTTCTCCGCTTTGGATGGCAAGGATGTAAGATTTTTGCCCACGTTCATGAGCGCCTTCATGAATTCCTTTTGAGGCGCCGTTTTGGGCGCACCACAGCTGCATAGTGTACGTTGACCCAGCAGTCCGTTAACCTGACCGCGCACGGTTTCGAAACAGGTGCAACCGTTGTCGAAAGCACGTCCGGACGTCAGATCACCCAGGCACAGCTTGGCAGGCGTGCTGGGCAGCGTTTGAGTGGTATATGGCGGCTGTTGATACATGCGATGGGATATGCTCAGTGTGTGTGGTGTGCGTGAGTCAGCCAACAACACTGTAGCGTCGGACTGGGAGCGATGATGAGTTTTCTTCACCAGTGATACAGCTGGAGCGTTGAGTGCTCCACCAGCGTTGGCCGATTTCAGTTCGTTCTTGGCCTGCAGCTTTTGCTCTTTCTTGGAGAAGATCTCTTTCATTAGAGCCAGCTTTGATTTACGTGTACTGCTGTTATTTCCTAGCGAATCCACCTGATAGTTATAGGCTTCCAGCAACCACAAACATTTGAGCGAAAAGTCCACAGACTTACGGCAACGTATGGTTAAATAAGGATCCAATACTTCTGCCAGCTCGTCCATTTGTATATACATGACAATTAGTTGCGGTATATAAAGATCAACCTCCTGATCGGGAAAACTAAAAATCTTGTTGCCTATAAAGCTTAACACTCCCGGCTCCTTGGAATAAAACAAATAATGCACCGCAAAGTGTATATTGAACACGGGTGATTCAAAGAATCTTAGCAAGCCACTGGGTCCACGCTCAGCTTTTTGTTGAGCATCGGCGGCAGTAGTGCGTTCGCTTATGAAGTATTTAACCACGCCGGGCACCTTGATCTTAGTCAGTGAGCTTATCGAAGCTGATTTGGGCAGAGTTACTTCCGTATTTTCGTTCTCCGCGCCAGGCAAACGCAAGTTTAATGTGCGCTCTTTGCTTTTTAATGCCTCCGCTGCAGCGTCACCTGCGGTTTGCTTCGCATCTGTTGCTGCTGTTTCTGTGGGCGTAGCTGCAGGAGTATTTGCTGCCGAGCTGGCTGCTGCAGCGGCGGCGGCAGCTGCTGCCTTTTTACTTGAATTTGAGGTGAGTAGGCTGAAAAATTCCTTCTTTTTGGAAATGTCTGTGGGTGATTTTATCTGATCCGGTGACGTGGTAATTATGCTACTAGGCGTAGTGGCACTAGCTGTTGTAGCAGCTGTTTCATCGCCGCTTTTTTGCTTGGCTGCATTTTTCTTCTCATGATTCTCTATAATGCTTTGAGCTGTGCGAAATATAGCATTTTTGGTGGCACCAAAAAAGTTTTTAAACAAAACCTGATCGTTCTTGGTGCTCTCCGTGGGCGTTGGCGTTGCTGCGGGCGTACTAGCTGGAGCTACTGCCGTTGGAGTTTGCTGTGCGGCATCTACCACATCAACACTGTTTTCCTGCTCTGTTGGCTGCTGCTCCATGCCATCTTCCTCATAGTCCAACACTGGCTCTATTTCATTGGGAGCTGAACCGCGTTCCATGTTAATGGCCGCTTGGGACATGTTCATGACACGATAGCGCGTGCGATCATCCACATCACGTTGGTGCTGCTCCTTTTGTTGCTGCAGTAATCTGGCTTGTTCTTGAGCCCGCTGCTGTTGCTTTTGCTTGCGTGAAGGACGCAGCGTGCGGCAATCAATGTCATTGCTGGCTTGTGTTGTATAGAAGCATAAGTCCGATTGCATTAAATTGTACTCCTCATCCATTGATGTTGTATCCATTAAATCAATGCATTCCTCTTCAGCATCAGCATCTGCATCCGCATCGGCATCCATTTCACCAGAATCTAGCGATTCATGTGAGTGACGTATGCGATTTAATGAGATTTGGTCCGACTCGGAACCACAAATAATGCCTGCAGTATGCGTCAATAAATTAGTATATTATGTGTGTATTTTTTGAGCAGTCTAACATTAAAGACAAAGGCAACTTACCTGAATCATCTGAGCCAAGACTGGTGAGATCCTCGCGCTTTTTGCTGCTTCCAGCGCTGCTGCAGCTGTTGTTACTGCTTGCGCCATTGCTGGAGCTGCTGCTGCTGCCACCAACGACAACGCCAGCCATAACGCTGGCCATGTCCGGGCCACTACGCGACTCGCTGGATTTGGGCCGCGTGCGCAAGCTGGGACAGGAGTCCACTGCAAAGTTTATTAGTTTTATTAAAACATATACAATTGGCTACATTTAGCAATACGTACCAACTACACTGGGCGCTTGATGCACAGCCGCTGCGGCAGGCATTGACGTGTTATTGACATTGGCCAAGTTGGCAGCTGCTGCGGCTGCTGGCGTGGGCGCGGCCGAGGTCACGGCTGGTGTGGGCGTGGTCGATGATAAGGCAGCTGTGACGCTGGCCGCTGTGGTTACAATTTTCGAGCACATATTTGTGCCGAGTATTGATGTGGGTGAGCAATATGTATTGTTCTCGCTCTCCGCATTGGGTGAAGACACTTCGACCTAAGGCAATTAAAGAAAAAAAAAAAAAAAATACAAATAAGTACGTCAAGCAAAGTTTTTATCAAGTTACTTTGCATAAATTAAAGTAAATAGTCAAAAGTTATAAGCAGCAAAGTGGCTTTACGTCAATGCACAATTATTAAGTGATAAAAGACGCGCGGGTGGTGGGGTAAAAACTAGCTAAATCACAACAAAAACAAAAGCTTTGCACTTAAACAAATGCAACAAAAAGCTGTAAGCTACAATTTGCAAGTTTGTGCTGACTCAAGCTGCTTGCTGCAAAGTCGCTTTTCTGTGTTTGTATTTGTAAATGTAGTTGGAGCAAGCGAGCTGGCGGCTGCTGCCGACTCGCTCGTCTGATAACCAGAAATGTACACAAATATTTAGCGCAGCAAATAGGTGCAAAAAAAAATGAAATGAATATAACTTGAATAACAATACAATAAGCGATAAAAATATAAATAAATAGATAATTTGTCAGCACACAGACATACACATACAAATGTGTGTGTATTGGTATATAAATAATATGAAACTTTCCAAGCTAAAAAAATCACTTTATGCGCTATCAATTGCAAGGTTGTTCTTCTGAGGCACTCAAAGTATTTCATAGATACACTATTAGTAATATAGGTGTATCCAACGTTTGCCACAATTACTCACCTCGGGTATGCGTTGCAAGGCGCTGTCAAGACTGCGATTCCGATGATGTTGCGTATGATTGATGCGTGTGTTGGTCACTTGTGATATGGGCGGCAGCAAAATGCCCATGGATCTGTAAGCAAAAAGACAACAATAGTTTTAACATAAGTAAACTTATAAAACACTTAATATTATGCATGTGTTTGTTAAAAATCAATGCAGCAACGTTTACACTCAGTCAGAGTCAGCTTGCAAGCAATATGTTTTGGAATGTCCCACACACACACACACACACACTCACAAGTTGGACTTTTATAATTAAATTACTTTTCCATCGCGTACTTCTGCTGCTGTTTATTGCGACTTTCTTTAATTACTAACAGCTGCTGCTACTTGTAAAATTTAACTAAAAACATTATTGTTAAACAAATCTATAACAAATACGAACAAAAACAAAAAACAATACGCGTGGAAAAAAAAACTACACAGAGAACCACAACAACAACTAAGTCGACAGCGAGTAAAAAAGCTACGCGACGCGCACTCAGCCAACCAAAGCTGACTAATGCGAGCAGCTTTGAGTTTGTGAGAGCTCAGAGCGCTTTACGCTCAATTTTCGCATTGAGTGCAGTGTTGCCAGCTCATGTGTTTTTATTTAGAAAATTAGTTTTTGAGTTTTTTTTCGAGCACATTACATTTGTTTTATTTATAGTGCATTTTAGCAATTAACTTTAAACGCGTACATTTGGGAAATTGCAGTTAAATATCAGTTTTATATTAGTGCTTATTTCAATATAATTTTTAAGTACTTTTTGCCTTGATTTATTTTGTATAGTGTTCATTCATGTACAATAAGTTACTAGTTTTTTTTTTGCCAACATAAATCCCTTGTAGACTTGACTTAAGAACATTTAAATTTAAATACAACTTTTTTTGTAGCATTGGCATTTACTTGTAGTTAAGCAATAAGCTAAAGCCCAAGCTACAGCCAATTTTTTTAAAACTAGAAGAATACTTTAATTGCATTATAGTCTAAGCTAGTATTATTTGTATTGTAGCATTTGCTAAAAAAAATGAATTTTTTATGCTTATTCTTAAGCTTATAGAACTTCAAACTTAAATTTTGCATGCACTTGAAAGTATAGAAAAAAAAAACTAGCTATCTTTTTAGATCGAAACCACACTGAAGGAAGTAAAAACATTTTCGCGGCCGAAGTCAAAAATTTGTTTGTTTTGCATACATTTATTGCTGCTGCTTCGGTTTTTTTTTTGTAGAAGCCGCAAACATTTAGGGTATTCACGCTTTGTGTTGAGTTGCGGAGTTGAAAAGTTAAGGACTTTTACAAAAACAAATACATGCTGTAAATCAACACTGCGTTTCAACTTTCAACTCAAGTTTTTCTCAACCCAGACCCTATTCTACTTTTTCGCTGTTGATTTGTTGAGAAAGTGAAGCACAATATGCTAATTCGTTGCCTTTGCGAATTGGAAAATGCTGGGGCTGTACTAGGCTTTATATATGCTGGAACTGTTGCGGAGTTACCCTCAGTATTTGAACAAATCGGGTTTCGTCGAAGAAACTGTGCACGTTCTGGCGCCAGTCAATTGATTTCGGAATGTGGATGTGATCACCACGATGCGAGAGTAAAATTGCATTTATGTCCTCATAAGAATTACCTAGAACTTCATCTATTTTGGCGGCACCACGCAACCCCATATTTTCTGTATTAAAAAAAAACTTAGTTTTTGTGCAATAAATTTGTTTTAGCAGACCGAACCTTCAATAAAATTGATTTCATTTAAAGCCACTTTAGCAACACATTTACTTAAAACACTTTTTTACGCTTAGTCTCGGTATTTTTAAATCAAAATTTTTAATAATTATTTGGAGCATTTCGCAAATGTAAACAAACACACGAAAGAAGAAGAAAACTCAACCACTCAACTCATAAAACTCAACAGGGCTGTTCACGCTTTGGCCTGTTGACTTTTTCAACAAATTTTCAACTCCTCAACTCAACACGAAGCGTGAATACCCTGATTCTAAATATTATTGTTTTGTTTCTAGCAGCAAGTAGGCATGTTTTGCTTGAACCAGTGTGGTCCTAGCCTAAGCTGCGCTTTCTTGAAGTTTTACCCGAAAATGCCTTACTGCCTAAGCTAAAATAAAATGTTTTTTACATATTAAAATAAAAATGATTTTGACTAAAGAAAATTTTTTTTTTTTTATTATTTTATTCAATTGGAAATTTTAAAGCACTCTATTTTTCAAATAATTTATTAGTATTCCACTTTAACGCCTTGGCAACACTGCTCACACTATGAGCGAGAGCGTGAGTGTAAAAAAAACAAGCTTTTTGAGTGTTTTTACTGTTGACTTTGAAATACTGCTCTGCTTTGCTTTATTATTGTTTTTGTAGTTGTAATGCTCAACTCAAACATTTACTTGGCCCTTCTTGTGCTGTCTGTCGCCTGCCATATTTCAAAACTATTTTCATTCAATTGGGCTCATTGGCTTCATTCATAAATCGGTTATTTACTATGTATGTACTCAACTGCTGCTGGCACCTTTCGAATAAATTCACGTACAACGTAAAACGTACAACGCCTTGAATTCCATACTTGCTCTTAAAGTGCTGTCTTTTATTATTTTATGTTTGCTGTCCATCAACTCATTCGAGACAAATGTTGCGCATATGTAAATGCAAGATACACATGTACATGCTGTGTATGTACACAGCTGCACTTATTAATTAAGCAGACGCACCAAATTACATGGGATTTAATGCACACAACTTATATCTTTTATTGCTATATGGACAGGTGAGCGAGCAGCAGGCAATTAACATAAAAAAATGTTTCATGTTCAATTGCTTGCACAATGTGTTTCTTTTTTTTTTTTTATGTAAACACACATTCACAAATATGTGTCCGCCGGCAATTGCAGCTTAAATTAATTTAAATTTACGCAACGATTAATTGCAACTTATTGAGAGTCTCTGCTGACTGTCATTAACTTGAAGCGCTAAAAGAAATCATCTTAAAAATAACTTAAATTAAGCTTGACGAAGGCAAAAGCTCAAGAGCGGGCCAAACAATAATAAGTCTCTTTGCGCTTAATTGAGCGGTGCCTATGAGAGATGGAGTGTGTGTTTATAATGTGCGTACAGTCAGTCTAGAAAATTTACAAACACTTTTAAATTTGAAGCTTCTTGTGCCGTAACTAAGTAAAGAGTTGGTGTACGTAAGTGCCAAAAACGTGTTTTAGCAACTTAATCAGCCCAAATATTCGTCATAACTTGTTAAACTAAATACTCTAATCTAGTCTTCCTATCCGAATGATTGAAAAAGGGTTTAGGGATTTAATTACAAAAAGCATTCGAGCAAAGTGGCATAAAATGAACCCAAAAGAGACCAATGTTTTCGAAAAAAGTATGAGAAAGTAAGCTTGTTTTTATTTTTAGAAGATGCTTCTGTCAAACAATAATAAATCGAAAAACACATTTTTTCTAATGAAATATCTTAATACTTTAAAAAAAAGAATTTTTTGTAAAAAAAATTAAAAAAATTTCAACGTTATTTCAATCAGCTGTGTCATTATCAGTCAAACCAGCCATCCCCTACTTTATTGGATATTACAAAATGGCGGAGCTACAATGGCCGCCAAATCAAAGTAACTCCATTATTTAATGACTATTTGTGGTAGCTCATTATAAGTACCTTATGGGTTTTTCAAAATGGCGGACCCATTTTTCATTTTTGTGCTTAAAGTTCAAGTTGGGTATGCAAATATGGGTTTTCGGGGTCGCTAATTACAAATCTGGGGTTAAAATTTCAAAATTACAAGGTTCTCTCACAAAAGAGAGTGGGCACTGCGACCTGAAGATCGAAGGACAAAAGACCATATGCCTTTCTTATGAAGAGCAGTAAGTCTTTCGTTGGGATTCGGCTTAGCTGGAACGGGGTGATCCGTTCAGCACCCAAATGTGTGACCCACTGGACAGTCGCACAAGATGTATTTGGTCGTCTCGTCGTCTTCAAAACAAAGCCTGCACTCTGAAGAGTTCGATAGACCCATTATAAAATAGTTTAAAAAAAAAAAAGCTACACTTTTTTTATTCAACACCTATAGAAAGTCTACTAGTAGACTAGTATAGTTTCAGGATTTTAAATAAAAATAAAGTAATAAACAAAAAAATAAATTTAATTGTTAACTAAAAGCACGGTTTGCTTGGCATCAATCTACAATAGTAGCTACTAGTAAAAGAAGAGTTATCAAGAAAATAAATTAAACAAAGAGCATGTCAATAAATGTTTTTTTGTTTTTTTATTATTTAAAATGATTGAAGCACTCTGAGTTAGTAGAGTTATGGCTGTTAATTAAAAAATATTGTGTGCTTTATTTAAATATTTTTCTATACCAAATATAAATTTTGAATGTCTTTGTTACCTAATTTCCTGCAAGCTAACAATTTTGCTTAAAGTTAAGGCTCAGTCTATACAGCTAAAGTATTCAAAATTATTAAAGTCAAGTAAAAAAGTACCTTGAGACAGAAGAATGAAAAACTTAAAACAAATTTTCGCGTTATGACAACTACGCGCTAAGTTGCAGAGCCTTAAAGTAAAAATTTTAATGCCGTCCGAATAATTTCTGGCCTTACTGTATGCATGTCGATTGAGTGAGTTTAAATTCAAAAAAAAAAAATGTTTGCGTTCTCAGCAAAACAATAACAGCCAAACAACAATAATCAGGAACTCTTGGGTTTATGCAATGTGTCATCAGCATATTTTTTGTGCTTGTTAATACCGAAAGAAAGTAAAAGCAAATTGTACGATAAGCGGTGGATTCACAAAACACTCTCCATACACTAAACATGTTCCAAGTTTGCAAAAAACTGTGCTATTTCTGGGGGATCCGCCCCACATACATACATACACACAATCAAAATAATAACAAAAGCAAAGAATATAAAATACCAAACGTAATCAGCGGAATACTCAATGTTTTGCTTGATAAGCCATACCATACAGTTAGTTGGGTAATCGATTGTGACCGGCTAAAGTAGGTGCATACATATACACATATAATATAATCATATGTATGTGCATAATAACAGTCAACGGCCCTGCCCTCTGATATAACAGTTAGAATGGCCTTGAACGCCTCTCAAGCACGCGTTCCACAGGTTAACCTACTAAAAACTGGTCAGAAGCCGAGCGTGTCAAAGGGTTAACAGTTTAGACGTTGTTTTATTTTATTATTTTTTTTGATTAATTACTCACACATACGGATAAGGGGAGTAAAGTAGGGCGGCTTATGAAACTTTACTTAGCGCCTAATTTGTTGTGCTTTTACGAGTACACTGAACCTATAAAAGGCAGCGGGGTACCTTAGTTTTTGGCATAGAATTGTTTTCGATAACTTCTCATATGTATGTCCATACTGTTTTACTCATCATCAATGAATAAACTGAATAAATCATTTTTGCAGTTTTATATTTCGATAACTTTTCATGTTTCCCTTTCTCTTTTCGATAAATTCTCATATTCTCGTATTTCCCTTACTCAAAGTAGTTGAGTTTTAGAAAAATTCTTTAGAAAAGATATTAACAATAAAGTTATGCTGAAAAGGTTCTGAGGGACTTCCGGGACAAAGTTTATTTACCTTCAATTATTAAAATTTTTTTAATCAGAATAGAATTTGTTTTGTAGCCTGAAGAAATATGGAACCAAAAATGTTATTAAAAGTCATAACTAGCTATAAAATAGAGCAGATATTGACAATGCTGCATCGACTTTTAATGAATTGAGTAACATTTTGAGGAGAGGAGGGATTTAAGATTCAAATGGCCATAGGCCTCAAAATCACAAAACTTGTTGCCCTTAAAATCACTGCAAATTCAAATTATTTATAATAAAAGATAACAAATCATTTAATTTCCCATTAATCTTATTTGTTCCATATGGCATTTTTGTAAAAAAAAAGCTCATTGTGTAAAAAATAAGGAAGTGCGAAAGCGAAAACATTTAATTTAGTAAACAAACCCATCAATTCTCACATTTGTTAACATTTATTTATTTATATCAGGCAACAAACAAATTAAAGTGAAATTTAAAGGCTCACGGGAAATCCGCATTGAAATGAGTTCAGGAATGTGCATAAAGTGTATCCCCTAGTCTCCACTTATGTGTTAAATGTGACTGAGTGACTGTGCTTTGTTAATCCGCTTACGGCTTAGCCTTTATAATGGAAATACATGGCCTATATATCAATTTATTTGTATGTATATTAACGTCAAGTTATCAATAATGATATAATACAAGCTAATAATGACAAGTGATAGCTAAACAATTTAGATAAACACAATAAGTACTTAATAGATGCCAAAATAAAAATGAATGTTTTCGATAACGATATATTTAGAGGCGACTATTATGCAATTATATGCATGACTGAGGGGTGCAGCCTACTGTTCGCTTCGATTTTTAATATTTTCGGTATATTTTTATAGTTTTTATATTTTTTTACTCATTTATTTAGTTTTTAAAGCTACTTTGAAGGTTTCCTAGCAGATTTGCTAGCTCTTAGTACTTTAAAAAAAAAATGCGATTCCTCCCTTAGGCTGCACTGTGGGCCCAGATTGTCATATTTTGGCCAAAAATCTGGCATTTCCATAATAATTTTTTTAGAGTGATGAAATTTTACACACGTTTTCGTAAAGGATTGAACTATTTTTCTGCCGGGAAGTTAGAGCCTCCTCAGATTTTTTTAAGATATAGATAATCTAGACCAAAATTGGAAAAAAATACAAATTTTTAACGTCATTAAAAAAAAAAAACTCTTAATTGGAATTGGAGCATATTTCACACAGAGGTAGATATGAGCTCCACATACATTGAAAAAATAGCCTATACTCAAAATATGGAATATGGAATTTTCAAGTCAATTACAAAAAGACGACACCACCACTCAATCCGGTTTTTAAAAGTTATAATTTTTCTGGCATGCTCTTTTAATTTCCATTTTATTTAGGTTTTTTTGTCAAAATTCATAATTTTTTGATTTAAACCTTAGTAAGCATGCTATAAAATTTTCAATTTGAAAAAATGGTTATTAAAGCCAATTCAAAAAATAGTAAAATTTCCTGCGGGTCATTTTTTAAAATTCAACATTTTAGATACAAAATTCAGTTTCCGAAAATCGTAAAGAATAACATTTTCTTGTGAAATATATAAAGAAATATATAAAAAATTTTTTCGATCAAATATCGAGTGGTAGTCGAAGGTACCCTTAAAGCAAATTAGCCAAATGATAAAAAAACCTTCAACATCTTTATAACTACTCGAATATATTTAAAACCAAAAAGTTTTTAAGCTTAAATTTATTTTTTTTCTGAAGTAATATTTATAAATAATAAAATGAATGAAGATTTCGTAGCTATATGTATCATGGTAAATGCAGGTGTTTTTTTTTCTGTAAATTATCGCGAAACCTTATAAAATACAAAGTATCAACTTTGATTGCCAATAACTTAAAAACCACTAATTATAATTTAATATTTTTTTTTTGCACAGGATACCTTAGTATGTTTAAAATCATATTAAACTGTCATTTTGTCCAAATTTTGACATTTTCTGAGGGACTTTTGTACAATTTTCTATAATATAAAAGCTGTCTGCACGATGAATCATTGAGAAAAATGAATAATGAAACATACGTAAAAATTTCTTGGAAAAGAAAAATCAAGTATAGTTGATCTCAAGTAGCATTAATAATATTTTCATATTTGTCTAAAAATTTTGTTGCTTTAAAAATGAAAATTTTTGTCTGACATCAGAAACAAATTTCAACAGCACTGCCAGCGCTCTTTCAAAGCAATTCATTAAAAAAGTACAAATATTTGTTGCTTTTATTTACTTATTTATTTTTAAATAATTGCTCAACACAAATTGCAATAAATTTAATAAACTGCACGAATGAACAATAACAAAAAAACAAATACATTATAAATATAAACACAAAAGTTTATCAGCATCATACAGAGGCAGTAAGGAAATCCATTGGAACGTGATTGTGCAGCCTCCATAAACGTACTTGCACACCGCACTTGCACCCCTTCTGGGCTCCATAAACCATTGCTGTGGTTTTAATCTTTTTTAGTGCCGCCTGCTGCTGACGTTGACGGCAATTGAAATAAAATTCCATTTTTGTATGTATATTAATAATATTTATTTTTGTCTACAAAAGTAATTTAATTTATACTTTTTTTTTTTGTTTTTAATGGTTATCTATTTGTTAATAACTTTATATGGTTTACAATTGTCGACGCTTTTATTTGGTTGTTTTTTATTTTATTTACTATTTACTTCTCTACCTCTTTCTATTTATTTTATATAAGCTTTTTTTTGCTGCGCAATTTGCATGGTAAATTTAATTTGTTTTGCTTAATGCACAAAAAAAAAAAAAATAAATTTCATAAAATCAACGAACTAAAATGCAAAATTACTCATACGCCACATTGCAACAACGGCAAATGGTATAAGGCATATTTTATTTAATGCTACATATAATGAAAAATCAATATGGATTTCTAGAAAATAGAAAATTAAAGCAACCAACAGAGCGTACTGAACAATAGAATATTTGCATAAAGAGAAAACCAAGTGAAAATTCTTGTATGCGGTTTCCCAAGAAGAAGAAGCAGAAATTTAAGTCATGCAGCAAATTTCAAGACCGGGCTATGAAATCAGACAGCCAACAAATACTTGCATTATGCAGCTAGACAACAAAAATGAAAAATATATTATAATAGAAAAAGAAAACTTACTAAGAATTTCGGCATTTTAAATGCTCTTACCAATGATGCAAAAGTAACTAGTTGGCAATCTTATAAGCAGAAAACATCTAGAAATAACACAACTTTAACGTTTCTTTTTGACAGCGCAATTCTTCTAAAATAAATTCACACAAAATACAATTTAAAGAAACTTTTAGGGTGACCAGATAGTAATAATGGTTTTTCCAATTGTTATGTTTCCAAAGCTGTCAAGGTTACCAATGACGTCACACCGTGAAAGAGTTTGAGCTTGAGTATGCAATTCTTCTCAAATAAATTCACATTCTCAAAAATAAAATTTAAAGAGAGTTATAGCGTGACCAGTTAGCTATGACAGTTTTTTCCAATTGTTATGTTTCCAAAGCTGTCAAGGTTACCAATGACGTCACACAGTGCACGACTTTGAGCTTGAGTATGCAATACTTCAAAAATATATTTCCATTGCCCAAAATAATATTTAAAGAAACTCATAGGGTGACCAGCTAGGGATAATGGTTTTTCCAATTGTTATGTTTCAAAAGCTGTCAAGGTTACCAATGACGTCACACCGTGAAAGAGTTTGAGCTTGGTTATGCAATTCTTCTCAAGTAAATTCACATTCTCAAAAATAAAATTTAAAGAAAGTTATATCGTGACCAGTTAGCTATGACAGTTTTTTCCAATTGTTATGTTTCAAAAGCTGTCAAGGTTACCAATGACGTCACACCGTGCAAGAGTTTGAGCTTAAGTATGCAATTCTTCTCAAACAAATTCACATTCTCCAAAATAAAATTTAAAGAGAGTTATAGCGTGACCAGTTAATTAGAACAGTTTTTTCCAATTGTTATGTTTTGTAAGCTGTCAAAGTTACCAATGACGTCACACAGTGCACGACTTTGAGCTTGAGTATGCAATACTTCTAAAATATATTTCCATTGCCCAAAATAATATTTAAAGAAACTTTTAGGGTGACCAGATAGAAATAATGGTTTTCCAATTGTTAAGTTTCAAAAGCTGTCAAGGTTACCAATGACGTCACACCGTGAAAGAGTTTGAGCTTGGTTATGCAATTTTTCTCAAATAAATTCACATTCTCCAAAATAAAATTTAAAGAGAGTTATAGCGTGACCAGTTAGTTAGAACAGTTTTTTCCAATTGGTATGTTTTGTAAGCTGTCAAAGTTACCAATGACGTCACACCGTGCAAGAGTTTGAGCTTGAGTATGCAATACTTCTAAAATATTTTCCCATTGCCCAAAATAAAATTTGAAGAAACTCATAGGGTGACCAGTTAGTTATGACAGTTTTTTCCAATCGTTATGTTTCAAAAGCTGTTCAGGTTACCAATGACTTATAGAGTGACCAGTTAGTTATGACAGTTTTAACCATTTGTTATGTTTCAAAAGCTGCCAAAGTTACCAATGACGTCACACCGTAAAATATTTTAATCTAATGTCACCCATCAGGCGAAGATTGGTGCAAAGTGAAAAAAGCCGTAGACGAAGTATCGAAAAAAAAACCACGTTAATTAGCTGAAGAGAGTCAAAACTTTTTATTATGACGTTGGATTTTGGCCCAAGACTGTAAAAGATTGCGCTGAGGCAAGAATTGAAGACGGCCGATCAAAGACAACGCTGTGAGTAAAAAATTCGGATTTCGGAGCAAAAAAAAATTTGATATCTTCCTCCATTGTTTCTTTTTTATTTAAATACTTTTTTGTATATTACCTATCTTGTCACCCTATACTTATTAGTTTTCATGTTTAAAAAACATTATAATAGCTGCAAAATCTTTAAAGTCTAGAAAATTTTTCTTTACTTTAATGATTCATTTAATAAGGTTATGACAAAATATTTGCACATTTAAAAAAAAAGTACAAATATTTGTACAAAATTTTAAAAAAAGTTTATTAAAAGTATTTAGTGCGCAAAAGATCACAAGGTTTCTACCGCCAAAAATTTGTTTGTTTTTAAAAATATTAATTTAAGTGATAACGCTAGCTTACACGAAAAATGAATCTTCCTAAAAAAGTGTTTTTTAGGGTAATTTGGGGTCGAGAAACACGAAAATGGCAACCTTTTTTTTTTTTTAAGCACCGTTTTCGAGATATTTTCGAAAAACATATTTTTGGGCACTTTTTTCAGTTACTCCTCAATATCTCGTGAACAAAATTTTGTGTTTTTAAGATCTTAGACTCGAATTATTCGCAAAAGAAGTCTCTTTCAGCCTAACGCTTAACATAATTTTTAAAAAATTTTTTTCGTTAATAAAAAGCAGGCCCTTAAATTTGTAAACTAGTGCAATTTAATTTTTCTGAAGATTAGTTTAGAGAGCTATATGTTTTTTGGACGGGTCTTGGTTTTTGAAGTAGGTAACCACTGTTGCCTTAACCAAGTTGATGAGCAACCTTCAAGCAGTGTCAATTGCTTGATTGTTGTAATTTCAGTACGGATTACGAGTATGTGCGCAAGCAAGTCTCATGCAAACTTTATGCAGGTTTGAGCGTAATATTTGGGACACAAATATTTCCACTCTTGTAGGTTGTTAAGTGGTATCTCCGGGTGACTTCTCAACACCTCTTAGGATACGCATCAAGTTTATAGAAAAACCCTTCTTAGAAGATCTGGCAAATCTGCCCAAAAAGGAATTGGCTCTTTTTATCGAGTCCCCAAAGTGGGCGCCCACTAGCTAATCGACCCTCTTACACACAGCATCGGAACCCCGGCATCACAATGGATCTTTAGATCTCTGAGTAATCTCGGCCTATGCCGCTGACGCTCGTAAACCAATAATAATTCGTAAGAAGAAGCAGATTATCTGTGTTTTTTGACTTGTCTCCGTAAACATTTTGTGTAACAAACAAAGAGTTACAAACAGTTTAAAAAAACGTATATACTCTCCTTGAGTAGCTCAAAATAGAAAAATTCAGCCACAAATAAAAATGAAAATGTTTATCTAAATGCTTTGCTACTGAGCTTGCCAGGCTTTATCTTTTTGAAAGCTGCTCAAATGCCAGATACTATAAGCAATAGCAACAAAAAGCCCTCAATATTGGCTTACCCAGTAGCTCAGCTCTTTTGGCCAAACAAAACTGAAAATATATAAATACGTGCATACTTTTATATATATAACAGACTATGTGTACCTATCTTATGTACAAGTTTCCGCTTGGCTGTTGGCTTTTGTTTGTCATGTGGCTGGCTGGCCATATAACCAAGAAAAGCAAGAAAAAGCCAAGAGCACAATGGCAAACAAAAAAACGGACGGGTGCGTTGGCATGTAAGGAAACGCTCAGGACAAAGGAAACAAGAAATTCACTCACTTCATCTTTTCACAAGGAAAATGGAATATATATATTTTCATTTATTTTTTTGGCACGAAAACAGCTCAGCTGCTAGTGAGTGCAAATAAACATAAACAAGCAGCAAATCAAATCAAGTGGAACTTATGTGAAAGTAATACATATTGTACATAAATTTACATTAGTCAAACCACAATATATAGCCTCAAGAAGAAGAATCAGACTGCTGCATGCATCAAAGTGAAAATAATTTTTTTGCAACTTTTTTAAAGAGCAACAACTGTAGCAAACTTTTCAGCGCAATATTGGCAATACGACAGGCTGCAGGAAATTCTGTTTGTGGCCAAGATAATATATCAACCGAGGCTCCACAAACCTGGCAGCCACATTAACTTGACAATGTTGCAAGAAAAGTCAGCGGAAGAGAGGCAGCTGCACGACTTAAAGCGCATGTAGCATTCACAACACATACACATACATATATGCTTACATATTGAAGTATGCAGCATGTAGTAGTAATTTGTATATAATACTAAGAAAATACTAGAAATACAAGCAAGTTACTACGAGTACTACATTCTTAATAGTACTCTACCAGTACAGGCTACTATAACAACATTTTACAACTGCTAGTTGTTAGAGATGAGCGCGTGACACGGTGGAGTATGGCTTTTAATGCTCAACATGCTGTGCTGCCTTGTGTTTAGTGCCAGAAACGCAAAAACCCGATTTTTTGTGCATTAATTGGATAAATCTTGAATCTTGGCTTATTATGTGTGGAACATTCTGAACCAATCCCCAAGGCAGTCGGAGACCTGGTCGTCTATGAAATACTTGGAAAAGACAAGTTGTAGCAGAATTAAGAAATGCGGAAAGATTTGGTGTGAAACAAAGCAACTTGCGTCACATAGAGTTTAATGGAACTTGTTTGTATCAGCCCTATGTTCTTTAAATAAATTAAATATATATTCTGAGCTAGTTGAGTCAGAAGAAAACAGTTGACACAAAAAAAATGTCTCGAAACGGCAAGTGTATGCAGATAAACAAACAAAACAGTGTTGCCCTATGATTTAAGCGGTGCTTCACGTAAGACATTCGCTAGATGGCGCCAGCAGTAATAACAGCTACTCTTTTTTGCCGTCAGAACTAAAACTAATGGGTAAGATTATTCAACGGGTAACAAATGGCTGGTAGAAAAAATCGTTGCGAAACATTTTTAACACAGCTGTTTACTATTTATTAGTTGTTGTGAGTTTTTTAGAAGACAGAAAGAAGAAAGTATTAAATTAATTTATTTTTGCCGTCATAAAAAATGTTTCATAATTTGAATATTTTCATAAAAATTATATGTTACTAATATAGCGTTGATTACAAAAATTAATCCAAAAATAAGAAATTGACGAAAGTTCACGTTAAGTTCACAAACTTAATCGAGTCTGGTTATCATGCACGCTATCACTGCAGACAAAATTAAGAATCTTTGACACCAGACCCGGCTGGTCTTTGACCATATATGTCGGTTCTTGCAAGTGTTTACAAACAAGTGCCTAAGGCTTATCTGCCGCATCTTTTGGCCGAGTATAATTACAAACGACCAGCTACTAGCCCTTAGAGAGAAGTCGTTGGAGAACTTTTGTTTGCGCCCTATGCTCCAAATAGGAGCAATGTGCGCAGCACTGTAAGCATGTGTCTCTAGGCCTGTACATCGTATCCGTCCCCTTGTCCGTTTCTTTAAAATTGAATAGAGACATCGATAAAAAAAAAATGATGAGTCATTGCCGTTCGGTCACGTGCCCATCTCTACGTTTTTAGCTCTCTACTATTACTACTTTCTACTACTACCAAAACGCCAACAAACATATACACTTGGCTTCTTGACAAAGAGCCTTTGCCCCGACGTTCGTCTCTCTGTCTGACTGTCTGTCGTTGTTGTCTGGTTTGTGCCTCCTGCCAGTCTGGCATGTTGCTACCATGTGTTTTCACACTTTCAGAGCTCACGTTCGTTGTGTGCCTTTGTTTCCTGCTTGTTCGTTTTGCGTTCTTCCTTGTTGCACTGTAGTACTACTAGTCATACACTGCATCCAATGGGACAAGGGTATTGTAGAATAGAAGAACGTATGGAACATGCATCTGTTCGTATCAACAGCTAGATCTCAGGACCCTACCATGTACCTTCTACCAAGAATAATATGTTGCAAAAATGATGAAAACTTTAAAATATATAAACAACATTGCATTAAATTTAGAACTACATCCCTAAAAGCTGCATAATTTTTCAGCTTCGTTTTATTAAAAAAGAAGCTAGAGGTGGAATCATGTGAGCTTAATAAACGACAAAAAGTTGCCTCTTTCAATAAACAACCCTCTAAGCAAATTACTAACTACTTCAATTAATATTTCTTTTTAAAAATTTGCTACAGTGTATCCAACAGTCTGGCAGCAAAACTACTGTTTCAACACTTTTTTTTTATTTACTTTTTTTCATTTTCTCCTTTATATTCGTTGCACGAGTTGATTGGCCGTGAAGAATGTTGGCAACAAAAGCAAAAGTACGAGTTTAAATGAGCAGCATGTGGCCAAAATGCTCATCCTACCAAGGCAGGGTGTAAAATTGTGCCGGAAGCAACGTCCGTGCGCAGGAAGTGCAGGCTAAAAAGAAAATACCTACGACAAACTTCACTTACTTCAGCCCAATCTTGAGCTCCTCTACGTCTTGGCCAGGTGACAAAATGGGGCAACAGTCAAACGAACAGGCATAAATTTTTAAGTTCAGCTCATTTGCTTAGCACAAAAGGAGCAGAACCAAGCAAAACTTCTGGCAACATTGGTGGCAAGTTTTGTGTTGCTGTGTGCGTGTTTGTGGCAAGTTGCGTGTAAATTGCCAACTAAATAAAGGTTAAGTACAAAGCCAAATACAGACAAAGGGCAAGCTTTATACTATATATATGTTTATAGTTCTGTTGGGGATTACGCGGAAACAGAAGTTTTGCACAACACTGACTCACAATAGGGAAACTGAAAAAGTGGAAAAGTGTTGCAAGTTTGTGAGGCGCGTGCCAAGCAGCGTCAAGTGTGGCATTATAATATATACTATATGGTATATAAAAAAGTGAAAAGTTTTGATTTTGTGATAGGCTGGCTGGCGGCTTACCCCAACATATATGCCATGTGACAAGCGGCATCAACTTGGCTTTAACTTTTTTCATACAAGTATATTTACTCCAACATACAGTAAAGCCTGAGTAGATGGAATTTTTAGCATGACTTGTTTTTACTAAAACATATTGTTATGCAAACAGATACGAATTGGTAAAAATTTAAAATTTTTTTTTGTTTTTTTAAAAGGCTATGTTATAATATCATTATATCATATTAACTTTAATTTTTGTATAAAGGCTATCACATGATATAAAATAATTCTTAAAATCATGAACACATAATTTCAAGCATTAATTCAGTTACTCAATACTTTATTACACCTAATTGAATTGAAATCTGACAGCTTTAAGCGGTAAAAAATAATGGGTTGAAAATAATTTTTCAATCGCATTCCTTAACTGGATGGCTTAAAAAATGGCTTTCCTTATACCACAAACGCCTAGCCGTTTGTCCAACTAAATAAAACCACCAAGTTCCATTAGAGTGGCAGACAGGAATGCATAACCCTATAAGAAACAGGCGCACGTAGCTAAATTGATTTTTTTTGCTAGTACTAATCATTTTCTTACATAACCTCTCAGGTCTTATACGTTTTTTTCTAGGGTTGGAATCCCACGTATAGCATGGTCCTGCACTTTCCACTTTCCCCTAATTTTTGCTGTCTATTCTATATCCTTATCACTTACTCCCATTATCGGTATCACAAAGGGCCTAAGTCCCAACTACCGCTCTAACCTACCTAACTACATACACAATTTTTTGCACAAACTAAATAAAGTTATATGTTTTTATTGTAAACAAGCGCTTTAAAGTGAAAACAAGTCAAACGTAAGCTAGCGTGACATTCAACAAAAAAAAAATAAAAATTACTTGTTAAAATTTAATTAAATGTAAAGCAATTGTAGTTTTTTATACGAGCTGACGTGACGTATGCGCAATATTTATTTATATTAAGCATACGCAATGTGTGTGCATATTTAAGGTTTAAAATTTTCACCATTGAAATATGTTTGTGTAAATGCTTTATGCCATATAACAACTAAGCCCTCAGCTCAGCGGTGCAGAGTGTAAGCAAGAGAGTTGACAGGCTATGCGTTGTTTTTGCATAGAATGTGCAGCGACAAAAGCAGACGACAATAACAACAAAAAAACAAAAACAAAGAGAGGCATCGGTAAACAAATCAAATTTAAAAGCACAACACAAACACGAGCTTGCATGCAAGCCAACAGCAAAAACAAGTGACAAAGAGAGGGAGAGAAAAAGAGAGCCACCAACTGACAAGAGATGTCAAGCGAAGAGTCCAGCAGTAAAAGTTTTGTGTGTGTGTGTGTGCGTGTATTGGGGGGTGGTTTTGGTGCTGCCAACTCGATGCCGTGTCAATATTCGCGCCTAAAATTCATTTTGCATGCAAAGCTATGCGTTGAGCGAGAGAGTGGTGTGCGCGCGTCTGTGTGGGTGTGAGAGCGCGCAAGCTGCATTCAAATTGCGATGCCAGCGTTCAAATTGACGTTGACGTTGACATGTCGTGCCTTGTTGAGATTCCAAAGCAGGCAGTTGTGCATTGTTGGCGCCAGTGGCGGCGATTGGTTTGTGTAAAGGGGAGGGTCAGGGTATAAAATTTATTGTTTACAGCAGAATTTCTTACTTTTTCAATACATAGGTATATAGTTGCTTGGACCTAGTATTTTTGCAAACGCGTAAAAATTTTTTTTTTATATGATGTTTTGTCATTCCGTGTGAAATTTTTCGAACTGCGTATGGACCTTAAACACGCAGCTTAAAATTATGATCAAAATATTGGGGGACATTCTCAACTCAGTCTCGAGAACAAGGTAAGACTTTACAAAACTTGTTTAGACATATGGCATACCACGAGCTTCTCAACATTGAGACAAAAAACTTTGAGAAACATTATTGTACCAGGGTATGTGGCAAATGTGGGAATACACAAAGACACCAAAATTTGCTTTGTAAAAGTTAAGTGCGTATTTAAATAGATTATTAGATCATAACCTAAACCTAAATTTAATGGATAATACTCTTAGCTTATAGAAGACTCAAAAGATTTATTGTCCTTGATCTCTCAAACAGAATCTAATTTTTCTTCTTCTTACATAACAACCAATAGTTTGTATATCAAAACTAGTCTTAATGCAGATGTTTTGGAACAAACTGTAAAAAAATTTAAAAAAAAATAAAACTCAATTCTTTTACATGATATTTTCATCATTAGGAAACTTTAAGGTAAAAAATATTCGTTAAAATGCCTAAAATATTTTCGTGATTATCGCATCTTACTCCGTAGTTATCATTAGGGTTACATCTTACACCTTAGATGTATATATCTATGGCATGATTAAACATTAGACCAAAACTATTTTTTGTAAATATGAAAAAAAAGTTAAGTTAGTCATTGCTCACTTTTTCTCTATCAATCAAAATTAAAATTCTATTTATTTCTTAGCTAATGAAAAATTTTAAATAATTTGGCAACGTTCAGAATTAAATAAATAATAATAGTTAGAACAATACTTTTATGCCTACACCAAATAGTTCAAGATTCTTTTATAATAATAATAAGATAGTTTTTAAATATGGAGATTTTCTTTGAAAAAATAATAAAAAATTAATTAATTATATAAAAAAATCACTTGACGTGACGTTACAATAAATAGAAATGGGTTTTGGTTTGCATTACAAAATGGCAATTTTGTCCGAATTGAGAACGATTATTTATAAAACTTTTTTTTTAGTTAGAATTTTTTTATTAGCTTTTGAATCTGGCGTGACGTTACATGAATTAAAATTTTTTATTTTTAAATCAAATAAAACATGAAATTACGCTTAATATTGATATCTTTTAATGAACATACTTCACTAGTTGAAAATATAATTATATAGAATAAAAAAGAAAATATTCTCTTGCTTCCAAACATGAACTTCCAGCTTTATAGTCAGACCTCTAATGATCTTATAACCGTATTTGTAAGAAAAGCTTTGAACTCTTTAATAATTTAATAGCTTTCGAATACTTTTAGAAAATATATTTGGTTATTTTTAAATAGTTTGGTTCGATAGGTAAAAGGCAAGCTTTGAATTTTTTAAAGAACATATCTTCGGTTAACTTCTAATTCTTCGGTCAGGGTATACATACGTTTCTAAGAAGTCTTTCCTTTAGAACAACAAAAAAGAGGCGACTTTCTTGTAAGCTCGAGTTATTATAATTACACCCCCCCTAACTACACCAATGTTTGTTATTGTTATTGTAATAAGGTGCCCATTGTTGTTATTGTTGCTGCATTCCAGACATACCAAACAACATTAGTTGTCAGTCGTTTCATCGCAAAAGTCACATTCACTGTCATTCTGTCAATTATTTACGCATTTGGAATCATTTGCATCCACAAATACAACGATGACAACGACGACGCCGAGGCTTGTCATAAATTGTGTTAACTGGTGTTGCCAGATTGTTGCAACATACCTAACCAAACATTAAGGCACGGACAGTCAGCCAGCACGTAGTATAAGTTTTTATGTAATTGAAGTCCATAACGCACCCAAACTCAGGGTCAGCAAACCCAATGAGATGTGGCAATGTATGGCATTGATTGACCGACCAAACACGCATACCAAACGTGGCAAATATAAATTTGAACAGACCCACAGTGCAGGGCTGGGATTTTTGCAATTTTCCACCGAGTTGGCCAATGTCGGCAAACTGTAATGCAATTTACAGTTACAGGCAGCATTAAACGGCATATCTTCCGTTAGATTGCTTGCGCAAATTTCCAAATTGATTGGCTTTTAAAATGAGACATTAAAGCCAAATAAATGCCTCAAAATTTGTATACGCTTGTCATTGCAAATTTTGATTTAAATGCGTTAAATTTGGCATAACTTATGCAGTCGATACTTAAATGTTAGGAGAATATTTCTGGCCAAAAGATTCCGGTTGATGCTGACGCTTCAAAATTTGTGTTATTTTTTTAACCCAAGCTTGGTTTAGAATTTTAATAACATTTACAATCACATCAATTGCTTTAGTTCGATTTCAATAGCTAGACATAGGTAAAGCCAAAAGCAGTATAAACTTCGCAGCGTGAATATTCTGTCCAGCCGATGACGTAGAAGTGTGACCCGACAGTCTCCATGACTTTCTTTTTGGTGATCAAGCCCCATAATACGCCGTTGGTTTGCACAATTCAGTCATGGACGATTAACACTCACTATCTCACTATACTCATTATCAGAGTACATTCGAGAAGACTTGTTCGCGAGCGCTCAAAAGAAGACTCGTTTCGATTGGTGCAAAGAAAAGTTTAAGAAATATAATCGTGTGGCTTCAAAAAATCATGACAGGCGATAATTTATCGATTTGTGCCTATTAGCCTGAAACTAAACAACAATCGACATTATAGGTCTTGCAAGATGAACCAAATGCAATATTTGGCTAGTCACTTTGAGAAATGTCTTTAAAAAAAATTCCCTAAATTTCGCATTTCATAAACGAGATATCGCTTTTTAAGTAAAAGTTTACCTAAATATCAATAACATGAAAAAACAATCGTAGTATTATGTGCTACGAATATTTTATTCGGATTCTTTTTGAAACCAAATGTTTGGTGCTCCCAATTTCAACAAACTGAATTTTTCATGTGGTTTGAAACCGATTGTTGCAAGTAGTACAGTACAGTAACCTGTTTGTCGTAGGAAAGCGATGGAGGAGGACTCAATTTATAGATAATTTCAATTACTTTAACAAATAATGTGTGTAAAATTTCCGAAAAAAACCTATCGTTTTTGAGATATTTGCAAATTATTCGAAAAACACTAAACACGATTTCCAACTTTTAACTTTAAACAGGCATTGTGCAAATAACCTACAACCTTGATTTAAGCCTTGTCTGGTAGATATGACTCTTAGTTTGATAGAAAAAAAGATATCATGCAAAAACCGTAGCAACATGTAACCCCTACCCACAAATACTAAAACTCGGTTTTAGATTTAGAACAAGGTACCTAACGATCCCTGAAAGTTTCATCCATTGAGTATTTTTTTCCAGATGAAACTCCTCGTTTACTGTACTAAAGAGGAATTAACATGAATCGGCAAAATAGGTTTAAAATAGTACGAATTTTAAGCCGAAATAATTTTTTAAATATTGTTTGATATTCTAAGATTATATTTATGCTAACTTTTAACTTTTAGTTAGATATTTACTGACAGTTATTTTTAATTATTTCTTGCCAGAGTCAAAAAAAAATCGGTTTTTTTTTATGCACATATCATACACGAACACATGACCGATTAATGCAACAGGGTTTTACATAAAGAAAATTTCCCATGTAAAAAATAGCTACGTTGTGTTTAATTTCAATAAATATTGTTGCTAAAGTAATATTTTTGTGGAATTTTATTTAAAAGATAGATTAATAAAGAACTAGCAATACTATTTTTTAATGAAAATAAAATGGAAGCAACCTTAAGTAATAAAAAAGATGCAGAGCTGCGGCAATCATGTCAGCTGTTATGTATCAAACAAAAATAATTTCGCGACAACACAACATGAGAATTTATCGGCAAAATATGGGAAATACACGAATTTATCGAAAATAAAAAGGAAAATATCGACAAAAAAATGCGTTTTCGGGAGCACGTAAAAATGAATCCGAATAAAATTGTTCGTTTTGGTTTTTTTCGTTTTCGCTTATTTCTATCATTTATCCATATGCAAGTTATCGATTACAAGTGTTTCACTTCATGCACTTTCGCACACTAAAATCATCTAGTTTGCTTATTACGACTATATGTGTATATAGTATATAACAACACACTACCAATTCGTTATTATACATAGCATATAATGTATATATTTACAAAATTGCAACTTAATTACGCAAAGTTGTTGTGCTAATTTACAAGTGTAAGCTTGCAGCTGCCACAAGTGTAGTTACATAGATACACACACAGATACGCATAAATCACATGTTTTAGAGTGTACATAAAAACTTTCGCCGCAATGCATGACTGTACCTTGTGGCGCAACATAAATTAAAGCTTAAACGTATAATAATTATGTATGAGTATTTGTTGCATTGAAGCCGTGTGGCATGTTGCACAGTACATAAGAGCATAAGCTGCCATAATATATCAATCGATAGAGTAATTAATAATTTTCAGTACAGTCCACACTTTAAAAGCGCCGTTGGCAATTTTCATCAAGTGTTTTGATGGACACTTTTTTTCATATATTTTTAAATGATGTCATATGGCCATTACATTGCATTAAAAGTAATTACAAAAAATAAAAGAAAACTTAACATGCAATGCTTAATTAAAGCTTATGTAATGTATGCCAGTTGACAAACGACAACATTGTGAAGAATTTACAAACTTGGTATGCATTTCTAGTAGCATCAGCTGGGCATTGGCCTGGTCACTTTTATGACGACTTGGCATACATATATCATTTTACATGCCACAAACAACAACAACAACAACAAATCACAGTCAGTCAAGTTGATGTTTTGGCAAACATTTCAATTTCATTTGTGGAGCGCACCGTGCCGGAATGCGTACAACGGTCAACAGGGGGTCAATGACTCAAATGCACGTGTATGTTGCTGGCTGAGAGTGGGGGGCAGGTGCCACATGAATATTTCAGCAAGTTCCGCGTAGCTGCTCGTTCCGGGCATTCATCATTCCGGTATTGGCAAAGTTACGGTAAACAGTATAAGCAACTTGGCTGCTTTCAGTAAAAACTAACAACTTTTTATACACTTTAACCCTAGGGATAGGAGTATTATAATTTCCTCTAATCTGGCAGACTTGTGAACAACGCAAATTCGCTGACGATAAGAGCTAGAGATACAAAATTTTATCAAAATTTATTTTGATATCAAAGCCCTTTCATTCTTAGAATTAGAGAATTTCATGATTTACCATCAAAACTTGGCAAAGTTAGAAATCTTGTAACTTAGAATCAGGAACTAAGCTGGTTATAATGGCTACTATTGACTTATATGCTTTGAATAGGGTGGTTCATCTGTTGGTTTGTTTGTTAATTGCGTTTTTGAACTTGACATATGTCGTAGAGCATCCACTTTGGACGGGTATATTCCGAATTATGAGTTGTTAACATATACGTTGACGGCTTTTTTTGACTGCATTTTTTTTTTATTTTTATATAATAGTACCTCGAGTAAGTAAAGCTCCAGCTAGACCTTAAATTAATTAGTTGACCAACACAACCGCAAAAGATTGTCTCGGAAAAGTGTTTGCAGGGTATTCCACTGTCGTCTACCGCCCCAATAATTGACAAACTGTCATTTTAGTTCAAAAACTTTGCAAAAAACTTTTCTGTGCCAAAAAAAAGAAGAGACTTATCTGAGCAAGGGTTTAGGCTTAAGCCGGCTTTAGCAGGGATTTAAAGATTGCCTATGAAATGCGGCAACGTTACAGCACTTGACACAGGCAACCAGGAGCACTACAGCAGGCACACATTGACCTTAACACCAAAAAAAAAAAGTGACTGTTTGTCGACTGCTAGGGGCTTCTATGCATTGTCTGGCACAAAGCGCAGCTCCCTCGATGACAAAAAAAAGAAAAACCAGGCTAGACGCTGACGATGCTCTGTGTTGCGTTCCAATTGTTGGCTCGGGCAACAACTGCTTGCAACCGGTATTGTTGCATATAGAACAAGGGCTACTCGTTGTCGTTAGATACTTGAAACAGCTGATGAGACGATGATGGCAAATTTGTTTGCGGCTCCTGCATTTGTTGTTTTTATAGCAGGGAGCAGCCTCAAAAGCCAAGGCATTGGCTTTTTATGTGCACTGACGCGTGCCAAAGTGCGAGGCTGCAATGATGAGGGAGTAGTTGGTTCGAGGGGTCGGTGCAGACAATTCGTTGCCAACCACTTTTTGTTTGGCATTAAATTAAAGTAGTTTTTGCGGTAGACAGGAATCACAACAAGAGCCGCATACAAAAAACAATAAAAACAACGCCAATGACAGCAAAAGCGAAATGCATTAGTATCCTCCATCCATCCATACACATATACTCACAATCATCCTCACCCACATGCCGAAGTACTTAAACATAGACAACGTTTATGCGAAGCATTATCCTGATATCTTTAATAATGCGATATTTGCAAATATCATATTTTAGATATCATGAGATCATCAAAAGGTGTTAGGCTCAAAAAAAAAATCCTTAAGATTAGGTTTAAATTTTTTTTTGGTTAATAAATTAACGCTTCTTTAATAAAAAGAAAGACAAAAGGCGTTCATTATTATAAAAGATTTAATTTTTTTTGCGAAAGTTTGTGCCCGAACATTCATTCATCATTCAAGAGGCGAAAAATTCCGCAAGAATTGGAAACAGCAAAATGTGAAAAAGTTTTTTTTTTTTATACCACAAAGAAGATACTGAATTGAAGTCACATTCACAATTTTTTTGCCGATTTGATACGATTGTATGCGACGTTTAAGTAATTAAAGGAAATAAAATAAAAAATTAATTTTTTTTTTTAAGTTTTTGGAGTAATTAAAAGCATTATACTTTCTACATAGATTTTGATTTAAATTAATGAGATTCAAGAATTGCCATGAAAATGGATATGATGTAAGCCATTTTGAAAATATATTGGGCAACTATTTAGGAATTTAATTATTTCAGTTTCAGTCGAACTATTCGTCAAAATGATTTTTTTTAAATGTTTTTTTATAAAGTGATCCTTTGAATATGACTCTAATTCTAAGATTAGAATAATAATAATAATAGAAGTTCTAAATCAATAATTTGAAACCGCAAAACTTTTGCAATTAAAGGAGCTAAAATTTGTATATTTCTTTGTTTTACGCAGTGAATTCTCGTGTATAAAAATTATTCCTAATTATTAGAAAATATTAAATCATATTTATTTTTATAATTAAAAAAAAGTTACAAAAAATTTAGATTTAAAAAATTGGATAAAAATAAATTTTAAAAAGAACAATTTTTTTTACGATTCTGATTTTTTTTACAATGAAAAAAAAAAAGTTTGTATTTATTTTTTAATCTTTTATTATAACATTTGTGTTACAATTTTTTTTTTTTTATTTTAATAAATTTAGATTTAATTTTATTTTTTGGAATTAAAATTTGTTTTAATTTTAAATCTATATTATAATAAAATATTAAAAAATAAATACAAGATTTTTTTTTTTTTTAATAAATTTAGACTTAATTTAAAAAAAAGGTAATTTACAATTTTAGCTTTCATTGAAAAAAAAACAAACTAAAATTTTTTGAAATATTTTTTAACATTTTTGGTTTTTTTTTTTAATATCTGTATGAAATTTTTTTTTCTTTATTTGTAAATTTACGTTCTAAATAGAATTTTCTTAAAAAGCTGAAAATGACGAAAAAATTCAATTATCTACAGTTTGGTAAAAAATAATCAAAATCAGTTTGGTACAACCAGAGATATGTATTTGCATTTAGTAGAGACCCTTTTTTTAATTTCGAAAAAAATAAAACTAGAAGAATTATTTTTTTTTTTTTTTATATTTTGCTTTTTTTTAATATTTTAGTAGATCTGGATTTTGTAATTATCATTTTTTTGTATTAAACATTTTTTTAAGTTTAAGTTTAACAATTTGCTTTATTTTTATAATATATGTATTTGCTATTTAATTTTAATATTATATGTAACTTTAATTGGAAAAAAAATTAATATTGTATCTTTTATTGAAAAACAAATCAAATGCGTTTACAACACACGGCTTGTCAAAGAAAAAAGAAAAATTATCGAAATTTTGCAAAAAAAAAAAAATTGGCAATCAAAATTATCAAAATTAACAAGTTCGATTAAAAAATTTGCACTTAAATTGATTTTCTTCCATATACTCGTACATACATTAAACTCAACTGCTTGATTGGGATTTAAGATCGTTAAAAATCTCTTGAAATGTGATATTTCTAATAAAAATAATTTTAATCAATATTCCTTCATTATAATCGTATAAACGAGTCTCACATAGATACAGAGACACACACACATATATGCCGGCATTTGCATTCGCCATTTGCGCCAAATGCCATTGAACTTTGAGTACAGCGAGTTCCACAGAGAGAATCGCGAAGCCAATGGACGAACATCAACATCGTTGACTGCCTCCTGCTCTGTCAGTGATTCTCCGATTCCCATTCTTCACTTACCTCACCCCCTCCTCCACAGCAACGTATGTGCGACGCTCAAAGGCAAGCCACAAAGTGAGAATTCTAATTTGTGCAAAGCACCTGTGTGCCTATGTGTGTGTGTGTGTGTGTGAGTATGTAAACTTTGCATAAATTGCATAGGTGCGGTATGTGTGTGAGTGTGTGTGTGTGAGTGTGTGTGTGTGAGTGTGTGTGGGTTGGAGTTTGGATTGCAGCCAGAGGCTTAGGCCAATATGGCAACAGCAAACAGGCTAAGCAAAACTTTGTCAATATTTGATGTGGCAGCTTTAGGAGTATAAACTAACGCCAAATGAGTATTTAAACTTGTTCAAAAAATATACAAAAAAAAAAAAAAAAACTCATAAAAAAAACCATTTACAAAACGGCTGAAAAAGCTCTAGAAACTTGTCAAGGCTTTCGCGTTGCAGAAAAATTTCATTTTAGTAATAACCTTAATCACAAATCGTAGTTCTACGAAACATGCTGGTAATTTTTACAGATCGGAATTGGTTGACACTCAAATATTGGAAGCTAATATCTCAAAACAAACACAATAGTAGGTTTCAGTAGAAACTTGCTGTTATACTTTTATTTTATTAATTATTATTTAGTTAATTTACTTATTGTCTGAGGACAGATGTAAATAAAATATGAAGAAAAAAAATTATCTCAAAACACTTTAAATTAATGATTTTATGGTTTTTTTTTTATAAACTGTGAGGATTTAATCCTGATCGCTCTGTCTTTTTTTTTAATTTTTGTTGTATAAAAAATATTAACTTTAATCAAGTTGAAAACGTTTTTATGTTATCAACAACTCAAATATGAATAACTCGCTGGCGCCATCTAACGACAACAGCTTGCTTGCGCCATCTAGCGGCAACACTAATTAAAAAACTTATGACACAGTTCAGGCGGTGCAGGACAGTAAGCTAGTTATAACTTTAAGTTCCGTAGGTTAGGTTAGGTTAGGTAAGAGCGGCAGCTTGCTTGAATAGCCAGCACACATAGGCCTTGACCGGCCCGTTGTGAAACCGCACGGATCATAATTTTCACCCCTCTCCTAAGCAAAACTAAAAGGATTCCCATCCTGTTGCTACTATGTAACCTGCGATCCTTCTCGGACATATATATTCTAGCTCCGCTAGGTTATGAAGAAAGTAGTTTCCCAAGTACTTTTTCCTGCGTCTGCTGAGAGCCTCACAGGAGCAGAAGAAGTGTTCCACTGACTCAACTTCTTCCTCATCTCTACAGCTCCTGCAAAAATCGTTGCTCGGAGCGTTCATTCTGGTCGCATGTGTTCCGACAAGCCAGTGTCCGGTGATCGCTCTGACAACTAAGTTCCGTAAATGCTACCCGATTTTAATGTGGCTCGAAAGTTATGTCAAAAAGGTTTGGAGAAAAACTTTGAAAATCTGTTGTGGGGGTTGTGGGTCGCATTGAAGAAAACATGACGAGGCTTTGTTTATTTGGCCTACATGATGCAACATACCAGATTTGCTGACACTTTCCAGTGTACTGACAAAAACCTAAAAAAGTGAACCTCTGGGTGAAGGGTATAAAGATAATTGATGAGCGGTAGGACGGCTACATAAAACAAACTTTCTTTCATAATAGAGAATAAAAAGGAGTAATTTATTTTGAAATAATTTCTTGCTATGCATGAAAGCATGAAAGAAATAAAATTTAAATAGAGATTAAACAAGCTTTGGATTAAGTCAATTTTTTTTCCTCCATTTAATGGTGTTTTGTTTTTAAATTGGATTTTTTGATTTTGAATAAGAAGCAAATTAAGATTTTGTTTGTACAATGAAATCCAATTGAAGATTTGGGCTGGTTATCTCAAAAAGTAACGCTACAGTTTTCTAATATTAATAAATATTTCAATTAATTTACAAACTATACAAAGACGACTGTTTTGGCTCTGATTTGTACTTAAATTTTGTGAAAGCGGATTTAAATTCAACAATTATTCCCCTTTATCGAAAATTGCAAACTTTATAGCAGTCATGACCTATAAAAACCACTAAGGACTATCTAGTCTATGTGTGACTCCCCCAGGGATCTACAGGTACAACCTATGCCCTATAAAACCCTATTATATTAATTATCGTTAATTTAATAAAAACGCAAAAGTATTTATAAATGTAATATAATACAAAATGTTCTGTAATATAATATGAAGAGAAGAAATAGCAATCATAGTTTTTTTCACTGAAACATAACATTCAGTATGTGTCAAGTTACCAATGACGTCACGCCATTAAAAGACACCAACCAAACAAGGTAGAGAAAACATAGCCGCCGGAGTAAACTCGTCAGAAAGTCAATACGTTTATTTTGGGCTAGGATTTGGGCCAGTGGCGGATCCACGGGGGAGGTCCCCACCAAAGTTGGTAAAATGGGTTGAAAGTCTTTTGCGAGCTCTTATATATATACACTAGGGTGGTCGTTTTTGCAACATCTCACGATTTTAATAACGCCACCCACTAAAAAGTTACCTTTGACCTATTTTAGGGACCATCAAATACATTCGGATCGCCTTACAGGTAAAAAGAAAACTTTTGAGGGGGTGGCGTTATTGCTATCGATGGTTTAAAAATCCTCCATACCAGCGGCGGCCACCCTAATATATACTTCGAAGTGAAGAACCACACCCAAGACCACATCCCAGATCCGCACCTGATTTGGGCTTATATCTACAAAAGATTGCGCTGACGCAAGTATTAAAGCCAGATGACCATCGACAATGCCTTGAGTGCGCTAAAATGACGCTGAAAATGTTGTTTAAAGATGCGGATTTGGCCCAAAAAGCGCAGCCAGCGAAGTTGAGGATGGTTTTTGAATGATATGCTACTCCATACATAATGGTAGGAATGCAGCTTCAAAATAAAACCTGTATTAATTTGTTATCAACCAACGTTCCTTACCTAGAGAGCCTGGATAGCCGCAGCATTATTTAAAATAACTCGTTTTTCATAATTTTAAACATTTCAAGACCCATATGCAGTTCAGTACAGTATTTGGGATATCCCATTTGGTATTTTTTTTTTTATAAGAAGTTTTGTCGTTCCGTGCGAAAATTTTCGAACTGCGTATTGGCCTTTATATATTTTTATTTTTTTTTGTATTTTTTTATTTTTTCTGTAAACGCATTTTACACAAACGTTCGCTACAATAAACTCTACTGTTTATTTTTTCTCGTGCTGCCAACTCATTCACCAGTCACTATAACATGCCAACTGAACTCTAAACCTGGCAACCCTATTATTGACGCACAACAACAGTTGTTCAGCTGATAACTGTCATAGCTATATATTTCTAAAATCTGGTCACACTGTAGGTATTACTGAAATGTAGCGAGAGAATTGTTTTCAGTTTGCTTCCTCTCAAATAGTTTATAGCGCTCTAAAATGGCTTTTGTTAATTGCAATTTTGCAAATGTTACTCGAAAACAGCTTGGCTGATCCCAATTTGTTGACACTCCACTACAACTTTATTTCTATTGTCCATGTCAATTGCTTATACGACCTTAAATGATCCTTTGAATGCATGTAAATCAAAGTAAATCCTCAAAAAATAAAACGATCAAATAAATTAAAGCTCAGTGTGGCGTGCATTAAGAACCCAAAAAAGGACGAGCAAAAAATAAAACAAACTAAATCTGTTGCAATTACATAGCAGCCAAAAAAAAAAGGAATGCGACTTTGGAACTAAACTCCAACAACAAAACAACCTTGTCAAATAGAGTTAAGAAAGGCATTCTTGTTCGGTACCCTGCTTGCAGCTTAAATTGGCTTAACTCGGCTTTCATCATAGCCCAAAATGATAGCAAGAAAAACGCTTTAAGCCATTATGATGCTTCATTCAATTTGAGCCAATAGAAACGGAAATGGTTAAGTATGCCTTGTTAGCCTAGAATACATTTCTACGATTACTTTTGTACAAGGTTTATGAGATACTAAAAATCTGTGTACATAAAAATATGCCTTAAATGGAAACCGACGGGAGCTTAGAGAAGTACAGTTTGACTATTGAGGAAAACTTTAGTACATAGAAAATGGCATTTGGCAAGTTTCTCATAAAAAACGAAGTAGCCATTTATTGTGGATTTCGTGCAACGTAACGAAGAGTTGTAAAACGGAAAATTTTATTTTATGCAACTTTTTAAGAGCTTGGAAATAGGTTCAAAATTTTTAGTTTAACAATATTTTCAGAAAGCGGAAATCTTTTTGCTGCAATTTTTTTTGGGGGAAATTCGTATGATTTTTACATCATTTACTGTTTAAATTAAATTTTGGAGTAAGATGTTTATCGAGCAGGTTGTACAATCGATTGCAACGTATGTAGTGCAGTTGTATGAATTTTTAAATGATTATACGACAAATCGCAAGTTTTAATTTTTCGTTAAACAAACGAGTGGCACAACCATTCGCAGCGTGTATGGCTGGGGCTAGGCCTCAGCTAAACTGGTTCAAATACGATAATAGCAATGTTTTTATCGCTTATCGCAATCAGCTAAATTTGCATTAATTTTTAAGAATATAAAAAAACTTAACTGAAACGGATCTTAAATGAGCGTTTCAGGAGCTTTGGAAAATTCTCAAAATATTTCGTTGAACTAATTTAATGCATCCCGATTTTATGCCTAATACTTTAGCTATTATTCTACCAATTTCCTATTCCAACAAATGCTCCACACATTGTAGGGTGAACTCAATTTGTTAAACGACAAGCGCACAACAATTTCAAATCAGTTGGGTGCCTGCTAGAAAAGCACTTTAACAATATGAGAAAAAAAGAGAAATAGAATCAGTTTGGGACATCTGTGAGCTCGGAGCACCCAACAAATGCGAATGGCGACAACAAGAAACGTCAAACAAGCAGTAAATTAATGAAATGAAACATTAATGGAAGAAATATGTAAGTGAGTATCTCATTCTAGATACAAAACAGAACGACAGACACATAATCGAAAGCAACCCAACCAAACACATACTATACTCTAACAAAGCAAAACTCTCAACACAAACGGGGTCCATAGGGTGGCTACAGGTGGGCGACAACAACAGACAACAGCTCAGAAACTTTTGCTAGCAAAAAAACAAGAAAAAAAATATGACACAAACGTTGAATACCCTCCAATCTTTTTCAGAAAAGCAAGGATTGCAGCATACCTTGATAATGTATGACGCCTGGCGACTTTTTTTAAAGTCCAAACTGCTGAAATTCAATTTTTTTCGTAAAATAATATTTAAACCCAAAAATTTCGAAAATTTAAACCGATTTTGATGAGGTTCGAAACTTTTGTGGGAAAGCTTACTCCCGCATCAAGATAGTGGATAGTTAAGCTGAATATAATTTATACTTTCAAGATCTATCTAGTATTGCTAACAATGCGTTAGGGAATTTGTTGGCGGGAAAGCGAATCAGAAAGACTCAATTTAACAAACTTCATCTGACGATGAAATATTGGTAATACAGCCGAACTCTTCAATAGGGATTTCGCAGTTCAAGGCCCATACGCAGCTCGAAAAATTTCGCACGGAATGACAAAACTTCATATATAAAAAAAAAAATCCCATTTGGGATATCACAGCAGCCTTAAGCAAAAAATTGGTTCGCTATATAGAAAATTTGTTAAACAGAGATTTATTTAAGGAAATCGTAAATTTTTTTTGGATTACACTTTTCCAATTTTCAGTCTCTACCAAATCTTCAAAATTGATTATGTAGGAAGGGATTTACATATCTACTGGTTTTTAGAAACATTCGAAAGAGGAGAACACAACTCTCTTCAAAATTTTTACTATACCATTCTGAGACTAGAAAAGATGGCTAGACACAGGGACGAATAAACGAAAATAGGTTCATTACTTGCGAAGCCGCAACAAACAAAACCGACTTTCGCATTCAGAGTTCAGACAGTACTGAGTGCGAATCCGAGGTCCAAAGTCCTCCGCCACGTCAGGGTTCAGAGTAAGCGTCTAAAAAAACAATCACATTGTTTTTTCGAGACCCGGGTTTCGACAATGTTTTTTTATTCGTTTTTGAGGTCACTGAACCAAAATTAATATTATTTCCTGACTGACCATTTTGTCAGTAGCCCCTGGGCGGAGCATGGAGATCTCTATTAATAACTGTTCGAAGAGAACAGCGACCTACAGTTTCTAGCCGAATCCGAACCGCGATGTCTTGAAAAAAAAATTTCTGAATCGAAATGCGAGGTACATAAACCGCCGGCACTCCGGGTTCTGAGATAACTTCAAAATATCGCTTTTAATGGGATTTTTTAAGGTTATGTGAGTACGCTGACGTTATGCATTTTTTTGGACCTCCAATTCAATTCAGTTGAATTCCAATTTAGCGACTCCAAAAACATGTAAAAACATCATCGTTCAGCCGGACTCGACAATAAATTTTATGGGATTTTTGGAAATTATCTGAGAATTCTGACATGCTGGGTTCATTGGACCTTTTTTGAAGTTTATCTAAGAATTCTGACATGCTGGGTTCATTGGACCTTAAATTCGGAATCACTGAGAACGGTATTTGGCCCGTTTGGTAATAAACAGCCACTACTTCTTATACAGTTTGCCCAAATCTATCATATCCTCTACCCTATGGGTACAGTGTATAAAAAAGTAGAATTTTTACAGAATTTTTTGAGATAGGATGAGAGCTGCTGCCGTGAGGGTAAGTTTCGTTTTTGCTACCTATGCCAAGGTGTATGGCTGTGTCTGTGTGCCTGGAGGTTGGGGCGGCGCACGCATACAATTGCCATTGCGCAAGGGTGTGGCATGTATACACACACACATATAGACATTGAATAAAATTACAATGGCGTATATGTAACTATGTCGCCATTTTCTTTTTTTTTCTGTTTGCCTTTTGTGCTATTTTTATTGAGCTTTGATTTGCACGCGTTCCACGAATATGTATTCCGAACCAGCTGTAATCTATACTGTATAGATCTAAATTTGTGCGTCCGTGTGCTCTCTGTTAACAGAGGTAAATTTATTGTGTGACAAAATAAAAAAAATGTGCTGGGATTTCTGTTTTTTTTTTGCTTGTTTTTATGGGCAATTATATTAATGCTTTATTTATTTATGAGCCGATACTGAGACCACAACTGTAGCCACCACCCAGGCCAAAATATGCTGGAGGCACGTGCAGTGTTACGCATGGGTTATTGGGATTTGTTGCTTATTGTTTCCGCCACATAATTCATGCAAATTTAATGTGTGTATGGGTTGCACTTGGTGCCTGACCAGAGCCTGTTGCTTTTGTGACGAGAAAAACAGCTGTTAAACGCCAGCTGACTACACACAACTTTGCATACTTGCTACAAACTCATGAATAACTAAGCTGCCATCTTGAATTTTGCGGCACAGCCTAAAAGAAAAATCAATAGAGCATCGTTCCTAAGAAGTCCCATTGTGGCACTAAACTTTGGCTCTGGCTCTGGCTACGGCTTTTGTGGCAAGTAGACGTTAATTGGCAGGTGTTGCCAAAACAACATATGCAAACACTTGGCAACGCCTGTTCCACATAAAATGAAATAGTACGCCTTTGTGCCATACAGCCATATTTGCCAGCTTTAAGAATTCATAGACCATAAGAATTTGTTACCCAAAATGGTTCCGCAAAGTTTTTATGCTTTTAATGTTCCACAAAAGTGGGGAGATTGGTTGGAAGAGACAACAGGCGGCACGTGCAGACAATAAACAAGAGGCGACATTATGAAGGATTTCTACAGCCATGAGCAACTTACTCGGCTATAAATATATAACCAAGCCCCTGGGCAGCCGTTGCTTGGCACTAGACAACGCCAGTCAACACACCATTCATATGGCAATTGGCCATAGCAATGCTTGCAGTTGTGGGCGAAGTTGAATTAAATTCTTAGGAGAAATCAGACATTAATTTAAATGTTCCACATATGTGGCTGCTATCAAGCCAAGAGATTCTAAGAAAAGTGATCACGCAAAGGGCTTACAAGTTAGAGGCTTCCATGGAATAGTGTGCAAAATGTATGCTTCCAATGCTTATTGGAGTCGAGATAATGCCATAAACGTGGATTTTTGTCTAAGTCTAAAAATTCGAAAGTTTTTGGAAAAATTTATACGAAAAGATGTGGAAAATTTGGATATATCAGAATGTGTGATGGTTAAATATATATATCTGGGGGTGGGGGTTGCATTCCCCCGGGCCTGGAGTTTTCTCAGGGGCCTGGTGTAATTACTGTCGTGATACATTTTCCCTCCTGGGCCCGGATTTTCTCGCTATGTTCCTGGTTATTATGCATTAAAAAAATTTCCCTTGTAATAAGATTAGCCTAGTCCTGGATGAATTCCCTTGAAAGGTATCGTGCTGTGCTAACAAAGAGTAAGGGAAATATGAGTAGATGGCGACAACAAAAAATGTGGTATTGAGAGCACGCAAAAACGAATCCTAATGAAATTGTTTGTTTTCTGGAGCACGGCCGCATATCTCGAATTCTAAGATATTTCCAGCAGCTCAACAGGGTGGATTGGCGATTTCATAATAAGAAAACTGCAATTCATAAATATATATGTACCTACTATATATATGTAAATTTGGCAAAATTCAATTTAAAAAAAAAAATATCTCGAAAATTTCTTTCAATGAATTTCGATGCTACAAATATTAAAAATACAGATATGTACCAAAAAACCTCATATATACAAAATTCGGCGCATCCCTAATAATAACTTTAACTGAAACTAGAAAACTAAAACTTAATGTGGGACCACTCTTGAAAGTATATAACATCGATATAAAAGAAAAACGAAAACTATCGCTGTTTCAGCTGTTGCACACTATCGATGCTTTAAGAAAAATATTGCGATAAATTTAGATATTTTTCTCAAATCACCTATTTAACACTCTTGAAAATACAAAACAGCGATATAAACGACTATCGAAAATTATCGATGCTTCGACTATTGAAAACTATCGATGCTTTAATAAAAAATCGTGACATTTTTTTTCTAGTAATCTATTTAACATTTTTGAAAATACATAGCATCGATACAAACGACTTTCGAAAATTATTAATGCTTTAGGGAAAATATGATGTTGCGACATTTTTTTAAGTCACCTATTTAACACTCTAGAAATTATATGACATCGATATAAAAGACTAACGAAAACTATCGTTGTTTCAAGTATTGTTAAATCTCGTGCTTTAAGAAAAATTTCGCGATATATTGTGACATTTTTTCAAGTTAGCTTTAACACTCTTGAGAATACAAAAATTCGATATTAAAGACTATTGAAAACTATCAGTGTTTCGTCTATATTTCGCGATATATTTATTGTGATATTTTTTCAAGTTAGCTATTTAACACTCTTGAAAATACAAAATAGCGATATAAACGACAATCGAAAATTAACGGTGTTTCGACTATTGAAAACTATCGATGCTTTAATAAAAAATCGTGACATTTTTTTTCTAGTAATCTATTTAACACTCTTGAAAATACAAAACAGCGATATAAACGACTATCGAAAATTATTAATGCTTTAGGGAAAATATCGCGATAATGCGACATTTTTTTAAGTCACCTATTTAACACTCTAGAAATTATATGACATCGATATAAAAGACTAACGAAAACTATCGGTGTTCCAAGTATTGTTAACTCTCGTGCTTTAAGAAAAATTTCGCGATATATTGTGACATTTTAACACTCTTAACATTTAACACTCTTGAGAATACATAAATTCGATATTAAAGACTATTGAAAACTATCAGTGTTTCGTCTATTGCAAACTATCAATGCTTTAAGAAAATTTCGCGATATATTTATTGTGATATTTTTTCAAGCTAGCTATTTAACACTCTTGAAAATACAAAATAGCGATAAAAATGACTATCGAAAATTATTGGTGCTTCGACTTTCGAAAACTATCGATGTTTTAGGAAAAATATCATGACATATTTTACATAGGTAACTTGAAAGAACTCTTGAAAATACATAACTTCGATACAAACAACTTTCGAAAACTATCGATGCTTTGGAAAAATATATATATAGATATATTGTGATTTTTTTATAGTTACCTATTTAAGCAATTTGTTTTTGTAAGATAGATAAGTATAAGCCATTTCAAATTTTTTCTAATATCGGATTAACTCTTAATTTTTTTTTTCAAATTTTTTGAAATGTGTAAGAAGTTCAAAACTTTATGTAAATAACAGACTCAAAAAGATATGGATATGGTATTTTCAAAGGGTTTTAATTATGTGTACATCAGCAAAAATAATCTAGTTCCATATACCAAATTTTGACAACTCAGTTGAAAAGAAAATTTAAGCTCTGCATACGTCTAGACGCTTGCTATGCATATTGTTATGGAAAATAAAGCAAATTATAAAAAATAAAAAAAAAATAAAAATCATATAAAAATGTCAAAACAATAAGTGTTAAAAAAAAAAATAATTTACGTACTTTTCCAAATTGTTCGCCCATTTTTTTATATCAGCTGAGTTCCTGCTGAGAATTATTTTATTTTATCGATTTTCTATAGTCTGGTCACACTAACCAATGCAAGATTTGCCAGTTTGGCTGCTGTCTCTACTGCAGCATTTCTTATTGATTTATTATTTGCATCTTTTTATAATTTATGAGTTATTTGTGGGCTTAGTTTTAACACAGATCGAACTGAATAAAATTATTTAAATTTCCTCTACTCTTAATAATAAATTAAATTCGCTTCTTTAAAAAAAAATGGCAAATGAAAAAGCTTCACAAGTGTAGTAGAAGCAGTAGCTTGACCTAGTTGACATATTTTGCGCGTTCTTATCTTATGCTACATCTGCAGCTGCAGCTCTACTGACTTCCACTTTTTTCACTCTCTATCAATTTTGCAAACTTTGCCAATGAAGATGAATGACCACAGATGGGTTTGCAGCCGGACCAAACCAATTGATTTCATTTGCATTTTATGCCATTCCTCGTTGTCAAATGCATTTTAATCAATTGCGACTGCTCTTCATACAGCCACTGCCCGCCAACCGCTTCCAGATCTATGTACGACTATTCCAATTAGCTTAATTAAGGCAAACAAACGCCCGGAGGCAGCAGTCAAGTCATCTTCAAAAGCAATTGGGCTTTTCAAGTAGCAAAATGACGACAAGAAACGCAAATGAGTTGGCCAATATGTAAGTGCAACATGGCAGACCAATTTGAGTGGCAACTCAAGCTCGTTCCATCTCCTCTCATGTTTCGCCTGCTTGGCTGGTCACTTGCCAATTAGAGAGCGAGACCGGCTCGAAAAAACAACAACAACAACAACTTTGTGACAAAACTTGAGTAATGAATTGAATTTGATGATGTCTATACCGCCAAGGTTCATAATCAAAAGTTTCATTGTCTCTCGCAATCCATTTGCATAGACTCGTGTGCATAAACAACATCGTCGACTTGTTTATTCAGTGCATTTTCCATGGAAAGTTCGGCAAAAAGTGCTAGCTACACATTGTTGTTACTATAGAATCCGCTTTTCCATCTAAACACACAACTGTCAAAACAACACCCGCACCATCTGCCGCATCTACAATTTTAAACCAAGTCAAGTGCACGTTCTGCATGTTCAAGCGCATATTTTATATTTTTTTTGATGCCTTGCAAAAATGTTTTTCATATTTTTCATATAAAATATGCATATTTTTTTTGTTGCTATACAAAAAAAAAAATAAATAAAAGTTTATTTTATAACGCCCCCAGCTATACTTCAATGGATATTGATTCAGTTGATTTTCAAGATCTAAACAATGTTTCAAAATCAAATTTCGCATAAAGTAGATGAAGGCTTCGTTGTCAGCAAAACTATGGAATCGATTTTTGAATTTTATAAGATTTAAATCCAAATTTAGTTGAAAACTTCAAAAATTGTTTATTTTTTTTTTTTTTTTTTTTAAATCAGCTGTCTTGTTTCCGAAAATAAAAACAATTTTTTCTCAATTTATATTCCGTTGTGACAAATTTCGATAAAAATTTTGGTAGCTTCGCAAAATTAAAAATGTATTCTAAACATTTAAAAAAAAAAATTTGGTTTCGATATCATCACAAACAAACGAACAATTTCCTGAGAACTTTTTTTTGACTTGGCTTTATGATATAGTCAACCGATTTTGATAAAATCTAAAAAACTTCCGAAGGGCAAATTTGGATACGATATCTTTATCAAAAAGATGGCGTACGTTAAAGTCGGGCGCGGATGACTTTGGGATACCCTGTACCACTGCTTGCAATAAAATCCGGAAAATTGCTTACGAACACCAAAAGACATTTGATTGCCAAATTAGATTATGATACCTTCATAAACAACCAAAAACAGACGAATTTTTAATCAAAAACTTTTTTTCGACCGATGGGCCCTATGGGAGCTATATGATATAGTCAACCGATTTTGATAAAATTTGGTACAATGTTGAAGATCTCTAAAAAGCTTCTGAATGCCAAATTTGGTTACAATATCTTCACAAACAAACGAAACACAACGAATTTTGTCCAAAAAACTTTTTTTTGACCGATTGGCCCTATGGGAGCTATATGATATAGTCAACCGATTTTGATAAAATTTGGTACAGTGTTGAAAATCCCTAAAAAACTTCCGAATGCCAAATTTGGTTACAATATCTTCACAAACAAACGAAACACAACGAATTTTGTACAAAACACGATTTTTTGACCGATTGGTCCTATGGGAGCTATATGATATAGTCAACCGATTTTGATAAAATTTGGTACAGTGCTGGGGGTTTCTAAAAAACTTCCGATTACCAAATTTG
Organism: Chymomyza fuscimana; assembly: GCA_949987675.1. Lineage (NCBI taxonomy): Eukaryota > Metazoa > Arthropoda > Insecta > Diptera > Drosophilidae > Chymomyza > Chymomyza fuscimana. The sequence continues at coordinate 25,654,082 of OX465089.1, read as the reverse complement.
GTTATGATATCTTCATAAACAAACGAATTATCCATCTAAAGCTTTTGCTTTTTTTCGAGGTCCTCTGAAACACCCCTATGGGAGTACCATACGCTACAGGGTATTAAAATAAAACTTTGTAAAAATCTTGAAATTGTGAAAGTTTAATTTACAAGCTCAATATCAAGTGCCTGAAATTCACGCAATCTTGTCGAATTTCAATGTATGGGCAAAGGAGAGGGAATTTTAATTCCTTAAAATACTCCCAAAAATGAGAACCAGAACAAGTCTGGTAGTAGCAAGTTAAAAACTTTTCTGTTGTATAAATTTATTATTAATAAAGTCGATAAATATTATTTAGGGCCTCATTCTTAATTTTTTTTTAGTGTGCATATATAAAGAGAATATAAACACAAATTTGATGCGACTTTATTAAAATGAGCCAGAGCTATAAAAATAAATTGTCAATTCATTTTGCAAAATCCAAAATTGCATCAAATATTTATTTTTAGATTCAGTATATAGAGATTTGCTGTAAATGAGCTTACCTATTACCTTATTTATTGAAAGTTATGTGATAAATTTTTAAAACTAATGTATATTTTTTCATATTTTGAAAACTCTTCAAGAAAAGTTCAGATAACGAGTTATCTCATCGCTCCACAAGCTGCCTTAAATATTTAATTTCTATTAGTGTAAAGAACATTTATTGATATTAAAATTTTATTTAGTATGTTGGGGCTCAATGGTTCAGAGAGGATCCAGGGTAGTAGAGATTAGCCCAAGTGGAATCACAACTTCAGTTCAATCTTAACTGACTAATCGTGCTTTTGAAACTTAAGATTGCGTATGCTAATATGTTCATATGTTCTTGACAACTTGCACTATTTCGTCAAATATGAGCTAATTTCTCAACAAGATCAGTAATAAAGAATCATCTTACATAGCAAACTAAGATGTAGAGATCAAACCATGATGCAGTATTAAAACCTCGTCATCTTACATAGCAAACCAATATGCAGTGTTAAATTCGCGTCATCTTATATAAAAAACCAAGATGCAGCTTTTCAATCTGGGTATCTTTGATAGCAAACCAAGATGTAGTATTGAAATCTCTTCATCTTTTATAAGCAAACAATATTAAGTAATTCCGCTTTGAGATATATGCTCTATAACAGCCGAAATACCTTATACTATATATAGCAAACAATATGCGATATTTTAATTTCATCATCTTGCATAAAAACCCAACCAAGAAGCATTGTTTAAGTCTTGTTATCTTAGATAGCAAGCTAATATGCAGTGTTAAAATTTCATCATCATACATAGAAAACCAAGATGCAGTATTTAAATCTCGTCATCTTTCATAAGCAAACAATGTTAAGTACGCCATATTTAAGAAATATGCTTTGTAAACACAAACTGACATACTTTATATATAGCAAGCTAATATGCAGTGCTAAAATTTCGTCATCTTATATAGCAAACTAAGACGCAGTATTTAAATCTCGTCATCTTTCATTTCATAAGAATGGCATTTGAATACAATCCGCAGGGTAACAGATGCACGGCCAGACCGAGAATGACATGGAGAAGAAGCGTGCAAAATGTATCTAGGCGATAAGGATCCTGGAATGAGGTGAAACGTGTTGCAAGCAGCAGGAGAAGTTTCGTTTCCACCCTATGCTCTACCTAGGAGCTGCCGCAGTAGCGACCAAGGAACAATACACTACAATCTTTCATAAGTAAACGATATTAAATAAATATATTTATATATAAAAATTTAAATAGTTTATATATAGCAAACTAATAAGCAGTGTTTTAGTCACATCATCTTAGTTAAGAAACCGAGATACAATTTTTAAATCTCGTCATCTTACATATCAAACCAAGATGCAGTGTTATAATTTCGTCATCTTAGCCAGCAAACTATAATGCCGTGTTTAAACTTCGTCATCTTTCATAATATGCTTTATAACAACCGAAATACTTTATATGCAGGAAACTAATATGCGTCATCTTAGATAGCAACCCAAAATGCAGTGTTTTAGTCGCGTCATCTTTCATAAGTAAACAATATTAAGAAAGCCCACTTTTAGAAATACGCTCTGAAATACTTTATGTTGAGTACAATTCTATATTTCGATATTGATTTGTTCAATTAACGATGCAGTTTATCGTATTAGTAGCTTCTTTCAAATTTTAATGCTTACATTCTACAACCTAATACTGCATTGAAGTCGTTTCTACAAATCGTATTCCAAATTGAAGTCAGAAATAAGCCTGATGAAGTATTTCTATTCAAGTTGAATGGTATACAAGAATCGATTTAAAGACTAGTATAATATATACTACTTATGCACTAGTCATGATTACACAGCAGTTGCAGCATCATGTCAAGCGTCTGTGTAGAACATCTGAGAGAATAAAGAAATAGCTAAATACAAAATTTAAACCAAATCGAAACTAATCTAAAGAAAATGCGTTTGGCCTTGGTTTAACCTTAAGCTATTTTCAACTGAATTACATTTGTCCCTTTACGAATAGTTTTTGTTGCACTTGCTTTTAAAGGCTAATTGAAAATCGATGGCGCGAGAAGTCCTTGCGACAAAGTTACAGTTACATTTGTTTCCTGTTTTTCGTAAAGCTGTAAAATACAGTGTGCAAAAGACAACAGTAACTGTCTGCAAAAAAAAAAAACACAGCAAAAACATTGACAGTCAAAATAGCAATGAAAATATCAACATATACACGCACGAAAATGAAATTTTAATGGCATGCCACATGACAGGGTCATGTACTGGGATCGCATGTGAAGTTTGGAGCACTGCTGCCGGGCGCCACGGAACATGTTAATTAAAAGGCGCCGCAGGTCCAATGGACAGTGCAACAAGGCAAACAATGAAGCAGACAGGAGGCAGGAGACCAAAATACAGCCCACTTAATTGCTGAAAATATCATGAGGATATGTGTGTACAAAGGGCATCTTTGTTCATGTCATGAATAGACCATGAAACTTCATTTTATGCACAATTTCAATATGGAAATCAATGTCGAGAACAGGCAACAACTTAACTTCCATCTTCTTCTTTTTCAATAAAAATTTTGCATTATTCACGTGGACAGAGTGTGGCCTCTTGGATTTCTCTGCCATTTCTTATTTCACTACCCACTCATTATCAACAGGTGGCTAAGTATACATGACTATGCGATACACTTATTTTTATTTTTTAATAATTTTAATTTGTATATTTATAAATTTTTCTACTGACGTCATAGTGTGCCAAGAGAGCGAAGCACTTATTTCAAGAGCGTTCCTTTTTGTAGAGAGAATTTATTAATGTACGCATTTTAAGAATAATTTTTAGTTCTTCGGAAAAAATTTGTGCGCTTAGAGCTCGTCGATTATCGTCACTGGGCACTACTTTTCTCTTGACGCGCTACTCGCAGCATCTCCTATACTCATCGCTTGATCTTACACTCAAAAAAATAGTTTTTATTTTTATTTATCTCATTGCTGACTGTAGCAAATTCCATTCCAAACCTTATATGCCCCATTTGTTTAAGTTGCATACACACCAAATCCGACATGGTGACGCCTGGCGCGCCTGCGTGTCAGTTGGCAGTTCGTAGTTTCACTATGGATTGTATATAGGGAAAGGGAGCTCAAGCACTGGAGCACTGAATGCTTGGCTTGTCATATGGCAAGAGGCATGTGGCATGCTTGGCAAATGACGTGTGGCGCGACAGCCTGAAAGTTTTGACGCCATTGTGGTGCAACAAATACAAAAAAAAAAAATAAAAACTATTAAGGAAAACAAGAAAAATAAAATTTGCAAAAAGAACGACAACAAATTGAAATAGGGAGAAATAATGTTTTTTAATGGGCCGCCAGGCATTGATTGGTGTCATGGCGCTATGAAAATTAGTTAGGAAGTCGGAAAATGCATACAAAGGTTTTGACGCCTAACTAAATTTTGCCTAAGGGGGAAAAAGCGAAATAGCAAAAAACCTGAAGAGCAACAATGATGGCTACAGCGGCGTCAGTTTTCCGGTTTGCACAATGAACTTGGAAACTACACTCAGAAAAATTAAGAAACTTTAAATCAGTATGATGGTATTTGTAAAGTGAGCGAACTGCTCTTAATTTTTGCAGAATTGTATGGCCTAAAAGATTTATGAGCAAATTAGTCTGACTAGACTTAGGAAAATAAAGCTTGATGTGGATTATGATTTTGTCATGCTTGTCCTGGATTTCGATTACGACATTTCGACTTAACAAATCAGTTTATTGTAATGGTTACGCTTATTGCAAAATATTCACAGTAGGTATTGGGAAAAACTACACAACTCTATCTATAACGATAAACTGCATTGACAACAGGCATGATATCGTCAAGCTTTTTTGTTAAGTCTGGTCACACTATTTTTGTCACAAATCTTGCAGTCTACACAATTCTACAAAGCTCACTAGAAGATATGTTTTTAACTGCTTTATTTGTTAACTATTTTTTACCAATCATGCTTGTGGACTCTTAAAACATTGTTGAATGAAATTTTGGAAAAAAAAACGATTTTAAAAAATTTATACAACTATGAGGCTAAAAACTTTTTTCATGATAATTTTAGACCTTGCGTTGTAAACAACAAAATCATATCGCGTAAATTTAAGTAAAGATTCAATCAAAAATATTATTTCAGCTGTAACTGAAACCTTTAAGAAAACTTTGTAGAAGGATTATCGTCTTAGGGTGCAAACACCAAAGGTGCAGGCGTTAATTTCCAAGTACCAAGCTAGGCTAGATCTCTATTTCAACTGAATTTGAATTTAAGATCAACTTTTCGGTACTTCACAAATTTCCTATAATCGACTAACCAGTATCAGAAACTTGCAATAAAAGCTTTAGATATGAAGATTTCCCCAAGAGATTGCCATAAAAGCTTTAGATATGAAGATTTCCCAAGAGATTTCTGGCACACTTCTGGGCTATAAATTTATTTATTTTAAACATTATTTTTTGTAATCTTTTAAAAAATTGTAAACGTTTTTCTGAGTTCACTTTAACTCATAGAATAAGCTCTACACCAAAAATAGACTGGTAGTTTTTTTTTCCCCTTAATCTTAGGTGAATAGAAGTCGACCTGCTTCTAGCTAGTAACGAACAGAGCAGTAAGCGTCCTATCACTTGGTACCCCTCGGCACTTCGTCTGGGGAGGGGTGGTAAAAGGTCTATGAAGGACCTCCTCTTTTGGGTTTGGCGTTGCCAGAACCCCTCAATAGAAAACGTTCATTACAATGAATTTTATGCCTACTGATTAATGCATTTGACAATCGCCAAAAAAATATTTTGTAACTTTTCTGAGAGATTTTGAAAATAAACGCTCTTAAACTCTTCAAAATCGTTCATTTCCCAAATTCCATCAAAGTTAAAAGATAAATTTTAAATAAATTTGTAGTTTCGTTTCAGGTACCAATTTTTTTAGAGATTTGGTAAAAAACACTTAAATTCTTCAAAATCGTTCTTTTCCGAAATTCCATCAAAGTTACAAGATACATTTTAAATTTGTATTTTTTTTTTTTTAAATTCTCTAAATTTATGAGCTTTTTTTTATCTTTGAAATGTGCATAAGTACATAAGTAAAAATCTTTAGGTCAAGATTAAAGCTTCATCCAAATCGTTTCTTTTCTCCACAACATCTAGCCTAAATTTTTCTCAGTGTAGTTAGTAAACTTGTTCCTGCTGGTCAAAATGGCATGCCAAGTGCCTTTAGCCGGCGGTAAATTGTTGCCGTTGTAGTAGTTTTGTTTATTTATGATAGCCATTAGGCAAAGCTGTTGCGGCACACCTTCTATGGCCGATCCTGTGGTCGTTCCCCCGTCCACTACTAAGCAAGCAATTTCCGCGCCCATTTCGAATAGAAAAAAAAAACATGAAAAAAATAAGCTTAAGAACTGCTTGTAAATAAAACAGGGCGCTGATTGACGCTGTCAATTATTCAATAGCTGTTAAAAGCTTTCACTTGGGTCCGAGAAAATACTTGCCAATGATGCCCAGAATCTGGCTGTGTTTGTTGTGCGAGACCTACTTGCTTGACTCTTGCCAGCCAAAAGGTTCTGTCATGCCCTCATTTATTAATTAGCCGGCAAAAACTTTGTAACAATTTGCCATTATAAAGTATTGCCAGCTCATTAGCCGGATAGCTCGGGAATTCATGTCTCGAATGAACAAAAAAGCTGCGCGTACTAATCCCTGGCAACTTTTTGCTTATTTTAGCTTGTTAACTTGGCCAACTAAACCACAAGAAAATGGCAGTACGGAGCCAGCATGGTATATTATGTCGGAACATAAAACCCTTAAGCGCAAATCAAGCTCAAGTGCACACAAGCAAAGGAGGTAGCAGGAGTAGCTTGCCTGGGGGCTGCCAGCAATGGGTTTATGTGGTTTCTTTGAAGGACTTCCCCAAAAGGGTTATGTGCAGAGGCAGGGGTCTTGCCGACCAAAAGGTAATTGCTAAACTAAGCCGTTTAGATATGCGTAAGCCACATATACATGCACCTCGAAAAGAGCCAAAAGACTGCTGGGAATATGGCCAGCAGTCAAATTAGTGCCAAATTTGTTGAGCTTGACTGTACTGAAAGGTGAGCAGACATTTGCTACAAATGCAAATTATGTATTATTATTGTGCTTGTTGTGGGCAGTTGAGCGCATTCCTTAGAATTGGAAATCCATGGCCGACATGGCCTTAAGGCATTCAACCATGAAAAAAGGACTAAACGATTTGCCCAGGTAAGCTTTGGCCAAACAAGCATTTGGTTAGGGCAATTAACCCTGCCGCTTTTTTTTTTTTTTCGTTTTTTGATGGAAAAACCTTAAGAAAAATGAAGTGGAAATTAACAGCAGGGTAAAATAAGTTAATCAAGCGCCATGGCATGCCAAAGTACAATTTTATATTAATTATATTTTAATGAAGCTCTTCTTTAACAAGGAACATAAGAAATTGCAGAGTTTTGCTAGATGACATAATTTATAGTCATACATTGCGTATGCGTAATTTTATACCCATGATAATTAGACTCATTATTGTTGTAAGCTACAAAGGCCACTGACCACATAAATACATGTGGTACTGTAATATTTGTATAGTATATTATATATTAGCTAAATTTAGTGTGGTCACAAATAATAAAGAAATCAAGGGTAGCCAGTAAAACTGCTTAGATGCAGATCCTTGGATTATAATTGCATACGCTGTGATAGTTTTCTGAGATGATTTACTTAAACTACAAAAGTAAGCAGTTATCATCTTAAAAGAAATCTTAGTCATCTAATCTTGTCAGCTCCGTAAAGTGTAAAACCATGAATTGGATTGGGGAATCATATTTCGGTTGTAATGGCGTTATTGATTAAGGTACAATCTCCTAATAATCAAGCTATTATCTAATGAAATAAAAGGATTAAGTTTCAATCATCTGCTAAACAAGCTGTTAAGGATTACTCTTTGTCGAGTTTTAAAAGTCAATTGCGTCTAATTTTTGTCATCCTGTTTCTTTTCAATGTCAATCAAATCTCGGCCTTAGTATGCCAGCCGATTTGAACTAACCCAAGACTCATGTCTTGATTAGTAAACTAATTTTCTTTTCTTTTTTTTAAATTTAAACACATTTAGCCAAACTAATCGATTAATTAATTATTCAAATTCAAGGCCTATGGCTAAATATCATAGTCCGTTTAATCAAAGCTAAAAAATTCGAAATTATGTACAGTACAGGCCAAAAATATGGATACCCCTAAAAAAAAAATGAATTTTTTCGATTTTGTTATCATTATTTATGAAAAAAAATGTTATTGTTTTTCCGTAATTTTCGTCGTTGATGAGTCAAAATTCGAATTATGTACAGTACAGGCCAAAAATATGGATACCCCTAAAAAAAATGAATTTTTTCGACTTTGTTATCGTTATTTATGATAAAAAATGTTATTGTTTTTTCGTAATTTTCGTCATTGATGAGTCAAAATTGCACCTTTGTGGCGGCTCAAAACCGAATGTATTACGCCAAATATCAAACACTGTTATGGTTCTGTAATGGTTTGGCTGCTTTTGAGCATTTTTGCTTCATAAGATGGAGTCGGCCAACTCTATAAAATTGATAGAAAACTGACAAAAGAGTCATATCATAGCATTATCCAACGACAATCTATTCCATCTGGAAATGATTTGATTGGTCACGGATTTTTTTTCCAAGAAGATAATGATCTAAAACATACTTCGGGACTGTGTACCAACGATTTGCATAAGAAAGAAGACCTTGGCTTGCACAAGATCATGGATTGACCGCCACTATGGCCTGACATCAATCCTATAGATATTCTAAGGGATGAGCTCGACCGCCATGGGAGAGATTTGCAAGCAACTATCATTCCTCATATATGGCAGTGTCTCAAGTATATGTGGAAAGACATACAAGTGGAAACAGTTCACAAACTCGTCCAAAGAAAGCCAAAAATATTTGCCGAAGTGATCAAAGCCAAATGTGGTTCCTTTTCAAGAAAATAGCCTTAAGTGTTATTTTTATAATTTTTTTCATACACCATTCTTCCGCTGGAAGTGAATTCGCCATAACATGAACAAAGAAAAAACATATAAAAAAAAATTGTATGTGCACTTTATTTTTTGCGTAGTTTGATCAACTGGTTGTACAACTCGTCTGTTTATCGGTTGTACAAGCGTTTGCATTGAGTATGGAATCGTAGAATAAAATTTTGTACGGTTGTACGACAAATTAAAATATTTTATAATAATTTATTGATAAACAAGAAAGCTGTACAACCAGTCGAATCGTGTATGACTTGGGTAAAACTTTCTTTGGTAAATTATTGTTAAATCGAGCGATCGGAAAACGAAAACGAACAATTTTATTCGAATTCGTTTTTGCGTGTTACCAATTCCACATTTTTTGCTATTGCCATCTACTCATATTTCCCTTACTCTTGTTAACACAGCTGTACAGCTAATTTCGGTGGAAATTATCTACGACGAAGCTATTCTTATTATAAGGGAAATTTTTTTATGCAAGACATGGACCATATAAAAATACTCTTTTATTCAGAAAAAATTAATTAAAAATATTTATCAATAATTATTCAACTTGAAATTGGCATAGGTAGGTAGGTAGGTTAGGACGGCAGTTAATAATATGGGAGCAAGTGGTAAGGATATAGAAGAGACAAGAAAAATTAGGGGAATAGAAAAAGTGGAAAGTTCAGGACCATGGCTTTATGTGGGATTCGAACGCAGAACCTCTGGGATGATATTTAATATTTAATTGTGTTTAAAATTCGTACACTTTTAAATCTATTTTGCCAAATCGTTTTAATTCCTCTTGCAACAGAACATTCGGTTTCAAACCACATACAAAATTCGTTTTGTTGAAATTGGAAGCACCAAACATGCGGTTTTAAAACGAATAAAATATATTAGGGGCCCCTCAAATATTCCGACATGACACTGAAATGTCTTTCGATCGAATTTCGTCCGATTTCAATTCTTGTTGTGACAGAAACCTTTTTCGGTTGGTTTCAAAAACGCATTAATTAAACATATTAAATGTAAATAGGGGCATTTTGCCGCAAAGCAGATGACAGCTGATGATTCGCAGGGTTGTCAACCAAACTCATTGAGCGGAAAAAATATTCAAATTTTGTAAAAATTGGAAGCCATAAATTATAGAATAATTTAATTATGAATTAATTTTCTTGTAGCAGTGTTGAAAAACTTTTAATCGCATACGTGTCTTAATGTACTTAAATTATTTTCGCAAAGTAGCAACTTTTTGCTTCTATTCTCATTATGGCGTATTCTTTCGGAGTAAAGATCCGACCACAAATAAAGATTTCTAGATTTCTAAGTCATACCAGATTAAATAAAGACAAGCAAGAAAAGTAAGAGCCAAGTAACATCACTAACATTTTTATTGTGTTCATTGTGCTCTTTGTTTATTTTTCTCCACGCCCTGTTAGGTGTGTAACGTTTTAAAAGATATTGTTAAGAAAAAATGTGAAAAACATTACAATTTTCTTTTAATAATACCCCAACATAACATAAAAATAACGTTTTTAAACTCTTTTATTCTAACAGTGTACTGCAATATGCTGGTTTTACATTTCAAATAGTATACGACACTCTCGAGACTTTATCGAGCTGTCTGGCCATAACTGGCAAAATAGTGGCTCAAAAATATATACATATACACCTTGTACATACTCGTATTCTAGGCAAGTTCTTTTAACATATTATGTGTTTTAGCTTATCGCTTATCTGACTGACTATGTGCCATATACGAAAGCCTCCCCCACAAGTTCTTTTTGCCTACACTGCATTGTCAAATGCAATTTACAACAGTGTCTGCTGGATTTTCCCCTTTTGGGGATTGTTTTTGTTTGCCATATTTATGTATGCTCCAGGCCTGCATTTGGTCTCTAGTGATTGATATTGCATTGCTACAATTATCTTACAAGCCTTTGTTGGCATCTGGCTGCTTTAAAAGCTACCTTGGTCACACTACTACACATTTGTTTGCAGCTATTTGGTCACACTAATTGCAAATAGTTTGGCTTTTTTGGCACTTACCTAAAGTCCAAGCTCAAATTCCTTTGATGCGTTGAAATGCGTTTCGGTGGATTTCCGCCATTGGCAGCACTTTGTGCGCCCGTCTGTCCTGCGGCAGGTGCTATACTCAGATTCGGACGACCATGCACCGAGGGCATGGAGTGATTAAACACGCGGCTCAGGCTCAATCGTGGTTTTGAGTAACGTGTGTGTTTTGGCGTGCTGGCCGCTGAGCTGATGGCCTGCAGATTGTTACCGCCATTTGGCATAATAATGGGCAATGTTACGGGTGCAGATTTCATAAAAGCAGGCACATAATCCTCACTAGCGGCACCGTTGCGCATAATGGGTGAGGCTAATGGTGTTTGTGGACCACTGCCATCTCCATTGGCAACGCACACGGCCAGCGGCTGTATGTTGCCAGCAGCACATTCCGAGCCCAACGAGGATAGCGTTGTGGTTGATGTGGAGTGCGGTTCGCAGGTAATGGCAATTGAGGAGGCATACGAGCTCATGGACGATTGGCTGCTCATACAGTTGACCGATGAATTGCTACTCAGACTCAAACTCAGACTTTTGGCTGGACTGGGCTGTGCATTGGCAGTGGCATTGGATGCCACCACAGTAGGACTGTGCACTACAGTGCTATTGCTGTGCTCACTGGAGCTGCTGGTGCTATTACAGGCGGCTGTAGAATGCTCTGAAATATCATCATCATCTAACAAGGCGCTGTTTTGTGCCGGCGTTGGCGAGCTGTTGCTGCCATTTAACGTGGCCTCGCATATGTCCATATTGCCATTCTCGGCCAGCGCCAGCATAGCGCCTTTACCATTCATATTAAAGTCAGAGTGCGTCTCGACGCTTGATAAACGCACTGTGGTCGGCATACAGTGATCCACCACATCGCTGCCTGTGGCACCACCATTCACAGCACTGGCTGGATGGAAGTTCAGCATATCGCTGCTTTCTAGCAAATCATCGGCGGCCACCACAACCGGTGAAAATAGCTTATTGGCAGTCTCTATCTCACGTATGTGACGCAAGTATTGGTAGCCATTGTCTTGCGCCACGGGTTTCTTCTTGGTTACACCGCCACCAATGACCACAATTCCATTGGATTTGGTTTCCAGCAGACTGCTGCCATTGCTGTTGGGTAGACCATTGATATTGTTGCCTGCTGCGGCACCATTGGTACCATTATTGCTGGACACCGCCGCGGCGCAGGAGGAGTTGTTCTTTTTGGCTTTAAATGCGGAAATGACGGAGTTCATTTTGATTGTATTGCTTGTAGTGTAGTGTAAGTTGAAATAAGTTGCAGATTTCTTTGCGTTCTTTTGATTATGGCTTTTGATTATGTTGTAGGGTTTCCCTCAAAATGGAGATGATGTTTTTATGGCTCTGGTCTAGGCCAGTGTTGCCCTTAGATTATGCACAACCTTGAAATTGCTTTTGAGTTCCATTATTTGCTCTTGATGTTTCCCTTTATGAAATTCTATAAATTGAGTCATTTTTTCTATTTCACTTTCTAGTGTTTGAACTGAGTCACTGAGTATTGTGGAATTGTACGGTGTATGTGCTGCTTATGTAGTACATGGTCGTGAACTTGTTCGTTGTTGTTGTTGTTGCAGTTCTGAAAATAGTCAATAGAAATTGTTGTTAATTAGTAAACGTTGAAAAATACTGGCTAATTAAGAGGCTAACAAAGGAGATGAAGGTGGGGGGGAAAGTATTGTTGCGCTGTAAAAATTGGTTGACGATGGGCTATTAGTTTTTTACAATAGAAACTGAAAACTGGTACAATTGTTGACCCATTTGACCCATAGTATGCGGTTACACCATCATAGTAATGAATATGCGATCCTCCACGGGTGTCAACTAAAGCTAGTATAGCCCCAAATAGCAAGGCATGAGCTGAACAGAACTGTCTTTAAAATAAAAAAAGTAGGCAGCTATATGATATAGTCAACCGATTTTGAACAAATTTGGTACAGTGTTAAAGATCTCTAAAAAAACTTTCGAATGCAAAATTTGGTTACGATATCTTTATAAACAAACGAACTATCCATCTAAAACTTTTGGTTTTTTTCGAGGTCGTCTGAAAAACACCTATGGGAGCTATATAATGTAACGCAGTTATCAAAAAAAATAAAATAAACTTGTCTCCTATGGAATAATAAGTTATCTAATATGAAAGTTTGGTTGCTCTAGCTCTTACCATCTCTGAGATCTAGGCGTTCATACGGACGGACAGACGGATCATACTGTAGGTAACTTTGTGGGGTCTCCGAAGTCTCGTTCTGTTTGTTACATACATTTTCGGTTTGCACAAACTTAATATACCCTTTGTACCATATGGTACAAAGTTTAAGAGTGACCAGCTGTCATTAATATGATTGAAAGTGTGGTTATAACTTCAATTTAAAGATTATAAGCCAGATGGATATTTATAAGACATACAGTTTCCAGTTATTCTTTTTTTTTAATTCACCAAATTTAAGTGAAATTTTACAAATTTTTCCAAACTCCTTTTAGTAGTCCAAGTAAGTACCTTAGCGAATGAACAAGATAGCTCAGCTCAGCCTAAGTTTGAAAAACAAGTAAAAAAAATCCGTTTTAAAATTCAAAAATTGATTCTAAGTCAAATAAGCTATAAATTGAGAAACCAATGATGTTTTAACGGCTTTAAAACATATAAGAATAATATCATAAATTAGTTTCTGGTATCGGGCTTACTTGGTTAGAGGGGCAGCTATGCCCGGCGCAGACTCTACGTATAAAAGTAAGTAATTTGTACCCAAGAAAGTGTTGTAAAAAGCGCCAATATCTTCAAGGGTGACCATATTTTTACACTGTTTTTAGTAATACTTAGATGACTGTCAATTAATTATAATTAATGTTGAAATGTGTTTGCAGTAAAAGATCAGAAAATATATATTGTACTGACAAATATGTAGATTAGGGTGGCCATTTTTGCAACATCTCACGATTTTAATAATGCCACCCCCAAAAAAGGTTTGACCTATTTTAGGGACCATCAAATACATTCGGAACGTCTTTAAATTTTACAGGCGCTATATGCAGGTAACTTTTTAGGGGGAGGTGTTATTGATATCGACCGCTTAAAAATCCTCCATACGGAGGATAATGTACATCTTTAAATTTTATGCTTTAAATGAAACTTTTCTCACTATACATTTTCTTAATAGAAAAGTGCATTCAGTCTGGTTCCTTTTCATGCTCAGTCGGGCATTTTTACCTTTTTGGCTCGCTGTTAGGTTTTGTTACGGCGTTACCCGGGAACTATGCCAGACAAAGTGAACAGCCCAAATAAATATTTCAAATCAAATCATATTCTTTACGACTTGTCTTATTTCCAAAAAAATTCAAATTGATCTAACAAATTGAGTTCCAATTGATTATTTGAGCTCAAGAAAATTCACTCACACAATTACACAAGAGACATTTTTAGTGTTCAGACGTGATATCTGCTTGGCTTCTTATCATATAATTCAAATTACTCTCTTTTTACTGCTTCCATATACAGTAACTCTCGTTTCCGTGACTTGCCCTAAGTGAATATTATGTCACGCATTCAAAATACCGAGTATGTCACCGAAAATGTTTATAACTTAGCTTATTCAACCCACTTGCAATTTGTACTCATTACTGGGTTTATTTACTTGGCGCCTGTGCCCATAAAAAAAAACAAAACACTAGACAGACAATTCACGCGTCCTTGACAAAAAATCAAATAGTTAACACGCAGAGTTTTGACTACTCCCGAAAAATTGTGAATTTTCCAAGTGGTTTCATTTCAATACGAATTATGCTACACGCGCCACTGACGACATTATTCGAAAATTTGTCTGAAATCTGTATTTCTTATAAGCAAATGAACAAAAGCAAATCAATGACGGCAAAATTATAAAAATAAACCAACTACAATATGCATATACATATTTTGTATACATATATGTACTATATATATATATATATATATAAATATATTTAATAAAAATAGCAAAAAGCGCAAAAATTGAAGGCGTTTGCATACATTATTCGTTTATATACACTCGGTCAGAGTGGCCATGAAAAATTTATTGAAATATCTTTACTCTTGATCATAAAATATATGCGTTTTATATTATCCGACTTTTTGACTAAGATCATTCATCCATTTGCCATTTCCCAGTCTCGTGCACAATGCAACTATTCGATTTATTCATTTAGCATGACAAGACCTTGACCCATTTCTTTTCTTTTTTTTTTTTTGTCACTTGTGTTGACATTTCATTTCTATTTGTTTTTGTTGGTTATTTGTTGCCTTTTACTTTTAATTATTGATTTTTAGTTTGGGTTTTTCTTACGAAAACCTCAAAACTGTTGAAATGCCCCTATTGATGTGCAACGAGACGTGAGAAAAGCTACAGCTGCTAAAGGGGGGCAGTTAAACACTTTACTGGTCCAAGTTTTTTAATCGATTTGGATTTACCTTAAAAAAAAAAATAAGCCAAGCCCATAGACATTCCCTCAAGCGAAAGTATTCAGCTTTGCAGTTTATAAAGACCGCAAATAAATAAAAACTTACTTACAAATTAGCTTTGGTATCGCTTAGTAATTCTTTACAAGTACTTACAGGGAATAATTTAATTTTCAAAATGCCCTTAAAGTAACATGTAAATAAAAATTTCACTCGCTATGCGTACTACTAAAATAGCTTTCGGATATATCTGTAAACAAAATACTTTTCTTAATTTCCATAGCATCGAGGTACTGGGGGTTGGAATACCCAAAAAGTAAAAAAGATTATTTTTCGATACCAGAAAAATTGGTATCGAATATGTATATCAGGAATTTTCGTAATTTCCATAATGTCAAGGCACTAAGAGTTGGTATATCCAAAATGAATTAAAAAAAGTTATTCACCCGATATCGTTACCGGAAAATTTGATATCGAATATATCGAGAAGCAAAATATACCGAACTATCTAAAATACCACAGCGTCGAAAAGTTCAGTTTCGAAAAGATTTGCTAGCTTGATACCGACATAAGACAAATTGGTGTCGGATATATTAAACATTAAAATACCCAGGATTTTCTTAATTTCAAAGTGACGGAATAACAAACCCATATAAAAAAAATCCCTTTTGGGATATCCCAAATGGGAAATTTTTTTGCATTCTGCGTAGACCCCTTTAGGCTTAACATTTGTGTGAAGTTTGACCAAAATAGGACCACTACTTCACATAGCTACCATATAAAAATTGAACCAGTTTACAGCGCAGCCGAACTCGCGCACTACTTCGCGTCACCTTATATTATTCTTTCATTCCATTATGAAAAAGTAAAATGACTTTAGTGGGTTAGGTCCGGTTTTCAAATATTGTGTCCAAATCTATGTCAATTGTATTTTGTTTTAGTCTAAACATTTGTGTGAAGTTTGATCAAAATTGATCCACTATTTCAGATAGGTACAATACAAAAATTGAACCAGTTGTCTCGCGTACTCCTTTGCGGCACCTTATATTAATTGTATCATAAAAAGAAACTTAATCATTTTTTTAGCAAATTGTTATCGTATATATTTATCTAGAACCCTGACATACCCTAACTTTTATGAATTTCCATATTGTCATGATATTAGGGGTAAGGTTAGTTTGATTGCTCTGTATAAGCTTAGATCACGCAGAGTTCGTGTGATCCATTGTAATGGCTAATTAAATTGAAGTAAGTGAAAAGAGTGGGAGAATACGTAGAAATCTGGGGAACGCAAAAAGGCTGGCTAATTTGGGTGGCATAGCTGGTGGGTGCCCCTATTTCTTCATAATTTCTCTCCTTGCTGAACCATTTGGAGGATTCGATGAAGAGCCAGACTGTCCAGATCTTTGATGAAATGTTTTCCCAGATTTTACAGTACAGTACAGGGCTCTATTTCCTCCTCAGCTCAATAGCTACGGCAGAAATCGTAATGCGAAACATGCATCTCTCAACCATAAGGTCTCTGGCGCAGTCCTCGTCCTGTTCTTGTGGAATTGTAGGAGTTCTGACGCTCGCTTTGGATTATATATATATTTTTCCCAGAGTTTTCGTGAGATGTGCTAAACACACGCAAAGTCACATTCTGCAGAGAGAAGCAGTACAAATACCACATTTTCCCTAGCTCTTGACGTGTCCCAGATCCATTTGTTTATGCGGACTATCGATCTATTGGATCAGAGAATTCTACCAAAACTTACTATACCTTAGAACCTTCGGTATAGGATACAACCAAAAACTGTCAGACAACACAGCTAAAAACCCATAGACATTCCTTTTTTTTTTTGAATTCAAGAACCTAGCACGATTACGAACTCTAGAATCTTTTCAAAATTCAACGAGAAACTAAGCGCGCAATATATATATGAAATATATTTTTCCCAAATAAATCTCAAAACTGGACATTACCATCATGGTTTGAACCTTTCATTATGCAATTATGTTTAACCAAATCTACAAGTCTCTTTGCTAAAGATCAAGCAACCATGCACACTAATACCACAAGTGCTCTTATTTTATATATAAGCTATAGTATATGTATAAGACAATAGTATTTGTTGGACCCGCATTGCGGTCATGTGTACTGCGTGCTAACGGTAAACAATACGCCTACTTTTCATACAGATAATATTTGCCATATTATTATTATTATTATGATGTATTTTTTTTTATTATTTCATTTTTCATGTTTTATGGTGCACGCAGATTGAGGCTGTTTGATTGCAAATGCAATGTGTCAAGAGAGTGAGGAGAGAGCAAGCGTTACTTGGTATAATTGGGGTCAGGCCAACAGCTTATAAATAATAAATAACTTGCAAATAAAAGAAAGTCAACTTGTGTGTGAGTGAGTGCAAAAGCATTGAAATTTTTCAACACTCAAGAGTAGGCGATGAGGGGCGCACAGCACAGCAAGCCGCTGTGGCGCAGCATGCAACATACTAACCAACCAAAAAAAATGGGGGCAAGGTAACCATGGCACAAACACACACACACTCATTCACACAGCCAAAGACAGATAGAAAAGTCCAGCGAGAGCGAGAGTTACAAATGTTGACTCTCAGTTGTGCCACCTTAAATGATGCGCTGCATTCCGTGATTCTTTTGCATGAAATTGTTGGCTCTATGTGAATGTGATGCTTTGGAGGCGGCATACGATGTGTGTGTGTGCTCGTGTGGAAACCAGCAGTTGTATTTGTGGACCCAGCTATGCAAACCCATTGAAAAGCGTGTTTAATCGTGGCAGGTATAGAAATGTTGGGCATACTCTAAATAACTAGTGGGGTGGTAACAATCAGAACATTCCGACTACTATTTATAGTTTTAATTCGATTTTAAAGCATATGATAAAAATTTTTTAATTTTTGCTGGGTACTGAGGGTAGTGTCCCCGAAAATAATACCATGTTCCAAATCATTTGCTTTAGTAGAAAAAGACATTATGAACCAAATCTCAGTAAAAATTTTAAGTAACTAAGGTTTTGTTTTTTGCGTACATCTATAGAACAGTGGTGGGCAGTCTCTCAATTTACATAACTCGCGAGGATAGCGAGCAAAATCTGCCGCAGCGCAGTCGGCTCATGCACGGTCCAAGTGTGTGAAATCTCTCACATGCGTTTTTGCTTACTGCGCTGCTTACTCACACAAAGAAATGTTTGTTTGTATGAGTTTTGCCCACCACTGATCTATAGCCAAGAATAAAATAAATGTAATGTAGAAATTATGAAAATCGTGGGTGTTCACTTTGTCGGGCATAAATGCATTATGGTAAAAGGGCAAAGTTTTCAAAACTAGACTCTTGACAACAAATAGTAGGGCATTATTTCCCAAAAAGCGACAATATTTACGAGATGCAATATATTTTTATACCCTGTACCGTATGGTACAAAGGGTATATTAAATTTGTGCAAGCCGAAAATGTATGTAACATACAGAAGAAGACGTCGGAGACCCCCCAAAGTTACCTAAAGTATGATCAGGGTGACTAGAGAAGTCGATATACCCATGTCCGTCTGTCTGTATGAACGCCTAGATCTCAGAGATGGTAAGACCTAGAGCAACCAAATTTTCAGATTAGATGCGCCATTATGTCAGCGGAGACAAATTTATTTTATTTTTTTGATATCGGGGTTATATTATATAGCTCCCATAGGGGTGTTTCAGAGGACCTCGAAAAAAACCAAAAGTGTTAGATGGATAATTCGTTCGTTTATGAAGATTTCGTAACCAAATTTGGCACTCAACCGTTTTTTAGAGTTCCCAAGCACTGTACCAAATTTTATTAAAATCGGTTGATTATATCATATAGCTCCCATAGGACCAATCGGTCAAAAAAACCTTTTTTCTACAAAATTCGTTGTGTTTCGTTTGTTTGTAAAGATATTGTAACCAAATTTGGCATTCGGAAGTTTTTTAGGGATCTTCAACACTGTACCAAATTTTATCAAAATCGGTTGACTATATCATATAGCTCCCATAGGACCGATCGGTCAAAAAATCGTTTTTTGTACAAAATTCGTTGTGTTTCGTTTGTTTGTGAAGATATTGTAACCAAATTTGGCATTCAGAAGTTTTTTAGAGTACCCAAGCACTGCAGCAAATTCGATCAAAACCGGTTGACTATACCATATACCTCCCATAGGAACGATCGGTCACAAAAACATTTTTGGTTAAAAATTCGTCTGTTTTTGGTTGTTTTTGAAGGAATCGTAATCTAATTTGGCAATCGAATGTCTTTTGGTGTTCTTAAGCAATTTACTGGATTTTATTGCAAGCAGTGGTACAGGGTATCCCAAAGTCATGCGCGCCCGACTTTAACGTACGCCATCTTTTATATAGTATTTTTGGTATTATGTATTTAGGTAGGTAATCTCAAAAGATTGAGGTTTTTTGTTAATGAAGCAGATAGTATTTAAGCAGTTGTTGGTTGGTTTGTAACTCTAGATGCTAAGTTCCTTCAATACGCATATCATGCTACTTCAGCAGTGTACTTTGTATAAGATGTTTAAGAGCGCATAAAAACTCTGACTCTCATTTAGTTAGATTTGCCTAAAAATATAAAACCAAAATAAAACAAAACCTAAATAAACCTTTGTCTTTTGACTTCTAGAATCTAGACTTAAAAGCCATGTTAATAAGAACTTCTAACTATATAATAATCAGTTTAACCTTAAATACTGTTTTCAAGCCATAACAATTTTTCACTTAAGCACTTGTATAGAGGTTCGCCCTTTGGATTGTACCCGCTTAAGCAGCTTTTAATAAATGACTTCTACACAAAGAAAAACTTTGAAGTCTTCAAAAAAAAAAAAGTTACCTTCAGCACATGATTCATACTTCAAAGTTAATTTCAAGCCAATTTATGGAAGCGCTCATAGCACTTTATCATAATGCGGCTCATTATCGGTGACACAAGCAAAAGCAGTTCGACACAATTCTAAGCTAACTTAATTACCCTTGAACAAACAATAGTGTGACCATTTTTCGTGCAGTACAAACTATTTGTTCTATTATTGTTTTTGCAACCGAAACTCAATCAATGTCAACAGATAACTAAAAAAAAAATTATAGAATATTGAGGAAAAGCGTCTGCCGTGACACATTGTGATGACGTTTTTATGGCTGGCACAAAATGCGACTCTGCATGTGGTAGATGTTACAAAGATGACAGAGAAATCAAAAACAACGTCATAGTTAATTTAATTAGATAATCAAATCCAATTAAAGCGGGCTAAACAAATACAATGCCGTTAGATTTGGCAATGGTCAAAGACTTTTTGACTTGAATAAACTGCTAAATTAAAATATAGCAAATGTTAGGGTCGAACATGACCGAATTTGAGATACCCTGAATTATCATAGTATAACGTTATCTGTATAAATGTAAAAAAAATGTATCTTCAGGAACTCCATTTTAAATTTAAAGCAAAGACTCTACCAACTCAGCTAGCTTTAGCTACAGTGAAAGCTGAAAGTATTCACACACTTTTAAATTTCAAGTTTCAAGCTCAGATTTTTAGCGCAAAGTCAGAATGTAAATGTATTTTTTATAATTTCTTAATTTACGTAATTTTTTTAAATATTTTATTAGATTTATAAAAAACATCAACATCTAAAAAAAAAAAAATTTAATTAATAAATAGTTTCGAGGCATACACTAACCAACTCAGCTACCTTTAGCTACAGTGCAACAAGAAATTATTCGCATTGTAAGTTTGAAGCTCTGATACTTAGCAAAAAGTTATTATAATGAGAAAGATTTTTGTTTTTTTTTTTAAATTTCTTAATTGATGTAATTTAAAAAAAAACATATTTTTTACAGATTTCTAAATATACCATTGGCCGATCCCTCAGGTTGACAGAGGTTGTACGTTTTTTCATTTTAAAAATAAAATTTTAATTATACAAATAAAAACAAAAAATAAAAAAGTTGAATAAAGTAAATAATAAAAGTTATTGCAGATACATATGAAGATATATTCGATTTTTATTGACTAAATAAGGACTTTTCAAAAACTACTCATACATTCAAACATTTTATAGGTCACCTTAGGGTTAATTCTCTCCCAAAGACTTCTTATAAGCTCGAAATTTTTTTTTAATTGGCGTTAATTCTCTCTTAAAGCTTGATTTTATGTTTTTTCCAGCATCCTTATTATTTTTTCAAATCCATTAATTAATTAATACCTTTGGGATATAAATCCGCAGACTGATGTAGAGCTTTCGGTTGCTATCAATCCATTACTGAACCGAAATTTTATAAAAACCATCAACCTAGTAACAATTGTGATCAGGAAATTTTGAGAGCAGTTGTGGGCATATGTAAAATGTTTCAGTTTAAAAAATTTTTTCGTTTTTTTTTACGATATATTTTGTTAATTTTAATTTTTTAATTTGTAAAAAAAAATATAAATTATATATTTATCAATTCAATTTATTTCGGGGTTATAATATATATGGATGATTTTTGGTAGAGCTACTAGCCAATAGTAACCACGTCAAATTTTATTGAGAAATTCCCATAACTGATATCGAAAACTGAAAATTGGGTTTTTCATTTTTGGAATATTTTTGAAAAGCCATAGTATTTAAAGAAATCAAGATATTGACGCGATTTTTTTTTCCATGATAGATAAAATATTAAATTTAAAAAAAAATAATCGATTTATTTTTAAGATTTTTTTTTTTTAATATTTTATCATTTTTAGTTTTTAATTTTAAAATTCAAAAGTGATCTCCCACTTAAAAAAAAAGTGTTAATGTCATTTTATGCGTGTTTATATAGAGTGTACGTGAATTCTAACATGTTAAATTTATTTAATTATAATATTTTACTGGTCCAGAAAATTATTAACGCGAGTATTGTAGAGAAAATATTCCAAAATCGAGCTGAATAATTTTGTATTTAATACGCAAAAAAATGTTTAATTATGACAATAAGTTACACCACAGCTCTAAATTTGAAATTTAAAAGTGTCCGAATAATTTCTTATTTTTTTGCAACTAAGATGATTTGAAAACTGACCTCTAAATTAATAATCATTACTATAATTATAATCTTCGTAAATATAATGCTTCGATTGTTATGTTGTTTGGTATTTATCAAATTTTATCCTTTCTTTTCTCGTATTCCAGATCTAGGCGTTCATGCATGTCTATATGAATTTCTTGCCTCATACCAACCATATTGGGGGTAACCTTCGGACTCTCCGCCATCTTTCTTTCTAAGTTACATAAATTCGCACAAGCCTTATATACCGCTTAAGAGTATAGGGTACATCAAGTTTTAAGTGTTAGAATTGGTTTTTCTGTCTAGTTGTATAATTTAATTATAGTGCGTAGGATTTGGCCATATACGAGAAACCGACTTGAAAGCCGTACTACTCACAAGCTTTGAGTCATTACTTTATGTATTAGTTGTCTAACATTTAAGATTAAAGTGTTTACGGTTTGTTTAAACAAAGAGTTGATACCATGTAGGAGTACAAACATGGTTGAGAACTATAAAACTTACCAAAACCAGACAAAACCATTTATATTGAAATCTTTGAAGTATCATCGAAGCTGTGAAATCTTGAGTAATTTTCATGTGTACAGACAAAGCATGAATGAAAGCTGCTTTATAATTAAAACTATTGATAAGTATTTTATTTACAACAACGAAAGAACAAAAAAAAAAAAAAAAGAATTGCCACACTATCATAATGATTACAGTTTCCGCAGCTGCTTCTGTAAACGTCTCTCAATTCCGTATGCAAAACAATAATAAAATGTTAAGGGGAATGCCACTGGAGCAGAAGTCCGAGCAAAGTGTCAAAAGAGATAAGCCGAGGCATGTTTCAAGTAAAAACAAAGCTACAAACTGATTCATAGCCGGCAATCTGGCAAATGTTTTGTTTGAATCGTAAGCGGGGCGTGGCGCGCCTTTAAAAAATGTCAAAAATTTATGAAAAAACGCAGACGTATGTTGAAAAATATATTATAGAAGAGACGTTGGCAATTAAGAAGATTAGCACACAGATACACTCTGGCACATAAATATACCGAAAGCTAATTAAATGTGTTTGCTTCTATCTAAACTGTGAACTCATTGACCAAAGCCAAAAAATGATGCCTAAGTACACTGGGAAAAATACGAACTGTATTTTTTAATTAGCTGAGTTTCTTGAAACTTTATAGCAGATAAAACGAAACATAAAAAAGATACTAGTATTAGTCTACATATTTGTGCAAAGTTTGTTCAAAATTGCTCCACTATTTCATATAGCTATCATACAAAAATTGTACCTGCGCGCTTTTACTCAGAGAGACACGAATAACGCACCAGCGCATTGCGTAACCTTTCAATTGTTGGATCATGTATGTATATGTATTGTCGTTTAGACCAGACCATGATGCCAGGAATATTTGAAAATCAGTTGTCGAAGTTAATGTATGAATGATTTTAATACTGGATAATAGTGTTCGCTGAGTATAGTAAAATCGTAAAAGTTGAAAGTTTCAATAAAATCTGTTTCAATACTTAAAAGTATGTGTAAGCAAAGATAAACACAAACTTATAAGACTACTTAAGAAAAACGCTAAGGAAGCATACCAAAAGGGTTTATTAAGGTCACCGAAAACTCACATCGCCATTTGGAATCATCTATCACCAATTTGCACACAATTGGGAGATATAGTATATATATTTGAGAAGCTTGGAACAAAAAAATAATATTTAAAAAATTTCAAGATTTTGCTTTAGGCGCAATTTAAGAGCATTTAAAACTTATTTTGCCAAAGTATTCATGATAGGGTATTTCCCTATGTGAGGGAGCTCCCACTTTTAAATTTGTGAAAAAAAAAACACAAAAATGGATTTCAAGTTTTTTTTTTCTTTTTCCCCGAACGATTTTTAAGTTTGGACTTAAAAAAAAAATTTTTGCCTTACGAACTTTTAATTTGCACAATTTAATCGGAGATATATGTATGTATATATTTAAGAAACTTTGAACAAAAAATTAAAATTTACAAAATTTCAAGATTTTGTTTTAGGTGCAATTTAAGAGCATTTATGATAGGGTGTTTCCCTATATTAGGGAGCTCCCACATTTAAATTTGTGAAAAAAAAAACACAAAAATGGATTTCAAAATTTGTTTACTTTTTTCCTGAACGATTTTTAAAGCTTAATACATAAAAAAAAATTTCGATCTACGAACTTTTAAGAAATTATGCTGTCTCTTTGAAAACACTTTTTTTTTTCAGTGTACTGGCGCAAGCACTGAGTAAGTACAAATATGCATATACATTCCTTTTTTTTGTAAGAGCGTTTTTTAATGTTTTGGACCGGCAGCCTCAGAAAGGAAACCCACACACACACTAACAGCTTGCCCGCCCTAAGCTTTAAATCCCCCTAACATACAATATAAAAATGGAATTAACATTGAAACTGCCGGGGAAATAAAAAAAAACGTGGGGCAGCTATATAAACATTACTAGAGGGGTCATAGAAGCAGCCAAGCAGCTGCCTTCAATTAATTTAAGTGCAAATTTTTTCACTATCCAAAAAAAAAAAAAAATTTAGTTTGTGTGGCCGAACTGGCTGGTTTATTTTGGGGGGGCAACCTTGAAATAGCTTTCTGCCGTTTTATAGTTGACGCGGTTGTTGCTCTGTTATAAAAAAAAAGAAAATGAAGAAGCCAAAAATAGACAGTTCTCATAGTAAGCAACAAATTTCCACCAACATAGTTTAATTTTTAGCTTTAGTTTGCACGCACTCGGAATCGGCCTGAGGGTTGGGGCATAGATAAAAATTGAATAGCGCTATTTCTATTTTTTTTAGCTTTATAGTCAACACGTGCAAAGCTGCTCTTCGGCTTGCGCTCTCTATTTTACTCTTAGAAACCATGCCGCACCTAATGTATGCCGATCTGCTATGACGTATGAGTAGACTTTTTGATTTGTGCCGATGCACGATAACAAAGATTGACCTAGCTATGAATGAATACCTATATATCAATCCATTCTGTTTTCATTCAAGTATGCATTCATTCAAATACGGAAATACGAGGGCTGACTTCAAAATAATACAAGTTAAGAAATTTTTGAACAAAGTTCACCAAACTTCATATTCATTGTAACGTAACTACAATTTTATTTTTTAAATAAGTTTACTTATGTATTTTTTTTTGCCCTAAAAATACAATCTATGAAATAAAAATTAAAATTCCATTTTCAATTTAAAATTGTAATATAACTCTTATTTTAAAATGTTTATAATAAAAACGATGCTAACAAGTATTTCCAAATTTTTATTACATTTTTAAATTTTAAAAATTAAATAAGTTTATCTATGAATTTTTTCATTAAATTAAAAAATAAATATTTTGCGTTCATCAATTAATTAAAATTATGAAATAAAAGTTAAATTTCCATTTTTAATTTAAAATCGTCAAATAACTCTTTTTAAAAATTTATACTAAAATTATTTCAAAATTTTTATTTTTAAATTTTAATTTAAACTCATGAAATAAATTTATTTATGGATTTTTTCATTAAATTAAAAAATCAATCTTTTTTTCTTGTACAAAATATTATGATATTAAAGTTAAATATCAATTTTTAATTTAAAATCACACTTTACGAAGACTAAGCACCAGTTACGTGGAAAGGCTACATAATCATTCGAATGTTTTGGCAATAGGCCTCTTGGATGATAGCGATAGAATACGAAGATTAAAACGCAATCATGTCTTAGACATGCCATATTCAAATTAAGCTTACAGCACTTAAAAAAGCAATAGTTATTACTCATTGGAGTTTAACTATTTCTCCTGTTAATTTATAATTTCCAAAACATTTACTTATTGTCTAACGGATAGATTGTAAATAAATAATATTAAAAAAAAAAAAAAAAAAAAAAAAAAAAATCACACTTATTTTAAAATTTTTATATGAAAAATTAATTATAAAAATTGAAAATTTTTCTTAAAATTTAAAATAAAAATCGTAAAAAAACTTTATTTAATGAACTTTTTTCATTAAGGCTTATCCCATTAAATGGGATATCCCAAATGGGATTTTTTTTTATATGAAGTTTTGTCATTCCGTGCTATATTTTTCGAGCTGCGTATGGGCCTTTAAATATAAAAAGAAATCTTTTTTTGAATCAAAAAATTAAAATAGCAAAATAATAGTTAAATATGAAATTAAAATTTTAAATAAGGAAATAACGCTTATTTTCAAATTTTTTACTATGTATAAAAATTTATTACAATAAAAATGGAAACTAAAAATGAATTCTCAATTTATTTTTAAATTTTAAAATAATATTTGTATTTTCAAATTTTAAAATATATATTTAATGTTAACATCTTTATATATATAGGTACTTGAAGAATCAATAGGAAAATATTCTTATATGTATATAATTTAATATCAAAATTAAAATTGAATTAATATACAATTTAGTTTATTGAGAATATCAATTTGAATATTATTATTTTCAAATTCATATTGAAAAATAATAACTTTTATAATAGTATGGACCATATGAAATAATATTTACAATCAATAACGATCTTAAAAACAAAAAATCGAAAACGTTAAAATAATTTTGTATTAAAAGGATTTGAATATATTCTGAAAAAATATTTGCTCGTTTTTGTACAACTGCAGATATTTGCGAAGACGCAAAGACATTTATTTTCCAATTCCATTCTATAGAAAAATTTCTCGATTTCATTTTAATTTTTGAGATCAAACGATTTTTGGTTTCAATAACTGAAAACAAATGATGAGATCAAAAACTTATTTTCGGGAATTCTGCGTCATCTACTATATGAACTATTAAATATTAGATAGCTAATTCTATCGCAGAGAAACAATCATTTTTTATGAGGAGCGCTTCAAGAGCAGTCACCTTCCCAGCAAGAGCTATCAAAAATCATGAAATGATTAGGATGATCTGCGGGTAAGGTCCGCAAAACTGTTCTCCTAGAAAATAATATTATTCGGAACTATTGCTGTACTGCTTCTAAAAAACTTGAGGAAACTTCATTATGAAAAGAAATTTTCTTCATATGATATGATAAAAAAATGTGGTACAGTCGAGGCGGTGCCCGACAGTGGAATACCCTGTACCTTTTGTCTCGAAAAAATTTTTCCTGCATATTCCTTCTAAGAACCTTCCAATTGGATTTTTTTTTTTTTGGTGAAATTCGATATTTATACCTATAAGTTCCCTAAATTATTACCGATTTTGATGAAACTCTAATATTACGTCAAAGAATTTAATTAAAGTATATGGGGTAAGTTTCAAGTTGGTATGTAGAGGGGTGTGGGAGAAAACACGGTAAATCGATTGCGGGGGGTGGGGGGACCACATCGATAAAATTTGGATGTGGATTTGTTTTTTAGAGCCACATGAATTAGCTTACCAAAAATTGTGATTCTAGGTCACTTGTAACCATAATTACGAGGAGTCAAATATTGACGCAGTTTATAGGCAAGGGTGGTGAAATTTGAACATTTTTGACTATAACTTCTGTTGTATTTGTCCGATTTTGTTCATTTTTTACACATAGATGCATGTATCCACAACGCATCGCTCTGTTAAATTTCAAATGAAAATATTAAACGGTG
The DNA here is from genome assembly GCA_949987675.1 of Chymomyza fuscimana. Classification (NCBI taxonomy): domain Eukaryota; kingdom Metazoa; phylum Arthropoda; class Insecta; order Diptera; family Drosophilidae; genus Chymomyza; species Chymomyza fuscimana. The sequence goes on along the minus strand of OX465089.1, from coordinate 25,626,340 downwards.
TGGCTAAAAACCGCGAAACTCTACTGCGGGGGAACGGGGATAGATATTGATATTCAACAAACTTCATCTGCTTAGGAAATATGCGCACCAGCAGGTAAAGTTCCGTGTCTCTAGCTCTTATAGTCTCCGAGATCTAGGCGTTCATACGGACGGACAGACGGACGGACGGACGGACGGACGGACGGACATGGCTCAATCGCTACCCGAGGTTATGATAAGCATTTTGGTATAAAGGACTTGGGGTCTGCCACGCCTCCTTCTGTCCGTTACATACATTGCACAAATCTAGTATACCCTTTGTACCTATAGGTACAGGGTATAAAAAATAGTCAATACTCATTGGAGTTTAACTATAACATCTGCTAAATTCTAATTTCCAAAACATTTACTTATTGTCTGATTGTAAATAAATTATCTTTAAAAAAAAATATGATATAATCAACTGCTTATTTTGAAAATCTTGGAAAAAAGTAGTTCCTTTCTACCAGGGCCATTACTTTTTAGCCTGCCCTCGTTTAGCAAATTGGCACGTGTGTTGCAATAATTAAAAATTATATAAAAATCGTTGTTCGCGTTTTTCGATTCTTTAGACTTTCATAATAGCCAGAGACACCCATAACAATAATTCACAATCATTCAACACATTTGTGGCAATCAATGAAAAACATTTTCCATCTTCCATTTTATTAATATGAATTCTTTTTGACTGGAGCATTTGATTTTGAGAAGAGCTCCCCTTTAGTTAATTGATTGACAGTAGTTATTGCACAAATGGAATTTCGAAAACTTGAGCAATAATCTCAAAATAAATGGAACTTGGCAACTGCTAGAACTATTTTTGGGGGGGCAAAGTAAAGGAATTTTGTGCGTCATTTGATTGAAACGTTTGTAGTGGTTAATAGACTCGATTGAAAGACTTGTGCGAAATATTAAGAAATTTCATAAATTCCGTAGAGTTCATTAGCATGGAATTTATTTTAATTAGGTTAAGCTGCACTTATACCACTTTGGGTATCAACTAAAACATTATATTTATTGGTAACTCACTAAGACACATTAATTATGCAGTAATTAAGATAATCTTTTAGCTCGGTTAGTTGACGTTACAAATTATCTGTTGTTATGGTTTTAGCTAAATTAGTGTTAATAGATAACACGGCGTTTAAATAACGCATTGTTTACTTAAAAGTGTAGAGCTATAAATGTTTCGAAAATTAACAAATTTTCAAAGAAACGACAAAACGCGAAAGTTTGGTATAATTAACACTTCATAAAATTTTTATAATATCCAAGCATTTTCTGACCGTATTCTTTTAAAAGTTACAACGAATTTTAGCATAATAATTTAGTGCATTTTTATACACTGTAAAGTATGCAACGTAGCGAAGGAGATATCGGAAACTTCCCCAAAGTAACCTCCAATATGCTCAGTAGGACAGAAGAAATTGATCTAGGCCGACGATATCAACAAAGCCACCGCCTAAGAAGTTTCCTTTTTACCTGCATCTAGCGCCTGTAAAATTTAAAGACGATCCGAAAGTATTTGATGGACGCAACAATACGTGAAAGGTCAATATTTTCACTTTTTCCGTTTTTGACTGTATTGTTTTACATAAGCTTTAAAAACTTATTTCCAATCAAACAAATTATGGTTCAAAAAGTCTCATATCTATCTAAACATAATTTTAATAGATGGCGTACGTTACATTCGGGCGCGGACGACTTTGGGATACACTGTACCACCACATTGCAATCAAGGCCGATATATTGCTTACGAACTCCAAAATATATTTCTTTGCCAAATTTGGTTACGATATCTTCATAAACAAACGAAACAAAACGAATTTTGTTCAAAATACGTTTTTTCGACCGATCGAGACCCTATGGGAGCTGATATAGTCAACCGATTTTGATCAAATTTGGTACAGTGCTGGGTAACGCTAAGAAACTGTCAAACGCCAAACAAACTAAAGACAACGAATTTTGTGCAAAAAACGTTTTTTTACCTATCTGCCCTATGGGATCTGCATGATATAGCCAACCGATTTCGATCAAATTTGGTACAGAGATTCGGAGCTGTGAAGAACTTCCGACTGCCAAATTTGGTTACGATACTTCACAAACAAACGAAACACAACGAATTTTGTGCAAAAAACGATTTTTTTACCGATCTCTCCTATGGCAGCTATATGATATAGTCATCCGATTTTGATAAAATTTGGTATAGTGATTGGGAACACTAAAAAACTTTTGAGCGACAAATTGTACGATATCTTCATAAACAAACGAATTATTTATCTAAAACTTTTCGGGTTTGCGAGGTCCTCTGAGACACCCCTATGGGAGCTATATAATATATCCCCGATATCAAAAATATAAAATAAACTTGCATCCCCTGACATAATAACGCATCTAATCTGAAAATTTGGTTGCTCTAGCTCTTACCATATCTGAGATCTAAGCATTCATACAGACACACAGACAGACAGACAGACAGACAGACGGACATGGGTATATGGACTTCTCTAGTCACCCCGATCATACTTTGGGTAACTTTGGGGGGTCTCCGCCCAAAAGTTAATCTAAAATTGATTAAATTCATGAATTACATTAGAAAACAAATTTAAAAAAATTTTGGTAGTAGTAAAATGACATGTTAACACCGAAAATGCAGTCAAAATTTTTTTTCATAAAACGGGTTACGAGATATGTGTTGCGAAAAAACTGTTTTTCGAAATTAAAAAAAATAAATGTGCCTCAACATAACAGCAAACATCACTGGTTGTACTAAACTGATTTCGATAATTTACTTGACTGTAGATAATTGAATTACCCATCGATTATATTGGGAACATATTTTTGTCAAACTTACAGTTTGGTCGCTATTTGTGCATTCATATGAAATTTTTCGAAATTTTTCGAAATTTTTGACCTATTTTTGTGTCCATCAAATACTTTTGTATCGTCTTTAAATTTTACACGCGCTATATGTAGGTAAAAAGGAAATTTTTTAGGTGGTGGCGTTATTGATATCGTGAGATGTTGCAAAAATGGTCACCCTAATGTCCATCCGTTTATCTGAACGCCTAGATATTGGACTTGCTTAGAGCTAGCGCAACCAAACTTAATTTTCAAGTTAATTTTTTCGATATGTGTGTTTTAGGGGTACAATAAATCACTTCAAAAACAAACAAAAGTTTTAAATTAAGTTTTATGAAAATCGGTTGACTATATCATATAAACCCCCAAAGGAGTGAACGGTCAAAAAAAAATTTTTTACTTAAATAATATTACAAATTTGATTGCAATGTGGTGGAGGTAAAGGGTATCTCAAAGTCATCGTCGCTCGACTTTAAGGTAAGTTAGACTAAAGCTTTCAAAAAAATAAATGAGAAGTACCATATAACATATTTTAAATGTTATATATTGTACATTGTACGACTTTTATTGCTATAACGTTAGCAAGTTAAATTCCTTCATGGTAAAAAATTTCACTGTAAGGAAACTTTCTTTAGTTTTAAAATTTATTGCATGTACTGAGATAAGGTCAGGCTGGCATTTTCTTTGCTTAAAATCAATTTTGAATAATCAGTCATGCTGACGCATAAACAAATCTCAGATAAAAGGGAAATTTATGAATAGTAAGCAGATAAGACCGCGATATCAGCTCAAAATGCATACGCCCGCAGTTTGTCCCAAGTCGCTCTTAACTCTCCGACTACCTCAACAAGCGCTTCAAGCTGTAATCGGAGTAGAAGCACTCCACCACTCCACCACTTCACCACTCCACTTGACACAAAACAGAGTTGCTCAGATTACAATTTACTTGTTTTATGAGCTACTCACTCACAAAACGTGGGAACACTGTGTCATGCATTTTGCTTAAAATTTATTAAACTGCTTCAAAAATTATTTAGGCAACATTAAAATTTTTTTGAGGCGTTTAGATAAGCAGGACCATAAAATGCCAATTGGTTCGAGTACTTTCAAGTACACTTTGGATATATACCTATGTACATAGTACTTGTATGCATATAAACATTTATTATATGGTAGATACGTGCTCGTAAAAAGTTTTTGCCTACACTGATTGTCGATTTATAGGTATTTTTATTTTTTATTTTTATATGGACGCATTAAATGAAATGACTTGCTTTGAGTCTAGGCCAATTTTAAACAATATTTACTAAATGAAATTTATTTTACATGTAATTTGTTTGTTTATTTATTTAACAAGCTGTTTAAATTAAGGTCGAGTGTGTAAAAAAAAAAATGTTGTTGGCATTCTTAAGTATTACGAAATGCAGGCATAAAATATGCAGCAGAGGATTTTAGAATACCATAACTTATATAGCTTGTATAATTAGACGCTTCGTAAATAACTAAACACATCATTTCTACACAAAAAGAAACAAAATTATAAAAACCTATTTGCATTCTCATATATATATATATTTTTAAGAATATTAAAATATTTTTCTATCAATAGAAAACCACCAGCAACGACGTTCTTTTAGGCTGCGAAACCAAACAGTCTCTTCAGTATGAAAAATATTGAAGAGACTGAATGCTTCTAGGCTTGTATAAAGAGAGTATGAATATCATTTCTGGAACAACAATTCTTCTTCCGCTCTGGTCACAGTAACCTTGAACAGCAGCCTCATGTTACGAAACATATTCTCAAAGCGTTTGAAGAAAAAGGTATTTGACCAAGTCTGGCAACACGGCGAAGATAACAACATTCTTCTGCGATACTTCCGGAAGCACTAAAGGTGCTTTGCTCAGGTACGAAAGACTTGTTAGAATGCTGTCAATAAAAATCATGAAGAGAATATGTTTCAACCATCATCTACTGCCAATGTCATCTTGAAGAATGAGTGACACCCTAATATTCAGCCGTGCTTCGGAAAACGAACAAATTTTATTCGTTTTCGTTTTTGCGTGCTCCCAATTCCACAATTTTTGCTGTCGATGTCTTCTTATATTCAGAAAGGCATATTTGAAAATAATTATTAATAAAATATTCGGATTTGTCTTGCGATTACTTAATTCCGATTTTTGTTCGATTTTTAGTTTTGACTATATGCCATCCTGATTTTCCAATGATTTGAAAGCAACTAGACAGAAAATTTCGAGTGCTTTGTTACGGTAGCTCAAGCTCATTTTTGGCCATTAAGGAAATTGGTTTATAATCATAATGGGTTTGGTGTAGTAAGTAAGAAGAAAGCTACAAGTCACCACTTGCCATATAAATAAAAGTCTTTACATTCTTCCCTAAAAAAAGAAATTAAATTTATTTAACTATGATGATTAGCTAAATTCATTAAGAGATTCTTTTTTTTTTTTGAAGACTAGTTGCTTTAAAAGCTAATTTTATAAACTGGGCCTTATGTTCAATCATGACTTTTTAATACTCTTTACAAAAGTTATATTAGGTTTGTGCAAATCGAAGGTGTAAGTAACAAAAAAGGCGAGGACGGAAACACCAAAAAGTTATAGAAAGTCTGATAAGTGTGACTAAAGAAGTCGCATGAATGTCCGTCAGTCTGAAAGCCTGCGATGATAAGAACTAAAGCCAAAAAAGTTGGATTTAACACTTAAAATAAAACAACCAAGTCTTAAGGGCAAAATTCATTTATTAAGGAAGATATCGTAAGAAAATTTGAACTGCCGTGTTTTTTTTTCTGGTCGATTTTTTTTGGTCCTAAGCCCAAAGTTTTTGGCAGAAATTCGAAAAATGAAGATACGGTTCTGAAACTTGGCGCTGACACTTTTTTTAATTGCAATAAGAACGTTTCTTAAGATTGAGCAGATCGGATCAGAACAGTCCCACAAGAGAAAAGTGTTGTAAACTTTATATGAGACAGAGCTACCCTTATGAATCTGTTTAAATTAAATCTGAAGCAGAGGTTCAAAAAAGGATTCTGAATTAATCTCAAAAACCCCATAAACGACTTATTTTTAAGGCTATTTCAAAAACCTGACTTTTTTAAGTTACCAAAGCTACTCAAATAAAAATCGATTTTTAAGCTCGGAAATCAAACCTTGTTTACTAGATATTATTGGGGTTCCTAAATCACGTCAGGGCTCTGACAAAATCTTAAAAAAGAGGTACTTTGGAGGTTATCTGGGAACTCTGATGTGCTAGGGAGTTTTGGGCCTTGGATTCGGATTCACAAACCCTAAGAACAAATAAGAATCATCATTGAAAAACATAAATCGAAAAAAAAAATGTATTGGATTTATTTAGAGGTTATTGCGGAACACTTGGGTGTTAGGGTTTTTTGGACTTAAAAAAAGTTTTCAGGGTATATCATAACCAAATTTCGCAATCAAATGTTTTTCAAATTACTTTACACTAGCGTGAATTATATCCCAAACGGTGCATATATTTATCTGTCACGATGGGTATCTTGTTGGTCATTCGACCGACTTATAAGTTTCAGATTCTTTTCAGTATTTTTTTCATCATGAGATCTTTTACGAAAGAAATGACACAGAAAACACTTTTTCTCAAATTTCTCTACAATTTCAATTCTCGTTGACACAGATACAACTTCGAGACGGTTTTAAAATCAATTTTATTCAAAGACCGTAACTCTTCTATAAAGGTTAAACATTTGGAAAAAATTGTCCGAAATATGAAATACGTTGTTTTTTTTTTTGGCAAATGAACTGAATTAGTGTAAAACATGAAACAAAATTAAATTTCTTTTATATTGAGATTGGGTAATTTGGATTCATTTTTGTGTTGAATGTAACCCCACACATTTTTATTGAAATTGCATCACTTAATGAATATAATTCAAAAATCGTTGAGCAATGTTAATAATTTTACATTTAAGGCCCATACGTAGTTCGAAAAATTTCGCTTGGAATGAGAAACTTCATATAAAAAAAAATCCCAAATGGGTTGTCCCAAATTTGGAACTGCGTATGGGCCTTTACTCACAAAATAAATCAATTTTTTTCATCATATAAACAAGAAATATGTACTCTATTAAATACTATAAAAATGTATTATAATTTTTCAAATGTTTTCCATTTTTTTCAAAAAAAATTTAAAAATTTTCGTTTTATTTTTTTTTAGAATTGTTCCACCAAATCGATTTGATGCATACTTACACCTAAAAAACACGTCTTTAAAAAAAAATGGTGATTGACCTATTTAAGGAACATACTTAAAAAAAAATAATAAAATTTCAAATTTTTTTTAAAAAATGTGGGTTAAAAAAAAATTAAATATTAAAAAATTTTTTTTTTTTTAGGAAGCTCTATTGCCAACTTGGTGTTAATTAAGCCATAACGCGTTAAGTTTAAAAACTGAAATTTTGCAAAAAAATTGTTTTTTTTGCCTTATGCATCGATCTGCAGCATAAGTTTTCAAAAATCGATGGGGACAGTTTCCAGTATCTTATGCTGCTAGACCCTTTAAGAATTTCTCATTTTTTTTGCAAAAGAATGCATGATAAACGTATTATTTTTACAATTTACAAAGCATAATTTATTTTTTAATTTGACACTGCATGACTTGGAAATTATGTGATTGCTTTTAAAGAACCATAATTTAAGAAAGAACAATTTTTGCAAGCGCATACATATGCGATATGTTTGGAAACTGTGTTTTTAGGACACAAGAAACAGGTTCTTTTTTTTTTTCTTAATATTATATTTAGACTTATAACTTATAATTTTGTGTAGTAGCTCCGTTGCGTGTCAGGGAGCCATTTGCAGCTTGTTCCGTCCAAGAGATATCTCTAATTAATTTGCTGTCTTTGCTTTATATTTTTGGTTCTGTGTGTCCCAAACTGGTTCTGCACTTGGTTTTGGTATTTTTTTTTTGTTTTTTAGTATGTAACTTGAATTGTGCCTTTGTTTCAGTTTGTATATTGTATTGCAATTACACAATTCTTTTTATTATTATTATTATTTTTTAATACATACTACATTGTTGTCTTGGCCATGTGTGATTGTTGACTAGTTAGTTTGGTTGTTCTCAAGGCCACAATTGGAACATGCTTCGTTGAATACACTGCTCTTGGGCAGTTTATGCATAAGATACAACTGAGCTTAGTTGGATGTCACAGTCTGTGATTGAAGTTTCCCTTTATAAGCGATTTTAGAGTAACAGATTTTTTTTTAATTTTTATAACAATTTTTTTTTTTTTGTAGATGTCAAATGTCTTTGTTGGCACTAGCTTAAGTGTGACCATATTTATTTTTTTATCAGCCTTAAAAATATTAAAATACCGAAATGGAACAAGTATCCAAAAAAAGACCAAGTTGTGGCATTTTTTTTTACTATAAGTGGCCTTTTATTGATGTTAATTCATTGCTATTATCTGTTGAAAAATTCCTGCTGAACCGCAATCTATTGAATTTTATTTTACCAACATTCCATTTGTCACCTTTCTGTCAACATCAAATACTATAAACTCAATAAATGACGCTCAATTAAATTGTTTTTTTCCAGATTGCACAAAAACAATTTTGTTTTCTTAAATTTCACTACTAAATAAACTTGAACGTAATGAAAGATACAAAGTTCAACAACAATTAGGCAAAAATTTCTCAACAAACAACAATTATAATATTTTATAGTCTATAAGGCACGAACGAAAATAAAAAAACTCGCAGCTTCCATTAAAAATTAACTAAATAGAATACCAAACAAATCTTAAGCTATTAAAATGACAAAAAGTTATAATAGAAAAACAACAAAATTACCAGCAGGCAAATTATCAAGCTAATTTATGTATCGCTAAGACTAAAAGAAAACAGCGACAACTCTTGAGTTATATTTAGAGTTCCCAAGTCATCCAAGTAGTGGGGGAACAAAAATCTCTTTTTTCTCATGTGCGCCTTAAAGCCATTAAAGCCGTCTACGAGACTTGTCAAATTTTCTGACAACCAACAAGACAAACAGTCAGAGATAAGTCGCGGCGATTGTCTGGTCAATTTTTAAGAGCTTCACATTTGACTATAAAATATTGTCTAGAAGAGGAAGAAGAAGAGCTCTTTACGATTAATTTAAATATGCAATCTTAACTGCATTTTTTCAACTGTTTCGATGTTGGGCTACACTCACGACTTTGGTATTAAAAGCCAACAAAAATTTATATTGGGGGACAACGAAATTTGTATACGCTTACGAATATCATTCTTTGGTGATTACAGCTGTACGAAATCAACTACGGAATTTCATATCTATACAATTTTTTTTAAATAAAGGGTCATCTTGAGGTTTTTCTTTGAAGCTTAAAATTTTTTTTTTTTTATATTTTTCCCAATGTATTATTATTTTTAATTTAACAATATTCAGTTATTGATAACTCGATAAATAATCGGAATTTGCACGAGGTTAGTAATGTCTAGTACCTTTATAACATATTTAAAAAAAATTAAAATCGAAGCGATCGATTTAAAATCGATATTTTTTTCTGCTTTTCGATCTATCTTTGTCATATCAATTTTTATTAAATTCTAAGGTCTACTATACATTGTTGTAAAATAAATAAAAGCAAATTCTCCGATTATTATGATTCACAAAAGCTTTTTCGATAGAGTTAAAATCTAAAAAATTGTTTTGCAAAGTTAATATACCCCTGGTAGAGTATAAAACAAAACTGAGGGATAACTTCTGTCTGTCTGCCTGTCTATAAATGAAAATGCAAACGTGAAGCTTGTAGCATGTCAGGCGTAGCCCGGCTATCAATCAAAGCGTCCGGAGAAGTTTTTATTCTGTTGTGCGCTGGGCTGGGAGTAAAAGAGCGACCCCCATGAAAATAAAGCGTGAAAAACAATGCCCAGTGGGGAGCTGCTGCATGTTAAATGCAAAATATACTACACATATACAGGGTGCCCGTGTTTGAGTGACTTGCACTTGACTTTGTTGTTGCTGCAGTGCCAATTTGTAAACCACGACAAGCCAACCAAAGCCATGTTTGGTCTGCTTCCCTACAGGGCTTGTATTGATAACAACAACTACAACACTAAGAGACGTCCCTGAGCACTCTTTGTTGTTGTTGTTCTACCAACTCTGGTTGCATGCTCCGTTGCACAGCACCCTTCCAAAAAAATACAAAAAAAAAATGAAAACATCAACGACTAAAAACGGAAAAAGATTATGGCTGCAGTTGATGACGACGACGACGACGATGATGATGATGCAGTCCGATGGACACCCAACCAACCAACTGACTAAATGTCAGAGAGCTGTCTACCAGACTTGATATTTATTTACTTACAACATAACAACAAGCATATGTGTATATAGTTGTAACAACTATAAATGTGTACTCAAAGCTATTTAAAGATTTAACCAAAAGTTGGGAATTTGTTCGATTTTCTGATAAAACCTGAAGGAAATTCTATTTTGACTTATTGTTCGCTGTTAGTATTCTGAAAAGATTAAGTGAATTATTTATTTTTTTATATAGGTATAGAATCCCTTTAATATTAGAAATTAAGAGGACTACCCAAAGGAGAATAGTTATTCTAGAGAATTTAATTGCAAAGTTAGGCGTTCAAAGATCTGTTGACTCACAGTGCAGCGACTATTGCAAAATTTATAACGATAATGGCATTATCCTAATATGACATAAAGTACATAAAAACAATAGCTTATTATTCGATTAACTTGAAACTAGAAAAACAATCTAGATTGTTAAAATTTTACAATCGCATGAAAATACTTAACAGACGACTTTGGGATACCCTGTACCACCACTCTGCATTTAAGTCCGGTATATTGCTTATGCTTTTTTGATAATATCATAACCAAATTTGGTACTTGGAAGTTTTTAAGAGTTCTCAGCACAGTACTATATTTGATCGAAATCGGTTGACTATATCATATAGCTCCAATAGGGCCGATCCGTGGAAAAAACGGTTTTTGAACCGAATGCGCTATATTTCGTTTGTTCATGAAGACATCGAAATCAAATTTGGTATTCGGAAGTTTTTTAGAGATCCTCAGCATAGTAGCAAATTTGATCAAAATCGGTTACTATATCATATAGCTCCAATAGGACCAATCGGTCAAAAAACCGTTTTTGGTGCTAAACTCGACTTTTTTTTTGCTTGTTTATAAAAATATAGTAACCAAATTTGGAAAAGAAATATCTTTTCGAGCTCGTAAGCTATATATCGGATATCATTGCAATGTGGTGGTACAGGGTATCCCAAAGTCGTCCGCGCCCGACTTTAACGTACGCCATCTTTATTTTTGAACTTTATTGTAGTTTTCATTTATTTATTAAGCATAATAAATAATCTTTTTTTTGATGCACAATACAGCGACAAATTTTTCCAGTCGCACTCTAACAAAATTTTGTATGTTTATAGTTTATGTGATTTTTCTTTTCAAATAAATTCATGCATTTCTTTTATGGATTTGTCTAATTAGTGATTAAACAATATTAAATATCTTAAGCATGTAAAGGCTAATATGGTATTTTTCTAAGTAATAAAAAAATATACACTGAATTCTGTTTTCTGGTCTTTTTTTACACGGTTTTGAAATAACACGGTCTAAAAAAACATTTACACAATTTCCTTCGATTTAGCACGATTAAAGAAAATATTTTTATTCAAGTAATCTTTTAAATTTTAGTTTTTCTAATTTATTTTCATAAGACCTTAATGAATTACTTCATGTTTTTTTTACACGTTTTATTTTTGGAACGTATATATACGTGTAAAAACAGAATTAGGTGTACTTCTAATGAATTTTCCAATTCCAAGCCAGTGTCAAAAAATTGATCATCTGACTCTCAGCATTAAGAATAAAATATTCAAATTAATCTCAGCATTAAGTCTAAAAATTCTAACATTGAGCACGAAATGAGCTTTGAGAGCGCTTCTTTTTAATTAATATTAAAGATTCTCAAATAAAGCATTTCTGTCTTAAAAGCTATTTATCTATCTATCTGAGCTTGATTCAATTGCTCCTTAAATCAGTCTAAACATTCTCAAACTAATTTCTACAAAAAGACGCGCTTGACATAAGAATTTCGATTTTATTAATAAAGATGGCGTACGTTAAAGTCGGGCGCGGACGACTTTGGGATACCCTGTACCACTGCTTGCAATAAAATCCAGTAAATTGCTTAAGAACACCAAAAGACATTTGATTGCCAAATTAGATTACGATACCTTCATAAACAACCAAAAACAGACGAATTTTTAACCAAAAATGTTTTTGACCGATCGTTCCTATGGGAGCTATATGATATAGTCAACCGATTTTGATCAAATTTGGTACAGTGCAGGGGATTTCTAAAAAACTTCCTATTGCCAAATTTGGTTATGATATCTTCATAAGCAAACGAAACACAACGAATTTTGTACAAAAAACAAATTTTCGACCGATCGATCGTATGGGAGCTATATGATATAGTCAACCGATTTTGATCAAATTTGGTACAGTGCTTGGGAACACTAAAAAACTTCTTAATGCCAAATGTGGTTACGGTATGCTCACAAATAAACGAAACACAACGAATTTTGTACAAAACACGATTTTTTGACCGATTGGTCCTATGGGAGCTATATGATATAGTCAACCGATTTTGATCAAATTTGGTACAGTGCTTGGGAACTCTAAAAAACTTCTTAATGCCAAATTTGGTTACAATATCTTCATAAACAAACGAAACACAACGAATTTTGTACAAAAAACAAATTTTCGACCGATCGATCCTATGGGACCTATATGATATAGTCAACCGATTTTGATAAAATTTGGTACAGTGCAGGGGGTTTCTAAACTTCCGATTGCCAAATTTGGTTATGATATCTTCATAAGCAAACGAATTATCCATCTAAAACTTTTGCTTTTTTCGAGGTCCTCTGAAACACCCCTATGGGAGCTATATAATGTAGTCCCGATATAAAAAAATAAAATAAACTTGTCTCCTATGGATTAATAAGGGATCTTATCTGAAAGTTTGGTTGCTCTAGCTCTTACCATCTCTGAGATCTAGGCGTTAATACGGACAGACGGTCAGACGGACAGACGGACATGGGTATATCGACTTTTCTAGTCACTATGATCATACTTTAGGTAACTTTGGGGGGTCTCCGACTTCTCCTTCTGTACGTTACATACATTTTCGGCTTGCACAAACACAATATACCCTTTGTACCATACGGTACAGGGTATAAAAATCGCTCTTATTTTAAGAAGCTCCATCAAAAACACGCTCGTACTACCAAAGGTAGTACGCAGACTTTGGATGCACTTTGATCTGAACTCCGAAACCGAAAACCGATTTGTATGGGTGTGCTCTACTATAACATCTAAAAACCAAGTTTATTTTTCCCAACCCGAATGTCTAGCGTTGTTTTTTAGATCAACAAAAACCTGTTGCTTCTGAGACAACCTACAAAATTCCTCGATTTATAAGGTTTTTTGAGGTTACGTCAGAACCTCCCTAAGGGCAGCTCTGCCACATATAAAGTTCACATCACTATTTCTTTATGGGATGTTACGACTGTGACCGTCACACTTATTTCATTTATTAAAATTATTCCCATTCATTCCCATATGTGTTCTAAAAGGTTTTTTTTTTTTTTTAAATATCACAAGTTAAGGCTTGAGCTTATATATTTTAACTTCCAATTATGTAAAGATATAGAAATACGTTCTAAAAGAATTCCATTGTTTGGTCAACAACATCTCTGATTTATGTGGTTAAGGTATTTTAAGTTAATACTATGCGGTATTCCCAAGACAGCACTAAAAGAATACTACAATTCTTCTTAGTCACATTTTGGTCACGTTTTTTTTTTTGGTTACCTTTTGATATCTTTCGTATTATTTATTAGTTTATGGACAAAGTTGACTTCCTCTTGCCGTCAATGCTCACCTGTAAAAGAAAACAGAAATGTTCATATTTTAGTTATAATATTTTCAAGTAAAGAGCTTATTGCTCTGCACAAACTATTCATTAGTGTACACTTATTCATAGAATTTAGACTGTACGTGCCTTCCGGCATAAATTCTTTAAAAATATATTTATAATAAAAGAGAGCAATAATGTTAAGGAAATATGAAATATATTTGATTTTATCATGTTGCAATTTTCAATTCTATACAATTCTATCGAAATTTGAACGACAATGAGCTTGCAATAAGCCGGAAATGTGGCTGACATATATATAGTACATAGTACATAGTATATATGTACATAAATGCATCTATATGTTTGAGTGTAGTAAACTTTGCCTGAAATCTATTAGGTACATACTGAAATATGCATTGCACATGGTCAGGAGAAAAAAAGGCAATCATTTCGGAGTCTCATAGCTATCAGATGCACTTCTATCTTGTGGCAGGCAACGGTCCAGCAGCTCATAAAAAAGCTAATGAGTGTTATTTTCAACATGATTATGTTGTAGTTCATCAAGTTGTATCTATGTGTGTGTGTGTGTGTGTATCTATGTGGTTGTACTTCCTGTCCTGACCATGACTCTGTTACCGTTGCTCTTACTGATACTGTTACCAGTTTTCTGGTTTTTTGAAGTTGTTGTTGCTTTTGTTTCAGCTTTTAGCTTTTACCATTCTAGTACCTTGATGGTTGCCAATGTTTCCTACTATTTAGAGATTCAAGTCATGCCTGCAACTTGCTGCTGCCGCTTCGTGTTATACATTTTTATATGAAGAGGATAAAAGCTATTGCTAGCGTATGGCGACAGTTGTATACTCTTTATATGCAACAAAATATACGTGACGTCTGTGCAACAATTGTGGTTCAGTTTTCTAAGGTTGCTCTGATTCCAACTGCAGATGAATATAGCGAAACCCCAGCAGGAATTTGGAAGCCAAACTTTTTTTTAAGTGTTTTTCTACGGTATTTCTTAAAATGTTTACCAATAAAAAATTGTCGGATCGAAAATATTTCTAAAATTGTTTGCGTTTAGATTGATTGTACCTAAGCTATAAGTTTTTCATAAAAAGTATCCAAGGCAATAATTAGTAATAATGACTATTTCATTTATTTCAACGATATCTTATGTGTGAAAATACAAAAGACTTTAGAGTTTTACCTTAGAATGCCAAATTCGTTTAATATTTAACTATACTCAACAATTGAAAAAATGAAAAAAGTGATTTCAAGATAAGAAGGTTTAAATGGAAATTTGTCAGTTAATACTCGAAATACACCATAACATCACAAAATAAATTCAATTTTAAAATGAGTACATAAAAAATTTTAACTAGCTAGGGTTCACACTTTCTATAGATTACCTTTTTGATTGCCTAAATAAATGTCCTACTAAAAATATGTGGAAATAAAATTAATATATCGGCAAAAATAAGTGAAGCGGACTTCTTTTTAGCTCAATCCAATAGTAACCACGTAAAATTTTTGTTGCAAAATTCCTATTATTTTTCGAGTTATCGATAACGGAATATTGAATTTTTTCAATTTCTTCGAGAAGCCATAAAGAAACAAAAAAAGATATCTAACCAAATGTTTTTTTAGTGAAAAATACAATTATGAATTGTAAAAAAAAATTGTTATTTTTTAAAAAATATTTTTTTGACGTTTTTAGAAATTTTTTTTTAATTTTAAAATTTAAAAGTGATTTTCCACTTTCTAAAAAATGGGATTAATTTCATTTTATGTTCTTAAATTCTTTGCGAAAAACAAAAAAAAAATAAAAAGTAAGTTACTCCTATAACTGTGAAAGTTATGCTTATTTTAGTGATGGCACCTCGCATGGTCACCCTAGTAAACAGTACCTTGAATAATGACAAATAAGCATAATTCCTCGGAATGGAAAGGTAATAACTTCAAATTTAATATGTTAGAAATATTACAAACTTCTTTAAAAAATTCTTAATATTTATTTAATTCATGTAGAGTATAAAAAGTGTATTTTGGCGTACATAAAGTTTGTGCAAGTCGAAAATGTTGTATAACATAGAAAAGAAGACACCCGAGACCCTCCAAAGCGAGACTAGAGAAGTCGATATAGACATGTTCGCTTGTTCGATCGTAGAGACACCTAGATCTCAGAGATTGTAATAGCTAGACGGGCGACAAGTTTATTATATTTTTTCATTTACCATTTAGTAACTCAAAAAAAATATTTAGATTCAGGGACATAACTTTCTTATTTATAAAGATATGGTAAGTTTTTTTTTTAAAGTTCCCAGGCACTGTACCTCATTTTATAAAAATTTGTTGACTATATAGTGTAGTCCCCATAGCTCCTATCGGCATAAATTGACGTACATAATTTTTTCGTAATATTACAGAGTATCTCAAAGTCGGCGCGCTCGACTATTTCGCCATTTTTTTTTAAGCTGATGAATTTCATAGTTTAGCTGGCTCAATGAATTGGCAGGTTTTCCTAATGATGACACAAGGCCGACGATGAAGATAGTGATAATGATGATAACGCTAATGATGAGCATTAAAAACCACCTTAGCGAATTCAGTAAGAAAAACAACAAAAAACTGTTGATTGGAATTTCAGTTTTAGTTCTGTTGAAAGTTAGGCCAAAAGTTTAGCTAACGGAACAACTTAAACTTTGGCTCTAAAAAATTGTTAGTATCGTACTCGAAACAGTTTGTAGAAGGCATGTCCAATTGACAAGAGCTATAGTGTAATAAAGGCAATTTAGCAAATTTCCATGACGACCTTGTCGTGCTGTATTGGCCAAAACCTCACAAATGGTCAACACTTTGTAAACTTTTTCGCACAAAAATTTGGGTTGGGCTTAGCCACAAACAACATGGCTTAAAATTAAGGTTTAATGATGATGAAAACTGTTGAAAGGGATGAAAATCGTAGGTTAATTTCACTCCTAACAATGAAAATAAAAGCTAAACAACTTTGCAACATAATTAAGATACAGCATACTTTATAAAGGGCGAAAAATATTTGTAGTATTTCAATGAAAAAGTTTTGCAAAAAATATACCAAAAACCTCAAAGGCATCCCATGCATGCCAAGCCAAGTGAAGCGCTTATATAAATAAACATACATATTAAATAAATATTTAATCAAAAGTTTTATTTTTCTTATGCAAATGAAACCAGCAAAATATGTGCGCACATATTGCATATTTGGGTACAAAACCAAAACCATTGCCATGGTTTTGGTTCGGGAAGGTAGGGCCTGCAGCCATTTTTAAATTGCCAATGAAACTGCGAGTAAGGGTGAAAAAACTTTGGTTGTGTGTGTGTGTGTGTTTGTATCTGTGCGGGTTGCCAAGCTCGCGAACAAAACTCAAGAGTCATTTTTGTTGTTGTACTTTTCAAAAATGGAAGCGCATCGAAAAGTTTTGTTTTTGTTGTGTACCCTACGAAGCATGCATTTGATTTATACGAATTGTTTAAAAATGTTTAAAATTTTTTTGGTGCAAGTTGTGAATAAACCAGATAGTTCAAATTTTACCTAGTACTATATTATATTAGTAGTAGGTACTTCTTGAGGTTTAATATTTGTAAGTTTAGTTAAGCAAAGTAAGCATGAAATATTCAAAATATCGTAAATATTTTCTTAACCAAAAAGAATTTGTGCGGAAACTCATTTAAAAAAAATTTGACCCGACTATGATTTGAACCCGGAGGCCTTGCGGCCCATTGTGATGCCTATTTGAGAGAAAAGAGGGAGAAGGGAACAGGAGAGAGGGAGAGAGGAAGAGAGAGAGAGAGGAAGAGAGAGAGCGGGAGAGAGAGAGAGAGAGGGGGGAGAGAGAGAGAGAGAGAGGGAGAGCGTGAGAGAGGGAGGGAGAGCGTGAGAGAGAGAGAGAGAGAGGGAGGGAGAGCGTGAGAGAGAGCGTGAGAGAGAGAGAGAGAGGGAGGGAGAGCGTGAGAGAGAGAGAGAGGGGGAGAGAGAGAGAGAGGGGGAGAGAGAGAGAGAGGGGGAGAGAGAGAGAGAGGGGGAGAGAGAGAGAGAGGGGGCGAGAGAGAGAGAGGGGGAGAGAGCGGGGGGGGAAAGAGTAAGTTCTGTACGTGCCTAATCATCCTGTTTACTGAACCATTTCGAGGATTCGATAAAAAGTGCCAGGTCCGCTATGGGCAGATTTGCCAGACTGCCCAAGTCTTCAAAGTGCAGGGCAGTCACACAGCAGATGTTGGATGCTTTCTATCTCCTCCTCATCCCCGCAGCTGCGACAGAAATCGTTGTGGGGGACATGCATCCTCTCAGCCAGAAGGCCTATGGCGCAGTGTTTCGTTACGTTGTGGAATCGCAGGAGTTCGGAAGTTCGCTATGGGTTGTATCTTGGCCAGAGTGCTCGGGAGATGTGACAGCCGGACACTATGACTATCTTCGTGATCTCTGAAACTAAATGTTGCAGAGGTCTTACTATATCTGTTACAGATGAGGCCATGGGTAACGCTGATCCTTTTGTAGCACACTCGTCCGCTCCCTCGGTTTCCAGGTATCCTAGAGTGACCAGGTGATGAGGGTGATCGAGTAATAAGTTTTGAGGCAAACCCTCTAACAATGCAACTACACTTTCAACAGCTTTTGCTACCGAGGCCATTCAAACTCCCCAGCTTTAAAATATTATATTACGATTATCTTTAATATTTATGGTATAATAATGATAATTGGTATCAATCGAAAGATTCTCGCAGAACATCATAGACAAGCTTACATTCGTTCTCTTGTGGTTGTCTATAGAATACAAAAAGCGTCAAAAATTAAAAGAAATAAATATATTAGAACGCATGGTGAACCCTAAGCATCCACATATTTGAAATTGAATTTAAAGACTATAATAGATGTAAACAATTTCAACTCATATTTTTTTTCAGCTAAGCTGTTGTCCCATAAGCCACAGAAATACATGGAACCAATAATAAAAACAAATTTAAAAAATAAACTCATCTACAATACAATACTTAAAAAACAGCATATATAAAAAAATCAGTTAAAAAAAAAGTTGTAAAAAGCCAAATTGCTGCAGAGTCTTATTATGGTACATGCTTAAACTGCTTGTGAATTATAAGCACAAACTAAGAAAATTAAGCAAGCCAAACACAATTAACAGGTACACTTGCTAGAAGTGAAACAGGATATCAAAAAAGATTGGCTAGGGCTTTAATTAATTTTAAGGAGTTGCTTCAGAGGTTATTGGTTTTACGAGTATAAGATAGTACTCTTGATGTACGATGACAAATTTATATGACTTTTTGATAGTTAACAAAAATGTACTATAGCTAAAAAACCGCCTAGTTCCAGCAGGAGTAAATATTGCAAACACAAGCTTGTGAATGCCCCCTAATGTTGCACACTGTAGCAAACTTCACTCTACTACTTTCCTTATAGAGTAGCTCAAACACACTGATACAACTATTGAACTTAATTTGCTTATAAGTTATGCCTTCCTCAACATTCTACACTGCAATTCCAACTTAATTTAGCCACTTCAAAGCATTGATCCCATGCTCGAGTTGTTGCTTCCGTGTAATGTCCAAAAACAGTGCACCCGACAGACGCCCACATCTCATACATATGGATTTCCGCGACCTTGTCTTCAAATGTAGCAACTGCATTGCTCAGCAACGACAAAGTTTACTGCTCTGCTCATTTGGGTTATAATAAATTATGACTACCAACTTTTTTTTTTGTATATATTATTTTTGCTGATTTTTTTCTTTTCTTATTTTACTGATGTGCTACCATTTATAAGGCGCAATGCCACAGGGCATGATTAGGAAGCGAAACATTATGTTGGAGAGTTTTGTGTGGGAAATTGAATTTATTGAAACGTATTTATGTGAAGAACTTTGCCGTGTGAGTTTGTCGTCATTATTATTGTTGGCACAAGATAATGAAGAGTGGGACTTAATGCAGAGGCGGGCAGCAATTGGTGTGTGAATTTGACAGCGTGATTTACAACAAGCCGATTGAGGGTAAGGTCAGCAGGGTGCGAGTGAGGTTTGCTGAAATTGCCAAGTTGAATGTGGGCAACAGCAATTGCCACAATGTGATAGCTGTCAGGCAGACGACCAACGAAATTCCTCGACGGCGCAAGTTTTGGGCATAAATTTTCAAGATACGTTTGTAAGACAAGGCAATAACAAAATTTTCAAGAACAAATTGTGGTAAGCAGAAACCAGCAGCAGCAGTGTTGACAGTGACATGTTGCAGAGAGAGTAGATTCTAAAATAGAAGACGCTACGAAATTTATGGCGTTGAAATTTTATATTCAAGACGTTGGTCTAAAGCTATTTTAACTGCATTACTGTAGCTACCTTTTCCAACAGCTACAACGCTGAGTTAGGTCAGAATCCTCCAGCACAGCGGGTGCTCCACTGTTCTAAACAATTTACACCCAACAAATGCCAGAAATATGAAAAGTGTCAAGCAAGCATAAGGATTTTTTTTCTATTTTAATTTCTTTTCACCAAACGAATATCTAAGAATGCTGTGCGCAGACTGCTGGCCGGGTCCGGTTGCCAAGCACAAGGACGAAGGCCAAACTGCAAAGGATGACTGTCAACGTTCTAACAGTTGACAGTGTCATAAATAAGAAACGCCTTTTAGCCAAGTGAAAGATGCGCAAAGCTAAGCCACGAAGAAGACGGTAATGTTTAGTTTTAAGAGGCAACATTTAGATACCCTTGGGAGAGATGAACGCCTAAGTTGTAAGAACGCGATGAACGTAATTTTTATTGAGTCTTTTAGGCTGGAGTGTAGAGCACTGAAAAGAGCATACTTTATAACATCGTTTTCAGAAACACTACGAAAACAATTTAGTTTAGAGGGATGACTCGGTGGAGCTAGTAGACTCAGCTTTTGAGTTTAGTTAATGAGCAAGCTTCAAATGCTGCTGCTTGGTTAATTCTTCTTATCATTTTTGAGCTTTTCTGTTGTATTCTTACTGTCTTATCAGAGAAAAAAAGCCTTTCAAAGAAGTGGCGAAGTTCAATTTACTTGAAGCAGTAAGGTTTCTGAAGTCCAGTCAAGCGAAAAAGAAAATGATTTATCTCACAAATGCTGAGGTACTGAGCATTTTTCGGCATGATTATTTACAGTGAATCAAATCTACTCAATTATTTTAATCTCTTGAATTGATGATCATCTTTATTGATAACTACATATTAGCCACAGTGGCGGAATTCAGTATTTTATTATGGGGATTTTGGATTGTGATGATTTCATTCACATTACATTTTAAATATTATTACTTTCATTTGATACAATACATAATAAATTAAAAGATATATATTATATAGGGTGGGCCATCTGTTGGTTTGGCTGTTAAACACTCATAATTCGGAATGTGCCCGACCAAAGTGGATGTTCTTCAAGATTTGTCAAGTTCAAACCTTCTACTAATATGAAAATGTTCGTTTTGTGAAAAAAAAACATTGTTGCGGCCAGTGTCGACGAGTCGCCGGGATTTGCGAATCTGAATTTACACGCTTTGAAGATTTAAATGGACAGCCAGATGAGTTTTCGTCATCGAAAGTTACGATGTTCGCATAAGGGCTTGTAGAGCCAGCGGTGGCGGCCATTTGGGTCATATTATTTTTTATATATAAATGACTAGTTTCAAACTTGCATTTGATACAGTTTTCGTTGGAAAATATACGAATAAAATACAATGGACAAACAAACCAACAGATGGCTCACCCTATATTAATAACCTATGTATATCTTCCTAAAACATCAATAAAATGAACCCGAAAATCACTCCCGTAAATCGGACGCTCATTAAGTATTTACACTGCTAGTCATCAGGTCAATCTACCTGCTATCGTCAATAGTTGCGGCTCAATCTCAGCCAAACCCAAAGAGATAAAAATTTGAAATTTCTTGCTTAGAGAACGCAAAAATAAAATCAATTAAAATTGCGTCATCAGGTTAGCACCCCCTTCTTCTTTTTCATATTTTCGAAAAAAGCGTATCATGCGTCGTTGCTTCCCTTGTAATAAATATCTTATCCTATGTAGAAGCGACTTATACAAATTTCTCAATATAGGCAGGGCCGTAGAGCGAAAATCCGGGCAAGGGAGAAAAAGGTACCATCCCCTGTATTACACCTTTAGCTTGAATCACGACAGTATGACAGTAATTACACCGGGCCCCTGAGAAAACTCCGGGCCCGTGGGGAAACCCGCCCCTTTTTTCCCCCTCTTGTCGCGCCTGACAGAATCCTTCGATGCCACTGATCATGAATGTTGGGGTCGAGAAACACGAAAATGGCAACTTTTTTTTTCTTAAGCACCGTATTTTCGAAAAACATAATTTGGGCACTTTTTTCAGTTATTCCTCAATGTCACGTGAAAAAATGAAAGACGATTAGATCGAAAGGTATTGATGTGCTCTTTCCAGTGATATATAATATGTACAGATTAAGTAAAAATTATCGAAGTCGAATCGGAAAGTCTTTTACAGTAATTTATGGGTATGGTACAAAAGATCTTCTGGTCGCAGTGTCAATCCTCTTTGTGAGGAACCCATACGAGGAAAAAAAAAAACAAAATTGGATACAAAATTGCCATTCGTTACGATTAGAAATCTGTAAAATAGTACGGTTGGATTTTCTGTTCGGCATATTCCTGCAAACTTTCTTAAACACTTTGGTACAGCATCCTACATTATAGCTCTTTAAGCTTCTTTGTTGCCTCATAAACTAGCTACACACCCCGTAAGAGTATTATTAGAACAATAACAACAAAAACTAACAGAATGCTTACCACTTTGTATTTAATCAGTTTAGCATAAAGAGCTGGCCCAGGCGTACTATAAAAAGGGGAATGACTATTGCCGTAAACTCCGAACCAACGAACAAGGCATAATGTTAACTTGAATTTTATGCGTTGAACGTGCCACAAAGCAGCTGAGTACAAAATAAGCAAAAGTAGGAAGCCTTGCAACTTGTGATAAAAAAAAAACACGGTTCAAGACGAAGACGACAACAACGACGACGACGTCGCCAAAGACTACTCCAACGACGATGACCTTTTCAACAATTGGATTTGCATGAGTAAATAAGCAAGTACACTGTAAAAAATAAAAGAGCAACATGGAAATGAGGAATTGTAGTTGCATCAAAAATGAGTGGGTAGTAAGCACAGTTGGAGTTTTGACTATGGGGGGTAACTCTTTATA
The DNA here is from genome assembly GCA_949987675.1 of Chymomyza fuscimana. NCBI lineage: Eukaryota > Metazoa > Arthropoda > Insecta > Diptera > Drosophilidae > Chymomyza > Chymomyza fuscimana. The sequence goes on along the minus strand of OX465089.1, from coordinate 25,603,246 downwards.
GAGTGACTGCAACTGAACTGTACATAAATCATTGTTATGGAGTGCATTCAATGTTCACACACACACACACACACACACACACACACACATGTGCAACAACAATTGCAGCTCGTTAGGAGTAAATGATGTTACTATATGGCCATCAGATGTACTGCTGAGTGAGCTGCTGTACTGCCCACGCAGTAGCTGCAGCCCAAGCGAACTTTGGTCTCTCCCAACACTCGACTCGTCTCCCTACTACTACTCTTGGCTACTTTCTACGCATTCGCATCATCTCATTTATCAACTGCAGTCAACTCTGCTCACCTGGCTATAAAATGAAATGAAATACGTAGTACAATAAAAAAAAAAGTGGAAACAGGTAAGTGCAGCAAGGCAAATAGGAAAATAAAACTCATTTTCAAGAGCGTCATTTGCCGGCGTGGAAATTGTGGAAATGCGAAACACAGCTGAATGTTTTTTGCAATTCGAGTCCCCGACGCTGGGACTTTCAACTGAATTATGACGTTGCAGTGCGCCAACATTTCATAAACAAATTTTCAATGGAAATGGAAAACGCCTCATTCACTCGCACAGCATGCGAAAATTTTTATCTTTTGCTTTAATTAAAAGAAAAAAAAAACGTATCCTACATTTTCCCATTTTTCTCTCTAAAACTTGGCACAGCTGCAAAATTAATTTTTTTTTTATACCAACTTGCTTAATATTTTAGCCAAACGCGAGTGAACACGTGCACAAGCTGCACTGAGCCAACAACTAGATACAACTAACCAAGTTAACTAACCCAGCTGTGCAACGGTCCAAGCCAGATCTTGACTTTTTTTCTTATTATTTCTGTTATCGCAATGGGTTGAGAGAACTTCATCTTGGCGTTTTAATTGCATGTGCCAAATGATTAGTGATTATGTTTTAAATTAATTTAGGTTATAGTTTTTTGCACTTGGTACAACAACCTACTGAAAATTTTTTTTTTTTGCAAAATAAGAATTTGGTAAGATAATAAACTATCTATCTATTCGCAAATTTTTCTACTCATATTCGTTTGCTAAAGCCGAAAATGAGATCAAACAATTTTTGCAAGTTCCAGATTCTGAGTTTTAGTTCATTTATTCTAAAAATTTTTGAAATCTATAATGTATTAGTTTAGACTTCTAGCCTTTACTACTTAGGTTTAAAAAAAAAAAACCCACTAGGTTTTAAAAAAAAAAAAATTTTTAGATTTAAAAAAAAAACACTTTTTAGATTTCAAAAATCAAATTCCAAATTGTGAAAAAGTTATAAAAAAAAGTCGATTTGAAATTTATTGTCACACAAGTTTACAAATTTTAGGGTCGAGTGAACCTTGAAAATGAAGAGTTTTTTTAGGGTAATTTTTTTAAGAACCGTTTTCGAGATTTTTTCGAAAAACATGTTTTTGGATACTGTTTTCAGTTATTCGTGAATATCTCGTGAACAAAATGTTTTACCGACATAAAGGTATAGATGTGGCCTTTACGGTGATATACGATATGTGAAGATTAAGTCAAAATTATTGAAGTTACCAGCAACCAAAGTCGCAATATTTGCAGATTATTATGGCAAATTGAAAATTGATTCATAATATTAATCAAAGATTAACATCTTGAATTTTTTCAGCAATTAGGGGTAGAAGTGCCCAACAACAATTTGCACCAAACAATTTCTGCATTTCCGCCCGTCTGGGTCTTGCCTACGAAAAGTAGGGCACTTCTGCTCAAAATATTGTTGCTGCATATTTTTTGTAGTGTTGCGAACAGAGTCCATCAAATGTGTAAACAACCGCAAAATGAATGCGAGCTCAACTTTTTTGTAATAATTAAAGTTTTATTTTCTATGCAATACAAGATCAGCAAGTATATATTCTTTAATGACACATATCTAAAACTTTTCTTTTACACTTTTAAATCATATGACATTTGCAAACATCAGTCTGGCAATCTGCATTTCTGAATTGTTTTTGGGGTTGCTTAAGTCGTTAGGTGGGCACTTCTGCATTTTTGCCAGACAAAGTGAATACCCTAAATGTTTTTAAATTGATTTAGAGCTACTGGAATAGGAAAAATATACTTATATGCTTGCATTCATTCTTACATAATGAACTGTGAATTTTAAGGATAAGCCTGAGCTGAAAGAGAGTTCTTTTACAAATATTTCAAGCCTAAGTTCTTCAAAATCGGTTAAGAACTGTAGATGCTATGGTGCCATGTACAAAAGTTAAATTTTTCACTCAATTACACTTTTGTTCGAAAGAACAATTTTTTACTCAAAGTTTTTCGTTTGTGTTCAGTTACGTCTTCATGAATTTGCATCCAGCAGTAGTCGTGATTTTACGTACCATAGAAACCAAGGAATAGCTAAGCCTGCGGTAGGCCAGCCGTGCTGTACCGGTCTGAGTCTCGTATGAATCATATCTGTCATTGTCAAAGGGCACTAAGGGGCCTAGCTCATATTAGAAGTTTCGTGGCTTCGTTCCCTACCAGTTTATCGGCTACGTCATTCCCGGGAATGTTGTTCCATATAGACGCCGTGCTCATCTGGTCTAAGTCTCGTGCGTATCTCCCCTCTTATGGTAGTAATAGTGCTCACCAGTTTAAAAGCTACTTCGTTTCGAGAATGTTCTGATGTTCTGAGATTCATATTGCCTGCTTATCAAAAAATCCACTTCTGTATTAGCTTTCTTGGATATTTTGCAAGTTCAAGTCCATTATATAAAAGATTGATAAATTAAAGACACTATTTTAAAGTCTGTTGAATTAAATCTTATCGAAAGTGTGTAACGAAAAAGGGTAAGGAATATTTTTGTGATTTCACACTCAAATAAGAAATCTCAATTTCGGAGCATAGCATAGAGTTTTAAAAATAGTGTCAACACTTTTCATGTAAAATATGAAAATATTAGGAATTGGAAGTACTATACTATTGAGGAAAGTAAACGCGAATCTGTATAGAAGCATTGTAATGTCTGGCCTATATAATTGTTAAAAATGTTTAACGATGCAAAACAAAAAGAAAAGGGAAATTTTGAATGCAACTATTATAAATTAAAGTATTTTTCATTGTTTTTTTTTTTTGTAATTATACAATTTAAAGAAATCTAGTTTGTAGTGGTAATGGAGTGAATGAATCACAGCTGGAATCCACAATTTGTAATGGGAACAAAAACAGCTCAAAAATTTCGACTGTCTAAAAACACGGTTGAACACAGTGTGGGTGGAATGTCGAGGGAGTGAAGAATTAGTTGAAGACAAATAAAGAGATTTTACTCTGCTTTGAAAAAGTGAACAGAAAATACCAAACTTCACATTAATAAGTTTTTAGAATGTTAACCATATTATTAGCTCTCTTAGACTAGCAGTTTACAGTAAAGCAAGCCAGATTACCAGTAATCACACACTGCCTACCTAAAGTATTCCACCATTAAGCATAAAACAATTTTGTTTTTTTTCAAAATGCAACAAATTAAAAACAATTTCCAACTGCACATAAGTACTAAGCACACACCAACAAAAAAAAAAAAAAAAAAAAATAAATCCAACTAGTAACCAACAAGAGAACCACAACTTCTCTGGTTGGGTAAAAAAAATTAATTTTAATGAAACTAATGAACTGTAAATTTTCAATTGCTTGCAAAGTTTTCAGTTTGGCTGCAGCTGCATAATTTCTCGTTATGATTGTTGGTTACGAAGCAAGGCCGAATGCAATTTTTTACATCAGGCTCGATAGCGAGGGATTTGGGTGGGGGCAAGTGTTTGCCATTGCACTAATTTTTTGCATTTTCTCTTTATGCTTTTGAGAAACTGCAATGCAACGATAAAGATGAAAAATTCTTCGAGTCGCTGCTGTTGATGATGAGGAAGCTTTTGTTATTGTTGTAGACTGGCACACACACACACACAAACAATAGCTTCATGCTAGAACACTTCAGCCACACTCCACCACTTTCTTATATCTTCATCTCTTTAGAGCAAGCCAACATCAGCAGCAAAAACCAAACCATCATCATCATCTTCTTAAGTCTTAAGAGTTGCCCCCACGTTAAGCAGATGAAATTATTATTTTATGTTCTACATAACTTTGCTTGACTTGAGGTTGCTTTTGACAGTTGTCGACATGCCTCTAGCTAGCTCTTTTGAGTAAATACATAAAAGCATATACAACTCAGACTACATATTCACTTAACTTCACATGTACTCAAAAACGCTCATACGGCTTGTCTTTGGCATTTTAGCGCGTCGCGCTCTCAAATTCCACATATGCACATAAATTTTCTAGCGCAAGTTTTTGTTTATTCTTTTATTTTTTTATACACATATTTTTTTTTAGCGTTTTTACAGCGCCACTTTATGGCCATTAAGCAGGGGATATGCAGAGCAAAGTAAGCATAAAAGAGTGGAGTAGTAGAAATCCGTTAAAAGTTTTGCACCTTAACTAAAGTGTCTTTGTAGAGACAACCTAAAGGCTTTACATGGCGCCACAAATTGCAGTCGCAAGTTTAAAATAACTAAAAGGAAAAAAAAAAAAAACCAACTGCAAACGGACTATTTTTACTATTATGCAATTAGTTTTAGATGATATAGCTGTTAAAAACAGGGCTGCAAACATTATTAAGTAACTTAAACTGTTGCAAAATTATTATGACGACTGTACTTTGCTTACTCACAAAGCGGCTGCAAGTTGTTTAAAAATTATTTAAATTTTTTGTACATTTAGTTAAGCTTTTATAATTTTAAGAAATCTTGAACTATAATATTAAATTATATATGACGCAGTCTAAAAAACAGCGCAAATTAAATTAATTCTTTAGATCAAATTTAAAGTGGATTTAGCGTTCATGTATATTTTATGTGTTATGGCAACGCTTCAACTACAAAGTTGGCAACGCCTCAACTAAAAAGTTGGCGACGCGATAAATATTAGTTGACAGCATTGCTAAGAAGCTCAGTAGACGGCTGAAAGATGAACCGAAGTTCATCTTTTGAATTTATAGTGTTGCCACATGTATTTATGCATCTGCAGAATGGCAATGCTGCCATAAGAATTACGTGGATTTCAAATAAATGAGGATGAAAAGGATCAAGAGAAAACGTCCTTTAGATATTAATTGGAACACAATTTGTAGCTGCATTTGCTGATAAGTAAAAAGGAACAAACGATAGTAGTATTTAATCAAAAGTTTACCAAATACCTCTAGAAATCTTTACCCAAAAATACACAGCTTTTAAAAATTCCACACAAGTCTCCTTAAGTGACTGTATTATCCAAACAGTGATGTGCAAAATTGTTTTCCAAAACATTTTCAAAATCTAAGTTTTTTGGTGTTTTAATTCAGTTAATTATTCTTTCTTTCTTTCTTATTCTTCTTAATTCTTTGATTAATACCAAGTAGCCACTGAAAGATCATTTGCCAAAAGTCATAATTACAAACTTTCCAGTAGACTAAATAAACTCACAATTAGAGTTAACTATTATAAAGCTGCAAATGTTTGACCAAGTCAAGTTGAAAGTTCTTAACTACGTGGCTAGCCTGGATTATTAACTTTTTAATTAGCTTTAAAACAAATCCTCAGTATCTGTAAAGATAAAGTTTTTAAACTAAATAATTGGCTTACTAAAGCATGGCCCGCAGATAAATATCAAAAAGTATTGTGGTTGCGGTTTTATTTATTAATTGCCAAAATGAGCTACTGGCTATTGAGCTCCATAGGCAAATCTTAGTCACATCTCTGGCTTACTATGCCAACTTTATTCGACATTTAAAATGGAATTTCGCGTAGGTTGACCTGCTTCAAGATTCTGTTTTTGGTAACACTTTGCAGTGGCAAAGGCCGCGCCTTTTATGTCTCGATGAAAGGCGTAGCAAAAATATTGCTTTGGAGTTGTATTTGTCATGCATACCGTATGGAGTACATATTTGATTTTTTAGAAATAAACTTGTGGTCACACTTGCCGAAATATTTGTCTAAAAATAGGTAAAGCTAGTCTCCAAATTAGAAGAATTTTTCTTAATAATTAATAACATATAATAAATAAATTACTAATTAGTTAACTATGTTGGAGTACATATTTGATTTATTAGAAATAAATTTATGGTCACACTGGTCCAAATATTTCTCTAGCAATAAGTAAAGCTTGTCTCCAAATTAGAAGAATTTTTCTCAATAATAATTAATAACATATAATAAACAAATTACTAATTTATTAACTATGTTTAAGTAGCTGAGTTTTTTAAAAACTACTTTAAGGCCCTGGTAAAACTGTTCAAAATTCACTGAAGAAGTTTCCTCATTTTTTTGGTTTTTTATTTTTTATTTTTTTAAATATTTGGTAAATATTTTTCAAATTTCTTATCTAAAAAATCAATTATACCTAAACTATGAAAATTGGATTATTTTGTCTTTTTTTACTACCAACATCAAGATACATATTACGGATCGGAAGCCTTAGTAAAGTACGAAACACAGACTTTTTTAAAAATCTAACTAAAATATATATTAATATGTTTAAGTATGCAGAAATATACCTTTTGCGAGTCGAGTGCAAATTTTTTATTTGACATCCTAGTGTTATTTGCCTAGTGTGTTTATGACATGACCTACTGTGAGTTTGGCATATTATAATAGTAAGCCGGAGATCTTAAGACAGACTAAAAAGTGATTAGGCCTCAAATTATTAAGGTAATAAACTGAACGCTTTTTGGGCAAGAAATGCAGAAGTAGCCAATAAAAACTTGCATTTCTGCCCCACTTGACTATAATATATAGAGCACTTCTGCCCAAGATCGTGTAAAAAGTTTCAGCAACTACCAGTGTGTACATATTGTTAATACTAATTTTGGTATTATTTAGTGTGATAAAACCCAGAGGTTGTGGGTTCGAGTCCCACGTAAAGCATGGTCCTGCACTTTCCACTTTTCCAATTCCCCTAATTTTTCTTGTCTATTCTATATCCTTATAACTTAATCCCATTATCGGTATCACAACGGGCCTATTCTTGGCCTAAGTGAGTTGGGGAGCTAAGTCCCAACTGCCGCCCTAACCTACCTACCTACCTACTTAGTGTGATAAAAAAAATGAAGTTATTTCTTACAGTGTGTACACAATTTGTTCAGACACTTTTCAAACTTAATGAAACATATATCCAAAAAGTTTATCTCTTATGCTTTCAAATGGCATTTTCGCGCAAAGACTTGTTGCTAGTCTCGCACTTTTGCACTTCAACACCGTTGTTGTTTGTGGCTGCTCAAGTTATAAGTCAGGCACTTCTGCACTTTTGCATTTCTGCCCAAGAAAGTAAACACTCTCACTGTGTTTGTAGGCAGCTAAAGCGGTTCCACATAAGGATTCACTATCTGTCCCAAGAGCTTAATCACTCGCTATTTCTGGGCTACTTGAAGGCTGACTTATTTGGCAAATAATTTACCGAGTCTGACCAATGCTTAACTTACTTTGAGCTGAAACTTTTAATTAGGCAGCTGATTAGAACTCAAGTTCTCCTAGAAGATTGACAGACAGTTTGACTATTTGACAGCGCGGAAAAGTTATGTCTATGCTTTTACATAGACCGAGAACTTATCAGGATAAAGTTACTGGCTCGCTTTAATTACAACACAAACTGATACATACTCTAACAAAAATAAAAAGTAAAGAGTAAAACTTTTGCATAATTGTAAGCTATACGCAAAGTTAGGGTAAAGAGTAGCCGAGCTGAAGAAATAAAATTCAAATTAATGAAATTTCAACGCCTTTTAAAGGCATCAAGTGGCAGGAATAAAGTGTGGGTTTTGGGCGTGCCAGTCAACAAACGGCATAAAATGCCTGCCACGAAATGCTGCAGCATAAATAAGAAACAAATAAAAAAAAAAAAGAGTACTTTACAAAAATGAAATATAAAGCATGCCATAAAAGGCAAATATAAAGGCAACTTGAATGCTTCGCATATCCTTGAATTGGTAAGGACCTTATATAAAACTGGTACGCATGAGAACACAGAAACACAGACATGAAAACAAACACACACACACACACACACAAAGAGCGCAAACTTTTGCCTGGGCATTGAGCCAACCCGGGCAAATTATGGCCGTAAAACCATTTGGCTGTGTAACGCTTTTTGGTTCTGGATCTGTTTCTGGCTTTGCTACCCAAACACGTTTATCTGTGTAAATGCGCGCAACAATTTTTGGTCAATTGTCCAAAAAAGTTTTGACACCCGTATTGCCCTACAGCAGACACACTGTACTAACGTACACGTGCCTCCTGCCTGCCTGCCTTGCCGTAATTGAAATTGTAAATCCTTAAAAGCGTCAACATACGCGTATTCAGCTTTCCACTCATCATCATCCTGCTCAAAGGCAACCCAACAGCCACGCATACATTTTTACTGCTCTTATTTGCATGTGTGTATTTTTTGGGTGTGGGTTTGGCATGGGGTTTTTTTTGGATATACCAATGGGGTTTGTAGTATAAGCATGTTTGTGGGTTTTGTAATTTGGTTTGTCATGTGCGTTTTGGCGGAAGGAGTTTTTATGGCTTAAATGCTGTCTACCAGGTGTTATTAATAGTCAATGATACCTGGCAGATACTTTTATGCGATTTTTAGATGATACATGTGTATATCTTGCTGTTAATGTGGAAAAGCGTTTAACTAATGCATCAGATTGAAGAAGGAAAATGTTGTAAGAAAAGTTGTAGAAATTATGAGTATGTTAGGCCTTGGCTTTCGCTGTGCAAGTTTTTCTCTTTTTGACCATGTTGGCAGGTTTTAATCAAGTCGCATTTATTAAAAATAATTACCAGATATATGAACTTGTTTTGAATTTTTACTCAAAAACACATGTGCGAATAATCGCCTACAATCTTACTATAAGTAGAATTTAAATATCTTAATCGTAAAACGTTTTTACTCTTATCTTTAAACTTCTTCTTATATCTTAATGCTACATGGATCTCAAAAGTAATAAAAAATGGGTTAACGAATTTGTTTTTAAGTGTTGCTTCAAATTTAAGTCGTATTTCGATTCCGACTAGTCGAAATCACTCGGCTTTGTCTCCTTGCTAAATGGATTCGAAATCTGCCAAAGCAAAACGAAAATTGTCGAAAAATTACAATTTGAGAAACTAATTTCTTGTTTGTAGCTTATGATCCTAAAAATCACGCATGTTTCGTTTTTCGCTTTTGATTAGTCGAAATCACTCGCTCTTATCACCTTACCAAATGGATCTTTAAAATCTAAGAATTTTTGTTTATTTTTAATGTCTAAATCTTATGAACCTAATAATCACGACTTTTTCGTATTTCGCTTTCGACTAGTCGAAACCACACGCTCTTATCACCTTACCAAATGGATCCCTAAAATCTCAGAATTTTTTTATTTTTCATGTCTAAATCTTATGAACCTAATAATCACGGTTCTTTCGTATTTCGCTTTCGACTAGTCGAAATCACACGCTCTTATCATCTTACCAAATGGATCCCTCAAATCTCAGATTTTTTTTTATTTTTAACGTCTAAATCTTATGAACCTAATAATCACGGCTCTTTCGTATTTCGCTTTAGACTAGTCGAAATCAATCGCTCTTGTCACCTTACCAAATGTATATTTCAAATGTAAGAAATTTTTTTTTTTTGTTTTTAATGTCTAAATTGTATAAACCTAATAATCACGGTTTTTTCGTATTTCTCTTCCGATTAGTCGAAATCACTTGATTTAACTATCTGCTAAATGGATTCGAAATTCGTCAAAGCAAAACAAAAATCGCGAGAAATTCAATTTGTAGGTTTCAATTTTTTATTTTTGTTTAATGTTTGAATTTTAGAACTAGCTTATGATACTAATAATCATCTCTTTTTCGAAATAATTCGCTTTTATCTCCTTGCTGAATGGCTTCGAAGTGCATCAAAGCAAAATGAAAACGGTCGAAATATTAAAATTTCTAATTTCGTCTAAAATTGCGAAAATTTCATATTTCTTATTCTAACTTTTTTTTTGTTAAATGGTATTCGAATTTCGTAGCTTATTAACCTATAAATTGTTTCCGATTATTATTTCTTATTATTAATTATTATTTCTTCACTAAAGATGAAGTTAATAAGAGACTTTCCAAAAAAAATAAAAAGCCGAAATAAGACTAACTTTATTTTGATGAAAGATCAGTCGTCTAGTTTGTAACGCAGATAAGTGATCAAAGCTTGATAGCGTGACAAAAAGATTCTCTGTATCTTGATTCTTTTTTCCATGCCATTTTGCATTCTTCTGCTTTTGTTTCTTTCTTTAACTAGTGGCCTAGTTTTTCTTTTATCATGTTTCTTAATTATCGTGTTTTAGCTCTGATTCATCTATTAATCTATCCTCGTAAGATAAATCTTTTTTTATAGTTGTAATATAAGTATGCTAAAATAATATTTATGTGGCTTTTGCAATTGCGCTTCGCGGGTAACTTATATCAACTGATCGGGCCAACTTTGTAGATTTATACCAAAACTTTAAGTTTACATTTGAATAGAGCGTTTTTTACTTTTGAAGCTCAAATAAAATTAATATTTTACTGATTTCTATAAATTTGCTTAATTTTTTTATATTATTAAATATAGTAGATATGAAACTAATTTAGGTTTTAATATGTTTTCTTATTTATGTTTGAGCTTTCTTAAAATGCAGCCAAGCAAGGAGAATTTATTTATAATAAAATTATATTGTGTTTATTTTCGGTAGTGAAAACTAACCAAAATGCGTCATCTTCTATTAGAGACAATTAGAACTAGTCAGTATTTGCTCTACCGATATTTGCCGAGAAAGCATCTAGTGTCTTTTAAGTAATGTGAGCGCTTTGTCTATTTCAAGTAAAGATATGATCAGGACATTAAAATCATTATGGGTGGGAAAAAAAGTATTTTAAAATCGGCAGAATTTTTTCACGCTAACGAAATTCCCGCGGTTTCCCAAATTACTGCTAGATCCTTAAAGATATTTTTAACATCCTATACTGAAGGTAAGGCTTATATTTATTTTGTGCAAATATATGTAATATATAGAAGGAGACATCGTAGACCCCCCAAGGTTGGCTCCTATATGTTTATAAAGATAAAAGAATTTGATGCAAAGATCCCAAACGCCAAAGATCTATAGTTCTCTTCACATCTTATCGTAAAAGCATTTTCAAAGTATATTATTAAAATTTTTTAAATTTTTGCACAAAACATAAATTAAGATATAATTCACAAAGTAAACTAGCCAATATTAGATATCTTGCTAACGTTAACTTAACTAAAAGATTTCCCCAGCTCAATCTGATTATTTAAAGATACATAAATTACACACACTTAGCACAAAACTCACAGTTAATTACCATATATGGCAAAAATATAACTGCATCAAGCAGTTGCGTTAAAGATCTTCCAAAAATAAGCAGTGTTAAATAACAGTTTAGGCACCACTACAACGCTATGGACAACGGTTCATAGTTTTCAACACTTTCTCATTGCGTTAGATCACACACACATTGGAGACTGCTACAGTTTGAGATATGCAAATTAGAGATAGACGAAAAAAGCAACTCATAAATGCCAAAGGCATACAGAAAAATTTTACACAATACTTTGTGTGTATCTCATAAATGCTTTATGAAAAAGATACAATGTACATGTGGTCAACGGATGTGAAGTCACTGGCATAAATTCGCTGTGAGATATTTGGCATTGAAAGGCAATTTTAAGTTTTCGAGTGCATTACTATGTGTATCTGTATATGCTAGCTGTAACTGTGTATATCTCATGCATTTGCTGTTTGAAAGTGAGTTATGCACATAGAGATACAATTGTAGCTGCATATATAGCTGTTGTCTCTCATTAAAGCCAGCATCCGCTTTGTCGCCACACAAAATTCTCTTTCAATTGGCAAATGGCAAATACCGAATTGAGTATGCAACCTGTTTTGTATGCAGCACGCGACACAAACCGGCTGCCAGTTGAAGGCATTTGTGGCACAAACCACTTTTCCACAAGCACACAGTTACAGATACAAGCTAGCTATGTATATACCTATGCCTTATTTGGCATTTGCCTCTGCCATATTATTGAATAGCCTAAAGGCATGGAAAGTATCTAACCATCAAAGCTACAATATCTCGAGTACGCTGAGCCTGCCTATCTGTCTCTATAAGTGATGAACTGTTTGTTGGAAAATTGCGACGCAATAAAACATCAAGCAACATCATAATCAAGTCATCCATGCTATAATCAAGCATATAGTCAATATCTATAATACGTCTATATACATATATACAACATCTCTGCTTATGATAATAATGATGATGAACATAATATTAATGAGATTGTAGCTTTGTTGTCAATGTTTGCTACTCTACGACATGCTCAGTTGGCGCATCAAATTTCACTTTGAAATGCGCCGAGTCGTAGCAAAAATATTTCATAAATGTATCTATGACAAGTATGGGCGTACGCACAGGTGTACAAAAGTCTAATCAGTTACGCATTAACTAAAGGCCTATGTTTAACTGTGCAAAACACTTTGACCCCCAGTCAAAGAGAAATCAACTTCAAATTGACTTCCATTTTGACAAATGATGCCAACTCAAAGTTCTAGGCCTTGAGAGCGTTTCATTAATTTTAAGCTACAACTTGAGGTTAACCATAATGAAAAATCGACTTTTGATATGGTACAACTGTTAGCTTTGGTTTTTATTAAAAATGTATCTTTTGCTTTACGTTTTTTTTTAGATAACGTCAACCACAGCTGCCGCTTTATAAAAGCTAAGATTTCAGTTTTTTTCTTTATCTTAAAACGCAATTGATAAACCGCAAGAGAAAACTTAAAAAATAAAAACCACTAACTTGGGTGAAATCGAAACTTTGATGCTCTTTTTGCAAAAAAAACAAAAATAAAAAAAAAAGATACAAATAAAATTAGCTACTGAAGTAACAAAATTTTAGTTTGATGACAAGATTCAATTTTTAAACAAATCGCTTTATTGTATATGCAATTTGGCAATTTAAAAATGCAGTTAATCGTTATAGATACATTTATAAAGTTTTCTCCAAGAACTAGTTTAGAAAAAAACATTTGCATAGAAATGTATCTCAATTGAAGTTCGAATTGATACAAAACAAAAATTATCTAGAACATTTTGCTAAAATTCTTTTGATCATGTGAGAGTATCTAGAGGAATAGCATTGAAAGATATTTCACTATGATAGCAAAAGCAGTTGTAGATACACAGCTAACTTGAAGATACGCCGCGAAGCGCAAGCAAAATTCTACTTACTACGTCACTCATAGATGCTGTATCTGTTATACAATATCAAGGTTAACTAGGGTTTGTCTAAGGCAAAAGCGGTCGGCATAACGAGAGAGTGGTCTGGCAACACTTTGGCATAAATCAAGTTGAATAACTTTTCAATAACAAAGCTTTGCTAATGATGTAGGGGCTGAGATACACTGGAAAGATTCTGTTTGATATGTGCAGCAAACATTTATCAACAGCTGCAAAAGATGATTATTATTATTTTTTTGTTATCCAACTAACTGGTAATTTTGAGGCTGCATAGTTTTGAAGCCAACCGGACAAACACCCAAGTCACGCAGCCAAATAACAATGAAAAGCTACATTTAGAATGCATACAAAATGTATCTATGAGTTTAAATTTTCCAAGTGTAAAACACTTCCTGACACTTGAGCATAATAATTTAATATTTCCGCTTTGACAGATTGCATAATTCAATATGTGTGTGTTTCATTGTAATGTAATTAGTAAGTAAACGATACAAGTATCTGTCATTTGTGTACAAGTATCTGTGTATGTATCTGGAGATGTCACTAGTTTAGTCAACTGAACAAATTGCTTATTTTCATTTATAGCAGCTGTGTAAAAGTTTTAGCTGCAATTTGTTTGTAGTTATAAGTAAGCAAGCGTGCAGCCTTTGGCAGTTGGCAATTAGTTGTATCTTTTAGATACTTTTCATAGACTTGTGAACTTCGATTTGATCTCGCTCTCGTCCTCTCTCGCAGTTTGTCACTCACTATTAAAAGTTCAAGTGCGTACAATCAGCTGGTTTAAGGCAAGGTGAACAACAATCCCACGTGCACTTGGCCAACTAGCTTTTGGCCAACTTTAAATATAAAATGATTTTTTATATGCCAAACAAACATATACATTTAGTCACTTTTGACAAACTAGATTGCAGCTGCATTTTTGACAACTTTTTATTTATATTTTTGGCGTGAGCTCTGTATATATAGTACCTTCAATTAACTAGATAGATCTCTTATTTTTTGCAAGTCTCTTTGTCTGTCAGTCTGTCTCTTGAGTGGCAGCCATAAATTATCTAAATTAGTTGCCATACAATTATGCCCGTTCGGCGCTAGTCAACACCATTCAATTTAAATAAATGCCTTTTATCTAATCTAAAGTTAGTTGCGCCTCTAACAAAAGGAATGTGTGCGCCATACTTTGTCTATAGATATACTAAATAAGATATAATTTTACAAGTTCTGACAAATGCATGAGTATGCAGCTTTTGTGCAAAATATAAGTGCTAAATTGCTAGCATTATTAGCAAAAATAAACTAACTAAAAAGAAAAGGCATTTTTTGCAATCTTATCTTGAGTTATCATTTAGATCTAGCACGATCTTGTAAATTTGTGTTTACTTGAACTGCAAACCTTGAGTTTTTCTGTAATTGTTGGGTGTAGTACTTAATAGATCTAGTAATAAGTATTTTATAAATTTAAAGTGCTCTATTAAATTAGCAAAATCTTATATCTTATCTGTTAGCTACGTTTTTCAACTGCTTGTTAAATAAATATTAGTGTTAACCAGGGCTGTCAAACTTTAAAATATATCTCGTAGTGAGATTCGCTAAATGGTTTTTAACGTAGAAGGCTAGTCGGTTTCATGAAACAGAATGGAACGGAAAAAAGCACTAAATACTATTAACAAGGATCCGTCTCACGTGACAAAAATTAAATAAATTTCGATAAAGTATTTTACTCAACTCCCAAGAACACAGCAAGCCCAGTTTTAATCATATGCGACTATTCTATCTTAAATCAAATTTCTCTCTTTAGTTCTTGATAAACACTGCACGAGTGTATTTCTGAGGTTTTGATCTTTCCAAACTTTTCAAAAAATATATATTTTTGCTAATTTTTAAAAATACATTTATTTTAATGAATTGCAAATTGTTTATTTTAAGGAATCTCCAATTCAGTCTTCGTAGCTGGAGCTATCGTTTCATATATTAAAACCATTTTTTTAGCTCTATAAAAAATTTCAAAAATCTCTTTCACGTAAAAAATTAAGGCTGCTTGAAAAAATAATATATGGAAATAATTCACCAGTGATTTCGGGCATGGCTCTTCACAATAAATCAGCACTAAAACTCATAGCTGAATATTACGTCTAAGTTTCAGTTCTGAATGAATGGGCAGATTCATGGCTGGTACTAAAAACTCAGCTATGATTTCATGTCTGATTCAGGCCTGAAACGAACTGAAGGGTTAATATTTTATCTATAATTTAAAAAACATTCCTGACAGTTGCGTTTTCATAGCGTTTAACGAATAAAAAATTTTTTTTTAAGATAAGTTTTTATAAAAATTGTTGGTCTGTCTAGAGATCAGATCCAATTTAGATGCGTCAAAGTTCTTTGGCATGTTTGGTATGTTTTTACATTAAGCATATTCTATTTTTAAATATACTGTGTTTTCGTTCCTCTTTTATGGGGCTTTTCGTAAAGCAATCTTCATCTATCAAAAATACACCCACACCCAAAAAAAAACGGCTGTCGGATCCAAAGTTCAGACAATTATTGCTATGTTTTACGGTTCCTAACAACCAGCACATCAGGTTTCTGACATAACCTCATAAAATATTTTATATCTGAGGTAATCTTTGAACCCTGACATGCTGTGGTTTTTTGCATCTCGAATTCGAATGTAGCGATCACAAAAACATCCTCCAACATCCGAAGTCGAAAAATATTTTTTATGGGGTTATGCTTCACAAAAAAAACCGATTTTCAGGTTCGGAGGCCAGATCATATCTACTATACGTTTTTGACGTCTAATTCTAATCAAAAAAATAGCCGGACATCCGGTCTCAAAAAACTATTTTGTGAGGTTTTTTGAGGTTATGTAAAAATTCTCACGTTCTTGGGTTTTTTGGAACTCGGATTCGGGCTCAGCGACCCAAAAAACATATAAAACACATTGCAGGGAATTCCGTCTCAAAAAACAATTTTATGGGTTTTTTTTATGGTATATGAGAATTCGGGCGCTCTGGTGTATCTTGGAACTCCGATTCTGGTTCAACGACTCAAAAAACATAAGGAAAACGTGGTTTGACATCTGTAATCGAAAGTTTTTGCGATCTCAGTTTAAGATATTCTGTTAATGTTCAGACCAGGTATAATTGAATGAATAAGTATTTCTGGAAATTGTGCCGCCTTGCTGTGCCATTCTTTGGGATTCTTCTATATTTCTATATTTTATTAAGCTAGCCCTACTTGTATTTTGAAGAGACAGCTTTTTTTCGTTTTTATTCCAAAAGTTATATCCACACTTTGCGATTTTCTTAAATTAAGGTTTCACAATGTCAAAAATTCTGATTCTTGCTTTTTCACAGTTTAAAGCATAACTATAAATAGTGACTTTTACAAAATAAATTCCCATTTTTTTATCTATTACAAATATGCTCTTACTTAAACTTATTTTTGAACGTGTCTTCTCCTAAGGGTCGCTAGAATTTCAAGCAAACTGCTGTTGCTCTTAAATTTAAATAAATAACCATTCAAAATCGCATCATAAATAAGTGAAATAAGTGTCATAATAATAAATGTAAATGTGAAAAATGTTTCGGAAAAAAGCAGTCAAGCAAAGCAGGGCGCCCGCATGAATTTTCTTCAATGAACAATAATAAATTAATTCATATAGAAATATTAATAAAAGGCATCAAAGTCAATTACAGCAATAATACAAATCACGGTTGATGTGTGAAAAATACGTGGTTTAAACCACATAGATTTCAGACAATCTAAAAAATTAAAGTAATATTATATGTAGGAAAATTATTAGAGCACATGAGCAAAAAAAAAATATATTTTTTAAGTGTGTGACCAGCTTCGTCAATTTGAAAAATGTTTCCACAATGCAAATGCAATTCTTAACAATGCGTAAAATGACTTAAAATGCCAAATATTTTTAAAGAAATTTTTGCAAATATTTGCCAGTGCAACAGGCCTCAGGCATGCATTCAAGAGTTCCAATTCTGTAGCTGCAACAATTCAAGTTCAGGGATGCTTAAAAAATAACTGCGCATACTACAAAATGGAATGTCGAAAAAAAAATGCAAGAGCCACTTATAAAGATATTCCGCTTGGACTTTGGTTTTTTGATATCTTATTTATGTTTTTATGGAGGAACTGATTGAAACATGAATTTGGACTCAGCCGGCTGACAGTTGTCATTCATCAGCCAGACGAACAAAGACACCGGTGAAAATATTGCCATTACGGACAACAGACTTTGTGGATACTCTGGCGGGGGATGTTGCAAAGTGGGCGGACGTGGGTCATGTCATGTTGCAAAAACGAACGATCATCAAGCAGACGAAAGCTTAACAAATTAAACAAGTTGCTTGTTATGGCAGCTGATGAGCTAAAATTGGGGCTTCCATTGGGAGTTGGGGATAAAATGTTTACTATGGGTGCTTGGTGCAAATCGTAAAAGTTGGAAACATGATGATTAAGTGCCACTATGACTGCTGTCTACGTAAGTAACAAGTTCAATAAAGTCGAAAATTGATAAAGTTTTTAAAAGAGAGGATGTCATAACAATAAGAGAGAGGCTATAAACTATTTACGCGGGGGCAGAGGACTATAAAAAATATGATTGTTATAAATGACTAGTCTAGACTTAGAGCATAATTGAATTTATGCAGCAGCAAAGAGGTTTGACTTTAATTATAAGCCTGTAGATGACTGTAAGGACATAAAGTTAACAATAGCAGAATGGCTGTGAAGACGACTCAATATATGTAGATACAGGCCAATTTTGTAATTAAAGTTAACAATGTATTTTAGTCTATTTATGAACCAAGTATGGCTGTACAATATTCAAAAACCTCGGTACCGATTCGGTTCGATACTTGCTAAAAGAATTTTAAATCTCAAAGGCCAATAATAAGTAAAAATTTAGCTAGCAGCTCGAATCTATAGGCATGTAACCATCACTTGAATATTGAATTTGATTATTATTTCAATTCAAAGATATAATCATACTACAAAAAGCTGACGTACTTCATGCAAAAAGATCCCGAGATACTACAGAGACAGATTAATTACTCCTAGAAATATTTAGTATTTATTTTTTTTAAGAAATACAATCTTTCGAATATTCAATTCAAAGTTTCCAAATATAATTATTAATGTGACCATATCACAAAAAGATTCTAATATCCAGGTTTTTTTTTTTGTCAAAATAATACCGAGTTGATTCAATCGCAGATCGTTTTCTCCTAAAAATATGTAGTATTTTTTTTTTATAAAAAAATGTGCCATAGGCACATCAACAGCTTTCAAATATTCAATTCGATTATTACTCAAATTTAATTTTTTCCAATTATTATTAATAAAATAACTGTATCTCGAAGCTTTAGGCACATCAACAGCTTCGAATATTCAATACGATTATTATTATTGATAAAATAAAAATATTACAAAAAGGTGTTGAAACCAAGTTTCTGGCAGAAAGAATACCGATTGACTTCAGTCGCAGATCGTTTGCTTCCCAAAATGTTTAGTATTTTTTTATAAAAATGAAGCGTAGCTTGAAGCTATAGGCATATCAACATCTTTCGAATATTCAATTCGATAATTATTATAATTCGAAATTTTCCAATTATATTTATTAATGTGGCCATATTACTAAAAGCTGTTAAAACCGAGTTCCTAGCAGGGAGAATATCAAGTTACTACATTCACATATACATAGTTTACTTCCGAAAAGTTCAGTATTTTTATACCCTGTACCTATAGGTACAAAGGGTATACTAGGTTTGTGCAATGTATGTAACGGACAGAAGGAGGCGTGGCAGACCCCAAGTCCTTTATGCCAAAATGCTTATCATAACCTCGGGTAGCGATTGAGCCATGTCCGTCCGTCCGTCCGTCCGTCCGTATGAACGCCTAGATCTCAGAGACTATAAGAGCTAGAGACACGAAACTTTACCAGCTGGTGCACATATTTCCTAAGCAGATGAAGTTTGTTGAATCATGTCAATATCTTCCGCCGTTCCCCCGCAGTAGAGTTTCGCGGTTTTCAGCCACACCGTTAAGTATTTTCACCTGAAATTAAACAAAACGATGCGTTGTAGCTACATGCATCTATGTGTAAAAAATGAACAAAATCGGACAAATACAACAGAAGTTATAGTCAAAAATGTGCAAATTTCACCACCCCTTGCCAATAAACTGCGTCAATATTTGACTCTACGCAATTATGGCTACAACTGACCTAGAATCAATTTTTGGTAAGCTCATTCATGTGGCTCTAATGAACAAATCCACATCCAAATTTTATCGATGCGGTCCCCCCACCCCCCGCAATCCATTCACCGTGTTTTCTCCCACACACCTCAACATACCAACTTGAAACTTACCCCGTATACTTTTAATAAATTCTTTGTTGTAACATTCGAGTTTCATCAAAATGGGTAAAAATTTAGGGAACTTATAGGTATAAATATCGATTTACACCAAAAAAAAATAAATTCCAATTGGAAAGTTCTTAGATGGAATATGCAGGAAAAATTTTTTTGACACAAAAGGTACAGGGTATTCCACTGTCGGGCACCGCCTCGACTGTACCACATTTTTATACCCTGTACCTATAGGTACAAAGGGTATACTAGATTTGTGCAATGTATGTAACGGACAGAAGGAGGCGTGGCAGACCCCAAGTCCTTTATACCAAAATGCTTATCATAACCTCGGGTAGCGATTGAGCCATGTCCGTCCGTCCGTCTGTCCGTATGAACGCCTAGATCTCGGAGACTATAAGAGCTAGAGACACGAAACTTTACCAGCTGGTGCGCATATTTCCTAAGCAGATGAAGTTTGTTGAATCATGTCAATATCTTTCCCCGTTCCCCCGCTGTAGATTTTCGCGGTTCTTAGCCACACCGTTTAATATTTTCATTTGAAATTTAACAGAGCGATGCGTTGTGGATACATGCATCTATGTATAAAAAATGAACAAAATCGGACAAATACAACAGAAGTTATAGTCAAAAATGTGCAAATTTCACCTCCCCTTGCCAATAAACTGCGTCAATATTTGACTCTACGCAATTATGGCTACAAGTGACCTAGAATCACAATTTTTGGTAAGCTCATTCATGTGGCTCTAATGAACAAATCCACATCCAAATTTTATCGATGCGGTCCCCCCACCCCCCGCAATCGATTTACCGTGTTTTCTCCCACACCCCTCAACATATCAACTTGAAACTTACCCAATATAATTAAAATAGCTTCTTTGACGTAACTTTCGATTTTCATCAAAATCGGTATAAATTTACGGAACTTATAGGTATAAATATCGTTTTGCACCAAAAAAAAAATAAATTCCAATTGGAAAGTTCTTAGATGGAATATGCAGGAAAAATTTTTTTGACACAAAAGGTACAGGGTATTCCACTTTCGGGCACCGCCTCGACTGTACCACATTTTTTTTAATAAAATTAAGCTCGAATTCGATTATTGCTCTAATTCAAGGTTTCCGATTATATTTATTAATGTGACCATATAACAAAAGGCTTGTAAAACCAAATTTCTTTCAAAAAGAAAAGAATTGCTCTTTAAAACTAATGTAACTTCAGTTGATCTATGCATCCGCTCCAGTTACTAAAGAGCAAATTTAAGAGCTCTTTGACATATAGAAAGGTGTGTGAAAAGTCTGCAAAGTTTTAACCTAAATTTTTTTAAGTCATCTCATGAAGATTGTAGCTATGTTGCAGGCATGTAAAGAAACACCTTGATGGCAAGTGCACTAATATTTATCTCAGAGCTACAGCAGTTAGCCCCCTCCCTCTACCTTCAGTAGTTTGTTTCAATGACTTTGCTTTAATGACTACCTCAATTTCGAAATGGATTTCCCACGCACTTCAAGTAGCTTTCCATGCAATACCAAGACGCTTTACACAAGCTAAGTAAACCCAAATCCATTATGAGCTTACCACCAAAAAAAAAAATAAAAATACTAAAAAATGTGTTACCAAGTATAACCCCAGACTTGAAGCTATTGTCACACAACATAAACCTAGCAAAGTCTCAATTAGTAACTGACAGCACAGATACTATCGAACAATAGACAGATACACCTGCGGGAGCTGCTGTACTTCATCATTGTCATCATCATCATTATCATCATCAATATAATGATCATTATGGTCTTTCATTTTTCAATGTTTTGGGGCAATTTCATGTTTTTTTTTGATAGTTTGCAGCGAAAGTTTATTGTGTAACTTTCAAATAGTTAATAGCGCTTAGTTTGAGGCACCTTTAGTTTTCATTTTCATTTTATTTTGTTATTAAATCTTTTGCTTTATGCTTAGTATCAATTTTTGCTGCGTAAATATTTATTTTAATTACGCTTTGGGCATATGTAATTAAGTTTTCATTAAACAAAAAAAAAAAAATTGAAACTGAAATTAACATGCAACAATTTGGGCCAAAAGTTTATTGATATTTTCACTTTTTATCAAAGAAAATAATTGATATGCTTAAATTTTGCATAATTTAAAAGCCAAATTGATGAACCGGAATTTCGTATGTTAAAAGCGAAAAACTTTAAAAGTTCTTTGCATCATAAAAACTTTATGCATAAATTAATGCACCATAACTTTATAAACCAAAAATATACATTTTTTCAAAGTTTATTTTTGTTAAAGCCGAAAACTTTATACAACTTACTTAATACTTATTTATACTTTTGGTTCACTGACTTTAAGCAGCATTAACTTCCACATCCAAAGTGAACTCACCTGCAAAAAAAGAAAAGTTGAAATTTAGTTGATTTGTGTTGAAAATATGTTTAAAAAATAAATCATATAAGAAAATATTGCTTATTTGGATTAAAGAAAACTTGAAGCTACATTTTGCTGCACTTTCAGTTAGTTACATTCATTCTCAAAACTTGAGCCAAAGTTTTTAAAACAAAGCCAACATACACATACGCCCACAAAGCAATATTTCAATCAAAAGTTTTCAATTTGTTACAAAATACTTGCAAAAAGTTTCATTTACTCCGCGCGCCCGCTCAGTATGAAACGTCATCTACTTGGCCAAAATGACAAAACCGCCTAAAATCAAAACAAAGCAACTAGCTCCAGATTCTGGAAAAACTCCCAGTTGTATATTTAACTTGTATTGTAAAGTTTTTCTTTTGATTTTTCCTTTTTTCATTTTATCAATATTAACGTTAAACGTCACATGTGCAGTCTCAGGACTTTTCCTTGGACTAAGTGCAGCTAAAAAAAAATTTGGTAATCAGCAACAACAAAAATAAAATCCAGACAGCTTATGATACATAGACAACTCTTAGATACCCTTTTATATTCATTTCTAAACACTTTCAGTTCAAAAAATATACTAAAAATAATACTAAATTGCAAATCTGGAACAATTTTTCACAAAAAGCCAAAATTTTTAATTTTTTTTTTATATATACATATTTGAATATCTTTTTCTTTGCGTAAAGGCCCACACGCAGTTCAATTTTCGAACTAAACGGTTCCGAAAAATAAAATTTTAATAAACAATTGAGTTTTTCCAACAATATTTTTAAAACATATAAAAAATTTTGTATGATATATTGAAATTCCACAAAGATTTTTTGTAGATACAGATACTGTATAATAATATAATGAAAAATTATTTTTTTTTAAATTTTAAGCCCTGTTGTTCAACTAACTTAAATAGTCTGTAATTTACAACTGCTGACATAAAATAAACCAATTAGAAGACTAATCGATTAAAAAAATTCCTAGTTTTTCTGATATATCTTAAAAAGGAACAAAAATTAACATATTTAAAATATTTAAAGAAGTGTAAGGACATTCCAAATATGTAAAATATCATGTTTAGCTTAACGCCTTGCTAATGTAAATTAATTCCGTCAAAAACTGTTTTAAATTACAAGCAAATCAAAACAAACTCAATTGAAACTAGTTTATTAAAAGAACTAGTTCAATTTTTAATTAAAAATAGAAAATATAACTAGTTTTTTCTCAGCTGAGTTTATTTTAATTTGCATGAAGATTGGCGATGTATTTTTTGCAAAAGAACTAGTTCCACTTTATATTTTAATAGCATACAACTAGTTCTTTTATTAAATTATATTCTGTTAATTTTGGCTTAATTTCTATGGGAATTGCCACTGCTTTTGTTAAAATAAGTAGTTCTAGAACTAGTTGTTTTTTTTAAATTATACTCAGCTGAGTTTGTGAGTTTGCATGGAGATAGCCAATGTATTTGTTAAAAGAACTAGTTATTTTAAATAATAATCGGTAAAGTTTTTTTTAATTTGCATGGAAAATGCAACTGTTTTTGGTAAAAGAATTAGTTCCTTTTTAATATAATAGAGAATAGAACTAGTTCTTTTATTAAATTATACTCAGCTTAGTTTGTTTTAATGTGCATGGAAATTGCCACTGTTTTTGATAAAAGAATTAGCTACTTTTTTAATATAACAGAGCATAGAACTAGTTCTTTTATTAAATTATACTCAGCTTAGCTTGTTGTTATTTACATGGATTTTGACACATTTTTGTTTATTACCATTAGCAGGACGTAGCGATAAGCAAGACTTGTGTATAGTCTTGTTAGTTTAGTTCTATTTTGAATTGTTATAGAGAAAAGAACTAGTTATATTCTAATATAATATTATACTCAGCCGAGTTTTTTAACTTAGTCAACTCGGCTGGTGTAAACACCGAACTAAGCACTCAGCTGCATAACTCATGGTGGATTCATTTGAGTTTAATCCGGAGAGCGTCAGTTGTACGCAGCTCCAAGCTTGGGTAATGATGATCCAGTCTGGTTTAAATAAACTTGGTGTGTTCGAACATAAACAAGTACTCCGTAAGTTTTTTGAATCGTTAAGTGTTGGCAAGTACTAACGTAAAACGAGGAGGCCTATGAGCTGACACGGATATACAGTCAGCTCCGTGGTCATGCTGTGCGTATGAATGAAAAAGCTTCGGCAAAATTGCGATTGCTGTATCAGCTCGACGAAGAAGTAGACCATGCCTCTTTTGAAAGGATTAGCTAGAGAAGGCGCTAGCTACTTCTGCTATAGCAAGCAACAACGCCTGTAGAGACCGTAACCCGATAAGGGGCTACTATGGCCAGTCAAGTAGAAGAAGATGTATGTGCTACACCGAAGCTCTTATTTCGTGGCATGGCATAGGACATGCTCTACATGGAAAAGACAAAATTACTGATCCAGTCTAGTATCAGTTGACATGACACAACTTAAGTGTCTCACGTAAGGGTATACCCAAAGTAGTAGCTGCCAAATTGCACATGGACAAGTGGAAGTTGCAGCTAGAAGAAGAACTAACAAAAGCACAAGTTTTCGCTTTTCATGCAACAGACACACACACAAACACATGCACATACATCGTTGCAAGTACAATCACATAGTTCTTCACATTTATTTATTTCCTACAAAGCAAAACTTTTTGGCCCAAAATTAAGCAGCTGTCCAAGCAGAGAATGCCACAATGCCTCTAAGTGCTGGCTAACAAGCTTGCCAATACAAACATTGACACTCACACAGATACCTTATATTCACACACGACAATATATATGGTTTTTTAGGTATATTTTGTGTACTTATATATACCTATACTTTTTTTTTACCAAATCAAGTTTATTAGTTGCCTTCAGTCAACCAGAACAACAACAACAAGATTGTTTTTAAAGCCAAACAAAAACCTCGGAAACCCCTTAAACCAAAAAAGCCAAATGCCAAAATCAAACAGAATTGCTTGCAGCTGGCAACATGTGCAAAAAAAAATTAAAAAAAAAAAAAACACTTGCAGCTGTATTAATGTCTTTGCGTGATTACAGTGTGACCTCAATTTAAACAACTTGGCCTAAGCATGATTAAGTATTTGTAGCAAATTTTTCAAATGACGTCTATTTAATTGTGTGATTTATATTTATCTCTTTTTGAGGTCAGTATCAGTTGTCTATGCAAAATATTATACTTCATAGCATCTTACTACTTAATATTATCAAGAATTTCAACAAAATATCATTACTCTTAATAGTTCAACTTAATGGTATCTTTAAATATGTTTATTTTTGTTAAAAATTCGTTTATATTTTGTAGATACAATTTTTCAAGTATTTAAAACTCAAAAATTTATTGGGTTTTTCACTATTTAAACAGCTCACTGATATCACCGAAGTGATAAGATTTAAATGACTATTATGTTGTAGATATATCTATAAAATGGTAATAAATGACAAATTTCATGATTTAAAAATTTTTAATTAGTCAAGTAAAAATTCGTTAAACCTTCGTCTATAATATTATAATTACTCGCAAAAAGTTTGGTTTTTTCCTTAGCAGGATTTTCCAGTTTTTCTAAAACTATGTTACTTCTGTTATTAGAAACTAGTTATAAAATTATTCTCAGGCACATACAGTTGAAAATCTAGAATTAAAACTAAACTCTATAAATGATTTACAGTGTAAAATGCTAAATGACTTTCGTGGAAATAAAATTGAATTGAAGATTAAATGAATTCATTTTAATTATAATAAGCGTATTAAGTAATGCATATATTAACTAGAGTTTATTATAGTTTAAGTTATGTATATTCAATTGGCGGAAAAAAATATTCGAAATAAAATAAAAATGCGATAAAAATTTTATTTCGTTAAGAAGTTGTGGGTTGTTTCACGAGTAATCGTAGGCGTGGTATGGGGGGGCTCTTTCGATAGAACTTTCGAATTTTTCGACCCTACTTTGGAAAACGAGAAAGCAAAACGAATAAATTTTGTTAGTTTTCGTTTTTGCGAGCTCCCAAATCCGAATTTTTTGCTCTCGCTAGCTACTTATATTTCCCTTACTCTTCTTATTTTTGTTATGAGGGAATTTTTTTATGTTCACGACAAAAATATCGAACTTGAAATTGGCCTAAATATAAACTAAGTGTCTCAAAGAATATTTAACAAATTATTTCAGTTTAAAATGCGTACACTTTTGAACCTATTTTGCCAATTCGTTTTAATTCCTCTTGCAACAAAGTAGTCAGTCGCGTTCAAACCACATAAAATATTCGTTAATTTTTTGTTGAAATTAGGAATATTCGGATTCGTTTGCCGGAGCATGGCCGATTATCTTTTTTATTAGGCTCACATGTGACTACATACCAAGTTTCGTTTTGGCATTTAGATAAAAAAAGAAGATGCTGCTTAGACTTTTTCTTTTGTAGATTTCTTCAATCTCATTGCTACTGTATCTATGGTCTTTGATACCAACATGGCTCGATAAAATTTACTTACATATGAAAAATTAGCTTCTTTGGATAAAATTATAAGTGTCTAGCATTTTTGCTAACCAAGTTTTTATAAGGAACTGACATAATGCTGATTATTTTTGCAAAAGTAACAAATCTCTAACAAATCTGAACTACAAGATACATGCGATTGCGAAACATTTTGGTAATAGATAAAATCTATATCAACTGTTTAATATTCGCAAACCGTTTTATAGCAGGTTTTTGCTATAAAACGCTTAGCAGCACGTGCTCTAAAATTGTTTAAATTTGGTAATAATAATGTAAATGCCGAAACGCGAATTGTTTACTAATTAATATAATGATTTCCTAAAACTTTCTGCTTGAGATAACGTAAAATTGTTTAATGACAAAGCTTTGGATAATAATTTTATTAATATACCATATAGCACAAAAATAAAATTATAGTATTGCTTACGGAATGGAATTAATTAACTTTTAAGTCGTTTATAATGCATACGTTATGGCTAATTTGAACTTAATTAATATGTTGCAAGATGTATTATTATAATCATCCAACTGGCATGAATATATTTTCTTTAGCGTAACGACGACATGGTGCGTTCCTGTCGAGTTTCCACTGTAGTGCACTGCGTTACATTGCATTGAAAATCTGTGTGAAAATATGTTGCTTGCAATTGATACATACATATGTGCATATGTCAACATGTTGCAAGTTGTAAATGCTATTGTTGTTGTTGAGTAAAGCTGCGGCAAGTTGAGTTTAGCGCCTTTGTTTGTTGGTTTAAGCCTTAACGCGTTGAATTTAGCCAGTTGGGCTTACAATGTTTGTGTTGCTTGATACCCTACGCCTGTTATGGCATATAAGTTTTGTGTAAAACAATTATTCTTTTAATTTAATAATTTTCAAAAGCACACAAATTATTTGGGCTAAATTTTGCATTAATTGTAAAAGTCTCTAAGAAAAAGTTTCTTTGTTGATTAGGCTCACAATACCGACTTGGTGGCGTTAGCTTGTTTGTTTAAAAAAGTGTAGTGAAAAATGAAGAAGTGGGTCTAAAATGAATACATTTCTGGCAAAACGTTTTAAATTTTTCAATCTTAAGTATTTTTTAATTATTTTAGTTTTTACAAAAAATATGTAGAACGAAAGACAATAAGATATAATATGATATAATGTTACATAACAACTTTTTTTATTGTGTAGAATTTTTTTCAATTATAAATTACAATCTACCCCTTTTAGGAAAAGTTATTGGTGTAGAATGTCTGGAAGTAAGCCGTGAAATTTTCCTTTAGTGGAGCTTACATAACTTTTGATATGGATTGACAAACTTCAGCCGTGTACGGATTATTCTACATTCTTCCGAGAAGAAGGTGTTCGCCCAGGACACAGATCACTAGTCGACTAACTTCTTTTGCGTGATACATGCATTGAACAAGACTATGTAGTTGGTATTATGATCAGGAAGCTAAATAAATCATCATATGTCTGTCTGGACCAAAGGAGCATAGGAGCATAAAATTTTGCCATACGATGCCCCCGTTCTTCACATGCATTCAGTTTTTCAGTAAGATTTTTGAATACATTTTCAAGGTGACAACCCTAAAAGTCAACAATGCATTTCCCTTTATTATTACCTATCTGGGGGTTTGTTGTTGTATGCATTCTTTTTACATTTTGGGATCCACTTTCCCACAGCCCTCTGCATCGGTTTTCAAAAATCCAAATATTTTCATGAGCAAATTTTGTAGCCAGCGTTTTCACAAAACTCTCAAAATTTACTTATAGTGCAGTGTATTCCATAGTCGTTTTGTTCGCTAACTATTGCCAACCCACTTGTTATTATTATTATTCTAGTTTTGCACTTTCGTGCTTGCTGCTTTTTTTCAACTTTGGCTACTCTTTCGTGTTTGTTGATTGTCGTTACTTATTTAGCCATGTATCTTTTCTCTACTTATTTTCTTACTTGCATTTTTGAACACTCTTTATCTTAAGCTTGTTTTGCCGTTTCATGCATTTGTCATGCCGCGCAACTGCAATTTGCTTTAATGGCAATGCAACATTAATATTGGGAAATTTGAAAATGTTCAGTGTTGCATGAAAAAAACAAGATCTTGTCAAAAAGCTGCATTGCATTTGATTTAATAACTTGTATTCCTTTGATTCATGTCACTGCAAAAACCGGAAATGTACATACAAATTACAAATTTATACAAATATGTATCCAGCTGACAAACTTATGTAATATACAACAAAAAAAAAATAAAATAAAAACGTCGTCATGCAGTCTGCAACAACGCTCCGAAAATATCTTTTCATAATCTTTTTATTATAATATTAAATTTATCAAAATGTGTTTTCCATAAGTTTCATTAAAAATTACTGCGAGGGGTGGCAACACTGTTCAAGACATCTTAGCTGCGACAGAATAAAATTAACAACAAAAGCAACAATATTGTTCTTATACATAAATATAAAACACACATAATGTAAAAATATATTGCTTAAGCAGCAAAGTGGGGAAAAAAAATAAAACCGGACGGAAATTGCATTTTCATGGCGCTGTCGCTGTCGTTGACGTGCCGCTGAGTTGCTGCGACTGCTTTGCAACAATAACAACAACAGTAGGAGCAGAACGATGCGCTTTGGAGCTGCAGCTTCGAAGCAATTGCGTTCCGGAAGTGGGTCGCGCAGACGTAGGCCCCCACGGTCCCTACTCCCTAAATGCATTTAATGCATATTTAATGCTTTTTCAAAAGCAAAGAAAGTGCTAAAAAAGCTGTCATAAAAAATTACCGTAAAGTAAAGTTTGATGAAGCCGAAGTATGCATGCTCTAGGAAAAGTTCTAACTTAAGACATAAAAGGGAAACGAAAAATATTTCATTCCATGTTTACAGTGAAAAAAATTACTCAAAAATTTCTTGCTAAAGTGGTCTACGCAGAATGCAAAAAAATTTCGCACGGAATGACAAAACCATATTAAAAAAAAATCCCATTTGGGATATCCCATTAGGCATTTTTATAGGCCTTAAAACCGAAAATTTTATTGATCGCTTAATCGCAAATTTTTTCAGTTATACTAAATCGATTTCACTTTTTTTATAATTTTTTCGACACATTTACGGTTTGCTCGATTTCGATAAAATTTTCGTCAATTTTTGTCACTTGTACTTGTAGAAAAAAAAAAACTTTTATTTCATTCATAAATGTTGGAGTTTGTTCCATTACGACTACTTTACTTTTATTTTTTACAAAAATATTAATCATTTCTGTAATTTCTTCAAACTTTTTAACTATTATATAAATAACATTTTATAATTTATTTATATCGGTCGTGCTGCGGAAATCGCATAAAATATTCGGATTAATTTTGATATCACATGTTATATTATGTGGCTTGAATTTGAAAATAAACCAAAAAAATGTAACCGTTTTGATCTGTGGAGGAAGCATATGTACTTCTAACGGGTCTCTAGGTTCCATCCTAACCTAAAAAAACTATAAACAATTTTTTTCAGGTTTTGCTTGACGGCAATATTTTTGATATGTATATTTTGGGTTTTCTGAATCCGAATCCGAGGTGCAAAAAACCAACAAAATAATTCGTTTTTATAGGGTTCTTTAATGTCAGAACCGTAACATGTTGGGGCTTATTTAATCTTGGACTTGGAATCAGCGACTCTAAAAACATTGAGAAAGCATGGTCTGACCTCTGTATAGAAATGTTAGTTTTTTTTGCGAAATGAAACCACAATTACGAACTTAACTTAAGATCTCGATTATGGAACATTGTTATGCTGGAAGCAATAAAAAATTTTTTGTTTCCTTAATATCTTAAGTATTTAAATAGATCTAAAAGCAGAAACTTGACAAGGTGCCTTTCAAATATACGCGAAAAAACAATTTCTGCCAAAAAAAAGTTTGAAAATCGTAAAAAAAAACCTTCAAAATTTCTCAAATTTAGCTCTAAGGCAAACAACCAAAAATTTTAAACGTTTTTGCATAAGTTCACACAAGAAACGACAAGTTATTTGCTTTAAAAAGATTTATTGCATAAATTATAATCGTGAAACTGTCTAAAAGAAGGATTTTCTCCTCTCTAACTATAACTTTCATCTAGAGCTCAAAAAATAATCGAAATTTGAACGAGTATGCATACTCCAAGTACTTTCCAACTAAATTTTAGTGCATATTCAAGCTATATTGGCAT